>OY982969.1:19885000-24685000 GCA_963890685.1 Plagodis pulveraria
ATGTCTTATTATTATAGGTATGAGTCTGTTTCATGCACGATGAAATATGGTTACGTAGTACTACCTGCATCACCTCGTATGATATTAAAATAGTGCTTATTATTCCATATGGTAGGGATGGAAATCCAATAAAATCTGCAATGACTTATAGGTTGTCTAAATGCTTTTGTTGTAGTAGCTGTAGTTTTGTATTTATTTCGTAGTATTTTTGACCGACTTAAAAAAGAAGAGGTACTCAATTCGACTGTATTTTTTTTAATGTTTGTTACCTCAGAATTTTTGACTGAGTGAACCGATTTTGATTATTCTTTTTTATGTGAAAGCTGGTGCTTCCCGTGTGGTCCCATTAAAATTGGTTTAGCTGGTTTTTAGTTACAATCCAATAACTGAAAAGTGTTTTCCTATCTTGATCATAATATAATCATTGACAGTGAATGACAATCGAGCCTGTAAGTAGCAAGAAAACCTTTTAAAGTTTTTTTTAAATAATCATGGAACTGACTTCAGTACTCAAAAGTGTGAATTAACTTGTCGAAGTCAGAACCAAGCGCACAGAATTGTGATAACGGCTTCAACGGTTCCATTTTTGGCTAAAAAAAATTTGTTAACAAAGCCGGTAAAAAACATATCACATAGAAGTTAATTTTCAGAGCGAATGTCTCGGAGTGACGAGTGTAGTGCAGTGTCACTTGGAACTGTAAAAGGCATGATGATTACCATTGTTACTTGTTAGTATCTGTTAATAAAAGAACAGTCCAATGAACGCTACCTAGCAGTCCATCTTAACTACCCTTGGACTACTTGAAACATTTTGGTATTGAAGTCTTTTTTTTGGGTCCTCAAAAGGAAAAAAAAAACGGAACACTTATAGGAACACTTTGTTGTCTGTCTGTCTGTCTGTCAAGACCCTTTTTCTAAGGAACGCGTGAAGGTATCAAATTGAAATTCGTATCAAATACTTAGGTCTTTGTTCCCTTGAAGCTGTGAAAAAATCGAACTTCTAAGCCAACGCAATACAGTCGTGTATGCTACAAATTTTCAACACTCAAGGGAATCAAAACCTAAGGTACTTCCCGTGAACTCAGAATTTTGAAATTTAATACGAAGCAATGTTTTATAGCACAGATAAAGGAAAAAATTGCGAAAAGCATAAATTTTTAGTTACCTCAAATAATAAAAATATATTTAATAATTTTAACATGTTATGGATTTATTTTTTAATATTGTTATGTTTGCAATAACGCCTGCTATGCGGTTTACATAACAAAGTTACAAATATACGATAGGAAAAATTTAAGTCATGTGCGGGATTCGAACCCGCGTCCATCTACCCCTGCGCGGGTGCGCGGGTTCGAATAACGTACATGACTTCAATTTTTCCTCCTTCCTTTTTTCTATCGTATATTTGTAATTTTGTAATGTTATGGATTTCATATAGCAAAACAAATACCATGGTCTTTACTTATATACTTACAGGTTTGTACGGAACCCTCGGAACGCGAGTCTGACTCGCACTTCTGAAGCAGTGATGGCTCAGTGGCATTGGCTATGGACTGCCGCGCTGAACTGTATAGCTCTTGACCACCATCTCACCTAATGTTAAATTATGATACGATCGATGATGAAGCGTAGTCTATAGTCCCAATTAGATATTTCACCGTCTCAAATTGCGTGTAACATCTTCAATTTACTTCCACCTGCAAAATTATCTTAACCAAACATCTAGTCCAAATCTGAGCTATTTCCGTCGAGTAACAACCGGTGGTGGCCACCGCAAACATATCAAATAGTTTTCAGCATTGCTCCCATAAAACCATCAGACCAGACGTGGTGACGACATTCACTAATACTTCAAACCTTTTAGAACCTTATCATTATAACGAAGAAGATCTTAACAGAAACAAGTGAAAGATGACTCAACAACCGCATGGGATTACTGTAATGAGATAAGGTAGCATAGTGTTGAGATATATCTGCAAATGTGAATGTACTTGCAATGGTTTGGTTTTGAATAATTCACTATACTTTAAGAGTAGAATTCATGGAGCGTTTTCCATACAAACTTAGTTTTGTCATATTTTAAATACTAAGTGGTCAAACTCAGTGAAACTTTGCATGTACACCCTTGAGCCTAATATCTATACTTCTGTTTTGTCAGATTTCTGTAAAATTAAGTACTTCAAAAATAATTCGAATAATCGTTTTGTATGGGAATTGTTATTTTGACATTTAAGGATATAACAAATAGTAAATCGAAAATCTGGCTAACTAGAAGCATAGACATTAGACTCAGCAATATACCTCTCTTCAATTCATAATGATTAACAATCCAACATTTCCAATTATTGTTATTTATGTGTGTATATATATAACAATTTGGTAAAATGTATCAATTTTATTTTTTATTTATATTTTAATGTACCTAGTTTATCTATTAAGTATAGTTTATGTATATTACATATATCACACATTTAGTAACGAATGTTTTATATAATTTAAATATTTTGAGTAGTAATTACTATGATACATAATGCACTTTAGCCTATACTTCCATCTAAATTAATATGAATCTATTCAGCCTACGGTTGCCTGGAAGAGATTGCTGCCTAGCAATAAGGCCGCTGATTGTACTATTATTAAGATATTTTAATCTTTCATGTAACTACTATTAATAATTTTAAAAGTGCAATAAAGTGTTATCTATCTGTCAGCACACAAAATTTCACCAAGTTTGAACACGTAGTATTTAAAATATGACGAAACTATACTTTTGTATGGAAAGCGCTACATGAACTGACATACAGGTAAAAAGGTATACGGGATTATTAGATTACTTTGTCAGACTGCATTTTTTTTGCTTGCTGACCTAGTGGTTAATTACCAAGTAGAATAACTGTCATCAATCGGCCAAAGGCGTATTCCAGTAGCTGTCTTTGATATCCAATCCCAGTTTAAGTCAATCCCTCTTAGTAATATCTGTGACCATTTCATCATTTACCAACGAGTGAGATAATGCTGCTGTTTAATTTGTAGGTAAATTTAATTCATATTATTCAGGGGTAATAATATTATACTTAATAACTCATACTATAGAAAGTGACTTCATATTGCTTTCCACACAAACGCAGTTTTATCATAAGTATTTTAAATAACAGGTGTTCCAACTCGGTTAAAAATTGTCATGTGTCTTCTCGTTTATCAGTTTTTTTTATAAAATTGTGTATGTATTTTCAAAACTTTGAAAACATCGTTTTGTATTTGAATTATTATTTTTACATATAGATGTAAAATAAATTATAAAACCAAAAACTGGAAAACCAGAAGCATAAATTTAGGCTTAAGGACATGTATGCAAAACTTTAAGAGTTCGAGCACTTGGCACATAAAAAATGACGGAACTTCGCTTGTACGGAAAGAGCTACGAAAACACTAAACTAAAACAATCATAAACGCTAATCACTATTTCTTTTCACGCGTTAGATTAACTTCTTGAGAGACGAGAAGCTCTTGTTTTTCACACAGACATACTCACAAAGATATTAAAAGCGTACTCTAAATTACACAGATATTTTCATTGAAATATGATTTATTATATTAATCTCGGTATTGAAATTATAGACTCATCGAAATCTTTGAAGAAACTATTACGACATAAATAATGTACTCGTAGACGCTCGTATATTTAAAGTATTGAATCATGGAATATGATAAACAAAACTGAGTAACAGTTATTTATTCAGTGGAATGTTGTATTTTATTTAGATTTACAATATTTCTTACCGTAATTACATATTAAATGTGTTTATATAATATACACACATATTATAAACAGTCCTTATAATGTATAGATATAAATATATTTGAACTAAAATTATTGTTTACCTATAATATATTGCATATAAACTATAAAAATATACATCGTTTTCGCGTTTGTCAAACCTAGTTTGGTTTTCAAGTACGAGTAAACAATGCTTGCTAAACCAAGGATATCGTTAGATTTATACTTATAAGATACTATCTAAAAAAACAACATATCGACACACCCCCATTCCCCGAAGAGGTTGGCAAAGGTTTCAATAAACACCCACATCTTGCCTGAGGTCTTTTTGGTCTCACCGGGCACAATTTCAATCTACATACTGCTATTGAGAATTTATTTCAGAAACTCAAATATCACTCGGGTATCGAATCCAGGAATTCATTTATTCATTTATACTCTTGTGAGAATAGGTATTTTACAAGTAATGGTCTTAAAAATTGATTTGTCCGCTATCTCTGCTATCATTGCATGCAAGATATTTTCATAAAAAAACTTAAAAATGAACATGAAATTATTATGACTACCTTATACATACCATATTAACACGAATAATTCATTATATACATAAAATGTCCAACCGATACCTTTATACACAATAATAACATTACTTAATATTTAAACAAATAACAACATAACACTTTAACATAATAAGAACACAAATACTCATAGTTTATCCTTTAAAAATTCCTCAATATTTTGGTAAGCTTACTCTATTAACAATTTGTTTAATGCTCTTTTGAAAGTCACCGCATTATCTTCAGCACTTGTATTTGTTGGAATTTTGTTATATATAATAGGCTACTAACTAAAATAATAGAATACTAACTATAGATGAAATAGAAATATTCTCAAAACAATCCACATGACATTGACAGTCGGAAGACGTCTACCGTTGAACACAGGACTCCGTTTGTTTTGCTATAATCCACACGTTTGACAGCTGTCTTGGGAATCGCAGTCAAAGATTGCAGTTCTTCAGAAGGCGTTGCTACTTCTGTAACAGCTGACTCGTCCACTGCTGAACACAGCCTCCCCTATTAAGGGGGTATTTGCCATAATCCCCACGCTTGGCAGGCGGCTTGGAGATTGCAGTGTAAGATGGCAGGTCTTTAGAAGGTGCTGCTGCCCACCTTACAGTATTTTTCCCTTAGTCGTCTCTTACGACACCCACGGGGTGATATGGGGAGGTGCAATTCTAACCCGGCACCCCACGGGGGTTGCTCTTACCTTCTGGTAATACCGGCAGCAGTTGAAAGCATCACTGCTTCATATAAACATACGTTTTCTAAAAATAAATAAATTACACAGAAAATCATTATTCTGGCATCATGACCAATTGGCTTCTCTCCACTGCGGAAACATACTCAAAACCTACACAAATACAAAAGCACTACCAAGAACCTCTAAAACTAGTGTTGTTACAATTGATTGAACATATGATTTTTTGAAGCGCTCGTAGCGAAGTTTGCTTAGCTGTTCTTAACCGATCTACTAAGTTAAGCAACGTCTGCCGCGGTGATGACTTGGATGGGTGACCGCTAGTGGCATTACTACTGAGCGCTTCCGTGCTTCGGAGGGCACGTTAAGCCGTCGGTCCCGGTTGTCATCTTAGGATGGCAGTCGTTATAGCATGGTGGTAGAGCATTTTGCGAATGCCCGCCTGGCTAGCTACCACTCTCAAGTAGAAAATCTGTCGCCAAGCACCTAACGGTGTGTTCCGGCAGCTGTCTATGAGAGCCAGTAACTCTAGTTTAGCCTGAACAACATCTTCGACCACATCATCACTTACCATCAGGTGAGATAGTGGTCAAAGGCTAACAAATCAATCATAAAAAAAAATATATATAGATGAATATCAAAACGAATCTCCTGTTGTCTCCCTACAGCATGAACATTCATTCACAAAATCTTAAGATATAGGTTAAAAATAACCAGTTGCAAATGTGAACCGCGCGGGATTGTACCTACTCATAGCGTCGTACAAGTATCGATACTCTCATTTTGATATCATCGATATAAACGTTTTTCAAAGGTATTAAAAAGTTTGATTGGCGATTAAAAGCGATGTTTACCTAAACAAAACGTAAGATGTTAACAGATTTTAAAATAGTACGATGCGAGCCATCAAATGTGTTTCAAGTGAGTCAATTTGTGAGTGATACGATATTTTAATAAAACAAAGGAAAGTTGATTTTATAACTAATAACTGCGACCTTTTCGATACTTAATACTACTATTGGGTACACCTAAACCATTTTTGTCTGATCTAGAATAAACAAATGCTTTGTAACGAAATGATGGCAAAAAATCGAACACTTGTGTGCATAATGAGATTAAGTTAATTGTGAATTGTATGATGGGTTAAGTTCAGCAAAATGAAAAGGCGAAAAAAAGACAGTCAGGTCAGAGTTCGGTTCAACATTTCCAATGTGGTAAGTTTTAGTTTAATTTTAAATTTGTAAGTAGGTAGGATGTAACAGCGTACATTCGATTTGTGATTTACCTTCCACGCCATGGTTCCATTCGCATCGTGTGTTTCAATTTTTTCCGCATTTACGAAACAAACTACAGGGAATTCCACACATCGATGTCTGGCACTGTTCCCCGTAGATGGCAATACTTTGGCCTCTTTAATGGAACCTTAAAACATCTGGCAAAATTAAAGTGTTTCTATGAGTTATATACCAGTGTAATTAAATTTTAATTCCTATGTATAGAATTTTAATTACAAAGAAAACGTTGTAGCTGTAAATCTAATCTTACAATCATTTAGCTTGCCTAGTGAACAATTCATGAATTTCACATCTGAAAATATTTTATTCGGATCAGTAACACTTTTAAATATATTTTATTGAGAAGATGGGTAAACTATAAAATATTTATTAACTAATACTTGTTTAATGTATTGTTTACAAATACAGGTAACAAACTTTATTACAATAAATAATATATAATTATTTTAAGCCGAAAGGAAAATATTCCAATAGATATGCCATATCCTGTCGTAATTTATCATTATTTATAATCATAATATTTATTATTAATCATCATAATGTTGGACAGTAGAAGAGGCAGATGAATGCAGAATCCATGTGGCAAAGATGCACTTTTTAAGTGGGCGATACTGTTAAATTAGGCTGTTATAACGAAAAAAAAAACAAAATACGAATTTAATAAAGAGCGAGGCGGCTACGACATTTTATTTGTAAAAAAAAAGCGCAAACATAAGAGAAAATAATGCTTTACATAGATACGGTTGTCCGATTTAAAAATTTTCAGCACGGATTTGTTAAGGATATATTAAAATAAAGGAAGTTGGTCATATCGTGATTTAAATCTGAAAATTAAATAAAAATATTTTAAAACAGCTGCATTTTTTTACTTATAAATCAAGCATTTATTATAAACCATTTAGCACGGATTTTTTGCCTTTTGTTTTAGATAAGATTAATTATTTTCTAAAATATTCGAAAATATCGTGTTATATATTTTATTTAATTTAGGGACATTAATTTGCAAAACTGGCAAATCAAAAGCTCATATATGCATGCACAATTTCACTGAATTTGAACACTTGGTATTTATAATAATTATGACGTTTGCATAGAAATAAAAAAAATAAGCAGTAAAGGCAAAGGTATGGACTGCCGCGCAGTAAGCAGCGGGATTCCATGGTTCTAATCCCGCCGCGGGCTTGAGCTTCACCGCATGGTGGAAGTGCATTTTGCGAATGCCCGCCTGGCTAGCGACCACCCTCAAGTCGAAAATCTGCGCCAAACACCTAACGACGGTGTGTGTGGCAGCTGTTCTTAAATTATTTCTTTCTTCTTTCTTGTTAGTTGTTTCTCTGAAAGCCAGTAATTCCACTTACCATCAGGTGCGATTGTGGTGTGCTTTAGGAATGTATGAAAATTCACAAAAATAAACTACTTCAAACATAAAATACGCATTATTATACAGATAGCTCAGACTACTCCTCAGATCTCACTCTAATTTAAATGGGATACATAATACACGCACTAGCTTTCGATAGAAAAAAATAACAACCGTAAAAAGATTACACAATATTAGGGTATTTTTGGTATCTGAAAGTAAAATTTAAACTTAATCTGTAGCCAAACATTAAGCCCCCAGCTAGAATCGAAGCAACTACAATTCACTGTCAACACTGTGGTCACGTCTGCCTTTCTTCTGTGACTAGAATGGCGTTATTCTACCCTCATTCTGATTAACGGCGGCTTCTCAGGTTTCTGATCCTAAGATGAAAGGCTGTGGCAACATTATTCTTATTATACGGTGGCGGCACGCGCCCCGGTCTTCTTTATGCGGTTTGTAGAATATTTTTGAAGTAATAAATATATACTTATTGTATGTTTATGAAGACGTGGACCATTTTAAACAAACTCAGAGCCACACAACCATGCTATAGCTACTTGTATGCTTGGAGTTCCTTTGCACGACAAATCCAAAAAGAAAAACGCAGAAGAACCAATATCACCAACGTAGATCTCAGCATTTGCAAGTTAAAGTGGCAATGGGCTGGCCATGTCGCTCGACGTATGTGGTTATTTTATGTACGAAGTCTTAAGTGCAGGCAGATTTTTTAACATGGGATGTTAGTTGCACAGGCAAACATTCAAACTATACCCCGGACCGTGTCTGTGAAATTCAAGCCTCAGTGGAATAGAACCCACGTCCCCAGATTGGCAAGCAACCCTAATCTGCCTACCCTGATGTACCACCGTTCAATATTTTTTTAGTTTATATAAAGTGTTGAATAGATTCAAGCGTTACTCCTCAGAAATTCTAATTTAATTATAACAAATATTTTAAGAAAACATTAAAGTAATATTTTAATAAAACACTTAAAAAATATAAAACATATATCTAGTGACTATCTGTCCCGATCGTGCGCTCGAAGAGTCAATATCTCCTGAGAATGCTTCGTGTAGAGTCGAAACGCGTTGAAAATTCTACCAGTTTCAGTGCGTGGCGTTTGTGACGTCACGTCGTCTTAGCAGGAAAATTAGGCGGAATTGTCACTAGATATATTATCTTATATTTTAAGTGTTATATTAAAATGTTAAATTAATGTTTTCTTAAAATATTATTTTAATGTTTTTTTAGAATATTTGTTATTATTAATATTAAACATGATAACGAAATATACTTTATAAATCTTGGTTCGATAACCGTTCTACATGATTTGAATATGAATGCATTAGGTATTCACGAGTTTGTACTATAATTGCACTGAATATCTTAAAAAATTTACTGAGCTTTAATACACATGATTCCACATTCCGACCAAAATATAACAAATTACATTTACCACGAGCAAATATAACAATTCAAAAAGTAAGAATTGTAAGAAATCTACTCTTCATCGCGAGTTTTTCGTGATCAAATAGGTACAAATATTATTCGAAGCGCTCGTAGCGAAGTTTGCTTGGCTGTTCTTAACCGACCAGCAAAGTTAAGCATTGTCCGCTGCGGTCATGAGTTGGATGGGTGACCGCTAGTGACATTACTACTGAGCGCTTCCGTGTTTCGGAGGGCACATTAAGCCATCGGTCCCGGTTGTTGCCTTAGGATGGCAGTCGTTATAGCATGGGAGTAGGGCATTTTGTGAATGCCCGCCTGGCGAGCTACGGTCTACTTCAAGTAGAAAATCTGTCGCCAATCCCCTAACGGTCCGGCAGATGTCCCGCTAGACAGGCATATAAAAGCCTACTTATAATACTTACTTAGACAAACAAGCAAATGAAATCCAATATTTGTTTGATTTTCCCGCCATAAATGTGAGATTTACGTAAAATCTGGTAAAATATTTCGTTTTGACCAGCTAGTAACAATACTCCGAAAAACTACAATAGTATAAAGGCATATGGTTTATTTACATCACGTAATATTTGTATATCATTCTTTCTGTTTATCTGCGCTCTTGACCTCAGTACAAAGTCGTTTCTTCTTTCTCCTCCACAAACTCAGTACAATTCCGACTTCAATGAAAATGGACATTATTTTGTGTTGATAAAATGTTGTGAAGTTAAATAAACGCGACAATGGTAAGTTTAGAGCGATTTAACAGTTATTTGAAGCGATATCGAATTCAAAGTATTTTTTTAGACCAACTGAGTTGTCAAACGGATAAATTTTGAATATGTTCTAATAAGTACGTCTCATATGAATAAAATACATCATATATAAATATGACAAATACTATGCCTGATCCGGAAACCCGATTATATTTCTCTTAATAGAAAAAAACATGAATACAGCTTTAAAATTTCGTTTAGTCAAGTGGTGTTTATCGTATAACATATCAAATTAAATTTTATTTTTACATGACTTATTATGTATATTATGTTTTCAGGGTTCATGTATGTTTATTTTTAATATTGTTATGTTTGCTTATATATAATAACACCTGCTATGCGGACGCGGGTTCGAATCCCGCACATAACTATAATTGTTTCTCTCGCAACTTTGTAATTTTGTTCATGTATGTATGTTTGTGAGTTTTTTTGTTCCACCACAACTTTCATAAATTCCACCATAAATTCACCATAAAATCATTTTTTTTATGTTATTGTGACGGAACAAGCCCGAGGCCCACCTGATGTTAAGTGGACTAACCTCTGCCTATAACAGACGCATTTCGTCAGCGACGAATTGCACTGTGCCCGTCACACTGAGACGTCCAGTTGTTATGTCTCATTAGCCTGTAATTTTTCTGGCTCTCAAGGACTGCTGCCGGAACACACTGTTAGGTGCATGGCGACAGATTTTCTACTTGAGGGTTGTCGCTAGCCAGGCGGGCATTCACAAAATGCCCTTCCACCATGCGGTGAAGCTCAAGCTATGGGCGGGATTCGAACCATGGACCTGCTGCACGGCAGTCCATAGCCAATGCCACTGAGCCATACTGCTTCTGTAATAAAGACGAATCTAATAATAATATATCATTAGATTCGTCATGATAGCGCAGGTGACCCTAGGTACATAAAAATAAATAATTAAAATAACTGGTGGCTTTTAAACATCATATTGAGAGATTTGTTTTTCCAAACCCTTCGAGTGGGATATCAAAATGTAGGGCTTTAAAAAACGATTCTAATATTTATCTATATCTATATAACTTGCAGTTTTAGTAACAATGGAAGAAGAAAACGCTTAACAAAAATAAGTAATTTTCAGACTGTTTTTTTTAAAAATTAATTTACACTTCTTGATTATTATGTAGCAACCATGTAATACAGTACCTGAAGCAATTTCCCTGTTTTTAAAAAGCTCATTTTAATATGACTTTCCTTAGATATTCGCTCCCGCTACATAAATATTATTCTGTTTTGCTCACTCGCATACAAACGAGGCCCCTCTGTCCTACGCTAACATTTTTCCAAAGACGACTTCATCTTAAACGCAACAATGTCTCTGATAAACAAAAAGGCTTTACCGTGGTTTCCAAATAGGTATAGAGTCACTAACGAGAAAAAAATTAAATAGAACACGGCAATATCACCCTTAAAAAAGGGATTTTGCATTATTGTTACTGACGTTCTTACATGATGGATGTAAAATAGTAATTTTGTAGTGCAGTGGGGTAAGTAATAGGCACTTTTTTCCCAAATTTCCCATGGCTCCAGCGACTTGTAGCGCATAGGAATAATAAAATTCCCGCATTGCTTTAGTGCACATTAGTAGATACTTATGGCTAATGACTGATTTTATTTACAGAGGTGAAATATAAAACTATATAAGTACCGTCATTTCATAGAGAGATATACAAAAAAATACTTGTTTACAATAAGAAGAGAGAAAATAACTATTGTCATGGTGTTAAAGCTCTTGTTTATGCCCGGTGTAAGCGGACTAAAACGGTTTTTATGCCCTAGTGCATAAAAGCCTGCTTGTTGACCAAAAGTGCATTAAAAGGATTATTTTATTTTAAATTGTTCAAAGAGGTTTAGTTTGCAACATCTTTCATGAAAGAAAATTGCCTGTATCTCTATAATACACAAAGATCAGGGGGCCAACTCCCATCTCTTAATTCAGTCATATTTTAACCTTACATTAACAATTTTAATTTGAACTACCACATGTCACTATTCTAAACTTACATTAGAACTTTAACGTGAGAGCGGGCTGCATGCATTGAATCAAGACATTTGTGCGATAGAGATAGCGCTATATGAACATTATTGTTTCGTGGCGGCCGTGGTACGGCTCTTAGTATCAATATTTTAAGTTTGAAATAATGATGTTGGTTTTCCATAATAGTTATTAAAAGGTGGGAGTTGGGCCACAGGGGTATTATTAAAGGTCTAATCGCAAAAATTACACTCGTGCATAAAACCCATTTTAGCCCCTACTTAAATACCATGCAACGCATCTAAAAAAAGCTAAACGTCTCGGCTAAAATTACTTGTTTTATGCACACACTACAAATTAAATGTTTAAATTTTTGTAAACTGATATTTTATTGTACGACAACTAAACTAAGCTGAAAGTTTATATGTAAATTCAATTTATTTTTATTGAAAATGTTATGACGTGTTGATGGATCTTCCACAGTTTATGATATAAACTTCGTATAAATATTGCCTCGTGTTTAATTGATCGCAAGAATTTATTGACTAGGAAGCTTTTTAAAACTTGCGTAGGGTTTGATTGCTGTTCCATATCCGCCCATTTGTTGCCAAAGAAGATTATGCATGAATTGTGTGAAGCAGGATATGTGTATCAACACCAATAGCCTCAACGTCCACCGCTGAACAAATGCCTACCATATTATTTTTCATTTGGGGTGTGGCATAATCCTCACGCTTGGCAGGCGTCTTGGGGATCGTAGTGTAAGGTAGCAGTTTCAGCAACTTTAAAAGGATATGTGTATAAAATATATTATTACTGTACTTACTTATTACTGCGAAGTATAGTAGAATAAAGAAGAAAAATAAATTTAACTAATTATTGGAGTACAAAATTTTATGCCCAAGGCGGGAATCGAACCTCCGATATCGGAGAACGCGGGCTCGATTCCCGCCTTGGGCATAAAAAAATATTATACTCCAATATTTTTTTTTAAATATTTTTTTTATGCCTCATAGGTTAGCCTTTGACCACTATCTCACCTGATGGTAAGTGATGAGGTGGTCGAAGATGTTGTTCAGACTAGCCTAGAATTACTGGCTCTCAAGGACAGCTGCAGGAACACACCGTTAGGTGTTTTGCGACAGATTTTCTAGTATCTAGCCAGGCGGGCATTCGCAAACTGCCCTACCACCATGCTATAACGACTGCCATCGTAAGACAACGACCGGGACCGACGGCTTAACGTGCCCTCCGAAGCACGGAAGCGCTCAGTAGTAATGTCCCTAGCGGTAACCCATCCAACTCATGACCGCGGGTGACGTTGCTTAACTTTGCTGATCGGTTAAGAACAGCTAAGTAAACTTCGCTACGAGCGCTTCAAATTATATAAATTATTAAAAATTATTAAATTTATTTTAAATAAAATTTTGGTGACTACATTACCCGTGTGTCGCTCTTCTAGAACTGCATGCCTAATATCTTCCTTTGGTGGTCGCAAGAGGTGAATGGAAAATACCAGGACGGAAGCAGCGTCTTCTGAAGAGCTACAATCCTTAAGAAGCCTTTCAAGCTAGAGGATTACGGAAATCCCCAGATATGGGAATGGCATTTGCTGCAAGGTGGACGTCCTCTAGTTGTTGATGTGTGTTGTGACCCCAATTACTACGCGGTCAGTTCACGACAGAGTATCTTTTCCATATGTAACTGAGATGATAAGTATACTTGAATAACCACGTTTAAATAACTGTGTTGTTCCAGACCGCCATGAACCGCGGGTCACGGGAGGAACTCCTGGGGAGTTCCCAGGAGGCCCTCCGGAACAGCAGTGTAGACCTCCGCCACGTGTACGAGCGACCCCTGACCCGCGAAGAGAAGACGTACCTACTGCACGCAGACCGAGGCGACTATGTAACCGTCAAAAGGTAAGATGTTAGATTGTAGGCTACCATAAAACCCAAGGAACTGTTGGGTATATCCTGCAAGGCACTCTAGAACTGTAGCGTATAACGTCCGCTACGTTCAAACGCGACCCCGCACTCGCATGGGAAAGGATTTTTTGCTGCACCCAGATCAAGCCGTCTAAGTTATCGTCGGATGTAGTAATTAAACAAATTTAAACGGTTTAAATTGCGTATATTTATCATTATACTTATATTTGAAGCAGTGATGGCTCAGTGGCATTGACTATGGACTGCCATGGCGCAGGTTCATGTTTCGAATCCCGCCGCGGGCTTGAGCTTCACCGCATGGTGGAAGGGCATTTTGCGAATGCCCGCCTGGCTAGCGACCTCCCTCAAGTAGAAAATCTGTCGCCAAGCACCTAACGGTGTGTTCCAGCAGCAGTCCTTGAGAGCCAGTGAAATTACAGGCACATGAGACTTAACAAATACGTCTCAAGGTGACGGGCGCACTGCAATTTGTGACTTATGACGAAATGCATCTGTTATAGGCAGAGGTTAGTTCGCTTAACATCAGGTGGGCCTCGAGCTTGTTCCGTCACAATAACATAAAAAAAATAAAAAATAAAAATTCTCCCGACGTTTCCATTACGATTTAAACCGTTTAAAGTTGTTTAATTACTATGTGTAATAATCGCGAAAACCTAAGACAACATTATTGTTGGATGGTTAGCTTTATGGTTCTAAACCAACATGATCAAGGTGCTGCTGGTTAGTTCACTAACTTTGGCATGAGAATATTGATGTGCCTACCTACAAATTTTTGCAGAAGTGTCAGTCTTCTGCCAACATCTAAGTACGTCTCGATGCTGCCCTAATTTCTACTCGTTTTCTGTATCCCTCGATAATCAACGTTACAATAATGTACGATGTCTATTTTGATGCTTTTAACGAACGTGTATAAAAATGTCGTAAAAGTGAACAAAACAAATGGGCAGTATAAAGCTAAACCCAATCTCTACACTTAAACTCATGAAAAAACTGCTTGCGTTTTTTATTTACATAGACAACACCAAGCAAATAGAACAATCAGTTAAGGTGGATCCTGAAGTTTTTGGGGGGGAAATTATGTATATGCATTTTTAGGGTTCCGTACCTCAAAAGGTAAAAACGGAACCTTATAGGACCACTTTGTTGTCCGCCTGTCTGTCTGTGAAGACCCTTTTTCTATGCAACGCATGGAGGTATCAAGCTGAAATTCAAATCGAATACTCAAGTCTACTGTCCCTTAGAGCTAAGCCAACGCAATCGAAAGATACAGCCGTTTATACCGCAAAATTTCGACAGTATAGTCTGTTTTTTTATCAAACGAGTATTACAAATTTTACTGCGTTGCTATTGGCCCACGTTATCAATATAAAGTCCGTTCCACACGAACTCTGTAGGTACATACAGTTGTCTTCGACTACCTGCGCGTCGAAAAATATTGCTTGTAACGAATCAATACTACTTTAGTCATCAGTCAATCAGGGTAAAAGGGTGCAACTTTTGAATTGAGGTAAGTAAAACAAAGATCTTTTTGAAATTTGTTGTAGCTAAGTCAACAAATCGTCTCGTCATACGTTTGTCGACGTATCACTGTGACCTCAACCCAATTGAACTCGTTTGGTCTCAAGTGAAGGGCTATGTGGCAGGAAATAACAAAAGTTATGAAATTAATGAAGTTTGAATTTTTTTTACAATGTGTAGCTAAATCGTTCGATAAAAATGATGGTCATGTCTCAATCATGTGATCAGCAAGTTAGAAACAATAATATACGGAGTCGACAGCCATGTACAAAATATGTAAGA
The DNA here is from genome assembly GCA_963890685.1 of Plagodis pulveraria. Taxonomy (NCBI): domain Eukaryota; kingdom Metazoa; phylum Arthropoda; class Insecta; order Lepidoptera; family Geometridae; genus Plagodis; species Plagodis pulveraria. The sequence continues at coordinate 19,900,664 of OY982969.1, forward strand.
GCAATTGACGCATGATCTGAAGAAAGTTCATCACAAGGATGACGATAATTTTTAATATTACAAGAATTGTAGTAGAATTATTTGATTTTTTTAATTACAATATTGATTTATTTCATATAACGCGAACAGAAAATGTCGTAACAAATAGACTAAGTATGCAAATTTAAATCATAATATTAATTAATTTTTTTCTACACATTTCAGAAGTATTCAATATGAACGGACCTTAAGACGCTGTCAAATGCTGAAATTTTGTCACTATCAGACTAAGTAGGAGTGAAAGAGACGCAGCGATGTTAAAATCGCGACCAGTTTAGGTAAAATTCGAAAGAAAGCTTAATAACACAAAGCTAGTAACGTAAATCGCAAATATGACTTTTTTTGTCCCTCTTGTTAAAGTTTTGCTATTTTAATTATGGATTTTCATATACATTCTTTCGTAAATAATTAAGATATTTACGTTACAGGATTAATTTAGAATCAACTTTGCAATTTTATTCTATCGATAAAATTTAAGGAAACGTGTTTCGAACTTTTCTTGTCCTTAGATAATGTGATCAAGATTAACATATAATTTTCTTACTGTTACAAACTAAATACATTTTGCTAAAAATTTGTTCAAGTAAAGCTATTTAGCCAATTTCAAAACAAGAACGAAGACATTGACCAATGACGGCAATGACCCATCTCACTCTGTCAATATCGGAAATGTGCGAGAGACATACACAGTACTCGTTTGTTAAAAAAAACAAACTATAGCAAGGGAATCAAAACCTACAGGTGAACTAAGAATCTTGAAATGTTGTACGAAGCAACGTCTTATAGCACAAATAAAGGAAAAATTTAGAAAAACATAAATTTTAAAACTAAATATAATATATAAAGGGTGCCGGGCTGCCCGTGGAGTGCCAGGCAGCCCGTGGGGCGCCGGGCTCACTCATCACTATTCTCACAAAAAAAGCATAATTAAAATCGGACTACGCGTTAATAAATTACAACTAATGATTAAACAATTTTAAACGGTTTAAAGTTGTTTAATTACTATGTGTAATAATCGCGAAAACCTAATACAACATTAAATTACAACTAAGTTTACATTTTGACTTTCATCCCCTTTCCCGAGGGAACCGTGCTGAATTTCGGGATAAAAGTATCTAACCTTCTTCGTAGTATGAACTCAAATCGTGTTAAGTTTCATTGAATTCCATTCAGTAGTTTTGGAGTGATGCGCGGCCGGGATACAGACAGACAGACAAAAAAAATACAGTTTTGGCATCAGTGTCAGCTACAGAGTGCTCTCAAATATATTTTTTCTAAATATCTGCTATGTACAGAATTGGATCTGTTACAGTTTTATTATAAGTATAGATTTTATCCGGTGTTATGGGTAATTTGTGGAATCACGTGCATTGGTGTCCAATAAGTATTCAAGATAATACGAGTAATATTATTTTAAACTCGAGAGTACCCTAATGATGACAAATAAGTACGAAACCCTGTTAAACGCGTTAATAAACTGCAAAAAATTTGAGTGTTGAACAAACGTGAGTTTGAAACTTCAAGTTTGGATCATTTGTTTGTGAATCATACGCTGTTTTTTCTGTGAACACTCCTTTGATCTAGCCCACAGACGTAACCACGTGATCTTGACAGCTTTATTGTGAATTCTTTGATAGATTACGTGTAATAAGTTTGCGCCGTAAAATCAAAAATACATTATTTAAGATGGCGTATAAGCGAACGAGTACTCAGGCGTTGTAGAATGTATTTATACTGCTTCGCCAAACATTCCCTCTAATTAGGTGTAAATTTTTTGTTTTAAAATTTTAACACCATCCTCAAGTAGAAAATCTGTCGCCATGCACCTAACGGAGTGTTCCAGTAGCTGTCCTTGGGAAGCAGTAACTTGAGGATAGCCTGAACAACATATTCGACAACATCATCAATTACCATCAAGTCAATACCATGCTACTATTGCTTCTAAATACTATTTTACTGAATACTGTTATTTGTCGCACAAACAATTCCAAAAACATAACACGCGTTCGTGTGATCACACTCACACACACAAATAAAAGGGATATAGGTTAATTAATAGGATTACGATGAGAAAGTCGCCGTTGTAGTGATTCCTTAATCGACACGTTCCGACAAATACTTAAATACGTACTTAGTCCCCTAAGTTACCGTTAATACCTGTTACAGAAGTCAGGCTTGATCAATATTGAAGTTAGTGGCATGTTTTTGTGGATAAAAAACTCAGGTTCGTCAAACTGGCCATTCTCAACCAAATTTGCAGTTATTTACAGCTATAGAGCTTGTATCGAATGTACTTTTCTTGAGAAGCATGAAGCTTTAATTTTTCTCAAGAACAGTACATTTGAATAACAATTTTGCGAGTAGGTAGGTTTTCAAGCAGTGATAGATCAGTGGCATTGGCTATGGATTGCCGTGCAGCAGGTCCATGGTTCGAATCCCGTCACGGGCTTGAGCTTCAACGCATGGTGGAAGGGCATTTTGCGAATGCCCGCCTGCCTAGCTACCACCCCCAAGTATAAAATCTGTCACCAAGCACCTAACGGTGTGTTCGGCAGCAGTCCTTGAGAGCCAGTGAAATTACAGGCACATGAGACTTGACAACTATGTAGGTGACAGGCACAGTGCAATTCGTCATTGACGAAATGCATCTGTTATAGGCAGAGGTTAGTCCACTTAACATCAGGTGGGCCTCGGGCTTGTTCCGTCACAACGAAAAAAAAAACTTTGATATTTCCATAGAATTTCTTCCCAAATAAGTTTTTAGAAATTTTTAAAATGATAGATATCTGGGGATTAAAAACAAAAAACATCGGTTATCTGCCATATCGAAATTTTTTCATAAATGTTACATATAATTTTGTTATCCTTATCAAGAAGCAACTTTTATGTCCGAACAACTTATTCATCCGTGAAACTTAAAGGGAAGGAAGAGAATGAAAAAAAAAACGCTCATTTCCTGTGTCATATATGGAAGACGCAAAAATTGGTTATTGAACCAATATTCTTTCCTACTTCTTTGTCATTAAAGCGTTAGGTACTAATAGCTCGACAGTTGAGATTTTCACAGACAATGTATTTATTTATTCAATTAGAATGGTTACGTACACCACTTATACTTACGATAAAAAAAAATAAACGAACATTAAATATTCATAAAACGATAAAATAAAAAAAAAATGATTATTTAAAAATACAATGTCAACTGAGTGAATATTCAAATGGTGAGTCAAAATAATAGTAATAACAATTTAAAATAATAATAAAATAATAATAAATAATGATGTATTTCTGTTGCCGCTATAATTACAAATACTAAACACAAACCAAGTGCGAGTCGAAATAGCACACGAGGTGTTCCTTACCTTTCTAAACTAAAAAAAAGGTTATAATATAGTGTCTAATATTGTACAGGTATTGATTATAAAACGCATATTACATGTGTCGTGTCAAATTAATTTCATCAGTTTTCGGAACAACTATGGTATTTGGATTTTGGGGCCCATTCCCCACATCGTGCGCAGAGAACCTTTATTTAATTGTAAGCTATGCAAGGGCAGACTCGCGAGGTTTACAGCTTGTAGAGCCACTAGTTTATGTTGTTTATTTATTTATTTATCTTAGGAAGACCAACAGCAATATATCATTTTAGAAAAAGTACTCCGAAAAAATGAAGTCAAGTAAAGGTCATCACGGCTAGGTAATACAAGTTATATAATAATGTGAACCTAACCACAACTTAGTTATGTTTAATTATAACATATTTTTATTCAAAAAACTCTCTGCTTACTAGTTGCCTAGCCAACGCTATGCTTGTACAGAATAGGTCAATATCGTAACGCTTACATAAGTCATTAAAGTTGTTACTTCCTCTCAATATATAGGAATTCCTTCTATACTTAATGTTAACCTTATGTACATGTATAGGGGGATTAAACCTTAACACTTTGGAGTCTCTCTGTATATTAATTTTACAGTTCTGAACTATCAACTGAGTTTGAGGTAATTTTAAGAATATTAACGTTAAGTCAGCAATTTCTCTTCTCTTAGAAAGAGGATTCTTCCTCTATGATGGCATTTTTTATACAAAAAAAATTGAAGTCCGTAAACAACAGATAATTATCTCATGTTATTGCGTACCAATTGCGTAAAAACCTGATTTCGTTCTGTAAATCGTTTGAAACAACAAAATAGTTTTAGTAATTAAACAACTTTAAACAGTTTAAATCGCGTATATTTGTCATTATTTTTGTCCCGACGTTTCAAACACTTTGCAGTGATCGTGGTCACGGAGTCAGTCACCCTGTGACCATGATATTGCATGATAAATATTCGCGATTTAAACCGTTAAAAGTTGTTTAATTACTATGTGAAAAAATCGCGAAAACCTAAGACAACATTAAGTTATACTTTGTTGCCCTAAAGCTCTTTGAACAAAGTTATTGCGTTATACATAATATAGCCTTACTTAAATTTAGTTGTACAGCGCTGCCTTAGAGTCCGAGTACTTCGCCTGCATTAACAAGTATAATTATTGTAATTTTCAAAATTGTGGCAAAGACTTCTGTTTATTTTTATGTTCTCAGAAGAAAATTAAAATCAAAGAATACTGCAATAACAAGTATACCTACACATTGTATTTTTTAAAATAGTGGCAAAGACTTACTTTTTTCTTCTATATATTAGATAGTCCACTGTTGAACACAGCTTCCCCCAATACAGGGAATTTGCCTTAATCCCCACGCTTGGCAATCGGCCTGAGGATCGCAGTGTGAGATATCAGTTCCACAGAAAACGCTGCTGCCCACCTTCTGGTGTGTTACCCTTAGTCGCCTCTTACGACACCCACGGGTAGAGATGGGGATCACCTCCCCTATGTAGCCCGGCACCCCACGGGTGATCTTAAAATCATAGATTAATATGATATTTTTCACTCATGTTAATGTTAACTGAAATAATAGGAATTGCAGGCACATTATTTCGAAAATTACGAAGTCTATATTTGTTATTTCAGGCGCCTGTACCTATTTGCCGAATTTTAAAATCGATTTAGTGGTTTAGGCCTAAACAACAGACATACAAACCTACTTCAGCATACTTATGTTACTAGCGTTAACTACTACTACAACTATTTATGTTACATTTTGTTAGCCAGTATCTATAATAATATAATATGATATCTATCAGGCATAAAAAAAAAAATGTTTTTTTATGCCTGATACGTTAGCCTTTGACCACTATCTCACCTGATGGTAAGTGATGATGTGGTCGAAGTTGTTGTACAGGCCAACCTAGAAGTACTAGCTCTCAAGGACAGCTGCCGGAACACACCGTTAGGTGCTTGGCGACAGATTTTCTACTTGAGGGTGGTAGCTAGCCAGGCGGGCATTCACAAAATGCCCTACCACCATGCTATAACGACTGCCATCCTAGGACAACAACCGGGACCGACGGCTTAACGTGCCCTCCGAAGCACAGAAGCGCTCAGTAGTAATGTCACTAGCGGTCACCCATCCAACTCATGACCGCGGGCGACGTTGCTTAACTTTGCTGATCGGTTGAGAACAGCTAAGTAAACTTCGCTACGAGCGCATCCGAAAAAGTTTTTAAAAGCATCTTGCATTTTTATCTCTTTTGATATGGTATATTTGTAAATCAAATAAATTATTTGATTTCCATATATAAATGATCTGAAAGTAAAATAATGAGACAGGTTACGCAAACAGTAAAGAAATATATCACTCATCAAGTTGCGTAAAAAAAGAAAAGTAACGGAAATCGTAAATATTTCAATGAAACTGAGAGATTTATTTCAAAATGTACATTGACGGATATAAAATCTATGCCAAGTAAGCAAATAAAATTATAGAACGAAGTTTTTTCTTTTACTTTGTAACAAAAAAGTAACATTTATTTTCACACCTGCTTTTCCCACCATTTCGCTATTTTATCACTAAGTATTAGGAGTAATATTTTACACGGCACAATAAGTACAAAGAGAGACTCGGGTACATATATAGAATGATGTAGGTACTATTGTAAGAGATAAAAAAGTTTATGTTAGTTTGTGTTTATTTTTATTATTACTGGTTGTCACATAAAATTTAACCGATACTATGGTCAAACGGTTCATATCAATGTATAACCATGTGTTCAACAAACAATAGAATACAGAGAATCGCCTTTGTAGTGGCGCAAAGTCAACTAATTTATTAGCAATAACGTTTTCGTCTGAGAAATATAATAATAATAAATTAATAAAATAATAATAAATTTGTTTATTGATCAAAAAGTGACATTGCTTAAACACTAATTATAATACTATATCATAAAGGTAACAAAAATGAACAATAGATACAATAGAAGTGCATAGCACGTAGGGTTGGCACAACCACAAAGTAATTAAAAATTACATATGTATTTATTATACAAGTCCACCAATTCAGATGGGCTAGCCAAGACCAAGACCTTTCCAATCAGCTTTGAGCACGTTCACCGTGATCTACCTCTTTTACTCGTATTTGCTAATCTTCCTACTTTGTACTGTTAAATCGAAAAATATATGTGCTTCATTTGTTACAGATTAATAGAAAAATACCTCGACAACCCTGAGGTCCTCGACATCAACTGCGTTGACCCTCTTAACAGATCGGCATTGATCGCTGCCATTGAAAACGAAAATATCGAGCTCATCAAATTGCTACTCACTTCAGGAATCAAAGTCAAGGTATGTAAGATATTCGGACGAATAGGAAAGGACTCATTGAAAGTGAGAGTCTACCACCGGGTCGTGACCACCAACCCTAAAGCGCGGGATTGAAATTCACAGCACGGTGTTCTCCTGACTCGCCCTATGCTTCACCGCATGACTAGCTTGAAAATCTGTCGCCAAGTACCTAAGGTTAGATCTCTAACGCTATGTACTGGCAACTATTCTCGAGAGCCAGTCCTAATCTAGTTTTAGCATGGTAACACTACGATGGAGTTGCACAATTTAATTCCTGCATCTCCTTTCCACTACCGGACTACAAGACGTACGGAAACACGACATCCGTATATGGTGGACATTCCTCCTGTCCACATTAAGCGATTTGCATCCACCTCTAAAATACGGAGACGAAGGAATGGAACACCCTCCCAGTATCTTTGTTCCCCGAGGGCTACAATATGGAAGTTTTCACGACTAGAATGAATAAGTAGCTTCTTGGCAAGCATGCTCCATCGGCGATCGCGTCATCGCTTACCATTAGGCGAAAGTGCCAGCAAATGCTTGTCAATTCACAATAAAAAATAAAACTACTGAAGCATCATCACTTACCAGCATCTGATTTGACTATGCCAGGCCAACATGGCGATAAAATAGAAAAAAAACATCGCCACAAAATATAAATGGTTAAAAACAGGTTAAAAAAGTTTAGAAATACTTCAGTGTACCGCATGGTGGAAAGGTTTATTTCGAATGCCCGCCTGGCTAGCGACCACCCTCAAGTAGAAAATATGTCGCCAAGCACCTAACAGTGTGTCCCGGCAGCAGTCCTTGAGAGCCAGTAAAATTACAGGCACATGAGACCTAACAACTGTATGTCTCAGTGTGACGGGCGCAGTACGATTCGTCGTTGACGAAATGCATCTGTTATTGGCAGAGATAAGTCCACTTAACATCAGGTGGGCCTCGGGCTAGATCCGTTAAAACTGGGATGGGGCCCCAGCATTTTTGTTCCCCGAGATCTGGAAGTTTTCAAGTCTAGAGTGAATAAGTATCTTCCAGGCAAGCATGCTCCACCGTCGCACGCGTCTTCACTTAACATTAGGTGAGACTGTCTGTCAAATGCTTATCAATTCACAATAAAAATAAAACTACAGTAACCTCACCACTTACCAGCAGCTGAGTCAAAACCCAGCCTGACGGCAAAATAAAAAATACATCGACACAAAATATAAATGATGGTTTCGAAAGCGTTTAAAATACAAAAAAAGTGTTAAATTAGATTTCCTAAATTCTAACACTTTTCCATTTTAAGTTCTTTACATACTCAAATATTTCAGGTAAAAACATGAACAAGATGCCATTGTTTCGAGAAAAAAATACTAACCCACGTTTCAGCCTCCCGGGAAATCATTCCATCGTAGTTTGCATGATCGCATCTACCGTATATTTTCATAAGTAAATGCCAATACTTTATTTCTATTCCAAGTTTTGTTGGTTCACAGATTTTTGCGGAGTAAACTGATTTGAAGTATGGAGTAGATTTTGGAAAAGTTACTTAACCTTTTTTTTTTTTTTACTATGTGTAGGCATCTCTAGGTACATTTGATACAATGATATATCATTTATTATAAATAATTAATTTACTCATGATAATTTAAATCGTAATCATAATAAATTCCTTTGCAAAATACCAATCCAAATATTATTTATTTAAAGAGAATTCACGCATGATAGGCGTAATCCAAGAAATTATTTCGGATGGAATAAGATAACTTACAGCGGGATTTGAACCCGCTACCCCAGAATACCGTCCTGTTGCATTTCCAATTATGCTATAAAGCGAGCGATGGACAGTTGATTTTCTCCTATCCGATTAAATGCACGTCTATTTGACGTTGGCGACTTCTAAATAGATACCTAGCAAAGGAACTTACGTCATGCTCTTCAAAATAATATCTTGATTAAAGATTTATCTAGTTCTTATAATTAATTTAGAAGAAGATTCAATTTTTTATTGTATATTGTATATTTTTTCTATTATATAAATATTACAAAGAAAAAAAAAAGAAAGAAAAAAATTAAAAAATAGCAATTGTAAATGAAAAATGATATCTGGCAAATGTCCACCACGAGCATGCTGACAGATATCGATTCTTTTATCAAAATGACACAGTCAATGACACGATTAATTTATTGCAAACAAAATTTCCTGATCGCATAACTTCACGAAATTCAGCGGTTAAGTGGCCAGCCAGATCATGTGATTTTACACCACTGGATTCTTTTTTTGCGGCTATGTAAAGGATATAGTCTATACGGAGCCAATCGATTCGATTGCAGCCTTAACACTCAAAAACAGTGTTTTCTAGCAACAGTCCTTGAGATCCAGAAAAATTACAGGTACTTGAGACTAAACAACTGTATGTCTCAGTATGACGGGCGCAGTGCAATTTTTCAAATGACGAAATACATCTGTTATAGGCAGAGGTTAATCTGCTTAACATCAGTTGGGCCACGTGCTTCTTCCGTCACAATCACATTAAAAAAACCTTCAATTACCCGAGTGTCTTGTGGAACATAGGTTTTGAGACTCATTTGCCTCGTATCAAAAACCGGAAGGCGTCCACGTTTTCCAAATGCCTTCTACAAAATAGCCACGCAATATTAAGTGAATATTGAGAGAAAGTGGTCAAAGGCTAACCTATCAAGCATAAAAAAAAACCTTAAATTTTTTTCTACCTGAGGGATAACGGAAAGACAATGATGATGAGGAGTAGAGATTTTTTGAAATAAATACCAATAGAGTTATATAATCCAGATACAGATACATTTCAATTGTGTTTGTACCTTTTGAGCCATAGTTATGTCTCACTAACGTCGACAGATTGGTGCTTACGAAGCCGTATAGCCGTCTATGACGTTTGTTTGATATACGTATAGCAATACACGCTTTTAACTGCTATAAAACTGTCGACGTTAAGCCATAAAACGAATTGATATTGCTGTTCCTAGGTCACATGAAAACCCTCTGAAAACATGATTAAATCCAGCCGTTAAAAAGTTTGAATGTCGAACTCGTTCTAAAAATTACCGAACAAGTTCAATTCCTATTTATTTGATTACTAGCGACCCGCCCCGACTTCGCACTGGTGCAATGCTGATACGAAACATACTACAGAATGTTTTTTTTATGTTATTGTGACGGAACAAACTCGAGGCCCACCTGATCTTAAGCGGACTAACCTCTGCCTATAACAAATGCATTTCTTCACAAGTCACGAATTGCACTGCGCCCGAGTCAGACAGAGTTGTTAAGTCTCATGTGCCTGTAATTTCACTGGCTCTTAAGTACTGCTGCCGGAACACACGGTTAGGTGCTTGTCGACAGATTTTCTACTCGAGGGTGGTCGCTAGCCAGGCGGGCAATCGCAAAATGCCATTCCATCATGCGGTTAAGCTCAAGCCGGCGGTGGGGATCGAGCCAGGGAACTGCGGCACGGCAGTCCATAGCTATTACCGCTCGGCCATCATTGCTTCAACTCGGCCGTCACTCACAGTGATCTATATTAAATACACAATTTATTTAAGGTACTCAATTAAACAAGAATAAATGCTGTACTGCTTAAAAGCTCTTCAAAAATAAGCCATTATTTCTCGTAAAAAGTACCTAAGTGATAAAAAATGGTTATTGTGGGTTATCCCTAAAAGATAGACATATACCGTTGCAGGCTTTTTTGTAGACCTTTTTAAGATGTACAATATTGCCGTATATTGTTTTGATATATCTCGTAGGGTTCAGTCAGCGTTTGCAATGTAAGGACAAAAAATGGGTTTATTTACGACATCACATAAGAAGCATCTAAAATTATGAGTGTTTCTCTACTATACTATGCATTTATTTTACAAATAAACCTTCTTGAATAACTCTATCTATTAAAAAACTGGTTCAAATTCCCTTGCTTAGTTTTAAAGATCTAAGCATACATAGGGACAGACAGCGGGAAGCGACTTTGTTTTATAATATGTAGTGATAGTGATATTTGTGGCCGGATCCTTAAATCAATATTGATATAATAATATAATACAGACACTAACGTATAGTTTTATTTTCAATGTTATCTAGGCCACATTATAAGTGATATAATCCCAAAACATTAGTGCAATGAAAAATTGCATTAATTGTATTCATACAAAATTAATAAGTTGGCATCGTCAGGACCACTACGTCCTAATTATGAATACAATTCTATTGTTATCATTATCGCCGATGCCAATGGGTTAGTTAACAAAAAGTGTCTAAAACTGAGAACTCGCAGTTTTAGTAGTAGTTTTTTTTTTGGGGATTGTTACGGAATAAGCACAAGGCCCACCTCATGTGAAGCGGTAACCTCTGTCTAAAACAGATGCATTTCGACACAAGTGACGAACTGCACTGCGCCCGTCTCACCCTGAGACATACAGTTGTTAAGTCTCTTGTGCCTGTAATTATATTGCGGCTCTGAAGGACTACTGCCGGAGCACACTGTTAGGTTTTACTATTTTTATTTCTGCATTTACGCATGCTCTGCAGGTTACATTACAAAGTTACAAATTTACGAGATGAGAATTATAATCATGTGCGGGATTCGAACCCGCGTCATCCACCCCTATAGCCGGGGTATGCTCTGACCGACTGAGCTAGCATGGCGTTAATGTTTCCTCTCGTTATTTAACTATCGTATGAGGATGGAGCGACAGTCTATAGTTCAACTTACGTTGTACCTACTACAAACAAGACTAATTTTTGTCGGTCAGAGCATACCCCGGCTATAGGGGTGGATGACGCGGGTTCGAATCCCGCACATGACTATTATTTTTCCTCTCCTAAATTAGTAATTTTGTAACATTTTTAGGGCTTGTGACAGATTTTGTATATGAGAGTGGTAGCTAGTCAGGCGAGCATGCACAAAATGCCATGAGCTTCGTCGGATGGTGGAAGGGCATTTTGCAAATGCCCGCCTGGCTAGCGACCACCCTCAAGTAGAAAATCTGTCAATAAGCACCTAACGATGTGTCCCGGAAACTGTCCTTGAGAGCCAGTAATTCTAGGTTAAGCCTGTTAACACCTTCGACCACATCATCACTTACCATCAGGTGAGATTGTGGTCAATTGCTTAACCTATTAGCAATAAAAGAAAAAAATGTGTGATCTGACCAGAAATGGCAAGAAACTTGTCATGTCTCCAGGTGTTTTTTATATAACCTACAAAACTTGTACCTATATCGTGCTTGGTTCGGTTTGTCACTTGGAGTCTACCTACTTCCTCTCAACCAAGACATGTTTGTACAATACGTTTTCAATAACAACATATTATTTTTAATATTGTAAGGTTTGCAATAATGCCTTCTATGCGGATTACATTATAAATTTAAGTCATGTGCGGGTTTTTTTTCCTATCGTATATTTGTGATTTTGAAATGTAAATGCATAGCAGGCGTTATTGCAAACCTAACAATATTAAAACTAACGATTTGGGGCCTGAGTTAGCTTGTAAAGTAGATATCTTAGGTAAAACATCACAGGTCCTGCCAAACACAAAAAATATGCGATAGTTTGTGAGTGAGAGAGTGAGCATATGTGTATGTTTCTTACTCCTACACACTGAAACGGCTCAACCGATTAGGATGAAACTTGGTATAACATTTGTTTATGTTTCTGATTAGCACATAGGATACTTTTATCATTATCGTTATCGCTGGAGGCACAGAATCACAGATGCCTTTGAGTTGAATTCGCGCGGTATGTTTTTATTTTCACTAAATTGCATTTATGACGTCATAGTAAACACGAAACATTTTACGCGCTCGGTTTACATGAGCTATGAAACGCTTGCGTTGGTCTTTCTTTTTTCGGTGGTAGGTATGCCTTTAATAAATAATAATAATTTGGCCCCGCATGGTTGCAGATGGCGCGGAATCAGAGATTAAGGAGAGACCACGCCACAGGTCCGCCAAAGAGGCGACAATTACTTAAAATGTATATTTATGTAAAGTTAAATTTTGTTCAGGTTATGAAATGGTAGTAGAAACAAAAAGCTATTTTTATTTTATTCTTGTCTTTAATAACAAAACACTACAAACTTTACTTTATAGAACACTACAGCTACTACACTGAAAGCATTTAGGGGCCTACAGGTACTCCAATTGCTTCAGCCCACTACCAGTTGGCAATGTGCCCAGCATGCTGGAAGCATTACTCCGTTGGATATAAACGTACCTATACACATGTCTTTATACGTATTTCTGTCAACAGAAATCTTAGACCTTCGAGTAAAAATGTTATACGAGACCTACTGAATATGTTTGTCTTATTCCAGGATGCCCTACTGCACGCCATCAAGGAAGAGTACGTGGAAGCTGTGGAACTGCTACTGCAATGGGAAGAGGAGCATCATATTCCTGGAGAACCATACGTGAGTCAATATTGTAAAAATTAAATCATAATAACTGGAAAGAATGCCTTATTAAGCCTAAGTACCTGGTAGCCAAAGTAATCCAAGTATATAAAATTTCCTTTTATAGGTAGATTACAGTTGTGGAAGGCAATTATGTTATTTTTAAAAATAACAAAACCTTAAAAAAATCAAATACCAATAAAATTATTGCATTTGGACTGTCTATGAGTCCAAATGCTTTTATTCTAGTAGCTGTAGTGCTGTATATAGTTCGTAGTATTTTGTTAATAAGAGCATACCGCCGGTATTGAAAAAAAAAACATTACATTATCTAGTAAGTGTCAACCCTGAACAGGTTACCATTCTAGATAATAAAATTTGGCTGATAATTAAAAAATCAAGTGTCATTTTGTATGCATATCCTGAGTCTAATGTCTATACTACCGGTTTTTTCAGTTTTCCGTAAAAAATTGTATTTTCAAAATTATTTGGAAATATCGTTTTATCACATTCAGAGCTAAAAAATGTCATATTGGCAAGAACTCTTCTGTTCTCAAGCGTAGTCAACCAATGCAACCAATAACTTCTGCGACCTGGGCATCGAACTCATGAACCAGGATACCGAATGCGTTTACCGGTACCTATACACATACACGTACTGGGTACCCATTGACAAAATTGTTTTTCCCTGTCAGAGTTGGGAATCCGTGGACGCAGCAGCCGCGACCTTCACTCCAGACATCACGCCGCTGATCCTGGCTGCTCACAGGAACCACTACGAGATCCTGAAGATCTTACTAGACAGAGGAGCCACGCTGCCCGTGCCTCACGACGTCAAGTAGGTACAGGTCTTTCCGCCAACTTCATTTGAAGCAACGATATCCGAGCGGTTATAGCTATGGACTGCGGTGCCGCAGGTCCATGGTTCGAATCCCACCGCCGGCTTGAGCTTCACCGCATGATGGAAGGGAATTTTGCGACTGCTCGTCTGGCTACCACCCTCAAATAGAAAATCTGTCGCCAAGCGCCTAACAGTGTGTTCTGACAGCAGTCCTTGAGAGCCAGTAAAATTACAGGCACATCAGACGCAACAACTGTATGCCTCAGGGTGACCGGCGCAGTGCAGTTCGTCACTTGTGAATTACATCAGGTAGGCGTCGTGCTTGTTCCGTCACAATAACATTAAAAAAAACACTGCATTGCTTACAACAGCTGATCCTTGGCATAATCTGAAGTAATCTTTGACAAACCATATTCCATTTTTTTAAACAGTACTGGCCTAGTGGCGATAGCTATGTACTACCCTACAAGGGTTTATAGCTATCTCCACTAGGCTAGCCATTGGTCTCCGTTAGGTTTTGAAGTGCTCATTGCGAAGTTTGCTGAGCTGTTATTAGCCGATCAGCAAAGTTAAGCAAAGTTCGCTTCGATTATGAGTTAGATGGGTGACCGCTAGTGATATTACTACTGAGCGTGCACGTGCTTCGGAGGGCACGTTAAGCTGTCGGTCCCGGTTATTGTCTTATGATGGCAGTCGTTAAAGCATGGTGGTAGGGCATTTTGCGAATGCCCGCCTGGCTAGCTACCACCCTCAAGTAGAAAATCTGTCGCCAAGCACATGACGGTGTGTTCCGGCAGCTGTCCTTGAGAGCCAGTACTTGTAGGTTAGCCTGAACAACATCTTCAACCACATCCTCACTTACCATCAGGTGAGATAGTGGTCAAAGGCTAGGCTAGCCTTTGACCACTATCTCAAGCATAAAAAAGGGGTCCATGGTCGAACCCAGGCTTGAGCTTCACCGCATGGTCAAGGCATTTCGTGAATGCTAATTGTGTTCTTTATTTATATTTTTTGACTTTGTGTAGTTTTTAATTTGTATGTCTTTAATCTTGCGTCTAATTATGATTTAATTGTAATTTTCTTATGAAGTTATTATATCAATATATAAATAAGTTACCCCTAAAACCGTCAACAATATTAATAATTGCGTTTACTCGTAACAAATGTAATCAATTCAAATATTAAATCTCGTTAAAAACCTTCCCCGAACCACAGAATAAAAAGGCTCGAATCTTATTAGACAACAAAGCAAGAAAGCCAAAACAAAAATCACACCGTAGACGTCAGTGTTTCCTTAAATATTTTTATACAATACTATCTTTATTTATTTATATTATACAAAACCTTATTCATTACACCATTGTTACAGGTTAACAAAATATTACATCAAACGTCAAACGTTAAACATTATTAATATAATATTTTACTGCTAGTTACGTTAAGTGATGCAAAAAATTACAAGCAACTACTTAATTCTCTTAATATAAGCGTAGAATAATAAAATAATTGCTGCGCTAAACATCAATGCTTTTTGGTGCAAAAAATGAGACAGCATTTTGGTCACCCTTCGGTTCAACCAACCGTGAACCCAAATATGAAAGATTAAACTACTGAGAGATTCAAATATATCATATCTAAGTGGTTACTGTCTATCGGTAAGAGCACAAAAGACAGTTAAAATAAATGGATTATGAAAGATCAATGTTCCCCAATAACGCAGTCAGCGATGGATTACAAACAGAGTCGTGTCGCCCCTAAAAATACATAGTAAGTTGGGGACGATCGCTTCCGCCGACACTTCAGCCATAAGAACTATACATCTGTGTATTCGACCTAACGTTTCTTGATGGTTGTTTTGACAGAAGACATAAATTTAAGTCCATTACGATAGACATCTCAACATAAACAAGATGAAGTATACACAATGCGGAGATGTGTTTGTGTTCAGATGTCAAAATATAATAAAAAGCCAATATAATAACGATCTAGACCTAGAACAGCTGACGAAAGACTGTACACCTGAACAACGGTGGGTTTGATAAAATATATTATGATTGGACGTTCTTCGATAAAATATACATCGAAGTGGACGTTATAAGCAGGTGCGTAGAAGGACGCGTGTGGGGGTTTTCTATTGTTGTTTTTTACGGTTCTTGAAGCAGATATGCCAGCATTGAAACATACCTATACTAAATAGATATTACTTTAAAGAGTTTAAAGAGCAAACGCATGCTATGCGAAAACAGAGAAATTATTTCGCTACGGCATGAATCCGCAACCCCAGAATAACGTCCTGGTGCATATCCAATTATGCTGAGGAACAGGGTTGTAGACTGTTGAATTTTTTTTTCCATCAGTTTGAACGCACATATCTTTGAAGTTGGCGACATCTATCTATATAGCAGAAGACTATTTACTTTAGGCTGGTAGGTTGATATTATACGAACAACATTTAAGATATATTATGTTCTTCCGATAAAGCGTATATATATGTGCCTATGGTTTTTTAACTTATAGCTGATAGGCTAGCATTTGATCACAATCTCAGCTGATGTGAAGTGATCATGTGGTCAATGATCACAATCTCAGCTGATGTGAAGTGATCATGTGGCTCTTAGCGCAATTATTAAGCATAATACTGTATCACAGCAGTCTAAACCATTTTCACGCGTTCAACTACGATACTTTAGTAAGTCCTTTATGTTCTTCAGGTGCGGCTGCGATGAGTGCGTACAATCCTCTCAAGAGGACTCTCTCCGCCACTCTCAAGCCCGCATCAACGCGTACCGTGCTCTCTCTTCTCCGTCCCTCATCGCTCTCTCTTCAGCTGATCCCCTGCTCACTGCCTTCCAGCTGTCCTGGGAGCTGGGCCGCCTGAGCAGGATGGAGACTGAGTTCAGAGTTGAGTATAAGGTAAAATATTGGTAGAGGTATCAGGGTATCATTTGTTGTTGTTGTATGTACATGTATTCGTTTTGCGCATGTGCTGTGGCTTTAATCAAGTACCTTCATATATATTTTCCTTCCCTTCTTTTTACAGTTTTGCCCGCATTGATGAATGAAACTTGGTTATTATTATAACTTCAATAAAACACCCAAACATGTGTCAACGTGTATTTGGCTAAGTAGCCGTAATAGAAGTGAAGCTTATCTTATGTATATATTGCATAGTGTTAATAAAAGGTAGTGAGGGTATTATAATATTGTAGTACCCTCAGAAGTTCAAACTATGATATCTACCTACAACCTACTCACACATGTATATAACAGTTATATTCTGCTCTTTCAGAAGGGATTTCTAAATCTTGGCAAAACTATCGTATATTTTTTAAATGTTGTTTAGTTATGAGACTTAATAGTCTGTATATATTTTTTTTACCTAAATCCGTAATTAGTGTGGGTTAAGGGTTTTTCTAACATATAAAAGACAACACAAGAAAATATTTAAAAAAATGTTCTAGTTTAGCCTGAACAACATCTTCGACCACATCATCACTTACCGTCAGGTGAGATAGTGGTCATAGGCTAAACCTATCAGGCATAAAAAAAAATTGTTAACAACACACATGGAAAAACAAGAACAGAACCAATAAAATATACAGTTTAGGTTATATGGCCGACCGCCTGCTTGATGGCAACCCTTTTTTGGAATCCTTGGTTGCTTCCTTTCGTGTCTTAATTTCGTTAAGATAGGAAGGCTATGTTGTGTGCCTAATGTGTAGCAACACATCAATCACATGGATGTGAGAGGTGGTCCACTGCTCACTAGAAGCATGTTTCCCTTATGCGTTAAGTTACAACATCCAAAAATATGGTATGGACCCATCTTTATATTATTGCATTATAAGACATTTTCATCATTATTCTTAGATACAAAATATATAAATTGCGATAATAATCAAAGTCAAATAAAATAAATATACCTAATTCAATTCTTCTTCTACAGCCATAACATCACCACTCAACAAAAAACAGTCACGTTAGTGGATTGCCGTTCTTCAGAAGGTGCTGCTGCCTACCTTCTGGCATTTTACCTTTCACTTATTACGACTCCAATAGGATGATATGGAGGGATTCTAGCCCGGCACCCCACGGGAATTAATTCAATTTACTATCTGTTCATTTGAATAAACACTTGTTCGAATATGATCCTGAGTCTAATAAATACTTACGTCTATATAATTATAATGTACCCATGTTTAAACCTAGGCGCTACGTCAGCAATGCACAGAGTTCGCGACCGCCCTGCTAGACCACACCAGAACATCCAAAGAGCTGGAGATCATGCTGAACTACAATCCATGGGATGTTGACTGCTGGGAACCTGGAGAGAGACAAACCCTGGGGAGATTGAAGCTGGCCATCAAGTATAAGCAGAAATTGGTAAGAGTTTTTAAAATACGAAATTACAACGAGAGGAAATGTTATAGACATATGCGGGATTCGAATCCGCGCCTTGCACCCCTATAGCCATGTATGTTCTGACCGCTAAGCCAACATGACATATGACTCATAACTCTAATTTGTTCTCTCGTTCTAAACCATCGTATGGAGATGGAGCGACATCTACAGTATAGCTGCCAGGTGCAGTATTTCCGAACGGATACGACTTAGGGGCTTTCAAGAAGAGAGCATATTCCCTCCTCTAAGGCCGGCAACGCATCCTCGATACCTCTGGTGTTGCGGATGTTCGTGGGCGACGGTGATCACTTACCACCAAGTGAGCCGCATGCTGGTTTATCCTACAATCCCATAAAAAAAAAAACTTACGTTGTACTATAAACAAAACAAATTTTTACATTTGTAAACTTGGACTTACTTTTACAATAACGCATGCTCCGCGAATTACAAAAATACAACGTGAAAAAATATGGTCATATGCAGAATTCGAACCCGAGCCATCCACCCCTGTAGCCGGGGTATGCGCATCTCTTCATTTTTCCTCTCCTTGTAATTTTGTAATGTAATGCGCGGTGCATTCGTTATTGCAAAAATGTATACAATAAAGTTTAAAATTTATGAAGTTTGAGTGATTGGCCTAAGCAAGACAAAAGTAGCAGTCAAAAATTAAAATAATTTATTCAATTTAGGCGTCTACGACGCTCTTATAGAGGTCAATTACAAATTTTAGTATTGTAATATTCTACATTGTACTGCCACATTCAACAAAAAACATTGTACAGACAGAGCCACTTCGAGTAGAACGGGCGAGAAACTCTGGGCCATTCTTTTAAACGTATTTTAACAATGTGTTACATACTTACTGTATAATAAAGTTATTACAATATTTGTTTAAATTATGTTGGTGACAGGCGATTGCTTGGCAGAGGCGGAATTGTCCAGGCATTTTTGTCGTTTAAGCAATCACAAACTGTGTAGTAGGATTTCTTAATCAAAATGTTTTTCATGTGCAACTTGAATTTCCCTTCTGTGAGCGTTGTAATATTTTTGGCAACATTATTATAAAACAGTACACAATTACAGTGCCAGATTTTTTGCCTCAAAGTAGTAGTGTGCAAATACTACGTGTTTATGTTTAAAGGGCAGCTGTATCAAGTTAAATCCCTGGGGGAACGAGACACAAGAACCTAAGTTGTCGATCATTTACCAGTTCAATAAGACATACAACCCAGAAAGTTTTTCAATTAGCTTAAAACTTGCTTATAATAATGCAACCCAACAGTTCTGTTTCAGTTTCTTGAAAAGCAAAGTTAGCCAAGCGGCTATAGCTATGATCTGCGGTGCCGCAGATCCATGGTTCGATCCCTACCGCCGGCTTGAGTTTCAATGCATAGTGGAAAAGCATTTTGTGAATGCCCGCCTGGCTAGCTACCGCCCTCAAGTAGAAAATCTGCCGCCAAGATTGTAACAAGTTGCGGCAGCAGTCCTTGAAAGCCAGTAAAATTACCGACACATGATGAGGTCTCAGGGTGATGGGCGCAGAGTAGTTCTTAACTTGTGATGAAATGCATCTGTTATAGGCAGAAGATACCGCTTAACATCAGGTGGGCCTCGTTCTTGTTACGTCACAATAAAAAATATGATGAAATTATTTATAATTTTATTATTACCTACTAGTTCTCAAGGACTGCAGGTACACTGTTCGGTGCTTGGTGGCATATTTTCTAATTGAAGGTGGTAGCTGGCCAGGCGAGTATTCGCAAAATGCCCTTTTACCATGCGGTGAAGCTCAACCTAGCGGTGGGGATCGAACCTGCGGTCCGTCCATAGGTATTACCGCTCGCATATTACTGCTTCAGATAGCAAATATTACAATACAATGTAATACAATGCCTGTTGTCTTAAAACACAATGTATATGTTTTCTTAAGCTTCATAATGTCTAGGCTTGTGTGTTTGTTCAAAATAATAAAGCAGAGTAAATAAATTCTACTTATATGTCCAAAATAGTGCCCTACTTTCCTCAGAGCAAAGTGACATAACTTTGGAAGCTTATACCACGAGTAAGTAGAAAGCAAGGCTCCATATAAAAGGATACGTACGAAACCATCTTTATGTAAGCATCTCTGGAATCAGGAGTGATTGCACGACAACACCTTTGCATTTCGTAACAAAATACAGCATGTATAAGAGAGAGACAAAAATGGTTTCGTTTAAAAACAAAAGGCGATTTTCTACTACGTAATTTTGGTAAGTATGGTAAATAAAAACAAAAGCGAAATGTTAGTGCTTAGAGAACTTCAAAATCATGTGAATAATTACGTTTTCCATTCAGATGTTAGTGGAGTTGGATGTTTAATAGGGAACGCTGCGTGGCATTTAAAATTGTATTTATTTCTGGTTGTGTTGCTAGGTTTAGTGACCTACCTACCTCAAGTAGAAAACCTGTCGCTAAGCACCTAACAGTGTGCCGGCAGCAGTCCTTGAGAGCCAGTAAAATTACAGGCACATGAGACTCAACAACTGTATGTCTCAGGGTGACGGGAGCAGTGAATTTCGTGACATGACAAAATGCATGTGATTTTGGCAGAGGATACCGCTTAACATCGGGTTGGCGTCTCGCCAGTTCCGTCAAAAAAAGGCGCATTTTTTTATATGCTATCGTAGTGCAACAGGCTCGACGCCCATATCGTTTTGAACTGCACTGCGCCCATCACCTTGAGACAAAAAGTTGCTAATTGTCCTGTATTTCACAGGCACAAATGTGAACATAACTGCTTGCCCGTAGAAATGGATATGGTGGCAGTACTATATATATACATACTTATATTTACTTACTTTATTAGTATTCTCACACAAAGAGTTATACTGCTTCAAAATATTAAACTAGATAAGGTCATACACGATTTACAGAATATTTCTGACGATATCTATTATATTGTTTTAATACCTACTGGATTTGTTACACTTATTAAATTGCTGCTAAGCAATAAGGCCGCTGATTTTATTATTTTAAGATGGATTAATTTTTGTAACTACAGTCAATTGTAATAAGAAAGTACCTCAAAGTGTTATTTTTTTATCTATATATCTACAGCGGTGAAGCTCAACCTAGCGGTGGGGATCGAACCTGCGGTCCGTCCATAGGTATTACCGCTCGCATATTACTGCTTCAGATAGCAAATATTACAATACAATGTAATACAATGCCTTATATGTCTTAAAACACAATGTATATGTTTTCTTAAGCTTCATAATGTCTAGGCTTGTATGGTTGTTCAAAATAATAAAGCAGAGTAAAATATAAATTCTACTTATATATATGTCCAAAATAGTCGTGGGTGCCGGGATAGACTGTCACCCCATCTCTACTCGTGGGTATCGTAAGAGGCGACTAAGGGTAACACACCAGAAGGTGCAGCACTGTGAGGTACAGATATCTCACACTGCGATCACCAAACCGCCTGCCAAGCGTGGGAATTATGGGAAACCCCCCCATATTGGAGGAAGCTGTGTTCAGCAGTGGAATATCCGACTGATATAGAAATATCTACGGATACACGTAGTTGTTAATATTGTTGACGGTTTCAAAGATACCTAGGGGTATCTTTGAGTCCGTTTTATGCAAGCACGTGCATTTTAGACCACAAACTTTTTAAAATATTACGGCAATGTTATTTTAAGCTAGCGAATACCTTTTTTTAATACCATTGAAGATCGTTTTTCTTCATGGTGTGACACCTCTGCAGGTGTACCTCAGGGTGGCGTATTATCTCCTCTTCTTTTTTCCATTTTTATAAATTCAATATCTCAAAATATTTCGTCATCCTACCACCTCTATGCAGATGATCTTCAATTATACCGACAAGCAACATTGCTTAACCTATGTGATGCAGTGAAAGCAACTAATGAAGACTTGTCTCTAATAATGGAATGGAGCAAAGCTTACGGGCTGAAAGTTAATCCACTTAAAACTCAAGCTATTTTAGTAGGAAGTTCTCGCTTAATTTCAAAGGTAGACTGGGACTCACTACCACGACTGGAGTTTGATGGAGTGGTCGTCCCTTTTAGTAAAACTGTCAAAAATCTAGGTATTACCATTGACCAAAGCCTAACATGGGATCCTCAAATAGCTCTCACTAGCCGTAAGTTGTTTGCATCCGCAGGATCCTTACGGAGACTTCGAAACTTTCTACCTACTACCACTAAAATTGCGCTTGCACAGGCCCTTTTACTCCCTATTCTTGATTATGCTGACGTCTGCTACCTTGACCTAACCGAGGAGCAATTGAATAAACTTGAGCGACTCCAAAATTTTTGTATAAGATTTATATATGGCTTACGCAAATATGATCATGTCTCCGATTTTCGTAATAAGCTCAAGTGGCTCCCTATTCGTCGTCGCCGGAATGCTCATATATTATCTCTCCTTTACAGTATTCTGTTCCATCCTTTATCCCCGCGCTACCTCAAGGAACAATTTAAATATCTTGATTCTACCCACTCTCTGTCGTTAAGGTCATTAGAAAACTTAACGCTACAACAACCTGCAACTAAAACTACTTTCTACCACTGTTCATTTGCCGCTGAAGCTGTCACATTGTGGAATCCACTACCGCTAGAAATTAAACGTGCTCCTTCATTGAAATCTTTCAAGGATCAAGTCAAAAATCATTATCTATTGCTCTAACTTTCTATAATAAGGGACACTACGGTAACAACGTCGTTTTTTAATTTAATTATGTGTTTAACACGTTGTAAACTATATATGTTTATATGGTATATATGTATGTTTATGTCGTATTTATTATAATAATATATGTGTATGTTTATATGGTATATATGTATGTTTATGTCGTATTTATTTATTTATTATATATTTATATATGTGTGTTTTCATTTATTTATTTAGTTTTGGTTAGTTAGTTAATCATTTGGTAACGTCAGTTATTTATGTATAGATATATTCAGACCTTAACAAACCCCGCCCAATATCTTGAATATATCCCTTATTGATGGGTTGTCTGGAAGAGATCGCTCTGAGCGATAAGACCGCTCATTGATACACTAGGTTTTAAGGTATGTTTTAGTAATAAGTTTAATGTTGTTATTATGGTGTATTCAATAAAGCGTTATCTATCTATCTATCTATCTAATACCAAGATCATGTAAAAAAGTTTCCAAATATGGGCATATGCGCGAAAAGCCTGTTTAAATTTTGAATTACAAAGTTACATTGTTGTATAATTGACCTTTTTTTGTTATCTCGTCCAGTTTGTGGCTCATCCAAACGTGCAGCAACTTCTTGGAGCTATTTGGTACGAAGGCTTGCCGGGGTTCAAAAGGAAAAACATAATCGGACAGTGTGTACAGGTAACTACGTAAAACCACAAAAAAATACATACATCTAAGTACTAAACCATAACGAGCAACCTTAAATTAAGGTCTACCTGCTAGAATACATACACCGGCTTCCCCAAAGGGGGAGGTGAAGAAATTTGGGTTAATTGAAGCTGTGCGCCATGTGTTCTGGCGCGTCGTGAGGAGTAGCATTCCAGGAGCAGTCCACCAAGGTTGGCCGTAACTGTTACCGTACCTTGGTGGGTTCAAGGTTTCTGAGAAAGCTTCCCCACGTTCTCTACAACAAGCGGTAAAAGTGGTACACTGTCAAGTTTAAGTAGATAAGAATCCCAGATAATCACTCTGCCTCCTCATGGCAGTGCAATATGCGTGCTCATTTCTCCATGTCAAAAAGAAGATGGATATTATTACCTTGTAAACTTAGGGTATTTACTCCGTAGGTGGCAAGGCTAGGCGTGATGTTCCCGGTGTACTGCACCATTTACATGCTGGCGCCAAACTCGGAGTACGGACGGTTCATGAAGAAGCCTTTCGTCAAATTCATCTGCCACAGCTCCTCGTACATGCTGTTCCTTAGTAAGTACACAATTTCTTCAAAAATAGAATTTTTATGAAATATTTGACAGGCTCATTAAACTTGCAGCAGTAATGGCCCAGTGCCAATAGCTACATGTACTGCCGCCCAGAAGGTTTGAATCTTACGTTGGGCTTGAGCTTCACCGCATGATTATAGGCATTTTTCGAAAATCTAGCTAGTTACTCGCTAGAAAATCTATCGCCAAGCACTTAACGGTGTGTTCTGGCAGCTGTCCTTGAGAGCTAGTAATTCTAGGTTAGATTGACTTGTGTTCAACTACATCATCACTTACCAGCAGGTGAGATAGTGGTCAAAGGCTAGCCTGAGAACTGAGATTACGTCAGCCTATTGCCAAAAGCTATGGACTGCCACGCAGAAGGTCCATGGTTTGAATTTCGCCTGCACCGCATGATGATAGCCTTTTTGCGAATACCCTCCTGGCTTGCTACTAGCTAGAAAATCTGTCCACAAGCGCCTAACGGTGTGTTCCGGCACTTGACCTTGAAAGTTGCCATTAGGTTTGGCATGTTTATTATCCTAGACCACATCATCACACATCAACAGGAAGGCTGTGGTCAAATGCTAGCCTAGGCTGTGTTCCACCACAATAATTCTCCACTCACAAAAGCACGCGTCCCTATGCAATCATCATAGGCATAAGGTCCGACTTTGAACATAGCCTTCCTCATTAGGAGGAGTTTGCCATAATCCCTACTCATAGCAGGCGTCTTAGAGATAGCAGTGTACGGCAGCAATTATTGAGAAGGCGCTGCTGCTCACCTACTTGTACTTACTGCTCCATCACGTGTGAGCTTTGTCATCACAAAGTCTTGATAGAAGAAAGAGATGATGGAACGAAAATATGGAAGTGCTGTGAAAAATAGGCTTCCCAGGCAAGTATAAGTTCAAATTATATGTCACTCTTAATAATTATCCAAACAGTAGTCCAGTGTGAGTGTGTGTGTGGATAAAAAACATGCTACTAGACACATAAATAATAAAACCTTTCCTATCTGGCGACACTAAATCAATGGCGCAATTTTCTAAATGGACAAAGACTAATTTGTACTCTCAACTCCATGTCGGATGGAACGAGAATATTTGTGTGGTTTGTGTTGACAGGTAAATCAGTCACAGAATGTATGTGAATGTGTGCACAACAAGTAGAGTAATTTTCCCCATATCTTCCTGTAGTAAAAGACGAGTACGGCAAGAAAGGTGCCAAATTAACTACGTGCCACTACTCAAATCCATGTGAAAAGCCTGCCCATAATGTATATGAAATACCACATAATATGCATAAATATACTACATTATTGTACTACTGTGTCTATTTCTTATTATCTTGTTGTTCACCACCGTCTACACTTTTTCGTAGTCTTGTCGATCCAAAGATTGTTTGTAAGAGACTGCATTAGCGATAAGAGCGCCAATTGTATTGCCACTATGTATATAAGTCAGGGTTCGGTCGTGGTCCACCTGCTTAGTAGACCACGGGCATTTTTTCTTGCCGGTGGTCCACCTAAATGTTCTGGAATATACAAATCAAAAAAGTGTATAGGCCATGGTCCACCTGAGATAATTAATTCAACGGTAATAAAATTCTCGTCCTGATCCTGATCCTGTCTTTTTACTACAATACGAAAATGAATGCCGAAAGAACAAATACAAATTGAAAAACCCAATAATATGGAAATCTGTTATTTCTATTATATCGTCAATAACCTGTTATATATATGGTTTTCAAAGGAAAACTTGGAATTACTGAAATAAACCTTTATCATTTAAATGTAATATACAAGTAAATATAATATATCAAAAGGAAAGAGATTATTGTAAAGGTGGACCACTGGCAAGAAAGAGTGCCCGTGGTCCATCTAGGTGGACTAAGGTGGACCACCAGCAAGAAAAAGTGCTCGTGGTCCACCCAGGTGAACTAAGCAGGTGGACCACGACCGAATCCGATATAAATTTTGTGCAACCTGTATTTTAATGGTATGCAATAAAGAGTTATCGTATCGATACTTTTTATCATCATCATCATTGTCTATGCGGGTGAAACTGTAGGCCACTCTTAGTAAATTGTAAAGTACCCCACAAACGTGGGGCTTATCCTACCCTTATTATACGGTTGGGAGATGACTTAGTTATCTAGTTTTAAAATATTACTTCCAGTAAATTTGCGTAATAAACATTTGGTGCATTTGTTTTTAGCGCTTCTATCCCTAGCGTCTCAACGGGCAGAGTTCTTGGTCTTGGAGTGGTCTGGCATCAGGTGGCTGCAAGAACTGGTCGCCTACTGGAAGGAGCACGAGCGAGGGGCTCTGCCTGGCCTGATAGAGTTCACCGTCATCATCTACATAGCAAGTAAAATTGAGTTTGTTGGCATGCTTATTTCTTAATACTTTGTGTACAGGAACCTCATAAATGTACCAACAACGTACCAATTGGCTAAGAATTATAGAGCCGTGTAAGGCTCTGGTTTTCAATCTTTAGATAGCTACTATTCATATAAATAAATATAAGCCCTATTCTCCACTGCTGAACACAACCTCACCCATTTAGGGGATCTGCCATAATCTCCACGCTTAGCAGGCGTCTTGGGGATCGCAGCGTAAGATACCAGATCCTCAAAAGGCGCTGCTGCCCACCTTCCGGTATTTTTTACCCTAAGCCGCCTATTACGACACCTACGGGTAGATATGGGGGGTACATTCTAGCCCGGCACCACACGAATAAAGAATGTTTACAAAGAAAATATCAAAGGAAATATTGTTGGTTGTTTAAAAGAAATGTTCATATCTTTTTTGTTTGGCTGGATAAAATTGTACCAATCTGATATTTTAAATGATTCAAGAACAAGGCCTTACTCAATATCTATAATCTGTTATTTTTTCATCAGAAGTAACATGGATATAACTAATAGTAATACTATTTACTCTTAAATTAATATGTTGTGGCAAAAAAAATTGAGACTATCATTTCTTTGCTTTTGCTTTTTAAAATGGATCTTTCATAGTGAAAGACTACCAAATGTCATTAAATAAGTTATAGTTTTAGTAGTTTGGGCTCTGTTTTCAATCATCACATAGAGATCTTTCAGTCTAAAAATGGACGTCCCTCCACTAATCGTGATTATATAAATGTGTGTGCGTGCAGCGATTATTATAAGAGGGTCTTCCCTCTCCCAAAGTGCAGTGGAGTGATGTAGCTGACAGTGGCATACAACATCTTTGTTCTACCCAAAAAACATAACCGGTTTTACTACTTTTCTTGCGTTTCGTGTTCGGCGCCCGCAGGAGACGGGGGGGGAACCGCTGCTTTTCGCGGCGAATTACTGAGGGCTCTTCCTTCTCCGCTTATAACCATAAGAGACTTTCCCTCGCCCAAAGTTCGGTGGCAAACTACGGGGCAAACAACATGTGTTCTTCTTAAAAACAAAAAATAAACAGCGATTTTACTGCGAACACACCACAATGACTGACAAACCAATAATACTGGCGAGGTTGCGTGTGTTGCGTATATATATACACTATTTTGCATGTAGGGGTAACGGCGTTGGAGGGAAGTGCGTTTTTTCACTGAAAGATCTCTACTATCCCTAACAACATAACGAATACAAAGGGAATTAAAAGTTCAAGTTCCGAATTTATTCGTTTAAAATGTTATATATATAAATGTTATATACTTATGATTGAAAAAACCATATCTCAGTAAATCCAGTTCTTGACTTAAGAATATAAGAACTGTTTTACATTTTCTTGTTGGATATCATAAAAAAGAAAATCAACAGAAGTAGACTCTATTGCTTCGCCTTCATTAAACTCCTCCAAAAAACAATACGATGTTCAAACATTCAACTATCCCTTATCCCTAAATCCCTGTAAGAAAATACGCCTAAACCTTCCAACTTTTTAACGATAGACTATTTCATAGGTCTGATATGGGCAGAAATCAGAGCTCTCTGGACTGGAGGCCTCGTGGAATACATCAGTGATCTTTGGAACATCGTCGACTTCATCACCAACATGTTTTACATTGCCTGGATCAGCTTGAGGATATCTGCTTGGTACATTGTTCAGGTACAAATCTTCAGATCTTCGATTCATCGTCATCATTACATCTACCGGAACTTCTTCAGTTGAACAAGGTCTCCCCCTTTTGGGGCATTTGCCATAATCTCCACGCTTGACAAGTACCTTGGAGAACGCAGTAGAAATTAGTCGCCCTTTACGACACCCTTGGGAAGAAATGTGGGGTGACATTATAGGCCGGCACCCCCGTGGGAGCTTATATTAGTAGTAATTAATTTTATATTATGTGTTGCGAACTAAGTAATTTGTTACCTACTCCAATAAACGATTCAAGAACGGTATTGGTTATTTGTTGTAGAAATGTGTTCAAATTGATTTTTTTTACAGTATAAAAAGATTAAAACCTTCAAAAATTATCTGTTTTTAAACTACACTCGTATTCAAATAGCAACTTAACAAACAAAAATAACGCATGATTAAGCATTACTTATATTTTCTTTTGCTTATCCTCCAAATACCATAACTAAGATATCAATTATATATACCTACTACTAAATTTCGAAGTAAAAATTATTTAAAAATAAACTGGCTGCACTAAAAAGGCCAAAATGAGATTGAGAATCCCGTATTAAGTTTAGTTGCATGCAACCCATTAATTTTTGTTTGGTTTATAATAAGCAATTTGGGCCCGCCTATTATTAATGCGGGATTCCCTATCTAGTTCCGTTTTTTTTGTGCAATCGGGTTATTATTTTTATTTTTTATTTTATTTTATACTTTTTAATGTCCAATTATATTTTAACTTGTATATATTTTTGTAATTCTTTCATAATTTCCTTTATTTTGATATTGTTATTTAGATTACTCGATTGGTTTGATTATTTTTTTTCATAAACGTATTTCTATTACGCCACAATTTCCGCCATTTTTTTCTTTTAACTCCTATCGAGTGACACTTTGATTTTTAAAAGGAACATAACGATAAACTAACTGTCGAAATCCATCCAGCCTTTTGAAAGATGCGAGGTAATTAAGAAATAAACAAACTCTCATTCATACTTAACTACAGGATACGCACGAATAACGTGACCCTTCCTTGGCAGTTGGGTAAAAAGACTTCTAAATCTTTGAAATCACATAAAGTAAGTTAGAGAGATATGCTCCAATAAAGTCGATTTTATATGTATTTAAAATTCTTACTTAAAACCTTTTTGTTATGAATATTTACATTTCAGCGCGACTACAAAACCGGCTTAGACCCCTGGTACCCCCGAGAGAAATGGGACTCTTACGATCCCATGCTGCTTTCTGAAGGTGCCTTTGCAGCCGGCATGATCTTCTCGTTCCTCAAGCTGGTGCACATCTTCTCCATCAATCCATACCTTGGACCACTGCAAGTCTCCCTTGGAAGGATGATATTAGATATCCTGAAGTTTTTCTTCGTTTATATGCTGGTGCTGTTTGCTTTTGGGTGTGGTAAGTTGAGAGATGGTGGACAAAATGATAAATCAAAATATGTCCAGAATTTTTTGAATATGGTAAATGATTTGACCTTAAATATTGACCGAGCTTTTTTCTGAATTGGAATTGGTGAGTAGGTGGAAGTTGTTTTAAGCTTTTTCACTGTATAATAATAAAACACAAATTCATTTATTTATTCATAGATGTAGTTATAATTTTTAACTAGCAAATACTATATTTAGTTTTTACCAATCTAGTAAACCAAAAATTGCCATTGTATAATATATTATAATATTCTAGGTAATGAATAGATTCAGGCGTTACTTTGCGGAAATCCATATTTAATTATAACAAATATTTAAAAAAAACTTGAAATTTATATTTTAATAAAACACTGAAAAAAATATATCTAGTGACAATTTCGCCTAATTTTCCTGTTCAGCCGACGTGACGTCACAAACGCCACGCAGTGAAACCGGAAGTATTTTTGACGCGTGTCCCTTCTACACGAAGCATCATCAGGAGGTATTGACTCTTCAAGCGCACGATCGAGACTGGAATTGTTACTAGATATACATTTTACATATTTAAGTATTTTATAAAAAAAATATTTGTTATAATTTAATGTTCTAGGTATTAAAATACCTTAATATAAGTATTAATACTTATGCAAATTACTCATCCTAGGTTTGAATCAACTAATGTGGTATTACGCCGAGCTGGAGAAGAACAAATGCTACCACCTGCCAAGTGGCATAGCTGATTTCGATACCCAAGAACGAGCCTGCACCATATGGAGACGATATGCCAAGTAAGTTATAATTATAACTAGCTGAAAAAAAATTCAACCTCTGAAATTATTTTTAATATTCAAGGCAAACTGCTTCTACTTTGCCTAAATTTTAGGTTTTATGACAATAACTTAATCATTTTTAGAATATCTGTAACTTTTTGACTGCTTATTTAAAATCCAACTTTAATACGTTGGCTTAGTGTCACATTTTGCTTAAAGCAACAAAAATACGTTCAGAAAACAGCTCCCAAGTATCAGGCAAACTTCATGTTGAAGCAATAACATTGCCTGAATGAAATTCTCTATGAAATTTTCATTAAAAAAAATAGATTTAATAAACGTGTCATAAAATCTAAATAGAAAAAAACATATTCAAACAAAAACTGCTCGGCAATGTTGTGTACACTCTTCGTAATTTCAAAGGTTTTGGTCAGAGTTGTCATAGAATAAAAGTTAAATTAATTTACAAACAATTTATTGCACATGTATTATATATACATTATTATTATATAATACATTTGGTTAAAAATATTATTATTATTATATAAAATTACATTCATAAACAAAACTATTTGCGGGGGTAATGCTAACAGTGTCAGCTATATATTTTTATCGTCTTCATTTAAAAGTGTAGTAGGTCCAATATTTATTTCATGAAGATTGTTGCATCTGTTTAATATTGTATGCTTAGGGATTCCAAAATGTTTTTAACCTCATATGATGACCACTATTTTCATCGTACTAGGTCAACCGTTACTTTCAGCATTTCTTTGAGTAGTTCGCGTATTGACGACGCTGAAAAGGCTTTTTTTATATTGCGTGGAGTCATGTTCTACAACTGTAAGTGTGATTGATAACGTACGTTATTGACTATGTAGTTATAAGATGACCCTATAGATTTACATTTTTATACAAATATAATGGAATACTACAAAGTCAGCTATTCAAAAACCACGAATAAGAAATGAAACCGCGAAATTTTACTAGTTCAATTCCAAGCAAAACGTGGCAGCCCCAGGCAAAGTTATGTCAAAATTTGTAACACGATCCTTTTTTCTATTACCTTGTTTTTACAAACTCAAAGTCCCTGTGAAAATGTATAATTTTGATAGAAAAACGAAAAAACTTTTTACATACAATCAGTCTTTTAATAATAGGTAAAAACTGATAGGAATATCAACCAAATCAAATTTGACAGCACAAGAAAACGGCTGGTGACAACTTTTTAAAGAATGTTGAGGCTCCCTGACACTTTACACTTTCTTGCCATTATAATAAGTAAGCATTGCCATCGAACAAAAAGATATCCCCAACAACAAAATCGATATCTATTACAGTTTATGAATGAAATTGAAAAAAAACACTGGAGGGAAAGTAGGGCGGGGTAGGAAAAATATGAGCACTTTTCGTGCCTTCATTTATAAAACACTACGAACTATATACGAATCTAAAGCTTACAATTAAATAATAAACTACAATTAAAGCATTCAAGACAACTTACAAGTCATTGCAGAGTCACAGGCAATCCAAACCTTTTAAATGTTTGTTGCTTGTTTCAAGTGTTTGACTTTAACACTGAAGTTTTATTCATTTGTAAATCTGAAAAAAAAATAATATCATAAAATTTCGATTGATATAAAAAATAGAATATAATTTGCTTTATTTATGGAAAAAACCAACAAAAAACATTACCTAGAAACTAAAACTTACATTAAGACACAAAAATACAAACAAAAATACGAGACATAAGAAAATGATTTTTCTTGCCTCTGCCACAAATCGGCTTTAACTCAACATAAATATTTTTTTACAAATACAAATAGTTTTTTTTATTGACACAAGTTATATTAGGTAAAAAGTAAATATGAATCCAAGGTTCCCGAACAAGCGTCAGCTGTGTTTCAGGAACCATATGATACCTTAACATAGTGCTGATCGTTGACAACCAGCGTTTGTTTTCTGTTGAGGCTGTAAGGTGACATCATGCACGGTTATACATAATTAAGTACCTACTACAATATTAATGTTGTTGTAACCGTGTATTACTTTAATTTTATACCCTATTAGCACCGCCACTTCTGTTCATGTTCAGAAATAAAGTAAGTACAACAACTGAACCGCGCAACAACCTAGTATGTATCAATATAGTAGTATGTATCTAGAACAATCTTGATCTTGATGATCTCTCCTGTTTTCAGTTTATTCGAAACCTCTCAGTCTCTGTTCTGGGCATCTTTTGGGCTTGTTGACCTGACGACCTTCGAACTGACTGGCATCAAGAGCTTTACGAGATTCTGGGCGCTGCTGACCTTCGGATCCTATTCGGTTATCAACATCATCGTGCTGCTAAACATGCTCATTGCTATGATGTCCAACTCTTATCAGATTATTTCGGTAAGGTGTATTTTGAGTGAGGTTTATTTACCCTTCTTTATTATTATTGGAAACTTTTTTATTAACTTAAATGTAACCTAAAAACGGGCAAGTACTTATCTGTTCTAACTGCTGCACTCAGAGACGTTCATTCAACGTATCATTAAACTGTGCCTTTTGTATGGATTTAATTATTATTAACGTTTATAAGACGGTATTTAATGATCATTTGTGTTAATTGACGTCTCTGCGTCCGTCGTAATTAATATTTTTTTGTCGTGGGCAGGAACGTTCGTGTTTCGTATTTGCGTTGGATGCCTATTCCACTCGGCCATCGGTACATACTCGTTCAAGCCGAAACTTTGTGCTCTTGAAACTTGTTTGTCTTTCTTGCATGCCAAATGGCCAAATATGGCAGAACTATTTCATATGTATACTTAACAACTTTAATACCTATATTTGCAATAAACGATTTGATTTGATTTGATTTTGATTTGCTCCAACTGTATAACTTTAACTATCATAGTATGCGGTAATCAACCAGGTTACAAGACTTCACCTGATCGAATCAAAAACTGGAGCATAAATTTCTGTGTTCCAATAATTTGTAAAAATGATTTTTGCTTTGCGATATCAAAAATAGTAGTAGTATATCCTAGTAATCATATATAGAAAAAAATGGTCTGTCTGAATACATGTTTGTTAGTTTTGGCCACAGCTTAAAATACGTTATTAACCCAAGCAGTCGGGTTACCAGCCGGCTCAAGGGAAACATTGGATTGGGGATTGTTTTCAATTTGAATGAATAATGGGGGTATGAAAAATATATGTGGACAGTAGAGCAAATTATGAAAGTAAGTGATAATGTGTGTAATTTTAATTTCTTTATTTGCAAAACTAAGTGTTATAACTAATTATTATTTATATCTTAGTCACTTTTAAGGGCACAGAAAATATTAGAGAGAAAGTTAACTTATTTTATATATAATTTGTTATCAACCATTTTAGCTGCGGGTTCTATTGTAAAGGAAGTTTAAAGAAAGTATTTTAAGGGAAGTTCTTTGTATATTGGACTTTGTACCCTTTTAAACATAGACAACACGCTAAAAAGTGAAAGTTAATAACTCATTTATACCTAATATATTTTTTATCTGTGATCAAAACAAATGAAAAATGTTCACCACTGGTTGTGGTAATGCATGCATGCATGTGGAACCCATAATAGGGAAGCACAGACTGACTCTGACACGACGTGCGACGCCAATTCCTCAAAACGTAGAGAAAACAAAAGCGCAGGCCTGATTCTGATTTGCGTATAACACATTTATTCTACAACTATTACAATTATGACCAGGCGTATAAAACTTCACCACCCTTACACCAGAATACCTCAATCACAATATTTTTGAAGACACACGCCATTTTAACACTTTATCAATTTTAAGGAAAGAGCAGATACCGAATGGAAGTTCGCCCGCAGTAATCTCTGGATGTCTTACTTTGAGGATGGAGACACCGTCCCTCCTCCTTTTAATATTATTCCGACGCCCAAACAGTTCATTGGATGGATCAATCATGTGTGTACCAAGAGAGATCGAGGATCTATCATCGTAAGTACCAATACTTAACCATACGAAAAATTAACATCGATTCCTACTCACCCCCTTGGTATACGCGTGGAGCCATTTTTTATATTTTATGTGTTAATCTTTGACCACTATCTCACCTGGTGGTAAATGATCATGTGGTCGAAGATGTTGTTCAGGCTAACCTCTCAAGGACAGCTGCCGGAACACACCGTTAAGTGCTTGGCGACAGATTTCTACTTGATAGCTAGGTAGGGCATTCGCAAAATGCCCTACCACCATGCAAAAAATTAAATTAGTAATGATTTTCTACTGTTCTCATTATCTAGGACGCGCATGGATTAACCATAATGATATTAGGAAAAAAAGGTGGATATGTTATACGCGCACCACAAGTAGCACATCAAAATCTGGTTAATTGGCTAACCTGAGCTCAGTTGTCGCGTCATCAACGCAGGCGTTACACGTATTTTGAGTTTTGTTTATTCACCCCAACTTTGAAAATATGAACACCATCCTTCTCCCACATACATGCGTTTGATGTGTGCGTGTCGTGCAACGGTGCCTCTTATAAACATCGAATGTGATGCAGGTAACGCATCTACGTATTTTTCTTCTAAAATCAAACAATATTCCTCGCAATGCACAAGTGTATGTGCTTCAGTTACTTCTTAGTCTTCTTTGAATAAGATGAGGATGATATCACTTAAATTTGAAAAAAAAACTTGAATGTGTTCAATATTCTTATTGCTTTTTAACCGATTGATAAGGAGAAAGGTACTCAATTCAACTTGTTTTATTATTAATGACTGTGAGTAATGTTTTACTGGATCATTTAATCTTGGTGGTTCTTTTTTGTTGAATAGTGTAAACCATCAAGCAAGTTTGGTTAAAACTTAATTAGTGTTAATTGAATAAACATCTACAATATCTACGCTAATATTATAAGGATAAAATATTTGTCTTTATTTATTCTTATATTTTAGAATGCAACGAATAAACTTAAAAACTACTGGACAGATTTCGATGAAAGTAAGTATGGAAATAGTTTGAGAAGCATAGAAGGACATAGGATAGTTTTTATCAAACTGCGCAAAAAGGGGTTTATGATTTTACGCGATAACTGACATACGCGCGGGCGGAGCCGCGGCCGGAAAGCTAGTAGATTTTTTAGTTTCACTCAATTAACTGAAACAAGGGTCTGATAATACGCTTAAGCTTGGATTACCAAAACAGAACGAGTAGTCACTACTCTTGTCGATCTTGACCAGTATTGTGTTTGAGTTACAATCGATCTTTTAAGCAGTAAACGTCCCTGTAAAGTCTTTTTTTATAAGAACACAACGTACTTCCAATTTTGAACCATGTATACATGTGTATATATATGAATAACTTGTGGAAGTCAGACCATGATAATGTGAGCTCTGAGTTTTGTGAGCGTAATACCAATAAGTTTTATTCCATACTTGTCAGTATTCGAAGTTGATTCAGATTTTTTTTTCGTTAGGGACCCAAATGTTTTATTTCGAAACCTAATATAATTAATTAATATAATAATTTACAAAAATGACAAACAGCTCCTGATTACGAATCTAAAGATATAACCACTTATAGGTTTGAATTAGTGATTAGTCTCAGTCGAAGAAGAAGTTAGTTTCTCGATGTCTCGTAACAATTATAAAATATAGAGAAATTATGTAGTAAATTTGCTACATAATTTCTCTATCCCATTCAAAACGTAATATTCTTGAATATGGACTCCTTTTATTTACAAAATGTTATGATGTCTTTTTCATTCTACCAGAACAAATCTCGTGAAAAGGCACGTCAAGAGCACGAAGCGGTAATGCGTGTTCTAGTCCGTCGGTACGTCACAGCAGAACAGAGAGCCAGGGATGAAGTTGGAGTCACCGAGGATGATGTCATGGAGATAAGGCAGGATATCTCCACGTTGAGATACGAGCTAATTGATATTCTACACAATAACGGGATGAAGACCCCGAGGATCAACATTCAAGATGCTACTGGTAATGATTTGTAAATTGTTCAAGTCCAATTAATGTTCGCTTTTGAAGAACTTCATAACATTGTGAGTAAGAGATATAATTTCGTCGTAGAAATTTTGTCAGATAGAAAAAGAAAACTCCCAGCTAGGTGGAATCAAAGGATATCGTTCCGTTCCATTATCAATATTATACTACGGAAGAAAGTGCCTAAGTTTTCGCCAAGCATGGAGCAATACTGTGTAAAATAATACTAAATTAATTGAGTTCCGAATTTGTTTGTCTGAAAAACACCACACCTACCTCTCCGTCCCATTACGGAAGCCGGATCCAACCAAACTGGGATCTCAAGGTGTTGAATTAATTCCTTGGGGCATGAATTCAAGGGATAACCTCAGATTTCCAAAACGAGGACTTACGTCACCCTACCTCTCCTCTCCTCCTGAGGTTAATTAAATCCCTTTTTTACAGTGGCGGGAAAGAAAGGCAAAGTGATGGAAAGAAGGATCCTCAAAGACTTCCAAATAGGAATAGTGGAAGGAATCATCAAGGATGTTATATCGAAGGAAGCTAAGCCGAAGGATGTCTTCAGCCAAATAGCCAAAGCTATTGTGAGAAGAGGAAGCACTGACAGGTTAGCTTTATTGTGTTAGCTGGAGTGTTTCGCTAGGTACATTTTGTTCCCATGTTATAGGTATTCTATAACAGAATTCTCATTTTCAACAAGTTGCCATCTAGTATCAGAGAATTACCCGCAAATCACTTTAAAAGAGAGATAAAGCTGTTTTTCGAACTGAACCCTTTTTATTCTTTAAATGAATTTCTGAAAACACATCGTCTAGAATCTTCGTTCACGCCACAAATAAGCCTTGTGAAATAATTTATTTAAATTTAATTAGTAGATAAATTATATGGGATTAATAGTAATAACGTATACTTGATGTAAATCAGAATTCAATTCAGCATAATGTATTGTATGAATTAATAATTAGTATGTATTGTTGACATTTTAATTTAACAATAACACTTTGACTTTTTTTTTATATATCAATATTGTGAACCATACATTGCTTAATTATTTAAATATCTTACCATTATCAAATTTATATTGTTAATTGACTTGCCAGTGTAGCTGTTGTTGTTATAAGGCCAATAAATAATTCTATTCTATTCTATTGTTATTTACCGGATATAGCTCCAGGCTCTCCACCACATAGAGTATTTCTTTGTCGAAAATATCCAATAACTCTTTTTCAATGGCAGGACTGCATTATGTAGTAACAGAAATTGAAAAGCAGCAAAACAATGACTTCAATTACTTTACAGATAAATAAATAATGTATAAGATTCCGTTCACTTAAAAATAAATATTTGACCTTATGTAAAATTTAGGCTGTATACTAAGAAAACTAGTTGAAGAACTTCTCCGCACCAAAAAAGCTCAGGGTGGGATGCGTAAAAATCATAAGAGCGAGTACAAATGAGCTGCAACAATAATTTCGTGCGTGTACCGTGGAAATGACGATGAATTCATCACAAACTTACTTTTATGGAGTAGTATTTGCTGAGTTGTAAGCTGCAGTAGCGTATTATTTAGCTCTGATAGATTTATTTGTGATAATTGTTGTTTTTATTTGCAGCAAGAAACGCGATTGGAATGCCCTAGTCCGCACCAACACTACGCGACGGGACCCGATCGGCACTCGAGCTGAACAGGAGATCAGACGCAGCAGACAGTCCCTCAGGGCCCATATCTTGGAGAACGTACACGACAGAACTATTGACCCTCAGAAACTGCTTGGTAAACGGCACTTACTTTAATTCCGTAAAATTCTTATATAATGACTACTTTTGTGTAAGTTAGAGCGACCATGATTAGTGTGGGATGCTAAATGCGTACATGCTACACTTTAGCGCCTTCACATCTCTCTGAAACAAACGTGACGGACCAAGTGTTCTAAATTGTTGAAATTTTAAAGAATGTCTAGTATCTATGCTTCTGGTTTGCGAAAATTTCTTTTTATTTAATATTTTATCTCTTAATGAGAATTACCATACAAAATTATTATTTCAAATAATTTTGATAACGCATACCTAATATTTTTTGAAGCTGTGATAGCACAGTGGCATTGGCTATCGACTGCCGCGCCCTCAAGCAGAAAATCTTGAGAGCCCCTAATTCTTGGTTAAGCTTGTTTACACCTTCGAGCACATCATCACTTACCATCAGGTGAGATTGTGGGCAAAGGTTAACTATCAGCAATACAAAAAAAAATGCAAAACGAACAAACCATAAACAGAGACTTTAGGCTCAAAGAGCATGTCCTTGTAAAATTTCACCGAGTTTGAACACGTGGTTTATAAAATATGAGAAAACTACGTTTTCATGGTAAGCGTTACAAAAGCACTTCCCCTAATGCATTCGTTGTAGTACCTAGCGATGTTTAATTCAATTTATACTTGTTATATCTTATTGTGTTTCGTGAATAGCCTTTATACCGCTGGTGTAAAGGTCTGGTGAAATAATATTGAGGTTGCGAAAGTCATTTATACTATGATTTTCTTTTCAGAGTACAATCCTAATCTGTCATCAGTGACTCCTACCACTAGAGTGGCTTATGCCAAGTTCATGAGGAGCAAGATCAGATCAGACTTCGCAAATAGAGAAGAACAAAAGAAAGCTGCTGTGGAAGGAGATACCCCGTTAGAAGACGAGGTGTTTGAGACACCGAAAAAGAAAGACAATAAGAGTCGCAGAGGTAAGCTTGTATGATATCAAGTTTCGGTGCAATTTTGATGCCTAAGGTGAAGCGATGGATAAAAATTATAGGCCTCCACGTACAAGGTCCATTAATCAAATCCGGCGTGAGTTTTTCCTGAGTTTTTCAGCATGGTGGTAGGATTTTTTCAGAATGTCCTGGCTTCCAGCAGAAAAATCTGTCGTTCTAATGTAGGTATGTCTGTTTATAATATTTACCCACACCATAGAACATATAATAATACTACGTATAGAATGGACACTCCTCGCCCCCCACCAAAACGAGTCTTCCTCACCCCGTCTCCGATTCTGAGCTGTCGCTAAGCTGACTTGAGTACGGGACGCGCAACTCGTGCGCGATGACGTGACGATGAAGCGTGTCGATTTTACGTGAATTTTATAAGTTGAGAATGGTACTCTTGTGTTGTTTACGGTTGCTTATCAACTAATCGAGGAAAGGATTTTTTGTTGTGAATAATGATTTTTTTATTATACGAGAAGAACATAAATTACCTATTATTGTGATTGTAATTATTATCATTACTTGTATAAAATGTGAACTTGGAATGATACTTTTTGTAAAGTGTAGGTATCTATTATTGTATAAGTAATGGAATGAAATGTGAAGTAATGTTTACCTACTCTGTTCTGTGTTGCATATTCCTACGACGTACATGAAGTTGGATTGTTGTGCTTCTGAAGGTAGGTAAGGTACGCATAACCTACGAAATCTAATAAGCCATAATAACAGCATCAAAAGATTGTTAGGTAGATAAATACAACAATTATCCATACGATGACAACCTTAGACTTCACGCACACATTTACGCGTGTACTAAAACAACATTTGTGTAGTGTCTGTGTAATAGGTAGTTAGAACGCGGCTTTTGTATAGAGAATGAGTCGAGTGTCCAGGCTGTGCCCACACTATCACTATTAGATCTATCGGAAATACAAAAGTAATGATTTTATTGAAGCCTTCGTTTACTGTGATTATAATTTTGAGGTATACACAATACTGTACAAAATTTACATACTACATAGATTTACAATATACCATAGATTGTAGTTGAACTACTGTCAAAAGGGGATATTAATTCTTAAAAATGTCTAATCAGATCAGTGCGTGTTGGAGTCTCATATCATATAATAACTAACTTTTTTTTTTACCGGCGGTATGCCTTTATTAAACAAATACTACAAACTACACTTCTGGACTCATCTATTGGCCCACCTTGTATTTTCAGTTTCGTTTGGTCCTAGCTAAAATTTTATATTAGGTCGAGCAAAAAGTTTTTATGCAGTTTTGAACCTGGCACATTTTACCATCTTTTTCGATCGTATTGTTTTAAATTTGAATTCAGAATACCATACGACATGGAGCTACGCCTAACAAGTCGGATATGCGCCTTGTTAAAGGCAATTGATTTTTGAATAAAAAACATGTTTTATCAAATAAAGGTTTAATTTAATAACGCGTGTTGCCTCCATGGGCATCTACCACAGCTCTCATACGATTAGGCATAGAGTTTATCAACCGCTCTATGAAATTTTGAGGGATCATCTCCCATTCCTCTTCTATGGCAGTTTTCAACTCCTGCATCGTCTGGGCAACTGGCTGACGAGCCCTAACACGTCTTTTTAGCTCGTCCCATATGTGCTCAATAGGGTTCATGTCTGGGCTTCTAGCTGGCCAGTCCATAACTGTGATGTTCACATCCCGAAGATATTCCCTGACGATGCCGGCCGCATGGGCTCTTGCATTATCATGCATAAAAAGGAAATTTGGGCCCACATAGTCCACGTATGGTATCACGTGAGGTTCTAAGCACTCACGAATGTACCTTTCAGCATTTAATGTTGGCAGCCGTGGTTCTGTAACAACCTCAAGTTGAGTTTTGCCGCTCGCGGATATACCGCCCCAGACAGTCCATGAGCCACCGCCATAAGCAACCCTCTCTTCAAAGCAGCATTGTGCGAAACGCTCTCCCTTACGTCGGTAGACCTTCTTCCTTCCATCATTGCCATGTAACACAATTTTAGACTCATCAGAAAAGAGTACACGGCTCCAATCTTGCTGTGTCCAATTTAAATGACTGCGTGCGAAATGAAGGCGCGCTGTTCGGTGGGCTCGCGTTAGTTTGGGCCCATTAGCTGGCTTGTGTGGTACCATATCGCGTTCTTTTAACCTTCTCCGAACAGTTCGAGCGCTCACAGATACTCCGTGGAAGTCGCGAAGTTGGTTTTGTATCTCAATGGAGGTAAGGTG
Source organism: Plagodis pulveraria (assembly GCA_963890685.1). Lineage (NCBI taxonomy): Eukaryota > Metazoa > Arthropoda > Insecta > Lepidoptera > Geometridae > Plagodis > Plagodis pulveraria. Next base: position 19,942,299 of record OY982969.1, read on the forward strand.
ACGATTTCTCAAGCTGGTCGTCACGATGAATCGATCCTGCCTTTCAGTTGTGACCCGAGATCGTGGCCTTCCTTGGCGACGAACAAAGCCGCCAGTCTCTAGGTACCTCCGATAAACATTTCGGACCGCAGATCGACTTAAATTAAGTTGAGCACTCACGTTTCTTTGGCTGTGTCCGGCCTGAATAAGTGCCACAGCTTGGGCGGTGACTTCAGGGGAAGTATCCATAGATTATTGATAGAACCTCACCTTAATGTTAAGAATAAGTAATGTTTGTTGCAAAACCAAAGATATCAATCACTTTTTGAAGAATTAAATCCAAGTAAACCAATAAAACCAAGTTTTCTTAGTATTCGATTGTTTGATATCAACAAACAGGCTCCAAATTGTCTTTTGTTTCTTTAAATTCTGTGTTCGAAATTCAAAAAAAGACTATTGAATGAAATTGTGAATGTGCCAGGTTCAAAACTGCATAAAAACTTTTTGCTCGACCTAATATAAAATTTTAGCTAGGACCAAACGAAACTGAAAATACAAGGTGGGCCAATAGATGAGTCCAGAAGTGTATATACGAGTACAACACTACAGCTACTACAATAAAAGCATTTGGACTCATAGGCAGTCCAAATGCTCTAGCCCACTATCAGTTGGCAGCGTGCCCAGCATGCTGGCAGCATTGCCCCGTTGAATTGCAATGCTTATTCTTTGAGCCAAATAGGTGCCAGCATTTTGATCACGCGTCGCATCGACCAAGCGCTCTGATAAATTTTGGAAAATACGATGAGCTCCCGGTCCCCACGGCCCCAACGTCTCTACACCAAACGGCTCAAATATGTAACCCATACCGAGGTTAGCATACTTGCGCCGCTTGAGTCGCTCTGCCGAAGTAGCCGCAGCGCCAGCCCCCACGTGGGTTTCAGAAAGATGTGACGGCGCTAAAGTGTCTACGCATGTAGCGTCCCATACTAAGGGCCGTCCTAACTTCCATGGAACCAGAGTCATGCCGTCAGGTCTTTTACCATCGTCACGCATCAGACCGTTCGGTTCGAGAACAGCTGGAACATTGGCGCTGGTAAAAGCCCGGCGAATGATATCGTTAAGGCTGGCGTGGCGGGAAATTCGACCAGCACTTCGAGAGCAGGAGAGGCTATGGTGACCGAGTTGGTCAACTGCAGTACCACACTGGCAGTGATAATAATATAACTAACTATTTTAAATACCCGTGTTCATGTTCAATGACATAATAAATGAATAGGAATCTGAGGGACTAATATGTATAGGTATACAAATATGCAATCAACCTCAAATTTGATTCATTATAAAACTGCCGCTACATCGATAATCATGTTAACTCGCAGAGAATCTCGTCACCGCGAGTTAGGATTTATACTCGATTTTACTAGCGCCATCTATCGCAAAACTTATAAACTAGATGGGCAGGTGAACTATGGTTCATATTTAAGTAAGATGTAGTGTATCATCCGGATAGTCCACTGCTGAACACAGCCTCCCCCATTAGGGCGAATTACCACAATCCCCACGCTTGGCAGGCGTCTTGGGTATCGTAGTGCAGTTCCTCCACTGGCATGCTGCTGAACACTTACCGGTATTTTATACCCTTAATCACCTCTTACGACACCTACGGGATGAGATGGAGGGATCATGACATTTTTGCCCGGTATCTCACGGTTAAACATTTTAAATACGTTATAATACTAGTGTAGAAGCATATAGATAGAATAGTGTAGATTGTCACCGACGGTATCAGAGTTTCCGTAGTATAGCGCAAACGCAGTAGTAGTGGCTCATATAATACAAGTTCCCTACTATCTGAATTTACGAAAGAATTCCAGCATGTAACATTTGTAAAGATAGTATGAATACTTCTTTCTTTTTTTCTTTTTTTTATGTCTGATAGTTTAGCCTTTGACCACTATCTTACCTGGTTGTATAAGTGATGATGTTGTTCAGGCTAACCTAGAATTACTGGCTCTCAAAGTCAGCTGCCGGAACACACTGTTAGCTGCTTGGCGACAGATTTTCCTAGGTGGTTGTAGCTAGCCAGGCGGACAATCGCAATATGCCCTCCCACCAAGCTATAACGACTGCCAACCTAAGACAACAACCGGGACCGCCGGATTAGCGGCACTAGCGGTCACCCATCCAAGTCATGACCACGTCGGACGTAGCTTAACTTTGCTGATCGGTTCATAACGGCTAAGCAAACTTCGACACAAGCGCTTCATATATAAGTAAACATAATTAATCTTTAAATGTTTTCGTTTTTGTTAAGACTGTAAGCATTCTATTGTTTTGTAACTAAATAAATAAATTAAAACGTAAATATTGCTATTGTCACGGTTTGCCGAATATTAAAGTTGAATATTATTTTCAGAGCGCTCATTCCGCAGCCGCACTCCAATCCCAGAGATATCGGATGACGAAGGATTAAAAGACAATGAAATTCGAGTAGAAGCGGACATTGAAGACAAAAGTATAGACACGCTTTCTAAAGGTAAATATAAATTAAGTAAAAAACCCGACTGCAAATTATTTATTTTCGTGAGACGTTTTATCATTCCATTGAAGTTAAAACTGCAAGTTATAATTTATGGAATCGTTTTTTAAAGCCCTTCATTTTGATAGCTAAATCAATGAGTTGGGTAGAAAAACATTTTTTCTTATATTCTTAATATTAGGCGTCTAAATTTCGCAAGTTTGTTTTTATTTTTGTATGTACCTATTGTCACTTGCGCTATTAAGACGAATGTAACGATATATCATACATGGAAATCGGTTAAGCCGTTTAGAAGTTATGGTGGAATAAAGAAACTCGCAAACATACATTTACAAATACATACTTGAACCTTGAAAAATTAACTCTTCTTTTTTGGGCAGTCGTGTAATAGATACATGACATTTTTTCTTGCCTTTATCCCACAGATGTGAAGTCAATTGAATATGTCTTCCTCAAAAAATGATTTGGCTAACAACATCTAGGAAAAAACAAGGACTTGCAAGAAGTTTTGGTAACGCAATGTAATTCCAAAACTTCAGGAAATTAACTTAGTTTTATACTCAATACGCAGTAACACCCCCATTTTCATTGATGTGTGGTGGCACGCTGCTCATTAGGCGTAGTTCTTACTTAGTCGTTAACAAGACGGTAAACTTGTTTAGGAATGCTTTTGTTTTTGGGTATTGAGGATCAGAAACAATATAATATTGTTTTACATTTTCATTTTTGCAAAAACGCATGTCCCGTGGATTAGGTACATGACAAAATTACGAGAGGGATTATGGTTATGTGCGGGATCCAAACCCGCGCCATCCACTCCTATAGCCGAGGTATGCTCTGACCGCTAAGCTAACATGACGTATGACTCATAACTCTAATTAGTCATCTCGTTCTTAACTATCGTATGGGGGTGGAGCCACACCAATCAAAAATCTTAAGCCAGAAACTATATAGATAGCTTAAATAATAAGAAAAATACTGTACTTCCTAAAACTAAGATTTGTTGCACCTAGGACGCCCGAGACTACGAGTAACTTGGTCTTATCCAGAACTTAGTGAAATCATTGAAGATAGAGTATGTATCAGCATGAATAGATGTTCGAATAACCCCCGTTTCTGGAACGTGGTCAGTCTTGATCAGCTACCAGACTGAAAACTGAGCATTCATTGGTCACATATCACGTCATACAATGCCAGTGACCAATGAGCGTTGAGTATTTAGTTTGTTCACTAATCATGGCTTTATAAACGTTCCAGAAACTGGTTAGTGTTTTAAAATAATATGAGATGCATGTAGCATGGTTATACTAACAGAGAAGCAAATTCAAATAAATCTAATGACATTTAAAGATCTTCAACTCTTTAGATACAGAAGCGCTCGTAGCGAATTTTGCTTAGCTGTCCGATCAGCAAATTTAAGCAACGTCCGCCGCGGTCATAAATTGGACGGGTGACCGCTAGTGGCATTACTACTGAGCGCTTCCGTGCTTCGAAGGGTACGTTAAGCCGTCGGTCCCGGTTGTTGTCTTAGGATAGTCGTTATAGCATGGTGGTAGGGCATTTTGCGAATGCCCGCCTGGCTAGCTACCACCCTCAAGTAGAAAATCTTCCGCCAAGCAGTCTGTTTCGGCAGCTATCTTTGAGGGCCAGTAATTCTAGGTTAGACAGAACAACATCTTCGACTACATCATCACTTACCATCAGGGGAGATAGGTAGTGGTCAAAAGGTAAAAAAATATATTTGTGAACGGACATTTTGGCAACAAATCCGAGTTACAGGTTTTTTTATAACTGCTTAATGTATAGGTAAAAAATAAGAACCGCAGCTGTTTTCTAATCATTTTTGAGACTACCTTTTATCGATAACGAATTTTCACATCTAACTGTAGCTCGAGTTTTGCCAATAATATCCTTTATACATATTGAAAACTTTAAAATCGAACTGCACCCATTTTCAAAGTACTATATTTTATACAAATATTTGCGCTTTTTTGATAAACAAATGTCGTAGCCGTCACTCGTAGTTCCCATTGAGATTGAACTTTGTTTAATTTATATATTTTTAATTAATATGACATGTCATTTGATGGTCGGATTTCAATTGTTTCTCATTCAGTTTTCAAGGTAAAAGTTTAAATCAGAGTAATATTGCAGTACAGGTTCCAACGCGGGACTTGTACAGAATTTTATCGAGAGTTTTAAATGATCTTCGTATTAGATGGCAGATATGTATATATTGCCTCGTATAAAAATATTAGTTTAATTTTTACTAGTTACAAAACGACGGTATATCAACCCGTAATTTTATTATCTATACACTTATTATAATAATAAATATGTCTCGCCGCTGTGCACAATCGTGACTCCCGGACGAAGAACTTCAAATAAGTTCGAAACTGGTCGGAGCAATATCCGGTAAATATTACGTGAGTCCTAGCCGGTTACTAAATAATAATAAATATGTACTTTATTAGTCGGATTGTCCACTGCTGAACACAACCTCCCCCATTAAGAGGGGATTTGCCACAATCCCCACGCTTGGCAGGCGTCTTGGGGATCGCAGTTTTAAGATATCAGTTACTCACAACTAACAATAGGTATTTATAAAATATGTGAGTTTAGTGAAGTGTGAAAAAAAATAAAAAAACTTTCACCTCAATAGATTATTTTAGGTGCTTACCTGCGTTTCAAACTTATTTTTTTTAACTGATTTGATAACTTTGTATGAAAATCTTTACTAATACACTTTGACTCTCTTTTTGCATGATTTGTCAGTGTGTTCAGTACTTAACACCTGCTTTCTAATGGTGCGTACTGTCTTATTTGCTACACAGATTCCGACGGAGGTTCACAAAAGACGCGTCCTCTCAAGTCCTCTTCTCAGGAACCATCAGAACCCAGCACTCCAGGGCATGACCCCATCACAGAGAGACGCGTGTCACCACCAGCTGAATTCAGAACCGACCACATCATTCAAATCGACCCAGAAGATTCCGAAGACCTGCCTGAAACACCGACCAAGACCCTATACATAACGAAGGAAGAAGATTCACAACTACAGAAACCTATAACTCCAACCCCGAGCGTACATTCTCAATCGGAACAGATCCTCTCTGCTGCGTCTTTGGAAGCCCAGTACAAACAAATGACACCTCAGTTAACACCCCAAAAGACTCCTCAGTCAGCGCCAGTCCCACCCCAAATTACTCCTCAAAAGAGTCCAGAAATTTCTTCACCGAAACCTACTGAAAGTTCTTCCAAAGCCCCTCAAATAATCCCTTCAACTCCACATATAACCACACCAAAGACCTCTGAAGCTATAACACCAAAAATTCCACAAATTGAAACTCCTAAACCACCTGAAGTTATACCCCCTACTCCACAAAAACCATCTACTTCCTTAGCTCCAAAAGAATCCCCAAAGAAATCAACACTTAGATCTCCCAAGGTCAGCCCTTGCCCATCCCCTACTCCTTCAATGGCGTCTATGGCTAGTGGTAAAGGGAAATCCAAGGTGACCGGGAGAATTGTATCTGGTTGGCTGTAAAATCTTCTATAAGCTAATAACCAAATCGAAACAAAAAACAGTTCAGGATCTATTGCAATCGAAATACTGTGCTAATTACGAAACGACCACGCATTGAATTATAAAACCAGATCATAGAAAACCTTTTTATTTTTCTCAGATTGCTGCTTATTTCATAACTGGTTGATGATTTTGTAGAACCTTAGGTTTGTGTTTAAATAGTACCTGGGCAACTGGATTCCAGATTGGCTAACAAAGCAGTATTTTCAAAAGAATCTTTTTGCCGTGGGTATACTTATTTTAACATTTATAAAGAATAAGAATATAATATAAATCAGGAGCATAGAAATTAGATGAATGCATGCAAAATAATACAGATTATTAGGCAGTTTGTTTACAAAATAAGACGAAACCACGTTGGTACGCAAATGGCTGCACATAAATTATCCTCGTTTTCATTTTTAGGATTAAAAATATCAGCCGAATTGTCCACTGCTGAACACGCCTCCCCTATTCAGGGGGGTTGGCAGTTCCTCAGAAGGCGCTTATCTACCTTCCGATCTTTTAACTTTAGCAGAAATGGGGGGGATCGCAGCTTAAGATCAGTTCATCAGAAGGCGCTTATACTTACCTTCCGATATTTTAACTTTAGCAGAAAGGGGGGGGGGTGACATTCTAACCCGGCACCCCACGGGGAATAACAGTCACTATGAATCGAAGTAGCTATGGTGAATTATTTTGACGCAATAGTGAGATGTCTTTAATAGCAATAATTAGAGATAAGTAAGAATGTAAGTCATAACTGGGAAATATTTGCCTGAATAAATCATCCAACGTTGCTGTTACAGCTAATGTTGCTTCAAAACTGGTACACCCTCTTATTTATTTTAAATTATCTACTACTGTCTATACCTATGCCTAGTTTAATCCAGATATCTAGTCAACTTTTTGCTAGTCTTAAACTATATACAGCGTGTCCCAAAATTCAACGATAAGCCGGCATCGGAGCATGGACCTACTCATGACACCTCGGAAAAAAAAAAAAAAAATTATAACTGTTTTTTTTTATTAATTACAGAGACTTTTATAAATTTCATCGATATTCGATACCCATTATGCTATTTTCAACTACCATGACCACAATTTTTGACATATTTTTGATATTTTTTGTGCATTAGCAACCTAAGAAGGACGGCTATCTACCACAATCCTTTAAAATTACAGAAAGTCTGTAGTTATTTTACAAAAATCAGTAAAAGAAAATTGTTTTCTTATAATTTTCATAGATTTTAACATTCTATGCACTTTCTATAGTCTGGGTTAAAAAAAAAAGTATGGACACTACCATGGCAAGTTTTATTAAAAGTTGGCGCAACTTTATAAAAGTCTCTGTACTTAAAAAAAAAAGAGTTAAGTATAATTTTTTTTTTATTTTTTCCCGCGTAGTCATGAGTAGGTCCATGCACCGATGTCGGCTTATCGTTGAATTTTGGGACACGGTGTATATCTACATAATCTATTTATAAGATACACACCTCGCATGACCACAAACAATGCATTAAATAGTACTTAAAGCACACAAAACTATTCTCTAGGTCAGATATACAATACAAAGACTTTATGTAACCTTCTATATGAATGCTTAGTTTTAATGTTAGTACATAATTTGCACGAAATATCAATTATTGTGTTGATAGATCGCTCGGATAGTCAATACTTTGTAGGCAATACTTCATGTAGATCGTGTAGATCAAAAACAACCGCGAAGCTAAAGCCGTTTAAAGGAAAAAATATCGAAAAGAATAGAAGTGTCTTTTATTTTTTAAGTAGTTCAGTCTATGAGCAACTAAATAGTTTATAAGGTTTACATTGCAAACTTTCACGTAGGAGTCACGATATTAATACCAATTTTCCGCAGATTGATGCATTGATGCAGAGTTGTTATTTGGCGCCAGTACTTGTATTGAAGCGATGGATCCTAGAATTGAATCAGAAGCGAAGAAAGTGGTTCATAATATAGAAACTAGAAAGTTTCAAATGTACAAGACGCAAAATAACCTTCCTCCCGAGCGCAACACGCAAACTTTCACCTCACTACAGCGAGGAAAATGCTAGGGAAAGAAAACCAGCTTAAATAATATAGTAACTGTGCGTTTTAACTCCGAACTTGTGTACCTATGTGTTATGCGAGACTGCAAAGTTGTTATTTGGCGCAAATACTTGTATTGAAACCTGAGAAAGCGAAGGATTCTAGAATTGAACCATAAGCTCAGCAATTGGTTCAAAATAAAGAAGCAAAAGCTTTAAGACACAAGAGCAAAATAACTTCGCAGCTCGTAGCTGCTTCCGAACAAAATAAGCAATTTTTCACCTCACTCCAGCGATGAAAACACACAGCGCAAGAAAAAACAGAATAAATTATATAGGTACTATAATTTCTTCATTACCTATTTCGTCAATACAAAGTCAAGTATCAAAATATAATAATAATACCTAAAAATAAAATATAGTTATTTAATGTATTAAATTATATAGTAGTTATTTAATTATATAATAAATGAATGGTTATTAAAAATTAAGGATAAGCAGTGAGTCGTCAAAAATGCAAACTCGTCATTTTCGCAGCTCAACATATATGCAATTCTTAATTTTCTCAATTTGTCACACGAGCATTAAGACGTTCTTGTAGGATAGGCGTAACTCACGTGTCAAGGATATGTTCTAATCTTTGTTATTGTTGCTTAAAAATCTTAAAATGCTGTTTGAATTGCTTGAAAATCTTTACAGACTGCCTTATTCAAGGTTGAAAGAACTTTTTATTGACGTTGCAAAATTATCCGAAATAGGTCCTATGACAAGTACGTAAGTTAAATGAGTCCAATTGATATTTATATTTAATTTTTTCATGCAAACAAATTGAAATGATAACAGACAGTTATATGCTTGTCCAGATATATAGGCTAGTAGTAATTATGATTATTATTATTAGTAAGATCATTGCAAGCTGAACTATAAATCAACAATTATAATAATTATGTGACGTATTCCTATGTAAAAATAACAATCTCTAATTTAGCATCATAAATAACATGATTGAAGATAAATCTATTTACCTTTATTTGTGATTGTTGTATGGGTTCAAAATACAAATTAAAACCTTTGCCATGCTACCTGATAAAAAATAATTACGCACGCAGATTTTAAACATCGTCTTTCCGAGCTTGATAGATAAACGTTTTTAAATCAGTTGATATTATTAAATAAATATAGGTAGCGTAAGTACCTACTAGCCTACGAAGAATAGAGAGGTAATTAGGTTAGTATCCACACAATATATACATAATTAAGTATAAGTAGAGATCTTTCAAAATTGCACCAAACTTCATTATTTAAATATGCGTGCGTGCACATATTTTACTTTGAATTCGTACACGTTCGCAGACCAAGATGACTAAAATACTATTGGAGTTAACAAGATCGCGTGTATTGCTACATAATAAAAAGTACCACAAGGTTTTTATTCTGTGCCAGAATGATCACTCCTCAAAGCGATCCCAATAAATAAGCGACTCTAGCTACGAAGTAATAAAGTGCACTTCAGCTCGCAAAGCACAGAGTACCTAAAACTTATATTAACCTACAAGGCGTCTCTCTTTCTATCGCATAGTTTACTCTGATCACTTCTGATGCGGCACGCACCGTACAATAAGTGCGAAGTAAGACAAGCGTGGTATTGCGTACATATACATATATACCTATGTGTATATACTACTTTGTTAAGATTAAAGAGATTAGAGGGGCTTGCATTTGACAGATCACCTGAAAGATCTCTACACCGATGAGTGCCTTGCTTTTAATCGTAATCGGGATCAAGCATTTTATCGATAATATTTTTTAATTGTTATTTAACGTAATTATATAGTTAAAACAATGTATAACAAATATATTGGTTATCAATTATAGCTAGGTAACATAGGATATCGATAACAGCCTATGTCACCTAACTATGTAGAAACCTAAACCTATACTTATATTGTACAAATTATTGGAGCACAAAATTTTGCCTAGGGCGGGAATCGAACCCGCGTCCTCCGATCGCGATCATATGAAGTCTAGTCCCTACGACGATTAAAGTAATATAATTGGAGCACAAAGTTTCGGCTCGAAAGAGCGTGCCCAGGTGGCCGAGTGGTTTAGGCATCCAATGCAAAATCCGAGGGCGCGGGTTCGAATCCCGGCCGGAGCATAACTTTTTGTGCTCCTATAATTTCTTGTACAATATGATTTTCGGTTAGCACGCGATAGTGCTTGTCATCATATTAAGAAACTATAACTATATTATTTTAAGTTCAACAAAGTTAGTTTTGTCATATGCAGAAGGTAGATACTGACGTCATTGTAGGCCGCGGACAATAATCTATACATATTATAATGTAAATAGAATATTTAATTAAACAATTACTCTCTTTAAAACTGTACCACTCATTTTACTTTGGCATAGTAAAAGTATTTTAAACATTTCAAGAATAAACAGTATATTTAGAGAGCCTAATAAACCTAGAATTTATGCGATTTAGAACTTGAGAACTTAAGTTAGTTTATAAGTTTATTTGTGCACCAGTGGCATCGCCGGAAGTAGTGGATTAAGTTAATTTGCCTTACATGTGCATTTTTATATTTATAGGTATACTTAAGCAGAAATTGTCATAGCAACTTCCGGTTATTTTAAAAGATATTGAAAAATAAATGGTTTCATATCAATGACCTAGTCTTTTTTTATTTAGTACAGGCTTAGTTCCCTTACTGATTAAATTATTTAAAAAAAAATGCAGATACTTTAAGCACCATTTTTTTCTGTTTTTCTACCTATCAAGACAAAACACGCACGAGGCCACCTGATGTAAAGCGGTAACAGCTGCCTATAACAGATGCATTTAGTCACATGAGATCGAAATGTAGGTGAATCGAAATCGTGTGCAGTGAAGATCAAACCAAGGACCTGAGCGCAACAGTCCATACCTATTACCTACCGCTCGAATACCACAGCTTTAAAAGTCGGTCACTGCCAGTATTGGAACGATTAGCGATTTGACAACACAATATTAATTATAATATGATTTGCAATTTAGTATTTTTATGTAGAGTGCCTGTCGTACGTCCCACTCCACGGTCAGTCATCTCCAGTAGCTGAGCGCAGCCACACTGCACCTAATCTATAATTAAAATACCGGCGGTATGCCTTTATTAACAAAATACTACGAACTATATACAACACTACAGCTACTACAATAAAAGCATTTAGATACCCATAAGTCATTGCAGACCAAATGCAGTGGTCCACTACCAGTTGGCAGCGTACCCAGCATGCTGGCAGCATTGCCAAGAAATTTGGACAGTAAAATTTTGATTCCATTTTTATTCCTTCCAACTCAGTTGGGACTTAGGACAGTATTTACCAACAGATCCCACTACACAATTCTTCAATCATCTTAACTCTTGCCATCTCACTAATATTTACACCTCTTTTTCATTGCTGATAGGTACACCTTAGGCCACAATCTCACCTGATGGTAAGTGATGATGTGGTTGAAGGTGTTAACAGGCTTAATGTAGAATTACTGGCTTTCAAGGACAACTGCAGGAACACCCCGTCAGGTGCTTGGGGCCCCCTGCCAGGAGTCAGTAATAGGGAGTAAGTAATTGGTGCATCCATAACTTGTAAAGTATGACAAGATTAAGTACTATACTGTACTGTATCAGCCAGATTGTTCTACTGAACACAGACTTCTCCATTAAGGGGAATTTGCTTTAATCCCCACGCTTAGCAGGCATCTTGGGGATCGCAGTGTGAGATATAGATCTTAGTCGCCTCTTAAGACACCCACGGGTAGAGATGGGGGCTGGGGGGGATGACATTCTAGCCCGGCACCACCACAGGCAAGCTTAATTAAATTGGTGAAATTATATAGTTGTTTGATGAGGTAATCTCTGATTTATAAAATGAACAAACGAGGAATAAAATCTCATTAGTTCAATCCACTAAACACACCTGAAAAACAAATGTTACTAGTTTCTGTAAACTGGTCTGAACTAGAAGAATAGAAGGATACATTTGGTGTTATATCTGTAATAATAAAGTCGCTGTCAATCTGACCAAACCCTTACCACCTCAGGGTTATTAACAAGAGACATTTATTGTTACTTTTATGTTTTGTGAAGAGCCAATGTTTTTACTGTGAAGGATATATGTACCTCTTTTAGGGTGACTCTGTCATGTCATGACTCATAACTTATTCGCTCAAGTCGACGCCTGGGGGACACCCTTTGATGTCTAAAAACTGCACCTGTAACTTCCTCCTACTTTAACAGGGACAAATTGGTTAAGAAAAGATTTGACAAATTGAACAGACTCTACTTGTCACATACTAAAAAGACTTTTACTACTAGGTATTTCAACGCTGTTTAGCAACATAAAAAACTGACATCCAAACCTGTAACTGTGGAAGTCGGTACCTTGCTGATACAAAAAACAGGGCTCACATTTTCATGGTCGGACTTCTACAAGTTACATGCATACTTTTCAGAGAAAGAAGTCGCTTCATTAAAAAAATAATTAATAGTACACTACTGCAGAATCCATTAAGTAAGCCTTCCTGGCCAAGTATGAGTTAACCGGACCGAACTGCAGGTGAGGTCCGGTTAAATACGAGGCCAGGATGGCTTACTTCCTGAATTCTGCAGTAATGTACTATAAATATTTTATTTAATGAATCGACTTCTTACTCTGAAAAGTAGGTATGCATGTAACTTGTAGAAGCCCGATCTAAAGAGTACGATCTACTGTCCAGTAAGTAAATAACATACTTACTTACTGGACAGTAGGAGATTCCAGATTTAAATTCTCGCTTCTTACTGGACAGTTGTGAATAAGTCTCCAGTAGAGTTCACTTTCTTGATACTTTTTAGAGATATTATGGCAACATTACATGCCATTTTTGAGAAAAATAAATTTCAATCTTTACAATGATAAAAGCACATACTGTTTACAATGTTTATTGTGTCATTAGTTACCATCGGCAAGAATTACACTATTTAAACTACCTATTCATTCATCCAGGATAGGTTATATTCACAGTAACATTTTTCTGTTATGTATCACTAATTTAAAAAGTACTCGATAGAAATTGTTGAAATATAAATATATTCTCTACCTAACAAAAATAGATACATTGAATGTTGATATACTTATACCTATATAATAATGATAATTCATTATAATGAACGAACATTGATTGAATGAACCCGTAAAAAATTATGCGTGGCAGTACGTACGACAGTAACTACATAAAATATATATAAGTGCCGAATTAATATAAAACCCTAATCTTTATTTTGAACTTAGTTTTATAAACAACTTGGCATATGTTTTTATGGGATTGTGACGAAACACGCACCACGACCACCTTGGCCACCTTGGTCTCCCTTGGCATCGGCTGTGCCAATTTATGAATGAAATTCTATTGTTATCATTATATATCTACCTTTGACGAAATGCATATCATTTCGTCACAAGTGACGAACCGCACTATCCCATCACCCCGAGACATATGTACAGCTGTTAAATTATAATTGGCTCTCAAGAACTGCTACAAGGACAGATTTTCTATTTGGAAGCTAGCCAGGCGAGAATTTGCAAAATGCGCTTCCACCATACGATGAAGCCCAAGCTGGAGGTGGGGATCTTACCTGCGTCACTGCATTCCATAGTTAATACCACTCGGGCATCGAGGCTTCTTCGTGGTACCAAATGCAAGCGTTATTTTGAAGCATTGATGGCTTAGTGGCATTGGCTATGGACTGCCGCACAGCAGGTCCATGGTTAGAATCCCACCTCGGGCTTGAGCTTCACCGCATGGTGGAAAGGCTTTTGCTCTGTCGCCAAGCACCTAACGCTGTGTCTCGGCAGCTATCCTTGAGAACTAGTAATTCTAGGTTAAGCCTGTTAACACCTTCGTACAAATCATCACTTACCATCAGGTGAGATTGTGGTTAAAGGCTTACCTATAAGAAATAAAAATAAAAAGTGATGTATATTAAATAGTAGTTAATTACAATTGGTATGTCTTGTCTCTAAACTGGACCTGCAACCTAGGATTAGTAGTATCTATTTTTGTATACAAGGTTATTGGTAAAATGCTAACAACCTAGCCAGCCAACCCAGGGTTGACTTCTGCTAGTCTATTGAAACATTTTAAAATGTTTTTATTTGTTTTGAAAAAAAAAATTAATGGTTTTTTATATATTTTTTGTGTTTTAATGCTTACTTCGAGTCTAGAGCGCCTGCCGCGGCAACACTGGACCGCGCCGTGGTCCTTGTAAATAGAGTTTTGAATATTTACATCGAGCAAAGTAATAATAATATGAGAAAATACATAACAGGCACAAGAGACATCAGATGGTTCTCGTGCTTATTCACATACATATAAAAAACACAAAAGAAAATTCGAAAAAATATTTAAAAAAAACATATTTTTTTTCAAAACTTAATAAAAATTATCTCAAGATGTTTGTTAGGACTAGCAGAAGTCAACCCTAAGAGGTTGTTAGCATTTTACCAATAACCCTGTATACATATACAAGTAATCCAACTTAATCTAGCCACTAAATAATTGAGGCAAAAACTTTCGCGCGTGAAAAGAAACGCCTAACCGATACGATAGCGCGTGAAAAGGGTCGTTTTGCTTATCTTTCCCATTGGATACATTTTGTTTCTTGTATTTCCTGTATAAAGTAAAGTTTTTATTCTCTTCTCGAACTCTAGAACTATTTATTAGTCCTTTTTAATAGAATTTAGAATTTGAAGACTTCAAAAAAATTGAGGAGGTACTCGGTTCGTCTGTGTTTTTTTTATGTTTATCACGTAATAACTTTTGACTGGGTGATATTGAAGATTCTTTTTATATTTGAAAGCTGATGCTTGCCGTGTGGTCCCATTTAAATTTCATCAAAAACGGTCAAGGTGCTTTTGGGTCCAATAACTGAAAAGTATTCTCCTATCTCGATGATATAGTCGTTGACAGTGAATGACAATCGATCCCATATGAAGCCAGGGTCACTAAAAAGTGTTAAAAAAATATTATTTTACCGAAAAATGGAACCGCACTCAAATGTGTGAAATAACTTGTCGTAGTCGTTACCATGCGCACAATGTTGTTATAATAGGTACTTTTGAAACATCATGGTACCGATTTCAACAATTTATTTCACACATATTTGAGTTTTGAAGTCGATTACGATTTTTGGATTTTTTTACGTTTAAAAATAATACACACTATATGTCTTTTCCCACATATAAAATATACTACAGTACATATTAAAAATTTGTACGTAATTGTATATTTACACAATCACATATACTTATGATCGCTATAGATCGCTTTGAGCGATAAGACCGCCCAATGTAGCACCAAGTTTTATTATTTGTTCGTATTAGTTGTTTAAGTTATGGTGTAAAAATAAAGAGTTTATCTATTTATCTATCTATACCTACGTTTTACTGATACTCGAGCACATATGAAGTTGTAGTGTATATAGTCTATATATGTATGTAGTCTAGTACATATACCGCTAAACTGTTGAAACAGTGATGGCTCAGTGGCATTGCTATGGACTGCCGTGCAGCAGGTCCATGGTTGGAATCCCGCCGCGGGCTTGAGCTTTACCGCATGGTGGAAGGGCATTTTGCGAATGCCCACCTGGCTAGCGACTACCCTCAAGTAGAAAATCTGTCGCCAAGTGTGTTCCGGCAGCTATCCTTCAGAGCCAGTGAAATTACAGGCACATGAGACTTAGCAACTATGACTCAAAGTGACGGGCGCAGTGCAATTCGTGACTTGTGATGAATTGTATCTGTTATAGGCAGAGGTTAGTCCACTTAACATCAGGTGGGCCTCGGGCTTGTTTCGTCATAATAACATGTAAAAAAAATACTAGAAAAATAACAGAAAATATGGTCCTAACGACACAGGGAATCCTAGTGGAGACCAAAATGTAGTAGGTATAACTAATAATGAATATTACAAAATCACAAATATACGATAGGAAAAATTTAAGTCATGTGCGGAAATTTTTCCTATCGTATATTTGTGATTTTGTAATGTAATCCGCATAGCAGGCGTTATTGCAAATCTAACAATATTGAAAATAATAATGAATAGTTTTATCTTACGAATCTATTACTTTAAGCTCTTAGACATAAGTTAGTTGTCAAATGAATGTATTATTATTATTCATTAATCTGTCTCTGTATCATTATTTAACTATCTATAATCTACTTTTCTTTAAATTTTCGTGAACTAAGCTCATGTTTCTAAACTCTAAACGGGTCTTTTCACGCATAAAGACAGAAACGAAAACCGAACGGGGGTAGGTTTAAATCGCTCCCGCCGTTCCTCAAGACGATGACACCCGCTTCTTCAATCTACTCGTGACCACGGTCAATGCAACTTGATCGAAACGTCGAGGTTAGTCAAAATATAATTATTTTGATGTTTATTCGTGCGTGAAAAGACCCGTTTAGAGTTTAGAAACATATCTATAATCTTACGCAAGGGGTAGCCACATGGATCTATGGCGTCTGTGCACGCCATTATATTAGTTTCTGTCTGGCAACACTGCCGAGAAAGTTACTACTCTCTGCTCGATAACTTGTCGTACGCACGCGCCTATAATTGTAAATAATTTATATTATACTAGAGTAATAGAGTTTAGTTGAAGTTCTGCTTATAGCAATTATTGTGTGTGAAGTGCATAAATTTCATGGTGTCAACAAACGTAGATGTGTTTTATTCGACGAGATCTACACCCAGCACGCACTTCACCAAAGATCTATGAAATACATGGGTAGCCACGGATTTCCACTTACTTCAATCTTGGCATACCTATCCTATTATTATAATATATCTTGCTTTCTTCACTGTCATAGCGTAACCATAGATTTGGCGCGCGTAGCGAAGTTGAAGAAGACCGTGTTTGTAGTACAACGTAAGTTGAACTATAGGTTCTCCATCCCCATACGATGGATAAAGAACGAGAGGAATAATTAGTTTTGAGTCATTGTCATGTTAGCTCAGTCGGTCAGAGCATACCCCAGCTATAGGGGGGATGACACGGGTTCCAATCCCAGTCATAAATTGGCATAATATCTTCCGCCACATCATCACTTGCCATCAGGTGAGATAGTGGTCAAAGGCTTAGCCTATCAGTATTAGCTATAATTGCTTTAATGCGCGGTCATGAGTTTGATGGTTGAACGCTAGTGACACTACTACAGAATGTGCAAGTGCTTCGGAGGACACGTTAAGCCGTTGGTCCCGCTTGTCGTCTAAGGATGGCAGTCGTTATTTTGCAAATGCCCGCCTGGCTAGCTACCACTCTCAAGTAGAAAATCTGTCGCCAAGCAACGGTGTGTTCCGGCAGCTGCCCTTGAGAGCCAGTAGTTCTAGGTAAGCCTGAAGAGCATCTTCGACCACATCATCACTTACCATCAGGTGAGATAGTGGTCAAAGGCTAACCTATCAAACATAAAAAGGTAGCTATACTAAAGACAATCCTTCCAGGGACGCTTGGTTTCGGGAAGGGCTAGGCGAATGTATTTTGTTTATTTTAAAGGAAGATATATTGTACAATTCTTAATAATGAAATAGTGGTAGGGGAAGGAGTAAATATTTTCGTTACCAAAAATAGTCAGATTGGTTAAATGTTAGAAAAACTAAAATAATTAAAAATATGATTTATTTTCGTATTACAATTAGTACAAAATATTTATAATTTGATACATATTGGGTTTAATTTTCTTATTTATAATAATTTATATACATACATGATTTATATCAATTTAATACATATCACAATATATTTTTTATTTTCATATATGTAAATAATATATAGCATAAGAAATAAAACATAAAAAATTAACCTACAGATAAAATAATGAAATATAATTATTTGTTATGATAAAAATGTAATTAAAGTAGTCTTTAATCTACTTATAAAATATTATTATATATTAGGTATTGTGTAACACGTAGGGGCAACTTATTAGATGGATAAATAGGTAATATAACAAAATCTTTGGATGGGCACTATCAGCGAAACTAAGTATTAATATTGCATTATTATATTCCACGAGCATTTTTTTGGCAAAACTCAGCATCGTTGCAAGATAAAATCAAAAACCTATAAGTAATATTCGGATAACGGTGATATTAAGTATGACCAAAAAGGGATAAAGCTTTTTAACAAAATCGCTGTTAAATATTTCCACCATTTGTACAATTTTGATGTTAGCATGTTGCTGCAGACTGACGTGATATTTGGAAAGGTAAAGCCAAAGGATAGGCATTTTTAGATATATGTTTTTGTTGACTTAGGTTTTCGCGATTATTCCACATACAAAGTGTTTGAAACGTCGGGACCAACAAATATATATATATTTATATATATATTAGAAATATACGCGATTTAAACCGTTTAGAGTTGTTTAATGACTATGTATGTCTTTTTAAGAATTAAATAGTAATAATTAAATTATATGAATACATTTTATGCCAGTATACAGAAAAGTTCCCGAGGGAGCGTAAAGAAACCAATAAATTAGAGTTGGAAAAGTCACAGGAAAAGCTATATGGTAAAGAATGCATTTCAAATCACAGTACCTCAAAAATGTTTAATAGTAATCGTAGATGCTGAGCCTATAGATACCTACTTAAGCTGAGTATAGTCAAACTGAAAATACACAAAGAACATTGATAAAATAAACTGAAAACCCGAAGACAAAGTGAAATTGAAATCGATATAGGATCGAGTAGCGGAGTAAAGGCGACGACGGCGGTCTATCAGACATTCATATTAGTCATGAATTTGACGCTCTGAAACTACACACCCGCTCGCGATTTTGATGGCCATTCGATTCTTTATCGATTTATCTTTACACAAAGTAAATGACTGGACCTTACCAACTTGATTTTTTTTAATATCGCGTGTACCTTATACTGGGATTTAAGCTTTTTTAGATGTAAGTTGCTTCTTAAATCTTATGTAAGTAACATTTTTATTCTTAGATAAGTACATTTAAGACAATCAATGATTCTTTAAAGAGAAAGATAAAGATCATTTATTGGCCATAACATAACATTCGTTACAGGCAGGTAAACTTTTACAATTTGAAATTGATTCTTAACATAAACAGGATCATATCATCATCTTAATCTGTTCTAATGAAATAAAAAATGATATAAAGCATATTATGGTAGGAATTACATTATTGCCCTGATAGCGTACAGGATTATGTGAAATGTATAGGCCACACACATACATTTATGTGAAATGTATAGGCCAATTTATCTACAAGATTTATATCTTTGAAATATGTATCTATAGTAAAATAGCATTTCGCAAGCAGTATTAAGCCTTAAAGCATGCTGGGCACGCTGCCAACTGGTAGTGGGCTAGAGCATTTGGACTGCCTATGAGTCTGCAATGGCTTATAGGGATCTAAATGCTTTTATTGTAGTAGCTGTAGTGTTGCATATAGTTCGTAGTAATTTGTTAATAATGGCATACCGACGGTAAATATATGCCCTTAAGTGTATAGCCTTAAAGAGTCTTTCAGAATCGCGTATTCATCGTGTACACTATTTTACTGTAAAGTTTATATTTTAATCGACATTGTGTTTGCCCCAGAACTAAACATTACTAGATTGTAGTTTAATACAATCAGGTTCAAGGCTTTTAGTTAGTTTTATATATATATATATTTATAATAGATGAATAGGTACCTAGATAATCGATACATTTTCTTTTAAACTTGCATTGACGTTGACTTGGATTCTTGTTCACACATATATGCCTAGTTTATTGTATTTTAATTTTTATTAATAACCACGATTCAATTAATTAATTAACTACTTGCTTATTAAATTTGAAGCACGAAACAGGTAGCAAATAAGTGATTCAATACAGTCTATATTTATAAGTATATTCACACTTACATTTGAAAACAGAAGGTATAAATTCTGCCAATACAGGTCTCTTAGTCTCTTATCATATACAGTCTGAGATGTTTTTCGATAATCGACCGCAATCCTTAGGCCAGTCACATATATTAAAGAGGCAAGTTATTTGAAATAAGAACCTACCTACTTACTATCAAATGAAATAGAAGGAGAGGGTACGCTCCTAGTTCAAAGAGTGTATGTAATAGATATTTGTTATATTTTTTAAATTGCATATCGAATTCAAGAATGTAAAAATGAGAAAACAACAAAAATCAACGTAATTTATAATATATATTATACTGGGGCAATCTAAATATATATAATGTTATCATATATAATATAAAATAATTAATATTATGATAGATATATTCCTACATGTACAATCTTTATTTCAAATAATTGTTGACTTCTATATAGAAGGTACGTGGGCAAAGATTCTCACCTACCCTCAAATCATTTATAATATTAGAACCTTGAAATATTTAATCACGTTCAGTAAGGATTTAAAGCCAACCAGTCTTGGGCTGGCGCTTGATAGTTTTAACTTCCTCAATCTTCTGGACCTGACGTAGTGGTTCCGGCGAAGCAGGTGGGATCAGCTGTTCCGTGCTTGATGTAGAAGTCAGGCGTTGGGGTGGTGAAGGTGGAGTAGGAACCGGCTGGAAATTAAAAGTGATTATATTAATAAACATTCTCTCAGTAAACACCGCTATTTATACGTAGGCTTCCCATACATCCCGGTTTCACCGGGACAGCTCCGGTTTGAGCTCCCTCTCCCGGCGTCCCGGCCGGTTTACATCAGCGTCCCGGTCAAACTAGAGGTGAGATAAACGAACGCGTAGCGCGTTTTATAACAAAATTAAAAATGAAAAAAATTAATTTAGAGAGAAAAAAATTTAAGAAAGTGCATTCTAGTGAAAAATATATAGTAAGCATGCGCGAATAATGAACTGGGCAAATGTTGCCATTTACTTAAGTTTATTAAGTGTAGGTACTATACGTACTTTAACTTTTTTTCTTTTATATAAAATGAACATAATATTTTATTCCATTTATATATATATTTTTTCTATTATGGACCAAATAACTCCTTTGTTCTTCTATTATGGACTCAATAAAAAGTGAAAAAAAAAAAAAAAAAAATAGCCTTTTGCTGTTCTGCGTCCCACTTGGCTCTTCATAATGATGGTAAGCCTTACATATATGTGACATGACGTTTGTGAAAAGACATGCCAAAAATAGTCATGTCTGTAAACAGACATGACTATTTCCACAATTTTCTTAGAAATCCATTTTAGGTGATAGATTTGTTCTTCTTTAATTGTGGCTAGAAAGTAAAATTTAAAAGTTTTACGTGGAAATCGGCTATTTTACTTCAACGGTTTATTTAATGTTTTGTGCAATATTGCCCTGCAAATGTCCCCGAGGTATATTCATGTGATAGATTTTATAATTTGGCTGGCTGTAATACTTTTCAATCATGCATGCTATACCAGCCATAAATTAGATCAACGATAAACTACGCAAACATCTTTTCTACCAGGATTATCACACTAAAGTTGACAGCTTACGACGGGTTGAAGTCATGACAATTCATTGTCATGATATCAATGCAATTTTTTAACATAGAACTGCAATGAGCAATTTTGCAGAAAAAGTATAAGTAACTTTTATTATTATCAATCTGACAATCAACGAACAAGTAATGAAAATGCCAAAAAGGTAAAAAATCTAGCCAAGTGCGAGTCCCTCATTCAGGGTTCCGCATGCAACAACCCTTAAAAGAAAACTATTTATAAGTTTTCTTCACAACTACTGAAAATCAGCGTTCTCAGGATTTGTTGGTTGAATCAGGTCTAGCTCACTCCTCACTTTAGGTACAAAGTTTCATGAAAATAGGCGTATCCGTCCGGACGGGATTATCCTACGGTGCGTGCCGCGTCAGAAGAGATCAGAGCTATGCGTGCCTATGTGATAGAAAGAGAGATATGAATATTAGGTACTCAGTGCTTGGCGAGCTGAAGTGCACTTTATTGCTTTGTAGCTAGAGTTGTTTATTTATTGGAATGACTTTGGGGAGTGATCCTTCTGGTCCTTCTATTCTGTAGTTAAATAGAAGATATTGTAGCTCCATAATACACCGAAATTTCATTCAAACTGGTTTGGTGCAATATACCAATAGTCTAATATTTACAACTTTTATGGAAGTTATCTATTTTTTATAGATAAAAATAAAAACCTTCATTTTTCCTGTCTCAATGAGCTCTAGATGACGATACCTGTTGAGGTGCAAAAAAATATTTTTTGTTATCTTCTAATATTTTAGTGCCCTTCTGAAAAATAAAGTATTTAACTTCCGTGCAGTTTGTCTTATTAATAGCGCGACCATTTTGCCCTTTGGGTACGGAACCCCCTTGCTTTAATTGCTATTTATTATCATTAAGTCTTCAAACACTTACAGCAGCCGCAGCAGAAGAGATCGAAGGTTGTGGAGACGCGACCCTGGAAGGTGGCTTCGGTGGAGTAGGTGGTTTGGCGGGAGGCGTGCTGGGTGTCACCTCCATCAATGGCGCGGGGGTTG
The DNA here is from genome assembly GCA_963890685.1 of Plagodis pulveraria. Classification (NCBI taxonomy): domain Eukaryota; kingdom Metazoa; phylum Arthropoda; class Insecta; order Lepidoptera; family Geometridae; genus Plagodis; species Plagodis pulveraria. The sequence goes on from OY982969.1 coordinate 19,964,981, forward strand.
GGGCCTTAAAACACATATTTAATGAGCTATGTTAACCTAAGACCACTATTTTTCTGGGATCGTGAAGTTATGGACGAGGATAGGAAAAACTGGCTTAACGGTCTGGAATGGCAGACAGCTTTCAAGGAAAGCTACCATAATATAGCATATGATAGTTATTTGGCGACAGTTTTTCTACTGTGTAGCTGGAACCATCGAATTAAAATGCTCTATCACAACGCTATGCTATGCTAACCTATGTTCTATGATTTTTCGAAGCAGTGATGGCTGAGTAGCATTGTCTATGGACTGCCGCGCAGCAGGTCCAAGGTTCGAATCCTGCTGCAGGCTTGAACTTCACCGCAGCGCATGGTGGAAGGACATTTTGTGAACGCCCGCCAGCCCAGCGATCACCCTCAAGTAAAAAATCTGTCGCCAAGCACCTAACGGTGTATTCCGGCAGCTGTCCTTGAGATCCAGTAATTCTAGGTTAAGCCTGTAAACACCTTTGACCACATCATCACTTACCATCAGGTGAGATTGTGGTCAAAGGCTTACCTATAAAAAAAAGTGTGGGGTGTTATTTGAAGTGTGGGATTCAAACTCAATCTGATCACTACTTCTGATATTGCAGTAGAATGCTGCTTGGGTATTTTTGGAATGTTTGTCTATTAGTAGAAAATCTGTCGCACAAACACCTATGGGCGTGTTCTACCAGTTGTCCGTGTGCTGTCACCATTTTAGGCTCGGTAGCTATATTTTCTGCCACATTTTTAATTACGTGACCTGCCTCTGACATATACCAAAGGCTAGTGTATCAATAATAAAAATATATACGATGACACCTTCGAGATTCTATCATACCAGATCGAAGGATGACAGCGAACAGAAAATATTTCAGTGACATTTTTACATAATCATTGTAAGTATCATAAGAGTTGGTAGTAATGGAATTTCAGGCTGGATAGAAGACGCTTTTTGTGAGGATTTCATGATAATGAAAGGATTAGTGTAAAGCGAGAGTGCAACCAATTAGATTGCATACTTAGGACCAGCGCTGACCAACGACACGGCATGGCAAGGCATGTTTCGGCAGCCAAAAGGATGCTATGGCATGACGCGGCTTACTAATGCACACCGAAGAATCCCGTGTTCTGCCATCAGTCAGCGCCGGCCCTTACATTACACGTCACAATAAACGGCAATTAGACGAATTAATCCAGCGTTAAAGCTTTCGGAATAACTCCTAAGAAACATCAGTCCAGTCTCAGTTGTAGATTCCCCGAGTGATATCGTCCGCCCATTTTCAGATAATAATGGTCCAAGTGAGTTATAATAAATTATAAATTTAGTTGTGAGAAGCGAGGCTAATGGAATAACTCCTCCTGTCCATTTAATCCATAGCAATCCAAAGGTAAAACGTGCCGAGACCTTGGTCTTGAAATGCGAGTAGATTAGTTTCCCCTTCTGTAAGTTTTACTTTCATTACGACTGGTTATGGCACTGCAACATCCACTGTAGGTCTTACATTCAGCATCACACAATACTTACCTTGGCTTTGAGAGGGGGTGGGGGTGGTGGTGGAATCGCTCCTTCAGTTGGCTTGATCTCTGGAGCGACTGGTCTAGGTACAGCTACTGCAGCGTCTTCTGCGGGCTTTACCTCAGTGTCAGTTGGAGCTTCTGCAGCCTGAGTAGAAACAAAGGACTCACTGTTTAATGAATTGAGTTGATGAAAAATAATGGCCTCGAGTTTCTGGCATCTCTTCCCAAGATGCAGTAGCTCTCTACTTATCTGCTGAATACGCAGATTTGATGTTCATAAATACATCTAAAGGTACTCTGAAATACTCTCATTCTAAAAGCACCGCTCCAGCACAGCACAAACCTGGAATTCAAGTTAGGGCTTTAAATCCTCTGTATTAGAGTAAATTTTAGAATGAAAAGATACGAGTAAAACCACTGTTCACAGCTCGCTGAAAGCAATTTATTCCTGTGCTGAAAGCGCGCTTGCCATTGGTCTCGTAGACAACGCTATACCAAAATTAAACTTTATTACGTACGATATAAACCTCTTACTTGATTGCAAGTTATGTGCTGTTAAGACGAGTGATAATGAATTTTGGATTCCTACATTTAATACATATTTTTGTTTGAACGTCAGCTCAACGGATAAGCATTTAAAATTGCTAAGAACATACATAATTATATAATTAAGTTTTAAAGCTAATGACCAAAAAAATTAATTTACATTGACTATAATACATGTCGCCCTATCCCTAATAAGAACGAATGGACCATTTGGCAGCACCATGTAGCAGTGATGGCTCAGTGGCATTGGCTATGGACTGCCGTGCAGCAGGTCCATGGTTCGAATCCCGTAGCGGGCTTGAGCTTCACCGCATGGTGGAAGGGCATTTTGCGAATGCCCGCCTGGCTAGCGACCACCCTCAAGTAGAAAATCTGTCGCCAAGCACCTAACAGTGTGTTCCGGTAGCAGTTTTTGAGAGCCAGAAAAATTACGGACTAATGAGACCTATCAACTGGACGTCTCAGTGTGACGGGCATAGTGCAATTCGTCGTTGATAGCTCAAATCTCAAATCATCTTATCACCGGGCTGGGGGCGAATCTAGACCCATATTTTCTCACAAAAATTTGGTACTTTAAGCGCAAGAAATAATGAAGTTAAAATAATGCTGCCTTAGGTTTTTGCGATACACATAGAAATTAAACAACTTTAAACCCCCTGAGTCACCCCGTGACCACGATCACTGCAAAGTGTTTGAAACGTCGGGACAAAAATAATGATAAATATACGCGATTTAAACCGTTTAAAATTGTTTAATTACTATGAAGTTAAAATAAGTCTATCAATCTCTTTGTTATTTTTCGTATCTTACCAAATTTCGTCAAACGCCGTTTAACTGTTTTATAATAAGACTGAAATGCAGAGACGATTTCTAGTTTAGACTCAAAACTCAATGTGTCAAAATATGAGTCTAGACTCAAACTCCAAACAGTTAATTCAATCGAGTCCGGCATAATGGAACACAAATATATGTTCTGCAGGGAATTGGACGGTCTGAGTCACCAAATCGGCTAGGTACTCCAACTCAAACGTGTCAAAGAGGTGGAAGAAAGGTTCCAGTTCTATATTTTAGTACATTTCTTTTATAACTAGGGTTTCTTTTAGTTGGCAATGTCTCTCTATATGTGATTTTTTATTGTTCCAATGTTTTTATTTATTTAGCCGTAGGTAACTTAAAATAACAAACAATGTTTATAGGTTTTTTTTATGCCTGATAGTTTAGCCTTTGACCACTATATCACCTGATGGTAAGTGATGATGTGATCGAAGATGTTGTTCAGGCTAACCTAGCAGTGTGGTACTCAAAGTATTTATGTTAATAAAACTTAAAGGCGGTTTATGTTAGTCTTCATTCTTCTTCAAAGTTTTAATGAATGTAGGCTTGATAGTCTCGTTAACAAAACAAAAAAAAAACAAAGTTAAAAAAACGATAACATCTTCACAAAACTTTGACCAGAACAGAACTTTGAACACTAAAAACAACTAATAATTAGTACCGACCCCAATAAGTGTGGGATAAACGTGTTATGTGGAAGATTTTTACTACTACCTACAACCTGCTTGGTAAACCCTTTCACTATCCTTCGATATCTGTTATCTGTTGTTGTCTCTTTCTTATACCATCGATCTCCATCGAGTTTAACTTGATGGAGTAGACAAGACTCAATCATTCGTTCTCAACTCTGAATATAACAAAGCGAAGTAAATTCGTCGAGCCTGGAATTGGAACGAGCGGTGAGGCCGGTTGGAGTAAACTCGACCCACTGTCTCTGAATGTCAGTCGTGAGTGGCTATAAACACAACACACACACTTTTGGATAAGGTATTCTAAGTGTTTACTGTACCTGGTCATCAGGTGTCGGTGTGGGTGGTTGCGGCTTCCTCTTGATAACTTTTGGTGGGGATTCTCCGGACACACGCTTCGCCTTCAAAGGACTTGGCTCTAAAATATGGTGTAAAATAAAAAGTAAGATAGGGTTAGCACTTAGGGTATATTCCATTAGTCGCTAAGAACGTTATTTTCGATAATTTTGATCACATTCTGCGTCTATGGTGGTGATCACTGTGATCGTTTGTAACTGTTCTCCCCTATTCCATTTAGGATAAGAACGCTAAGAATGCCACTAAAATTTGCCACTTATGTCATTTTTGACATAGCGAATCTAACTCCAAATGGTAAGCACCCCTATATCACGACAATATAATGTAGAGAAATTTTAACTGAAGAATATAATGCACACACCTACACGTCTATTGTATATGATACGTTTATAGAATGACAAAGACAGGACCACACCATCACTTACCATCAGATGAGATTGTGGTCAAAGGCTTACATATCAGCAATAAAAGAAATAAAAAAATAAAAAACTAATCAAAATAATTGTGGTTCAAACCAAAATTATACCGAATACGACTAATTTTACTCCTACTACCAATACTACTGCAAATGTATGTAATTAACCTATTGACATCGGCGATAATGATAACAATAGAATTTCATTCATAACTAGGCCATAGTGGTCCAGGACGATGCCAACTTATTAATTCGCTATCTATATTACTTAGCAGCTGTCAAATTTTTAACAGCTTCCAATAAAAAAAAACACCCTTCTTTAAATATAAAATACGCTTTATTAGGGATAACTCAAATACTAGTCATCAGATCTCACTCAAACTTCAATGGGATCACAATGACAAGCACCAGTTTTCGAATATAAAAAATCATCGAAATCGGTAGATCCTATAAAAAGTTATGAGATAACACACATATAAAAAATACAGTCGATGACAACATCTTCATTTTTTTAAGGCTGTTAAAAAAAGAAGGACGACTATCAAGACGACGCGCACATTTTTTTAAGAAATAAAATAAACATACGGTATTTATTTTTTGTTAAGAGTATGCTCTCAAATAGGTATCTCTAAAATGTTGAAAAGAACTGATTTTGTATGCAATGTGTATTACTAAAAGGGTGAAATTTTCTTTTTTAAACTGCACCGACTTGCAAGAATTGTATGAGATAACTTGTGGAAAGTGGACCATGAAAATATGAGCCCAGAGCGTTTCGAATCAGCATGAAGTCAAACAAAACAAACATACACAAGTTATTTTGAAATTTTGAATAATTTTTAGAGTTTGAAATTGGTTCATTTAGCTTTTCTTAATATAATTTTAATAGCCACGATTATCATCCAACCTCAGTACCTAAAATTGAAGTGTTTTCATTACACTTGCCGACAGAAAATATTTTCGACCTGACCAAAACATCAAACTAGCATTACCTAGCTACATTACCTGGTTCTGTTGCAGCAACCGCCTGGATCTGTTGATCACCAGTGGGGCTGGGGCTCTTTGGCAATGGACTTGGTGAGCGGGAGGTGGCAGCCGAAGGACCTCTTGATGGCATCTGCACATAGCAAATTAATAATGACGATATACCGATTCAAAATATATATATGAAATAGGACGCGCGACGACGACGCTAAAGTATGTACCTACATGCGTAGATACTTTAGCGCCGTCACATCTTTATGAAACCAACGTGAGGGCGCCGCGGCTACTTCGGCAGAGCAACTCAAGCGGTGCAAGTATGCTAACCTCGGTATTGGTTACATATTTGAGCCGTTTGGTGTAGAGACGTTGGGTCCGTGGGGACCGGGAGCTCATCGTATTTTACAAAACTTATCAGAGCGCTTGGTCGATGCGACGCGTGATCAAAATGCTGGCATCTATTTGGCTCAAGGAATAAGCATTGCAATTAAACGGGGCAATGCTGCCAACTGGTAGTGGCTTGGACTGCCTGTGAGTCTGCAATGACTTATAGGTTATCTTAATGCTTATATTGTAGTAGCTGTAGTGTTGTATATATTTCGTAGTATTTTGTTATTAAAGGCATAACATCGGAATAAAAAATAAATAAATATGGATACGCCTGTACATATCCGAAGTTCAATGTTTCTAGGTATCTGTTAAGCTTACGTGTGGTCACAAACGCCACACAGCCAAACTGGAAGAATTTTCGACACGTTTTTCTACACGAACCATTCTCAGGAAGTCTTTATTCATCGAGCGCACGCAATGATGACAATGTTATTGTTTTTTATGCTATCGCGATGGAACAAGCCCGTGGCCCACCTGGTATTAAGCGGTAACCTCTGACTATGACCTCTGACTCTGACAGATGCAGCTCGTTACAAGATGCGAACTGAACTGCGCCCAACACCCTGAGACATAACGTTGTTAAGTCTCATATGCCTTGAATTTCACGCTATCCATACCCTTTAAACTGGAACACAGTAATGTGAACATTACTGCTTGGCGGTGGCAATAGGTATAATGGCAGTACTTCCCCATCATCTTTCACTCTTATCCCACACACGTGTGGTCGGTACGTCGTAAGGCCAACAAGGCCACAAGTACATATTGATATAAAAATGTTACCTACCTTTACAAAGAAGATAAGTACCACGGCATCACCAAAAAAATACTATGTCCAAAATGAGGATATCAAACAATTTCTCATGTTCTAAAGCCGTGAACTGTCTACTAAAATAGAACGTAATACAAACCTTTACTTTGGCTGGACTCTTGGGCTTCGGCGAAACGGGGCGACTGCGCGCGTCTGCTGCGGTCAGCAACGGTCCAGATGATGCAGCTTTTGCCTCAGCACCTAATACAACGAATATTACATAATTTTTTTCCGGATTGTATTAATTTACAAAGTACAAAATATTTAAAATACAGCAAATAGTACTCCAATTAAAATTCAATTAAAGTTTTAGATAAATGATAATTAAAGTTACTATTAGAAACAAAAGAATATAACATTTTACTTGTCTGTCGCTCTTCAATCAAAGTCTGAAGTCTGAAATCTCTTCATTGGTTTTAATATTATTAGTTCATATTTAAATTTTCACATTTTAACTCTGACATAATTTTGTAACTGACCACTTCATAATTTTACTATTGTTTTTTTTTATTTTTTTTTGATACATGACAAATGAATTTATGGGTTTTTTTTTTAACTGAAGTTAATGAATTTAAATTTGAAGAGTCAATTCATAACCTAAATCTAGCCTGCTAGTATATTTTACCTGTTAAGATGGCGGTCAAAGGCTGTTTTAACAGACATACAAACAAACAATTTTATTTCCTCAGTAAGCTTTAGTAAGTATAGGATTCTTTACCAGGTGGTTTCCAAGGCGACTTTGGCACAGGTGTGTGTACATCGGCCTGCTCAGCGTTCACTTCCTCTGAGAAGTCTTTGATCAGCTCCAACAGGGTATGCCCTGGGCTTATTGGCATCTCTAGCGGAGTAGCGCACCGAGATGATTCTGTAGAAACGAATATTTATAGTAAAAATTTCAATATTAATATCAAGGTAATCAAAGGTAATACGTGGCAGTTCTTGGCATATGTAGGCATTAAAATACTGTATACACTAAGTTGATGGAAACTTAACAAAGATAGAATATACTACTCATTTTTAATATTCATACAATTATTTTTATATAATCATCATCATCATCAGCCGGAAGACGTCCACTGTTGAACAAAGGCCTCCCACATAGAACGCCACAAAGAACGGCTTTTAGCCGCTTTTAACCATTAGCTACCCGCGACTTTCACAATGTCGTCAGTCCACCTAGTATTTTTATATACTCCGACCAATTAATTTATTATTTTATTTTTATTAATAATAATGATATTTTTGCAGACAGAGCATGAGATAACGCTAGAGTAATACCTGGTAAAGGTGAGCGCAGAACAAGCTTCCTGGCTTCTTCCATAGCCCGCTGCAAATTCTGCTGGTTCTTGAAAGATTCTCGACTACGGCAGCGTCCTATTTGAGATCTGAATCAAAAATATGAAGTTAACAGTATTAAAAAGCTTCTGTGTGGAGACAATTCGAATGGTAAGTATAATAATTTTAAAACTTACGCAACAGTAGCCTTCAGGGTCTGGTCCCATTTAGCATTGGTGGTCGATGCTACAGCCAGTTTAGCGATCCTTCTGAAGCGTGAGAGTCCATCTTCATTGGCTTTCTTCTCTTCTTCGTCAAGAGCCACGGGAGCTACGTGGAAGTCTTTCATTAGACGACGCTCCCATACCTTCATGCGTTTGCCAAGGACCGCTGTTGAATAACGAATATATTTTCAATATATACGTATTCATACGTATTCGTACGAATATACTTAAATACAAGAAGACGATGAACTCATGTAAATCAAATAATACATTTGTGGATTAAAAATTCTGTAACTGTGCAAGTAATGAAGTTTAATTGGTAGATTTCTTGAACGGTCGCTGGTCAATTTCTTTAAAGGTAAGTAAAGGCAACTGATGTTTCAACGAAAGAAAGACAAATTAGTAGAATATGAAGGAATATGAAGGAGCGTCGAGAGGACCTGCTATAGGCGCAAAATTATCGTCCCAATCAGAACTCCACTCGTCCAGCCATTATCATCAACATTTCAGCCCCAAGAAATCCATGTGGATATACGCCTACCCCATAGATTACGAAATAGAAATGTTGGAAGCGGCGGCATCCAACGTCCTTCTGCAGCCTTAATAATGTTGTCCGTCCACCTTGTGGCTGGTCTTTACAAAATATACGACTACAGACTATTTGGCGTCCTGCGGAATCCAGATCCGCCACTTGAACACCCGAATTACGCTTTGGCGAGCAAAATCACACCGATTGTGCGCTGCAAAACCACCCCACCGAAATCTATTTTAAAAAATAACAGCTGATTGTTTGTTGAGCGATTATAGCTCATTAATTAATTTCACTACTTTTGTATAACAATTCTATACTATGAAAAATCACAAACACGGCATATCGGTAGAACATTTAGCATGCTGCCCTGACCAACAACTATACCTAACGGGGAGTTCCGACAACTGTCCATAAGAACCGTTTTGCACTCTAGGCTAAGTCTTCTTACTATAATACCTAACCTACCTAACCGAGAAGAGGATAGGTTTGAAGCGCTCGTAGTAAAGCTTGTTCGTAAGCGAACTATCAACTCGATCAACTTAGTTAAGGAACATCCGCTGCAGTCATGACTTAAATAATAGGCGACTGCTAGTGACATTACTACTGAGCACTTCCGCGCTTAGGAGGGCACTTGAAGGCGTCGGTCCCGGTTGTTGGCTTAGGATGGCAATCATTACAGCTTGGTGGTTTGCGAAGCACCAACCTGGCGGCGATTCCGGTAGCAGTCCTTACTAAAGCTAGTCATTCTAGGTAAGCCTGAACAACAAGATATATCAAGATAGTGGCCAAAGCCTATCAGAAATAAAATATATTTAATCCGAGGATAAAAAGAATAATAGTTTTGACCTTTCTCCTTTCTATCAGTAAAGGAAACATCCATTCCATTTTTCTCGAACACTTCGAGCAATTCGTATCGCATTGCCGAGACGTCTCCCTTCAACTCATTGATATCATCTTCTGTCACGGGTTCATCGTCCATCTTTCTATGCATGGCTGACACGTAGCGCCACACTACTGCCCGCATTACTGCTGTGTAGCGAACGTCGAGCTCTTTCTCTTTCTGCTCCTGTACGAAAGATACAGAAAAGTATTAAAGTGAATTAAATCTCAAAAGGCCATTTTTGGTGAGATTTTTAGAAAGAGTGTACGGCTTACAGTTATGAACAAAATATGTAATATTCTAGAGGATATGACAAATTTTAGTAAATAATACGGCATAACTCACGAGAATAAGTCAGATAGCTCCGACTATAGTTTCCACTACTTCCGGTGGTCTTTTTCAAGGAGAGCTCGGGCGCCCGCGTTGACGTTTTTGAAGCGCTCGTAGCGAAGTTTACTTAGCTGTTCTCAACCGATCAGCAAAGTTAAGCAACGTCGCGCGCGGTCATGAGTTGGATGGGTGACCGCTAGTGACATTACTACTGAGCGTTTCCGTGCTTCGGAGGGCACGTTAAGCCGTCGGTCCCGGTTGTTGTCTTAGGATGGCAGTCGTTATAGCATGGTGGTAGGGCATTTTGCTAATGCCCGCTAATCTGACTTATTCACGTGAGTTATCCCGTATTATTTACTAAAATGAGTGAAAACCACGTTAGTTTTTCTAACAAGATATGAAAAATACTGTGCTTGATCCGAAAACATGTATCTGTATATTTCTCTCTATAGAAAAAAAACATGAATACAGCTCTAAAATTTAGCTTATTCGAGTGCTGTGTGACTATATAGTAAATTCTATTTTGTTATAAGTTGTGTTTGTTTCGTAAATTTATTATTTTGTAATGTAATCCGCAGAGCATGCGTTATTGCAAACATTAAAAAAAATTAAAATTATAGGGTTGCGTCATCATTAACAAGTTTAAAGCTAATTGCAAAATTGGTCTTGTTTGTAGTACAACGTAAGTTGAACTGTAGGTGTCGTCGTCGGCGGTTTAAAGTACGATAGGACAAATTTGCGTTATGACTCATTGTTATGTTCGGTCAATTGGTCAGAGCATACCCTGCTAAGGGGTTGGATGGACGCGGGTTAGAATCCCGCACATGATTGAAATTTTTCCTCTCGTAAATTTGTAATTTGTTTAATTTGTTGACCCTATTTGAATTTTGCGTTGTTCTGTTTTGCTCAGTCGCATGCAAAACGTGGGGTGTCATTGTCTTGAGCTTACTTCACTGACTAGACTATATTTTAATATGTTTTTATATAAATAAATTAATGTATAGGGGCTGTCAAAGTGGTCAATTTTAGACCGTTTTATTCACATTTCACAATAATTAATATATATTAATCACATTCACAGCCACAGCCAATACGTCCACAATTAAACTAAGGCCTCCCCCGCCGGTTCTAACTGTTCTAGTTCAAGATGGCAGATCATCAGAAGGTCCTGCTGGCCACCTCCTGGAATTTTACCGTTTCGTCACCTCTTACGACACCCACAGGAAGAAGACGAGCAGTGCAATTTACCTAGCCCGGCACCCCACGGTCTATGGACCATAACAATTATTGGAAAAAGCTTGTTTTTGTATCTTAGCTATGTAGAAATCTATATATATATATATATTGTGTAAGAACATATTTATTATCTATATTGTATTGTAGATATGTATAAATATCAATACTAATAAGTATATTGAACACCGCTGTCCCTTATTAAAACTTGCTCCTCTCCATTAAAAGGTTGTCTGGAAGAGATCGCTTTGGGCGATAAGGCCGCTTATTGTTCACTGTTATAATCTAAATACTTATAATGTTGGTTTGGTTTAAAGTGTTCAATAAAAAGTTAGTCTATCTATCTAACTCTACCAGAGCGAGGCCGACTCGCACTTGGCCGATTTAAATTCTTTGGGACCAGTTGTAAATATGTCATAATGTTTTTGGCAATAAACACTGATAGATGACTTTTGTCCTGAGCTTCTGCGTAATATTGGACGATTTGATATCGCGTAAATTCCAAAAAGTTACGCCAGCTTTTTCGATTGACCTCTTTGTCACAATATCCAGGTAAAACCTTCCCGAGCACTTAACTTACCTCAGTTTTACCGGTACTCGGCTTATCCTTCTTCCTGAGTCCCAGCATCTTGAGGATTAACTTGGGAGTCGGAAAAATGTTGAACGGCGGCGGTAGAGTAGCGCTCTCTTCAAAATAGCTCATCCACAGGCGGGTGCGAGCAAACTTCCATTCCACATCGGAGTGTTCCTAATGAGAAAAATATAATGTTCAACATCATTTTAAAGCAGTGATCATTTTAAATGCAGCAGGTCCATGGTTCAAATCCCGCCACAGGCTTGACCTTCACCGCATGATGGAAGCACCCCCGGTACCCCACTGCCGGGCGATATATATAGCATACTCTATTTAAATAACAATTACAGGAAAAAGCTTTTTTTTGTTTCTTCGCTATGCACAACTCTACCAGCATAGAGGAAGGGAATTTTGTGAATGCCCGCCTGGCTAGCGACCACCCTCAAGTAGAAAATCTGTCGTCAAGCACGTAACGGCGTGTTCTGGCAGCTGTCCTTGAGAGCCAGTCATTCTAGGTAAAGCCTGTTAACACCTTCGACCACATCATCACTTACCATCAGGAGAGATAGTGGTCAAAGGCTTACCTATCAGCAATAAAAAACAACATCTAACATAGTCGATAAAAATAAAACACCTATATATTGCAAAGAAGGCTTTCGTTTTATTGCCGAGCGCCTGCCTGATAGGAAACACTATTGGGAAAACTCGATGGTTTTGTAGAATAGAATTTCCACTACACGGTTAACAAGGCCGCCAAAAACGGTAAAAAGTTCTATGGTATGCTTCACACGTAGAATACTAATATCATTATAGTAATACTGTGGTAATACATAGGGGCATATTATGCTACGTAGGGCGTTCATTATAATGAGGTAACTATCTTTGGAACCGAAAAAAGTTAATAGTAGCTGTTTACGCTGGAGTATTGATTATAGTACCACCAACTTAACTGTGCAGTTCGCGAGGGCGCTGCTAGTCAAGGAAATCAACTACAAACTGTCACAATTTGAAGGAATGTTGTAGTTCTTTTTTCTGCCGCCTGAACAGATAAGTTGGTGGGACTGTACATTTAAATGAAGGAAATAATTGAATATCTTTTGTGTTATAAGTCTTTTGTTTGCAGTCTTTCGTAACGACCTGTCATTTTAATTCACGCAATTCATTTTTTTCCTGTAAAAGGAGAATAAATAATTGCGCGCGAATATTAAGTATCTGTGCTACGAATAAATATGTAGCATTAAATATGTAATGCTCGTGGCGCTTTCCATACAAACAAAATTTCGTAATATTTTAAATACTCAGTGTTCAAGTTCAAACTCGGTGAATGATGTATGTCTTTAAGCCTAATATCTATATGCTTCTGGTCAGCCAGAATTCCGAAAATATTTATTTTCAAAGATAATTATAAAAATTGTTTTGTATAGGAATTGCTATTTCGACTTTGAGGGATAAAATAGATAATCAATCGAAAAACTGGCTAACCAGATGCATATATATTAGGCTCGCAATATGCATACAAATTTCACCGAGTTTGAATACATGGTATTTAAAATATGACGAAATTACGTTGGTATAGAACGCGTGCAATCTACTCTTAATAAATCACGCGCAATCTACCAACTTCAAATGGATTGGTTAATTGATTTAGCGCTTAGAAATCACCGCATCTGATTGGTCGCGTCAAGGTAATGTTGTTACGCACGGTACACTTGTTAAACCACAAATTTTTAAGCGCTCAGGATGAACTGATTTTAACAAAGGAGTTTTAAGCTTAGAATTCTCATTCTCGCTTTTTCTTAAAGGCCTCTCGTACTCATTTTTAGGGTTCAGTACCCAAAGGGTAAAAACGGGACCCTATTACTGAGACTTCGCTTCCGTCCGTTCGTCCGTCTGTCACCAGGCTGTATCTCAAGAACGTTGATAGCTAAACAGTTGAAATTTTCACAGATGATGTATTTGTATTGCCGCTATAACAACAAATACTAAATATAAAATAAAATAAATATTTAAGGGGGCTCCCATACAACAAACTTGATTTTGCTATCGTTTCTTGCTCGATACTAATAAAGGTGATAGGTAGACGCTTTAACTATTCACAGAATATTTAGTTTTATGTTATCTTTAAATATAATAAAATAAAATAAATAATGAAGGGCCATACAATACAAGGCTCCCATACAATAAAACAGGTTTTCGCCGTTTATTTGCTAAAATAATAATAATTAAATTGCTAAAAATAATATAATGCCAAGGAACCCTTCGTGCGCGAGTCCCACTCGCACTTGGCCGGTTTGTTTCAAAATTATCTCTTTAGTCTTTTACGACATAAAATTGAATTGATATGTGTCGTCTACAAAACATGAGTAAAACAATATATACAGTGGTACTATTTATAAAGTATAATTCACCCAGTCTAAAGTCAAAGGATTAACACACTAAGCTTTAGGAAGTTTGAAAAGTTCTCTTCAGTCAAAACTTGTTCATGAACTTTTAGCGAAGTGATAAAGCTTTTCAAACTTCCTGTGACTTGTTTGGCCTTTGTCGGACCTGCAGATTGTAGAAACAGTTGCAATTTAATTAGAAACGTTGATGCTTGTAGCGAGTTAAATGTATATGCAAAGAGCATGACAACTAAAAAAGGATGTGAATCACGTGTCAGCTTTTTTAACTGCTGCGTTATGATATATATCCGCAATGATATACTGCGATGTTAAAACGTATAAAAACTACTTATCCAACATGAGTAAAGATCATAATTATGTTCAGTAAGTAAACTCTTGTTCTACCATCTAAAATCACGATATTGCATAATAAATCACAGTATTTCCTTCAAAATATTATTTTATTTCAAATTTTAACTAGCTACGCGCAGCTATGCCATTTGAAACATAGTAATGCTAAAGCAAAATTAAGAGTTAGTTTAATAACGATACTATCCAAATTTAGTAAGGTACTTTAGATTTTGAATAGATTCAGCCGTTACTTTGCGGAAATCCATATTTAATAATAACAAATATATTTTTAAAATATTTTAAGAAAACATCAAATTAATATCTTAATAAAACACTTAAAAAATATATAGTGACAATTCCGCCTAATTTTCCTGCTAAGCCGACGTGACGTCTCAAACGCCACGCAGCCAAACCGGAAGAATTTTCTACGCGTTTCGGTTCTACACGAAGCATCCTCAGGAGGTCTTGACTCTACGAGCGCACGATTCAGAAATTTCTCGATTCTCGATTTCTCGATCGTGCGCTCGCTCATTGCTACTTAGATGTTTTCTTAAAATATTTTAAAATATTTGTTATTATTACTTTAGATATTTTTTTATAGACAAATAGCAACGAATACTGAGTTTTTATGCGCAAATATCTAAGTTTGTTTATGATAACACAGGTAATTTTTCCGGTGCTTTAGTAGGTTACCGGTCTTCATAGTTTTGTTGTCATTGCTGTTGTAACGTTATAAGTTATTTTGAAGAGAAAGTACTTAGATATACTCGTAAGTTTGTACTGTCCGTTGTGTTCATTTGATTTTTATTGTATCTAGCGACGCCGACGACTCGGATAGTAGATAGTAAGTAGGTCATCATCATCATCATCATCATCAGCCGGAAGACGTCCACTGTTGAACAAAGGCCTCCCCCATAGAACGCCACAAAGAACGGCTATTAGCCGCTTGTAACCATTGGCTACCCGCGACTTTAACGATGTCGTCAGTCCACCTAGTGGGGGGCCTACCAACTCTACGTCTTCCGGTGTATTGTGGTAACCACTCGAGAACCTTTCTTCCCCATCGGTTATCAGTTCGTCGAGCAATGTGGCCCGCCCATTGCCACTTCAACTTGCAAATTCTGAGAGCTATGTCGGTGACTTTCGTTCTTTGGCGAATATCCACATTCCGGATTTTATCACGCAAAGAAACTCCGAGCATAGCTCTCTCCATAGCTCGTTGAGCGACCTTGAGCTTGTCCATAAGGGCCACAGTTAGGGACCACGTTTCAGTGCCATATGTCATCACTGGCAACACACACTGGTTGAAGACTTTGGTCTTCAGTAAGTAGGTAGCTGTTGTTATTCAGAAACTTCAGCACTAAATCGCATTGGACCTGGTACCTTGCTGGGTCCTAATGAACCCCCGATTCCAGTTATGGTGTACTGACTTTGGTTTACGCGTTTTTAGAGAATCTGAACAGACTTCGAGCCGGATTCAGAGCTTTAGTACCCCTAGGAAAATGAAAGCTACAAAAACAAAAAAAAACATCACTTCAAACTTCTCCAGAACTTTAACAACTAATCATTAGTTACTTTATAATAAGCATAAAGTAACTAATGAATAGTTAGATGAAGAAAAATAACAGGAAGATAGGCAATAATAATTGTTTCAAAATTTGAAATCATAGTATTTTATCTCTAACAAAGTAGGTGTTTTATCGCTACTAATATTCTCATAGTTATTTATTGCATTAATTTTTCCTTTAGTCATCTTCGAAGTATCGTACTGTCGCGATTTTTATTGTGTATTTTTTTCTTTGTTTTAGTTTTAATAAAAAAAATATATATATACATGTTGCATTTACATGTTTATTATATTGCAAAAAGTTAAAACTTGTTTCAATATACTACTAATTTAACTTTGTTAAATTATGACAAAATTTAGTTTGAACACTGTAGGTCAAAATCGTGAGTTCATTCGAAATACTGGTTCTTTATCTACGGCATCTACATGGATGGGTGACCGTCTGAGTTACGTTTACCTTAGTGCGATTGATCACTTTCGTGCTTTGGACTCATTGTCACGTCGTCAGTCCCGGCTGTCGTTATCTCTGGCACTATGGCTGGCCATGACTCAGGCTAATCGCTAAGTCGCACTGAGCCCTTATTGTACAAAATGGTCCTGTTGGCCCAAAGGCCCGAGTATGTGCAATGGGAACCAATAAGGTGGTACGGATTCTTTACATATGTCCAGTAATTCAAATTTAATAGATAATTTTATAGTTGGTAGCCTGTAAATATTTTTAAACCAATTTAGGATATACTTCAGTTTTTTGAGGTTAAAAAAATACTATTCCATTGGTTAATCGATATGAATTATGATGACAGAAAATTTTCTTCTTACCCTAGGATGACCAAGAAAATACATAATTTTGTATATTGATGCCATTCTATCAATATACGATACCTTTACTAGTTTTCTGAACACATCCCAATACTGTTACCCAAAACCCATAGAATTACATATTATAGAATTATTATCTTGTATTTTTTATTTTATTAATTGAAATATTATTGTTATAAATTATATTGGTAATTACTATTTTAATTAACATTAAATAATGCATGTTACTGAATGAAAATAATGTTAAATAATGTAGGTTCCTATAGCTAAAAAATATACTTTTATATTTTGTATCAGCCGGATAGTCCACTGCTGAACACAGCCTCCACTATAAAAGAGGTATTTGCCATAATCCCCACGCTTGGCAGGCGGCTTGGGGATCGCAGTGTAGGATGGCAATTTTTTAGAAGGCGTTGCTGCCCACCTTCCAATATTTTCCCTTAGTCGCCTTTTACGACACCCACGGTGTGATATGGGGAGGTGCAATTCTAACCCGGCACCCCACGGGGTACTTTAATACTAACTTACTATAATAATTGTAATGATGTACTTACTAAATATTGTTTAGTATATTGCATAATTGTATACCTGCATGTTATAAACATGAAACTTTTTGGCAATAACTAGATATATTTATAACCCGACGGAGGCCTGGAACCTATCGCACGGGTCTTTATGAACCTAGTTTAGGAACCAGGAGCTCTTTTTTACTTAATATGTTTTAAATTGTCTGTACCGAAACAAAATTTAATTATTATTTATTATAATTATTACTTACATCAATCATAGCATAAGAGTTGGACATCATAGCGATAAGCAAGTTGAGGAGTACAATGACGTTGATGACGGAGTACGATCCAAACATCAGCAGGCCCCAGAAGCGCGTGTAGCTCTTGATGCCGGCCAGTTCGAAGTTCTCCAGGCCCACCATGCCGAAGGACGCCCAGAACAGTGACTGGGACGCTTCAAATACACTGGTAACAAATTACTATATAAAGGCTTACCGTCTGAGTTTTGCGAGATAAAATCCACTAAGTAAAAATATTGCTTCAAATTTGTTGGCTAAAAAATTAAGCAATATTTTTGGTGACTCCACCGTCACTATTTTGCATCCTCACTTAGCTTCCATAGCTTATTCTAAGACACATTAAGAATGAAACCTCTTTTTTATAGGATATTAAAAGAACAGATGACCCGTCTATAGTGACGAGCACGTTCATGATGAGGTACGATCCATTAATCAGCTGGCGCGCGCCTAAAGCACCTGTAACTCTTGATACCAGCAAGCTCAAAGTTCTCCCGGCCACCCATTCCGAAGGATGCGCTGAAGAAAGAGATACTTTGAACACGCTGGTAACATTACCTTTTGTATCAAAAAGAAGCATCTTGCATAATCGTTTTAATCAAACTGGATGTTTTTTAAACTGATTTGACTTTGAAAGGTCACTTTCACACTAGGTTCCTAGTGAAACAGACGTGTGCATGGAGACCACAGTTTTATCTAATTCAGGCGTCAAAACACATTGTTTCCATGCCTGTGTTCCAGATGGAAACAGAAGCTGTCAGTGAAATGACTGGCACATGAGATATAAGAACTAATATAGTGGGTGGCGAACGTAATACAATAACATGCAAAATATTTAATATTATATCTGAACGGTGTGTAGATGTGATGAGGCAGACCACTATCTGGTTTCGCCAATCCGTAGTATGAAAACGGTGATAGTTTAAACCTGACATCAATTATGCATTTAAATACAATACTGCAACTTGCAGTATTGTATTTAAATGATACATTAAATAATACATTATCGTTTATCATGCCGGAGTTTCAACACCCCTGTCAAAAAACACCTAACGATGTTTTCTGTTAGCTCTCCTTGACAACCAGTAACTACTATAGGTTTTTTTGCCGGTTTATTCAAAATTTTGTCCTGTATGTAATCATCTAATAGCAGTAGTTCGGTTGCTAGTCCCGTTGTAGAACTAGTGCAACTTTTTAGTAGCAATAGTTTGGTTGGTACATATCGCCGAATTATCGCAACTCTTAACATCGTAATAATTACACCTAGGTGAAGTTCCTAATGCATGTTATTAACTAATCGTTTCACCAACAATAATACAATTTTAATTAATATGATTTATATCTATTTTATTTGCGCTCGATAGTGAAATAAACTCTAATAAATGATTTAGCGAACAACAAATCTATATTCAAAGCCATAATAAAATAGCAGTGAGTAGCAAATATACCGTACACATCTACAGTAGCATAAAGAGGTCATTCTGGTTGTTTTCAGTAAGCATGGAAGTCCATTGTTTGTCTTAGCGTCATGCAATCTACTTCATCGATCTTCAAAGTGTTCATTTTGACATTAATATCTTCTTCTAATTGAATTTGAGTTTGTAAGAGGTAACGAAGAGACGCAGTAGCTTCTTGCAGCATTTGCTGCAGCTGCTCAGTACTGTGTCTTAGCATTTCACACTCGTAAAAGAGCGATTGTCCGGCGGGATCCCGAACTAGCTCACCTCCCACTCTTTGAGCTCGTCTGCCAAGTCTTGTATGAGCCAATGCCACGTTCCCTTCTTTATCTACGAGAGCCTTCTGTAACTGCAATATATTTTCTTGCATATCAGATATCTTCTTCGTCGTTTCACGATGCATGTCTTCCAGCTTTCCTTTGGCAAGTTTCGTCTCTTTGATTCGCTCGCTGAAAGCGTGATTACATTTACTGTAAGCTTCCCAGAGATCGTTGATCACTTGCTTGAGAAGCGTGTCTATAAACATGCGGATCGGTCTGGCGCTGGTTACTTCCCGAGCCGCCATTTTAATGTTTTGAGCGGAATACTGGTTGTATTCTTCAGCTGTTATGTTCGCTGGATCCAAATTTGCATAACCTTCGTAAATGCTCAGACACAAATCGGTAGGTTTAAGACATAAAGATCCCTTATCGAGATCAATCGCACCTTGTTTGTACTGCAGATCACGATCGAGCAGGTAGCGAGCAGATCGCAGACGTCTCATCTGTTCTTGCAGTTGCTCAAGCACTCGTTTCAGTAAGCTTTGACCTCCGAGTATCGTAGTTATCTCCTGCTGAAGACAGGACTCAACCTCATCAACAACAAGATCGATTCCGATTCTTCCGTCTCGCAGCATAAGGCATTTACGGCAGATGGCAAGAGCGTTGGTTGCCAAAGAGGAAAGACAGTCTTGTAGACGGGTCTTATAAACACCCAGTGCTTCCAACTCTAGGCACATCTCTTTCCTTTGTATTTGGAGCTCATCTTTGTTGAATTCGATGTCTCCGATGCGTTCTTCAATACGTCGGTCAGTGGTGGCTTTCATGATCTCAGCCCGCTCTTTCGTCTCCGCTCGTATTCTGTCGCTTTCGGATATGACCCTGTCGGCCAGTTGCTGCTGGTCTTCGGTGTTCCTGCATCGCTGATCGTTGCTCAACTTCCATTCTGAGAGAGTGAACTTGGCTCCTCTTGGAGGCTTGCATACTAGAGCCTGTTCTGAGAGCCTGGTTGTAGCTATCGGTGCACCGATGACATGGCGCACTCCAAACTGAGCTTCACCCATTTTTCAGTGGTAAATTTAGAAATTTTATTGGAGATAGGGGATAAACCCTCGGAATGAACCGTGTCACCAGAGGATTGAAGTTTGACTGTGCCGAGTAGCACATTTGCATGTCAAGGTGATTGACAAAACAGGTAACTAGGTAACGCATTTCCTTAGCAACGCTGCAAAAAGTATGGAATCACGAAGGGCAAGTAGGTTAATAGGTTGTGGGATGTGTATCAATCGACTTTTTTATTCAAGGTGAGATTGTTTTGCTGATAAAAGGAATAAGTTAGCTGTTGAAATCTCGAAGTTCAAGTCAGAGAGAAAAGTGGTTAAGTACAAAGTTTTAAAAAAATTGGTAGGTTAGTTTATCATATCCATTTCAAATATATGTTACTTGCGTATCTACGAAGTAATTTATGTTCTCATAACAATGTTTTTTTGTTTGAAATTTTTATACTGATGGCTTTATTGAATGGATAAACATTTAGCAGCTACAAATTATAGAATTCTAGCAGAAATTAAATATAAAGTTAGTCAGCGATATAACACTTATTACACTTAAATTTTCATATAGCATCTACTCATCAGCTTTTCACTCACTTCCCGAAGCTTCTCCACTTCATGCAAGAGTCTCCAGCGTTGTCCCAATCCGGTAGACCACCAGGTAACACATAACATTTTCGTTTTTCCAAGTCGGCAAAGTACCACAGCAGTTGGTTAAGACCTGAGTTTCCGATACCACATAATATCATTTAAACAAAAAAAACTTACATAAACATATCACGCATATGTCTAGATACCAACGTTTTTCTGGACTATCTTGGTATACATGTAATTGGGGTTAGGCGTATTGCCATCTACCGTTGTAGGCATCCGACAGTACCCGGTAAGTGTCAATAAAAAAAACACGCAATAACTTGTCCTAACCAGGATCGAACCCTCGATATAATATCTAGATGCCAAAGCGGCACTTTTAAATACTCCTTCAAGGAAGCGCTCCGAAATAGCAAATAAGTATTTTGTAATAGAATCTCATTACGCTTGCAACTTTATAAAACTTTATATTTAACGATGCGTGGAGTTCCTCGGCCCTGGTAAAACTTACAATGGATTAAATTCTTATTACTCCATTTGTAGCAGTAATTTCATTTATTTACTAATTGCGAGCACCATAAAAAAATACTCCGAAATCTGGAAACAAGTTTTATATTAAACTAACTTCCTAGAAGGCGAAGATTGTCATGACGACCCGTATTATTTATAACTATTAATGATCCACGCTATATCCAATCTAGATCCCATTCAAATTTCATAAATAACGATCGAGTGGGTTTTTTTAAGCTACAGGCAGTCTTCAAGAAATTCTCGATGCACTCGATGCAGTAAGAGAAGTGGAAAAACATTTTTAAAAACTGTTATAAAGCTACCATTATTCTACACTGAAAAGTATGAATAACTTGAAGTAGTCGGAACATGAAAATTTGAGCTTAGTGTTTTGAATCAAACGGACTTCAACAATAAAAATATACACGATTTAAACCGTTTAAAGTTGTTTAATTACTACGACTTCAACAAGTTGCTTAATTTTTTTCAGTGTTAAAAGTCAGTTCCAATTAATATTTTTTTTTAATTGTTTTATTCCTAAATTAGTAATTATTGGTATTTAATAAGAGCGAGCCTATTATCGATAGGCTCGCGTATTTATTCGTAGGGGAAAGCGTAAGGTATTTTTTGTATGAGATACGTAAGTTTTCATTAAGAAACTTATATATTAAAATATTCTTGCGTCGCAGAACCGTGATCAAACGAACATATTATATAAAAAGTTACTGTCCAGTTAGAAAATAATGGAAAACACGCAAACTACGTTATCATCTTCTCATAGAGAGATGAAAAGTAGAGTGCGTTACTTATTTCTTACAAGTGATATTACCTCGGGCAGCGAATTTAACCCTTATCGCTTTAGGATTCTACTTTAGAATTCTACGTTGTAAGGCTTCAAAAAAGTACCTTTATCGTCAAAATTATACATTGCTTTTACAATTGGTAAGTCTTGTAACCTCAATTATAAGTGTTTAAAAATCATATCTTTCGTTCGGATGAAATTCATTAGTATGAGTAGTGTATATATGCGGGTTCTGGCTCAAACTCTGAGGTTGAATGACGTCACAGCGTTCTCACCACAGCGAAACGTTCTTATCACATCCGGCGACCGATAAGTTTCAAAGCTAGCTATTAAAGTCGGATTTGCCTGCCAATGTCAGGTTTATCTGTCATCGCTGAATTTAACTGTCAATGTCATATTGAACTGTCAAAATCAAATTTAACTGTTAAAGTTAGATTTAACTGTCATCGCTGAATTTAACTGTCAATGTCATACTGAACTGTCAGACAGATTTAGCTGACAAAGTTAGATTTAACCGTCCAAATTAGATTTAACTGTCATTGTTGAATTTACCTATTAAAATCATATTGAGCTGTCAAACTCAATTGAACTGTCAAAGTCAGATTTAACTGTCAACGTCATGTTGAACTGTCAAAGTCAATTGAACTGTCAAAGTCAGATTTAAGTGTCATTGTTGAATTTAACTGTCAACGTCATATTGAACTGACAAAGTCAGATCTAACAGTGATCACATCCGGCGACCGATAAGTTTCAAAGCTAGCTATTAAAGTCGGATTTGCCTGCCAATGTCAGGTTTATCTGTCATCGCTGAATTTAACTGTCAATGTCATATTGAACTGTCAAAATCAAATTTAACTGTTAAAGTTAGATTTAACTGTCATCGCTGAATTTAACTGTCAATGTCATACTGAACTGTCAGACAGATTTAGCTGACAAAGTTAGATTTAACCGTCCAAATTAGATTTAACTGTCATTGTTGAATTTACCTATTAAAATCATATTGAGCTGTCAAACTCAATTGAACTGTCAAAGTCAGATTTAACTGTCAACGTCATGTTGAACTGTCAAAGTCAATTGAACTGTCAAAGTCAGATTTAAGTGTCATTGTTGAATTTAACTGTCAACGTCATATTGAACTGACAAAGTCAGATCTAACAGTGATCACATCCGGCGACCGATAAGTTTCAAAGCTAGCTATTAAAGTCGGATTTGCCTGCCAATGTCAGGTTTAACTGTCATCGCTGAATTTAACTGTCAATGTCATATTGAACTGTCAAAATCAAATTTAACTGTTAAAGTTAGATTTAACTGTCATCGTTGAATTTAACTGTCAATGTCATACTGAACTGTCAGACAGATTTAGCTGACAAAGTTAGATTTAACCGTCCAAATTAGATTTAACTGTCATTGTTGAATTTACCTATTAAAATCATATTGAGCTGTCAAACTCAATTGAACTGTCAAAGTCAGGTTTAACTGTCAACATCATGTTGAACTGTCAAAGTCAATTGAACTGTCAAAGTCAGATTTAAGTGTCATTGTTGAATTTAACTGTCAACGTCATATTGAACTGACAAAGTCAGATCTAACAGTGATAGATTTAACTGTTATCATCACCCAAACACCCGCACCGATCAGGAATCGAACCTCATCATCATAACGTATACACCGCTGAGCCACTGCCGCAATACTCCAATGCCCTAGTTTCACATGAATCTCACAGGATGTGGGTACGCTGATAAGCGGAGAATCGGGTCTCTTTATGAATGTGTGTAAAAGCGTAATATTATCATTATGCTATTATTATCTTCTACCAATAGGGATCACGGACTTAGACTGATAAGGAGATCATCAACCAATAGAAACACTCTTTTAAAGGTTAAGGTGTGTTGGTGGGGGTGGGTATAAAAGCATGCAACGTTTACTACAAGCACATACCTTAAGGTCTCTCATTACGTTAAACACGTTTAAAACGAGAACTCATAGATTTTTACATCTTAGCCAATATGTTTGATTGTGAATATTGCAGACAGAAGTTCACCGTTAAAAATAGTATAAAACGGCATTTGAATTATTGTAACATGTATAACAGTGCGTCTAAGAAGGATAGACCCAAATGTATCCACTGCGCTAAGATATTCTCACGGTCTGATGTTGCTGAACGCCATGCCAAGTCATGTCGAATGGGACCAGGTACGTTCATATATGATTAAAATGCTATCACTATACAATACATTAAGCTAGATTTATAGCACCTACCTAGAGTTTTTTTTTCTAATAGTAAACGACTGTTGATAAATATTATAATAAAATGTGTCGATTATTCATTGAGCTGAAAACTTATCAGGATCTATGTATTTTTTACAGGTAATAAACGATGCGTTGAAACAAGTGATAATGTACTGCAACCGACTATAAAAAAACCGCGTTGTGATATATGCGAGATTGATGTGACTAATATTCATACGCATCTCCGAAGCGCTCTACATAAAAACAAAGTATGTACTCGGCCAAGGGATGATGAGCATGTTCAGATTATTAAATCTGCATACAAATCTCGCATTGCTACATATAGAGTGTTTAGCCGCACTCCAATTCTAATCCCAAGCGAGTTCATGAACGAGGTAAGAGGAATAGTACTCCGCCTAATCACCGACAAACAAGTTGAGGTGGGGGGTGCTATCAAAGTGAACTTAGAACTTTACGCTAAGTACACGAAATGGGTAAAGATGGCGGCGAATGAGGAAAAAGAACTGGATGAAGTAAAATCGTTTAATACAAAAAATATAAGTATTTTTACCGATATCAGCATCGAGGAAGCGTACAATGCATTTCTTGAAGAAATTAGTAGCAAAGCTGATGAATTCCAAGAACGCGACAGCGGGTGGGCTATCAAGAGCGTACTTCATCTTGAAATTAATATAAATAAATATGCACCACTGAAGGGATCTTCATATCTCCCCCTACCCGACTGGATTCAAAAGAAACACGCCTGTGTTAACGTAAAAAATACCGATAATGCATGCTTTTTTTGGAGCGTTATCAGCGCTCTTTACCCCGCTGCTAAAAATGCGGATCGGCCTTCATCATATCCGCCATATGAGGAAGTGGTGAATACTGATGGTATAAGCCTCCCCGTAGACATGAAGAACATCAAAAAGTTTGAAGATATGAACGAATTCAGTATAAATATATATGAGATCAGCGGTCATAGTATCGCAGGACCTATATATCACTCAAAGGAGAGACGTGACAAGCATATAAACTTGCTTCTCGTCGAGGATGGTGAGAAAGCGCACTTCTGCTGGATAAAAAGCCTATCCCGTTTAGTAGGTTCACAGCAAAGCCGGCATAAGGGCAAAGTTTGGATATGCGATGGTTGCCTACTCACATTCAATAGCGAGAGTAATCTCATCAAACATACTAATCGTGATTGTTCCCATATCACAACAACATTACCAGCTGAGGAGGATAACACTTTCAAATTTAAATACTATCAAAACAGGATGAAGGTGCCGGTAGTAGTATACGCTGATTTTGAGGCCTTATTAAAGCCGATAGATACATGTGCTCCAAACCCATCAGCATCATATACCCAAGATTATCAAGTGCATGAACCTTATAGTTTTGGATATTTTATAAAATGTAATTATAACGATTCACTAAGTAAATATGTATCGTTTAGAGGATCTAATTGCGCAGAATATTTTCTGGATTCTTTGGAGGAAGAGCTAGCCCCATTCGCTAAAAGTATAAATAGAACAATATCAATGCGACCTCTAACAAGCGAACAAACTCAAGAGTTTACAGCTGCAGTAAATTGTCATATATGCGGTGAAAAACTAAATATGGATAGGGTGCGCGATCACTGCCACTTAACAGGTATGTATAGAGGAGCTGCGCACAACGACTGCAACTTAAATTATAAAATAAAACATGTCATACCAGTAGTTCTTCATAATATGTCTAAATATGATTCACATTTTATTATTAGAACATTGCAAAACCGACACGTGAACATCCTACCCAAAAATAAGGAAAATTTCATTTCTATTACATCGGAAAAACATGGTGGGTTAAGCTTTGACTTGAGATTTATAGACTCGTACAGGTTTCTAGCGGCTAGCCTCGATAAACTCGCATCCAATCTTGATTCGAGCCAATTTGTTAACATGCGTAAACATTGCTCAGATCATTTAGATTTACTGATGAGGAAAGGTGTATTCCCTTATGATTATATATCATCTTTGGAAAAGCTTGAAGAAACAGCACTACCGCCTCGGGATAGTTTTTTTAACAAGCTGAATAACTCCAACATATCAGATGCTCAATACGAACATGCGCAAAAGGTTTGGAATGCTTTTAATGTAAAAACGTTAGGTGAATATAGCGATATATATTTGAAGACTGACGTTATGTTATTAACAGACGTATTTGAAAATTTTAGAAATGTATGTCTTAAAACTTATCAGCTAGATCTTGCTCATTATTACACAGCACCCGGCCTATCTTGGGATGCGATGCTACAGTTTACAAAGGTTGAGATGGAGTTACTCACCGATCTTTCTATGGTAAAGTTCATTTCGAATGGGATACGCGGAGGATTGAGTCAGTGCTGCGGAAGATATGCAAAAGCTAATAATAAATATATTAGAGATTATGATTCTGAGAAACCCTCAAATTTTATAATTTACTTAGATGCTAATAATCAATATGGATGGGCAATGAGTCAATACTTACCCTTAAAAGATTTCAGATGGTTGGCCGAAGATGAAATAGTAAACTTTGATATTACCCAAACCTCCGATGATAGTGCTACAGGTTTCATTCTAGAGGTGGATTTAGACTATCCCACACATTTGCATGACTCACACAATGACCTTTGCTTTTGCCCTGAAAACCGCGTACCAGAAGTAAGTAAGTCTAAAAGCCCAAAACTCTTATCAAACTTGTATTGTAAGCGTGAATATGCTATACATTATATTAACTTAAAACAGGCTATCGATAAAGGACTTGTTCTAAAAAAAATACATCGAGTTCTAGCTTTCAGTCAGAGCCCTTGGCTAAAGGGGTACATTGAAATGAATACGTGTGAGTGATTTTTACATTATAATCGAATAAGATCAGATAAGAGTTGTATAGGTGATATGAGCTGCTTTGACCAGGTCTGATTAAGTGGTACGATCTGCTCTGAACAGGTTTTGAATGGGTTTTTGAACAGGTCTGAACAGGTATTGATCAGGTATTGAACAGGTATTGATCAAGTATTGATCAGGTATTGAACAGGTCTGAACAGGTATTGATCAAGTATTGATCAGGTATTGATCAGGTATTGAACCGGTCTGAACAGGTATTGATCAGGTATTGAACAGGTCTGAACAGGTATTGATCAGGTATTGAACAGGTTTGAGCAGGTATTGAACAGGTGATCTGATCAGGTTTGAATAGGTCTGATATATAGCGAGTCGATGTAAAAGTTGAAGAGGGTCTGCCGTTGTACTATTTAGAACTGGGGTGGGGGTAGGGATTATCCAATAAAATGAAAAAAAAATATATTTTTCAATATAATTTATTACTTTTATACAATACTTTAGACTTAACATACTTAGCGAATACTAATTAATAATGATAATAATAATTATTAACTATACATAGTACTTGTACTCATATTAGGTACTCCCGCTGATAGGGTAGAGGGCTCTTAAACATATTTAATACATTTATGATTTTTATTTTACATAATTTAGGAAATAATTATATTAATAAAGCATCTTAGGTATATAATTCATAGAAATAGATTCGTATCGCTAGAGGGGCTTTTCTGAGCTTCTAATACAGCGCGAGATCCCCTAAATAGTTGCTAAAGATATCTTATTTACACTATTCTATTTACAATTCTACACAAATATCTAACTAAATAAATAATTTACTATTTTTATTATAAAATTTATTCTATGGTAAAATGACCCCATGCTAAGGTTTTATAAGGTTCATTGGGTATGGAAAACCTCTTATCATCGGAATTTTCAGGACTATCTTATTGAGAGCTTGAGAGTATAGTAAGTGAGCTTTACTACCTATCACATACATAGTACGATATTGTACATCTTCTGCATTGGTTGCGCAGTTGAAAAAGTCATCTCTATTCACATCATCCACCACCACATTTCTTTTTACCCCTTTGATTTTTTTTATCTCCTTATCATCTTCTTTTTTTATAAAGTAGCATTTGGACCGTATACCTATAAATTCTCTAATCATTTCACCTGCACATTCATCCTTGAACATCCCCACCACTTTCTTGTTGACTAGAGGTAGATTATAGGTATTGCTGGAGGGGTAGTCTGAAGTATCAAATCGTTTTTCTACGTCTGGTTTGATGTCAGCATAAAAATCATCGGTCGTTATGTTGTATATAAAAGAGTCTGTGTCTGTATATAAAAGGGATGCATTTTCACCGTATTTTGGTAATATGTAATTGTAGTGAAAGTCATACATAAGAGTTTTCGAGAGCTCTAGTACAGTGAACCCTATATATGTAGGCTTGTCATATTTAATCTTATTACGCTGCATCTGAATGATAGTAAGATCCTTGTTTATTATTGTACAGCTATGGAAATTAAGCCTGCTTATCAATGCTCTAGCTCCTAATCTCTTACCCGCACTCTCCCACCTATTCACTAAGCGCACATCAACTCTCTTTTCAACATTTTCCATAGTTTTTCCGAAAACTGCATTGTTCATTAGTTTATAGAAATCTTTTTCGAATGTATTTTTTGCGCTCGTTCTCATTGCCGTATTCATTTCAATGTACCCCTTTAGCCAAGGGCTCTGACTGAAAGCTAGAACTCGATGTATTTTTTTTAGAACAAGTCCTTTATCGATAGCCTGTTTTAAGTTAATATAATGTATAGCATATTCACGCTTACAATACAAGTTTGATAAGAGTTTTGGGCTTTTAGACTTACTTACTTCTGGTACGCGGTTTTCAGGGCAAAAGCAAAGGTCATTGTGTGAGTCATGCAAATGTGTGGGATAGTCTAAATCCACCTCTAGAATGAAACCTGTAGCACTATCATCGGAGGTTTGGGTAATATCAAAGTTTACTATTTCATCTTCGGCCAACCATCTGAAATCTTTTAAGGGTAAGTATTGACTCATTGCCCATCCATATTGATTATTAGCATCTAAGTAAATTATAAAATTTGAGGGTTTCTCAGAATCATAATCTCTAATATATTTATTATTAGCTTTTGCATATCTTCCGCAGCACTGACTCAATCCTCCGCGTATCCCATTCGAAATGAACTTTACCATAGAAAGATCGGTGAGTAACTCCATCTCAACCTTTGTAAACTGTAGCATCGCATCCCAAGATAGGCCGGGTGCTGTGTAATAATGAGCAGGATCTAGCTGATAAGTTTTAAGACATACATTTCTAAAATTTTCAAATACGTCTGTTAATAACATAACGTCAGTCTTCAAATATATATCGCTATATTCACCTAACGTTTTTACATTAAAAGCATTCCAAACCTTTTGCGCATGT
This sequence comes from Plagodis pulveraria, assembly GCA_963890685.1. Classification (NCBI taxonomy): domain Eukaryota; kingdom Metazoa; phylum Arthropoda; class Insecta; order Lepidoptera; family Geometridae; genus Plagodis; species Plagodis pulveraria. The sequence continues at coordinate 19,994,710 of OY982969.1, forward strand.
TCGTATTGAGCATCTGATATGTTGGAGTTATTCAGCTTGTTAAAAAAACTATCCCGAGGCGGTAGTGCTGTTTCTTCAAGCTTTTCCAAAGATGATATATAATCATAAGGGAATACACCTTTCCTCATCAGTAAATCTAAATGATCTGAGCAATGTTTACGCATGTTAACAAATTGGCTCGAATCAAGATTGGATGCGAGTTTATCGAGGCTAGCCGCTAGAAACCTGTACGAGTCTATAAATCTCAAGTCAAAGCTTAACCCACCATGTTTTTCCGATGTAATAGAAATGAAATTTTCCTTATTTTTGGGTAGGATGTTCACGTGTCGGTTTTGCAATGTTCTAATAATAAAATGTGAATCATATTTAGACATATTATGAAGAACTACTGGTATGACATGTTTTATTTTATAATTTAAGTTGCAGTCGTTGTGCGCAGCTCCTCTATACATACCTGTTAAGTGGCAGTGATCGCGCACCCTATCCATATTTAGTTTTTCACCGCATATATGACAATTTACTGCAGCTGTAAACTCTTGAGTTTGTTCGCTTGTTAGAGGTCGCATTGATATTGTTCTATTTATACTTTTAGCGAATGGGGCTAGCTCTTCCTCCAAAGAATCCAGAAAATATTCTGCGCAATTAGATCCTCTAAACGATACATATTTACTTAGTGAATCGTTATAATTACATTTTATAAAATATCCAAAACTATAAGGTTCATGCACTTGATAATCTTGGGTATATGATGCTGATGGGTTTGGAGCACATGTATCTATCGGCTTTAATAAGGCCTCAAAATCAGCGTATACTACTACCGGCACCTTCATCCTGTTTTGATAGTATTTAAATTTGAAAGTGTTATCCTCCTCAGCTGGTAATGTTGTTGTGATATGGGAACAATCACGATTAGTATGTTTGATGAGATTACTCTCGCTATTGAATGTGAGTAGGCAACCATCGCATATCCAAACTTTGCCCTTATGCCGGCTTTGCTGTGAACCTACTAAACGGGATAGGCTTTTTATCCAGCAGAAGTGCGCTTTCTCACCATCCTCGACGAGAAGCAAGTTTATATGCTTGTCACGTCTCTCCTTTGAGTGATATATAGGTCCTGCGATACTATGACCGCTGATCTCATATATATTTATACTGAATTCGTTCATATCTTCAAACTTTTTGATGTTCTTCATGTCTACGGGGAGGCTTATACCATCAGTATTCACCACTTCCTCATATGGCGGATATGATGAAGGCCGATCCGCATTTTTAGCAGCGGGGTAAAGAGCGCTGATAACGCTCCAAAAAAAGCATGCATTATCGGTATTTTTTACGTTAACACAGGCGTGTTTCTTTTGAATCCAGTCGGGTAGGGGGAGATATGAAGATCCCTTCAGTGGTGCATATTTATTTATATTAATTTCAAGATGAAGTACGCTCTTGATAGCCCACCCGCTGTCGCGTTCTTGGAATTCATCAGCTTTGCTACTAATTTCTTCAAGAAATGCATTGTACGCTTCCTCGATGCTGATATCGGTAAAAATACTTATATTTTTTGTATTAAACGATTTTACTTCATCCAGTTCTTTTTCCTCATTCGCCGCCATCTTTACCCATTTCGTGTACTTAGCGTAAAGTTCTAAGTTCACTTTGATAGCACCCCCCACCTCAACTTGTTTGTCGGTGATTAGGCGGAGTACTATTCCTCTTACCTCGTTCATGAACTCGCTTGGGATTAGAATTGGAGTGCGGCTAAACACTCTATATGTAGCAATGCGAGATTTGTATGCAGATTTAATAATCTGAACATGCTCATCATCCCTTGGCCGAGTACATACTTTGTTTTTATGTAGAGCGCTTCGGAGATGCGTATGAATATTAGTCACATCAATCTCGCATATATCACAACGCGGTTTTTTTATAGTCGGTTGCAGTACATTATCACTTGTTTCAACGCATCGTTTATTACCTGTAAAAAATACATAGATCCTGATAAGTTTTCAGCTCAATGAATAATCGACACATTTTATTATAATATTTATCAACAGTCGTTTACTATTAGAAAAAAAAACTCTAGGTAGGTGCTATAAATCTAGCTTAATGTATTGTATAGTGATAGCATTTTAATCATATATGAACGTACCTGGTCCCATTCGACATGACTTGGCATGGCGTTCAGCAACATCAGACCGTGAGAATATCTTAGCGCAGTGGATACATTTGGGTCTATCCTTCTTAGACGCACTGTTATACATGTTACAATAATTCAAATGCCGTTTTATACTATTTTTAACGGTGAACTTCTGTCTGCAATATTCACAATCAAACATATTGGCTAAGATGTAAAAATCTATGAGTTCTCGTTTTAAACGTGTTTAACGTAATGAGAGACCTTAAGGTATGTGCTTGTAGTAAACGTTGCATGCTTTTATACCCACCCCCACCAACACACCTTAACCTTTAAAAGAGTGTTTCTATTGGTTGATGATCTCCTTATCAGTCTAAGTCCGTGATCCCTATTGGTAGAAGATAATAATAGCATAATGATAATATTACGCTTTTACACACATTCATAAAGAGACCCGATTCTCCGCTTATCAGCGTACCCACATCCTGTGAGATTCATGTGAAACTAGGGCATTGGAGTATTGCGGCAGTGGCTCAGCGGTGTATACGTTATGATGATGAGGTTCGATTCCTGATCGGTGCGGGTGTTTGGGTGATGATAACAGTTAAATCTATCACTGTTAGATCTGACTTTGTCAGTTCAATATGACGTTGACACTTAAATCTGACTTTGACAGTTCAATTGACTTTGACAGTTCAACATGATGTTGACAGTTAAACCTGACTTTGACAGTTCAATTGAGTTTGACAGCTCAATATGATTTTAATAGGTAAATTCAACAATGACAGTTAAATCTAATTTGGACGGTTAAATCTAACTTTGTCAGCTAAATCTGTCTGACAGTTCAGTATGACATTGACAGTTAAATTCAGCGATGACAGTTAAATCTAACTTTAACAGTTAAATTTGATTTTGACAGTTCAATATGACATTGACAGTTAAATTCAGCGATGACAGTTAAACCTGACATTGGCAGGCAAATCCGACTTTAATAGCTAGCTTTGAAACTTATCGGTCGCCGGATGTGATCACTGTTAGATCTGACTTTGTCAGTTCAATATGACGTTGACAGTTAAATTCAACAATGACACTTAAATCTGACTTTGACAGTTCAATTGACTTTGACAGTTCAACATGACGTTGACAGTTAAATCTGACTTTGACAGTTCAATTGAGTTTGACAGCTCAATATGATTTTAATAGGTAAATTCAACAATGACAGTTAAATCTAATTTGGACGGTTAAATCTAACTTTGTCAGCTAAATCTGTCTGACAGTTCAGTATGACATTGACAGTTAAATTCAGCGATGACAGTTAAATCTAACTTTAACAGTTAAATTTGATTTTGACAGTTCAATATGACATTGACAGTTAAATTCAGCGATGACAGATAAACCTGACATTGGCAGGCAAATCCGACTTTAATAGCTAGCTTTGAAACTTATCGGTCGCCGGATGTGATCACTGTTAGATCTGACTTTGTCAGTTCAATATGACGTTGACAGTTAAATTCAACAATGACACTTAAATCTGACTTTGACAGTTCAATTGACTTTGACAGTTCAACATGACGTTGACAGTTAAATCTGACTTTGACAGTTCAATTGAGTTTGACAGCTCAATATGATTTTAATAGGTAAATTCAACAATGACAGTTAAATCTAATTTGGACGGTTAAATCTAACTTTGTCAGCTAAATCTGTCTGACAGTTCAGTATGACATTGACAGTTAAATTCAGCGATGTCAGTTAAATCTAACTTTAACAGTTAAATTTGATTTTGACAGTTCAATATGACATTGACAGTTAAGTTCAGCGATGACAGATAAACCTGACATTGGCAGGCAAATCCGACTTTAATAGCTAGCTTTGAAACTTATCGGTCGCCGGATGTGATAAGAACGTTTCGCTGTGGTGAGAACGCTGTGACGTCATTCAACCTCAGAGTTTGAGCCAGAACCCGCATATATACACTACTAGTATGTTTCATACCCAACAAATTTGCGTCTCATTCCACCGTCACGGTGCCGAAGGGTTATGTTACCTGGTTCGTAAAACCGGGAGACACGAGATCGAATCTGGCCCGAGATGAAAATGTTGTGCTCTAATAATTTTGTACATGTTAATAGCTTAGCATATAAATTATTTTGTTCCATTGTAATAAGTACAACTTTTACATCGACTACATTCGTTACATCTAATTGGAGTGGTACCATGTCGACATATTACGTTATCATCATGCACAATTAGACACAAAACCATAAAAATCTGTTTAGTGACTAAAATTATGCAACATATTTAAAAACAACTGTTACTTGGTACTTTAAGGATACATAATTATAGTAGGAATAAAGTTAGTAATACATACCAATTTTAGAAGGGATGTAACAGTAACCTACAGCACAAGTTTTTCCAACTTAGTATAGGTTCTGTTAACATTATTTTATGTGTGAATGTCATATGTTGTATTATTGTTGATTTTAACTGATTTGATTTGAAAAGATTGAAGGCGTCCATATCATCGTTCAGACATACCTGCCTAAACCAATCTAGATAAAAATGAGAAGATTACGTACCGCATGCAAAAGCGAAGAGCACTAAACTGTAGATAAAGAAGAATTTGACGATGTCGATGACCATACGTCCGAGCGAGATCTGCAGCGGCCCCAAGTGAGGGTTGATGGAGAACAGGTGGACCAGTTTCAGGGCACTGGAACATCAAGGATTTGTTACTTATTCAGTCCGAACTACCTTCCATTTCTATCCAACTTGAAGCGCCAGTAGCGAAGTTTGCTTAGTCGTTCTTACGGTTCAGCTAAGTTAAGCATCGTCCGCCGCGGTCATGAGTTGGATGGGTGACCGCTAGTGACATTACTACTGAGCGCTTCCGTGCTTCGGGCCGTCGGTCTCAGTTGTTGTCTTAGATGGCCGTCGTTACAGCATGATGGCCCTACCATCATGCTGTAACGTTTTGCGAATGCCCGCCTGACTAGCTACCAACCTCAAGTAGAAATTCTGTCGCCAGGCACCAAACTGTTTTTTTTTTTGTAATTGTGACGGATCAAGCACGAGGCCCGCCTGATGTTAAGCGGACTAATCTCTGCCTATAACAGATGCATTTCGTCACAAGTCACGAATTGGACTGCGCCCGTCACCTTGAGACATAGTTGTTAATTCTCATGTGCCTGTAATTTCACTGGCTCTCAAGGACTGCTGCCGGATCACATCGTTAGGTGCTTGGCTACAGATTTTCTACTTGAGGGTGGTCGCTAGCCAGGCGGGCATTCGCAAAATGCTCTTCCACCATGCTTTGAAGCTCAAGCCCTTGAAGGATTCGAACCATGGACATGCGGCACGGCAGTCCATAGCCAATGCCACTGAGCCATCACTGCTTCAATGTGTGTTCAGCAACGGCAGCTGTCCTTGAGAGCCAGTTATTCTAGGTTAGTCTGGACAACATCTTCGACCACTTCCTCACTTACCATCAGGTGAGATAGTGGTTAAATCTAAAGCTATAACTATAAGCTATAAATAAAAAAAAATTGCGATCGATTTGGTCTGGGTATCGCGGCGTATCTACAAGACGTGTTGCTGATACGCTACATATTCACAAATAAATATAAAATACAAAAATATACCTGAATATATTAGCTGCGGCAAACAACCCCTCAGCAATCAGCTGTGGATCGAACGCGTCCCAGTTCTCTCTCGCGATAAACTTAGTCTGCGGATCGCGGCGAATCTCTGAGATCTGCTGTATATACGCAGCGATACGCAACATGACCACTGATACGTATAGGAAGTTGCGAGTGAAGTCTATGAAGTTCCACATGTTCCGAAGGTACGAACGGATGCCTTCAATATAAATTTCTTGAGTCTCTTCCCAGATGAAACCTGTATAGGGTCGGAAAAAATACTTTTATCAACAAATATGTACATGATACAATAGTAGGTTGTGCCACAAAGGATCGAAATAATATCCTGACTGCCAGCACTGAATGTGATATTTTCAATGACAAATTGAGTGCTATTTTTAAATTATTATTGTCATTTTGTGAAAATTATGATATTTGTATGACATCAACTATTCCTACTTAATTAATTATCTTATTTTTTGACATGTAAAATGATTTTAAATAGTATTACAGCAATATTATTTTATTATTTTTGAATTTGTATTTTTGCCATGGTAAATGGTAATAAAGGCTGTACAACCTTTATTACCATTTACAAATAACAACATTATTGTTGTTATTTGTATGACAGCAACTACTTATATATAGATTTTATTTTATTTTTGACTTGTTTTTTTTTAATTTATTTTAATTTGTAGGATATTAATTAACTATTTTGTAGATTCTGTATAACTTTTTGTGATTTTGGAATGTAAATTTGTCATAATTACGTTGATAGATCAATCAATGTATAATTTTATTAGTGTCACTCTATGTACTAAGTATAACTGGCATTGCCGTTCTATGTAATAAATAAATAAATTATAAAATAAAATATTATTACAGGCGGTCATTTTGAATCCAGAGCATAGATAGGGATTCTGTAGAAAAATACTAAGAGGGATTCAACATACTTTACCCGAGGAAAAATATTTTGCCTCCGTGTTATACCATACCTCTCATCTCACTATGAAAAATAAATAAGGGACTTTAAAATACAAACTCTTCAATATAATAACAGACCACATTCACGCGTTCTTCATTTGTTTTTATTTTCGATGCCACCTACGCCTTATTTATTATTAACCGCCCAGTTACAATATTTATTTTTTCATAATAATCGATTATCTTAATAAGTCTATGATCTAGTTGGTCACGACCCGTGTCTTACTAGGTGCCCTGCAAGGTACAATATTCGTATTTCTTATATAATTATATATAAAAATATTCTTATATAATTACATGTGAAAATATTTACTTTGCTCGCACTTATTGTCAAATCAATTATTATTTTTCAAATAGACGGGTTTTTTTTGTAATAGATACATATTTGACTTATTGTTATGTTTAAACAGCATTTACGCATGCTAAGAAAAAACAGAATGTATGTTGAATGGAAAAATATAACTTCCAGTGGGACTTGAACACAACACAAACACAGAATACTGTCGCATTTCCAATTATGCTATGGAAGCAGGTGCTATACAGCCGATTTATTTTTTCATCCGTTTTCATAGGTAGACATCTAACCAAACAAAAAAAAGTACTTTGAGGAGATGAACTCACCAAACACATAAACAACGACCGCCAATTCCAAGTAAGTAGGTCCATTGCCTCGCTGCTTCAAAAGTTCTTTCTCCAATTCCTTCACCATCCATTCTGGCCCAAACAGCTGTATCACCTGGACCTCCGCTCTTTGTGACACGAGAATTAGAATCACTGAAAAGTAAGGTTGTGTTAGATAAGATAATACTACAGCAGATAAGCAGGTGAATTTTAGGCATAATGCGTTTTGCGCTTACAATACAATGCATACGCTGGTACGTTGCTCCGAAATTAAAAGTTTGTCGACGACAGTATTAACGCTCATATATTATAAAAACTTACGCTCATATTTATATTTTATGTTTGAAAACACGGGTGTTTGAGCGTGAAACAACTCACTGTGAGTCGATATGACGATCGACAATGTTTCGGCTTCTACCGGAAGCCTTCCTCAGGATATTGAGTGTGGTACGTCCGCCGCGGTCGCGTCACGTTTCACATAGTCAATAGTGATATCGACTCACAGTAAGTTGTTTCAAGCTCAAACACCCGTGTTTTCAAACATAAAGTACTAACGCTCATTAGCAATTCAGAACTTACTGACTGAACCATCAGTCATGAAATTATCAATAAGTAAGATTTTTTCAACATTAATAGCTTAACGGAAAGCCTTACTTTAATATTGGAATGATGCACCAATTTTTAAGTACCTACAAACCGGCAATATTTGTAGTTTATTATGATTGCAATGACAGCTGTTTAGCAGTGCTCACACTTCTGAAGTCGTGATCGTTGTGAGTACCGATTGATGACTTCACTTGAATTTTGTCAGTGCATCTCGGAACGATTTTAGGCACGCTTACGCCGCGCCGCTCTTAGCGCTTATAGCGCAAAACGGAACGCGCCCTATGTTTGACACACTGATTCTACTCCGCTCGAATGTACAGATTTGAAAATCGAACGAACCTCTCACACACAAGATACTATTTGATACTTTTGAAGCAATTATGGCCGAGCGGTAATAGCTATGGACTGCCGTGCCACAGTACCCTGCTTCGATCCCCACCGCTGGCTTGAGCTTCATCGCATGGTGGAAGGGCATTTTGCGATTGCCCGCCTGGCTAACTACCACTCAGGCACAATGAGACTTAACAACTAGTCTCAATGTGCGACGGGCGCAGTGCAATTCGTGACTTGTGATGAATTGCAACTGTTATAGGCAGAGGTTAGTCCACTTAACATCAGGTGGGCCTCGAGCTTGACCCATAACAATAAAAAAAAAACTCGTTTGACGTTCGACTATACAGTTCAAATCACATTCGATTTCATGAGGTGTTAGATTTTATTATGGCATATAGGTTGAAGGAAGAGCGATGATATTATATTATTTGAGGATTGCAATCTGAACTAGACTAAGAATGTCATGCGAAAGATGTAATAATATAAATTTAACTATACAGGGATAGTGCAGCATGATTGAAACCTGACTCAAAACAGCTTATATCAACAAATTAAATAGTTATTATTTCTTCACATACATAAAGCATTACAAAAAACAATTTAATATTAATAGGCAAGGGGTAATTGTCGTGTACATTATTACGACGTATTTATTCCGGTATAAAAGAAATGATAATTATATCCCTTCGCATTTTTGAACAGTGAAATTGGTATTTTGAAATGATTTTGACAAGTGTAATTGTGTTTTTAGTGTCAATTTGTGCAGTTATCGCTGACGATATGTACCAAAGACACCACTTCAAGTTGAGCGAAGCTCCGGCACTTTATGTGCAGTTTATAAAGGACCATTACAGACGCTTCGAGAATGTCTATGATTTACTTATTCACTACGATGCTTTCATTACCAGTTTAAAAGTGATAAACGAATATAACTCAGGACAACATTCGACGGAGAATTTCAGAAAACAAGTTTTAACCAATTTAGCGGATTGGACTGTAGACGAATTAGAGGTTATCATGAACATGCCTAATCATCCGTATCAAAACACACATATTGATGAGTCGATTATTTTTTAAATTACTTTTTATAACTATTTAATCTTATTTTGGAATGTCATAATATTATTTTGTTATAACGATTGAGGTTTTATTTCTATGACCTTATCTAAATTTCGAGGACTCATGGTCGTTTATGCCAAAAAATGGACCTGATAACCTGTTACCTGATTTGATACAAAGAAAGGCCAAGTTTGTATGAATTTCTATTCATACAATTTGTATTTTTTTATTTTTGCACGCATGCTCTGCGGACTACTTTACAAAACTTACAAATTTACGAGAGAAAAAAATATAGTGATGTGTTTCTAATTCTTGTGAATAGAATTACAAATATAGTCATATATTATATTAGGGAAATCCTTACGTGGTCTTAAAGTGTGGCCAGCTTGATTTTTATGGTGCCTTAGCCTAGTCGAAGGTGTTAACAGGCTTAACCTAGAATTATTGGGTCTCAAGGGCAGCTGCCGAAACACACCGTAAGGTGGTTGGCGACAAATTTTTCTACTTGAGGTGGTCGCTAGCCAGGCGGGCATTCGCAAAATGCCCTTCCACCATGCAAAGATTTTTACTGCTGTTTTAGCGAAGTTTGGTGTTTTCTGTCTGCTCTTTCAGGAAATAGATGTCTAGATGTGCTAGAACACATCAATTTCCTGCAAGAGCAGCATTTATATCTAAAATTTGAGTACAAATTAATTGCGTTGTATATAATTATAGTTCCGCAAAAACTTAAAAAAGCCACTACCGATATGAATAATTATTCTACTACTGTTTCTTTCGCTTCAATATTAGGGTGGTAAGGAAAATCATAATAAGGAATAACATAAATGAACAGCCGAAAAATAGAAATATCAAAATATTGTCATGGAATTAACTCGGATAACTTCCGATAGATGGCGTTAATGGCGAACGTTTCATAACAGGCTTCTGACTACGAATAATATAAAAAATACCCAAAAAGAGGCTTTGCATTTGACAGCTATCAAAGTGACAGTAGATAACAAAAAAATACTGAAAGGAAGGCATCAGCGCGTTTTAAAAAAATGCCATCCTACACTGCGATCCCCAAGCCGCCTGCCACGCGTGGGGATTATGGCAAATACCCCCTTAATAGGAGGCTGAGTTTAGCAGTGGACGACACGCCTGATACAGTACATATTACTCTGATCGATACAGAGACATTTACCATTAGTATTTGGTGCAGCACTATGGAGTTTAATAAATATAGAAGTTAGTATTGATGATGCTAGGAGTAATAGCAATGTACAGTCGCCTGCAATAATAAGTATACACTTCGTAATTTTCATAATAATGTGATGTCACAAAATTCTTAGTGATTTAAGTTAATATACACATAAGTGAAACAATTCAATTTACGCTTTGCTTTTAAGATATACTTCTGTTTACATATTGAAACGCATAAGTCTTTGCCACAATTTTGAAAATTACAATGTGTATACTTATTATTGCAGGCGACTGTACATAGTTTTTTCTAGGAGTAAGAAAATTAACATTGAACCATGTCATTACTAGCTGCAACACAATTTCAGCATATTTTTGTGGCAAGTTCCCACTCGAGAACGAAAGCGAAACGCGTCGAAAATTCTTCCGGTTTGGCTGCGTGGCGTTTGTGACGTCACTTCGGCTTAGCAGGAAAGTTAAGCGGAATTGTCACTAGATATATTTTATATTTTTTAAGTGTTTTATTAAAATATTAATTTGATGTTTTCTTAAAATATTTTAAAAATATTTGTTATTATTGAATGTAGGTTGAAGGAAATTGTATTTGTGTTTAATTTGGACCTGTTTTACCAATCTAGGATTTGTTTTTAGATACCCACAATACTCAATACTTTATTCTATTACACCAAGCATGTCCAATGTAGCAGTAATTTTAAAATTAATTACTCATGTTATTGACTTTTATTTAATTTGACATCCTGCAAACCGCTATAACGGATAGAAACTAATCCAAGATTAAAAAAATATATCTTTGAACTTGGAGTTATAGGTATCTAATATAATCCCTCTATAATCTTTATACGAATATAGCCACTTTTCAAATAATACACCTTACGGAGCAAATTCAAAAACTGCGACTGAATTCGACTTTCTATAAGGTACACCAAAAGTCTGTCATATTTTAATGGTCAATCAATCCCTTTAACTGTTAGGTAAAAAATATGAATGAAACAAATGAACCTTGTCAGGGCCTCGCTTCTTCACAGTTGCATATTCTGTTGGATACAAAGACAGTTTATTTTCGTATAGTTTATTTTGTACCCTATATTGCTGAAAATCAGTCTGATATTTTTAACTGATTATTAAAAAACCAGACCATATATCGACTGTCCCTACGTATAATATCGAAACTAAATATCGCGAATTTTAAGTTTCGTGAGTTTACGAGGACCAGCAATGTCACATTCCATACTTTACGACCTTTTTTGAATTTCGATAGTCTATATTGTATAAATTGAAAAATGTTAACTTTATAATGAATTTAGAAATGCGTGTTTATTGTAATGATCATGATAACAATTTAAAAATAATTTAACGCTTATCGACAAGGATGTAATTTTAAAATAAGATTTCTAAATATTGACGTTATCATTATAAATTAAACAGAAAGTTACATAAGTGTCACTCTTTTTACGTTTGAACTAGAGTCGTATTTCGGCGTGATTTAAATATGAAAAATTATTTTCCATGTGTACTTCTGTTCTTTACTTTATGCCACGCACTTAAACAGCCGTATTTCGACCTGGCTCACTCAGCATCGATATTTGCAAAATTTATTGGCGAGCATAACAAGAAATATGAAAGTGTTTTTGAAATATTAACGCGTTATGACAACTTCAAAAAGTCTCTCCAAGAAATCAATGAGCGGTATTCGAGAGGTGGTGTTGATGAAATCAAGCCTTGGGCTGATTTGACTACTGAAGAACTTTGGAAGATCCATGGTGGAATAAGGCCTAGGAATGGACATGGTAAAATATTTTGAGATTATTTTGTATGGCTTTATGTAATCTTTTGAGAGAGTCACGGCCGGCAGTCGTAGAAATTCTTACATAAATTTGACAACGATATAAAGTGTCGATGCGGTCGAATATCAGGCGTAGCAGGCATTCCATCAAAACCCAAATAATCCTGGATTACATCGTACACATATAGCAGTAACCAGTTCCATTCTATTAGTCATTATATAACATTTTTTTTTTGAAGCAGTAATGGCTCAGTGGCACTTTCTATGGACTGCCGCGCAGCAGGTCCATGGTTTGAATCCCGCCGCGGGCTTGAGCTTCACCACATGGTGGTAGGGTATTTTGCGAATGCCCGCCTGGCTAGCTACCACCTTATTGCCACCTGTTCTTAATCGATCAGCAAAGTTAAGCAACGTCGCCAGCGGTCATGAATAGGATGGGTGACCGCTAGTGACATTACTACTGACCATTTCCGTGCTTCGGAGGGCACGTTAAGCCGTCGGTCCCAGTTTTTGTCTACGGATGGCAGTCGTTATAGCGTCGCCTGGCTAGCTACCACCCTCAAGTAGAAAATCTGTCGCCAAGCACCTAACGGTGTGTTCCGGCACTATCTCACCTGATGGTAAGTGTACCATCAGGTGAGATAGTGGTCAAAGCTAACGTATAAAGCATAAAAAAAAAATAAAAAAAATAGTAAAGCCGCATTTCCTAGCAGTTGCGATAGTATAAAAATTAGATATCTAATGTTCCATAATTGTGTATACATTCCAGGCCTCAAGAAAAGTTCCCTAGGCAGATACGATGGTGAATCAGATATGAAAAAGGATATGAAGTCCAGTCCAGCCGAACTCCCGTCATCCATAGTTTACTTATGAACAGGTAGATAGGGTGCGTACCATTTGGAGTTAAATTCGCCAAAACGATAAAAACGATCACACTCCCAAAAAGTTGTGCCACTTGGGTCTTGGTATTATTTTCGCCATAAACGCTATGAAGCTACTGGAACAGTTTGAATTACCTACATCTATACCTAATGCCAAAAGTGGCAATTTTTAGTGGCATTCTTAGCGTTCTTATGGAACAGGAGAGAACATTTACAAACAATCACAGTGATCACAACCATAGACGCAGAATGTGGTAAAAATTATCGAAAATAACGAAATTGGCGTCAAATGGAATACACCCATAGTACGTCAACTCTTTTTAATATACCTATACACGTGTATTGTTTTTTTATATAATCGTAAGACATAAAATGTTGATTGGCTGAATTCCCCCGTAATATCAGTAGGTATAGCAGGTAGTGAGTGTCAACTGCAGAATAGAGGTTCTGTCTTGGGTTCGATTTTACGATGGATTTGTGCCTCACAGCATTGTCAGACCTGGCTCACTCCACACTTTAGGTATAAAGCTACAGGTACATCGGGGTATCCGTCCGGACGGGATTATTCTACGGTGCGTGCCGCGTCAGACAAGATCAGAGCTATTTGATAGAAAGAGAAACGCTTTGTAGGAGAATATAAATAGGTACTACGTGCTGTGCAAACTGAAGTGAACTTTATTGCTTCGTAGCTATAGTCGCTTATTTGTTGGAATGGCTTTGCAGAGTGATCCTTCTGGTCTTTTTATTCTGTGGCTGTATGGTATCTACTTCTCTTTCATCAGATCTCATCAGTCTAATGACGCTATTATATTTTTCATCACACTTGCACGTAAACAGTATCTAAACATACAGGTTAACTTGGCCGTTCACATATTTCGTAATAATAGTTGTGCTAACTTGTTTAGTAAAAATTCATAATTATTTACTCACAAATGCGATGAAAAATATTGTATGTTTCACGGGCAGTACGGGAATTACGAACCTCGACTCAGAAAACCCATAGTCTTCGACTTCGGGCTTCTACTAGAGCCTCGATCGTAATTCCTTACTTGCCGCCCTTAATACACAATGTACCTACTATTGTCATAACTACCTATTCGTGTGGGTGAAATACAATTGATGAAACAAAACACTGTGACTCACGCAGCATGAGGTAAAATATGGTTTTATTAGAGGAATTCTCTCTAAGGTACTGGATAATGCTAATGTAACAATGAAACCGGATTAGAATGTTTGCAAGCCTGATAGGTAAAAATATCTCTATTAAGATGAAAGATACCATAACAGGTGTAAATAAATCCAATATTAATGTTTTATTTGTTCCAGATAACCAAATTACGGCGAAAATTATTTTCTAATACTTCAGATTTTTTTATCATTCAAAAACCATGCTTTAAATATTATCCCTTATTTTAGCTGCTTTTGTATTCTACCCGCACCTCCGGCATGTTGAACTTTCTTCGATTCCCGCTCGAGAAGCATTTTGTGCTATTTTTTTTTTCTTTTCTTTGTTTATTTCATTATTAATCATTCATTGTTAATTGTGTTTTTATTTCAAATTATAAAAACTTACGCTCATATTTATATTTCCTATTTATATTAACTTACTATGAGTCGATATCACTATCGACAGTGTTTTAATTTTTTCGAAGATGCCCGATGTCCAGTTTAAAATTAATCGAAAGTTTGACTAAGAGGTTCGAATGACCACAGCCAGGAACCGATGTATTATACAACTAATCCCTACAAGATCATGATCTTCAGAAAACAGGATCAATACCTAGTATCGAAGAAGGCATAAGCAATTCGAAGGATAAAACAATCTGGGCCCTCTATGTTTTTTAATTGTAATCCTAACTACTACTGCCTACCCAAGCGATCATATTTTACATTTTATTGTTCAACTGCATTCACCTTCGCACTAAGAAGTAGTGTACGAACGAGGTCTAATCATACAAATGTGTATAAATAATTAACTGTGACGAGGCGCGCCTTCATGAGTGAATAGGGTTTTATTGTCTAGCCAGAATTGATATGAAAATAAACTTCATATTGTAATTGGAAATCCATAGTGGGTTCTATTTTCAAAGGAAATGTCAAAATAAAGTTTACTTAATTATTACCATTATGGTTACCCAATTCTATAATGAATATTCAGGGTTATTTGTAAAATGCTTACAACCTCTTAGGTTTGAAGAGCTAGCAGAAGCCAGTCCTAAGAAAGATTTTGATATGGTTTTTTCTTATTTTTTTTTTTTAAATATGTTTTTGTCTTTTTGTTGTGTTTGTTTATATGTGTATTTGACGGAATAAGCACGAGGACCACCTGATGTAAAAGTCTGATGTACCTGTAATTTAATATTTCATATTTTATATTACTTGGCTCCATGTAAATATTCAAAACTCTATTCAAAGAGAGCGCGGCGCGGCCCAGTGTTAATTTTTTTTTCACCTCAAAATGTTTGTTAGAACTGGCAGAAGTCAACCCTAAGAGGTTGTTAGCATTTTACCAATAACCATGTATACTTATTAAATTAATTAGCAATAAGATATGCGCTTTAATCTCTTGATCGCGGACATACCTACTAAGCTTTCCTACCAGTAGTTATGTAGACCGAATAGGTTTTGTTGAACAGTCAGTAAGGATATGCTCATATAATTCTTCTCTCACAACTAGTTGCAAATAGCGAAAGAAAAGTGCTCTTTTGTAACCTAAGGTAGGTAAGTTTAGTTACCAAAGTGGAAGGCGTCAAAACATCGACAAAGGTTACCGCAACAAGGACACAAAGGTTAAAGGTTTGTTCTGCTAATCTTTGAAATTGTGAAGCACGAATTGAATGCATCAAAATTCCGCAGCTTTCAGTTTTTTTTAAATAGGTAGGTAATTATTGTGACTTAATTGTAATTTATTCCAATAAGTTTATAACGAGTATAAATTAATTTAAAACATTAAAAACCCAACAGCAAATTATTTATTTTCGTTAGACGTTTTTTAGCTCCATTGAAATTATAACTGCAAGTATATATTGAAGGAATCGTTTTTTAAAGCCTATTATTTTGATACACCACTCGATGGGCTTGATAGATTTTTTTTATCCCCATGTGGCGTCTTTTTAGACTTTCCGCAAATTTTTTTATGTACCTTTTTTTTTTTTTTTTTTTATGCTTGATAGGTTAGCCTTTGACCACTATCTCACCTGATGGTAAGTGATGATGTGGTCGACGATGTTGTTCAGGCGAACCTAGAAGTACTGGCTCTCAAGGACAGCTGCCGGAACGCACCGTTAGGTGCTTGGCGACAGATTTTCTACTTGAGGGTGGTAGCTAGCCAGGCGGGCATTCGCAAAATGCCCTACCACCATGCTATAACGACTGCCATCCTAAGACAACAACCGGGACCGACGGCTTAACGTGCCCTCCGAAGCACGGAAACGCTCAGTAGTAATGTCACTAGCGGTCACCCATCCAACTCATGACCGCGCGCGACGTTGCTTAACTTTGCTGATCGGTTGAGAACAGCTAAGTAAACTTCGCTACGAGCGCTTCAAAACCTAATATTAATTGTGTTATCAAGACAAATCTAAAGATATGTCATACATTAAAATCAGTTATGCCGTTTAGAAGTTATGGAGGAATAAAGAAACTCACTAACATACATACATGACCCTGAAAAATATCACTTTTTTTAGGCAGTCATGTAAAAAGAAAAGCAACGCAAAAAAATATATAAATATAATAAAATTGATGGTTAGTACTACTTTTGATCTTTCCTTATGAAATGTATATAATAAATGTATTATTTAACATAGTAATTAATATTAATTTCAAGACATATTTAATGTTAAAATTACAAATTTTTAGAGAACAAAGTTTCTCACGCCTACAGGAAATCAAACCCACGTCCCCCAATCCCAATATCACCGGGTGCCTTATCACCCATCTTTGATGAGTTTCCAAAGATCATCTTTGCTGGTATAACTAGATGGTAAGAACAACTATACCATCTGAAACTCCCCCAGTTCTCCGAGTCATCACCGCGGACTACTAGACTTCATCTGATTGTAAGAAGTGCTTTTTCAAACACGCTACCTTTCTATATTTCTAAATGAAATTGCACTATCGCGTGTATGAAAAATATATGTTAAGCATGTTTCTCAAAATGTCTATCTTTCTGAAACGCTCACAACCATCGTTTTTTTATGGTATTTGTTTTTTTCATACTTTGGAGCGCTCTTTGTGAAGTTTGCTTAGCTGTTCTTAACTGAACAGAAAAGTTAAGCAACGTCCGCCGCGGTCATGAGTTGGATGGGTGCCCGCTAGTGTCATTACTACCTACTGAGCGCTTCCGTCCTTTGGAGGGCACGTTAAGCCGTCGGTCCCGGTTGTTGTCTTAGGATGGCAGTCGTGATATATAGAATGGTGGTAGGGCATTTTGCGAATGCCCGCCGCTAGCTACCACCCTCAAGTAGTCAAGATGCAGATGCAGATATTCTCATATCATATCATTGGAATAATTTTTGAACCAATGATGGCCGTGCGGTAATAGCTATGGACTGCCGTGCCGCAGGTCCCTGGTTTGATTCCCACCGCCGGCTTGAGCTTCACCGGTTGGTGAAAGGGCATTTTGCGATTGCCCGCCTGGCTAGCTACCACCCTCAAGTAGAAAATCTATCGCCAAGCGCCTCACGGTGTGTTCCGGCAGCAGTCCTTGAGAGCCAGTGAAATTACAGGCACATGAGACTTAATAACTATGTCTCAAGGTGCCGGGCGCAGTGCAATTCGTCACTTGTGATCATATGCATCAGTTCTAGGCAGAGGTTTGTCCGTTTAACATGAGTTGGGCCTCGAGCTTGTTCCGTCACAAAAACATTAAAAAAAATGCTATGATGCTATGAACATTCATTTTTTTTGTGACCTTATATGGCTGAATTGTTTTTATTATTTTCATACTAATATACATACCATAGATTTTTCTAGATATCTCGGTAGCTAACCCTAAAACACATAATAAACGTTCATTAATCATAAGTCTTATGTTGTAACAAATTGATTTTCTCTGGTGCTTTGGAACCAATTGGTGCCATATTAAAAAGTGAAACTATGTGCCATCTGGTATTTTAAGATCGCAAGCGCATAAGTAAAAGCGACAATGAAATATCTAATTGTATGTATCATCTTAGTAGTGGGAACTGCAAGTAAACAGTCGAAGCCGCATTACGACTTGAAAGATGCACCAGCGTTGTACACAAAGTACTTGGTCGAATACAATAGGAGCCACAACTCAGTGTATGAGTTACTGATCCATTATGAAGCATTCAAAGAGAGCTTGAAGATTATAAATCACCAAAATATGGTGGATACAGCAACATACGGCATAAATCAGTTTACAGATTACACTAAAGAAGAACTTGAACAAACAGGTGGTCTTCTAACGCATTAGAAAACGTAAGGTGAGGCAAATGTCATTATCATAACTTGAAACATATCTGGGTACACTTCTTTCTTTAACTTTTAACAAGGAAGAAAGAAAAGAATGCATGTGTACACTTTTTAAAAGACTTTGGGAATCACGGGACCTGAAATACAGTAATACTGGCGCCGCGGCTACTTATTTGAACCGTTTGGTATAGAGACGTTGGGTCCTTTGGGACCGGGAGCTCATCGTATTTTCCAAAACTTATCAGAGCGCTTGGTCGATGCGACGCGTGATCAAAATGCTGGCACATATTTGGCTCAAAGAATAAGCATTGCAATTCAACGGGGCAATGCTGCCAGCATGCTGGGCACGCTGCCAACTGGTAGTGGGCTAGAGCATTTGAACTGCCTATGAGTCTGCAATGACTTATAGAGATCTACATGCTTTTATTGTAGTAGCTGTAGTGTTGTATATAGTTCGTAGTATTTTGTTAATAAAGGCATAAAAAAAGTATTACTTATAAAGTAATAATATATATTTCGTTAGTCGGCATTTCAATTATTACTTATATATTTAGCAGTAAGAAACATTCAATTTGGTAACTGACAAGCCGTATTCCATGGTAATGGTATGGAATAAATAATTTCTATAAAGAACTTGCATCTCAATTATATAGTTGACTCTCGCGAACGTTATTTGTACTAGACTTGGCACTCTTTGTCATGTATGTTTTTGAATGATGAATGATTTTGAGAACCATTCAATTTGAAGATGAATACGTATAACTCTAATAAAATCTTTGATATTTAGGGTTAACTGTTGACCATTTTACTGTTGTTGTCATATTTGTATCTAAACTAGAATGTTGTGCCAATGCGGCCTAAAAGTTTTAAGATTTCTTGAACGCAGGAACTGAAACATAAGTAGTACCTAATACTTAGTATATTTTGTTAGTCCGCGTTTAGATATTTTGTTAGTTACTTATACATGCAGCAAGAAACATTCAATTTGGTACTTAACAACCCGTTCGTTTTCGATTCTGTTGAAAAGGTATTAAATAAATAATTTATATAAAGACCTTGCATCTCAATTATTCAGTCGACTCTCCCGAACGTCATTTGTACAAAACTTGGCAGTCTTTGTCATGTATGTTTTTAAATGATGAATTAATAATAATAATTTTGATAACTATGCAATTTAACGCAAATGAATATGTATGTCTCCAGTAAAATCTTTGATAACTGGCTTACAATAGATTTCACTATTGTAGTCATATTTTTATCTAAACTAGAATCCAATATTGTGCCAATGCGGCATAAAAGTTTTAAGATTTCTTGTTTTTTCATGTAAAGTTATGTTGTATAAAGTTCTGTTTTGCCTTCTTTCACCAAACTAAAGTGCAGATATTATTTTATCCTAAGCATTTCCAATTCAATCTTTATGTCGATAAATAGACATTTCGTCTATGTACTGAACAGATGAGGTACATATAGATATTCTGCAAAGTATTAGTAGTAGGAAATAGTATTTGTTAAATACTGTCCAAATCTATATTTATTGTAACTACCATAATTTTAAGTTTTACATTTTTGTTTTATTGTGTAATTACTAACAACTGGGTTTTGTTATGATTAAATAATTTTATTAGTATTATTATTATTTATGTTTATATACTAATTATATGATATTATTTCAGAAAAAAACAATGAAAACAAAGGTTTTCTGCAAAATTCTATCGTATGTCACATTCTGACGACGTCATTGCCGTCTCGTCTTCTACAACACTTTGGGAAAATGAATTAAATTATATTCTTTATCCTACCATACTCTGTACAAACATTAAGTTTTATTTGACAGCTTGAGTAGACGAAGCAGGATATCACTAATCGATTGGTGATATCCTGATTCGTTACCAAGTCTACTCCATAATAAAAGCAAATTTTAAACACAATTTTTAACACATTGGTATTATATTATTGTTTTGTTATTAAACATACCCAGGTGTTTAAATAGTTATATAAACGCCTACTTTTTATATATCTTATATAATAAAATAAACTATATGTAAAGCACTACTGTAATAGTACCCATTAATTGTTGTAGCAACACCAATTTAGTAAATAATCGAAGTCAATCACGCTGGTTATTGACAACATGCATCTTCAATGACGCGGCATGACGCCATTTTGTTGTCACTCGTAACAAGAGAACTGCGTATCCGTCCGTGCTTTCCTTAGTCTTTATATTCCTCCATATTGATTTAGGTACCTTAACTTGTAAATTCTTAGGATTGCTTAGGTTGAACGTATCGTTTCTCCCCGTAAGCTTTATAATTACAAAATGACGAAGGTAGAACAACCAAGAGAATTTTTGTTGGGGCTTCGTGACGATTATGAAAAGGAACGTCATAATGGTGGGCCTCTTATACCAGTGAAACAAGTTAGATACCATTACAAAATTACAAATTTACCAGTGAAAATATTATAGTCATGTGCGGGATTCGAACCCGCGTCCATCCACCCCTTTAGCTGGGGTATGCTCTAACTAATTGAGCTAATTTGACACAATCACTCGTAACTCTAGTTTTGGCTCTCGTTCTTCAGCCATCGTATCGGGATGGAGCGACACCTATAGTTCAACTTACGTTGTACTACAAACAAGACCAATTTTGCAATTGGTTTTAAACTTGTAAACGATGACGCAACGTTATAATTTTAATATAGTTATATTTGTAAAAACGCCTGCTTGGCGAATTAAATTACAAAATTACAAATTTAGAAGAGAACAATTATAGTCATGTGTTTTGTTTTCTTTGATGAATGGAATGATTGTGTTTTTTATTGGGTAGAATATACCTCGAAGTTCGTTATATTTTAATCTCATTAACATCGTTCAGTTAGTTTTTAAGTTAAGGTACACATAAATTTATGCGTTCAGCTGCATCTGCGGTGACGTTCAAGATGGCGAACAGTTCTACACATACAGTCAAAAAAATTGAAACGTATATATTCCGCAGTGGTGTTCAGGACGGTAATCAGCTCTTAACATACGCTGAAAAAATATTGAAAGTATATTTTATGTAAAAAGAACTGCACGCCACTTTGAACGCCACCGCGGACGCAGCTGAACGCGTTGGTTTGGCCTTCACACTCCATTGCATATCTGAAGAAAGTGAAAATGTAAATTAGTAATTGGAACTATTAAGTAAATTAGAAAATGGAAGATTAATAGTAATTGAAAATGTTGTCGAGTTACAGTCAAAGTAAGCAGTATGCATCCATTTGATAAAAAGGTTTTCTTTTTCTTTTATCGTAACAGTCTTGTAACATTGAAAAGTATGAAAGAACCTGTGGAAGTAAGAAAATGAGAATGTAAGCTCAGAGTTTAGAATCAACAGTGATTTGAAATCAACAGAAAGAAAAACAATAAGATATTTCATAATTTTCAATGTTGGAAACCGGTACCGCTTTTTTGAACATAAAATGTGACTTGAAAGTTCTTAGTCTAATTCACTAACAATTTTCAAAAGCCACATTAACCGGCTGTCATTTTGTAACTAGTGGTTTTGGGAGGTGAAAACGTCGTAGTTTTACTCATATTTTATTTACATTTCAACCATTATCTCCACCGTTTTGTAAAGTTTCCAAACACTGAATCACATTTAATTATATAACTTTAAAAATATTACGAGTATCGGTTAAGAAATGCGACCAGTAGATAACTGCCGGACATCCGCCGGACAGAAATGCGAAAGCATTTTTACCCAAGCTAAAACGGAGAGTCATATAGCAAAAATGTGTCGAATATTTAACGAATAATATATAAAAAACTACCGACTCCAATCATAAAATACGAATTATTAGAGATAACTCAAATAGTAGGTACACGTCAGATCTCATTTAAATTTATAATAATAAAATTAATACTAATATGAGAGTCACTCAGGCATATCATTTCCGGTTGTTCGCATCTTGCTAACGGCGAGTATTTGCACAGGCACAACCAAGTGGCCAAGATCATCCACCAGCAACTTGCCCTTCAATACGGCCTTGTTGAGTCAGAGGTGCCGTACTACCAGTACGCACCGGCGCCAGTTCTCGAGAATGGTCGTGCATTGCTCTACTGGGACCGCTCTATCATCGCGGACAGGACTATTGTTTGCAATAAACCTGATATCGTGGTGGTCGACCGATCCCAGCGCCGGGCAGTGCTCGTAGATATCACCATCCCACATGACGAGAATCTCGTTAAGGCCGAAAAGGATAAAGTCAGCAAGTACCTTGATTTGGCTCACGAGGTAACCGCCATGTGGGATGTTGACTCGACGATCATTGTCCCGATAGTCGTTTCGGCGAACGGCCTTATAGCGAAGAGCCTCGACCAACACCTTAAGAGGCTCTCGCTAGATGGTTGGATCAAGGGTCTGATGCAGAAGGCTGTGATACTGGACACAACACGCATTGTCCGGAGGTTCCTCTCTCTGCAGCCCTAACCACTGGTCGCTTGGGCTCTGCCCCGCGACCAGCGGCACCCTAGTTTTAAGTTTTTTATAATATTTATTTTTGTAATAATGTTGTAAAAAATTTAAAATTATGTTGTATAATAAATAAAGTAAATTAATACAATACAATATTCTTTATTCTTCTCTCCACAAAGGTATCTTAATTTATTAAAGATTATGTGATACTTATATACACGTATACCTGTGTTGTGAGAGACTGGTGCCTGAGTTAGGTTTAAAAACCTGTATTACAAGTCACCAGGGCTTCCAATCCGCAGATTATAGGTGAAAATGTGAAAAGTGCATTTATGGAAATAGATAACGGAAAATACAATAAGGAGTGAGTATTCTAAGATTTATACTAGATATAATGCATGTTTGAATGTGTGTATTTTATTTTAAAGTGTGTCTATATGTGAAGGAATCATGTGAGTGTAGTGTTGAAAAGAGTTAATGAGACAGTAAGAGAGGGAGGTTTTTTTTTTAAGAGCATCTGTTATCAGGAGTCTTAATCGACACTTCCAAAATAAATGATAGAAGATTTGATGAGTAATTTTGATGAGTCTATTTGATTCACGGTATCGACAATTATGATCAATTAAAAAAAAAAAAAAATTTCAATAATAAAGATAAGCACCAGCTTTCGAATATAAATAAAAACATCAAAATTGGTAAACCCTGTAAATAGTTATGAGGTAACACACACAAAAAAATACAGTCTAACTGAGAATCTCCTTCTTTTTTGAAGACGGATATAAATAGTACAAAAATGAGGGTATACTCACGCAAAAAAAAGAGATAACTCGACGCGTGTATCAAGAACTTCATGAACGGTTTCCTCATCAGTTTCCCAGTAGAACAGTTCGGAGCTATCATGTACAGTGAACAGTAGAACGGGAACAGCAGTGCAACTCGGCAGATGATCATGATCTTCTCCATGGCGGTCTTCCGACGGAATCCAGGCACTCCTTCATACCAGATCGCTGCTAGTAGCTGTTGGATGTTCGGGTGGGCTACGAACTTTGAAAAGAGAATTTTAACTTTAAACAGAGCTATAGCAGCATATATATACAATAGATGTCGCCCCATCCCTATACGATGGTTAAGACCAAAAGAACAAATTAGAGTCATATGTCATGTTGGCTTAGCAGTTAGAGCATCCCCTGCCTAGAGGGGTGGATGGCGCGGGTTCGAATCTTGCACTTGGCTATAGTTTTTCAACTCGTTTTACATTTGTAAGAGCTAAACCTGGTAAGTTTTAAACTTATTTACTTGCAGCCTATTGTTTCAGTATGGGTTGCTAAAGTTATTTACTCTCGTATTCTTTCTGTTAGGTCTTAAGGAAAAAAATAAGATATACTTTTTTTTCCATACGCAACTTAGCAAGTTGTTAAACAAATGTATTTTTTTAATTATATTGATTTGCCTATTCAAATCAAATCAAATCATGTATTCACAAGAATGTTGTACAGATACAGCAGATGTATAGCTTTACAAAAATGTCCATAACATTCTACCATGACAATGGTGTGCAAAAGTTTATTTTTACAAAATAAGTCAATACACACATTTATTATTAATTGTGATAAAAAAATATTAGTATTATGTCATTAGCTATCAAATACAATACGTCAAATATTTAAAATATAATCAAACTAAAACTAAAATACATTTCCATTAACATTAATAAGTACCTAAGATACTTTGAATGTCATAGAATCATTTAAGGTTCAAAAACAGTTGTCAAGTAACCATAATGTAATCTTTTTTTGAAAATATTGAGTGTCAAGTCTTTAAAAGAATTAGGCAATTTATTGGTATTTTATTATTATGTACTAGTACCTAGTAAGTACACGCGCCGTACAGGCATATAGACCATATGGCAAAACTGACGTTTCTTTGTACCTATATACGAAATGTGCGCACACACAACTGTAGACGCTATAGGATGACGTGAAAAATCAGGTCAGTTTATTTTGGGACATCACACGTCATTTCTAACGTGATGAATCAGAATACACTCTGACACTGAGTTCACAGAAAACCGACTCTTGTAACTCGTAGCGTGTCAACTGAGAATCCGAGTACAGTATCATTCCCGTTTGATACTGTACGCGTAACATTAGAGTCAGCATCCGACTGGATTCTGTCAGAGCATACTGTATCAACGAGGCTTGATAAACGTCTGGAATATCTTTAGTATTCATCCTTGCGTATCATAGATAATTAATAGAACTCGGGTGAGTGTGATGCTAATGGCTTAATGATGTTATCTACGTAGGGATCATACTCGTAGGAGAGTATTATACTCATTGGCATCATCGATAATGAGAACAATAGAATTTCATTAATAAATAGACCCAAGTGGTCCTGATAATGTCAATTGGATCCTGATAAGGGAAAGGGATTTTAAAATATTAAAATATCTAATTTAATAGCACAGATTAGGATGCGTTCACCAGGAAGGTGGAAGAGGAAGATGAGCGGTATAAGAAGTAAATATGCACCATTGGGATCGCATCATTTCTTAGCTTCGCTGAACGCAGCGATTCTATTGGTGGATTTCTTCTTCTTACACCGGTCATCTACCTCCCTTCCTCACACATCTCTCTTGGATACGTAGCCTTAACCAGGCCTATCTCACTTCGCACTTTAGGTACTAAGCTACATGCTACGAATAAACAATTATTTCTTCGTAGGCAACAGGTACATCAGCTTATCCGTCAGGATGGGATTATTCTACGGTGCGTGCCGCGTCAGAAGAGATCAGAGCTATGCGATAGAAAAACAGATGCCTTGTAGGTGAATATAAAAATATTAGGTACTACCTGCTTTGCCAGCTGAACTGCACTTTATTGCTTCGTAGCTAGAGTCGCTACTGGAATGAGTGATCATTCTGGTCCTTTTTATTCTGTCCCGTAACCTACTTTCTATTATCATTATACATCATACTCGTAGTGTGTTGTATTAAATCGACAGAATAGGTATGTTCCAACCTCCTATTGGATGCAGTAAATGACGATGGGAAAAATTAGCTATATCAGCAGCATGCCACCACTCACGTCAGTTTGAGTACTTCGTCAGATTGAAGAAGATCATCAAGATCATCGAAGTGAGATTATTCATCCAATAGCGTAAACTTACTTTCTTTTGCTTAAAATTGATAGCCAACTCCAGCCTTGCAAGTTTCATATGGTCACCTTCCACGAAGTCTGGCTCTTCAGGGTCGTGGTTCAGAATGATGGCCAGCTCTTGGGAACTCCTCGACTGGTCGAGCAGATCTACGGCAAACTGCTGTGCTTGGCGACGCAACTCGAGATATTCCGCTTTGGATTCCTGAGACAAATAGATTTGTTAACATATACCTATATAACGTGACGCATGTTTTCCGGAGGGGTAGGGCCGGGCGGACTTCCAATTGTTATACGATCTTCACATACTACTGGCTTCACTGAGAAAAAATTGAAATGTATCGAAGTCTTTTCACAATGTGTTCGCAGTTTTATCTAAAATACGTAATCTACAACCGTAAAAATGTTGGATAATACAAAATAATGTTGAAGCGTATCAACACGTCTATAAGTTGCAACATGTTGTGTACTGATCTTCCCGTTATAAACGTACCCGTCTGTCGGGTCCGTCAACAAGACTCAACATACGTAACTGATATAGTCAAACACATGCTAGTAAGTACTCCATGGATATAACGTCACAGATAGAACATTACATCATGCTGTCGCATCTTTATAATTGTACTCCAACATGAACAGGATGACACATACGTATAGCACGAAAAAAAATTAATTTCAAGTAGTTTGCGTCCTGACTATAAGTAGCTCGTCTATTTAATGTAAGTATTTAGGAAATAAAACCCTATTGTCAGTAGGCAACAACAAGGTTCAAGTAGACAATCTCTTATCTGTACGTAGCTTGATGCATGATGTAGGTACGTAGAACACATCCTTAGGTACATTAAGTATAGGCTGCGCCAAGACTCCTTACTGTACGTAGGCCGATGCACGATATAAGTATGCAAATTATGCAACCTCCTTACAGTACGTAGGCTGATACATGATGAACGTAAGAAAGATCTTTACCACAAGTGAAAAGCATCAAAGTTGAAGTAGGCAAACTATTTGCCGTACCTACGTGGATAGATATAAACGGTTGTGTGTGTTACTATAAGTATGCTGCACCAAAATTCACTTAAGTAAACTCTTTCCTGCAAGTAGACCCAAGCATGATGAACGTAGGGTACATCATTATACGTTTTAGACATATTGTGTTTGTAAATTATTTTAATGTTACGGGCACATTAATTTACTGTTCCCTCGACGGTTTAAAGATTGTCTTACGACACAAGAGCAGTGTTACCAGATCGTGAATAAAAAAATACGACAGGATGACTTCATAAACGCTGATTTTCGACCATTGCTTATTTCAACATTTCTTTTACAATCAATTTTACGCTCGTATTCAGGTTCGCATAAAATAAAACAAATCGATTGTAATAAGTGTGTAAATAAATAAAAACTAGTTACAATGAAACTGAAACACTGCAATTTTTAGATTTGGCATTTTTTAAGTTATGTTTATTATATGGCTTTATATTTTCTATCTTATTGTTTATATATCATCGTATTATCATAATAATATACGTATAATTCCATCAGATAACACATGAATTACGTTGCTTGTATCGGTATCGGTACGCGTTGTTTACATTATAATAATTTGACGGCTTTAGTAAAATGAACTTAATAAGTACAGAAATAATAAAAAATACAATACAATACAATACAAATACTCTTTATTGAACACCAATTTTTACAATATAATTATGTTACATAGAGACATAAGCTAAAGGATGTACAATGGGCGGCCTTATCGCTAAGTGCAATTTCTTACAGGCAACCGTGAATGGACATGAAAGTGAATGCATATTGAGGACGGTGGTGAACAAGATTACACAGATAATTATCAAACTTAATTTGAATACAGATAAATAATGTATACTTTAATAGAATATATACATATATATAAATAAATATATATATATATATAAATAAATATACATAAATAGATACATATTAATAATAAATACAATATGCCTGGTACAAAAATAAACAAGCTAAATATTCATATGCCTATAGCTGTATTGATAGGTAGTGCTTCTTCAACAGATCTTTGAATGACTTAATGGACTTGGTGTGTCTGATGTTAACCGGAAGTGCATTCCATAGACGGATAGCTTGCTTTGTAAATGATTTGTCATAATACATTGTTGATGCAGCCGGGGGTAATAATTTTAGAGTGTTTGAAGAACGTAAGGAGAGTGAGTGAGTATGATGTACGTATTGAAAACGTTCTTTGAGGTAAAGTGGAGTAGTAGGAATAAATAAGATACTATATAGCAATGAAAGCACATGAACATCTCGGCGACGTCGGATAGGTAACCATTTGAGCATATTGCGAAATTCAGAAATATGGTCATATTTACGCAAGCCAAATATGAACCGGATGCAAAAGTTTTGTAAGCGCTCAAGTTTATTCAGCTGTTCTTCGGTTAAATCCAGATAGCAGGCGTCAGCATAATCCAGTATTTGCAGTAGAAGAGATTGCGCTAGAGCAATTTTGGTGGATATTGGAAGAAAGTTTCGCAACCTTCTTAGTGATCCCGCAGTAGCAAACATTATTCGGCTGATCTCCGTAAGCTGAGGTCCCCAAGATAAGGTCTGATCGAATATTATGCCCAAGTTTTTCACCGTCTTACTAATAGAAATATGTATTCCGTCAAACATCACTTGTGGGAGGCAAACCCAGTCAATCTTTGATATCATTCTGGAACTACCAATAACAATAATCTGTGTTTTTAAGGGATTAACAGACAGCCCATAAGATTCGCTCCAGTTAGAAATACATTTTAAGTCAGCATTAGTGCGATTGATAGCTAATTGTAGATCCTCTAAGGACGTATGTGTATAAATTTGTAAATCATCTGCGTAGAGGTGATAGGAAGAAGATAATTGCCGTGAGATCGAGTTAATAAATACTGCAAAAAGTAAAGGAGATAATACGCCGCCCTGAGGCACACCAGCAAATGTACTACACCAGGATGAAAAAACATCATCAATGCGAACGCGTTGCCGGCGACCATACAGGTAACTACGAAACCAATCAATAGCTGTTGGAGATACGTTAAGAGAGCGAAGAATAGCAAGCAGGATATCAAAATCAACATTATTAAAGGCGTTACTAAAGTCGAGTAGTGATAGCACAGTCAGTTGTCCGTTACTCATTCCATACCGGATGTCGTCAGTGATTTTAACTAAAGCGGAGACAGTACTATGACCTGGTCGAAATCCAGACTGAAAGCAGTTAAAGAGAGCGTTCTTGTTTAGAAAAAAGGATAACTGTTGATGAACCAGACGCTCTAGTACCTTTGAAAGGAAAGGTAAAATTGATATGGGGCGGAATTCAGCAAAAGATGAAGGATTAGATTTTTTAGGAAGAGGGGTTATTTGGGCTTCTTTCCAGGCTGAAGGAAAAGTGCCACTAGATATTGAAAAATTTAGTATATAACGAATTACTGGGGTAACTTCATCCAGTATGGGTAAAATCATCTTACGACTGATACTATCACTACCAACTGCATTTGAAGAAATGGAAAGAATAGCTTTTTTAACGTCACAATCGGCAAATTGATTAAAAGTAAAAGGAGAGTGGTCGGGAGGTGGAATCGAAGAAAGAATGTTTAAAGTGGTCGATTTTGTCTGTCCATTGAAGTTGGAAGACGATGAAAAGTGTTGATTCAATTGATCAATATTTATCTTATTTGAGAAAGCATCTTGACGAGACTTTCCAACTCCCATTGACCTAAGGAACTTCCATACTTTAGCAGGGTCTTCATTTGAGACTGAATCAAAAAAATGCTGACTGAATTATGTGTAAAGGTATTTACCTTTACACATACAATCTACCATTGACTATTTAGAATAAAATTTTGAAGTAAGGTTTTGTCTATATTTTTTAATATATTATTGGTTAATTACCCATTTTGAGACTAACTTATAGTGTCAGTCTTGGGAAGAGCTTACTATGGAAATGATCCTATGAAGTAAGGTGTTGCAATTTTTAGATTTGGCATTTTTTAAGTTATGTTTATTATGTGGCTTTATATTGTGTATCTTATTGTTTATATATCATCGTATCATCATAGTAATATACGTATAATTCCATCAGATACAACATGAATTACGTTGCTTGTATCGGTATCGGTACGCGTTGTTTTCATTATAATAGTTTGGCGGTTATCCAACTTCAGCATTTCTAATGTTAGTGTTATTAAACAAGAATATAAAACATATTTTATATGAAAGTTCGGCTGTTTTCGATTTACACGCTAGCAATACTGGCTGTAGTGCAGCGCAACAGCTAAAATATTCTTTTTCAGTGAGACCATGGCAATCGCATCACGCGCGCATGCAAATGGTAATTTTAGTTTTCAACAGTGATTATTTATAAAAACCTCGCTTATTACAAAGTTTCCACGCATAAATTAACCACTAATCCAATTTGAATTAACGAAGAAAGCTACACAGTGCCCAGCCATCACATCCGAAAGTGGACCAATATGTACAAAGAAAGGCCCCACTTACCAAACCCCAAAGGCACAGCCTCGATATCCGGCAACCAGTGAATTCAAATGCTCAAAGGGCAACATTTACAGGGAGTCAGGTAAGCGTATTTGTTGTTTTTTAATTGATGTATTTATTGAAAAAGTACATACTACCTCATGCAAGTTAAATTTTCATACGTTCAGCGTAGCGTACTGATACAACAAGCTTCTGCAGGTACCTATAAAATCTAATAAATGATTTAATTACCATGGAAATACCCATTTATGTATATTTTTATTCTTCATATCTTACTTTTATAGTGGAAATATCCCACTTGTTTAATCTTAATGTTATTGATTGCAGCTCTTAGAAGACTTCAACCATATATATCCAAAAAATAATGAAGGGCTTTTCTAATAACTCCAGGGACAAGAAAGTATAAACGTGTACATAACTGTTGCTAGTGGTAAGTACTTTAAATACCCTTAGAACATACCCGACGACTACAAATAATTTGGAAACGTAACGCTATAAGTGTACCACAATAGTATGTTGTTTCCTACCTCCATGGTAAAACTTTTAAGTTGTGACATTTTTATTTTACGAATTTCATAAATGTAATATATTTATCTATTCCAGATGGTGAATTTGAAACTGTATATAACGCCACGCTGCTTTGATTCTCGCATACATTGTTATGTCCCCATTAAAAAAGAAAATGTATACGAAGACCACGTCGGAGATAAATTTTTCAAACTCCGTGAAATATTGTATGCATGTCTTTCAGACTAATGTCTGAGGTTTGACAGTTTTCCGTTTTATTATTTATTTTATCTCTAAATATTAAAATAAACATTCCAATACTAAGTCTATTTTTTTCAAGAGTTTGGACAATAGTTACATATTTTTATATTTTCTTTTTCAAAATAATTATGTATATTTTTTTAATAAATAGATCATAAATTTATGATAATATTTTTACTAAACTATTTGTAGTTAACTAATCCACTTATTTATTGTCTTTTTTACAGGTGCAGCCTGCACATAGAATAACTATTTATATCATGCATCAGCCTATGTACAGCTGGGTTGTAAAGGTGAATCTTAATGCAGTC
Organism: Plagodis pulveraria; assembly: GCA_963890685.1. Classification (NCBI taxonomy): domain Eukaryota; kingdom Metazoa; phylum Arthropoda; class Insecta; order Lepidoptera; family Geometridae; genus Plagodis; species Plagodis pulveraria. Next base: position 20,026,591 of record OY982969.1, read on the forward strand.
TACTTATGGTTTGGATCGTTTCATTGTATAACATGCATCAATTTATGTAGAGTAGGGCGCATACAAAGATTATAATACTATGTGCATACATAAACCAGGAGCAACTACAGTTATATTATAACTACAATACTACAAATGGTGCTCTCAATAACATCTTAAGGCTGGTCCAGATTTGTGTACATATATAAAATCCATACTCTACATAGGCGAATGCATGATGAATTTATAAAAAATCCTTACTATTAGTAGGTTGTACCAAAATTGACGTAGGCAACCTCCTTACTGTACGATAACCGATCCATGAGATATGTAAGGATCATCCTTACCTTAAGTAGGCTGTACCAACAAGAACGTAGTAAACATATAACTGTACGTAGGCCGATTCATGACAAACGTAGGTAACATCCTTACCGTAAATGGGCTGCACCACTATTGACGTACACAAATCTATACTGTACGTAGGCCGATGCATAATAGATATAAAGATCATCCTAACTATAAGTAGGCCGCACCAAGATTGACGTACGCAATCTCCTTACTGTACTTAGGCTGATACATGACAAATGTAGGGAACATCCTTACCATAAGCAGGCTGCACCAAAATTAACGTAGGCAACCTACTTATTGTACGTAGGCCGATATATGAAAAACGTAGGGAACATACTTACCGTAAGTGGGCTGCACCAAGATAGGCGTAGGCAACCTATTTACTATACGAGAGCCAATGCATGATAAATTTAGGTATCATCCTTAACATAATTATGTAGGCTGCAACAAATTTGACGTATGTTACCTCCTTACTGTTCATAGGCCGATACATGACAAACGTAGGGATCATCCTTACCATCAGTAGGCTACACCAAGATTGATGTAGTCAACCTTCTTACTGTACGAATGCCTATATTTGATAAAGGTAGGGGACATACTTATCGTAAGTAGGCTGCACCATGATGCACGTAAGTAACATCCTTACTTTGTCAAGATGTTACATACTTATTTGCATGACAGTACATCATTGAATGAATGAAGGAACGAATGATTCGCATTGATGGTTGTAATGTGCAAAGAACATTACAGCAACATCATTACACGTCATGTTGACTCATCTTTATGTACGCTAGTCTCGTTTTAAACAGGAAATACGTATGAGGAGCCTAAAATTACGTATGTCAGCACATGAATTTTTTCTCAGTGTTCCTTAACTCTCATTCGATTTTTTTGAACACATACAAAAGATTTTTTTCCAAAACTGAAACGGAGAAGTTTAGCTCGTACTTATGTATAGGGCTCACTCAGTAAAAACCTAAATATTATGAAAGTGAAAAACAACAATTCTCGTTTTAGTTTAGCAAGTTTAAATTATTAAAAACTAGCTAGGTGAGCTAAAGTCCTAACGAATAAAATTTGTTTTTATTTTAACTTTTTAACCCCCATATCTCCGCTGTTTTGCATTGCGGCCATGTGTATCATATCAACTTAACCAGTTTGTTATAGAAATTATAAATACTTCTAGTAATGAAAGAGCTGTCCTACTTGCCGAAGTGCAAGCGAAGCGTCCCCATTTCAGCTTAGCCAAAGATACTTTCGTGTGTCTGTCCAGATGTCCGGATTTCCGGATGTTCTACTTTAGATGTTGCATTTCTCAACCGATTCTCCTGAATTTTTGTTAGCAGGTTCGGTAATTATAAATGGAAATTTAGTAGATTTAGTTTTTGGAAACTTTTCGAAGTTTACTTAGCTGTTCTCAACCGATCAGCAAAGTTAAGCAACGTCGCGCGCGGTCATGAGTTGGATGGGTGACCGCTAGTGACATTACTACTGAGCGTTTCCGTGCTTCGGAGGGCACGTTAAGCCGTCGGTCCCGGTTGTTGTCTTAGGATGGCAGTCGTTATAGCATGGTGGTAGGGCATTTTGCGAATGCCCGCCTGGCTAGCTACCACCCTCAAGTAGAAAATCTGTCGCCAAGCACCTAACGGTGTGTTCCGGCAGCTGTCCTTGAGAGCCTTCTAGGTTAGCCTGAACAACATCTTCGATCACATCATCACTTACCATCAGGTGAGATAGTGGTCAAAGGCTAACCTATCAAGCATAAAAAAAAAAAAAAAACTTTTCAAAACAGCGGAAATGTGGGGGTCGTAAAAAAACATATTTCAGTCATATTTGAGGTCTTCAGATAACAGAGCCTCTAGTTCTAGTGTTAGTTAAGTTACTACCACTGTAGTAGTTGCACATGAATAATACGGTTATTTATTCATGTAGTATAGTAGTATAGACAGAAGAGCGAGTAGTAGACAGCGCCATGTAAAACAATAATAAAATAAGTTCACCTGTTTAGCAAACACCAAGTTTAACTTCCAGGACAGATGCTGAAAGAATACGTTCAGTATGATATGAAATTATCACCTGTTCAGCAAATGCCAAGTTCCGGAGCTCCCAGGACAGTTGAAACGCTGTCAGGATGGGATCAGTAGAAGACAGCGCGATTAGAGAAGGCGAGGCCAGCGCTCGGTACTCGTTGAGGCGAGCCAGTGAGTGTCGGAGGGAGTCTTCCGTAGAATCACGGATGCACTCTTCGCAGCCACACCTGTTGAGAGAAATTTAACGAAATATTTTTTATTTGAAGCGCTCGTAGCGAAGTTTGCTTAGCTGTTCTCAACCGATCAGCAAAGTTAAGCAACGTCGCGCGCGGTCATGAGTTGAATGGGTGACCGCTAGTGACATTACTACTGAGCGTTTCCGTGCTTCGGAGGGCACGTTAAGCCGTCGGTCCCGGTGGTCGTCTTAGGATGGCAGTCGTTATAGCATGGTGGTAGGGCATTTTGCGAATGCCCGCCTGGCTAGGTCCCACCACCCTCAAGTAGGAAATCTGTCGCCAAGCACCTAACGGTGTGTTCCGGCAGCTGTCCTTGAGAGCCAGTAATTCTAGGTTAGCCTGAACAACATCTTCGACCACATCATCACTTACCATCAGGTGAGATAGTGGTCAAAGGCTAAAATATCAGACATAAAAAAAAAACGATTTTTGGCTTTGTTATAATTTGAACTGAAACTAAGTTACGTGATCCACGCTGTTGCTGCTTATTATATTTACGAGATAAGATTAAACTATTGGGAAAGGTCAACGAAATTTGTCAAAACATAGTAGTAAAAAACTTCAACACTGTGTGAAATAACTTGTCGTAATATTGAAAACTTAAGGGTGAACTGGCCGGCCCGTTTTCCATACAAACGTCGTAGGGTGATCACTCCCTTATTTTAGGGTGTAGGTCCAAACTAAAGCACAATACCGATTGATCTCGTCATTATCTAGGCTTGTATGATGCCGAAATTTTAATAAAATAATTAACTTGAGAATTATGTGCCTCGAAACATTTTCATATAAAGTTTTCGAGGCTCATAACTTACATCTTAATTAACTTTTTTAAATTTTGGCATCATACAAGCCTAGATAATGACCATATCAATCGGTATTATGCTTAGGTCTGGACTTAAAATCTCAAATAAGGAAGTGGTCACCCTACAACGTTTGTATGAAGAAGTTACCGGCCAGTTCAACCTTAAACGGGACCCCACGGCAAGCATCAACTTTCAAATAAAAATATAATAATCAAAATCGGTTCACCCAGTGAAAGTTCTAAGGTAACAAACATAAAAAAACAGACGAATTGAGTACCTCCTCCTTTTTTTTGAAGTCGGTAAAAAACTAACAAACCATGCTAGTTATTTGTTGACATTTGGGTGAATCTGTAGAGCGGCGGCTTTTTTTCACGTGTTTTTTTTCTTATGCATTTTGACAAGCAGGGCTTGCAAAATTGCATCATCCTATTTTGAAAATAAATTCATATTGATTTTGTAGAACTTGTGTTACAACCTTTTGCAACCACGTCTTCAAAACAGAGCTTGTACGTCTAATATCCTCAGGAGCAGACGCTCCTATGCTTTGTTCACGTAAAAACAAAAGACTACTGAGGCAAGAGAAATGTATGTCAAATGTTTACACTGAGGACTCACCGAACGTCATGCGGGTTCGGAATAGCTGCACCTCGATCAAGAAGGATCTTGATGATTTCGTAGTTGTTCTTGTGGGCAGCCAGCATCAAAGGTGTTATGTCTGAGGTGAACATGGCCGTATTTGGGTCTACTTTTTGCCAACTCTGTTAAACAAATCGAAAGTCGTTAATCTTAAGTAACTTTAGCGTTGATAGGCCTCCTGCCAAGTTTTTTGTTACATTATTGCTGATAGGCCTGCATAGACCTGACTTTATCGTAAGTAATGATGTGGGCGAAGATGGCAAACAGTTTTAGCCCAAAATGGGTACTGGTTCTTAAGGATAGCTAAAAAAGCCTTTTACCACCTTAGGTGTTTTATGCGGATTTTCCACTTTAGGGCATGATCCAAGGCGCATTATATTATTGTATCATGCTTTAGGGTAGGGAGCTGAACAAAAGATTTATCATCGCAACTTACTATTTATTATTATTTATCGCAATTTATTAGAGTATAGTTATTTTAATTTACTTTAAGATAGTTATAACAAACTCTGTATGTTTTCCGAAGAAAATAAAATAAAATAAAAATAAAATAAAATAGATTGAAGCAGCAAGTGCTGGCTCAGCATGGTGGAAGGGTATTATTTTACGAATGACCGCCTGGCTTACGACCATCCTCAAGTATAAAATCTATCACCAAGCAGCTAACGGTGTGTTCCGACAGCTGTCAGCATACAAAGCTTCATTTCATGCTTCAGCAACCGAATAATCAATAAGCAATTTTGTACCGATAAAAAATATAAGTTATTCTGACAAAGAAATGTTCAAGACCAGACTGAGATATGGAACTGTGCCCTAGGTATTTTCTTTAATTGGCATTGGGTTTGGCCTCTACAATAACGGAGTAAAACTTGTTTGGCAAAACGTGGGTGTTAAGGTATCCCACATTTCACCTCGGAAAATACAGGCGAGACATCATGTTTCATATATTACAATAAGACTTTCAAAAATAACTCACGTAAGGTTCTCCTTCTTTATAAATCAACTCCTCATGTTCCAGGAGTAGTTCCACGGCCTCCACGAATTCCGCGTTGATGGCCTGCAGCAGGGCGTCTTTTGTCTCCACCCCCATGATAACCAGCAACTCCACCATTTCGAGGTTCTCTCCGTCAATAGCCAGGGTTAGGGCGCTGCGGCCGAGGGAATCCCTGCTGTTTACATCTATGTGCTTTTGACGATGGGCTTTCTGAAGAATCCTGGGGAAGATTTTTTGGATTAAAGAAACGTGAAACAAACAAATAGCTGATGAGTGCAGATACCGTTCATAAAGCACATTTATGACGGCACTGAATTACGATTAGCTATGAACAAAATATGAAGTCCACTAATATAAAAAATATATATAGTTTCAGGATTATATGACCTATTTAAAAAAGGTTGCCAGATGTATTCAAAAAAACACAAAGTTATTGATGAAGAAAAGATAAGAGATGGATGTCAGTTGTAGCCAATCATGCCACGGACCTTATACACTTACCATCTAAAATACTTTTAATCACTTCGTAGTACAAACTAGATAATCTTACCGTATATGCTTTCATATTTACAAATTTTATTTAGTATTAATCAAGGAAGTAGATATCTATTACATACATGGCGTCCACAGTTGACCACAAGCGTCACACATTAGGAAGAGTTTGCCATAATCCCCAAGTTTGGCAGGCATCTTAGGGATCTAAACTGGCTGATGTCAAGTCGCAGTTCTTTAGAATTAAGGCGCTACCGCCTAAATTCTGTTATGATATCCCTTCGTCGCTTCTTACGACGACGGGTGCTATTTCATCCCGGCAACCCACGGGGAAGTAGGTATACCGATATTTGTCAAGTGATCCTTGACATTTCTATTAACAGAAAATTCGTCACAACAGAGAAAATTGAGGTATAAAACTAATTAACATTACCTTTACACTGCGTGAACACTTAATTAGAGGTGTGGATAATTGAAATTGCATATGCATAATGAACTGAACGCTTTGAAAAAATGCTTTTCTAGAAACCATTGTACTTAGCTACATCTTTTTATATATCGCGTGAGGTGCCGGGCTAGAATGTCACCCCCGTCTCTTCCCGTGGATGTGGATCTCACACTGCGATCCCCAAGACGCCTGATATGCGTGGGGATTATGACAAACCCCGTCATAATGGGGAGGCTGTTTTCAGCAGTGGACAATCCGGCTTATATAGTACAGTACATATTTTTACATATTTTCTGGTTACTAGCAAAAAGGTCGTGGTCAGGCGCCACGAGATGGATCGCAACACTATACTCGAGTTGCCGGTTATACTCGGCGCGCGACGGACATCTCATCCGAATTCCGATACGTACTCAGCGCGTAGCGTTCTCTCCATACTTTGTAAAACTAATTTGTAACAATAAAGTATTATAAGTTTTATATCTAACTGATTTAGAAAATTATCTCAATTGTACAAAGATACAATCATATTATTAATATTTATAAGAAAGTTTTATTAGTAAGCTAGTTTTTTTGTTTTTTTTAATATTAATTGTTTTAATTTCAAGTGTCTGCCTATTACGGTCAAAAGATACATAAATACTATAGATGGACGAACAAACCGAGCCCCAGCGGTTTAGGTTCAGGTGACAAAATTTCCTCCCCATATTTACTCCTTATAATCAACCCTAACTAAAAATATTATTGTGGCATGTTTTTGTTTTAAAAAGTCTACCCAGATAGCAATTTACACCGCTATCACTTCAAAACAATGACCCTCCATACAAAGTTTCATCCCTAATTTCACACTCTTAGGTCATCCCAGTAAAAAAAAAGTTGAACACGTAATTTTTTATTTTGAGTGATCTTTCCGAACACTAATTTTCAGAATTATTAGTTAAAAAATAAAGTACTTTTATACAAAAGTTTTCACCCATTTTTACCCCCTCAGGGGTTGAATTTCAAAAAATCCTCTCTTAGTACACCCCTCCGCCTCTAGACAAATACACCCTCCAAATTTCTTGTCTCCAAAGTCTTGGTGACCAGCGATTTAGACTGTGCGTTGTCTGTCAGTCAGTGAGTCACAGACGATGACTTTGCAGATTTTTTCATAAATGCCTAGATACCGCAAAACCGTAAAAAAACAATATTCGATAAATCTGAACCCATAAACACTAATGCCAATGTTTTCGCGTAGCGTCTGACCTGATTGCATTTCTCAAAATTAGAAAATAATTTACTTTCAAAATCCTCTGCTTATATGCACATTATAGTTAGAAGTGACCTGGAATCAAGCTTGTGTGTTTGGAATCCGTGTACCAAGTAACTTTTACACGTCGCTTGAGAAGGATCAAAAAGCTTTCTTAAGATCGCTGTACAAGAAGCTTTATGGTAATTACCTGTTCCTGTACATGAAGAAATTCTTGCTAGGCCAACTCGGTTATAACTCGTTGGATGGGAAATCTGGACTTAGGTTACAGGCCATCCATTCTTTCAATACTGGTTATAGATAATTTCGCTTTTCGTCTCGCCATTAGCTTTTATTATTCGTAGCAAAATATTGTCTCGAAGTGCTAATACCAACGCCAATGTTGCAGCTATTCGCTAAACTAGTAGCTTAATGCGTGACGATGGTAAAAGATCTGAAGGACTCTGGTTCCATCAACTACGGTGCAGCGACTCAAGCGGCGCAAGTATATTAATCTCGGTAGTACTTAAATATTTGAGCCGTTTGGTGTAGCGAGCGAAATCTTTGTACTGGTGGTGGACTATGTATATGTGACCTACCTATACGTGTATGTGTGTGGCTGCGACCACCACCCGTCATCTTATTTCTAATGAGTGAATAAAGACAGTGTGACTATCCTCCGTGTGTTTTGCTTGTCCCGTTCCATATAATATACAACAACAAATTGTATTCTTAAAGTTTATAAATTGCACTTTATTCTTCCTCTTCACCGAATCCTAAATCTTTCACTTTAATGGTTTCTAACCCACACAATCACAGCTGTTGCTAAAGAGTCTTTCTGTCGTTTGGGGTTTATTTTGCGAAATGCTAAGAATCCAAAATCAGAAGAAGAAGGCTGTCAAAATTCTCTGGTTATTGCCACATTATATTACTCCTTATTTAGAAGTGAACTGGAATCAAGCGTGTTTTTGGAAACCGTACCTACCAAGTAACTTGTACACGTCGCTTAAGAAGTTTCAAAAAAATATTTCTTACGATAGCTTGTACAAGAAGCTTTATGGTAATTACCCGTTCCCGTAATTCCTGATAAATAACCTGACTAAATTCTTGCTTGGCCAACTCGGTTATAGCTCGTTGGAGGTACAAAGGGCCTTCGACTAACTAGTTATTGGCTGTAAGGTTATTATAGGTACAGTAGACTACCTACAGCTACTCAGTCTTTTGTGCGTATTGTTTAATCCCTCAATATAAACGCGCGGCCGATGTTACGAATTTTCAACTAGTGTCGCGTTCCTTGGGATAACACAGTGGCGCGCTCAGTCTCCTTTGCTTCAAATCCAACGCCATTTCAATGCACTCCTCCACGTCAACACCGAAATTTATTAAACGTGTAATAAATGTATTTTAATTTCGTGTCCTTTATTGCAATATTGTGAGAGCCTCAAAGACCAGTGGAAAGCACCCTTTAATTTGACATATGACTATTTACGTATTAATTCGGGATTATTTGATTATTTTAACATAATTTGATTATTGGATATTTTATTTTATTTTTTGACTATTGATTATATTTTAGTTATTATTGGATAATAATAATTTAAATATTTTGACATGCAATGGTATTTTAATTGATTCGATATTAAGATTTGTTTCCGTTGATATTTAAATTTATTCCACATTGAGTTAAATTTTATTAACTTAATATACGTTTATTTAATTTTTACTGGGTGCTAATTTGTAACTGTCATTATTAGTATGTTTTTATTATAATAAATACAAATATGTTTTTTTTTCTTATTTTCCAAAACATAACAGATGTGCAAAGCGTGATCAAAATGGTGGTACTTTATTGGTTAAATTTTTCGTTGAACCAATACAGTATACTACAAAATTGTAGTCCAACTGAATTTGATAATATTGCTGCCAACTGGCAGTGGCCTGGAGTATTTCGACTGTGTTTGGATCTACATTAGCCTCTAGGTTGCTTAAACGCTTTCGTTTTATATCGAACATTTCAAACATTTATTTAAAAAACCTGTACGTTTCGCACAATATACGAGTACTTTTCCGACCGATAAAAGAACATTGATTTCTATGGTAAGTATGATGGCTTCCTTGTATAGTACCACCAACTTAACTGTGCAGTTTTCGAGGGCGCTACTGGTCAAGGAAATCAACTATAAACTGTCACAATTTGAAGGAATGTTGTAGGTAGTTCTTTTTTTTGCCGCCTGAACAGATAAGTTGGTGGGACTGTAATTGACATTTATTTACAATGGGATTTGTAATTGATTAGAATGACAATGAATCACGAGAATTACAGGAACAGGAATTATTGCCAACTTCTTATTTTCACTTTCTTTCATATTTACGTTGGTTTACTAAGTTAAAAAACTGTTTTGGAAAATAATATATTTATTATGACAAAATTTGTATATCTGAAATAGATGACATTCGAAAAGTTCATTCGGCACGAACAGACAATGACACAAGGAAGTCGTTTTAGGCATCGCAGCTATCTGTAATAAGCATTATAAGCAATTAAGTAATTGTAGTCATAATTAAAAAATACATATGATAAAAAGGTTTTGCATGATACTCTTCCCCATAAGGTGCCGGGCTATAACTGAACCCCATGCACTGTCACCAGCTCGAACTGTACTCCACATCGGATACAGTCGAACACAGAACACACTCACTTTAGTATTTACATCAACGTCCACCAATGATTGTTCATTGGTCAAAGCCTATTAGGGGCGTTTGTCATAATACCCACGTTTGGCAGGCGTCTTGGGGAGCGCAGTATACGATGGCTCTTCAGAAGACGGTGCTGTCTACTTTCTGGTATTTCTCTTCGTTCTCACTTCTGATTCCTACAGAAAGATATGTGTGAAATAATAACAAATATTTTAAGAAAACATTAAATTTATATTTTAGTAAAACACTTAAAAAATAAAATTAATTTAATTAAATTGCTAAGTCGAATTACTTAATTCGACTGATGCACATGAAGCTGGAAAATTAGGCGGAAACGTCACTAGATATATATATTTTTTCAATTCCGCCTATTTTTCCTGCTAAGCCGACGTGACGTCATATACGCCACGCAGCCAAACCGGAAGATTTTTTGACGCGTTTCGCTTCTACACGAAGCATCCTCGATCATCGAGCGCACGATCGAGATAATCACGAAAAGTCAAGACCTCTTGAGGATGTTTCGTGTAGAAGCGAACGCTTCGAAAATTCTTCCTGTTTGGCTGCGTGGCGTTTGTGACTTTTCGTCGCGTGGCTCAACAGGAAAATTAGGCGGAATTGTCACTAGATATTTTTATAAGTGTTTTACTGTAATATTTTCTTTTATTATTTTTTGAATATTTGTTATTATAAAATATGGATTTACGCAAATTAACGCCTGAATCTATTCATTAAGATAAAGGTTCTAGCCCAGCACCACATTTTGCATTTTTATATTATTGGTATTAATATAATGCTATGAAAGATAATAATGCAATACTGTCAACGAAATTGGAATCTTTTGGAAGATACCGATTCTTCTTTCACATCTCTATATGCTTATTATGGTTTGAAAAACTTGATTCTACTCACCCATACTTCTCAGCCGAATCATTGGTAAGTTTCCGGTTTCCTGGTCACATAACCAGTAGGAACCTCGTCCTTTGTGTAATCAGCAAACTGGTTTATACCAAATACTGCGCTGCCGTCATTTGCATTCAAGCGATTGATTTCTCTTAGGTTGTCTTTGAAGATCTCGTAGCGAGTAAGGAGCTCTTGGGTACTAGAATAGTGTCTATTGTAATCCACCATAAACTTTGCAAATAAAGCTGGTGCGTTATTGAGATCATAAGATGGTTTTTCAATGCTGTAAACACCAACGATGGACGCGACCAAGGCAATAATTACAAGCTTCATTTTTGACTAGCAATCACCTGGCTGCGTAATTTTAGAGTGGGTGGTATGTGCACTTTAAAAGACTTTATACATGTTTACATCGACTGTGGAGAATTGATTGGTTTCGCATTAAGTAAGTACATTAGCACGTTCATAGGAAAATGTTATGCAAATATATACAAATTAAAACTAGATTTGTTTCAGTTACATGGTACTTAACGAAACTAAGCTTTGTTTTCGTTTTATGTAGGAACATATTATATTATGTGGTCCCCAGATACTAGCAAAAAGCTGAGCTTGTGAGGGCTCGCGTTTATTTTACAACCTGATTCTAGTGGTATCATCTATTATTGAGTAGATTAACTACGATGCATTTAAGTATTGAGTTTAGTTCTGTTGCAGCGATGTTAAATCTTAGGTTTTCGAACAGATGACGTTAGAAGTACAATATCATCCTATCCAATTAATACAAATATATAAATGTAATTTTTTTAATAGTCATTTTTTTGCAGATAACACGTCTAGCTTTAAAGTTAAATTACTGTGATGAAGCCCACATCAATAGGCGTGATAGTTTTTCAGTAAAAGGGGCCACAAAGTGTACAAGTTGTGGGATAGTGACACTAAAATTCTATTCCTTCTTTTAAAATGTCTTTAAGATGACCCATTACCCCAATGTGGAAAAGACCCTTAATTATTGATCAATATTGAAGAATAGGAGCAAACAACGAAAGTAGACGACGCGACGTACTAAAAATGTATAGAAATTGAAAAGAGGGAAAAAATGTACGTATAGTACAGATTAGATATCAGATTTCGGATGTCGTTGATCCCATGGACTGGTAGGAGGACGCTGGTGTAGGACGCTACATGTGTTGACACGCTGCCCCCCTCTCACGTTAACAGCACTTCTGAGTCAACAAACCGCCTGGCTTCAAAATCTGCTGAAAACTCAAGAGGAGGAAATACATGTTTTTTCCGTTTGGGAATGCGTTTGAAACCAAGGAACCTCGGGGTCCAGATCAACGCCAATTTGTAATGGACTAGTCTAGCCTTGGAAGCATTGGAAGCGGCACGTGACCAAAGAGCTGGCGACTACGTCGGTCAACGCATAAATTTGACCATTCGATGAGGTAACTTCGCCAGCTTTTTAGGCACCTTATCTTCAGACGGCGGCGGATTACACGGAGTTTTAATGGCCCAAAGGCAATTGGTATATGTACTGCCACGTAGGCTTCTATTGGATCGAATCACGCCACGAGCTTGAGCTTCAGCACACAGTTGTGAGGCTTCTGTTAATGATCTTTATATAATTTAAGAGGAAGGTTTATATGTATAATATTCTAGAGAAACACTGATAATTTTCTTCTAATGTGATGTCGTAAATAAATAAATTTTTTGCACTTCCTTTGCAAACGCTGGCTGAAACCTACGAGATAGATCAAAATAATATACTACAGTATTGTAAACCTTAAAAAACTCCGCAATGTGTAAAGACATATACATGTCTATCTCTTAGGGATAACCCACATTTTTTTTTTTATCATTTTCTTTTTACGGGAAATAATGGCTTATTAACGAAGTTATTTTAAGCAATACAGCATTCAACTATATATTATTCTCTTACTTAACCTACCTTGAATATATTGTGCAATAAATGACCCATATTAATATGGGTCATTTATTTATTCCTTACAGTATATAATTTAAATGAATATTTTCGAAGATATTACAGATTATTTAGCATTGCACTCGTGCGAAGCCGGGGCGGGTCGCTAGTATTATATATATTGATTAATACTCTTACCTCCTAACATTTCCCATGTCCCCCCTCTCGACAGCAAGCAGGTACTTTTTCTCCTCGAAAGTGAGCGCCTTGGGTAGAGTCGGTAAGTCCATTGGCTTCCGGATGCATTCCAACTCAGGGTCACCCTGAACAAATAGATAAAAATACATGTAATTCAAGAACAACACCATAACTGTTCAAGTGAAACTGTCCTTTGGAATAGCAAATGCCAAGGAAGTTTTGAAGCAGTGATGGCTCAGTGGCATTGGCTATGGACTGCCACGCAGCAGGTCCACGGTTCAAATCCCGCCACGGGCTTGATCTTCACCGCATGGTGGAAGGGCATTTTGCGAATGCCCGCCTGGCTAGCGACCACCCTCAAGTAGAAAATCTGTCATCAAGCACCTAACGGTGTGTTACGGCAGCAATCCTTGAGAGCCAGATAAATTACAGGGACATGAGACTTCTTAACAAATCCGTCTAAAGGTGACGGGCGCAGTGCAATTCGTGACTTGTAATGAAATGCATCTGTCATATGCAGAGGTTAGTCAGCTTAACATCAGGTGGGCATCGAGCTCGTTCCGTCACAATACCATAAAAAAAGTCCCTTGCTTCGTAGTCATAGTATACTATTACTCTGTCATCTGTAACTCAGGTGATGAACTTAGATGAAGCACCTATCCAGTGGAAACCATGTGCCTTACCCAGGTGAAGACCAAGGTGAAGCACGTGTTTATATGGAACCTATATAGTATCAGTAGAACTCTTTGTGTGAGTTCGTATGGGAAAGTACTGCCACCTATATCAACCGCGAAGCAGTAAAGTTTGCATTCCTGTGTTCCAGCTCGAACAGTTCCAGTGAGACTACACGCACATGAGACTAACGATATAATGACCCAGGGCGCAGTTTGTCATTGGCGAAATGCATCTGTTAATACTCGTAATTGTACCCAATTACGTGTATTGATTCCCTGCAATGTACCTGCAAGCCTTCATAACTGATTCATTAATTCAGCATCACATCAACCTGAACGTCCACCGTTGAACATGATCTCCACTCATTGGGGGGATTTGCCATAAACCACACGCTTGGCAGGCGTTTTGGGAACCGCAGAGAAGTTGTCAGTTCTTCAAAAGGTACTGCTGCCCACCTTCCGGTATTTCTCCCTTAGACGCCCCTTACGACACCTACGGGTAGAAATGGGGGGGGTGACATTCTATTCCGGCACACCACGGGGATCGCTAATTACATTATCATAACATAGCAATAATTATATCTATAATATCACAAGGGTATGCTGAAAAGTGTATGAACACCCACGTTTTACCAGATTAATTTTGGTCACATGTAATAGGGGACGAGCACATTGACTTGCAAAGTATCAAACATCGGACTGCACCTATAAAAATTACCCATAGGTATCTGACGATTATATGTTAATGGTAATTATATGGTAACGAGTCAATCGTAATGATGTATATTGCGCATACTATTGTTTTTTCAGAAACCTGAGCTTCAGTGAACTGGAAGAACATCGCATAAAATTTGTACCTACAAAGTATTAGTAAAACTTACGCATTCTAAATCCTTTTTCTCAGCCATGGTGGTGGTTTACCCAGGAGGTCCTGGGCTGTAGGCTGGAGTAGGCACGCCCCCGCTGACGACTTGTTTATCTGCTAGCTGCAAGTAAAAGCGAAATTAGAAATTAGTAGGAGTATGACGGAGAGACCTTGTTTGGCGTGTGAGTGAGTGAAACAGGGCCACTACTACAATCAACGAAGTATCGAACTTCGGGTCCGAAAGTAAGGTATCTGCAAAACATGTATAGTACCACCAACTTAACTGTGCAGTTTTCGAGGGCGCTACTGGTTAAGGAAATCAACTACAAACTGTCACAATTTGATGGAATGTTGTAGTTCTTTTTTCTGCCGCCTGAACAGATAAGTTGGTGTGACTGTATTGGCTTATTTTTGCTTAACTTCGTTCGTAGCATAGACTTGCAAGCATTTGCCTGTGTAGAATCTGTTTTATTTTATCTGATTCGTATGGTTTGTACATTTTCAAAATTTGAAATTAGAATTTATTCGTTTGCTTATAAGTAGTCAGTCGAGTTCTAATTATGCAGAAAGAACACAAATACTAGTGAGGATATAAATACCTATGGAGAACATAAATAACGTAAATTCTAAATATCACTGTATTTTCTAGAACAGTAGCGACACCTCTCGCTGAGCTCCATAACTAGGATTCTCAATCTTACCATGGGAAAATGTTATTTAATTTGTCTGTTTAGTAGGGGAGATTACATAGCGGGCAAGATTTGTGATGTCCGACCATAGACAATTTCAAATAACGACATTCGTACCGCAAATTCAATTTTTGTTCCTAATAGGTCGCTCGAACATGAAAAACGAAACTTCGTTGAATTGTAGTAGCGGTCCAGAACTACACCATCACTACATAGTATAAAACAAAGTCGCTACCCGCTGTCTGTCTGTCCCTATATATGTCTTGATCTTTAAAACTGTGCAAAGGATTTTGATGCAGTTTTTAAAATAAATAGAGTGATTCAAGAGGAAGTTTTATATGTATAAAACATGTATTATATAGTAGAGAAACACTGATAATTTTAGAGGTTTCAAATGTGATGTAAATGAACACATTTTTTGCGCTTACATTGCAAATGCTAGCTGAACACTACGAGATAGATCAAAATAATGTACGACACTATTGTATACCTATAAATGTCTACAAAAATATCCGCCATAGTATAATATGTCTATCTCTTATAGAGATAACCCACAATAGCCCTTTTTTAATCATTATTTTTTTTAAGAGAAATTATGGCTTATTTTCGATGCCATGTTAAGCAATACAGCATTAATTCTTATTCAATGAAGTACCTACATTAAAAACATTGCTCGTTTAATATAGATCAATATGGCCCTTTTCAGCATGTAAATGAAATGAATTTTGATGATAATGCAGATTATTTAGTATAAGCATTGTATCCGTGCCAAGCCGGGGTGGGTCACTAGTATTTATATAATGAATTTTGATTTAGCATGTTAATTGGTGTGAATGCAAATAAACCTACAACTAGAGTTTCAAAATATGTAATACGTTCATAACACCTTCCAATAAAGTGTTCTCCTGAAAAAAACTACCGGTGCGTACATAATATAAGTATGACATTAGAGAATATTTTTTTAAATAATGACACAAGACGAAATCCAGACGAAAAAAGTGAAAAATAAAATAGGATAAAAAATATTTAATTCATTGCCTTGTAAGCCAATAACCTCGCTTGCGCTAATAACCTTGAGGCACCGATTTTCTGGGACAGCGCATGGTTATTTGAATAAATATTTGAATCAAACGCGTTTTTAATTTGTTATATTTTTTTTATTTACAATGACAAAATCATATTATCTTCCAATGCTTTGTCGATAAGTAAATACATATTTGTGATTTTAAACTATAAATCCAAAGATTAGCATGGTTCCAACTGCGTACACAGCAAAAAAGGAATACTTGAGCCAACGCAGTGTGTTTTTATTCAAGAATATTTGTGATTCATATATATTGAAAACAATATATTCTTGAAAACAGAACTTAATATTCTCAGGAATATATTCTTGAATCAAAGTATATATTGCATTCTTCTTTGGAGATATCGTTAAAGTGTTTAAATCCGAATATGGTTAGTTTTGAATCCAAGAATCTTACCATAAATATTCGTAAGTGAAGCACCTTAATTACATTCAACAAGAATATTTAAAAATATTTCAAGAAAGTATATAGAAATTTTATTTAGAGAATAAAATGTTAACAGAAGAATTCCTATTTTTTTGTAAGAAGAATATTTTCGTTATCTTGAAATAATAATTTGAATACTTTATGTGAAGAAATATTTCTTGGGTCAAAACAATATTCCTAAGAATATTCGAGTGTAATATCAAGACTCGATTATTTTTCAGTTCAGAATATATTCTTGTTGTAATACAGCATTGTCTTGAATTTATTAAGACAATGTATATTCTTGGCTAAAGAAGTCTTTTTTTCTGTGTAAATTGGAGGTGTTTTTATGATATTGTTCTGTTTATCAACTAAAAATATTAGAAAAACGCAAATTACTTCTCGTATCTCATAGACGTATTTTTTTAAAAGTAATTATTCAAACATTATCACCAAAAAGTTGTTTTAATTTTACGCTTATTTCAAGCCTTTTAGAAAGAATGGCCTTAACTGACTCGCGCCTGAGGGTGCCGTACCAACATCAATGAACCAAAGCATTCTAATATTTTTCATACAGTTCCAGATTCCTAGCGACCGGTAATTCCCTGTTGTTATACATTAGACTATAATCACACCAATTTTGACGCTTATGTCTCTTTTTACAATAGAGGAACAAATAACATTAGAAAAGCATGACTCTTGCACTGGGACCCCTATCAGTTACGGCAGTCAATAGCTATAACCACTCGGCTGGTATTCTAATAGCTTCAAAAGTTGACTACCATTCTCATTCTAGTCCCACAATAAGGCTGTTGCCCTAAAGTCGTCTAGCAACAACAAATAGACCAGACTAGACTGTTCTAGGTACGTAAAGGCCTCGCATGAAGCCCTACCAGTTACCACGCGTCCACACAGACATCTCCCCGCTAATCCGTTTTGACATGACGATTACGACCGTCACCCACATTCTGACATAACCTTACGTAGGTACTAGATAGGGTAATTCAATTGGCACAGTTTCTAGTAACACATACTGCCCTTTTGAAAGTGTTTAATGTGACTGAGACCTAAAAACTTCCTTCCTCTTCCGAAGAATCTTTCAAAGTGCTTTATCTAGTTTGTGATTAAATCCTAGAACTCAACAAAATATAAAATGCAATCCTACGAATGGTTGAGTTGTAGGCGAAGCGGTGGTTCCCCATTCAAATATCTTTACAATTTGTAAAATACATGTTTCACTTTGGTTGGATTCTGCTATTTTTTTTACCAATACCCCATATAATATGGAAATTTTAATTTTTTTTAGCTGATGGCTTTGACCACTATCACCTAGGGGTATGTGATGATATGTTCGAAGAGGCTGTTCAGGTTAACCTAGAATTCAGGCTTAATTAAAAATAGCTACGAAAACTTTTCGATAAACAAGTTATCATAGGAATGTTTGCTAAGTAATTGTATTTGATAAATAATATGTATCATCAAGTTATCAGATGGGTGAAGGTCTTTCCACGTCTCCTCTACTATAAACACTAATATATGATTTCATATACACTGTCTGTGTTGCACCAAGCATTTTCTTCGCTGTAGTGAGGTGAAACGTTGTGTTTTCTCGGTTGCAATGTTATTTTACGTCTCGAATCTATGAAACCCTTGCAGATTTCAGGATTCTATATTTTAAACCCTAAAAAAAATTTAGAAAAAAAAACCCTTCGTATATGGTTCAGTCTTAGAATTCTTCGCTTCCTCAGGCTTTAATACTAGTACTAACGCCAAACAAACAAATTTTTTTCAGACTTGCATAACAAATACATATTTTAGACTTCTAAAAAACCGGCCAAGTGCGAGTGGGACTCGCGCACGAAGGGTTACGTACAATTATCTCGTTTTCATTATTATTATTTTTAGCAAATAAACGGCGGAAACCTCTTTTATTGTATGGGAGCTCCCTTAATTATTTATTTTAATTAATTATATTTAAAAAGAACATAAATCTAAATATTCCGTGAATAGTTAAAGCGTCTACCTGTCACCGTTAGTAGTATCGAGCAAGAAACGGTAAAAAAATCAAGCTTGTTGTATGGGAGCCCCCCTTAAATATTTATTTTATTTTATTTTTAGTATTTGTTGTTATAGCGGCAATAGAAATACATCATCTGTGAAAATGTCAACTGTCTAGCTATCACCGTTCTTGAGATTCAGCCTGGTGACAGACGGACGGAGGGACGGACAGCGAAGTCTCATAATAGGGTCCCGTTTTTACCCTTTGGATACGGAACCCTAAAAAAGGACAAACGTTCTCGAAACGATGCTTATACGGGTATACCTGCTACACAAATACAAATACAATACAAAATATTTATTTCGGTAAACTTAATCTAATTTACATTTTATATATTTGAGACTCTCTTTTAAGTATTGACATACCTGTGTTAGAGGGTCTCGCTCTTCCGTATTAAGGTAATAGTGATTAAGTATTAAATTACATAGGTATTAAAATTAGTATGTGAAAAAAATGCGAGTGACAATCAAATAATAATAAAAATTAAGGTATATAATATATATGTCATACTTTTATATTAGGTTAAGTATATATATGTTTTTTTTGTATATGTGGAGTGTGAGACAGTGTATGTATTTGTATATTAGAATGTGAGTAAGCGAGTGTGTAGTTGTAAGTTTAGGCTTGTGCAATTGTGTGTTAGGAGGGTGGAGAGTATGTGAGTAAGAGTATAACGATGTGGGTAGTAGTATAGTGAATGATTTGATGAAAGTGTGAAGTTTACATTGAAATGCATGTTATAAAACAACTTCTAAAAGCTTTTCAACTTCCTCGTAACTCAGTCTTCCTCGTACACACAGATATAAACTCGAATGTAAACTTATATTGGTAATGTTTTTATTCAAGATTCTTTCCACCACAAGTACGTGTGCTTGTCTCTTGTTTGTTATCACTCAAACACCTATGCAATAGCTGAACACGTTTTGATCAAATTGGTACATATACATTCCCACTCACAGATATTTTTTTATTATAAAATACGGGTATTAACGCGTATTGGTAGATATTACGATCGAAAAATTGATTCGGCTTCTATCGAAAGCCTTCATCAGGATTTTGAGTGCGGTACGTCCGTGATACCTACTGAGTCTTAGTAAAGCACAATTAATTCAGCGTTTTTTTTATTGTTGGTAGGTAAGCCTCTGATCACAATCTCACCTGATGGTAAGCGACGATGTGGTCGAAGGTGTTAACAGGCTTAACCTAGAATTACTGGCTCTCAAGAACAGCTGCCTGAACACACCGTTAAGTGCTTGGCGAGAGATTTTCTACATGACGGTCGCTAGCGAGGCGGGCATTCGTAAAATGCCCTTGATTGATCCAAATGGAACTCTAAGGAAGTTGTCATGGTTTTTACTAGGTAGCTCCTCCTTCGTAAGATTCCGTTTTGGTGGGTATCACCGCAGTAGTAAGCAAACACTATGGTGTTAAGTGTTTCGGGGTGAGAGCACTGCAGCAAGTGAAGTTACTGAACGAACGAGAATGGACAGGCGGGCCGCTTACCATCAGCTGGGTGACTTGACTATCTCACCCTTTATGAAATAAAAATATACCCTTGTTTTCACACATAAAACCATGTTTCTTGCAATACCTTTTGTTTCCATGTAATAGGAGGCGAACCCATTAACAAGTAAGGCACAGTTCGAGACTCCGGACTACTACT
This sequence comes from Plagodis pulveraria, assembly GCA_963890685.1. NCBI lineage: Eukaryota > Metazoa > Arthropoda > Insecta > Lepidoptera > Geometridae > Plagodis > Plagodis pulveraria. Next base: position 20,046,938 of record OY982969.1, read on the forward strand.
GATATTTTTTTTCTTAGAAAAGCCCAATTACTTCGTCCCTCGATTGACGCAAGATTATATCACGGACAATAAAAGCACATTCACATGCCCAGACAAATATTTTAATTTGGAAATGTACGGCTGTGAATAAGCCTCGCGAAATCCGCTTTTGAATCAGCTTTGTGAAAAGCTGCATTCAAATAACTTTTTGATGCTATTGTTTGTGAAATGAAAACGTAAATACAATGTTATGGAAATAGAACTGAGAGTTACATATACCAAAAAAACGAAAGAAGGCCTTAGGTAAAAAGAGACATTTAATAAATAAGGTTAATAATTTTGAATCTGTGAGGGCTCAGTGGCATTGGCTATGGGCTGCCGTGCAGCAGGTCCATGGCTCGAATCCCGCTACGGGCTTGAGCTTCACCGCATGGTGGAAGGGTATTTTGCGAATGCCAGCCTGGCTAGGGACCACCCTCAAGTAGAAAATCTGTCGCCAAGCACCTAACAGTGTGTTCCGGCAGCAGTCCTTGAGAGCCAGTGAAATTGGCACATGAGATCTAACAACTGTACGTCTCAGTGTAACGGGCACAGTGCAATTCGGCGTTGACGAAATGCATCTGTTATATGCAGAGGTTAGTCCACTTAACATAAGGTGGGCCTTGGGCTTGTTTCGTCACAATAACATAAAAAAGACTCATATGAAAGATACGTCTAATAATTAATGTTCATGTGAAATATACGATTAAAAATGAAGAAGAGACTTTTTATAATTGAGGCTAATATAAAAAAATACGTTTAATACTTGAGGAAAATATAAAATATACGTTGAATAATTTTCATATAAAATTGACTTTTAATAATAAAAGGTTCATATAAAAGAGACGTTTAATAAATAAGGATAATATAATAGAGATGTTTACTTTAATACGTTTAGTAATGTATGCTTGACTTTGCAAAATGTGACGTTTAGTAATTTAATACAAAAGAGACGTTAAATCACTTAGGCTCTACGAATAATAATGAAAAGAAATGTAATTCAAGCTCAAAAACAACAGAACTCAAACTATACCGCAGCGGGCGTGGCTTAAAAAGTGTACCGCGCGGCCCTGTCAGTTCGCCGCGTGGGCTCGAGTCATGCGGTTGTACCGCGGGAATTTTCAACTGAATTTATAAATGTTCTTCTTCGTTGTTTAATTCTGCAAAAATACCATAGTGTAAATAAAATGGTTGAGAAGCCATACGGATATAAAAAAACAGGAATACCTTTTATAAACGAGTAAAAAACAACATTTTCCAAACCCATACTTGACTACCCTGGATAGTTTTATGCAACATGAATTTTACATTAAATCAAAAAATTACTTTGGAACATTGTTAGTCTTAGAACATTTTATATGAAAACAGTTCCCATTTTTTTTTTGTATTCTTAATTTTGTATGTCAAACATGTGCTAGAAATGTCATAAAATACTTTGAAAAAGGTCCTCAATTCTAATTTACTATTTGTGCTACTAATGACATAAAAATATCCTGAGTAACAGACAGTTGTCATGAGTAGGGCTTAGGTCTGACAACTGTGACAGTGTGTATGATAAAATAGGTATCTAGAAACAAATCTTTAGCATGACAGTTATAAGACCTAAGATCAACTTATTTGTAATTTTTATGTCGTTTGTATCCCCAAAATGAAATCAATACTGAAAAATACGACATCAATTGACACTGTGACAGTTGTCAGACCTAAGCCCTACTTAGGTCTTATTTTTTCTTATTTTTCAGTATTGATTTCATTTTGGGGATACAAACGACATAAAAATTACAAATAAGTTGATCTTAGGTCTTATAACTGTCATGCTAAAGATTTGTTTCTAGATACCTATTTTATCATTTGTAGCCAAAATATAAAATTATAACAGATAAATACGACATCAACTGTCACATTGATGTTGTCACACCTATGGCTGCGGTATTGTTAGTACCAATAGGTATATATAATCCAACTACTTCATTTGGTACAATGGAATACTAGAATAATAGATCTGAGCATGCTGGGCACGCTGCCAACTGGTAGAGGGCTGGAGTGTTTACACTGCCTGCAAGCCTGCAATGACAGCTAGGTTGACTAAATGCTTTCGTTGTGGTAGCTAAAATTATTTATTATAGATTGCAGCCTTTTGTTAAAATACATACCGCCAAAAAAAACTTGATGTACTTATGAATGTAATACACGTAATAAGATTTTTTTAATTCAAATTTAATTGTAAATTATATCCAGATTAATATCAACTTGACAAAAAAAAATACTTGAAATCCATTTCTACTCTTTTAGCGCATTATATATACCGACTTTTAAATTATAGAAAATTATTTCCTGAAAGTATTTTTGTAATATTCCAATCTACTGAAATAAATTGCATGAAAAACCATAAATCAATTATATTGAAAAAAGATGTAATAGAAAATGAATATGTAAACAAACTAACATATTGTGGCATAGCGCCATCCACGCGCCTCTGAAGCTGGGACCGCACTACAGAGGTGCGGCGTGACGTGGTATCTGAGCGACCATCACTACCTAATGCATTCACGGAGGTGCAGAGCAGTACTGCGTTCGTCCAAGTAGCGAAGTATAAGTAACGTACAAAACCTAAAAAAGTTCAATTAAATATACTTCTCGAACAATAATACTTCCGAACAGAAATCCATCTTCTATAATTCATTCTAAATTCACCAGAAGCATAAAAATAGAAAACTAGGTACTTGTACCTAGAGACAATAACGTATACGGCAAAAGAATCTATCAATTCATAATTTCTCACCTCATTAAGAATCTGCCGTGTACAATTAAAGATAAAATCACAGAAAAATATACTAAATACATTCTAAAAAATATTTAGTAACATAATTGTATAGCTATATAAAATGGAACATCCTTTGTAGTGCGTAAGCGCAAACAAAATCGATTTCACTGATACACGTCAAACAGCCGTCACACAACTGGGCCGCTACTACAATTCGACAAAGTTTCGTTTTTCGTGTTTCGAGCGACACTTTATACAACGAAAATTTAATATGCGTTACGAAGTTTGTTGCTTGATATAGTCAATGGTGGACCGCAACGTTCCACACAAACCTTGCCCGCTATGGGATCTCCCATAATACTCTGAAAACGCTGGTATGCATGCCTCAATCAATTTTAAGTCTTAAAACAGAGAAGTTAAAGAACATTTTCACAAGGTAAGAGTCTGAGAGTCCTAGTTATGGATCAGCGAGAGGTGTCGCTACTGTTCTAGGAAATACAGGTTAGATATTTAGGATTTAAGTTTATGTTCTAGAAACGGCGTGGCTTTGGCTGCACCAGGTTTGGCTCATTATTAATTGTGTTCTTTCTGCATAATATTATTTAGAACTCGACTTATAGGCAAACGAATAAATTATATTTATATTATTTCATATTTGGGAAATGTACAAACCATACGAATGCAATCAAAAAAGGGATATTCAAAATCTACACAGGTAAATGCTTCCAAGTCTATGCTACGAACGAAGTTAAACATAAGTAAGCCAATACGTGTTTTGCGGATACCTTTCTTTCGGACCCGAAGTTCGATACTTCGACGAATTAGAGTAGGGGCCCTGGTTCGTATTAGTTGTATGCTCAGTGGGTAGCTGCTTACTGCACATATAATAAAATAACTCATTGAGCGCCTGAGATAACAGCTATTTTGTGAGCAAAAGTCATGCTTGACTCCAAAATCTAGGTCTATATAAAATCTTTTTACTGTTTTGTTTAGTTTTGTTAATTTGTTCGTTATTTGGCTGTGTACGTAACACATTGTAGGATATAGTGTGATAATATATACCTGTTTTTTATCGAGAGTTCAATGTCTAGACAAACCTAACATAGGTTTTACGACATTACTAACAGAAAGCATCATGTTATTATAATTTTTTGGATAATAAATTATAAAATAATGCGCCTTTTTCGTTCACTATAGCAATGCAGCGTAGAAGGACGGTTCTTTCAACTAATGGCAAAAATTCCAAGTGGATGAAGTCGTCGAAGGAGAAATAATCGTGGTGTTTTGCAAAAAGGCAAATAGAGCTGAAAAAATAAAAATAGTTCTATTTTGGGTGAAAGAAACCTAATTCTCGTTTGTAAAAAAACTGTTTCCACGACTCTTAATAATAGATTTCACACAAATGTTTGAACGTAAAATAAGGTCTTATGAATTTCAAAATTACAAATAAATAATCTTTTGAATTGTTGAAACGTGGGTGGACCGTGAAATGATGATAATTTATTACACCGTGTCTCTCTGGTGGTACCGCAAGATAAGCACTTGCGGCAGAGGCACGGCGGCGCGGCGCAGCTAGGTCGCAGAGTTGTCTTCGGAGACATCTCTGTAGCGCTGTGCCGTGCCTCTCCGAAACCGCATCACTATAGTGCGGTTTACGCCATTAATAAATCCATACAAATTAATATTTCTCGAGCCGCATCGCTTCGCTGCAATGCTGTGCCGCAGTAGTGCGGTTTGGCCCTAGGCAATGACGGCGGTGACAACATCACCTTGACGCGACCAATCAGATGCGATCATTTCTAAGCGCCAAATCAATTAACCAATCAAATTGAATTTGGAAAATAGTGCGTGTTTTGTTACTTGTGAAGTTGATGAGTCCAAAATCAAAGCGGTCACTGTATCAGAGTTATACTTCTTTACATTATTTATTCGTAGCTTAGGCTTCTATAAATCAGACGTTAATTTTCGAAGCACTCGTAGCGAAGTTTACTAAGCTGTCAAAAAGCTAACCTATCAGGCATAAAAAAAAGGCTAGAGTGCTCGTGGCGCTTTTCATACAAACTTCGCTTCGTCTTATTTAAATCACAAAGTGTTCAAACTCGGTGAAATTTTGCATGTATGTCCTTGAGCCTAATATCTATGCTTCTGGTCAGCCAGATTTCTGTAAAATTAGTATTTTCAAAAATCTTTCGAAAAATTATTCCTTATGGAATTGTTATTTTGATATTTAGGGATAAAATAAAATAATAAATCGAAAAACTGGAAAACCAGAAGCATAGATATCTCTCAGCAATATGCATACTAAATTTCACCGAGTATGAAAACTTGGTTATTAAAATATGACGAAACTACGTTTGTATGGAAAGCGCTCCGTGCTGTCTTCTCTTTTTTTTTATTCTTGATACTATCTCACTATCTCACTTGATGGTAGATGAATATGTGGTCGAAGATGTTGTTCAGGCTAACCTAGAATTACTCTAGCTCTCAAGGACAGCTGCCGGAAAACACCGTTAGGTGCTTGGCCACCGATGTTCTACTTGAGGGCGGTAGCTATCCAGGCGGGCATTCACAAAATGCCCTACCACTCTCTGATGCACGGAAGCGCACAGTAGTGAATGCCACTAGCAGTCACCCTCCCAAATCAGGACCGTAGCGAACGTTGCTTGATCGGATACGAATGACTAGACAAGCTCTGTTTAGAGCGTTTCAAAATATCTGCCTATATATATAAGTGGTGAAGAGCACCGCTTTGGATTCAGGTATAGGTAGAGTAAGTAGTATATAGGTAGGCTTATAAATACCAAAGGTAAAGGCGTGTATAACTAAACATCTCCCTTTATAATACACGCGATGTGTTTAGTCCCTTTTAATAGGAGGCGAGTCTGTAGCCGTTACATATCCTGACTCTGAACTAGTAACAATAACCTAACAGGATTTTTGCTAGCTGCCGTGCTACCATGATCGCCGTGCGGGGGTCGAGCCTAGGACTTGTAAGTTACTAAGTTATGTTTTATATAATAAAAATAGCAGTAGAACTCTTTGTGCGAGTTAGTTCGGGAAAGTACTGCCTCCATACCTATTTCTACCGCCAAGCAGTAAAGTTCACATGATTGTGTATCGGTTTGAAGGATATAGTTAGGGGTGAAATTACAGTCAGTCTTAACAACTTTATCACTCACGGCGCAGTTCTAGGCGTAGGTTTCCACTTAAGGTTGAACTGGCCAGTCACTTCTCCATACAAACGCCGTAGGGCGATCACTCCCTTATTTGAGATTTTAAGTCCAGACTTAAGCATAATACTGATTGATATCGTCACTATCCAGGCTTGTATGATGCCAAAATTTTAAAAAGATAATTAAGTTGAAAGTTATGAGCCTCGACAACTTTATATGAAACTGTTTCGAAGCTCATAATTCTCAAATTTATTATTTTATTAAAATTTAGGCATCATACAAGCCTAGATAATGACGAGATCAATCGGTATTGTGCTTTATTTTGGACCTAAATCCTCAAATAAGGGAGTGATCACCCTACGACGTTTGTATGGAAAACGGGCCGGCCAGTTCACCCTTAGGACCAGGTTGGTCTTGTGCTTGTTCCATCAAGATAGAATAAAAAGACTGTTATAATCGGTTAATTAAATTTTATGACAACGTAGGTATTGACTTGACTTTTACAATTTCAATATCAGAGGGCGATTGGAACGTACTGAACCTCCCCGGTCAGGTCTTTTTCGCACGATGTAGGTCCCCCTTTATAACCTTCTGATTTTCGACTACAAAAATTAAAATAATTTATTTGTTGATGATATACAGTTTTTTTAATTAAGTTATTTGTATACTTTTTAGTGTAATTTAGTTTTTTATGGTATTTTTCAGTGGCCGTGGGTCAGCACCAACACCGTAGATGATATATAATATAGATAATATTACCGCACGGAAAACAATAAAATAACATTATGAATTCAAGAGTTACCTGATTTGCAGATATAAACAATAATTAAAACGAAATATTAAGTACCTAATATAATTCTATTAAATTCAACAAGGTATCTTAGCTGTTTTTGACGGATTATAATGGGGAAAATATCACCATAACTCTACCAGTAGTCCAGCTACTTCGCATGGTGGTAGGGCATTTTGTGAATTCTCGCCTGGCTAGCTACCACTCTCAAGTAGAAAATCTGTCGCCAAGCACCTAACGGTGTGTTCCGGCAGCTGTCCTTGAGAGCCAGTACTTCTAGGTGAGCCTGAACAACATCCTCGACCACATCATCACTTAACATCGGGTGAGATAGTGGTCAAAGGCTAATCTATGAGGAATAAAATAAAAAAATAAAAAAAGTATTCACCTGAACACAACAAGTACTTTTTTTTTACTATATGATGTAAACTATTGTAAAACTTACATTAATTTCGTTTAGGCTTGCATGAACCACTATCTTACCTGTTACATGTGGAGATGAAGAGTAAATTTCACTAGATACTTTGTTAAGTATTTATAAAAATAATTTAATAAACTCACAGTAAACGATCGCCGAGGCTGGCGTGCCGCCACTCCTGCGCGTGGCCACCCCGCCTGCCGTTATATACCCACCCCTTCAACCCCCTTTTTATCTAATTAGAAGGGGGTGCACCGGTTTCTAGCGGTAATTCATCCATTTGTTTGTATACAGAGCTAATTAAACATAAGCTACTTGTTAACTTAAAAGTATCGATACCTACATATCATTTGAAAAGAGAGTTATGTGCGTGTTTCGCATGGTGGTAGGGCATTTTGCGAATTTCTGCCTAGTTAGCACCCTCAAGTAGAAAATCTGTCGCCAAGCCCCTAACAGTGTGTTCCGGCTTGTTGCGGCTGTCCTTGAAAGCCAGTAATTCAAGGTTAGCCTGACAAAATCTTCGACCACATCATCACTTACCATCAAGTGAGATAGTAGTCAAAGGCTAACTTATGAAGCATAAAAAAAAATGTGCATAAAATTAAGTAGGTTACATTTTTTATTTATTACATAAATAAAAATACATAAATCTAAGAACACGAAAAATTTCAGCTGCCCGCGGTAATTTCCAATAGTCTTCTAAATTCTGTAATTTTCTAGGAATTGTTGAAGCAGTGTTAAATCAGTGGCAATTAATAATTTTAATATTAATTTTATAATTAATTTAATCAGGGCTGCCAAGCAAGTTCGTTGTCCCGCCGCAGGCTTGACCTTCCCCGTATTGTAGTAGGTCATCTTGTAAATTTCACTTGGCTAGCTGCCACCTCAAGTAGAAATCTGTCACCAAGCGCCTAACGCTGTGTTTCGATAGCTTCCGTTGAGGGGTAGACCAAATACCAGGTATGTCATCAGTTATCTTCAGTTGAGATGATGGCCAAAGCTTACCATATCTAAAGAAAAACATGTTTCATAGTTTTTAATTATTTTTTTATTATAAGAAGCTTTAATTTCATTTTCGTTAAAGTGGTTACCTACTTTACTTAGTAAGTACTTATAATCGAAATATAAATAATGCTATTTTTTGACAAATTAAATTTTAGGGGCACAAAATTTTTATCTCAATTGATTATCGAACCCGCGTGCCCCAGTTCAATGCACCGGGCGAGTGCTCTAACCGCTCGGCCATCCGGAAGGGAAGCGATGTTTATGTAGGTACCAATTTAATTATTTTACAGCCTGATGATGAAGACGACGAGGATCCATGAGACGGTGCAGCCATGAATGAGCATTACTGAACTTCATCTGACCGAAAGAAGTGCTTTTTCAATCACTCAAAATTATTGTACCGCTCTATAGAAATTATCTACGCCAGCGTTGAAAAACGAAATTTTTGCAATTTTTTGTCATAGAATTTTCGATTTTTTGTGTTGTCTTTGTTCGTTTTCAATTTGTATGTTGTTTTTGTCTTTAGTAATTAGCGGCCGCTGGTAGCGATCCGTTCCACGTTAGTTTCAGCCTAATAGCTGCAATAGTGTAAAAGTTATTAACATTTTATTGGCATTTTCATTCAAAATTTTGTGTTTTTTCCCTATTAATTCCCCTTTTTACAAATTTTTCTATAGGCTCCACGCATCAAAACACGCGGGCCGCGATCCCCGATCGTTTCCCGTGGGATTGAGTGCGATCAGAGCTATAGTTTTCTTAATATTGGCGAATCTTTGTAATATACCTACCTTTGATCTGTACAGTAGATTTTCTCATAACGACTTAAATACAATTATCATAACGATTTCTCTACGCCATAGGTGAAAAATTTTGTACTCCTACATAATATTTGTAAATGTGATATTTGCTTAGTAAGCGATAATGCTTGAACTCATATTTTCTAACTACTATAGCAGAACTAATAAAGTATCTAGTTTTCTAATCTATTCTATGGTGGAGGCCGATGGCCATCACGCTTTGAGTTGTCGTCGCTGTACGGGTAGATATTCGCGTCACCATGCCCTCAACGGCATTGTGCGAAGAGCCTTAGTGTCAGCCAACGTCCCCTGCGTCCTCGAGCCACCGGGTTTGTGTAAATCTGATGGTAGAGGTGGCTGGCAGAATGACAGGTGCCTGGTGTGGGACGCTACTTGCATCAGCACTGTCGCTGCCAGCCACCTGTGTCGCACTGTCCACTCACTGTCAGGGGCAGCCGAAGACGCCGTAAATAAAAAACGCCAAAAGTACGCTGCAATGAAGCCCGTGTGTACCTTTTTGTGCCCATTGCAGTAGAGACTATGGGTTCGTGGGGTGCTGAGGCCAAAAAGATATTTTGTGAAATTGGGCGCAGGTTAAAAGAAAAAACTGGTGACTCCCGCTCCAGCTCGTTCCTGGTGCTGAGCATGACAATTGCCATTCAACGCGGAAACGCTGCAAGTGTTATGGGCTAATTTGCACCGGGAGCGATCAGGGGTGGGTTGTTTGATTAGGCTAGTTTTAAGTTTGTCTTAATTATTATTGATTATGTTTGAAGTATGAAATAAAATTGAAATAATAAATAGATTCAGGCGTTACTTTGCGGAAATCCATATTTAATAATAACAAATATTTTTATAATATTTTATGAAAACATCTAATTAATATTTTAATAAAACACTTAAAAAGTACAAAAATATATCTAGTAACAATTCTGCCTAATTTTCGTGTTAAGCCGACGTGACGTCACAAACGCCACTAAGCCAAAAAGAAGAATTTTCGACCTTTTACCAATTGTTAGATACAACAAAGACCAGTGACTCACGCTCGAGTCTAGACAAAGGCGTCCTGACTCAGGCCGAGTCTATATAAAGGCGGGCTGAGCCGCCAGCCGCTCACTCATCCGACCCATGGTTTAAACCTCCCCGTCGCCGGCCACGGCAGGTATTGGACGACCCGGATGACCCCATCGCAGCCATTACGTTGGCAGCTTTAGCGTTGTCCGCAAGTCGTCCCGGTAACATCCCCAGGTGTGCGGTAATCAGAGGTTACACAATCAAACACCGAGCTCGCCGGCGAGCCCGAGGCAAAAATAAAATCCCGATTAGGGTCTCTCCAAATAGTCACAGAGTATTATTCAGTAGGGCCCATTTTCAACGGCACAACACTGCAGTTGTACCGGAGCATTTAGTTCCGACTCCCCCATTGTCTCTCGGCAGCGAGACAAGCCGAGGTCCGAACCACAGTGGTGCCCTTGAGCTCGCTGTCACCCCTCCCGATAGTAGCGTAGCGTTTTCGGCGCTCGCAGGAGACGGAGGTATAAGGCTCTTTTCGCCTTATGCGCCCGTCTCAGGAGAAGTACCTTAGGCACTTCTCCCTCCCGGGCTATAAGAGGGCCTCCCCTCGCCCAAAACCCGGTGGACCTGGACGTCCGCTTAGCGGTAGTAAGCATCTATGTCCACCCTAAAAAAAAAAATGCCGGCCGCTCATTCTCGATCGTGCGCTCGTAGAGTCAAGACCTCCTGAGGATGCTTCGTGTCGAAGCGAAACGCGTCGAAAATTCTTCCGGTTTGGCTGCACGGCGTTTGTGGCGTCACGTCGGCTTAACAGGAAAATTAGGCGGAATTGTCACTCGATATATTTTTAAATTTTTTAAGTGTTTTAGTAAAATATTAATTAGATGTTTTCATAAAATATTTTTAAAATATTTGTTATTATTAAAATTTAAATATTGTACCTTTTATTATTAAAATAAAATAAAAATCTAATGCATGGTGGTAGGGCATTTTGCAAATGCCCGCCTGGCTAGCTATCACCCTCAAGTAGAAAATCTGTCGCCAAGCACCTAGCAGTGTGTTCCGGCAGTTGTCCTTGAAAGCCAGTAATTCTAGGCTAGCCTGAACAACATCTTCGACCATCCCTCACTACCTACTTGTTCCATCAAGAGTGTAGCTTGCCATCATCACTTCACAAGGACATATTCATTTTGGCTTCGGTTTTATGGACGGCCGCTTTCCCGACATCCACCTTAAATTCTCTCGTTGGTATTAATACTCCCATTATCTTGATAATAGGGTACCTATTGTAAGCTTTATGTGGTTGTCTTCATTAACATCGATGTTACAATTGACAAGCTGCTCATAAACCCGTCTTACTACTTTCTCGGGAAGTGAAGGCGGGATGCGAGTTCTACACCGGCATCTTAAAATGCTCAAGGAGTATGAGTAGGAGTAAAAATGCTGACATAGTAATACTAAAGTCAACAGATAAATAAGGTGAAACTTCTTGTATAAATAAAGAACAGCAACATAAAAAAGTAAAACTTTATTACAACAAAGTCGGCATATATCTAACATAAGGCCTGTACAGGTACACACCTAATGTCCGTCAGCAGAACGATGCCACCGGCTCCGATTTGGTTCAATCTCTATAACAATAGTGCTCTAATTAGTGCCCTAAAATTTGAAATAGTGTCTCCATACAAAGGCAAAATATTTAAATTAAAATTGGCTCTGCCAGAGCGAAGTGCGATAAGAGCCTAATGCAGCTGATATTAAGATAGAACAACTGCTGGGCTTTAGTGCTGCAAGTGCTCCAAAGTTTTCGTATTGTCCGAATTCAGCTTAGAATCCAGTTAAGTCAATATTGAAAAACTGAATAAAACGTCACACTGGCAAGGCCACCTTTGATCTAAAATATCTCTTGCAACAATTCGGTAAAACATTATAAAAAATGCCAAAGGTTAGATGATTTATTTCATTTCATCTTCGTTTTGTATATTTGTTCTTTCAATGCAAAAATAAAGTGCTTTTAGTGCCCTTAAAAAAATATTGTGCTGCAATAATTATTAAGATATTTCATATCGTATTTTCTCTTGACGTTTTTGGTATTTTTTGTAACCTATCGGAGCGGATAGCGTCGTCCTGGTGACGTATATTACACACCAGACTACTTAATTCTCTTACTAATCGCATTACTTGACTAGTGCAATTCCAGATATGTCACAATAGGTCACAATGTAGCCCCTGTTTCATTACTTAGGTAAGCGAGTCGAAAATATAAGACAATATTACCTATTATTTATTGATTTACCGTAAACTAGAGCATCTACGAGTACACTAAGATTCCTTGTGCCCTGGGGAATAATCCCCCATAAGGACACAAAACAACATCCAATGCCCAAGAACAGGCTTCTTAGAGCAATTATGGCTGAGGGCCATAATACGAATCCGGCCGTGGGTTTAAGCTTCACTGCATGAAGGTAGATCATTTTATGTAACTTTAAGTAGAAAATATGTTTTATTTTATTTATTTTTTTATGCCTGGTAAGGTTAGCTTTTGACCACTATCCTGATGGTAAGTGATGATGTGGTCGAAGATGTTGTTCAGGCTAACCTAGAAGTACTGGCTCTCAAGGACAGCTGCCCGAACACACCGTTAGGTGCTTGGCGACAGATTTTCTTCTTGAGGGTGGTAGCCAGCCAGGCGGGCATTCGCAAAATACCCTAGCACCATGCAATAGTAAAGTAATAAAAGTAGAAAATATGTTATAAGTAAGCCTACGCTTACTTACGAGTATTACTTATAAGCCTACGCTTACTTATAACATATTTTCTACTTAAGGTTACATAAAATGTTGTACCTTCATGCAGTGAAGCTTAAACCCATGGCAGGATTCGTATTATGGCCCTCAGCCATAATTGCTCTAATAAACCTGTTCTTGGGCATAGGATGGTGTGAGTGAGATGGCACTAGTTACGGTGAACATACCGTGTAAAGAGCGTTGATCCTTTAGTTAGTTCTAGTTCTCATTCTTGGTTTAACCTGTTCAACGTTTTGAGCGAAATGAATGTGAGATATTGTAAAAAACAGACGATCAGAAACAAAGTCTAGACTAATAATGCTCTTGAAACAAAATATCTACCCAAACGAAGATTTGAGCTATGGTAACGTCATTCATTTGTTTTTACATACATATACATTACGCTCAGTTAATGTATTAAAATAAAAAATAGGTAATTCAAACAAATAACTGGCGGTAACACCTACATAAAGCTAGTGAAACAGAGGTCACAAATTAAATAAAATAAGATAAATAAACGCAATAAATTAGATTTAAATGCGCGTTTCAGAATATACAGCTATTTTTCTTTTTTACACAGTAATTACATAGGTTAACACACATGATCTTATACATTTTCACAATGATACTATTATACATTAGTTTCTAAGTACATAATAAAATTTTACTATTTTTTTTTATGTACAATGTAAGTTTTTGAGAATAAAACCGTGGGTACACTTAGCTAATAGTTTGTATCAAAATGTATGGTCGTCGGTATTATACAAAATCAAGGAACATCACTGTTTTTGCGACGCAAATTACGAAAGCCGGGTTATCTGGTGGGTCTGCCCTTAATTATTTTTACTTCTACTTCTGCATAATACTAGTGTGTAACCACAGCTTTATCATCAGGACTTTACTAAATTTATAAAAAATTTACACCACTCAATATATTGAATTAAAATTTAAATTGAGTCACAGTCGGAAAAATACATCTAGTGAACATATAATTCCTTACTTATATATTCGTTATATTTAAAAGACTTTATTTATTGCTGTTTCGATAAAATTTATGACATATTATGTACCTAACTACTCTTATTTTAACAGGCAAATAATGTTTATGAAAAATTTACTCTCAGGAGGTATTGCGATGAAAATTTAAGATTTCGTAATAATAATTTATACAAGAAGTCTGATTGGGGAGCGACATATGAAGGATTTTTCATTAGCGAAATACGGCATCTTTCGGCCCTGTATGTAGAGTAGATAGTATTTTCCGTCCATCAACATAAAACTATTCCTTCTTTTTTGAGGTATACTTTTTATAAAAATAATTAAATGTTCATGAATTAAAATTGCGTATTATTATTGTAGATAAAAACTGATATAGCGATATTAAATAAATACTTTCAAAGTTATTTTTAGACGGTTTAAAAGGAGGCCCATCAGGACTTTTTTAATTCCCTTGTAGAATTATTCAAATGTCTTCCCCAAGGCGCGGACCAGCGTTCGTTAGCCGGAAATTAATATCGCCAAAAATAATTTCCTTATCATTGCTATAAACTTATTAGAAAACAAATCTAACATACCCTTCAAGCCGGTTTTTACATCTATATCAAGTCAAAACAGAATAACATAAATAGAAACATATTATTTGACAAAATAGGATATCTACTTACTTATTTTGACTTCTAATTGTTAAGCTGTACTTATAAGGTCATTATTTTACTATAAATCTAAGTACCTACTTAACTAGTAAGATTGTTAACTAACGATAGATTGTGAAATAATAATTAAAAATGCATACTTTTTTAATACATAAGTTTATAATCTATGACAGCAACCGGATTAAAAGATATTTGGCTGTTTTGCCGACTGAGTATTTAGCATTTTTTTTTCCTGTCCTGGCGTAATTGAACTTCACCGCATGGTGGAAGGGCATTTTGCGTATGCCCGCCTGGCTAGCTACCACCCTCACATAGAAAATCTGTCGCCAAGCACCTAACAATGTGTTCCGGCAGCAGTCCTTGAGAGCCATTGAAATTACTGGCGTAGGAGAATTAACAACTATGTTTCAAGGTGACGGGCGCAGTGCAATTAGCGATAGACGAAATGCATCTGTTATAGGCAGAGGTTAGTCCACTTAACATCCGGTGGGCCTCGAGCTTGTTCATCACAATAACATATAAAATAAACTAATTTGTCTCTGACCATCAAATAAGTGTGAGAGCAAAATTGCACATTATTTTTTACAAAAAAATAGTACAAACTATAAGTCCAAGATCCAAACGACCAATCGGATCTGGGTAACATGTTTGGTTAGCTAAACTAATTTATTCTGATATGACCTGATAACATATTAAAACATATTATATATATCTGCATTCTTTACTGTCCTGATTCTGGAATAACACGTAGAATACATTTAGCAACATAATTCCTGAGAGAACGCGATATAACCAACCCTAAGAAGGTAATATATCTAAATAAGTAAGTATCAAACCTATTAACCTCATCGCATAGTCATAGAATACAAGTACATATTTCTATTTGTCAATCTTCAGGATTTTTTCCTTCACAAGCGCTTCGTCATATTAGAAGATCACATTAATCATATTAAAATATATTGAGTACAGAAGATTATTTTTTATGGAGTATATACACTGCGCTGTGACTAAATTTAGTATAAACGAGGTTTAAGGGAAGCGACTACAAACTATTATCAAAATCGCGCCTGCAGCGCTCTTCGCAGCTGCCATAAAGATTACTTCTATATACTTTTTCTTTTTTTACTTCATTATATTTTTCTATATTCTATATACTACTACAGGTATAGTTATAGTATAGTTCGTTGCAATCTTTATATAAAACTATAGTTTACAAATATAAGTACATTTATCTTACAGTTCAATACAATCTTTATGACGACTGTGAACGGATAACAAAATAAAAAGGATATCTAGTACATTTTTTATCACAATTCCGAGTATATTTACTTACATAAAATGAAACAATACATTAAAAATATATTTATAACTCAATAACCATCAAATTAATAGAAATAAACAAGTATATACCTACAAACCAACACTAACAAAAACTAAAATTAAAATAATTGCAGTAGAAACTCATTATTATTGTTCATTTTCTCTTTGTATTAAAAAGAATGTATAAAATGTATTTATGTATGGTTTATTTTAAAATACTTAATCAAAATTTTATAAATCTTTATTATAACAAAATATTCACTAATAATAACAAATATTTTTAAAATGTTTTAAGGAAACATTAAATTAATATTTTAATAAAACACTTCAAAAATATAAAAAATATATCTAGTGACAAGTCCGCCTAATTATATATGGATTTCCACAAAGTAACGCCTGAATCTATTCATTAAAACATTCATTCTAAAGCTGATAAAATATTCAAATTGTTATTTTTTTTTCAAATAAGCAAGGGTAAGAGGTACAAAATATCTTTGATCTACTTAATTTCATACTAAGAACAAATCTGTACAGTATCAGCCAGACTTACCTTTGCTGAACACAGACCTCCCCATTACGGGGGCTTTGCGACATTCCCCACGCTTGGTGGCGTCTTGGGGATCGCAGTTTAAGATAGCGCTTCCTCAGAAGGTCAAAAAATATCTAACGACTAAATAAATAGTAACAGCCATAATATATTGCACGTCTGAACCATGGGTCGTAGAACACCCGAAAACCGTAGGTGTTCCACGGGAGATTTTTTTCCCCCGTGGAACACCTAGGTGTTCTACGAGGTGTTCCACGGGCAAGTACCGGTTTTTCTTCCACATTCACAAAACTTTACATATGTCTCACTACCCATATTGTAAAATCTTGCGGCCAACGGGGTACAGAGCTATATACTGTTTTCATCTCATCCATAGATACAATTACCTACGAGTGTACACTCGTATGACAAGACAGGATGTGATCTTTTAATTAGATATGTTCATATTTTAACAAATTATTGGAGCACAAAATTGTATGCCCGGGGCGGGAATCGAACCCGCGACCTCCTATTCCGCGCCGGATGCGTAAACAAATCGGCCACCTGGGCACGCTATTTCTAGCCGAAATTTGGTGCTTCAATTGTATTACTTTAACCGTCATAGGAGACGGTGCGCGGAGGACGCGGGTTCAAGTCCCGCCCGGGCATAAAACTTGGTTCTCCAATAATTTGTAAAAATATAATTTTCGCTTAGCACGCGATAGTGCTTGTAATTATATTAAGAAATATAGATATGGTCAGTTGTTCGGAAGTTCATTGAAGCGACAGTAGCACCTGATGTATAGAACTTCATTATTTAACTTTATTATCAAACATGCTCAGAAAGAAAGTCATATTTAACTCAATTCGTGCAAGGTAAATTCGATTTTCCGCCCGCGAGAAATCGCCCTAGAGAGTTAAGTAAATTTGAAAACATAATACACATGTCTAGGAGGATTCTACTGGATTTCTTTCAATCATATTATTTATTGAATTATTTCCATCTTTAAAATAATATAAATATTTGTCATTACGCAGTAAATTGTTTTTTTATTTCTCGTTATTATTTCTTGTTAATAAATGCCGTGTTTTACTAAAGCTGCCTAAGCACAAGTTATGTTTATATCTTTCGAGGATTTGTAGTTTGTTATATTTCATGTAAGTAGGAAATTGGCTTGTATTTTAATAACACCAATTTATCAGGGTATTATTAAAGACTCAGACTTATAAACAGAACTTTGCCGAAGCAATAAACACTAAAAATACAAAAAATTCGAAAACATAATTATTTTAATTTAACAGTGCCTGGTATTACTTACAATATCACTGATTCATTTCCTCGAAGATGAAAAGCCGAGTGTATAACTCGTGCATATAATCCATTTAGCAAACATCCCGGATAAAATAAAGTTTAACGTCTATTGAGACGTTAAACTCGAATGACTCGTTTTACGCTCTCGTTGTACGATTTACTATTTTATTTTTATAACAATACCTAGGGCACAAACATACTATTGCACAAAATAACAAAAAAAACTTAACAAAGCGATCTCCATTTTCGTCATTTTCCATCGTTTGTGAACCATAAGCCATTTATCTGTAATAATGGCGAATAATTTACTATATAATAATAAATTTACATGGGGGTCAAGAATTGAAATTACCTACTGTCACTGACTCGGACTCAAAAGGAAAGAAATCCTGCTGTCTCATACTGGGAGACAAAAGGAATAACCCAAAAATAGAGTACAAACAGCCAGTGGTCACATGTTCCGATCGATCAATCAAGATATGGTACTGCCCATGTTTTCACCTAGTCTCCATTATATGAAGTTTTACAAGCCTTTGACCATAAACTCGGCTGTTGATAAGAGATGATGTGGGCGAATATGTTAACAGCTTATAACCAAGAATTACTAGCTCTCAAGGAAAGCTGCCAGAAAACATCATAAGTTGCTTGGCGACGACTTACGTGTGGTAGCTAGGATGGCAGGCATTCGCAAAATGCCCAGACTGCACAGACTCGATGCTCTGCCATAAACAAACGCATTTTTGTATTTATGAACCATGAATGTTAGAAGAGAACATCTACGTTCATTTTCCACAAAGAAATAACTGCTTTGAGTAGGTCACATACTATCTGGTCGCAGAAGCGGCGTCCTATAAAAAGACTTAACAGTGATGGCTCAGTGGCTTCTGCTATGGACTGCCGCGCAGCTGGTTCATGGTTCGAATCCCGCTGAGCTTCACCGCATGGTGGTATGGCGTTTTGCGACCACCTAAATCTGTCGCCATGCACCTAACGGTGTGTTCCGGCAGCTGTCCTTCAGTGTCAGTAATTCTAATTTAAGCCTATTTATCTTCAACCACATCATCACTTACCATCAGGTGAGATTGTGGTCAAAGTTTAATATAACTCATAACAACAGTCTTTATAACGACTGGTTCCTTTTCCATGCTTTGTACATAATATTGACCTAATTTTCAAATTTCTGAAGTCAATTGAGCCAATTACGACGATGCAGCATTCAAAATATTCAGACATGATAAGTATAGTCTAAACCTACTCAAATTCCTAACAAATTGGAACAACATTTTTCATGAACAGCTTTCAGTTTTCCAGAAAACCTAGAGCTAGTTTCCCCGGGTCCGAGTATTCGCGGAACATTACCACAGATTCGCTAATAGTTTCTCATAGACATCGTTACAGGTCAATAGTTTCATTGTATCAACGAATATGTGGTAGGAATTTGCGAAAGAACCCCACCATGCAAATCCGTATCTTAACGTAGTCGAAAATCTTACGAGTATTAGCGCAAAGCGTTCTATTAACTTCTCTATATACACATTTACAACATTATAAATTAGTGGTTGGTCATCACTTCAAATCCGCTTCCTCTTCATCCTCGACGTATAGCAGGTCCTCCATTTTTGTCATGAACTTACTGTCGAGCTCGTCTTCCACCGGTTGGGGGGAATCCTGTGGGAGAATAGTGAGGATAATAGCACGAACATGGCTTTCAAAAGTAGTGAAGTAGAATCGGTAGTGAGTAACAGGTGAGAGACAACTCTAGGAAGTAGTAGTTTGTATCACTAATCGTTATAATAATGATTTTATTGATAGCTAAGAACATCAACGGTTACGGTCTCGACGCATCGTGTCAAATACGTTTTACGTCCAATACCAAATTTTAGCCACTACTCATTTTGTCCAATACGATTCTAGTCAAATACGCATTTTGTCCAATACTTGATAATAACGTGTTTTACTTTGCTAAATTATGCTTTACTAAAACTACACTTGTACTATGTAAGAATAGTTACTGTATTTGTTGTCTGTCTATTATTCTATCGGTAATGTTTATAATAAAATGTTCTCAATTGTTGTGCTTTTTGGTTGGTAACCCATTGGTTCCAATATGTGAATTTTCCGGTGTAGACGAATATTGAGCCACTTGAGTTCGTTGCGATAGCATTATAAAAGTAAGATTTCATAAGGCTTTCTTTATAAACGTAACACGTATTGAACTTAAAGCGTATTAGACAAAGCGTATTGGACATTAAGAGTATTGGACAATCTGGCTATTGGACAAAATGCGAATTTCGGACAACATACGCATTGGCCGTAAAACGTATTTGAGGCTATGCGACGAGAGGAAGCATTTATCTATAGACTTTACATTCCCAAAATTTTAAACTATTTTTGGAACTTCTCAACGATAATGAATTTTCACATATAACTCACTTTAAAATGTGGATTCATCTTTAACAAATCTATTTAAGAAAAAATAAAATCGGACAACCGCATCCATGTGAAATGTATTATTTTCTTTCATTTTCGCGCATTTTGGACTCCAAAAATGTTGTAGCCGCCACGCGCACCCGCATTGAACTTCAATTAATTCATATTTTGTTTTATTTTCCGTTACAAGCTCCTTATTGATCTTCATCGCCCCCTTAAGGGCTTAAAAGATAAAAATATAATATAAATAAAATAGTGATAAGAAACTTTAAAAATATCCGAGTATTTTTTCCCGACGAGGCAAATACGTTAAAATTGTCGTCCGAAATGCAGATATTTTTTCAATTTTTTATCACTATTTTATTTAGTTTATATTTTCATTTACTTATATTCGTAATGTAGCATAGCAAATACGCTTAAATCCAATTCAAATCCAAATAAATTACTCCTACACTATTACTTCTTAAATGTTGATAGAATATGGACAAATCAGCATTTTGTTATAAAAAAAATTGACAACTCTTAGGCTATTTTTATTTACAAATCAAATAAGCAGCTTACCTTCCCACATTTAGAAGCATAACAAGGTAACAGCGTCTTGACTCCATGCACATACATTTCATGCAAACACTTATCACAAACAAATAAGGACTTGTTTCTAAATCCTAAACGGGTCTATTCACGCTCGAAAAAACATCAAAATTATTATATTTTGACTAACCTCGACGTTTCGATCTAGTTGCATTGACCGTGGTCACGAGTAGACCATGTTCAATGCAACTAGATCGAAGCGTCGAGGATAGTCAAAACATAATTATTTTGATGTTTATTCGTGCGTGAATAGACCCGTTTAGGATTTAGAAACATGAGCTTAGTTCACGAAAGTTTAAAGAAAAATAAGGACTTGTCATAAATAAAAACAATATATAATTAGCAGAATTTATTAAAGCAAACACAAGGTGATTACAAAACCGAAAGCAGTGGTTATTGCGACATTGACGCTTTAAGCTATCTTCCCACGGTCCGCGACTTCACGGATTCTAATCCAAAGAACAAATAAATCTACACTGATGCGGAAACAATCCATAATACGTAGACTTTATTAGACAATCCGTGGTGGTGATCGGTGAAATCACGCACTATGGGAAGCCTCTCTTATAAAAAAAACAAGAAAGAATATTCTTATACGATTTTAAGAGTATCACAAGTTGACCAGTAAACTGGCACCGCAATGCCATCTCCAATCAAAAGTGGACGGCCAATATTGGTGATATAAGTTCTTTTATGTGTTATTAAATTTCAGAACTTTTGTATTATAAGTTAATAGCGAATCTATTGAATGTATACTTCGGTTCATTACAATTACAGCCACGATCATAATTTTAATTGCGCTCAATTTTTCATCTGGTGAATGACCACATAAATATTGTAAAGTGGAAAGATTTGTATTTTTGTATGCAACGAATAAACTTAAAAACTACTAGACCAATTTGAATGAAATTTGATGTGGCAATAGTTTAGAGACCCGGGGAAGGACATAGGATAGTTTTTATGCAACTGCGCGAAAAGAGGTTAATGGTTTTGCCCGATATCCGACACGATATCCGACGCGCGGGCGGTGCCGCGGCCGGAAAGCTAAGGAGTAATAAAACAATTTACAGATAATTAGCTGCAAGATATTGTGTAGGTATGTAATAAGGTGTTGATTTCAATGATTTACAGTCAAAAACTGTGGTCAATTTCCAGAAATTTTACCTTAATTTAATGTGTACCTATTATGAGTCTGCACATATGTTTGTTTAAATGGTCAAGTATTTCAATGAAAGTAACTACTAAAATATAAATACTTTTTGAAGTGTCGTAACATAACAGCAGATTAGTAAAATAGCGTAGATAATATACCTTAATTTAAAATAACAAACATGCAATTTGGCAATTTTTTTGGTTGTAGCGATTATTACACATAATAAATAAACAATTTTAACGAAATTAGAATGTTTTCTCTCCTGACCACTGTCACTTTTTTTTTTAACTTAAGGGAAAATCGATTGTTAATTTGTACTTAAAGTTGTTTAATTACTAAACATGCTATTTATTTATAGGTGGGTACGAGTACATTATGATTTTATCACAGTCCAAAATATCACATGAAATAGAATAAAATTTATTAAATAATTTCCACCATTTTACTAAAACGAATTTTCTTTGAAATACAGGTTTATTGGTAAAATGCTAACAACATCTTAGGGTTGACTTCTGCTAATCCTAAGAAACATTTTGACATGCTTTTTTTTTGTTTCGATTTTTTTTAATTTTCTTTTGTTTTTTTTTATATGAACTTTCACTGAATAAGCACGAGGATCACCTGATGTCAAAAGTATCTTGTGCCTGTTATGTATTATTTCATATTGTTTATTACTTTGCTCGACGTAAATATTCAAAACTTTATTCTAAGGGACCACGGCGCGGTTCAGTGTCGCCGCGGCGGGCGCTCTAAGCTCACAGAAGGCATTAAAATACAAAAACAATACTTAAAATTATTAAAAAAAAAAATTAAAAAAAAAATCTCAAAATGTTTGTTAGGACTAGCAGAAGTCAGCCCTAAGAGGTTGTTAGCATTTTACCAATAACCCTGCATAGTTCAATTACCTTAATAAGTACTTCATTATGAATCGCTAAATCAATGAAAATGCGTCCATATGATTTATAAATTACGAGTAAAAAACCGGTTTATTGTTGTATTTTTTTTCAACTTTCGCTAGAGAATAGACCAGACTTATTTCGTAATCTGAGTAAATAAAAGCACTACTACAAAAGCAAAGTATCGGACTGTGACTTACATACATGCAAATATTAACAAACTGACAAGACATGCAATCAAAACAACAATAATAAAGCTAGGTTCCCACGGTCCGAGATTTCACGGAAGATAAAAAAAATAGTATGTATTGAAACAAAATTATATAATATCTACATATAATATATTTTTGGTCAATCTGTCATATAACACATGTCCGTGAAATAACGTACGCGCAGGCCCCTTAACATGATCTAACAATGAAAGCCCATAAACTTTAAAAATAAAAACAGTCATGCATCAAATCGTTTTGACGAAATAAATAACTTTAAAAGTTGGAATATACAATGCTAAAACGTCTATGCGTTCGGAAGACAATACATACAATATGTTATTGTATCGTTCTGTTACATACATATTCATAAAATTTTTGTACAAATATGTATTTCCAGCTTTATGGCTTGTTTACACAGTGCGAGCCACTTGCAACTAATAGAACGCTTAGTCACTTGTGCAATACTACTGTCATTACTTAGAGTAGTGTATGCTCTTGAGCATACATACGATGTCTTGTGTGTCCCTGTGTTGGTTAGCAAACGTCACTCTCACGAGAGCCATGGGCGAGAGTGAACGGTAGTGCTATTGTGATATACAAGGACATTGTCGAGCCAGTGAACGTGGTACGACGGATAGTAAAGCAACCCGTATAAGTAATGACAGTTGCTGCGGATGCGAATTCGACCGACTTGCAAGTCCTGGATAATAACACTGTGTAAACCAACCAATTGCAATCAGCATTGGCACAAGACAAAGCGAATAACATGCTACAACATATGATTTACAAACATGCAAAAGTTAGTAGAAAATATATAATCAAATCACCACACAAAGTTTAATAAAAAAAATAACAAATTAGGATCAGAGCAAGTACAGAAGATGCTTCATGCATTTGGAAATAAATTTGTCATCCAAAATTTAGACCCTTAAATAAGCATCTTATACATCATGAATGTGATAGCAAAAAAGGACTATCTACACGAAAATAGTACCAGGCATACGACGAAATGAAAAAAGCATTCCACTTGCATGTGCAATTGCACTCGCAATTAGAGTTGTCAAGTGAACTTCATACTATATCCGTGTAAACAGACCGTAAAATTTCAAGTACCTTTATGGGAAAATAGCACATAAAGGCCAAATTATTACTTTGCCCTAAATTGTTGAAATTTAGACAAAGTTGTTTCATATTGATTTTATTTTAAATGCTGGTTTAATGGCACACATTTCAGTCTTCCTGCATTTTTTTTATAAAATTCACTAGATTTATATATATGTAATTTACACCGTGTATAACAATCACAGAAATGGATTTCATTCATAATTTGGTGCGGTTTAGTTGTGTTCTGTTAAAATGATATGTTTTACATAAAGTTGTCAACTATAAGTTACAAGCTCACGCATAATTGTGAAATTGTGATATTTGATGTCTTACACGAAAAAATCGTGTCAGTCAGTGAATTGTTAAA
Source organism: Plagodis pulveraria (assembly GCA_963890685.1). Lineage (NCBI taxonomy): Eukaryota > Metazoa > Arthropoda > Insecta > Lepidoptera > Geometridae > Plagodis > Plagodis pulveraria. The sequence continues at coordinate 20,071,266 of OY982969.1, forward strand.
AAAAACTTTTATTTCTATTATTGCTTGAGTGTGACTGAATCATTGTGCAATTTAAAAAAAAAACAGTAAAATAGTACGAGACGCTCAAAATATTTAGGGAAATGTATGATGCAAATGTTGTTTCCTCATATATTAAATACGAAATATTCTAAATTGGTGAAGTTTTTGTATCCATTAAGCCACATCTAGGCTTCCAGTGACAACAGGGGGGGGGGGACATTCTAGCCAGGCCCGTGGGGTGCCGGGCTAGAATGTCAACCCTCCCCCCCATCTCTACCCGTGGGTGTCGTAAGAGGCGACGGAGGGTAACACACCAGAAGGTGGGCAGCAGCGCTTTCTGAGGAACTGATATCTCTCACTGCGATCCCCAAGCCGTCTGCCCAACGTGGTGATTATGGCAAAACTGAGGAGGCTGTGTTCAGCAGTGGATGATCCGGCTGATACAGTACAGTACAGGCTTCCGGTTTGCCAGTTATACATTTTAATATTATTATTAATTTTTCTGCAAATAAGTTAATAAGGAATTCCATACATAAAGATTTTTTCGAATAATTTTGTGAATTTTACGAAAAACTGGAACCCAGGATAATTAATATTAGTCTTAAATACATGCGAGCAAATTTCAATAAGTACGAACACTTGCTATGTGAAATATGACAAAACTAAGTTTGTATGGATAGTTCTAGGAATACATTTTCTTTAATATAAATTGTTTACTGCGACAAGATCCTCCAGCTAGTGTTCAGCCAGTGTGTAATTCTAACAGAACATTATTAAAGAAACAACTAAGTCGCACCAAATCGTGAAACGCAGATCACAGAATGTAGAGGCACACAAAGAGTTGTAACATTAAAGCTTGTGCAGTCGAAGGCGGGCGGAGACGAAGGCCTTTAGCGGAAATGCCGCCGTGACGGACACACCGACCAGCATTTACTCAAACGAGAGTCTAAGTACGAACACTGTTGAAGAATATTTCATTATCAATCTTAGATTTTTTTTTTTTAATGCTTGATAGGTTTACCTTTGACGACTATCTCACCTGATGGCAAGTGATGATGTGGTAGAAGATATTATTCAGACTAACCGAGAATTACTGGCTCTCAAGGATAGCTGCCGGAACACACCGTTAGGTGCTTGGTGGTAGATTCTACTAGACGGTGGTAGCTAGCCAGGCGGGCATTCGCAAAACCATCCACTATGCTATAGCAACTGCTATCCTAAGATGACAACCGGGACCGACGGCTTAATTTGACCTCCGAAGCACGGAACCGCTCAATAGTAATGTCACTAGCGGTCACCCATTCAACTCATGACCGCGGCGGACGTTGCTTAACTTTGCTGATCGGTTAAGAACAGCTAAACTTCGCTACGAAATATAGTATTGTTGTCATATTAGTATTGTTTTATTTATATATGTTTTTTTAATGATATATGACGTAACAAGCTCAATGCCCACCTGATGTTGAGCGGACTAACCTCTGCTTATTACAGATGCATTTAGTCATAAGTCACAAATTGCACTGCACCCGTGCCTTTGATACATAGTTGTTAAGTCTCATGTACTTGTAATTTCACTAGCTCTCAAGGACTGCTGCCGGAACACACCGTTAGGTGCTTGGCGATAGATTTTCTATTTGAGGATGGTACCTAGCTAGGCGGGCAATCGCAAAATGCCCTTCCACCATGCGGTGAAGCTCAAGCCAGCGGTGGGGACCGAACCAGAGTGCGGCGGGGCAGCCCATAACTATTACCGCTCGGTCATCATTGCTTCAAAAAGTTACCCTACCAAATACAACCGAGAAAGGTTAATAGACTTTGAACCTAGAATTACTGGCTGAGCAAACAGTTAGGTGCTTGGCACAGATTTTGTACTTGCTCTACTGAATCTGAGAAGTGGTTGCCGTTAGAATATCATTATTTTTGAGCTATTGGCCGGTGTGGTTCGACTGGAAGAACAAGGAAGGTATTTCAATGTGCCTGATTCTTTAAGAAGGAAGCCTATTGACATACCTATCTTTTCTTCGATGTGGCTAGTGTTTGTACAACCCGATTTAATCAAAACGAATCAAAGCGAAAAGCGACGCTAAAGCTCTCACTCGCACACTATAGCTGTCTTAAGTGTGCGAGTGAGAGACTTGTGAACGGTCTTGCAGATGAAAAGGTTCTAAAATGCATCGTCCTCTCTTGTTTAAGACATTAAAAATAATAAGATACACCGACCTCTATATTAAAATAAACATGCCGGCAACAAAGTTATTTAGAATACAATACATAATTTTATATTATTTCGTCATGCTCATGCTAAATATATCAAAGCATAAAATCTAGGCAAAATAACACATAGATATAATTACGATGGATTCGTATACATTTTGTTTCCAAACCGTTACTTTTTGTATATTTCGGAAGGTTTTGTAAGAAAGTGTATGTCTTATTGTTTATCCTGTTTTTTTTTTTAGTTTAAGCGGCAATGTTGCGTTTAAGAACCCGCACACCAAGTACCAAGTAAGTAAGTACTGTTTATCCTTGATAGATTAGCCTTTGACCACTATCTGACCTGATGGTACACACCGTTAGGTGCTTGGCGACAGATTTTCTACTTGAGAGTGGTAGCTAGGCAGGCGGGGATTCCCAAAACGCCCTACCACCACGCATGTTGATGTATGTGGAGTGTGTGTGAATGTCAGATTGTGGTAGTGTGTGTCAGTGTTCGTGTAATTAGGTATGTATGTATATATTTACCGGCGCGAGGTTGCGTGGGAAGGGCGACAAACAGATGATTAGTACAGTCATGTTGTCGCACCCGAGCCCGCCCGTGGCGCAGTTGGGCGCGAGGCAGCGCTGCATCAACGCTTCGCAAACCGCCGCCGGCTCCCAACCACTCAGCAATCGGACGCGGCAGAAAGATATCACTTCCTGGAATAATCGAAGACATAATAATAACAAATATTTTTAAAATATATTACGAAAACATCAAATTAATATTTTAATAAAACACCTAAAAAATATAAAAATATATCTAGTGACAATTCCGCCCAATTTTACTGCTAAGCCCACGTGACGTCACAAACGCGCCCGATCGAGAAATTTCTCGATCGTGCGCTCGAAGAGTCAAGACCTCCTGAGGATGCTTCGTGTACAATCGAAACGCGTCGAAGGTTCTTCCGGTTTGGCTGCGTGGCGTTTGTGACGTCACGTCCACTTAGCAGGAAAATTGGGCGGAATTGTCACTAGATATATTTTTATATTTTTTAATTGTTTTATTAAAATATTAATTTGATGTTTTCGTAAAATATTTTAAAAATATTTGTTATTGTTAAATATGGATTTCCGCAAAGTAACGCCTGAATCTATTCATTAATCGAAGACATACTAGATCCATGCTCGTAAACATGCAGCTACTGTGTGCAAAATTCTTAATTATTTCTGGCTTTACCTTCAAAGCTAGATGGGGTAGCAGGGTATTTTGTAAATGAACACCTACCAGCCACAACTTACCATGTATACAAAAATTAATATATTTTAACCAAATAAACATACATTTCACAAACACTTGTCATTCGCTCTGCTGTTGCTTTAAAAACCTTCTGAACCTATAAATTGTATTAGTAATGTAATGCCGTACCGAACATTGAAGTGTAAGACAAAGTCCGCAGTTGTTATGGACAGACATATTTATTTATGTGTTACAAGTAGAATATTTCAATATTAAAATTTGTAATTGACCTTCATAAGATTGTCGAAGACGCCTTAATAGAAGAGATGATTATGACTTATTTGACATTTGAGACAAATTATAATATGCGTATAAATAGTCAATCCGGAACGTGGATATTCGCCAAAGAACAAAAATCACCGACATAGCTCTCAGAATTTGTAAGTTGAAGTGGCGATGGGCGGGCCACATTGCTCGACGAACTGATAATCGATGGGGAAGAAAGGTTCTCGAGTGGTTACCACACTACACCGGAAGATGTAGGGCTGGTAGGTACTAGGTGGACTGACGACATCGTGAAAGTCGCGGGTAGCCAATGGTTACAAGCGGCTGATAGCCGTTCTTTGTGGCGGTTTGTGGGGAGGCATTTGTTCAACAGTGGACGTCTTCCGGCTGATGATGATGATGATGTATATATAGCCCCAAGGGGGCCGACATGGATTTCAGCATTTTGGACTTGGACCTCCTTGACGAAACAGTTAATAAGATTCATTGTCCTTCCGTGGGCGCATTATTGACTTATAAAAAAAATTCTTACCTCATTAGACAAAACTTCCCAAATGCCGTCGCAGGCGATCACGATGAACTCCCAATCGTCTGTCAGTTGTCTCACTTGCACATCGGGGAATGCTGTAAATAGAAAATATTTAATTATACTTAAGTAATTATTTTTCATAGAGATATTACTGTTGCATAAATATGCGGAGAAATTGTATATTGGAAATCCATTGCTAACGTGCTCAGCGGGCAGAGAATTTTTACTTTTTTGCGGAAATTTTCATATATTTAATATAGTAATACCACAAACGGCTAAACAGTAGATTGTATGGGAAATTAAAAGATTTATTTTATTATTTACAAGAACATTGTTATTTTAATGACAATAACAAGACATTTCTTACTTTTTATAAAAAGACAAACTACGTCTAATTAGTACAATGAGGTACGATATCTCACATTTACGAGTGCATATAAGCCTTTAAGCCAACTCGTAAGGCGAGGGCTGAAAAGTCAAGGGTATAATAGTCTTTACTACACGAGTTGTTCACTCAACTTTTCACTTCATGGTTACTACATGTGAATAAGTCAGATAGCTCCGACTATAGTTTCAACCGACCACCAAATGTGGTTGAAACTATAGTCGGAACTATCTGAATTATTCACGTGAGTTATCCCGTATATATCCCTAATATAAGTGAAAACAACGTTAGTTTTTATAGTAAAAAGGTTACTAAATGGTTACACAAAAGCTCGCGGTGGAAGCGCATGTTACATATGGCCGTCATATTTGTCGCTTTGTCGCCAAGCATTATGTGTTACGGCAGCTATCCTTGAGTAGCCTAGTTTATTTCGCGTACTTCCACAGTATTATGTCGTATGGTGTATTGCTGTGGGGAACTGCTGCTGAGATAGAGACAATCTTTATCATACAAAAGCGTGCAATTCAAGCCATATATAAAATGGGTCCAAGGGAATCTCTGAGGGATCTTTTTAAAGAAATTGATATTTTAACTTTAGCAAGTCTGTATATATTTGAAAATATTATGTATGTTCGTAAAAATTTGAGTAAAATTTAAATTAAACAGTGACAATCACGATTACAATACTAGGAATAAAGATAAAATAGCGGTGCCAGGTTTTAGATTAGCAAAGACAAATAAATGGTCCTTCTTAGGTAATTGTGTGCGGTTTTATAATAAAGTTCCCAAACATATTACAACGCTCACAGAAGGGAAATTCAAGTTGCATGTGAAAAACATATTGATTATAAAATCCCACGACACAGTTTCTGATTACATAAACGACAAAAATGCCTGGACAATTCCGCCTCCGCCAAGCTATTGCCTGTCACCTACATAATTTAAACAAATATTCTAATAACTCTATTATATAGTAAGTATGTAACACATTGTTAAAAGATAATAACAAATATTTTTAAAATATTTTACGAAAACATCAAATCAATATTTTAATAAAACACTTAAAAATATAAAAATATATCTAGTGACAATTTCGCCCAATTTCGACAATTTCGTCAAGAGTCAAGACCTCCTGAGGATGCTTCGTGTAGAAGCGAAACGCGTCGAAGGTTCTTCCGGTTTGGCTGCGTGGCGTTTGTGACGTCACGTCGGCTTAGCAGGAAAATTGGGCGGAATTGTCACTAGATATATTTTTAAGTGTTTTATTGAAATATTGATTTGATGTTTTCGTAAAATATTTTAAAAATATTTGTTATTATTAAATATGGATTTCCGCAAAGTAACGCCTGAATCTATTCATTGTTAAAAGATGTTTAAAAGAATGGCCCCGAGTTTCTTGCCCGTTCTTCTCGTAGTGGCTCTATACAATTTATTTGCTGAACGTGGCAGTACAATGTAGAATATTTCAATACTAAAATTTGTAATTGACCTACATACGAGCGTCGTAGACGCCTAAAATGAATAAATTATTTTGACTTTGACTTTGAGTATGTCTAGATTGAGTCTATTTCAACTTCAACCACAACAAGATTAAGGCCAAAGGTTAGCCAATTAGTTATAGAAAATCCTAGCTGCACCTACCTGTGACGATTTGTTGCTGCGGTGAGAGCCGATAGTTCCGTTTGAACACGTAGTCTCCCAAAGCCCGCGACAGCGCCAAGTTACCATTGACACGGTTCAGCTGAACCCACCCGCCACCGGCCGTGATCCGACGAAGCTCCTCCTCATTGTTGGGTTTGTGATCGTATGACAGCATTTCCACCTGAAAATGCCAGTCACGGTCATCAGTTTTCATTGGACTTCCGGGTCTTTTTCACAAAAAAATATTGACTTTATTATAAAAAGCCGAAGGTAGATAGGCAAATCACCTTTGATCGAGGAGGCTGTGTTCAGCAGTCGACAATCTCGATGATAATCTAATCCCCACGCTTGGCAGGCGGCTTGGGGGTCGCAGTGCGAGATATCAGTTTCTCAGAAAGTGCAGCTGCCCACCTTCGGTGTGTTACCCTAGGTCGCCACTTACGACACCCACGGGTACAGATGGGGATGACATATGTCATTATAGCCTGGCACTCCGTGGGTACCGTGCTAAGCCCCAATAATTCAGCTGACACCTACCTACGTTAGCTCATATCTTCTCTCAGCGTGATTTGGTCAAGGTCTATGCAACTACTCTCACAATACAAACCCCTAAAAACTCACTGTGCCCCATACGCTGGGTAGAACAGTAAAGAGTATGGTCCTTAATGAGCACCACATCTGCTGTACTGCCTCCGTCCTTCTCATGCAGAATATCATCTTCCAACATTTGAAGCAGTGATGGCTCAGTGGCTTTGGCTATGGACTGCCGCGCAGCAGGTCCATGGTTCGAATCCCGCCACGGGCTTGAGCTTCACCGCATGGTGGCCAGTGAAATTACAGGCACATGAGACTTAACAACTATGTTTCAAGGTGACGGACGCAATTCGTGACTTGTGACGAAATGCATCTGTTATAGGCAGAGGTTAGTCCGCTTAACATCAGGTGGGCCTCGAGCTTGTTCCGTCACAATAACATAAAAAAATATATAAAAAATGGTCTAGTTCTAGGATACCCACGCTCACATAAACCCCCTTACCGTTCCCCGCACGCTGGCCACAGCCCGAGAATCGCCCACGTTAGCGCAATAAAGAGTGTTCTCTTTAATCAGCACCACAACCGCCGTGCTGCCGGCTACCTTCTCCTGCAGCATATCTTCTTCCAGCATAGCTTGGTCCAGGTCTAAGAAACCCTGGAACGAGAGGAGAAATATATTTGTTTAGTTGCATTCCATGTGTTTCCCATCTTGTTTTTTTTAGAGCAAGCTCCCTCGGACACCTCGCGGAAAATTGGGATAAAAATTACCTTTCGAGCACTTTCACCACTTCTACTTAGAGCAAGCTCCCTCGGACACCACGCGGAAAATTGGGATAAAAATTACCTTTCGAGCACTTTCACCACTTCTACTTACAGCAAGCTCCCTCGGACACCACGCGGAAAATTGGGATAAAAATTACCTTTCGAGCACTTTCACCACTTCTACTTAGAGCAAGCTCCCTCGGACACCACGCGGAAAATTGGGATAAAAAATACCTTCGAGCACTTTCACCACTTCTACCCAAATGGTACTTCATTTGCCTGGTGGTAGATTTCTTTGGCAAAGAGGAAAGGAGAAAATCTGTCGCGAAGGACCTTACGGTATGTTTCGGCAGCTATACTTTAGAGCCAGTAACTCTAAGTTAAGCCTATTTAACACCTTCGACCACATCGTCACTGACCATCAGGTGAGAATGTAGTAGTGAGCAAACACTACGGTGTTTAGCCTTCGAGGGCATGTAAATGAGAATTCAAGCGAAAATACTGGGCGAACGAGACTTAAGAACTAAAGTCTTGGATTGGAGCGCGCAATGCAGTGTCATGCAAAGCGAGAACATACACTGCAAATGTAATAGACATGTTTTACGCTTACCGTCAAGAGGGAGTTTAGTCAGCCTTGCCACTACATAAAATTAAACTAAATAACAATAACTAATTTTATTTAAAAAGGGAGCTTCTATTATTTACACAATTGTATTTCCGGTTGTCTGTGTTACGCGCCTACTATTTTACGTATAGCAATTTGTTATAGCAATGTTTCATGTGACAATTTGTTTCATATTTATATAATAAAGGGTAGGCCTTTTTTAATTCTCTTCACAAAAGCCGATCTTCGGTCACAAAAACCACCGTGTTCGGTCCATAAAGCTGTAATATTTCTATATATCGCTATTAAAACGCTAGAACTGTACAAAAATCTTGTTACAAAATCAATCAACTATACTACGAGGGTGAATCAAAAAGTTCTTAGAAGTGCATATATATGAAACCTTTTTGGATCAAGTTCGATATTCAAATTAAAGAGTGTCTATCACACTATATTTATGCAGACTGTCACTTATTTTTGTCAGTTCGTTCGCATGTAATAAATTTTTTTGTGCAACGAGTTGCTAAAAAGTCAAAATTATGGATAAAAGTGAGTTACGTGCGGTGATAAAATATCTCAGTTTGAAAAAAATGTCTACGAAGGAAATTTTTTTGGACATTCAGCAGACATTAGGGGGTGATGCTGTACCCTATTCTACGGTTGCGTACTGGGTGGCTGAATTTAAAAGAGGTAGATCAAGCTGTAAAGATGACCCGCGTTCTGGGCGGCCTTCAACCTCCGTTACAGAAGAAAATGTCAAAAAGGTTGAGAATCTGGTTTTGGAAGACAGAAGAATGACTATAAAACATATAGCTGAGATCCTAAAGATATCTTTTGGTAGCGTTCAATCCATTTTAATTGATTCACTGGGGTTCAAAAAAGTGTCTGCAAGATGGGTGCCACGAATGTTAACCGACGAAAACAAAAAGCGACGTTTGGAAATTTCCAAGCGTAATCTCGAAATGTTCCAGCGTGATCCGGATAATTTTTGCCGTCGTCTTGTCACCATGGATGAAACGTGGGTCCACCATTTTGATCCTGAAACTAAAAGACAAAGCATGTCTTGGAAACGACCATCCTCTCCATCCATTAAAAAATTTCGAGTTGCTCCTACCGCTGGCAAAGTTATGGCCTCTGTGTTCTGGGATAGTGAAGGAATCCTTTTTATTGATTACATGCCAAAAGGCCAGACGATTACTGGACCCTATTACGCAAATTTAATCCCGAAAGTGCGTGAAGCGATTAAAGAAAAACGTCGTGGAAAACTGTCGTTGGGCGTGTTGTTCCTTCAAGATAACGCTCCTGCTCATCGATCGGAAGTTGCGGTCAACGCAATCCGCTGTGCTGGCTTCAATCTCCTTGACCACCCACCATATTCTCCGGACTTAGCCCCAAGTGATTTTCACTTGTTTCCAAAATTAAAAGAGGAAATTCGTGGAACAAAATTTCACGATAATGACGCGGTTATAGCTGCCGTAGAGGACTTTTTCGAGAGTCAAGAAAATATTTTTTTTTCACAAGGAATAAGGAAGTTAGAAACGCGTTATTCTAAATGCATTGCATTGGAGGGAGATTATGTAGAAAAATAAAATATTATTATTTAAATCTTTGCATTTTTTAATATTGATTCCAAGAATTTTTTGATTCACCCTCGTACATTAATTCGATAAAGAATTAACAGTCTGTCCATCCGTCTGTCACATATTATGTTAGCTACATCAAATATTTAAATACATTGAATAATTAAAATTAACTTATTTAATCACCTTACATATTATATATTTTGTGTAAAATTCTGACCCAAAACCGAACATCAGAGTAGAAATTCAATTAATCTATTTTTGTAGGAATATACATTCAAAAGTAGCCAAAGATATATAAAGTGCAGCGGTCCTCCTGTAACTTTCACTAAAATATAAACAATTATATCCTTAAGCAGTCTGTGTTAAACATTTCGTACAACATAAACAGGATAATAATAATAAATGTATTTATTTCTCAAAGTTTAGTACCAAAATTAATACTAGCCTATATTTTTTGTATATTTATACTCGTAGTGTTATAGGAACCACACCTATCTATGGATAATCGCATCTATGTGATGAGTGTTATTCTTTCTAATTTTTGCACGTATATCACAAACAAAAGGTCGTATCTGCTACGAGCAGCGCGCATTAAGATTAAACTTTATTTAATTGTTTTATTTTCCATCATAAACTCCCAATTGATCTAAATTGTATCGTACCTTAAATAAACTGTGCATTAGATATGCTGTTATTTAACAAAAATTCGGCAAAATACGAGTCAGATTTGCGCACAAAGGGTTCCGTATCATTACCTATACCTCATTAGACACCATATTATAAGATTTTTGTTTTCACAATGGGTACGGAACCATTCGTGCGCGAATCCGATTCGAACTTGGCCGTTTTTTGTTTATTATTGTTAAAGCGGCAACAGATATAAATCATATGTGAAAATTTCAACTGTCTAGCTATCACGGTTCATGTGATACATCCTGGTGACAGACAAACGGACAGTGGGGTCTTAGTAATAGGGTCTTTTATATTGAAATTTCCGCATTCAGAAAAATTTGCAATAATGTAAAGTACATCCCCTACGGGGTAAACCTGAAAATATATCTGCTGTGATTGCTCTTTTCTCTTATTATGTTACTAATTCAAACTTGAGATGTATGAGTATAGTGAATAGCGTGAAGAAGGATATGTGATACTTTACAATTTCAATACCAACCAATGAAGCATTGATGGCTCAGTGGCATTGGCTATTGCTTGCCGCGCAGCAGGTCCATGGTTCGAATCCCTCCGCGGGCTTGAGCTTCACCGCATAGTGGAAGGGCATATTGTGACCACCCTCAAGTAGAAAATCTGTCGCCAAACACCTAACGGTTGTTCCGGCAGCTGTCCTTAACAGCCAATGTGAAATTACAGACACATGAGACTTAACAAAATATGTCTCAAGGTAACGAGCGCAATGCAATTCGTGACTTGTGATGAAATGCACCTGTTATAGGCAGAGGTTAGTCCGCTTAACATCAGGTGGGCCTCGAGCTTGTTCCGTCACAATAACATAAAATGAAAAACCCAAAGTAGTTTTGACCTTTTGGGTACAAAAGCCTCAAAAGGATATTAAAAAGGTATGAGCAATATTGTAATTGATCATACTCCAATGCAGTGTATTCTTGAGTTTGGCTTTGCATGTTAACACACCATTTCGGCTACTGACGGAATCGTGTAGTACCAATTAGTAGAAAAGGAACCAATTATTAACATTGGCTAATTTGCATTATATGTAGTTACACCGCGCCGCGCGTCCTAAACCACCTTGGCAATAACGCACGCCAATTCGTACTGACTCATATTCTTCAAGTTCAAGAATAGTTGTATGCAGTTTTCATGCTGTATTTAATTGGTATGCAAAACTGTCATTCATATCAGGTGACCTTACGAAATATATGAAGCAGTGATGGCTCAGTGGCATTGGCTATGGACTGCCGTGCAGGTCCATGGTTCGAATTCCGCCGCGGGCTGCTTCACCGCATGGTGGAAGGGCATTTTGCGAGTGCCCGCCTGGCTAGCGACCACCCTCAAGTAGAAAATTTGTCGCCAAGCACCTAACAGTGTGTTCCGGCAGCAATCCTTGAGAGCCAGAAAAAATACAGGCACATGAGACTTAACAACTGTACGTCTCAGTGTCACGGGCACAGTGCAATTCGTCGTTGACGAAATGCATCTGTTATAGGCAGAGGTTCCTCCACTTAATATCATGTGGGCCTCCGGCTTGTTCCGTCACAATAACATAAAAAAATCTATGCTAGTTAAATAGGGTTTTTTTCTTTTTTAGTTTGTCCTTTCGAAATAACCATGCTAATTTAAATAGATTTTATTTCCTTGAATAAACATTAAATTTAATTGTTATCATTGTCTATGATTAATATATACTCAGTAGGCACACTTACTTGCTTCATTGCCTCCTCAACATTTCCTAGATGATACTCAGGTCTCGCTGTGACGAACTTGTGAAGATGCTTCCCCGCATACTCAGCAATATTTGCTCCTGAAAGGTTTAGATTTTCATTATAAAAATACATTGTTTCATCCAAAAAATAGTATCATAGTAAGTGAAAATCTGTGGTCTCTGCCTACCCCAAAGGGAAAGAGGCGTGGTTTTTATGTATGTATATATAAGTTTTCTACTAACCGCCATGACCATCATAAACAGCAAAGAATGCAGTGCCAGGATCATCAGGCAGAGATAGTATATGTGTGTGGGAGTCATCCATGGAGACTCGCCAGCCCTGCATGCAAGAAGAGCCGACCAGGTACCTGCTGTCTTGACATGTCGACGATTGCTTCTCCGTCACAGGCTCTGATAGGGTTTGGCCCATTACTCTGTAACAACATATAAAAGGATTTGTACCAGGAAATCCCATGGAAAAGGGAAACATTCTCTTCTTACCTTTATTTCTGCTATGCGTTTGTATATATTTTGCTGACAGAAAATTAAATACTTACACAATATGTAATGAGTTTTCATTCAAATTTATGGGCATTTTGATGCTTACTTTCCAACTTAATTGTGATTGCCAGCACACATGCTGCTATTGAACCCTATTCTGTGGCACAATACTAATACTAGTAAATAGTACCATGTTTTTATTTACATAGATTTTTTCTTTCTTCTGTAAAATGTACAGATCTCTTTGCCATATATATAAACAAATATTATGACCTAACAAATGAATTAACCAAAAATGGTTATGTGGTTAATTTATATGCTGTAGAAGTTGGAGCAAGGGGTATACCAGCGAAATTCCTACATAACCTACTTAAAGACCTTGGCCTACCAAGAACAACCGTAACTTCCATCCTCGAACGTGTATCTAAGGCGGCATTAGTAGGATCTTTAGTTAGTAAGTTGGATCTTACCAAATTTGGTTAGGTACGGGAGGAGGCTCGAGCGGTGAAGGGGAGCATTGATATATCGTAAAGGGGCCCCTTAAACCTACTCCTAGGTTGCAAGTCCCAGGCCCCTCTAGCCTTTTCCTCTGCAACGCGATGGACCCGGCACCCGCACGGTGAATCCATGGAATGCTAAGTCATTCGTCTCTATTCATTTTCAATTAAAATACTCTATATAATTAGAATATTTATACAAGAAAGAATGAGAATATGAAAATTCTGTTAGATGGAAAAATCAAAGTCAAAGTCAAAGTCAAAGTCAAAATCATTTATTCAATTTAGGCGTCTACGACGCTCTTATGAAGGTCAATTACAAATTTTAGTATTGAAATATTCTACATTGTACTGCCACGTTCAGCAAATAAATTGTATAGAGCCACTGCGAGAAGAACGGGCAAGAAACTCGGGGCCATTCTTTTAAACATCTTTTAACAATGTGTTACATACATACTATATAATAGAGTTATTACAATATTTGTTTAAATTATGTAGGTGACAGGCAATAGCTTGGCGGAGGCGGAATTGTCCAGGCATTTTTGTCGTTTATGTAATCAGAAACTGTGTAGTAGGATTTTTTAATTAAATAATAATAGGCTACTAGCAATATTTAAACCTTCCACTACAGTTTTCTGACTCTAGTCACTTTACGACTAAGCTATAGTTGCTCTATATACACGTCATATGAGGTGTTTCAAATGTGCTACCATAGCTTAGGCTTAATTGCAATAACCGTTTGTCGTACCAGCCAGTATTTTTTTCTAAGATCAAAGTATTTTTCTATAAATTGATATTATCGAATGTAAAGGTATACTTAAATATAAATAAATAGGTATTATTAGAAAATATATATTCATGTATAAAATTAAACTACAATTTGTTTATTGCGCATAAAAACGTAATAAGATAGGATATCATTTTTACCGGTGTTTAAACCAGTATGTAAATGATGTTGTTAGAAACAGTTTCAACTGTATATACATTTGTAATAAAAAATCTGTGTGTGAGTTTTGTTAATGTGCTATTTGCATTAATTACTGTGTGAGAGATGTGCCTCATTTGGAGTAGTTTGTCCTTGAGAGCCAGTAATTCTAGGTTAGCCTGAACAACATCTTCAACAACATTGTAACTTACCATCAAGTGAGATAGTGGTCAAAGGCTAGCCTATCAGATAATAAAAAATAAACAAAAATTTAACTTATTATTTGGAACCATATCAAAGAGGGTGGGATAATGTCTGCATACTATTCAACATCTGTTGGCATTATGTAGTAAGAGATAATGGATTTATGCATATGAGATTTAGACAGGACTCAGAATGTGTTGTTAAAATGAGAAGATACTACAAGAACTACATTTACTCAGCAAATTGAAAGATCATATTACAGTATTTTTGATAACTTGTGATTATTAACTGCAATGTTTAAACTACCAGCCACCACTCACTATCAACAGGATATTCACCCCACCACCTTGACCTTATGTGCTTGACTATGCAATGGTTCTCTAGAAACTTTAAACTGCATACTATTTATTTATATGTTTATAGACGAGCAGCATAATTGCTACATATCACCAACTATATCACACAGTTTCGAAAGTCATTAATTTCAGTTTGGATGTTCACTTATTAAGGTTAGTTTATTGGCTTGTAGCCAGTTATCGAGGGTAAAGATTTGAGAGAACTTCCCACTGAGGCTTTTCCTCTGTAATATGATATGGGGTTGTTTAAAAACGTCATAAGGTTCCTTAGACTTATTACTAGGTTGGCAGCGTGTTGGTAACCCCCCTGGTATTACAAACATCCATAGGCGACCGTGACCACTATCCATTAGGTGGATTGGCTGTCTGTCTACTATTAGGAATTAAAAAGAAATACTCAATCATGTTTACATATTAATATCAATTAAGTACTTATGAAATCACAAAAGAAATTACAGTTAGGCAATTAAAAGGTTATGCAATTTTCATTTTGATAAAATGTGATGCAATTTTAACTGTACATTAGTATATTTCATTGCTATTTCACCACTGATAGATCAGCCTTTGAACTATTATCTCACTTATTGGTTTATGATAATGTTATTGTTGGGTGAATGATTACCATTCTCCCAACATAATTATAATTTTTTGCTTTGATTATATTGACAGCCACCTTTCTCAATTTTCTAAGGTGTTCTGATTGGTAAACAAATGACATACATAATATAGACATGAATGGTACTGAATCCATTTTACAATTTACACATGTTTGACTCCAACTTTATGCTGGAAATCAACAGAGAGGTTGACATTCAGTTTTCTCCACTGACTAGCCAAAATTACAATTATTCTGCTATTGCCCCTTCAAATACTCATTCTATGAAATAAATTACACAGTCAAGAGCTTTGAACAGGTTCGGCTGAAATATGTCACTGTGTAACTTGTACACCATACAGAGTAGTTCCTGAGTGATTCATATGTTAAGTTGTTATAATTGTTAATTATTATTGTGTCCACAGTAGCTTTAGGCTTCTTGAGGATAACAGTGTAAGATTGGCAGTAGTTTACTGCTGCCAGTGGGCAGCACTGGCGACAGTAAATAACTGCCAATCTTTGATATTTCCCTTGTGAGATTTCCCATTACACCTTTATCTACTCTTACAGGAAGGTATGGGAGGTGCAATTCTTGATCGGCAACCTAACTGTTTGCACTATTTATGGGACTTTTACAGGTAATCAGGATGATGAAGCATGCACAGCCTCAGATACTTATATCATCATTACAGTTCAATTTGAAGCAATACCTAGGAATTCCTCATATTGTATTTAAAAAAATTATCATACATTTTATTTATGGAGAATCTTTTGTAGCTACAAAATGAAACATAAAATTCATTATTTTACTTGTGTGTGTCTATATGAATAGAATCAAGATATAAAATCATATATTGTTTTACCTTTGAAATCGGTCTGTATTCATACATTAATTGGAAATTATACTTTGACACATTTGGAATAGAGGCGAAGGAAATTCTGCCACTGTTCTCACAAATACTAATTTTCAAATGTTACAATATAAACATTTTTTATCACATGATTCTCTATTTTCAATTATTCAAAAATGAATGTGTACTATAAGACTTTCTTAGATATGTTTTCCAGAACTGCAATCTGTAAAAGTAAATTATTGAAAGCAAACTATCACCTACTTTCACAATCTTATCAGCATTATATCTCATTTAAAACAGGCCTCAGCAGTTAATGATATGATATTGATCCACTTGACCTATTTCTGAAGCTGTTAGTGAAGGCAGGACTTGAAAAGGTCAATGATGTTACTGGAATAGACTTTTGTAATTTGATAGTTCAAAAGCGACATTATGTAAACTGAAAGTTTGAATAAAGATGTACCTACCATAAACTTTGCGGTTTACTGTGTAAACAAGCGGTGAACATCTGCGGGATATCCAAGGATGTGACTAACTTCTGATGTCATTCACAATTTTACAGTGGTTCCGACATTACGATCGAAGTTTTATCTCCACAATAAAACTTAACACAGCTATGGTTCTATTACCTACGTGTATTCTATCACGACAAGAACACAAAAAAAGGAAAAATACATACAGAAAACTGGCGAACCAAGATATTACATTAGTTTGCGGAGACGACTAAGGACAGAATAACCCAAAGGTTACACTTGGTTTTACTTACAAATGTTTTTATTATTTCTTCTTATATGATAAGACACAGGTTTTTGTTTTTTTATTGCACAACAAAGCTATAAATTTAAAATGCGTAGTGTAAACTGGTAGTGGTCAGAATATGTAAATACATCACTCTGGAATGACAGATACAACAGCAGTGCTGCCAGCTCTGGCAAAAGGTTTGTGACAGTAGATGGTCTAAAAAAAAATTAAGCATTTTACTCTATTGGTATTATTTTTATATAAGTGTCAGATGATGACTCTTCCCTGCTCATATAAAACAGGTTTTACACAAACATATTGCCTATGGTAATAAGTTACAACAAAACCGACACCAATTAACAAATGATGATAATGATGATGGTCTCTATCAGTTATTTTAAAATTATCTCGCTGTTTAACGCATGATAATAGGTAGATACGCTCCTAATTCCAACACCACGACAATCTATTATAAGTTTATTAATACGATATATTACATTGCAATCTATTAAATTCATTATTCGTATTTAACCCATAACTAAATCATTCGTCCTAAAACGGACGGTTTCAGCGAAAAAAATTATAATAATCCTACCTTAATAGAGCGTTCTGGCAGCACTGAAGAACACCGTCAGATTGAGAAATAAAGGTGCTTACCATTTGAAGTTAAATTCACCAAAAACGCTAAAAACGATCACACTCCCAAAAAGTTGTTCCACATGGGTCTTGGCGTTATTTTCGCCATAAACGCTTCATCTAATGTCAAAAGTGACAGAAGTGGCAAATTTTAGTGGCATTTTTAGCGTTCTTATCCTAAATGGAACAGGGGAGAACAGTTACAAACGATCACAGTGATCACAACCATAGACGCAAATGTCATCAAAATTATCGAAAATAACCATAATAGCGTCAAATGGAATATACCCAAAATAGGTAGTCCGTGAAGTGCACGGACAATGACAATGACATACATTCAAGGGTGCGTTCGGCCATCATTCGATGAATGTAAAACTTATAAACGCTTGAGAGTGATGTTCGAAAATAACTAAGGTGAATTTTTACATAAATTCGAGGCCGAAAAAAAAGTAATCATTCACGTGACTGTTATATCTGTTAGCAGATGCAAAACTTTAATGTAATTCGAGAATCAGAAAAAGACAATTGGTAACTAATAAAATTATACTGGTCTGCCTGATCTTACTGTAATAGAGTAATAATCAGTTTGGCCACATCGAGCATTCAATATAGTTATACGAATACATCATTGTTAAATCATGTTTATGTATATCAAAGAATATTCAAATTTTACATATTAATATGTTACCAATTAACAATTGACTCTGGGTGCATACAAACAATCGGGCCCTCTTAATTGTGTGTTCAGATCTCATATCTGATTTATTTTTGTATAAGTGCATATTATTTTTACAGGAACCGCCAATTCTAATATATAAATCCCATAGTAATTAAACAACTTAAATGGTTGAAATCACGTATATATATCATTATTTTTGTCCCGACGTTTCAAACACTTTACAGTGATCGTGGTCACGGGGTGTAACCGTTTAAAGTTGTTTAATTACTATGTGGAAACACGAAAACCTAAGACAACATTATATAAATTCCCATTTAGGTCAAGTATCTTTTTCCCTTAAAGAAATCGCTTTTTTTACTATATACTCGTAAGCTTATTTTTTGTAGCATAAAAGTTTTCTAGGCATCGACCAAGTTTCCCCAAAATATAATCCCATAACTAAGCAAAGGGTAGATGTTGCCATAGTATGCACTTTTGGCGACATCTGCCAGTGATACATCAATCAACATCGATAGCGCGTAGCAATAGCTTGAGATTCGATTATTGATTTTTATATTTATGATAAAAAAATGCTGTTAGAGACCAGGGTGCTTGAAGGTTTATAAGAGCTTTTTATGTTTGAAAACACGGGTGTTTGAGCGTGAAACAACTTACTGTGAGTCGATATGACTATCACGTTTAACACGTGCGCGACCGCGGCGGACGTACCACACTCAACGTCCTGAGGAAGGCTTCCTCAGGCTAGCTACCACTCTCAAGTAGACAATCTGTCGCCAAGCACCTAACGGTGTGTTCCGGCAGCAGTCCTTGAGAGCCAGTGAAATTACAGGCACTGAGTCTTAACAACTATGTCTCAAGGTGACGGGAGCAGTGCAATTCGTGACTCGTGATGAAATGCATGTGTTATAGGCAGAGGTTAGTCCGCTTAACATCAGATGGGCCTCGAACTTGTTCCGTCAATATAACATTAAAATAAAAAGTTTACCTATACATGTCGCTCCATCCCAAACGATGGTTGAGATTAAATTAAGAACGTAAATATTTTTTGCTTAGTTTGAATAGTTTCTAAGTTTTTAGTGATTAATTTTTATAATTGCGAAATATATGCAAGGGTCGGGAAATTATTATGACCACTAAGTACTAAGTTACTAGATTACAGGAAAGACTACAATAAAGCATTACATGACGTTTAACCTTGATAAACTAACAACTGTTACACTGCGCGCACTGGTAATAAATCACTTGTTTTCGAACGCAGTCTTAGTATTAAAAATTAGAGAACGCGGTCTTTTAAAGCGGGAATTTCAAATTATAAACATTTGTGGTTTTGTTGCTAGTTGGTCTAAATAATAACTATATTAATTGTACTTGATCACGTATATGCGAGAACTACTACTACTAACATTAGGCCGCTTTCATATCATCAGAGTGAACCTGGTCTACTTTAAAGAGTCCACTAGGATGCTTATATCTATTGTGCCTTACTCGTATTGTGCCCACCGGGGATCTGAGTACCTACTTACACTCTGATCTAAGTACCTTTTTCTATGCCTCATTGGTTAGCCTTTAAACACTATCTCACCTGATGGTAAGTGATGATGTGGTCGAAAATGTTGTTCAGGCTAACCTAGAATTACTGTCTCTCAAGGTCTGCTGCAGGATCACACCGTTAGGTGCTTGGTGACAGATTTTCTACTTGAGGGTGGTAGCTAGCCAGACGGGCATTCGTAAAAGGCCCATTCCATAATGACTGCCATCCTAAGGCAACAACCGGGACCGACGGCTTAACGTGCCCACGGAAACGCTCAGTAGTAATGTCACTAGCCACCCCTCCAACTAATGAACGCGCGCGACGTTGCTTAACTTTGCTTATCGATTAAGAACAGCTAAGCAAATTACGCTACGAGCGCTTCGAACACTAATTTTTATTAAACTACATTACTTACCGGTTACTACCATATGTATATCAAACTGTTCGAGTAATATTACAGTGAGCATCCAACTAGAGTTTCTGATTGTGTCCATGCGGCTTTAGGTAGGTACTTACAGGAACAGTGGTCAAAGAATCTTAGCAGTCTAGTAGTATGTATGCTACAACTACATTTTATCCGTATTTAAAAACATTTCCTGAGGAAGCGCGATATATACGGTTTTGAGTAGCAGTAGAGAGAGAAAGAGAGTCTTATGCGAGTGCG
Organism: Plagodis pulveraria; assembly: GCA_963890685.1. Classification (NCBI taxonomy): domain Eukaryota; kingdom Metazoa; phylum Arthropoda; class Insecta; order Lepidoptera; family Geometridae; genus Plagodis; species Plagodis pulveraria. Next base: position 20,091,603 of record OY982969.1, read on the forward strand.
TCCGGGGAAGTACTGTATATTTGTACCGCCAAAGCAGTAATGTTGATTACTCATTTAATAATTCGAGCCATATATAAAATGGGTCCTAGGGAATCTCTGAGGGATCTTTTTAAAGAAATTGATATTATAACTTTACCAAGCCTGTATAAAATATTTGAAAATATTATGTATGTTCGTAAAACTTTGAGTAAATTTAAATTAAACAGTGACAATCACGATTATAATATTAGGAATAAAGATCAAATAGCGGTGCCAGGTTTTAGATTAGCAAAGACAAATAAAAGGTCCTTCTTAGGTAATTGTGTACGGTTTTATAATAAAGTTCCCAAACATATTACAACGCTCACAGAAGGGAAATTCAAGTTGCATGTGAAAAACATATTGATTAAAAAATCCTACTACACAGTTTCTGATTACTTAAACGACAAAAATGCCTGGACAATTCCGCCTCTGCCAAGCTATTGCCTGTCACCAACATAATTTAAACAAATATTGTAATAACTCTATTATATAGTAAGTATGTAACACATTGTTAAAAGATGTTTAAAAGAATGGCCCCGAGTTTCTTGCCCGTTCTTCTCGCAGTGGCTCTATTCAATTTATTTGCTGAACGTGGCAGTACAATGTAGAATATTTCAATACTAAAATTTGTAATTGACCTTCATAAGAGCGTCGTAGACACCTAAATTGAATAAATGATTTTGACTTTGACTTTACTGTCTTACAGTTTGAAGGGTAGGGTGCCGTTAAAATAAAGATAAAGATATAAATAAGTTTATAAGCCCTTTTTTTTTAAAAATACAGGCAAGTCAAGGTACATTTAATACATATTTATACTACTTAAATATATTAAATTCTAATGACGTTTATATAAATAATTGATTAAAAATTTAATTATCATAATTTTACTATACATAATACAGTTAAATAAAATTTACAGTTATCACGTTTGCACTTGTCCTAAGAACAAAGATTCTAAAAGCTGCATTGCCATGAATTATTTTAATGTGTAGAAGGGATTGTTTTCAAAAAAGTTCTGATGTTTTAGTTTGTACAAACTATATTTTAAAGTGGTCAAGCTTTTTGTTAATTTATTATCCATCAGTATTTTCGAATAACGACCTTATTTCTGTACTTTAGCTAATCTGATTTTTGGTGCAACCCGAATTTCATTATGTTTTATAATTCGCTTTTCATTATTACGCAGTTTGTAAGGTAAAACTTTTTCCAGTTTTTTCTGGAATTAGAGGCACATGAGACCTAACAACTTAATATCTCAGGGTGATTGGCGCAGTGCAGTTCGTTGGTATAATGTCAAGTGGTACATTACAGCTACCTACTTACCTGAAAAGATTCCTGAACACAACTGACCTTATTATTTTCGAACCAGTAAACATTCCGAAATGTAATTTTTAAGATATTCCATACAGCTGTTAAATAGCTAGAATAAAAGAGTATCAACGATTTGCGACGGACAATTTAGATTAATTTAACATTTTCACAATACAAATAAAAAATCTCTTTTGGATTGTAGGTAATTTTTGACAACTACTGTCATCCGTCATTCATCAATTTATTGAGTTGCGCAATAAATCCAATGATATATTAAATAAACCTCATTTTTAGTCAACTACATTGCAAAAAATAGACTGAATGGCATAGACAATATATAAATATATTAGACTTAGCACGGGTAGGAGACTGGATAAAAATCTCCATAGCTCTGAACTTTTTGTGATCCACACAATCACTGAGCAAGTAAATATATTACACACAATAATAATAACAATAACTAGCTGCACTTCTCAGTTTCGTACAAAATAATAAAAAAAAAATTGCTAATGAACAGTATCCTATAAATTAATCCCTGGATTATTATATTAGGCCCTGATCTAAACTATCTACATTAAAATTTTCATCCAAATCGGGTCAGCCGTTTCAGCGTAAAGGAGTAACAAAAACGGGCCCCTCATAGGGAAAAGACTTTTTTTAGGACTTTTTTTTTTTTACTTCTTCTTGGAATCGAACCTGCGCCCCTGGTTTTACGCACCGGGTATCGTAACCACTAGGTTATCAAGGATCCACTGAGCTGAGTTTTGTGCTCTAATTATATGATGACTGTGCGCGGTCATCAACCGGACTACTAGACTTCATCTAATCGAAATAAGTGCTTTTTCAAACACTTAATTCTCATAATCATATCGCTACCTTTCTATATTTCTAAATGTATGATTACGAACTTACTACTACTACTACGTACTTAGCGAAAATCACATTTATAAATTTATTAAGATCGAAAATATTTTTTCACCAAAAACTTTCTTATAATTGTAAAATGTTTGGCTTAATTTTTATTGACAGCCGCCTGCCTGACACTAGCCTTGCTAAGGTTGCTCTCGTTGGTAATGAACCTATCCAGTTATAATAATAACAAATATTTTTTAAATATTTTAAGAAGATATCAAATTAATATTTTAATAAAACACTTAAAAAATATAAAAATATATCTAGTGACAATTTCGCCTAATTTTCCTGCTAAGCCGACGTGACGTCACAAACGCCACGCAGCCAAACCGGAAGAATTTTCGACGCGTTTCGATTCTACACGAAGCTTCCTCAGGTCTTGAATCTACGAGCTCACGATTGAGAAATTTTTAAATTTTAAAAAGATTCTAGATCGTGCGCTCGTAGAGTCAAGACTTCGTGTAGAAGCGAAACACGTCAAATTCTTCCGGTTTGGCAGCATGGCGTTTGTGACGTCACGTCGGCTTAGCAGGAAAATTAGGCGAAATTGTCACTAGATATATTTTTATATTTTGTAAGTGTTTTATTATTTTCTTAAAACATTTTAAAAATATTTGTTATTATTAAAAAGGGTTGCCGCAAAGTAACGCCTGAATCTATTTACTATCCAGTTATAATGGTTGCACCAATACAACCCTTTTGAATCAATCATAGCAAGCGGTTATCTATGTACTGCGCCGTGCCGCAGGTTCGATCCCCACCGCGCCGGGTTGAGCTTCAGGCATTTCATTCCATGTACATACATTCATGCCACATGGTGGAAGTGCATTTTGCGAATGCTCGCCTGGCTAGCTACCACCCTCAAGCAGAATATCTGTTGCCAAACACCTAACAGCGAATTTCGGCAGCAGTCCTTGAGAGCCAGTAAAATTATGGGCGCATAAGAATTAACAACTGTACAACTCAGGGTAACGAGCGCAGTGCAGTTCGTCACTTGTGTTAAAGAACAGAGATAACCGCTTTACAGGTGGGCCTCGCCTCTTGTTCTATAAGAATCCCATAAAAAAATATTGGTACAGGCTATAAAACATTCATCGCGTCGATCTTGGAAGGTTATTTATAAATTTACTAATTATATCACATCCAAACTTGTTGGAATAGCGTTATTAAATTTAATTACCTACATATTTGATTTCATAAGCAGTATTAGACCAGTTAAGCAGTATATTAAAATTGCATGCTAATTTTAAAATCTATATAAAATTTAAAAAAATTGCGCTGATGATTAGAAACATGTTAATTAAGTTTTTTTCAAAGTGTTAGAAAATGTTGACCTATCATTTAGGTACAATTTAGGTATTTGTAAAAACCTACCTAAAAGCGCAATAGCGTACTAGCATAGAACATATAATAATACTACGTATTAAAAAGTAGAGCTTTGAGGAGGCTCGCGTTTATTTTACAACCTGATTCTAGTGGTGTCATCTAGTATTAAGTAGATTAACTACGATGCATTTGAGTATTGAGTTTGGTTCTGTTGCAGCGATGTTAACTCTTTGGTTTTCTAACAGATGGCGTTAGTAGTAGAATAACGGTCTATCTAATTTTACAGATAACAAGTCTAGATTTGAATTTATATTACTATTTTAAAGCACACATCTATGCGTGATAGTTTTTCAGTAAAGAGTGCCACACAATGTTCAAGTTATGGGATAGCGATAGGGCTCGCTTCACTCTCCCTAATAAAATTGGGATGAACCACTGTTTGTATATGACTTACGACATGGTTATCTTGGGTTTATTAGCTCATTAGAAAGATTAGCGGCTTGGAACTTAGGTAAACTAAACATTTCAAAACATGCTATCAATAAAACATTTGTCTCAGAATAGTGACTATTTATAGATATTGTAACTTACTGAAAAACGGTTACAAAAATATATAAGGTCAACCGGGGCTATTGCGTTACAATACTTTTTACGGCATTTTTAACTGGTTATAGCAAGTTAATGGTTGAACTTATAAGACTGTAACCTACAACACAAAATAGAATATTTTATCTAATTTTATACTTTAATTTTATTTCTTGACATTTTGAATCCTTGTTGTATGAAAATAATTAATTATTATAAGCAGAGATTTTTAGATGCAATAGCCCCACGTGGGGCGATGGCGTCTTTGTTTAGCATCACATAACTGGAAGAGTTATCAACAAAGTTAATCATGAAACTATGTAAAAGCACTAGAGATCAAGTTAGTTATTATATCATGAGCTAAATTCTGGGCATGATCTCTCATTACGGGTGACACAAAAATGTTCGGGGCTATAGCGTCTAATTTATACTTTATCTTGTAGACGCATTCGCCCCATCCTATATTCCAGGAGTAACAAACAATTTTCTTCTCAAAGGTTAGGTATTAATTAATAGTGGGATAAGAGATTCTTCCGAAGTCAAACTTTGCAGTTTTGCATAGAAATGTACTTACAACCCTCTGTTCTATGTGTTAATATAGAAATTTATAAAAACATACTACCAACAACACTGAAATTAGGTAAATAATATTTTATAAGGATATAGTGTTTCCTTTTACATGTTTTAACTATATAAGGTGTATGGACAGGGGCCTAAGGACGTAATAAACAGAAAGAAAAAAAAACAGAAATAAACGTTAATAATCTAACCTGGTTCGCAAGTCTTCCAAAGGCAAACAAAGGTAAACAAACACGAGTTTCCAAGCCTTTAAACCGATAACCAAACTCGTCAATAATAAAGTTACTTAAATATCGTACGAAGGTAGGCGATAATTTAACACATAATGTTGCGTCATGCAAATAGTTCCGAACAAATAGCAAACCAAGTGAAATAGTTTGCCTACCTATTTATAACTTGTGTATTATCTGCTGGGCACAATTAATTTATTTTATTTTAAAACGACCGCGTTTATGAATGTGTGGTACTTATGCAAACAGTAATGAAGCGTCCCCGCTTGCCAATTGCCACCAAAATGTAACCACGATGTAAGTAGCGACCGCGCTCTGCTACCAGAATTTGTATGGACAGGGGCCCTTGTGCTGAGGGAAAAATATATAGAATTTATGCGGGAGTATGAGGCACTAGGGCGGTGGGTCTCGTGCTTGTTCCGCCACAATAACATAAAAAAAGGCTCTATAATAATAATTGTCTTAGAAAGTATATACTTTGCAACGCTTCGACCTTCCAGTAACTTCATAAAAACATCACAACAATTAATTTAATACATTAAAGTATGTTACGATAAGAAATCCACCACTATTTGAATTATTAATTACCAGCCTCCCGGAAAACGAGTGTATCCCTAATATAATTAGCGATCCCGGCTGACTTCATCAAGGTTAATATACAGTGTAAGACCATTTCAAAAATGTTACCTTTTCAATAGTGAAAGAAGTTTTCAAATTATCAATCAACAAACATACAAAATTGACGTTACCTCTAAATATTCTTTTAGCCCTAAATCTGTAATCAGCATATCACGCAATTTTTTTCCACTATCTGTCTATACAGCATAGATATACATACATATACCTCAATCACTGTTATCATAAAATTAAAAGGTTTAGGACCTCAGCCAATGGGGCTATTGCGTTACATAAGACGCAATCACCCCAACGGGACAGACGCGATAGCCCCAATGCAAAAATATAACCTACAATATTTTTATTGCATGTGGACTACAAATCTTAAGTAATTTCCTTAAAGTAATTAGAACAACACGTAAACAAAGTCATATTACAAAGTACTTACCGTTAAAAATTAACGACCATCTTCAAAAGATTGGGATTTCAGGATATTTATATATCACATGTCACTTACGTGAGGTTCCGAAGAAAATGTCATATTGAAGATGGCGGAAATTTATACAAAAATGAGGCCTCTTGCGACCTCTACCGATCAAATAATGTGGTTTTAGTATCAAACACGTTCAAAAGATGGCGGAAGTAGTTCTAGATTTTGTGTTTCGTATTATAATTAGATTAGATGCCTTAACCCCATAGACGCGTTAGCCCCGGTTGACCTTAATATGATTATATCAATAAAAAAAAAATATTCTAATTTTATATTTACGCTTTTAGGTAGGATTTTTACAAATATCTAAATTGTACCTAAAACTTAAGTCAAAAATTTCTAACCTTTTAAAAGAAGCTTAATAAAGTGCAAATTTGTTTGACTCTTATCCTACTATCCTATTTCCTACTATCCTACTAATATCATAAATGCGAAAGTTTGAAAGTATGGATGTATGTAAGGATGTTTGTTACTCTTTCACGCAAAAACTACTGAATGGATTTTATTGAAACTTTACAGTAATATAGCTTACACATCAGAATAACACATAGGCTATAATTTATGAAGAACATGTGTGAATTGTCCAAAATATAACGATAAGTGTCAAGTAGGTAGGAAAAAAATCTGCCATATGGGACCTATTCTGGCGTGCGCTGCAAAAGCCTTCAGTATCACATGTACATAATGTATAACGGTAATGTTTATCTTAAATAGTTCTACAAAAAAGCCCGCGACAGCATATATTATGTATCTTCCATGTGTAAGCCATTATCGCCAAAATAGTGAACCATAAATATTATAAACATAGATATTTTTTTCTAAATTGATCCTTATAAAACTAATATTATAAAAGCCAGCGTTTGTGAGCGTTTTTGTATGTCTGTTACTTCTTCACGCTCAAAGGGCTGACCAATTTTGATGAAATTTGGTATAGAGGTAGATGAGGCGCTGGATATAGAAACACATCATCCATCACCGGGGGTGTAACCGCGGGGCGCAGCTAGTATTATCATAATAATAAGTTACGATCGTAATGCTACTGGGTTATTTAGCATACCATACCAGTATGCATTATAAATGAAGTGCGACAATCCGCAATTTTCTTGGTTGATATGTCCCGCTTTGAATGATGATATTGAACCTACTATGGCATCATAGTAATATTGCTACCTATTTGTAATAGGCTGATGCAATACGCCTAAGAATAAGCGTATATATGGCTACTGTTATTAAATATTCAACGATGGAAAAGTTATTCAAAGAACATGTGTTCAGTATTACGTTCTACATGTCATCAGTTTTTGTTTTCGATACACTCATCATTTTTATAAATTTAGCCAACAAAACATTTTTGTGAGCATAGATAAACAAATTAACATTTTTTACCTTCTAAAGTTTTCTGATTGCCTAGTACTTTAATAAACTTTAATAAACTTTTTTTATGTTGTGAAGTGATGTGTCGAACCAGTCGCCCGGCTGATGGTAAGCGGTCATGATTGTCTATTACAGATGCAATGTCACCATCCTCATTTAGACACTGCACTGCGGTCATCAGTCCTAGACGTACTGGTGTCTCATTTGCAATAATTCACCTTGCTACTGTGTTTAGGTGTGAAGGGTCAGTTGTGCACACTACTGCTTCGAGACAGAATAGCTAATACTGCGGGGTACTCACCAAGACGGACTGCTGAAAGGCCAAGCCCCCCGGTAAAATTATTTTATAAGATGTGCAATTAGATTAAGTATACATTTTTATCTCGTGTATTAGTCACCCCGTGACCACGATCACTGCAAAATGTTTGAAACGTCGGGACAAAAATAATTATAAATATACGCGATTTATACCGTTTTAAGTTGTTTAATTACTATAAGAAATATACAGCAGGTCCTAAGATCGGAAGCCAAATTAGCGATATAAAACCTGCTTCCAGCGAAGTCAAAAGAAAATTACATAAAGATATATGAAAATGTTGCATGGAGCAGTTTACTTGAAGCCCCCGACGGGAGTAAATGTATTATATTTCCTTGTTTTCGTTCCTTTTACTATTTTATTTTTATGAGAAATGCACTATAGTTATGTGCCTCGGCGGAAATTGCATTTGCCTGTCTCGTATCATTGACCTCGTATCATTGATCACCTGTGGCTCCGTCTTCAACTTTATGCTCGACCTGCAGTCTTGCCGGTGCTGCAATTACCTATTACGCGGTCTTTGCAATAAAGTACTACGTATTTTTTCTGATAGGCAAACCTTTGACCACTATTTATGCTAATGGTACCTAAGCAATTAAGCGTCTGATGGTGTTATTCAGGCTATAACCTCTCAAGGACAGCTGCCTGAACACAGTTAGGTATGCTTTAGTCTAGTTGAACGTTCATGAACGCCTAGGCAAGCTTCTTAGAAAACTTTGAAAGTTTCACTTAACAGATGAAATCGTATGTGGTAACATCAACAAGGAACAGTTATGTATTAACTTTTATTTATTTTTTACATTAAAAAGGAATGAAAAACTATTTCACAAACATAATAAGGGGTCATAATTAAACCCAAAAAAAAAAATAATCAAGCAAAAAAAATGCGTGGCCATACAAACAATTTGAGAACCTCCTGTTTCTTTGAAGTCGGTTATTTGTAAAATGTGGAATAAGCTTCCTCTTTACCGACGAAGGCATTTCCGGAGTCCTTCAAAAGCAATATTTTTGATATTACAGGTGTACTTAGGCGACAGTATCGCTTACCATCAATCTGACGGTCTGCTCTTTTGCTATATAAGTAACTGTAACATAAAATCCTATTGTACACTTTATCTGTTATATAAACGATAGTGACGCTGCGAATTAATGAATAAACAATTTTATCAAGAAGTTTCAATTATTACAGTTTTATTTACAAAAGGGAGAATGACGAAATCCACACCGCGTGGAGCTCAGTCAAAGAAAAAAAATCACTTTGTTTTAGCTCAGACTTATAATCAGTTAGACACAGAATATCAGTAGTTACTACTTACTTTACTACTACTCTGGTCAGTCCGGAATTAACACCCGAAGTGAAAGCGCGTCCGATAGCCGCGCGTCGTTAAAACAATTTCATAATTATTTTATACTTAAATAACAAATACAGTTAAGTTTTAATATTTAAATTGTGAGTTAGTTTATATAAGATGGCTTGTCCGATGAGGTGAGTGTTTTTTTTATATACTAGTTGTTACTGCTTAGTGTGAATTAAATTTTATGCATGTCTTGAAAGTTAGTACATTTTAGTGCAGGTTAGAAATAAAGTTATTACTGTTATTAGAGTGCATGTTTCTACATTCTATATATTAGGTCCTTACATATGAAATTGGCGTTTTGTATGGGAGGAACAAAAAGTCGAATATTTTTTAATATAATATATTTAATTAATCAAAGTATGAACCATTATTTTCTATGCACTTTTGCCATCTCATAGGTAGTTCATTGATCCCTTTACTAAAAAAACCAGTCGGACGGGAATAAATAAAATCTTTGAAGGCGATTTGGACTGCCCCATCGGAGTTGAATTTTTTCCCTTGCAAGAAGTTATCCAAATTTCGAAAAAAATGGTAATCTGTTGGAGCAAGGTCCGGGGAGTACGGAGGATGTCTTAGACTTTCCAATTGAAGCTCTTCTAATTTAGTAGCCGTCTGTAGCGCAGTGTGTGGTCTAGCGTTGTCGTGAAGCAGCAGTGGCGTGGAGCGATTGACCAGCCTAGGTTGTTTAGCCGCTAGCTTTTCCATCATGGTTTGCAATTCTTGACAATAGACATCAGCCGTAATAGTCTGGCCAGATTTGAAAAAACTGTAATGAACAATACCGGCACTAGTCCACCAAACGCTTACAAGTAACTTTTTTGGGGTTAATTTTCGCTTGGGGCAGGATTTGGCTGGCTGGCCAGGATCTAACCATTGCGCTGAGCGCTTCCGATTATCGTAAAGAACCCATTTTTCATCACAGGTAATGATTCGGTTTAAAATACCTTCATTATTGTGCCGGTTTAGTAATGTAACGCAGCAGTCGACGCGCGTTTGCCGGTTTGTTTCAGTCAATTCGTGAGGTACCCACCTTTCAAGCTTTTTAATCTTCCCAATTTGCTTCAAGTGAATTAAAACAGTTTTATCACTAACATCGCAGCCTGCAGCTAACTCGGACGTGGTTTGCGATGGATCCGCTTCCACAATAGCCTTCAACTCTTCATTATCAACTTGAGTCTCAGGCCGTCCACGGGGCTTGTTCTGCAGGTCGAAATTTCCAGAACGAAAACGTTGGAACCAAAAACGAACTGTGTTTTCTTTTGCAACACGACCGCCATACACATCATTCACCCTTCGAGTTGTTTCCGCAGCACTAGTGCCACGGCGGAACTCGTACTCGTAAATAATGCGATATTTAAGGTTTTCCATTTTGTAAAATGAGTGACGCAAACAGAAAAAAACAGAAGAAAAAAAACAAATGAATGACTATCATCGAAGCACAAATACATGAGTCTATAGCTGTACAAATTTGAATTTGGAATTCCTTACCAAAGAGGAGAAATTCGTGATTAAAGTGGCCAGTACGAAAAACGCCAATTTCATATGTAAGGACCTAATATAAATAGGTAGACTTTTAGGCACAATGCCTGACTCTACATTTGTTCTGCATTAGTTATTCAGCACTTTTAGTATTTTTGTACCATATTCACGACTTCTTTACAAGTTAAACAAACGTAAATCGTCAAGTGTTTAGGTTTATGTAGGGTGAAATTACCAAATTTCACCGTTTCATATATTTATTTAAAGTAACGTTTAATCTTATTGGTTTGCATGAAATTTCTATTATATATGATTTGACACACAAATGTTATGAGATTAAGGTCTTTAGTAAATTACTTTAGCAACATTTACCAAAATAGCTATTCGTCGTCAATTTTACCCCCGTTTTGTTAATATCAGCTTTTTGTGCAATATCTAATACGAGTATCGACCAAACCTCGAGTAACGCTCATGTTATTTGCAGGTGTAAGTTCAATATTGTTAAGTATTATTTTGTATAAATAAGTGTACAAGAAGGATTTAATGCTATTTAGCATTTTCTACGAGTCATCTGTGCAAGAAAATAGTAGCGTAAATTAGGTAGACATATAAAGAAAAAGATATCTGTACCTACCTATTTATTTTACACGTAATAAATCCTTATAAACTATCTGTGTTGTATAGTATAGGTACATATATTAATTATTCTCACAATATCTAATATGAAATTTATCATTATCATAAAATGGAGTTGTTTTTGGTACTCTATATATGTATACCCTATTTTGCATGTCCTATTAAAGTCCCATCCATTTTATTGATCTAAAACCAATAACTTGTAATTGAATTCAAAAACTCATGGACTATTATGTCTATAAACATCAGATCAACACCCCTAAAGTCAACCGTAGGACAAAGGCTTCTCCCAATTAGGGTTGGGTTTGCCATTAACACTACGCTTGGCAAGCGTCTTGGGAATCACAGCGTAAGATGGCAGTTTTTCACAAAGCGCTTCTGCTCACCTTCTCGTATATTTTCCTTCGTCGGTAACTCTAACCCGGCACCCCACAGGGCACATCTGCTCTAGAACATGTCAGCTGATCAACACATAATATTTGGAAACAATAACCCGACGAATGTATAAATTACATACATATTTAGAAAATTAATTTACATCGAAGTATGATACTATAATACTATAATTTTAAAAGTCTTAAAACTACTCGAAATTTTGCAAATGTCTGATGTTTTCTGTGAAGGCTGGAATAAGGTATGGTGGGGACGGTATTTGGTGCATCCACCATAGGTATAACAGGCGTAGCGTAGCATGCACGAAGGCTATAAATACTTAAGTACTAAAACCCCGCCAAGTGTGACCACTGATGTGCAGCAGGTGTTTGTAACTTTATTCTTTTTATAAATTATGATTGATTACCAACGTGTGGGGAACATAAAGAACTTACATTATCACAATGTTTTAGTATAAATTCTAAGATTATTATTTCGATTCTAAGAATTACTGTTTTCCAATGCTGGTCTTCCAACACGGTGCTCTGGTAGGTACATTCATACAAATATTATTGCGAAAGTTTGGAAGTGAGGATGCAAGTGAGTGTTTGTTATTCTTACAGACTGAACTGGTTTTGATGAAATTTGGAATAATAGTAGTTTAGGTCGTTGTTTAGTTAACACGTAGGATACATTTTGATCGTCATCACCACTTTTCATTATTGTCTACGAAGCTCATCTAATTCGTTACTCCCCCTTCGCCCTTCCTCGGGAGTTACTCTGTACCTACCTAAATCAGGTTCGAAGTCTACCTGTATCCTAATGTAGAACCTTTATATTTTACCTAGTTCCATCAAAATCCGTTTTACCGAATTAAAGCGAAAATTATTCGAAGCAATGATGGCCGAGCGGTAATAGCATGGAATGCCGTGCCGCAGGTCCCTGGTTAGATCCCCACCGCCGGCTTGAGCTTCTCCGCATGGTGGTATATTGCGATTGTCCGCCTAGATAGCTACCACCCTCAAGTAGAAAATCTGTCGCCAAGCACCTAACGGTGTGTTCCGGCAGCAGTCCTTGAGAGCCAGTGAAATTACAGGCACATGAGACATAACAACTATGTCTCAAGGTGACGGGCGCAGTGCAATTCGTCACTTGTGATGACATGTATCTGTTATAGGCAGGGGTTAATCCACTTATCATCAGGTGGACCTCGAGCTTGCTCCCTCACAATAACATAAAAAATAATTACAAAGAAACCATTTGAGAGCCGAACTGATCATTAACACATCCATATATATCAGCTGGGTCTCTACCAAACAAAACTATCCTACATCCTAATTTACACCAATAATATGTTATATATAGCATGTTCCATCAAAATCCGTTCAACCATTTTAGAGCCGAACTAAGTAGCAACACATCCATATATTTCAGCTGGCAAATACGATGAGCTATTAATTAATTATTTATTCATCCCGGCCCCCACAGACCGAACGTCTCCATACCAAACGGCTCAGATATATATAATATAACCAATACTGGGATTAGCATATACAGTGGACCCCCGGTAGTCCGACAAACATTTTGCAGGGCAGTGTCGAACTATCGAATTCTTCGGATTATAGAGTACTGCCTAAGACCCCCTATAGTCCGGATTTTTTTACAAAAGAGTACCTTGTAATCCGACAAATTACAGATCCAATGATAAGATTCTTTATACATATTATATATACATATGTACATATATGTACTCTGAAGTGCAAATCATACTTGTATGTCCATCCAGTGACCATGTCGGATTACAGGGGGCGTCGGATTAGACGGGCCGGATTACCGGGGGTCCACTGTACTTGTACCGCTTGAGTTGCTCCGCCGAAGTAGCCGCGGCGCCAGACCTCACGTTGGTTTCAGAAAGAGGTAATGGAGCTAAAGTGCTCACGCATGTATAGTAGTGTGCCGTACTAAGGCTGTTCGACTGTGGAATTCACTACCGATTTCTATCATGCAAGCACAATCTTTAAACGTATTCAAAATCCAAGTCAAAAAGTTTTACTTGTCTGATTAATTACACCTGTTCTTTTCAAAGCTTATCGCTTGTACTTCATCATCACAATTGTAGGATAGTATTACGAAATGTACGTACTTATAAACAAACATAGCATAATACATGCATTTATTAACAAAATACTACGAACTATATACAACACTATACAGCTACTACAATAAAAGCATTTAGATGCCGATAAGTCATTGCAGACTCATAGGCAGTCCAAATGCTCAAGCCCACTACAAGTTGGCAGCGTGGCCAGCATGCTGGCAGCATTGCCCCGTTGAATTGCAATGCTTATTCTTTGAGCCAAATAGGTGCCAGCATTTTGATCACGCGTCGCATCGGCCAAGCGCTCTGATAGGTTTTGGAAAATACGATGAGCTCCCGGTCCCCACGGACCCAACGTCTCTACACCAAACGGCTCAAATATGTAACCCATACCGAGGTTAGCATAATTAGTTACATATTGTATAGTAATGTGTGTGTGTGTGTTTATATAATATAGTATTGTTTTATGTAATTTATAAAGGTATATTACTAGTACTTTTGTCATATTTGTTTGTTTTCGTATGAGAATATATTTCTGTTTAAATTTTAAGTTAGCAGTCTGTTCAACGGGACTGTTAATATTAATTTAATGCACCCCCGTCTTATTACGCCTCTATTTCCTCTCCATTCAAAGGTTGCCTGTAAGAGATCGCTGTTAGTGATAAGGCCGCCCATTGTAACACTTAACTGTAATCCTTCGTATTTGTATTATTATAATGTAGTGGTGTGTACAATAAAGAGTTCTATCTATCTAAAGGCCGCCCTAACTAGTATCATATAATTATTCAGTATGTTACTAAAATTTGTTTTTTTTTCTACTTTGCAGGTAATATGTACCTATATAATGTTTTATTGTTAAGTACATACACCTACCTCAATATATAAATAAAGTAGTATCTAATATTTACTCTTCTATGCCTCGTTCGTAAAGGTTAAAACTATTTACATAAGCTTTTCTTCTGCCGCTCGAAATGCACAGACAATATAATTTGTGTTATAGTATAATAAGTTAAAACTACAAAACAAGTTCGAATGACGAATGCTGGAGACCCATTCGACTGGAAATACGAGTTTTTACCGACGATGTTTGACGAGTCCGACCGCTAATTGGCTAAAAAATTCTCTTACCAAGATTATGTAGAGCAAAATAAGAAACAGTGTTCCGCGCACGTATAATTGTATTCATTCAAGAACCACTGTTACATAAATAACTCACCCATTAAGAGGGCTATGCCATAATCTCTTAAAGCGCTCGTAGCGTACTTTGCTTACTCGTAGCTGTTGCTAAGTTAAGCGACATCCGCTGCTGTCATGAGTTGGATGGGTGACCGCTAGTGACATTACTACTGTGCATGGTAGCGAATACCCATCTGGCTATCATCACCCTCAAGTAGGAAATCTGTCGCCAAGCACCTAACGGTTAAACCTAACTTATTAATAACAATTCAAATATGATTATATTTGGACCAATTAAAATAATAGTGTTAATAATCCTCCTCTCTCCTAATTATTGTTTGCCCAACAGGTTCTGTAATGTATACTTATACTTTGTTTGAACATCTTTGTCTGCACTACAGAAAACAAGTATTGAGTAAAAAACAAATGAAAAAAAAAATTACATGTCCAACGACGACTGTTTCGTCACTTTTCAACTGATGAGATTGCAGTTGAATGATTGCTTATCTGTTAAAAAAAACAACTGAGTAGGGACTCCTACACCCGAGGGAAACGTACCATAGTATGTATCTTCCCAAAAAGTTATTTTGTTAAACAGATTAGAACAGAACATATTGTAAGATTAATACATATCTGCAGTTGGTCGATTTTTACTGTTTGTTGCTGTACGTTAGATTTTGGAACATAATCGCATTAAGTGTGACGCATGTATGTAATACAGTTTTAACCATAGAGAAAAATAAACGAGTATAAAGTAAATAAAAGTAATAAACCCGACTGCACATTATTTATTTTCGTTAAACGATTTATCGTTCCATTGAAATTAAAACTGCAAGGTATATATAATTATGGAATAGTTTTTTAATGCCCTTCATTTTGATGCACTACTCGATGGGTATGGAAGAATTTGTCTCTCAATACGGAGACTAAAATGCGCCAGTTTTTTGCTATTGCTTAGTGTCACTTGCGCTATTAAGACGCATCTGTCTGTCAATCACTTAGAAAATCGAGAATTTACACGGACATGCCCGAGCCCGAATAGAATTGAAGAATCAAAGAGATGAAGAGAACGAAAAAGAATAGCGAGAGAAATAAAGATAGCGTTGAATTTATTATATGATGATTAAGTCCAAAATAAATAAAACCAAAGAGATTGAAATTGTTTGAAGTGACAGTACTACTAAATGACAATAAGAACTAAACAGTAGGATATAGATATTCAAATAGTGATTTGACTGATCCGAAAAGACTGTTTGGATATCTTTAAATTCAAATTTAAAATATTTATTTTGAAAACATGGGTACAATATGGTATATTACAGTTATATATTTATAAATTGTGTAATATATTACATTATCATCATATTATGCCATTATCATATTTATGGTATAATATGTCTTATCAACTAGAAATTTATTTAGTCTAAATTTGAAAGTGTCATTATTGTGTATGTCTATTATGCATTTTGAGAGTTATAAATTAACCCTCTCATTTTGAATATGCTGTTACTGCTGAGTGCAGTTCTGTTTCTCCCTGTATCTTGTTATTGTGTCGCTTACTCTCAATCTACCGAAGTCCTTTAAATTATTCTTAACATATACAGCTGATTCGTAGATATATATCGAAGGTAGAGTCAATCAATAATTTTTTTTGAAATAGGGCTTGCAGGAATCTCTACGTTTCAACCTAAAATTTGTTCGAATACATCTCTTTTGAGCTTTAAAGACGGTTTTTTTCTGTTGAATTTCCCCATATAAGAATTCTATATTTAAGTATGGAGCCGACGACGTGATATGCGCATAAAAGAGCACTATCATTAGCCACTTTACGTAACATATTCATAGTTCCCACGGCCTCATTGCCATAGACAGAAAAACTACCAATATTTTTGTTATTATCTTTTTATATTATGTTTAAGAAATTGTTATATGGTCATAGGTTTTCATGAACGATGTGTTTTGATACTTTGATTTTAATGAATAGGTTCAGGCGTTACTTTGCGGAAATCCATATTCAATAATAACAAATATTTTTTAAATATTTTAAGAAAACATCGAATTAATATTTTAATAAAACACTTAAAAAATATAAAAATATATCTAGTGACAATTCCGCCTAATTTTCCTGTTAAGCCGACGTGACGTCACAAACGCCACGCAGCCAAACCGGAAGAATTATCGTCGAAAATTCTTCCGTCACTAGATATATTTTTATATTTTTTAAGTGGTTTTTTTAAGAAAACATCAAATTAGTTTTAAAATATTAATTTGATGTTTTCTTAAAATATTTTATAAATATTTGTTATTACTGACTTTGATTTTAATAAATAAATAAACATTTCATCAACAACTGATTGAGATTATAAGTTACACAGGTCAATGGAACAACTTGTGTATTTATTTCCCATGTATGCATCTGCCCCATAGTCTGTATGGAGGTGCATCGCATGTAGGGCACATTCATACATTTACAATTTTTTTTAAGTGTTACATAAAGTCGTACAGGTATATACAAATTACGTGTTTTTGATATATAGTCAGATAGTAAGACTATTGATTTTTGATGAATCGATATAGATATCTATACCCGAGAGAATTCCATAAGACGAAATATAAAATCGGTATGATGCTGCCCACCTTCCCCTATATAGGGTCTCATTTTCAGTACGGTACCCTAAAAAAGAGCTGGCTTCCGCTTCTTCTCTACCTCTCTCAATAAATACACTTACCTTGACTACTCTCCTCAGCATGGCTCTCATATCATCCTCAGATCTGCGATGGATGACTCCATGGGCCAGGAAGGGGAGCAACTGGGCAACGAAGCAGGCATGCTGTACGGAGAATACCTGATGCTGGACAAACTCCTCAGCGCGCAGAGGATGCTCAGCGCTGAGTCTTCCAAGCCGGTGCATGATGAACATCTATTTATTGTAACTCACCAGGGTAAGAATGTATTCAACGTACCTGATAAAATGCGAAAGCTTGTGTGTGCGAGTGTGTATTCTCTAGGTTCTCCTCCGTAACGGCTGAATGGTTATTGATGCGATTTGATACACTGAGTTATTATTATTAATATTGTTAGGTTTGCAATAACGCCTGCTATGCGGATTACATTACAAAATCACAAATATACTATAGGAAAAATTTAAGTCATGTGCGGGATTGCAACCCGCGCCCATCCACCCCTTGAGCCAGGGTATGCTCTAACCAATTGAACTAACATGACATAACTCAAATCTTTCCTATCCATCCCAATAGGTACGATCAAAAAAAAAAAAACATTCATTGTGTGAAAATGGAACATAATCCAAGAACGATAGGAGAGATTTGAGTTATGACGTCATGTCATATTAGTTCAATTGGTTAGAGCATACCCCGGCTCAAGGGGTGGATGGACGCGGGTTCGAATCCCGCTCATGACTTAAATTTTTCCCATCCTATATTTGTGATTTGGTACTGAGTTATTATAATAGTAAATTTTATATTGAAAAGAACGGACGTATATATTGCTAGCAACATACATAACTACTTGTATATAGATACCTACCTAATTGAAATAAAATACTTCATTGATCATTGAGACAAATTATCTTTTACGGCAAAGTCAAATTTATCCAATTTCATCTACTCATACATCGACCGAGTAGTAAAATATTATATTTCACTCTATAAAAAAACACCATGTGAATTTGAGCTCAAGTTTTTAAAACAGCATGGCACGGACTTCAATAAGTTACTTCAAACTTTTCAGTTTTAAGGTCAGTTCCAATTTTAGTTTAATAAAAAAAAATCCTTTTGCGCTATCCCTGTCTTTCGATTTTTACACGACTGTCCAAAACAAGGAGAGTTATATTTTCAGGGTTCATGTATTTGGGTTATTTTTTCAGGGTGTGTAAGTTTCTTTATTCCACCATAACTTCTAAACGGTCTAACCGATTTCAATGTAAGATATATCGTTAGATTCGGATTGACAGCGCAAGTGACACTAGGTACATAAAAATAAATTAAAATTAAAATGCCGGATTTAAGACGCTATATTGTGAGATATTTTTTTCTTCCGAACCTATCGAGTGTTGTATCCAAAATGAAGGGCTTGAAAACACGATTCTATCACTACATAGTATAAAACTAAGTCGATTTCTCTGTCCCTATATCCCTATGTATGCTTAAATCTTTTAAACTACGCAACGGATTTTGATGCGGTTTTTTTTAATAGATAGAGTAATTGAAGAGGAAGGTTTATTTGTCTAATAACATCCATTAAATATTGGAGAAATACTGTTATTTTTGAGGTTTCTAATGTGATGTCGTAAATAAT
The DNA here is from genome assembly GCA_963890685.1 of Plagodis pulveraria. Classification (NCBI taxonomy): domain Eukaryota; kingdom Metazoa; phylum Arthropoda; class Insecta; order Lepidoptera; family Geometridae; genus Plagodis; species Plagodis pulveraria. Next base: position 20,110,799 of record OY982969.1, read on the forward strand.
TACATTTTTTCCGCTTACATTGCAAACGCAGGCTGAACCATACGAGATTTATCAAAATAATGTACTTAGTATTGAGCAAATTAAAAAGGTCCACAGAAAACTCCGCTATGGTATATATATGACTATCTCTTATGGATATCCCACAATAACATTTTTTTGTCATTTACTTTTTACGACAAATAATAGCTAATTTACGAAGCGATTTTAACCAATACAGCATTAATCCTTATCTAATTAAATACCTTAAATACATTGTTGATTAAATATAGATCTATATTGCCCTTAACAGCATATGATTCAAATTAATATTTTCGAAGATATTACAGATTTACAAATTGCGGGACGTAGCGTTTGCGGCGGTTCCGGCCGGCCCGGGCGGCCGAAGCGTGTAGTAGGGTAAAAATTTAAAAAGTAAATAAGTAAAAATGAATTTAGATATTCCAAAGATAGCAGGAAATCTTCATGGTTTAGGGAAAGAAGAATTGTTTTACTCTAAATTTAAGGCGTGCGGGCCACGGGCAGTAATGAATAAATCTAAACTACTGGATCGAATTTAACAATTTTTTCAGTGAATGATATAGGCTATATTATTATATTTTATACCCGTGCGAAGCCGGAGCGGGCCGCTAGTAAATATATATAACATGCAGTTTTACGTTTAATGGAACGATAAAACGTTTAAAGAAACTAAATAATTTGCAGTCGGGTTTTTTACACTTTCAATTAGTTTATACTTGTTTAAACACTGTTCTAAAGCTGAGTGAATATATTGAACATAGCAAATTAAATACAACACTACAGCTACTATAACAAAGTATTTAGACCACATGTAGTCCAAATGCTCCAACCCTTTTTTCCTCTCTTGCCACAGAGGCCCAGCCTGCGATCTAACCTACCTCTTTTTATTTTGAGGCACCGTTACAAAAATTTAAACCCATTAGGTACCAGTTGGCAGCGTTGAATTGCAATGCTCTTTGGCTATATAAAAGTATTAAAGAATTACGAAGGCACGTAGTACGGGAAGGCGGATATTTCTGTTTATCTACAACGTGCGTAGTTCGTAGGTCATACTCGAAGTTATGCGTAACTTAAAAAAACAACGTGTAATAAACAAAATATTATGTTTTTTGCTTTTCAAAACTGCTCTCCCATACAGTTTAAAAAAAAATTATGTGCTCGAACCATTTTTTAAAACAGGAGGGCCACAGACCTGAAGGCATGTTTTCTACGTGCTAATTGAACGCTATCACTGCCTCTTCGGAGTTGGCAAAAGTGAAACCTCTCATCAATTCTTTGATTTTGGGGAAAATACAGAAATCACAGGGTGCTCGGTCGGGGCTATGTGCAAGATGGGTGACGAGTTGTACTTTTTCGGAAGCTAAAAATTACTATTTTTTGTTGGCCGTGTGTGAAGAAGCGTTGTCATGATGTACGAGAACGCGACTTTTTCTAACACCCTTGATAAACAAATGGTACTCTTTTGATCTTCAAGTGGATTTGTGCAGATGGGAGGTAGCTGACAAAAAAAACGCGATAATTTTAATAATTTTATCAACGTTTCTTGCCTGACTCCCTTTTGTTGGCCTGTTCTCATTTTCAAACACCCATTCACAAGATTGCTGTTTTTTTCGGGTTCAAAACAATAAATCCACTTTTTGTCTTCTGTGGGAATGTCCTAAAAAATATTAAAGAATGTCAGTGGTCGTACTTCAGTAGCATCTGTGAGCGCCATTCCACGCGAGCCCGCTTCTGATCCGCTATCAGTTCATAAGGGATCCAACGACAACAAAGTTTCCGAACTTTTAATTCTTCGTATTCTGAATTTGGCTCATACCAATCCCCAATAGTTCTAGAATTGTCTGTTCTTCAATTAGCCGCTTAACAGTAATCACATTATTTTCGTTGACGGCAGCCGCCCTTCACGAAATTCGTCATGTAAAGAAACCCGACCTCTCTCAAATTCAGCAAACCTTCGCCTCACGGTGCTCTAACAAGGTGCTTCTCTCCCAAAAGCACACGAACACGAGCGGCACAGTCTTGCGGAGAGAGAGAATATAAAAAATCATCATAAAAAATACATCGCTCTAAAATCTTTTCGACTTAATTCCTCTTCTTCTATCTTCGTTACGTACGTAGAACTTTGATGTGTGAAAAAAACAATTGACAAATGTTTTCCCGCCAATTTTTTATTTTTTTACTTAAAAGGTCGCAAGTCGTTATAAAAAATATAACATTCGAAATTCAAATAGTTCCGATTAGCTAGACGTGCAAAACTTTTAGTGTGCCCCAAGTAGATAAACTTTAATGAAATTTATTATTAATGAATGGACCATTATTGCCTACGAAAAGAAAAAAATCAATTGACCAATTTATTTTTATTACTAGATAGGTCATAAGGCGTTTTAAAAATATAACATTCGAAATTCAAATAGTTCCGATTAGATAGACGTGCAAAACTTTTAGTGTGCCCCAAGTAGATAAACTTTAATGAAATGTATTATTATTCATTAATATTGCCTACGAAAATTGTGCCTAACTTTTTGAACAGATGTATCTCATTCATGTACGAGTAAGTAGGTATCTTTATCTTCACAGATAAGTGCTTTAAATAAAACATGCCCCAATATATTAATTATCTAATAGTACCTAAACACGCGTCGTGTTCTGATAACTTGAGAATTTTCTGGTTTTAGCAAGAACTTTTTGATACTCCTCATGATAATAAAAATTTGAATTAATATATTTTAAGCCAATACATTGTCATAATTACATAATAATATAAGTATTTAACGCGTCTAAAGTGCGCGGTAAGCGATGAAACATGTTTTTGTTAGGTTTGCAATAACGCCTGCTATGCGGATTACAGAACTATAGGAAAAAATTCAGTTATGACGTCATGTCATGTTAGCTAAATTGGTTAGAGCATACCCCGGCTCAAGGGTTGGATGGACGCGGGTTCGAATCACGCACATGACTTAAAAAAAATTTTCCTATCGTATATTTGTGATTTTGTAACATGTTTGTCAAACTTTACGTTTCTATCAAACAAAAGCGAAAACCAGGGCTTCCTAAAGAGGTCTATATTCCCAGTTTCCAGCGGTCGACATAAAAGAATGAACTGATTTTGGAGTCAAAGAGGACTAAAAATCGACTCCTATTAATTCTCATATGAAAACTTCAAGTCTGTTGGTCGCATATACCAAATTGCTATAAGAAATACACTCGAGAGCAATGAATCCGGGTCACTTAAAGAATCCTAAAAATCTCGGAAACTAACAATGCTAGGTTAATGCAATAAATTGTATTTAATAGACAATGTAATACTCCTTAAATGAAGGTATTAAAACTTCTTAGTTATTGTAAAGTTATATCATAAAAAAATCAAATTTGAAAAAGGGCCACTTTCGAAGATGGAACTACGAAATTACAGCATTTGGTTTTGCTTTTGTTTGTAATCTGTCATTTATGTGGGTACATAAACCATGTTGTCTATATTCATTATTCAAGCTGAAATTATGTCGCTTACGCCTGAAGAATGCACCAGAATACTTACAATGCTGGAAACCGGCCGGAGTCAGCGCGATACAGCCAGGACTGTCGGTGTGTCGCTGTCAACAGTACAAAGAGTTCTCCGACGTTACGAAGAAACTGGTTCTAACCTACGCAGACCAGGAACGGGCAGAACCAGGTGTACCACAGCACGAGAAGACCGATACTTGGTGAACACCATGCTTCGAAATCGCTTTCTCACAGGAACTGAACTCACCAATCAGTTTCGACGCCTCGGAGGAAGTAACCCAAGTGCATGGACAGTAAGACGTCGGCTTGCTGAATCTAACTTAAAACCCCTTAGACCTGCAAACGGCCCTAAACTGGAGCGTGGGCATCGTATTTCGAGACTAAGATATGCCCAGAGCCACGTAAATTGGAGTATTGAAGATTGGTCAAAAGTTATGTTCTCCGACGAATCAAAATTTATGCTCTACAAGCACGATGGAAGACACAGAGTGTATCGAAGACCAGGGGAAAGATTCAAGCAAGCATGCATCGAAGAAAAAGTAGCCTACGGTGGTGGGTCTGTACTTGTGTGGGCCGGAATTTCTTCTGAAAGTCGCACAGAGCTGGTGATCATAGAAAACGGCTCTTTAACTAGCGTAAGATATGTGGAAGAAATCCTCAATGATCACGTTGGTCCATTTATGGTCAATTTAGGTGAGGATGCTATATTTATGCATGACAATGCCCGACCTCATACAGGTAGGATTGTGAATGACTACCTTCAAGAGATGAACATTACTCGTATGGAGTGGCCAGCGCGCAGCCCGGATATCAACCCGATCGAGCATGCTTGGGACGAGCTAGGCAGATGCGTAAAACAACGAAACCCTCCCCCAATCACGCTTCGTAAGCTCAAAATTGCTCTCACAGAGGAATGGGAGAATATTCCCCAAAATCGTATAAGGAACTTGGTGTACAGCATGCCAAACCGCGTAAACGCAGTAATGGAAGCACGAGGAGGCAATACGAAGTATTAAAATTCAAGAAAATCGTAATAAAGTTCAAAAATTTCATGTTTCCTATTTTTGTTTTAAGGAGAGATCAGCAGTTTTTTTCTTTATGTAATTTTGTGTTAATAAAATGTATGGTGACTCATATTTTTTTTACTTTCATTTAAGGAGTATTACATTGTCTATTAAATACAATTTATTGCATTAACCTATCATTTTTAGTTTCCGAGATTTTTAACATTCTTTAAGTGACCCGGATTCATTGCTCTCGAGTGTATTTTAGTACCTATGAAGTATCACTGTTGTACTTTTATAAAACTCAACTACTCAATAGGCGTACCGCATACACAAGTTCGTAGAAGATTAAAAACTCAATCGTATAGCCTGGTAGCAAAAATAACACCAACAAATGCTAAAACCGATCATATTGGGCGTTCGTTTTGGAACGATCTACTCAAATATATAAAAATTTTCGCCGTTCGAAAAGTTTTGAAAACAGCTACAAATGACGTCACGAAATGCTATTGTTGTCCCATGTCCGATAGGGATTTCATGATCGTTTTGACAACTGCGTGATTGACAGTTGAACTTCATAAATAATGGAAGAATCTTATCACAACTCTGTTATTCACTGTAAAATGTATCAAAATATAGTTTTATCTAAATATAATATTCACTCTGTTTGCATGGATGACTACATACTTAATGATATTATAAATCAAACTATGAGAGTGCGCTATGCTTTGAGAATATCAGCTATTGGCGAGAAGTGTTATCTGTCGAACGATTTGGGCACAGAATTAGTGAGCATAAAGAGCAAAATTATCAAAAGATTGCTTTCGGAACGCTTAAATACGAATGCCGATTAGAAATTGTTCCAAACGCTATCTTCTCAAATCGAACGCATTAATGGTCGAACATGTTAAATAATATACCTACCTACATCACTATTACTACATAGTATAAAACAAAGTCGCTTCCTGCTGTCTGTCTGACCCTATGTATGCTTTGATCTTTTAAACTACGCAACGGATTTTAACGCGATTTTTTTAAATAGATAGAGTGATTCAAGAGGAAGGTTTATATGTATAATACATGCATAATATACTAGAGTAACACTGATAATTTTAAAGGTCCCTAATGTGATGTCAAGAGTAACCTTTAACCTTTCTAATGACAAAAAGCTGTAAACGTTGTATATAAAGACATTCTGTCGTGTATCAGCAAGGCACCCGTGCGAAGCCGGGGCGGATCGCTAGTATTTTTATAAGTATTTGTAGTTATGTTATGTTTTCAAGTAAAATTACAATAAGTTTCCGTTTGTGCAGCGTACGAGTTATGGTTCAAGCAGATTATATTCGAGGTGGACTCTGTGCGGTCGCTGCTGGATGTGGAAGGTCTGGACGAGAGCCACACCATGGAAATTCTGAAGAGGCTCAACCGTATCGTACTTATCTTAAAGGTAGGTTCATTATTTTTTGTGTTTTAATGCCTACTACGAGCGAAGAGCGTATGCCTCGGCAACACTGGACCGCGCCGTGGTCACTTTGAATAGAGTTTTGAATATTTACATCGAGCAAAGTAATAAAAAAAAAATACATTACAGGCACAAGATACTTTTGATATCAGGTGGCCCTCGTGCTTATTCAGCCAAAAACATAAAAAAAAACACAAAAGAAAATTTAAAAAACAATAGGAAAATCATTTTTCTTTTCATAACAAAAACAAAATCATCTCAATATGCTTCTTAGGACTAGCAGAAGTCAACCCTAAGAGGTTGTTAGCATTTTACCAATAACCCTGTATATACTAATTATACCTGTTACGAACTGTGAAGTAAATAAAGTTATTATAAATAGAACTTGCCATGTGCGTCGTACATCAGAGAGGGTCGCGGTCGCAAGCTGTATAAAAAAATATCATTTTCACTTTTAATGCTCGTAAAGTTCTCTTTTCTGCCCTTGTAAGATTAACACTGATTTTTAAGCTATATAGAGCATAAAAGTCCGCTTTTTTAGATCTAGTGCATAAAAGCCTGTTTTATCCACAAGTGCATATATTTGATTATGATTATTCCAATCATTCAAAGAGGTTCAGTTTATGACATATTTCATGTAACAATTTTACCTTTATTAACAAACCACTACGGATTATTTTAAATTATTACTACGAATTATTTTAATACTAAAATTTTGCAGATTACTCAATAGCCACAGGCCAGGGGTATTATTAAAGACCTAGATATGTTTATTTTACCGAAAAAATGACATTGCCACCTAGTTGTCTTACTACATACCAATACTAGCGTTTTATCTAGCGTCCTGCCTGAACAAAAGATCGTATTACGCGTGTACATTTCCACTAGCGCAGGAAGCATAGCACATTGCACTTCAGTTACGCAGGATTACGCTCAAGTTTTTTTTTTTATGTTATTGTGTTGGAATAAGCTCGAGGCCCAACTGATGTTAAGCGGACTAACCTCTGCCTATAACAGATGCATTTCGTCACAAGTCACGAATTGCACTGCGCCCCTCACTTTGAGACATACCTAGTTGTTAAGTCTCATGTGCCTGTAATTTCACTGGCTCTCAAGGACTGCTGCCGGAACACACCGTTAGGTGCTTGGCGACAGATTTTCTACTCGCTAGCCAGGCGGGCATTCGCAAAATGCCCTTCCACAATGCGGTGAAGCTCAAGCCCGCGGCGGTATTCGAACCATGGACCTGCGGTACGGCAGTCCATAGCTAATGCCACTGAGCCATTACGACTTCTAAAAAAGTTTAGACCAACCAAGAGATAACCCACTCGTACCAGGCCTGGCCCACTCCACGCTTTAGGTACAAAGCTACAGGCGTATTCGTCCGGACAGGGTTATCCTTCAGTACGTGCCGCGTCAGAAGAGGTCAGAGCTATGCGTGGCTATGTGACAGAAAGAGAGACGTCTAGGTGAATATAAATATTAGGTACTCCGTGCTTTGCGAACTCAAGTGCACTTTATTGCTTTGTGGCTAAAGTCGCTAATTCCTTGGAATGGCTTTGCTGAGTGGTCCTTCCGGTTCTTTTTATTACGTGCTGGTACATACATTGTTTAAGTTTAAGGAATTATAACTGATTCGAAACGGTTAGCAAAAGCAACCATCTCGGGTGGAATGTTTACTAATAACTTATATTTTTAAAATATTTTAAGAAAACATTAAACTAATATTTTAATAAAACACTTATAGTATATCAAAAATATATAGTGACAATTCCGCCTAATTTACGTGTTAAGCCGACGTGACGTCACAAACGCCACGCAGCCAAATCGGAAGAATTTTCGACGCGCTTCGATTCTACACGAAGCATCCTCAGGAGGTCTTGACTCTACGAGTGCACGATCGAGATTCTCGATCGTGGAATATTCATTATGGATTGTTTACATACGAATTACTCCAACACTCTGACGTAATTCCGCTATACCAGTATCATTCAGTTACAGATATGAATCCGTAACATTTAACCTCTGTTGACACGTAATAGGTACCAGCGATAGCGGGAGCGGCGCCAGATCTGTTTTTTTCGTCTATAGGCCGTACGATAGGAGAACCAGCGTCATACCATCTTCAAGACGTACCTAATTAGAATAGAGTAAGGAACTACGGAAAAGGAAGTTTCGGAGCGCTCGTAGTGGAACTTTACCCGGTCACTAGGTTAAGTAACGCCCGCTACGGTCGTGACTTGGATGGGTGACCTTTAGTGGCGCTTTAGTGGTTCAGATGGCTGTTTGAGTACTGTCTTGCGTCTGCGCAGCAGTTGAGCCGCGAACTGGCCCGTTCTCCATACAAACGTCGTAGGATGATCACTCCCTTATTTGAGGATTTGGGTGCAAAATGAAGCATAATACTGATTGATCTCGTCATTATCTAGGCTTGTATGATGCCGAAATTTTAATAAAATAATTAACTTGGGAATTATGAGCCTCGAAACATTTTCATATAAAGTTTCCGCGGCTCATAACTTACAACTTATATCTTTTTAAAATTTTGGCATCATACAAGCCTAGATAATGACGATATCAATCGGTATTATGCTTAAGTCTGGACCTGAAATCTCAAAAAAAGGAGAGATCACCCTACGACGTTTGTATGGAGAAGTGACCGGCCTGTTCAACCTTAAGTTGTCGGTACCGGTTGTTGTCATAAGATGGCAATTGATATGCATGGTGGTACAGCATATTGCGAATGCCCGCCTGGGTAGCTACTACCCTAAACTAGAAAATACGTCGCCAAGCACCTAACGGTGTATTCTGGCACTGTCAGCCGTACTTGACATTAGGTATTTTTTTAATGCCTGACAGGTTATCCTTTGATCACTATCTCACCTGATGGCAAGTGATGATGTGGTCGAAAGTGTTAACAGGCTGAACCAAGAAATACTGGCTCTCAAGGTCAGTTGCCGGAAAACACCGTTAGGTGCTTGGCGACAGATTATCTACTTGAGGGTGGTAGCTAGCCAGGCGGGCATTGCAGGGGGAAGCGCTCAGTAGTAATGTCACTAGCCGTCACCCATCCAACTCATGACCGCGGCGGACGTTGCTTAACTTTGCTGATCGGTTAAGAACAGCTAACTTAGCTGTTCTTAACTGAATATTTTTGACCCCATGTTCATAAACCCAATATCTTTGTATGGAACTTGTGCCAGTCCCAAGAGGGGACGAATGATAATACCAGAAGGTAGACATTAGCGCATTCTGAAGAACTGACATTTTACACTACAATCCCCAAGTCGCTTGCCAAGCGTGGGGATTACAGGAAACTCCCCAAAATGGAGGAGGCCTTTGTTCAATATTATGGCTGTTAATGTGATGTGACAACATTACGAAATTTTTTTTGCAAAAACCTTTTTTTTCATTGTCACGAAGTGTAAATTTGATTGCTAACCGGACCGCGTCTGCCCCTTCAATGACTCTATAGCTTTAGCACAAAATTCAATATATGGATTTAATTCTAAATATAGATGACTAGCTTTCCGGCTGCGACTCCGCCCGCGCCTTTGTCAATTATCGCGCAATACCAACTTCTTTTTGCGCAGGATAATAACTATCCCATGTCCTTTCATGGGTCTCAAACTATTTACATACGAAATTTCATCCAAATCGGTCCCGTAGTTATTAAGTTTATTCAAACATATACATATAAACATACAAAAATACAAATTTTTCCTCATTATGATTTTATTGTAGACTAGCTTTCCGGCTGCGTGTTTATCGGTTATCACGCAAAACCATTAACCTCTTTTTGCGCAGTTGGATACAAACTACCCTAAGTCTTTCCCCGGGCCTCAAACTATTTCCATGCCAAATTTCATCCAATCGGAGTTTTTGAAGTTTATTCGTTGCATACAAAAATATAAATCTTTCCTCATTATAATATTAATGTAGACTAGCTTTCCGGCTGCTTGTTTATCGGTTATCGCGCAAAACCATTAACCTATTTTTGTGCAGTTGGATAAAAACTATCCTATGTCCTTTCCCGGGTCACAGACTATTTCCATACGAAATTTCATCCAATCGAAGTTTTTAAATTTATTCGTTGCATACAAAAACACAAATCTTTCCTCTTGATAAAATCAGTGTAGATAGAGAAGTTTAATATGTAATTTTATTTTTATTCGGATCACACAGTATCGAATTGCAAAGAGGTCTCCATATCTTCAAACCAGTCAAGTAAACAGCCGGCGAATTACAACAATGTCGCTATGTTTTGTAACAAGATACTAATTCTACTTACGAGAGTGCGAAAGCACAGCAAAATCATCGTAAGTTATAAGGTTAGTGTACACTTAGAGTTTTCCATGCAAATGTAGTTTCGTCATATTTCAAATACCAAGTGTTCAAACTCGGTGTTTTGCATGCATGACCTTGACCGTCTATTTCTAATATGCCAGTTTTTCGCAAAATTATGCACATTAAATATCGTTTAGCATTACAATTTTTATTGTTATATTTAGACATAAAACAAATTATATACTCCGGCAGAGAACTAAAGCGTACAATACTCGTATCTGAGCTGTTTGGTGTAGAGACGTTGGGTCCGTGGAGACCGGGAGCTCATCGTATTTTCCAAAACTTATCAGAGCGCTTGGTCGATGCGACGCGTGAACAAAATGCTGGCACATATTATCTCAACGAATAAGCATTGCAATTCAACGGGTCAATGCTGCCAGTATGCTTGGCACGCTAGCTACCAAACTGGTAGTGGGCTGGAGCATTTGGACTACCTGTGAGTTTGCAATGACTTCTGGGTTGTGTAAATGCTTGTAATTGTAGTAGATGTAGGGTTGTGTAGTTCGTAATATTTTTATTAACAATGGCATAGCACCTTTAAAAAAAAAACAAATAATATAACTGGATCTAACAAACCAGAAGCATATAGATAATTAGGCTCAATGACAAGGATGCAAAATGTGAATACGTAATCGTGAAACTAAATTTTTTCTATCATTTCAATCAGATACTGTAAGTAACAAAATACTTAATCCAGGTGTCGTGAGTACTCAATATAATCCATAAAATTATTATTTATACGCAGCAGTGTCACCTACGCTTTCACAAGATTGAATTACAAGCAGAGGTTCTATGTGAACATTGCGGTTTAAGTATACTTGCTTACGCCTTCTTACCTAGTTTTTGCCGTGATAATATTTTTGCGTTGTTTTTTTTTTTGCCGGCAGTATGCCCGTATTAACAAAATATTACGAACTATATACAACACTACTGCTACTACAATAAAAGCAATTAAACAACATATAAATCATTGCAGACTCACAGGCAGTCCAAATGCTCCAACCCACTACTGAGCGTGCCCAGCATGCTGGCAGCATTGCCCCGTTGACTTGCAATGCTTATTCGTTGAGCTAAATAAGCGCCAGCAATTTGGTCACGTGTAGTATCGACCAAGCGCTCTGATAGGTTTTAGAAAATACGATGAGCTCCTGGTCCCCACGGACTCAACGTCACTATACACCAAACGGCTGAAATATGCGTTTAACTACGTATTGACCAAGATGTGCAAATTAACGCGGAAATGTAGGAGGTAAAAATGCACCAATAGAATCGCTTCATTTTCCTGGCCTCACTGAGCGCAACGATCCTATTGGAGGATTTTCACCTCGCTCATTTTCCTCGCACAATTTGGTGGATACGAAGCATTATGACTCATTACATAACGCATAAAAAATAAATAACTCTACCTAATTCCGACCTCTGGTTAAGAGACTTAGTACTTCATACGCGCTTCCAAAAGTTATAGAATGCTGTGGGATTGCTTCTGGTTACGTTGTAGAAAATACTTTTATCCTTATCTACTCACTACAAAATAAAACTTACAGAAAAACCGACTTCGAACATAAAATATGCATTAAGGATAATTCAAATACAATTCTTCAGATCTCACTCAAATTTAAATGGGAGTACAAATGAAAAGACATCAAAATCGGTACACCATGTAAAGTTATGAGGTACTAATACACAAAAAAGGCAGAAGAATTGAGAACCTCCTCCTCTGTTTGAAGTCGGTTTAAAAACATAGAGACGAATTACTTTGCATTCCATGGATTCACCGTGCGGGTGCCGGGTCCATAGCGTTGCAGAGGAAGAGGCCCAAGTCGAGGTGCCTGGGACTTGCAACCCAGTGAGTAAGGTTAAGGGGCTCCTTTATGATGCATCAATGCTCCCTTTCACTGCTCGAGCCTCCTCCCCTGCCCAACCAAATTTGGTAAGATCCTACTAATGCCGCCTTGGATACACGTTCTAGGATGGAGTATCACGCTAGTAATTTCCGAAGGGATAGGAATACATGCATATAACAATTTTGTGGTATAAATGTGTGAACACCTACCAGCCAGGTTATTATTAGGTTCACAAGACCTGGTAGTCGTAATTACGTTGGAGATGTCTTTATTTTTATTTAGTTTATCTTATGATCCTGTTCAAGACTTTTGACTATGTTTCCTGGCACAATAATAATCGGATGAAACGGTATTTTTTTGGTGAGCGTGTATACTGCATCGTTGCTAACATCAGGCAACATATTACTGCGTTTAAACGTAATCCTATATATCTAAAACAAACATGCGGGCTGGAGCACTGCAGCGGAGAGAATCAAGTGGCACAAGTAAAACTAATTTCGCGGTAGTGGTTACATATTTGAGATCTCGGTGAAGACATTGGGTCCGTATGGGGCCAAGAGCTCATCTTATTTTCTAAAAGTTACCAGAGCACATGGTCGATCTGACGCGTAGTCAAAATGCAACGGGGCAATGCTGGCCACGCTGGTAGTGGGCTCGAGCATTTGGACTACAATTACCTTTAAGTTGCCTAAATGCTCTCAGTGTAGTAGCTGTAGTGTTGTAATGTTTGGTTAATAAAGGCATACCGTCAGAAAAAAAAGGGAAAAAACTAACTCATGAATATTGAGTATAGGACTAACATTCATGCAAGGACAAGGAATCGTTGTCTCAATCAAAAGAAGTTAAAATTGAGCACGGCGCAAGAAACAACTGTCACAATAAATAATGTCCCGTTTTCGCTTCACGGTAGGTAAAGAAAGGCTTCATTGCCAACCGGGTATCAGAGATCTAGAATTTGGCCATAGGTTGCGTACAAATAAAACCCTATCGATGGAGCTTCAAGTAGTTTTCAACCGTCAGAATTAGTTAAGCAAGCGTGGTTGAATGACCAGGCCAGCAGGCCATCAAAAGACGTAGTTTCCGAGCCGATACTTGCAAAGCCGTATAAGCATTCCATATCATATCCTCTTTTTTCAGGGTCATGGGCAGGTCAGTCAGTACTAAGTATTTTAATAACCCACTGACCGATAACTTCAACAATAATGTTTACTGTTCATCGATTTATATAAATATTTGTGTCCGTTAAAGTAATTGCGATAACGATCGTACGATTTCTATTATGTGAGGTTTTCTGTCTGATAAACGCTCCATTGTTATTATTACTTATCTTCAAAAACTTGGTAAATGATCGAACTCCAAAATTGTTATATTATTACTTTTTATATGTATATACTGTATATGTACTGTATCAGCCGGATTGTCCACTGCTGAACACAGCCTCCCCTACTATGAGGGGATTTGCCATAATCCCCACGCTTAGCAGGCGTCTTGGGGATCTCAGTGTGGGATATCAGTTCCTCAGAAAGCGTTGCTGCCCACCTTCTGGTGTGTGACCCTTAGTCGCCTCTTACGACACCCACGGGTAGAGATGGGGGTGACATTCTAGCCCGGCACCCCACGGGCAATTAACAGAGTTTGATAATAAATAACTACCAATAACGGATTTATTTTTACTAATTTCTTATTTATTTTAATAAATAATACTGGATAACTCACGTCAATAAGTCAGATAGCTCCGACTATACTTTCTACCACATTTACTAAAATGATTGAAAACCACGTTGGTTTTTATACTATCTTATTTAATTAATTTTTAATGGTCTTTGAGTATTGGTAATAACATTAACACCTGATGGTAAGTGATGATGCGGTCAAAGATGTTGTTCAAGCCAACCTAGAATTACTGGCTCTCAAAAACATCTGCCAAAACATACCGTTAGGAGCTTGGCGACAGGTTTTCCACTTAAGGGTTGTAGCCATTAGGATGGGCACTCGCAAAATGGCCCATGCTATATCATATAATGTCTGTCATACGGAAACAGAGGTTGGTCAGGAAACTGAAACCATAATGTCAAAATATTTATATGTGCATGTTGGGTTTGTAAAAGACATAGTCATTGCTTGTACCTACTCGAATCAACCGACCTCACCTTAGGGTGAGACAAGGATAGGAATATAAGGATTATTTGAGGAAGTGTTTATTTATTTTTTCCTGATAGGTTAGCCTTTGACCACTATCTCAGTGATGATGTGGTCGAAGATGTTGTTCAGGCTAACCTAGAAGTACTGGATCTCAAGGACAGCTGCTGGAACACACCGTTAGGTGCTTCGCGACAGATTTTCTACTTGAGGGTGGTAGCTAGCCAGCCGGGCATTCGCAAAATGCTCTACCACCATGCTATAACGACTGCCATCCTTAGACAACAGCCGGGACCGACGGCTTAACGTGCCTTCCGAAGCACGGAAACGCTCAGTAGTAATGTCACTAGCGGTCATATATATATATATATATAACCCATCCAACTCATGACCGCGGGCGACGTTGCTTAACTTTGCTGATCGGTTAAGAACAGCCAAGCAAATTTCGCTACGAGCGCTTGTCTAGCTCTAAAATCAGAGATAGCTCAGTGGCATTAGCTATGGACTGCCGCGCAGCAGGTCCACGGTTCGAATCCCGCCGCGGGCTTTCGCTTCACCGAATTGTGGAAGGGCATTTTGCTAATGCCCGCCTGGCTAGCGACCAACCTCAAGTAGAAAATCTGTCACCATGCACTAAACGGTGTGTTCCGGCAGCAGTCCTTGAGAGCCAGTGAAATTACAGGCATATGAGTTAATAACTTAACAACTATGTCTCAAGGTGACGGGCGCAGTACAATTCGTGACTTGTGACGAAATGCATCTGTTATAGGCAGAGGTTAATCCGCTTAACATCAGGAGTGCCTCGAACTTGTCCCATCACAATAACAAAAAAAAAAGGTAAGTTATCAATAGTTATGTTATCAATAGTATGTTTCATAAATTTTATAATACATTCCTTGACAAAAATCCTTTATTTCTTCCAGCTGTTGGTAGACCAGGTGATGATTTTGGAGACCATGACACCGCTTGACTTCATGGACTTTAGGAATTATCTCCGACCAGCTTCCGGCTTTCAAAGTCTACAGTTCCGCCTTCTAGAAAATAAGGTTAGTACCTAAGGGTATTATGATTAAAAAACATTTCTACTATACTTTTATACCAACACATTAAATAACTCACCTTCAATTTCACCATCATATCAACGTTCAATTAAAACGTGATAAAAAAAATACGTTAAACGTGATCTAAATGCTGGCACCTATTTGGCTCAAAGAATAAACATTGCAATTCAACGGGGCAATGCTGCCAGCATGCTGGGCACGCTGCCAACTGGTAGTGAGCTAGAGCATTTGGACTGCCTATGAGTCTGCAGTGGCTTATAGGGATCTAAATGCTTTTATTGTAGTAGCTGTAGTGTTGTATATAGTTCGTAGTATTTTTATACTAAAGGCATACAGCAGGAAAATAAATTATTAAAACTGTACTTAATTTTGTAAAAACGTATACTGAATATTATTTTGTGATAAATAATACTCAGTACACAAACTGAGTGCTACATAATTATTATATGAAATATATATCGTCTAAATTACTCTTAGGGATAGTTAAGCAGCTGTAATGTAACATACATATATACTTTCTGTGAAATAAATTTACTTTAATTTTACTTTTGTATCAAAACTTAAGGCATAATTTCTCTATTAGACCGACGACCGGGAACCTATGCCACGGGTCTAGAGCCTAGTTTAGGAACCAGGGGCTCCTTTATTATTAATTTATTATTTACTAGCTGTACCTGCAACTTCGTTCGCGATTGCCGTACCTGCAAACTAATTACTCACATTTAAGCACTGTTAATCTCATATTAAGCAACGCTGTGGTCTGTGGTGAACCACTCTTAGTAAAGTATAGCTCAGAAAGGAGCTGTTTACTTTGGGTTTGATAACTCCCAGCTTGTTTTTCCAGAAGACAGTAGTTAAGTAACTCAGAGAGTTCCTTCGCGGTTCACACAATAAAAGTTGGAGAAAAGTAGGTACTTTGTGCGTTTCTTTCTTAACTGAATTTCGATTATAAAACGGTATCTTTTTGCCGAGGTTCTCCTTGTTTGGCGGTAGAACAAAAATATATTAGATTGTACACTTTCAGAAAGGGGCCCAATATTAATCATTGCGGAACTTCCATATTTACTAAACACCTGGAATATGTAACGTCGTTTATTCCAACCTTCTGTAGTTAGTGTGATAAATATGACTATAAGATTCGAAGCTCTTCCACGAATTCCATAACAATGGGAATGTTGACGCACAGTGTGTGTTGCTCTACTCAGTCAAATGCCTTGGTGAATGTAATAATTACAGATCAATGCCTCAATGCGGCTTGTCAGACAATGTGTCCAGTTCGCTCTTACGTATTTGACTGGATACCTATCACTCATATTATCCTGGTACTTATGCCTGTCTTAAGGCAGTGAATCCACCATAGGTGTGCGAGGAAATTGTACGGTGTGCGAGGGAAAATCAGTAGGATCGCTGCGTTCAGCGAGGGTACGAAAATGAAGCGATACTATTGATGCATGTTTCAATATTCAATACTCAATTATTATTACAACATATTTATCTACATGCATGTCTTACTTAACATGCTTTTGATTGTAGTACAAATGACCCTATAAGGAAATGGCAACGGTAGGAACGGAACGATCAATTTTTTTTTTCAATTTATAGTTGAAAAGTTTCTCTTTAAGGAATTGATGTCTTTTAGGGTATTTAAAAAATATATCTATAGCCATTTAGTTAGGGCAGATCTGTATATTTCTAGATTGGACTTTGGTTTTATTCGTTTCTTTCCATATTTTGATCTTATATCACCTGGTTGGTCGGTATATTTTTTTTTGAATAAAGATTGATCTCTAATACAAATTTTCAAATTTCTAGTATATATTTCTCGCGCAACGCTCATCGTCCTCGTACATCTGTTAGATATGCGGCCTAAAACAATTATTTTTTGAATTCCAGCTAGGTCTAAAGCAAGCACTACGCGTAAAGTACAACCAAAACTACCAAACTGTGTTCGGAGATGATCCTGAGGCCATGGAAGCTCTGCACAAGTAAGTGAACAATAAATTGTTGATCGCGTATTCTTTTAGAAGTTGATGGTATGTACGATTTACTGAGAGCGTGTTGAGAGTTTGGTTTATCCCGTGGGGTACCATAGAATGTCAATTAATTATAGAGAAAATTGTTTGCAAGTACCACATGTGCTACTGCATCCAGTCATCAGCGAATACTGCGTGCAAAGGGAACTTTATGATTAAAGATTATCTTACGCGGTACGTACAGACCCACCAACTTATCTGTTCAGGTGGCAGAAAAAGAACTACAACATTCCTTCAAATTGTGACAGTTTGTAGTTGATTTCCTGGACCAGTAGCGCCCTCGAGAACTGCTCAGTTAAGTTGGTGGTACCATACACAAATAATTTTGTCAAACATCTCAGAAGACAAAATTAAGTATACTACTTTATACCCAGTTCGGGCGTCGCAAATGTGACTGTACTTAGGTGATATAGGTACCTACAAATTCAACGTTGGTATATACTCATAAAACATTATTGTTTTTAAATCTATTTTTTTTTTCAGACCGGCGGTATATCTTTATTAACCAAATACTACAAACTATATACAACACTACAGCTACTACAATACTACAGCTATTACAATAAAAGCATTTGGACTCATAGGCAGTCCAAATGCTCTAGCCCACTATCAGTTGGCAGCGTGCCCAGCATGCTGGCAGCATTGCCCCGTTGAATTGCAATGCTTATTCTTTGAGCCAAATAGCCAATAATAAT
This sequence comes from Plagodis pulveraria, assembly GCA_963890685.1. Classification (NCBI taxonomy): domain Eukaryota; kingdom Metazoa; phylum Arthropoda; class Insecta; order Lepidoptera; family Geometridae; genus Plagodis; species Plagodis pulveraria. Next base: position 20,128,903 of record OY982969.1, read on the forward strand.
TTATAGCCAATCTATAAATTGTTATAATTATGACATTGTTATTTCAATAAAGTTTAATTGGTTCCATTGAAACCTAATACTTAATAATTATATGTCCACGTCAAAGTTGTAAATTTAAAACAATAATACAATTCGATAATAATGACATCAATAATTCTTACCTTAATTAGTCTTAGGTTTTCGCGATAATAACACATAGTAATTACTTTAAACGGTTTAATTCGCGTATATTTATCATTATTTTTGTCTACGATCACTGCAAACTCTTTGAAAAGTTTAAAAATAATGATAAATATACGCGATTTAAATCGTTTAAAGCACTCGTTCCACTACGATCCCCTATTTCAGTCCCCCAGGGGACTGTACAACACTCACTATTCCACTACAGTACCATATTCAGGGGACTCAACTAGTACTAACAAATGCAATCCTTCTACGATCCCCTATGCTTTCTTCTATGCTCAGCATTCAAGTAGTACTAGAAAAAGCAATTCCATTACAGTAAAATGGCGAGCGTAATCTCACTCAGAAATATCCTCTAAATAGATTCCACTATTTCAGTCCCCCAGGGGACTGTAAAACACTCACTATTCCACATATATTTTCACATATATTTCCACTACAGTCAGTTGTTTAATTACTAAACGACATTTATAATAAAAAAATATCACGTTTTCTCTAAATGACTTGATCGATACGATCAGCCACCGGCAGTAGATATAATACACTAATTTATAACTACTATACTTTTTACTACAATTTTTCTGGTATAAAACTTCTCCGCTTTTCTCTTGCTTGACTGTGCCATATCTTTCTTTCTATCTTACCATGCATATTCCGATAATTTTACACTAGACCAGCTACAGTCACTTATCCAATTAGATATCAGTAAGAAATCGGAATCGGAAATCTTTATTATAGCCATTACAACTGCAAACGTTGCGCTTGGCAAAGCAAGAAAAAATATTTAAATGAGATACTCGAAAAATATAAATTCGCATTCATCTTTACTGTGTATATAAGTACTTAAAAATGTATTTATGCATGGTATGTGGCAGTGCCTACATTTTATACATTTGAAATGTACATTTTTTGGTTTTTAATGTATAGATAATTATTGAGATAAAAATAAAATCCAACTTTTTATTCACTAACTAATTTATTATAAAACAAGTTGTGTCAACTTTAAATGGCCTGTTTTCGGAATATAGATATTTTAAATACCGCATAGATATACAGTAAGTATGGATTGCATGCTAAGCGCAAAACATATAAATTATTTCGCATAGAAAAATATTCGGATAGAAAAAACTTCTAGCTGGACTTGAGCCTTACCCCAGAATACTATCCTGGTGCATTTCCAGAAGCGGCGATTTAAGAGTGCGCCCAATGCCGGGAAAAAACAGTTTTTACCTCCTGTCATATAAACACTTCCTCCTTTTTTGAAATTGGTTAAAAATATTATTTAATTCGTTTTTTACTATTAAAATTGCTTAACGGATATTAACACTATATTTTAGAATGGAGATGAATCAAAATTAACATGAAATTTAATTGCAAAAAGAAGGTTAGATTGGGAGACAATCAGATAATATTAAAGGATTATTGAATAAACATATATCCAAAAAGACAGAATTTATTTATAAATCAGTATTCAACAATCGACATCGTTTGGTGATATTGATTTTTGCGCGTGTAATATACAATTAATAATCGTTAAAGTGCCCGGTTAACCCGAGATTATGGTTTTCAAATAAGGTATTTATTCCACATACATCTACCTTTTTTTTATACAAGATATAATGTGGACTCAATGTTTCCACACCGAACGGCACAAATATGTAACCACTATCGTATCGTAGTGTCATGTCATGTTAGCTCAATTGGTTAGAGCATACCCCGGCTCAAGGTGCTCAAGATGGACGCGGGTTCGAATCCCGCACATGACTTAATTTTTTCTTACCGTATATTTGTAATTTTGTAATGTAACCACTACCTACTTTACTACTAACTACTTACCTTACTTTCTCTACCTTCTTCTTCAACGTTTCAAAAGCCCATATTAGCCAACTGTTTTTCAAATCCATTATTTTACTGCTTTGAGTATCCAGCATTCACATTTTAATGCAACTATAAGTGGATGTATCAGAAAATATATAATTGATAACTTATTTTAATAGATAATTATTTGGCTTATTAACTTATTTGGTTCAAAGAATAAGCTAATCCATGGTGCAATGCTGCAAGCATGCTGGGCACGACGCCAACTGGTAGTGGGCTGTAGCATTTGGACTACCTGTGGGCTTGCAATGGCTTTTACCTTGCCTAAATGCTATCATTGTAGTAGTTGTAGTGTTGCATGCAGTTTGAAGTGTTTTATTAATAATGACATACCACCGGTTAAACAATCTATAAACAATAAGGTATAGATAGGTACTTACAGCAAGTAAAATTGTAAGTTTAAATATTCTAGGAACCTAATAATTGTACGTACATCCAATGGTACGGCAGCAAAGGACTTTACACGCTCTTTTAATCATTACATAAAAATATATTTGGGAAATAAAAGCAAGTTATATAAATGGCTTGTGACTCGAGAAATTTTACATCTCCCGTTTCAAAGAGCCCATCGATATAAAGGGCTATGATAATGTTTACAAGGTACTTACATATTCCAGCTATTATGAGTTGATAAATCTGATTTCAGATCAGAGAAGGAACCTGCTCTACTGGCCTTGATTGAGCGATGGTTGGAGCGAACCCCAGGTCTAAACACGCACGGATTCAATTTCTGGGGCAAATTCGAGACGGTCGTGAACAAAGTTCTGGCTGAAGACATTGAGGAGGCTTTGGTAAGTCATGAGAAATCTTTGAACTCAGCATAAACAGGGTTATTGGTAAAATGCTAACTACCTCTTAGAGTTGACTTCTGCTAGTCCTAACAAACATTTTGAGATGAAATTAAGCTAAGAGCGCCCGCCGCGGCAACACTGGACTGCGCCGCGCTCCCTTTGAATAGAGTTTTGAATATTTACATCGAGCTAAGTAATATAAAATATGAAATAACAGGCACAAGAGACTTTTAACATCAGGTGGTCCTCGTGCTTATTCCGTCAAATACACATAAACAAACACAAAAAAAGGTAAAACAAAAACATCTCAAAATGCTTGTTAGGACTAGCAGAAGTCAACCCTAAGATGTTGTTAGCATTTTACCAATAACCCTGTATACTGCATAAGTAATTAAATTCACACGCGCCATGGTGACAAACGCGATGCAGTGTTCTGCAGAACATTCAGGTGTATTGAGCGATACCTATCTATGTACTTGTAAAAGCAAATATCTGTATTTACTTTTACAAGTACAAACACGTCTCACGTCGGTTCAAAAACGTCTGAGACAAAAGATTTGCTGTCTCATAAAGTTTTAAGTACTATAAGAGTAGGAAGTATTGAAAGTTGAAACAAAAAAAGAAGACCTTGAAATCTCAATAACCTTAGATCTTGTTAAGGAAATACAGTGACAAAAAGTTAACTTCAATAAAACCAGTGCAAGTTATAATCCACTCAGGCATGGCAAGAAGTTGATTACTGATCATATTATACAGGTCATGGACTAGCGATACTTTAGGTACTTATATATCAACATTTTTTATACCAAATAACCTACGAATAAATTATTTATTCGTAGCAAAAAACACTACACACTCGGTACCAACTCCTCTATATGGCAGCCATTTTGTTTTTTATCTCTACGTGTTTACAAAAAAAGTATCTCTCAACAAAGTTTTGGTCCCACTAAGATAAAAATAGGCTTATTCGAAAGGTAAATAATATATATTTGAAATTAAATATTAAATATGTATTTACCTTTCGAATTTAGTCTATAATACCTATTGCCTATATTTCTAAATATGGTTACAATTTAGACCACAAAATTGTTTGTTCAAGACGGTAATCGAATCGAACCCTCTTCCTCCGATTTCGCACCGGATGCCTATTCTATTTGGCCACCGGAACCTAACTTTTTCGAGCCGAAATTTTGTGCTACAATTGTATTACTTTAACCGTCATAGGGGACGGAATTGGCATCAGGCCGAGATATATGTAGGTATCTGCATTCAGTCCTCTCAAAAGTAATTATTTGAGACAGATATTTACCACGGAGGCAATACTAATATCAAATATTTGAAAACTGGAAGAAAAGAGTTAATTTAATACCTGTAAAATTTATTGTAGTTATTTCTCCTGTTTTTGAGCCCTTTGTGACCTAAGCCCATACCAAACCTATAGCGTAAGGTAAAGACGTCTGAAAAGTGAAGACCTTGGTTCGATTCGCGGGTTGGGGTTTTTGCCATAAGATTTTCAGAATAAATTTTTAGAAGTATGAAACTGTGACTGAAAGATCCATGTCCCAATTCCCGCCTGGCTAGTTACCCCCTCAAGTAGAAAATCTGTCACCAAGCACCTAGCGATGTGTTCCGGCAGATGTCCTTGAGAGCCGGTAATTCTAGGTTAGCCTGAACAACATCTTCGACCGCATCGTCAGTTAAATCTGCCGGAAAACATCGCTAGGTGCTTGGTGAAAGATTTTCTGCTTGAGGCCAAGTAGAAAATCTGTCACCAAGCACCTAGCGATGTTTTCCGGCAGATGTCCTTGAGAGCCGGTAATTCTAGGTTAGCCTGAACAACATCTTCGACCACATCGTCAGTTACCATCAGGTGAAATAGTGGTCAAAGGCTTAACTATCACGCATATAAAAAAAGAGAAACTTGGGATAGAAGGTGATAAAATTTCTGTCCCTTCGGGGATTAAGACTTGAAATTGAATGTTTCTTATTTCATTGCCAATATACTATCTTATAACCACAATGTTATAATAAGAGATGATGTGGTCGAAATGGTGAACTGGTTCAACCTAAAATGGGAACTGGAACTACAGTACAGCTGCCAGAACAGATCATATCTCTACTTGATTGTGTTACTCGTAGACGGCCATTCATAAAATAATGACGGTGTCTAATAGCCGAACGCATTCTAAGGCAACAATCTAGGACATGTAGCTACGTGCCCTCTGGAGCATGAAAGCGCTCAGTAATAATTGCCACTAGAGGTCACCCATCCAAGTAATGACCGCAGCGAATGTTGCTTAACTTTGTTGATCGGTTAAGCTATGTAAGCTGCACTACGAGTGATTCATTAATCTATAAGATACCATAGTTATGTCCCTACCCACAACTTAAGCATTTTGTGGCACACTTTACTGAAAAACTCTCACGCCTATAGATTTTTGCTTTAAAATACAATTTAACTTCCTATCTAGATATGTTATTTGTCAAAAAAAATATAACCATTAAAAATATGGACATTAACAATTTCGTTCATATGTTATTGTACAACTAACGCCATCTGTTAGAAAACCAAAGACCTAACATCACTGCAGAGCTAAACTCAATACTCAAATACATCGTAGTTAATCTGCTTAATACTAGATGACACCACTAGCATCAGGTTGTAAAATAACGGCGGAGTTTTGGCGGGAAAGCGACAATATCACATAGCCCTTTTTATTGTTATTGTTTTATTCGTGTTACTTCGATAGTAACACTAGTAACTAAGCTACCTTTGAATAGAGTTTTTAATATTTACATCTAGCGAAGTAATATAAAATATGACTTTTAACATCAGGTGGTCCTCGTGCTTATACCGTCAAATACAACAAAAAAAAAAACTCAAAATTATTGTTAGGAGTACCAGAAGTCAACCCTTAGAGGTTGTTAGCATTTAACCAATAACCCTGTATAAGTTATAATAAAAAAACTGTCTTAATAATTATTACGCATTAAAATAATTACGCAAGGCCTCACAAAGCTCAGCTTTTTGCTAGTTAATTGTATGTGTATATGTTTTCAGAAAGAGCCAAACGAAAACGTTCGTCGGCATCGTCTGCAAGATGCGGAGAACCGCCGTGAGATCTACCGCTCCATCTTTGATCCCACTGTACATGATGCGCTCAGGTCTAGGGGGGAACGCAGGTAAGGGTCTCCTTCCATCAGGATTACTGTACCAGCCGGAAAGTCCATTGCTGAATACAGCCTCCTCCAATACCGCTTTGGCGGCTTTGAGATATCAGTTCCTTAGAAAGTGCCCACCCTCTGGCGTGTTACCCTTAGTCGCCTCTTACGACACCCACGGGTTGAGATGGGGGAGGGTGACATGCTAGCCGGGCACCCAACGGGAGCATAAGAATTAGTAGGTAAAACTTGGTGTCACTTGATGAATGTAAGACGGTTAAAAATGTATTAGAGTACAAATTTCACGACTCTGTTATCAGTGTCGGTAGCGATAATAGAAACGCGTTTGGCGCTTATAGCTGAAAGGTGTAGAACACCAAGGCGGAAAAATGTTGCTACCTAAAAATGTGTAAAGAATAATTCCGTTTATACTAGCATTCGTTCCGTTCCATTCCGTATCAATATCCCACAACTTGTACATTTTGTGGCCCCTTCTACTGAAAAACTATCACGCCTATAGATTTCTGCTTTAACCTATTAATTCGTATATCGACGTGTTATCTGCTAAAGTCAAGGTCAATCAATACTATCACCTTTAAAAAAGGAAGTACTGAAAATTGACTGAAAACAAAAAACGACCTTAAAACTTTAAACAAGTTGCAGCCTGAATAATCATCTTTAGATGTTGGAAAGGAAATACAATTTACAAAAAAGTACTCCTTAGGATTGTCTCTGTATTACCTACTGAAGAAATAATCAATCACGTTCAAAATACTCCGATTGGTCACTGCTCAACTCGCTGCCCAAGTGCTTATACATAAATAGATTCTACTCAAAAACACAGCAAGTAATCAAAAAGCTTACTGTCGATTAGGATGCCTGATAACCAGTGATGTTTTAGAGATGTTAAAAGTAGAAATCCAATTGCAGATTTGCATTACAAACAAAATTTTTTATAGACCAACTACCCGAGGTTTCAGCCGCGTAGACCATGATGAAAAGCATCCAATGTGTTAAGAAAATCAAGGTGTCTGGACAACTCAGTAATTAATATTAATAATAATAACAATTATTTTTCCTTCATCAATAGTTCTTCACTTCCAACCTTTAGTCTCAGAAATAGCTTATAAAAATTACAAATAAAACAGTCCCTACACACTATAATTACTATTTATAACAGATTCTCTAATTATTATGACTAAACTATCTATATTGAAGCAATGATGGCCGAGCGGTAATAGCTATGGACCGCCGTGCCGCCGGTCCCTGGTTCGATCCCCACCGCTGGCTTGGGCTTCACCGCATGGTGGAAGGGCATTTTGCGATTGCCCGCCTGGCTAGCTACCACCCTCAAGTAGAAAATCTGTCGCCAAGCACCTAACAGTGTGTTCCGGCAGCAGTCCTTGAGAGCCAGTGAAATTACAGGCACATGAGACTCAAGAACTGTCTCAAGGTGACGGACGCAGTGCAATTCGTCACTTGTGATGAAATGCATCTGTTCTAGGCAGAGTTTAGTCCGCTTAACATCAGGTAGGCCTCGAGCTTGTTCCGTCACAATAACATATAAAAACCTAGTTTTATCCAAATCGGTTCAGCAGTGTCAGCATGAAAGAGTAACAAATACACCTACAAGTTCATATCCTCATTCACTTAAAAAAATCATTTATAATCAGCTATCCCCATGCCTGCAAATCTTCTCCAACTCGGTTCATTTCCAGGCTGTCCCACCGCGCGTTGCAAGGTGCCATCATGATCACGTTCTACCGCGACGAGCCTCGGTTCTCGCAGCCGCACCAGCTCCTCGTGCTCCTCATGGACATGGACAGTCTCATCACCAAGTGGCGTTGTAAGTCTACCTCTCTTTCATACATCCACATATATAGACCTGTTCTCTCACGAAGGTTCGCCCCTCTTCAGTAAAATTTGAAGCGCTCGAAGCGAAGTTTGCTTAGTCGTTCTTAACCGATCAGCTTAGTTAAGCAACGCCCACCGCGGTCATGACTTGGATGGGTGACTCCTGGTGATATTACTGCTGAGCGCTTTCGTTCTTCGGAGGGCACGTTAAACCGTCGGTCTGTCTTGGGATCGCAGCGTGGTGGTAGGGCATTTTGGGAATGCCCGCCTGGCTAAGTACCACCCTCAAGTAGGAAATCTGTCGCCAAGCACCTGACGGTGTTCCGGCTGTCCTCGAGAGACAGTAATTCTAGGTTAGTTATTACATAGTTGAAGACTGATAATGATGTTTCAACTGAGGACATCAAGGGCTTTTCCTAGGGAACATTACAGAAGAATTAAACGATATGTTCTTCGTACAAGATACCTAAATATTTTTTGTCAGATAACCACGTGATCATGGTGCAGCGAATGATTGGATCGCAACAACTGGGGACAGGGGGATCCTCAGGATATCAATATCTTCGATCCACGCTCAGGTATATACTTAACATATTTTAACCCTCGATATAATTTTAATTAAGTATACTTTGATTTGGTTGTAATTTACTGTTTACTTTATCAGCCGGATTGTCCACTGCTGAACATAGACTTCCGAGTTTTGGGGTTGGCAGAGTAAGATAACATTTTCTCAGAAGGCGCTGCTGCCCATTTTCTTGTATTTTACCCTTAGTCGCCTCTTACGAGAACCACAGGAAGAGATATGGGCGGATGACATTCTAGCCTGGCACCCCAGGGGTAATTAATGGTTGTAATCTAATAAATAAAAATATAATAAAAAAAAATATTATAATTTTTTTTTATTATATTTTGATACATGACTCCAACCGTTTGCAATCACATCGTTGTTGGATACTCCGTTTTTATAGTAGTGAGGCATTTTGCGAATGCCCATCGAGCTACTACCTCAAATATAAAATATATTCTTGGGAGAGGTGAATTTCAGGTTAGCCAATTGGCAAAAAACTTTCGGTTAATGTGGGCGTAAAGATTATCAAGAGTATAATGTGTAGCAACACCCTAATAAGGTGACTTTAGGGAGCAATGATGGCTCAGGGGCATTGGCTATGCACTGCCGCGCAGCAGGTCCATGATTCGAATACCGCCGTGGGCTTGAGCTTTCACCGCATAGTGGAAGGACATTAAGCGAATGTCCGCCTGGCTAGCTACCAACCTCAAGTAGAAAATCTGTCGCCAAGCACCTAACGGTGTGTTCCGGCAGCTGTCTTTGATAGCCAGTAATTCTAGGCTAAGCCTGTTAGCACCTTCGACCACATCATCAGTTACCATCAGGTGAGATGGTCAAAAGCCTAACCTATCAGCAATAAAAAATAACTTTTCTTTTTTTTGTTTAATTAGCGTTAATTTATTTTAGAAACGTTTTGTATATCTGCTGATTGTACAAAGTACATCACGTAGTTTCAGTCCCAGGTTACGAATATATTTATTCGTTGGTCCCAGGCTAGGATTCTTGAAAGCAATTAGATTACTGGTACCGCGTGTCCTTATTATTGAGTATTGAGCTTAATTGATTGTTTTTCTCTCGTCAATTTCCAGTGACCGTTACAAAGTGTTCCTCGATCTGTTCAACCTGTCGACATTCCTGCTACCACGTTCACTGATTCCTCCTCTGGACGACGATATGAAGAAAAGTCTCAACTTAACGTGGGGGGACCACAACAAGGATAAAGTTCAAAATGGGAGGGAAAATGGAATGGATTCGACTTTATAGGGGGAGCGTCAAAGGTCATTATTGTTTTGAGCAGAATTAGCCAATCGAATCGTACAAAATTTTCGTTACAATGACGTGATATTTGTGCTTTTCTATTGGTTATTTTTTAGTGATATCTACGTTAATAAACAATAAAACATGCCTTATGTTGGGGGAAGGCCTATTTCCTACTACGTACTAGTATAAAATCTACAGCTAAGCAACTAAAATTCAATTTCGGCAGTAGCTCTTGAGTGTCAGTTTCGATTCAAGGTAACTTCTGGTTAAGAAAAGAACATAGAATAAGATCCCTTGCTATGAAAGTAAGTAAAGTAGGTATCCTATTTACTTTTTTTGCTTTGATTACTAGTAGAATAGAAGTAGGTAGAGATCTTTCAATCTTAATGCATGTTTCCGAGCTATATATCCTAACTAAACGTGATTATTTATGTGTGTGTAGCGATTTAAGGCGCGCCTACTGTAAATGTTTTTCTCGATACAAAAAATAACGATACTTTGCCTATGGTCGGAAATCCACTCTCAAGTAGAAAATCTGTCGCCAAACACCTAACGGTGTGTTCCGGCACATGAGACCTAACAACTGTACGTCTCAGTGTGGCGGGAGCAGCGCAATTCGTCGTTGACGAAATGCATCTGTTATAGGCAGAGGTTAGTCCAATTAACATCAGGTGGGCCTCGGGCTTGTTCCGTCACAATAACATTAAACAATCTTGGTTTTAATGTTTTCTGTGCCTTTAGGAAAGCATCTCCACATTTACACCCCATGTGGGTAGAGAGGAACGGGGTACTGCCATATAAACCAATCACTGAGCAACAGCATGAGCCGATGAAACTATTTAATGCGCTGTACAGTGCGTGCTTTGAGTCATGTTTATTTAGAAGTTCTTCTCTTGCGCGGATCAAAGTTTTGTGTTGTTACTAGTTTTAAATGTCTCATCGACGTCTCCAAAAATATGTCGCAGACCTTTACTGTGCACTTGGAAACGTCGACGCACCTCACAGTTCGCACACTCACCACGATTATCTTAACCGCTATAATTTTCCTTGAAAGTTCATGAACTGCACTATCATCATGAATTTTTTCAGATTTTTCAAGCCAGCAGTTTAGGTTTTAGAGGGGGGGCGGCCGCCCAAATTTGCATTTTAAAGTTGAATATTTCGTAAATGGAGCATTAAATCGAAAAATAGTATTAGCAACCCCGAAATCGTTTTAAAAGGCCTATTCAATGATACCCCATACGATGGGATAGAAGACGATAAAAAAATTCAAACCCACACCACTTCAATGGGAGCTACACTAAAAATTTTGTTTTACCGCTTTGTCGGCGTGGTAAGTTTACATACCCGTACAAAATTGCAGCTTTGTAGTACAAACGGTCTCTTAGCAAAACTTCGGACAGACAGACGGACATGACGAAACTATAAGGGTTCCTTGACAGGACTACGGAACCCTAAAAGTACCAGAAAGATCACTCCGCAAAGCCATTCCAATAAATAAGCGAGTCTAGCTACGAAGCAGTAAAGTGCATTTCAGCTCGCAAAGCACAGAGTACCTAATATTTATATTCACCTACAAGGCGACTCTCTTTCTATCGCATAGCCTCGCATAGCTCTGATCTCTTCTAACGCAGCACGCACCGTAGAATAATCCCGTCTGGACGGATATGCCGATGTACATGTAGCTTTGTTCCTAAAGTGCGGCCTATTTACACTATTTTACATGTAGAGGTCGAGGCATGCACCGTATAATAATCCAGTCCGGACGGATATGCCGATGTACATGTAGCTTTGTTCCTAAAGTGCGGCCTATTTACACTATTTTACATGTAGAGGTCGAGGCACGCACCGTACAATAATCCAGTCCGGACGGATATACCGATGTACATGTAGCTTTGTTCCTAAAGTGCGGCCTATTTACACTATTTTACGTGTAGAGGTCGCGGCACGCACCGTACAATAATCCCGTCTGCACGGATATGCCGATGTACATGGAGCTTTGTTCCTAAAGTGCGGCCTATTTACACTATTTTACATGTAGAGGTCGAGGCATACACCGTATAATAATCCAGTCCGGGCGGATATGCCGATGTACATGTAGCTTTGTTCCTAAAGTGCGGCCTATTTACACTATTTTACATGTAGAGGTCGAGGCACGCACCGTACAATAATCCCGTCTGGACGGATATGCCGATGTACATGGAGCTTTGTTCCTAAAGTGCGGCCTATTTACACTATTTTACATGTAGAGGTCGAGGCATGCACCGTATAATAATCCAGTCCGGACGGATATGCCGATGTACATGTAGCTTTGTTCCTAAAGTGGGGCCTATTTACACTAATTTACATGTACAGACATTGGAAAGGTGCATTTAAACTGAAAGATCTCTACATACTTTGGTCGATTTACCTTCTTACTTTGGTCGAGGTTTAGATATTACTTACCAGTGATTTGATTTGAAATCTACTTACGAATATGTGTTGACACTTATTTTGTTATGTAGGTAACATGATATATATCTGTGAATGTGTAAGGTAATAAAAGTATGAGAAAATCAAGCGGTAGTTTTATTTTCTTGGAAATTGTTGTTACAATGTTTGCGGTACCTAGCTGTGCTTGCGGTTTCAGCCAGGTAGATGATGATAAAAAGTGATATTGATGATAAGTATATCCTATGTGTTAATTCAAGACATAATATATAGAACGTTACAGTTAATTAACTAGCGATACACTAGCGATAGTTTTGTAAGTATCAATAATACGAGTAAGCACTAATAAAAATATCACAAAAAAATATGATTGTATTTTTGTTGGATGAGTGTACAATGCGATTAAAATAAGAATAGGATCGGCCTAGCGCCATTTTGTGACGTCAAAACTAGAACTTGGTACAGTGTGCAAAAAAAGAAATGATAAAACATGTATAAATTAATAAAGAAAATAAAAAGCCCGACTGCAAGTAATTCATTTTTGTTAAGCGTCTTATCGATCCATTGAAATTAAAACTGTAAGTTAATATATTGATGGAATCGTTTTTTAAAGTCCTTCATTTTGATACCCAGCACGATGGCTTTGGAAGAAAAAATAAATTGTTTTTCTCACTATATGCCTTCCAAAATCCACCAGTTTGTTTTTTATTTTTTTATGTCCATAGTGTCACTTGAGCTATCAAGATAAATCTAACGATATCTCGTACATTAAAATCAGTTAAGTTATGGTGAAATAAAGAAACTCACAAAAATACATATATAGGTACAAATGAAACACATGTGGGCAGTCGTCTATAAAAACAAGTAGTCATAGGTGGGTAAACAAAGTTGTAGGTGACTGTAGATACAGCAAACAGAAATAATATGAACTGATTTTAATTGTTGGCAATATTTTGTACTTACTGTAACAGCCGACTCGTCCACTGCTGAACACAGCCTCCCCAATAGGGGGTAATCCCCACGCTTGGCAGGCGGCTTGGGGATCGCAGTGTAAGAAGGCAGTTCTTTAGAAGGCGCTGCTGCCCACCTTCCAGTATTTTTCCCTTAGTCGCCTTTTACGACACCCACGGGATGATATGGGGAGGTGCAATTCTAACCCGGCACGCCACGGGGGATTTTTTATTTTGTACTTAGGTATCTTAATTTGAATCGCTTAGCTCTTCGATGCCGCATGTCCTGATGGCGAATTGAGTCAGACTCATCGTTATCATCGTAACGGGTAACAAAAACAAATATAACAATCACCAAAACCATATTAAACCGTCAACAACAACAAATTAAACGAGAAGGCCAATAAACACTCGGAAACGTGTCGCTTAGTAGTACACTGTCGGAGAAATAAGACCCTGACGCCCGCGTTGTCATCAAACCAAGATGGTGTCTGTGTTATTAACCTTAAAAATATGAATTTATTAAAATTAACAATTTCGGGTCACTAATTTAAAATTACGTATAGATAGCACTAATGAAAAAAAAACTTTAATTTTTGTTATATTAGATTAGTGTGATTGGCAGGATTGTAGCAGTTTGGGAATCCGTGGACTCTACTTACCGCTAGAGGAAACAGGTTTTAATATCACTTACACAGTGTGCAATAATTAAAATGCATACTTAATAATGAAATTAGATCCATTCACTGAGAACATTTTCAAATATGAAATATATAAGTAAAGTTTATGTGGTGTACTAGGGTATTAAGTATTGTGCTCGTGTGACGAGGTTGTATATGTGTGTGTAAGAGACAGCTGACTGTGTGCGGGCGACGGCCGGCAGTCCTGAATATATAGTGCTTGATACGATACGTGTGATTAATTCTTACGATATCTCAGTTTCAAAAACTAAAATTGTAGGTATAACTCTGGACACGTTTAGATACATAGTTAATTGACAAATACATCGATGCTGTCGGCTAACCTTAGTAGAACCACTACGTTACATAACTAGCGGCATATTGGCTATTAGCACTCCAGCATATTGGTTACCTGCTGGAGTGCTGATTAAGCACGCAGAGTTGATTCGTCTACTCGTTAGATGGTGCCGCCCACAAATGACCTTCTTGGGGGTAATGGTGCAGCCAGATGGCCTCCGCGACCTTTTGAAGTTAGCGAATTTGGTCTGTGATACTATAGCTGGTAATTTCTTAACTCGATCTATGTACACCTTTCTGGAGATATCACTAGTTATATCTACACTTTGTATGGATTGACTCCTATGAACGACATTCGTAGTAATTAAAATTGTTAGCCTTTGTCGCTGCCCGTACAACTAGATATTTTTCTTTCATCTAGATATAGGCTACTAATCATAGCCGTACTATATAACCTATATACTTAGTTACCTTAGTTGAAGTGCTCGTAGCGAAGTTTCTTAGCTGTTCTCAACCGATCAGCAAAGTTAAGCAACGTCGCGCGCGGTCCTGAGTTCGAAAGGTGACCGCCAGTGACATTACTACTGAGCGTTTCCGTGCTTCGAAGGGCACGTTAATCCGCCGGTCCCGGTTGTCATGTTAGGATCGCAGTTGTTATTGCATAGTGGTAGGGCATTTTACGAATACCCGCTTGGCTAGCCACCACCCTCAAGTAGAAAATCTGTCGCCAAGCACCTAACGGTGTGTTACGGCAGCTGTCCTTGAGAGCCAGTAATTCTAGGTTAGCCTGAACAACATCTTCGACCACATCATCACTTACAATCAGGTGTGATAGTGGTCAAAGGCTAACCTATCAGGCATAAATAAAAAACAACCTCACATTTTCTAGCTTCATAAATCACGAAAAATAATTTACTTTCTTTTATAATTTGTAAACATGTTCTTGACACGTTTATTAACAACTGGCCACAATGAATATAAAACGATTGAGTGGAGTTTTATTTCATTAATTTTAATTGACAATAAAAAAAATACAGAACAAAATATATTTTATTGCTTTTCATTCTTACACTGACACAACCCTAGGTTCAACACTGTTCTCCGCCCCAAACTTGTAAACAGTCTTATGTTTGTACACCTCCCCGGGAGACAGAACTGCTGTGGGGAAGTTGGCGTGGTGGATAGCGTCAGGAAAGTTTTGCGTCTCCAGGCAAAAGGCTCCGTAGCGTCGGTAGCCCACGCCATCCTTGCCAATCATTGCGGCTTCAGTTGGCAATGGGAGGAAATTGGCCGTGTAGAATTGGACTCCGGGCTGGTCACTGTAGACTTCGAGGGTACGCCCTGATTGTGGGTGGGACACGCGGGACACGAAATTCAGGCCCTGGTTACAAAAATGTTATGTTAGTGATCATGTCAAGAGATCCGTTTACTTTTGGAACTCTCGGGCATGTAGACCTATACGCTAAGGAAGCACTGCAACTTATACGCCGCACTTGAAAATCTGTCGCCAAGCACTTAACGGCGTGTTCGGCCAGCTGTCCTTGAAAGGCCAGTCTTTCTAGGTTAAGCCTGTTAACTCCTTCGACCACATCATCATTTACCATGAGGTGAGATTGTGGTCAAAGACTTGTCTATTAGCAATAAAAGACTTGGTTCCAATGTGCATTGTGCAGGATTTGCCATTAGGTTCCTGTTAGTACAAAAGGAACCAATGTACCTACTGTCGTATCAATTTTTCAGTTTTGGATGAAATGTCAATGATTTACTTATTTAATACTTTGTTATTTTAAAATAATGCCCACATAAATACCCTTTTTTTGTACTGGGTATTAAACTATTGAAAACAAGAGTCCAGTAGATTTGAAGGGCACTAAAATTATACTAAGCGAACGAGACACACGAATTGATATCTTGAAATGATGAGCGCAGTGCATAATCACGCAAAACAGTGGCAGTCATCTGTAAATAGGCAACAGGCAGGTAATTTGCCAGTCTCTTTATCTCTGTCAGTTTTATAACATGATATGATTGATATACAGCCAATCGTTTAGGACTGTAAATGTGTGTAGTTAAGATTCAATAAAAGGTAGCCCTACCCTGGTATGGCACCCTTTTTTGTCTATTCTCCAGAAAAAGTACACGAAATAACGATTATCCAGAACCATTTTGAAGCAGTGATGGCTCAGTGGCATTGGCTATGGACTGCCGTGCAGCAGGTCCATGGTTCGAATCCCGCCGCGGGCTTGTGCTTCACCGCATGATGGAAGGGCATTTTGTGAATGTCCGTCTGGCTAGCGACCACCCTCAAGTAGAAAATATGTCGCCAAACACCTAACAGTGTGTTCCAGCAGCAGTCCTTGAGAGCCAGAAAAATTACAGGCTAATGAGACCTAACAACTGGACATCTCAGTGTGATGGGCACAGTGCAATTCGTCGTTGACGAAATGCGTCTGTTATAGGCAAGGCCACTTAAGATCAGGTGTGCCTAGGGCTTGTTCCGTCACAATAAAATAAAAAAATATAAAAAATATACATGAATTTTGGACGATGTTTGGATTGATAATCGAGTAAGTTACTGACTGCGCGACTGCTTTCGTGTTTTGAATTTATCTTACTCACATAGGTGCACAAAAACCGGCAGACTGCAGGCTATCCCCACGGTTAAAGTCACTCAAATATGCGCTATTTGCACTGTATTCACGCAAACGTTTGGTTCATAACGTGCTACACACTACAACACCACGATAGCATTATGACGTCATCTATTTACGTCACCTCCAGCTGCAAACAACGCTCACTGAAAAGTGGTAGTGCAGTGTGTTCACAAACGTCAAACTCAAATTTTGAATGGAGATTTTGTTGTTGTAGTTAGAATTTTATACGTAAAACTATCAATTTCACAAAATAATGCCTCGAAATGCAATACTTCTGATGTTGATAATTGAAGTGAAGGTTATTTTGGGATAATTGCGAAGAAACAAATTGACTGTTAGCAGATGTTATAAGCGCGACTGCTTATCGGTTCACATCGTTTGCGCGCAAACAGTGCATATTCTCGTTTTTCAGTTATGAACCGGGCGTTTGCAATGTATTCAACGACAGCAGTGTTTGCGTTATGTACCGTTACCGTAGTGTATGATGCAGTCCACAAAACCGAGAGTCGTACTGTCTATATACGAATATGTCTATATATCAACGCTTACGAAATAATTTAAAACCTAGCATAAGAATTAGTGCTGTATGATAAAATCCGTCGCCTTGGTTTTGAACATACATTTTCAGAACGCTATGCTACGCTTCCAAACTTGAAGTGACAAGTACCCCGGACAGCTTTCATGAAAAATGCATTGACCTATATATACTAGTAGCGACATCTCAAACGAGGATAGTCGACCAGTGCAGATAAGCCGGCTGGCATACTCTCCTCCACACGCAGCTGGGCACTCGTAGAGATTACACGCGCTTTAGGTTCGAAAATTGTGTATTATCAATTGTATATTTTGAATACACAATTTTCGAACGTAAAGCATATAGTAAATATAGGTCAATGGAAAAATGTCGTCGTTTGTACCTTGCCTTCGAAACTCAGTTGAGGTAAATTATTCGATATAATAACAAAAATAGTTAGAGGTACACGTCTGAATCAATACGATACTAGTTAGTTATATAGGATAGTTTTCAAGCGTGTAAGTACCTTGTTGCCATAAGTAGAAACACAGAAGTTGTCATCTTTAGGCTTTACTGTTCCAAATTCAATAGGTGAGCGTAAATCGAAGGGAGTGCCCCCGACATTGGTGAAGACACCCGTTGGGATGGAGTTGTCGTCAGTCTCAGTTATTCTGGAAATAATATTATTGAAGCAATGTATAAATAGGTAAAAGATTAGAATTTTCCAGTGAAGCTCTTTGTATTAATGTGACCACTTTTTCACGTTCGTGGAGGTGCCGGGAGAATACATGGAAATCTAAAAATACACTGAATTGAAATGTGTACCCACCCACAAATAGTATCTTTGAAGCAGTGATGGCTCAGTGGCATTGGCTGTGGACTGCCGAGCAGCAGGTCCATGGTTTGAATCCCGCCGCGGGCTTGAGCTTCACTGCATGGTGGAAGGGACGGCGCAGTGCAATTCGTGACTTGTGATGGAATGCATCTGTTATAGGCAGAGCTTGTCCGCTTAACATCAGGTGGGGTATGAGCTTATTTCGTCTCAATAAGATAAAAAATAAATTTAACTTACGTGTATGTACCAAGACTTAATTATTTTATTAATATTTTCATTGGGATCGCCTCTTAAAACACCATACAATCTAGATTCTAGATAAATGTGTATATATCGGTCTTTATATTATATACATTTACATGCCTATATACCCTTTCAGGAAAATACTGCGACATGCTAGGTTCACCAACGTTCGAGAGTTTGAGTGTGCTTGAGTACTTGCTCTTAAAAGTGGCGGTACCTATCCATTTAATTCAACGGGGAAATGCTGCCAGCATGCTGGGCACGCTGCCAACTGGTAGTGGGCTAGAGCATTTGGACTGCCTATGAGTCTGCAATGACTTATATTAGGGATCTAAATGCTTTTATTGTAGTAGCTGTAGTGTTTTTTTTATGTTATTGTGAAAGAACAAGCTCGAGGCCCACCTGATGCTAAGCGGACTAAGCTCTGCCTATAACAGATGCATTTCATCACAAGTCACGAATTGCACTGCGCCCGTCACCTTGAGACATAGTTGTTAAGTCTCATGTGCCTGTAATTTCACTGGCTCTCAAGGACTACTGCCGGAACACACCGTTAGGTGCTTGGCGACAGATTTTCTACTTGAGGGTGGTAGCTAGCCAGGCGGGCAATTGCAAAATGTCCTTCCACCATGCAACACGTGTTGTACGTGTTGCAACCACATTTACTATTTAAGAAGATCATTAAAACTATTTATACGATCGAAAATAGCGCTTGAAGAGTCGGAGAACTTCTGATGCTGCTTTGTGTAGATTGGAAATGCGTAATATGTAGTTGCCCGTTGGCTGCCGGGCTCGAATTTCACCTTGGGATGTTAAAAATTTGGTGCAAGAAACTTACTTATCAGCATTAATGACCACAACATGCTTGAGTAATTCAATAGCCCCTGCATCATGTCCCGCTAGGTTGAAGTATGAGTGGTTGGTGAGGTTAACCACGGTCCGAGCAGTAGTAGTTGCAATGTACTGGATATCAAGAGCACCTTCTTCCGTCACGTCATAGCTGACGCTGGTGATCAAGTCACCGGGGTAACCTTCCTCGCCGTCTTTCGATAAGTAGCTGAAGATTACTTTGGTGCCGTCTATCGTAGTCTTCCAGATAACCTGAAATTATAACCATTAACTTTACCATATGATGCATTCATACTGCTGGGACACGGGCCTCCGCGGATTCTCGCAGAGAGAGCATCAGGCCATAATAATCCACGCGGCCTTCTCTTGGTGGAAAGGTCAGGTCAGAAACTTATAAAAAATTATAAATGGGCCATCTCGAGTGGTTTTAGTAACTAAAAAAAATCTCAGAGTGTGCCACCTGCCAAGTTTGGGGATTATAGCAAAGCCCCCTTGATGGAGAAGGCTGTGTTCATCAGTGGACGATCCGGCTGAAGCAGTACAGAAAGCATTGATTACTATATGACAAGCTGGTTCTTCATGACATTTATGATTTTATCTAGGATGAGAACTGGATCTCATGGGGGTTTCATTAGCCACCACCTGGGTTATGTGTACTCTAGTAGTCTGTCACTATGTGTCTATCTCAAATTGCCAATCTGCAGGCTTCAGCGGCTCACCTTGTCAAACCCAACAATTCCTCCGTGCAGGGCGTCTTCCCCCTGATTTTTGGCCACTTGATACCTCTTCCCATCTATTTCGAAGCTGGCCCCACCGATCCTGTTGGCACACCTTCCTATAGCTGCCCCGAAGTAGGCGACGTTACGAGTCACATAACTCTCCAAATCATCGAAGCCGAGGACTACGTCTTTGATAACGCCATTCTTGTCTGGCACCTGTGGAATGTATTCTTGTTTAACTTCACAGTAGTAATTTGGGAGCTATTACAAAATAATCATTGAATTTCACTACTATTACGGACTGGAACTGTTGCCCCGAGGGATGCAGTAAAGCCGAGTGGGTGTCGTAAGAGGCCACTAAAGATAAAATACCGGAAGGTGGGCAGCAGCATGCAGCAGTGCCTTCTGAAAAACTGATATCTTAAACTGCGATGCCCAAGACGCCTGCAAAGCGCGGTAATTATGACAAACCACCCTTGGTGGGGGAAGCTGTGTTCGGCAGTGGACAATCCGGCTGACACAGTACAGTACTGACTGAAAGGAATTTGGAATATCGTCAGTCAAAAAATGTTCTTTAAGTAGGTACTTTAGGGTAGATATCTAAACTGATTTCCCATAGGCTAGTTTAGGTATACCAGAATACATATTTCGGTGAATAACATGATATTATATGCCTTCTCAAGGTCTTAGCTATCGCCTTTTCAAAAGGATATTTCTATACTACTCACCTTCTCATGCGGTGACGACACGATTATTTTTTTCTACGTTTCTTTTTACTCATCAAGATAAGTATTAAGATCAGGTGCGAAATAGCTTATACAAACTTACTTTTATAGACTGAATGATAGCTCCATAAGATATAGCACTGAGCGAGAAGCCGCTGGACGTCTGCCACGTGAATTTCTTCACTGTCTGCCCCTTGGTCTTGCCGAAGTCTTCAACAGTTAACGTCACCATCTTTATACCTGAAGTAAAAGAAATGATTGTTGTGAGTTTAATTCTTAAATATTACTATATTCTTTTCATACAGACCAATACGTAAGTAGTTACATTGTTTGTATTATAAAACTGCCCGCTGCTTAAGTAATAAACCAGTCCAAGACGACTGCAGTAACCCACCCGCCTTTTCATTTCTCAAACCAAAATCAAATCAAATCGTGACAACAGTGACAATCATCTATCCGAACGTACATTATGAACGTTAAAATACAAAAGTACAACATTCAACTAAAAGGTATTTGACAGAGAAGAGTAACAAATGCACCTATCAGTGCAGGTAAAAAAAAACAAAAATGTTCCGCGCGAGAGATGGATTGGATCAGAATTCGAAACCCTAGGTCTAGGTTAAAAAAAAATCCCTGTCATTGTGATTTTGTCCGTGGGGTGGGTACAATTGCACCTCCCATATCTTCCTCATTAAGTAACTTAAGACTAAGTATTCTTAAGAGGCGACAAGGGATGTACAAAAAGAAGTTGACCAGTGAGGTCTGCAGTTCTTCAGCGCCTTCTGAAGAACTGGCATTTTCCCAAATCGCCTCCCAAGCGTTGAGATTATCGATGGTCAAAAGACGTCTTCCTTGTTGATGTTATACGAGTATACACAGGTTTATTGGTAAAATGCTAACAACCTCTTAGGGTTGACTTCGCTAGTCCTCACAAACTGGACGCCGCTCTCCCTTTGAATAGAGTTTTCAATATTTACTTCGAACTAAACATCAGGTGGTCCTCGTGCTTATTCCGCCAAATACACATAAAAAAAACCCAAAAATGCATCTCAAAATGTTTGTTAGGACTAGCAGAAGTCAACCCTAAGGCCTTTTAGCCTTTTACCAATAATCCTTTATAGAGATACGTTATTTCCGATTTTACGAAGTAGGCGCGATAAATGCGAAATTTACCAATGTGTAACTGTGTTTTTATGTATTTTCGCGAAATCTAAAATAAACATTCTTAACGCAACAATCGCTTGACGTCTATGATCTAACTCGCAGAAGAGCGTGGATAAATTGCCTTCACATGTACATCTAAGAAAAGATTATTTTCTGCACAGCAGCCGGAACCACATCGTCTCTGGAGTGTGGACACTAGTTCGACACCGGAAGCTTCTCCGAAATAGTATTTTTAAGAGATACGATAGAGATTTAAGAGATACCACAAAGTGAAGTCTTGGATAATCTAAGCAAGGAAATCTTGTTGACATCATAATGATTTCCAAATAAAGGCTAATGTAGAACCTAAACGCTATTTCAGTATCTACAATATTGGCCTAAAAGACCGACGAAGGCAAAGGCTTACACAAGAAAACAGAAACAACCACAACATTAGAGCGGTCCATGGTTCGATTATCCGGCTGCCGGTGCCGGCTTTTTACGAATATAATCAATCATGAAGGTTAGTGTTTTCCTAAAACGTAGCCTTTTTTATAGTGACTTAAGTCAAAGTCACATAATTAATTCTTCTTCTTATCCGGTACGCTCTTGACAGAGCGGTCGTGATCGCTATGTAGTATTAGTACTGGCAGGGCCAGGCCATAATTAATTAGGTCTACTTAAATCTAAAACAATCTAATAAACTTACGCTCATATTTTATGTTTAAATACAAAAAATGCAGTGTATATAATAAATACACCTTTGAACAAACAAGTAAGCATACAGTATCTCCGTGAATAATAATGTAGGTGATATGCAGATAATGTATTCACGAACATTACAACACCAGACTGAGTAAAGACTTATTTTACTTAATTCTTAAGGTGGGTAGGTATTTTGTAATAAGGAGCTGAATGTAATATTTTAAAGAAACTTAGGGCCTGTTTCAGAATGTTCGAGTAAGTTCCGGTTATACTTAGATAAAACACTATCTTTGCGTTTCACGGTCATCGTTTTAGCCTATCCATCGGTTAAAGCTTGAGACGCGCTGCTTGTTAACTGACATTTTTATCATTCAGTTATTTTATGTTCTGGGTAGTATAACCGAAACTTACTCGAACATTCTGAAACAGGCCCTTAGATATGTAAATTAATCTAAAGTGCCTGTAACTAGGTTGGCAAAATGGTAAAATTATGATTGATAGTACTTAGCTTCTTCTAGACTCCCCAAAATACAGCTGACGTGTACAGTAAGTACAAAACCGGATCTAGAACGCTTCCCTATCGTACTCTCTATGTTCTACTTTGATTTGATTAAGCTGTGTGTACCTTACCTCCTTACCATGAACGAGATAAGATTCTAAGACAGTCTTGGGAGCATTTCACATGTTTCGTGTAAAATTTATTAATATTACATTGGTGATGTTGTGCATGCTCTATAATAACTAGGTACGTTTTTAAGTATCCGATAGGCTGATCTTTGACCACAATCTCACCTGATGGTAATTTACAATCAGCACCTCAGATATAACATGGACCAATATGGTAATCTGGCAAGCGGGTATTCATAAAATACAACAAAGTATCGAAGTTTTTCAGGTCGCCTGGAGGTCTTCCAATCTCCGTCCTGTGGAGTGCATGGCTCAAATCGCCTCACGCTCCCTTGATTATGGCTTCCTCACTACCTCTGACTGAGGAGGCCTTTGTTAAACTGTGGATGTGATATATAAATTGACCCAAAGATGAACTTGGACTAGAAATTTTGAAGCAATGATAGCCGAGCGGTGATACCTATGGACTGCCGTACCGCAGGTCCCTGGTTCGATCCACACCGCCGGCTTGAGCTTCACCACATGGTAGAAGGGCATTTTGCGATTGCCTGCCTGGCTAGCTACAACACTCAAGTAGAAAATCTGTCTCCAATCACCTAACGGTGTGTTCCGGCAGCAGTCCTTGAGAGCCAGTGAAATGAATTGAATGAAACTACAGGCACATGAGACTTAACAAATATGTCTCAAGGTGACGGGCGCAGTGCAATTCGTGACTTGTGATGAAATGCATCTGTTATAGGCAGAGTTTAGTCCGCTTAACATCAGGTGGGCCTAAAGCTTGTTCCGTCACAATAAAAAAAAAAACATGGAGGCTGTGATACAAAAGAAGGTAGGTACACCCTAGCACGTGGGGTCTCTTCGTCGTCTGGAGATTTTAGAGTAGAAAATTATAACATTTAACTATTTACATTCATTTATCTAAATTAAAATTGTAATTGTGATTTGTACTACTTTCTTGTCTATTTCGGAAACTAAACTGCAATGTCGACATCTTTCATTACTAGATCCCATATATATATAAATCCTACATATGTAATTATCAGATACTGAAAATTCCGATTAAGTAATATTATATTTTTGCAGGGGTATTAGGCAATATTCATTTTACTTTAGTTGTTGTTATTCTATACTTAGATAATGGTGCGTAGTACCTACATTCATTCTATGCCCAATGCACAGACCTCTATGTGTGTCTATTCTGAGGGCCAATAAGTACTCAGTTAAGTTCAGAATTTCTGCATATAAATCACCTTCTTAAAATAAATCTTAACTGAATTTTGCAAACAGCTATAAGTAAGTAAACGTAAATGAACAATGACTGAATATCGTAAGAGATGACTCAAAAGAATTGCATTTCATGAGCAGCACACCACTACTCACGTTGACATCAGTACGGGGCTGCTTTTTATTGCAATTTTTTTCTCATGATTCGTTTGCATAATTTCTTTATAATTACAATTAAATGTATATTTTTGTGTAAGAAGCACATTATTTTTTGATATTAATAGATATAGTTTCATTGCATTTGACTTTTTTTTTAAATCTACCTAATTAAACCACATTCAAAACGGTCTTATTAGTCGTAGGTTTATTCTGTGTCGTAGGTACTAATGGAATTTTATTTTTACCATGTAATGCCATGGCTTGCTGCATTTTATGCTACAATGATGAAAAAGGTGGACAGTATTATAGCTAACATCTTTAAACACATTCCCAAAGAGAGTTGGCATGGGAAACGGTGCCGCATTTTTTTGGTAAACTGAGTAGGTAGGAATATTTTCACGGTAATGCAGAATTAATAAGTAAAACCGTTTTGGTGGGTTTTATTTACCACTTACCGCTTGGACCACTATCTCACCTGATGGTAAGAAAGGATGTGCTCGAAGATATAGTTCAGGCTAAACTAGAATTACTGTCTTTCTAGGACAGCTGCCGAAACACACCGTTAGGTGCTTGGCAACGGATTTTCTACTTGAGAGTGGTAGCTATCCAGACGGGCATTCGCAAAATGCCCTACCGCACCATCCTGTAACGACTGCCATCCTAAGACAACTGGGACAGACTGCTTACCGTACCCTCCAAATCACAGAAGCGCTCATTAACACGTTTTTTTTTTTTTTTATGTTATTGTGATGGAACAAGCGCGAGGCCCACCTGATGTTAAGCGGTATCCTCTGCCTATGACAGATGCATTTCATCACAAGTGACGAACTGCACTGCGCCCATCACATTGAGACATACCTGTTAAGTCTCATTTTTGCCTGTAATTTTACTGGCTCTCAAGGACTGCTGCCGGAACACACCGTTAGGTGCTTGGCGACAGATTTTCTACTTGAGGGTGGTCGCTAGCCAGGCGGGCATTCGCAAAATGCCCTTCCACCATGCGGTGAAGCTCAAGCTCTGAGCGGGATTCGAACCATGGACCTGCTGCGCGGCAGTCCATAGCCAATGCCACTGAGCCATCACTGCTTCAAAAAAAATTACGGTTATTTATTCATGTGGTAGTAATGTCACTAGCGGCCACCCATCTAAGTCATCATCGCGGCGGACGTTGCGTTAAGAAAACTTTGCTACGAACGCATAACTGCATTGACCACTTTTCATCACATAATAACTTTTATCGTACTGAAATTGTCAAGAACCACTCTAGAATTGTAATGTTTCAAGTGTCTATTTACAGAATTTACAAGTAACAGTCTGATTGTGAAGTGTATAAGCAACAAATTGCTTCTTCACTCATTAAACCGAGTACCTCGATGCTTAAACACTTTTAAAAGGTGACATACGATCGTTCACAAACAGAACAGTTTTCTCATCCTCTTATCATCGAAATGATAATGGCCATATAAAATAACAGCGAAATAAAACAATGAATGATAATACTCACGATAACGTGTCGTAAATAATAATGTGTTCTCTATATACGTGTAGTCTCCACCAATGCTAGCGCAGAACTAACATGAAGTTATCACGGAACGAAGCGTTTATATAAAAGACTTGCCACAGATGTTGATAACAAGCGTGGAGGACGTAATGGCAGAATAAAGACAGCTTACATTATAGTTTCTATCGATCGAGAAGTACTTTAAAAGTCACGATTTCGGCATGTCATTATCTATTCTATACTTATAATAAAACTGTAACAGATCCAATCCTGTAGCCCAAGCACGAATAACTTGCGAAATCGTAACCGTTTCGTAAACGTATCGAAATGTCACCATTTTGTATAGGATTTGATCAGCGCCTCTACAGTGCGTAAAAGGAACTAAATTTTGACAGAAAAACGTTGACAACTAACGTGTCGAGATTTTAACGTGAATGTTTTGTCACGTAAAAAGTTTTGTATGAAATCGCGAGCACGAACCTAATTCTAACGTAAGCTCGAAGGCTGGCTATCGAGGATCTGTCAAAAATCTACGAATGTCATGTCACTGAGAAATTTTCAGTCAGATGGCTGACGTAACGTATTCAATTGTGGTAAAACTTCGAAAATTCATGTTATTATTGTGTTTGTTCATTCATAATTTACCTATGAAAAGAGTTACAAACATGGCAGCAAGATTAGAAGTAGTATTGTACCATGTCGTTTACCAGGCGCAAAGTAGGTATTTATTAATTTATGGCACTGGGGGGAAGTGATGCTAATATACGATGAACCCAATTCAGGACATTTTCCAAAACTGCATCAAACAGCGTCCATATTCCAACGTTCCAGCCCACATTTACACCAATTTCGCTCGTTGGATATGTCTTGCGGCGCAATAATGTTGCTATGAAATTCTTCATTGTGCATGGTCAAATTGAAAACAATAAGGCTCAAAGAAGATCACCTATCCATTCAAGATTTCAAGATCAACCAAAGCTGTCAACAAATGCACCAGAAGAACACAGGCAGCGACACGAAAGGAATACCAACGGATTGTCAGACTAACTACCTACGAACTCTGAGGTGATGACCATGCTCACGCCAACATTCTAACCACTACGAACGGTGAGGGTGTGAGGGTGTGTGTGTGAGTGAGAGGGTGCCTGTGCGTGTGTGTGTGTGTGTATTCTCATTATTCATTTCTTGCAGCAACATTTTTTTACAGAAATCTTTACTCATAATTAAAGACATTATATAAATTAAGACATTATTCTACAACTTTTATGTTATTATTTCTTATTTTTTTCGAATATTATTCGAATAATAGAAAATAGTTAAAGTAGGTATTTACTTGAAAAATCAATTTTTTTTATTTGCCAGCCTCAATCGTAACCTTTTCTCTGAAATCTTGATTATCTGATCTTTGAAAACAAAGTGAACCACAAACGATAGTTCCCGTGGGAAATCAAAACCTAACCGCCGCAGAGCTATCTAAACAGTTGATATTGTGGTTAAATATATGATAAAAGGAAATGCACTCATTCTTTGCACTTAATCTTCACCCTCTTGCTCCTATCCCATATATAAAGGGTAGGTACAATTTCTTCCTCAAACAATAACACAGGCACATATAGCATGAGTATTGATTTCAGTTTTATTACCAGTCGCCTCTTTCTTTGGGAATTTGTCGTTGGTAATTAGTTAATAGCCCCGTGGGGTGCTGGGTTAGAATGTCACCCCTCCCCCCCCCATATACATGTAAGTGATGTAAGAGGGGACTAAAAGTAAAATACCGGAAGGTGGGCAGGAGCATCTTCAGAGGAACTGCTGTCTTAAACTGCGATCCCCAAGGCGCCTGCTAAGCGTTGTGATTATGGCAAACCCCCCCTTAATGGGAAGGCTGTGCTCAGCAGTGGACAATCCGGCTGATACAGTAAGTAGTTAATAGTTTTTTTTTTTTTAAATATATAATTCCTGATTTTTTCCCCGTGGGGTGCCGGAATATAATTGCATATCGATCCTCAAAACGCTTTCCAAGTGACGCTTTCCAACCCACCCCCCTCTCACAGCTGGTATACATTACTAAAAGACATTGCAAAAATGGGGGCGTTTATTCAACAGCTTGGCTGTTGATTTGAAAATTATTAGGTATATTATGGTAAAAAGCCATGTGTAAGTAATGCGCAGCAACACCATAACATTGAAGATAGATAAGAGTTTTTTTTTTGTTGATAGCTTAGCCTTTTACCACAATCTCACATGATGGTAAGTGATGACGGTAGGTGATAACCTAAAGTAACCAGCTCTCAAGGCGGCTGCTGGAACATCCCTTAGACGCTTGGTGACAGTTTTTCAATTAGAGAGTAGTAGCTAGCTTGCCAGGCATAATTGCAATATGTCCTACCAGCATGCGGTGAAGTTGAGCTTCACGTTGAGCCCACGGCGGATTAAATTAAACTTGCTATAATTCTTCTGGTGCATCGGCGGCCGCTGCCGCAGTACCCGCCTGGCTAGCTACCACCTTCAAGTAGAAAATCTGTCGCCAAGTATTCAATGGTGTGTTCCGGCAGCTGTCCTTGAGAGCCAGTGATTCTAGGTTAGCCTAAACAACATCGTCAACCACATCATCAGTTACCATAATATCAGGTGAGATGGAGGTCAACGGCTAACCTTTAAAGCAATAAAAAAATAGCACTATATATCCCAGAAGGGGTAGAGGGGTCGGCAGAGTTATCTAAACACCCATGTCTAAAAAATATATTTTGTCTTGCCAGTCTATTTTGTTTATATCTGCTATAGAACGAGCCTATTGCCTTCCATCGGGGATGGTTCCAGACTCCAGACTGCTATTGATTTTTTTTTGGTCAGGATAACCCAATAGCTATCTGATAGTTACTCAATCTCATAGTCGACCTTGGTGTCGAACCAAAGATCTCGAGATTCCAAGGCGAGGTTTACGCCACTCGACCAACGAGGCACTCTGTTAACTTATCAAGTGCTCGAAAACGTGCTAAATGTCATAATTGGCGGAGTATCGTGGAGGGAGCGGAGATGAGCACAACATACAGCAAAACACAACAACCACTTGCATGAACGTTATTCATCAAAATAAACTCATTACAAGGATACTTATTTTTAAATATCTTATTGTAAGAATACAGCGTCCGGCCATTACAAAGTGTTCCAAGGAAGATAGAACGAACCAGAGATTAGAGTGTTGTCATATAGAATATATATTTAAGGTATACTACACACAATTCAGGATTTCCATACATTATCTGACACTAAAATAGTTGCCAAGAATAATTTTATAGATGATAAAATGACCCCAGTGACACTGTAAATATAAAATATTTATTTAACTTAATTACAATATTAATAAGCCATTGTGTCTTCTATTTAAATGTACAAAACCTGTTTAAACATGGATTCTACTTAGTGGTAATAATAAAATATCAAACAAGTTTATTTGCTGATTTCACGGTTATATTGTATTTTCACTATGCAAGTGCCTACCTGCGCCCGCTAGATAATAGAGACTTGTCTCTTTTAACTTTTATAAAGGCATCGTCATCTATGTGTAAAGAATACACATTTTGCATGTGTTTCTCAGGCAGCTGGTATAATATGAGTTTTTAAACTGTCACGGTCATTAACACTATACTTTTTATAACTAACGGGATATTTACCGTGTTTTTGATTGTTTCTATGAGCTCTAGATATTTCGGCAATGTTGCAAGCGCCATGATCACGAGTAAACTGAAGTCTATGCGAATGTAGGTCGGCACTAAGAGCAGACGAACCGAAATATCGAGAGCTCATAACCAATCAAAAACACGGTAAATATCCCGTTAGTTATAATAAGTATAGCTGGTATAATATTTTTTTAAAAGACCTTGCCAGACGGCATTGTTTAATTAAATGATCTCAAATATAGAATACTTAGTTAATATTAGTTTGAAGCGCTCGTAGCGAAGTTTACTTAGCTGTTCTCAACCGATCAGCAAAGTTAAGCAACGTCGCCCGCGGTCATGAGTTGGATGGGTGATCGCTAGTGACAATACTATACTGAGCGTTTCCGTGCTTCGGAGGGCATGTTAAGCCGTCGGTCCCGGTTGTTGTCTTAGGATGGCAGTCGTTATAGCATGGTGGTAGGGCATTTTGCAAATGCCCGCCTGGCTAGCTACCACCCTCAAGTAGAATATCTGTCGCCAAGCACCTAACGGTGTGTTCCGGCAGCTGTCATTGAGGGCCAGTACTTCTAGGTTAGTCTGAACAACATCTTCGACCACATCATCACTTACCATCAGGTGAGATAGTGGTCAAAGGTTAAACTAACATGCATAAAAAAAAAATTACATTCGTGTGACAGGATTTTTTCTTAAAATTACCGTTTTAGCTCAAATCCGTCGCAATCACAAAAAAAAAGATTTACTCTACTTAGTAAGTACAGGTTTTATGGATGAAAATATTGACGTTTTGTGGTTTACATTAAACTAATTTCTTTAATTGTTTTTTTTATTTGCACACCCTATATAGCAGGGTTGAGAACAGCGAACAAAATTTGCCAAATTAATATTTGTAATAACTCATAATAACAAATATTTTTAAAATATTTTTGAAAAAATTAAATTAATATTATAATAAAACACTTAAAAAATACAAAAATATATCTAGTGACTATTCCGCCTAATTTTCCTGTTAAGCCGACGTGACGTCACAAACGCCACGCAGCCAAACCGGAAGAATTTTCGACGCGTTTCGATTCTACACGAAGCATCCTCAGGAGGTCTTGACTCTACGAGCGCACGATCGAGAATGATTTCCGCAAAGTAACGCTGAATCAATTTATTTATTTATTTATTTATTTTGTAATAACTCCCGTAATATGTACCTGTAGGTATTCTGCTAATAAATTATATGAGTTTGAGTTTGGATTTGAAGCTGGTTCTGAGGAGACTCCCCGTGGGGTGCCGGGTTAGAATAGCACCTCCCTATATCATTCTGTGGGTGTCGTAAGAGGCGACTAAGGGAAAATACTGGAAGGTGGGCAGCGCCTTCTAAAGAACTGCCATCCTACACTGCGATCCCCAAGCCTGGGGATTATGGCAAATACACCCTTTATAGAGGAGGCTGTGTTCAGCAGAAGACGATCCAGCTGATACAGTTACAGTTGCTGAGGATACCCCGCCCAGAGGTGAGAGTAGTACTCCATATGAGGCCTAACCTGAGCCTTATAAAGTTGCAGGCGATGATGGGCCGACGTGAAGTACCGTCTCCGCCTTTCCGAGCACACCAAGCTTCTACAGCTAGAGGCTAATTTAGCCATCATTCAAAATGACAGCGAGAAAGTACTACATTCGAGATGTCAACGCCAACAATTCCGATGCTGGTTGAGGCAGCTAAGGAGGTGTCAGTATAATGGAGGGATGCATCAAATGGGGGTAGTTTAGCGATAAATGCGCAAAGTTGTGTCTTCTTGGGGTTAAATTGGACTAAGTTCAGTCGGCCCCACTCCGGATCATTTCCTTCATCGGCAACAGTCTAATGTCTCTCGAAGTCCCGAGAAATTTTAGCACAGCCGATAATTGGTCCTACAGGTCTCCCACAGATCGAACGAAACGTAGTGGAAGAGGTGGTACTGCCCCGGTCGTGCCGATCCATTCTGCTGTTACCCAGAGGTACAGTCCGCGAGGCATACGCTGAGCTTTGCATTAGTGTGAGTGATCACCAATCGGACCAATCGGCAGGAGCGCGGCGAGACAGAATGGCGCCGCGCCTCAGGCCGGTTACCCAAAATCAGGTTTTTACCGGGCGAAAATGGCGCCGCGCCTAAGGCCGGTTGTCACACCTACACTATCCATGTACACTCACACAAATGCAAAGCTCAGCTTATACCTCGCGGACTGTACAGGGTAGCACTACCTGGACTACGACGTCATAGCAAGGGCGTTTAGCTGTTTACTCCTTCAGGGAAACAGACGTGATGATATGTTATAAGTAGGTATATGATATCCTCGCGTTTGCATGTACTTAACTGTTAAATAAAAAGATATCATAAATAATTTTAGTAGCCAAAAGCGTTGCGTTTCATTTATATAAGCAGTGATGGCCGACCGGTAATAGCTATGGACCGTGCCGCAAGTCCCTGGTTCGATTCCTACCGCCGGCTTGAGCTTCACCGCATGGTGGAAGGGCATTTTGCGATTGCCCGCCGGGCTAGCTACCACCCTCAAGTAGATAATCTGTCGCTAAGCACCTAACGGTGTGCTCCGGCAGTAGTCCTTGAGAGCCAGTGAAATTACATTCACATGAGACTTAACAACTGTCTCAAGGTGACGGGCGCAGTGCATTGTGAATTGTGATGAAATTCATCTGTTATAGGCAGAGGTTAGTCCGCTTAACATCTGGAGCTTCCGTTATAATAACATAAAAAAAACATTGTAAATAAAAATTCTATAACAACTTACTCCAGTGGAATAACAAAGCATAAATAGATTCAAATACTTTTTATTGTGAGTAATAAAACTGTTTATTAATATAAATATAAGAAGTAGATTTCATCTCGCACCCCGCACACGTTTTCGTCGTCGTCGAGCGCCAGCTTCACATACCCCTGGTCGCCGAAGTCCTCCCCCCAAGTGTTGCGCACGATGTAGTGGGGCACTTCCGCAGTTTTGTCGTACCCCACGATCTGTACCACGTGCTTGATTTTATCGTCACTGCTGCGGCCGGAACAAATAGTTATAATAAATATTTTGATTTAATCATATTTGCCAAATTTTATGTTGGTCACATTGCCAATTCGACCAATATCAAACTGGCCATATTACTAAGTCTATGTCCATCCGTCTTTCAGTCATTTGAGCCGTAATAGCATTGATATTCGTAGCTTGTAGTATATCGAATACCTGACCTATATAATAGTATAACCAGAGCCAATATTATAATTAGACATAGACATAGCTCTATTTGTGACAAAAAAAAGACAAAATAAAAATTACAACATATTTTGTTGGTACAATACCTACATCATAGTTTTTTTTTGCCACAAAACGACCCCAACTCAGCATAATGCTGGCTGCGAACAACCAGCGCTGGTCTTCCGTTGGGTACGGCAAGTGACGTTACGCACGAAGATTCACAGACAAACAGAACAACATTTAATACATTTATGTACAACCACTGTAAAGCACAATATGAAAAGACATACACAATAGTAACTAAATAGGCAAGGTCATGGCAAGGCAAGGCCTTCTTTTTTTTTATAGGCGAAATATATAAGAATAAGTTTTAGTAGTATATTCATACAGTAGTGAAACGAAGACGTCTAGACCGAGTAATCGTGTGGGTATAAGGAGCGAGACGCGGTAGCCCTAACTGCATACACCACAGAAACTGTAAATATCATTGACCTATATATACTAGATCGACGAGCGGATCGAATGCGGTGAAGCTCAAGCCCGCGGCGGGATTCGAACCATGGACCTGCTGCACTACGCGGCAGTCCATAGCCAATGCCACTGAGCCATCACTGCCAATGTACCGCTTATATTGAACAAATACTCGTTAACCCTGAACGGTGCGTACCCAACTATTAAATATTTACCATTGACCTATATATACTAGAGCGACATCTCAAACGGAATTCGTCGACCAGTGCAGATATGCCGGCCGGCATACTCTCCCACACATGTAGTTGGGCACTCGTAAAGATTACACGCGCTTTACGTTCGAAAATTGTGTATTATCGATTGTGTATTTTGAATAAACAATATTCGAACGTAAAGCCCGTGTAATCTCTACGAGTGTCCAGCTGCGTATGGGGGAAAGTATGCCGGCCGGCATATCTGCGCTGGTCGACTAATTTCGTTTGAGATGTCTAGTATATATAGGTCAATGGTAAATATTTAGTAGTTGGGTACGCACCGTTCAGGGTTAACTAGTATTTGTTCAATATAAGCGGTACATTGGCAGTGATGGCTCAGTGGCATTGGCTATGGACTGCCGCGTAGCAGGTCCATGGTTCGAATCCCGCCGCCGGCTTGAGCTTCACCGCATGGTGGAAGGGCATTTGGCCAATGCCCGCCTGGATAGCGACCACTCTCAAATAGAAAATCTGTCGCCAAGCACCTAAAGGTGTGTTCCGGCAGCTGTCCTTGAGAGCCAGTAAATTCTAGGTTAAGCCTGTTAACACCATCATCACTTACCATCAGGTGAGATTGTGGTCAAAGGCTTACCTATCAGCAATAAAAAAAAAGTTGTCGTTATTCTCAACACGAAAATCACCAGGTTCCCACGCACAAAAGAATGGCAAATATTATTATTTAGTGCTCATATTTTAAATTGTCAATTAAATTGTCATCGTAAACAAAATGGAGTTTCAGTAACAGTAGTGGTGAGTTCGAAATGTCTCGTGGCCGCCTGCTTCATGCGCAATTCTTCAGAAGGCACTACTGCCCACCTTCTGATACTTTTCATGTCTTCGCCTCAAGACTTCCACAGGAGCTATGGATGAGTTTCAATTCTAGCTCGGCAATACAAATAAATAATTTGTTTATTGCATTTGGCTGCTATTTCATCTGTCAGTAATTGATTTTGTGGGCGAACGTGTAAGAATTTTAAAAAAAATGCGAAAATCACATTTAGGTACAGATTATTAGAACACAAAATTTGATCAGATGAAGTCTAGTAGTCTGGTCGATGGGCAAAATTGGACAACGGCTGCAAGAAGCACCACAAACCGGTTGAAATTTTCAACGGTGCACTCCCCGTGGGGTGCCGCTCCCCCTGGGGTGCTGGGTTAGAATTGCACCTCCCCATATCATCCCGTGGGTGTCGTAAAAGGCGACTAAGGGAAAAATACTGGAAGGTGGGCAGCAGCACCTTCTAATGAACTGCCATCTTACACTGCGATCCCCAAGCCGCCTGCCAAGCGTGGGGATTATGGCAAATACCCCCTTTATAGGGGAGGCTGTGTTTAGCAGTGGACGATCCGGCTGACACAGTACAGCACTAGAAAGGTGCTGCATGTAGTCAGCAGGTTAACCGTAGAGGCACGGAAAGTCCACCAGCTCTCTTCCTCCCATTTAATTATATACTTAGTACTTTGTACATATAACTTAAACTACTCCCAATGAAACTACTAAGGAAATCAAAGTGTGGGTAACCTTTGTGCGATTCCAGGACCTAACCATATACCAAATCTATATCTGGGAAGCCGTAAAGGAAGTGAGTAGCAACAAACACGATTATACCGTATCAGCCGGATTGTCTACTGCTGAACACAGCCTCCACAATAAATGGAGTTTTACCATAATCCCCACGCTTGGCATCGCAGTTTTAGATAGTATTTCCTCAGGAGGCGCTGCTGCCCACCATCCAGTATTTTACCATAAGTCTCACCTTACGACACCCACTTGAGGGGGTGGCATTCTAGCCCGGCACCCCACGGACATACCTTAAAGGTACTGAAAACACTTACAAACACGCCCGTTGTATTACTCCACCGGTGTAGTGCATCCAAGGGATCGCGTTTACCACCGTCATGACGGGGCCATAGTGAGCCAACAGTCGCAAGATGTCGTTGGAAGTTGGATTGCTGAAAGCATGTTCGAAGAGGAATTATGAGATTGAAAATATCTTTGTATTGTTGGTAGGTCCCCTTTTGTACGAGTAGTATGGTATCGTTTATGAACAGTCAGAAAGTGTCTAAAAAGGCTCGTCTGGCTGTTCATGGGGGAGTGTTGGTTCCGACACTAATGTATGGTAGTGAAAGTTGGGTGTGGCAGAAAAAGCACGAAAGTAGAATAAATGCAGTGGAGATGAGAGCATTGAGGAGCATAATTGGAGTGAAACGGAGTGACAGGATAAGAAATAGTGTGATAAGGGAACGATCTGGTGTGAATGAGGATGTAGTGACAAAATTCGAGAAAGGTATGTTAAGATGATGTTGTCTTAGGTTTTCGCGATTATTACACATAGTAACTAAACAACTTTAAACGGTTTAAATCGCGTATATTTATCATTATTTTTGTCCCGACGTTTGTGACAAATAAAACCAATTAGTCACCCCGTGACCACGATCACTGCAAAGTGTTTGAAACGTCGGGACAAAAATAATGATAAATATACGCGATTTAAACCGTTTAAAGTTGTTTAATTACTGTATGTTAAGATGGTTTGGACATGTGGAGAGAATGAATGAAATGAGAATGACTAAACCGGTATACATGGGACAAGTAAACGGAAGTGTTGGAAAGGGAAGACCTAGGCGAACGTTCCGAAATCAGATTGAAGACGTTCTGAAAAAAGGCCAGGTCAAGAGTACCCTAAACCGACGCTTATGTATGAAAGGATTGATGAGTGTAGATGAAGCGAAAGAGATATGTAAGGATCGTAGTAAGTGGAAATCCGTGGTCTCTGCCTACCCCTACGGGAAAGAGGCGTGGTTTTATGTATGTACGTGTATGGTATCATCCAACACACAGGACCACATCGTTAGGTGCTTGGCGACAGATTTTCTACTTAAGCTTGTTTTTGATGCACTCGTAGTGAAGTTTACTTAGTTGTTCTTAACTGATCAGCTATGTAAGCAACGTCCACCGCGGTCTTGACTTGGATGGACCACTAGTAACATTACTACTGAGCGCTTCCCTGATTCCCTGGTTCTTCACTTAGGCAGTCGTTACAGCATTATGGTAGGGCATTTTGCGAATGCAAGCCTGGCTAGCTACCATCCTTAAGTAGAAAATCTATCGCCAAGCACCTAACGGTGTGTCCCGGCTGCTGTCCTTGGGAGCCAGTAATCCTAGGTTAGCCTGAACAATATCTTCGACCATATCATAACTTACCATGATATAAGATAGTTTGCCTATCAGCTAATAGCTATCTTCTTCTCTTCTTAATATATAAAATTCTCGTGTCACAGTTTTCGTTGCCGTACTCCTCCGAAACAGCTTGACCGATTTTGATGAAATTTTTTGTGCTTACCCGGTATCTATGAGAATTGGCCAACATCTATTTTTCATCCCCCTAAATGTTAGGGGTAGTCCACCCCTAAATTTATTTTTTTATTTTTTAGACAAAATTTTTAATTTCTATTTTTTTATGATACAACATACAAAAATACATACAATCTTCACCCTTCTACGATCAACCCTTATTTTTTAAATTATTTATATGGCAACGTTTGCCGGGTCAGCTAGTATATATATATATAAATAAAAATAAAGCTATAGCTAAGCAAGCACTCGCAAAATTATCTACGACGTACGATAATACTAAATTGAGCAAGATTTCCTTACCATAACCGACAATAGTGCTTGATCTTAATCCCACCGGAATTGACTGGCAGAGTGCAGTTCTTAGAGGCCAAAACCAAGGGATATTCTTCCTCCGTGACAATCCCCCGTCTCTGTTCGCACAGCGAGTACATAGCTGATATAACGTTCCCTTTTGCGCAGGCGTTTGGATTACCAGTACAGTCTAGCACTTCCTGAAAATATTTGAGATCTATAGGTACGTATTTTTTTTTTTTTTTTTTTTATGTTATTGTGACGGAACAAGCCTGAGGCCCACCTGATGTTAAGTGGACTAACCTCTGCCTATAACAGACGCATTTCGTCAGCGACGAATTGCACTGTGCCCGTCACACTGAGACGTCCAGTTGTTAGGTCTCATTAGCCTGTAATTTTTCTGGCTCTCAAGGACTGCTGCCGGAACACACTGTTAGGTGCTTGGCGATTTTCTACTTGAGGGTGGTCGCTAGCCAGGCGGGCATTCACAAAATGCCCTTCCACCATGCGGTGAAGCTCAAGCTCTGGGCGGTTCAATATATATATATATATACGGGAAGGACTTAAAAGTAGGTAGGTACCTATATAATATATAGGTGTAACGTTTTATATTTAAAAATATTAGGATATCCATGTAGTACAAGTTTTTCATGATGTCATAGTTGCCATGAATTTTTAGCATTTAATTGCCAACTATATAAATACTGAATTTCCTACAAAGTTCAGCCCATTTGTAGAAACATATTTAAAACAATATGTTATTACTTTGGAAACTATCGCGAGTTTTATCCATATTAACTTATTAGGAAACGGCTAGGACCCGCGTTATATTTACCTATCGTTCCTAATAAGTTAATATGTTATTACCCCGTGGGGTGCCGGGTTAGAATTGCACCTCCCCATATCATCTCGTAGGTGTCGTAAGAGGCGACTAAGGGAAAAATACTGGAAGGTGGGCAGCAGCGCCTTCTAAAGAACTACTATCTTACACTGCGATCCCCAAGCCGCCTGCCAAGCGTGGGGATTATGGCAAATACCCCCTAAATAGGGGAGGCTGTGTTCAGCAGTGGACGATCCAGTTGCAACAGTTAATAAAAACCACTCAGTATTCGAAGCTAAGCGTGCTATCTGGACCGATTTGAAAAATTATTTCACAATTAGAATCCCTGATGAACATAAGCTATAGAATATTTTCAAAAACTTAACTTAAAAAAATCGTTATATCGCGTACATACGCTGCGGAAATTGTTGACAATAGAGCAAAGTGACGTAGGTAGGTACTACATTTTATAGGACATCAATATCTTTAAAAAAAAGTCCGCAATACCATATATATAACTATAGTTATGTCACTTATGTCAAACAAACCACTTTTTATGTGTTTCAATTTATATTTTTTATTAACAAAATACTACGAACTATATACAACACTACAGCTACTACAATAAAAGCATTTAGATACCCATAAGTCATTGCAGACTCACAGGCAGTCCAAATGCTCCAGCCCACTACCAGTTGGCAGCGTGCCCAGCATGCTGGCAGCATTGCCCCGTTGAATTGCAATGCTTATTCTTTGAGCCAAATAGGTGCCAGCATTTTGATAGTCGCATCGACCAAGCGCTCTGATAGGTTTTGGATAATACGATGAGCTCCCGGTCCCCACGGACCCAACGTCTCTACACCAAACGGCTCAAATATGTAACCAATACCGAGGTTAGCATACTTACTATTTTTTATTATATAAAGTTTAACACTGGTGAAAGTCAACAATTCCTACTCGGACTAAAGCCGTAATACCTCGTATGGTTGTTATTCCTTTCGACCTTTGTTTTAAACCTATAATTGCGTTCGTACCTTTAATATTACCTTTGGTTGATTTGTTACGCTCACGATTTAATACAAGTAGTCGCAACGAAGAAAAAATATGCAATTTTCATTTAAAATTTAAATTGCCATACTTTTATATTACAATACTTGCTTACCTGTATACTAAGCCTGATATTTTCGTACTCGGTGTGCCGGATAGCGGCCATAGACTCCATCACCTCGACTATGGCAAAAGCCCAACACCCGTTACACAGCTTTTGATCCAGCACAGGTCCGACTTTGCCTTCAGCCCGCCTGGAAATCATTCCTACTTTATATTTTCCCTGATAGACTTACAGCCACCTCTATTTCACTAGCCACCGTTATCGCATTTAGATGTTCACTAGCCACCCCTATTCCACTAGCCAGCACTATATCACCCTGTTGGTGGCTTTTTTGGCCCACCTGATGTTAAGCGGACTAACCTCTGCCTAGTATACATGCATTTCATCACAAGTGACGAATTGCAATGCGCCCGTCACCTTAAGACATAGTTGTTAAGTCTCATGTAACTGTAATTTCACTGGCTCTCAAGGACTGCTGC
Source organism: Plagodis pulveraria (assembly GCA_963890685.1). Taxonomy (NCBI): domain Eukaryota; kingdom Metazoa; phylum Arthropoda; class Insecta; order Lepidoptera; family Geometridae; genus Plagodis; species Plagodis pulveraria. The sequence continues at coordinate 20,168,543 of OY982969.1, forward strand.
CGGAAAACACAGTTAGGTGCTTGGCGACAGATTTTCTTCTTGAGGGTGGTAGTAACCAGACGGGCAATTGCAAAATGCCCTTCCACCATGCGATAAAGCTCAAGCCGGCGCTGCGGTGGGGATCGACCCACGGTCGGCAGTCCATAGCTATTACCGCTCGGCCATCATTGCTTCGAAACCTCTTGAAACGGATTGATGATGTTAATTGGTTGGACCTAGAATAAGGCATGGGGTGACACTGACAGCGGCTAGCCTGCAGATATTCTACGTGTGGGAAAACAAAATATTTTTTGACAACTTTAATGAATATATAAGGAGGTTATATATCAACAATAATGGGGGAATGTGGAATCGATGACTGAATGTGTTTTACTCATGTTTTATTTTCACATACACAAAATCTGGTCTATCTATTAATATAATAATACTTTATTCAAAGAATTTGCGCATACAATATTTCTTCAGGTTAGATATAATACAATTACATCAATTGGCTAGAAAATTTATACATTTTAATCAAGGGTATCTGCTGCTGAACTAGGCTCATCACCTGTATTTCAGCATACAGCGCTCCTCCCCTCATATTGGACTGCTACTAGCCTCTACTTTAGTATAATATTAATATGAAATAAAACTTATACAAGTGATTTCTTAAACTAGTTTATAAGACCGTGCCTCTCTTTGTATAAATGAATTTATGAGTGTCTGTGTGTGAGAGGGTGTGTGCATCTATCCTATGTGTGTTATGTTTGGGATGTTTGTGTAAGGCAATCTAACATATATGTATTTGTGGTAATTAAATTAACATTTTTAGAAATTCTTCAGACTCTTCATATGATAGTGTTTTAGCCAATTTTCAACTTTAATTCTAACTTCTTTTTGTATTGGAGGGTAAATGTTTAATAATTTGTTAATTTTATCATACAAGAAAGACCCTAGGTAAATGTAGAATCTATTAATAAAAACTGTGTTAAAACGTTTGCTTTGATCACAAACTTTTAATATTTTTTGCAAAATTTGTGGCTCAAAATGTAAGCCACTGTGTTGTTTTGAAATTATACTCATAATAAAAAGTTGGCGCACGGTTAGCACATCACATGAAGCGTAAAGTAATGAGGTAGGGTATAAATATGGCTTACCCGTAGCCACCTTCAAAACGGCTCTTTGGGCCACCTCAACCATTTGCAAATATGTTTTGGGAGCTCCTCCCCACGATGAAATACAGTAAGACAATAGTGACTGACAAAGACTTAGGTATATTAGTTTAACTAAAACTGGATTGGCAATATGCCGAAGTTTTTTAAAGATAAATATAATTTTTCGAATTCTTCCACTGAGAACTTCAATATGATTTTTAAAATTAAGATTTTTGTCTATAATTATGCCTAAATATTTAATACAGTCAATTTTATCTAATTTATTGCAATAACAACTGTCGTAGTCCGTTTGTATACATAATTTATTATGGGATAAAATAGAAATTTCGGGAATTCGTGTTGTATCTCGAATCGAAAACAAAACGTATTTAGTTTTACTAGTATTTAGTGACAAAATATTGTCATGGAGCCAGGTAGTAACCACATCAAATCCTTTTTGAGCAGAATCGATAACTTCCTCCCAAGTATTGGCTGCAAATACCAGTGCTGTATCATCGGCATATGATATAAGTTTGCCATTTACAGGTTGAATCAAGCACAAGTCATTTATGTACAACAGAAAAAGGGTAGGTCCTAAGATGCTGCCCTGAGGAATACCGTGTGTAATCGGTAGATCCATGCTTATTTGAGCACCCACCTTGACGCTCTGGTATCTGTCAGTCATGTAATCTTTTAGTAAAGCTAGTTGATTTCCACGAATACCAATACGCTCTAACTTAGAAATGAGCAAAGGGACAGAGACCGTATCAAACGCTTTTGCTATATCGAGAAAAATGGAGAGGCATTTCTTGCCACAGTCGAGATTGGTAGAAATGAAATTGGTTAGTTCATGAACGGCGTCACTGGTTGATTTTTTCCTACGAAAGCCGTACTGATTTTCAGACAATATCTTATTTCTCTCTATAAAAACTACCAATCTTTTATTTAAAATGCGCTCTAAAATTTTGGAAATAGAAGGGAGATATATAGAAATCGGTCTATAATTATTGATACAGCCTCTGTCACCGCTCTTATAGATGGGAAGGACACAAGATCTTTTAAGATCGAGGGGAAAAACTCCACAATCAAGGCATAAATTAAAGATATACGTCAATGGAGGCACAATTACTTCTCTAAACTGTTTGAGAAAACTATTTGAAATCTGATCCCATCCAACAGAACAATCATTTTTAAGGTTTAGTATAAGAGACTCTACTTCTTCTTGATCAGTTTCCAATAATACGAGTGACTCCAGTACAAGGTCAGATTCTTCATAAGTTTTAAAGTCCGACGGAAGAGAATTTTGGTCAATGTTCCCTGCTAAAGTTTTACCAACGTTCACAAAAAAGTTATTTATTTCATTTACCGACTGTTCCGGTGATTGGCATATACCTAGTAGTTCTTTTGGCAATTCCCTTGTCTCATTTGTTCCTGAGATGTCTTTTACTGCTTGCCAAATTTTTTTACTGTTTTTTCCAGCTTTATCAATAGACTCTGTTTCGAAAGCTCTCTTGACTTTTTGGTGAGACTATTACAAAAAATTCTATATCGTGTATAAGTTAATTTTAGATTATCGTCATTTGGGTATTGCCTAAGCTGTGGAACGTTGGCTTTGTGAATAATAGCGACGACAGCCGCGATCTACGAACCCGGTGTATCTACTCCATTCACACATGTGCAGTTGGATAAAAACTATCCTATGTCCTTCCCCGTGTCTCAAACTATTTCCATACCAAGTTTCATCCTAATCGGTCCAGTAGTTTTGAAGCGCTCGTAGCGAAGTTTGCTAAGCTGTTCTTAATCGATCAGCAAAGTTAAGCAACGTCCGCCGCGGTCATGAGTTGGATGGGTGACCGCTAGTAGTAATGTCTATTACTATTGAGCACTTCCGTGCTTCGGAGGGCACGTTAAGTCGTCGGTCCCGGTTGTTGTCTTAGGATGGCAGTCGTTATAGCATGGTGGTAGGGCATTTTGCGAATGCTCGCCTGGCTAGCTACCACCCTCAAGTAGAAAATCTGTCGCCAAGCACCTAACGGTGTGTTCCGGCAGCTGTCCTTGAGAGCCAGTAATTCTAGGTTAGCCTGAACTACATCTTCGACCACATCATCACACAAAAAAAGCTCGTTCTGTATCAATCACCGTTTAGAAAGAGACAACAAAGTATTATACTATTAGATAAAGTTGTGACGTGGTTATTTTGACTTTCATATTAGATGGCGCCATTTAAATTGGTCAGATAGCCAATGATTCGCAGCAACTTCACTTTGCAACATTGATATTTGGATGCTACAAGATACATGATCGCAAAATATCGATTGCTACAAAACTTTGATAGCATCAACTGAGATATAGCTACAGAAATACGTGGTCGGGCAGCAGACCTACGAATAAAAAACGATTAAAGTAACACTTACCAATCATGCTTATTCGGCACAGTGGAGTTAAGTCGCCTTATGTCACACAATCCGTGCGAATATTCGTACAAACAGGGTTTACTAATTGCTTCACAATCAGTTTTTTCAGCTTGTAAAGCAGAGGGAAATACTTCCTCTTTAGTCATATCCGAAAACTTAGTCAAACCATGGATGGCACCAGTTTCTTGGTTCAGACGATAAATCTCCTTTAATGAATCCTTAAAGTAAGATACATACATTACAAAATTACAAATATACGATAGGAAAAATTTAAGTCATGTGCGGGATTCGAAGTTTCGAACCCGCGTCCATCCACCCCTTGAGCCGGGGTATGCTCTAACCAATGGAGCTAACAGGACGACGTCATAACTCAAATCTTTCCTATCGTTCTTTAACCATCGTATTGGGATGGAGCGACATCTATAGTATACCAAAACCGACATCTATAGTATACAGGCCACTTACGTTGTACTACAAACAAGACCAATTTTGCAATTGGTTTTATACTTGTAAATGATGACGCAACCTTATAATTTTAATATTTTTATGTTTGCAATAACGCCTGCTATGCGGATAACATTACAAAATTACAAATATACGATGGGAAAAACTTAAGTCATGTGCGGGATTCGAACCCGCATCCATCCACCCCTTGAGCCGTGGTATGCTCTAACCAATGGAGCTAACATGACGATATCATAACTCAAATCTTTCCTATCGTTCTTTAACCATCGTATTGGGATGGAGCGACATCTATAGTACACCAAAACCGACATCTATAGTATACAGGCCACTTACGTTGTACTACAAACAAGACCAATTTTGCAATTGGTTTTATACTTGTAAATGATGACGCAACCTTATAATTTTAATATTTTTATGTTTGCAATAATGCCTGCTATGCGGATTACATTACAAAATTACAAATATACGATGGGAAAAATTTAAGTCATGTGCGGGATTCGAAGCCGCGTCCATCCACCCCTTGAGCCGGGGTATGCTCTAACCAATTGAGCTAACATGACATGATGTCATAACTCAAATCTTTCCTATCGTTCTTTAACCATCGTATTGGGATGGAGCGACATCTATAGTACCACTTACGTTGTACTACAAACAAGACCAATTTTGCAATTGGTTTTATACTTGTAAATGATGACGCAACCTTATAATTTTAATATTTTTATGTTTGCAATAACGCCTGCTATGCGGATAACATTACAAAATTACAAATATACGATGGGAAAAACTTAAGTCATGTGCGGGATTCGAACCCGCATCCATCCACCCCTTGAGCCGTGGTATGCTCTGACCAATTGAGCTAACATGACCTGATGTCATAACTCAAATCTTTCCTATCGTTCTTTAACAATCGTATTGGGATGGAGCGACTTCTATAGTACACCAAAACCGACATCTATAGTATACAGGCCACTTACGTTGTTCTACAAACAAGACCAATTTTGCAATTGGTTTTATACTTGTAAATGATGACGCAACCTTATAATTTTAATATTTTTATGTTTGCAATAACGCCTGCTATGCGGATAACATTACAAAATTACAAATATACGATGGGAAAAACTTAAGTCATGTGCGGGATTCGAACCCGCATCCATCCACCCCTTGAGCCGTGGTATGCTCTGACCAATTGAGCTAACATGACCTGATGTCATAACTCAAATCTTTCCTATCGTTCTTTAACAATCGTGTTGGGATGGAGCGACATCTATAGTACCACTTACGTTGTACTACAAACAAGACCAATTTTACAATTGGTTTTATAATTCCTATCGTATATTTGTAATTTTGTAATGTAATCCGCATACCAGGAGTCATTGCAAACATAACAATATTAAAATAAGAGACACACTTATTTCACGGCCATGTTTGACCACAAGCTCACATTTCTTGAGCGTGGTAGTTAGCCCGCTCGCCACCGGTTCGCAAAACATGCAAAAAAACTTGCCAGTATCAGAACATCCATAGGTATCATCAAATTGGACTTTAAAAATCACAGGTCGATGTCGACGTAGGCTGTTGCTGCTTATTGGTACACAAGAGTTTCACCAGGTGTGTCGCGGTCAGGAGGGAAGCCGGCCATTTTTGTTATTGTTGATATGCTTTTGGTCACTATTGCACCTGATGCTAAGTGATGATGCGGCTAAAAAAGCATTACTGGTTCCCAAATGCAACTGCCGGAACATACCGCCGTTAAGTCATTGGCCTATATGCAGGGTTATTGGTAATATGCTAACAACCTCTTAGGGTTGACTTCTGCTAGTCCTAAGAAACATTTAGAGATGTTTTTTTTTGTTTAAAAAAAAAAAATTTAAACTTTTTTCTGTGTTTTTGACTGAATAAGCACGAGGACCACCTGATGTCTAAAGCCTATTGTGCCTGTAATGTATAATTTCATCTCTTTTATTACTTTACTCGATGTAAATATTCAAAACTCTATTCAAAGGGACCACAGCGAGTCAGCGTCGATCAGTAGAAAATACAAGCGCTCAGATCACCCATCTATGTCTGACCGTAGCATACGTTGTTTGCCCTAGAACGTTTAGGCAAGGAATATACTTTATAAGTTTCTTTATAATTCTTAAGGTGGGTTAAGCCTGTTAACAGCTTCGACCACATCGTCAGTTACCATCAGGTGAGATTGTGGTCAAAGACTTACCTGTCAGCAATAAAAAAAAGTACCTACAGTATGGTTTCCAAAAAACATATACAGGGTTATTGGTAAAATGCTAACAACCTCTTAGGGTTGACTTCTGCTAGTCCTTACAAACATTTTGATGTGAAAATGTAATTTGTTGTTTTTGTGTTTGTTTATGTGTATTTGACGGAATAAGCACGAGGACACCCTGATGCTATAAGGCTCTTGTGCTTGTAATTTACGATTTCATATTTTTTATTACTTTGCTCGATGACAAAAATTATGCTCGATGAAAATACAATACTTGCTTTCGACATCTTGCGTCGACAAGCTCTTCGAGCGCACTGGCGGTCAAGTGAGCAAGCTCTGATACCATGAATTCATGTTAAAAAATGATATAAAATTAACATGATAACTTTGTAACATTTTTATTTATGATTTAATTGATTTAATTACTAAGTAATGCATTAAAAAATAATTTAAAATTAAAGATTGGTAATAAGGTAGACAAAAATCGGTTTAAAATTCAAAATAGAGGTGACTTTGGGATTTTTTTCGATCGAGTGATGTTACTTATTATGTGTATCAGATATATGATTACACTCAAGAATATGCTTAAAAATAACAATTTTTTTTTTCAATTCAATAATTGCGTTTTTTCTTTGAGAAAAGTTAATTCTTATAAGGCCTTTTCTGGCCAGGATCGCCTTAACTTACCGCCGCGGCAGCACGACCGCCCCGCGCTACCTTTCAATAGAGTTTTGAATATAATACATCGAGCAAAGTAATAAAAAATTTGAAATAGTAAATTACAGGCACAAGAGGCTTTTAACATCAGGTGGCCCTCGTGCTTATTCTGTCTAATACACATAAACAAACACAATAAAAAAAATATCAAAATGTTTGTTAGGACTAGCAGAAGTCAACCCTAAGAGGTTGTTAGCATTTTACCAATAACCCTGTATAATACTCATTCAATATTTTTTCCCAATCAAGCGAACAAAGTATATCACAAAAAAAAGGAAAAAAGTGCACAATTAGCGGGAGCTCAAACAATTACGAAAGTTTAATAAAAAGAACAGAAAGATTCATTTCTGTTTTGACTCATGATCACGACTAGGTTCATGTTTTCGATCCCCACCGCCGGCTTGTATGATCCATAGCTGTCTGTTGTCTTATAAGCTGGCAGTCGATATAGCATAGTAGACAGGCATATTGCGAATGCTCGCCTGGCTAGCTACCACCCTCAAGTAGAATATCTGTTACACAGTACCTAACAGTGTATTCCGGCAGCAGTCCGTGAGAGACAGTAAATTACAGACTCTGTATATATCAGTGTTATGGGCGAAATACATCTGTTAAAATACCGCTTAACATGATGTAGGCCTCGTTTGTGTTCCGTCAAAATCCAATAAAAAATATATTTTATAAAAGATAGCGCTTACATATGAAATCAGTACCATACAAACGTAGTTTTCAGTCATATTTTTAATAGGTTAACGTCAATCACCCTGTATTAGCCTGGTGTTCTTTAATTAGCCACATTTTTTTAATGGTCACAACACAACTTCATCTACAATTGAAGGTTACTGTTTCGAAACTACTATTTAGTAGTATATTTTATCAAGTTGAATAAATCGCAAAAGGATCGTAGTTTACTTCACGTATTAGTTGCATTTTAAGGAAAACAGCATATGGCGAATTTTTTTCATATAGAAAACTTCATCTCAATTTTTTTTATTTTTTTTATGCCAGATAGGTTAGCCTTTGACCACTGTCTCACCTGATGGTAAGTGATGATGTGGTCGAAGATGTTGTTCAGGCTAACCTAGAAGTACTGGCTCTCAAAGACAGCTGCCGGAACACACCGTTAGGTGTTTGGCGACAGATTTTCTACTTGAGGGTGGTAGCTAGCCAGGCGGGCATTCGCAAAATGCCCTACCACCATGATATAACGACTGCCATCCTAAGACAACAACCGGGACCGACGGCTTAACGTGCCCTCCGAAGCACGGAAACGCTCAGTAGTAATGTCACTAGCGGTCACCCATCCAACTCATGACCGCGCGCGACGTTGCTTAACTTTTGCTGATCGGTTGAGAACAGCTAAGTAAACTTCGCTACGAGCGCTTCTAAAAAATGCAAAGAATATAACAGGTTAGATCAGTAGGGTTACCTACATCTTAAACGAAACCTACCTAACAAGCTGTTGCTCGTTTTATTAATTTGCGAGGTGATTCGTGTGGTTGCGGTAAAAATGTATCGATCTGAGGTACAAATTCAAACGCGTTTATCAATAAATTGTGTACCTTATGTCCCATGTGTTCATCGTCTGAAAGAATGTGTGAAAACCCTAACTACCCGCAAACCTTTTTTTTTTTTTTTTTTTTCGCAGAGAAATCCTTTACGGATACCACTGGCCCCGGGGGAAGCAGGTGGTTATGTGGGACTCACCACCAGAATGGCAGCATACCCACTAAAACTCTGCGGTTATCTTCACTGCGCAGTTACAAATGGGGGGTTGCGAGATCGCTTGACGCGCATTCGTGACCCCTCAGCGCGTTGCTCGTTAGGGCCCGTCTCCGGTTTATCTTCCCTTATCTCTGACGTTCCGGAATACTCAAAACGCCATTCGACTCAGGGCTTGTTCGATCGGCTGAAGGATCCCCCGATCCTTCAATCGAGAGCCCTTACCATGTTGGCATGCGACGAGCGTACGCCAGTCGCCTGCGACCTATTCTCCTACGGCGAATAGGAAGTGCGAGGATGTCATTTTCCCTGTTCCGCTCCGCGTCTTCTTTTTGTTTCATCACAGTCTCTGCAAAGCAGACTGCGGCGTCAAATCCTTGTTCACTGACGGCCATGGCGCGAGCCAGGGCTGGCAGCGAGACGTCCTCTCCAATGGCGGAACTAAGTACAGCGCGCGGCACCGCCCAAGCTGGGCACTCGGCGCGTGTGTGTTCCGCCGTGTCGTCTAGTGCAGTGCAGTGGTGGCAGATAAAAGACGGCTCCCGCCGGGCCACCCGACACAGATAATGACCGAAACAACCATGTCCCGTCAGTATCTGTGTCAGGTGGTAGGTCAGTGCACCATGTCTGCGCTGCAACCACTGCGTTAGTATAGGCTGGAAGGCGGCAACCAGCTCGTGGCTTGCTTCTGGGCTCTCCATCCTACTCGACCATTTGCGAAGAAGGTCTTCACGAGACTGTTGTTTCCAGCGGGCCATTTCCTCCACGAGAGGATGGGATCCCTCAGCTTTGGCCACCACCGTTTTGAAGTATACCACCGCAAGAGCCTCGGCATCGAGGTCCCAGGGCGGGGTCCCGGCCAGGATGCAGGCCGCCTCGAACGAGACCGTGCTATATGCTCGGGCTGCCCTAATCGCGATGATTCGCTGTGGGCGCCGAAGCATGGCCTTGTTTTCTCTGTGCAACGCATCTGCCCAGATAGGTGCTCCATAGAGTGCTTTTGAGCGGATGACGCCGCAATAGAGTTGACGGCACTTCAAATTGGGTCCTCTCATATTGGGAAGGAGTTTTCCTAATACACCAGCAAATGCAATGAGCTTTGGTGCCAGGCGTCGAAAGTGTTCAACAAAGTTCCACCTTCCATCTAGCACAATACCCAAGTATTTCATCGCCACGTCTATTTTTATTGTCGTCCCTCCCACGACGATTTCCATCCCCTGCGGTGGCGCTTTCCTGGGCCCGTGGAAAAATAGGGCCTCAGATTTATGTAAAGCGACCTCAAGGCCAAGGGCCCGTATCGATCGCACAACAAGGGCAACGCCGGCCGTGGCGAGCCTAGCCGCCTCGTTGTGGGTATTTCCGCAGGCCATCACAAGGGTGTCGTCAGCGTAGCAGATCACGCTAACCCCTTGGAGGTTTTCTTGGCGGAGGACCCAGTCATACCCAATGTTCCACAGGAGCGGCCCAAGGACCGACCCCTGCGGAACTACCCGCAAACCTACCCTAACTAGCGCGCTCCAAGAAATGGAGCTAGAACGAACATTGTTCATGATGGTACTTAAATTCACCTAACTCGTTTTTTTAATGGAGTTTGTTTCCGGTACTTAAGAGTTCAATTTAAGTATAATTTTTCACAGAAAACATATTTCAGTACCAAATTTCATCCGGCAACTTTACAGTTCATTTTTATACAGAAAAATGTTAATTTTTGTATGTTTTAACCAAACGAAAATGTGCTTAAAAGTATAGGCGAATTCTGGGTGTTAGACGATACGAAATATTCAAACTATGTGATATTTTACATGCATATAAATTACTTACTATGTTCCTGATTTACCAATTTTACATTTACTTCCGTACAGAACGGACTTTTTGCATGGTGGAAGGGCATTTTGCGAATGCCCGCCTGGCTAGCGACCACCCTCAAGTAGAAAATCTGTCGCCAAGCACCTATCCGTGTGTTCAGGCAGCAGTCCTTGAGAGCCAGTAAAATTACAGCTACATGAGACTTAACAACTATGTCTCAAAGTGACGGGCGCAGTGCAATTCGAGACTTGTGATGAAATGCAGCTGTTATAGGCAGAGGTTAGTCCACTTAACATCAGGTGGGCCTCGGGCTTGTTCCGTCACAATAACATACGATTTTTAGAATCATTAAAAACAACTTAATTTTACGGACAACTGGCAAACTAGGAAAGGATATATCGGTCACAAGGTAAAGTTAGTACGTATATGTACTTACGATATTTCATAAACGATGAATAACAACTAAACAGCTATAGTACCACCAACTTAACTGTGCAGTTCGCGAGGGCGCTGCTGGTCAAGGAAATCAACTACAAACTGTCACAATTTGAAGGAATGTTGTAGTTCTTTTTTCTGCCGCCTGAACAGATAAGTTGGTGGGACTGTAATGAAAATTGGAATGCGCTGTCACGCGCTATATATAGGTAGGTACAATATTATTACGGGCGGACGACGACAGCGCCGAAAAGCGTGCGGCAGGGCGTAGTTTTAGTAATTGAGCTGTTTTCTTGTCCTAAACCCTACAAATATACAAAAACAACAAACCTGGAAGATCCGGAATCTCTCCACCATTTCCTCGTCATTGTAATTCTTATTAAAATCACGCAAGTAGCTTTTAAACATCACAGCTGGGTGCGTAGAGCGCACCAAATCAGTTTTACTTATTAGGAGAGAGTCTTGTCGCAAGGAATGAGTCAGGAAAAGTATGTATATCGCATTTCCGATGTTACATAGCATACACAATGACAGCGAAATCCATACGATGTTCTGTGCAATTTTCACTAGGGCCTGGTAGTCTTTAGTTTCTGGCATCTTGCGATTATATTAAGCGCATATAAACGGTTCATCTGAAAATTAAATTTTTGGTCTCTGTTATTTATTCCAATATTGTAATTTCTGACAAGAGATTGACTTCCATCACCTATCGGACTTCATAGGAGTGAAAGAGAGACAGCGATGATGAAATCACGATCACTTTGGGTGAAAAAACACTACACCAGTAACTAAATATGTGTGTTTTTTTTTGCAATTCAACGGGGCAATGCTGCCAGCATGCTGGGCACGCTGCCAACTGGAAGTGGGCTGGAGCATTTGGACTGCCTGTGAGTCTGCAATGAGTTATGGGTATCTAAATGCTTTTATTGTAGTAGCTGTAGTGTTGTATATAGTTCGTACTATTTTGTTAATAAAGGAATACCACCGGTAAAATAAAAAATAAAAATGTAATGATATCTTTGAAAAAAAACGAAAACATCAGAAACGTCACTCCCAGTTTTGTGTAATTTGCAATAGGGTTGCCAATAGGGTTAAAACTACAGATCAGAGAAATAGAGATATTTTGGATTGCCTTGACCTGCCTGACAGTGATTGCCTTCAAGTCTATCTTTGTTCACATAAAAGTGTCACCGCGACTCTCCCACCCATTTCACTCTCACATCAATAATAAGAATAAGTATGGCACACATACGCTGATTTTGCCACGCACACCAATATTTCCGCTGCAATCTAATTCACTAATTGAACACATGCACAAATGGGTTGCGCATCAGCCTGTAGCTACGATCATTAGTGACACACACAGATATACAGCTATCAAAACACTTATCCATTGCGTCATCGGAAGAACTGATTCGCTTGTTGATTTGTATTAATCGCGCAATAGTTTTCTTACATACAAGCCTGATTTAGGCCAGATGCGTTCGTACGTGCCACGCCTCCATTACATATCTCCCTTGTTTCCTGATCTGAGGTTAAAACACTTATTTTTTTGCTGGTAATGTATGTAAATTTAGTTGATAGTACTCCTTGGGATTCTGCGTTGGTAGTATTATTGTACGAGTAAAGTACAGCATATACGGATATACATTATGACATAATATTATTATACGTTGTTATTGGTTGACTTTAGATAAGTGACCGGCCATAAAACTGAAGCCAAATATAAGAATAATCCGATCGTTAAGATGGTCGGGAATCAACTATTTTGCACCCAATGTGAAGCAACGACTTGCTCACTCCCAACTAAAGCGGTGACATGCTGCAAATTGGGCGCATTTTTAACCTTAGTCAACTTTAACGACATCAAACCGGTGGATATAGAACAGCCCTTATATTTTAAAAACAAGAACTGTAGGTACGGCTTATAGAATAATCATCTAAATAAAATATATAAAATAATTTCATTACCTTCATGACCAGTCCAATCAGTTTTATAGAAAAAAAGCACTGCTGTGTAGCCCAATGTTTCGCAAGTTACTCGTAAATTCGTTTACAAAATCCCTGATACATTTTATTCTTATTTAAAATAGAAAATACTTACAATATTTTTCAGTACTTCTATGCACAGTGAAAAAAATAAACTGACAAGCATATAAAATTATGTGATGACAGAATAACCAACACTAGGTAAGAAGGTACAGGAAGGAAAAAACAATTAAACTCAATTAATTTTCCTGCAGTGTATATCATATTTAATACAATACTAAGGCCAGACAATCATCATCGGTTTCCGACCCATATCCCACTTTTGTGGCGTTAATACAATATATTGTCTTAAAACATATCTTTTGTCTTTAGTTTTATGGCCTGCGGCTTGGAAATTCATTGCTAGTTTAGTGTTTTTTTTACTGTATTATATGTCTTGCCTGTGGGGTGCCGAGCTAGTATGTCACCCCTTCCCCCAATCTTTTCCCGTGGGTGTCGTAAGAGGCGACTAAGGATAAAATACCTATTACCTGAAGGTGGGCAGCATCGCTTTCTGAGGGGTCGCTATCTTATACTGCGATCCCCAAGACGTCGGCCAAGCGTGAGGATTATATTAGCTATGCTATAGAAATAGAGACGGCTTGTGAATATGAATATTACGTACTAGGTGTAGGTATTAGGTGATATGCACTTTTTCTCAAAAATGGTATGTAATGTTGTCAAAACATCTCTATAAAGTATCCAAAAAGTGAACTGTACCGGAGACTTATTCACAACTGTCCAGTAAGAAGCGAGATTTTAAATTTGGAATCTCCAATTGTCCAGTAAGTAAGTATGTAATTTACTTACTGGACAGTAGGTCATCCCCTTTAGATCTGCTTAGAAAAAACATAGCACCAGACACAGATTAGAGTTTAGCCATTATAACATGGTTGTAGGAGGAAGGCTCCAAATATATATCTATCTCTCTTTTTGGTATGACATTTTATATTTTGGAGCCTTTAACAGCCATTTTATAGTCTGTGACACTTAACGCGACGCAGATAAAGTATGCACGTTGCGTTTCGTACTTAATAATGTTGTAGAAGTATAGTGTGGGATTTTATGTATGTATTTAAAAAAATCTGTTTATAAATCATGTTGGATTAAAACTTTCCATTTTAAAATTAACATGAAGTTTCAAAAACCTTGATTTACATATTGTTTACTAAAACATTCATGTAATGTAAAATTAGAAAAAATTTCAAAACTAAAGGCAAACCTTTTATTAAAAAAAAAACAAAGACTGGCGGGATTTCACATTCAATTGCGATAATTATTATTGTATATGTGTTTGTTGTTAAACTTTCTCTAATTTTTGAGAAAAGTATTTTATATGCCTCAACCAGTAAGAAAGCCATCCTTGCCTCGTATATAACTCATACTTGGCCAGGAAGGCTTACTGGATTCTGCAGTAATGTACTATATTGCTTCGTAGCTAGAGTCGCTTATTTATTGCAATGGCTATGCGGATTGATCCTTCTATTATAGTCATTTTTATTATGTGCTTCCGGTCAAAATATTAACAAGGAACTCTTTTCTATTATATAAAACAAAGTGTAAAAAACTTCAATATTTATTTATTCATTAAACAAAGGCACATAACATGGCTCATTTTGTACTGTGTTTTTATAAAAGTAAAAGGTAACATAAAAGCGGAATAATTAACACTATTATATTTATAACGCAAGATTGGCACAAGAGACCTACAAAAATTATGGCAATTAGGTATTGATATTAACTCATGATGAATACTAACAATAGTTTTCGCTGTCAGAAACAAACATTAATTAATATGTAATTAATAAAAAGCGTTTTTTTACATCACGCTGGAGACCCAACACCGTGGAGTGGTAGCTGCACGCGTAGAATTTTAAAACTAGTTTTTTTTTATCTTACACTTTATATAAAATGTACTACATAATATAATTTAATATTCATTAGTTTCCAAATGTTGCTGTCACATATATCAAACTTTAAAAGAAACATTAACCTTCATAAGAGCGTCATAGACGCCTAAATTGAATAAATGATTTTGACTTTGACTTTGACTTTGATTACGTTTGCTGAGTTCGGTAACTGATTTATTATATTCTCCCTTAACTCATCACAATATCTATAGGTTGAACTGGCCGGTCACTTCTCCATAAAAACGTCGCAGGATGACTACTCTCTTATTTGAGGTCACTTCTTATTTGACCTTGTATAAAAGTATATTTTAGAGTCAGTAGAAAAACGATCGAGTTGGGTGTTCCACCAACACATAAAAAAATCTGAACTATTACCCGTAGAACACCAGAACACCGTAGGTGTTTCACTGGACATTTTTTTTATCCGTGGAAAACCCAGGTGTTCAACGAGGTGTTCCACGGGCATGTACCGGAATAATCGATTAGCTGCATTAGTTAGTATAGTACTACCAACTTAACTGTGCAGTGGGCGAGGGCGCTGCTGTTCAAGGAAATCAACTACAAACTGTCACAATTTGAAGGAATGTTGTAGTTCTTTTTTCTGCCACCTGAACAGATAAGTTGGTGGGTCTGTACCCTGTGTTGCCCATAGGATGTGGCTTAGAGTACTATCTCCGCAGGGCCGATCAGGGTCCGTTGCCCGTAAATATCGCACATATTATCTTTTTCAAAAATATAATATTTTCTTGTATTTATATACATTTATCATACCGATAATAATCTATGATTTATTGTCGTTGACGTCACCAAATGATTGTCATAGACAAGTGTTTTCGCGCCAATTTAAAAGTGTATATAATCCTATATTATTTTCGGAAAACCGCAAGGACGGCATATTATACTTATAATTGTACAATAATCACAAAATATTAATAAATTCTATTCTAAAGGCACATTTATGGACATTTTCATTATTTGAATTATGATCACCTTTATAACTATAATTATTAACTTATTATTAACATTCATTAATGAATAAACGTTTCAGTAAAAGAGAATACAACGTAGAATAAAATATATATAAAATAAGTATAAAAAAACCATTTCAATAATGGAAATACAATCACAGTATATAATTGCCAAAAGGTAACGCCATGTTGTACAAGATAAAGTTCAGGTGAATTTATAAAAGAAGGGTCCTGAAATAAAAAAAAAAGATTGTTATATAAGTATTGCCAGTTGTCCCGCTATCAAATTGCGGACTCCTTCATATACAGTATGTTAGGTTAAACGAGGGACTAATACAAACCCAACCCCATACGATGGTTAAAGAACGAGAGCAAAAATGAGAGTTATGAGTCATAATGTCATGTTAGCTCAGTCGGTCAGAGCATACCTCGTCTATAGGAAAATGGACGCGGATTCGAATCCCGCACTAGACTATAACTTTTTCTCTAGTAAATTTGTAACTTATGCAAACCCATGGTAGTACATGCTAGTAAAAATATACACAAATAAATAGACTGAGAGAGTAATTATTTCATAGAAATCCTTCAAAATAAATTCATAAGAAATCTCGTAAAGTTCGGACACCTTTGTGCTTAAGATTTGACTTGCATATCGGATCTGAAAGTCATTATCACGAGTGGATTATCTTTAGATGCATTTTCCTTTCTTACTCCTGGCTTAGGACATGATAAAATTCCTAGGTACTAAACATATTAATGAATATCTACAAATATAATTATTTGTGACTCCAGCGGTTAGAAAACATCTATCGGTACTTTCTTCACCGAATGAAAAGCTTTCGTATACTTCGTTTGCAAGTTATTTGGTTTACAAGAATTATGTCCCCTAGGAGATTGTCCTGTCAAAAATAAAAGCATCATATGTTATTATTTAATACGAGTATCGAATGTATAACCTATATGCCCCTCGTTTAACCTAACACACTGTATACACAATATCCAAATTACACGACCCTTTTCTCACAAACTCTACACTGACAAAAACCACACCTAAAACTTGAAAAGACGACGCTATTTCATTTCTTAATATTTCTTAATTCTATAAGAATTATAGAATTAAGAAATATTAAAACTTTTCAACGGGTTGAATGCAGTCCTGCCTCCAGCGATTAATATAAAACTAGAAAACATACATTTAAAATATAATATGAATAGCAATTTCCAGTTCAGGTACACCAACGTGACATCAGATACTTTACGTAGCCAGGACGATTTTCGACGTGTTTCAATTGTACAGGAAGCATCATCAGCTGTAAACTCTTCGATCGAGAATTTTCCATGTCACGCGGGGTACCTCAGCTGGAAATTATGGCGATTTTATCAATATTTTTTAATTTGAATATTACTTTACTTACAATTGAAGATCTCAACTTAATACATAAATGGTTATAATAATATAAATATTTGGGTAAAGATTTACAATCCTGTGATACCATAAGCTCACTAGCACACTGTTAATCCGAAAAGACTGACAAGACCTAAATATTTCCAAATTGGCCCAGGGGTGGGGAAATGAACCTACGTTTTTCAATTTTTTAGGGAAAAGATAAATAGTTTCCATTGAACAGCATAAAGATCAATAAAATTATGTGTTTATCTAGATTCTCTAAACGCATGATGATTCAAAACACATTCCTGAAACATTTTCCCGAGATAATAAATTGGGAAAATTAATGCTTGTAATAAAAAACTAAAATACATATATACGATTAGTTGTTTTCAAAAGAATAAAATAGACAAACCTTTTTAAAGACATGCGTTTTTAGTTGTATTAAAAAAGTTTCTTAAATTATCACCAAACGCATCGCGATTTTACCATCGCTGTTTCTCTTTCACATCTACGCAGACTGATAGTGATGGCATTTTAGCCCTTGTCAGCATCTAAATTTTAAAGGTATATTGCTGGCAAGAATACACAAAAAGTACTTACATATACATATCATCAAACAAATTCATATTATACATATATTATCTAGATTAATTCGAGATTATCTAGATCTAGACATCTACCTAGATTATTTATATATAGGTCTATATAGGTAAACTAGTGGCAAGAACAATTCAGTCATAAAAAAACTGATCACAGTATAGACGACGAGGCACATTTGCAGTCTTCTAGTAATTACTATTCAATTATATTTCGAGTATTATTTTACCATTATC
Source organism: Plagodis pulveraria (assembly GCA_963890685.1). NCBI lineage: Eukaryota > Metazoa > Arthropoda > Insecta > Lepidoptera > Geometridae > Plagodis > Plagodis pulveraria. Next base: position 20,186,591 of record OY982969.1, read on the forward strand.
TAGTTGTGATATGTATTCTGACATGATAGGTATTATAGGATTCCATATAATATAAAAGGTTGTCTAGGTAACAATAGAATTCTATACAGGGTTATTGGTAAAATGCTAACAACCTCTTAGGGTTGACTCCTGCTAGTCCTAACAAACATATTGAAATGTTTGTTAGGACTAGACTAGCAGTTTTTTTTGTGTATTTGACGGAATAAGAACGAGGACCACCTGTTGTTAATAGTATGTTGTGCTTCCAATTTATTATTTCAATTTTTTTACTAGTTTGCACGATGTAAATATTGAAAACTCTATTATAAAGGGAGCGCGGCGTGGTCCATATGGGAAAATAATAAATTACAGGAACAAAAGACTTTTAACATCAGGTGGTCATCGTGCTTATTCCGTCATATAAATATTAGTGAACAAAAAAATTGTTAAGACTAGCAGAAGTCAACCCTAAGAGGTTGTTAGCATTTTACCAATAACCCTGTATAAAGATACATAAATTTTAAACTAATCATTATACTTCAGTATAAGATAATGCATGACAGTTAGAATCGTTTTGTTAAATGCATCTCAAGGTGGAGATCGTGCCTTTAAGGGTGAACTGGCCTGTCAGTTCTCCATACAAACCGCGAAGGATGATCACTCCTTATTTAAGGATTTAGGTCTAAAACAAAGCATAATATCGATTGATCTCTTGATTATCTAGGTTTGTATCGTAACTTTTTTTATAATATTATTAACTTGAGAGTTATGAGCCTCGAAACATTTTCATATAAAGTTTTCGATCCTATTAACTTTTAACTTAATTATATTTTTAAAATGTCGTTACAATACAAGCCTAGATCAATCGATATGCTTAATTCTGGACCTAAAATCTCAAATAATGGAGTGATCACCCTACGTTTGTATGGAGAAGCGACCGGCCAGTTCACCCTTAAGATTCAGTTTTAACGATTAGTGTATGGAACATCTGTCAAAACTGCATCTTAAAATCGATCTCAATGATATGCATTTATTATTACGAGTCTACGACCTGGTTTTACAATCATCAGATAAAAAATATTAGACTGATAAAAATGTTAACCGACCTTTCAAACAAATGAACTTTTCTTTTAAACAACCAACATTCGTTCCATTAATATTGTTTTTGATATTCTTCAAAAAAAGTAACTGTCTGATTATTGAAAAATGTACCCTTAATATTATAAACTATCTCGTAATCATGTCACTTGCAACATTATAAAAATATCTGGAATGCAAAAAAATAACATAACAAAAATATTAATGTTTTCAATAACCGGCTGTACTCACGCGTATTGGTCGAGATTGTCGACCTAGGTTTCGGGGCATGTCCGATGCTCTTCATCAGGTAAGTTCACGCGTGATGAAGGGCATCGGACTTGCCCGAAACCTAGGTCGACAATCTCGACCAATACGCGTGAGTACAGCCGGTTATTGAAAACATTAATATGTCTCATACTCACGGGAACTTTCAAACAAAAATACCAAAAATATACACTACATACAACGGAAAATATATCTATGGATCTTATTACTTTGAGTATTCATTTAATTTGTTCTGTGAATTAATCTATATATTACGCCAATAATAGCGGTACTTTACCAGAATAATGTATCTACAGCTTAACTCACTCGTCACTATATTTTCTTTTTCAATCGAGACATAGGTTTTACCCACCATATTTATATAGCGTGTAACGTTTTAAGTGTAACATAATTTAGGAGGACAATCAGTTCGTTATGTGTATTATATCAAGAAGAAAATAAAATGATGAAGGTATATTAAAAAAATGCTACGAGGTATGTACCGTATAGTTTACTTCTTTTTCGTTTATTACTTCATTATTTCCGGGTTTTTCTTTTTCCGTCTTGTACTGCCTTCAAATTCGAATCTATTAATTTTGAATTTGAAGGCATTTGTTCTCTTACATTCTACCACATAAAGATGGTGTGCAGATATAAATATGCTAACATGGAAAAAATGCTGGGCACGCTGCCAACTGGTAGTGGGCTAGAGCATTTGGACTGCCTATGAGTCTGCAATGGCTTATAGGGATCTAAATGCTTTTATTGTAGTAGCTGTAGTGTTGTATATAGTTCGTAGTATTTTTTTAATAAAAACATGAAAAATTATATAAATTTAAATAATAATAATAACTTTTAATAAACCGTTTAAAGTTGTTTAATTACGATGTGTAATAATCGCGAAAACCTAGAACAACATTATGAAAAATATTGTCTAAAACTAGTATCAATACAACATTTTAATTTTGTCATATAAGATGAAATAGCATTATAATATCATAATGATAATTTTTGTTAACACATAAGATCATATTCAATTCCTTTTGAAACTATTTGTATTTCAGCGACATATTTTCGCAATAACCAAGTGTTGTAGGGAAAATTTGCTTATAGCATAATTTCATGGAAGGGGATTGCCCCTCCCATGAAATTATGCTTACATATTAAACTCAACATATTAAACTCATATTGATGAGTTTAATATGTTTTACAGGTAAACTTTTAAGTAGAAAGATAGTAGAAAGAAGATACGATAAAGTTGCCACTATAGGTTTGACGTTCTATGGTTAGCAAAAGTTTATCTCATTTTAATGGTCTTTGGTATAACTAAACCCTACTTTAGTGAAATTGGACCTTGGTTAGTGAGCCTAGGTCTAACAGCGTACGAGTGATTATACTATAATCATCTATTCAACTACAGACGCACGGAAAGAGACCAAGTTGTTGACATCGCACTCATTTATGATAAACATGTTACGTTTGCATTGTTTGGATTGGGCCTTCAAATTTGTTTACACATAATACGTTACACACTATATAGGTACATCATGTCACTCTACTGTATAAATTACTGTCAGCCGTCCTCGTGTAAACACAATTCCAAAGAGAACACGCATACCCTCATAAAAAAATGTTCTGTTACTATAGTCTGTTTTTTTTAACATACGAGTACTGAGTATGTCTCTCGCACATTACCGATATTGACAGAGTGAGATGGGTCATTGCCGTCATTGGTGTGCCTTTGTTCTTGTTTTGAAATTGTTAAGGCCCGTTCATAACACTTCTAAAATTGAATGTAGAAAAAATTTTAATTATTATTTTATGATTAAAATTTGCATACTTAGTTAAAAAACTACACTACTATAGTAGCTTATTTCAACTGCTTTAACAAAAGCAAGGAAAACACGTAGGGAGCATTAAGGTTGAACTGGCCGGTCACTTCTCCATACAAACGTCGTAGGGTGATCACTCCTTTATTTGAGATTTTAGATCCAGACTTAAGCATAATACCGATTGATATCGTCATTATCTAGGCTTGTATGATGCCAAAATTTTAAAAAGATAATTAAGTTGTAAGTTATGAGCCTCGAAAACTTTATATGAAAATGTTTGGAGGGTCATAATTCTCAAGTTAATTAGTTTATTAAAATGTCGGCATCGTACAAGCCTGGATAATGACGAGATCAATCGGTAATATGCTTTATTTTGGACCTAAATCCTCAAATAAGGAATTGATCACCTTACTACGCTTGTATGGAGAACGGGCCGGCCAGTTCACCCTTAAACCAAGGCAAAAACCATAGTGAATCTTATCACAGAAACATAACGCGGAAGAAATGAGAAGGAACGACGGCGTTTGCTACAACTATAGAGGTGGAGGTACATATTATTTGGCACTATAACAGTGAAGTTATTCGACATCGATCGTGGCGACCTCATTGGCCAGGCCACAAGTATTGCCTCCCACGGCTAGCATGAGGTATCCTGCGTTGCCGAACTCACTACCCCAAGAGTTCCTGACTATGTAGTAGGGTATATCAGCAGTGAGATCGTAGCCCACGATTTGAACTGCGTGGTTCAAGTCCAATGCTGCACCGCTGTGGAAAAATTACTTTATGTTACCGGTAAATATCATGAATCACTCATAGTAACAACACCGCTTCGAAAGATCTATTTACTTGATATTAAATAATAAAGATAAAATATTTCTAAATATGATTACAAGCACTATCGCATGCTGAGCGAAAATCATTTGTAAAAAATTTTTTTGTTCCGGTCGGGAATCGAACCCGCGTCCTCCGAATACGCTTGCTACCGCTAGCCAGGCGGACATTCGCAAAATGGCCCTACCACCACGCTATATCGACTGACTTCGTAAGACAACCGGCACCGACGGATTAACGTGCCTTCCGAAGCACGAGCACGCTCAGTAGTAATGTCACTAGCGGTCACCCATCCAAGTCATGACCGCGGCGGACGTTGCTTAACTTAGCTGATCGGTTAAGAACGGCTGAGCAAACTTCTGGTTGTCTGAATCGAAATGACGGTGGAGGGCAGTTAATAAATTGATAGGGTTGATTGAATACAGGGGGCCGATTCTCTTAGCTATTGAACGGCGTTAACGCAACTTAATTGCATGTAAATTGTAGTTTTTCACAGTATCCGTAGCCTGCCCGCTATTTAGGTTCGATCGCAAGTCAGTGGCTTGCTATCAATAGTTTTTGACATATTTGGTATGTTGTAAGCTATTTCGTTGCGATTGCGTTGCTAAAGTGGCATAAAATATTTTGAAGCATTTTAGATAGAAAAATAGCTAAATGATTTAAATATATTTATTTAATGTGTTGTTTGCTAGAAAACCACTGTATTAATGTTTTGACTGATGCTTGATTGATAGAAGTTTTCATTATTATTTCAGTGGCAACTTTTGGAAGCCATAGTACAGCCATACGATAGCGACGCGATTGCTATACAACTGCGATTAGGAGCTAGAATTAGCAGACTACCGAATTTGACATTAACAGCAGTACGATCGCAGAAGCATCGCAGTCGTGTGGCGTTTGGCCAATAGCTAAGAGAATTGGAGCCCTGGGGGTCGTTGCTCGCCCTGACGTAAAGAGGATATGATGACAAAATTGACGTAATCTCCACCAAGAGGTATTGTTAATGTGAGTTTTCTTAAAACAGTTTATCTATCAGCGTTTCTGTTTACCTGCAATGGTACTGTATGACCCCTCCGAGGTAGTTCTGCCATGAGAGCGCGTTCACGGCCACTGTGACGGGGCCGTGCGTCGCTATAGCTTCTAGGATTTTGTTCTCGTCGCCCACAAAACTGTAAACAGATACGAATTGCATGAAAACGCATTGCATGGGTGATTGATGATGACATGATTTTTAAGCAATGATGGCCAAGCGGTAATTGCTATGGACTGCCGTGCCACAGGTCCCTGGTTCGACCCCCACCGCCGGCTTGAGCTTCAACGCATTTTGCGATTGCCCGCCTAGCTAACTACCACCCTCAAGTAGAAAATCTGTCGCCAAGCACCAAACAGTGTGTTTTGGCAGCAGTCCTTGCGAGCCAGTGAAATTACAGGCACATGAGACTTAAGAAATATGTCTCGAGGTGAAGGGCGCGATTAGTCACTAGTGATTAAAAGCATCAGTTCTAGGCAGAGGTTAGTCCGCTTAATATCAGGTGGGCCTCGAGCTTATTCCGTCACAAAAACATAAAAAATACTCTGCTGGTTCCGGATTAATCACGTTCCAGAGAAAGGTCCAATGTGACTTGCCACCCAGAAAAATATTTAAGAGGTAAGGAATACCGGTTTAGTAAACCAACCTAAAATGGTACTGTACTGTATCAGCTGGATTGCCCACTGCTGAGCATAGCCTCCCCTATTAAGTAGGGGTTTGCCATAATCCCGACAATTGGCAGGCGTCTTGTGGATCGCAGTTTAAGGTAGTAGTTCCTCAGAAGGCACAGCTGCCAACTTGTCGGTTTAGTTTTACCTTTAGTCACCTCTTACGACATCCACAGGTAGCAAATGGGGGGGCGACATTCTAACCCGGCACCCCACGGGTAGAACAAAAATGGTGCTGCTAATCATTACCTCCAATTCACACTTGCATAATATTACCATAGTAAAAGCAGAAAAACAGCTTGTTAAATAAATAAAATTAAACTGCCTGGAGGCTCTAAGGAGATTTAAAAGTCTACTCTAGTCTGGATACGAAGGTTGTCCAAATCTCAAAGTTTTATAGGTATCTATGGAGTATTATAGGTATACTATATCATATGAATTCTTAACTACCTACAAACACTACTTTTGATTGTTAATAATTAGGCATATTCTCTTTGAATAAATTTACGCACTCTGGACTCTGGACATTTGTTTTTTATGCCTGATAGGTTAGCCTTTGACCACTATCTCACCTGATGGTAAGTGATATTGTGGTCGAAGATGTTGTTCAGGCTAACCTAGAAGTACTGGCTGTCAAGGGCAGATGCCTGAACACACCGTTAGGTGCTTGGCGACAGATTCTCTACTTGAGGGTGGTAGCTAGTCAGGCGGGCATTCGCAAAATGCCCTACCACCATGCTATAACGACTGCCATCCTAAGACAACAACCGGGACCGACGGCTTAAAGAAAATCTACTGTACAGATGATGAGTAGGTATATTACTAATATTGAGAAAAATATAGCTCCGATCGCGCTCAATCCAACGGGAAACGATCGGGGATCGCGGCCCGCGTGTTTTGATGCGTGGAACTATAGAAATTTTTTGAAAAGGGGAATAATATAAGGGAAAATCACAAAATTTTGAATAAAAATGCCAATAAAATGTTAATAACTTTTACACTATTGAAGCTATATGACTGAAACTAACGTCGAACGAACCGCTACCAGCGGCCGCTAAATTAATAATAACAAAAACAACATACAAATTGGAAACGAATAAAAGACAACACAAAAAAAACGAAAATCCTATGTCAACATTTGCAAAAAATTGGTTTTTCAAGTCTGGTGTAGAAAATTTCTATAGAATAGTACTATTTAAACTTTCTATATAGGTTACACTCGCAGAGAGGCTTATGATAGGCTACACTTGGTATTTACACGTGAAATCGACTTTGTTATTTCCGTAATGTATGGGGGCGTGGTACCCCTAAGGTGGATTTATATGTAAATTTAGCGAAAATTCACTAATATTTAGAAAACTATAGCTCCGATCGCGCTCAATCCAACGGGAAACGATCGGGGAACACGGCCCGCGTGTTTTGATGCGTGGAATATAGATATCCTAAGACAACAACCGGGACCGACGGCTTAACGTGCCCTCCGAAGCACGGAAAATGGTCGTGAAAACGGGACATGTTAGATATTGTATTTTGGCACATGCGTACAGGCATGGAAGCCGCGTTTGTTACCCCTCTTTGGAGTTAAACTACTTGTCTGGTTTAAATATAGATGACTATACTCAAACGCGTCTGTACAGTTGTTTTGTTTTTATTATTTTTTTATGATTGAGGTTTGTTAACTTTTTGTTTATTAATATGAGTCTTTGCAAACGAAGAAAGAATCTTCACAATGTCAATAGATTTACTTAAAACTTACCTTAGGGTAAGTATGCACTAACATCAAATGCTATAAAGTTATGTTCGTTGCCCGATATTATTATAGTTAGCCCGAGTTATTATACACGATAAAATTGGTTGAATAAAACTAGGCTGATAAAATTACGCGTGTCGCAAAATTTAGTTTCATATAAATTACAGGCAAAATGAGACTTAACAAATTTGTCTCAAGGTGATGAGCGCAGTGCAGTTCGTCACTTGTGATGAATTAACATGAGGTGGGCCTCGTGCTTGTTCCGTCCCAATAACAAAAAAAACCATTGCATGCAGCTTGAAACTTACACTAATGTTTCGATGTTGTGTTTTCTAAGTACCCACTGTTATTCCAACTTAAATAAATGTTGGTTACGCAAATACTATAGGGAATGCAGACCTTTTTTACAGCTGTCAAGTTCTATGCTACTTACTCTAAACAACGTTATAAAACGTTTAAAAATAATGACTCTTATTAGTTTCCTGTCACTCGCAGTGGCTCTATAAAACTTTTATTGTTGAACGTGAAATGAATATATTTCAATTTTAAATTTTGTAATTGACTTTGCATAAGAGCGTTGTAGAAACCTGAATATAGGATTTTGACTTTTTTACTTGTGAAAGTACCAACTCTCATAGATCCATGACCGAGTCTGACTCCAGTGGCATTCTTAGTATCTTTAAAAGCACCATCTGTGAGTTTGAGCGGGTACTGTTTCAACACAGGAGTGAGGTTGAGGTACAGGTAGATCGGGAAGAAGAAATAATTTTAAAGTTTTCAAGGTCTATGAACCTCATAAATATTCGTCACATGTAAATGTAGTGACTTAACTCCAGTAGAGTAGTAGTAGTCCACAAAAGCGCGCCATTCCACAATAAGTAATTGGTGTACATTTGTATCACGAGTTTGTTTGTACATTATGTCATAGTGTGGGTGTAAATGCTAAATACATTATCCCCCGTGGGGTGCCGGGCTAGAATGTCACCCCGTCATCTCTACCCGTGGGTGGCGTAAAAAGCGACTAAGGGTAACACACCAGAAAGTGGGTAGCAGAGCTCTCTGAGGAACTGATATCTTAAACTGCGATCCCCAAGACATCTGCCAAGCGTTACGATTATGGCAAACCCCCCATAATACCCCCTATAATGGGGGAGTCAGTGTTCAGCAGCGGATAATCTAGCTGATACGGTACATACAGTAAACCATGAAAATATGTAATAAGATCCCTTGGAAAGGCAGTAGTAGTTGCAAATACATTCAAAAATTGTGAGGGGCGCGCCTTAGTGAGTTGAAAGGTCTGTATCCATGAAAGCGCCATCTGTGAGTTTAAGCTGGTACTGTTTCTCCTACTCCACAGGAAAACTAGTGAGGGATAACATAGGATGGTAACGTCATAATTCTATCGTGGTGTCTGCTTAGCTTAGTTATGAATCGACCATATGAACAAATATTGTAATAACTTTATTATATAGTAAGTATGTAACACAATGTATTTTTTATATGTTACACTACTCACTACATACACATGGTCAGTACTCTTTTTGGAGTAGTATAAATTTTTACATTCTTTTTTTTATACATTTTACACTCCATGCATCTTAGACTTATTACAACAAAGGTGTTAATTGTTGTTGACTTATTTTCTATCTTAAAAACTAAGTGAGTCCATTTTGTTTTTTACAAGTGATTTGATATATTCTTCTATTATGTTATAATTCTAGTGTCAGTGGGTTATATGCTAAGTTATTCTAAAACTTTAAATGTAACACATAGTTAAAAGATGTTTAAAAGAATGGCCCCGAGTTTCTTGCCCGTTTTTGTCGTAGTGGCTCTATACAATTTATTTGCTGAACGTGGCAGTACAATGTAGAATTTTTCAATACTAAAATTTGTAATTGACCTTCATAAGAGCGTCGTAGACGCCTAAATTGAATAAATGATATTGACTTTGACTTGACCATTTGCGTGTATACTGTGCAAATAGTACAAATTTGTTTTATTTTTTTCTTTTTTATGTTTGATAGGGTAGCCTTTGACCACTATCTTACCTGATGGTAAGTGATGATGTGGTCGAAGATGTTGTTCAGACTAACCTAGAATTACTGGCTCTCAGGGACAGCTGCCGGAACACACCGTTAGGTGTTTGGCGACAGATTTTCTACCTGAGGGTGGTAGTTAGCCAGGCGGGCATTCGCAAATTGCCCTACCACCATGCTATAACAACTGCCATCCTAAGATAACAACCGGGACCGACGGCTTAACGTGCCCTCCGAAGCACGGAAACGCTCAGTAGTAATGTCACTAGCGGTCACCCAACTCATGACCGCAGGTGACGTTGCTTAACTTTGCTGATCGGTTAAGAACAGCTAAGAAAACTTCGCTACGAGCGCTTCGGAACGCGTAACTTGAACCCAAACACTTACTCGTCACATGTAAATGCGCTGACTCTGACTCCAGTAGCGTTCTTGGCAGCTTTACAAGCGCCATCGGTTAGTTTGAGCGGGTACTGTTTCTCAGCTTCTAAGGGAGTTTTGGTGAGGTACAGCCAGTCCAGCAGGAGGCAGATGTCACCACCTGCGCAGCCGCTGTTTCCTAGCCCGGCGCAATCGATCACCTCCTGGAATATAAAACAAGTATAAATTAATAATAACAAATATTTTAAAAGTATTTTAAGAAAACATTTAATTAATTATTTAATAAAACACTTACAAAATCTTTATAAAAATGATATATATCTAGTGACAATTCCGCCTAATTTCCTATTAAGCCGACGTGACGTCACAAACGCCACGCAGCCAAACCGGAAGAGTATTCGACGCGTTTCGCTTCTAAACGAAGCATCCTCAGGAGGTCTTGACTCTACGAGCGCACGATCGAGACATAATTGTTACTATTAAAAATGGCCTATGTTATTATTAAAAATGGATTTCCGCAAAGTAACGCCTGAATCTATTCATTATCTTAAGTATAAATTAATTAAAAAAGTAAATAAACCGAATGCAAATTGGAGGGAAAAAAAATTCTTCTCACAGTTTATTAAATAATAATAATATTTATTTATTAATTATAAGACACAATCATTTCATTCACTAACTACTAAACTAGGCTGATTGGCCTGTATTATAGTGAGTACTCCCCTGATCTATTTTATATTTTGGATCTACAAATACAATACAATACTCGTATATAAATTAATAATTACTTTAAAATTTTACAATGTTATTATTTTGATTCGAATTAGATACAGTGTATAATAATAAACAATAATAAAATTAGATAATAATAAGCTCGTTATTTCAAACAAAATAAATAAATTCAACATGCTTTATTACAATTTCCTATTTCCAGATATATCTTAATAATTAATATATCCTTCTAATTATTTAAAATATTAATGAAAAAATCGCACACACAATGCATATTGTGTGTGTCTATGTGTGTGTGTGTAAGAGAGAGTGTATGTGTGTGCGTGTGATGTGTCTATGCGTGTGTAAGAGAGAGTGTATGTGTGTGCATGTGAAATATTTTTTTATGACTAGGTAAATAAAAAAATCATTGTAACTTTCGCTATCAAGACGAATCTAATGATATCTAACACTGAAACAATTTTGAACGCGTTCCGTTACTTCTCGAAGGAGAGGTTTTTTCCGAACATTCGTTTCCTATCGAGCATCGAGCGCTGTGCTGGGACACATATTCTCTCTGCGTAGAACGGAAATTCGCAGTATTTGCTTAGGCATTTTGACATTAATATGATGATAACTAAAACGTGTTTAATAAATAGACCATATTGAAGCAGTGATGGCTCAGTGGCATTGGCTATGGACTTCCGTGCAGCAGGTCCATGGTTCGAATCCCGCCGCGGGGTCGAGCTTCACCGCATGGTGGAAGGGCATTTTGCGAATGGCCGCCTGGCTGGCGATCTAACAGTGTGTTCCGGCAGCAGTTCTTGAGAGCCAGTAAAATTACAGGCACATGAGACCTAACAACTGTTCGTCTCAGTGTGACGGGCACAGTGCAATTCGTCGTTGACGAAATGCATCTGTTATAGGCAGAGGTTAGTCAAATTAACATCAGGAGGGCCCCGGGTTAGTTCCGCCACAATAACATTAAAAAAAACAGCTGATAACTGCGTTTTTGTTATAATAAGGTTTTGGAAGACACATATAGCGCCTAAATACGTTGGTTGCGCTATAATTGTCAAAACTTTGATTTGAACCTCTACACACACAAGGCATTGCATCTGTTATGTCCGAATTTATGGAACAGGTTTAGTTAGCAATGGCTATGGACTTCTGCAGGAAGTCCGTTGTTCGAATACCGCGGCGGGCTTCTCCACATCGTGGCGGGGCATTTTGCGAATGACCAACTGGTCAACTTATTCTATAAAAAGCCAGGGCTTCGCTAAATGACATTTCACAATAAATATAAAATTCAGAAATCCTCCGTCATCTGCTATACTAAGACAACAACCACAAGCCCTACGAGCGCTTCAAGTCTTATACGTAAATAAGCCTTGTAAGAGTAGTAAATAAATGCTGTAAATATTCTACTCAAAAAGAAGTATAAATTTCTATTAACATATTAATTACCTGTACACTCAGTATCTCGAGTTTCCCAGTTTTCATAGCAGCCATAGACTCCATGGTAGCGACTGTACTGAACGCCCAGCACGCTCCGCACATACCTTGGTCTCGCACCAGTCCCACTACACCCTTTTCACGCCTGAAATATGCACAAAACTTTATAAATATATTTGTAAATCTGCCTTAATAACACAGATCAGCTGGTGTGTTCCGGCATATGTCGTTGGGAGCAAATACACGACTTCAACTTTTTAATATTATGGCCTCTGCAACTTGCATTTTTTTAGGGAGGAAAAAGATGTTGGCTACCGCTGTCGGCCGTCCAACTCCACCGGGTTTTGGACGAGGGAAGGCCTTCTTATAGCCCAGGAGGAACCTTCAGCTCTTCCCCCGAGAGTCGAGACGCACTTGTCGAGAACCACCTAACGGTGTGTTCTGGCAGCTGTCCTTGAGAGCCAGTAATTCTAGGTTAAACCTGTTTATACCTTCGACCACATCATCACTTGACCATCAGGTGAGATTGTGGTCAAAGGCTTACCTATCAGCAATTAAAAAAACTGGCGTAGAAAGCGAAAAGCGCTTTCTACCTCCGTCTCCTGCGGGCGCCGAAAACGCTCCGCTACTATCGGGCGGGTTGACAGCGAGCTCAAGGGCATCACTGTGGTTCGGACCTCGGCTTGAGTTGCTTCCGAGAGACAATGCGACACTACTACTCCTATTGCAATACAGTGTTATACCGTAGAGAATGGGCCCTACGGAAAATTACTCTGTGACTATTTGGAGAGACACTAATCGGGACTTTATGTGTGTCTCGAACTCGCCAGCGAGCTCGGTGTTTGATTGTGTAATCATTGCATTGCCACATACGCGATATAAAATAAGCGCTTGAGATTGGTCGTTCGTAGAAAGGATAATCGGTGCCTTCAGGCAATTTTATGTGTTATCTGAAAATAACACATAAGACACGCAAGTTCTCATTCGAGACATCAACAATTTGTATACTTGCGAGGAAATTATTATAAATTAGTAAAAAGAAAAAAAAAAAAAGGATGACGAGCGAGCACGTCTTTTTCTTCTAATTATTTTACGTAGTTACCACCCTCAAGTTGAAAAACTGTCGCCAAGCACCTACAGGTGCGTTCCGGCAGCAGTCCCTGAGAGCCAGTGAAATTACAGGCACATGAGACTTAACAACTATGTCTCAAGGTGATGTGCTCAGTGCAATTCGTGACTTGTGATGAAATGCATCTGTTATAGGCAGAGGTTAGTCCGCTTAACATCAGATGGGCCTCGAGCTTATTCCGTGACAATACCAAAAAAAAACGTTTTGTCGGTGTTTTTACGCAATCTACAAAGTTTAAAAAAAAAGCTTTTAAAGATAGGACAGACGAACGTATACGCGGACGTACGGACATTGTAGATTTAGCGAGGACATATTTACATAATATTAAATAAATAATTATGTTACTGATTTTAGAGAATAAATTTGTAAACCACAGAAAAAATCTATTGCCCATAGAACACCAGTAAACGATGTGTGTTCCACAGGAATTTTTTTCATCTGTAGAACACCCAGGTGTGGGTGGACCATCATTTCATCAGAATACGAAATCTAGAATGGTAAGACAAAAGAATATCATATAATAATTTATCACAGAATATTTTGAAGCGCTCGTAGCGAAGTTTACTTAGCTGTTCTTAACTGATCAGGAAAGTTAAGCAACGTCGCGCGCGGTCATGAGTTGGATGGGTGACCGCTAGTGACATTACTACTGAGCGCTTTCGTGCTTCGGAGGGCACGTTAAGCCGTCGGTCCCGGTTGTTGTCTTAGGATGACAATCGTTACAGCATGGTGGTAGGGCATTTTGCGAATGCCCGCCTGGCTAGCTACCACCCTCAAGTAGAAAATCTGTCGCCAAGCACCTAACGGTGTGTTCCGGCAGCTGTCCTTGAGAGCCAGTACTTCTAGGTTAGCCTGTACAACATCTTCGACCACATCATCACTTAACATCAGGTGAGATAGTGGTCAAAGGCTAGTGGTAAAATATCAGGCATAAAAAATAAAAAAAAATAAAAAAACCGTAAAAGTAGTCTTCATAGAGTGTTACCAAACCCGGCTCCTATATGTGTGATTAAAAAATGTAACTTTAGATATTATTAATTGGAGCTCATTATACCTAGTTATGGTTTTACATAGCGTCTTGCTATTGTGGTTATTCAATATTTTTTTTTTTTATATAATTTTTTAGTTTTTTATTGTAGCGTAGGTAAAGTCGAGATCTTTTACCGGATCGTAGACAAGTACCCGCTGCCGCTACCTATATAGATTTATTTAAAGAGAATACAATCATTACAAATTTACCAGAGAATATAGTCATATGCGGGATACGAACCCGCGTCCATCCACCCCTATCGGGGTATGCTCTGACCGCTTGAGCTAACATGACAATGACCCATAACTCCAATTTTCCTCTCGTTCTTTATTGGGATATACTTATTACTACTATATTATTCTCTCTCGTAAATTTGTAATTTTGTAATGTAATCCAAGCAGGCGTTATTGCAAACAATATTAAAAATACAATAATAATTAAGTATTGATTTGTTATAACATATGTGTGGTGTATTCCGGTCTGATACCACAATCCATTATTATACCCACCATTATTTATAAATAAAATTCCTGTCTGATCCCAACATTATTTTCCTTTTCATGACTTAATATAGTTACTGGATATGTACGTTAGCAAAAAGGGAGCGAGGCACTACTTTTAACGCTACATCACACATTGGCATAAATAAATACCAATATACGAATTCTCAAACTACCAAGAAAGCAGAAGTTCATGGGAGTATCATATTTCAAATCTCTTTCTAGGAAAACTATATTAATAACAAAATACATATGAGCTAATTTATGATTTATTTATTGATTAAACTTGAAGTACCAGCAGAGCAGAAGTTCATAGGAGTTTCATATTGTAGATCTTGTTATATATAAACTACATTTACAAAATTTACTATATACACATGGGTTAAAGTTGCGATTATTATTTATTAATATCAAAAATGCCTTAAGTTAATGATTAAGCTAAATATATTGTTAAAACATTGCAAACATTGCCCTTCTTCGTTTAGAAAAAATAATTTGAATAAATTCTCAATTTATTTTATTTGAAATGTGGGTGTTTACACACGTGTATTCCTGCCTGTATACCTGTATTAGGGGTATGCATAGGCCTACCGCTTCGGGGAATACAGGCGTGATTATATGTATGTATGTACCTAAGAATAAAACAAGCTGCTTTTAAACCACATCACTCTTTATTGTAAATATGCAACGAAGATATTGAAACCAACAATCGACAGAAACTAAGTATAAACAAAATAATATGAGAACAATTATAATAATTTACGCATACTTAACGAAAGTTATCTGAATAACTCTGATAAAAAACTACTAGGCACTATTACCACAGATTACTTAATATTACTATTACTACGACAAAATTCGTTCGATAATTCCATCGATCGTTGGGTCGGTAACCTGAGGCCCGATTCTCTTAGCTATTGAACCGCGTTACCGCAACTTAATTGCATGAAAATCGTAGTTTTTCACAGTATTCGTAGTCTGCCCGCTATTTTGATTCGATCGCAAGTCAGTGGCTTGCTATCAATAGTTTTTGACATATTTGGTATGCTGTAAGCTATTTTGTTGCGATTGCGTTGCTACAGTGGCATAAAATATTTTGGAAGATTTTATATAGAAAATTAGCATAATAATTTAAAAATATTTATTTAATGTGTTGTTTGCTAGAAAACCACTGTATTGATGTTTCGAATGATGCGCGATTGATGTAAGTTTTCATTATTATTTCAGTAACAAAATTTGCAAGCCATAGCACAGCCATACGATAGCGACGCGATTGCTATACAACTGCGATTAGGAGCTAGAATTAGCAGACTACCGAATTTGACATTAACAGCAGTTCGATCGCAGAAGCATCGCAGTAGTGTGGCGTTTGGTCAATAGCTAAGAGAATTGAGGCCTAGGTTGGTAAACGCATATAATCTAATGACTCCTTTAGTTTATTTACCGTTTGCAAAATCAAAATATAGGAAACATTTAACTGTTTTTCCTGTGACCGAATCGCTAATTCAATTTTTGGTATAAAAAAATATATAAAATGTTAATTTGTATACGTTTCAGCCTTGAAGTCAAAATCAAGTCTAGATAGATTTGGTTCTAGGAAGTGAATGATAACTGGTTTTGTAAAAATCCAGATGAATATTAAAATTATAGGCTGATTCTATCGCATGAAAAAAATGCTGTTTGTTTAATATTAATAAGTATGACGACATTATAATTATATTATGAATTATATTTATTAGAGTTAAAAATATACAGAACTGATTTCCAACACGGAAAAGTATGCGAAAATAACTCGTGGAAGTCTGTATCTAACATGCTGATTCAAACACTAGATTTATTTTATTTTGATGATATTTGTTTTTTTTTCTTTTGAACAGTAATGCATACTGCTAACAAGCAAGATCGATTGTGTCAAGAGCCCACAATTCTGGTCACTATCGGCAATTGTTGACATTATTTTATCATCCCAGGATATGAATAAAAACAAATACTTTTTTCAGTTAAAACCTACTTGATTGAAGTTAATGGAATTTGAAAAGGACCAACTTGGCGATATACACTAAAAAAAGTTTTTTTTTTTTAAATCGGTCAATGATTTATGAAAATATCGATAAACGTATTTACTTATATAATAATTTTGAATAAAACATATATATCGCACATGAGTAAAAAAAAATTCCTATCGTATATTTGTGATTTTGTAATAAAAAAATATATAGTTTACACTAGAATGATTTCAGTCGGCGGGTGTTTATATATAAACTTTTTTAAATATTGTCGAAGTTTGTATTATAATAAATCATGTTTGATGATTATATGTATTACCAACTGTATTAAGAGTAACGCAAAGAAATTATTTACATATTTTTCAAAAGAAAAATATGAAACCAAATCCCATAATTTTTAGTTTTGTTCATATAAATATTTGTTACAAATTTATAAATACGTAATTCTATGCAAAACTCAACCGGTAACAAACCAATAACCTCATTTATAACAATGAAAGCGACACAGACCTTTAAAGGTTTTGAGTGGTGGAAGGGCGTTTTTCAAATGCTCGCCTGAGTAGCCTAGCTACCACCCCTCAAGTAGAAAATCTGTCGCCAAGCTCCTAACAGTGTGTTCCGGCAGCAGTACTTGAGAGCCAGTAAAATTACAGGCACATGAGACTTAACAACTATCTCTAAGGGTGCCGGGCGCGATGCAATTCGTCAATTGTGACAAAAGTGCATCTGTTATAGGCAGTGGCTACCGCTAATCATCAGGTGGGCCTCGTGCATGTTCAGTCACAATCCCATAAAAAATAGAATGGACGCAAGGCCGACCAGCATAGACTTAGGAATGAAATAGTAGTGTGGTCGCAGTTTCTCGTACGGTACCCTAAAAACATGAGACTTATTAGAGTTTAAAAATATATCAAATCAATTCAATTGTCATTAATTTAACTTCACAACAAAATAGGCATTTTAATATGCAGACAAGAATATCCGTAAACTTGTTTTTTATAACCTTGGTGATTGAGTTGGTTGGTAGGCACTAGGCACTTTATATTTAAAAAGTTTTTTATTTCGATTTTGAAATATACTTCAAAACGAGGTGAACCGACAGTCTACTTAAGGGTGAACTGGCCGGCCCGTTCTCCATACAAACGCCGTTGGGTGATCACTCCCTTATTTGAGGATTTAGGTCCAAAATAAAGCATAATACCGATTGATCTCGTCATTATCTAGGCTTGTATGATGCCAAAATTTTAAAAAGATTATTAGGTTGTAAATTATGAGCCTCGAAAACTTTATATGAAAATGTTTCGAGGCTCATAATTCACAGGTTAATTATTTATTAAAATTTTGGCATCATACAAGCCTAGATAATGACGAGATCAATCGGTATTATGCTATATTTTGGACCTAAATCCTCAAATAAGGGAGTGATCACCCAACGGCGTTTGTATGGAGAACGGGCCGGCCAGTTCACCCTTAAGTTCCTATACAACATAGCTCATAGAATTATTTTGCTTGCTTTAAATAACTGGTATAGATCTCGGTTTAAAAATTACAGCTGTTCCATCTCCTTCCATTTAGATGTGCGTAAAAGCGACTCGCACGGACGTCTCACTATGATACAAATATAGACACGGAAGTCGACGCTACTAACGAGAATTTCCAATGAAGGCCAGATCAGACAGGCCATAATACCAAACGTAAAATTGTGACGGTACAATCACGAAGCCCTCCTGATATTAAGCGTTAACCTCTGCCTATAACAGATGTATTTAGTCACAAGTGACGAACTGCACTGCGCTCGTCACCCTGAGACATACGGTTGTTAAGTCTCACGTGCCTTTAATTTTACTGGCTCTCAAGGATTGCTGCAGAAAAACAGTGTTAGGTGCTTGGCGACAGATTTTGTACTTGAGGGTGGTAGCTAAGGTACCCAGGCGAGCATTCGCAAAATGCCCTTCCAACATGCGGTGAAGCTCAAGCCGGCGCGGCGGTGGGGATCGAACCATGGAGCTGCGCCACCGCACTCCATCCATAGATATAACCGCCCGGCTACCATTGCTTCAAAATTTCATATTTTTTTTATAGCTGATTGAGAAGGCTTTTACCAATACTTAAATTTCATATGAGTGTTGTTTTGCATAAGAACAAAATACATGGTCGTATACACAATTATATCTTTTGCGTGATCCCATGCATATAGCATGGGATAAAAAGGAGACTAGCAAATTCATTATAGATAGCAACTGCCCCCACCAAAAATTGTATATCCAGTGTTACTCGATGATGTAAGGATTACTAAGGATTCTAAGTGTAGGTTCTGCAAGACAACACTGTGACTATCTATGATTCTTAATGAATGCCATATTAGCTTAAATAGGATTTGTTGATATTTGTATTTAGTTGCACATTTGTATGAATATTTTCTGAATTAATTATTATTAAAGTTAGTATAATCCGGTTATATAAAGAAACATATCGAAGATGGCGCTGCAATGTTAAGTTTTAAACAAGCTTACAGAATTTTATACTTAACCACCAAAGAAGCTAAGAACAAAGGCATGACACAAGTGGTTTATAAACTGGTGTATTTTAATGTTACTCAACTATTTGAAGTGGAATTAACCTGATGACATCTGCAAAATGCTTTAATTAATTTTTAAATTTTGCAATTGCACGTTGCTAATGCTTGAGGTTGTCAAAAATGTATTGTGATAGAAAAACATATTTTAATTTACAACGAAAGTATTTAAGAAGATTGTCATATTTTGTACATAGATTTTTATTTAATAATATATTATTTATTTATTCACGTGTATATTTTTAATTACTTATGCCAAATTTTGTGAAATTATCTGGTGGTGTTATCTATATCTATACTTATAATAAAACTGTAACAGATCCAATACAGTACAAGAAAGATATTTTGAAAAAAAATATTTGAGAGCTCTCTGTCGCTGACACTGATACCAAAACTGTATTTTTTTTATTTTTGTCTGTCTGTCTGTCTGTATCCCGGCCGCGCATCACTCCAAAACTACTGAATGGAATTCAATGAAACTTAACACGATTTGAGTTAATACTACGAAGAAGGTTATTGTATACTTTTATCCCGGAACTCAGCACGGTTCCCTCGGGAAAGGGTACAAGTTACAACTAAGTGTACAAAAGTTACACTAACATGTAACTTGTAATTTATCAACGCTTACTCCGATTTCAATTATTCTTTTTTTGTTAGAATAATGATGAGTGAGCCCGGAACCCCACGGGCAGCTCGGCACCCCAAGAGCATTCCGGCACCCCACGGTCAGCCCGGCATCCTTATTTCGATTTGCAAGCTTGCTAAGATAAAACTTTAAAATCTGAAACATTCGCCACAATGAGTTTTTTTAGCTATCTATCTTTTGCCAGATACATATTAGTGACTGCGCAATGGAAGTTTCCAATTTAATATATTATTTCGTTCTACCGCCAAACAAGGAGAACCTCGGAAAAA
Organism: Plagodis pulveraria; assembly: GCA_963890685.1. Lineage (NCBI taxonomy): Eukaryota > Metazoa > Arthropoda > Insecta > Lepidoptera > Geometridae > Plagodis > Plagodis pulveraria. The sequence goes on from OY982969.1 coordinate 20,206,760, forward strand.
AATGCCGTTTATTAATCGAAATTCCAAAGAAAGGCACAAAGTACTTTGCTTCAACATTTATTGTGCGAACCGCGAAGGAAGTCTCTGAGTTACTTTACTGTCTTCTGGAAAATAGAACCCGGGAGTTTTCAAATCCAAAGAAAAAAGTTCCTTTCTGAGCTATGCGTTACTAGGAGTGCAGCAGACCACAGCGTTAATCGGTGCTCAAATGTGAATAATTAGTTTGCAGGTACGGCAATCACGAACGAAGTCGCAGGTACAGCTAGTCTTTACATATTTATATATACATAGTTGTTTTTGTGGTCATTTAGTAAATTTTTATTGGAACTGTTGTCATGTAAATCCTCCGTGACGTCACAAACCAGCCTACACTAGCATAGTATGCTGAGTTGGAGACCGATTTATGACATGTAACGATGACTTTCGAATTATAATTTGTCACTTGTTTATTTTTATAATTTGTATTAAGTTGCTGTCGTAAATAAATTATTTTTTCATTTTCGTTTCATTTCATATTATTACATCTTACCTGCACACTATACACAGTCTATAGTGTGCAAGTGAGATGTCAGGATTTTATTCCCAGCGCCATCTTCCATTCGTTTCTTTATAATCGGGTACCGTTTTGATGACAATACATTCTTTGATATACATTTCACTTAGAATGCCTACTAATTGTTACATAATTAGTAATTAATAATGAGAAAACCGGGTCAACAACATTGACCATATAGGTCAATGCTCAACAATAACTATTGATTCATAATTTCTAAATATGATTTTATAATCGGGTACCATTTTGATGACAAAACATTCTTTGATATATATATTTTTTTTTTTTTATTCTTGATAGGTTAGCCTTTGGCCACTATCTCACCTGAAGGTAAGTGATGATGTGGTCGAAGATGTTGTTCAGGCTAACCTAGAAGTACTGGCTCTCAAGGACAGCTGCCGGAACACACCGTTAGGTGCTTGGCGACAGATTTTCTACTTGAGGGTGGTAGCTAGCCAGGCGGGCATTCGCAAAATGCCCTACCACCATGCTATAACGACTGCCATCCTAGGACAACAACCGGGACCGACGGCTTAACGTGCCCTCCGAAGCACGGAAACGCTCAGTAGTAATGTCACTAGCGGTCACCCATCCAACTCATGACCGCGCGCGACGTTGCTTAACTTTGCTGATCGGTTGAGAACAGCTAAGTAAACTTCGCTACGAGCGCTTCAAAAATTATATATTATTTATATATATTTCGCAACAGAGAAAAAGCACTTATTTCGGTCAGATGAAGTGTAATAGTCTGGTTGATGTTTACACCGAACAGACTTAGACGGTTAAAATAATAAAATTAGAGTATGAAATTCGCGTCTGTCCGGACAGATTCGATGCACGAGGTGCGTAATGGGACGCGGGTTCGTATACCACTAAAGACGAATATTATACTAAAAAAATGGTGGATAGAAATAATTGTTTAGAATCTTTGCTATAAAATATCAAAAGCCGTGGCCTTGTTTAGACTAGGAAGTTATTTATTGCATAATATATCTTCGATCAAATATTTTATAGTAGATATTGGGTTAAGGTAAAATTAGTCGTCAAAAGGCATATTTTGAACATGTTTTAGAAATAGTGTATGCCTTACAGATACAAATAAAATATATATTCTTATGGATATGACTATGCCTGACTATGGACATATACTATGCCTGATCCTAAAACACAATACTATATATTTCTCTCAATAGAAAAAAAACATGAATACCTACAGCTTTAAAATGTCGCTTAGTCAAGTTTTGTGTCCATGTAGTAAATCGTATACAAATTTTTAGATGCGGCCTGAAAAATAAGAGCATAGAGGAATTTGGTGCCTGTATCCTGTACCTTAGACTTCGTTCGCGATTGCTGTACCTGCAGACTAATTATTCACATTTACACATTACATTTGAGCACTGTTTATCTCATATTAAGCAACGCTGTGGTCTGCGGTGAAGCACCCACACTCTTAGTAAAGCAAAGCTCAAAAAGGAGCTTTTTACTTTGGTTTTGAAAACTCTCAGGTTGTATTTTCCAGAAGACAGTAGTTAAGTAACTCTGAGAATTCCTTTGCCGTTCGCACAATAAATGTTCAAGGAAAGTACTTTGTGCTTTGTTGTGGAATTTCGATTTTAAAACGGGGTCTTTTCGCTGATGCTCTCCTTATTTGGCGGTAGAACGAAGATATATTAGATTGTGCACTTCAATTGCGCAGTCTCCGAAATGTATCCGGCAAAAGATAAATAATAATAACAAATATTTTTAAAATATTTTAAGAAAACATCAAATTAATATTGTAATAAAACACTTAAAAAATATATCTAGTGACCTAATTTTCCTGCTAAGCCGACGTGACGTCACACACGCCACGCAGCCAAACTGGAAGTATTTTCGGCGCATTTCGCTTCTACACAAAGCATCCTCAGGAGGTCTTGACTCTACGAGCGCACGATCGAGATTCTTGATCGTTAAATTAGGCGGAATTGTCACTAGATATATTTTTTAAGTGTTTTATTAAAATATTAATTTGATGTTTTCTTAAAATATTTGAAAAATATTTGTTTTTATTAAATATGGATTTCCGCAAAGTAACGCCTGAATCTATTCATTATCAAAAGATAGATAGTTAAAAAAACGAATTGTGGCGAATTTTGAAGGGCTCGTAGCGAAGTTTGCTTAGCCGTTCTGAACCGATCAGCAAAGTTAAGCAACGTCCGCCGTGTTCATGACTTCGATGGGTGACCGCTAGTGACATTACTACTGAGCGCTTCCATGCTTCAGCGGGCATGTTAAGCCGTCGGTCCCGGTTGTTATCTTACAATGGCAGTCGATATACCGTCGTGGTAGGGCATTTTGCAAATGACCACCTGGCTAGCTACACCCCCAAATAGAAAATCTGTAGCCAAGAACATAACGATGTGTTCCAGCAGCTGTCCTTGAGGGTAATTCTAAGTTAGCCTAAATCTTTGTCTCATCATCACTTACCATAGTGGTCAAGGACTAGTAGTAGCCTATCAGCTATAAGTAAAAAATAAAAATGACAAATCAATATCTTTATAACTTTAACAACAAACAAAGGCTATGCTATATCTGATATTGATGATCATATTCCTTAATTAATGTACATAATTGCACCATATCAATGACACATGAAAATCGTGAACATATAGATCTTTTGGTAAGTGCCTACTGTACTGTATGCAGTAGCTGTTGAATAACTTATGTAGCTCAGCTTCAGATGTTCCTGGTTTGATACATGATATGGCCTAGACTGATAGATTACGTAACAATATCATAATTTAGGTACATTCACTGAAGCATAACTGTACCACAAGAGTGATTGAGTCACCCTAGCATGTTACTGGCTTCAACTAATTATTTAATTCTTTTTTAAAACCGGAAGATGGTTTGGAACCATCAACAATCTGACAGATTGAATTAGATATATGAATTGACTTCCTCAAAGGCTGGCAACGCATCCTCAAAACCTCTGGTGTTGCGGATGTTCGTCGCCGACGGTGATCACTTACCACCAGGTGAGCTGCCTGTACATATGCCTCCTAAACCATAAAAAAAAAAAGATAACGCATGTCGCTCCATATGAATGGAAACAAGTGTGGCACTTTTTGCATGAACATTATTTGTATTAAGTTTTAAGTACTGACACTCGCGTCATCTGTACTAATATAGGTCTGTGGTCCCAGAACTTCATATAACTTCTAGTCGGTCCCAAATTAAATTTCATAGTTTGTTTTAATAGGTTTGAGTAACACAATAGCTCATGAAAATGTTTTTTTTACCTATTAAATAATTTAATGATATTGGCTTATGAGCTTTGACTGGAATCACTGCTATGGTGTCACTAAGAAATGCTGAAATAGGATTCATTCTTGACGTTACATAAAGCAGCGTTGCAACCAAACAAAAAATTTTTTACAAACACATGGTCGAAACACAAAGTTACCCACTTTTGTTTGGTCGAACTCAAGACCCAGCTTACAATTACAATTGTGTTTCATTTTATTACAATGCTGAGTGGGTAGATATTTGTTTTTTTAATAAGAATTATTAAATAGTCTTATTGGAATTGAATTTTTATCATCCATGCCACAATTTTAAATTTTAATATAATGGAGAAACAGCCTGACAAGAGAAGTGAATGAGGTGATAAAATTATGTCAAGCGCTGCCAGTTATACTGCCCTTATTTCATAGTAGTAGGGCGTTTTTTGAATTCTGGCATGACAGTGACATAGAAATGACATTCACATAGAAAACATTCATTCCGGCAGCTTTAATTGAGAGCCCGTTTTTCCTAGTAGATTAAGTCTTAGAATATCTTCAACCTCATCACAACTTACCAATAGGTTAGACAGTGGTCAAGTAAGATATAAAACTATTGTAACAAAGTATTCTTAAACTTTTCAGTACTTGAATATTATGTTATTCCATGCAACTTACCAATCAACTTTTAATGGCATCAGAGCGCGCTTCTTCCGAATAATGATATAGATGTTATCATGGGCCTCATTGCCACAGTTCCTGTCCCTCTGATGACTCGCATGTGGCTCTGGTTCCATTCCTTTATCCACATCATACTTATCTTTGTCTGTATTCACATCCTTGAATTTGCTCCAACTTTTTCCATACAAATGTGGGGCTTTTTTCTGTCTTTCATCTGAGAGGTGAAGTTCTTTAAACTCAGACTTGGACATATCTGAGAGATGGTTCAAGCCATATTTTGCCCGGTAACTCTCTGGACCTCTTGATTGACCATTGAGTTGATTTATTTCTCGAACTGATGACTTAAAATAAAAAATACAGAAGTAGATAAGTATATGTCCCAACAATACGTATATTTTTTTATAGTACATAAACAAATCAAGTACTTATGTAATACAAATGCCTTTTATTTCTGTGAATTTACAAATCAATATGTCACTATAACACTTTGGTTTGGTACCTATAATATTAGTATTATTTATGTTGTTTCATTTCATGATTGGTCTACTTTGTGAGCATTACGAATCTTTTTAATAACATCTTCCTTAAATTTGATATTAAAGCACCGCAAAATGTGATATATAAGATTAGATTTGATTCACCCAGAAATGTTAGGTATCATGTGGAGTCCATATCGTCCATTTATGCATGAATTTCATTTGTTATCATTATCTATGGTGTCTGTTTAAAACTAGCTTTATTAAATATATGTTAGGTTGTGGTTGATCAAAACTCTCCAAATTATATCATTCAACTTGCCTAAATAAGAAAACTTACAGTAATGAAAACAACAAAAGAAATTTATGGTTAATCTATTTTTTCTTTTTTATTATTATTATTATGTATCATGTGATTTTAATTTATATCATTATAATTTTTTTATCTTCAGTAAGTTTTCATTACGATTTTTGTCCTTTCATAATATTGCATAACTTGTATTATACAAATTATTTTCCCTCATGCTATTATCTTTTATTTATAGGCAATAAAAAACAATTAACTTAGTGTAGGTATATTATTATTACCTAGTTTAAACATAAATTAATATTTACACTTCTAAAACATATAGCTACTAACTACTTGTTTGTATTACACTACTTGTTTGTAGCTTGTCATAGAAGGTAAATACAATTCATGGGTATAATTATCAAAATATCAGGAAAGACCTTGCAAATTTGTAGTTTTAGACATTTAAATTTAAAGGCAAAGGACTTTGAACTGCAAGTTACTAGTTTTTATGCATATCCTGAAGAGCAAAACGACGCATCTCATAAAGTTATAATAATATCATTTTTAACTAGTGTGGGTGATATTAATATAATAAAACAAGAATGCAAATTATAGCCTTACACCAAAACCGGTTTTACTCCTACGAAGGTATCGATACTGTGGACTCCAACTAATATTATATACGCGAAATTGTGGATGTGTGTGTGTGTGTGTTTTTGACACTGATTTTGATGATATTCTGTACGTTGATTTCAAGCTTTGAATCGAAAAAAACAATTCTCATCTCGATGTATGTACTGAAGTTTCCAAATGACTGCAATATGCCTAACAAGATTTTTACGCAGAAACGCAAAGCCGCGGGCATAAGCTAGTTTACATTATAAATTACTACTTACAACAAAATGTTGAAACCTTGTAAGGTATTCCTCAGGGTTTTGATAACTTTTGTTGAACTTTTTAATGTAATCTTGGAACATAGGCTTCAGTTCTTCCTCTGTCGGTTCTCCACTTAGCGAGAGAGGTATCGCGATGAATAGAAAACTAAATAAAGCTAACGCAAGGACCCAGTTCCACCACTTTTTCATTTTTTAATCGAATTAAAATGTATTTACAAGCAACTATGCAAAACTCACGTCCTTCTACTTTTACGCAAAACACGAAACTATTTTTTTATTGATATCTTACTATAGTGATGTTGATAATCGATTGTATTCAATAACGATCAAAATCGAAGGAGGAAATATAGATTTTCATAATACTGTCACATCATGGTCTGGCGCATTCCAGGGGCCTAACCCTTGATGAACATATATCTATGGACTGGAAATACGTATAAAGTAAACGTGTATACCTAAAACACATAAGTAAGTTAAATAGCTGAGATCTTAAGGGGTGCTCTCATTAAATTATAACGATTTTATCGATATCGATGAATTATTAGATTATGTTATATAAAACTGATGCAATAGTAGATAAACATGGATACATGTAGAGAATCATGGACACACACCCTACGAATAAATATGTAAAGAAGTGTAACTCTCATACAGTTACTACTTTGATTTCGGACTTATCAAGTTCACAATTAACAACACACACACAATCTTCCAAATTCAATCTACAGAAACTTATGAAATGAGCCGCGTATTAGTGATAATATGTGATAAGTGCTTCCTATTAGTGAAACGCAATGTATGTAAAAATAAATATATGATGTTTTTCGCGGTTTGATTATGCCACACCTCAACCAAGACACAAAATAGGAGTTCTAGTTTATAATTCCATAGGTCAACTACTTGATTTAGTAATCATGTATGTAAGATAACACAAAATGCATAAAAATAGCATATTCCTAATTAAAGCGTAATTTTGCAGAGGTATGTGACAGAAACAGTTTGCTTCGTCATTATGTAATTTATATCTTTTTATAGTAAAGTCGAATGAGAGTACTAGCTTCCTAATTTTATCAAATGCCCTACTGTCATTACTGAGGTGAATAATAACAAACTTTTGAAATACAAGAAGTAAAAAAATATAGTCATGTGGGGGATTTATCTCTCGTAAATTTTCAATGTAATCCGCCGAGCAGGCGTTATTGTAAACATAACAAAATTAAAAAAAGAAGTATAAGTTTTATCATTTATAAGTTTTTTAATCCGTCCAAAGATTTCTTATACTTTAATGACAATATAAATAAAAACATAGTCTCAATAAAAAGTCGATACAAACATATTTTTTTTATATAATTTACTTTGAATACTTTTTAATTACAGATTGGCTTACATGAGGCTCCTATCTCACCTCTTGGTATTGTTGGTAATGATGTTGTTCATGCTAAGCCTGGGGCTAAACAGCGAGAACTGGCACTAATAGATTACTTGAGAGTTAGTAGCTAGCCAACTCAAAATTGTGTAAGGAAACGTAGCTCCAATGCATTAAGAGAACATCACGTCGGCCGTAGGAATAGGAACTCCGAAGACACCCTAAATTTGTTCGATGTATAGAAAACGTCCATGTTTAAATAAAATGCATTCGAAAAAACGATGTCTAATATCGATTTATATCATCGATGTATTTTTTTGAATCCATATCCCTAATACACGAAACGTTGCTTCAGTGTTGCCAGACATGCGATAATTATCCTAGATCCACGATATTTTTAAGTATCATGCGATATAAAATAATAAGTGCATATCGCACGATATTTTATCAAACTTCTACGATATTTTTGTGATGTATTCAGATATCTGTAACGGAAAGTAACTTATTGTAATATTTTTCTATAATATAATGGCAGTCCAGAATCCAGTCGAACGTGGAATGTCTATTGTTTTTTCCAAAATACTTAAATTAAGTTATAGAAATCCGACACCATCTTATAACAACCATTGTTAATGGCATAGTTTTGGCTGATCAGGGTGTAAAAGGCTGTGACAGTGGTAGCGCAAAAACCTGCTGAATTGATTTTATGCCAAACCAAGCATGATTGATTATATGTACAAATTAGGAATTAACGGCCCTGAAAAAAAAACAGAGCCTGTGCCTACATGCCTCATCCGCAGAAATTCATTCATTGTTCTGATTCTGAGGAAGAAATGACTTTTTGATTAACATTAAAATAAGATCTTCGTCTTCTTTTAATCTTTTTTATATAACTATCCTTAAGATTTCATTTTTAGAACAACAGAAACAAACTTCGTGTAGTTTCCAGAAAACTAGGTGGTTGCCCAACATTAAAATTGCCTAATATGATAAGTAATAGTCCTATCAAGATCTAGAATCTACTTAAAATATTAACGATATCTGTTAAGGTTACACACCCTATAGACGTAAAATAAACATCAACGAGACGACGAGCTATGCAATTGGGCATTCCCAGACAGATTGACCGACAGTTAATATACCTATTAATAAAGTCCATAATTAAAAAATACTCTGTAGGATATTTTAGGAGGCGTATTTTAACTATGTAAGTAATGATTATAAAATACAGCGTAGGTACTTTATGAATATATTTTCACTAACAAATAACATAAATGAGGATACATGAACGAATGGAAAACGTCTCATAATGGGGAGACCTTAGTTAAACGGAGGCGTTTAACTAAGGTCTCCCCATTATGAGACGTTTTCCATAATCTCAAAGCTTGTCAGTCATCTTTGAGATCGCTGTGTAAGATGGCATCTCTTCAGAAGGCGTGGGCTGCCCACCTTATAGTAGCTTTTCGCTTGGCCATTTACGAATTCCACGGGAAGAAATGTGGAAGGTTTGCAATTCTAGCCCGGCGCCAATCCACGGGCACATAAATAACGGCTCAAGATGGTTATATAATATTATATAACCATCTTGAGCCATATTCGAATCTAGCAAAAGATTGATTAAAGATGATCGAAGACATGCTTATAATATATGTTATGATGACCCTCAAAAAATAATCGATTATCAACATCACTAACTGTAACATTGATAGTATTGCCCACGTATTGCCGTATGGATGAAGATCTACCAATGCTGCCTCCGATAAAATTAATTAATTTATTACCTATTTTTTATTGACCAAGCGAGAGAGAACTTAGTTCGAGCGAAGCGTCTCTGCTTGGTCTCTGCTTCAACTTGACAAAATTGCTTTGGTATGTCCGGTGGCAGTACAATGTAGAATATTTCAATACCAAAATTTGTAATTGACCTTCATAAGAGCGTCGTAGACGCCTAAATTGAATAAATGATTTTGACTTTGACTTTGACGGTTGTTCTCCTCTACAGGTCGCATTTCTCAACCGATTCTCGTGAAATTTTGTGAACAGGTTTGATAAATCCATATTTTTTTTGTCGATTCAGTTTTTAGAAATTTTTCAAAATGACGGAGATATTCATTATAAGTTTTGAAAGAGTAGGGGCTTGCGCTTAATTTAATGCCAATGTCTTAAAACGCCCTCAGTTGCCTAAAAGTGATAGACTCTCTCTCTCTCTCTCGTATAATCAATTATTCATTTTCCTTGTTTTAGCCAGTATATTAATTCGAGATAAATGCATTACTAAGTACCTATGTAAAATTATTGTATACGAGTATGTACTACTTACCTACCTATTTCCGATACAACTAGCCTTCGCTGGGAGCCGCGAGTAGGTTTAGGAGGCTCGAGCGGTGAATGGGAGCATTGATGCATCATAGAGGGGCCCCTTAACCTTACTCACTGGGTTGCAAGTCCCAGGCACCTCGACTTGGGCCTCTTCCTCTGCAACGCTATGGACCCGGCACCCGCACGGTGAATCCATGGAATGCTAAGTAAATTCGTCTCGTCTAACCAACAATAATTTTAAGCTTAGACACCAAATGTTGACGACTTCTGAATGTGGCAAAGATCGACTTATTATGACGTTTATTAATTAAGTACCCTCCAAAACCTAGACGAACTTCCCCACTACATATTTTGAGGTTAGTTTATATTTTCATCGAGAACAACATATTAAAAAACGTGTAGGTATAACACTGATTCTTTATGAAATATTAAATAAATAAATATATTCATTGGACCTGCAAATTGTGTATTCAAAATACGTCGCGTCGTGTCTAGTATAGGTCAATGATTGCACTAGAGATAATTTTTTTCTCCCTAGTCCAGTTGTAAATGAATCTACTGTTACACCTGGCTTCTATCTCGGATACCTAGGTACTCAAATAAATTTTCAAACTGAACTGAAGGGAAGAAAAGTTAAATTTACCAGTAACATTTCTTTGTTCAGTTGAAAATAAAACATGCTCATGCGCCTAGTTTCATTTAATTTACATATTTTTATTCATTTATTCGGACGGAGTAGTACTAACAAAACAGGGTCAGTGAGATGTACCTACTAATTATCGAAAGTTTGAAATAACGAGTTTATTATTTAATTTTATTATTATTATTGTATAATGTATCTCAATGGAATTTAAATAATAACCTTGTAAGATTTTTGAGTATTTTTTTTTTTTTTATGCTTGATAGGTTAGCCTTTGACCTCTATCTCACCTGATGGTAAGTGATGATGTGGTCGAAGATGTTGTTCAAGCTAACCTAGAAGTACTGGCTCTCAAGGACAGCTGCCGGAACACACCGTTAGGTGCTTGGCGACAGATTATCTACTTGAGGGTGGTAGCTAGCCAGGCGGGCATTCGCAAAATGCTCTACCACCACGCAAAATTTAATTTATATATTATATTGTATTTGTAGTTTAATTAGATCCAAGATGTAAAATAGAACAGGGGAGTCCTAAATATACCCACAGGCCAATCAGCCTAGTTTAGTAGTTAGAGAATTAAATGATTGTGTCTTCAAATTAATAAATATTATCAGTATAAAGTACTAGGTGTACATAGATAGTATAGAGGTAGTTTAATCTAAGTAGGTATGCACATGGTACATCCATAGCTCTGTATTGGTGCATCCATAACTTGAGAAGAGAAGTTAATTAACAATTTCTGAACTGAACAAAAAAAACAATCTCAGTAGTTGAATTAACTGAACAAAAAAATCTCACTAGTTCAGTCAACTAAACTGGTCACTTAACTAGTGGAAATAGACAACATTATGAATAGGTAAGATCAGAAAAGAAGGAAGTTCTCTTCTTCATGGGTGAGATAGTGATATTAGTGATTAAGTGCTTGCCTATGGCTATAAGAAAAGAAAGCTTTGCGCCCAACGAGTTGTAAGATTTGAAATATTGTTTTTACTGCTGTGCTATAATATACTAAGAAACCATAACACTGCTTGTAGTCCACTTGCTCAGTAGTAACTGTAGTTCACCCGGGTGTACCACGGGTAACTTTTTCTTATTGTGGTCCACATCTGATTAACTGGGTGTAGCAGGGATAATTATTTTATTCCTTATTTTATAACGCCAAGAAGAATAAAAACAACTCAAATAATTGTAAATACATTTATTTAAAATCCTTACATACGTAATTCTAAAGTAATACTACTTAATTTCCTTCTTAATTATATCATACGTGACAAATGACCACCTGGGTTCATTATTGGGGCCAAAACTGCGAGAGAAAACATCGTTATACTTGTGTAGGACATTACTGACCATTGCGGGGTTAGTTTTGGGTACGATGGACCGGACATAGGAGACCAGGTAGTCATGCGGTGCGCCAAGAGGGTGGACCAGTAAAAAGGCAGTGAGTACGCTGATGAGTTTAGCTTCGGATGGTGCGACGGTTGAAGTTAGATGCGCTTTGTTGTCATCATGCGGTAGGGGTGGTTTAGTCCCAGGTAGTGGCGGTTCCTGGGGCGGTGGCCGCGGAGGTAGTGGAGGGAACACCTGCGGATAAAGTTTTCTTGCTAAAACGTAATACGAGAGAGTTTCGGCGGAAAAATAGAACATGTGACATTTTTCATTATCATCAGACGGAAGACATCCAATGTTGAACAAAAGCCTCTTCCATCTGTGACATGTTTAATTTGTAAAGAACACAAACTCAACAAAAAAAAAAAGAAAAAATCTCTCCAATGTTAGATTTTTCGAATATAACGTTTATTAATGCCAGATTATCAATTTTAAACCTTAACCTCTTCGTTAACGTGTACGTGAATCACGCGTGTGTGCGAGGCGGCCGCCACAAGACCTAAATAAATGAGAGGGTAGTTAATAATAACAAATATTTTTAAAATATTTTATGAAAACATCAAATTAATATTTTAATAAAACATTTAAAAAATACAAAAATAAAAAAGATTCTCGATCGTGCGCTCGTAGAGTCAAGACCTCCTGAGGATGCTTCGTGTAGAAGCGAAACGCGTCGAAAACTCTTCCGGTTTGGCTGCGTGGCGTTTGTGACGTCACGTAGGCTTAACAGGAAAATTAGGCGGAATTGTCATTAGATATATTTTTGTATTTTTTAAGTGTTTTATTAAAATATTAATTTGATGTTTTCATAAAATATTTTAAAAATATTTGTTATTATTAAATATGGATTTCCGCAAAGTAACGCCTGAATCTATTTATCATCGAGAGGGTAGTTTGTCATATCCTACAGATGAGAGACGACTTAGAAAGGTGAATATTGATCTTTAGTTGTAAATAAAATTTAGTACCATACCTGGTGTTGCCCTGGTTGCTTGTTTTGTAAAGCGTGCTGAGCAATGAAGTGCGCTTTAAACTTTTCGAACTTCCTCTCAGCCTCGTCTTTGGCCAGATGGGCTTCGTTCTTGAAGCCGTCTAGCTCGAACTGCAGGTTTTCATATTCAACCTGTAAGTGCGAATTAATCAAAGTTAATTCTTGTTATGAGGCAATTTTAGCTCCTGTACCCATCCAGCTCAAACTGCAGGTTTTGATATTAATAAACTGTAAATGTGAGTTGTTGAGAATTCATTCATATTATAAGGCAATTTTAGCTCCTGTACCCATCCAGCTCAAACTGCAGGTTTTGATATTAATAAACTGTAAATGTGAGTTGTTGAGAATTCATTCATATTATAAGGCAATTTTAGCTCCTGTATCCATCCAGCTCAAACTGCAGGTTTTGATATTAATAAACTGTAAATGTGAGTTGTATAGAATTCATTCATATTTTAAAGCAATTTTAGCTCCTGTACCCGTCCAACTCAAAGTGCAGGTTTTGATATTAATAAACAGTAAACGTGAGTTGTTAAGAATTCATTCATATTATAAAGCAATTTTAGCTCCTGTACCCATCCAGCTCAAACTGCAGGTTTTGATATTAATAAACTGTAAATGTGAGTAATTCGCCAAACATGCGTTATTGCAAACATAACAATATAAATAATGCGAGTTGTTGAGAATTCATTCATATTATAAGGCAATTTTAGCTCCTAAACCCGTCTAGCTCAAACTGCAGGTTTTGATATTAATAAACTGTAAATGTGAGTAATTCGCCAAACATGCGTTATTGCAAACATAACAATATAAATAATGTGAGTCGTTGAGAATTCATTCATATTATAAGGCAATTTTAGCTCCTAAACCCGTCTCCCAGCTCAAATTACAGGCTAATCAATAATTAATACACATTCGAGGCGAATTTACTGGAAAAAAGAGATTGTGTTTGCAACGATAGGATTTTGTTTTAGTGCCTTTGGTTCTATATTGTGGTTTGGTAAACTGATTTGAAGTCTTACGGTAAACAGCGAAGAGCCGCAGCGCGTAAGTGAGTGTTTAATTTAAACAAAGTTTAATGTACACAATTAGTAATTTGAAGCAATGATGGCCGAGCGGTAATAGCTATGGACTGCCGTGCAGTAGGTCTCTGGTTCGTTCCACCCCACCGCCACCCTGCTTAAGCTTCACCGCATGGAGGAATGGCATTTTGCGATTGCCCGCCTGGCTAGCTACCACCCTCAAGTAGAAAATCTGTCACCAGGCACCTTGTAAATGTTCAATTCAAACCAATGTTCCGGCAGCAGTCTTGAGAGCCAGTGAAATTACAGGCAAATGAGACTTAACAACTACGTCTCAAAGTGACGGGCGCAGTGCAATTTTTCACTTGTGATAAAATGCATCTGTTATAGGCAGAAGCAAGTCCGCTTAACATCAGGTGGGCCTCGAGCTTGTTCCGTCACAATAAAATAAAATAAAAATAAAAAAACATTATAAGTAATTAATAATTACTCGGAGTTCTTCATATTTTTTCATGAGGACGGTGCCCTTGCCGCTCTTGTCGTCTACTTCTTCCTCGTCGAACATCGTGTTGAACTCTTCCTTTATGTTCTCTACATCCTGAAAGCCCAAAGTCTTGTGTTACAACATTTACCAACACATCTCTACGCATAATTTTCCTACCCTTAACCTTTACATGAGGTGGGGTCGGTATAATAGTATTAAATGAAGATATCGTTGATGGGTCGTTCTTCAAATTCGTTCGTTCCTATTATAATATAGAATAAGGACGTTTTGTTATACACTATAAACTACACCAAAATAATATGATTTTATTTGTACTACTGACCACATTGGTGGCGCTCTTAAAAATGATAACCCAAAATTAAATTTATTTTGTGCGATTGCTATTTTTTTTTAGCAGTCTAGTTGTTGTCTTGAATGGTGCTTTACTTAAAAATCACCGCTTTATCTTGAATTAAATCACCCGCAACGGAAAAGATACATTTAATTTTAGGATTATCGTGCGTTATACCAATTTCTCGTGGGGTGCCGGGTTAGAATTTCATCCCTCTATTTCTTATTATAATGGCAAACCCATCCCCTAAATGGGGAGACCATGTTCAGCAGTGGACAATCCGCTGATACAGTATACCAATTTGGGATTTTAGCGAAAACAGAATAAAAAATTTCGTACTTATCTAAATGTTAGCTAGTTTGTGGTGTATAACAACATTACGACCTAATTCAGACTATGAGTCATCGGCACGTTAGCTCAGTTGTTAGAGAATGTCTCTATATGTTTTGGCTTTGAAGCTATGACACTAACATTCTTTGGGCAAACTAATTGATAGCACACCAGCAACCAGCCGGCTGAATAGGATTCTGAATGATAGTAGTGAGCTTTACTTTTTGCCAAATATACGGCAACGCTCCACTAACACGGCTATGTATATTGGTAGCGGTATGCCGCTCATTTGCCAATTATTTTAGCTTAATAGCCCTTCACGTACATCTAAATGGGAGGATATAGAACGATCCTGCATTCATATGCTGGCAACTATAGTAGTATTACAAAATTTCAGTGAGTTTTCTATTTTCTCTCTATTTCTATTTCGCGACTAATTCGCTGAACTAATTTTGAGCCCGATAGGATTCAGTGGTAGCTGGTAGCCCGAATAATTAATAATAGTACCGAGGGAACGCGATACATAGCGTCCTGCGTCCTCGGATCTTATGGCTTAAATCCTTATTGTCTAACTTTAACAAACATCTATGACATTGCCTTTCACAATGAGAACGTGTCAAAATGTTGTATCATATTTTAGTTATATCCCCAACCGATTCAGAATGAAACGGCCCTTATTGTTGAAATCACCAGTAACTTCAAACTTACTTTTACATTGCACATTAAAAAAAATCTAATAAATATACGTCCAAAAGTGATTCGTTGTTGATATTACGTACACAATTGTAAATTGCTATAGTGAAAACATAATTATGTTCACTCAAAAGCTTTTCAAAAATAGTCATAATCTGTTACCCAATCCCAGAAAATAAAAATGATTACTATTTAATTGTCACTGTTAAAGATGTTAAAAAAAATAAATTCAAGGGGGTCGTATTAGGGGATTAGATAATACAGGCCCGGTGTATCGGCACTTGCAGTCGGAGGAAGCTTTCCTCGTAGTTTGATAGATGGTCATATAACATGTTCCTGATGCTTGTTAAGAAATAAAATCAAATTCTCTTGCGTGGCTCGGTAGATAATATAAGTAGTTGAAGTGGAGTTCGAGTATGTCTAAGTAAGACTCAGTGTCTTCTTCAAAGGAAGACTTCATCAGATTTGTTAACTTGGAATCCGTAATCGTTACCTTGGAGTAAAATTTTTACCTTTAGTATTTATAACTTGAATTATACCATTGTGCTGATGTTCGCGTTCGGAGCTAACTTACGTGCAGTTAATATTTCTGTCTTGGTATTTAAATGTGGTATTACATTCTGCCAATAGGAATCGACTTCTGAAGTTAATATTTGTTATAGTTATCCAAAATAAATTTCAAACGAGCCGATGACTGCTCACTAGATGGTAAGAAGTTTTTCAAGCCCATCTGCAAGACTTGAATTTTTATGGCTTTGTAATGTATCAAAGTTTAACACTCCAGATTTTTTTAGTCGAGTACTACAAGGGTTTCAAATTTAGCAAGGTTGCTGCAGACTTAAATTACCAGACTTTTCTTCTTAATTTTAATAACCAACGCCTTTCTTCGTGTACCAACATAGGGATTTATTAAAAACTTTGGACCCCATAGGCACGTACACAGCTTGAAAATGTTAATCCATACTGCGCTTTACTTACCTGATAACAAGAAGGTGGTGCAGACAACCAACACTCATATGGTAGTGGCATACATATACTGAATTTTTGGGAGTGTTGAAATATGCTTAGTTCATACCAGAAAGATAACGTTTAGGGTCTTGAAAGTGGTCGCACGAAGCCCATTCATCCAAAGCAAGGAAGAATAGTGTTTTCTTTGGAGTAATTTTATTTTCTGCTGCCACGGATCATTGATGGAAAATACATGTGCGGTATGGTAAATTTCATATTCTTTATCTAGTTTTGATTCAGCGCAGGCAAAGTTTTTTTTTGGTATTGTGACGGAACATACGCGAGCCCCATCTGATGTTAAGTGGACCAACCTCTGCCTATAACAGATGCATAACATCAAGTGACGAGTTGCACTACGCCCATCACACGGAGACATACAGTTGTTAAGTCTCATGTGCCTGTACTTTTACTGGCTTTCAAGGACTGCTGCCGGAACTCACTGTTAGGTGCTTGACGACAGATTTTCTACTTGAAGGTGGTAGGTGACCAGGCGAGGATTCAGGTTACCATGCGGTGAAGCTCAAGCCGGCAGTGGGGATCGAACTATGGACCTCCGGCACGGCAGTCAATAGCCGTGTATTGCTTCTCACAAGCCTATGCCTAACTGTAGTTTACCTGCGATGGTTTTACAAATAATATCTACCGTCTACCTCAATTAAAATCTATTCCTCTTGTTATTCGGGTATATATTTTTAACTTGTTGCTATATTATTATCTTGTTCTTCATTCTAAGTAGAAGCGGAAACCTTTTATACAATGCTTTAACCTAAATCAAGACTTCAGTAAAAGGAAATGCTGTAAAAATGTTCACAAATTTCCATCAGATCGACATACACTTAAGATTCTTTCTGATATAAAGACCATTAAGAAATTATCTTACCTGTTTACGGGCCATTTTAAAATTCTCAAACTACTCGTGGGGTGCCGGGTTAGAATCCCACCCCTCACTTCCCATTTCTTCTTGTCGGAGTCGTAAGAGGCGACAAAAGAAAAAATATCTGAAGGTTGTAGCGCCATCAGAAGATCTTCCGTATTACACAGCGATACTCAAGATACTTGCCAAACTTGTGGGTTATGGCAAACTCTCCTTTAATTGGAGAGATTTTTTCGACGGTGGACGTTATAGCTTTTGATGATGAAGAACCACTAAGAATGTGCGCAATTTAATGTAATATATATGATGATGACTGATAGAAATAGAAACCCACTTGAAAATATGAAACTCTTGTGATAATCAAAGAATCCCATTAACAGACTATAACACCGTAATACCATCATTCCAATGGAGAGACAGTTGATTCAGGTTGGTCCTCCTAAAATAACCAGGATTCGTAATCATTTAATGATCCTACGGTTACTTATGGATCTTCGCTGTTTGGATAAAACATAATTGAATGTGGCAGCTGCACGGAGATCGATGATAAAATTACTGAAAAGTCTTACATGGATTTATTTGTAAACAAATCATAGGATATTAATATTACTATCTTATATCCTTCTTGGGTACAGAAAACAATCTATACAATTGTATGTATAAGTATAAATAAAAATAAAAATAAGCCTTGGGTATGTTTAGGCTGCGTTTTCAACAAATCTTAATGTTGAGACTGTGTTGGTCTTACAAAATTATTGAACTGAACAGGGTAATTTTGATAAAAGAAAGTTCATGTGTCTATTTAACTTCACCTTTTTAGTTTTTCAATGTACAAAGATGAAGGTAAATAAAATCTGAAATCATATCAGTAGTTTTTCCTCCCAAGCAGGATGGACTATGACTATTCAAAATCCAAGATTTAATTGTTTTTTATGTTGGAAAAATGAATAAATTATTTTTTCAAATCGACTAATGTTCAAACAGAGAGGAAAGCATTTGAACGCCATCTCACCAGTCAGCAGAGACTCCCAACCTCCCCTAAGATTGTCCATCGGATCCTCTCAAAACCAAAGTTATCTTTTAAGTCAATCGCAACTTAATTTAGAATGGTTTCCGTAGGATTGTGGATAGTCTGGCCATCTTCGAGTCCAACCAGAAGTTGGTCCTTCGTGTTACTTACCTCAGTCATTTTTAGCCACATCTCGATGTTACGCCGTTGCTGTTTGCTAAAATGGTCCGAGTTGCGCTGTATCTTCGCCGCAGTCAGAATTTTTCCCACCTGCTCGACTGTCATCGATAACGTTGCAGCGTTAGAACTATCGCACACGGCGAACTTTTGTAGGAAGAAATATTTTAAGACTGTGCAAAGTGCTTTCAAACTATTTTGATGTATAGCCTATTTAGCCCGACAAAAGTTCGTCGTATGTTGTTACGGATGACATAAATCTGGAAACTAGTATATGTAGTTGAAGATAAGCTGCGTCACAGTGTCACAAATAACTGCAATTCGTTGATTTCAGTTCAGTATTTTTCAATCCCGAGTAGTTTATGTAGAAAATGTTTACATGCAAGCTATGTACAGTATTTATGGAATGTAAAGCTTGCTTCTTAGGACATCTTATGGATCACCGTGACAAATCACGCACATCCTAAAACCATTGGTAGAATACCCTTAAGTAGTAAATACCCGTCGAAGTACTGTCACGTTGCAAAGTAAACATTATTTCTCATTTCTTTTAGTTCTTATTAATTGCTGTTATATATGAAGTCTAATTCCAAATATACTGCAGCACTTTTCTTAGTCTTTGATTTTTATAACTCAAAAGATAAATTTACGTTACTTAATAATGTAAATTGGTAACAGAACCATTTGGTAAAATTACCGTTTCATAATCTTTAGACATACCTGTTGATAGTCACATTGATTCCTTCCCTTTTCCAACCAGGATCGGACCACTTATTGAATTATTTAATTGATATTCACCTCTAACTTACTTGGTTATTGTCTGATTGTAGGGTGATATCAATCAGCTCAGCCGCATAGTTTCAGTCCTCTTGAACTCCCTAGATCAGTCTCAAACCATGGGCACATACAAAAATGCCTCATAGACTTCTACGAATATATTAGGGTGCCCTTCGGACTCAACAAGGCTACGGAGTTTTTTAAATCTGCGTTCATGTTTTTTATGTAATGAAGTGATGATACGGATAAGTCACCCGCTTGATGGTAAACAACACGCCTGTGCATTACACAGTGTCACCTTTCTCGTTCTGCTTTACACTGCACTGTTGTTTGACCACTATTTCACCTAATGTTATTTGAAGATGCATTCGATGTTATAGCATCATCCAAAATATATCTGTTCATTAATTTATCAGGGAAGAAAACCTTAAGCAATGAAATCCATTCTTCAAGAATATGAGAATATGAAGATATACAGCTTTGTATGTTATTTTTAATTTCTTTCATAATAGAATGTCGTATTGCCAGTCTGATCATAGTGAGGTCGAACAAGGATAAAGAAATTAAAGAATGCACTCCTTGAAAACCTGATTTGCAACTTTGGACTCAAGAATTTGTACCTTAAAACGTTAATGATCAGTTTTTTGGCATATCTAATTATCCGATTGCTATGTCATCTTGCAAAAACTCAGCGTAGGGATTACAAAACATTCTGCTAGCCCATCGGCTCCCATACACCAATATAGTTGATGTAAATTGTTATTCATAAACTTACCATTCGCATGTTGCTGATGTTTAGTCGACAACAGGGTTAGCATAACATTCTAATTACTTACCTATTCATAAAATGGTATTGATCTCCGGTTACGATGCTTTGAGTCTTCCTTCCCTAGTATCTTAACAACACAGAATTTTACAAAGTAGTTTTGTTACCAGTACTTTTCAGTGTTGCAATATACCTAGGTTTGATACCTAACTTACACTCTCAATTTATCCTTTTGAATTTCGTATTTCTTCCCCAGTCATATCAGCACACGATGATTCCATGAAAATATACAGCATAATATTGGTGACTGAGCTATACTATTATTTCGGAAAGTAGCATGTATTGAGCATGTTACATACAATGTAAAATTGATTATCACAGCTAATGAACGTAACTCCAGGGATAATTAAAACTTACTCCAGGGTAATTTCAACCAATATGCATAATATGCCAGTACATCACTAACAAAAACGTCACGCCCGTGGGGTGCCGGGCTAGTATGACACCCACCATTTCTACCCGTGGATGTAGTAAGAGGCGACTAAGGGTAACACACCAGGTGGGCAGCAGCGCTTTCTAAGGAACTGATATCTTACACTGCGATCCCCTAGACGCAAGCCAAACGTGGGGATTACGGCAAACCCCCCAGTAATGGGGGAGGCTGTGTGCAGCTGTGGACAATCCGGCTGATACAGTACAGTACGTCACTAAAAGTAGATGTTACTGTCGTTGAAATATACAATGTTGGTTTAGGGTTGCAAGGACCACTCACTTATTAGCTTATTACCGAGCATCTAACTAAGTTATGACACCTGCAGCAATTTAGATTACACGAATTTTGTCTAGCTGATGCTCCCACTGATATTTATTACTATCAGTGTCTATAGCTACCCAGGAGATTGCAGGATATAAGACGAGACGAATTTACTTAGCATCCCACGGATTCACCGGGCGGGTGTCGGGTCCATAGCGTTGCAGAGGAAGAGGCCCAAGTCAAGGTGCCTGGGACTTGCAACCCAGAGTAAGATTAAGGGGCCCCTTTATGATGCATGTTTAGTATTAAACTACGAATAAATAGTAGAGCTCAGTCACCACCTGTACGAATTAGGGCCTTAGAATTACAACAATTGTTCTAGCAGTAGGTTTAAACACTTACATTGGAAGATGACATTTGCAAATTTTTCCTTCAGTGTGCCCTTCACTGTCTGGAACTCTTCGTCAATGGCCATTTTCTCATTGTAGAGACGACGGAGCTGGTTGTTGCTGGCTTGAATGAGCGAGTAAAATGCGTTGGCGTTTCTCTTATTGCACTCTCCTCGCTCTAGCCAGCCTGCAAGGGTCTGAAAATAAGAGGATTAATGAGAGACTGCCATAGGCAAAATGAGATAGGTGGCCAATGCGATCTCCCCAAAGTTTTATACCGTTGCGGTCGAATTCCCCGTAAAACGATCTGCCTAAAATTACTGAAATACTGACAGATTTGTCATATTGGCTAGATATACTCTAAGATTGGAGTTCAGAGATGTAGTTCTTATCACAATAACTAACACACGGCCATTAATTAATATTAGGGGGAAAAAAACAATCAATTATAGCTCAACTCATAGGCAATACCTCAATCCAAGGAATAGACTGGTTGTGAGTCAAATCAAGATAATTTTTAATTCTTAGAGCGAGCGCATACATCCTCCAACAAAAGTCATTTATATTATTACAAAATAACAAATTTACTATAGAAAAAATATAGTCATGTGTGGGAATCGAACCCGCGTCCATCCCTATAGCCGGGGTATGTTCTGACCGATTGGGCTAACATGACAATGACTCATAACTCAATTTTTTTCTCTGGTTCTTTACTTAACCATCGTGTTGGAATGTTGTAGTACAACGTAAGTTGAATTATAGGTGTCGCTCCATCCCAACACGATGGTTAAATAAAATGAAGAAAAATTTGAGTTATGAGTCATTGTCATGTTAGCTCATCGGTCAGAGTATACCCCGGCTATAGGGGTGGATGGACGCGGGATCGAATCTCACACATGACTATAATTTTTTTTCTCTCGTTAATATTTATTTTTGTAATGTAATCCACAGAGCACGCGTTATTGCACGAGTGAGGGAAGCAAGAGACGTATGTCAAGATCGTCATCATCAACGGCAGTTTATCCATGTCCACCTTTGGACAAAGGGTTAAATATTTCCACAATCCCCACGCTTAGCAAGCGTATTGGGGATCGCAGTGTAAGACAGTTCTACAGAAGACGCGGCTGCCCACTTTCCGGTAGCTTACCTTTCGTCGCCACTAATGTCTCCCACAGGAAGATATGGGAGGGTGCTATTCTACCCTGGCACCCCACAGGCGGTTCAAGACCGAAGCAAGTGGAAATCCAGAATCTCTGTCTACCCTTCGGCGAATAAGGCGTGACGTATGTATTTCAAAACAGCTGCATCAGATGAACCATATCAGTGATGCGTGTGTATCGCTACTCAATACATAGTTTAAAACAAAGTCGCTTTCTCTGTCCCTATATCCCTATGTATGCTTAAATCTTTTAAACTACGCAATGAATTTTGGTACGTTTTTTTTTAATAGATAGAGTGATTCAAGAGGAAGGTTTATACGCATAATAACATCCATTAAATAGTTGAGAAATACTGTTATTTTTGAAGTTGCTAATGTGATGTCGTAAATAATTACATTTTTTCCGCTTACATTTCAAACGCAGGCTGAACAATATGAGATTTATCAAAATAATGTACTAAGTATTGTACACATTGAAAAGGTCTACAGAAAACTCCGCTTTGGTATATGTCTATCTAATATTAAAAAAAAAGTACAAATGTAGTGTATGAATTTATATATTTCAAAGATAGAAAAAAATAGCAGGAAATCTTCATGGTTTAGGGAAAGAAGAATAGTTTAATCTAAATTTAACGCGTGCGGGCCACGAGCAGCAATGAATAAATCAAAACTACTGGATCGATTTTAATCATTTTTTCAGTGAATGACATAGGCTATATATTTTATTCCCGTGCGAAGCCGGAGCGGGCCGCTAGTTTGAAGTACAAAGAGAAGTCACCGTTTGGTTATCCTATATCTCTATAACACTAACCAAATGCTGAAATCTCATCTTGTTTGTACTTACAGGAGCAGCATCAGCAAACTCATTGTCACTCTTGATCTTCTCAGTGATTGTGGTGAAGGTGGCGGGTGTGTAAGGCTCGATTCTTGGCGGGGTGGGCTCGCGTTTGCGTTTGTTGCGCTCGTATTCATTCTGATCATCGCGGTTCTGTAAATTGACATTTAATCGACTTATTAATATTTTAAGAGCTCTGACGCATGCTAAAGAAATACATAGAAATTATTTCAGATGGAAAAAGATATTTAGGGGGTATTTGCCATAATCTCCACGCTTGGCAGGCGGCTTGGGGATCGCAGTGTACGATGGCAGTTCTTTAGAAGCCGCTGCACACCTTCCAGTATTTTTCCCTTAGTCGCGTCTTACGACACCCACGGGATAAGGTAGGTGCAATTCTAACCCGGCACCCCACGGGGCAAAGTTATTAGTACACGCATCAAAATAGCGTAACGAATATTGTTGAAACTTTGACGTAAGGTTTACAGACTAGTCCACCCTCAACACTAGGGTTCCTAGAGCGGGGGCTAGAGTGACATGTAGATAAGTATATTTTATATAAGAACTTAGTAATCTATCTCCTACTGAGTATAAAATTTGCACTACCTACCTACATAACTTAGTTTAGTATATACGATTTCAAATGCTTCATGTAGCAAAAAGCTCTTATTTTATTCAGAATAATATTTCTATGTTTGTATTTGTTTCTAAAATGTATTTAAATAATAAGGACATTAATTATTTTTAATATTTAACTTCCGCCTCCTAATCACAGACTAATCTTCTTTTTTTTATGCCTGTAAGGTTAGCCTTTAACCACTATCTCACCTGATGGTAAGTGATGATGTGGTCGAAGATGTTGTTCAGGCTAACCTAGAAGTACTGGCTCCCAAGAACAGCTGCCGGAACACACCATTAGGTGCTTGGCGACAGATTTTCTACTCGAGGGTGGTAGCTAGCCAGGTGGGGCTGCCATCCTAGGACAACAACCGGGACCGACGGCTTAACGTGCTTGACGGAATACAAACGAGCCTTACATGATGTTAAGCGGTAGTTAGTAACAGATGCATTTCGCCCATAACCTTGATGCATAATTGCATACAGTGTCTCTAATATACTGTCTCTCACGGACTGCTGCCGGAATACACTGTTAGGTACTGCGTAACAGATTTTCTACTTGAGGGTGGTAGCTAGCCAGGCGGGCATTCGCAAAATGCCCTGCCACAATGCAATAATAATTCAAACCACATTTACCAGCGCATAATCAATAAAAACAGTGGTAGCCTCGTTATCCATTTGTTCATGATGTCTATACCTAAAACCAGATAGAAAAAAGGAATGCTCCACAAGTTCTTCCTTCTCAAATCTGACATGACATACTCCTTGCTTGTGCAGCTTTATATCATTAATGTTTCCAAAACGCCCAAATATCTCTTTAATCACATCTTCACCAAGACCATGGGGCAATCCTCCTACAAATATAGTACGACAGCCTGGAGGTCTTTCTCGTCTAGTTGGCACTGAATAATTAGGTAATGGTGGCAGCAAAACCCCATTTGTGACATATATGGGCTGGTTTATATTGTTCATATTCATGGGCATTTGCGGTTGCATCATCATCATGTTCGGGTCCATCATATTCGGCATCATGGGTGGCATCATGTTCATTCCAGGCATCATGTTGCCCATGCTCGGCATAGGCATGTTTGGCATGTTGCCCATGTTTGGCATATTGCCCACGTTCTGCATGTGTGGCATATCCATTGGCTGTGGTCCCATCATATTACCAAATGGCATCATGTTGTTACCTATAAAAAAATATGTGGCTAATTAATGTTAACGCTAAGGAAATAACACCAATATACAGCTAAGTCAGAATATGACGTCATTACTAAATGACCGAGATGTAGATCACGGATATCGCGGGATATGGCATGGGAGTGTGGCACGTGTTGCCATCGTGCGGTCAAACTGACCCCACACACGTGCGTCGCGCGTCGGCTAGGTGCTTCGCTTAGATGCATAAAAATTACGAGTGCGTTACGTGTTTTAGATACTTTAAAAAAAATGCCTAATAATTTCAGTAGTAACATGAAAAAATAGGAGACGATGACAAGAAACCTTAAGACAAGATTTTGCCATTGGTGTGAGGAAATTAGGAGGCGAAAAAGAGGCGACGATGGAACGCGGAGGAAATTATTTAGTGGATAATTTGTGATGGCCTATCTCACAGCAATCTGCGCTATAGACACTAGGAATCTAGATCTAGACCCTCTCACTAATTGACCGCGTAAGAATCGGTTATAGCTTTCAGTGGCTAATGGAAAGCATTACACATTTACCTCCTCGCGGTAGAGCGGGCGGGGTAATGTGTCCATCAGGATCACAAGTCATATTTAACGTTGAAATTGTATAGGCAATTATTGCTGCCTATTTGCTTCTATTTTCTGCCTACCACGTGATATTTGCTGCCTAGCTATTTTTATAATAATCATAATATTTAGAATGTTTGTTTAAACGTCATGGTGGCTGATCACTGGTTCATAGTGTCTATGCTATAAATGGTATCACGGAAATTATCATAATTCAATAATTGATTACTTTTACTGCCTTAAAATGTTTTATACCTATATCATGTCGCTGTCAGGGAAATAAAGTGTCCGTCAGTCGTCTACTACCTGGGTTGCAAGCTCCAGGCACTTGTAACTTGGGCCTCTTCCTCTGCCACATGATGGACCTGGCAACCCATGGAGTGCCAAATAATTTGTCTTATCAACAGCTGCTTACCAGGCATCATCATGGGATTTCCCATGGGTAGACCAGGAGGTGCAGAGTCTTTATTGTCAGTCCACCTAGGTGGGCGCCTATCACGGCGATCGCTGCGACTTCTGTCATTTCTGTCTTTGTTCCGGTTAAGAGGTGAGCGAGGTCTCCTGCCACGATCATCTGTACAAATAAATACTTGCGTTAATAATGATGCAGTTTTAAAAACCCTAGGAAAATTATAAAAGTACTTTCAATGACTTTAATAAAGAAACTACAGTCACCATCACTTTTGAATAATTTTTGAAATGTTGGCGGCTGGAACACACTTTTTGGTTTGCTGACAGATTTTCTTGCTTCCACCTACTTTAAGCATTCAGTTATATCCACTCAGCTGCTTTCACTTTTTTTACTGATTTTGAGGGAGCTAGCAAAATTAAATGGAAGGGGGTGACATGTTATAAGAATGACAAAAAAATTTGCTCATGTGTATATCTTTTTTTGAACACTAAAATACCATTTGCAAAGTAATACATGGTGTGTATATATATATATATATATATATACAAGTGTGAAATGTGACAGAAGGGACTGATATTAATCCTTTGGTATCGGCTGACCCACTATGGCCAATTTATGAATGAAATTCTATTGTTATCATTATCGCAGATATCAATGGGTTAATTGGCTTATAAATAAGTAAAAAGCCATATTTGGACATTCAAAACACTTGTCAAACCTTGCTTCAACACAACCATACTTTGAGAGTCATTATGACAAAAATAGCAGTATTTAAAAACTTATCTGCTTATTATATGACAGAATACCTGCTGTGATACATTTCTTGTTAAAATTATTAAGGGTAACTATAGAAATACAAAAATGTCACTGCTATTATTCACTTTGATAAAAAGGGTATATGAATAATTTTTTGGAACATGCAATTTTTTCTATATTTAGGTTTGAAGGTTAATATTCTACAAACTATTATGATATACTTAACTGGCTTTTCGTTTGGTATATGAAATATTATAGCAAATGGTCTCCTAATTTTTATGTTGTATCATTCATACAGAAAACTTATTTTTTCGAACATCTGGTACTCATTACCATGAAGTGACCCAAGTGGAAGCCTTTACAGGTATTATTTTGTTTTTGGTAATTAATCAATACACTTCGTCAATAACGATAACAATTGAACTCCATTCATAAATGGACAATATCTGCTGCTTGTAATACATAAGGATTAAATTAACAAATTTTTTAGAGCAGGGAATAATTGAAGCATACTTATCAAAGTAATTCATTACTAATATTACTATTTCATAGAAAAGAATATAATAAATAATACAACACACAATACAGTTAGACTGCATGTGACTTTATAATGGCAGTGGCTTAAAATATGGTATTTACTTTTGTCGCCAGCGTCCCTCCCTCGGGGATCCCTATTATCTCGTTTGTTACTCAGCTCATTTGAATTTTCATTGCCATCGTCATCATTCGTCAAGTCGACATCGGGTTTGCTGGGGATAACGGGACCTATGAAATTTCCTGGACCAGGTCCTGGGCCGGCGCCAGCTGGACCATCTGGATTTCCTGTACTCCAATCGTTCAGTAGGAAGTTTGGAGGTGCCAACAGCGGGGGCATCATGCCCGGACCAGGCGGCATTGGCGTCGGCAATAAAGGCCTCGGCGGCGGCCCCATCATGTTAGGCATCATATTGTAGGGTTCGTTACCCCATTGGTTCATCATTTCTTTTAAATGTACAATTTACTTCTTCTTCGCACGTTGAGGTGAAATTGTAAAATCAGTAAGTCAGCTCAGACCACTGAGCAAGTAATATCCAGTTATATTTATGGATTATGGATCGTTTAGGCCATTGAGCAACTAATGATTATGTTTAGACGGGTTTTCCACTGAGCAATAATAAGCGTTTTCCGTTTATTTATTTATTGTACTTTCTTTAGCACAGACCACGGACAATGGACATATGGGCATATTCCGCATATTCCATTTGACGTAAATTTTTTTCGTTATTTTTGATCACATTTGATGTCATTGGTTCATATTAAATGTGGAACCATAGACACCATTTGTGGTCAAAATTATCGAAAATAACTCAAATGGAACACGGCCAAAGTAACTTTGTATCAGGGTTGGATTCAGACCCTCAAAAAATTATTGTGGGTACAGTCGCCTGCAATAAGCAGTATATATTATATACACTTTGTAATTTTCAAAATAATGTGATGTCGCTAAGTTATTAATAATCGAAGTTAAAATAAACATGAGTAAAAATATTCAACTTATTCTTTGATTTAAAATAATTCTGATTATATAGAGAAAAAACATACTACGTACGACGTTTCCATTTTTTTTTATTCGTATATCTTTTCCTTTTTTTGGCATTTTTGGGTGCGTACCATTTGAAGTTAAGCTCGCCAAAAACAATAAAAACGATCACACTCCCAAAAAGTTGTTCCAGATGGATCTTGGCATTATTTTCGCCATATAAACGCTATGCAGCTACTGGAATAGTTTGAATTACCTAGATCTAATGTCAAAAGTGACAATCTTAGGATCATTCCCACTAGTTCCATCGTGTTTTAGTTCCATGGAACTAGTGGGAGTTTTTTTTCTCACTAGTTCCATGGAACTGGGCACTGGAACTAGTGAGAACTACGTTCTTATCCTAAATGGAACAGGAGAGAATAGAATGTGGTCAAAACTATCGAAAATAACGAAATTAGCGTCAAATGGAATACGCCCTATGTTAAGGCGAAAATTTACGTCTTTGCCAAGAAATAAAAAAAAAAAAGATTTTATTACTAATTGTACTGGATCACGTGAAACGCTACATTCGGAGAAGAGTTTTTACAATATCTAATACATTTTTGCAATACTTATTGAATATACCATGCAAATACCATAATCATGTAGAATGGGTTCGAAACCTAGGTAAAACCGTGAAAAACGTGTAATTTCATTTGATTTCCCGCCACAGATGTGTTTCCACCAAATAAATATGTATTCGTAATCCGTAAGTAATCATCTTTTATGCAGTTGAGATTAAAATATTTGCATAATCCTATTGACATAACAATCAAGTTCAGGCAAGTGGACTTTGATATCGGCTAACTCGCCAATCGGAATTTCATCCTTAGCATTGAGACGACGTAACATGTTGTCAGACGGTTTAAATTCTATGCAGTTATTGGATTTACTTTCTTTTACTGCATCGCAAGAAAGTAACCGGGATTCAATGGAGCGAGTTGCAAGGTCATTCTTTAATTTGGTTTTTGCTAAATTAACTTTGCTGAACACTCTTTCACAACCAGCGTTTGCGTGAGGTAAAATAAGGAAATCCAGAGCAAATTTTGTAATAATACTAAATTACATATATACAAAAGGAAAACTTTAAGTTATGTGCGGGATTCGAACCCACGTCCGTTCACCCCTTTAGCCGGGGTATGCTCTAACCAATTGAGCTAACATGACATGACGTCATAACTCAAATCTTTCCTATCGTTCTAACCATCGTATTGGGATGGAGCGACATCTATAGTACAACTTACGTTGTACTACAAACAAGACCAATTTTACAATTGGTTTTATACTTGTAAATGATGACGCAACCTTAACATTTTAATATCCACCACTTTAGCCGGGGTATGCTCTAACTAATTGAGCTAACATGACATGACGTCATAACTCAAATCTTTCCTATCGTTTTTTAACCATCGTATTGGGATGGAACGACATCTATAGTACAACTTACGTTGTACTACTAACAAGACCAATTTTGCAATTGGTACTTGTAAATGATGACGCAACCTTGTAATTAAATATTGTTATGTTTGCAATAACGCCTGCTATGCGGATTACATTACAATATTACAAATATACGATAGGAAACATTTAAATCATTTGCGGGATTCGAACCCGCGTCCATCCACCCCTTTAGCCGGGGTATGCTCTAACCAATTGAGCTTACATGACATGACATCATAACTCAAATCTTTTCTATGGTTCTTTAACCATCGTATTGGGATGGAGCGACATCTATAGTACTACTTACGTTATATGTACTACAAACAAGACCAGTTTTGCAATTGGTTTTATACTTGCAATTGATGACGCAACCTTATGATTTTATTCGAACCCGCATCCATCCACCCCTTTAGCCCCGCACATGACTTCAATGTCTCCTATCGTATAGTTGTAATTTTGTAATATGATCCGCATAGCAGGCGTTATTGCAAACATAACAATATTAAAATTATAAGGTTGCGTCATCATTTACAAAGTGTTTAACTCATTAAACAATGAATGCATGTATGTTTATTTATGGGTTTTTCGTGTGACTTGGTTTGTTTACCTAACTAATTTATTTACAATGTTTATGACAAATACAATTATATACATATATATTGTCAGGATTCAAGTTCAGGATTCAGTGTCTAAGTCAGGCAGTGTCAGGACTACCATTTAATTTATTTTTATTTTTAAGATAATCTGCCCTAAATGACTAAACTTTTGAGGCTAAAATCAGTCATGAAACTAATACTATTTCCAAAGCATCTTCATACATTTTTATTAGATTTTTGACTTTACATGACATAAATAAAACAGCAGTAATCGAATTAATTTTAAGTATAGTAATTCTTGGTTAGTCTGAACAACATCTTCGACCACATCATCACTTACCATCAGGTGAGATAGTGGTCAAAGACTAACCTACCAAGCATAAAAAATATATATATATTATGAAACTCGCGAGCCTCCCACGAGATGATCGCGTGCATATTTTGCGCGTGCTCTGCTCCTAAGCGGCGCGCTGTAGAGTTGCGCACCAAACAATTGCAGTAAATGCACGCGTTCAGCTCGTGACGCCGTGTACTCTGACAGACGAAGCACAAAGTGAAGCAACGACAACCATCACTACTATGCACTCAAAACACCAGACAGTTTTTTCAGACCACATCAATTTTTCGCTCGTGCACAAAACCGATATGAACATGGGTTCTTAGAATATATTGAGATGAGTAAAAGACTGATGGGACATAATGTCCCAATGTTAATTTTCCATACCAAAATGCTATGATTTTTTTATTGTTTTCACATAATCAGAAAGAATTTGGGTAAAATAACGTAATACATAAAAAACTTACCTAATTACAACGCAAAAAAACTACTATTTGCACCAAAATTCCATTGTCGTTTCACACTTGCACTTGTTTATATGACCACAGACTATAAACTAATGATGCCGCACTAAAACTACCAACGTTAAATTATAAATCTATAATTACCGAACCGTTTGAGACTGACAGTCCCATTTATAAGGTAAAAACTAAGCTGCAGTCCTATGGTGAATTTGTATGGGACATAATGTCCCATCAGTCCTGAGCTGTATGGGACATATGCATACCAGCAGGTCTGAAAGGGTTAACTAGAGGAATTTCTTTAACTGGCTTTAAATTTGTGTTAAATTTAACACAAATTTAAAGCCAGTAAAATCTTTTAGACTTTTAAATTTGTTAAACGGCAACACTGGCTCTTAGCTGGCTAATGAAACTTGATACTGGAAAAGCGCGGCAAATTTAAAAAATATCAGCATGGCAGCCCTAAAGTAAAAAGGAAAGTTGGAACAACTCACTTTGATACTTTGACATTTATTTTTATTTTACTAGTGGATGCTTGCAATTTTGTCCGCGTTATGACGAGATTAAAAGTAGCTTCTATCACTTGTTAACTCTTTATTAACTCCATACCAAACATCACACGGATACGTCACTCCATTGTGGCGTATTAAAGGAACAAACAGGCTATCAAACGCTATCATGAGTATCAATATTATCATGAGTTTAAATATTTGTAAATCTATGTGAGTATGTATCAAAGAAAACAAGACCATATATTTTTACTGTTTTTTAATCACTATAATCAAAATCTGCATGTAAAAATTCAACATGGAGTGAATCGTCAGAATCACTGGAGTCGCTGCTGTCTCTTAAATTGATGATGAAGCTTTCTAAACTATTTTCAGTTATATGGTCTCTTCTTTTGTACTTGTCTTCCACATGAATGACATGGTCTGTCATTTTTTTCCAATCATCTGCTGTAATACACTCAAAAGATTGTTTTATGAGATCCTCGAACTCTTTTGGAGTTCCTCTTACATTTTTGCTTCCCACATTTCTTTTTGCTAGACTCCATATGAGTTCTATAGCATTTAGGTCACAATGATAAGGAGGAAGTCTTAGCACTTCATGTCCGTTTTGGCTTAAAAGTTCATCAGTTCATAAATAGGCTCTGGTGTGTTCTGTTTTACTAAGCAGAGCAACTCTGCTTTTGAATTGTATGTTTCAAATGAAATACTATTCAATGTAAGCCAATTCTGTATCTCTAACTTTCGATTTTGAGATGTGGGCGCTTTATTTATTATGACAGAATGGTATGATGCATTGTCCATTACAATTACACTTGGTTCATTCATATTGGGCATAAGCTTTTCTTGAGGCCATTTGTTGAAGTTTGTGGAATTCATGTCATGGTGGTAGTCGGCCATTTTCGATTTGGTGCTAAATACTAACAATGAGTTTGGAACAGGGCCTTTCTCTGATCCTGCATGCACAATAATATATCGTTTTCCTGACGATATATTTTCAATTATTCCACTTGTTGATGGACCTTGCCAACATTTTTTAGGCTTATAGGTTTTGTGGACATAAGTTTCATCTAAGTAGATTATTGGCTTGCCTTCTGCACGTTTCGATGCAATGGTACGTGTAGTATATCTGTGTGCCAGGGCAGGTAATAACATTCACTCGTCCATCTGTACGTTCACTCTCTTTGCTATTAGCTTCTAATGTGTGAAAGTTCTGTCCATGCTATTTTATTACAAACAAATAAATAAACGTGTCCCTTGAAGTGCAGTGTGTATCAATTAATTACCTACGCTGCAGGACATACCAATATACAACAAATGGCGACGAGTACGGTGGATTTGTGAAAAAAATCTCGAATCAATATAGTGCGCGTGGGATACAGAAGAAGATAATTTCAGCGGCCATTTTGATCCGTATTACGACCACCGGCGAGGTGCGCTGGGCGTTCATTCAGTGCGTGTTATCTATCAAACTCGAAGTGTCAACGTCACTCTGGCTTTTGTTCATTTGTTTGTTTCAAATGTCAAAGGACAATGTAAACAA
This sequence comes from Plagodis pulveraria, assembly GCA_963890685.1. Classification (NCBI taxonomy): domain Eukaryota; kingdom Metazoa; phylum Arthropoda; class Insecta; order Lepidoptera; family Geometridae; genus Plagodis; species Plagodis pulveraria. The sequence continues at coordinate 20,240,236 of OY982969.1, forward strand.
AAGTTTTCTACGAAAATTTTATAGTGAAATACAGGAAAAAAGGTCTAGTTGGATCCAGAATTTGAGCAAAGAGCAACTAATAGATACATGTGAAGCCCTGCAACTAACGAGTAAAGATTGTACTATAGAAATATTGCGAAAAACTCTTCGCGAACGAGTCAAAAGTGGAGAGTTGTGGTCATTGATCCAGGACAAAATTGAAGATATTAACGAAGGACAATCACATTTACCTGGTGTATATACCAGAATGAGTGCCACCTATGGTCATATCGATAAATTTGATGGTTCAAATAACTTTGAGTTGTTTGAACAACAGTTAGAATGTTTGATAACATTAAACGATATACCTAAACCTAAACAAACACCATTATTGCTAACAAATTTGTCTTCAAAAGTATTAGAAACACTAAACCACCTATGCTCACCAGATAAACCCATTAAAAAAGATTATAATGAGCTTATAAAATTATTGCAAATAAGATACACCAGATCAACATCAACTGCATTGGACAGAGCAGCATTTAGATCTAGAAACCAAAACCAAAACGAAAAAATTGAAGATTACATTATAGATTTAAAAAAATTGGCTAAAAGATGTGAATTTAAAGACCTGGAAGACCAATTAAAAGAAAAATTTATTGATGGAGTAAACAAGCCACTGATTAAATTTGAATTACTAAAAAATGGAGATGCAAGTTTGGAAAAAGTTGTATTAATTGCTAGAACTGTAGAAGCAGCAATGCAGCAATCAAATCTTAATGACCTAGAACCGAGTAGAGAGTCTACACAAACAAGTGAACCGAAAGAAATGTTTTATACCAAACATGATTTATTGGCAAAAACTCAACCTGATAAATCTCTGAAACAGATGAAGCAAAGTAAAAAGAATATAAAATGTTTTGTTTGTGGTAAAGATAACCATTTAAAATCAGAGTGCTCATTAAAAAATAAATTTTGTTCAGAATGTGGTAAACAGGGACATATTTTTCGTGTGTGCCGTGCACGTCAAACAAACCTACTGGAATTGGTGCAGGAAAGTGCTACTGAAGTGGAAAATGACATACACAAATTATTTGAAACGGAAAAGGACAATGCGGAAATGTACTGTATGTATACTAATAGTGTTATAGGTAAGAAAGTTCCACCACAGTTTATTAATATTAATGTAGAAGGAAAGCTACTCCAATTTGAATTAGATACTGGCTCTGAAGTAAGTACCATAACCCTCAGTGACCAGAGTAGTTTCTTTCCCTCCAGAAATATAGAAAAAACCGAAATTTGTTTCAAAAACTTTGACCAAAGTATTTCAAAGCCAATTGGAATGATAAGAAACATTAATGTTAATTGGAACAATTTGCAAAAAGAGATGAGATTAGATGTTTATATTGTTGGTAACGATAAACCTAGAATATTAGGGAGAAATTGGCTAAATGTATTCAACCACTGGCCTTTGGAATTTAGAGAAAATATTTGTCAACAAAATATGAATAGTACATATAACCCAGTAGAAATTATTAAAAATAAGTTTATAGATGTATTTACACCAGGATGGGGTGATTTTAAGGGGGAACACATTCAGTTAAAACTAAAAAAGGATGCAAAATCAAAATTTTTACCAGTAAGACAGGTTCCTTTTGCATTAAAAGATGCCGTAAAAAATGAAATTAAGAGGCTTTTAAACCATAAAAGAATAGAACCAGTAAAATATAGTGACTGGGGGACACCAGTGGTCCCTGTTTTAAAATCTGATGGTTCCGTCCGATTATGTGGTGACTACAAAGTCACACTTAATCCATACTTAGAAATTGATCATTACCCACTTCCCAATATTGAAAATATCATTGAAACTTTAAAAGGTAGGGAATATTACTGTGAGCTTGACCTTAAAGAGGCCTACTTACAAGCTCCATTAGACCCTGCTTCTCAAATGCTGACTGTTATAAATACTGAGCTAGGTACTTTTAAATACCTTTATTTACCATACGGTGTCAATTCTGGTCCCGGTTCTTTTCAAAGACTAATGAGTAAAAAACTAAATCATATTAAAAACACTATTGTTTTCATCGATAATATTTACATGTGTGGTCAGGATTTCAAGGACATGACTTATGTATTAGAAGCTGTATTAACAGTATTAAAAGAATCTGGCTTGAAAATAAAACCAGAAAAATGTAAATTTTATCGAAGAAATATTGAGGTATTTGGATTTAATATCAACAAAGATGGTGTAAATATTGTCAAGGAAAATATTCAACCAGTGGTACAGTTACCACCCCCAAATAACATAACAATGCTTAGATCATTCCTAGGTAAAATAAATTATTATTCTCGTTTTTTAAAGGATATGGCGACTATTCTAGCTCCCTTATATGAAGCAACTAAGTCAACAAAATTTGAATGGACTGAGGACTGTCAAAGGTCCTTTGAAATAATTAAAAATAAATTAGTCTCAGCACAAAGCTTAAGACACTATGATCCATCATTACCACTAATTTTATCTTGTGATGCTTCAGCTTGTGGAATAAGTGCAGTTTTGTCAAACCGTGAGTTGGACAACACAGTAAAACCAATAGCATTCGCTAGCAAAAAGTTAAATGACACTGAAAAGAAATATAGCGCACTGGATAAAGAAGCGATGGCAATTATCTATGGTGTTACAAAATTTTACAATTTCATATATGGCAGGCAATTTGAACTGGAAACGGATAATGCTGCTTTGGTTAGAATATTTGGACCAAATAAAGGAATACCCAAAATGGCTGCCAAGCGCTTGCAACATTATGCTATATTTCTTTCAGCATTCTCATATAAAATCAGACATATACCTACCACAAAGAATCCAGCAGACTATTTATCTAGAGTACCAGTTCAGAACCAAAAGGACAAAAATGTTTATGACAACTTCACTGTTTGCACTAATTATATAGAGAAAAGTTATGATATAATAAACTGGGAAATTATACGAACGGAAACCAAGAAAGATCCGTTATTATCCAAAATAATAAGGTACTGCTATGACGGTTGGCCAAATATTAACTTAATTGATAAAGAATTCAAATCATTTTTTATGAAAAGGAATGAAATAAGTATTGATAGAGATTGTTTGTTTTGGGGACATAGGATTATAATTCCTAACTCTGTTAGAAATCAAATTCTAAATGAATTACATAGGAGTCATTTTGGCAGTAGCAGGATGATTGATATAGCCAAATCATACTTTTGGTGGCCAAAATTAAATGAAGACATAGTAGAGTTAACTAAAAATTGTAAATACTGTTTGTCTTACAGAAATACCCCCACAAAAAGTAATTTAAGGCCTTGGCCCATACCCCCATCACCCTGGTACCGCATCCATGCTGATTACCTTGGTCCATTGTTTGGTAAAATGTTTTTGATAATAATTGACAGTTTCAGCAAATGGCCAGAGGTGTTTCAGATGGCAAATATTGGAAGTGGTCTAACTATTGAAAAATTTAAAGAATTATTTTTAAGATTTGGTTTCCCTGTTCATCTTGTTACTGACAATGGAACTTCATTTACAAGTCAGGATTTTAAGACATTTTGTACAAATGTTGGCATTCAACATACATTCACCCCTCCCTACCATCCAGCCACAAATGGTGCCGCTGAAAGATTTGTGGAGACATTCAAGTCCAATGTAACAAAAATAGTAGAGAGTGGAAAAACACTTAAATATGCAATCAGCATATTTTTAGCTGATTATAGAGTTATTCCTCATAACTCTACGGGAGTCTCTCCTGCCCGACTTATGTTGGGGAGAGAGATAAGAAATCGCTTTTCATTAATTAGACCAGCTCCAATATTTCAAGATCTTTTATTAAAGCAAAACAAAATCGTAGATTCTCAGGGAGGCTCCAGGAATGTACAATTTAAGATTGGCCAGAAAGTAATGACAAAAGATTACCGAAAGGGACAAAAACCTTGGACTGAAGGCATTATCATTGAAGAGTCCATGCCTGGAGTTACCTATTATATTGATGTTCAGGGCCTAAGATGGAAAAGACATGTAAACCAAATCATTAGCTGTGGTCAAAATATGGAAGTTGGTTAGCGTCCTGGTGCACAATTAAAAATTAGTTTTACATGTACTTAGATACATAATATATAATATGATATAATGAAATGTCATAGAAAATGTAATAGCATGTAGTTATGTGTTATAGTGGTAATAAGTTTTAGTTTTATATTACATTGATACTTAAGTATTATGTCTACTAGTACTTGTAATCCAGTTAAAGATACTATATAATAAGTTTAAGGTAAACATAAGTTATTTGTCAAGAACAAATAAATTATCTTCTTCAATGAAGTTTATTTAGTTAGTTTAGTTAAATACTTAGTGATAAACCTTTATTGATTTTGTATGCGGGGAAGAGTGTAGTATATCTGTGTGCCAGGGCAGGTAATAACATTCACTCGTCCATCTGTACGTTCACTCTCTTTGCTATTAGCTTCTAATGTGTGAAAGTTCTGTCCATGCTATTTTATTACAAACAAATAAATAAACGTGTCCCTTGAAGTGCAGTGTGTATCAATTAATTACCTACGCTGCAGGACATACCAATATACAACAGTACGCAAAAAGCGATGTCTCCATGCAGCTATATCATACCGTTCAATTAATAATGAACGTTCATTTTTGTTTTCCTTAAATTCATAACCGTTTTGGCTAATAATATGCGACGGAGAGTTTCACGACATCCACCAAATTCTATACTTTATTTTAACTCTACCAAAAAAGATCTTAATGTTGGTACTTGTTTCCTCACAATGTAAAATTCGTTTACTTTATTACGAATAACATCCATATCGAAACTATCTAAGTTCGACACTTTTGAAGGGTGAGGTCGTTTTTTACCTGGATTCCTTCAGACCCCTTCGTTCACCGCACCTTCTTTTTTAATTCTCTTCAATGTAATAACACTTACATCTGTAAAAAGAATAAAATAAAATGTCAATTATCGTGAGTCTCATAACTAAGAAATAATAGAAAATACACAACTATTAGTACAAAACTAGTCTAAGATTAACGTTGAGTGAAAACTTACCGGTGAGTGAAGATAGTTCTTCTAAGTACTGGTTCTGCGATTTCATCATATCTTTTTTATCTAAATCTGTGATCTTTTCAATTGCTTGTTTTACTTCAGCAGTTCGTGCATTATCCTCAAGACTATCTGTAAAAGAACAATAACATTATATAAAGTAACTAAAACTGATATGTACTTATTTAAAATAAAAAAATATCAAGACATTTTGACCGTACTAACATAAAAAATCAGTCACAGTACGACGTAAACAATCCTGTTTTTCTCGCAATACGGCTTGTTTCACAAGCTTTTTCTCTTTATATTTCGAAATAAATATAATAAAATAAAACAAAACAATAGTTATCGCACTTCACTCTTTATAGTTTTATTCATTTTTATAGCATTAACACGGATATATCACAACAAAACTATACGCAAGTCAACCACAACGAAACATCAACAACGCCATCTTATTGCGTCAGAGATAGGGATACCATACACTGATTCTGATCTTACCAAATCTTTCGGAACACAGCCGAAAATTAATTTCTTTAAAAAAAAATTGCTAAGTTTTTCTCTAGTAAATAGTGTACCTAATTAATTAAGCTATTTATTAGACCAACTTAAGGCTTAGTGTTGCTCTTGAAATGATCCAACACGTACATACGATACTTATTTTCGAAGAATACAATTTTAGCAAACGTACGAATTTTTAAAACTCATTTTATTATAAGTTTGTTTTAAAAATGCCTTTTTGGAATTCATTGTTCCTAAGTACTTTCTGCTTAAAATACCCCAATTTTTAGGGTAAATATCCGATGGTAGGAACACTTTAGTGTTGTCATTAAGTACCCTATTGGAATATACATAGGGTGCGTACCATTTCAGTGAGATTCGCTAAAAACGCTAAAAACGATCACACTCCCAAAAAGTTTTCCACATGGGTCTTGGCGTTATTTTCGCCTTAAACGCTACATCTAATGTCAAAAGTGACAGAAGTGGCAAATTTTAGTGGCATTCTTAGCGTTCTTATCCAAAAATGTCACGGGGATGACAGTTACAAACTATCACGTGATATTCTGATCTGATTTCTGATTTCTGATCACAACCATAGACGCAGCTGTGACCAAAATTATCGAAAATAACGTTCTTAGCGACTAATGGAACATACCCATAGTTGTAGTATATATTCTATTTGATCTATGGTAATCTTAAAGCGACTGGCGAACCATAAAGTAACTTTGTATATACTGAAATAGAGACCAAACTTGACATCCCTAGGTGTTAATAGATTTTTTTTGATGACGTCACGGTTAGTAATGTCCGTATATAACAGATGGCACTAAAAAATATAATAAAAAAAACAGTGCTGCCATCTGTTTTTCATAAATGCTCATCCCAGTTACGCATGGTTGATACTTTGTACCTTTATTTATTTAAATATAGATATATCCATAAGTTTTTATAGATATACTATATATTTAATGTCTAATATTAACCTGTTATCCTATAAATTACTTTCAAGGCTTCCTGCGGGTCGAAACATATAGCATCAAAAGTAAAAGCAGTATTAAGATCCAGCCAAAAACCTACAATGAGCTTGATAACTAAATACAAAAGTCTATAAGTTTATGTATGTTTTATTATCCTAATTTATCTACTTGCAACTATACATAACAAAAAAATATCTTTCCACCTCATTGTAAAAATATCGTATATGGCACCATAACAACGTCCCTATAACGTCCTAAATAGATCACAGCCAGCATAAAAATAATGCACCATTCACAGCTAACTTTAAACTAAATAAATTTAAATTTCTGGCACAGAAAGTAAACAAATCGGCAAGATGCAAAATCAAATAAGAATTGGCTATAGGAATTAGGGATGCTCACCATCGATTCAAATCGATAATATAATTATATAAATGATGCACGAGACTAAAATTTCGTGAATTAATTATTTCGATTTGAATTGAATTATTCTTATTTCTTAATAGAAGCTTAAAGTAAAACAAGCCGGGCAACCAAATTAATTTGCTGATAAGCCTTTTCCTTTTTTGAATCCAAGGCAGAATAACATATAAATTTAGTTTGTGGGGACATTGGAGGCCTCGTCTGGGCTTATCACCTCGAAGTTGTACCTCTCAATACATAAATTAAACATATTAAACCAGTTCCAGTTAGTTAACTCGATTTCCCATCGGTGAGTATTTTGATTTCTATCCGTTGTAAGTTTTACCTTTAATTAATAATATTAGTCTAGCATGTATCGTGATATTTTTTCTTTACTTTTATTATATTCGTATTTCTACGAGTATATTAGTCACACCTCTATTGTCTCTTTATTTGAAATCACGTCAGATTTGTGCTTTTGCCATAAAGTAAATTTTGTATATTTTTGTACAGCGGATTTTAATAAATATCTTCGTTTAGTAGCAGTACGATGTGTATGTACACCCCACACGCTAGGATACGAGAATTATTTGTTGGGTCTCTTCTTCTGTATCAACGGATAAAAAGTTTAATTCTGTAAACTCCGCAAAGCCCACACATCCAATTCAATTCCTCGTTGCTAAATAATTACTCGTTTTTAGTACTAAACACATCACAATCAGTAGTAGCACTGGCAGGATTTTCTCCACTTGAAAGTGATCAATTAATTGAAAGCTCAATGCCAGCAAAAAATACATCAATGAGGATCGTACTCAAAGTAAGTATATGTATTTGGTTCTAACAATACGATCACAATTACTTGCAGCTCGCTCGCAGAAAAGTAATACCAAATGTTTACTTGTCATTTTATTTTACCGGAAAAAGGCACAGCACAGCACAATACCAGCCGGGAAGTAGTCATGAACCATCTTGAGATAGAATTCACTCCATATTAAGATTGCACTAAATGTGAAAATGTAACTTTGGGACATTCTGATTATATACGGAGGAGAGTATGCTCAAGGATGGCTATGCACACCCAGCGATAAAATAACAAATGTTGTATCAAATATACAAGACATCGTTTATAATATAAAAAATGATTTATATCAAAATCATGTGAAAATGTACATAAAAACCCTTTATTTAATATTGATTGATTTTAATGATATTGGGTGCCATGAACATAATAGGAAATTACAAATATTTCTTTTAGACTTCTGTAAACGATTTTTCTTGCATAATTTTTGCAAAGACGTGAATAAAATATTAAATGGCAAGCGACCATTACAAGAAAATGATGATAATGTTAAAACGAGAGCAATGAAAATATTTAAAAGATCACATAAAAAGAAAAATTGAAAGAGCGCATGTTCCCTCATAGAACTTAAACGATTCTGCTACTGATTTGTTCGAATTTAGCATTCGATCACTAACTAAGTGATTCCAACCCTAATTATCACATGGGAAATGTCTGACACCTGTTCTTTTTTTTATTAAGGTATTGGCCTATGTCTTATTTAAGTTAATGCAATTGCCATAATGTATTAACTAATTTCTCCATATTGTATAACAACGCCATCTGTTATTTAACGAAATCCCTAAATTTGAGTGCTATGCTACAAAATATAAAATACGTTAGAGCAATGACTTTGTGTGTATGTCAGATATCTGTTTTATTTGTTTGCATTTCATGCTGTCATTATTTCACATAATTATTTATGAGATTGTATGGTCTGTGGCGAACGAGCTTGTAGCTCCTTATAAAAATAATTGTATCTATTTATTTATTTGTTATTATAAATCGCCCAGTCCCAGGAATCAATTTAATTCAGCATGTGGTATGTAAGCGATCTACTTATAACTTGAATAATTTCACAACAGTTCATACCATCTGCCTGGATATGCCGTTTGCCATATTGTAAACAGAATTTATGCGTAAACATATAAACACAGTAATTAATATTCCAGGAATTAATTTGAGCATGTAATAAGTAAGGGACTGATATCTTGAATAATTTTACAACAGTTCCTGTCATTTGTAACATTTAAGTGTTTTATAGCTGTTATGCTAGCTCACATGAAGTGATGATGTGTTGTGATTGAAGATGTTGTTCAGGCTAACGTACTGCCGTCCGTTGACTAAAAGGTCGTTAAGCCACAGGGGGTCGATTTTGAGCATTAAATGTCATCCTATACAGAAAAAAATTCTCTATCGATCTGTCTTGGAATAATTTTTATCACCTTTTAGAATCAAGAGATAGGTCTAGTAAAAAGGCCGTTAAATGTGGATAAAAACATATTTTACAAAGCTAAATTGACGTTAACCTGCAATATTTAGCTACACGATCACATACAGCCCTTAACGACATTATCATAGTAAAATTGTTACATTCGTCACATAACAAAAAAGACGTTATTTCACTTTACTAGGCTATATAGTCGTTAAAATAATAATGCTATCTTTAAGTTTTTGATTTCATAGCTAAATAATGTTGGTAATCCTACACTATAAAGCAGTTTCACAAAAAAACTACACTCTATGAACGTTAAACTCTGATAACGGCTTTATAGCGTAGGATGGCTGTTTTAAAACCTAATGATTTACTTTACTCAAAAATCAAAGCGCCTTCAAATTATTCCATAAACAACATTTTGCGTACACATCCTTAGCAAAAATTACGTTAAGCGACAATACTTAGCTAAAAAGTCGCAATTTGCTCTCACGTTTCGACCTGCCCCGCACGCACTCTAGTTGAGTGTCACCTAGGTCTATATCGGGTGGACATACGTCACCGGGCAGGTTTTGATTGACGTCAAATGGTTTCAATGGTGGCGAATATTTCTTGCTAAGTTATATTATTATTGCTAGTTTTGTTAGCTTGGCACGGTTTATGTCTATTGGTATGAAAATAATAGTGGTATTACTATAATCAACCGAGTTCTATTGCTATTAACGACTCTAAGTGCAAAGTAGGTGTACCTATTTGCTATATTAACGTGTGGAACAGATATTTCATTGATTCTTACGTACCGCGCAAACAAAACAAGCGAGGAGCGGGAAGAAATGTTACCGCTGCCTCCTTTCTCGGAAATTAAGTCGTCTGTAGCGAGGTTTTTGTGTATCAATCAATCCTTAGTAATATTATTAACGCGAAAGATTGTGTTTAGGTATGGATGTTTGTTTCGCCTAAACGGCTGGAGAGTATTGGATGAAATTTGGTATGGAGATACTATTTTTCATCACCACACGGGTAAAACCGTAGTTTAACAATATGTTTCGCGGTGAATATGATAATTTCCATAACTTGAATCATGTCGTAGTATTTCTTTATTTAATAAAAACATATCGTCATATCATCACATTTATATATCCCGGAAAGAGTAGGCAGATGTTGAGTTTGTTAGTCATGGTAATTATATAGAAGTAAGACAACTTTATGATTCACGTAAAAATTTGCAACAAAGTGATAATCAAATAATTTTCACCTCAGATTTGGAAAAAGTTATCTAATGTTGTCTTAGGTTTTCGCGACTATTACACATATAAATGGTTTAAATCGCGTATATTTATCATTATTTTTGTCCCAGCGTTTCAAACACTTTGCAGTGTGATCACCCCGTGACCACGATTTTATGTGTATGATTTAAACCGTTTGAAGTTGTTTAATTACTAAAGTTATATAATATTACCGAGAATGAATACACTGAAATTGGATATTTTCTGTCAGAGACTTGTCGCCTTTAACCAAACTTTTGCGCCTGTTGGAAAAATAACCTCTGAAATTGGACCGGTGACTGTTATTTGGCTTGATGGGATCTCAGGAAGGAAACAGGAAGACTTCGTGAGTGCGAATAACGTGATGTTCAAAATTTGAACACTTGGCTTGACAATTGCAGTGCCCAAAATAAAAATTGGTTAATGTTTTCGTTGCTAGTTCACTTGGTGAACACTGACATAACAACGACAGCAACAATGTCTTACTATTTTTTCTGACCTGGGCGTACTTTTATGAGCGCTGACCAAATGCATCATCAAGTTGAACTGGCAGTGAAAAAGAAGGGTAAACTCTACGATTTTATAGATTTTTATTGATGCAATAGCTTCCATAAATAATGGAAAAGTGACAGTTGTATCACTTACATCACAATATTTTATTAACTCATATAATTACACCTCCGACAGGTGCATACAAAAACCAAACCCCAGAGGTTATCTAAGAACATGGTTCAGTTTACTTTGAAACATAAAAACTTTGGTCTTCGATACAAAAATGATTTTTAAGACGAATTTACAACATTACAGTTCATGTAATATAGATACTTTAGAAAATCCAAGAGCCTTGTCAATCACCTTTCGGACCATCCCGAAAGATATCAACAAAAACAAAGAATAGATGGTATCATACACAAACTAGCCTGAATAATATACCCATATAAACTATTATTATGGAGAAATTTACCTACAAGTTATGAACATGATCCTGGAAATAAAAATATGCTCAACTAAATAACTTAAATACTGATTTAATGTGCCTTCATAGACTAATATTTAAGTATTACTTATTATAGACATTAAAGTGTAGGTACAAAGAGTTCATACTTACGAAAGTATTTTTAAATACACACATACATAACATCACGCCTCTTTCCCGTAGGGGTAGGCAGATACCACATATTTTCATTTACTACGATCCTTACATATCTCTTTCGTTTCATATACATTCATGTCACTCATCAATCTTATCATACATAAGCGTCGGTTTAGGGTAACCTTCACCTGGCCTTTTTTCAGAACGTATTCAATCTGATTTCGAAATGTTCGCCTAGGTTTTCCCCTTCCAACACTTCCATTCATTTGTTCCTTGTGAAAGTATTTTTATTGAAATTTATTCTCATATTTTTACTTGTACTGTTCTAGCAGTGATTTGGATTTTTATAAAAGCAAGACCTCAATTTATTAATTATGAAATATTATTTTAAATAATCATTAATATTTAATCATTTTACATTCCTGGATGTATAATCTAATAATAAGCATTTAATTTTCTTTGTGGTGTTTGCAATTGTCATTCTAAATATGCGTGTGTAATTTCTACTTTTAAAATACGATGTTTTAAAGATTTAAATGTTATTTATAGTAACTGAGTTGTTTTGTTTCCTAGGAAAATAGATTCTAAGCAATTATGTGTTAAAAATTCTGTCATTTAACTTAAATTTACGAATAATTAACACATTGCGTTTATTTTATTTTGATACATAACGTTTTTTCTTGTGCCTCACTTGAAATGGCCATTTTAAAATACTTAACTAAATAGTCGTTTAATTTCAAGGTTTCTCATTTAACTGCCATTTAGTGTAGTAATTTAAAGATAATATGCTGTTGTATAATCACAAAAACAACGATAAATTACAAAACTAGACTACATAATAGTTAAAAAACTATAACGACATTCTAGCTTGGGTTGGATATCTTTGAAATTCGTTAATATTTAACAAAAAAGTCGTTAAATAACTTTGCGTCTTTTTAGTGTAGATTTTGCATATAACTTCATAACATAAAAAAACTGTGCATATATTTATAGACAATTGCTAGTCTAAAAGGTCACTAGGGTATACTTAGTGGCTTTTTAGTGTAGTATATAAATGGTAAATTAAGCAATTATTACATGGCTAGAAGGCCAAACGAGTTTTTTGTCTATTTAGAACTAATTATTGCAGATATATATTGCTATATTTGATAGAATATAAAAAGAGCTTTCTTTGGATATTTCAAGAATGTTTCTGCGACCAACACCTATAAAACAGCATCAATTTTAAATTTTACCACCGTTTTATGCTCATATCTCAAAACTTGGTTTTGTGGCTTAGCGACCTTTTAGTTAACGGACGGCAGCGTAGTGTTACTAGCTCTCAAGGACAGCTGCCAGAACACAGCGTTAGCTGCTTGGCGACAGATATTTAAGTATATTTTATGTATATACTTGAATATAAGTGGTTTTCATAATAATATTGTATCGCCATCCAGATCTGAGCTATACCTACTGTGTGCTTACCACTAATTCATAGATTGTGGCCAGGTCAAGCCTGGAACTTTTTATCATCACTCATTTTACTGTTTCAGTTCTGAATCATTTCCAAAAGAGTTTGAAAAGACTACAGAAGTCTTGCCCTTTAATAAGTATGGCTTCTCATCCCTACAAGAATTTAAAGAGGCAGAAAAGGATCTTCATCTATTGGAGTGGTTAAAAAAAGCTGGGCTTACAAATGATGAAATAGTTCTCTACCAAGAAAATGAAGCTGGTATATCAGAACATAAAAATAAAATTGAATCAAATGTGATGACCGAAAAATTAAGTGCTATTTATAGCAAAATAAATAAAGTAGCTACTGAAGTTGATAGGTAATAAACATTAACCTTAAATTATAAGATTTTTATGTTAATACTTGATCCATATAATAGCCATAATCTAACAGACTACAGTAAAATTACTGTTTTCTATTGGTGATTTATTCAATATATTTTTATTTGTTTAAATTTTTTTTGTGTATAATAATAGGGTTTGAATTATGAAGTTGCACTCGCTGTGCACCCGCCACTGCACCTGCAGCTGTCGGGGTCTTGGATGTCACTACACAGAAATACATAATATACAACCTGCAGTTGCAGTAGGCAACATCATTTGAAATAGAACCTTGAGGATCTAACCTATTGGCATCGGCGATAATTATAACAATAGAATTGCATTCATAAATTGGCCATAGTGGTCCAGTCCGATGCCAACTTATTAATGCACCCAAGGTCGGGCATTTGTAAATGAAATAAATTAACACATTGGCATCGGCGATAATGATAACAATAGAATTTCATTCATAACTAGGCCATAGTGGTCCAGTACGATGTCAACTTATTAATAATTAATTTAAATAAATAAAACTATTTACACAAAAGGCAAAAAACTTATTACAAATAGCCTTTTTTGATTCATATTAGATTTTTGAAGGGGCTTTATACTATACAAATATTCATTTTTGAAACAAACAAAATGAATTACTTATTAAATTTCATTAAACTTGTGGCAATGATAGCAAAAACATTTTTTTAATGGTATTATTGGATTATTATCAGACACTCATAATTTATTGGTGTTTTGGGATTATCAGAATAAGATCAATGTGAATACATACCCTATTTAGCTAATAATTTCTTAAAGAGTAAATTCCTTTCCTAACAAAATAATTATTAGGAAATATTTCCCAGACTAAAGACCCGGATGTAATTGTGTATTTTTTTGGTTAAAAATAATTCATTAATTCATATTTACAAGTATGTTTGTATTTTTTTAAGTGCTGATGATGACGATGCTCTACCAAGTTCTTCAAAGGAATCATCAGTATTTATGCTACCAAAAATTCAAAAGGAGCAACTGCCATTTTATCCTGAAGGGCATCCTATGAACCAAATCAAGGACATTGAAAAGAATCTGTTTGGTCATTTGAAAAATGATGATATCATGCCAATCACAAAGAGAAGAAAGATTTTGAGACGGCTCGAAAGGAAAAGAGAAAGACTACTTGCTGAAGAAAATAAAATCGATATTGGCACAGTATCCAATACGAGTAAAACTGACAGGCCTGGTAGCTTGTGGGATGTGAAAGAGTTACCTCAAAAACGGACAAAAAAAACAAAATCTAACTTGATTGGTCCACACCAGCCTACTATGTACACTATTAAGGAAAAGAAAATTGTTAGATTAGTACCAGTTGCTCAGGAAAGACAGGAGTACAGAGCTGTGGATATTGTAGTACCAATGAATAATGCAGAAGTGCAGTTACTTGAAGGCACTAAGATGAGTATTGATGATATAAAGAAGATTGAAAGGTTCCAAGATTACGAACCAGGAATTCCTTCAAAGGTAATTTTAGTTTACAACTATTGATGTGTCTTCTACCCAAGTAATGGCTGTGCGGCCATTACTTGCTAGTGACCGTGAGATGCTACAGCTGGCATTGAAAATAGAATTACAACTCTTAAGTTAGCCGGCCTTCACATTCAACAGGATGGTTTTTTTACTGTGGGTATAAATGCACTGCTTTAGAATCTCTAATCACTGGGTTCAATCCCTGAATATAGCAAACTATTGGGTTTTTCTTTAGTCTGGTGTCTGAAACTGTGGTTGTTAGATGTCAATAGGGTTGCATACTAGTTTAAACCAATTCCTACCCTTTCAGGGAATACAGGTGAGGCAATGCGTATATATGATTTGTGATATAGTAATAGCCATATGCCACCTTTCATCACTCATTTCAAGACCTATTCCGCTGCAGCATTTACATGAGACTTGCATATTTACAGTATATACTTTTATACAATCTCTTTAATATTGAATGTTTTTATTTTTGCTTAAAAATATTATGCTTTATTTTTTATTCCTGATAGGCTGTTTTATTTAAGCAGTGATAGCCCAGTGGCATTAGCTATGGGCTGCCTGGGCTGCAGCAGGTCCATGGTTCGAATCCCGCCGCCGGCTTGTGCTTCACCGCATGGTGGAAGTGCGTTTTTGCGAATGCCCACCTGGCTGGCTAGAAAATCTGTCGCCAAGCACTTATCGGTGTGTTCCGGCAGTTGTCCTTGAGAGCCAGTAATTCTAAGTTAAGCCTGTTAACACCTTTGACCACATTATCACTTACCATCAGGTGAGATTGTGGTCAAAGGCATACCTATCAGTAATAAATAAAAAATGCTAGCCTTTGTTTTGACAAATTTAAACAGGTTAGATAATTGTATTTAACCTGTTTTAAGTGGTAGTCAAAAATGTTTAGACTTGGCTTTGAATGAAACTGGCTCTCAATGTTAATAGTTGGTTTGGGACATATAGTGGTAGGGTATTTTGAATTTGAAAAATAGTTTGAATCATATATGCTCACCTACCTGGGTTACAAACTGGGGCATTCCTTTTTGCCGCGGGTGGGTGTGAGTCTTTGCGAAGGGTCTGTATGTGCATGATAGGGCCAATAAACATTGATAGGGCCCGTCCTTTAAGACTGTTAAGGTGTTTACAGTTTTAAAGGACGGGCCCTATCAAACTGGTTGCGCGAAGAATTCGATGATCATAAGCTAATATACGCGTGCATTTATAGCGGTAATGCCGAAGTAGATCAATTTATGGAGTACATTCAGATGACTACCAGATTTACGGTGATTGAGCAGATCTCCACCGCAGAGATCGTAATATAAATTTCAATTTCGGCGTCCGACTCGCCCTTGACCATTTTATCATAATGTTGTCTTAAGTTTTCGCGATTATTACACAGAGTAATTAAACAACTTTAAAATAAATCACGTCTCGATCGATGTTTAAACGGTTTACTGTATCAGCCGGATTGTCCACTGCTGAACACAGCCTCCCCCATTATGGGGGGATTTGCCATAATCGCAAATCCCCCCACAATCGGGGGATCGCAGTGTGAGATATCAGTTCCTCAGAAAGCGCTGCTGCCCACCTTCTAGTGTGTTACTCTTAGTCGCCTCTTACGATACCCACGGATAGAGATGGGGGGGTGACATTCTAGCCCGGCACCCCACGGGCACGCGTAAACGGTTTGAAGTTGTTTATTTACTACATCTTATCATACTTTATTATATACCGTAACTATATAAAATTTTAAAGTTTTATTATAATACTATTTTTCAAATAGTCCAAAAATGAAAAGAACACGATTACTGGATAGGATACCCCATTTTTTCTTTTTTGTATTATTTAGTAGGTTTTCCGTTATAATTCTATTAATATTTTAACTGGCTAGTGGCTAGCTATTAGAGCCGGCGCTGACTGTCGTCGCAGCATTCCGAAGCATGCAGCGGCACGTCAGTCATCCCGCCGCGCCGCGCTCAAACCGCGGTGTTTGCGGCGCGGCTGCGGCTCCGTCTGAACAGAGCCTAAAGTGGCAAACTTGCTATGATTATACTACAATATTTTACATATATCAATAAATAGTAAAATCCGGCTATGTGCAGGTTGGACACCCGCTAATATCATAACACAATATCTGAAAAAGAAAAAAAAAAATTGGTGCATATGTGAATTCTTTTGGTACAGAATCCTCAGTGTACTAGTTCAACTGACATGCTCTTTCGACCAGTATCAGCTTGACGAGCGAGTTCTGGGACAGCTTGTACAATTTAGATTTTTTTTCAGATCCTTTACCTGAAGAACATTGCACCTTCAGTTAGTCAGGAACAGCTTTCAATCATGTTCAACCAATTCTTGCTGGCTAATGGAGGACCAATAGATGTACGTTTGATGACTGGCCGGATGAGAGGACAAGCTTTTGTTTCTTTTCAGTGTAAGTTTTTCTTTATGCATCCCACAGATAAAATATATACCATGATGAAAAGTGTCCTGCGTAACCTAAAATATCTATATTTCTAGTTCCAAATCGGTTGAGCAGTTTCAGTGTGAAAGAGTAACAGACATTTACAAACTCACTCACAAACTTTCTCATTTATAATCAACAACTACTGGTAGATTCTATTAAAATTCTCTAAACTATGGCAGTTCTTATCATGTACACACTAATAAGATTATTCTATTGAATTGCGGTTAACTTTACACCAGTTGATGACAGCACCAAGTTACACGATTTAATCTGCGTTAAACATATGCACTATTAAACTGAAATGTCAAATTTATAGACCAACTCGGAAGCTTTATGTATAGGAATTTGGTTTTTTTTTAGAACAGAATAAGCACTACCATAATTTTAAAAATTCTTATAAAATGTACAATTTACTCTCAGATCTTGGTGGAAAGTGATTTGGTAGATATTGGCTTTCTAAACTTGAATGCATTTTATAAAGTAATATTCAAATTACAATGCTTTTTACTTCTGCATACAATTTCTCACAGACAATTAAGTCTGAGATTTAAGGAATGGCCGTCATCAGGGCGAGACTATCATATTCGATTTAGCGCAAAATTTCAAAAAGTTAGTGCTCTATTTGTGCTCAAAAACTATAATTTGTGTCAATCTAAAAAGTAGCACCGCCAGATGAAGTTTCGTTTAGCGTGGACAATGCAGCAAGCTGAATCCTGTTGACTAGATAAATATCTCGTAAACTATGGAGGCACAATTGAAATTTTGAGCAAATTTGGAGATGGTGGTCCCACCCTGGTGGCGGACATATTTTAGGGTTAAGGTCCTGTTTCCCTTGATGGTCCTCTTTGGACAGACGTCAAGACTATATCGGTGTCGGCGTATCTCCCAGGTGGAGAGACACCAGGACATTTTAATAATATTTTACGCATTCAAGTGTACATGGTAGAGTGCGTACATTTTGAGGCAGTGATAGCCGAATGGTAATAGGTATATACTGCCGTGGCGCAGTTCCATGGTTCGATCCCTGCTTGAGCTTCACAGCTTGGTGGAGGGGCATTTGTCTTACCAATTCTAAAATGAACACTTAAGTCATCCAATAGTGTATGTTATTGTGATGGAACAAGCGCGTGGCCCACCTGATGTTAAGCGGTATCCTCTGCCTATAACAGATGCATTTCAATCACAAGTGACGAACTGCACTGCGCCCATCACCTTGAGACATACCTGTTAAGTCTAATTTTGCCTGTTATTTCACTGGCTCTCAAGGACTGCTGCCGGAACACACCGTTAGGTGCTTGGCGACAGATTTTCTACTTGAGGGTGGTCGCTAGCCAGGCGGGCATTCGCAAAATGCCTTTCCACCATGCGGTGAAGCTCAAGCTCTGGGCGGGATTCGAACCATGGACCTGCTGTGCGGCAGTTCATAGCCAATGCCACTGAGCCATCACTGCTGCATATGAGATATTGTGTGATTTATGCAATAAAACACAAAATGAATACATATTACAATTATTTATTTCTACCCTCAGCTGAAGAAATAGCAATACAAGCACTGGAAGAAGCAAATGGAACAATCATGAGCGGAAGACCCATCATTGCACAGTTTGGCCGCAACACCAACAGAATACAAGACGATAACAGATAAGCATCTTCATACAAAATTGGAGTACCAGAAATGTACAAAATAGAATGCTGGCATAGCAATATAGACTATCGAAATGAGTTCTGATGTAAAAAAAACTATAGATTAAGATCACTTAAAACTATGTTATATTTACCTATATATACTGCACCTACATCTATTTATCTTTGTAAAATATATATAGATATCAAACATTTTTGAAAGCTACTTAGTGGCATTTTCTATGTTTCTTGTGTTTCTACTGCATTGGAACTCGCCCTGCAATTTTGTCATGAAACCACTAAACCTAATAAATCCTAGTATTTATAAGGCAAATTCACAAAATCTAGAATACCACAATATACAACTGTAATTAATTACATATATAGTGGACATTTGAAGTATTTTACAATATCAATACATTATGTTCACAAAAAAATAATCTAGTCAACTATGAACTGGCATAGTTCATGTATGTAATCCAGAAAATCAAGTTTTTAATACTTATTTATAAATATTTTAATTACTAAACGATAGTCAATGTATTCTACTTATATAAAATGACCTCTATGCGAATTTCCTTCTTACCTCCCCGCGGCGCTGTTGAGTACAAACCGTACCAATATGACGTCATCGACGCCAGCAAATGATTATTTTACAGAATTTGTTACTACAACTATTGCAACCCAAAATACCAAAATTATCTGCTGAATTATATTCTTGAAAACAGCGAAACATATCTTGAACTTGGATTGAGGAGAAAATCAAAACAAAACTATCACTTATTTGGTTCAACAAATATTGCAACACAATGGTAGTAATACTGGTAAGTGGGCTGCAGCATTCAGACTGTCTGTGGGCCTGCAATGGCCTTTAGGTCGCCTAAAACTTTCGTTTTAGTAGCTGTAGTGTTTTTTATATTTTTAATAAAGAAATATCGCCAGTAACAAAATTAAAATTTGATTTAGCAGTGATATAACTTATTTAACACCAATAAATTGAAAATTTCAATATTCTGTATAATTTTTACACAATACATTGTCTCGTTCTAAGCATGATAATATAAATTACTTCCAGTGGGTTGTGAAGCCGCAAACCCCAGAATATCATTGTACATTTTGAATTTTGCTTAATATATTAATTACCACAATCCATGTTCAAGTCAGGTATGTTATTGTGACGGAACAAGCCCGAGGCCCACCTGATGTTAAGTGGACTAACCTCTGCCTATAACGGACGCATTTCGTCAGCGACGAATTGCACTGTGCCCGTCACACTGAGACGTCCAGTTGTTAGGTCTCATTAGCCTATAATTTTTCTGGCTCTCAAGGACTGCTGCCGGAACACACTGTAAGGTGCTTGGCGACAGATTTTCTACTTGTGGGTGGTCGCTAGCCAGGCGGGCATTCACAAAATGCCCTTCCACCATGCGGTGAAGCTCAAGCTCTGGGCGGGATTCGAACCATGGACCTGCTGCACGACAGTTCATAGCCAATGCCACTGAGCCATCACTGCTTCAAGCTTGCTGCTTCTTGATAAATCCTTAGTGTTATATTTAGTTTCCTTATATTATAATTATATTCAATTATATGTATAACTTAAACTAATAAAGTGTCCACAAATAATGCACTCATCTTGAATTTTCACTTATAAGTGTCCATAGTCTGTTCTTCCTTGAGTAACAATTTCTTTATAGACAGTTTTAAAAGTTGTATTGGATATGTGCCACAAGCGTCACTGCAAGTGAAATAATTTAAAAAATAGGTCACATGGAAACTTAAGTTTAACCTGCAAAAGATCTGGTTTCCACTGTAACATACCTTTGTTGTCTCAACACTGCACTTCATATAACTATATTCTCTTACAAAAATATGTATAAGTCAAACTGTCTATAAGTAAAGAGTGTGGAGGTTTACAGGTAAGTCCACCTATTGTCCGTCCTTGGAAACAGACTTGCGCCGCCGCTTCGCGACGCGTTTGGCCGTTGATCATTCGCCCTCTTTCTTGACTTGCGGCTCCTCAGCTGTAAAATATAATTTAATTTCAATATGGCAATAATCTATGTATGAACATTTGCTAAGCGAATAAGCTTCCAAATACACAATGCACGCAATGGACAGTTTCACGTGACGCTACCATCAAGACATTCGCATTGCTTCAAAACATAAAAAAAAGTTTAAAACACATAAAACTTCTAACATCCCCATTTATATTACTGCAGATAAGTTGGCCTTTGGTTACAGTAATTTAATGGTAAGGGATGTTTTGGTCGAAGGTAGGAATTGGACAGATGACGGAACGGAACAAGCCCGAGGCCCACCAGATGTTAAGTGGACTAACCTCTGCCTATAACAGACGCATTTCGTCAGCGACGAATTGCACTGTGCCCGTCACACTGAGACGTCCAGTTGTTAGGTCTCATTAGCCTGTAATTTTTCTGGCTCTCAAGGACTGCTGCCGGAACACACCGTTAGGTGCTTGGCGACAGATTTTCTACTTGAGGGTGGTCGCTAGCCAGGCGGGCATACGCAAAATGCCCTTCCACCATGCCGTGAAGCTCAAGCTCGGGGCGGGATTCGAACCATGGACCTGCTGCGCGGCAGTCCATAGCCAATGCCACTGAGCCATCACTGCTTCGAGAATTCCCGCGATAATATACACATGATGTGGCATAATAAATGTATAATATCATAGTAGGTACTTGCGGGTAGAGGAAGTTGTGGTGTTTCAGAATAATATGTTTTATGTTAAGTAAAAGTCCCTCGGTTTTCGTGATATTCAATATTTACGAAATTTCATAAAAATTACACCCTTTGCCACACTTTTTGGTGGCAAGACACCAATTATAGAACTTTTTTTTTGTATAGTATTCCTGGATAGATGCGCTATCTAGTGTACACTATGATTTTTGGGGCGCATGCATAGATTTTTTTTAAACTTAGATCTAACTGAACAGTCTCGTTTTGCTTATATTTTTCCTAAGTTTAACCTAAATAGGTGGAAAGATATTGGTTACTTGAGTATCAAATTAAGGCAACAAAAGGCTTGTTTCATTGAGACTCTGAAATAGTATAACTCACTGTATTTCCAGCATTAGCTACATAATACATTCCTCTTACAAATTAAATATATTTACTGCCACATCCTCTAACCGAAGGTACTATATTATCTATTCATTACGCCATGGCCTATATAGTATAATATTATACGATACCCCTATGTATAACGACTGCCACACTAAAACGACTGAGACGACCGACGCGACGGCGAAGGTTCAACGTACCCTTCGAAGCACGTGGTGCGCTCAGCAGTAGTAAATGCCATTAGCCGTCTCACATCAAAGTAGTGACCGCAGTTAATATTCCTTAACCTACTTTATAGGTTAAGAACGACTATGCAAGCGAGCATATATAAAAGATCTTCAAAGTTTGCGATGGGAGTTAAAGAAGTGTAAGTAAAATGAGCGTGTTTTCTCCGCGTTACTCACGTTTGACCTCATGGTGGGGGGGCGCGTGGTGCGGCGCGTAGTGTTCAGGCGGCGGGGGCGGGGGCCCAGCGGGGCCGGGGGGCCCGGGCGGGTAGTACGGGTGCGGGGGGTAGCCCCCTGGGAACGCGCCGCCGTAGCCTTGGTAGTAACGCCCGCCGTACGGAGCGCCGTATGCACCTACTGGAAAGAACAACCATCACAACTGTATAATGTACGTCATTGAAAGGGAAGCGCGGCACAAGAGTCTTCTTCATCATGGTTATGTCAAGTCCGTCTAGAATTATGGTTAATGTCAAAGGGACTCCAAAGTATTTTTTTTTTATGCCTGATAGGTTAGCCTTTGACCACTATCTCACCTGATGGTAAGTGATGATGTGGTCGAAGATGTTGTTCAGGCTAACCTAGAAGTACTGGCTCTCAAGGACAGCTGCCGGAACACACCGTTAGGTGCTTGGCGACAGATTTTCTACTTGAGGGTGGTAGCTAGCCAGGCGGGCATTCGCAAAATGCTCTACCACCATGCTATAACGACTGCTATCCTTAGACGACAACCGGGACCGACGGCTTAACGTGCCCTCCGAAGCACGGAAACACTCAGTAGTAATGTCACTAGCGGTCACCCATCCAACTCATGACCGCGCGCGACGTTGCTTAACTTTGCTGATCGGTTGAGAACAGCTAAGTAAACTTCGCTACGAGCGCTTCAATCAGTGTATGGTGGTCAAAGATGTTTATGACTATGGCTAGTGTTAAAGAGAGACCAGTGTACTATGTCTAAATTTACAAACTTAGAAGTGTATATAAACACCTACATTTTCCCAAGCCCTTCGACTACTATATACCGTATAGGTGGTGTGGCAAAGTTTTTTTTCTTACAAAAAGTGTATATGATTGGGGTAATTTATTCGAAAAAGTGGTTATCAGGAATAACCTATAAATGGAACTGGCTGTTAATGACAACTGTAAGACGGCACCAGTAGGAGCTTGGCGTCAGATTTTCCACTTGAGGGTTGTAGCTAGCCAGGCTAACCATGCATAAAATAATGAAATAAACAGCAACAGCAAAAATGTCGGGAGATAAATTATTTTTGACTTGGTCATTAGTTATTTAGCAAAATGCTTTTTTCTTAATTTTCCCAACACGAGAAATATATACCTGGAGGTCCCGCGACTTGAGGCGGCGGAGGCGGAGCGCCGTGCGGGGGTGGCGGCGGGCCGGGGGGAGCGTTCGGGTTCGGTGGCATCATCATAGCTACAAAATAACAACCAAGCGTTAATTTATTACAAAGTTTTGCAGGGAAATCTAAATTGATCTTGAAGCAGTAATGGCTCAGTGACATTGGCTATAAACTGCCGCGCATCAGCTCCATGGTTCGAATCCAGCCGCAGGCTTGAGCTTCACCACATGGTGGAAAGGCATTTTGCGAATGCCCGCCTGGCTAGCGACCACCCTCAAAAAGAAAATCTGTCGCCAAGCACCTTACGGTGTGCTCCGGCAGTAGTTCTTGAGACCCAGTGAAATTACAGCCACATGACACTTAACAACTATGTCTAAAGGTGACGGGCGCAGTGCAATTTGTGACGAAATGCATCTGTTATAGGCAGAGGTTAGTCCGCTTAACATCAGGTGGGCCTCGAGCTTGTTCCGTCACAATAACATAAAAAAATGAATTTTTTTCATTAACTTCTCTATTCTCTATTTTTGACTGCAAAAGTGGAGGTGTATGTTATTTCGACTTTTTTAAATGTATGTCACGTGAATACTCCTCCAATTATGAATTGACATTGATTATTCTTTTTGTTTGATAGTTATACTTAAGAAGTAGAGGCGAAGGTAGTTTGGTTATTTATATCAAAATAACTTAGGTAGTTATTTATATAAAAATACCATTGCATTTCATACTTTTCAATAAGTATGTATGTTTCTTAGCTCCAATTTTTCAGTTATCAAATAGATAACATTCATATACCAATATGTCTGTATATATATATATTGTTTTGCTTTAATATAACAAACTGAAATGCAACCAAAATATCATGTGCAGGAAGGTTATGGAACTGGACATGTTTCGCTATTTCTTTTTAACAACTGTACTGTATAGTCCACTGCTAAACACAGCCTCTTACGGAGGGGTTTCCATAATCTCCACGCTTGATAGGCGTCTTGGGGATCGCAGTGTGAGATATCAGTTCCTCAGAAAGCACTGCTGGCCACCTTCTGGTGTGTTACCCTTAGTCGCTTCTTACGACACCCACGGGTAGAGATGGGGGGGTGACATTCTGGCCCAGCTCCCCACAGGCTTTTTTTTAACAACTAAGATCTAATAAATGATATCAGCAGTTGCTACAGCTTCCTCATCCATTTTTTGGCACATTAGTTGCGACTTCTGTGGTTGAACACAGACTGAATGTTTCATGGTCATGTGGACTGATCGAGAATTTAGCCGCAGATATGTTTTATCATTTTTTTTTTTTTTTATGTTGTTGTGATGGATCAAGCTCGAGGCCCACATGATGTTAAGCGGTATCCTCTGCCTATAACAGTATATTTCATCACAAGTGACGAACTGCATTGCGCCCATCACCTTCAGACATACCTGGTAAGTCTCATTTAGCCTGTTATTTCACTGGCTCTCAAGGACTGCTGTCGGAACACACCGTTAGGTGCTTGGCAACAGATTTTCTACTTGAGGGTGGTCGCTAGCCAGGCGGGCATTCGCAAAATGACCTTCCACCATGCGGTGAAAGCTCAAGCTCTGGGCGGGAATCGAACCATGGACCTGCTGCGCGGCAGTCCATAGCCAATGCCACTGAGCTATCACTGCTTCAAAATAAACGGTTAAAACCTCTTATCTACCTGATGATGCCTCTTTCAATGTATCGAGGGGGCTTATGTTATAACTTACGGTGATGCGGTGGCGAGGTGATGTGTGGCGGGTGTCCCGGCGCGGGCTGGGCCGGGGGCGGAGCGCCCGAGGGCGGAACACCTGGCTCTGACAACTTGAGCGCTTGGGGTTTCTCTTCCTTTATGTTCACTGTTGACAACCACAAGCTAATTTTAGTCGGAACTATTTATATCTTGAGTAAAACTGGATTACCCAAGAACTTTTAAGCCCATCTGCTACACAAGAATTAGGTAATATTATATTATTATGTTTTTGTAAATTGATTAATAAATCAACTCTTACAATAAAAGAAAAAACGGTCAGCCATAGGAGTTGAACAAATTATACGGCATGGTGATCTTCGTGAGTTTATGTCTGTTTGGCGCCCATGCTTTAGCCGTTTCTCATATTTTTTGCAGAATTTTGATATATGACAACAATGGGCAGCTATTACGAACTTTATCAATAGTATGCTATCTTCTTTTAACCTTTTGATATTTTTTTTGAGATTTCAAAATTTTTTTTTTTGAAAAAAAGAGTTTGTCTGGACGAACAGAGAAATGTGGAATCAAATCAATCAATAAAAATATTTTTGTATATATAACATACTAACCATCAGTATCTTGACCGTTGACAGTCTCTTCAATAGGTTTTTCTGGTTCCTTGGACAGCTCTGTGGTAGTGTTACCCTCACTCTTCACTTCTGTTGTAGATACCTTGTCTACTTGTGTCGGGGGGTTTGGCCCGTTGGTCTCAGCTTTGGGCTGAGTTGGATCTGTGTCTATCGCCTGTGGGAAAGAGAATAAAATATACATAGACGGCACTGAGGTAACATAGATTATTTGAAAAAATTGTGATATTACGAGTCTCGAGTGGTTACCACACTACACCGGAAGACGTAGAGTTGGTAGGTCCCCCACTAGGTGGACTGACGACATCGTTAAAGTCGCAGTAGCCAATGGTTACAAGGGGCTAATAGCCGTTCTTTGTGGCGTTCTATGGTGGAGGATTCGTCCAATAGTGGACGTCTTCCGGCTGATGATGGTGATGTATGATTATTGTCAGATCTCTTACTCGATCATGTACTTTTAATATTCCTCACTACTTTGGTTTCTACAAGTTAATATTGCAAAAAAAATATCTAGATTTCTTGACACTCAGGTTTAGGATGAGTTGAAATGGAAAACGCCTTATTTGTAGGAGAAAAAACCTAGCAGGGGTAAGTTTTATGAAGTTTGTTTTTAAGCACTAGATTTGTTTATTATAGAAAATTGTATTTGTGAATTTTATCAGAAAGAAACGTTATTGGGTTTGGTACTTTAACCCGGCGAGGATGTGGTAGGGTCAATTTAACCCTGCTCATTTTGTTTGATGTACAGTTTTTTTACCTGTAGTCGCATGCTGTTGAGTTTATCAGTAGCTGTAGTCAATAAAATACTCTCCCTTTTTCCCACCTCCACTTAGTCGGGTGCAACACGTGCAAGCAGGTAAACGTGCGCAAACTCAAATAGCGCAATTATGACCCATATATAGAGATGATTAGTAGCCTAAAAGACTGGATAATTACTGATTTTGTGATAAAACATGATATATCATAATAATAACAAATATTTTAGAAGTATTTTAAGAAAACATTTAATTAATTATTTAATAAAACACTTAAAAAATCTTTATAAAAATGATATATATCTAGTGACAATTCCGCCTAATTTCCTATTAAGCCGACGTGACGTCACAAACGCCACGCAGCCAAACCGGAAGAGTATTCGACGCGTTTCGCTTCTAAACGAAGCATCCTTAGGAGGTCTTGACTCTACGAGCGCACGATCGAGACAAAAGTCTCGATCGTGCGCTCGTTTTTTTTGTTTGTGACGTCACGTCGGCTTAATAGGAAATTAGGCGGAATTGTCACTAGATATATATCATTTTAATAAAGATTTTTTAAGTGTTTTATTAAATAATTAATTAAATGTTTTCTTAAAATACTTTTAAAATATTTTTTATTATTAAAAATGGATTTCCGCAAAGTAACGCCTGAATCTATTCATGATATATCATATAAATTCCTACCAAAAATTACCAATTACTTGTAATAATATTTATATGAGTTGTTTTTTTTAATGTATGGCAGAGTCCTGCTAAAGTTGATTAAAATAAGACTTTTTGTAAAATTGCGCGTAATAGTGTTTCTTTTCATGAAAATCCTTATATAAATAACTAATGCGTAAGTTAACTTCCTATCCTATGTTAAAAAATTGCAATGAATACTTTTAAAATATGAATTAAATACAGGGTCATCAAGACACTCCACATCCTCGATGTACCCTTTTTGTACCACATCCTCGCCGGGTTAACTAAGAAGGGTCTTGGATATATTATTCTACTCCTCATATCTTGATTTTACTTAACAATTATAATAATAAAGAAATTAAGGAACTTCTGGCGTGGGGTCAATCTGACCCCAGAGCATATTTAAGCGTTCATATTTTTTTAGTTTATTGAATCTACCAGCTTTGTCGTTTTTTCAAGTAGCTTTATAAGTTGTAGTGAACTTCAATACTAGGAACGGGCGCGTCGCTGTCTAGATCGGTTGTAGCAGTAGTTAGAACCGACGCGAATTTTCTAGTAATTTCCCTTTACAATTTGGCCCACGTAAAATTCATAACAGATGCCACATCTGTCCAAGATACATAGATAAAAAAAATAGGTTCTGTGTAACAAATTGAATAATTAATGATACCTTTGCAATGAACATCAAAGTGTGAGATGCTAAAATTGTAGGAATGAAAAGATGATTTCTATGTTGTGTTCACTGCACTGAGAAAAACGACTTTAAGGCTTAAATCAAATTTGACCTTTTACCGTTGAATTGTAACTACGTAATAACCATACCTAAATAACGAATTCACAACTCTTAAGATGATTTTCACCAATCAATAAAAATGTACCATTTATAATAAACACAACCGTCAAAAACACCTTCCGCCCCTATTGAGTATCCACCGGTCTGCCGGATTTCCCTTATGTGTCCCAACCGGCCTGCCGGAGAGCGGTCAATAGTCGTGTTTACATATTCACCATAAAATCTGCGTAAGTTCGATTTTCATAATTCAAACGGTTTTCGTGAGGATGGATCCTTGGCTATGCGAGAAAAAATCCATAATATTCTGATATAACAGAAAGTATGTTTAAAATTGATATGAAATCTGAAACCAGCTCAAATTTCATTTTGGCGCCAAAATTTTGTATAGATTTATGTCATTTAAAAATAATCTCGTAACTACTTCTAAAGTAATTAACCTAGAAAGCTGTAATTTTGCATTTGTATAGGCAATAAGTCAATAAAGATGTTAAAAGAAATTAAAAGGATAAGGATTGATAACTTTTTTTTTTATAGATTTTTTTATTTGACCCCTGTTTTTGTTACGGCTGGAATTCCGGTGGTCTAAAAAAAAGGTTTAGTGTGAAGCTTGTATATATCCGATCGTTATTATTTAAACGTTGTTAGTAAGCTACTATCATTGGCTATACAACGAAATAAACCGCATTACTCTATGGTAACGAGAAGTTACTCAAATCATGAAATGAAAAAAAATAACTTTCACTCGATGCATTTTGCCGCGCAAACACTCACCGATCGAAATTTACGTAATAAATAATCTCGTAACTACTTTTAAACCTGTAAACCTAAACATCTGCAACAATTCAAGTGTATAGATTACATCTGAATAATCATATCAAAAGAAAAACCAAATTCGTAGGTGGTATAGTTTTTGAGAAAAAAAATAAAATCCGCTTATGTACAGTTTTCCCGCCAAAATTCTTAAAAAAAATCGCGTTGTTTTAATCTCGTTATTACTTATAAAATATTTATCCTTACAATCTGGTATTATTCATGGGTAAAGAACCATAATAAATACACACATTAAAAAAAAAAACAAAGTTGTAGGTGGAATAGTTTCGGAAAAAAAAAATTAAAAAAATATATAAAAAATGCCGTTTCCCGCCATTTTCGTCGTCTGTTCAAACCCATTTTCCTGTAAAATTTTCCATGAAAAGGTCTATTTTCATTTCTTTTCCCGTAAAGAGAATATGATGAGGATTGCATTGGTACCAAGAAGTTTATATGTTGATTGGAGACTGCCACAAATAAACTCGATTAAAAAACAAAATACCTCAAAATCTGGAAAAATATATTTTTATTCGCTGTTTGATCCACTCAAACTAAATGTATGAAAATGTTATTTTTTGTATGGTATAGGTAATATATTGGGGTATGGGGATGTTAGGGTGACATGTTTAGGTAATGGAAAACTACTTAGTACTACAAAAAAACGTTACGGGGCGTCGCGGGATAAAAAAACGTGAGCAGTTTGGACGATTTCGTCATAGGAGGTGGACAGATTGGACGCACGAGGGGATAGTATTTTCAGAATTGAACTTGTTATACGATAATAATTGCCGTATTGACCATAAAATATACCTTACTTTTACGGCGGTTTATATACGGTGATTATCACTATAACGTACGACTTAATCAACCTCATCGAAAAGTCAATATTTAAGAAAGACCACAAAATACACCTTAAATGAAGACGAAAAGAAACATTCGCCTTCACTGATCTCGTTTAACGTCTTCTAGTTGGAAGGCGTTTTTGAACGTATTTACGTTTGGTCGGTTTTGTGCCTTCATACCATATAAATTGGCCGTCATTAGGGCGCTTTTGATTTAAGATTTTTCTCAGTGTGTGTACAAGAAAGCTAAATAACAATGTTTAATGCAAACTTGCTACTAACTGTTAAATCAATTCTGACAAAAACAATAACTGTCATCACGATGGACCCAGCAGCCAAACAATGTATGTAATGTAATCAAACTTAGTGTATCATGTGCAATGGATCTATACCTGTTTCTTATCAGCAGCCCCCGAGAGTGGCTGCGTCGCGGGGTTGACACCACGTTTCATTTGCTCCAAGGACCGTTCCACCATCCGCTGGAATGTCTCCTCATCTACCGCTGGTTTGCAATGCTAGAAATAAAACCAATGTCATCATCAGCATTGGGTAGAGCATCCCTATGAGAAGAAAACTGGACAAATGTCTTAGGCTTGTGTTAATAAATGCATCAGTTGAGCTCGATAATAAGATGTAGTTTTTGACTGATGTTACATACATTAAATGTAAATTACATCTTAAGAAATTACGGAAATTACAGGCACATGAGACTTAACAGCTATTTCTCAAGGTGACAGGTACAGTGCAAGTCGTGTCTTGTGACGAAATACATCTGTTATAGGCAGAGGTTAGTCCGCTTAACATCAGGTGGCTCGCGTGCTTGATCCGTCACAATAACATAAAAAAAAACGATGTCAACTTTGAGATGCATTTATTAATACAAGCCTTGATCAGTTACGACAAAGTAACACTTTGACAGCTGTCACAACATATTTTAATGCACCGGCGCGGGCGGTCGGCGGTGGCAAATGGGAATTACCACGATAGACATATGATGTCATTGAACATTAGCCGATTGAGCATGAGGAATAACTGCTCCCTATACATTACCGGTAATGTACGATGAATAAGTCAAAATTTGTAAATCATCATACTAGTATTATAAATGTGAAGGTGTGTGAGTGAGGATGTGAGTGTGTATGTTTGTAACTCTTTTACTCTGAAACGCCTGAACTGATTTAGATGAAATTTGGAAAATAGTTTAGATCCTGGACTATCACATATGATACTTTTCATAAATATTATCACTTTTCATCATCGTCATACATCTACGCGAGTGAAACCGCGGGGCGCAGCTAGTTGGTACATTAAAATCAAACTTTTAATTTTAAAACTGTTATGTTTGCAATAACGCCTGCTATGCGGATTACATTACAAAATTACAAATATACGATAGAGAAAATTTAAGTCATGTGCGGGATTCGAACCCGCGTCCATCCACCCCTTGAGCTGGGGTATGCTCTAACCAATTGAGCTAACATGACATCAATCTTTTAATATCTTAATGTTTTTTTTTATGGGACTGTGAAGGCACAAGCACGAGACCCACCTGTTGGTAAGCGTTAAACCTCTGCCCATAATATTTCGTCACAAAAGACGAAATGCATTGCGCGCGTTAAACTAAGACTATTGGTTGGTTATGATTGGCTACATTATTTCCTTTAGTAGTGTTCGAAAGGGGTGACATGGAACAGTCATTATATCATTATGCAAGGAACTGTATGGACTAGATTCAAATGTTATTAGTAGTTTAAATAGTAACCTTCTTGAGTTCCTCCTGGAAAGTCTCACTGCTTTCAATGAACTTGCGTTTCTTGGCTTCGAACTTCTCCTCGATTTGCTGCAGTTCATCTTCAAGTTTCTTCTGGTGCATTGTCAGTGATTGGACTTGTTTCTTCAATATCTGTTGGAAAACGAAAACTTTAGGGCAGAAGTTTGTCCATTTAGTATATTTTACACAAGTCATTTCCATTTTGGATTAACAATTTCAATGGCAAAAACAATTGTTAAATTTACTTAAGCATCACATCAACCGTAACGTTTAAATTTAATCGGGCACTAAAGTCTCAAATATAATAAATAATTAATAAATTAAAATCTCTATTCCACTAAAAGGATAGAACAAGATTGAGAATAACGCATTGAGTTTAGTAGCAGGCGGAACCCAATTGCAAAATTAGGTAAAATTAGGTATTAGTTAAATTTAGCATTAATGCGGTATTCTGATAGAATGATAACAAAGGCAATTAACTCAATTAAACTATTTATTGAAATAAAAGTTTGTAACAATATATGACTGTGCACATGTGAGATGAGAGAGGGAGCCTATCAGCTATAGACAACTGACGCCAGGGACATTGCTATTAAATAAAGCGCAGGCGTCCATACTTTCAACATCCTCTCCTGGACGCAAACGCTCTAAAACTAAACCCATTGAGGTGGAGAAGTTTTCATGCTTTGGTCGATGAAGCCCCTTTGTCAAAATATCAGCGACCATGTCTCCAGTGCATCTGTATTTAACCATAATTTGTTTGGCAGCAATTTTCTCTCTAATGAAGTGGTAGCGGACATCTATATGTTTACTGCGCGCGTGGTAGACAGCATTTTTTGAAAGACTAATCGCACTCTGATTATCACAGTAAAGTGTTATAGGTGTACCTTTAAGCTCAGGTTGAAACTCGTCTGCCAGTTGTTTTAACCAAAGAGCTTCCTGAATGGCCAACGCGAGTGCCATATATTCAGCCTCACTAGTAGATAGGGCTATGGTCTGTTGTCTCTTAGAAATCCAGCTTATTGCGGCACCCTGGAATAAAAATACATAGCCTGTGCAAGATCTTCGGTCTTCAATATCATTCGCCCAGTTCGAATCGCAATAGCCTGAAATATTTCCACCAACACTCTTTTTATAAACCAGTTTCATATACATTGTAGCTTTCAAATATCTCATGACACGTTTCAGAGCCATCCAATGCTCATTAGTAGGTTTAGTATTGTATCTACTCAGAGAATTTACAACATAGGTGATGTCTGGTCGAGTCCCCTGTGATAAGTACAATAAACAGCCAATTATTTCTTGATATGGAATATTTTTTAAAATTTCTTTTTGATTTTCACTTTTCTTTAGTTTAACATTAGCATCAGCAGGTGTCCACATTGGCTTACAATTGTTCATGCCAAATTTATTAAGTATCATTTTTATGTATATAGATTGATCGATTGAAATCTCACCTACATTTTCTTCTTGTGAAATTCTAAAACCGATACAATGTTTGGCTGTTCCTAAATCCTTCATATAAAATTTTTCTTTTAACTTCTCTTTTATAGTTTGTGAGGTGTCCACATTATTAAAAAAATAAAGTATGTCATCAACATACACTGCCATAAAAAATATATCATTTTCATTTATAATACGCCAGTAAATGCATGGATCTATGTTTGAACGAGTCATTCCAATTTCTAACAGAGCAGTATTTAATTTTTTGTTCCATTGTCTGCTGGCTTGTTTCAGTCCATATATTGACTTGTTCAGTCTACATACTTTATTTACCTCTTCATAGCCAGGTGGTAAGGACATGTATATTTCTTCTTCGATTTCACCTTGTAAAAATGCCGTGACTGCGTCCATTTGGTGTATTTTAAGTCCATATTTGGCAGCAAGACCAATCAGGTATCTTATGGATGTATAGCGGACTACTGGAGCGTATACCTCATTGTAATCAATACCCTTTATTTGTTTATATCCTTTTATCACCAGTCTTGCTTTATATCGTGTAACAGATCCATTGCCATCCATCTTAGTTTTATAAACCCATCGGCTGGGAATAACTGATTTTCCTTCTGGCAAGTTAACTAGCGTCCAAGTTTTATTTTTTATTAAAGAATCATGTTCTTCATCCATAGCTCTCTTCCATTCAGCAGCTTTATCACTGCTTAGAGCTTCTTGAAGACTTAGTGGATCACTGTTCAGTAAATTCATTGTTGACTCAATGTTTTGACACATAAGTGATAAGGGACTTTGATGAATCTCATTATTGTCACTTCTCATTCTTTGCGGCAGAGGTCTCAAATTTATATTACACTCTGGTGGAGAGTCAAGTGTCGTATCAGGTAAGTATGTCTCATCATTAACATCTTCAAATTGATCAGAATCATCTGAACTATAAGTACTTTGAGATGCATTCTGCATTTCTCTTCTTTCATGAATCTCATCAACATCAATGTTTCTTTCCACAGATTTATTTAGTTCATCACACTGAGGTAAGTAAACAATCTTCTTTTCTTTCAATTCTTTACAACTTTCCTTTGTATTTTCATTTTTATTTTCCTCTATCTCTATGTAATTTTTACTAATTTCTTTTTCTTTTTCAGGTACATTATCCACTTTATTTTTTTTTATTGAAGCTTCTAAAAATACAACATCTCTACTTATTATTCCTTTTTTTGTTTCAGGATCTATGAACCGGTAGCCTTTTGTGCTGTCGCTGTAGCCTACAAATATTAACTTACGTGACTTTATATCAAGCTTAGTTCTGTTTTCTTTTGGTATAAGCACCATTGCGGGACATCCAAAAATTCTCATATGACTCAGATTTGGTTTTTTTCCAGTCCATACTTCATAAGGCGTCGCATCAGATAAGGTGGAGGTGGGAGAGCGGTTCACAATGTATGCAGCTGTAGCAACCGCTTCTGCCCAGTATGTGACCTGCAATTCAGCATTTAAAATCATGCATTTAGCGCGCTCTATCAAAGTTCTGTTCATTCTTTCACTGAGACCATTCTGCTCAGGAGTGTATGGGTTAGACGTCTGGTGCAGTATTCCATATTTCTTTAAGTAGGTCTCAAAATTCTTATTTATGTATTCAGTTCCATTGTCGCTTCTCAGAATTTTTATTTTTGTACTTAACTCATTCTCTACTCTATTCTTGAATTCCACAAATTTTTCAAATACTTCACTTTTATTTTTAATTAAATAAACACTTACTCGTCGAGAAAAATCATCAATAAAGGTTACAAAGTACCTTGCCCCTCCTATAGAAGTATGCTTCATCGGTCCACATACGTCACTGTGGATGAGCTCTAGCAAGCTGGTTGCACGGGAGCCTTCAGTGGGGAACGGTTTTCTCGTTTGCTTACCTTCTAGACAAGTTACACAAATGGTATTTTCTGTTCTTGGTGTCAGTTTCACACCTTCTGTACAGATAGGTATTTTATTAAGCTTGGTGAAATTTAAGTGACCCATCCTCTGGTGCCACAGATAAGTATCATCATCAGTCTTAGCCATCATGACTTGCATTTCTTTATTTTTACAAGTATTTAACA
This sequence comes from Plagodis pulveraria, assembly GCA_963890685.1. Classification (NCBI taxonomy): domain Eukaryota; kingdom Metazoa; phylum Arthropoda; class Insecta; order Lepidoptera; family Geometridae; genus Plagodis; species Plagodis pulveraria. Next base: position 20,275,425 of record OY982969.1, read on the forward strand.
GATATGTTTCATTGATTAAATCAGCCTTTGCAACTAACTTGTTACTAGGATTGTAAATTTGACAGCCATATTCATTAAATGTTATTTTGCATCCACTTTTAATTATTTTGCTAACTGACAATAAATTTGTTTTCAATTCTGGTACATATAAAACATTCCTTACCTGTATTGAATCGGTGCTGCCATTGTCTGAATTTACCTTGATACATACATTTCCGCAGCATTCAACTGTCAATACTTTGTTGTTAGCAATTCTTATGCTCGGCACTGATGAAGGAGTGATATCAGTGAGCCAGTCCCGGTGCATGGTCATATGCATAGATGCCCCCGAATCAACATGCCAAAAATTTGAGTCATTTGCTGTGGATGCTGAAAAGGCTGCGACATATCCTGTATTTTTATCTGATTTTTCTTTATTACCTGTCTTCTTATGCCAACAATTTTTACTGAGATGTCCGTACTTATTGCAATTAAAGCATCTAGGGCCTTTTTTATTTTTGTATTGATCACTTTTGGGCTGAAATTTTTTTGTGTTTGTATAAAGTGCGGTAGTGTCTGATGTCTTTACTTCTTGTAGTAATTTATTTTTCACTAAATCAGCACTAATCTTCATACCGGAACTTTCTAAGCCCATAATCATGGGCCTGTACATTTCTGGTAGCCCTGCCAGCATTAATGTGCCCAACCACTCATCATCCACATTGAATTTTATATTCCTTAGCTTGTGCGCAGCTGTCATTATTTTGTTTATATAGTCTTCAACTGATGAACTATTTTCCAAATTGGTATTAATGAGTTCTCTTAATAAACCAACCTTTCGAGTTAATCCGCTGTCTTCAAATGCCTTTGCCAAATTTTCCCACACCTGTTTAGCATTTTGGGCTTCTTGAATATGTACATATAAAATCGGGTCAACTAACAATATTAACTTGGACTTGGCTTTGATGTCCTGTTTAACTGATTTTGGTTCAGTAGCGTCTGGTTCATTCAAAACGCAGCTATACAAATCTTCATGTTGTAGGTATGCTTTGACAGCAAAGCTCCAACTTGCCCAATTGTCACGACCCGTTAGCTTCTCAATCGACATTAACGAATTATTTCCAGCCATAGCTATTTATTTATGTACCAATCAATCTGTAAATAAGAGAAATCACTCGCGAGCACGCTAACTAAAAGTGAGGTTATAATACTCGAAATTTTATTTTTAACTCTTTTAATACTGTCCAAAACACCAAGATAACACTAAACGGCAGGCTTGGGACAGCCCATAACCTGATAGAATGATAACAAAGGCAATTAACTCAATTAAACTATTTATTGAAATAAAAGTTTGTAACAATATATGACTGTGCACATGTGAGATGAGAGAGGGAGCCTATCAGCTATAGACAACTGACGTCAGGGACATTGCTATTAAATAAAGCGCAGGCGTCCATACTTTCAACATATTCTCCATATTCTTTTGGTCTTGTTAGTGCAGTCGGGATAATAATAAAATGTCCTGATTTAAAAAAAAATATCTAAAGCATCATGCGCTCGCCTATACAGCCTACCTACCAGTACTGTACTGTATCCTGATGAACACTGCCTCCCCTATTTAGGGGGTATTTGCCATAATCCCCACGCTTGGCAGTCGTCTTGGGGATTGCAGTGTAAGATGGCAGTTCCTCAGAAGACGCTGCTGCCCACATTTCAGTATTTTTCCCTCAGTCGCCTCTTACGACACCCACGGGAAGATATGGGGAGGTGCAATTCTAACCCGGCACCCCGCGGGGAACCTACCAGTGCCTCGAGGTTATTGGTGTGTTTAAAAGCCCTAACCATGATTTATCACAACAACAAAATCCCGGGCCGCGGGACGGCGGGGTATTCTTTGTATTTTTAAGTATTGTAAACGAATTTAATTTAAAAGTAGTTGGTCCTTGGGTTTATTGATCCGATACACGCTATAAGGATATGTATTCAAATCAAATTGGAGTTTACATTTTCGTTGCTAGAAACGGTTAGCTGTTATAAACAAAGTCGTAATAGACGGATACTACTGTACATAGAATCAGAAAATGCGATGGGTTTATAGTATGTTCAAAAATTTTTTTTATTCTTCAAATAAAAAAAAAAGCATAATATGCTTGATATATATCCTATGACCACTATCTCACCTGGTGGTAAGTGATGATGTGGTCGAAGATGTTGTTCAGGCTAACCTAGAATTACTGGATCTCAAGGACAGCTGCCGGAACACACCGTGAGGTGTTTGGCGACAGATTTTCTACTTGAGGGTGGTAGCTAGCCAGGCGGGCATTCGCAAAATGCCTACCACCATGCTATAATGACTGCCAACCTAAGACAGCAACCGGTACCGACGGCTTAACGTGCCCTCCGAAGTACGGAAGCGCTCAGTAGTAAAGCCACTAACGGTCACCCATCCAAGTCATGACCGCGGCGGACGTTGCTTAAGGTTGAACTGCAGAGCTATTACGTAACTCTCGATGGGCTTCGTGAACGTCAGAGTGGACATCAATTTTTGAATTAACCGACAAGACGATTACCAGACTTTCTGAAGACGAGAGAATGAACGAAACTAGGGACTTTTGACGTAAAATTGGTATTATGTAACTCTAATGACAGCTTCAAGACCATTACGAAACGTCAAATGAACAAGGGAGCTTTATTGCTCACTGGTTGGCGGGTTTTTAGTTCGAGTTTGTATATAAATAGACATTTTCTTATTTTAATTGTAAATTCAAAGATCCATATTATTTTTGATATTATTATATCTGATTTAAGCCACTCATTCTGCGGAAATTTGGATTTTCGTGTAAATTAACACTTGTGAAAGTCGAACAGGATTTTTCTTTGTTTCATTAATATTGCATTGATATATTTGCTTATTATTCTTGCTAGCTTGAGTATACTATTCAATTTCGATATTAATCTCTGATTTCAACGATGTTGTTGGCAGCTGCAGAGGAAGAACGCCTTAAAAGGCTGTTGATCATTGAGCGCAGGGTACTCAGGCAGCAAGCCTCTATTGTTACCTGAGAAGGAATTTGTCGGTCATTACCGTCTACGAAAAGCCGATTTCGAACAACTCTGCGAAGATTTAATTCCGCTTTTGCCGGTAAACCAGCGCACTAGCGCTGTACGGCCAGGCATTTAGGTACCTACCTTAGTTAGATTCCTTTTCAAATAATGTATAGTGTTTGATGTTTATAATATGACGTTGATACTGTCTTGCAGATATTGGCAGCACTGGCATTTTATACCAACGGCTGCTATCAAAAGAATATTGGTGCCTATTACCACCTAGGCCTGTCACAAGCCTCTGTGTCACTCTGTCTAAGAGATGTCACCAAAGCCCTGAATAACCCAAAGATTCAGGCCAAATATATAAAGTTTCCTATGACTATGGTGGAGTGTGAGGCTATCACGAGGAGGTGAATTTTGCAATTTATAAATTTGTATCTACTTTTAGTTTTCTTGTACTTAATAAGCATATGCATCAGAGCAAAAGGCGTGTGTTCACATCATTACATGTACATTTAAAGATCAAGATACTATAAAATGCTTTCATATAAAATAGTAATACTGATAATAAACTAGAACTTCTTGTTGCAGATTCATGGATAAGCATGCATTTCCTGGCGTGGTGGGATGCATTGATGGCACTCATGTTGCAATCATTCATCCCAGTGAAGATGAAGAGGCCTACTACAATAGGTTAGCAATACCATTCATTGAATGTCCTAATTGTATGTTATGAGTTTTGATGTAGGTAAGGTATAACACAAGACATGTTTTTATAAACCTACTTAATAAAAAAACATTTGTTTGTTTAGATTTGTGATGCTGATTTGCGTATCCTGCACATAGATGCATCTTTTGGAGGTCAGAGCCATGACTCTCATGTCTGGAATAATAGCCAAGTAAAGGCTCTGATGCAAGACATTAATGCTGAAGGGGAAAGGTGTTGGCTTTTCGGTAAGTAAACAAATTTAAGGACAATTGGTTTCACAGATACACATATATACATAATCATACGAACGATTCATAAGTGATTAAATGAATAATGTATCAAAACACCACAGGTGATTCGGGCTATGCACAGCGACCATGGACGATGACACCAATCCTCAACGCTGTGCCAAACTCGCCTGAAGAATTATACACCTACAAGCATGTTCGCACACGGAATGTGGTAGAGCGTTGTATTGGTGTGCTGAAAACTCGCTTACAATGTCTCTTGGCACACAGGTAAGTAGTTTATGGTCTTCCTACCATCACAACATCATATCCAAAACTTCCAGCAGAATTTTACTTGAACTTATATGCATATTAAATATTTTTTTTTTTTTTAATTGTGTGATGCACTATACAACCGTGAAGGCAGGGAAAATAGTCGATGCGTGTGCGGTCTTGCATAACTTTGTGTAAGACCAATGCTTCACCATTGACGATGAAGAAATTCTAAATGACCGGTCACAACAGCCAGAGCCTACTGCACATGAGCGGCGGAACCACCAAAACTTAGATGGGGAAAGGCAAGGTGTTGTGGAAAGATTGTGGTCCGGTCGACACCTCACATAGGTAAAATAGTGCAATACAACAAGAATGTATCAAACATTGCTGTTCATGAATCTTTAAATATATCTGATTTTGTTTGTTTTTTTTACAGGTTGATGCACTATTCACCCCATATCAAGGCAGGCAAAACAGTCAGACTGTGTGGTCTTGTGTAACTTTGTATTACAGAAGAAGGAAATCCTTTAGAAGGACATATAATAGGATGATAATATTAATAGGAACATTATAAAACGAAATTAGCAGAAGAAAAAACGAAGTCATTTCATGTTGCTTATGTACATATTAGTAAAATAATTTTCAAATGTTTAAACTGTTTCACTGATTTTTTCACTAGATTTTAACTAGAGTAATGTTTTTGGAGAGTATGTTTGTATTTAAGTATGTATGGCTTAATTCTTTGTGACCCTCTACAGCCTACACTGGAACACTGATTCATAAAATTTATATATGTTCTTATATTTGATGTGCGACGTGTCAGGTTTTTAAAAATAATTCTTTTGTATGATTATATGATACTAACTGCGCTCCGCGGTGTCACCCGCGAGGTGATGATAATGATAAGTAGCCTATGTGCTATTCCAGGGTATAAGCCATCTTAATCCCAAATTTCATGCAAATCCGTTCAGCCGTTTCAGCGTGAAGGCGCAACACACATACAACAAACTTTCCCCTTTATATTATATTATTTTTATTGTATAGCATTGTATCTCTAATTTGTAACTTAGTATTCTATCAGATAATAAAATTAAAGAATGTATTCTAGTGTAAGATAATATTATGGAATTTTTGTTAAACATTTTAAGATGCTCCACAAGAGTTTCTTGCTGGTTCTACTCTGTAGATGTAATCAAACTATCTGAATAAAAAGTACAATACTGAATAAATACTTTATCATTTATTTATAAACAATATAAAATACAGCAATCCTATCCTAATTCTAAAATAACGATGAATCCTGCACCCACATCCTGCTTGGGGTGTATTGTGCATTTCCCTCCTGCCAGCCAACCCCAATCAGCCCAGCCCCAGCCGCTTCTTATCCTCAGTATTTTGTATGGAGTTGCAGTGGAGCAACACATTCTACAGTTTCATTCTCATGCAAGCCGCCCTGGCACAGTGGACTCTGTTGCTCCAGTTTTGTGTAGGTGATAGTATAGATCACAAAGGCCAGTATTGATCCCAATCATCACATGGAGATCTGCCCTCGTGAGCTTAAGTAGATTATTAGATTCATTTTTGTTTTATATCAGGAAGGACACCGCATATTTAGTCGGACTTCTTGTTCCATAGATTTTGTAGTTGTTTCTCAGTGTAGACATGCAACAGATTCTGTGCTTCCTTTGCTGTGGGCTTACAGAGCTATGCAACGTCTGTAGAGATATTCTTTTTCACTCCTTCCTTTGACATGAATAACTGCTCTATTATTACCCTGATTTGAAATGTGGCTCTTATTACATGTCACCGTTACCTTATATAATTATGTCTGCTAAATTTTGTAGCGCCAAGTGACAATCGGGCATGACTCTTGACCTAGCTGTTGGTTTCCGGAGTGCATAGGTGATTTCCGCACTGTCAGTGATAAATGTAAGAAACTCGTTCGTGATTTATCTTCTTGCGTTTTGTATATCTTCGCCGCAAGCAGTAGGCCCGCCGCTAGCAAAGCTGTTGAACTAAATCTGTGTGCACCATCTTAGGTAGCATCATCGCTTATCAGGCCATAAAAATTAGTGCCTTCTGTGTGCGGCCTCTATGCGCTGCAAGTGGCCAACGATCTCCCCCAGCATTTGCGCCATTTGCTCGGTTGCCATGAGCCAAGTAATTGTAACTTTTAATCACATCATTTAGTTTTACTTTGCTCAATTTACAATGTAATCTTTGTTTATAATTCACAATCACAAGTAATCTTCCACTTCACGAACGTTTTTGTATAGCGCGCGAAACTGACGTTGACAAACAAATGTCAACTTGCGTTTCGATATTATTTTAGGAGATACATCATTAACAGCGTATCTAAGATATGTGCGAGTTATATGTACTTTAATGATAATTGTAATTAAATGATTAAACTCCCTATTTAAATTATTATATAATCACAATATAATTACCATTTTGCGCCTTACAATTCCATTTAGGGCCAAATGGCACTAAGATAGGGCCAGAAATTTCACGAAAGCATAAACGAAACACACAATAGACCCAATCTATTTCACTTTTGTTAGTTCATTCAACTTCCATCGTCATTAAAAATGATAGGTAATACCCCTGAATCGAAGCCCAATTGTCTTCGTGTTGAAGTTCACCGAGAGATAGCTAATAAGCCGGCTGGCCGTACAGTTCTCCATACAAACGCTGTAGGGTAATCACTCCCTTATTTGAAATTTTAAGTATAGAAATAAGCATAATATCGATTGAACTGGTCATTATCTAGGTTTGTATCGGAACGGAATTTTAAAAAGATAATTAAATTAGAAGTTATGAGCCTTGAAAACTTTATGTGAAAATGTTTCGAGGCTCATAACTCTCAACTTAACTATCTTTTTAAAATTTCGTTACGATACAAACCTAGATAATGACGAGATCAATTGATATCATGCTTTGTTTTGGACGTAAATGCTCAAATAAGGGAGTAATCACCCTACTACGTTTGTATGGTGAACTGACCGGCCAGTTCACCCTTAACGTTGCTGATCGGTTAAGAACAGCTAAGCAAACTTCGCCACGAGTGCTTCAATTTAAGCGCCAAATTATAATATTAGGATATCTTGAAAATACATAATTGAGTTAAAATATATATTTGGTACCCACCTGCATTCGAGCCGTAGTGACAACAGACCGCACATCCGGTACAACAGTGTCGGAGAATATCTCATTGATGAGTCTGTGGTTGCGGAGGTAGCGAGCATATGCCACATGCTTTACCGAAAGCCCTTCGTCTTGGTCTGTAAACGATAACAAATATAATCAGAGATAATGAGTTTTTACACGACTGCCCAGAAAAAGGAGTGATATATTTGTATGCTTCATGTATGTTTGTGAGTACACTGAGAAAAACGACTTAAAGGCTTAAGTCAAATTTGATCTTTTACCGTTGAATTGTAAATACGCAAGGTGAATTCACAACTATTAAGATGATTTTCACCAATCAATAAAAATGTACCATGTTTTATAATAAACACAACCGTCAAAAACGCCTTCCGTAAAGTATTTTCAGAATTGAACTTGTTATACGATAATAATTGCAGTATTGACCATAAAATATACCTTACTTTTATGGCGGTTTATATACGGTGATTATGACTATAACGCACGACTTAATCAGCCTCATCAAAAAGTCAATATTTAAGAAAGACCACAAAATACCCCTTAAATGAAGACGAAAAGAAACATTCGCCTTCACTGACTTCGTTTAACGCCTTCTAGTTGGAAGGCGTTTTTGTACGTATTTACGTTTGGTTCGGTTTTTTGCCTTATACCATATACATTGGCCGTCATTAGGGCGCTTTTGACTTTAGATTTTTCTCAGTGTATAAAGTATGGTTCTACCATAACTTCTAAACAGCGCAACTGATTTTAATGTATGATATATCATTAGATTTGTCTTGATAGCGCAGGTAACACTAGATACATAAAAAAGTAAAAAAACAAACTGGTGGATGTGAGACACCATATTGCGAGAAAAAAAACTCCCAAACCCATCAAGTGGGTATCAAAAGAAAGGGCTTTAAGAATCGATTCCATAAACATATATCATTTGCAGTTTTAATTTCAATGGAACAATAAAACCTTAACGGGAAGAAATAATTTGCAGTCGGTTTTTAACTTCTTAATTAATCTGATAGAGGTTTTCTTAAATTTGGTGTTATCTTACCAGGAATAGAGTGGAAAGAAATGGAGGAGGCCTATGCTAATGTTGGGCAAACAGACGAAGTTGTCGATGTCATCGACTCAGCAGAGTCGTTAACTTAAATTCATTATTTTGTAAATATCCTCTTATTGCGTCTGAATAAGGGCTATTATTATTATAAAGAGTTATCTATCTAGACGAATAATTAAGATATTTACGATATAAGCGTAATTTAGAGTCAATTTTACAATTTTATTCACTTGAGAAAATTTTTAAAGAAACTGTTTTCAGAATTCACTAGGCTTTAGAGAGCAACAATACAATTTTCTACTATTACTATGAATTATACAGTAAAATACTTTGATCACCATTAAATTTTCGCAGACGACAATCCGGAAACAATGGTACATAATGGACATACACATAATGGTACACCGCCTAAGACCTATTTTTTGCCTGACCGGATAAGCGAGGTCTTACTGTACATATAAAAAAAATTAAAATTCTGTTTGTGGTTATTTTTTTTCACTTTCGTTGTAATTTTGTACCAGGCGTTAATGCAACATTTACAGTGTTAAGAGTTTCAGTTAGATCTAGAAATTAAAGATATGTTACAAATTATATCTTACCTTCTTCGTCTTCAGCCGGCTGAATGTCTATCCGTCTGTCTTGCTGCTGTTGCTCCTTCTGAGAGCTTCCCTTCTTGCTCGAGCTCTCCTCTTCGAGGTTACCTACTACTAACGCAAACTGTGTTAATGTGGAATATTTTATTTCACTTTGGAAAAAAAAACTATCGCGAGCTTTATCCATATTAACTTATAAGGAACCAGCTAGGACCCGCGTTATATTTATTGGAAAATGTCCCACCAGTTTCGTACTGTTTGAAGTCCTTCGTCTGGGAGTCACGAAGCATGAAGCGACGAGCACGGGCTTCAGCGCGTAACTGATACGCTCTGAAGCCCGTGCTCTTCGTTCTTTTCGGTGGTTGGTATCTTTCCGGTAAATATAAGACGGGTCCTAGCCGGTTCCTTATAAGGAATATTTTATGTTTTTTTAATGATGATGGGAAACCGTCTTAACCTAGAATAGGAGTTGACTCTCAAGGACAGCTGCTGGAAAATACCGTTAGTCGCAAGGCGACAGATTTTCCACTTGAGGGTTGAAGCTAGACCACATTTATAATAAGTTTATAATTTTCTTTATACAATGAAGAATTTATGTCTAATGTAAGTTTGTTACCAATGCAATTCTTAATTTATCTTTCTTTTTAAGATTAATAAGAAACAGTTATGATATTATTATAAAGTTAAAATACATTAGAGCATTTGAACAACTGACTGCGGTCATAAATCTATTCAATAATTTTCCAACCTTTCACTTCTAAATGTACAAGAACAAACCTATACAGGTAACTTGACCTGTACTATAATTTATCTGTTTGGTCATCACATCAGTCGGAAAGTCCACTGTTGAACAAGGTCTTGCCAATGAAGGATTTTCCATAATCCCCACGCTTGGCAGGCGTCTTTCTTCAGTTGTCAGTTCTTCAAAGGCTCTGCTTCACACCTTCTGGTATTCTTTCCTTTAGTCGGCTCTTGCGACACCCACGGGAAGAAATAGGAAGGCGACATTCTACACCGGCACCGGGTGTTTGGTCACAACAGAAGAAATATGAATTGTTATCCTTTATATAAATTAATTTTAGGACATTCTAACTTAATTCAACTTTTATCTTTGTATACATGGACACTGTTAAGAAGCGACTTTTAACATCTGTGTGAATTGCCTGTGGGGTGTTGAGCTGCATTTGTACCCTCTGAAGGAGTTAAAAGAGGAAAGAAAGAAAAAGGGAAAAACTGCAAATGGTAGGCAGCAGCGTCTTTTGAAAAACTGACATCTTACTCTGTGATCCCAATATCCAATTGTTTGAAGTCTAATATAATGAATGTTCAACATAAAAATTTACTGACAAAATATTTTTACATTCTTTATCAACTTAATGGGCATGTAAACGTTAAAAGCTGCTTCTCAACACACGCCCAGTAAATGCGTATTACCTACATATAAATAGTTAGATATTATAAAGGGACATTCCAATACAGTTATGGTCAGATCACAAAAATTTGGCGCCTAGGATGGATGCCTCTAACCTCCTAGCCTCAATGAGAGGAAACTGGATGTAACCATAGATATATTAAAGTGTTAAACAGGGTTATTAAAAAAATGGTAAACAACCTCTTAGGATTGACTTCTGCTCTGACGAACATTGAGATGAATGTTTTTTGTGGATTTTTTTTGGCGGAATAAGCACGAGTCTTACCTGATGTTAAAAGTCTTGTAAATTATTTGTACTTGTGCATGTAATTTATTATTTCATATTTTTTATTACTTAGCTCGATGTATATATTCAAAACGCTATTCAAAGAGAGCGCAGCGCGGTCCAGTATTGCCGCAGCGGACGCTCTTAGCTCGGAGTAGGAGTTCCCTTATGAGTATTGACATCGAGGAAAGTTATAAAAAATATGATATAACAAATTACAGGCACAAGAGACAACAGGTGGGCCTCGTCCTTGTTACGTCAAAAAAAACATTGTCTAAAAATGTTTGTTAGGACTAACAGAAGTAAACTATAAGAGGTTGTTAGCATTTTTTTTTATAACCTTGTATATATTTTTTCAAATTGTTGGAGCACAAAATTTTATGCTCCTGGCGGGAATCGAAACCGCGTCCTCCGATTTTGTGCTTCAATCATTTGTAAATAAAAGATTTTCGATAAGCACGATTTAGTGCTTGTAAGCATATTAAGAAATAACCCTGTATATATATTCTGTCTAGTTCTACCGCGTTGAAATACTCATGAGCACAGATATTTCACATTCAAATTTATTATATGTGCCAAATGTAGCTTTAAGGTTTAACTGGCCGGTCAGTTCTCCATACAAACGCTGTAGGGTGATCACTCCCTTATTTGAGATATCAGGTCCTGATTTAACCATAATATCGATTGAACTCGTCATTATCTAGGTATGTATCGAAACAAAATTTTAAAAAGATAATCAAGTTGAAAGTTATGGGCCTTGAGAACTATATATGAAAATGTTTCGAGGATCATAACTCTCAACATAATTATATTTTTAAAATTTCGTACGATACAAACCTAGATAATGACTCATTCAATCAATATCATGATTTGTTTTGGACCTAAATCCTCAAATAAGGGAGTGATCACCCTACGACATTTGCATGGACAACTGACCGGCCAGTTCACTCTTAAGAAACGCTATCATCAAATCAGGTTTGAGCGGGAGTTAGTATAGCAAACTCCAGATTTTATAATTATTCTTTGGTTATATTTTTAGCATGCATTCCTTACCTACAGCCTTGTTCTTAGCAGCGATGTACGCGAGGTAGGCAGGCGAGTTGTGATATGTCTTGAGACTTTTTTCATACTCCGACTACAGTGGTGTGCGTGACCCAGTGCGTGCGTTATTTACATGTGTGGGTGCATGGGGACAAACACGGCTCAGTGAGTGGGTTAGTCACATAAAATGTATGGTATGCTGGGGGGGATTGTACATTCTACTACATAATGGAATTGATATTAACTTATAATATTTCATTATGAAAGTGAAAGCTTGTTTCTATATCTCTTTAATGTAGAATTTTGACTGGATGTTTGTCGGAAAAGTTGAGTTTTGAAGCAGGTCCAAAATACCATGTCGCTATATGATATGACTACAGATCACAAAAGGATATGATTGCCAATTCTTTCACACCAATATTACTGTTAAATTACACATAAATGAATTTTGTAAACCTGATCACAATATAAATTTTCAGCATAGTCATAATGAAACATAATTTGAACCTTTCTTCCATACAAATAAAACACATATTTCGATAGCTCCACTAAAACCCAGTGTTATTCAAGCCGTGTGTTGGTGTTGTGGGTATTAAACACAAAATTGATCCCTCTAAATATGGGAATAAGGTTGACTATTGTACCTCTGGTCTTGTGCGCCAGCCATTGAATGTAGGCGGGTGACGATTGGTAAGTTTTCAACAGTTCTGTGTACTGCGCCTGAGTTGAAATAAACTTTACAATGTAAAATACTAAGAGAGAGAGTGAGCATCATTCTAGATAATATGGGAAAGAAACTAAATTGTAAGTTAAAAATGGGATCATAAAATCTCCGTTGTTAAAAAGGCACACGAGACTTAACAACTACGAGTATGTCTCGAAGTGACGGGCGCAGTGCAATGCGTGGCTTGTGATGAAATGCATCTGTTATAGGCAGAGGTTACTCCCCTTAACATCAGGTGGGCCTCAAGCTTGGGCCATCACAATAAATGAAAAAAAAGGCAGATAGACATAATAAATCATGTGTATTAAAAGTTATTTTTGCTTCGGATGATCAAGGATACATATTTTCATACATTATAAACGTAACTTTATTGTAACAAAATGTATTTTGTTAACGCCTGCTAAAAATCCACTAATTTATAAAACTCACAATTAATAGGTAAATATCGTTCACCGCCCCGTCATTAACAATCTCGTGCAACGCATGTTTCAATGGGAAAAATTACAAAGGGCAATACTTCTTTACTGAACATAGCCCTTCGGCAGTTAGATTATCTTTATATATCACACAAAATCTTATGTTCAGTTTAGCAAAAGTAATAGTTCTGTAATTTAAATCTTAAAAATATTCTGAACAAGACTATTAAATACATTTTTAATTAAAAATAAACCGACTTGAATCATAGTAGAAAGAGTGGGGAAGTAGGCCATCTCCGGCCCAATTCGCGATATAATTACCTACCATACTTGCCTGTCTCAGGGTTGTTACTTTATTATAATGTATGTACTCGTATATGCTAAATTTTAATTCAGTACCTAGAAATAGGCAAAGGCCGGGATATTGTATTTTTTACTTATGTTGTCTGGGTTCAGGGTTAGTGAGGTCGGTTTTATACCTAAACGATGATAAAACCTTTCACGATGAAAAAAATACCGACAGGCGATACCTGTGTGGTTGCGGGGCCAGAGACGAGCGAAGCGGGGCATACCTAATACAGCAAAAAAATAAGTAGGCATCAAGTAAAAATGATAGGTATGCTAGAATAAGTGACTTGCTTACTTTTCCTGTTCAGTAGGTAATCTGAACAGAGACAACTCTGGAATCTATGAATTATTTACACAGCCGAACACACGGCAATAAGTTCTCATGCGATTATCAAACATTTTTCATTTATATAGCAGTGCCAAAAAGCCGCGATTCTTGTTCGTTGTTAGCCCCGGCTGGCGCACTGAGAAACGGGTCGAGATTGTGTTAGAGTGTGCGTGCGGGACGCATAGATACTATGGCGCACACAAACAAGCCGCCCGCGGTGCGTATGTATGAAGATAACGTACTTCGCCACTCCTTCTACTATGCTTGAATCATAAAATACGCATTATAAGGGATAACTCAAATACTTCTCGTCAGATCTCACTCAAATATAAATGGGACCACATGACAAGCACCAATATAAAGAGTTATGAGGTAACACACACAACAGAAAAAAAAACCAGTTGAAATGAGAACCTCAGAACCTCTTTGAAGTTGGTTAAACAATATTTATTATGTAATTCCAACATAATTCCCAGCTCAGACCATCTGCCTTACGAAATGCCATGTAAACCAGTTCCCTCCACAAAGCATTATCAAGTGTTAACTGTGCAAACACTACACGGTTTTTTCTTTTTTTTTATGGTTATGTGACGGAACAAGCACAACGCTCAACTGATGTTAAGCGATATCCTCTGCCAATAACAAATGCATTTCATCACGTGTAGGAACTGCACTGCATCCCGTCACCGATACATACAGTTGTTAAGTCTCATTGTACCTGTAATTTTACTGGCTCTCAAGGACTGCTGCCGGAATACACTGTTAGGTAGTTGGCGCCCAATTTTCTACTTGAGCTAATCAGGCGAGCATTCCTTAAATGCCCATTCCACCATGTGGGGAAGCTTAAGCTGGCGATGGGGATCGAAACATGGACCTGCAGCACTGAAGGCCATAGTCATTACCGATCAGCTATCATTGCTTCATATTTGAATGTTTGCTTTTTTCTAAATATTTCTTCTTTTATTTGATCAATATGGATTATGGAATACTAGAAACTTATTAGTCAAAATATTCGTCCAACAAAGAGATTCAGAAATACCTTCTCTGCTTCATATTCATCAACAAATCCAGCCTTCTCCGTCTCTGGTAGGTCTCTCCACATGCCGCCGATGATGCGGCCAATCTCCCACAGCTTGAGGTCCGGATGAGCCGCCTTCACGGAGTCCCAAACACGGCGAGAGTACCGCATGTACGGCATAAGTGGCTTTTCTGGCGGCTTCGGGGGCTTGGGGAGCCCAGCGCTCTGTCAGGACAATTTACAGCTTATTTTATAATCTTCTCTTCTATATTTGGTTGGGCAGGGGAGGAGGCTCGAGCGGTGAAAGAGAGCATTGATGACATCATAAAGGGGCCCCTTTACCTTACTCACTGGGTTGCAAGTCCCAGGCACCTTGGCTTGGGCCTCTTCCTCTGCAAAGCAAATTGTTACAAATTTGTGTAGTCTGTGTTATGGTATGGAGATCAAATTAAATGATATTGAAGTGCTCGAGTGAAGGCGATGTAGATATGGAGCAAAGTGGTTTTGTCATCTCTAAATAAATTAATAAAACATATAAGACTCAACTTACCGCAGTACCACCTTTGCCAATCTTCTGCGGCGTGAATCCAGGATGCGAATGCACGGTGTTGACAAAGGGGCTGGTCTTATCATCCTTGCCGGGGGTGGCGGCAGCAGAGGCGGCGGCCGGTCCCCCTGCACGGCGAGCGCTCTCTGCACCGAAACGGGCCAGAGGCTGTTGAGAGTGCCCTCCCCAGCCGTACCCAGGGCTGTGGCCCGGGCCCGGATGTGCCGGACCACCTTGGTACGGACCGCCGTGGTACTGGTATTGGTTATGGTGCGGCGGCGGTGCATTCATACCGCCTTCAAGCCAAGCAGCCGGGCGGCAATACAATGAAAAGAAAAAAAAACGAAGCGTAAAGGACGGGACGAGGGTGGGGCGAGGCGAAACAAAACGAAATATAATGCACTAACGCAAAGAAAAAGTTAGGCGAGCGCTCTAGCGGTATTAATAGGCTTAAAGGTAGCATAGATAGTATGTGAAAATATAGAAAATAAAAGTTTTAATGTGCGTAATGACTTGTGATGTGGAAACGAGAAAAAATTGTTGGTGCAATTTGAGTTTTATTACCCCATAGAGTACCTAGAGCCGAAATAGATGAGTGGTGATAACAAATTTTGAATAAAAATATACAATAAAATATCAGATTGTGGCATTACCTTTCATCATACCGAAACTCATGGGGGGCCCCGCAATCATGTAGTCTGTTTCAACATAACAAAACATGAAACAAAACCAAAATAAGAGTAACAATGCAATTACAAAACGTGGGAGTAAATAATAAGTAGAAATTAAAAAAGGTTTTGGTTACATAATGCAAAATACTCTGAGATGAGAAGCGTAGAGTTGGATACATGCGCGGATCTGCAGTTAGATACCAGCAATACCGAGTACATCTGCCCTGCTAAGCTTGCGCAGGCATCAACTTCAGTACTTGCATGTGTTAAAAGTTAGTATCTAACAACATTCTAGGGCACATTCCATCTATTAATTACGCAACTGTCTAAGCAAAACTATTGTTCCGATTTCAAGGTTTTGTTTTGGAAAATCAGAACAGTTATAGGTACATCTAGTTAACATATACATAAACAATCTAATAAAGTTCTAAGGCAAGATGCACAGACTAGAATACATTTGTATATTATTATGATTATAATGTATATATATATATATATATGCGAGGGCGGCTGCAAAGTTTTGAAGTACCTTTTAGTATCACTACTCACTCGCGCTGCACACCACTAATTGCGAGTGTCCTAAGTAGTATACATACCAAGTTTCATGTCATTATCATCACTACGCTTTAGGTAATTGAACCGTAAACATCAGTCAGAGTCATCGATGCTTTGCTTGAAATTGGAGTCAGGGCTGTCAAAATATTCCTCACAAAGAAAATCAAAACGCCGACGGAAATATTTGAAGAGATGTCTGCAATACATGGGGAGTTTGCCCCTTCATTTGCCGCCATAAAAGTTGAAGCCGAGAATTTAAACACGGTAGGGAGTCGCTCGAAGATGATCCCAGTTCGGGACGCCCTAACACCGCTGTTATCGAAGAAAACGTGGATAAAGTGAAAATGCTTGTACTCAAAAAACGGCAAATCAAGATGTAGCAGATAGCTGAAACCGTAGGCATTAGCAAGGAACGAATCGGCAACATTTTGCATTCTCATTTGCACATGAAAAAGGTGTGCGCGCGATGGGTGCCCAAGATGCTCACGCCACTGGACAAGCAGCGTCGAGTCACAACTCCGTAGGACTTTTTGGACATCTGTGAAGATAATCCTGACAATGTTATTATCTCGTTTTGCTAATGTTGACGAAACATGTCAATGCAGTGGGTAGGAAAGGGAGAAAAGCGGCCACGGATATTGTGGTGTGATATAAGTGGAAAGATCGGCGTCCAAGCTAATGGCCACTATTTTTTGGGAATCTGAAGGTATTTTGTTCATCGACTACCTTCCCAAAAATACTACAATTAACGGAGACTATGACGCCGCATTGTTGACTAAAGTGCGTCAAGCGATTGTCGAGAAAAGAAGAGGCAAACTGGCGAAAGGAGTTCCGTTTTTGCCGGACAATGCGCCCGTCCACACTGCGCGCGTTGTCAGGCGTGCCCTCGCAGAGACAAGATCCGAAGCAATTAGCTATAGACCAGACCTGGCGCCAAGCGACTATTTCCTCATTTAAATATTTTTTTATGTTATTGATGTTAAGTGGACTAACCTCTGCCTATAACAGATGCATTTCATCAACGACGAATTGCACTGCGCCCGTCACAGTGAGAGGTACAGTTGTTAGGTCTCAGGAGTCTGTAAATTTACTGGCTCTCAAGGACTGCTGCCGGAACACACTATAAGGTGCTTGACGACAGATTTTCTACTTGAGGGTGGTCGCTAGCGAGGCGGGCATTCGCAAAAAGCCCTTCCACCATGCTGTGAAGCTCAAGCCCGCGGCGGGATTCGAACCATGGACCTGCTGCACAGCAGTCAATAGCCAATGCCACTGAGCCATCACTGCTTCAAAAATTGGAAAAAAGACTAGGACGGAGATTTTCTAGTGGTGATGAAATTAATGTGGCCATAAACGATCATTTTCAAGGCAAAGACGGCGAATATTTTAGACCGGATTATAAGCCCTTTTTAATAAATGAAAGTGTATTGAATTAGAGGACTATATTGAAAAAAAAATCTCTAAGCTCTAAACTTTTCAGCCGCCCCTCATATACATATATTTTCTCAAATAGTTTGCTAAAATTTACTAAATTAACATTTACTCATTATAAGACATACTAGCGCATAACAGTGATTTATTTAATAATGTAATTCAATTCCTTCCAATTAAATGTTAACTCTGATACCAAAGGTAACTTGAGATTCAATAAAAACCTTCCAAAAAGAAAAAAAACACTGACAATATGATATTTTGTTTCAGAAGTTACTGATTAACTTGTTCACTCACAAAATACCTTGCCTTGTACAATATTGACATAATTTTCAATTAACTTGTACATTACTGTAGAAAAATACACTGTTGTATAAAATGTTTAAGTTTCAATCTAATTAATCTGGCTTCGAGGTATTATATCTGTGTGCATTCTAGTAAAGAATTCTTTATGTGAATGGAATACAAACGCGGGTTGCTCTGGGGGCTGGGCATCGACATGGATGTGTTCTGCTTGTAGTTGTTGGGCGTAGCCATAGTGCCTGGAGTCGCCAGGATTGCTGAAATCATCAAATAACAATAATTAAAATAAACCTTTAGTCATACCAAGCATTACAATTCCCTGTGCCAAAGATCCCAGAATAGATATTATTGTTGGTCAATCATCACACGCTCAAGTTTAGCTAACTAAGACTAGCTATCCTGTGGGTTATGAAGTGAATTCATTCAGACTTAAATTTTTTTTTTTTATTCCTGGTAGGTTACTCTTTGACCACTATCTCACCTGATGGTAAGTGATGATGTGGTCGAAGATGTTGTTCAGGCTAACCTAGAAGTACTGGTTCTCAAGGACAGCTGCCGGAACACACCGTTAGGTGCTTGGCGACAGATTTTCTACTTGAGGGTGGTCGCTAGCCAGGCGGGCATTCGCAAAATGCCCTACCACCATGCTATAACGTGCCCTCCGAAGCACGGAAACGCTCAGTAGCAATGTCACTAGCGGTCACCCATCCAACTCATGACCGCGCACAACATTGCTTAACTTTGCTGATCGGTTGAGAACAGCTAAGTAAACTTCGCTACGAGCGCTTCATGTCCACAATTCCAAAAAAAGTATTTTTGTTCTTCTCATTGAAGTTAAACTCAGATGTTGAATACGAGACTGACATAACATAACAATTTTGATGTTAAGGAAAGTGTACTCATAGCGCTTTCCATACAAAAAAAGTAATTGTTGTCAAGTTGAATAAATCTAAACACTTGGGTGTTCAAAACTTGCTTTAATTTTGCATGCATATTCGTGAGCTTAATATCTATGCTTTTGGTTTGCCAGTTTTCCATAGAATTGTGTATTTTCAGAATTATTTATTAAGTAAGTAAAAACTTTTTGTATGGGTATTCTAATTTTCACAGATGAGATTGAGATGTTAGACATCTTATATAAGCAAAATCTGGCAAACCAGATCCATTGAATTTCGAATAAAATAATGCAAAATTTAAGCAAGTTCCTATTTTGTATGATTTTTATAATCTATGGTAGTAAAATTTATGTAATAAGGTTAATGTATGGGATTCAATTGAACTTCCATTCCACTAAAATATTCTTCATTGAAGTCAGAATCAGATGTGCCACATTTAACATCTATTCACAAAACAAATGAAAGTCTTGGTTTGTGCTGTAGTTGCACAGTTGTGCATGTCTAGTTTCATATTGTAGACATTCCCGCTTTGCATCCCTTGCACTTGATGCCCAGGTTTGGCCAATTCTAAAATATTGATATCGAATATGATGTTTGTAGTTTCAGAATGCAAAAAATGCAGCAGGAATCATAGTAAGAGATAACAATTATGTGGAAAATAAGAGTGCTGCAGCAAAGACCTAGATTTAACATCAGAGGCATTAAAACAACAGTTAAGCATGCAACATTTGAATTCCTTGACAAAAGTCATGTCAGAAATAGGTATAAGAAACCTACAATTACCTTCTAGGTGTTCTCACTGCTGAAAAGTTGTATGATCAACACAAAACCAAAGTTTATTATTTCACATGCTTTTTTAGAATCCTTCAATAGTCTCCGGATTGTAACTTATAATCATGAGCGTGAAGTTTTTGCTAACTAAAAATTCAAATTCAGCACCTCTAGCAAAACGAACTATACTTTTGTTACACACATAAAATATTAAAGAAAAAAGAATCTACAAAATTCCCAATTATGTTGGTGTTTATGATCCAGAACAGATATGTTTCTGTACTCAAAAAACTAAAACTCATTAATGTATTGAATTTACTATATCATGGGAAACAAACATACTTACATTAAACACAAACAAATAAATTAACCAAAAATGATTATGTAGTTAGTTTATATATACTGCACAAGTTATAGCAATAGTGTATGAGTGAAATCCCTCTTTAATTTACTAAAAGAGCTTGGTCTTTCAAGAACTACCATAACCATATCTAATCGGCAATGTTAGGGTTTTTTTAGATATGGTTAGGCGGGAGAGAAATATACATACTTAAAAAATACAGGCAAAAAGTTCATAGGAGAAAGTTTTACTTGCTTTTAACTGCCTTGATTTTAAGTGTTAAGTCCTATTTAGGATCTAAAGGTCCTAAGCTCTATATCAAAACAATATCTGTTGAATAGTTATTGGATTTTTCTGAGAAGAAATTTGACAAACTCCTATTACAATGTTAAATTAGGGTTACCCCTTATTAATGAAACCAAACATGTGGTGAAAGATGATGGATATCTTTGCATATCCCTTCTGGGATAAACAGGCATGACGGTTAGTTTAATTTCATATCTTGAAGCTTTAGAATGTTAGGTACCTACTTAGCATGTACAACATATGATTTAAGCTTTCGAAGACCATAATGATAGTAATTAGTTTTATGGCTTCTACAGCATTGCCATAATTTCGCTAACATTATCACGAATATCAACAAGAAAATATACGATCGGGGTTCTGGACGTTTATTGGGCAAAAAGCAGCAGCCCGAAAATATGGCATGCGATAAAGTTCATGAGTATGTTGATATTTTAAAGAATAAGACAAAATCAATTCAACTCTATTTACTAGTTTCGAGCTAGCAAGACAGCAAAAGGCTTCGCTTAAACTATGTTTACGTTGTATAGCAGACTGAAACAAATAATCAGTTTGCATTTTGTTAGTGGTCTGTTTTGATAGCATTTCACCTATTACAAAAAATACTCTACCTGTTTCTCCGTCCGGGTTTTATACTTCGAAATATCTTTCAAACCAAAAGAAAATTTTATTTGTAATTCAAGCGTCTCCTGTTTTTTGCAAAGTAATATATGCACCGAACAAATCGCCGCCGTTTGTATATTCTGTCACTACCGCCACGCCATATTGAATTGAGTTGAATGAAAAATGAATGAATGAAATATTAGTCAAAATAAAAGTGACATTGACATTATGTTCTTTTATAGTGTTGGAAATAATCGACTAAAACATGTTCGAAAAGTTATAATATTTACGGCTTTAATGAGTCCATGTCCACCGGTACACGGACAAAATAATATATATTTAATTAACTTTCATAATTAGGTTTGTGTGAATAAATGAATATTATACTTAACTCAATCATCTATGTCCATATCAATATTATTGGAACTCGATTCATCATTTTCGAAGCAGCCATCATCAGAATTATCATTCATCTTGCAAATTAAGAATAAAATCACCGAAATCGTTTTGACGAACATGATGATGATGGAGCATTTGTCCTCGTTTTTAATTTCGTGGTTAAAACAGTGCTTCTACTTTTCTACGGAATATTCAGGGAATAATTCCTCAAGTGTAGGTACTTTTAGGTCCAAATTGGAATCGATACTTTTTGTGATAAATGTCCTTATCACTCCAGACCAAATCTATTGGGTTCAGGTTTGGGTGGCATACAGGCAATTGCAAAAAGAGATAGCAAATGACGCTGTGTTCATCTTTAGTTGCCGACATTTTAAACGTTATGAGGTGAATTTACTAATCTCCCATCATACCCTCACATAACCCATCACGAAAGTATTTTCTAATATATTTGGTTGTTTGGTTAGGAGTTTTCTTTTAGATCCACACTTATTATATTGAAAGTTTTCAAACAATTGGGATTTAGGTATGGTTTTGCTACATGGTGCACGCACTATGTCTTAGTGTATTTATGTCTAACATTCGTATTGCTTTCTCTAGAAAAAATAGTAGAAAATTAGTTTTAGGAATCACAAATGATAGCATTCACCTTCATATCCCTGAAAACAAAAAAAATACATACTTTTTAAACAAACGGTTCAAATCGCGTATATTTATCATTATTTTTGTCTATATGTTACCGGAAATTTATGAAACCTAGGAATTGTACACACTTCCTAGGAAATATATATCCTCCCGAGCCTACTTGGGAAATGTGTAAAATAATGTTTCAAAGATTCTTTTATACTCGTACACACATTTCCTGTGAAATGTATGTATTTCTTAGGAATTGTATGCAATTCCGAGATGATACTAGGAAATGTATAAAAAAGTAATGCTTTCTGTGACTAAAATAAATAAAACAGGCCAGTAAACGGAATTTAGACTGTATTAAGACTCTCGTTGACATAATTAGCTGTAACAATCACATATTGTATTTGTAATCGAACGCCAGATGTAGTTAATAATCAGTAAAGTCATATTTAGGTGCGACGACGAGCGAAGCGAGGAGGAGCGTTAGGTTACTTGTGACCATAATAACGCGCGAGCCGAGCGAGCGAAGCAAGCGTGCCGCGGCAGCGGCCAGCGATGCGCCAGAATGTCATAAATTTCCGATTGCTATTTAGGAAATGTATAGATTTCCTAGGAAATGCGGATATTACAAAATATATGATAGATTTCCTATCTATTTTACGAATTGTATACATTTCCTAGGAATTCTATACAATGACGGATTACACACTTTTCCGTTAACATATATACTGTGTGTAATAACCGCGAAAACATAAAAGAACAAAAAAAACATTAAATTTTGGAGGATGACGAATGTTAACTTTATTATTTTCATAGGTATCATAACAAATAACAGAAAATCGCGATAACTTGAATAGAGCAAAACATGAAGTTAACTTTGCTAAAAAACCCTTTTCAAAACTAAAAAAAACATTTTCAATGAGCAAAGTGGCAAGTTCTCTTGACCAACGAACGACATTTCATTTCAAATACACATATGAAGTGCCCAAGCATGGGAGTTCATATGAGGATCCGACAAACCAAATGCCACATGATCCTCACGTTGAGTTTAAAATCGACTCACCTACTTTGGAGGAAATAACCAATCAATTGAAAAAGAAAACATCTAAATCTGCTCGAGGTCTTGATGGTATCCCATATGTAGTATATAAAAAGTGTCCATCGGTTCGTAAACATCTCTTGAATATTTTCGTTAAGATCTGGTCAAGCAAGCAAATACCAGTGGCATTCGGAAAATCTATTTTTGTCCTCATTCCAAAAAAAGATGAAGTAACTCATCCAAAAGATATTAGGCCGATCGCAGTAAACAACACAATATACAAAATATTTTGCTCAATTTTACAAACTAGAATGACACAATTTATGATCAAAAATAGGTATTTCAGGCCAAATCACCAGAAAGGGTATTTGCCTGGAATTTCTGGATGCCTGGAGCACAATACTCTACTAGCGGAAAGTTTAAAGGACGCCAGATCACATGAAAGGCAATTAACAGTGTGCTGGATAGACTTAGCGAAACGCGTTCTGCGTTTCGTTCTGTGCAGCACGAACTGCAGTTGTTCGCAATGAAATGGTATAACTTTCCACTTGTAGTCAGCGACATCATCGCATCATATTACTCTCAATTACAATTTGTTATACCATCTAAAAAGGGACATACTAACACCCTGCAATCCAATGTGGGTTTGTTCCAAGGTTGCTGTCACCAATAGCATTTAATATAGTACCTAATAAATATTTTAATTGACAAGCTAATTAGTCATGAAAAAATGTTGTGTTATCGGTTTAAGATAAATAACAGATACACAGAATCCATCTTAGCTTTTGCTGACGACCTTGCAATACTGACACGTAACCCAAAACAGTGTCAAGAACTTTTAAGAGAAGTGGATGAGTTCTGTGCATGGACTAAAGGATTGAGAAGAAAACCTAGTAAATGGTACAGTTAATTCTCTTTTGAATTAACTGTCCTGAATGCAGTTTGTCTGTTTCTTTAATCAGTTGACTAGATTGCTGGAGTCTATCCACGGATCCAGCAATCTACCCTACAATTTGGTTAACATTATTACATGCAGTGTTCGTGTTTTCTATAGTGTATTAAGGCGTTCACAGACGGCAGCTATAATATATATCTTTACATCTTCGTATCTTAAGGGTGAACTAGCCGGCCCGTTCTCCATACAAACGTCGCAGGGTGATCACTCCCTTATTTGAGGATTTAGGTCCAAAACAAAGCATGATATCAATTGATCTCTTTATTATCGAGGCTTGTATCGTAAAATTTTTTTAATAAGATAATTCACTTGTGACTTATGAGCCTCGAAATATTTTCATATAAAGTTTTCGAGGCTCATAATTTTCAACTTAATTACCATTTTAAAATTTCGATACGATACAAGCATGAGATATCAATCGATATTATGCTTAATTCTGGACCTAAAATCTCAAATAAGGTAGTGATCACCCTACTACGTTTGTATGGACGAGCGACCGGCCAGTTCAACCTTAAGATACCGCTGAAAATATATATTTTGTACATCTCGATATCGTACGATATATTTTGATATATCTTTTCGTATATTACGATACATCTCTCTTTAAACAGAGTGTTCCAAGTTTGACTTACTAGTTATGTTGAGTCGTTTTTTTAACCGACTACAAAAAGGAGGAGGTTTGACCTCTACGTTTTTTTGTGTTTTTACGAAATTAGTTTTTTTGTTGAAGTGGGGATACCTCAAGGGTGTTCTCTGGCAAGAAAGTCAGGATCTGATGATAAGATCCTGGAGAAATTTTGAGAAACCCTAGAAAAGTAGGCACGACTAGAGTTAATTTTTCGTAATTTGATCAGGTATTTGTCAATGCTAATAAGTATAGGATTCCTAAACTGGAAAATAATCACAAAATTTCGCGGCTGATTCATGGTATAATTTGAACTCTCCGCTCTATTCCTTAAACTTTATATGATCTTCAATCCATACCTTTCTTTTTTTGGCAATATGCGCATTAAATTCGAAATCAGAATCGTCTTCTGACGAACTGTCTAGTAAATCTAGTAATAAATAATGTGAGAGAGTCATAATATTTAAGGCATTAAAATAAAAACATCCTGTATAATATTTAAGTAACGGTAATCGTGCGTCCACCGAGTCATGCACCAACAAAATGTAAGGTAATGTATATTACTAGACCTGCTGCGTGTGTGATAGCTTACTATAATATAAAGCTATATCTGGGATGTAATATACATTAATGTATATTATAGCTGCCGTCTGTGAACGCCTTTATACGCGATTTAGCAATAACAATTCTTCATTGCCTCCCACCTCTAAGTCCCCACGCAGGCGTCTTAGTGATAGCAGTGTAAAGTAGCAGTTCAGTTTTACACAGGCATTTACAACGTAAGGCAATTGTACACCATAATAGGCAAATATCTCTTTTCGAGAGGTAAATAAGGTAAGATAGTGATCAAAGGCTAGCCTAATAACAGTGAATAGATAAAAAAGGTATAAAAAGCGCATTTTTTTTTTAGCCTGCTAAGTTAGCTTTTGACCACTATCTCACCTGAACTAAAAAAAAAAGTGACGATGTGGCCGAAGATGTTGTTCAGGCTAACCTAGAAGTACTGGCTCTGGAGGACAGCTGCCGGAACACACCGTTAGGTGCTTGGCGACAGATTTTCTACTTGAGGGTGGTAGCTAGCCAGGCGGGCATTCGCAAAATGCCCTACCACCATGCTATAACGACTGCTATCCTAAGACACCAATTATATAATTTAATTATATTATTATTTAATATACATTACGCCATAACTAAGAGCCTAAAACTGTTTGTATCAGTTTATAGTTAAAAATATGAGCGGTTCTCTAAGTGCCCAATATTCTACCAGGCATTCTTTCGTTAGCCTTTGTAACAAACAGGCAGTCATATTATAGTATAACAGAATTCAATAAAATTGTTCAAGATTTCTTCCGCCTAGAAATGCACGTACATAGTTCGTCTGTTCATTGCACGTTTAATTTTAGCAGGCGCGCATCGTCAATTAATAATACCAAATCTGTTATAGTACCACCAACTTAACTGTGCAGTTTTCGAGGGCGCTACTGGTCATGGAAATCAACTACAAACTGTCACAATTTGAAGGAATGTTGTAGTTCTTTTTTCTGCCACCTGAACAGATAAGTTGGCGGGTCTATAATCTGTGCTATTGGTGCCATATTATGCCGGGTACAGACCAAGCGAACGAGAGCGAGCGAAGGGTAACGAGCGAGCGCAAACGAATCAGTGTGGACGTTATGCCGAAAGCAAGCGAAGCCAAACGAGGGCCTTCGTTCGCCTTCGGCCGTGCTCCGGCTGCTGTCGGTACATCAAAGAGAAATGGAACGAACGAACGGCCGCGGTGTGGACGGACGAGCGAATGCTCATTCGGTTGCGGGGATTGCACGGAACGGACGTCTCGATCCAGTGTATTTTTTACTAATTTACGATTATGGAACTGTAGCTATCTCATGAACCGTATTACTAGACAGTTGAATTTTTCACAGATGATGTAGTTCTGTTGGTGCTATAAACAAATACAAAAAACCGGCCAAGTGCGAGTCTGACTAAGTTTGTCTGTCACCAGACTGTAGTTATTTCATGAACCGTATTACTAGACAGTTGAATTTATCACAGATGATGTAGTTCTGTTGTCGCTATAAACAAATACAAAAAATCGGCCAAGTGCGAGTCTGACTAAGTTTGTCTGTCACCAGACTGTAGTTATTTCATGAACCGTATTAGCTAGACAGTTGAATTTATCACAGATGATGTATTTCTGTTTTCGCTATTAACAAATACTAAAAATCGGCCAAGTGCGAGTCTGATCAAGTTTGTCTGTCACCAGAATGTAGTTATCTCATGAACCGTATTAGCTAGACTGTTGAATTTATCACAGATGATGTATTTCTAGTGTCGCTATAAACAAATACTAAAAATCGGCCAAGTGCGAGTCTGACTAAGTTTGCCTGTCACCAGACTGTAGCTATTTCATGAACCGTATTAGTTATACAATTGAATTTATCACAGATGATGTATTTCTGGTATCGCTATAAACAAATACTAAAAATCGGCCAAGTGCGAGTCTGGCTAAGTTTGTCTGTCACCAGACTGTAGTTATTTCATGAACCGTATTAGCTAGACAGTTGAATTTATCACAGATGATGTATTTCTGTTGTCGCTATAAACAAATACTAAAAATCGGCCAAGTGCGAGTCTGACTAAGTTTGTCTGTCACCAGACTGTAGTTATTTCATGAACCGTATTAGCTAGACAGTTGAATTTATAATATATGATGTATTTCTGGTGTCGCTATAAACAAATACTAAAAATCGGCCAAGTGCAAGTCTGACTAAGTTTGTCTGTCACCAGACTGTAGTTATTTCATGAACCGTATTAACTAGACAGTTGAATTTATCACAGATGATGTATTTCTGATGTCGCTATAAACAAATACTAAAAATCGGCCAAGTGCGAGTCTGACTAAGTTTGTCTGTCACCAGACTGTATTTATTTCATGAACCGTATTAGCTAGACAGTTGAATTTATCACAGATGATGTATTTCTGATGTCGCTATAAACAAATACTAAAAATCGGCCAAGTGCGAGTCTGACTAAGTTTATCTGTCACCAGACTGTAGTTATTTCATGACCGTATTTTAGTCAAGTAGATTTTTTTTATGCCTGATAGGTTAGCCTTTGACCACTATCTCACCTGATGGTAAGTGATGATGTGGTCGAAGACGTTGTTCAGGCTAACCTAGAAGTACTGGCTCTCAAGGACATCTGCCGGAACACACCGTTAGGTGCTTGGCGACAGATTTTCTACTTGAGGGTGGTAGCTAGCCAGGCGGGCATTCGCAAAATGCCCTACCACCATGCTATAACGACTGCAATCCTAAGACAACAACCGGGACCGACGGCTAACGTATTAGCTAGACAGTTGAATTTATCACAGATATCTCTTTTTGTAAGTCGTGCATTAGTTGGGTTCCTTCATACAAAAACCTGCTTTTAATAACGACGGCATCCACCAGTGCCACCGTTTTCTTCTAGATCGATTACTTTCGTTTATCTCAATAAATGCAGCGCTAGCTACTGAAGACCGTTGTTGTTCATGATCACCAAAACACTACGTGAGTATCGCTTCGCCGTGGTTCGCCGATGGTCGATGAAGTTCAATGCGTTCACTTAGTGTGGACACAACAGCGAAAGCAAGCGAGCGTGCGGTATAGATCGGCAAATCACACTCGTTAGCATTCGCTCGGTCTCGTTCGCTTGGTCTGTACCCGGCTTTAGCAAGCAGGTAGCGAGAATATTACAAGCTAGAATGCCCAAGGAAAATTTACCACAGTCTCTTTGTTCAGCTTTAAATAGTGAACACTATATTTATAGGTTGATAAAAACGGTAACTAGTTTGGTACACTGGAAAATGTCGCTTATATTTCTTGGGACCACTATTGCCATCGCCCAATTGCAGCCCAAAGTCATTTAGTTATAGTACCACCAACTTAACTATGCAGTTTTCGAGGGCGCTACTGGTCAAGGAAATCAACTACAAACTGTCACAATTTGAGGGAAAGTTTTAGTTCATTTTTCTGCCACCTGAACAGATAAGTTGGTGGGACTGTAACGAACTGGTAGGTTACCTCGATTTATAGATGTATGTATATAAACATTATTGACTTAGATATATACATATATAAGCAAGAAGCTCAAAGACTGGTAACTCGGTTAAGTTCCAATTATTGCAAACTGTGATCTTAACATTTTGAATATAATACAAATTAGCTACTACATCTAAGCGTAAATTTCACCAATCTAGGTAATAAATGTACTGTATCAGCCAAATTGTCCACTGCTGAACACATAATTACCCCATTAAGGCGGTGGGGTTTGTCATAATCCTCACGCTTGGGTGGCGTCTTGGGATCACAGTTTAAGATATAAGCTGCTCAGAAGGAGCTGCTGCCCACCTTCCAGTATTTTACCTTTTGTCGCCTCTTACGGCAGCCACAGGTAGTAATTGGAGTGACATTCTAGCGCGTTACCGCACGGGAGGCAATTATTATACGAGTATAACCAACAAAATATGATAGGATTAATATGATAATTTCTCGTCAGAACTTTACACCTTGATCTCATACTTACTTCTTCTAGTGGCATTCTAGCGAGCGCTTCCGTGCTTCGGAGGGCACGTTATGGCGTCGCGTCTTCGGTCCCGTTTGTTGTCTTAGGATGACTGTCGTTGTAGGAACCATCCTACAACGCCTATATTGGCAGGGCAGTTTACAAATGCCCGCCTGGCTAGCTACCACACTCAAGTTGAGAAAATGACAATCGATACATTAACTTATTATCTACTATATAGGTATCTAGTCGCAACATATGATTTTGAAATCGAAGAACGGCCATGTCCATGTGGATTTATATTCTATTTGAAAAAATAATTAACCCTAATTACGAAGCAACAGAAAAGTTACTCGCTAAAATTTTGTAAATTGATAAAAATAACATGTATATGTATACCTATTATAAATATTAATAGTTACTTTCACAGTTATTGATGATTGCAACAAGTTGCAATCTGGAGATATTACATTAAAATTACATAAAAGTATCTAACATTGTCAGTAATAATTATAATACAAGATATTATTTACATAATATATTGCATTATAACATTTCTACTATACTTTTATGCCAACGCTAAATTAAAAAAAACTCATCTTCAATTTCACCGTTATATCAATATTTTATAAATATTTATTCTCAATTTTGTAATTATTTATACTTAGTATTCTTTTGTATCAAAACTACAGACATAATTTCTGTATTACCTCGATGATAGAGACCTGAAGCCAATGCCAAGGGTCTAGAGCTTAGTTTAGGAACCAGGGGCTCCTTAATATTTTATATTTACAATATGTCTTGTTTTGCCAAATATATTATTTATTATTATTTTCAAATTTACAACACGATATTCTCAAATTTTCTTGCATTACGGCCGGATTATCGTAACTGTCATCGTAACATTGGTTTGTTTTATTTTCGTACTGGCCGGCAACGAGTTACTACCAATTTGGGGGCTGTGACACTAACATCCTGTCACAGTATATGCACTACGCAGTAGAGACACTTCGAGATTCGTGCTCATCATATAAGCAATACACGCTTTGGTCGTATGTCTGTCACGTGCTAATCAGTAACAGTGTTGGATGAATCATGCGCATTTGCACCTTTAAATGTGACTATTATATTTATGGGCACGCGCTATTAGTAGTAGATATGCGTGAATGTAAATCGTATCATAATGTTACCAACATGTTTATTGTACGAGGTGTTTAACGGTACAGGATGTTTACCTACAGTACACACGAGGCCGTGACAGATCACAGATTACATAAGGGTGGCTTATCTTTTGCAGCACAGCTGATTTTCGTGGTGTCTCAGAAACGATGTGATGCATACAAAGGAAGGTATATAAGAATAACAAATATTTTTAAAATATTTTACGAAAACATCAAATTAATATTTTAATAAAACACTTAAAAATATAAAAATATATCTAGTGACAATTCCGCCCAATTTTCCTGCTAAGCTGACGTGACGTCACAAACGCCACGCTGCCAAACCGGAAGAACCTTCGACGCGTTTCGCTTCTACACGAAGCATCCTCAGGAGGTCTTGACTCTTCGAGCGCACGATCGAGAAATTCATTATCTTAAGGTATATAAGATCTGCCTCACCTGTTGTGAACGTACAGTTCTTGGCTGAAGAAATCATTAGCAATTTTATTGCATTTTGTCATAGAACTTGTAATATAATGCCGGATTGTTTGTTAGAAAGGCTAACGAATAGGTACCTAGCAGAATAATGGGCATTTGAGAACTGCAGATATTTATTTGTAGTCTGATACCAACCGTTTCGGACTCCTAGTAATGTATTGTATTGAGTAAGATGATAGTCTTTTTTCATACCACTTTTTTTAGGCTAGCATTTGTCCACTATCTCCTAATAGTAAGTGATGATGCGGTCGAAGAGATGTGCCTCTTAAGAATAGCTGTCGAGACACGTCGTAAAGTGCTTGGAGACAGATATTCTACATGAGTGTGGTAGCCAGCCAGGTGGCTATAATTATTCTAAAAGGACTGTTATGTATGTGTGCGAAGGATTATATTAAAAACATGATCTGCGATCAATAGATAGAGGTCACGTATCCAAGTAATGTCTCTAATTTGCTCAACCTAACTAAGCAAGCTACTTGCTTCAATTCTTCGATTGTTAGTTCGTCGGCGGACTGGCGTAAAGTCTCGCTTTGGGATGAATGTCTTGACTTTCATCCCCGGATTAGGTAGTAAGTTTTCTGACACAATATTTTTTAGTAGCAGTCCGGAGTCTGGAAATATTTGCATTATATGCATACACATCTCTGGAGAACATGTGTGTTAAAATATCTGTTTATCTAAATCCATACGAAGTATACGTGCGTAGCGATATGTATTTATATGTAAATGCAAATCAAAATTATTTTAATTCAATTAAATGTTTACTAGGTGCTTATGTAAAATCTCTACCGCTCGCGCCGTCTTATATCTACAGCAAAACAGTTACCGAGACAAACAGACGAGAAAGAAATTCAAGAAATTGTAAGAAAGAACGCCCTATTTCTTTTCGCTCTACATATAATAGTTGTATGATAAGACATAAAAATCCAATCAAAGAGATCTACTTTAAATTCAGTTGATCAAATTGAGGTAGAATAATTTCACTATTCAATTCAAGACTGTTGAAAACTGCATTAAAATGTTGTGGTGCCATGTCATGATACAGACTACAAATTATTCAACTGTTTTTATTTTAGACTAGCGGCCCGCCCCGGCTTCGCTCGGGTACTTAACAAAAGATATAAATTGAAACACATAAAATTAGTTATTGTGACTGTAACAGTTAGACATATGGTATTGCAGGTTTTTTTGTAGATATTGATGTCCTCTATAAAATTGTAGTACATCACTTTGCTCTAATGTCAACAATTTCCGCAGCTTACGGGATATAACGACTTTTTGGTACTTTTTTCACACGTCGCGTTACATTATCAAAGTTTTCATATGGATCCCTAAGTTTTTGAAAATATTATAAAGCCTATGTTCATCAGGGATAGTGTAGAATGATTTTTTCTAATCGGTCTAGTTGTTTTTAAGTTTATTCGTTACATACAAAATACAAACATATATATATTATTTATATTTCGGTTGTCTGGAAGAAATTGCTTTAAGCAATAAGACCGCCTTTTGTATACATAATTTGTGTGTTAATTTTCATTGTAATGTTTTTAAGGTATGCAAATAAAGTGTTTCTATCTATCTATCTATCTATATACAAAATTCAAATCTTTCCTCTTAATAATATTAGTACCTATAGATAATAGAAGATGTTAAGTTAGTATAGAGTTCGTAGAAGCAAAAAGGCAAAACGACCTTATTAAAAAGAGCTATAAAAAATCACGAAATCATAGAAATCAAAATGTTATGTTTACGGCTCGCATTTATTCCTTCAATAAATTAAAATGTAAACTTCTAGGCTTGCATTTACTTTACTATATTACTGTTCTTATTGCTATATTACTAATTTATTGTATCCTTGTTACAGCAATGCTATTTATATTTATATATAACAGATATGACGTTACTTGTGTCAAATTTACGTTGTATTTTATTATTTCTTTGTTAATGGCTTCTGCGGTTTAATGTTACCACAATGATTCTGCCAATCTCCGTTCATGCTAGTTTTATAAGTCACGTGGAGATATTACTTTAATTTAGAATATGATCGGTATTTAGAATCAAGATACGACCAGACTTTTGAAGACCATGATGATTTAACTAAAACAAAGAAATGACACAACTACATAACTAAAATAATCTCTACAATACTTATAACTAACATTATCCTACATAAATGTTACAGTACATACAGCTATATATATTTATACAATATGTAACAAACAATATTTACAATTTAATTATGTTTATATTTACAAATTTACACAATAAATGGTTGATTAATCGTTGTATTTTATTTATTTTGCCACTTTTATTGACACAGATAATTTTGGAATGACGAATTAAAAGTACCTATCATATTATATATACTGTGGTTTTAGCTACTTCGGGGATATCTGAAGTATTAATTGTATACAGTACTATTATATATAGTGATAGTATAAATTAATGATATCACTTACAAACTACGTAAGTATGATATAGAGTAATTATATTATAACTCTAAAATACTTAAAAGATTTTTCACCTGCACTTAATTCTGTGAGCTAACACAGAAATCTTTTAATGATAGGTACCTTTGATAGACACATGAATGATTTTCCTGGTAAGGAACTTTATGACTTCAATTGTAGTTAAGTACTCGTTAGCCTTTTTTTGTAAAGAATTGAAACTGGTTCTCGAAGCATTGACTACTATAACCAATATAATAGGAGAAGAGGGGTACAAAACGGCGAAAATTGGACGACACTGGAACATGGAAATAAAAAACGCCACGTAGCTAAACCGGAAGAATTTTCGACGGGTTTCGACTCGACTTTTACTCAGTCGTAGCGCTTATGACGTCATGTCGGCTTAACGGAAAACTAGGCGAAATTGTCACTAGATATATTTTCATATTTTTAAAGTGTTCTTCAAAATATTAATTTATTGTTTATAAAAAAAAAAACATAATAGTTGTTATTATTACCTGTAAATTATAATCATGGAAGCCGTAAAGTTGAGAGTTAGGACCGTGCCTATACGTACCGTTCCCGGACTAACCTCATATCATACGTAGCTATGCGTAGAACCTACGTTCTACGTCAGTGTTTGAGAGAAAACGGATGAAAAGCGAAATATTTCAATATCCTATTCGCTGGAGAGACTACCGTAGTATACAGTGAATTCAGTGAATATAGTAGTGGTTCATAGCCTCGTAAAAATTTTATGAATTGCTCGAAATATTTCTCGAAAAACTTTAAATGTCATCTCGTATATATTTACCTACGAACTGTCCTGTAGGTTCAGAATGATACTTCAAAAATATCTAAAATTAAATTTCCTAAGCATAATTGTTTATTAACTAAAACAATATATTCATAGTTTAATTTTGTACAAGAATTGATCCATATAGTTCAAAGGACTTATTGAAACAATGGCAATTATCAATCGAGGTCAACAGACGCGATCCAATCAAGCAATAAACACATAGTGCATTTGGTTTGGCATCATACAATTCACAAAACAACAACTAAAAGTTGTTTTCGATGCAACCGGCATCTAAAAATAGTTGGCGTGGTATCAGTTCCACGAATATTGTCCGCACTCCGCATATTGTACGGCAGTCACTTCGCAAGCCCCGATCCGAGCGCGCGCGTCTGTTTACTAAACAAAAACAATGCTTGTGAAACTCGCATTTCCATCTCTAGCGGCCGATTTCCCGGACGTTGATATGCTGAGGTGCAAGGAAATGAATAACTTTGCGACGGAATGTGTTCTGCCGCGACGCCCGAAGAGGAGTCTACCACCGCTGCCTGAGGACAAAGAATGCAGCAACACTGAGTTGAATAAAACAATCTCGTCCGTGCCCAGACGGAGAAAGTGCAGGAGGCAGTGTCTAAAGCTCCCAGCATTACCCGAACATGACGAATGTTGAATAATTTATAGACTACGCTGTTACGAAGAAATTTTCTCTCAAAGCTGAAGCAACTCCGCGATCAGCGTCAAATATCGCCATGAAATTAAAAACTGCGAGTCCGTATCCCCGTTTACTGACAGAAATCCAAGTTTGTTTTTTCAGTGCATAAATTGTTGGCCAGTGTGAGACCAAACGATATTAGTGTTTAATTTTGTTTTAATTCTGATAACTGATAAGATTAGGTTAAACAGGTAAGTAATGATAAGAAGCAGGCTTAAGATTTGGCAGGTGCAATCTGTAAAGTTACTATGAATGTGTATCACTAACACTATCCACATTTTTGTCGATAATATAAAATCGAATTGTCGAATTTGTGTTTAAAAATCATGTAATGTAGGTAAATCATTCGATTTCTATTATCTGGAGATAAGTATATATTTTAATACTGCACATCAATCAAAATTAATCGACCATTCATTTATTACAGTACCTACGTATGCCAGATGTAAATAACCTCTATTGTTTGACATTGTTGAGTATTTTGTGGCTGTCAATCTGTCAATACACATATGTATCATGTATGATTCATGTGTCATAAATACTGTATGCTATCTATCATCACATCGCCATCACTATTTAATTGTATCATTGGTTCTATTATAATATAGGTGCATATTTTGGCAAACATGTCAAGATGTTATGACATGTTTGTGTGTCTACTATATTAATCAAGTGAGAACGTACCAAAGGGCCCCAGCTTTGGGAAAGTTTAAAACTTAATGTAAAAGTAATCCACGAATGAATTAATTACTCACAGAAGATATGTTGCATTAGTTTAAAAGGTCTGTGTTTCTGGATTTATTATGCTTCATGTTAATGTTGTATGTTTGAATAATCTATTACTAGTTTATTGTGAAAATAATATTCCTTAGACTGTTTTGTGTTCTTTGTAAACTCAGACCTCAAGTCTTTGCGTAGGCCTACTTTCATTGATTACTTCGTACTGAAGATTCCTGTAATTATTTTTTTAGGATTTATTAAGTATGTCGAAAGTAACAAGTTCTGTCTTTCTTCAATGTTATATTATATTATTTTGTACATAGTTTTATAAATAATCTGTGATATACTTTAATAAATATTTAGGTAAGTTTAAAATTTGTAACTAGATGGTAATTTACTGCTATTTAACTGTAATTATTTTCATTAAATATATTATAATTAACTTGCTTATTTTTTATTATTATAAACCCTTAAATTAATTATAAAGACCTTACGCACATAGTTAATGTTTATAGATAACCCTAATCGTTGAGTGGGTATAGTTATATTATTTGAATTAATTGGTAAACACTACCAATTAATTAAATTTTTTACATAATTGAGTGGCAAGGCCTGGACCCCTAACTACCTCATCTGTTCTAAATGAGGATGTAATCGAAGCTTAGAAGAAATGCACGGTAGTACTTGACTGGAGATTAACTCTTAAGGCCACAAAACACTAACGTGCTTAGCGACCGATTCTACTTGAAGGTGTTGGCTATAAGCTTAGCGCACACCTAGACGCGCGACAGTTTTCAAATTCATTCAGAAAGGCGGGTAGTTTTGCGCGTGACTTGCATTTTTAATTAATTAGGTTAGTGTAGCTTGCGGTTCCTGCAGCGCGTCTAGGTGCGTGCTCAGCTATATCTAGGGACCCTGGTGAACAGGCAATATACCTTACACTACATCCAAAATTATCGATGGTATATAGAATCAATGTTTCAAAGGTACATATTTAGTCAACTATAAATCAAGACTAAGGCACGTTTAGGCGTAGTCCTAGAACTGGAATAAAGAGTCTACCTATATATAGGTATATAAAAAAAACTGGACAAGTACGCAAGTGCAAATACTCTTCGGTCTTTTAGGGTTCCG
The DNA here is from genome assembly GCA_963890685.1 of Plagodis pulveraria. Classification (NCBI taxonomy): domain Eukaryota; kingdom Metazoa; phylum Arthropoda; class Insecta; order Lepidoptera; family Geometridae; genus Plagodis; species Plagodis pulveraria. Next base: position 20,312,128 of record OY982969.1, read on the forward strand.
CAATTGCAACAGCCCGTAGTAGAATAAACGTGTGATGACGTTTTCACTATGTGTTAGTAAATATATAGAGGATATGGTTTATATTCTAATATTTCAGATTCCTAACTAGTTCAGTTTTTAAGATTGACCCCTTAACAAAAATATAAGTTAATTGCCAACTTTGATAGCACCCTTCAGGGTTTTTATAAATTAAAATAGTTGAAATATATATTTGTATTGTTCTCAATTTCTAGACGCTACGTCGCAGGCTAGAATGTGAAATAAATATTTGTTTTCCTTACACTAAAATTGATTTAATTTTCCTTATCCACCTTACAATTATTCAATAGGTTTTATAGTCCAATATGTCGGTTTGGATTACCGTTTTAAACCAAATCAACTATTCAGTGATTGAGAGCCATCACACGGACATACCGTACCGACAGACAGACAGAAGGACAGAGAGCGGAGTCTTCTCAATAATAATGGTTCCATGCAAAATGGACATGTAAATTGGGCACGGAACTCTAAAGAGTTGTCCATAGTATTTGTTTCAATTTTATGTTTTTTGAAGCAATGATGGCCGATCGGTAATAGCTATGGACTGCCGCGCCGCAGTACCCTGGTTCGATCCCCATCGCTGTCTTGAGCTTCACCGCATGGTGGAAGGGCATTTTTCGGTTGCTCGCCTGGCTAGCTACCACCCTCAAGCAGAAAATCTGTCGCAAAGCACCTAACGGTGTGTTCCGGCAGTAGTCCTTGAGAGCCAGTGAAATTACAGGCACATGAGACTTAACAACTCAAGGTGACGGGCGCAGTGCAATTCGTGACTTGTGATGTAATGCATCTATTATAGGCAGAGGTTAATCCGCTTAACATCAGGTGGGCATCGAGCTTGTTCCGGCACAATAACATAAAAAAAATAAAAAAATGTGTGGTTTTTTTTTTCTTCTGTTGAACGTTATATGAGCCTTATGTAATAAAACATATGCAAGTAGGTTTGTAGGCAGGCAGCAACAATAATCTCGATGGCTAGGTTAACGATAGTTATGTTTTTTTAATTGATTACATAACCATTTTACGTTGCATTTTTGTACCTGCAGTAATTGCAATAAAATACACCATGAACTACTTCTGTCTGTATACATCATATTCTATTACGCAATTTTGCAGCTATTGCTGATACAGCATTTGAGCAACCTATAGGCTGTTGCTGGCTTAAAGGCAGACAAAATCCTCCAGCTTCTTACCAGTTCGTAGCGTGTATGTACCTACCTAATCCGTTGAGCAAATAATATATTGTGGCAACAATTTGGTCCAGCGTCGCATTTCACTGAATCTTATACATGTATTGTTTGCCATTTCGTTGCATATAATATGATTTTATTAAATATTATTGACATAATCTTATTCTTTATTTTGTATAATTCATGAATTTATATATTATGTATATTAATTTTAAATTGTTATTACAAATTAAAGTCAGTGTCATGTCAATGTGTGTTATATATAATATTGCAATAATGAATTTGTAGTAGCTGTAGTGTTGTAAATAGTTCGTAGTATTTAGTTAATAAAGGCATACCGCCGGTTAAAAAAAAAACCTTTATAATTTTTTTATAAATATTGTTAGGTTTGCAATAACGCCTGCTATGCGGATTACATTCATCATCATCATCAGCCGGAAGACGTCCACTGTTGAACAAAGGCCTCCCCCATAGAGCGCCACAAAGAACGGCTATTAGCCGCTTGTAACCATTGGCTACCCGCGACTTTCACGATGTCGTCAGTCCACCTAGTGGGGGGCTAGTGGGGGGGTTTACATTACAAAATTTTTCCTGTCGTATATTTGTGATTTTGTAATCCTTTATCATGTTAGATTAAGTAGTGTGTTATCATAATTTTAGTAGGTATACAATGATGCTTTGAAATTAATACCAACCTAATTTGAAAAATGAATTGCCTAGTGTAACGTTTACTGTTACTCGTATAATGGCCAATAAAGATTTCTCATTCTGATTCTTATAGATTTAGGAAAATACGATGCTTTCGATTTTCATGGAAAAAGTATAGTAAAATATTTTTAAATCGTTACAAGCGATATATTTCGAAATATATATATTTCGAAGCGCTCGTAGCGAAGTTTACTTAGCTGTTCTTAACCGATCAGCAAAGTTAAGCAACGTCCGCCGCGGTCATGACTTGGATGGGTGACCGCTTGTGACATTACTACTGAGCGCTTCCGTGCTTCGGAGGGCACGTTAAGCCGTCGCTCCCGGTTGTTGTCTTAGGATGGCAGTCGTTACAGCATGGTGGTAGGGCATTGTGCGGGTGCCCGCCTGGCTGGCTACCACCCTCAAGTAGAAAATCTGTCGCCAAGCACCCAACGGTGTGTTCCGGCAGCTGTCCTTGAGAGCCAGTACTTCTAGGTTAGCCTGTACAACATCTTCGACCACATCATCACTTACCATCAGGTGAGATTGTGGTCAAAGGCTAACCTATCAAGCATAAAAAAAAATAAGTCTAATACGTTATATTTCTGTAACATAGGTATATCATGTTCGTACCCTATCCCGCGTATGTGGGCATAGTAGTAGGTAGCATGTATTTATAACAACACAACATGCCTGATTCCAATTCCAACCCTCATTAGGATCCTCTTGTTGGCAGTATACCCACTACCTTTCTGCACAGAATAATCGGGTTAAGTTGGCAGCAAATGTGGCAGCGAGCCCTGTCTTGTTCGTTACCTCCACAGAAGGATACCGAACTTTCTTCTATTTATTCTTGTTTATATAAAATTTTCAAAATATTTAGAATATTTAAACTGTAGGGATAAGGGGAAATATTCAGTTAATAAAATGCTTTTTAGGGTTAGGGAAAAACGGAACCCTAATAATGAGACTCTCTTTCTGTCAGTCTGTCTGAATGTGTGTCACAGGGCTTGTAAATGGAATTCGTCAAAAACTGTTTTTTTTTCATATTTAGTCTAGAAAGTTCCGAAGACGAATATTGAACTGGCAATCCAATTAAATTATGTAAAATAGTTATGGGCTTTAATGCATGTTAAAGTGGCCCAAATAAACTTTTTGTAACTAACATGTGAGGTGTCATCGTCTAGAATTCATTGAGTACCTACATATTTTTTTTAATCAATAATAATAAACGGGATGAAATCTTCAAAGTGGTCCTATTTGAAAAACTAAACTACGTAGGGATTTAAAATTTCAGTATATTATGTATATATATACAATTTACGAACAAACTCTGAAAACGCCGATTTATTATTTCTTTCTAACCTACGAAAGGCTCCGTTCCGTGAGCCGGAGCGGAGGTGGTTGGGGTTAGAGGTTGTCAGTACCTATCTATGTTTGTTACCGTTTTTCTACCAACTACTACACTACTTTGGAATGCAACTAGACTATTTGTTTCTTTACAGAAGTAATATCTCTCATCGGGAAATTAATTTCGGATGACAGCTGTCAAACTTAAATCGGCTATATCTCAAAAACTATTGATACTAGATTAGTGGTTTACGTATAGAAGTCATAACTAACATTAAGATCTTCGAATTGTATTTATCTATCAATTGAACGAAGATAATAGTTAATTAAAACGAAGTAAATAGTTTTTCTACAAAGGTATAGCTCTCGCTTCTTCATTTCGGATAAATACATTTTGTTTATATGGAGGTTCATCATGTTTCCGTTTCACCACTATCCTCGTTGGCCACGTTCGAGGATAGCAGATGGAAAGCAGCACGTGGCCAAATACCAAAATACCACTAAGTATTAAAAAAACAATGATAGGGGTATTTTGATAGTAACAAAATTAACGTACTCTCTAAAACGTTTGAACTGAATTGAAACTGTAAAACGTTTTATGTTCAGCAGTGGACCATCCGGCTGATGCAGACAATATTTTGATATGTTACGAGTTAATATTATATTGATCGTTTAAATAACTTTGTAAACAAGCTGTGGGAAATAGAAGGTCAGTCAATAAAAACTACGAACTGGTAACGCTTTCCTTATTACAGTAATAAAGTTTCGATAGCTATCTTATATATACAACGTTTAATGAGCTATAACATGCTCTATATCGTTCGATTAGTTGGTATAAAAATAGCTTGAAGTTCCTTCATTTCACGGTTCCGTGTTTCGTATGCAGTGTAACGGAGCCAGAGTATCTATCTCATCAACGGAAAGAGTAGTCTAGCTAGGTTCCTGTTTTTTTTTTTTAAGTCTATGTTGGTGCCTCGCTGACTGTCTGAAAACAAAAGAAAAAAACAAGTTTTTTTTTTTATGTTATTGTGACGGAACAAGCTCGAGGCCCACCTGATGTTAAGTGGACTAACGTCTGCCTATAATAGATGCATTTCGTCATAAGTCACGAATTGCACTGCGCCCGTCACCTTGAGACGTATTTGTTAAGTCTCATGTGCCTGTAATTTCACTGGCTCTCAAGGACTGCTGCCGGAACACACCGTTAGGTGCTTGGCGACAGATTTTCTACTTGAGGGTGGTCGCTAGCCAGGCGAGCATTCGCAAAATGCCCTTCCACCATGCGGTGAAGCTCAAGCCCGCGGCGGGATTCGAACCATGGACCTGCGGCACGGCAGTTCATAGTTAATGCTACTGAGCCACCACTGCTTCAAAAAGTGTAGAACTATATAGAAATCATCACTCTTATATAATAAATGTGAAAGTTAGTAAGGATGTGAGTGTGTGTTTGTTTCTGCTTCACGCTGAAACGGCTGCAACGATTTGGATCAAGCTTGGTATATAGATAGTTTAGGTCCTGAATTAATTCTCTACGGGGGTGAAATCGCGGCCCGCACCTATATATAAGAGCAGCACCGGATCTACGGCTTTTCGAGGCAGAAACTTGTGAGTGGAGAGATAGTGGCGTCCCTCTCTTGTGTTTCAGATAAAAATTAATTACTATAAAAACTCACAAATACATAAATGGTTGGCGCTTTTCGTGAATGGGTAGATAATAACCCTGTATTAAAGTTGCAGTAAGAAGTCAGTTGTTGACTAGGCAAATCGCAAATTGGCTCTCGTGTCTAAAAGTTCTCTTGTGCCTTTTTCTTACAAGTTGAGTGTGTGCCAACCAGGCTTCCGTATGCTTTGTGGAGAAAGGTTTTTTATTTTTCAACTTACTATATTATGATTTAGGCACCTCCCTCAAAGTGCCGCCGGGGGCTGGTGCCCTAGTTTGCTTCCCCCTAGATCCGGGGCTGCATAAGAGATATTGGAAAATTAACCCATTGGCATCGGCGATAATCATAACAATAGAATTTCATTCATATAACTAGGCCATAGTGGTCCAGTATGATGGCAACTTATTAATAGTTTTAGACAATTTTTGTTGCGAAGTCTGTTTTAACAAGTAAACTGGTATGTCTCTATATTATACAACAATACTGTAAGTTAATATGTATGTAATTTGTAGTTTTGTTCATACACCTTAAATGTAATTAACGTTGAAACTAGAAATTCAGGAAAAGATGATTTTATTTGTAGTTTATACACATACAACAGTGTGTTCTGGCAGCAGTCCTTGAGTCCTTAGGCAGAGGTTAGTCCGCTTAATATCAGGTGATATCTCACACTGCGAGCCCCAAGACATGGCAACCCCCTCCCCCCCCATAATGGGGGAGGCTGTGTTCAGCAGTGGACAATCCGGCTGATACAGTAAGGTACCATAAACCTTTTTAGGTTGAGATAAAAATACATGTAAACAAAATACTACGATTATATAAACAACACTATAATACAGCTACTACAATGAAAGCATTTAGACAACCTACGAGTCATTGCAGCAGTGATAATAACATAGCGATTAATTTAAAACTTAATACGGAATTACTGAGGGAAGAACAGTAATAAATTCTTGGCGTGAAACAAATACAGTGGAACAAATGGAAGAATTTTGGAGTTGGAATTGAAATTATTGGTCAACACGATCGTTTGACACTTCTAGACCTTGTACAAACTCTGGCTGTTTTCCAACTGCGTGCTACTAAAGTCACTGTGTCAATCGCAGTAATAGTAACCTACTTACATATGCACACAGTTTTGAATGAAAATAATAATAATAATAATTTATTTTTGCAATAAAATGTTACATTTAGGTTAATGAATCCATAGGCTCCCGAACTAGTTAGATCAGTTGCAGCAGTTGTGTAGGGCAATCATAGACAACATCAGGATGATGACCTAAACGATTCCAGATTAGTCAGGAAAACCTCCTTGAAAGAATCATTGCACTACTGATTTCTTTCATGCACTTTTAAATGTAAATGTGAGATACGTCTCAAGTTTTGAATAAAACACATTTTAGAAGACTAGGAATTCATTTAGGAATCAGGAAATTAATAGGCATAATTGAGAAAGCGTTATTTATGTTTATTAGGTATATGTAGGTAATTGGTTAAAACGTAAAACACAATAAATCAAATAATACGTTTTAAGGGATAACTTGTTCTCATAATATTTCTTCTGCATTCCATGTATAATGCACAGCGACCTTGATATTGTTTGGATATTGACATGCTTGGAAGTTAATATTTCCGTGCGGATAATAACCTTCCATTACATGGTTGAGATATCCTTTCAATATGAAGATGAGTAGAAAGCGTAGAAAACTGCACAGCGACCCTGATATTGTTTGGAAAGCGACATATTCGGAAATTGATATTTGAGCGAATATCTAACTTCCTTTATATGGTTGAGATGTCCTTTCAATATGAAGATGAGTAGATTATTAATATACATGGAATAAAACATAGCAAAGCAAAGCGTAATTATGTCTAATATCGTTTGGGAAAAAACATGTTCGGAAATTTTATGTTTTCATATAATATGCGGATACTTAATTTCCTTTACATGGTCGAGAGGCCCTTTCAATATTGATATTTTGTAGAAAATTTGTCATGGGAAATTGATCTTATATAAAAGGTGTTTAAGTTATTAATTGCTGCAACTACAAAATTGTATGATAATCTCTGTGTGACAGACAGATGGACAACTATTCATTGTTAAACAAAAAAAAATGAAACACGTTAAAAAGAAAAAGCTTTTGAAGCGCTCGTAGCGAAGTTTGCTTAACCGATCAGGCAACGTCCGCCACGGTCTTGAGTTGGATGGGTGACCGCTAGTGATATTACTACTGAGCGCTTCCGTGCTTCAGAGGGCACGTTAAGCCGTTATATCATGGTGGTAGTGCATTTTGCGAATGCCCGCCTGGCTAGCGACCACCCTCAAGTAGAAAATCTATCGCCAAGCAACTAACAGTGTGTTCCGGCAACAGTCCTTGAGATCCAGAAAAATTACAGGCACATGGACCTTACAACTGTACGTATCAGTGTGACCGGCATATTGCAATTCGTCGTTGATGAAATGCATCTGTTTTAGGCAGAGGTTAGTCAACTTAACATTAGGTAGGCCTCGGGCTTGTTCCGTCACAATAACATAAAAAAAACATCACATATATACGATAGGAAAAATTTAAGTCATGTGCGGGATTAAAAAAAATTCCTATCGTATATTTTCATGGAAAAAGTATAGTAAAATATTTTTAAATCGTTACAAGCGATATATTTCGAAATATATATATTTCGAAGCGCTCGTAGCGAAGTTTACTTAGCTGTTCTTAACCGATCAGCAAAGTTAAGCAACGTCCGCCGCGGTCATGACTTGGATGGGTGACCGCTTGTGACATTACTACTGAGCGCTTCCGTGCTTCGGAGGGCACGTTAAGCCGTCGCTCCCGGTTGTTGTCTTAGGATGGCAGTCGTTACAGCATGGTGGTAGGGCATTGTGCGGGTGCCCGCCTGGCTGGCTACCACCCTCAAGTAGAAAATCTGTCGCCAAGCACCCAACGGTGTGTTCCGGCAGCTGTCCTTGAGAGCCAGTACTTCTAGGTTAGCCTGTACAACATCTTCGACCACATCATCACTTACCATCAGGTGAGATTGTGGTCAAAGGCTAACCTATCAAGCATAAAAAAAAATAAGTCTAATACGTTATATTTCTGTAACATAGGTATATCATGTTCGTACCCTATCCCGCGTATGTGGGCATAGTAGTAGGTAGCATGTATTTATAACAACACAACATGCCTGATTCCAATTCCAACCCTCATTAGGATCCTCTTGTTGGCAGTATACCCACTACCTTTCTGCACAGAATAATCGGGTTAAGTTGGCAGCAAATGTGGCAGCGAGCCCTGTCTTGTTCGTTACCTCCACAGAAGGATACCGAACTTTCTTCTATTTATTCTTGTTTATATAAAATTTTCAAAATATTTAGAATATTTAAACTGTAGGGATAAGGGGAAATATTCAGTTAATAAAATGCTTTTTAGGGTTAGGGAAAAACGGAACCCTAATAATGAGACTCTCTTTCTGTCAGTCTGTCTGAATGTGTGTCACAGGGCTTGTAAATGGAATTCGTCAAAAACTGTTTTTTTTTCATATTTAGTCTAGAAAGTTCCGAAGACGAATATTGAACTGGCAATCCAATTAAATTATGTAAAATAGTTATGGGCTTTAATGCATGTTAAAGTGGCCCAAATAAACTTTTTGTAACTAACATGTGAGGTGTCATCGTCTAGAATTCATTGAGTACCTACATATTTTTTTTAATCAATAATAATAAACGGGATGAAATCTTCAAAGTGGTCCTATTTGAAAAACTAAACTACGTAGGGATTTAAAATTTCAGTATATTATGTATATATATACAATTTACGAACAAACTCTGAAAACGCCGATTTATTATTTCTTTCTAACCTACGAAAGGCTCCGTTCCGTGAGCCGGAGCGGAGGTGGTTGGGGTTAGAGGTTGTCAGTACCTATCTATGTTTGTTACCGTTTTTCTACCAACTACTACACTACTTTGGAATGCAACTAGACTATTTGTTTCTTTACAGAAGTAATATCTCTCATCGGGAAATTAATTTCGGATGACAGCTGTCAAACTTAAATCGGCTATATCTCAAAAACTATTGATACTAGATTAGTGGTTTACGTATAGAAGTCATAACTAACATTAAGATCTTCGAATTGTATTTATCTATCAATTGAACGAAGATAATAGTTAATTAAAACGAAGTAAATAGTTTTTCTACAAAGGTATAGCTCTCGCTTCTTCATTTCGGATAAATACATTTTGTTTATATGGAGGTTCATCATGTTTCCGTTTCACCACTATCCTCGTTGGCCACGTTCGAGGATAGCAGATGGAAAGCAGCACGTGGCCAAATACCAAAATACCACTAAGTATTAAAAAAACAATGATAGGGGTATTTTGATAGTAACAAAATTAACGTACTCTCTAAAACGTTTGAACTGAATTGAAACTGTAAAACGTTTTATGTTCAGCAGTGGACCATCCGGCTGATGCAGACAATATTTTGATATGTTACGAGTTAATATTATATTGATCGTTTAAATAACTTTGTAAACAAGCTGTGGGAAATAGAAGGTCAGTCAATAAAAACTACGAACTGGTAACGCTTTCCTTATTACAGTAATAAAGTTTCGATAGCTATCTTATATATACAACGTTTAATGAGCTATAACATGCTCTATATCGTTCGATTAGTTGGTATAAAAATAGCTTGAAGTTCCTTCATTTCACGGTTCCGTGTTTCGTATGCAGTGTAACGGAGCCAGAGTATCTATCTCATCAACGGAAAGAGTAGTCTAGCTAGGTTCCTGTTTTTTTTTTTTAAGTCTATGTTGGTGCCTCGCTGACTGTCTGAAAACAAAAGAAAAAAACAAGTTTTTTTTTTTATGTTATTGTGACGGAACAAGCTCGAGGCCCACCTGATGTTAAGTGGACTAACGTCTGCCTATAATAGATGCATTTCGTCATAAGTCACGAATTGCACTGCGCCCGTCACCTTGAGACGTATTTGTTAAGTCTCATGTGCCTGTAATTTCACTGGCTCTCAAGGACTGCTGCCGGAACACACCGTTAGGTGCTTGGCGACAGATTTTCTACTTGAGGGTGGTCGCTAGCCAGGCGAGCATTCGCAAAATGCCCTTCCACCATGCGGTGAAGCTCAAGCCCGCGGCGGGATTCGAACCATGGACCTGCGGCACGGCAGTTCATAGTTAATGCTACTGAGCCACCACTGCTTCAAAAAGTGTAGAACTATATAGAAATCATCACTCTTATATAATAAATGTGAAAGTTAGTAAGGATGTGAGTGTGTGTTTGTTTCTGCTTCACGCTGAAACGGCTGCAACGATTTGGATCAAGCTTGGTATATAGATAGTTTAGGTCCTGAATTAATTCTCTACGGGGGTGAAATCGCGGCCCGCACCTATATATAAGAGCAGCACCGGATCTACGGCTTTTCGAGGCAGAAACTTGTGAGTGGAGAGATAGTGGCGTCCCTCTCTTGTGTTTCAGATAAAAATTAATTACTATAAAAACTCACAAATACATAAATGGTTGGCGCTTTTCGTGAATGGGTAGATAATAACCCTGTATTAAAGTTGCAGTAAGAAGTCAGTTGTTGACTAGGCAAATCGCAAATTGGCTCTCGTGTCTAAAAGTTCTCTTGTGCCTTTTTCTTACAAGTTGAGTGTGTGCCAACCAGGCTTCCGTATGCTTTGTGGAGAAAGGTTTTTTATTTTTCAACTTACTATATTATGATTTAGGCACCTCCCTCAAAGTGCCGCCGGGGGCTGGTGCCCTAGTTTGCTTCCCCCTAGATCCGGGGCTGCATAAGAGATATTGGAAAATTAACCCATTGGCATCGGCGATAATCATAACAATAGAATTTCATTCATATAACTAGGCCATAGTGGTCCAGTATGATGGCAACTTATTAATAGTTTTAGACAATTTTTGTTGCGAAGTCTGTTTTAACAAGTAAACTGGTATGTCTCTATATTATACAACAATACTGTAAGTTAATATGTATGTAATTTGTAGTTTTGTTCATACACCTTAAATGTAATTAACGTTGAAACTAGAAATTCAGGAAAAGATGATTTTATTTGTAGTTTATACACATACAACAGTGTGTTCTGGCAGCAGTCCTTGAGTCCTTAGGCAGAGGTTAGTCCGCTTAATATCAGGTGATATCTCACACTGCGAGCCCCAAGACATGGCAACCCCCTCCCCCCCCATAATGGGGGAGGCTGTGTTCAGCAGTGGACAATCCGGCTGATACAGTAAGGTACCATAAACCTTTTTAGGTTGAGATAAAAATACATGTAAACAAAATACTACGATTATGTAAACATATATATAAACATTATATTATATAAACAACACTATAATACAGCTACTACAATGAAAGCATTTAGACAACCTACGAGTCATTGCAGCAGTGATAATAACATAGCGATTAATTTAAAACTTAATACGGAATTACTGAGGGAAGAACAGTAATAAATTCTTGGCGTGAAACAAATACAGTGGAACAAATGGAAGAATTTTGGAGTTGGAATTGAAATTATTGGTCAACACGATCGTTTGACACTTCTAGACATTGTACAAACTCTGGCTGTTTTCCAACTGCGTGCTACTAAAGTCACTGTGTCAATCGCAGTAATAGTAACCTACTTACATATGCACACAGTTTTGAATGAAAATAATAATAATAATAATTTATTTTTGCAATAAAATGTTACATTTAGGTTAATGAATCCATAGGCTCCCGAACTAGTTAGATCAGTTGCAGCAGTTGTGTAGGGCAATCATAGACAACATCAGGATGATGACCTAAACGATTCCAGATTAGTCAGGAAAACCTCCTTGAAAGAATCATTGCACTACTGATTTCTTTCATGCACTTTTAAATGTAAATGTGAGATACGTCTCAAGTTTTGAATAAAACACATTTTAGAAGACTAGGAATTCATTTAGGAATCAGGAAATTAATAGGCATAATTGAGAAAGCGTTATTTATGTTTATTAGGTATATGTAGGTAATTGGTTAAAACGTAAAACACAATAAATCAAATAATACGTTTTAAGGGATAACTTGTTCTCATAATATTTCTTCTGCATTCCATGTATAATGCACAGCGACCTTGATATTGTTTGGATATTGACATGCTTGGAAGTTAATATTTCCGTGCGGATAATAACCTTCCATTACATGGTTGAGATATCCTTTCAATATGAAGATGAGTAGAAAGCGTAGAAAACTGCACAGCGACCCTGATATTGTTTGGAAAGCGACATATTCGGAAATTGATATTTGAGCGAATATCTAACTTCCTTTATATGGTTGAGATGTCCTTTCAATATGAAGATGAGTAGATTATTAATATACATGGAATAAAACATAGCAAAGCAAAGCGTAATTATGTCTAATATCGTTTGGGAAAAAACATGTTCGGAAATTTTATGTTTTCATATAATATGCGGATACTTAATTTCCTTTACATGGTCGAGAGGCCCTTTCAATATTGATATTTTGTAGAAAATTTGTCATGGGAAATTGATCTTATATAAAAGGTGTTTAAGTTATTAATTGCTGCAACTACAAAATTGTATGATAATCTCTGTGTGACAGACAGATGGACAACTATTCATTGTTAAACAAAAAAAAATGAAACACGTTAAAAAGAAAAAGCTTTTGAAGCGCTCGTAGCGAAGTTTGCTTAACCGATCAGGCAACGTCCGCCACGGTCTTGAGTTGGATGGGTGACCGCTAGTGATATTACTACTGAGCGCTTCCGTGCTTCAGAGGGCACGTTAAGCCGTTATATCATGGTGGTAGTGCATTTTGCGAATGCCCGCCTGGCTAGCGACCACCCTCAAGTAGAAAATCTATCGCCAAGCAACTAACAGTGTGTTCCGGCAACAGTCCTTGAGATCCAGAAAAATTACAGGCACATGGACCTTACAACTGTACGTATCAGTGTGACCGGCATATTGCAATTCGTCGTTGATGAAATGCATCTGTTTTAGGCAGAGGTTAGTCAACTTAACATTAGGTAGGCCTCGGGCTTGTTCCGTCACAATAACATAAAAAAAACATCACATATATACGATAGGAAAAATTTAAGTCATGTGCGGGATTAAAAAAAATTCCTATCGTATATTTGTGATTTTATAATGTAATCCGCATAGCAGGCGTTATTGCAAACCAAATAATATTTAAAAAAAAAAAAAAAAACAAGTTTATCAACAGAAAAAAAAATACGTTAAAAAGAAAATGTTTATACGATGTTAGTGTTAAAATGAACGGCCATATATCTTCCAGCCATATTATATGGCCGGCATGCGGTAATGCGCAAAGTGGGTGAAATAAGGTACAGCTTGAAAAATAAAGTCTGTGTTCCTAAAATTTGTAAATGAGAATGTGCCTAGCATGCTGTAGTGCTCGAGATCATTGCACTTCGGTTTCATAGCAGTTGCTTGCTTGACGCCAAACCTCGTAGGAAATGGTCTCGTTCTTACCTACTTCAAAAAAATTAAGAGGTACTTACCCAATTCGTCTGTTAGCTTCAGACGAATTGAGTACCTTCTGCTGATCGGTTCAGAACGGCTAAGCAAACTGCGCTATTAGTGCTTCAAAATTTATTGGTAAGCAAGCCACTTTGATATGAAATAATATACCTAAATTAAACTGTGTCAGTATGCAGTCAATAATTTATTGAGAATACTTACTTACATTGTGATAAAAACAGATGCGCTTGTACAATGATGTAGGTGTATCTACCTAAGTAGGTATATGGTGTTGTTTGTGTTGTATTGTATCATTAATTATACTCAATCATACTGTTTGCTTACCTACGGGGTGATAGTTGCAAATAGAGGTCAATGAAAAATTTTATTATAAGAAATACTTATTATAATTAGGTATTTAAGATTATAATGATTTATAATATCCTTTGCATGTTTTGCACTATTTTCTACTAGTGCAAAACATGCAAAAGGAGGTGGTACCTACTCAATCCGTCTGTGTTTTTTTATGTTTGTTACATCAGTACTTTTGTCTGGGTGAACCGGTGTTGATGATTTTTTTTTATTTGAAAGCTTGTTGATGCTTGTTATTTGGTTGCATTTAAATTTCATCAAAATAGGTCAAGCCGTTTTCGAGTTACACTTCAATAACCGAAAAGTATTTTCCTATCTGGATGATATAATCATTGACAGAGAATGACAATCGATCCCAAAAGTAGCAAGGGTCACTAAGAGACAAAATAAAGGGGGTAAACAAAATTATTTTACCAAAAAATGGAACCGTCCTCACACATTTAAATGTTGAAGTCGGTTCCATTTATTGGTAATTTGGTATTTTTTTGTATTTTATTAAGCATTTAATTCAAGTAGAAAAATTCACATTTCAAAGTGAAAAAATGTCAAATATTAATATGAAAAAAGTAAGATTATGAATAAATATCAAATTAAAAATTGATAATGTCAATGAATTAAGTACTATTGTTTCAAATTTTATAAACCTATACTGTTAGTGATATTCTTAGTTAAGTCTTTATACTGTATCAGCCGGATCGTCCAGTGCTGAACAGAGCCTCCCCCATTAAGGGGAGGTTTGTCATAATCCCCGCGCTTGGCAGGCGGCTTCGGGATCGTGGCAGGCGGCTTGAGGATCGTGGCAGGGGCTTGGGGATCAGATAACTCTTTATAATTGCCTGTAGTCCTAATTGTTTCTACCTACATAATATAGGTAATAAAACAGTAAGCGAGGTCGTGTCTGTACATAGGAGATAAGTAAATAGGTGTGTTTTAAAAGAATAGATTCAGGCCTTACTTTGCCGTAATCCATATTTAATATTAACAAATATTAAAAATATATTTTAAGTAACCATTAAATTATTCTCGATCTTGCGCTCCAAGAGGCAAGACCTCCTGATGATGCTTCGTGTAGAAGCGTAACACCTCCTGAACATGCTCCGGTTTGGCTTCGTAGCGTTGTGATGACACGTCGGCTAAGCAAGAAAAAATGTTGCATCAGCGTCCCTCTCAAACTACAAGCGAGAAATAGTGAAAACTATTAAGGAAGCGTGCGCAAATAATAAAACCATAATTAAATTCAAAGAAAAGATACTCCCTTCTCGGAATTGAATAGTTCACAAAGAAAACAGATTGTTTTCTTCGTGATCAGACCAAAAAAAAATAGGTATAATATAATATATCAGCATATGACACTATTTTGTTTTCCAGATATGTACTATGATCCTATAATATAGCATTCAATACATGATTTACTTATTTAACCTCTAAAGAAATCAATCAATTAACTTGCAGTCCACAAGTCAAGAATTTGAGATAAAACAGTGTCAATGAATCTTAAACTTCGTAAACAAGACTGTTATTCACTTTACTTACATGTTGTTTTATTATTATATCGTTATATTACTATATTTGCCGAAGAAGAGATTGCATTAAGTAGGTAACTATTGACATATGTACATGCATTTCATAAAGCTATATCTAACCTCTTTAATGTGATGCGTATTATGTATAGCAATCATATTTTTTAATTATAATTATGGGGGCTATCGGAACGGCTTGACTTAGTCTCAAAGAAATTACTTTCATTACGCTTAACAAACATACAGATTTCATATATACAGGGTGCCCGGTAATGAATGGATAACCTTAAATTATAGGTATTTGTATATCTAATGGCCATTCAGAAAAGAAAAAAAATAAAAATAATTTAAATAATAAAACAAATACCATTTTGAAACCGGCTTTAGGCACACTTTATTTTAAAATGATTGGTCACATGTGTATTCATACTTTTTTTTTACGCTATGGATGCTTAAACTTTGGCAAAATGAATATGTTTGTCTATTAAAAAGACCATAACTTTGGTACAACTTGATTTTTTTTTGTTCTGTTTGTTTTTCTGAATGGCCATTAGTATACAAATACCTAATTTAAGGTTATCCATTCATTACCGGGCACCCTGTATAAATACAGGTATAGTGAGGATACTATTATTGTTAAAAACCTTATGTAAACTATACGTATTTATAGTATAAAAATAATTCTTTAACATCTCTTTTATAAAATAAATGATGATTCAATTTCGACTGAATTTCCTCAGAAGTTTACTCCATAACTTAATTGATGATAAACATAACCGTAATAAGCGTTCATTGCTATTTTTTTACATAAAATATTGCTAAGTAACGATAACACGTAATAGTACTGTGATAGTTTATTATTTACTTTCTTTACATGTGATTTCCTGTTTAAATGATTATCTGTACTCTATACTAACACCAAGAAAGTTAGCATCTTCTACTATGTTAACTTTACTGCCATTATAGAATATGTCCAGTTGTAATGGGTGTTGTTTATAATATCTAAATTGAATAAATTTAGTTTTCTCTACGTTTAATTTAATATTTATGTTCCGTAACCAAGTACCTACCTATATTATTTTGAGGTAGCTCGTTTATAAATATAAGGAATAATAATGGCCCAAGAATACTACCTTGAGGCACACCTTTAGACATAACTTCAGATTTCTAAAGTACTTGTTCGATAGTTTTTGTAGATTTATTATAAACATCCAAGATAACAGCTCGATGTCTATTTTGTAGATATGATTCGATGAGTTTTAAGGCCTCTCCTCGGGCCGCCGGGTGTTTTTGAATTTATATCCTCGCTCATTCGCCACAGCATTTTAAAAATAGCGGAGGAAGTATTTTTTTGCTTTTGAAAGTCATATTGATTAATGTTGATTGTATTATTTGAGCTAAAAAATGATGAGAGTCTATTGTAGATAAGTTTTTCAAAGATTTTTGAAAAGCAGGATAGGAGCGCTATTAGTCTGTAGTTATTATCATTTAGGGCCTAATTTATAAATTGGCTTAATTAGAGCTCGTTTTAGATGTTCAGGAAAGCTAGCGGTGGATAGTGACAGATTAATTAAATAAATAAGAGGGTCAAGGATAATATGTAGGCATTGTTAAATTACTTGCGTTGATATCATATCATGGCCAGTAGTCTTTTTATTTTGTAAGCTATGAACAATCTTTATAATTTCAGAGTGGTCAACGGGAGTTTATTTAATTTATGATGTTGGTGATTGATATACATGTAGGCTTTTTTTTTTTTTTTTTTGTTATGCCTGATAGGTTAGCCTTTGACCACTATCTCACCTAATGGTAAGTGACGATGTGGTCGAAGATATTGTTCAGGCTAACCTAGAAGTACTGGCTCTCAAGGACAGCTGCCGGAACACACCGTTAGGGGCTTGGCGACAGATTTTCTACTTGAGGGTGGTGGCTAGCCAGGCGGGCATTCGCTAAATGCCCTACCACCATGCTATAACGACTGCCATCCTAAGACAACAACCGGGACCGACGGCTTAACGTGCCCTCCGAAGCACGGAAACGCTCAGTAGTAATGTCACTAGCGGTCACCCATCCAACTCATGACCGCGCGCGACGTTGCGATCGGTTGAGAACAATTTATTTACGCATTGCTGACTATTTGATTTTGTGAAATGATTTATCAATAAATTTGATAGGCGAGTAGGATCAACTATTTCTTCGTTGTTTACTTTTAAACAGTTTACAGTCGTTCGTTATTTGTTGAAGTTGTGTATTGTTTTATAAGTACCCAAGTCGCTTTCGTTTTATTTTTGCTTTTATTTATATATCTTATGTTTGCTATCTTTTTTAACAGCTTTATTATTTTTTGTAGTCTTTTGGAGTATCTTTTGTATGTATTCCTCATAAGTCGTAATGAAATTTATATACATTTGTCTCTTCTTTTTACTGCATAATATCGGATCGGATTTGTAAAGTGACAATTTTTTTTTTCTCTGGGAATAGATAATTCAAATTTTAAACTTAGTATCTCCATAAATTTATTAAAAGTATCGTTTATTACAAATACACGATAGGAATAAAATAAGTAATGTGTTTTGGAAAAATTAAAAAAAAAATTATATCGTATATTTGTAATTTTTATTTATTTATTTATTTCTGGTCAACCAATTTTTACCAATTTTGTAATGTAATCCGCATAGCAGGCAAACATAACAATATAAAAAAAAGCATCGTTAATGTTATTTTTATCATACACTTCTGAAAAACTAATTAGATACAGATATTTTAGGTGGAAGGGCATATTGCGATTGCCCGCCTGGCTAGCTACCACCCTCAAGTAGAAAATCTGTCGCCAAGCACCTAACGGTGTGTTCCGGCAGCAGTCCTTGAGAGCCAGTGAAATTACAGGCACATGAGACTTACCAACAGCGTCTCAAAGTGACGGGCGCAGTGCTATTCATGACTTGTGATGAAATGCATCTGTTATAGGCAGAGGTTAGTCCACTTAACATCAGGTGGGCCTCGAGCTTGTTCCATCACAATAACATAATAAAAAAAAAACAAAACAAAAAAACAAGTATCTGTCAACGCTCCTTTTGACAACATACCAGTATTTTTCATTAAAGCTTAAACTTGATTGAATTTGTAGTTTTAGAGCAGTATGATCAGATATACTACCATTTAATATTTCTGCTTTGTATTATTTTGCGTTCGTTAAAATATCATCTAAACAGGTTTGACTATTATAGCATATCTTGTGGGATCAGTAAAGGTTGGGTGCATTTTAAAGTGGTTTGAAATTCTTTGGACTGTCTTTTCTGCCATCTCCAAGTAAAAATATTTTTTTTTTGTGTTATTTCTTTTCCGCATTAATTTAATTAGTAAGGTTTCAAGGATGTTAATAAAAAGTAAAAAGTTGCTTTTGGGTGCTCGATATATGCCTATGATAATAAAATTTAGTTCGGGTATTATTATACCGCAGCTTTCAAAGTGACTTTCCAAGGCCAATTAGAATAAGCATTGCAATTCAACGTGCCAGCATGCTGGGCACGCTGCCAACTGGTAGTGGGCTAGAGCATTTGGACTGCCTATGACTTATAGGGATGTAAATGCTTTTATTTTAGTAGCTGTATTGTTGTATATAGTTCGAAGTATTTTGTTAATAAAGGTATAAGGCCATATCAGAAACCCAATATAATTTTGTAAAGTGAATGTTGGGGTTAATATATATGCTAACATCACCCTGTGTTTTAAGTTTTCTTGAGTAGTGAGCAGCTTTTTTGAACCATCAAGTTGTATAAAATCTTCTTGTGCATCGCGCAAGTGTGTTTCAGAAAAGCAGCAAATATCGAATTTATGTTCGTTGTTTAAAATTTCTAGTAATATTACTATTATTTAGAGTAGGTAGTAAGTAGATTGCATTTAAGTAATTCTATGTCCATTTAACGGTTGACTATAAGAAATTGCTCGTTCATAAACGTTCGTTTATGTGTTTCTATGATATTTTTGAATTGTTAAAATTGATGTTCTACTGTATCAGCCGGAGTGTCCACTGCTGAACACAGCCTTCCCATTAAGGGGGGGTTTACCATCTTGGGGATCGAAGTTTAAAATAGCAGTCCCTCAGAAGGTGCTGCTGGCCACCTTCCAGTATTTTACCTATTAGTCGCCTCTTACGATAACCACAAGGGCACAGGTAGCACAGTTTATGACGTCAAGTCGGCTTAAGAGGAAAATTAGGCGGAGTTGTCACTAGATATGATACCATATATTTTAAATGTTTTTAAATAGGTATTAAGTTAATGTTTTCATATTATTTTTGTTTATGTTAGGATAATATATATTTATTACTTATATGATTGTTTCATTTTTAAATTAGCTGGAGTTTTTGCAGCTGCTAGCCTTTGACCACTATCTATAGATTTGCCAGGCAAGCATAATAAGTATACACAAATTGCCCTATATACCTATATGCATCACAATTTTAATAACCCAAATATTAACACTTACCAAACCAACACACGTTATTTCTCTTTCTAGCGTACTGAAGTATATTATTTCAAGGCTACGTGATATTCAACCGTCCATATAACCAGAACTGTCACTTTGTACTTACAGCTTAAAACAACATAGCACAGTTGGACGGCTATTTAATACAGCAATAAATTGCGTGAACCGAACCGCGCCCACGCGTATTCTCGGAAATTACGGACGTCACTGCGTGAATGGAAACGTTTTCCCCAGTGGAATCAAGGACGGAGCTTGTAATCGTTTCTCCTTAAATTCACTAAGTAGGCTGGTCGTCAACTCTTTTTTTATCCTTGAGGAATCATTATGATTATCTAGTAGAACATGTCGAGTCTTATCTGGGCGTCAACTCTGCTAATCAATATGAATCTATAATGGACTCAGCCTGGTCAATTTTGACAGTTTTGGTAGTCTACTAACTTGATATCGTTCATATTGAGTCAATATTGATTCAATCTCGGTTTCATATGAAAAAAAAACGAAATAATAAAATAGTAATAAATAATAATTAAATTGTTTTCTGAGTCACCTTACTCTTCTCTTTTTATTTTTTGTTGGCAATATCGTCAAACCAGCCTAGATTCATCATAGATTCATAGGTATATTAATAAGGGATCAGCAGACTACCGATTCTGTCTTGTATGAATCTTGAATGAATCTATGCTGAATATGACATGTAATTAGCAGACATGGCCCCCTGGAGCTTTGATATGCTTTAAAGAGCCAGGTAGGTACCTCCTTATTAGGATTAACTAAACCTTATTTGTACGAGTTTTGTACACTTAACATATTACTTAAATATGTGCGAACGAGGGGTGAATGTGACTTTTCACATAAAACACTTATTTGTTCAAATTATAGATACCTATATTATACTACAGCAATAAATATATGGTTGAAATCTATTAGAAATTCTCCAACTAACCGCTAAAGTGGCCCTGAACACAACATGGGTAGCTACTTAATTTAATTCACATACCTATTATGATATTTGACAACCATCGATCACTGAGCCATCGTGGAGATATGTACCATAGAAATATCTACCAAGACGTACGCTCTCAACTATGATGGATAAATAATTATATATTTTATTCTATATTAGTTATTTAACTTCCATAGGTAGAAAAGTTGTTTTTTTTGAAACAGTGATGGCTCAGTGGCATTGGCTATGGATTGCCGTGCAGCAGATCCATTGTTTGAATCCATGAGGAATGAGGGCATTTTGCGAATGCCCGCCTTGCTAGTGACCACCTTCACGTAGAAAATCTGTCGCCAAGCACCTACCAGTGTGTTCCAGCAGCAGTCCTTGAGAGCCAGTAAAGTTACAGGCACATGAGACCTAACAACTGTACGTCTCAGTGTGGGCACAGTGCAATTCGTCGTTGACGAAAGGTGTCTGTTATAGGCAGAGGTTACTTCACTTAACATCAGGTGGTCCTCGGGCTTGTTGCGTCACAATAAAAAAAAAAAATTGTTAGTATACCTACATAAGACGATGAGCATAATATCAAAATCACAGCTCATGATGCGAGCGAGAGCTTGAAGCAAGCCGCTAACAACTAAAAACTAAAATTTTTTTATAGTCTCCTCTCTGTTTACTCCACTCACAAGAAAATTCTGCATCTAATTATTATGAACTGGCCTTGTTACTACACTACCAATTTAAATATAATAGATTTAATTTATTAAATTACTATTGACCGAAAGAAACACATTTTTTTTGCACAGAAGTACAGGCCTGTTAACTCACGAAGGCGTGCCCAACTGCAGTAAATTATTGATACGCATTTGTACGAGTAGGCCTTGTTCTTAAAGTTGGTGTAAATGCTAATAGCACTTACAGTAAAACAATAACAATAAAACAATATAATCGCTGGTAGGTAGGTAGTAGTTGAAAGTACACTCAGAAAATATGGAGGGGCGTGCCTTCCTGACTGAGGTCTGTAAGTAGGTTTACATGAAAATAAGAATTGCATAATGTACTTATTCTATTTCTTTCCGATTCCTGCCGCGCCTTAGATACAATAAACCCTCTTGGTGAACATTGAATCACCGTAAGGATTTTACTTAGAAACGATAAATATACAATCAATCTTCTTTAGGAATCGTTACTAATGTATTTGCTGTGGGTACGTATTAGTATAGATTATACAGGTGTCTAATGCAAGATAGGGCATTTTTTTCGCGAAACAAGCTTATCGAACTGATAACGTGCATTCATACGTTTAGATATCTAAAATTTAAGAGCAGTACAGTTTTATTTCGCTGTGTTTCATTAACTTATATCGAAATATTTTATTTTCGTTCGTAAAACGTACCTAACACTCTTTTTGAGTTTTAGTTTCAATGACTTGTGTTTCTGTTTTACAGTTTGTAAAAAGATTTACACAATGAAATAGGTGAAATGTATAATTTTGTGGTTTTTTCAAATAAATTTTATTGCGTTCCGTCAACTACATCAATATTATTTTTAAACATGTTGTCTTACTAGAAAGTAACCACTTTTATTATTATGATAAAATAATCAACAAATACCTGCTCATCAACTTTAATTAGCCCTTAAAAGAAACTTAAGATAACAATTTTCAATTCGTAGGAAAACTGTTCCCATACCTACATTATTCATATTATATTCGAGTTTTGACGAAATGTATGACTAATATAGTCCTTGGAATTTCAGAATCGATTGTTGGCTCTACTTTATCTGATTATGATTCAAAGATAGAGCTGTATATATGCCTTTGAAAGGAATTTATTTTCAGTTGCGTTCGGAATTTCTCTATTGAAAGGTTTTCAATTTTGTTTGAAATTTTATTTGAGTACAATCGAACATTCATCTAATAAACGTGTAAAAAACCACTTAATACTCGAATAAGGAGCTTTATTTAACATTTGGTCTTTATTTCAATGGATTCTGAAGATATAAACAAGACTGTTGCAGATGAGTCAAAAGTAGACGACTTGAAAGAAAATGGTGATAATGGTGATGGAAAGCAAAATAACAACGAAGAAAAGGATACTGAAGTAGGTTCAATGCCTGATGAAGCTGATGAAACTGTTTTATCAGAGATAGAACCTCAAAGTAAAGTTGAAGAAAATGAACCAAGTAATGAAATTGAATCGCGTACATCAGAAACAATAGACCATATTGAAGAACCTAACAGTAACACAGCAACTGATGAAACAGAACCGTTAGATACAGAAACAAATAGCACTCATGCAGATGGAGATAAAAGCGAGCAACAAGAAAATGCAGAATACAGCAACGAAGGTAAAGATAATGAGGGCGAGCAGTCACAAACTGAAGATGCAGATGATGACGATTCCCAAGAAGAGGTGCTTGCAGACGAGAATAATGAAAATGATATAGAAACGCGTACTCATGAAGTTGAAAGTGTTCAAGAAATAAATGAGCCCACCGAACAAAATGATGTTGAAGCTGCAGAAGAAACACAATTGAAATCAGAGGATGATGAAGAAAATACAGATGTCGAAAATAATGTTAACAACAGCATACAAGAAAATGAAGACGCAGTGGACGATGAAATAATAGACGAAACAAACAACGAAGAAAATAATGAAGAATCTGAAAATATTCAGGAATCAGATGAAAACGAAGGATCCACTAGTACCAGTTCGGATTTTAAAGAACAGGAAGAAAATTCTCCAGAAGAAACTGATGTTATTGGTGATGATGAAAGTGAAGTAAAAGAAGACGATCATAAACATAATGCAAATGAAAATGACACCATAAATGAGACAAATGATGATTTAGAAGAATCTCAAGAATCCGATGTAGATAATAACCAAAATAAAGACGATGTTGTTGAAAAAGAAAATGAAAATGACGACGTTTCTTCAGACGAAGTATCACCAAATTCAGATGAAGCAAACATGCAGTCAACGTCAGCAGACAGTGAGGAAACAGATAGTGATACGAAACAAAATGAGCAAATAGAAACAAACGAGGAAGGGACCATGCAAGAAACAGAAACAACTGAGGAAGATATTGATGAAAATTCCGCAATAGAAGAAACCGAAAATGAAACAAAAGAAAATACAGAATCTGAATTAGATGACCACCTAGAGAAAGTTACTCAAGACGACACAGAAGTGGATGAAGATGATACTCAAAAAGAACCAACAGCAGAAGACAATGTAGAAGAAGATAAAAATAATGAGGAAGAGGGATCAGACAGTGAAGTTGAATCAGTGATAAATAACGAAACAGAAGTAGAAACAAGTAATGCAGAAACAGAAGATAAAATAGAGAAAGGCGAAGAAAATGATGAAATAGATTCAAAGACTGACGCGAATGAAGGTATCGAGGAGTCGGAGAAGAGTAAAGACGATACTGACAAAAAACAAGAAGATGAAAGTAAATAGTGTTCATAATCTGTACTAAATTTGTTATATTTATAGTAGTTTTTATATCTATTAGATTTATAAAGTCAAGTATTATCAATCTATGTCGATTTTGATTATGATTTAGAGGAGAAATTAAATACTCATTATTATAACAAAGTTATTAATTATTATGCTTCAGGTATCTGAAGTAATTTTAATACCTACGAATATACGAATAAACTTTCACTTGGACTGCCTGTATGCCTGCAATGTTTTCTAAATGCACACATAAAAACTACAACGAAAGTTGTAGTTTTTTAGATGGAGTATTTGTACACCTATAGTTTGTTGTGTTATTTGAGTGTTGATCCGTATGAATCATAGATAAGGACAACAATGGAAATTGATTCATAGATCGCCAAACCTGGATATGATAACAATAAAGTAAAACTTTTTTAATACAAAAAGTGGAACCGACTTCTAACACTGAAAAGTACGAAATAACTTTTTAAAGTCGGACCATGAAAATATGATCTTAGAGTGCTTTGAATCAGCATGGGGCCCGACTTTAACAAGTTATTTCATACTTATAATTGTTAAAAATAAAAATATTATTGGAAAACATTACTTTAATATTTTTAAATGTACTTAAATAGTATGTAAATATATCTAGTGCCAACTCCACCCAATTTTCCTGCTAAGCCGACGTGACGGCATAAACGCCATTTAGCCAAACCAGAAGAATTTTCGACGCGTTTGGACTTACTTACATCAAGAAGAGTAGCAATAGGTAAGCAAATACATTTTTGGTAAATTGATTATAACTTAAAAAAATCAATTCCTCAATGGACAGTGAACCGGAACCCCATTTCATTATACTCTACCCAACAAAAAATATTCACAATCGGCGGAGAAAATCTTTTTCATCGGTCGGTTAAAAATATTCTTCGTTGTTAGGAAAACGGGACCCTATGTACGCGCGAGCTCTAAAAGGCGCTGTACGTGTCTGCCTTTGGAACCGTTACAGGTGGTGCAGTTTTCCAATTAAATTACTACAGAATCTGCATCAAAAACCTTATGAAGAGACTACGCCTCACTAGTCTAGAAGAAAGACGGCAGAGGTTATCGCATAAAGCATAAGCATACAAAAATTATAGCGCACGTTTGTACGGAACGTTTGCTCGAGTCCGACAAGCACTTTGCCGGTTATACTACGAGTATATTCAAAATCAAACAATACATAATCCATATGAACCTTATCGTATGTTATTACGTATGCCGCTCGTAAACATCGCGTAAAGAACTATAACACCAGCTCCAATTCCCACAGAGTTATCAACATAAAATGTTTTACAAAACATGTCGTTGCACGACACAACAACGTGGAGAACTCAATTCACACTCAATCAATATACCCAGGTACCTAACGTTACGTGTATGACATAAACGTGTGATCTTTCACATGATAAATAAATGTTTGGGTTAGCAATGACGGTATTACTGTTGTAGAATGCCTTTGTTCAAAGTACTTTAGACCGACTAGAAGAAAAATAAACACTCAAGAGCCAAGAATTCTTATTCATCTTCAGATGGAAGACGTTCACTATTGGGTGAGCAACCCAACAGTGGACGTCCATAGAACGCTACACTGAAAGGCAATTAGCCACTAGTATCAATTGGCTCCCCGTGACTCTTACGAGTCGTCAGACTGGTGAAGAGTCTACCAGTTCTACGTCTTCCAGTGTAGTGTGGTAAGCACTTGAGAATCTTTATTCCCCGTTCGTTCTCGGTTCGAGGAGCAGTGTGGCCTGCCCATTGCCACTTAAACATGTAAAGTCTGTAAGCTGTGTATTCTTGGGCGTATATTAATAATTTCCAATTGAATTTGAAGACTTGTGTTGCAGACTTTGACTTTGAGGCTCTGCAGGATGTTAGGCGAGAAGATGTAACGTAATTTATTAAACTTCCATCCGAGTAGGATCCTTCGGGCAAACTTTTGTCGAAGTTGGACCTACCTAACTGGATAGTCTGTCCCAGGTAAATATAATGTTTAACAACTTTGAGAGTAATATCCCAACAACTCTGATACCGGTTAAAATGGATGGATACAAATGAATCATTTTAAGATACACCTGCTGGTAAATTCTACTGAAGTCACTAAGGATTGTACTGCGTTTTTTCCCGCCACTCCGTATGCCTAACTTTACTTTCATGTTCCTCATAAGTACCTACGGTTGGAGGAACGTCTTCAGACATCTCCTCATACATAGCCTCTACTTCATCGTCTGAACGTGTCAAATCAAGGTCGGATTTTCTTCATTGTTAACAAGAGACTTTTGGACTTGAAACCCAACATCATCATACCATTGTTTCATCACCCTCCATTTCAAATAACAAGTTACCGTAGTAAGGGATATCGTTGTCCTGTCCCTGTCTCCGGAATTCCAATGATGTCTTAAGCGTAACCGTCTAGTTCTTCCTTCAGCTCGACAATTTTGTCTTCCTTAAGCGTGCGTTAGTTATGTGTAACCAGGGCCAAAGATCGTCGTTTTAGAGGGCGGTAGCCGGGCATCTCCAAAGGATTATTTGAACCCACAGTTCAACCGATACCCGGCCTGCTAAAGGGACCACGAATAATGGAGTTGCCGGAGAGTGGGAGCCGTGTTTATGTGGTGATTGGGAGTATTATGCCATAATTCGCATGCTTGGCACTCGTCTATCGCAGTTAATGGCAATTCCTCAGAAGGAATATTTCTTATTTACTGTAAATAAAGTTTTATAAAAAAAAAATAGAAATAAATCTTTAGTCTTCATCGAGAAGAGGCCGGCCTTAAGACCGAAGCTATATCCATGTGGTGTACTGTATGTTGTTCACTTAAGAGAATACATAAAATTTCGAGTGGGCGTCGCTTAGCTAGTCACAGAATAAGCAGTAGTACGCGGCGAGCCAGCGAGGAAATGAAATGCGCTAATTATGAATCGAAATGAATGCAAAAAGAGACATAGGTATATGGATACATATATCGACATATTCCTGACGCGTTGGGTGTTGATCGAAATGTGATCGAAAGTAAACGAAGTAAGCTACAAACAAGAAAATAGTATATCTGTAGGTATCTTAGCCTATCTATATCCTATCTATCAACACTTTAGTTACTGTGATTTTCTAACAAATTTTATAAAAATTTACTATTAATTCTTCCTACCTTTGAATAAAAATGTTAATAGCGATTGGGAAGAGCCAACTTTGGAATATGATTCTATAGAGAAATGTTTCACCAATCGTTTTCTGGTTTTAATTTGACTAAATTAGATCTTTCAGTGGTTTTAATCATAAAAATCACGACGGTAAGTTGAATGACGTTTGAGAGAAAAGTGATAGAAATGTAGTAGATATTTCAACTTTTTTTTAAATGGCGCCTTAAGATTTTTGTTGTTAGATACCGTTGCTTCGACCACATATACGTAGGGGTCGATATAAAGTCGATGATTCTTACTAGAATCTTATTATTTTCTAATAAGTAAGTAATACAATAAATAACCGTTGACTTGTATCTGAAAACTTGCTTCGAGTACGGTGCCACAGCCCGCAGCAATGAAATTAGATTTTCTTTAAGCAATTTCATCGTTGTTGAGATTTTCTCAAGTAATATGACTTGTGAAGCTTTCTCTGAATGTGGAAAAGTTTTCATAAACTCGTGCTAGGTTATTGGCGAAGCTAACAATATACATATAATCTTCTCGACTTGAGCAATAAAATTCTAAAGGTTCAAATAAACATAATCAAAAATCAGAATCGACGTTTTTCATTTAGAAAAAGAAAAGAGAACCAAACAACATCGGATGACTTCTTTTGGCCCACCTTGTACCAGAATGTCGTATATAAGCACCTGATCGTGTCTCCTTCTTTTTAATTACCTTTCTCTGGTAGCTATAAATTAAATTATAGGTAAAAAAGTCGTTTTGATGTAATGCAACTACTATAAATACTTACATAGTTAAATAACTATGTACTCGAAATATTATGTTATTGTTTAGAAGCTATAAAAATTGTTACGTACGCGTTGTAACTGATAACAGCTATTGTTCTCCCATTTTACAGCCACAATAAATCAACTGTTAGTGCGAGACAGGTAATCGTAGTTTAAATAATTACTAATAAAATACGTCAGAGAACCTATTTCTGTGTTATCCTACCTATTTCTGTAGGTTCCTATTCTTAGAATAAATTCACTGAATGTATAATAGGTACTTACCTATAAATAATGTCAGAAAACTGCTAGCTTTAGCTCGTTAGACCCAGTGCCTTGCTGGTTGAATGGCGGGAAGCGACGCCTTCTCGAGGTGCTGGATTCGATTCCAGTGACAGTAATTGCGTATTGGTAGTAATTGGGTTTTCAGACCGAGAAATTTTCATTAAATGTACGGATTTTGGATTTGTGCCGATGGCAATAAATACCCTCCACATGTAACTTGTTTTTTTTTCTGGTTTGACCATTACCAATTACCTGAGGGTAAGTAATCATGTGGTTTAAGGTAGTAAACAGTCGTAACCTATGGGAACAGGCCCTCAAGGACAGCTTCCAGAACATACCGTTAGTTGCTCGGTGACACATTTTCTACTTGAGGCCTTTTCTACAGCTAGCCAGGCAGGCATTCGCATACCTACAGCGTTATCTCTGTATTAGCCACTGCAAAGATAAATAAAAAGTTTGGTATCTGTGTGCGGTTTTATAATGAAGTTCCCAAGCATATAACAACGCTCACATAAGGAAAATACAGGTTGTACGTGAAAAACAATTTTAATTAAGAAATCCTACCACACAGTTTAAACTACAAAAAAAAAATGCTTGCACAATTCCGGTTCTGCCAAGCTATCACCTAAAATTTAAACAAATGCTGTAATAATTTTATAACCTAATATGTAACACATTGTTAAAATACGTGCCCGAGTTTCTTACCATTCGTTTCGTTCATCTCGCAGTGGCTCAATACATTTTTTTGCTGAACGTGGCAGCACAATTAAGAATATTTCAAGTATAAAATTTGAAATTAACCTTCATAAGAGCATCGCAGAAATCTAAATATAATAAATGATTTTGACTTTAGATTGAATTTCTAGTCCAATATACATTTGGGTCAACGTTAGCAAAATATTAAAATTTAGGTTTTTAACATTCTGTTGACGAGCTGGGAACCGTAATTATGCTCGTGTCAGCTGTAACGACATCTATCAGCAGCCTCTGTAACATCCATTACAAAACTATATTACATATGCAGACTTAATTAGACCTTATTAGTTTTATAAATTACAATCTCATTTTTGTAGGTGTTTTTATCTTTGTCGTAATAATAATAATATAATAATAATATTTATTTGCATAAAATGTCGGAACATAAAGATGGATAATATATTAGGTCCTTACATATGAAATTGGCGTTTTGTATGGGAGGAACAAAATGTCGAATATTTTTTAATATAATATATTTAATTAATCAAAGTATGAACCATTATTTTCGAAGCACTTTTGCCATCTCATAGGTAGTTCATTGATCCCTTTACTAAAAAAACCAGTCGGACGGGAATCAATAAAATCTTTGAAGGCGATTTGGACTGCCCCATCGGAGTTGAATTTTTTCCCTTGTAAGAAGTTATCCAAATTTCGAAAAAAATGGTAATCTGTTGGAGCAAGGTCCGGGGAGTACGGAGGATGTCATAGACTTTCCAATTGAAGCTCTTCTAATTAAGTAGCCGTCTGTAGCGCAGTGTGTGGTCTAGCGTTGTCGTGAAGCAGCAGTGGCGTGGAGCGATTGACCAGCCTAGGTTGTTTAGCCGCTAGCTTTTCCATCATGGTTTGCAATTCCTGACAATAGACATCAGCCGTAATAGTCTGGCCAGATTTGAAAAAACTGTAATGAACAATACCGGCACTAGTCCACCAAACGCTTACAAGTAACTTTTTTGGGGTTAATTTTCGCTTGGGGCAGGATTTGGCTGGCTGGCCAGGATCTAACCATTGCGCTGAGCGCTTCCGATTATCGTAAAGAACCCATTTTTCATCACAGGTAATGATTCGGTTTAAAATACCTTCATTATTGTGCCGGTTTAGTAATGTAACGCAGCAGTCGACGCGCGTTTGCCGGTTTGTTTCAGTCAATTCGTGAGGTACCCACCTTTCAAGCTTTTTAATCTTCCCAATTTGCTTCAAGTGAATTAAAACAGTTTTATCACTAACATTGCAGCCTGCAGCTAACTCGGACGTGGTTTGCGATGGATCCGCTTCCACAATAGCCTTCAACTCTTCATTATCAACTTGAGTCTCAGGCCGTCCACGGGGCTTGTTCTGCAGGTCGAAATTTCCAGAACGAAAACGTTGGAACCAAAAACGAACTGTGTTTTCTTTTGCAACACGACCGCCATACACATCATTCACCCTTCGAGTTGTTTCCGCAGCACTAGTGCCACGGCGGAACTCGTACTCGTAAATAATGCGATATTTAAGGTTTTCCATTTTGTAAAATGAGTGAAGCAAACAGAAAAAAACAGAAGAAAAAAAACAAATGAATGCCGATCATCGAAGCACAAATACATGAGTCTATAGCTGTACAAATTTGAATTTGGAATTCCTTACCAAAGAGGAGAAATTCGTGATTAAAGTGGCCAGTACGAAAAACGCCAATTTCATATGTAAGGACCTAATATTTACTATGTTCCTAGTACATTTTGCCGCATAGCGGCGTGCAAATTATTAATTTATATATGAGAATTGATTTTTATATAATACAATTAAAATGTCATGAATCCTTAGTATCTAATTAATTTTAACATATGTGTCTATACAAATTTGGTAATTCTGAGACTGAGTAAAATGACCTCTCTATCAGCCATAATTTTAGCTTACTTAGGAATCTACGGGTTGGTAATTGTTTTATTTCTTTAGGTATAGCGTTGTAGATACGTATACACATAACGTAACAATTGTTCTTATATAATGCTGTTTTTGGCACTTTTGGTAAAACAATTCTGTCTGAATTCCGAGTGTTTCTGGGAAACATTTCTTTAACTGTAATTCTTTAATAAGTAAAAATATCCATGGCAGCATTTGCGACTGTGGCGCCGCCTGACAGTTCTTAGCTGAATGGGTGCATGTACGTTATTAAAATTATTACAATAATAATTATTTGCTTCAGGCGACACCACAGTTTGATGCCATCAGCCGAACGTCTAGGTATGTAAGTGAAGATGTAATAAAAGGGCATATTAAAAAGATTAACCTCGTTACAGACCCACCAACTTATCTGTTCAGGTGGCAGAAAAAAAGAACTACAACATTCCTTCAAATTGTGACAGTTTGTGGTTGATTTCCTTGATCACCAGCGCCCTCGCCAACTGCACAGTTAAGTTGTTGGTACTATAGTTTGTTTATTGGTATCTTCTCAACGAAAGTCATCGAAACAGAATTATGATGTTTCATTTTGAATATACCCATGATCTGCAACATTCGGACAGACAGACAGACAGCAGAGTTTGGGGCTCCGTTTTTTTTTGTGTACGTATTACTAAAAGGTTATCCTGAGTCAGGTTGGTGAATCCTCTGGCTAATATAACAGTTAATTATAATATAGGAAGGTATTTATAGGGACAAGTTTAAAATCGTAGAATCAACACAATTTTTTATTCCACGTGTAAAATATAACCACGAGTTACTGTTTCAACACGGTTTTCTTAGCACGTGTAAGAAATACACAAAGTTTTTAATGGAAAACCAAAGACGTGGGTTGTTTACGCGCGTCATAGAAAATTATTTCCCAGACTTTTCATTTCAATACGTGTACCTTTTTATAGATGTTTTGACTAATTTGTGTCGGTTTTCATAAAACAATGGGGAGACAAATTTGCGTACATAATTGATGATTTCGGTACTACGTTTTAGATAGTAAAATGTATAATGTATAATTATTAAATAATATCAGCAGTTATAGAATACTGATTTGCTACGAGACATTATTATGATGAGTTTATAAAAAAAATTAATAATAACTCATTTAGGAAAAAATTCAATAAAAGGTGGTAATCCTCCTAAGGATAAATAAATAATTAATTGAAGCGCTCGTAGCGAAGTTTGCTTAGCTGTTCTTAACGATCAGCAAAGTTAAGCAACGTCCGCCGCGGTCATGAGTTGGATGGATGACCGCTAGTGACACCACTGAGCGCTTCCGTGCTTCGGAGGGCACGTTAAGCCGTCGGTCCCGGTTGTTGTCTAAGGATAGCAGTCGTTATAGCATGGTGGATATAGAAAATCTGTCGCCAAGCACCTAACGGTGTGTTCCGGCAGTTGTCCTTGAGAGCCAGTACTTCTAGGTAAGCTTGAACAACATCTTCGACCACATCATCACTTACCAACAGGTGAGATAGTGGTCAAAGGCTAACCTATCAAGAATAAAAAAAAATTGAGTTGTTTTACATTTAAAATAAATAATTATTTAATAAAATAACTATTTAAGGGAAAAAGTACGTTTTCTGAAACAAAGAATTTAGATGAAGATGATTAAATTTTTTATTGTATTAGGTACGAAGAGAAAAGTTTGGCAATTATAAATGAAAAATGATATCTGGCAAATGTCCACCACGAGCACGCTGACAGATGTCGATTCATTCATCAAAGTTTTTAATCACTTTTTGTCAAAATGGCGGGTCTATTTCGTTAATTACATGACAGATTTTGAGTTTTAAGGCTGCATTTGAATATTTTGGCTTCGTATAGACTCTTTACATAACATAGCCCCACATAAAATAATCTAGTGGGTTTAAATCACACGATCTGGCT
This sequence comes from Plagodis pulveraria, assembly GCA_963890685.1. Taxonomy (NCBI): domain Eukaryota; kingdom Metazoa; phylum Arthropoda; class Insecta; order Lepidoptera; family Geometridae; genus Plagodis; species Plagodis pulveraria. Next base: position 20,345,113 of record OY982969.1, read on the forward strand.
GGCTACTTAGCAGCATTGAAGCAATGATGGCCGGACGGTAATAGCTATGGACTGCCGTGCCGCAGTACCCTGGTTCGATCCCCTCCGCCGGCTTGAGCTTCACCGCATGGTGGAAGGGCATATTGCGATTGCCCGCTTGGCTAGCTACCACCCTCAAGTAGAAAGTCTGTCGCCAAGCACCAAAAGGTGTGTTACGGCAGTAGGTCTTGAGAGTCAGTGAAATTACAGGCACAATGAGACTTAACAACTATGTCTCAATGGGCAACGGGCGCAGTGCAATTTGTGATTTATGATGAATTGCAACTGTTATACGCAGGTTCGTCCACTTAACATCAGGTGGGCCTCGACCTTGTTCCGTCACAATAACATAAAACAACAATAATTGGCTGTGTGACATGTGGCATGGTCCTGTTGAAAACACATGTCAGTGATATCCATGTCATCAATTATAGGCCAAAATTGAGTTGTTAACATCTCGCGATAGCGTGATCCATTGACCGTTACCGCATTTCCAGTCTCATTTCCGAAAAAAAATGGCCTAATCACGACTTTAGACCACATAGCGCACAGTTGCTCTTGGATTTCCAGAAGCCCAAATGCGGCAATTTTGCTTGTTGACGTACCCTGATTGGTGAAAATGGGCTTCGCCTGAAATAAACATATTTTCAGAGAAACCAACGGGTTGTTCCTGAATAAATTGAGCAAATCTGCGGCGATGTGAATGGTCGGCTTCAATTCCTGCACCAGTTGAAAGCATAAAAAAAATATCCTGTAAGGCTTCAAAGCCAAATCCTTACGCAAAATTCGATTATGATTCATATGTCATATTTGCTTAACGGTCAGGGTTTACACCGGCTATGGCGCGGGTTCGAAATCCGCACATGACTAGAATTTTACCTCTCGCTGAAAATATTTATAAAATATTCGATACCCCTGGCAGCCTAGTGGGGTGCTGGGTTACAATTACACCCATATCTCCTTGTGGGAGTCGTGAAAGGCGACGAAGGAAAAAAATACCAGAACCACCTTCTGGTATTTTGTATTGTATTGGTATTGTGCCCACCGCACCAGTGCCTTTTAAAGAACTGCTTATCACACTGCGATGCCAAAGACACCTGCCTAGATAATGTTTTAGTAGGTAATAAATAACTAGAATAATTTTCCTGACTGCTACTATTTTATTGAATATCTCTGAATTGTCCACGTTTCAGTAGACATGCTTTGGTCTCATGTAATAGGAGGCGGGCCTTCTACCAGGCACATTTTCAGATACCGGACTGCTAACGAGAATTTTATAGTCAGAAAAACCCAAGGACAGCCCGAACCCAGACTCGAATCCGGGACTTTGTGTTACTTTTTTGTGCGCTTTCACACACTCACCAACGAGGCTGTTTATGGTACATTTTATAGGAATACATGTTATATTTTCATGAACACTTGAACTGTGCTTTCAAGGCTTGAGGTGGGGAACCCCAACGATTGTTTCGAATGAGGCTAGACAGGCGGAAACGGAAATGGGCTAACGGTTTACGTTAAGGTCATTTATCTTTCTGATATTTCAAGGTTTGAAGTAAATTTTGTAGAGAAGAGAATGGATTTGATAGACGCAATCGGTGATATTTTTTACGATTTAAACTATGTCAAACTCTTTGCTCACGCAGTGATGGCTCAGTGGCATTGGCTATGGCGGAAGGGCATTTTGCGAATGTCCGCCTAGCTACTACGCTCAAGTAGAAAATCTGTCGCCAAGCGCCTTACACTGTGTTCGGGCAGCTGTTCTTGAGAGCCAGTAATTCTAGGTTCAGCCTGTTAACGCCTTCGACCACAGCGTCACTTACCATCAGGTGAGATTGTGGTCAAAGGTTTACCTATCAGTAGTAAAAAAAAAAGAAAAATCTTAAATACATTCTCAATTTCTCATTACCTACATGTAGTTACTATTAATTTCCTTACCACACAAATGCACATGAAATACATTTACTTAAAATTTCCAAATTGTATATTATTGTTTTTTTTATGGGTTTCTAATCAAATCGTATTTTTTGCATAAAATGTAAAAATATAAGTAAATGTACTTAATGTAATGTTGGTTGTGTAAATACTTTCAAAGTAGTAGCTGTAGTGTTGTATATAGATCGTAGTATTTTGTTAAGAGCCATTTCACAAAATCACGCTACTGAAGTTTAGGTAAATGCCAGCGCATCGCTTACACAAGCGAAAGAAGTGACGACGGAATAGCGTGACTGTGAGTAACATATTTTGATACTAGCACTCATTAATAAAGAAATCTAAGTTGCGAATTTAAAAATTGTGTGATTAGCATGAGTAAATAATCAATTTCTTTCGATTACTTGCTAATGTTATAGAAAAGAAGTAGGCATGTACATTAAATAGTCAACCTGCATCGTGAATCTTTTATTTAAATTTCATCCTTGATGATGAATAAAAAATAGATATGTTTGAATCATTTATTGTAACAAAAAACCTTAATAATTAAAAAATTATACGGCTTAAAATTATATAAATATTTTATGTAACGGCATTGATTAAAAGCTGCGGACTAAAAGCTCTTTCTTTTAAATTTTCCAAAAATTGCTGTTTTCCTCGTTCACACTCTTCAGTATCTATATCCAGTCGTTAACACTGTCTGTCATAATGACCATGCAAAGGACCAACCACAAACGTCCCATGACGTTTTTGGTTTTCCATTACTTTAACATGTCACCCTCATATTCCCTTACCATAATATATCACCTATACACCATTAAAAAAATAACATTTTCATCCATTTAGTTTGAGTAGACCAAACAGCGAAATGTAAATACATATATATTTACAGATTTTGAGGTTTTTTTGAAATCGAATATCTTTGATGCAGTCTATAATCATAATCAACATATATATACTTCCGAAATCAGATTGAAGACGTTCTGAAAAAAGGCCAGGTCAAAAGTACCCTAATCCGACGCTTATGTATGAAAGGATTGATGAGTATAGATGAAGCGAAAGAGATATGTCAGGATCGTAGTAAGTGGAAATCCGTAGTCTCTGCCTACCCCTACGGGAAAGAGACGTGATTTTATGTATGTATGTATATACTTCTTGGTACCAATGCAATCCTCACTATATACTCTTATGCTCACTATTTCCTCTATAGAAAATAAATGATAATACACCTTTTTATACAAAAAAAATACTGGAAATGGGGTTTGAACACACGACAAAAATGGTGGAAAATAGTAATTTAATTGCTTTTTCTATTTTTTCGTAACTAACTCACCTAGAACTTCGATCTTCTTTTAATATGATAATTTACTATTGTTCTTTAGCCATGAATTTTTACGCCAAATATTTTAAAGTAATAAAATTAAAACAACCCAATTGTTTTAAGAACTTTGGCGGGAAAACTGTATTGGAGAGCAATTATTTTTTCTCAAAAACTATACCACCTACGGCTTTGGTCCTTCTTTGATATTATTATTTACATGTAATTTATACACCTGTATTATTTCAGATTTTTTTGTTTAGAAGTTTAAAATTAGTTACGAGATTATTTAATACGCAAATTTGCATCGGTAAGTGTTTGCGTTGCAAAATATATCGAGTGAAAAATGACTTATACATATGCAAAATTGCGGTTTTCTAGATATATAACTGCTGAAGTAGTTACGATATTAATATGAAAGGACGTCATATTTTGGGGCCAAAATATAATTTGTGCTGGTTTCAGATTTCATCAAAATATTCAAAATACTTCCTACTTCATACGTTATCTCAGAAAAATATGGATTTTTTCTTGTATGGGCAAGGATGCATCCTTTTGAAAACCATTTGGATTATGAAAGTCGGACTTACGCAGATTTATGGTAAATTTGTAAATACGACTATCGACCGCTAACTGGTATCCCGGTTTGTACAAATTATGGAAAAGCCGGGAGGCCGGTTTGTACAAATTTTCAATAGAAGGTAGTTTAATTTCCAGCTGAAGTTATCGCTGTGTTCACTTATAGACATTAACTGAATCCAAAAATATTGGAAATCAATTATTCGCCTGTCATCTAATCCTCCTAAAACAAAAGTTATAGTGAGTTACTAATTTAAACTAGAATAATATAAAAACTAGCAGACCAAAAAAAAGAAGTCAACCCTGTGAGGTTGTTAGCATTTTTCCAATAACGCTGTATACGGCTGCATAATTGTGACGTTTCCTTTTTTTAACACAATGGATGAACAGAAACTAAAGATGTAGTTACTTAACAAGACAACAATACTTATATTATGGAAATCAAAATAAAGTATAGTTTGTTACTTAAAAAAAATATCGACATGATCAAAACTCTGTGGTCGCACTATAAACTTGCATCTAAGCGTTCCGCGTACGAGATGTCAGAGCAAGGAAAACGAACACAGGTCCTACCTCGATGGGCGCTCGCGCGGTACTGATCGCCTCGCGCTTGTACATTTCAATTTATGTGCATTTCGAGTTATGTTAAATATTTTTTCTTGTCTTACAAAACAGAGTTAATATCACAATTTATTAAAGGTCAGATTAATTAAAGAATGAACTTTCTTTTTATATAATATCTGTTTGGAATTACACTTTATTAAACGCAATATATGGTGGTAAACTGCTGATATAATTCGTGGAAATTGGCGCAAGATCTTTATTATTTTTCTACAATGACGATTAATTAGCGATATTCTAGTACACTATGTGTCAACAAGATTATATGCCTGATGCACAGTTTTTTTTTTTAGTTAATTTGATGAATCTTTATACAAGAGATATAACTCTGAAGTTGGCTATGTGTGCTTTAATTCGTAAAACAAGGTGCGGGAGATTGGTCACTACAAAATAATTAATGTTATGTTTGTAAATCTGGTACATTAACTGAAAAGAGAACAGATTATTCTATTTTTATCAATTATTAAACCACTTGTAGATATTTCCTATGATAGTAAATTAAGCGCTTAAAATTTTCGTATACCGCGTTAAAATGTGAAATGCCTCTTAATAAAGGCATACCGCCGGTAAAAGCGCTTAATTTTGTAATTTTTCTCATATTCAACATTTTCTATCTGTTCAACATAAATCCACTGTGTACAGATTCAGAACAATCAAACAAATAGTAACATTGCTAATTGTCGATCGATAATTCCGACTGAACCCGACTGTTTGTACCTTAAAAATAACAAATATTTTTAAAATATTTTAAGAAAACATATAATTAATATTTTAATAAAACACTTAAAAAATATAAAATATATATCTAGTGACAATTCCGTCAAATTTTCCTGCTAAGCCGACGTGACGTCACAAACGCCACGCAGCCAAACCGTAAGAATTTTCGACGCATTTCGATTCTACACGAAGCATCCTCAGGAGGTCTTGACTCTACGAGCGCACAATCGAGATTCTTTTTTTATATTTTTTTTCGTAAAATATATTAAATATATTTGTTATTATTAAAAATTGATTTCCGCAAAGTAGCGCCTGAATCTATTCATTATTCATGTTTGTACCTTACTGGTGGACTGTGTTAGGATTATAGTTTCATATAGTAATTAAACAAGTTAAACGGGTTTTTTATTTTTACGTTATTGTGACGGAACAAGCCCGAGGCCCACCTGATGTTAAGTGGACTAACCTCTGCCTATAACAGATGCATTTCGTCAACGAATTGCACTGCGCCCATCACACTGAGTCGTACGTTGTTAGGTCTCCCTGTGCCTGTAATTTTACTGGCTCTCAAGTACTGCTGCCGGAACACACAGTTAGGTGCTTGGCGACAGATTTTCTACTTGAGAGTGGTCGCTAGCCAGGCGGGCATTCGCAAAATGACCTTCCACCATGCGGTGAAGCTCAAGCCCGCGGTGGGAATTGAACCATGGACCTGCTGCTCGGCAGTCCATAGCAAATGCCACTGAGCCATCCCTGCTTCAGGTTTAAATCGCGTATATTTATCATTATTTTTGTCCTGACGTTTTAAACACTTTGCAGTGATCGTGGTCACGGGATGACTAATTGGTTTTATTTGTCACATGAGTTATTAAGAAAGTATTTGTCCTACCGTCAGAAATTTTACATTAATCATAACGTTCCCTATTCACGCAGTATTCGCTCACAGTGTCCAGAGGTCTTGCAGATTTGTGTAGGCCATGGGATTTAATTAATTTGATAACAGGATCCCAAGCAGGTGGTACCTACTTGCCAATCATCATATCTATTGAAATTTGGGTCCTTTTTGATTAGCTTCGCGTAAAATTCGTGGCATAAAGCGAGGATTTGTGTATTGTCGAACCGAATGTAGTGGTTGGGCTTGTCCTCGGCATGTTCACAAAAACCGTTTTAAGTTGTTTAATTACTATGTGCTTGCGAAAACCTAAGACAACATTTTGTTTCATAGCTTGAGGGTATAGGTAATAAAATCGTTAATACATTACCTACGTGCGTGCACCACTTTCCACTTTGAACCCAAATATTATTGTTAGCGTATCTATATATTATCAACGCTCCAATATCCTGCAGTTGTGCAAATATTTAGTACCTACATCTTAACGTGCGTAAGCATTACGTATTCATGTTATTGTAGACAAAAGGAATATTGTTAACGAATGGGTTAACCGGACAGTTGGTGTTTTGGTTGGCTCAGGTGAGTTTTATTATTGTGATAGCAATTTTGTGTACATATATATATATATACACCGTGTCCCAATATTCAACGATAAGCCGGGATCGGTGTATGGACCTACTCATGACTCCTCGGAAAAAAAAAAAAAATTATAACTGTTTTTTTTTATTAATTACAGAGACTTTTATAAATTTCATCGATATTCGATACCCATTATGCTATTTTCAACTACCATGACCACAATTTTTGACATATTTTTGATATTTTTTGTGCATTAGCAACCTAAGAAGGACGGCTATCTACCACAATCCTTTAAAATTACAGAAAGTCTGTAGTTATTTAACAAAAACCAGTAAAAAAAAAATTTTTTCTTATAATTTTCATAGATTTTAACATTCTATGCACTTTCTATAGTCTGGGTTACAAAAAAAAGTATGGACACTACCATGGCAAGTTTTATTAAAAGTTGGCGCAACTTTATAAAAGTCTCTGTAATTAAAAAAAAAAACAGTTATAATTTATTTTTTATTTTTTCCCGAGTAGTCATGAGTAGGTCCATGCACCGATGCCGGCTTATCGTTGAATTTTGGGACACGGTGTATATATATATATATACTTTTTAATTAATTTTGAACCAGTACCAAAAATGTCCCGTTAGGGTGCCGGGAATGTCACCTCCCGATTGCAACATGTGGGTGTCGTAAGAGGGGACTAAAGGTATAATACCGGAAAGTGGGCAGCAGCGCCTACTGAGGAACAGATATCTTAAACTGTGATCCCCAAGACGCCTGCCATGCGGGGGGATTATGAAAAACCCCCACTTATGGGTTTATATCCTTACTAGCTTTTGCCCGCGGCTTCGCTCGCGTTAATTAGTATTATTATTAATTAGGTATAGTTAGGTATAGCAAGCAACATAAAACTGTCCATGAGAGAAGCAATGTTCTTCAAGTCAATACCCGCAAATTTGAGAGTTTTCCCCTGAGACTCGTTTATTGTCATGGCAAAGCAGACTTTTAGGGTAAACTGTAATCGTTTAAATTCGAACGGGATATCATTAGGTATTCGTAGTATAAAGGTTACATGGTTCATTTATGGTAAACTTCCCCTACAGACTTTCTCAATAAAAACAAGTAAAGCGATCAACACAATAGCGCCTATTACCCCAAACAACTCTGTCAATTATTATTTTTTATTTACAGCTAATAGGCTAGCTTTTGATCACTATCTCACCAGATGGTAAGTGATGATCGAAGATGTTGTTCAGGCTAACATAGAATTACTGGCTCTCAATGACAGCGGCCAGAACACAGCGTTAGGTGTTTGGCGACAGATTTTCCACTTGAGGGTGGTAGCTAGGCGGACATTCGCAAAATACCCTACCACCGTGCTATAACGGCTGCCATCCTAAGACAACAACCGGGATCGACGGCTTAACGTGCCCTCAGTAGCCCGGAAGCGCTCAGTAATGCCAATAGTGGTCACCCATCCAAGTCATGACAGCGGCGGATCGGCTAAGCAAACTTCGCTACGAGCGCTTCATAAAACAATTAAAACAGAAAACAATGTTTCACGTCATGCTTACGTATGCCTATATACTTTAATCAGATATAGCTAGGTATTTCTATAATAGGTAGTATTATAAGTGCGAGGGTTTGTTTGTGTTAGTAAACCTCACATACATATAATACTCAAGGACAGAGAACCCCTGCCATAATAATAGTATCATTATCCTTGGTCCTCATCTATTTCCAGCTCGTAATGAAGAATTAATGCTAATGTATTTATATCGATCGCCTGTTTTATAGCTAGTCATAATGCGTATTGCAAGTGGGTATGGCAATAAGGTTTCCATTGGATTGTCCAAAAAGATTTTATTATTATTACGCGTCAGCAAATTTGCTGATCAAAAAACCCAATCGAATTCTTTGATAGTATGTATGTAATAGTCACAAATATCTTAGTGACCCTGCCGAAGACGAAAAGGGTAGGGAGGTGATGACCGACTGATAGATAATACTAAGCCAAAATGACATGACTCTGATTTGACTTTTCTTAACCATCGTATGGGGATGGAGCGAACTCTATTGAAATTTTACTGTCTGTATCAGCCGGATTGTCCACTGCTGAACTCAGCCTCCCCTATTAAGGGGAGATTTGCCATAATCCCCACACTTGGCCGGCGTCTTGGGGATCGCAGTTTAAGATATCTGTTCCTCAGAAGGCGCTGTTGCCTACTTTCCGGTATTTTACACCTTTAATTGCAATGGGGGAGGGGACATTCTAGGACAGGGCAACCACAGGACCAGAAAAAAAAACGCATTATTAGGGATAATCCAAATAGGTACTACTCGTCAGATGAATCAGATTCCGAAATTAAAAATAAATATCAAAATACGTACCTTTAACGAGTTATATACACACACAAAAAATACAGTCCAAAAGAACCTCCTCCTTTTTTCAAGTCCGATAAAAAGGACACAGATCTTACAGTCTACGTGTCCTTTTACTTTGTTAGCAAGTGAGATATTGCAAATGGAGATCTTATTTTACATAATATCATTACTTATGTTGCCGATGTAGTATTCATTATTATATCCTAACAATAAATATGTAAAAATGTAACTCTCATATTCGGACTCTTCAAATAAAACACGCTCAAACTTCCAAATTCAAATAGATTGGTTAATTGATTTGGCGCTTAGAAATTATCGCATCCGATTGGTCGCTTCAAGGCACGCAACAACATTGCGTCACACATTACCCTTTTTAAACCACGCCAGCCGCGGTATTGTTTTGCTTTCTGCTGTTTTTGAACTTGAATTACATTTCTTTACACATTTATTCCTAGCTTATATCGGATAATCGATAAACCGGAACTAGTCCGAGCATGACTCGAATAGTGGCTATTTCTTGTTAGTTATTTCTAGTATCGTGCGTAAGAGAACAGTTTTCAATACGGTGATCAATCATTACCGAGGTCAGCGGCATTTCAGCTTAAAAAAAACATTGGATGTTTATATCTGCATCCTTTTAGTTTGACGTGCATTATCTTTGACTTCCAGTCAGTACCATTTGTATTTTCGGAAATTAGGGCAGTGAAACACTGAGTTTATAATACAGCCAGTAGCTTCGTAGCACGATTCGACTTCGGAATAGTACTTATTTTTTCCCCTTAGGGATATTATATCGATGGAACCCTACTATTTGTACTCTCACTGTAGGAACTAACTACAGACAAAATTCATTCCTAAGGCGATCTAGCAACCAATTCAATAAAATCTGAAGGCATAACGATCTAGATCTATTTTGTACGAGCGTAAACTCAGCCAGACAACGGTTGAGTACTAATTTTTCAGAGGTGATATTTAAACTCAATTGCAAGTGAATTTTAACTTTGTCAGTATACGTGAAAACCTATAATTAGCTTTCTGTTACTATAAGTGTTATATATATAAGTTACTTCAGCTATTGGTTTTCCCTTAAATAAATAAATAAATAACAGGAATTTTCAAAGAGCATGGGACTTTTTTGGCAGATTGTCTAACAATTCCGTTGAATGATTATCCGTGGGGTGCCGGGCTAGAATGTCGCCTCCCCATCTCTACCCGTGGATGTCGTAAGAGGCGACTATGGGTAAAATATCAGAAGTGGGCCGCACCTTCTGTGGAACTGCTATCTTACACTACGTTCCCCAAGACGCCTGCCAAGCAAACCCTCCCTTAATGAGGGAGACTGTGTTCAGCAGTGGACAGTCCAGTTAATACAGGTACAGTCTAACAATTAAAAGCAAAAAGTATCAATAAAATATATTATAATAACATATTATAATAAAGTTTTATGAAATTAAGGCTATTACAAAACACGGTTTATAAAAAACATTATACTAATGTCTAGGACTCACAGAAGTCAACTCTAAGAGGTTGTTAGCATTTTGAGATTGAGCAATTGATTGCCGCCTCTCAAAAATGTGTACAACATGATGATTACTTACTTAATACACATACTTAATTATGACACCAATATGCATGCGTTTGTTATGTATAATACTATTTTTTTATGCAAATAAATGATTATCTTATTTTTTTCCAACTAGTCAAGTCGAAAACTAACTTTGTTTGCTCGCAAATATGATTAGACAATAATAGTGAGGCAGCATACCGTCTATTGATTCGAACTCGTGCTCTTCATGCTATATACATATAGATGGCGCGCGAGCGACCGCTATATGCATAAAATCAACTGACCTTACCTTCGCCTTAAGGGGGTCCAATACTTATTAAATTTAACTTATATTTTTTGGGAAATAAAATACGTGAGAAATTAGTCAAAATATTAAAAAAAAGCTTTTGCATTACGGTGTTTTTTTATGCCAGATAGGTTAGCCTTTGATCACTATCTCACCTGATGGTAAGTGATGATGTGGTCGAAGATGTTGTTCAGGCTAACCTAGAACTGGCTCTCAAGGACAGCTGCCGGAACACACTGTTAGGTGCTTGGCGACAGATTTTCTACTTGAGGGTGGTAGCTAGCTAGGCAGGCATTCGCAAAATGCCCTACCACCATGCTTTCATCCTCATTCCCAACAGCTAGGGCTGGTGGGAGTGAGGTCGATAGCTCATTGATTTGAGTAGGAAGAAATATATCATAAATTTTTTTTTATCGAGAAAGTACAATAACGGGGCTGTCAAAGTTCTAAAATTTAAGACCAATTTAGTTACGGTGTCTATCTCAGTAACGTTATTTGGTCAGTCTTTTTTGAATTAATTATTTGTAAAAGTTATTACGTCTCTACACGATCTACTTAGATAGCACACCTACGTGATACTCGTAACCTAACCATTTGATAAAAATAACATTGAACTGTGTGCAAAACTAATCAATAATGGTTTTGATCCATTGCAAGTCGTGATAAGATGACTAGTGTAATTTATTTTCCACCCATCGATTTATTATATTATTTGCTGGGGTGCGTTCCGAGGCTCAGAGTGTAGTTGTTTTTGGTTGTTTTGCAACTTACCCTGAGGTATGGAACGACCGGTTGTTTTATAACCTCAAACAAATTGTGACATTGACAGACTTACATCATTATCGTAATAATAATTGCTATTTAACACTATCACAAATTCGTTTTCCATTTTTATTTAAGTATTTTATTTTGAGAAATGATATTAGTATTTATATTTTTTGAGATTTATGGGTGAGCGCATCAGATAGAATACGATATAAATGTCAAAGTCATTTCATGTCACGCGTTTTATGGTTAAAAAGTTGCAACCTTCAAAGGTTTGGAACGGTCCAGTTGTGACAACCGAACGCTCTACTCGAAGGTTGTGAACGACGTTAGAGTGAAAAGTTGCACTCCGAGTGCGCTCTAACCGAGGTTCGGAACGCACCCATGACGTCATACCTTTGATAAATGGATTTGACTGCTGTATGAGTAAGAAGCCCAGAAAGATGGTATTTATTACTGATAAACTCATAGGAGGTATTTATTTATGCTCTTTTTCAAGATAAATTAATGTTTTCATACATTTTCTTTGTCAATTATATGCTGTTCATTTTTTTTATTGTGATGGAACAAGCTCGAGGCCCACCTGATATTAAGCGGACTAACCTCTGCCTATAACAGATGCATTTCGTCTCAAGTCCACGAATCGCATTGCGCCCGTCACCTTGAGACATAGTAATTAGTCATGTGCCATGTGCCTGTAATTTCACTGGCTCTCAAGGACTGCTGCCGGAACACACCGTTAGTTGCTTGGTGACAGATTATCTACTTGAGGGTGGTTGCTAGCCAGGCGGGCATTCGCAAAATGCACTATGCGGTGAAGCTCAAGCCCGTGGCGGGATTCGAACCATGGACCTGCTGCGCGGCAGTCTATAGCCAATGCTACTGAGTCTTCACTGCTTCAAATTCATTTTGAAATTATTTTAAGATCTTATATCGAATTTTATTCTATCAAATAAATGATTTGATTTAATTTGAATAGAAGTATTACCATTCTGCGTGACACTGCACTTAGTTTTTCACTGGTTAGTACTTATATCTTGTTCTTTTTTTTTAACCGACTTCATAAAAATGAGGACGTTCTATAAGAAGACGCCTTTGTTTTGTATGACCCTGCGTAGCTTTTTACTGAGTAGTCCGATTTTGTTTACCTTTTTTCATTGGAAGAGTATACCTCCAAAGTGGTCTCATATAATCTTCATCAAAATTGGTTAAGTAGTTTATAAGTTATAGTGAATTAACTGAAAACTTTATTCGCTTACTTGGTTAATTTAATGGTATTTGCTATTGTCGACGATGAAGAGTATTTTAGGCGAGTGAAGTTTAGTTATCTGGAAAGCAGATTTTATCACTAAAAAGAAAACAAAAAAATATTTTTTCAACACTGTAAAGTAAGCATGGTGGTAGGGCATTATACGAATGCCCGCCTGGCTAGCTACCCTCAAGTAGGAAATCTGCACCTAACGGTGTGTTCTGGCAGCTGTCCTTGAGAGCCAGTAAAAAAAAACATAAGCTTATGGAAGTCGGACCATGCTACCTTCTGATTTTTTTCACTTCGTCATCGCCTGTTACAGCGCCCGCAGTAAGATATGGAGAATGCTATTCTAGGGATTCTATAGGCGTATTCCATTTGACACCAAATTCGTTATTTTCGATAATTTTGATCACATTTTGTGTCTTTGGTTCATACTAAATGTGGAACCATAGACGCAAAATGTGGTCCAAATTATCGAAAATAACTCAAATGGAATACGGTCTATATCAGCTTAAGAATGAATATTTTACTTGGAATAAAAAGAACAACAAATATAACACGTGAAAACTATTAAACCGATTTTGATAAAGACTTCAACATACGTGGTTTGTAGCCTGAACAATTACTAAGCCTACAGGCAAACGTGCTAATATTATTATTAAAAAAAACAGGCCAAGTGCGAGTGGGACTCGCGCACGAAGGGTTCCGTACCATTATCTGTAACCTAATCTTGCAAGTTACAGACACTTTTCGCAGTGTCTGATTGAGCTGGGTACGTACGGCGAAAACCTCTTTTATTGTATGGGAGCCCCCTTAACTATCAATTTTATTTTAATTAATTATATTTAAAGAGAACATAAAACGAAATATTCTGTGAATAGTATAAAACGTGTCACGTGTATTAGTATCGAGCAAGAAAAGGTAAAAAAATCAAGTTTGTTGTAAGGGAAACCCCCCTTAAATATTTATTTTATTTTTAGTATTTGTTGTTATAGCGGCAATAGAAATACATCATCTGTGAAAATTTCAACTATCTAGCTATCAACGTTCTTGAGATACAACCTGGTGACACACCGACGGACGGACAGCGAAATCTCAGTAATAGGGTCCCGTTCTTACCCTTTGGGTACGGAACCCTAAAAATATATATATTATAAAATGAATAAAACTCATTGTCACGATCTAATTACATCACAATTATTGTAGGGCAGGCGTGGCGCTTACCATCAGTTGAGAGACATTTGTTACTACGGAACATAAAAAAAATATCGCTCCGGATCAGTGCACCTACTACTGAGTAGTTGAACCGGTAGTACAAATGATAACAACTCGTCTCTAACTATGTACTGTATCAGCCAGATAGTCCATTGCTGAATACGGCCTCCCCCAATAGGGGGGGGTTTGCCATAATCCCCACGCTTGGCAGGCGGCTTGGGGATCGCAGTTTGAGATATCAGTTCCTCAGAAAGTGTTACCCTTAGATGTCTCTTACGACATATTACACGGGTATAGATGGGGGGTGTCATTCAAAGCCCGGCACCCCACGGGCAGCCCGTTAACCCACGGGCCGTCTCTAGCACTACAGAAAAATACAAGTAAATTAACTGGGGTTAAAAATACTGAATTTCATTTCATTCAGCATGCATTAATCATGACTTTACAACGAATAAAAAGTGATGTCAACATTTAGGCGTGCCTAAAAAGTGACGCCATGAATTTTCAAGGAATGTTTCAGTATTTTTTGTTGGTGTATAGGGCTGTCATTCGTCAATTTAAGGACACACATTATATAAAATAAATTTTGACGTTATACAATATGAGGTACAGTTCCTACAGTTAGCTTGAGTTTTTTTTATGATAGATAGATACTACTGAATCTCTCTACTGAAACACGAAAATTAATAAAAATACTTACAACTAAAGTTATAACGTAACAAATTGATACAATCTTATCGCTTAAAGCGATCTGTTCGCGACAACCCAATAATATTGTATTTTTGATAGTACATTTACAGGGTTGTTTTATATTAAGCGAATGTTACTAAGCTATAGAAAAATAAAATTAATTAAATAAATTAATGAAACAAAACCATAAATGAATTATATTATAGACATAACTACATAGATATACGTACTGCACTGTAGAGTATCAGCCGGATTGTCCACAATATGTTGCCCTTAGTCGCCTCTTACAACACCCACGGGTAGATGATGTTAAGTTATGAATTTATGATATGGTGAAGAAATATGTAGGCCTAAGCTTAGTCCGTAACAGTGAAATATGTCAAATATAATCTACAAGAACAGTAATGTAATTACTTAATAATGCACATGATGTATTATACAAAAGCACAACGTAAGTAAGTCTATGATAATAGTTTTTTTTAATATTCTTTTGTATGTTATTGTAACGGAACAAGCTTGAGGCCCACCTGATGTTAAGCGGACTAACCTCTGCCTATAACATTTCTCTGCATATATGCATTTCATCACAATTCACGAATTGCCCTGCGCTCGTTACTTTGAGACATAGTTGTTAAGTCACATGTGTCTGTGATTTCACTGGCTCTCAAGGACTGCTGCCGGAACACACCGTTAGGTGCTTGGCGTCAGATTTTCTACTTGAGGGTGGTTGCTAGCCAAAATGCCCTTCCACCATGCGGTGACGGCGGTTGGGATTGAACCAGGGTACTGCGGCACGGCAGTCCATAGCTATTACCGCTCGCCCATCATTGCTTCAAAGTATGCAGTGACCATTCACGCGACTGCACGCAAACATTTATTTTTCCACCTATTTTATATAAGTAATATACTTAAGCATGGTTCAAAATCATGTTTGTTAAAAAAAACAGGTTTGTTTTATTAGTTAACGATTATCAAAGAAATGGGGCATGTCAAGAAAAAAGTGTGTATGTGTTCTCGAAATTATGGTCTTGACAATACTCAATAGATCATTTATTTTGACTTTGATAAAACATAATATAATTTGATGTGTTTATAATATTATAATAACATATTGACATAAGCTATACTAACAAAATGGATCATGTTATCTGAAAAATAAATATTATTATTATTTTTAAAAGTTAAACAAGCTCAAGAGAAAAACCAAGACGGTGACACCCCTATCCATCAGATTCTAGTTCCATCCGACTCATCAATTAGCGCCAGAAACTCGTTAGGATCCCTCTGAGTCGAATTTATCTGGTTCTTGGGATCTGGAGAAATCTAGATCACGGTCTGCTTCATTAATTTGCCGTAATCATTGTCATTACGGTCATTAACCATGGACTTGAGAGAATGCCTGTTTTCCAATGATGACGTCGTGTGAGAGAAAATTGTGGCCTAGTATAAGGGCATTTTGCGATTGCCCGCCTGGCTAGCTATCACCCTCTAGAAAATCTGTCGCCAAGCACCTGACGGTGAGTTCTGGCAGCGGTCCTTGAGAGCCAGTGAAATTACAGGCACATGAGACTTAACAACTATGTCTCAAGGTGACGGGCGCAGTGAAATTCGTGACTTGTGATGAAATGCATCGTTAATAGGCAAAGGTTAGTCCGCTGAACATGAGGTTCAGGATCAAAAAACGTGACGAAGTGTAGCTGGCGTCGACTAGAGAAAAAAAACAAAAACTAAATTTAAAATATTATGTTCATAGCCGCGACTTTTTAAAACTATTTAATGGTTTTTATTGTTGAATATCTTAATATACATGCGTCTGAAAAAGTATATAACTCTTTTAAATAGACTTCGTTGCATGGTCATTCAATCAAGTTCAAAATTTAAGCCAAATCAAAAAAAAGTTATTAAGGTAAGTTTATCAGCAAGATCTACTCGTATGGAATTCTTGTATTGAAAGTAATTTTCAAATAAAATATATTCATTTATTTGCAGGAACAATTTAACCGTCAGCCGCTATTACTATATCGAAGAAAACATTCTTAGAATATGAAATACATACATAAAATCATGCCTGTTTCCCGTTGGGGTAGGCAGAGCCCACAGATTTCCACTTACTATACGATCCACTTACATATCTCTTTTGCTTCATCTACATTCATCAATCCTTTCATACAAAAGCGTCGGATTAGGGTCCTACCCTGATAATTCGCGTAATATGTAAGTATTGCGTAATAAATAACAAAAATAATGAATTTATATTGATTCACACAATAAAATATCCTAAGACATATCTATTACAAATTCATATAACTAATAAATAAATTTTATTATAAACTCACATGACACTGATGTAGTAGATTAAATTGTATTTAATCTACTACATCAGTTTAACGCTATATCAATGATATTATATATAAAGAAGCGCTATATAAAATGTTTTTCCGTTTTTTTAAGGGCAATAATCCCTCCAAGGATAAAATTAAATTGTAAATATTAATGTATATTAGTCTAAATGAATAATATACTAAAATGTATCAAAGAGTGACGACTCCACTTAATTTTCCTAACGTCGAAGCCGACGTGACGTCACAAACGCCACGCAGCCAAACCGGAAGAATTTTCAACGCCTTTCGCTTCTACACGAAGCATCCTCAGGAGGTCTTGAGTCTTCGAGCGCACGATCGAGAAATCGAATAAAATTAGGCGGAATTATCACTAGATATATTAGGTCCTTACATATGAAATTGGCGTTTTGTATGGGAGGAACAAAAAGTCGAATATTTTTTAATATAATATATTTAATTAATCAAAGTATGAACCATTATTTTCTATGCACTTTTGCCATCTCATAGGTAGTTCATTGATCCCTTTACTAAAAAAACCAGTCGGACGGGAATCAATAAAATCTTTGAAGGCGATTTGGACTGCCCCATCGGAGTTGAATTTTTTCCCTTGCAAGAAGTTATCCAAATTTCGAAAAAAATGGTAATCTGTTGGAGCAAGGTCCGGGGAGTACGGAGGATATCTTAGACTTTCCAATTGAAGCTCTTCTAATTTAGTAGCCGTCTGTAGCGCAGTGTGTGGTCTAGCGTTGTCGTGAAGCAGCAGTGGCGTGGAGCGATTGACCAGCCTAGGTTGTTTAGCCGCTAGCTTTTCCATCATGGTTTGCAATTCCTGACAATAGACATCAGCCGTAATAGTCTGGCCAGATTTAAAAAAACTGTAATGAACAATACCGGCACTAGTCCACCAAACGCTTACAAGTAACTTTTTTGGGGTTAATTTTCGCTTGGGGCAGGATTTGGCTGGCTGGCCAGGATCTAACCATTGCGCTGAGCGCTTCCGATTATCGTAAAGAACCTATTTTTCATCACAGGTAATGATTCGGTTTAAAATACCTTCATTATTGTGCCGGTTTAGTAATGTAACGCAGCAGTCGACGCGCGTTTGCCGGTTTGTTTCAGTCAATTCGTGAGGTACCCACCTTTCAAGCTTTTTAATCTTCCCAATTTGCTTCAAGTGAATTAAAACAGTTTTATCACTAACATCGCAGCCTGCAGCTAACTCGGACGTGGTTTGCGATGGATCCGCTTCCACAATAGCCTTCAACTCTTCATTATCAACTTGAGTCTCAGGCCGTCCACGGGGCTTGTTCTGCAGGTCGAAATTTCCAGAACGAAAACGTTGGAACCAAAAACGAACTGTGTTTTCTTTTGCAACACGACCGCCATACACATCATTCACCCTTCGAGTTGTTTCCGCAGCACTAGTGCCACGGCGGAACTCGTACTCGTAAATAATGCGATATTAAAGGTTTTCCATTTTGTAAAATGAGTGACGCAAACAGAAAAAAACAGAAGAAAAAAAACAAATGAATGACGATCATCGAAGCACAAATACATGAGTCTATAGCTGTACAAATTTGAATTTGGAATTCCTTACCAAAGAGGAGAAATTCGTGATTAAAGTGGCCAGTACGAAAAACGCCAATTTCATATGTAAGGACCTAATATTTGCTATAATTTTTTAAGTGTTTACTAAAAACATTAATGCTTTCTTAGAATATATTTTAAATATTTTTTATTATTTAATATACATTTATATTTATGAATGTGGGGTACGTGCGCGATTACAAACTGTTTAATGATTCTTAAAAATGCTGTTCGAAACGACCATCACTCCTTTTTGGAAGTCTGTAAGAAATTATCCATTTTTTTTATTGCTGATAGCTAAGCCTTTGACACAATCATTCACCTGATGGTAAGTGATGATGTGGTCGAAGGTGTTAACAGGCTTAACCTAGAAATACTGGCTCTCAAGCACAACTGCCGGAAGACACTGTTAGGTGCTTGGCGACAGATTTTCTAGTTGAGGGTAGTAGCTAGCCCGGTGGGCATACGCATAATGCCCTTCCACCATGCGGTGAAGCTCAAGCCCACGGATCCAAACCATGGACTAGCTATGCGGCAGTCTAAAGCCAAGGCCACTGAGCCATCACTCCTTCCTGTATTCATTTAAGAATCCTCTCTGAGTCGATTAGTACTGGTGGCAACTGGAGCAGTGACTAAGCCACTAGTTCATTAATTGAACGAAGTGTTTGTCATACGTTTTTCAATACGGTCATACAAATCATCCTATCAAGGGTCTAATGAACTCAATCAAAGATGATTGGGTCACATTTTTTTTTTATGCCCGATAGTTTAGCCTTTGACAACTATCTCACCTGATGGTAAGTGATGATGTGGTCGAAGATGTTGTTCAGGCTAACCTAGAAGAACTGGCTCTCAAGGACAGTTGCCGGAACCGACCGGTAGGTGCTTGGCGACAGATTTTCTACTTGAGGGTGGTAGCTATACAGGCGGGCATTCTCAAAATGCCCTACCACCATGCTATAACGACTGCCATCCTAAGACAACAACCGGGACCGACTCAGCACGGAAACGCTCAGTAGTAATGTCACTATAGCGGTCTCCCATACCACTCATGACCGCGCGCGACGTTGCTTAACTTTGCTGATCGGTTGAGAACAGCTAAGTAAACTTCGCTACGAGCGCTTCAACATAGTTGCTTGAAATATAGATTATTTGTTTTATTTATAGTTACATTTTTTTCTGTTTGTATATAAGGAAGATGTCCTTAAAAGTTGGTTAAAGACAGTGTTATATACACTGTCGTGACACATGCTTACTCCGAGCTAAGAGCGCCCGCCGCGGCAACACTGGACCGCGCCGCGCTCCCTTTGAATAAAGTTTTGAATATTCACATCGAGCAAAGTAAAAAAATATGAAATATTAAATTACAGGCACAAGAGACTTTTAACATCAGGTGATCCTCTTGCTTATTCCGTCAAATACAAGTAGCAGAAGTCTACCCGAAGAGGTTGTTAGTATTTTTCCAATAACCCTATTATATATATATATACCTAAGTATATATAACGCCAATTTTGAAGCGCTCGTAGTGAAGTTTGCTTAGCCGTTAAGTTAAGCAACGTCACGCGCGGGTATGAGTTGGATGGGTGACCGCTAGTGACATTACTACTCAGCGTTTCCGTGCTTCGGAGGGCACGTTAAGCCGTCGGTCCCGGTTGTTGTCTTAGGATGTCGTTATAGCATGGTGGTAGGGCATTATGCGAATGCCGGCCTGGCTAGCTACCACCCTCAAGTAGAAAATCTGTCCCCAAGCACCTAATGGTGTGTTCCGGCAGCTGTCCTTGAGAGCCAGTACTTCTAGGTTAGACAACATCTTCAACCACATAGTCACTTACCATCAGGTGAGATATTGGTCAAAGGCTAACCTATCAGGCATAAAAAAAAAGTTTGAGTAACTATCTAATTAAATCATGTTTTACTCTTTTCTCAATTACAGACTAAAATATGTAGTTGTAGAAGATTGGTGTTCTTTCATCTCACTCTAAGATTGTGAACAGTTCCAAATTTCAAGTAGGTAACTGAACCAGAAAAAACTGGATTTTACCAAGTTTTCAGAACGACCTGCGTCATCGTAATTTCTTTTCATTAGCATCCGTGCAGAGGTTTCTTGGCATTGGCTTGGCAAATCGGAACATCACGTTTTTCCTACGTATTGTTAAATTTTAATGTTTTTCAATAACTTTGTTTGAGTTTCCTACTTTGTTGGGCTTCTATCCGATTGTGGTTTTATTTTCTGTTGACCTTTTGGTGAAGCCCCTAGAGCCGGCTTTTTAAAAGTTTTTTAAAAGTATTACGTTTATATTTCCTGTTGTTGTTTTGATTAAGTTGCGTATTTTGTTTTGGAAAATATTGTTGGTAATATTTATATTAATGTTAGGCTTCCCTATGAGGAATGGAGACTACGCTCACGTTGTCCATCAGTCTGCGCTTTTAAAGAATGATGCTAATTTTCAAACATAATACTGATACCTGCCTATAACACGGGTTTATAATAATAATGAAGAATTATAACATATTCAAATCATAATCCCGAGCTCTCCTTGAAAAAGACCACCGGATGCATGTGGTTGAAACTATAGTCGGAGCTATCTGGCTTAGGGTATATTCCTTTAGTCGCTAAGAACGTAATTTTCGATAATTTTGATCACATTCTGCGTCTATGGTTGTGATCACTGTGATCGTTTGTAACTGTCATCCCCTGTTCCATTTAGGATAAGAACGCTAAGAATGCCACTAAAATTTGCCACTTCTGTCACTTTTGACATTAGATGTAGCGTTTATGGCGAAAATAACGCCAAGTCCCATGTGGAACAACTTTTTGGGAGTGTGGTCGATTTTAGCGTTTTTAGCTAATCTAACTTCAAATGGTAAGCACCCTTATTCACGTGACTGATCCCGTATTATTTAATGAAATGAGTGAAAACCACGTTATGTTCTCTTAGGTTTTCGCAATTATTACACATAGTAATTAAACAACTATATCGCGTATTATATTTATCTCACCCCGTGAGCACACTGCAAAGTGTTTGAAATGTCGGGACGAAAATAATGATATATACGCGATTTAAACCGATTAAAGTTGTTTAATTACCTACTATGAAAACCGCGTTAGTTTTTATAACAAAACTTTTGATTTGTAATATTCATCTTGTAAAAGAATTATCATGTAACGAATTCAAATAAAATTCGTTGTTTTTTTTATGTTATTGTGACGGTACAAGCTCGAGCTGATGTTAAGCGGACTAACATCTGCCTATAACAGATGCATTTCGTCACAAGTCACGAATTGCACTGCGCCCGTCATATTGTGACAGTTGTTAAGTCTCATATGCCTGTAATTTCACTGGCTCTCAAGGACTGCTGCCGGAACACACCGTTAGGTGCTTGGTGACATATTTTCTACTTGAGCCAGGCTGAAATTCGCAAAATGCCTTTCACCATGCGGTGAAGCTCAAGACCGCGGTGGGATTCGAACTATGGACCTGCTGCGCGGCAGTCCATAGCCAATGCCGCTGAGGCATCATTGCATAAATAAAAAAAAATATATTACAAATGATAAACAATAGTAACTTCAAGACTTTCGCGACTTGAACACATAGTTATAAGTATTTGACGGTACTTAATCGCGATAAAACATGTACTTATATTATTTATCCTGCTTACGAAATTTCACGAGAGTAGTTAAGTTTAAGTTAACTACTCTCCTCTACAGGAGAGTAGTAGGTTAAAATTAAGTAGTTTAAGTTTTGAAGCAGTGATGGCTCAGTGGCATTGACTATGGACTGCCGTGCCGCAGGTCCATGGTTCGAATCCCGCCGCGTGCTTGAGCTTCACCGCATGGTGGAAGGGCATTTTGCGAATGATCGCCTGGCTAGCGACCACCCTCAAGTAGAAAATCTGTCGCCAAGCACCTAACGGTGTGTTCCGGCAGCAGTCCTTGAGAGCCAGTGAAATTACAGGCACATGAGACTTAACAACTATGTCTCAAGGTGACGGGCGCAGTGCAATTCGTGACTTGTGACGAAATGCATATGTTATGGGCAGAGGTTAGTCCGCTTAACATCAGGTGGGCCTCGTGCTTGTTCCGTCACAATAACATACAAAAACCGAAAATTTGGACAGACATAACAAAAGCATTTTTTCATTAATTGAAACGGAAACGCTTCGTTCGCGCTTTACGCTCGCTCAGTGAAATATAAAAAACCTTGTCTTTCACTTAGGTGCACATCAGGGCTCCTCACCGCCTTCATGTTTTTACCACCCAAGAGATAGCGCGTAAACTACCAGCTAAAGCATTCCCAAACAGAGGAAGGCATCCAGTCATAAAGCTAGGCCAAATCTTTTTACAAAATTATGTTTTTGTGTTGTCTTTTATGTTTTTAGAGAAGAAAATTGAAAATCTGTCGCCAATCACCTAACAGTGTGTTTCGGCAGTAGTCCTTGAGAGCCAGTGAAATTACAGGCACATGAGACTTAACAGCTGTATGTCTCAGAGTGATGGGCGCAGTGCAGTTCGTCACTTGTGATTAAATGCAACTCCGCCCAATTTTCCTCTTAAACCGACGTGACGTCACAAACGCCATGCAGCCAACCCGGAAGAATTTTCGACGCGTTTCGATTCTACACGAAGCATCCTCAGGAGGTCTTGACTCTACGAGCGCACGATCGAGAAACTTTTACAAAATTTAAAAATTTCTCGATCGTGCGTTCGTATAGCCAAATAATAATAAATAGAATAATTAAAAAAGAAAACATAATTAATAAAATATTAATTTGATGTTTTCTTAAAATATTTTAAAAATATTTGTTATTATTATACACTCTCAACTGAGAGTCAAAAATAAAAATCAGCTAAAAATAAAAGATATTATACCGACTACACAAGATGTGATAGAGGGTAGAAAAATGAAGATGGAGCTAAAACAATGCTCTAAAAAGTGTATCATCACAAGAGCTTCGGAGTGTGACATTCTAACGTGAGCATCGACGTCATTCAAACTCAATTTAATATAATTTTCACTTCGCTATCACGTGTTTTGGGATTTCACGTTACACGAACGTGATCTATTGTTATTCAGTTACCCGATAGAAGACAATAAACAGTCACATTTATCTGTCGCAGGTTTTAGAACGAAGGCTTATTTCAAAGTACGATGTAGGTACGAGTAACCTTTTTTATAATATAATACGAAGAACCAATAAAGATAAAAAAAACGGTACAAAATTATTATTTAGGGCGGTAATTGAACCCGTGTCCTCTGGTTTTCGAGACGAGGTCCAGTGAGCCGAGTTTAGTGCTCTAATTTTTGCTCTCATAGGCGACAGTGTGGCCACATACCCAAAGTAATGGACGGTATCTGACCGAAGAAGATGCTTTTTAAAACACTTAAGTCTCGTAATGAAGTCGCTAAATTTCTGTTTTTTTTTTTGTTGTTACAGAACAAGCTCGAGGCCCACCTGATGTTAAGTGGACTAACCTCTGCCTATAACAGTTGCAATTCATCACAAGTCACGAATTGCACTGCGCCCTTCACTTTGAGACATAGCTCTCTAGTCTCTTGTGCCTGTAATTTCACTGGCTCTCAAGGACTGCTGCCGGAACACACCATTAGGTGCTTGGCGACAGATTTTCTACTTGAGGGTGGTAGCTAGCCAGGCGGGCAATTGCAAAATGCCCTTCCACCATGCAGAATCTATTAACTAAATATACCGGTTAGCACTCACGGTGTTTAGTCTTAATCTTCGACCGGTGTTCGAGCAGTAATGATGCTCATTCTCAAGGAATGCGGGCAGCTTCGAGAGCTGCTAGACGCGCACTCAAGCGAAAAATCTCTTGTAGTGTTTATATTATTATTATGCGATCCCAAGACGTTTCCCAAGCGTAGGGATTAAGGCATAACCTCCCTTAATGGGGAAGGTTCAGCAGTGGACAAATCAGCTGATATAGTACAGTAATTGCTTCGTAATGCTTCATAGAAAAAATTACAGCTGATCATTAAAAGTATAAGTACCTACATCTTGCTTCGTCATTGTCCACAAGGGCCGCAACCTAATTCCATAACCAATGCCCATTCAATATGCCTGAATAAATTATAGACTGTTGACCATCGTGTACTCAGGACCACAGATCAATAAAGCATGTAGTGTGACCATCACATACTATCCTCAATAATAAATTGATGCTTTCAACATATAGGTATGTGTGCGCGTCGTAAATAATTGTTGGTGTTGATTTAAGTATACATAATGAGTAATGACCCAAGTAGGGTAATCAAGGTGAAGTGAGCGATCAAATCCCGTGGGGTGCCGGGTTTTCTCGTGGGGTGCCCGGTTTCTCTTGGGCTGCCGGGCTAGAATGTCATCCCCCCACCTGTACTCGTAAGGGTCGTAAGATGCGCCTAATGGTAACACACCAGAAGGCTCTATCTGAGGAACTGATATCCACTGCGATCCCCAAGACGCCTGCCATGCGTGGGGATTATGGCAAACCCCCCATAATGGGGGAGGCTGTGTTCAGCAGCAGACATTCCGACAGGTACAGTACAGTACAGGTATTTAAAGTTTTTAAGTTCTATGTTCAGAAGATGCCGTTTTATAATCGAAATTCCAAAGAATCGTACAAAGTACTTTGCCTCAACATTTATTGTGCGAACCGCGAAGGCACCCTCTGAGTTACTTAACTACTGTCTTCTGGAAAATATAACCCGGGAGTTTACAAATCCAAAGTAAAAAGAGAGCCTTTCTGAGCTATGCTTATTAGGAGTGCTTCACCGCAGTCCACAGCGTTGCTTAATATGAGATAAACAGTGCTCAAACGTGAATAATTAGTTTGCAGATACAGCAATTGCGAACGAGGTCGCAGGTACAGCTAGTCAAATATAAAACCTTAACTCACATAATAGCTTAGTTCTGTGCTGAAAGTTATATGGTCTGGATTTATCAGCTGCCCTCGTCCTTCTCATTCATTCTATGGATTACGATCAGTTATGGACAGCTGTGCCGCAAGTCCATGGATCCTTACCGCCGCTGGCTTGAGCTTACTGACTTTAGTAGGAGCATGCTGCTAATTAAGCGAGTATTCCTCCATGTCACATTTTACAATCATCCAATAAGAGGATTTGGAACAGTCCGAGCTGTTAAGCCGAGAACGGTGTCTCACCTGCATAGTATACACCTACAAACAACAGAACAAAACTTGAGCTCTAGATCATGAAAGCATAATACATTATGTAAGCATTAAATCATCGACAACGAAGTCCAACTGTACAAACAAGTGGTTAACGGCTAAATAGGTGGAAACGGCTGTAACCTCGATCGGCGAGCCAAAATCTGGGTTATGTGAGTTGTGGGAATCCGATTGACGTAAGCGGGCACACCTATTACCCAAATTACGAGGGCAGAACAAGTAAAAATAAAACGTACTCCCCATTTGTTTTGTTTGCATTCAAAGTGTATTTAAGCAGAGTTTTAATAAACAGTACTAAGTAATCGTCCAGGAAACACTTTACTTTGTAGGCCAAAAGGAATAAATAATTTAGTGAAGCATTTGAAGGTAACCAATCATTAGAATAAATCTTAGATGATTCATATAATAAACAATTCTACAACCAAATTTTATTTTTTATGTCATTGTGAACTAGCTCGAGGCCCACCTGATGTTAAGCGGACTAGCCTCTGCCTATAACAGATGCATTTCGTCACAAGTCACGAATTGCACTGCGCCCGTCACGTTGTGACATAGTTCTTAAGTCTCATGTGCTTGTAATTTCACTGGCTCACAAGGACTGCTGCCGGAACACACCGTTAGGTGCTTGGCGGCAGATTTTCTACTTGAGGGTGGTCACTAGCCAGGTGGGTTCGCAAAATGCCCTTCCACCATGCGGTGAAGCTCAAGCCCGCGGCGGGATTCGACCTATGGACCTGTTGCGCGGCAGTCCCTAGCCAATGCCACTGAGCCATCACTGCTTCGTTTTTACTTATAGGAAATGAACATAAAGTTAGATTACTGTATCAGCCGGATTGTCCACAGCTGAAAACATTTTGCCATAATCCCCACGCTTCGCAGGCGTATTGAGAATCCCAGTGTAAGACAACATTTCCTCAGAAGGCGCTGCTGCCCTCCTTTGGTTATTTCCCTTTGTCACCTCTTACGACACCCCCGGGAAGAAGAGGCGGGCGGGGGTAACATTCTATCCCGTAATATATCATATTATTTGATTATTAGAGAGATTTTGTAATATATATATACAGGGCTATTGGAAATAAATGCTAACAACCTCTGCTAGTCCTGACAAACATTTTGAGATGTCTGTGTGTTTTTTAATTTAGTTTTTTGTGTTTGTTTATGTGTATATGACGGAATAAGCACGATCACCACCAGTTGATGTTAAAAGTCTCTTGTGCCTGTTCATTATTTCATATTTTTTATTACTTTGCTCGATGTTATTATTACTACTACTCAATTCAAAGAGAGCGCGGCGCGGTCCAGTGATGCCGCGGGCGGGCCCTCTTGTCTCGGAATAGACTGTCTTTTACTACGAGACTCAATATCTAAAACAATGAGTTGTTCTAGTACTGTCTGACACTTTTAAGTTTTGTGACTCGTAGTAAAAGACAATGCCTACTCCGAGCTAAGAGCGCCCCAGCGGGGCAAAACTGGACCGCGCCGCCCTCCCTTTTTTGAATAGAGTTTTGAATATTTACATCGAGCAAAGTAATAAAAAAAATTTTTACAAAAAAAATAGAACCGACTTCAACACTCAAATGTGTGAAATAACTTGTTGAAGTCGGTACCATGACGGTTCATGTACCTATCATCACAATATTGTGCGCATGGTACCGACTTCGACAAGTTATTTCACACATTTGAGTGTTGAAGTCGGTTCTATTTTTTTTGTAAAATTTTTTATTTCGCCCTTTTTAGTGACCCTTGCTACTTATGGGCTTATGTTTAACTTACCACCAGATATAGTAACATATAACAGACTTAAATTATCAAAATAAGACTTGCTTGCAGCAAGTTACACGTTTTATCTTCCTATCCAAAATTTTATTTCTATCTTATACCGTTGAGGAAATATTACTGTGTTACCACCAAATTTGAGCTTCGATGAGAATTCATCATCATAGGAAAATACTTTTCAGTTATTGGGGTGTAACTCAAAAACGGCTTGTCCGATTTTGATGAAATTTAAATGGGACTACACGGCAAGCATCAGCTTTTAAATAAAAACAAGGTTATCAAAATCGGTTCACCCAGTCAAAAGTTCTAAGGTAACAAACATTGATCATAATATCAGGACAGGAAAATACTTTTTCAGTTTTTGGAGTGTAACTCAAAAACGGCTAAATCGATTTTGATGAAATTTAAATGGGACCACACGGCAAGCATCAGCTATCAAATAAAAAAAGAATTATTAAAATCAGTTTACCCAGTCAGAAGATATGAGGTAACAAACATAAAAAAAAAAAAAAAAAAAAAAAAAAAAAAAAACAGACGAATTGAGTACCTCCTCCTTTTTGGAAGTCGGTAGAAAATATGAAATAATACATTACAGGCACAAGATATTTTTAACCGCCGGTGGTCCTCGTGCTTTTTCCGTCAAATACATATAGAAACACTTAGATAATTATTTTTCCCATAAAAAAAAAACTTCTCATAATGTTTGTTAGGACTAGCAGAAGTCAAGCCTAAGAGGTTATTAGCATTTTTCCACTAACCCTGTATAACCACCACCGGCTTGAGCTTCACCGCATGGTGGAAGGCCATTATGCGAATGTTCGCCAGGCTAGCTACCACCCTGAAGTTACCAAGACCCTCACCCTCAAAAACCAGTAAAATAAACCAAGGACTTAACGGTGTGTTCCGGCTAGCTGTTCTTGAGAGCCAGTCATTCTAGGTTTGCCTGAACAACATCTTCGACCATATCATACCTCACAGGTATATATAAAAATAAATTCCTTGCATATCATAGATACTAATAGCAATAGAATTTCATTCAAACGAACATTCCAAGAGATTTGAAGTAGGTACAACTACTGTTCTAGGTAACATAGGTAGGTCGTAGATATTGGCAAGTTCGTGTAGTGCTCAGGAATATCAATGAAACATAGTAATGGAAACTCCGAGTAGTGGCTACAAGAATAGTTTATATCTAGTGTTCAGTTTTCAGAATTAGATCATCCTTGTGCAACTAGCAGGTCATTCCCCTCGAGAGGATTTACTTCTGACGTCATACCACATTGTACTCTATCACTTATTACAAATCATAGAATCAAGTATCACGTAGTGGCCTGGAGCATTTGGACTGCCTGTGAGTCTGCTATGACTTATGGGTATCTAATAGTAGATAATGATACAATTGAGCAAAGTTGCTCATTATACACGAGGCTGTGTGTTGCATAAATCAGCCGAGTGTATAATGAGTAAATTGCTCACGAGTTTCATATGCACTTTTCCACACCCTTGCAAGGAAAAAAAATATGCGCATTTTTTTGTTGCGCGCGGCAAATGTATGATGGTTGATTACATACAAACCTCTTTGATGTTACAAATCTGTATTGGTTAAATTGAAAATCCTCTTTTTACTCGCATATAATTAGTAGTTACGTACTAACTTAACTTTGTAGGGATAATTCTATTACGCACTAGTGTATAATATTATTTGCACGAGGGTGTTATAGTTCGTTGTATGGCCCTAAGAACGATATAATAAAGCTCACTCTACGAGCAATGGTGTTGAAAAAGCTTTAATTGTAGTAGCTGTAATGTTGTATATAGTTCGTACTAATTTGTTAATAAAGGCATACCTACCGCCGGTAAAAAAAAGTATCAAATTAACCGTTAATTAACTTCAAAATTAACCTTTTAAATGTATGTGAATGTACAAGACTAAATTAACAATAAATTACATAAACAAGTAAAAAACCCGACTTGAAATTATTTATTTACGTTAAGTACTTTATCGTGCCATTGAAATTAATACTGCATGTTTTATATATTTATGGAATCGTTTTAGCCCTTAGAATGGATTTGGAATAAAAAAATACCTCGCAGTATGGCATTTAAAAAGCATTTTTTATGTACCTACTATCAGGACGAATCTAACGATATCTCATACATTAAAAATTAAAATACGTTAAGCTGTTTAGAAGGTATGGTACCCTGAAAACATAACCCTTTTTTGGGCAATCGTGTAATAAATATTTTTTTCTAGCTTTGGCCCGCGACTCCATGATAATTATTGTAAAGTTTGACACGCCCCCGTGGGGTGCTGAGTTAGAATTGCACCTCCCCATATCATCCCGTGGGTATCGTAAGGGGCGAATAAGGGAAAAATACTAGAAGGTGGGCAGCAGCGCCTTCTAAAGTACTGCCATCTTACACTGCGATCCCCAAGCCGCCTACCAAGCGTGGGGATTATGGCAAATACCTCCTTAATATGGGCTGTGATTAGCAGTGGACGAGTCGGCTGTTACAGTTGACACGCAACTCTCCAAAGGTTGCCCATATCTGCTATAGGATGCATATGTTACGGCTAAAGGTAGGTGTGAAGATAAACTTAAGATTAGCAGGCTAAACTTAGATTTATCTTCGAGAAGATGTTAATGTTAGTTACTCTATCATTATCCGGCTAAAGTAGCTTAATAGTCGTCATAATATACGTCAATGGCTTAAAAGGCCTTTGGCTAAAAATGTAGAAGCAAAAGAGAAATGAAACAATAACAATACCTACAACTATTTGACAATTCTTAACTTTGTTTTTTTATTTTATTTCTCATAACATAACTACAATTATGCTTAAATGATTCAACATAAAAAAATTGATCTGTAATTAATACTGTCAATTCTGATAAGCATTACTTTAACTATAAAGATAGATATAAATGTTGTTAAAGTACAGAAATTATAAATATATACCTACAATCCAGATCGTGCACAATCGTAAACTTACGCAATTTGAACGATTCTCATTGACCTTTCGAAATGAGTTCCAGATTCAGAACTGCCAAACAAATAAAGTGTCTTACAATGTATGTCTTCACATTTGAGATTCCAGTCAAACCTGTTTCAGGGGAAGAAAAGCTTATCAACATTCCTGTTACGAATGGAGGTTATGACTTTTTTGAACTGGATGTTGTAAATGTGTCAGTTTATTTTATGTTGGCTTATCCCATAAAATGTAAGATGTAAGACAAGTATTCTGCAGCTGATCTGCATTTTGGGTCGCCGATGTAATTATCATTTTACCGCTTGTCACAAAATTAGGCCCATGGTCAACCTCTTTGAAGAAGAAGAAGGTGACGTACGTTATTATAGGGTCATCAAACGTCATTAGAATTGCGCTTTGCAGTACCAATGACTTTTATAAACCTATCAGTAAATTATTAATCGATTATTATACCATAACTACTAATGAATGCGCATGATTATTTATTTATTGCGATTGATAATTAGGTTCTTGAACACTTTACCGTGTTCACACTCTGTGAAATTTGGCATGTTGACCCTGATTTCTATGCTTCTGAATTGCTATAAATGTTTAATATCCTTATTTATCATCTACGAATAAATTATTCGTTTATAAAACTAATATTCTAAAAGCGAAAGTTTGTGTAAGTATAAGTATATTTGTGTATGTTTGTTACTACTTCACGCTAAAACAGTTGGACCAATGTTGATGAATTTTGGTATGGAGGTAGATGAAGCGCTTGATTAACACATATGATACTTTCATCATCATCATCATCCAGCGGAAGGAAAATTCAAGTTGTACGTGAAAAACATTTTGATTAATTAATCCTACTACACAGTTTGTGATTACTTAAACGACAAAAATGCTTGGGCAATTCCGCCTCTGCCAAGCTATCGCCTGTCACTTACGTAATGTAAACATATATTGTAATAATATCATTATAAAGTATGTGACACATTGATAAATGAAGTTTAAAAGAATGGCCCCGAGTTTCTTGCCCGTTCTTCTCGCAGTGGCTCTATACAATTTTTGTTTGCTTAACGTGGCAGTACAATGTAGAATATTTCAATACTAAAGTTTGTAATTGACCTTCATAAGAGCGTCATAGACGTCTAAATTAAATAAAAACTACTTTGACTTTGATATTACCACGCTGGAAAAACCGCGGGGCGTGACTAGGTGTAAAAAAAAACAATACACATACTAAACAATTTTATATTTATTTGAATTATATAATTTATTTTCAGATGCATATGAATTATATTCTCTAGCAAACTTGGAAGCAAAATATCTTTTAAATATGACGAACTACGTACAGTAATGAGTGCACTCCGAAATAACTGGCCTATTGGCAATGGTCCTGGACTAACCCTAAAGGAGTTCAAGATTTAAACATTATAGAATAGATTGGAACTTGAAGCAGTGATGGCTCAGTGGCATTGGCTATGGAGTGGATTGGCCGTGCAGCAGGTCGCAAGCAGCAGACAATTCGTCGTTAACGAAATGCATCTGTTATATGCAGAGGTTAGTCCACCCAACATCAGGTGGGCCTCGCGCTTGTTCCGTAACAATAACATTAAAAAAGTATAGAAGATATGGTACATCATCCTCGTTACCATCAGCTTTAAGATTTCCACTGTTGAACAAAGGTGGAGCCACCAGAACGCCCCAAACAACGAATATTAGCTGCTTGTAAACATTGGTAATCCGCGTCTTTATTATGTCGTCAAACCACCTAGTGGGGGGCCTACCGACTCAACGTCTTCCGGTGTAACGTCGCAACCACTCGAGAGCCATGCTTCCTCATAGTTACCTTGCCTTCTAACGGGGCCAGGTATAATAGACATTCCGAGGACTAGGGACCGAGTTTGTGCTTAACTTTAATATGTTAAGGGGTGTTGCCATAATCCCCATCCTTGGCAGGCTTCTTGGGGATCGATGTTATAGATGTGAATTTCTCAGAAATGGCCGCTGCCCATCTTACGGTATTTTTCCCTTAGTCGCTTCTTACGACACTCACTGGAAGAGATGGAGAGGTGACATTCTAGACCAGCACCCACGGGCCACCCCACGGATACAATATGCTGAGCCTATTGCCATCTATTGGGCATAGATTCAGACTCCTGGCAGCTACATTTCTTGTTGTCAGAAGTACCCTATCTCTTTTCCGACCTCAGGTATCGAACCTAGGGCCTAATATTTTGGGTGTGTCACGTGTGTGTAGGTATATTAAATGCCCGAAGGTGTAAACACTCCAATGGCAGTCTACATAAAAAGAACTTGTACGTATTTGTAATCAGATACTTCAGAAAGAAAATGTCATTACTTTGTTGGTTACCTAATAGTTCAATAAAATGTAACCATAAAAAGTAGATACGCAATAACAAGACTCGTTGAGCAAAATGACATAAAGGGCGACATTTATACGGTTATAAAATGTTACGACATTTTGTCGCATCCATCTTCTAAATATCTATCGAGTTACGCGACCCCTGACCTACAACAGCTCAGGGGCCTACCATTAGTTAAGCCTTTTATTACCGCTAATTTAATTCGACATATTTTCACGTTATTATATATGTAATACATAAGATGAGTGGGCGAAGTGCGTCTTTTTCATTGATGAATTTGATGTAAAATATTTTTCGGTGTATATAGCCTTATCAAAACTAACATTCTTATCCGTGATATTTTATCACTACAACCAATATCGTGTCAATAAAATTTGATGATATAATCCAAGCGTGTATTTCAAGTTCACGAAAATATAGCCATATGTGACTAATTACCAAATGCAACGTTTTAGTTTGTTGCATCAATGTATGATGTCATTAGGTCTATATCCCTATCATCAGTTGCATGGTGGAAGGGCATTTTGCGAATGCCCGCCTGGCTAGCGACCACCCTCAAGTGGAAAATCTGGTAGGTGGTAGGTGCTTGGCGACCTAACAGTGTGTTCCGGCAGCAGCCCTTGAGAGCCGGTAAAATTACAGACACATAAGACCTAACAACTGTACGTCTCAGTGTGACGCAGTGCAATTCGTCGTTGACGAAATGCGTCTGTTATAGGCAGACGTTAGTCCACTAACAGGTGGGCCTCGGGCTTGATCCGTCACAATAAAATAAAAAAAAGGAAAAAAAAAGTTTTTAAACGAGTATATTCACGAGTATATTGCTTGGCAGGCGCCCTTAATCGCTCTAACCTTACTATTTATCGAACTTTATTCGTATTAACAACAGTATGTGTATTTTAGTCCACGTTTATTATGACCTTTCAAAACAACTGAAAGAATAAATCAATGGTTATTTCAATCATTTGTGATGGTATAATAATTAAAATCAGTAGAATGCCGAATTTATGTATCTGACAAAAGACATTCAAGACAAATCGATATTTCAATGGTTGTTTGCATTCGTACAACTCGCATGCTGTTTATTCAGTTGAACAAATAATATGTTAATATTGTGTGTTATCACTGCTTTTGCTGGTATAGCGCTGTGTGTTTAGTGGACCACTCTGAGACCTCATTAAAAACCGATTTTCTCAATAAAATTTGGTTGACATAGCGAATGTCTCTCTCTCTACGGTCGTTTCTTCATTGCTGAAGGTCGTGGTCACTCTTGGCTAAGTAGGATCGGACAAACTGTTTCCATTGATTTCGGTCCGTGGCCTTCCTCACTGCGGCATAGAATTTAGAAGAAGGAGTGGTGTCTCTGATCTGGTCAGACCATCTAGTTGGTGACCGTCCTCTTGATATCTTTCCGGCGGTGTTGCCACCTATTACCAGTTTTTCTAGACTATCGTCACCTCTCCTGATTATATGTCCAAAATACGTGAGAATGCGCTGATGACATATTGTGGACAGACGAGTCTCAATTTTGAGTTGCGTAAGAATTGATGCATTGGTCCGCTTTATATAGCTAATGTAAGAAGGTATGAAATTTAAATTCTATTATTATATTTGCTTGGCTATCGTAGGCTAAATAAGCAGCTCGTTCCCACCTTGTACTAAAATAAACCAACTTTGGTACAGTTGAAATAAGGATCATATTAGCTCGGGGTATAACGTAGCAGTGTAGATATTTGCTGAGCTAAAGATTTTGGAGTATTTGAAAAAATATAAAAAAAAATAATTAAAAATACAAATTATTGAAAATGTTAGAATTTGTGATATTGTAAAGTTTACTGTATCAGCCGGATACTCCGATGCTGAACAATGCTTCCCCAAATATGGAGGGGTTGCCATAATCCCCACGCTTGGCAGGCGGCTTGGGATCGCAATATGAAATATCAGTTCCTCAGAAAGCGCTGCTGCCTTCTGGTGTGTTACTCTTAGTCGCCTTTTACGACACCCACGGGATGATATATGGAGATGCAATTCTGTCCCGGCACCCCACGGGGGATTACACATGTAAAGTTTAATGCAGTTTAATTCTTAGCAGCAGCTGGCAAACACTGCTATGTTTAGGTTTGAAGGGCACTGTAGCAAGTGAAATTACCGGGCATGTCTCGGAGTATCGAGGGCAGTGCATTATCACGCATAATAGTGACACTGAACTGTAACGGAGAGGCGCGTTACCATCAGGCAACGACTTGTCCATCTCGGTAGTAATTAACATAAAAAAAGTTTAACAGTTTTCGTGACAACTATAAATTGATAACGAAAAATAACAGTGATATTTATTGTATATCAACTACGACACTGTATTTGCAAAAACGTCCGTAATTTTTAAAGTGCAATTTTTTTTTGTTATTATGATTCATAAAGCACGAGACCTACCTGATGTTAAGCGGTATCCTCTGCCTATGGACCTGGGCCACCGCAGTCCATAGCTATAACCGCTCTCGGCTATCATTGCTTGAAAAATATCAATATAAAAAAATATCATTAATTCCTGTAAATTACACAATTACAAATATACGATAGGAAAAATTTAAGTCATGTGCGGGATTTTTCCTATCGTATATTTGTAATTTTGTAATGTAATCCGCATAGCAGGCGTTATAGTAAACATAACAATATTAAAACTACCTGTAGAGCTACTTATAAGGCATTTTTTTTACAAAAAATGCGAATTCAATATTAAGGTTCAATAAAATGAATTTTACGTCTTAAACCAGTATCTAAGGAATATAAGTACTATCTACGAATTGTGCTACCATTGAATCTTTTGAATATCTTTAATTATCCGTTGCTAAAATATACTTAATTTCATCAGTTACATCAAACTGTTCTTAGCAGTTTCGGAAATGACTTGCAACAAACATACACACACTTATAAATAAGCGGTATTATTTATGTAATAACGATATCGTATTTTCAATATATTTCATTTTAGTGCCACTAAATGTTGAAAAGAGCACTGTCTCCCGTAGGTAACGGATTTGTTATGGAACCTATGGTAGGCCTCACCTAAAGAGAAATTTCCAGAAGGGTCTGGAATGGATGTGTCTGCTAGATGTCTATCGAAGCTACGCCCACGTCTACGTCGTAGCAATGGGAAATGGTATTACGTAGATTATAAAATGCCATTATAATATGTGCGTAGTACAACTATAGTAGATAGAGAAGTGGGCTAAGTTGCTCATTATACACGAGGCTGTGTGTTGCAGCCTGAGCCGTAGGCGAGGGCGTAAATCAGCCGAGTGTATAATGAGCAAGTTGCTCACGAGTTTTATACGCACTTTTTCAACACCCTTGCGAGGAAAAAAATATATATTGCACAAATGCGATACAAACAACATACGAAAATTATGGAAAATAGTACGCAAGTTTTTTTTATTCGCGGGGCAAATGTGTATTTATTGATTAGGTACATATAGGGTGCATACCATTTGAAGTTAGATTCGCTAAAAACGCTAAAAACGATCACACTCCCAAAAAGTTGTTCCACATGGGTCTTGGCGTTATTTTCGCCATAAACGCTATGAGGCTACTGGAACAGTTTGAATTCCCTACATCTAATGTCAAAAGTGACAGAAGTGGCAAATTTTAGTGGCATTCTTAGCGTTCTTATCCTAAATGGAACAGGGGATGACAGTTACAAACGATCACAGTGATCACAACCACAGACGCAGAATGTGATCAAAATTATCGAAATTAACGTTCTTAGCGACTAATGGAACAATTCCCTACATCTAATGTCAAAGTGACAGAAGTGGCAAATTTTAGTGGCATTCTTAGCGTTCTTATCCTAAATGGAACAGGGGATGACAGTTACAAACGATCACAGTGATCACAACCACAGACGCAGAATGTGATCAAAATTATCGAAATTAACGTTCTTAGCGACTAATGGAACAATTCCCTACATCTAATGTCAAAAGTGACAGAAGTGGCAAATTTTAGTGGCATTCTTAGCGTTCTTATCCTAAATGGAACAGGGGATGACAGTTACAAACGATCACAGTGATCACAACCACAGACGCAGAATGTGATCAAAATTATCGAAATTAACGTTCTTAGCGACTAATGGAACAATTCCCTACATCTAATGTCAAAAGTGACAGAAGTGGCAAATTTTAGTGGCATTCTTAGCGTTCTTATCCTAAATGGAACAGGGGATGACAGTTACAAACGATCACAGTGATCACAACCACAGACGCAGAATGTGATCAAAATTATCGAAATTAACGTTCTTAGCGACTAATGGAACAATTCCCTACATCTAATGTCAAAAGTGACAGAAGTGGCAAATTTTAGTGGCATTCTTAGCGTTCTTATCCTAAATGGAACAGGGGATGACAGTTACAAACGATCACAGTGATCACAACCACAGACGCAGAATGTGATCAAAATTATCGAAATTAACGTTCTTAGCGACTAATGGAACACGCCCATAAACCTCTTTGATGTTACAAATCTGTATTACCCGGTTAAATTGAAAATGCTCTGTTTACTCGCATATAATTTGCAGTTAGGTACTACGAGTAACCTTTGTAGGGATAATTCTATTACGCACTAGTGTATACAATTATTATGCACGAGAGTGTTATAGTTCGGTTTATGACCCTAAGAACGATATAATAAAGCTCACTTTACGAGTAAGGGTGTTGAAAAACTTGTTACAGGTGAACGTGTTTTTGTAACTTATGTTAGTAAATAGAATATTTTGGGCCTATCTATAACAGGTCAAATTCGATGTTTTTCTTTTAATGGAGTTGTGTTGTGACGGAACATGCACGAGGCAGTGATGGCTCAGTGGCATTGGCTATGGACTGCCGCGCAGCAGATCCATGGTTCGAATCCTGCCACAGCATAGGGTGCTATCTGTAGCAATCTCTTATATATTAGCATAATTATCTTTTACTGGCCAACCCCTTCAATTCAGAATTCTTACTTAAAATAAGGGGCTAATAGTTGCCAATTCAGTATATTCATTTTTTAAAGGCCGGCATCGCATCCTCGACACCTCTGGTGTTTCGGATGTTCGTGGGCGACGGTGATCACTTACCAACAGGTGAGCCGCCTACTCGTTTGCCCTCCTATCCCATAAAAAAAATCAACTCAATATACATACTGAAAAAAAAATGCATATTCTATCAACATTATATAAATAAAATGTATAAGAATAGTTCAACGTAATTAATTGCAATTTAACTGAATTTAATTACATTAGTTACATACGATTAAAAAACTTTACTAACTTCTATTTTGTCTATATAGTCCGCAATATCGTGGTAACGACAAATGCTTTATAATCGATCTTTATACTAAACGACAAGAAATTTTAAAATATAATAATTGTCTAGGTAACTTTTTTTATCCGTAGTTGTTTTGTTTGGTAATGTTACGAGTGTTTCTCGCGTATTTCAAACGTAGGTAAATAAAGTAATTGCCACTTCCGTTGGGGTTCGTGCTGAAATTATCATTATTTCATCGGTAGTTTGTTTGATTTTCGTGTTCGCTGACAGAGAGCTACTATTTTTGTAGTTGATATACTCTTTTAACACACATAACTTACACTAAGGAAATAATTATGTTGGTACGAATACCAAATAACAACTACTACGTATTCTACGATAAGATTGCTTACAGACAACCAAACGATTTCTTAATATCAACAAGCACTATCGCGAGCTAAGCTAAAATCACTTATACAAATTATTATAGCACACATTTTTTGGTCCGGGTGGGAATCGAACCTTCTTCTTGTGCAATCTGTTGCAGGAATCTGTGTGTAAATGAGGTTTAGTTAGAGCACCTACGATTTAAAAGCCTTTCTAGAATTGCGTGAATTAACAAAAATAAAAAAAGCCTCTAGCTTACAAATCACCTCTATAGGTAGATCTCTAAGTTAGAACCTCATTTATATCTGCGTATAGCAACTTTGAGTAGACAAAGACAAAGTACCACGAGGCTATTGGCACATAATGATTCATTAGAGGGTAGAGTTTATGAGCTAAACTGACCGTTTATTTTGTGCGTTGGACATGCCTTTACGTATTTTCATCCACCAAAAGGGAGGTGGTCGGGGAATGCCTGTGCTCGGTACCATTTAATTCCACAGCAGAAAGTGTGTGTAAAAAACACGGTGTTCCTACGGAACGCCTGAATGCTTGGGCTACAGGGACGCTTGTGCACTCTAAGGCAACCCACGCGGCATTGACTCAGCTTGGGCTCTCAACCCTGTGTTGAGACGAAGCTGGAGCTACTAACACCACTTACGCCTACTCGAGATCATTGTGGTGGTAGCGGCCTTCCCTTAGATCACCGCCAGACCTCGATTATGGAGGATGAACGGTAATGGGGGATGTGGAGGGCGTATACAGAGTCTCCTCCGCCACCCTCCTCTCCGTAGACGGATTGGGAGGTTTGATGTTATCTCCAGCTTCCTCTCCACCACCTCCTGACATCACCATTCTCATAAGAAGATGCCCGCGTTCCACCTTGTCTCATTATCCAACATGGCATTCACCAAAGCCGGAAGCAACACGTCATCCCCCATTGCTGCGGGGAGTTCACTGCTGCGATGTGTTACGCTGAGCATAATACTGACTCCTCAGCCAGCTTCACGAAGCTGACGATACAATTTTGACATAGGACTCCTTGTTATTACGCAATTTCCAACTTGCAGGCAATAAATCCCCACGCCTGTTATACCTAGAAAAGACATGTAATACATTTGGACACACAAATGCATAAGAACAGGTATTCAACACGTGGTTTCTATTTACGTGGTTGACGTTAACACGTGACTGCGTGTGTGTATGATATTTTGTCAAACTCAAAATGAACGGCATGAAGTTGAAGGTGGTTGTAAAATCTATTTTGATCGATTACGCTCCAGCAGATGTTTACTGTCTCGAGTATTTTTAGATTGCATGAGCAGGTATTGCTATAAATATGTTCTTTTGTGGGTGGTGTAATAGGTGTATTTATATAAGGGAGAGAAATGGAGCAAGTAATGGGAAGCAGAAATGATGTTAAGCCGAAGATACACATGCCTGTGGAATGGAACAGCTTGCATGCTTGTTCACGACATTTAGAAGTTAGTGGCGCAATGTGGATAGATTTGCAAGTTAAACTTGCATGTAATTTGCGTCCTTGCATGCCTGTATTTGCAAGACGTATACAAACCAGTGCACGAGAAAGCTCCCCGTGTCCCCTCCCACACGTTGCATGGCAGTAAATCTAATGTTACGCTATCTACTTGGGTGGCATATACAGGCATGCCAGTTAACGTATACACATGAAAGTGGGCGGCATATGCAAGGAGCTTTTATGCAAGTGTGCCAGCAACAGTCATGTGTATTCCCGCCTTTAGGCTGGTTACGTTGCCTGCATCAGAACACGATGCGCCAGATGAGTCCTTGAAAGGGTGACCATGGGTGGACAAAAGACCACCAGGCAATGAGTTGATGACATAAGAGAACAATATGTCTGCACTAAAAATGGATGAGGAAGGAATTAGATAGAATCTGGTGGATATAAATTGGAGAGGCCTATGTCTAGAAATTGATCTAAATAGGCTGAAGCAGAAGTACTTTTATACTGGAAGAATGTTAGATAAGATTCATACCTATAACTTGGTGGTCCGGTGTTAGGTAATACAATACACTTGCCAAGTCATCTAATAGGTTTAAATCTACGTATCTAGCTCCAAATATTAGCTCTATCAGTTGGTTCTGGCAGCAGTCATTGAGGGTGAGCTTCCATTCCAGCTTTAGTACTAGCAATCTCTAGTAGTAACTTTGGATGTGGCACTGAACATATGCAATATGCCCATATTGCATATGTTCAGTGCCACTCACAAGTAAAAATCGAATATTATCAAACTCTTAATGTGTGGGCCAGCAGCTGCTGTCCTTCAGAGAACAGAGTCAGTTCAGTTCCCATTTTGGGCTAAGCCTGCCCATCGTCATTGGCCAACCATAATGAACACCGCACTCCATAGGACGTGAGTGTTGTCATGCTGCTGCATGCATCCAACTTTTCGGTTAAGAGAAAGTCCTTATTAGTACCTACTTTTTTAATCATTCCGACAGAATTGAATCACCTCGAG
The DNA here is from genome assembly GCA_963890685.1 of Plagodis pulveraria. Lineage (NCBI taxonomy): Eukaryota > Metazoa > Arthropoda > Insecta > Lepidoptera > Geometridae > Plagodis > Plagodis pulveraria. The sequence goes on from OY982969.1 coordinate 20,386,324, forward strand.
CCGAATGTATTAATGTGTAGCATGAAAAGCTATTTAGTTAGAGCAATAACGAAGTAAAATAGTAAAAAGTCTTTTCTCCTCAAACTGAATTATACTGTAGAAACCTTAACCAATAAAGAGCTCTCAGCCAATGGAAACTCATTTAACTTTGTGTAAAGATGGCGTGTAGTGTCGGTACCTGCATTAACCCTTGCCAAAACGCTAACAGAATAATAAAATCGTCGTTATTAAGGACGTTCTGAAACTCAGTTGTATGATTCACTGTGAGTAAATTAAGTCATTCATAAGGTACTGGTTACATTGTCACCTACAAATACTTATAGTAGAAGACAAGCAAATAAAATCATACTGAACTACTTCCAAGCAAGTAATTATTAAATTTTATGCCCAAGGTGGGAATCGAACCCGCGTCCTCCGAAATCGCGTAGGATGCCTAAACCTCCTCGGCCACCTGGACACGGCATTTGTAGCCGAAATTTCATACTCCAATCGTATTACTTTAACCGTCATAGGGGACGGTGCGCGGCCATCAACCAGACTACTAGACTTGATCTGATCGAAAGAAGTGTTTTTTCAAACACTGAACTCTCGGTATGATGTCGCTACCCTTCTATATTTCTAAATATTATTACAAGCACTATCGCGTGCTAAGCGAAAATATATTTAACTAATTATGAGATGGCCGCGCACCGTCCCCTATGACGGTTAAAGTAATACGATTGGAGTATGAAATTTCGGCTTCAAATGCCGTGTCCAGGTGGCCGAGGAAGTTTAGGCATCCGACGCGATATCGGAGGACGCGGGTTCTATTCCCGCCTTGGGCATAACATTTTGTACTCCAATACTTTGTTAAATATATTTTCCCTTAGCACGCGATAGTGCTTGTAATAATATTAAGAAGTAATTATTAGTCTTGGAATTAAGCGTGAGATTATCATGTTCCACGAGGTCAAAGACACCAGTGGGAACTAATAGTTAGCCGATACATTGCGGTATACCCGTGGGGAGTTGGGCAAAATTAGATCCCCCCTATATCTTCCTGTTGATGTCATTCGAGGCGGCAAAGGCAATTACAAGACAGAAGTGCCATTTTATCTTGGGGATCACTGAAACCCTCCCAATACAACCAATAAGGACGGCATTCGTTCAACGGTGGATCTCTCGCAGCTGAGCGATATGAATCATACTTTACATCCTGGAATGGAGCGTGGAATCAAATCCCCAGCTGTGAAAGTCGAGGGTGGGATAATTTGTAATTAAGGTTGTAATTACAATAGAACATCCTCGTTATTTTGCAAGGGCACAAAAATAGTTCCAATGGTTCAGAGGTTATGGTGGAATTGAGAAACCCACAAAACATAATAGCTGTTTTGAATTTCTTAAAAAAGGTTTTTAACGTTTTGCAGGGTTGGTTGTAGGGCATTTGCGAACGCCTGTTTGGCTAGCTACCACCCTCATTTCTAAAATATGTCGCTAAGCACCTAACTGTGTTTTTTATGGCTTCCTTGAGAGCCAGCACTGTCTACATTAATCCTTTGCCATCGGCTGACCCACTGTTTGCGCCGGATATTTGTGGTTGAATGGTTCCTTACCATTGTAAGTATTGTGTGCTAAATGGCTCACTCAAACTTCGCGCGCTTTGCATGAGTGAGCGTTTCAAACCGGATCGATGACAATCGTTCCGTCGTGTACTGCCTATACGCGGTGCATGAATGAACTACTGACAGTCGTTACTGCAAGAGTGTCATGGTGTGTGCTATCAGCAATTGATCATCTTCTAAAACATTTCATTAATACAGTGCTTTTTGCGTTACCATTTTATCGTGTACTGCGCTGTATCCACCGCAGCAGCGTCAGGACTATTAAGTGCATGGGAAAGACGTTTGTGAGTGTATGTGGGACTCTTCGTTCTCAAGTTCGTATGGATTGCCCGTCGCTGGTCGAACAAGGGAGCTGCGCAGCTCAGGAAATACTCCACTTTAAACGGTGAGTGAGCTTATTGTATGCATTCCTTGCCTTGTTAGGGAGACCTGCCAACCACATCTGAACGGAACCCCTGGCGTCTGTCTACGGTGCCATCCTTGTATAAGCATTTTTGCTTATCGGCCTTTGGCCCCCACATAGTTGGTTCCTACGAACCGGATTACTGGTCCAAATTGTGTCTATTTATCCGAATATTTGGGCTCATACGGTCCATTTAATATGGTATTACTCCGTACTAGTACTACCGACCTATTATTATATACAGTCCACCCTTATTAACTCATATATTTCATTATATTATCCTGTTAATTTATTTATTCCTGCTGTTGGTATCTCTTATTACCTGTCGAATGTAATGTATTATCTTTATTTATTCGTTTCAATCCAATATTTAGTGGTATTTGAACAAATAACAAGAATAATTACTAAGTCATTTCGTAGGCAATAATACCTCACGGAATACTATTACGGGACTTAAACAATTAAATAATACATGTTAACTTGGTCATTATTGTTACATAATATATATATATACTACATAATACTAAACCAGTATCATACTATTTCGTGTATGAGGTGAAATTTAATTTGGTTCATAAAGTTACTAAATTTCTATTTTAGATTCGTTTTCCCGCTACCCACATACCCACATTATATTTCTTGCCGTGATTCTGTCTGTCCGCCATTTATTCACGTGATATTGTAAGCCGGCTGTGACGTCACTCACGTCAGAATATATATCATTCATTCACTAGTGTAGTGCTGCAGCAGCACGAGTGCAATTGAGGTGCGTTCAGAAATGTCGGCTATGGAATAATCGTTTTGATCATTCGATTAATCGACTAACGAACGTTATTTTTTTGTTTGATTTATTGACGAGTTAGAATTGATGTTTATTGGCATTAAGGTTTAGTGCTATCATTTGAGTATAACAAAATAAATATTTACATTTTTATCTTTTTTGATCATAATGGCGGAAGTGAGGAAACTTAGAATGAAAATTAAATTCTGTGAGGCAGCGTTGAAATCTTACTTTGCAAAGATTCAGGGAATATATGATTTAGGGGTAAGTATGGTCAGCGAAGAACAAGAAACACAATTACTAGTGTCAACTTCTAATTTGCCTACACTTAGAGCGGAATTCATCGCGAAGTTAGAAGAGTGGAATATGACACTGATGGAAGCGGATCCAAAGTATGAACCATGTTTTAAAAAATGGGAAGCTTTTGAAACTATTTATGAACGCGTGCAAAATCAAGTTAGTTTATTGCAGGGTAAAAAAAATATAAAGGTGAATCAAAACGATTCAAAGGCTCCTCAAATCAAATTACCTCCTATAAAATTACCTCAGTTGGACAATGATAAGAAAGCGTGGCCATTGTTTATAGAGTGTTTTAATAGCACAATACATAATAATAATCAGCTCACTAATTCTGAGAAGGTATATTACTTGTGCGGTCAGTTGTCTGGGAAGGCGCTTGAAGCCATAGCTGGTATTTCGCCCACAGGTGATAACTATGAACTAATCTATAATACTCTTGTAGATAAATATCAGGATGTGCGTTCGTTAGCCACGGCTTATCTAGATGAAATCTTTAACTTAAAGAAAATGTAGGTGCCCTCTGTTGACGGACTAAATTCATTTATTGACAAATTTTCTGTGTCAGTGGCAGCATTTGAGAAATTAGATATTATAAGTAAATTAGACTTTATTTACCTATACCTTGCTTTGAAGAAGGTTGATTGTGATACCGCTCAATTATTTGAAAATTCTGTGCGTAGTGAACAAATACCTTTATATAGCAATTTTGTTAAGTTAGTCAAGGAACAAGTAAAGATTTTAGAACGGACAGGATCGGGGTCTAGTGCGAGTGAGAGGGGTTCGTTTAAATCGAATAATGCTCGAGTGCCAATGACTTCAAAGTCAGTGCCTGTTCCGGGTAGAAATAACAAAACTTTCGTGACTGCAAGTGATGGTGCAGTTTGTCCTTTGTGTAATGCTGCGAGTCACGGCTATTTTTCGAAGTGCACCGAGTTTCTCAAACTTTCCGCTAGGGAACGATATAATATAGCAAAAAAATATAATGCTTGTGTGAATTGTCTGAATGTTAATCACCGTTCGCCTGCATGCAACTCGAAATATGGTTGTAGTGTATGTCAATCAAAAACACATCATACCTTGTTACATTTTCAAAGTGATAAGTCGAGTACATCATTACCGGTGTCTAGCGCAGGTCACTCGAGTGATAGTAACCCGAAGTTGTTGGAAGTTAGTGATGCTGGATTGGATGGTTTGTCCAATGCAGGGGTATCATTGTGTTCGATGCATAATGCTAAAGCACATAACCCGTTGCATGCGGTTCCTCCGTCTACGGTACTACTTGCCACAGCTAAGGTTCAAGTAGTAGACCCTTTTGGAGTATCTCATGTGGTTCGATGCCTCATTGATAACGGGTCACAGAACCATTTCATAACTTCTCGGTGCTGTGAGCGATTGTCTTTGCTGTTGCACCAGCCAGAAACTCCTATTTCTGTTCACGGCTTTGGTGGTGGTGTCAACCATGTGCAAGGTGTTACCGAATTACAATTTTCTTCTCGCTTGGATTTGAATGAAGTTTTTCGTATTCAGCCATTGGTAGTAAACAATATTACTAATAGCTTACCGACCTCCAGCATTGACATGTCGGTGATGTCGTACTTAGCCAGCGTTCCGCTTGCTGATGATACCTTTCAGGTTCCGGGTGAAGTAGAACTACTGATTGGAGCGCAATTGTTCGCTCGCTTGTTATTACCAGGCAGAGTACATGGGCCTCCTGGTACCCCAGATGCCATTCAGACTCACCTTGGATTCATCATTATGGGGGAAGCTCCCGCTTTGAATACACATAAGTCATCTCGTACGGAGACTTATTGTACGTTTGTAGATTCGCAGATGCGAGAAGAGGTATCCAAGTTTTGGCAATTGGAAGAAGTTCCTTCTTCCACATCTGCGCGTTTAAGTCGGGATGAACAGGAGTGTGAGAGTATTTATAAATCCTCTACATCACGTGACTCCACCGGTAGATACACGGTAGCATTACCATTCAAATCGGACCCAATTGAATTAGGCAGCTCATTAAATACTGCTCAGAAACGTTTCTTTGCCTTAGAGCGTAAGCTGCAAGCGTCTCCGCCATTGCGGAAGGCATATGATGACGTAATCAAAGAATATTTAGAAGTTGGATACTTGACCCTGGTTTCAAATATCGATGATTCTGGTCATGACCATGGGTATGTCATTCCCCATCATTGTGTCATACGGGATAACAAGGTTACAACAAAACTTAGAATCGTACTGGATGCCAGTGCACGGACGGATCGTGACATTTCCTTAAATGAAGTGCTTCACGCCGGTCCTAACTTACAGGGTGACATTTTTACTCTTTTATTAAACTTCCGTTTGTTTGCAGTAGCCTTTTGTGCTGATGTCAAACAAATGTATTTGCAAATAAAGGTACTCCCAGAGCATTGCAAATACTTGCGACTATTATATCGCTTCAACCATAATGACCAGTTGCAATTGTTCCAATTTGACAGAGTATGTTTTGGTTTGACCTCCAGTCCATTTTTGGCGTTAAGAACTATTGAACAGCTCTGCAAGGATGAACATGTCAACTTTCCACTTGCTGTACAGGCCGTTAACAAGGGTTTATACATGGATGATGTCGTTTTCAGCGTCAACTCTGTGTCAAATGCAACAGAAACGGTATTTCAACTGATAGGACTATTTAAGGCCGGAGGCTTCGACCTCATGAAATGGTCTAGTAATTCCGCTGAGTTACTGGCTCAAATACCTGATACACATCTTCATCCTCAGGTCCACAACTTTGATGATGACGGACACAAAATATTAGGTGTCAAATGGGACCCGCGATTGGATGGTTTCTCATTCGACGTTTCGCCTTGTCCTGATGATTGTACTAAACGGAATGTACTTTCAGTAGTGGCCAGGTTATGGGATGTTTTAGGATTTGCAGCACCAGTAATATTATATGCGAAGCTGCTTATTCGTGATTTGTGGGAACTAAAAATAGATTGGGACGAGACACCTCCTGCACATATTGTCGATAAATGGGCTCGTTTTAAAGCGGAACTGCCGTTATTGACACAATTGTTTATATCACGACATATTGGTGTTGTGGATAATGGAGTTGTCACGTTAGTAGCCTGCTCAGATGCAAGTGAGAAGGCGTTTGGCGCGGCTATCTATATGCATTGTCAGACACATGATGAGATTAAAGTAAATCTCTTATGTGCGAAGTCACGGGTCGCCCCTCTCAAGACTGTGTCTTTAGCTCGTCTTGAATTATGCGCGGTTCTGTTAATGTCGAAGTTGGTGAGAATTGTGCTGGACAATTATGACAGTCGGTGTCATATAGATCGTATAGTTGCATTAACTGATTCAACTATAACTTTACATTGGATCCATTCTAGTCCTCATAAATGGAAGAGTTTCGTGGCAAACCGTGTGGCTAAAATACACGAGAATTTGCCTGCCTCGCATTTTTATCATATCTCCACTAAAGAAAACCCGAGCGATTGTTTATCGCGCGGCCTTAACCCTGCTCAACTTCTTAAGCATCCCTTATGGTTTAGTGGGCCCTCTTGGTTAAAAAAGGAGTCATCTCAATGGCCTATACAACCTTTCAAGACTGATGCAGATATGGCAGTACCAGAGGCTAAGACTGTATCTTTAGCGGTTATTGAGCCTTTCACGTCTCCGCTGTACATGTTGTCACAAAGGGTATCTTCATGGCCCAAGTTGCTACGTATTTCAGTGTATGTATTGAGATTTGTGAGAAAGTTATCATCAAAGGGAATTCCCAATACAAAAGACTTAGGCCAGGCTGAATTGGCAATCATTCGCTCGTTACAGTCTGTTCATTTCTCTGAAGCGATGAGTGCTGTTCTGACCGGTAAGCCATGTTCTAAGTCGATTCAGAAGCTACGACCATTTATAGTCAGCGGCATACTGCGTGTCGGTGGCCGTTTAGAGAAAACTAACCTTACGTTTGACCACAAACACCCTATACTGCTGCCACAGAAGGATCATGTTGTCAACATTATAATTGATCACACTCACCGAATGAACTGCCATGCTGGTCCAAATTTGCTGCTGTCTTTGTTGCGGCAACGGTTCTGGATTTTGGCGGGCAGAAATATTGTTCGTTCTCGAGTGCATTTATGCAATGCTTGTTTTAGAGTTCGGCCTAAGGCTTGTATACCTCCGGTGATGGCTGACTTGCCTGAGTGTAGATTACAAATGTCAAAGCCATTTGCTCAGACAGGTATGGACCTATGTGGTCCGATAAACATTACTTTAACGCGCAAGCGAGGCGTAAAAAGCCAAAAGGCTTATATTTGCGTTTTTCTTTGTCTTAGTACTCGCGCTGCCCATGTCGAGTTAATTCCGGATCTAAGCACTGATGCCTTTCTTAATGCGTTGAAACGGTTTTTGGGTAGACGCGGCCCTGTAGAGAAGTTGTTTTCTGACAATGGGACCAATTTTGTAGGTGCCCGATCGTATTTAAACGAACTTCACGCGTTTTTTTAATTCGGAACAACATAAGAAACAATGGGATGGCGAGTTGTCGAGTCAACGCATTGAATTCGAGATGATACCTCCAAATTCACCCCACTTTGGTGGTGGGTGGGAATCATTGGTAAAAGGGTTTAAAACTCATCTATTACGTTCAATTGGTGTTCAAATACTTACCTATGAGGAGCTTCTGACGTTGTTGATTCAGATAGAAGCTGTATTAAATTCGAGACCTTTAGGGCAGGCTTTAAGTCCTGATCCCTCAGAGCCCGTAGCTTTAACTCCAGCGCATTTTCTGCATACCGTTCCTTTGCGTTCGCTTCCATCGGCATCAGTTTTAGATAGCGTGGAAAGGTTACGTTCGCGGTTTTTATTGATAGACAAGCTCGTTCAGACGTACTGGAATAGATGGAGTACTGAATACTTAAATACACTACAGGCGCGTGAAAAATGGCTGGTAGACCCTAACCCAATTCAGAAAGGTACTGTGGTTTTAATCATGCAAAATAACGCTCCACCGTTACATTGGCCATTAGGCATTATTCAGGAAACATATCCTGGATCTGATCGTAGAACTCGTGTCGTTCTGGTTAAGACTAAAGGAGGTACGTTGAAACGCCCAGTGGTCCGTTTATGTCCACTGCCTTCCCAATGAATAGGACTGAATATTGGATTGAAATATTAGGTTTATTTATTTATATAAGTTCTATATTCCCGTTTATCTTATTCATTTATATATTATAAGTAATGTATTTGCTAATTTAACAATAATTTATGGCGTTTCTGCCCAATATCATTATTTTAGAGTTACATTTCTGTAATTTGTCTCTTTGAAAGGAATCCTTTCAAGCCGGGGGCGATGTTTGCGCCGGATATTTGTTGTTGAATGGTTCCTTACCATTGTAAGTATTGTGTGCTAAATGGCTCACTCAAACTTCGCGCGCTTTGCATGAGTGAGCGTTTCAAACCGGATCGATGACAATCGTTCCGTCGTGTACTGCCTATACGCGGTGCATGAATGAACTACTGACAGTCGTTACTGCAAGAGTGTCATGGTGTGTGCTATCAGCCATAGATCATCTTCTAAAACATTTCATTAATACAGTGCTTTTTACGTTACCATTTTATCGTGTACTGCGCTGTATCCACCGCAGCAGCGTCAGGACTATTAAGTGCATGGGAAAGACGTTTGTGAGTGTATGTGGGACTCTTCGTTCTCAAGTTCGTATGGATTGCCCATCGCTGGTCGAACAAGGGAGCTGTGCAGCTCAGGAAATACTCCACTTTAAACGGTGAGTGAGCTTATTGTATGCATTCCTTGCCTTGTTAGGGAGACCTGCCAACCACATCTGAACGGAACCCCTGGCGTCTGTCTACGGTGCCATCCTTGTATAAGCATTTTTGCTTATCGGCCTTTGGCCCCCACACCCACTATGGCCAATTTATGAATGAAATTCTATTGTTATCATTATCGCAGATATCAATGGGTTAAGCCAAAATACTACCCTCGACCGTATCATTATTTAACAACAATTCGGATCAAAGGCTAGACATAGCAGTAAAAAACGCCATTTGTCAGCAGTAAGACAGCAGCTTTATAACTACTTAAAATTCGTCACGTAAATATAATTTGAAGAGGAAACGTGTCTAATTCTGCACTTAGTACCGACGTGAGCCGTTTTAAATCATGTAAACAGCGTGAATGGGTTGCCTAAAGCATCCTGTTCTTTTAAAGGAAGTAGTCGCAAGTTCGACGGTTAAGTGGCAAAATGAGGTAAGTGGGACATAGCGACAAAGTGTGTTCCTTTAGCTAAATCATACTTTACTTGCTTTTATTTTCTGCTGGGCGACGACTTTGTCGGCGTAAAATTTGATAAAATAGCACCCTCGAGCACTGCAAATGCTAAATTGTGCCAAATACGAGTATTGTAAATTTTGCAAGAAGTGTAAATGTTTATTGCATAATAAAGAATTACCTTATTCTTAAGGAATTACAGGCTTAAAGAACGCCAGAAATTAAATATGAAACTAAGGTAATCAACGTTTAAATACCACCACAATCCTATATGCCGAGCATTGCTGCATTCAAGAAAGAAGAAAAACAAGAATATGTTTATAGTAATTAAACAACTTTAAACGGTTTAAATCGCGTATATTTATCATTATTTTTGTCCCGACGTTTCAAACACTTTGCAGTGATCGTGGTCACGGGGTGACTCACGGGGTGGTCATAGATATACGCGATTTAAACCGTTTAAAGTTGTTTAATTACTATGTGTAATAATCGCGAAAACCTAAGACAACATTAAGAATATGTTTAGTTTGTAGAAACATGTATGTAGAGTGTGTTTAACACTCGCATTTATATTTAAAAAACTTTATATTGTTTGGGTATAACATTAGTTTGAAGAGATAGAAATCTGAAATTAAATTTACGGTATTTGTGTATTGATAGGCATCATAATAAAAAAATTAGACAACATTTCTAGGACCAATTATTTACATTAAGCATCATTTAATTTTGAAAATATAAAAATAAGTTATTTTGGCAACTGAAGAATAAAAACATGGAACTATGTTTACCAACCTACTAACTCTGTAAATTCTAAGGGGTATCAAAATGTAAAATTATATTAAAAATGAACTTACCACATTTTACCATCTGGCTTAGGATAAGGAAATGAAGTGCAAAAATTCGCGAATAGACAACCGCGTGTTAAAAATAGATACTATGTAGACAATAGATAATAGATTCCTCAATGTTTATCCTTTGGTTATGATAATAGAATCCTATTCGATCTGGTTCAGGCTAAATATAAATTGTAGGTGTACAAACAAAGATAATGGAGCTTTGTCCATACTTTGGTGTTTATCTATATTACACGTGTTGCTATTGTATACTTTCTTTGCACCTGTTACTACACAACACACAGTAAATATTATTCCGTGACGTAAGAAAATAGAGTTTAGGTCCTTGGAATAGAGTACCTAATTTGGATTAAGACTTAATAATTATACGTTATTGGCATCCTAACTAAAAATATGAAATATATTTTTAAAGTTTACCGACAGCAAGGAACCGACCCTGCTGATTCAAACGCACGTTCGTTTATGATCCCGACATTCACAAGCTTTTTTTAATGGGATAGGAGGGCAAACGAGCAAGCACCTAGTGGTAAGTGATCACCGTCGTCCACGAACATCCGCAACACAAGAGGCCTCGACGATGCGGCCTTTGAGGAGGGAAAATGCTCTCTTCTTGTAGGTTCCTAAGTCGTATCTGTTCGGAAATAGTTCACCTGGCAGCTGGTTCCATATTGTGGCAGTGCAAGGTAGAAAATGCCGGGAAAATCGGAAGGTTGTGGACTTCCAGACGTCCGATTGAGAATTGAAAATTGCGAAATTGAGCTGCAGGTAGTAAATCGAACAGTTCTGCGAATACTCCTCGTGATAGACGTATATATTTATAGCTATGTCATATATAACAGTTTGTGAAGACATTATTTTCAGCATTTCAGGTTCAGGACCGACAGTGACATTCTTGATTTAACATTTCTCGTAACAGAGCTTGGCTATAGTCATTCTTCAGTCCCTACTTGGATCGGTGACCGGCATAGTGCGCTCATCTACTAAGATCCCCTATTTCAGTCCCCCAGGGGACTGTACAGCTCTCACTATTCCACTACAATACCCTGTCTTGGGGACTCAACTAGTACTAACACATGTATTCTTCTTCTATCCCCTATGCTTAGGACTCAAATATATATAGCAGAAAACCTTTATAGTGAAATGGCGAGCCTAATTGGCATTTACTACCGTGGGCTTCCATGCTTCGACGGGCACGTAAAGCCGTCAGTCGGTGGTCGTTGAGGCTTTGGGCAGCCAGAAAACTCCGACACGTGGCATGAGCTGGCCCTTTTATGAGTGCCTGGCTTACTACCATCAAGTAGAAAATCCTTCGCCAAACACCTAGCCGTGTCCGGCAGTTGTCCTTGAGTACAAGTTAAGCCTGTTTACAGTCATTGTTAAGTACTGAGTGTAAGTAGTCAGTGAGTGTAAGTAGTCAGTGAGTGTAAGTAGTCAGTGAGTGTAAGTAGTCAGTGAGTGTAAGTAGTCAGTGAGTGTAAGTAGTCAGTGAGTGTAAGTAGTCAGTGAGTGTAAGTAGTCAGTGAGTGTAAGTAGTCAGTGAGTGTAAGTAGTCAGTGAGTGTAAGTAGTCAGTGAGTGTAAGTAGTCAGTGAGTGTAAGTAGTCAGTGAGTGTAAGTAGTCAGTGAGTGTAAGTAGTCAGTGAGTGTAAGTAGTCAGTGAGTGTAAGTAGTCAGTGAGTGTAAGTAGTCAGTGAGTGTAAGTAGTCAGTGAGTGTAAGTAGTCAGTGAGTGTAAGTAGTCGCAACTGCTACTGCTTACCCAAGCAGTCATATTTAACATTTTATTGTTTTACTGTATTCTCCGTAGCATTTACACACACACACTAAGAGATCGTGTACAGACGAAGCCTACCACTACAAATGTGCACCAATAGTTTACTGTGGAGGGGCGCACCACAACTACCACACAATAACTTTCAATCCATCTCTTAGTACCTACTATTACTAAAAGATGTAACGAAAGTTAATGTGTACACACATATACTCTTACATCTATATCATATACACATATATATTAGTAAAATTACATAGGTATGGATTGCCAAACTGTGGTATTAGTGAAATGTGTTATAATTGCCCAACTATGACATGTCGGGGTCCATGGTTTGATTCCCGTCCCTGACGTCGCTGTCTTGAGCTTCATCGTTTTGCAGATTTTGAGAATGCTCGTCTGGGTAGCTACCACGTATTCGAATATCATTTTTTTATTGCAGATAGGTAAGCCTTTGACCACAATCTCACCTAACGATGTGGTCGAAGGTGTTAACAGGCTTAACCTAGAATTACTGGCTATCAAGGGCAGCTGCCGGAACACACCGTTAGGTCTTTGGTGACACGTTTTCTACTTGAGGGTGATCGCTATCCAGGCAGGCATTCGCAAAATGCCCTTCATGGGGTGAAGCTCAAGCCCGGGATTCGAACCATAGACCTGCTGCGCGGCAGTCCATAGCCAATGCCACTGAGCCATCACTGCTTCATCTGACACCGAGGTGGTACCTACAATGAAATTTTATTACAAAATCACAAATATATGATAGGAAAAATTTAAGTCATGTGCGGGATTTTTTCAATTTATCCTATCATATATTTGTGATTTTGTAATGTAATCGGCATAGCAGGCGTTATTGCAAACCTAACAATATTAAAATGAAATTTTAGTTGTATAAGTTTACAAGTTTCCTATAAACCAGGGATTAAACTACGGGTATAATAGTGTTACACAGGTAAAACATTAATCAGTGTACAGTTCTCCTTTTTTTTCGGTAATATTACATAATTTCTGATGTATATTTCAATATTTTGAAGCGCTCGTAGCGAAGTTTACTACGCTGTTCTCAACCGATCAGCAAAGTTAAGCAACGTCGCCCGCGGTCATGAGTTGGATGGGTGACCGCTAGTGATAATTACTAATGAGCGTTTCCGTGCTTCGGAGGGCACGTTTAGCCCGGTCCCGGTTGTTGTCTTAGGATGGCAGTCGTTATAGCATGGTGGTAGGGCATTTTGCGAATGCCCGCCTGGCTAGCTACCACCCTCAAGCAGAAAATCTGTCGCCAAGCACCTAACGGTGTGTTCCGGCAGCTGTCCTTGAGAGCCAGTACTTCTAGGTTAGCCTGAACAACATCTACGACCACATCATAACTTACCATCAGGTGAGATAGTGGTCAAAGGCTAACCTATCCGGTATAAAAAAAAAATATATATAAGATACCGATATAACTATTCCACGAACTGGACACGCTTTGTGCAAAGCCGATATCTTTCTTTGGTCCCCGACCTCGTATTTAGAATTCGATTTATTCGACCATTAGCTACGTCCTTCAACCTCCACACCTAATTGTTATAGCGACATAATTAACAGGCCGATTTCCAGTAATTTGCGCTAGTTTTCGTGGAAAATATTTAAGTGCCTAGTGGAAAAAGGCCCGGCCGCCCGTTGAACCATTCATATGTTCTGGGAATGAATGAATTTATGTTTGTTAATGGATACACAAGCAAGGTTGATTAACTAAGTCACTTGGGTAGGATATAAAATATATACAAAGATAATACAGAGCGTGCCACATTTTGTATCTATATAATGATTCTAGTCTGATACGTTAAAACGTGGTACTGTTTCAGCCGGATTGTGCACTGCTGAACACATCCTCACGCCTCCCCCATTATAGGGACGGTTTGCCATAATCCCCACGCTTGGTAGGCATCTTGGGGATTGAAGTGTGAGATATCAGTTCCTCAGAAAGCGCTGCTGCCCACCTTCCGGGGTGTTACCCTTACTTCTTACCTCTTACGATATCCATGGGTAGAAATGACATTCCAGCCCGCCACCCAACAGGTACAGTCGCCTGCAATTAGAAGTATACACATTGTAATTTTCATAATTGTGGCAAAGGCTTCTGTTTCTTTCTAAGTGCACAGAAGTATCTTAAAATAAAATAATAACATTAATAGTTTTACTTATGTTAATATTAACTTCGATAATTTATAACTTAGCGACATCACATTATTTTGAAAGTTACGATGTGTATACTTCTTATTGCAGGCGACTGTACATGGTACTGGCCATGTTTTCACGATTACACATTTTTTTTTTCAACCAACACCCTCTTTTTTTAATATTGTTATGTTTGCAATAACACCTGCTCGGCGGATTACATTATAAAATTACAAATTTACTAGAGAAAAATTATATTCATGTGCACACACACATTGTCATGTTAGCTCAAGCGGTCAGAGCATACCCCAGCTATAAGGGTGGATAGACGCGGGTTCAAATTCCGCACATGACCATATTTTTTTCTCTCGTAAATTTGTAATTTTGTGACAACACACACATTTTAACGATTACTCCCGGTGCAACTGAAACTCGTGCAATTCTAGCTAATTAATTAATACATATTTTAATTGTTTTGTGTTCTAGATGGTTATCTCCTAGTTCAGATTAGCTAATAGATGTAGATATACTATAAATTATTGAACTCTCGATACTATAAATAATTAAAAGGGGTAGACTTCATTGTGATATTATCATTTCTGTGTACATACACACTCAATATAAACTTCTGATTTCTGATATGACAAGGCACAAATATTACCCTGACAGGGCATTGTAGCTGGCATCGCTCCCTGTGGAGGCTTAGGGCAAGTAAAGAACCTAACAGATAAATTATTGCACCACTATAGGTATATATAGATAGATAGATAGATAACTCTTTATTGTACACACCACTACATTATAATAAAACAAAATACGATGGATTACAGTCAAGTGTTACATTGGGCAGCCTTATCACTAACAGAGATCTCTTCCAGGCAACCTTTGAATGGAGAGGAAATAGAGGAGTAATAAGACGGGGGTGCATTAAATTAATATTAACAGTCCAGTTGAACAGACTGCTAACCTTAAATTTAAAAAGAAATATAGTCTAAACAAAAACAAACAGAGAGAAAAACAAATGACTTAAATACTAGCAATATACCTTTACAAACTTACATACAACAATACAATATTATACACATAAACACACACACACACACTCACTAGACAATATGTAACCAATTATGCCTTTAAAGTACGTAAGTACATTTCGTAATACTATCCTACAATTGTGATGATGAATTACAAGCGATAAGCAGCTTTGAACAGAACAGGTGTAATTAATCAGACAAGTAAAACTTTTTGACTTGAATTTTGAATACGTTTAACGATTGTGCTTGCCTGATAGAAATCGGTAGTGAATTCCACAGTCGAACAGCTTTGACTGAAAAAGATTGATCGTAAAATATTGTGTCATGTTGAGGCATACTGAGGGATAGGTTTTCTGATGACCTTAAATTGAGAGCATATGCAGTGTGAAGGAAATTAAAACGTTCCTTAAGATAGCGTGGGGTCAAAGGATTGAACAAAATATTGTAAAGGAGAGAGAGTATGTGAGTATTCCGGCGAAGACGAATAGGGAGCCACTTGAGCTTAGATCGAAATTGAGATATGCGGTCAAATTTTCATAAGCCAAATATAAATCTGATGCAGAAGTTTTGAAGACGCTCAAGCTTATCTAGCTGTTCCTTAGTGAGATTGGATAGCAGACATCAGCGTAATCGAGAATTGGGAGTAATAGAGATTGAACTAGAGCAATTTTAGTAGTAACAGGGAGAAAGTTGCGCAGTCTCTTTAAACATTATATATGTTACAGTTAAAATCTGTTCTTAGTTACAACGCGTATTCTCTAGTATGAACTAGTTTTCACTAAATACCTTTGTTAAAACTACAATTCATTGCTATTTAAAAATTAGCATCAGTGAAAACTAGTTTTAACTAGACAAAACTCGTTTTCTCGAAATAATTCAGTTAAAACTGTTTCAACCGATGACAAGTTCATCGTGCTCCATTTTGACTGGTCAAGGATTTATTCGCAGCATGTGTAAGAAAAGGTGTATTTATATAAAAAAAGTTGTTTTTGTAAGAAAATAACTATGTAACATTTGTAACTCAAAATGCCACGATAGTTTGTCATGTAATAATAAGTGTAGTATAGTTAAACTTATGTACTTAATCTCATTTTCAACTTCTTTTTCTATTAAGCAGTTTTTGTCTTTTATGTACTACGATATTGTTGTCATGGCACTAGTTATATCATGGCACATTTTATATAACATCAACATATATTGCAAGATTATATAATACATTTATACAAAGATTTGTATTCTGTAATTTAATTTTATTCCCACAAGTAGTTATTATTTCATTTAGATCGGGGCCTTAACACGGCTCGCACTTGCACGGCTTTTATTGTTTGTTATTTTAGCCAAAGCTTTTAATATAATCGCACCATGTTCGATGCTTTTAATACCATCGTTTTTAGTTTTATTCCCATTGACATATTTTCTAAGGCTTTTTTAAAGTTTCAGTTGTTTTATTTCGGATTCAGATTCAGATATTTATATTTATTTGTACCTTGTTTGATTAAATTGTTTTTTTTTTGTTGAAATGAATTATTATTATTAGTACCAACCCCAAATTATAATTGTAGGAAGATATCAATAAAATAAGCCGAAGGGAAAGTGACGTGTCGGAGGGCAATAAAAACAGAGCAAAATGAAAACAACGTTTTAAAATAAGTTTATCTACTTGTGAAAAGTTTAACCAGCTGTGGTCTTCGGTTACAGTTTCTACGACCCACTACGGTTCAAAAGATACATACGTACAGCCTCATAAAGTATAGAAACCTAGGATCTCATTTTCGCATTCGATAACCCAATAAAAACTTAGATATGAAGTAGTAGGTACTATTATTTATTCAGATGCCAAACACTTCAATACAGAATGTTCAGAAAATACCTAGAAACCTACTTAATATGATCATAATGCATTATGGACGTCTGAAGAGCAAACATGTCTATGTAGCCTAGCCTTGACCTAGATAGATAAAGGCTAAAAACAGCCAGACATTCTGTAAAAACACGCCTAATCTACGACGTAGTTTACTACGCGCTATTTTCATGAAAATTTGTTGATAATGATAAGATTTAAAAATAGCAATAGACCCTTTTTGAGCAAGCGGAAGATGCCAGAGATAATATTGTCGTAGATAGTATACCTATCTATATATTTATGCATAAACTAATGAAGCTGTTAATTCGGAGTGACTTTACACCAAAATTGATTAATGAAGACCGATTTATTTTGTGTTTTTATGTTCATATGTACCTGGTACACGGATGGAAAATTTTGGCCGAGTCACAAGTTTTTTATTTGTAATGATTAAAAAAGACGTTTTTGTTTTACATTTTAATAAGTACTTCTATTGGTTTTGGATTGAGTTTTTTAAGAGATACGAAATATTTGTAAAATTGTTTGTTTTTATTGCTGGTAGGCAAGCCTTTGAGTACAATCTTACCTGATGGTAAGTGATGATGTAGTCGAAATGTATGATGTAGTGTTAACAGACTTAACCTAGCAATACTGTCTCTCAAGGAAAGCTGCCGGAATACACCGTTAAGTGCTTGGTGACAGATTTTCTACCAGAGGGTGGTCGCTAGCCAGGCGGGCATTCGCAAAATGCCCTTCCACCATGCGGCAAAGCTCAAGCCCGCGGCGGGATTCGAACCATGGACCTGCTGCGTGGCAGTCCGTAGCCAATGCCACTGAGCCATCACTGCTTCGAAATTGATGTATTGATTTTGTTATTTCTCGTGCCGGGTTAGAATTGCACCTCCCCATATCATCCCGTGGGTGTCGTTAGAGGCGACTAAGGGAAAAATACTGGAAGGTGGGGAGCAGCGCCTTCTAAAGAACTGCCATTATACACTGCGATCCCCAAGCCGCCTGCCAAGCGTGGGGATTATGGCAAATACCCCCTTTATAGGGGAGGCTGTGTTCAGCAGTGGACGATCGGGCTGATAAAGTAAAGTAAAAAGTAAGAGTAAACTTGCATGAGATTTGTGAAGATAGGTCGCCTGTCAACGGTGGTGAATGAAAAAAGTATGATTGCTTTCAGGCAAATCATTGAATAAAGCTGGCTAAATAATATACGATAAATTATAAAGAGCCAAGAAGCCAGTAAACACTAAAGTTTATCCTTCTCTATTATAGAACAAGGTCAAGTATTTCAAGACAAACTCTTGAAAAACGATCCTACCCACAAACTTGTTCAAGTTATCTCTTGTAAGTTATCGCAGGCATAATTCCGTCTCAGATTTATTAAACTTGGTATTGTTCTTTTCTTTTACTCTAGAAAGATATTCATTTGGTAGGTTTATTATGGTAAAGTTTCTTTGAATTCTGATCACGCGAAGTTTTGTTCCATTTTAGGAAAGGTATTCGTAAACTTTATGAAGGGAAGGAAAATGAAAATAGTTTATCAGGTAAAGGTATTGCACGGTTTCAATTGCCGCATAGGTATATTATGAAAAAAACGGAACAGATGGTAAAAAAAAAATGGTACCATGTTGGAGTGTGGTATATAGCAAGCCAGGCAGGCAATCGAAAAAATGCCCTTCCACCATGCGGTGAAGCTCAAGCCGGCGGTGGGGATCGAACCAGGGTACTGCGGCACGGCAAGTTGCAGCTAATTGACTCTAATATAAACTACTCGACCGATGTTGATACAATTTAAACGAAACCAATTTGCAGACCCATAGAGGTACTCTACACAACAAGAAAAGAATCATCAAAAACGATGAGCGTAAATATACGTACAAAAAAGCGTACAGTCGAATAGAGACCTCCTTTTTTGGAACTTGGTTAAAAAGGATTTTTCGTCATCGGCGTCATCATTCATTATAAACAAATAAATTCGTGCCATATTCGAAGTCCATTAGAACTGTGGCAACAATTTTATAAATTTAGATAATATTTGTTTGTGTGTATGGGCGTTAGAGTGTGGTTTTTGCGTGTGAAGAGGGGATTATGTGGAATTATGTGTGTTTAAGTGCCAGAAGTCTACAGTATCATTATAACTTAATTTAGACTTTTAGGGATTCGACTACCATTTTCGTCACTTCAAGCGATGAAAGTCTAAATATACTTTTTAAATAATTTAGTAAGTTTTATGAATTAGGTTTTTCGATAAACGTAATGTTAACAATATAGAGAAATTAGGGGAGACTAGGGGCCTATTGTCTAAGGTTCTTAGATAAACATAATTTAAAAAAAATAGAAAAAATTGGGGAGACTAGGGGCCTTACTGTCATTAGACATCTATTGGTAATACTTTTTAAATTGTCTTCAATATCTTATATTGACGTCATCAGGTCTCGTGTAAGATAAAGTCACAATATCTTTCGGTCACGTTTCCGGCTCATTCGTTATGGATATCGTTAAACTGATGCGAGCATCATGCAACAGAAATCTTCTAGAGTGGTTACTAATGTAATGGCTGAACAATATAGTTCTAACAAGTGTGCACCCGTGCGCGGCTAACTCAATTTAACTTGCTTGGATTTTTTCACATACCTAGTGACGAGACTGACAATTCGCCTGAATGCTGTTAAGCGTAACGCCTGCCTAATAACACTACATTTTAGGTTATTAGTTATTTTGAAGCGCTCGTAGCGAAGTTTACTTAGCTGTTCTTAACCGATCAGCAAAGTTAAGCAACGTCGCCCGCGGTCATGACTTGGATGGGCGACCGCTAGTGACATTACTACTGAGCGCTTCCGTGCTTCGGAGGGCACGTTAAGCCGTCGGTCCCGGTTGTTGTCTAAGGATAGCAGTCGTTATAACATTGTGGTAAGGTATTTTGCAAATGCCCGCCTGGCTAGCTACCACCCTCAAGTAGAAAATCTGTCGCGAAGCACCTAACTGTGTGTTCCGGCAGCTGTCCTTGAGGGCCAACACTTCTAGGTTAGCCTGAACATCGTCTTCGACCACATCATCACTTACCATCAGTGAGATAGTGGTCAAAGGCTAATCTATCTGAAATAGAAAATAAAAAAAGGTGTTAATTTATTTTCCAATCGTGATCCAACATGTAGAGGCCCACCTAGTATCGAAACCTCTGCCTATAACAGATAAAGTTTGTCACAAGTGGCGAACTTCACTGCGCCCATCACCTGAGACATAAAGTTGTTAAGTCATATGCCTGTAATTTCACCGGCACCCATTACCTTCAACCCGGAACGGTAATGTGAACACTACTGCTTGGCGGTAGAAATAGGTATAATGGTAGTAAGTACTTCCCCTGATGAACTCGCAAAAGAATTATACTGCTACTGAAAATCTTGTTCTCTTAGTAATATTTCTTGCTACAGAGCCTTTCACGTCTAAACACATTTTTATTGTGATAACATGACAATATTTCCACGTGAGGAGATATAATAGTCATGTGCGGGATTCGAACCCACGCCATATATAGCCGGGGTATACGACATCTATAGTTCAATTTACGTTGTACTACATATTGTTGCACTATAGATGTCGCTACATCACCATACGACAATTTTCGATAATTTTGACCACGTTTTGCGTCTATGGTTATAACATTTAATATGAACCATAGACACAAAATGTGGTCAATAGCGTATCGAAAGTAACGATAGCACAGTGGCGTCAAGTGGAGTATGGTCTACGTAGAGGTTGTATTTGAAGCTACGGATCAAATAAGTGCTACAAACGGCACTACGACATATTTTTACCAACGAAATCTTCATCGTTACTACATAAATCCAGTGGCGTATGTGTTATTATCGAAGACTTTGGGTCGCCAACATAATAGCTGTTCCAGTGAGTAAGCAGCTTTGCCAGCGACGGCTAGCTATGCTAGCGACACAAAGTTCTACTGCCCAACATAACGGGGGCGATTCCAATCCACTAATATTGATTTATTTATATTGCCTTTAACCACTATCTTACCTGATTGTAAGTGATAATGTGGTCGCAGATGATCAGGCTAACCTCTAATTACTGGCTTTCAAGGACAGCTGCCGAAACACACCGTTAGGTGCTTGGCGAAAGATTTTCTGCTATAAGCATTAAAAAACTTCAATATCTGCTCGTGGCGGCTACAACCTTTTGTTTCCGTAATGCGTGAAAATTAGACCTTACACACTTGTCAAATTAACAATTTTCAGTAAGGATCTGAGTATAATTGCCCATATTTTAACGCTAGGTAAGATGTGAAAATTCGTAAGCGTTGAACACTTCATTAAATAAAAACTATTAATTTAACAGTTACGGCCCTTCAGCACGGGCTTATGAATAAAATGTCAGTACATAATCAATATTATTTCTATATACAAATGATGATCATTATTTGTATACAGAAAAGAAAAGAGGGTATCAGAAAAAGATAAAAATCTGAAAATCAACCCCGTAAGGTGTTGGTATAGTTTGGTTAGTATATGCACAAACAAAACAAGTAGGAAGTAACTGCTATAACCTGCATGTCGCCCCCCAAATAGAAACCACAAAAGTTATGTTGCCAACTATCACAACATTTTACTACAGCGCGGCGTAATTTTTCACCGGAACGTTGTAAATAGGCGGTAATTATGCACGTTCACCTTCAGAGCTAATCGACTGAAACAAGTGAACATCATTTAGTTTCATCAATATTAACAGCTATATAGTCTGTGGTCTATTTTGGCCTCGCGCCAATGTGATGCCTAATCTTAGCCGATGTAAGAAACAAAGTCGCCTATCTCGCTCTAAAACTGGGTTAGTGATAAAGACAGTAGATGCATTTTCAAGCAATGTTTTTGTTTTGCTTTTGTTATCTTGATTTTTCAGTGACCTAGATGCAAAAAGATAAGGATCTTTTCGGTGTATAAAAAATCTGAATAATTTTTCTTGTGTTTACGATATTGACTTTTGAGGTCATAGTTTTGGTAATTTACTTACTTTTTAAGATTTTAGGCGATTTATGCCTAGTAAAATAACATAACGACGTAGAAATGTCATCAGTTTCCGGCTTAAAAATATTATGGCTCTTTCATATCATTCTAAGTATTTGATGTTAAAGGCGATTAAAGGAACAATCCGCCTAACGATCAGCACCCCACTCACATCGACGTGTGAGTGGGGTTTTGCTGCACATTGGGCTTTTATCCATGGACCTGATCCAAGTTTACGTCTTGTTGAGATGGGAACAACACGATTGCCTGAATGGTAGAGATTGTATTACCAACGAAAGAATTCCCAAAGAGGGTTGCGAAAGGCAGGCTGCCAGCTATAAAACCAAAACCATTTTTTTACAGTTATGTATGTGATACTATACTGTATATTGGTTGAGAAATAGTTAAATTCAACCAGTGAGCACAGGTGCTTTTTAGTGTGCCAGAGCTACGTTAACGAAGTAGTCCAGAATTGTAGCGTATTATCACTCGATCTCGCAGCAAAATCTATTTTCACTGCGAGTTATTGAACATCAAAACCACCCTTTTCGTGCTGGAGAGGTGAAAACGTATTTTTATTAAGTGCTTGTTTTGTCCTTTGTATTATTAGAGAAGACTATGATACTTTCGACCCAACATGAGGTAACATGAGCATAAGAGTAGGATTGTTGTGGAATTGAGAATGTACCCTTAACATATATTTTATGAATCCAAACACAGACTCTGTAAAAAGAAAAAAAAAGCTCTCTTCCGTTTTACATTACAATGGCGTAGTTTGATTTTCGATACTTCTCGTACAAGTTACAAGTGAAGAATAAACATAATAATTAGAGCTAAGAGCGCCCGCCGCGGCAACACTAGACCGCGCTGCGCTCCCTTTTAATAGAGTTATGAATATTTACATCGAGCTAAGTAATAAATAATAATAAATTAAAGGCACAAGAGAATTCTAACATCATTATTTCGTCATATACACATAAATAAAACACAAAAACACACATCTCACAATGTTTGTTAGGACTAGCAGATGTCAAGCCTAAGATGTTGTAAGAATTTTACCAATAACCCTGTATGGTAATAAAAATAGTAGAATAACAAAAATTACAGTGTAAAAACGAAGATTTTAGAAGAGGGTTTAGTAAGCCATCTTTCAGTTGTGACGTCATATTTCCTCTAATTCGGCGCCTGTCTATGCATCCGGTAAATCCCGCTCTTTTTTCTGTCTAATTAACATGAGTCAAAGATGCGTGACACATCTGAGTGGACAAGTGGTTTGCAGCTGTCGAATTTATTTAGATAGAGTAATTTATGAGTTCTGAAATTCCCAAATAGAAAATGTATCGTTATCTTAGGTTTTCGCGATTATTACACATAGTAATTAAACAACTTTAAACGGTTTAGGTACTCTGAATCTGACACTGTGAGCGAATACTGCGTGAA
The DNA here is from genome assembly GCA_963890685.1 of Plagodis pulveraria. Classification (NCBI taxonomy): domain Eukaryota; kingdom Metazoa; phylum Arthropoda; class Insecta; order Lepidoptera; family Geometridae; genus Plagodis; species Plagodis pulveraria. The sequence goes on from OY982969.1 coordinate 20,409,801, forward strand.
TAGGGAACGTTATGATTAATATGAAAAAATTCGGACGGTAGGACAAATAATTTCTTAATAACTCATGTGACAAATAAAACCAATTAGTCACCCCGTGACCACGATCACTGCAAAGTGTTTGAAACGTCGGGACAAAAATAATGATAAATATACGCGATTTAAACCGTTTAAAGTTGTTTAATTACTATATGTATCGTTATCATTACGGGAAGAGGTTTACTGTTGTTGTTTAACTAAAGAATAATTAAGTAGGTTTTCGTCGGGATATAGATTAAAATGTTAAAAGAATGACGTGTTTAAAAAGGATTTCCTATCGGCAATGAAGTATAGTCGCACCATCCACACTTGATCATATTTCTAAAAAGGTCAGTACCAAAATGTTCAAATTCAGTGAAATTTTGAAGATTTTTCCTGACTTTTAGTTTCCAGTTTTTCGTAAAATGATGTGTATTCAAAACTGTTCGGAAAAAAGTTTCTAAAATTTTAAAATAAACTTTTATAGTTAAATATATAAGTCATCGAAAAACCTGCAAGACAGGAGCATATTAGACTCCAGGATATGCATGCAAAATTTCAGAAATTAGGCAATTGGTAGATATTTAAAGCAATATGAAGCAGTAATAGTGTGCAACGTCCTTATCCTTCCTAAAAAAAAGACCCCTTTTTTACAACAATATTCCAAAGAGACGAAATAATATATTTCAATATTTAAAACCACATTTGCAGCAGAAATACTATTAACAAATTAATTATTTTCGTAATTACAGATTTTAGGTGTTTTGATGGTTGATAGAGAATTGCATGGTATTGTTAGTATTTTTCACTTTGAGACACGATATGAATAATATAAGTTAATTAAATTACCTATAAGTAGGTATTTGATTTAACTTTACAAGCATTGCCACCACAATAGTTGTAAGGAACATTCAAGAAGAAGATATTCAAGAGTTGCTTACAAGTGAGGCATTAGCCGAGGAAATTAGTTTATCTAAACATTTCTTTGCGCTTGAAATAAAATTTAGTAAAACAGCTGTTGATATTGAAGCGGTTTCAATCTTTTCTCGCTGGTAGTATTACCAGTACAAATACCCTATTTGTAAACTGAGTACCTATCTGAATTAGGTATCAGTTATGTACAGACCTGAGATCTGACAGCCGTCATAATTCAATCCAGCTAAGTATTAGCTACAACTACGCCATTTACTTGCACAGATTACGAAATAGCTGCTACTAATTACTATCAAGGGTGTGTCTTTTCTCACGTGCCCGGCGTCACTCGTAAATTTTACTGTAGATAAATACAAAATCTAGAGTGGAAAGTCTGTTGCTTAATCAAGGAGCGTGAATTGCGTGCCAGATGAATTTGTAACGGATCTTTCTTGAATGAATGTTTAAGCTCTTGACCAATATAGCGAAAGAAGATCGCACTGTTGTTCCAATCCTAAAGAGAGCTAGAGCTTTAAAGTTGGTAAGCTATTTTGCATGCGCGTCTGGCTAGCTGCAACACCCAAGTTCTTCACTAAGCACCTAACAATAGGCTTGCCATAATTATGAAGGGCCAAACCGTGACGCACAACAGCAAAAGACTCTGTGTTGCTTTTCTCGTGATTACAGCGGAGTCGCGGCGGCCATTTGGCTGAAATTATATCCCATTCATTATGTCAGCGAATAACATTTAAAATAAAATAAAAATTGTGGCAATATTACTTAAACAGGTTTTTAATTTTATTTTTAAGTTCAAGCGCTCTTAATGTAAAACTCATTATAAGTGAAAAAAAGTCATTTGCATTTTATTTAAAAGAAAATGATTTAAATATAGGATAAGCTACCCTACCTCTCTGATTATCGTCAGGATCATTCACTGTTTTAATATGGATTTATCTTTTAACATTATGACAATATTAAAATACTGAACCTCTGACGATAATCAGAGTTCTGATTATAATAAAGCGCACGAAATAAAAGCTTGTTTTCGTACTAAGAGCTAGTTTTCCTTATCAATAAAAAAACGGTTATAAACAATAACAAGAATCTCTAAAACAACACCGATTCAGACAATTTTTACGCGAAACGCTAAATTTCACGTGGTCGTTAACAAGTCTTCATGGAATAACCTCCTTACGTCGTTTTCCTTGTTTACTAACATGCATTGTTTGGCCTTCATTAGTCGTTTCGAATATAAACTTGTTTTGGTGTATATATAGAATCACGTAGTTTCTTGAGCTAGATATAACACACCTGTACATTACGAGTACTTATTTAAAGTTTGAACCTATAGTATTTTATCGTACTTCCTGACCTACGATAAACATACTATATCTTTAATGCATTATCAGGTAAGATAACATTATAACAATATTAACTTACAAATAATGTTGTCTTATCTCTGAGCAATCTTCTAGACAATCTTTGGATAGAGAGTTTAGTTATATTATGTTTAAATAGATGTTAGTACAAAAAGTAATGAAGTAATCTTCATGCCCTAATTATATGGAAATATTGTGACTGTGAGTCCAACAAGAGCATTATTTTATAGGATATCTGCCACAATAATACATATTCTGTGAGAATTTAAACAATTACCGTGAACATGTATAAAATTATCGTGTTAGGTTAGCCTTTGACCACTATCTCATCTGATGGTTAGTGATGTGGTCGAAAATATTGTTCAGGCTAACCTAGAATTACTGGATCTCAAGGACAGCTGCCGGAATACACCGTTAGGTGCTTAGCGACAGATTTTCTACTTGAGGGTGGTAGCTAGCCAGGCGGGCATTCGCAAAATGCCTTACTACCATGCAAAATAGTAAGAATCATCTCAATCACGTCAGCTTTCAAACAAAAAAAAAACTGCATCAAAATTGGTCCATTCGTTTAGGAGCTACACGGTGCCACAGACAGACACACAAACACGACAAACTCTTTTTGCAACAAGGGTTAATAATGAGCTCTTTAAATGCAGGCCAGGTGATGAATAAAATTTCACCCCTACACCATTAAAAATAGATTTGTTACTTCTTCAAGTACCTCGAGGACTCTTTGATATATATATACTCGTAAGTCCCGTAGATTTGAACACCAGGCCAAACTTTTTACATTTTCCCGACAAAATAATCTTCAGAAGCAATCCTTAGTCTGGAAATATGGTAAAAAATTATAAGACCTCCATAAAATCGTAGGTATAGTATGGTAGGTTTTTGTTAAGCAATAAAAAAAATACGAGAATGCCCAGGACATGTGGTGGAACTAGAACGGACTCGATTATAGATGAGTATAACAGAGGAAGCTGGATGACTACTTGAAAAGAAATGGAAGACTAAAGTGTTATGGGCATGTCTAAGGTCCCCTGCATGCACAAAAAGCATCTACCGAACAGGATATTGAGGATGAATGTGCACGGACATAGGGGCAGAGGAAGGCCAAAGAAGAAGTATGGATGTACTGCATGTACTGAGGAAGGATATTGGTGCGAAGAGGTGTGATTGGGAAGATGACGAGAAATAGAATAGAGTGTAGGAAATTAACATGTTGTGGCGACCCTACTTAGTGTAGGATAAGGGCTGAAAGAAGAAGAAGACCCCGGAGAATTCCCGTTCCCGATGGATAGAAATAGGCTTGGGTTCGTAATCTCCTACAGCCATAACGTTCACCGATGAATAAAGGCTACCCTCATTAGGAATGGGCTTGCCATAATCAGTATGATGGTATTGCAGTACTTGAGAAGACGTTGCTGACCACTTTATTAAATTTTTCCCTTTCACATGAAGATATGGAGGGTACCCATGGAATGATATCACATCAGACAGGCGAAACGTAGGTGTTTAGATACCTTGGCCTTATCGGCCCTTCGGGGATATCCCCGAAGGATAAGACAGACGTGATGATATAATTGTATCTAACGTTTCCGTATTTCCAGTTTTCCCTTATGAAATAACCCTATAACAATACAATTCTTTAGAGAGTTAGAACACCGTTAGTTAACAGCAACCATGATTGCATAATTGATAATTGTCGGCATCCGGCGACCATGCCCTTGGGGTTAAGCCATTCAAAGTATAATCTAAGTACCTCCATTGTTTAGCTACGTCATAGAATAATGTATGTAGGAATTAGCGATATGGTCCGTTATTATTTATTGCGGTCAGTTAATTCAATAAGGGACTTTAATTAGTAGTCAATAAACAAAAGAACATGACTTTCACGAATCAAAATGATACCTGTAACCTGATCGTGAGTGAATAATCGTTGTAACAGGTATGTCTCTAGCTTCCTCTATTGAAATGACTTAATTGTGAACATGCCAAGTTTTAGAGCATATTTAGTGCAATTATGAATACCAACTCTAAATTTTGATGCCAAATAAACTGCTTTGTGAGATTGATTCTTAGTGTGTTAGCTGACGTTATGGTGTTCCAGCTGAATATGCAAAACGGCTGAAGATATGGTTATATACTTTTGCCAGGAATTTAGAGTATAATTGGTGCTAGTGGTACCAAAAACTTGAAGGGTCTTACTTGAAAACTGTAGTAGTAATGACCCATTTACAAACTCCAGAAAACATGCTGGAGGTCTACAGCTCCTCTGTACTTTTTTGTCCTGTCCACTTTCATGTGGTGTCGGCACTGTTTTCTTTAACAACACAAAATACAACACGACAACTAGTGTATGAAATTTTGACTTCGGTTTTATAACTGGCCATTGTTTGACTTCAATCCCAGGATTGATATAGATTAGATCAGACCACTCCGAAAAACTATGCTCATATCATGATGTCCCAAAAGTAAGGCAAATCCGTGGAGCGTTAAAGGGACAGTATGACAAGAGCATGTTTTTTTTTTGCTTCACTTGTATCTTGGGCATATCTCCATGTTAACTTCTTGATTTATCTGGGCCTTGGGAATGCTCCTTATATTGGTAGTATACCTTCTATTAGAGCAATGATAACCCAGCGGCAATAGCTATGCATTGCCGTGCCACGGGTCCATGGTCTCCAATGCCTGCTTGAGCATGGTGGGAGCTTCACCGCTAGCTACTACCCTCAAGTCAACCCTCACCTAACAGTAACGTCCTTGAGAGTAAGTAAGATTAGTACATGAGACTTAATAACTGTGTCTCGGGCGCAGTTCAATTCGACTTCACTTTTTTTATTATTCCTATTAGGCTAGCTTTTCACCACTATCTCACCTGATGGTAAATGATGATGTGGTCGAAGGTGTTATTCAGGCGAACCTAGAATCAGTGGGCTCTCAAGGACAGCTGCCGAAACACACCGTTAGGTGCTTGGCGACAGATTTTCTACTTAAGGGTGGTAGTTAGTCTGGCGGGAATTTGCAAAATGCCTTACCACCACTCTATAACGACTTGGCAGTCGTCCTAAGACAGCTACCGGGACCGACGGGGAAGCGCTCAGTAATGTCACTAGCAGTCACCCAACCAACTCTTGGCCGCGGCGGACGTTGCTTAACTTTGCTGATCGGTTAAGAACAGATAAGCAAACTTCGCTACGAGGGCTTCAGAAACTTATGGCGAAATGCATAGTTATAGGCTTAGGTTACCGCTTATCATCAGGTGGCCTCACTTGTTCTGTCATATTCCCATAAAAAAAAACCTTTGCGCCTAAATTAACAGCAGCGACTGATTTATCATCGCATCGAAGAATGGAAGGAAGAGGAGGTGAGTTTCACAGATTATTTTGACTCCCTTTCTTCGTGGATATAACTTCACGAGTTTCATAAATGGTCATAATAATTAAACTTAAGCATACGAGTATATAGCGCGACCTTTCAGAGCATGTTTCTTTCTATCTCAAAGGTCAAAGCTCCTTCCACTAGAAACCCCTTCAGCGTCGTAATTTCAGCATATTGCCTCGTAATTTCAGACGAAAATAACCTTTACAGCTGAAACTGAACAGGCTCATTAGAGTTGACGCTCGATATCTTTGATCTCATCTGGAACAGGTCGTTTACTACGTGAGCAAAAAACACATTTTTTATTATTTTAGAAAATTGTGAAAGTTTGCAAATAGCTTTTGTTGCTACGTTCATAAATTAGATGGATAATAAAGCAAGACGCTTCCTGGAGATACTGAGCATGATTTTAAATATTTTTAAACATATTTGAGTAGGATGTTTTCATGTAGGTAGCAAGTAAACATACCAAAAATTAATTCTGCAAACATTTTTGGCAGAGGCAAGAATATTATATATACGAATGTTTGTGAGTGAGTGAGGATGTGAGTGTGTGTGTATGTTTGTTACTGCTTCAAGCTGAAACGGCTGAATCAATTTGGATGAAACTTAAAATGTGGATAGTTTATGTCCTGTATTAACACAGAATACGTTTTAACATAAATTTTCAACATTGTCTACGGGGTTAAAACCGCGGGGCGCAGGTATTAGCTTACAACGTTCAAGGCGCAAAGCAAGCAATGAATTTGGCTTCAGAATTCAGAACCTATCTATATTTAAATGTAAGGAATTAAGCTTTTATTTAATATGTCTTATATTAATAGTATGTATAAAAATAATTATTCATATTGTCACCGTCCTTACGACGCGTTGTTTGAATAGTCCAGTCATTACGTCGGAAAAATCGGCTTCAAAAAGAAAGTGAACCGAGAAAGCCAAATTTTTGATATTACGTGGGGGGTGGCTAGAAAAGCTTAAGTTCAAATTGTCGACCAAAATAACCTTGTGCAATTTCCGCCATCTTGAAAAAACCCTTAAATTCAGTTTTTTCATCATAACTCGGTTCCCCGTTGAGATACGAAAATTTTTATGGAATACTTTTTTGTAGCTTTTTTCACGATCTACAATTAAAGTCCTTTACATTTTTCACGTATCGATCGTCGTTTTCGAGATATCGATCAAAAATATCGAAAATTTTTGGAGAATTTTTTTTATTTCGCTATTAACTTTTTTTTTATGGAAGATATAAAAAAATGTTTGAAATAAGACTTGTAGAGCGTGTCCAGACCTACAAATTCGTTTTTTTATTTTTCATTGCACCCTGGAGAAGAATCCGAACCTTCGGTCATCGGTAGAATTATTCAAGCAGGAAAAGGTCGATCCGGAGATGCTAGCTTGCGCGGGAAGGCTGTTCCTTATCGCTCTTTATGGTGGTCGTAAAGAGGACACGACGATGGATATTTTGCGATTCCATCGATTCGCAAAATCAATGACAACAAACAAAACGAATAATCTTTCACTGCTCCCACCAACGGAAAGTGCAGTCCGCCAACACGTCTTCCGGACATATCTACAAGTCCAAACATGGCTCGGATGGCTGTAATCATTATTTTTGCTGCATAAAAATTATTTTATCGATAAATTTCATGTAAAATTATTCATGTAAAATTATTTTATCAATAAATTTCATGTATTTGATTTATAATTCGGCTGGTTTATGATTTTTTTTTGTATTGCAATAATTCCCTGAACCATTCTCCATCCATTTCGACGTGTGGATACAACCGAGCGAGCGGCTAAATGAAAACCGGGCACAGTTTTACAGACTTTGTGGCGCGCTGGAGGTCGTAATTTTTGTCGGAAATGAAAAATAAAAAAACTAATTTGTAGGTCTGGACACGCTCTACAAGTCTTATTTCAAACATTTTTTGATATCTTCCATAAAAAAAAAGTTAATAGCGAAATAAAAAAAATTCTCCAAAAATTTTCGATATTTTTGATCGATATCTCGAAAACGACGATCGATACGTGAAAAATGTAAAGGACTTTAATTGTAGATCGTGAAAAAAGCTACAAAAAAGTATTCCATAAAAATTTTCGTATCTCAACGGGGAACCGAGTTATGATGAAAAAACTGAATTTAAGGGTTTTTTCAAGATGGCGGAAATTGCACAAGGTTATTTTGGTCGACAATTTGAACTTAAGCTTTTCTAGCCACCCCCCACGTAATATCAAAAATTTGGCTTTCTCGGTTCACTTTCTTTTCCAAATGTATATAATGACTGGACTAGAAGGGCTCATAGCGAACTGATAAGTTAAGGAACGTCGGCCGCGGTCGTGACTTGGATGGGTGACCGCTAGTGACATTACTACTGAGCGTTTCCGTGCTTCGGAGGGCACGTTAAGCCGTCGGTCCCGGTTGTTGTCTTACGATTGCAGTCGTTATAGCTTGGTGGTAGGGCATTTGCATTGGGCATGCCCGCCTGTCTAGCTCCCTCCCTCAAGTAGAAAATCTGTCAAAAACCACCTAACGGTGTGTTCCGGCAGCTGCATCCTTGAGAGCCAGTACTTCTTGTTAAGCCTGAACAACAACTTCGACCACATCACCACTTACTATCATGTCAGAGAGTGGTCAAACGCTATAAATAAATAAAAATAGTTAAGGTAACAATTTCCTGATTTGACGTCATAGACAAATCAGTGTCTTAAGTGTATCGTTGTCTAGGACCTAATGTTGGACAGATATCCGTATCCGTCCTTCTAGGTCAATTATAAAATCCTGCCGTTTATTTCTAGACACGGATCCAGTTGTCTTAAAAGGAAAAGCATAGGTATATATGTAAATAGTAGATATGAATGAATTCTAATTAATTCTCATTCATATTAATTAATAAGTAAGTTAAGTAGTAGCGGAAAGAACACCGTTTTCGCTACTTAGGCTGTTCTTAGATGGAAATCCAGTTTTTCTCATATTCAAAATTAAACAGTATTATCGCTTGTGTACGTGGGGTACACTGAAAGATGCGTAACTCATAAATGAAAACAACAAACGCCATAAAAAAATATTTTTGGGGAAATAAACAAATCGCATGGTGGTAGGTCTGGACCATGTGCAGGATGGGTCACGAGCACTATCTGTTCAGAAGCCAAAAATTACTTTTGTGTTGTTTGCGCGGTATGCGCCGAAGCATTGTTATCTATTCTTGGTAGTTTTTTCCTAACTTTTCGAAGACAGTGGGTAAAGAAATAACAGGGTACAGCATTAATTACAAATATACGACAGAGAAAATTAAAGTCATGTGCGGGATTGGAATCCGCGTCCATCCACCCGGGAGCCGGGGTATGCTCTAACCAATTGAGCTAACATGACATGACGTCACAACTCAAATCTTTCCTATCGTTCTTTGTGTGTGATCAGCCGCTTCAAGGCAGCAACAAAACTGAGGCGTAAGATACGCCATCAATTTTATTAGTTTGCTTTGATAAAATTTATTAACACAGATCAACTTAATAAGCCTGCTTTTTTCTAAGGTGAGTTGTTGAGGAATACAGTGGCAACAGTTTTCTAACTTATAAATTGTTGTAAGATTTTTTGAATTTGTTTTATACCAAACCCAAATGTGTGTTGCCTGACAATTCACAATAGCCACATTTTCATTTATTAATTATTGTGTTTCTTATGTTTAAAAAAATATCATTCGATATTCAAACACAACAATTTATGAGCGGCCAGGAGCGCTGTTCTAAACCATTTCGCGCGTGAACCGGAACGCACCCAGCACCCATCTTTAGTTGTCAAATAGCCTTGGGTTTGTGAACGTGGTATTGCCTCTTGAGAACACTCTTTGAATATTGAAATTTAGTGCGAACTTTGATAAAATTAGGTTGCAATATTTAATAAATAGATTCAGACGTTACTTTGCGGAAATCCATATTTAATATAATAACAAATATTTTTAAAATATTTATGAAAATATCAAATTAATATTTTAATAAAACTCTTAAAAAATACAAAAATATATATCTAGTGACCGGTTTGGCTGCGTGGCGTTTGTGACGTCACGTCGGCTTAACAGGAAAATTAGGCGGAATTGTCACTAGATATATTTTTGTAGAAACCCTTCTACAAAATCTAAATCCAAGCCTTACTCCATCTTAGGCGCAGCTCCCGATTGCACTCTTTTGATGGACACGTATGAAAAACATTACAAAATTCCTAAGGATGTTGGTATTTCGTCATCCAGACCAGACATATTTTTATACTCAAAAAATTTAAAACGCATAGTGCTTATAGAACTTACTGTGCCGTACCTAAAGACCACACAATAAAAACAAACAAATATTATGACCTAACAAATGAATTAACCAAAAACGGTTATGTGGTTAGTTTATATGCTGTAGAAGTTGGAGCAATGGGTATACCAGCGAAATCCCTATATAACCTACTTAAAGACCTTGGCCTACCAATAACAACCGTAACTTCCATCCTAGAACGTGTATCTAAGGCGGCATTAGTAGGATCTTATCAAATTTGGTTAGGTAGGGGAGGAGGCTCGAGTGGTGAAGGAGAGCATTGATATATCATAAAGGGGCCCCTTAGTCCTACTCCTGGGTTGCAAGTCCCAGGCCCCTCTGGCCTCTTCCTCTGCAACGCTATGGACCCGGCACCCGCATGGTGAATCCATGGAATGCTAAGAAATTCGTCTCTCTATTATTGTTGCAATATTTTTTGTGTTTTGATTCGACCGGCGAGCAAGCCGCGGCCAGTTTGTGTTTTGAGGGGAGTTCTTCTGTGTGACTTGACTTTGATCCAATTCCTCACCCTTTCTCCGATTTGACGAATAAACATGACTAATAACGATTGACTTTCGATGAACTGGGGTGCGTTCCGAGGCTCAGAGTGTAGTTGTTTGGTTGTTTCGTTGTTTTGCAACTTACCCTGAGGTATGGAACGACCGGTTGTTTTATAACCTCAAAAAAATTGTGACATTGACAGACTTACATCATTATCGTAATAATAATTGCTATTTAACACTATCACAAATTCGTTTTCCATATTTATTTAAGTTTTATATTTTGAGAAATGTTAATAGTATTTATATTTTTTGAGAATTATGGGTGAGCGCATCAGACAGAATACGATATAAACGTCAAAGTCATTTCATGTCACGCGTTATATGGTTAAAAAGTTGCAACCTTCAAAGGTTTGGAGCGGTCCAGTTGTGACAACCGACTGCTCTACTCGAAGGTTGTGAACGACGTTGGAGTGAAAAGTTGCACTCCGAGTGCGCTCTAACCAAGGTTCGGAACGCACCCCTGCTAGGGACCCCTTCTTGAGGACGCCGGGCACATGATAAATATATGTTCGATAGAAACTGAATGAAGTTGATTCATTCCATAGTCGGGAACGTTAAAATGGGTGTTTTTAGGAAAGTTTACGATTTTTTCTATCGAGCCTAATTTAATTAATAGTGTTTCGGGGCTCATAGCCGGATAAAGAACTTTATGAACTGTTACTATACAAAAATGAATCATTAATCAACCGTTTTCAACGGACTAGTTTTGAATATTCGTGAGGACGAATAGTCAAATTTGGAGCATATTTCGTCTTAAGTAATTGTTTGCTCCGCGAAACGCGGACCGTTTACGTCCACAAGAAGGCTTGCTCGGTGCAGACGAGATTTTACTTCCACTGCAGGAGTAGGCCTAGACGGTAACAAGCGCAAAACTTTCAGTGTGCTCTATGTAGCTTGGTTTGGTATCAATTCTATTTTTTCATGATAATTTCATGCACAACAAATATTGCCCATCCACCGAATCACAGATGATCAGGCGCCATTTTGTTAATGGAGCAAACATCTTTTGCATTGACAGTGCCGTCAAATTGACATAACCATCTTTGAAGCGAATTTCTGTTGTGAATTTTGTGTGTTGTTTATTTAAGTTTCCCCAATAGGTGGAATAATAATAGTCTTTATTGCCACAAAATAAAATTGACAATGTATAAACGTAATGAACACAAACATTTAATAAGCCAAATATTGTGTGATGAACCTCAGATGCCTAAGCGAGACTTGAGAACGCCTGTAATATAGGCATCGGCGTTTCCCCTAGTTATATATCATGTTATTTGTACCAGTTACAGATTGCAATGGATCAAAGTAAATAACAATCAAATTATATACATGAATATAACCTGATATTTTGATGAAAATTAAAAATTGACAAATTAAACTAAAGACATATAGAACAATGGAAGACATACAGTTGTTAGGTCTCATGTGCCCGTTTCACAAGCCTTAACAACTGCGTCTCGGTGACGGGCGCATTGCAGTTCGTATCTTGCGACGAAATATACAAAAAAAAAACATTGTTATATGCAGAGGATACCGCTTAACATCAGGTAGACCTCGTACTTGTTCCGTCACGATAAAAAATAAAATGGCGCGTGATCTCTGCTACAAAGGAGGTCTGGGACATCAAACATTCAAAAAGAGGATGTTACATTTCTTATGTAACACCCTCTTTTTGGAATAGGTATTTAGCATTGACATAGAATATTCATGGTTTGAGATTTTTGAGTGAAACTTTTTTCACACGGTACTTATGAGGTTCTTCTAAAAGATGTGCAACATTTGATTATCGATTTTCAGTAGTTTTTTTTTATGCAGTTTAGACAAGAAAGATACTTCAAAAACTCGAGTGATTTTATGAATACGAGTTCGCGGAACTAGTTTACGCGGCAGAAACAGCTCGCAATATCAATGTTGAGTTTGGAGAGGGGACTGCTAATGAACACCCCATGCGTTTAAACGCTTTCGTGATGAAAACTTTGATTTGAAGAACGAGCCACGTGGATGGCCGCCCTCACATATGAATAACAATGAATTGAAAGAGATGGTGTAAGCAGATCCGAGCCAAACTACCCAGGAATTAGCGGCGTGGTTTAACATTACCTTACCAACAATATTGACTCATTTATTATTATTTTTATTTATCATCAGGGTTAAATCATTAAAATAAAAAATATATGAAAAATGGTGCCTCATGATTTTACTGATCTGCAGAAAGAAACGCGTGTTGAAACTTGTGTTGTCTTGTTGAATTGATACATTGGGTCAAATTGTGACATGTGATGAAAAGTGGATTCTTTACGATAACCGTAAGCGAAAAATGTAATGGCTGACCCCAGGTCAAACGCCGCAACAGTGCCCTAAAGCAAAGCTTACCTACCAATAAAAAGTAAGTAGGTAACTGTTTGGTGGTCTCATCATGGCGTTATTCACTACACCTTTCTCCGATCTGGTCAAGCAATAAAGGCAGATGTCTACTGTGCCGAATTCCGAACAATGATAGCAAAACTAGCAGTGAAACAGCCCCGACCCATGAATCGATCTTCACTATTATTGCTCCATAATAACGCGAGACCTCATACGACACGAGAAATCGTTTTAACTCTACAGGAACTGCAATTAGAAACCATTCATCACCGTATTCGCCAAAATGAGAAGTGGCCATAATTAGAAGTAGTCCATTAGCGATTCGGTTGCCATAATGAGATTTAGCCCTAATGCGCTAACCAACAATATAGCTTCGAGTGCTCAGCAGCCATAACATTATATTCTAATAAGTATTTTATATATATTCTACAGAAGAGTTTATGAGGGATTAATTTTAATAAACATGTCAAAAGTACAAACGACATCTTGCGAGCTGCGATATATTTTTATACATTTTTCACAAGAAATTTATTTTTTGTGCCAACATTCTGTATGAATTTCTCGGTATCAGAAAACGCTGTCATCGCTCATTACATAAAAACGTCAATTTAGCCCTTGTTCCATATTTAAAATGGGACCACCAAGACCGTTGATTTGTTTGCATGAGCTAAGGAGAATTACACAAGATTTTTATGTCTATGTATTAGTTGTAATATAAAATCAATCAATATTTGCATAGTGGAAGGGCATTTTGCGAATGCCCGCCTGACTAGCGACCACCCTCAAGTAGAACATCTGTCGCCAAGCACCTAACGGTGTGTTCCAGCAGCAGTCCTTGAGAGCCAGTGAAATTACAGGCAAAATGAGACTTAACAGGTATGTCTCAATGTGTTGGGCGCAGTGCAGTTCATCACTTGTGATGAAATGCATCTGTTATAGGCAGAGGATACCGCTTAACATCAGGTGGGCCTCGCGCTTGTTCCTTCACAATAACATAAAAAAAAAAAAACTTTAGGCGTCGCACGGGCCCACGAGGCGAGTAGTCGAATTCTCTACTTCAATCAGTTTCTTATACTTATTCAGTAACAACATTGTCTATGTACAAAGATTTTGATCCTTTTACTAACAAGAAACTTTTGAAGCAATGATTGCCGAGCGGTAATAGTGGACTCCCGTGCCGCAGGTCCACGGTTAAATCCCCAGCGACGCGACGGCTTGAGCTTTACCGCATGGTGGAAGAGCATTTTGCGAATGCTCATCTAGCTAGCTACCACCCTCAAGCTACCTTTTTTATAGCTTATGGGCCAGCCATTGACTACCTAACCGTAAGTAAAAGTGAGATATCGCTTGATGGTTGAAGTTGTTATTCAGGCTCAATGACAGTTTCAAAAGGGGCCTTCCCTTCCCCTTTTGAAGCTGTCATTGTTCAGGGTAACATAAAATTACTGGCTTTCAAGGACAGCTACCGATCAACACACTACCTGATTAGTATTGTCCTACCACCATGCAAAATGATATAGTTAAATCTTTCTAACAGCGGCAACTAAAAACGGAAATCACACCTGCGTCATAAAATAAATCTAAAAAAAGTGAAGGCCATCCGGCCGCCGCGCCGCCGCGCAGTCTCTACCCACTTCATGTAGACAAGACTTCCGAAGAAACCAGTTTATTGTCAACAGTCACTTCAAATATTCGTTCATGTAGTTTTTAAATTAAGTTTGGATTTACCCAGTCTGTAGTTATGATTTCCTGGTATTTAGAACAGGATCTAGATTGGATATGAAGGACTGCTGGAAATTGAGACAGTTCTTTGTTTCGATATACTCATTTATATATTTATTGTTTTATGTAGGGTAGTCAAATATGGTCGAAATAAGTAAAAGTTACTTAATAAGGATTGATGAAGGAGGATTATTTATATATAATTATTATACATTTTATTTAATATTCTGTGATTAATTGTCCAAATATAATAATTGTTACACTACTTACTACGTAATACGTTCATTTATGTAAGCCTGGTAGTTGGCTGGATCATTCGGACTGCCTCTGAGTCTCCAATGACTTATAGGATGTCTAAATGCTTTCATAGTAGTAGCTGTAGTGTTGTATATAGTTCGAAGTATTTTGTTAATAAAGGCATACCGCCGGATAAAAAAAATGTAAGCTACTATAATATAGATAAAGACATAAACGAAAACCGAACGGGGGTAGATTTAAATCGCTCCCGCCGCTCCTCAAGACGATGACACCCGCTTCTTCAGTCTACTCGTGACCACGGTCAATGCAACTTGATCGAAACGTCGAGGTTAGTCAAAATTATTTTGATGTTTAGTCGTGCGTAAAAAGACCCGTTTAGGATTTAGAAACATGAGCTTAGTTCACGAAAGTTTAAAGAAAAGTACTACATATATAGTAGCTTACCTCTTTAATGTTCTATCATATGATAGAAAATTAAAGTATAATGTTATAGGCAAGACGTGTTTTATCCATATCTTCTTGTTGGATGACGGTAATGGAGAATAAAGATGAAAATTGGCTAACTGTAAGTCAGTACACGATCTTTTAAAAGTAGAGTGCACGGAGCGCTTTCCATACAGACGTAGTTTCTTCATATTTTAAATACGTGTTCAAACTTGGTGAAACTTTGCATGTATGTCCTTGAGCTTAATATCTATGCTTCTGGTTTGCCAGATTTCCGTAAAATTAAGTATTATCAAAAATAATTCGAAAAATCTTTTTGTATGGGAATTGTTATTTTGACATTTAGGGATAAAATAATAAATAAATCGAAAAACTGGGAAACCAGAAGCATACATAGGCTCAGTATGCATACAAAATTTCAGTGAGTTTGTAAATTGATATACTTGGTATTTAAACAAAAGACTAAAATACTGGTTGGTTTTGATCATAATTTTAGAACAACATTTTAAATCGGTGTTTTCCACAGTGTTTTATGGTTATAAAGGGATTATAGTAGGAACATAATACCGAACATTCCGATACTAACTAGTTTAGTTAATGATATAGACCCTAAAAATTCACAGACAAAATTAAGAACTTGACAGCACTAAACGTAAACTTATATTTTTAATAAAAAATTGTAATTGTAAAAGTATTGTTGTGTTCTACTGAATAGGGTAGGCTATGGTGCATTTTTTTCTGTAATCTTAATACGTTGTCTTGTTACACGTTCTACCGACCCCAAACTAGTGTTTTAAGGAAGATGACGATTGTAAGTCGTTTTGTAAGGTACGTAACACAAAAACATTTGAAGTTTACCTGTAAGGGCTACGGAAGGTAAGTAAGGGATTGTTAATTTAGTAGTATCTGGAACATTGTTATTGATGTACCCGTGGGATAGCGGGCTAGAATGTCACCACCTTCTCTTCGCGTGGATGTTGTAAGAGGTGACTAAGGGTAAAAAACCGGAAGGTGATGAAGCAGTGATGGCTCAGTAGCATTGACTGCCGCGCAGCAGGTCGATGGTTCGAATCCTGACGCGGGCTTGAGCTTCGCATGCCGAAGGGCATTTTGTGGGTACCCGCCTGGCTAGCGACCACCCTCAAGTAGAAAATCTGCCGCCAAGCACCTAACGGTGTGTTCCGGCAGCTGTGCTTGAGAGCCAGTAATTCTAGGTTGAGCCTGTTAACACCTTCGACCACATCATCACTTACCATCAGGTTAGATTATGGTCGAAGGCATAACCATCAGCAATAAAAATAACGTTGCGCTGCAGCGTCTTCTAAGGAATTGTTATCTTAAACTACCCTCCCGAAACGTCTGCTAAGCGTTTATGGCAAATCCTCCCTGGATGGGGGAGGCTGTGTTCAGCAGTGGAAAACCAGCTGACACATTACAGTACAATATAAAACCATTTTAGTGCATGCATGTAAGTATTGATGCAATATTTTGCGAATCATATTAAAGAACCAAATGTGTACATGACCTAGTGGCATCGACCTTTAAGGTCGTTGTCCAGTGGACGATCGATGAAGGACGACGCCGCGCCGCTGGCATGGCGGTGCAGACGACACGACGTCGCGCCAATATAGCGCGTTTAGCTGGAAGCACACTGGAAATAAAAAAGGTAATTAAATGTTATATCTCTGAAGAAATTATAATACAGTAAGCACATCATTCAATAGTTCTATGAATGCCACCTTATTCCACTGAAGAAGTTATAATACATGCATGGTAAGTACATCGTTACATAAGTTCTTTGAATGTTTCTTTGAATTGATAGATTCAGGCGATACTTTTCGAAAACCCAGATTTTATAATAACAAATATATAAAAAATATTGTCAAATATTTTGTCTTGACTCTTCAAGCGCTCGATCGAGAAAAATTCACGATCTTGCGGTTGAAGAGTTATGATGTCCCGAGGATGCTTGGTGTAGAAGCGAAATGCGTCTTAAAATTCATTTATGACTATACGTCAGGTTAACAGGAAACTTAGGCGGAACGATCACTTGATATATATTTATATTGATGAAGTGTTGTCCTAAAATATTATATTATTATTTTCTTGAAATATTTGTTATTATTGCCTCCGAGTTATTTGTATACTAAATTTCATAAGATTTCATATATTTTCATAAGATGCATTATGCATCTTATGAAAATCAGTGGGCCCCAAATTATTCTTAGCCTGTATTTTGGTGCCCCGAGAAATGTGCTGGTCTAGTGTAATAAGTCTCACGGGTTAAAAATCTGTATAGGAAACTTTTCCCAGTCGCACAAAACAAATGGAGACAAAAAAATCTTTTTAAAAATAATAACGGTTTACAGATAAACCAACATCTTACTAATTTTATTCCGCTTGTGTGGAGTTGCTACATATTTATGTCTACTCGGACAAAAGACAAAAAAAATACAGTAGAAACATTTCTTTACTAAACTTTGATAGCATGGCCTCGAATACAACAAATGACCTTTATATAGTATTTAAAAAAAATACATTTGTAACATTTCATATATAAGAGCGGTGTGAACGCAGGGATCACATTTCCATTGATATTTAGCTGAACGAATTACTAATTGCTTCTGAATTGGTATTTAATCATCATGAGTTGAAAGGCGGCTAAATGAATTGAGTATATGTGTGCTGTATATTTATAACAATTTATAAATTATGATAATAAGTGTTAGTGGCAACTGCCGCGCTTATTATAAAAAAAAAAAAATCTATGGATGCGTAAGGATTAAATCGCTACTATTTATAATTATTTAATTTTTTTTTAAGTATTACTTATGTGTTTCCAATCATCGCGAAATCCCGAGAAAACATTATCTAACGGGATTTTACCGCTGCCTGAACGGAAACGATGTCGATTTTTTTATTTTTCACCGCTGCATAATGAAATATTTATATGTAACATTCAAATGAGGTTGATTGTCTATTCAAAAAGGTCGTCTGATTAATTCGGAAAGAACCGTAAGAAAATTTCAAAGTTAAACTTCAATGATAATGATACAAGACTGAAGATGGGTGTATTTTCTTTTACTTCTTATATTTTCCATAAAGTTTTTATTCCATTCTAATCCCTCTTATAATTAAAAGTGGGATTAATAATTATTTTATTATTCCGTTGTGATGCCACGGAGAAATAATTGTTTTTTGTGTACAATAAAGAATTTCAGTAAAAATAAACTAAACTTCTGATAGAAATAGTACATTGTACATCGAGGGGAGAAAAGGATCTATTTCTGTTCGAGAGTTTTGAGCCTGCTCTAGAACAGAAATAGAAATTTCTCCTTAGTGATACATAGTGCTTTATACTACACCTACGAGGAAAATAAAATCATTATACGTTTTCTCTTACTTATCTCGAGACTTCTTAGGCAGTAAGTTCTTTATGACTTCTTGAGCTGCATTTCTTATTTCTGGTGGCGTCATCATTATAAAATCGTCACTTTCACTATCAGCTGACATTTTGGAAAACTATTAAGAAAAATTAAAAGCGTACTGTTAAAATATCAATTTAATAAAAAACAAAATTTAACCAAACATAACAAATTGCCGCACTTTTTTTTCTCGTAAAGCAAAAAAAAGTTGCCAACCGTCTTTCATTGAAAATCGAGTACAAATAAAAATTACACCTTTTTTTCTAATTATTTGATATAAAACCTTTTTGAGATTGTATTTTGTTTATGTAAGCAGCTAAAAACAAAAGAACGCTACCAGGGCAGGTATGGATTTTCATACAACATTCCTTCACTGCTACGGAGTGAAGGAATGAAAATCCATATTACTTTCCCCGCCCTACATTTATAGGGAGATATGACGAACTTTATAACATGTCTTTAAACGAGTAATGAGACGCTCTCTGGGTGGGTGTGGTATAAAATAATTTAATTATTTTTGGAGTATTTATTTTATTTTATTTGGGGACATTTACCATTATCCCCGCGCTTGGCGTGCGTCTTTTGGGAATTGCAGAAGTGAAATTCTAGCCAGGGACGCATTGGGGATCTTTCTCGCTTGACCCCTAAGTTATAAGAAGCAGATCTAAAATACGCGGGTTCCAATCAGGCCCCCGCCTGATAGCCAACTAGATAGACATTTTTTTTTCAATTATTCTGCATACCCTGTGTTTTGCAGGTCCATGGTTCGAATCCAGCCGTGGGCTTGAGCTTCACCGCATGGTATAAGGGCTTTTTGCGAAAGCCCGACTGGCTGGTTACCACCCTCAAGAAGTATACCTGTTACCAAGCACCTAGAGGTGAGTTCCGGCAGCTGTCCTTAAGAGCTTGTAATTCTAGGTTAAGCCTGTTAACACCTTCGACCACATCATCACCTAATCAGGTGAGATTGCGGTCTAAGGCTTACCTATCAGGAACAAAGTCAATTTCTAAACTCTTATAAAAAATATTTCAATTATAAGCTTGTAGACATGAATTATGTATGATAAACATTTCAATATTGAGGTAAACATTTACAAAGAAACGAGTTTCCTTTTTCAGAGAAAAGCGATATTCCGTGAACTCGTTCCGGGTAAACAAGACATTTCTGGATCTCTGTGACCTTAAAACATATTTCTTTAGCTTTTATTCACGATTTCGACGAAACATACTATCGTCATCTGACATAATTTCTCGTAACGATGTTACTCTTACATGTTCTGTGTTATCAAAGAGTAGAGGAAAGCAAATCAGTTACAGAATAGGGAGGGGGAAATGTGGGATAATTTTTGATTTGCGTGTCCTCTCTATTCCTCTAGACTTTACAGAACAAGTACATAATACTACACAACGTACTCTGGTAGGTACGCATTTTGGATTTTTGATGCCCGATGAAAACATGTTTTTTTTTTTTTAATTTAATTGTGTAGGAACAAGCTCGAGGCCTACCTGATGTTAAGCGGACTAACCTCTTCCTATAACAGATGCATTTCGTCACAAGTCAAATTCATCTGTTGCTTATTGCACTGCGCCCGTCATTTTGAGACATAGTTGTTAAGCTCATGTGCCTGTAATTTCACTGGCTCTCAAGGACAGCTGCACATTCGAAAAATGC
Organism: Plagodis pulveraria; assembly: GCA_963890685.1. NCBI lineage: Eukaryota > Metazoa > Arthropoda > Insecta > Lepidoptera > Geometridae > Plagodis > Plagodis pulveraria. Next base: position 20,430,229 of record OY982969.1, read on the forward strand.
CCTTCCACCATGCGTTGAAGCTCAAGCCCGCGGCGGGATTCGAACCATGGACCTGGTGCACGGCAGTCCATAGCCAATGCCACTGAGCCATCACTGCTTCAAAAACTTCTGTAAATATTACTAAATGATGCGAACCTCTAAATTGTTGTCCCGATTATATAAGTACATTCTATCAGTCTTTTCGCAGTTGTATGTTACGATCATTTACAACATTCTGCCAGCCACCTATTTGTCGCTTTTTTCTCGTCTCTTCAATTAGCTAAAGGTAGTCTTTGCTTGTTCACAAATAAGGTCTCCATAGATAACTTCTAAGGCTTTGTAATCAATTTTCATGCTTTTTTTTTCCTGATAGCTTAGCCTTTGACTCACCCGATGGTAAGAGATGATGTGGTCAAAGATGTCGTTCAGGCTAACCTAGAAGTACTGGCTCTCAAGGACAGCTGCCGGAACATACAGTTAAGTGCTTGGCGACAGATTTTTCTACTCGAGGGTGGTAGCTAGCCAGGCGGGCATTCGCAAAATGCTCTACCACCATGCACATTGTTACCTTGATGAACTAGTATTATAATTAGTGTTTAAGCAATGTAACTTTTTGATCAATAAACAAATTATTATTATATCTAATTGTTATTCATAAACAGTAAAATATTACGCAAACAAATATTTTCCTCAATGCGAAGTCTTTCAATGTGTTTTTTATTTCGCAGTTTTTTTTCCTCAATGACACGTGCATTGTCCCAGAGTAACTTCATCAGCATACTGGTTTTAATTTACGTGGAAACGAAGTATCACTTAGCTTTGGACTTGTTTACCCAAAACCATTCGAAACGTTTCCTAATCTTAGTAAAAAAATCATTTTTTAACTAGAAAACTATTAGGTAAGTGATGATGTGTTGGAAGATGTGGTTCAGGCTAACCTAAGAACCTAGAATAACCTAGAACCTAACCTAGAATTTCTGGCTCTCAAAGACAACTGCCGGAACACAACGTCAGGTGCTTCTTCCGCACTTCGGAGGGCACGTTAAGCCGTCGGTCCCGGTTGTTGTCTTACGATGGCAGTCGTTACAGCATGGTGGTACAGCATTTTGAGAATGCCCGCCTGTCTAGCTACCAAGCCAAGTAGAAAATCTGTCGCTAAGCACCTAACGGTGTGTCCCGGCAGCTGTCCTTGAGAGTCAGTAATTCTAGACTAGCCTTAACAACATCTTCGACCTGACTTATCTTCAGGTGAGATAGTGGTCAAAGGGTAGCATAAAAGTCATAAAAATAATGCGATATTCCAATAAAACATAAACAATAATAACATTATTTAAACATACCGTACTGTATAAGACGGATTATCCTCTGCTGAACACAGCCTCTTCCATTATGGGGAGGGTTTACCATAATCCCCACGCTTGGCAGGGGATCGCAGTGTGAGATATCAGTGCCTCAGAAAGCGATGCTGCCCACCTTCTGGTGTGTTAACCTTAGTCGCCTCTTACGACACCCACGGTGAGAGATAGGTTGTGACCTCCTAGCCGTCACCCCACGGGCACATTTAAACATACGCTTATATAATTATGCTTAAATAATATTTTTTTTCAGTGTTTTATTTCTTCCCATCACTGGGAGTCACGCGGGAAATAAAACACTGCGTTACTATTGTTTTTGTAAATGCAGCCAATTATCTTATGCCAAGAAATGTGTCTCAATGATCCCCGGAGGTGATCTCGGCATCACTTTTCTAAATTCGGTCATCTGATATATATAAAATTGCTATGATCAAATAGAACATTTTAATTCTGCGGATTCTAAATGCGTGATGTTATTTTTATTTCTGTGCATGAATAACCAAAAGCCTATATATAAATACTGTGCTCGTACAGTATCATATTTCAAATATTTAATAGCTTTTGCTTGCGTAAAGATATTTTTACTCGTATACCTAATATTCGTTTAGAAGTTCGTGCATATATAATCTTAGACAGACCAAGGGGCCAACTCATCAAGACCAAGAGCAGCATGAAGCTGCACGAGAGCGTCCCGCACGCAGTCGTTGCAGTTTCACGGCATACTGGAACCTTCACATACTACGCAGATGACGAAGAAGACGCCATAGGACGGTTCGTCAGGAAGGCGATGTTTGCGACACCAAAAACCATCCATAATTACAACCTCAAAATGGCGATCAAAGATCGAAACAGCGTGGTAATGGAGACCCTGATGTTACAATGTGACGTGGGGGAATGACACAAAAAAGTAGGGTAATCTCAAATTGTAATCGTTGGCACGGGTATCCAGAGCGGTCAAGCTCACATAAAGGTGTTGTCTAGCGGCGGTGTTGTGTGTCGGGCCATCTTCCCTCAAAAATGGTTGAGGAAGGCGATGGCTTGGACATGCGTCAACTCGTGAACGGGTGCTGCTAGAGGACACTGGTCTGCTCTGGATGCAAGTGCTAATGACATTTATCGAAAAAAAAACTATTCTTTTAACACTGTTCTCTTTTAGAATGTTGCATGTTTCTATATATTGTAAGTATATAGATTGTAAATAAAATATGGTCATAATTAAATAAAGTCACGGACCCTGGAGTCTGTGGAGTGTAGATTTATATAATAAAAAAAGGGGCCAACTCTCACCTCTTATAGTAATAATAACTGCTTAATTTTGTACCTCCACGCTAATTAATCAAGCTTACAAACGGCAATACAATCGCTCGTCGTTTTGATGACTTCACAACAAAATCGTTCACTCTTTTCGTAGAATCTGACGTGACACTTAATACAGAGTACAATCCCACCAACTTATCTGTTCAGGTGGCAGAAAAAAGAACTACAAAATTCCTTCAAATTGTGACAGTTTGTAGTTGATTTCCTTGATCAGTAGCGCCCTCGAGAACTGCACAGTTAAGTTGGTGGTACTATATTACTGTTCCAACCACAAATCCGCCATGTTTATCCATCTTTCTAGCAGTGGATTTAAACTTGATTTCGACTATTTTACGATAAAAATGGGTTTAATTAATGTGTATATTACGTACTGTTTTTATATCCATTATTGTTTGAGCTAAATGCAACAAAATTATTTGATGAGTGAAACTATAAAGAGTTACAGACGGTTGTTGTACCTACATCGTACAATAAACTGACGTAAAACTATGATAAAACCGTTCCCTAACATCGTAGTTCGGAACAGTGTGTGCGAGATAATGCTATATTATAAACATGTTGTATCTCGCTTGCACATCCGCGATACATATTTAATTCGTTCTTGTAGGATTAAATCAATACTGCTTGACGCTATAGTGGGTCGGTGATAGTTCGTGTCTACGAATGATTATTTTAAGCATGAAACAAAACGCTCCGTTTTTATAATGTTGTCGTAAGAGGTGAGAGTTGGCCCCCAGAACTTGATCAGACAAATTTCTATACAGAGTGCTGACCGGCTGATAAATACTCCTTAATATAACCAGGTTTAATAACCAATCTAAATTGGCACCCAAAATCATTACCTCTCACTTGCACACTATAGTTTTCTTTTTACAGCTGACAGGCTAGCCTTTGACTACTATCTCACTCGATGGTAAATGATTATATCGAAGACATTGTTCAGCCTAACCTAGAATTACTGACTCTCAAGGACAACCGCCGGACCACACCGTTAAGTGTTTAGCGATAGATTTTCCACTCGAGGGTGGTAGGTAGCCAGCCGGGCATTAAAATGCCCTACCACTATACATGTGATGTGCAAGACGTCAGAGGTAATGATTTTCGGCGCCGTTTAGAATCCTTATTCCAGCACGGTTTAAATCATGCAAACACTGCTCTCGTTGAATAAATTGCAAACGTTCGGTTCATAATTGAAATGCGGTAATATGCACTATAGATTAAAGAAATATTCACTGTTTGCAAACAATGCGAACTGATCAGCAGCCGCGCGTATAGTCTGTTGTCTGTCAAATTGCTTCTACGCAATTAACCCAAAATAAACTCGACTTCAATTATCGACATTAGTAGTACTACATTTTAATGCATTCTTTAGTGAACAAGATTGTTTTTCGTATAACATTCTAACCACAAAACCAAAAGTTAGTAGTATATTACTACTGATGTAATGGAATACTACTAGTATGTAAAGTAATGATGGCTGAGCGGTAATAGCTATGGACTGCCATGCCGTAGGTCCCAGGCTCGATCCCCACCGCCAGCTTGAGCTTCAACGCATTGTGGAAGGGCACTTTGTGAATGCCTGTCTAGCTACCACCCTCAAATAGAAACTCTGTCGCCAAGCACTTAACAGTGTGTTCCGGCAGCAGTCCTTGAAAGCCAGAAGAATTACAGAAACATGAGACTTAACAACTGTTTATGTCTCAGAGTGACGGGCGCAGTTCAATTCATCACATGACGAAATGCATATGTTATAGGCAGAGGTTAATCCGCCGGTGGACCTCGAGCTTGTTCCGTTACTATAACATAAAAAAAAAACATTTCAAGGCATTAGTTTGGAAACAAATAATGGTTCTACGAATAAAAGTCTACCACAACACAACGACAAAATTCTCCTGATCTATCTGTCAAAATTTGAGTTTGACGTTTGTACATACGCTGCACTAGCTGTTTTCTGTGAGCGTTGCAGCTGGAGGTGACTTCACATGACATCAAATTGCTATCGTGGTGTCGCAGTTTTGTACATTATGTACCGAAATTTTGCGTGCAAACAAGGCAATTAGGGCATATTTCCGTGATTTTAACCATAGAGTGGGTTTAACCTTTTTTAGTGGGAACTAATTACATAAAGATAATGCTAACGACTATGGCGTGGCGGGAAATTCAAAATTTTGTTGTTAGGACACCGAACTATACCTGATTACGGAATACACGAGTTTTTTGTTGAGATTTTTAACATATCTAATATACTTAATTATTAAGTACTTATTGAATTAATTATATTTGTTATGTATAAACGTAATTTTCAATATTTTCAACGGTTTTAGGAGTAACTTGAATGATTCCCTAGAATCATTGGTATTCAATAACTTTCAAGATAATACGAGCAATTTTCTTTAAAAATGCGCACACCATGAGCTGCATGAATTAGAATGGTTACCAAACTTTATACTTACAAATACTTAAATGTTAAATGTCCTATCACAGACATAAGATTCTTCCTCCAGTAGGTACTATTAAAAATATTAATAGTGTTGAATTACAATGATTTATATATCCAAAGTGTTTCCAACCAGGTTGTATTGTTGGGTTCTTTCAGGAGAAAATATGTAGATTAATATGTAAATTTCTACCCTAAAACATATTTAATTACTATTTGAGTCGAAGTCCATGTTCGCCCAAACGCTGCCGAAATGGGTAAATACTGAATGTTTCTAGGTCAAGATGTGATGAAGAGATGGGCAGTGTTAAAATGTATACAAACAGAGCTCAGTTTTACGTTCATAGCCCCTACTACTACCAAATAAGATGTTTATCGATATGAGAATCGATGACACCTGCAGAAGTGTGATAACTGTGTCGCAGATGTCAACGCCCTCCACCGGAAGTTAGACAAAGTTCCTTACTAAAAACATTGAAAAAAGTATTATTTAAATTTGAACCTTAATTCGTAGATAAAATAGGATTCGAAAACAATGAATATACAATGAAATAGAACGGGGAAAGTACAAGCAGAAAAATATGTTTGAATAAGTGTGTATTAGTGTGAGTTGAAAATAAATGAGGGTGTGTGTGTTTGTATGTTAGGGTGTATGTGTGTGTGTGTGTGTGTGTTTATGTGAGGGAGTGTGTGTCTGTGAGGAAGTGTGTGTGAAGCGACTATTTCAATACTATCAAGAGTTCTTCAGTCTCTTGATAGGTTAATGTCTGAAGCCATTTGATGCATTTGGTTTTGCATTCATGTAATATAAGAGGGTCAATTTTTAATTCTTTATTTACCTTATTGTACAGCAGCGAACTAATAAAGTGATAATGCCTACCCGCTACCGCTGTTCGTTTCTTTTCAGGATAACATACAATATCAAACCTACGTTTGGTATAGAGTGTCCGATCGAATGGAAGTTAAGAATGTTTCCTTGATAGCGTATGGAGGATAAAAAGTTGTCTAACGGAGAGGACTTGGCACAGCGAGTATAGTTCAGTAGTCGGGAATCAAATCCAATATATACGCTCGCACTGATGTATTTTTATTAAGTAAATCCTTTCCATGTGACAAAAAATGTCACCATACGTTTTGGACTAAAGTTGCCATAATATAGATGACTTGATATTTTCGAAGTGGGTTAAAACTTGTAATATCTTTTTGAAGCCCTCATCTCAACTAACAAGATAATTATATTTATATTCCCAAATTGTAATACAGAAGGGAAAAAACCCATAAAGGAAATACGCAGCTCTAAATAATTCCATTCGTTGTTATTTTGTAAATTTAACATTATTATATATTAAAATATCCCGTGGGTTGCCGGGTTAGAATTGCACCTCCCCATATCTTCCCGTGGGTGTCGTAAGAGGCAACTAAGAAAAAATACTGGAAGGTGGGCAGCAGCGCCTTCTAAAGAACTGCCAACTTACACTGCGATCCCCAAGCCACCTGCCAAGCGTGGGGATTATGGCACATCCCCTAAATAGGGGAGGCTGTGTTCAACAGTGGACGATCCGGCTGATACAATATATATTTAAAGACAATATGTCGAGTATTAGGTGTATTCGTTACCAGTCACCACATTAATTAATTTTTAAATTTACTTATAATATATCAATTATGTACAATACAACTATGAAAAAAGCAGTGATGGCTCAGTGGCATTGGCGCAGCAGGTCCATGGTTCGAATCCCACCGTGGGCTTGAGCTTCACCGCATGGTGTAAGGGCATTTTGCGAATGCCCGCCTGGATTGCGACCACCCTCAAGTAGACAATCTGTCGCCAAGAACCTAACGATGTGTTCCGGCAGCAGTCCTTGAGAGCCAGTAATTCTAAGTTAGCTTGAACAACATCTTCGACCACATCATCACTTACCCTCAAATGAGATAGTGGTCACAGGCTAGCCTATCAGCAATAAAAAAGTATTAAAAATTTACATAATGATCGTCTGAAAAGGAGTTCACCTTTAAAAACTGTCCCTCCCAGTGGGTGAACTCAGGGTACCTAGATAATTCCAGATTCCAACGGACGCGGCAGTCTTTTATGAAGTTTTTAAATAATTGTTTACCAATCTTCGCAACCTCAGTTAAAACAAACGCTGTTTTTATCATTGGTTATTTCCACATAACATAATTATAATACATGTTTACCTAAAAACAGGGCACCTATCGTATCATGTTATAGGTATGGGTAATACCGAAATGTTGAGATAAAGCGGACATTTTATCCTTATTTACCACACATTTTGTTTCTCACCAGATAAGGGTGGAATATCTACCACAATGTTTACATTGCTTTGTATTGAGTTTTCCTCATTGAAATGCCTATTTATTTATTCAGGACTACTGGCTGTATTGTTAAAATACGTTAAAAAGAATGGCCCCGATTTCTTGCCCGTTCTTCGCGCAGTGGCTCTATATATTTTTTTTTGCTGATCGTGGCAGTACAATGTAGAATATTTCAATACTTAAATTTGTAAGTCGTTGACGTTCATAAGAACGTCGTAGACGCCTAAATTGAATAAATGATTTTGACTTTATTACGTTTTAAAGTTAATTTGCCTTTAACTTTAAAACTTTTACGTTAGTTATTTGGGTTCAAACATAATTTAAGTAATTAAAACTTATCATATGCAATAGAAGTCTAGATGCTTGCTTTGTATGCTTGTGTTAAAATTAAATATTCTCCACATTATATTGTTGTGATATTAAAGCCTTAAATTAACCTTCTTTTTTATTTAAATCGATGGTGAGACTCGAAAAGCACGACCGTTTTTATATTTTTTCGGTAAACAACGGATTAAATTACCAATGTTTTCTCATTAAACTCAGTTTTTATATTTTTTCGGTAAACAACGGATTAAATTACCAATGTTTTCTCATTAAACTCAGAATCAATCATTTGCTCGATTTACATAAACACGTGTTCATTGCGCAATTTTAAATTCGCTGTTAGGTAGGGTAGACCGGGGGCAATAGTAACACTTTTTGATTTTCGTTTGATTGAACAAAAACTACTTATATTTTTCAGAATATGTACTTATATGTAACCAAAAATCTATATTCAAAACCTACATAGATTTCTGTTTAATTTTCTTCAAATGTTTACGTATCTAAGTGAAAATTTAGTAAGAATCATACAAGGTGCAGTGTTACAATTGCACTGTACTCCAGGTCAATTGTAACAAAAAATATGATTCTTAAAAAAACACTATTTTGTAATCAGAGATAGCTGCACTATCGTTTAATTGCTTTCTTATAATATATTAATCAGTCTCTATAATTAGGAACTTAAATATTCAAAATAATCTTATGTTATTAACGCAACAAAGTAACTAAATTGAACATAAACCCTGTTTTAGCTCTATACAATAAACAAAATTAAATCTTCCTATTCCTAAAATTAGTTTGGCTTCAGCTCTGCTATATAGCTAAGGATTTGAACGTACATCAATATATTTCGATATATACATACATATAATCAACAAAATGAAGTTTGTATGGTGTTACAATTGACCCATGGTACAATTGCCCCCAGTACTTAATATATTATTGAAAATGTTGTGCTCATTTTTGCTAAAATTATTTGAAGTTATAGAAATATTAAATTTGCATGTTACAAACGATTAAACATTACTTTTGCTGACCAGGGGGACGAGGGGGGGAGTGTTAAATAATTGTAATAAATCTGCTTACGTAATACTTGAATGGCCCCTTAACAAAAAAATTAAATGACAAATTTAACAACCGTTCCTTTTAGAAGTCAGTATTTTTTTTATCCTATGGTCAGTTGTAACACGAGGTCAATAGTAACGTTACTATTGACCCCAACAATCATGTTACGTTTGCCCCCAAGGTGCCGTTTTGGCGATTTGGCATAATAACTCAAAAAAACACAGACAATAAGGCATAAATTATACTCAATTGCTATGTTCAATACCATAGAAAAGGTGTGATAACAATATTTATTCAAAAATTCGTGCTACGATAGAGTAATAATTTAATTACACGAGAGACAAAACTTACCTTGACGAGGTGAAATTCAAAAACTCCCGACCAACGCGTCCGTATCGTCGTGATCACGCCGCCGACTGGTGAACGAGTCCAAACCTGTTCGACGCTTGGTCTGACGTTCGCTCATCATATGCAGCATGAATACTTATAGAGATATTTACAGTGTTACTATTGAAACGTGGTACTATTGCCCCCGGTCTACCCTAAATATTATCATTACAAGGTCCATCCAATTTATATGTTATCAGTTATTTGATATTTCAAACGTGTAGGAGTCGAATTATCTTCGTACGTGCTCGAATAAAAATATAATGCGCCGCCATTAGTCATCAAATATTATATTATAGAAACTAACGTGGTTTTCACTCATTAGTAAATAATACGGGATAACTCACGTGAATAAGTCGGATAGCTTCGACTATAGTTTTCAGCAAGACGTCAACGCGGGCGTCCCAAGCTCTCCTTGAAAAAGACCACCGGACTTGGTCGAAACTATAGTCGGAACTATCTGACTTATTCACGTGAGTTATCCCGTATTATTTACTAAAATAGTCATCAAATAGTTACAAAATCGTTTTAAATGATTTTAAAAGGAAAAAAACCTGATATTTTCTTTGCCATGAGTGAATCGTGCCCGGCTCGTTTGGAGCTGTAGTGGAACAACTCGAAGAAGATAAAAAGTCTGTTAGTCTGTCCTTGAAGCAGTGATGGCTCAGTGGCATTGGCTATGGACTGCCGCGCAGCAGGTCCATGGTTCGAATCCCGCCCAGAGCTTGAGCTTCACCGCATGGTGGAAGGGCATTTTGCGAATGCCCGCCTGGCTAGCGACCACCCTCAAGTAGAAAATATGTCGCCAAGCACCTAACGGTGTGTTCAGCAGTCCTTAAGAGCCAGTGAAATAACAGGCAAAATGAAACTTAAGAGGTATGTCTCAAGGTGATGGGCGCAGTACAGTTCGTCACTTGTGATGAAATGCATCTGTTATAGGCAGAGGATACCGCTTAACATCAGGTGGGCCTCGTGCTTGTTCTTCACAATAAAAAAAAAAAAAAATACGGTCATCGGGTTATCCGATACGATCGTTATAAACGGATTGGTAGTTATTTTTTTATCGTCAGCATGTGTGTGTGCTAATAAAAGTTCTCGAGTATGCTATTATTGCACATTATATATCTATAAATTAATAGCAGTTAGGTAGGTACCTTATTTTTCTTATTTTCTGTTGCCAATTAACCTTTATTAAGAAGCCGTTGAATAATAGAGGGTCTCGAAAGGTTATGATAGTGGAACGACATTTAGAAGCAGTTAGTGCACATATAGGTATTTAATTGGGCGTTTCCCCCATGCGAGTCCTAGATAAAACTTTAAGATTGTCTTTTTGAAGGTTAGGTACGGTGCTGCTAGAGAACACCGGTCTGCTCTGAATGCTAGTGCCAATGACTTTACCGGAAAAAAAAACTTTTCTTTCAGCACTTTTCTCTCTAAGAATGTATGTTTTCTATTTATTATTTCTAGTAATAATTAAAAAAAAAAAATCACAATTAAAAAAAGGCACGGACCATGGAGTCTGTGGAGTGTAGATTAATAAATATAAAAAAAAAGCTTAGATACGCCATTGAACTATATATACTAGACGCGACGACATCTCAAACGAGGATAGTCGACCAGTGCAGGTAAGCCGGCCGGCATACTCTCCCCCACACGCAGCTGGGGAGTTGTAGAGACTACGCGCGCTTTCCGTTTGAAAATTGTGTATTTTGGAGAGTATGCCGACCGGCTTACCTGCACTGGTCGGGTATTCTCGTTTGAGGTGTCGCATATATAGGTAAATGAGATACGCTATAGGTTTTTATAATAGCCATGGTAACTGTATGATGTGACTTCCTCATTAAAAATCGTAGCATTCACCTCAAAGATGTTTTTTTTTTTTTTTTTTTTTATTAATATATATCTACACTCCACAGACTCCAGGGTCCGTGCCTTTTTTTAATTATGACCTTATTTTATTTACAAACTAGATACTTACAATATATAGGAAACATGCAACATTCTAAAAGAGAACAGTGTTAAAAGAACATTTTTTTTTTTTTTCCGATAAATGTCATTACCACTTGCATCCAGAGCAGACCAGTGTCCTCTAGCAGCACCCGTTCACGAGTTGACGCATGTGCCAGCCATCGCCTTCCTCAACCATTTTTGAGGGAAGATGGCGACCCGACACACAACACCGCCGCTAGACAACACCTTTATGTGAGCTTGACCGCTCTGGATACCCGTGCCAACGATTACAATTTGGGATTACTCTACTTTTTTGTGTCATTCCCCCACGTCACATTGTAAGAGGGTCTCCATTACCACCTCAAAGATGTTTGTGTCTTGGAGTCCGAACATAACCCATTCGCCTCTTTTCACCGTTACTCCCTTAGTGATACAACTCTCGATAGATTAGATTGAAATCATCGTCATGTTCCCACTCTTATCCCGCTTATTAGCGCTTGGTACAATATGTTCTCCTTTCTCTAACAACACAAAGTATAGCACAAGGACTTAATTATAAGAAGTGTTGGCTTCGACATTATAGCTGTTTTTTTTTCCAATGTTATTGTGACGGCACTAGCTCGAGGCCCACTTGATGTTAAGCAGACTAACCTCTGCCTATAACAGATGCATTTCGTTATAAGTCATGAATTGCATTGCGCCCGTCACCTTGAGACATAGTTGTTGTCTCATATGCCTGGTTGTCTCATTTACACTGGATCTCAAGGACTGCTGCCGGAACACACCGTTAGGTGCTTGGCGACATATTTTCTTTTTGAGGGTGGTCGCTACTCAGGTGGGCATTCGCAAAATGCCCTTCCAGCACGCGGTGAAGCTCAAGCCCGCGGCGGGATTCGAACCATGGACCTGCTGCGCGACAGTCCATAGCAAATGCCACTGAGCCATCACTGCTTCAAAATAGTTGCCTTCCTCACGACTCCATGCAACTGCTAGTTCTGCACGGCGCGAGAGTGGGTCTCACTAGGTCGGCAATCTCGACCAATACGCGTGAGTACAGTCGGTTATTGAAAACATTAATTAAGAATGCTTAGTATTTAAAATATGTCGAAACTGCGTTTGTATGGAAAGCACTCCGTGCACTCTACTCTTAACTTTGTAGCCTTGCATAAAAAAATTGTCTGTTCCTAATTGCATAACCCAGTGGAATAGTTACCAGAACAATCTATAATGAAAATACAAAATTGCTAGACCTTATTAATCTATTGTATATTTTCTAGACACTTATGAGACTGACTTTATGACTTATCAACCATCTTAAGCTTAATGAAACCTTTTTCACATTGTACTTATAAGGAGGTTCACTGGAGCTCAAGTTCAGCAGGTCAATGATTCTATATACCATCAAGTCTACGAGACTGAATTGGACCTTGTTTGGGTGGCTATGAACTCAGTCCAGAGGTGAGCCTAAGGCTATGCCTAAGGTCAAAAGTGTCCTTGATCTCAATTTTCTAGACTCTTACAATTGTTATCCCGGCAAATAATTCCATTGACTTGTTATTTTATTAAAATGTTAGGGTGAAAAAAAGTAATAATGTAATAAACACTCAGCTCAAAAATTAAGGCTTTGCTTGCTTTTTTTTTATTTTATTTTTATGCCTGATAGATTAACCTTTGACCACTATCTCACCTGATGGTAAGTGATGATATGGTCGAAGATGTTGTTCAGGCTAACCTAGAAGTACTGGCTCTCAAGGACAGCTGCCGGAACACACAGTTAGGTGCTTGGCGACAGATTTTCTACTTAAGGGTAGCTAGCCAGGCGGGAATTCGCCAAATACCCTACCACCATGCTATAACGACTGCCATCCTAAGACAACAACCGGTACGTGCTCTCCGAAGCACGGAAGCACTCAGTAGTGATGTCACTAGCGGTCACTCATGACCGTGGCGGACGTTGCTTAACTTAGCTGATCGGTTAAGAACAGCTAAGCAAACTTTGCTACGAGCGCTTCAAAACCTATTACGACGCGGTACTTACTTTGAAGTCATAATGACTGGACATATCTCTATCACGAGGCAGGTCATGTAATGTATACTGTGGGACGGACTGGCAGGTACTTCCGAAAAGGGAGGAAGGCTGCAACATAAACCGAGACCGCTGTCACTGTCACAGCGACGAAAGGTCGCTGTGACAGCGATAGACGTTATCTCTGACATTCACACGTTTTGATAAAATTAGTCTAGCTCACAAAATACTACGATGATGTCTCGCTTTATTGTGTTTGACTGAATACACTATTGTTGAGATATATCGAAAACTCTTCTTTCGGTGTAAAAGTACGACTTTTGTTTGTGGTTGCCTTATTAAAATCATTAGGTATGTGTGAGAAGACACTACGCCAAATCGATTTCTGCTCGACGCTAAGAGCGCGGCCACAGATTAAAAAGGACCAGAAGGATCACTCTGTAAAGCCATTCCAATAAATAAGCGACTCTAGCTACGAAGCAATAAAGTGCACTTCAGCTCGCAATATTTACAATATTTATATGCACCTACAAGGCTACTCTCTTTCTATCGCATAGCTCTGATCTCTTCTGACGCAGCATGAACCTTAGAATAATTCCGTCAGGACGGATATGCCTGTAGTTTTGTACCTAAAACGCGGAGTGCGCCAACCCTGGCGCAGCGTACGATTCTCCATCCCTATGTTCTTCCTGGGCGATAGCTAGCTAGGGGACCAGTCACAAATGCCATACAACCATACTATAAAAACTGCCATCTCATCGCAACTACCAGGAGTGACGTATTAACGTACCCCCCCCCCCCCCCCCCCCATCCAAGCACGGCAGCGCTCAGTAAATCCCACTGACAGTCATGACCATCCAGGTCATGACAGCAGCGAATGTTACTCGGTTAAGAACGACTCGCCAATCCCTCAATACTCTTACAGACCCACCAACTTACCTGTTCAGGTGGCAGAAAAAAGAACTACAACATTCCTTCAAATTGTGACAGTTTGTAGTTGATTTCCTTGACCAGTAGTGCCCTCGAGAACTGCACAGTTAAGTTGGTGGTACTATAGATATAGTGGACGCCTGGACGGGGCATCGCCCGTTATTGCATACATATAATACATGACCTCAACTTTATAATTATGATGAAATACCTGTTACGAAAAAATTAATTTTTATCGGTATTTGGTAACAATTAGGTAACAATACTATGTAATTATGACATAACAAAGAAATAACATTGTCTTTGGATGATTATTTTGTATATGTCATTCGGGAGAAGTCACGAGACAATCGCCTTTCGATTTCCTCGCATATCCAAGCTATTTGGTACTGTGTCTTAGTAAATACGTGAAAACTCTTATATTTACTCCTTATAATATCTGATGATGCTACTGCGACAAGGTGTTACAATGTCTTCTATATACATACGAGTATACATTTTACTTCTTCCTCGGGTGCAATAATCACAAGGCATCTGAATCTGTAAACAACGAAAGACAAATTTAATTTTGAATCTGAAAAACAATATCGATAGCATAAATTCTGTCTTGTTTAAAGTTGAAATTCTTTTTCTCAATCGCAAATTGTGATTTGTAAATGAAATGCTGCCAAGAAACGCAGGAACTGCTTATTAATCTGTGTCGCGGTGCCAAAACTCTGTCAAAACAAAATATTTGTATGAAGGCATCGTCAGAAAATGGGTGACTCAGATGAAAAAGACACACCCTTATCGCAATAATAGCCAATAAAGCAGTAAATATATGTATACCCATCGTAATAATTATTCTAAGTGTATACCATGAAGGTATTGCAACAGAAGATCAATCATTAAATTAATTAAAAAAGTAAAAACCCGACTGCAAATTATTTATTTTCGTTAAGCGTTTTTACGTTTTATTAAAATTTTCACTGCAAGTTATAAAATTTTGGAATCGTTTTTAAAGCCCTTCATTTTGGTACCGTATACTCGGTGGGTTTGAAAAAAAAAAATTCTTCGCTCAATTTGGCGTCTAAAATACACCGGTTTGGTTTTTTTTTTAATTTTCTTAGTGTCTCTTGCGCTATCAAGACAAACCTAATGATATCTCATACATTAAAATCGGTTAAGCCGTTTAGAAGTTATGATGGAATAAAGAAACTGACAAACATACTTACATGAAGCCTGATATCACAGCACTCCTTTTTTTGGGCAGTCGTATTTAAAACAGGAAAGTTCTTATGTCTCATGTGCTTGTTATTTTACTGTCTCTCAAGGACCGCTACCGGACCACACTGTTAGGTGCTTGGCGCCAGATTTTCTACCTGAGCGTGGTAGCTAGCCGGGCGAGCATTCGCAATATTATGTATCTTCCATGCGGTGAAGCTCAGCGGTGGGGATCGAACCTGCGGCACGGCAGTCCATAGCTATTACCGTTCGGCCATCATTGCTTCACAATCCAAAACCTACGAATAGAAATAATAAAAGAACTTTGAGAAGATAAAACGCACTTGTGAGGTCAAAAGGATGATCACCTCGGACAGCGCGCCGTCTGTTGTCTGAGGTGACAGCTGTACAAATGAAAGGAAAAAATACTATGAATTATGAACATTTCAATAACGGTTTAGGATAATGCAACTGTATGTTTTTGATCAAGAACTTATGTAAGTGGATGGAGGTACGAGTATTATAGGTTAGGTGCATTTAGAATTGCATTTTTTAAACAATCAAATCGGTTAAATTTTATGCCCTGCGATGTGGCATAAATCTGATCACTTTATTTTTATTAACTTTAATAAAAAGCATGTCTATGAAACGTATTTTCTTAGATTAGTATTTTTACGAAAAATCAATGTAGGATATATAATTTCTTAGAGCCAAAATATAATTACCAATATATAATACGGTTACACATTAGACACAAAAATAGCAATATAACCTAATTTCAGTTATTGAACGGGAGTCAATCTATCTATATTTAAATTATGCTCAATTGTGATAAACTTAAAAAAAATAAAAATCTTTGAAAATATCTTTAATATGTTATTATTTAAACGACAAAAACGCTTCTGCCGATCTGTCACTTACGTAATTTAAACAAATATTGTAATAATTTTATTATATAGTATGTAAGACATTGTCAAAAGAAGTTTAAAATAATGGCCCCGAGTTTCTTGCCCGTTCTTCTTACAGTCGCTCTTTTTTCCTTTTTTTACTGAGCGTGGCAGTACAATGTAGAATATTCTAACATTAAATTTTGTGATTGACTTTCATAAGAGCGCCGTAGACGCCTAAATTGAATAAGTGATTTTGACTTTGACGCTAAATAATCTCAACACATTTGTACTAAGTTCCTTGGTTATAATGAAACTGTATCCAAGATTAAAAAACATATAGTGAGGATCTTATACATTGAAATCAACTTTATTATACCTAATTCCCTGATATGCATGTGCTCTTCTCAAACGCAATAAATTTAACTTTATTTTATGGCGTCATGGCGTCAGTTGACGCGTTGACACACCCTCGTTTCGGCCATGGCAAGTGTCGACATTGAGACAGGAATAGCTGCGGATGTGATATATCGTCCTATTTTGCAGATAGTGGGACATGGTTGCGGGACCACATTGATAAGGAAAATAAAAACAAACCTATGCGGACCTAAATAATTTTGGGTCAGTTCAGGGCAGTTAATTTCGGCCATTCGAATAGTATTTTCAGTTTTGCTTCGTTATAAACGGTAACGTTGAATTCCCTGCTTTCAGTCTGCTGGTCACTTTGAAGGTGACTCCTTATCAGAGAATGAATTTACGGATTCAGGAAAAATATGTGTTATGTACCTACATACGGACGTATCGGCCACAAATGAGCACTGAAGGTTTATTCATAATCGCTTGTGTAGTGGGTCAAAAAATCTTCAGTGCAGCGGTATCCTATGCCTATATAACAGATGCATTTCGTCACAAGTGATGAACTGCACTGCGTTCATACTGGTTCAAGACCTGCTGCTGAAAATCACTATTAGGTGCTTGCTAAAAGATTTTCTATTTGAGGGTGGTCACTAGCCAAATGGGCATTCGAAAATATCCTACCACCATGCTTTAACGTCTGCCCTAAAGAACAACCGGGACCCACGACGGCTTAACGCACCCTCCGAAACGGAGGTTTATGTTGCTCTATGTATCCAAAGCATAGAACCAAGTTCATATCAATAGTTCACCCGTCCAAGTCATGACCGTAGCGGACGTTGCTATGCAAGCTCCGCTTAGAGCGCATCGAACTATATAACTGTAAACTAAACTAAAACGTGCAACGAAAGGAATCAAGTACACGAAAGCGGAGTGTGAACCCGCCACCACATGGATGGTCTATACCACAATCTACATGAATCTTTCCTATGGCAATAATCTCCTACTCAATTTTGGATAATCAGGGCCGGGACAGAAATAGCAGCAGAAGTGGGACATCCAGTAGCCGTGTTTACTGCAGCTGATATCGGGACAAGGTTGCAGGACAACACTGATAAATAAACGAGGAAAATGTTCTTATAAATTTACTTGCGACAAAAAAAGACAACAAGGTTTTACCCCTGTGCAACAAGAACTTTATGTCTGGGAGGCATCTATGGTTCAGCTCACTATCTTCTCCATATCCAATCATAGCTTTCGAATAAAATTACGTGTCATATAGTAATTAAACAACTTTAAACGGTTTAAATCGCGTATATTTATCATTATTTTTGTCCCGACGTTTCAAACACTTTGCAGTGATCGTGGTCACGGGGTGACTAATTGGTATTATTTGTCACATGAGTTATTAAGAAAATTATATGGTCTACCGTCTGAAAATTTTTATATTAATCATAACTTTCCCTATTCACGCAGTATTCGCTCACAGTGTCCAGAGGTCTTGCAGATTTGTGTCGGCCTTGAGATTTAATTAATTTGATGACAGGATCCCAAGCAGGTAGTACTTGCCAACCATCATCTCTATTGAAATTTGGGTATTTTTTGATTTCAATAGCCTCGCGTAACATTCTTTGGCATAAACCGGGTCTCTCTGGCGAGGATTTGTGGATTGTCGAACCGAATGTAGTGGTTGGTTTAAAGTTGTTTAATTACTATGTGTTAATCGCGAAAACCTAAGACAACATTACGTGTCATAGTTTATTATTGACCTACTTGTCACAATGCCTAAACTACCTAAGAAGTATTAAATAAATATACTGGCTACAACTCACGGTGTTAGGTCGTAATCTCCGGTGCTCGAGCAGTTCTACGAAAAAGAAAATTATTTATGCTCTTTACGCATCTTTACTGCTCGAACACCAGTCGGAGATTTCGACCAAGCACCGTGAGTGCTAGCCCATATATTTAGTAAATAATTATGTCAACTCACGTTAGTTTTTATGAAAAGATTCCTAAGAACTGCTTGTCCATTATATACAATTAGTATGACATTATGTCAGGGGTTCCGAACGCTTATAAATATTTTGTGTGACAGATGTCAAAGTGACGGCTATAATGTCATATTCCTCGATGTTCATTCGGTAACGGCGGTGTGGATCGAACCATAGACCTGGCACGGCAGTCTATAGCTATTAACGCTTGTCTATCATTGCTTCGTTAACTATTATGTCCTTGTTCCTTAGGAGTAGGTACATTTTTATTCATGCACTTGAAAATAATAGTCCCCTTTGTATGGGTGGTTGTAATGTCCATGTTGGCATTTCATAGTGGAATCACGAAAATGATGGCCTCTAAGTATATAAACTCAGATCGGCTCGCATAAAATTTTAAAGTTTCCTGGCCCGTGTAAAATGTGGAAGGAAGCACTGCTGTTCATCGTGACACTATGACGAAACTAAGTTTGTATGGAAAGCACTACGAAAACACAACCCTCAGTTTTTTTTATTCCTTATAGGTAAGCCTTTGACCACAATATCTCCCGATGGTAAATGATAATGTGGTCGAAGGTGTTAAAATGCTTAACCTAGAATTATTGGCTCTCAAGGACAGCTGCCGGAATACACTGTTAGGTGCTAGGCGACAGATTTTTGTCTTGAGTGTGGTAGCTACCCAGGCTGGCATTCGCAATATGCCCTACCACCAAGCAATTTTCACTTGCCTCTGTAGATAATTTTGTCTCTCGTATGTGGATAAGATCAGAGGACAAAAATGTTACCTCAAGTCCACGCCAGGCCTGCTGGTGAAGTATTGAATCAAGAGCTTACAGCTATGTAAGTATATGGTCTTCTTCTTATTTTTTACATTTTTGCCATAATATAATAAACAATTTATTTCAGGCAACTTAGCATTATAAATAACACAGGCCCATAAAATATATACCTTAAACTAACATATATAATAATTTATATGATGAAATTTAATCACGTTTTTCTGCTGACGCGATGCGCGAGGCGTCAGGTATCCGACCGAGGAAACGCCGGTACTTGACACCCTTCGGCCAAAATTCAGGTTCCATGAATTTTTGGAGTTCGCGAGTCGGCACTCTCACCACAAATGACTTGAAGGTCACGTTGTGACGAGACTCCAATCGCTGAACTATTGGATTTATATTCGTTTTGAGCGCGATGTACTCCACCAGGTCTTCAACTTGCGTGGTGTTGTGCAAGCGAGAAACGTAAAGCTGTGTTGACGGCAACTCTGGGCGCAGCAGATGGTTATCGCCGGTAGGTGCAGTACCACTCTTATTCTGAGAGGAGTTCTTCTTCTTCTTTTTCCTCTCTACTTTTGTGTATCCGTCTTTATCATATTGGCTGTTTTGCGGGCGCAAAGGCACAGCCTTACGAACTGGGTCGCAGTGACCCAATTTTTCTCTCCTTCCCTCAGTTCGATCCGGGGTATGTCTGGCAACGACAGCGGCGTAAGCGCGTTCCGGCGTGGACGCGGAGACGCATGACGTTATCGGCACGAAGGGGGCGCGGGGTGCGGGGCGCGGTGCATCGGTCAGCGTCAGCGGCGGCGGCGGTGTGGTGACGACAGCGGGCGGCGAGTCAAATTTTGCTGACTCGAAACTCGACGACACGTTCTTTCTACCACCGCGATGTACGTTAATGTTATTGGCCTCGGGTGACCTACTTACTGAAATAATGTTTTTCAAAGCCATTACTTCAGCACGTAGGTCACTGATGGTGGTTTCAGAGGTCTCTAACTTACTCGAGATTTGGCTCATATTGCTCTTCAGAGCCGTGACGTCCTTTAACAGCCTCACGCAGTTAAGACTCTCCCACGGAACTGAAGGCAAGCGGCCCAACTCCTTCGCACAAAATTCAACTGGCACGTCGTCTGGGTCAGTCACTTTGAGTAGGTTGATGATATCTTGGAGACTTCTTTCGCCTCCGTCCCGACGCCGAGCTGGCATCTGGTCAGCCTTTCCAAGCACCTTGAAGAGAAGCGCCTTGCCACTGCAAATTTCCTCTTCCTTGAAAGTGGCCTTGCAGATCTGCAAGATGCTGATCTCGTCCATGCTGTCTATTGCGTAAGTTATAAACGCCAACAATTCGTTGGCTACGAGTTCCGGAGAACCCATAGCTACAATAAATTAAGCGGCGGCTAATGCCGCGCGATTCTCAAATTACAATTTGTGAATTTGACCGTCAGCGATACACGTCCGTTACCGAGCATGCATTGCAATGCAATGCATGCTCGACATAGACTTGCCATAGACATTGTATGTAACTCTACAGCTATTTCCATATTATTTATGTACTTGCTTGATGACTGTTGTCGACTTACTAACATATGATACAGCATGTAAAGTAAATCCGTTATTGGCTGTCGGTTCAGAAATTATGTTTTACTGTTTATCTCTAAGAGCTTTGGATTTTGTAAATAAATAAATGCTATATTTTCTCATTTCCTTTAAGACAAAAGCTGAAAACCCTATGAGCTGCTACAACGTAGAAGTTATATTTAGCACCTCCCTGGAGTATTTCTAACACAATTGGATGATGGTCGTCGCTTATCATTTATCATCGGTGAAAAATTTAGTCCTCCATCTTTGATAGCATATCCAGGATGTTAAGCGCGTATGATTTATCAATATACTTTGTTAGGAATGTCTAGGTAATCAAGATACGTATAATTTTATTTTTATGTTTCAGTTCAATTTATTTTGTAGTCAGGAATTTTAATATAGAACTGGATAAGAACTTAATAACACTATTATATAAATAAAAAAAGCTATTTAACAGCAGCAGAATTCTATGAACTATGCCACCATGCATATTTATATCTCAGTCTGATCGCAAAGTTCCGTTTTGAAAGTTATGAGTGTCGGCGAAATTACAGGCACTTAACATCTATTTTTCTCAGGGTGATGGGCGCAGTTCAGTTTGCCACTTGTGACGAAACGCATCTGTTATAGGCAAAGGTTACCGCTTAACAGAAGGTGGGCCGGTGCATGCGTATATTATTAAAAAAACATCAAAATCAGTTCTTAATTTGCGGAATAAACGCTTAATAAAAAAAGGAATCGAATTGAGAACCCCCTTGTTTTTAGGAAGTCTGTTACAAATAGGGCCCGAATGGTTTTCATATTCAACACAGCTAGCTGACACTCTGAAATTAGATTATATCCATCACTTTTTCTATGCGTTACTTATTTTATTTAGTCAGAATTAACAAGTATAGATACCTAAATAATTACAAAAGTAAGGAACCCGACTGCATATTATTTCTTTTCGATAAGCGTGTTATCGTTGAATTTAAGACCGCAAGTCAGATAAATTTACGAAATTTTTTTAAAGACCTTTATTTTGATATTACGCTCGATGGATTTGGAAAAAATAATGTTTTTTCTCTTACAATATTCTTTGTGTTCAATAAGAAAGTTTAAAAAAAATAATTAACCTAGTCACTTGCGCTGTCAAGACGAATATAACGATATTTCATACATTAAAATTGGTTTAGCCGTTTAGGAGTTATGGTGGAATAAAGAAACTCACATACACACATACCTGAACCCTGAAAACATAACACTCCTATTTGCGCAGGCGTGTAAAAACACCATATACCCAAAGATAATAAGTATGCTCTTATATAACCTACTAGTATGATTATTTGCTTTGATAACCAGTCTAAAAAAAACAAACCTAATCAAGCAAAAAACCCAGATTTGGTGCTTACTTTGGCTTGTATTATTTTCATCAAAGACAGGTATTTAGCATAAGTATGTAATATAAATAGATTTTGTTATTAGTACTAAAATTAAAGGTCAAAAACTGATAAACATATTAAGTAAACCAGTTGTTTTTTACGTTTTTTCGTAGACAGACTGCAAAAAAAATACTAAAAGAGTCCAACCTTTTTGTCAAAGTCAAAGTCAAAGATCATACTAAAGGTAATTAAATTGAGGCGTCTATATGACGCCTATTTTAGTATATATATATATATATATTTATAAACGCTAAGGACTATATAAGAAGTGACTAAGACTCAATAAGAAAAAGTTATAGAAAGTGATTATGAGTGCCTACTTACCGAGAATATTTTAGAAGCAATGATAGCCGAGTAATAGCTATGGACTGCCGTGCCGCAGGTCCATGGTTCGACCCCCACCGCCGGCTTGAGCTTCACCGCATGGTGGAATGGGCATTTTGCGATCGCCCGCCTGGCTAGCGACCACCCTCAAGTAGAAAATCTTTCGCCAAGCATCTAGAGGTGTGTTCCTACAGCAGTCCTTGAGAGCCAGTGAAATTACAGGCACATGAGACTTAACAACTATGTCTCAAGGTGACGGGCGCAGTGCAGTTCGTCACCTGCGATGAAATGCATCTGTTATAGGCAGAGGTTCTACGTAACAGGTAGAGGTAACAGGAGTAGGGTAACAGGTGGGCCTCGAGCTTGTCTCCGGTACAATAAAAAATAAGACCATGCAAGGAACTCGGGACCATCTGGATTCTTCATTTTCATAACTCGTCTTATCCACACTATGAGACGGACTGAGTTGATGATGACGATCAGCTGGTTGGTTATGATCCTGATTGATTGATTCCTCATTTTTGGAAGGCGGTAAAATTATTAGACTATATGCATAATTTCCCGTGGGGTGCCGGGTTAGAATTGCACCTCCCCATATCATCCCGTTGGTGTCGTAAGAGGAGACTAAGGGAAAAATACTGGGAGGTGGGCAGCAGCACCTTCTAAAGAACTGCCTTCTTACACTGCGATCCCCAAGCCAACTTGCCAAACGTGGGGATTATGGAAAATACCCCCTAAATAGGGGAGGCTGTGTTCAGCAGTGGACAATCCGGCTGAAACAGTATATGCATAATATCTGAGTTCTTTATGATAACTCAAAAACACTAGTGACTTGCTAAATTAGCGTTCAGTAGATGATTGGAGATTGAAAGCCAAAGCAAGAAAGATGAGGCTTAGTTCATTATATGTACATGGAAACTGACAGCAACTGAGGACGTAGTCTTGCATGCAAATGAGCAAAGCAGTTCATTTAAACATCTTAAAAAATGTATCACAGAGTTGCACAATAATCATTAATTAAATTTGATTTGATACGATTTACTGTCTAGACACAAAACATGATTAAGCGGAATTTTAGAGCTGTATTCATTACAAAATTACTTTACGAGAGAAAAAACTATAGCCATGTGTGGGATTCGAACCCGCGTCCATCCACCCCTTTAGCCGGGGTATGCTGTAACCAATTGAGCTAACATGACACAATGACTCATGACTCTAATTTTTGCTCTCGTTTCTTCAACCATCGTATCGGGATGGAGCGACACCTATAGTTCAACTTGCGTTGTTCTACAAACAAGACCAATTTAGCAATTAGTTTTATATTTGTAAATGATCTCGTAAATTTGTAATTTTGTAATGTAATTCACCAAGCAGGCGTTATTGCAAACACAACTATATTAAAAGCTTTATTCATGTTTTTTTTCTATCAAGAAAAATATATGAAATCGTATTTTCGGATCAAGCAAAATATTTTTGATAGCCTTTAGAATATTATATGAGCGCCTCCGTCCTTAGAGATTATTATTTATATAGTTATTTATTTACAGATACAATGTAGTATCGCATAGGTACCACCACTCTAGCACTTAGTTGAGATAATTTAATAATTGCCGTTTTTTTTTTGTGGGTAGTTTGTTCTCTTATGTTCGGAGTCTTCTGTCGAATGTCATTCGCATTTAAGTGCTCAACCACTCAACACATTAAGCGTTTTCGCACAAAGTTTCTTAAAATTATAATAAAAAATGGTGATGTAGTCCACATTGACTTTTATAAAAATAAAATAAAAAACTTGGAGCGTAAAATTTACGAAAGGCAAGTGAGTGATTACGATCAAAATGCGTCGGAATCGGAAGATATTGTACAAGGTATTTTATACTGGTGCGGGTATGTACCTAATTGTTTACTAATCAACCATATCAAACTGATAATAAACCAAGTTATTACACCTACGTATTTACGTATCGAAGATTTAGTGCAATCTGAGCAGTCATTGGGGCTGTCTCAACGCATAGAAATATGGTTGGCGTACCTTCCACTGGGGATTGTTACCTAACCTTTAACTGATCCTTCTAAATGCCTATCTAGGCATAGCAATGTCATCACGCTGTGGTCATGAGAATTCACTTACAAACGTGTTTACGTTATACGTTATGTTACACCTACGTATTTACGTATCGAAGATTTAGTGCAATCTGAGCAGTCATTGGGGCTGTCTCAACGCATAGAAATATGGTTGGCGTATCTTCCACTGGGGATTGTTACCTAACCTTTAACTGATCCTTCTAAATGCCTATCTAGGCATAGCAATGTCATCACGCTGTGGTCATGAGAATTCACTTACAAACGTGTTTACGTTATCAATTATGTTTTAATAGCATACGGAATTGTCATACCTATGATAATTTATAGATACACCGGTATTAATACCTGATGATTGGTTACTTTCCACAAACCCAGAACACAATTTTGCTGTAAATAACTTAGACGTTACCATGGGACCTCAGTCCGGCCCAAGTTCCGCACCAGATGTAATCTTAGAAGAAAATCTATGTAACCTTGACACAGAAATCTTACAGATTTCAGGCGTGGGTCCTCGCCAGATTTAATATGGAATTATCTGGACTAAAGCACGCAAAGATTTAATATGGAATTATCTAGTGCCAGTCAATTTGTTTTCAAATTGATGCCCCAAAAAGTAATCCAGCGATAAAAGCGGCAACATTGGGTTGCCGCACAGATCTCAAACGTGACAAGGGCATTGAAACTAAACAAAAGCAATTGTGTGGTACCATCGCTTGTTTAAGCGAAGTAATAAACTCCCAGTTAAACTCTAAAATTAGAAATAATGGGATGTTACAGCAGCTAATGGACTACAGTAAAATTGTATGTTACATACAGTATGCAACCTCTGTAACTGAAACTTCATTTTGTTTGCATTAAAGAACGGTATGTAAGATCACCTCAAAAGAACCAAAATAGAACCTTTTCTATTTGGTGATAACTTGGCGGAAACCTTGAAGTCTGCAAAGCTGTAAATATGTCAGTATTAGAGTTGAAAGCTGACACGAAAAAGATACCAAATTACAAATTTAAAGGGTCCACTACTAAGGTCGTTAAGCCGCAAGGCTCCTGCGACGCCTGTGCCGCGCAGCCACATCACACGACGACGTATCAACGTTGACGTTACTAGATACAGTTAAGTACGCTAGTCGCCTATCCTAAATTCTCTCGTCAATGGTCTTTGATAACGAGTGATCGCACAATACTGCCGTGGATACGCGGTTATAAAATTAATTTTGAAACCTGTCGTGCTATATATACTACCAGATAGAAATAACTACTCATATACGAATATTGAAAGACAGCATTATTTTGAAGCTATTAATACATAATTATATAAGCTATAGTATAGTTTAAGCTTTAAATAGATAATAGGTGATATAGCAAAGTATATAGTCCATGTGACGACCAATTTGTGTCGAGCATTTTTCTGGTGCCAAAACCAAACGGCAAAATGAGTATCATTATGAATTAAAAAAAAAAAAAAAAACAGATTTATTAGAACTGATCACTTTTTGTTAGAAGATTTAAGATCAGCGCTAAAACTTGTCACAATAAATTGTTCCATGGCTACACTCGATCAGAGAGATCCATACTTCTTAATGAAAATGCATGAAGATCTTGTAAACACCTAAGGTTCTTTTATGAAGAAAAATTGTATGTATTTCGAGTTTTAACCTTAGTATTGAATACCGCACCCTAAATTTTTCCAAAAATAAGCATACCTATAGCAAAGCTATTGCGCTTAGCGGGACTTATTTCTACCCTCTATTTGGATGATTGGCTTTGGTTCGGGCAATCTTACATTGAATGTAAAACTTAGGTTTGACAAAAAAGTTGCTAACCTAAGGATGTAAGGATTTATTATTAATGAAAAGAAAAGTAATGTAGTGCCGTTAAGGCAATGTAAATTATAAGGCATGAGTACAGATTAAAAAACAACTCAATTTACCGGCGGACATTTTTCCGCATTAAGAATCAACTTAAAACATTTCACACGGATAAACCGCGGTTAACACCGCGGTTTATCCGTGTGAAATATATAAGGTGTTTGCGCAACTGTTAGCTTCATTGGTATCGATCTGTATCCATCGACTACGGATGGCTTCATACTAAGGACATGGAAAGATGTAAGTATCTCAATTTGAAAAATCATGATGACTATAATATATTATTTCATGAACATACCAGAATTACTTGGTTCTGACCTTGACTGGTGGCTGAATGCTCTATGAGTTGTTTCTGTCCTAAGATTGTGTGATATTGAACATTCCGTTCATTGAATGAGAACTAACAAGTAACAAGCCGAAATATTTTCTGAAGCCTCAACTATGGGATGGGGATGGGGCTACTGTAGTGGAAAGACGAAAAGTGATCAGTGGTCGTCTGCAGAGAAAGATAAATACATTCATTTTTAAGAAGTGCTAAACTAGCTGTTTATCGAGATTATAAAGGTTTTTGCAAAAAAAAAAAAAAAAAACATTGTGAACTACTACTAAAGTATTGATAACTCGACCGCAATAGTAATAGCTTGTATAAATAGGATGTGTGGTATTAAATACCTGCATATAACTCAAATAACTCGTGACATTTGGTGCGAAGGTAAAACAAAACAAAAAATAAAATCTTTTTATATCGTGTCTCGCACATAAAGTCCAGTGATAACACAATTGCAGATTACCAGTCTAGAAAGACCCACCCTGATATAGAATGGGAACTATCCGACCAGGCCTTTGATACTCTTACTCGGACTTTCGGTCAGCTGGAAATTGACTTGTTCGCAGACGTATAAACAAGTAATGTAAGCCTTTCCACCCTTTTTCGGTAATATTAAAAACTCTTACAAAAATAATAACAGACAAAGCACGAGGTATTATGATAGTACCCTTTTGGCCAACACAGTTATGGTATCCCTTATTTAGATCTCTTCTCATTTCGGAAACAATAATATTTCTTCGTAATAGCAATGCCCTAATATATCATTGCAGCTCCTATCAGATACACAATTCGATTACACTGGTGGCAGGGATATTATCCGGAACGCACTATCAAGTGTACCAAAATCATACCTAGACATAATGCTAGCTAGCATCGTTATCTTCTAACTGTAGCAAGCTGTACAAAGATGGATAAAAAAAAAAAAAAAAAAACGCTACTCGGAAGGCTATCAATATGGCATTCTAAGCTCGTACAGATCTCTCTAGCCCAGATATTAGGTGCAATGTTGAACAATGGTAAAGACTAAGCCCCCTACATCCAAAATACAACGTCACCTGGGGTTGTAGGGGGACATTGTATTAGACAAGTAAAACACGGTACTTTTATGACGAATTGTCTTTAGTACAGCTTTCATACAAAGTCGTAACGTCACTGGCTATCGACCGCGCACCGTTTACAAACGTTGTCAAAGTTAACAGTATCTAAAGTGGAAAAGGACTCACAGAGCATAAAGACTAAAATCCCTGATATAGTAAAAACTTCCCGACTAGGTTGTAACCGAACTGCATTTTATTTGCCTTATTTTGCTGAAAAGCCAGCAATATGCCCAGCTGAAACAATCCTGTGCTACATAGTGAGAACTTCTTTAATAAGATGCTCTGATGATCTACTTCTTAGTTTTCGGAAACCTCACAAACTAGTTAGGACACAAACGATAACCTGACGGATAAAGCCCACGCTCGATGAATGTGGGCTCGATTCAAACACGTTCAGTGCCCATAGCACATGCCATGCGACACGTCACGCGCACATTCACTTGGCGTTAGCATAGATACTATACGCAATACCGCAGGCTAGAGTAAAAATTCCATAATTTTTGCAAAACTACTAGAGAGTAATTAGAGATGATGCTGATAACAGTATGTTTGCAGAATCAATAGTAAATCTGACTTGAATAATGACGTAGGTATGTTATTCAATTGAATATATTGTTTTGATTGTATAACATAATAAATGTTATTAAAATTATGTCGGCGCGGACAATATTGTATAGGTACTGTCCATATTTGATTAAATTGCTCATAAGCATAATTATTCTTCAGTAAGATTACGGTAACAATGTATTTGAAGACAAAAGTGTAATCTACATTACAAACTCTTATAAATTAAAGAAAATAAAATACAATTTGTACGTAATATAAAGAAGGATTTAATTTCATTGATGATTACCGCATACTCTCAAAGTCTACATTGTATCTGTAAATAAATAACTATATAAATAATAATCTCTAAGGACGGAGGCGCTCATATAATTAATGATTAAACGAACTTACCTGGACGTGAAGTTCTATCATAATTATATGAGCGCCGAGTCCGAGGAGATTATTACATCCCGCCCACCCGGAGCTGTACGCTGACTCCCTTGATATTATCTACCGGTAATACATCAATGAAATTTGGGCCATTAACTCTAAACTAAATGACATTCGACAGAAGACTCCGAACATAAGAGAACAAACTACCCACAAAAAAAAACGGCAATTATTAAATTATCTCAACTAAGTGCTAGAGTGGTGGTACCTATGCGATACTTCATTGTATCTGTAAATAAATAACTATATAAATAATAATCTCCTCGGACTCGGCGCTCATATAATTATGATAGAACTTCACGTCCAGGTAAGTTCGTTTAATCATTAATTATATTTGATATGCATATCTGCAATGCGTACAGTCTTTCTAAAAAGTGTATTCAAAATTTGCCTTCTGACGTCTCACGATGACGTTGAGAAAGAGATTCGGTTCAAACAGACTTCTTACACCGCAGTATCATTTTGTATATGGTTACTTATACTTTGTATATGTATGGGTTTAATGGTAGGTGAATGCGTAAGACGCAAGTCATAGAGGGCTTTGATGTACCGATTTAATTCTGGAGTGATAAAAGGATCGGACAATGTGCTTGGTATTATAAGCGGGAGCGCTTACCTTGAAGTAATCAAGAACTGGCAAGGATTAATAATTAAAATTAAACTCTCAGTAATGACTTTTCATTTTGATTTTAAAATAATACAAATATACGGCCAAGTGCGAGTTAGACTCAAAAACTGAGGGTTCCGTCCAAATACAGAACATGCCAATAAATATTTAGGTAGTGAATAGATTCAGGCGTTACTTTGCGGAAATCCATATTTAATAATACGAGTAACCAATATATTAAAAATATTTTTAGAAAACATTAAATGAATATTATTGAAAAACACTTAAAAATATATGAAGTGTCAATTCCGCCTAAGTTTCCTGTTAAGCCGACGTGACGTCATAAACGCCATGCAGTCAAACCGGAAAAAAAAATCGACTGAGGATGCTTCGTCTAGTCTTGACTCTTCGAGCGCAGGATCGAGTATGAATTGTCATTACCTACATATATTTTTTAATGTTTTATTAAAATATTAATTTAATGTTTTCTTAAAATATTAGTTATTATTATATTAGTTATTTTTTAATAAAGTATGAGATCCTTAACTGGCTTCTGACTCAATATGGTTGATTTTTATTATTTTTTGTTGTACATTAGACAATGGAATATAATCGTACCAAGTTTGACGTTTGTATCTATTACGGTTTTTACAATGGACCAAAAATAATAACGTTACAAAACACGTTTCTTGCACGAGAACCCCCTATTATTTTAAATTCATCGTTATTTTCATTAGACACTCTGGTACAGTCCGCGAGGCATAAGCTGAGCTTTGCATTAGTGTGAGTGATCACCAATCGGCAGGAGCGCGGCGAGACAGAATGGCGCCGCGCCTCAGGCTGGTTACCCAAAATCAGGTTTTTACCGGGCGAAAATGGCGCCGCGCCTAAGGCCGGTTGTCACACCTACACTATCCATGTACACTCACACAAATGCAAAGCTCAGCTTATACCTCGCGGACTGTATACTAACACATATCCTACACATAGACATAGGCATTTGTGGTTAAAGGATAAACTATCAGGCATAAAAAAGAAAGACAAACGGACGGACACACGGACGGGCGGCAGCTGTGGTTAAGCAATAAGGTTTTGTTTTCTAGTACGGAACCCTAAAAATGACTGGATGAGCTGTATAAAAGATGATATTCACGTTATTCACAAGCGTAGGGTGGGGTGTGTTCGGAGTTGGCGGGTGCCAGGGGCGGGGTAGAGACAAACATAAGCGGAATAAGGGCAGGAATATGATGATATAGTCTATAAAACTTCACTAGGTACTCACTGACAACCTTTATCGTAGCCATCGCAAAGGCATAATAGGTTTTCCATTTCATTATTATATATAATGTGCCGGGCTAGAATTGCACTACAACATATCTTCCCGTGGGAGTCGTAAGAGGTGACTAAGGGAAATGCAACTCTTACTTAGGTAACTAAGTATATACAATAAAGTTACTTACTTTCTCATAATAATTAACATATTACTATTGGTAAATACGTTTAGTACCATCAAACTTTAACAATTCTTTGAAACTACAAAACGTCTGTCGATGTCCGTGTCGTCGATGAGCCAACATTTCAATCTGTTTGTTTACTATATCCGGCTGGCGGTTGAATACATCTGGACCTGCATATGTGTCCATTTACTTGTTTTGAGTGTATCAGCCGGATTGTCCACTGCTGAATACAACTTACCATAATACCCACGCTTGGCAGGCGTCTTGGGGATCGCAAAGTGACAGCCCTGCTGCCTACCTTCTGGTGTGTTAATACCCTCAGTCGCCTCTTAAGGCACCCATTGATATTAGAGATGGGGGATGTCATTCTAGCCCAGCACCTCACGGACTATACACTGTTTTGACTAGGGAATGAAGAATCTGCATTAGCCTGCTTCCATGGCGAAAATTATAAGAGCCCGAGTCGTTGCGCCTCCGGTATACGTTGGAATTAGTTTGCGACCTGATATATTAAGCTGTTATATGGGGCAATGCTGCCAGCATGCTGATCACGCTGCCAACTGATAGTGGCTGGAACATTTGGACTGCCTGTGAGTCTGCAATGACTTGGATGTTGTCTAAATGCTTTAATTGTAGTAGCTGTAGCGTTGTTAACATGTAGTTCGTAGTATATTGTTAATAAAGGCATACCGCCGGTAAAAAAAGCTGTAATATTATTAGTGTCAAAAACTATCATGAAGGATTGTATGGGATTATTTACCTTTTGTAAAAGTCTTCTAAATAAATGATAATACCTATAAATGCAAATCAATAGCCAATAATCAGAGCAACAAACAAAAGCAAGTTCTAATAAAAAATATAGCCTTATATAGACAACCCTGCTCTGATCTTTAAATAACAAGTGTCAATAAATTCGTTTTTTTTTCGACTGCATCTGCTTAGTAACCGGATCAAAGAGACGAAAAACAACAGGTATAAATAAGCCACATTATATAAATAGCTGTACCGAATTACAAATGAACAAATTTGTCTTGAAGTCGATGTCATTATAAAGGTCAAATTTTTGGAATACCATCTCTAGAATTTTAAGGATATATTTTTATGGAAAGAAAATTTTACTGAGTTGTAGAGAAATAAAAAGAGTGACGGGAAACTAACCTTAAAAATATTTAAAATGATTAAGGCTAACATCATTATATTTATATACGCTTTCTTTCCATACAAACGTAGATTCGTCATATTTTATATATCAAGTGTTCAAACTCGGTGAAATTTTGCATGTATATCCTTAGGACTAAAATGTATGCCTCTAATTTGTCAGTTTTCAGTAAGAAAAATATATTTTCAAAATTATTCGGTAAAATAGTTTTGTATGGGAATTCTTATTGAGATACATAAATAAATAATGAATATAGAAAAACTGGCAAACCAGAAGCATATACGAGTATTTTAAGCGCAAACACATTAATAATTTTAACTAAAATTAAAATCCAACGAGTTTGAATTCTTGGTATTTAAAATATGATGAAATTTCGTTGGTGAGGAAAGAGCTACCAAAACCATTGTTTTCTTGTGTATGTGTTTTATCTCTCTGACCAACCATGTGGATCATAGCTCGTGTAGTATTCATGTCTTAGACTTAATATCATTCAGCTTATTGTGAACGAAAGGCAATGAGAGTATTCTTTACGGATCCTTTTTTCTCAGCAACAAAATATAGAGGTCTTGGAGAAAACCATAAAGAATTGTATTGTCAAACTTATTGTCAAACGCCGGGGACGGTTTGGCCTGAAAAGATCATGGTGTTTTAGATACAACACATTAGATACGGATGATTGAAGCGTCTCTTGGGTTTGAATTCAACAAGACTACCCGCCTATCTGGTTTTATTTTGGTCGCTTAAGGAGGGTCTTAGTTTGAAAGCCTCTTTATCTAAATATATAAAAACAAACAGTTTTATCTTTAGACCCACGAGAGATCAACCAACTGGACACTAAGCAAATTCATTCTTGTCTTTTTCTAAATTGATATTTTTCGTTATTGCAATAAACATAAAAAAATCTATCCTTTTATAGATAACCTTGCTCTGATCTTTAAATGATAAGTGTTAACCAATTCTTTTTATTTTTCGATTTCATCTGCATAATACCAAACCAGATCAGACAGACAAACAACAACGGCAGGAATATAAATAAGCCACATTATATTAATAGCTGTACCGAATCACAAATGAACAAATATATCTTGAAGTCTAAATAAAGGTCGAAAGCTAGGGCTGTGCACACTGTTTTGATTTAGTCCTAGTACTACCAAGTTAAATTGCGCGTAATGAAAAGTAAAAAAATCTTCTTCGTAGAGAACCAGGTATATAATTACTTAATTTGAATGGAATTATTTTTTCTATGTATCTAGGTACATTACCATGTTATGTTACCTTGTGTTGCACGCTTTCGTGAGTCAACAGGGCGTCAAGTCTGCTAATCAATATGAATCTATAATGGACTTTGCCTGGTCAATTTTGACAGTGTTGGTAGTCTACTAACTTCATATCGTTCATATTGAGTCAATATTGATTCTCGGTTTCTTATGAAAACGAATCGAAATAATAATAAATAATAACGAAATTGTTTTCTGAATTATCTGACTCATCTCTTTTTATTTTCTTTTCGCAATAGCGTCAAACCAGCCTAGATTCATATATTCATAAGGGATCAGCAGACTACCGATTCTGTCTTGTATGAATCTTGAATAAATCTATGCTGAATATGAACATGTAATTAGCAGTGAATGCAAAGAAATTTTCACCGTGTAATGTCAAAAGAATTAATCATACGAAAGTAACATTAACGGTAATGTACAGGGTAAAGTCATTTGTCTCGCTGAAATGACTCCTGATAGATGACGTCATATTACGGCTGTTGTGGTAGCTCCCACTTGACACCGCCTACGCCGCGCGCAGAGAATCTGTTGTGACAGCGTCAAAGTGATACTTATTTACATCAATCTGTTAAATACCTAATTATACCTTTACTCGATCGATACTATTATAAAGCTGAAAACATAATACCATCATAAGACCTCGTAATCGTGAGGTACTATCGATCTGCACCTGTGACAATAAAAGAAGCTGATGAAAGATGCATGCAGCAGAGATAAGAAAAGAAAGGACAATCGTTTTACTAACGCCACACATTGGAATATAAAGAACACTCCTTGTGAATGGAATATATTTGACCACTTTTATACATTACTAAGTATTTCCCAGGCGGTTTAGCAGCAGGAGAATGGTGCAGTATTTTGAACCGTGGCCTATTATCCTTGTTTGAAACCGTTGGTCCCGGTAGTTCAATATATTACTGGCCCAGGGTTAACTTCTTTTACCGGTAGACCCATGGGTCTTGACACTAGATTTTTGATTCTATCTGCAGTGTCATATGACAGTAGAGATAGAATGAAAAAACAATATGAAGCTTCATATAATCTTATATATCGTCCTATAAAATTCCTCTGCATTACCTCTGTTGGTGAGATTGCCTGCCACGGCTAGATAATATCATTATCAATTACTCTCCCAAATATCTCCACCAACATATCTTGATCTTCTGGTACTCTCTAAAATAATATACAATATGAGTTAGGTAATGTTTCGAAAAGAGGCTTTGCAGTTTAGCAACCCTAGATCCAACTGGGCGAATCCAATCCAAGCAAATATTCTCGAAACTCACAAGTCACGCGGCAACTGTAAAGTAATCTGTGCCATAAGTGGTATTCTTTTACATAGCGACCGACATCTAATATGTACGTAAAGGTTTAGTATATCCGAACAAATAGGCAGACAGGCTCCTACGTCACAGCACAGGTCACAGTGCCCACGCTCTGCAAACAGAGACGCCGTGTCTGATGGCGTCATAAATGACGATGGCGTTATATAGTGGTCGTAACATGATATTCATGAAGTGGTATACTTATCATTTGTGTATATACTCTGATTCCATTCTGGGCTAAGCTTCTTCATACTCCAACGAAACAATCACAGTCACGAATGTGATGGTTCAAAAGCTATGCAGGAAGTCTCATTATATTATATTAAGTCTCATTTTGCCTGTTATTTCACTGGCTCTCAAGGACTGCTGCCGGAACACACCGTTAGGTGCTTGGCGACAGATTTTCTACTTGAGGGTGGTCGCTAGCCAGGCGGGCATTCGCAAAATGCCCTTCCACTATGCGGTGAAGCTCAAACTCTGGGCGGGATTCGAACCATGGACCTGCTGCGCGGCAGTCCATAGCCAATGCCACTGAGCTATCACTGCTTCAATTCCTTCTCACGTCCAAAGAATTGCATCCGAGCTGCCCTAGCAAAAACTTTGTGGCTGTAACGGATAAAAGCCGTAGAGCTTCTTTTACAGCTACCTTAAAAAGGCCATTTGTAATTTTTCAAGCATCTGCGCGTATGTGACGTGATACGGGTTCCACACACAAGCACTCGACTCGAGCTTGCATCTAACTAGAGCACTATTAGGAAGGGCATTTTGTGAATACCCGCCTGGCTAGCGACCACCCTCAAGTAGAAAATCTGTCGCCAAGCACCTAACAGTGTGTTCCGGCAGCAGTCCTTGAGAGCCAGAAAAATTAAAGGCTAATGAGACCTAACAACTGGACATCTCAGTGTGACGGGCACAGTGCAATTTGTTGTTGACGAAATGCGTCTGTTATAGGCAGAGGTTAGTCCACTTAACATCAGGTGGGCCTCGGGCTTGTTCCGTCACAATAACATAAAAAAAAAAACTATACAAGGATTTTTATTACTTGAGGATTTACAAAATCCTTGGCATTACTTAAGACAAAGCCAAGACGACGATAAACCTCTTTAGCGAGATCTGACACGTGATCGTGGAATGTCAAGCTGCGATCGAACGTTACCCCCAGACCTATAATACAAGATACTCTATTAATAACTAAGTCGTTTATATGGTAATTCAAATATATTGGATATTTTTTGCGGTCACATGTCATTACATTACATTTACTTTGATTAAATTTCATTTTATTTGTCACACTCCATTGGAATATGTAATTCTGTAATCTAAGACAGTCACTAACTCATTCACTAACAGGCTCCAGGCCCACAGATGCATTTCATTATAAGTCATGAATTACACTGCGCCCGTCACTTTGGAACATAGTTGATATGTCTCATGTGCTTCTAATTTCACTGGCTCTCAAGGACTACTGCCGGAACACACCGTTAGGTGCTTGGCGACAGATTTTCTACTTAAGGGTGGTAGCTAGCCAGGCGGGCAATCGCAAAATGCCCTTCCACCAAGCGGTGAAGCTCAAGCCGGCGTGCGGCGGTGGGGAACGAACCAGGGTACTGCGGCGCGGCAGCCCATAGCTATTACCGCTCAACCATCATTGCTTCAATATGTTACCGGAAAGATTAAATTTAATCACAACCCAATAATCCTTTCAAGTCTTTGCCCTTTTAATTTGCACAATGTTTGATCATCTTTAGGAAAAACTATTCAAAATTTAAAAACTTTATCAATTACCTTATATAATAATATATTACATGGGCTACAATGAGTTATTAGAAGCAGTGATGGCTCAGTGGCATTGGCTATGGAGTGCCGCGCAACAGGTCCAAGGTTCGGACCCGCCACGGACTTGAGCTTCACCGCGTGGTGGAAGGGCATTAGCAAAATAAAAAAAAACACTATCTCATCACTAATACATTCATGATACTGACGAGCCATTCTTAGTTTTTTTTATGTTATTGTGACGGAACAAGCCCGAGGCCCACCTGATGTCAAGTGGAATAACCTCTGCCTATAACAGATGCATTTCTACAACGACAAATTGCACTGTACCCGTCACACTGAGACGTAGTTGTTAAGTCTCATGTGCCTGTAATTTCACTGGCTCTCAATGGATCCGGCCGGAACACACCGTTAGATGCTTGGCGACAGATTTTCTACTTGAGGGTGGTAGCTAGCCAGGCCTACTTCGAAATATCATTCCGTTCCAATCCAAACAAAGTGTCTTCGGCTTAGCTAATACTACATTTAAAATATGGTAAATGACTACTTTTACGTAAGTAGTTCCCGCTAAAATGCGATATTTACAATCGCAGAGTCCTTTTAAGTCGTGGTTAAAAGATGTTTTTCTGAACCCTGTGCCCGCTGCATCGTAAAGCCATGTAAAGATCTCCACTCTTACTTCCCATGCCTCACAAAAAAAGAAATGGATAGAGACTGAAAAAACAAAACATAATCTGGAATCAGCACGCAATATCGATCAGTAAGATTTTGGAACTAGGATTATAGGTACATTGTTTTAGTCAAAGTTAAACTGCCGTTTAAATGTTATATTTTTTATGTTAACCAAAGATAAGCTAGAACTGAAACTAGAGTTTTACAATCCCAGTTAACTATTATACAATCTGTGTCTACATAATATTCTACATAGTTAATACTTAGAGGTATTATATAAACGCTGACAGCATGAATCATTTATTATTTATGATAGCAAGTACAATACTCATATTACCTCTATGGTTGAGAGAATCCTATTGTGTTCGCAACAATACTAGCCTAACCTCTAGCATAGAGTTGTATAACACTTATTGTTGTGTTGTAAAGAGTACCTTTCCTTTATTATATGAAGTGACAAGGACAGTATCGTTTGCCTGGAATTTCCCCTAGCTCCGGTGCCTTTTACCCCTTACACAACTTTGTTGGTACACGACTCCTTGGAGGCAGTACCTGTCAGTAAGATGAATTTAGAATAATAAAATGTTTTATAACCGTAAAAGAATAGAAATACCCTGTACTGGAAGAAGTTCTTTCAAAGTTTTAATTATGGAAAGGAGTAAGTCCAAACAATCCTAACTACTGGGGCCCAACTCCCACCTTTTATAGACTATTATGGAAAACCAATATCATTATTTCAAACTTAAAATATTGATACCTACTAAGATTCGTAGCGTGGCCGTCACGAAACAATAATGTTCATGTAGCGCTATCTCTATCGCACAAATGTCTTGATACAATGCATGCAGCCCTCTCTCACGTTGAAGTTCTAATGTAAGTTTACTATAGCGACATGTGGTAGTGCAAATTAAAATTGTTAGTGTAAGGTTAAAATAAGACTGAATTAGAAGATGGAAGTTGGCCCCCTGGACTAAAGACTTAAAAACGCCTTGAAATTTGTCATATTTACTTAGTACTAATATTCGGTTGAACCTATTTGTTATCAATTTGAAGAGTAGATATAGGTAAGAATTTTAGGAATCTTACTGACAACTCTGGAGAATTTACTAGAAGTAATCTGATAAGGGTATGTGTAACCACATGAGAAGTTTTGCTAAAGACGTAACAAGTTAAATAACCAATATTTCTACAGATTTTATTAAACGAATGATTTTGCATATCACATGTAGGTATTAGCCACCGCCACAAAACCAACAAAACAATACCTTAACACAGGTATATAATGAGAATATGCTTATGCAAAAATAAATTTTAACACGCACTAGACATACAGACGTAACAGGTCTAAATATTTTTGATCTGACCTTTTCATTATCATTGATAGAAAGGTCAAATGACCTCGTATCAGTCTGCATCCACATTTGGTCTTATTATTGCCGTTTTTGGCTCCAAGCCAAAATGCTGTTTGCTTGGAACACCGCTCATCTCTCGTTAAACCTTTATTGAGGCTAGGATATTGTTTTGGGAGCGGGGATAAAGTTGTCGTAGATGATTTATCAGGTTTTATGGGATTAAATAATACTAAATAGGACACTGAGATTTGGGGCGGAGCAATTTTTCTGAAGCTTTAGGTGGAGTGGAATAAAATAAGTCACTGGCCTGAAGTATCAGGCTAAACTTTATAAAGCGAACAACTCGTCTCTATCTTACTCGTAGCTTTGAAAGGAAGACATTATAGAACATTTTTTTTACCTAAGATTGGAACCAAATTCTGCACTCAAAGTGTCAAATAACTTATTGAAGTCGGTATCATGATAATTCAAAAGTACCCATTATCATAATATTCTTCAAAAGTACCCATTATCATAATATTCTTCAAAAGTACCCATTATCATAGACTTCGACAAGTTTTTTGACACTTTTGAGTGTTGAAGTCAGTTCTATTTTTAGGTAAAACATTTTTTTTCACCATTTTAAGTTACCCTTGCTACATACGGGATCGATTATCATTCACTGTCAACGTCTATATCACCAAGATAAATATTTTTCAGTTATTGGAGTGTAACTCAAAAACGGATTTGATAAACCTAGACCGATTTTAATACAATTATGGGACCACAATGGATGCATCATCTTTCAAATAAAAAAAATAATCATCATAATCGGTTCACCCAGTCAAAAGTTCTGAGGTAACAAACATACAAAAACAGTCGAATCGAACCTCCTCTTTTTTTGAAGTCGGTTACAAACCAGTATCGACCAGTATCTTTTAGAAATTAAATTTGGTTGCTGAGATTATAGCACACTGTTGTAATAAAATGTATCTAGAACATATCCTATAGGAAAAGCTCTAGATCAGTTGTAGCTCAGCCATAGAAAATATCGTTAAAGGAAGGTGAAATTGATGAGTCAGCTGTAAGAGATGCGAGATAGGTACACAACAAATATTGTCTGCTATGAACTGCCTAGCACGCTACGTCATCTCACATTGAGTAACCAGTTCTTGGTGTAATTGCCTGAGTCACTCCCACATAATTACATTATTATATATGTACCATACATTTACCATACGTTTGAGGAGTGACGAAACAGAAAATATACGAAACAGAGAATATACCGTGGTATATGTTATACCACGGTATATTTGCAACTATGCTACTGCCCGTCTCCGGGTCGGGTGCCAGGCTAGAATTTCACCCCCACCCCCCTCATATCTACCCGTGGGTGTCCTATTGTTAAGAGGCGACTAAGCAAGGTGGGTAGTAGCGCTCTCTGAGGATCTGATATCTCACACACTGCGATCCCCAAGTCGCCTGCCAAGCGTGGAGATTATGGTTGTAGTGTATGCGCTTGAGCATACATACGCTGTCTCTTGTGTCCCTGTGTTGGTTAGCAAACGGCATTGTCACGAGAGCCATGGGCGAGAGTGGATGATAGTGCTATTGTGATATACACGGACATTGACGAGCCAGTGAAGTGGTACGAGGGATAGTAAAGCAACCCCTATAAATGGGGGAGGCTGTGTTCAGCAGTGGACAATCCGGCTGATTCAGTACAGTACTGCCAAGCAATCTTATTCTTTAAATATTTGTTTCCTTTGTACATACCATTTATACCCACACTAAGACATCGTGTACAAGCGAAGCCTACCCATACAATCTCATCAATAATATACTGTGAGGGTAGACCCACAAATCATGATGACAAAATAAAAGCAAGTTTCTTTAAAACAAAAATTTCCTTTTATAGACAACCTTGCTGGTAGGTATACCCACATATCATCATGATAAAACAAAAATAAGTTTCATAAAAAATATAGCCTTTTAAAGACAATCTTGCTGGTACGTATACCCAAAAATCGTCATGAGAAAATAAAAGCAAGTTTCATAAAAAAATATAGCCTTTTATAGACAATCTTGCTGGTACGTATACCCAAAAATCGTCATGAGAAAATAAAAGCAAGTTACATAAAAAATATAGCCTTTTATAGACAATCTTGCTGGTACGTATACCCAAAAATCGTCATGAGAAAATAAAAGCAAGTTTCATAAAAAAATATAGCCTTGATAACAAGTGTCACTAAATTCGTTTTTTTTTTCCGACGCCATCTGCTTAGTAACCGGATCAGACAGACTAACAACAAAATCTATAAATGCGCCATACTATATATATATATATAGCTGTACCGAATTACAAGTTGCTTTCATCT
Source organism: Plagodis pulveraria (assembly GCA_963890685.1). Taxonomy (NCBI): domain Eukaryota; kingdom Metazoa; phylum Arthropoda; class Insecta; order Lepidoptera; family Geometridae; genus Plagodis; species Plagodis pulveraria. The sequence goes on from OY982969.1 coordinate 20,471,223, forward strand.
GACATAGCAAAAGAGCTATAAAATTAAAATTAGGCTTTAAAATGCGCTATTCTTAACCGAGTTCAAAAAAGAAGAAGGCTCCCAATTCGCCTATATTTGTTTGTGTGTGTTATCAATCCTCATAGCTCTTAGGGGATGTACCGATTTTGATGTTTTTTTTTAATATTTGAAAGCTGGTACTTGTCAGGTGTCCCATTTAAGTTTGGACTGACCTGACGGGTATTGTTTAAGTTATCCCTATAATGGTGCGTATTTTATGTTTGAAGTCGGCATTTGTAATTTTTTTTTAGTTAAATGGTCCCTTCTTTTCCGCCACTAGTCTTTTACCATTTGAATTGACCTAAAACTGCATCATAAGCAGTTACTGGCGTTCATTACAATTGGACGCAGCTTGTTTCAAACAAGCATCATTTAATTTTTTACCAGTTGCAATGGTGTGATTCATACAATTGAACACGTGTCTGCTGAAATATCTATTTGTTAATAGGAGCTTGATTGGTAAAACCAAATATTTCCCCATAGCGTAACGCGCTTATCTCACCGTATGATAATATGTCATCGAACACGCGGCAAGTAGAGTATACCAATAAAGTTTTATGGCCACTGTTATTATTCATTGTATAACATACAGTCTTGTTTGGAGTGAGACACGCTTCCGTCACATGGAGGAGACATGACTCTGCCATATGGTGGATATTGTGACTAAACTATGCGATACATAAATTAGTCTAAAAATTTTGAAGAACTCGTATGTTTGTAAAAACTTCTCCTTAGAACTTCAACAACAAAAAACGTCGTGGGTTTTTATTTTGACCTCAAGCCTTTTTATTATGTGCCTCAAGGCAGCAATGATTCATTAAAATATCTGAAAATGACATATCTATATAATATATAGGTATGTACTAAATTATGCTGTAATTATTATTGCAATATTAATGGTGTGTTCTTTGGTGACTCTATGGTATTGCAAAACTTATTAAAAATGGCTTACCTAGTGTAACAAACATTGTTATAATGGTGAATAAATATTCCGATTCTATCCGGTCGCAAACCGATCACATGCAACAGATCCATTCAAAATATATCTAAAGTAATGAAAGTTAAATTCACGTAATAACTTTATTAAGAAGCAGTGATGGCTCAGTGGCATTGGCTATGGATCGCCGCGCAGCAGGTCCATGGTTCGAATCCCGCCGCGGGCTTGAGTTTCACCGCATGGTGGAAGGGCATTTTGCGAATGCCCGCCTGGCTAGCGACCACCCTCGACTAGAAAATCCATCGCCAAGCACCTAACGGTGTGTTCTGGCAGCATTCCTTGAGAGCCAGTGAAATTACAGGCACATGAGACTTGACAACTTGGTCTCAAGGTGACGGGCGCAGTGCAATTTGTGACTTGTGACGAAATGCCTCTGTTATTGGCAGAGGTTAGTCCGCTTAATAACAGGTGAGCCTCGAGCTTGTTCTGTCAAAATAACATAAAAATAAACAGTAAATGCCAATTAAATATGTAGTTATTGGTTAGTAACTTTCAACCCATCTAACTTTTTACAAGTTCTACAAGCCGAAAAAACTCCGATGTTTTTATATCGCCCTCATTCAACCTGTCAATTCAAAAAGTTAAAAGAAAAGTTTTCTTATGGTATAGAGTGGCGACACGACAGGACTTCCGCAAAATATTAAGCTATTGCCCATGCCAATCACTGACCCAGGTATAAGTTAGGGAAATAAGTTATCTTTGACTTGTCATAGACTTGGGGTTATTTACGTTGTGGGCCGGTAAAATCTGGCCCGAATTTTGGGCTAGCAGCTTCCACCTAATATTAACAACTACCCATGCTGAATTTTGTGCATGTAGCTGGCTATTTTTACTCTAAAAATATAGATGTATCTTAAAGAATTATAAGATTTTTTAACCGATATAATTTTTTTATATTTTCTAGGGATTTAATTATTTATTCACTAATTGATTTTCGATTCTGTCGTGAGTGTCAAATTTTACCATTTTATCCTGAAGCATCAGGCGTCTTACCACTGAAGACCACTGAAGAGTCTGATGTTTTTCGAAAAAAATTAATTTGAGGAAGAATTAGATGTGTAATTGTTGCGTTAAAATGAAATTTCTGTTTATAAGTTACATACCTCTCGTTTAAGCCAGTAATTATAGGTTAAGCCTTCGACCACTTCATCGCTTACCATCAGGTGAGATTGTAGTCAAAGGCTAACCTATCAGTAATAAAATAAAACTCATCTGTGTACATGAGTTAACTTCGAGTAACACTTTGAAGCCAAGTTGTATGAGACTTTGAATTCCTCGCGACATTCAGAATTCTACTCAAGAATTTTAATCAAGAAATCTATTATAGAATGTCCTTCGCCTGGATCTGAATAAAAACTCGAGGACCAAAACATTGCTTTATTTGTAAATATATAATTCAACCACTGTCATCCCACCTAGTCAGAGCCGGAGTCCCTCAGGGCTCCGTGCTATCGCCCATTCTCTTTGCGCTGTACACCAGCGATATCCCTCGCTCCCAACCCAAGGTTTTCATAGCCCAATACTGCTAACCAAAGATCAAATTAAAAATGTTTATTTTCTATTAAATTACATAATGTTTTCGTCGCGAGCGTTATGCGAATCCGTTTTCTCCGGTTTTTTTGCTTTGTATAGACCAAAGGTCATGTGAATAAAAAGCGGTCGTTCCCCGAATGTCGTTCACATGCTGTTTTAGCGCTAACAATCGAGTGAACTTGAAAGTTATTAGTTTATTGAGTAATAACTCAATGTATGCTTGAAACTGGTAGAAGTATAAATGGAAGCCCTATACGTACTTTTGTTACAACAAAATGTTATAATTAGGTTCACTGTACTTTATGTAATTACAGGATTAGCATCAGCACTCATTCTATCCCAAATTTATGGTTGTAAACGAAACTAATAAACAAAAAAATAAACTTTTTTTAATACTGTTATGTTTGCAATAACGCCTGCTAAGCGGATAACGTTACAAAATTACAAATATACGATAGAAAAAAATTAAGTCATGTGCGGGATTCGAACCCCCGTCCATTCACCTCTTTAGCCGGGGTATGCTCTAACCAATTGAGCTAACATGACATGACGTCATAACTCAAAGGCTAAAGGGGTGGATGGACGTGGGTTCGAATCCCGCACATGACATAAATTTTTCCTATCGTATAATTGTAATTTTGTAAAAAAATAAACTACCAACTAGTAGTGGGCTGGAGTATTTGGACTGCCTGTTACTCTGCAATGACTTATAAGTTGTCTAAGTGCTTTTATTGTGGCTGTAGTGTTGTATATAGTTCGTAGTATTTTGTTAATAAAGGGATACCGCCGATATTAAAATAAATTGTAAACGGCGACTAATAGAAAATTAGAAATTTATCGATGTGATGGCCTAGTGGTTAATGGCTAGGGACACCGTTCAGAAGTTCCGTGGTTCGAATCCAGCTTAGTTCCAAGGTGGAAGAACGTTTTGCGAATGCCCGCCAGGCTAGCTACCACCTTCAAGCAGAAAATCTGTCGCGAAGCACCTAGCGGAGTTTAGCGGCAGTCGTCTTTGAGAGCCAGTTCTGTACAGTTAAGCCTGTAAACACCTTTTGGGGGTTGAGTCACCCGCGTCCGTGGGAACGTTACTCTTAATCTCAATACCACACACGCGGTCCCCGGGTGGTGCCAATCACATGACAATCCAGGTGATAGGCTTCTTAATCTCTTTATTAAGAAGCCTTGGTGGATACCACCGCAGTGTTAGATATTCTACCTCCAAGCAGCAATGTGCAAACGTTGCTGTGTTTACCTTTGAAGGGCACTGTAGCAAGAGAAATTACCAGGCAAAACGATTATCTCAAAGTGTTGAGCGCAGCGCATTGCATTATCAAACACAATGGTGACACTGTTACTGTATTGAACTGACGTGAGGCTTACCATCAGGGGCGGGCTTGTCCATCTCGCTACTTTTACAAAAAAAAACCTTTGACAACACCATCACTTATGATCGGATGACATTGTGGTCAAAGGCCCAAAGGATAATAATAAATGTAATATAGGGTTTCCACTTGATGTCAATTATATTTACACTTTTTTTATTCCAGTTAATATCACTTCATGCAAAAAATATTGCAATAAAATTGTGTTAAATTATATTTTTTCATATTATTATTTTGAACTAAATCCTACTTTGAATACGTTTAGGTATGCGAGCGAGTACGGCAAAAGTAACATCACATTTTTTTTCAGAATTTAACTAAGTATATACCAGGAGGGCAGAAGTTCTAAGCAGTCATACTTATACGCTGTATTTATCCTAGGATCAAAGCCTGCGAATAAATATGTTAAGAAGTTGATCTCTCATACAGTTACCGCTTTGATTTTGGAGTCATCAAAGTCACAATTAACAAAACACTTACAGTCTTCCAAATTCAATTGGATTAAGTAATTGATTTGGCGTTTAGAAATTATCGCATCCGAATGGTCGCGTCAAGGTAATGTTGTTGTACACTTTTTGACCCACGCCCGCCGCGGTAGGGTTGCTTTCTGCAGTTTTTGATCTTGACTTACATTTCTTTACAAACTTATTTGTAAATCAAAGTCTTAAATTTAAATGTGCTTATGCTCGAAGCAAATCAATACTATCGATAATATAGGTAATATGATGTACCGACCACACATACTTGGGATAAGGTAATGAATTCTACTTTATATTAAGTTTAATGTTGTTTATTACATTTTATACTCCTAACCCACATTACATTAAAAAATCAGTACAGCATATCAGTAGAGCAGATTAGATTAGGTAATTCCCTAGATTGACAACAGCTGTATGTGTCCTTGCCAGCGTAAATCCATTGTCATTGTAAATTGGTACCGATTTGACAAAACACACCATAATGACGCTATTATGACTTAATTATAGCACTATTCAAATAACAATTGTACCCTATATCTGCGGTACAATGACGAATATAGGCTAAGGTTACCCGCTGAAACATGTGACAACCTGTGCTTCGTGGCTAAATTAATGATCATGAAGGAAGTATCTAACCACCCAGAAACCTTCTTCACTAGGCATACTTCCGAAATATAGGTTACCAGCATGTTGTACATGTTTTTCCTTTTTAAAAATCCAAAGACACGTTTATCGCATCTCGGCATCCCAAAGCTTATCGGTATAAACAGTTTTATCCTATATATAAAATTCTCGTGTCACAGTTTTCGTTGCCATACTCCTCCGAAATGGCTTGACCGATAGTGATGATTTTTTTTGTGCTTATCCGGTATCTATGAGAATCGGCCAACATCTATTTTTCATCCCCCTAAATGTTAGGGGTAGTCCACCCCTAAATTTTATTTTTTATTTTTAGACAAAATTTTTAATTTCAATTTTTTTATGATACAACATACAAAAATACATACAATCCTCAATTTTCACCCTTCTACGATCAACCCTTATATGGCAAAACAACGTTTGCCGGGTCAGCTAGTTTTTATATAGAATGCCGTTAAGTTCTCGGCTTTGCTTCAGTTCCTTATCCTTACTCTGTTATTATCCTATAGATTGCATATAAGGTAAATCATTATCAAGGTCAATCATACACTAAAAACAAATAAGGTCAACCGGGGCTAACGCGTCTATGGGGTTAAGGCATCTAATCCAATTATAATACGAAACACAAAATCTAGAACTACTTCTGCCATCTTTTGAATTTGTTTGATACTAAAACCACATTATTTGATCGGTAGAGGTCGCAAGAGGCCTCATTTTTGTATAAATTTCCGCCATCTTGAATATGACATTTTCTTCGGAACCTCACGTAAGTGACATGTGATATATAAATATCCTGAAATCCCAATGTTTTGAAGATGGTCGTTAATTTTTAACGGTGAATACTTTGTAATATAAATTTGTTTACGTGTTGTTCTAATTACTTTAAGGAAATTACTTAAGATTTGTAGTCCACGTGCAATAAAAATATTGTAGGTTATATTTTTGCATTGGGGCTATCGCGTCTGTCCCGTTGGGGTGATTGCGTCTTATGTAACGCAATAGCCCCATTGTCTGAGGTCCTAAACCTTTTAATTTTATGATAACAGTGATTGAGGTATATGTATGTATATCTATGCTGTATAGACAGATAGTGGAAAAAAAATATGCGTGATATGCTGATTGCAGATTTAGGGCTAAAATAATATATAGAGGTAGCGTCAATTTTGTATGTTTGTTGATTGATAATTTGAAAACTTCTTTCACTATTGAAAAGGTAACATTTTTGAAATGGTCTTACACTGTATATTAACCCTGATGAAGTCAGCCCGGATCGCTAATTATATTAGGGATACACTCGTTTTGCGGGAGGCTGGTAATTAATAATTCAAATAGTGGTGGATTTCTTATCGTAAAATATTTTAATGTATTAAATTAATTGTTTGATTTTTTTATGAAGTTAATGGAAGGTCGAAGCGTTGCAAAGTATATACTTTCTAAGACAATTATTATTATAGAGCCTTTTTTTATGTTATTGTGGCGGAACAAGCTCGAGGCCCACCGCCCTAGTGCCTCATACTCCCGCATAAACTCTATATATTTTTCCCCCAGCACAAGGGCCCCTGTCCATACAAATTCTGGTAGCAGAGCGCGGTCGCTACTTACATCGTAGTTACATTTTGGCGGCAATTGGCAAGCGCGGACGCTTCATTACATTTTGCATAAGTACCACACATTCTTAAACGCGGTCGTTTTAAAATAAAATAAATTAATTGGGCCCAGCAGATTATACAAAGTTATAAATAGGTAGGCAAACTATTTCACTAGGTTTGCTATTTGTTCGGAACTATTTGCATGACGCAACATTATGTGTTAACTAATCGCCTACCTTCGTACGATATTTAAGTTACGTTATTATTGACGAGTTTGGTTATCGGTTTAAAGGCTTGGAAACTCGTGTTTGTTTAACTTTGTTTGCCTTTGGAAGACTTGCGAACCAGGTTAGATTATTAACGTTTACTACTGTTTTCTTTGTGTTTATTACGTCCTTAGGTCCCTGTCCATACACCTTATATGGTTAAAAGGAAACACCATATCCAGTGTTATTGGTAGTATGTTTTTATTAATTTCTATATTAACACATAGAATAGAGGGTTGCAAGTACATTTCTATGCAAAACTGCAAAGTTCTACTTCGGAAGAATCTCTATTCGTACTATTAATTAATACTTAACCTTTGAGAAGAAAATTGTTTGTTACTCCTGGAATCTAGGATGGGGCCAATGCGTCTACAAGAGAAAGTATAAATTAGACGCTTTAGCCCCGAACATTTTTGTGTCACCCGTAATGAGAGATCATGCCCAGAATTTAGCTCATGATATAATAACTAACTTGATCTCTAGTGCTTTTACATAGTTTCATGATTAACTTTGTTGATAACTCTTCCAGTTAAGTGATGCTAAACAAAGACGCCATCGCCCCACGTGGGGCTATTGCATCTAAAAATCTCTGCTTTTAATAATTAATTATTTTCATACAACAAGGATTCAAAATGTCAAGAAATAAAATTAAAGTATAAAATTAGATAAAATATTCTATTTTGTGTTGTAGGTTACAGTCTTATAAGTTCAACCATTAACTTGCTATAACCAGTTAAAAATGCCGCAAAAAGTATTGTAACGCAATAGCCCCGGTTGACGGTACTAAAACTGATCCTTGCGGAACTCCTATTTTTACCAAAGACTCGGAATATAGACATTGTCATTCACTCCAACCTTCTGTAACTTATTTAACTGACATGACTTTATAAGATTCAGAACTTTTCCACGAATACCATTGTGTGAACGTTTACGAATTATTGTGGGTGGTCTACACAGTGGAAAGCCTTGGAATGGTCACATAACACGCCCATGGCATCATGTGAACTCTCCCAAGCTTCAAGTATATGTGACAACAAAGCTTCTATCGTGGATCTGCTCTTTGTGAAACGGAATTGACTCTGGTGCAATATATTATGCTCATTAAAGTATAATAGAAGTTTTACAAAATTACAACGATAGGATAAATTATAGTCATGTGCGGGATAATTTTTCCTCTCTTTGTAATTTGTAAACTGCGGAGCATGCGTCAATGCACAAATAATAAATTAGAAATGGGTTACAAGTTGTTTATGAATATATATATATATATTTTTCGAATAGACTGAAATCTGAGTAAAGTCAGAACAGGTAGAATGGATTTCAGTCTATTTTTGATTGGGTCAGATTAAACACCCGACTTAAATTAGAGGGATTTTGACGGACTTTCAAAAAAGGAATTCCTCAATTCGTCTGTTTTTTTTTCCTGATAGTTTAGTCATTGACCACTATCTCACCTGATGGTAAGTGATGATGTGGTCGAAAATGTTGTTCAGCCTAACCTAGAAGTTTTTGTGTGATTATTACGCGTTTACTCGGCCAAAAATGAACTGATTTTGATGATCATTTTTTTTGGTAAGTAAACTCTACCCGAGTTTACTTACCTCCGAGTTAGTCCTATTTGAATTTCATAAAAATTTACTACCTAGTTTTTATGTTACAGCTTGAAAAAAGTGTTTGCATACCTGGATCAATGAATTGTAATTGCAACTCTTGCCGATGGTAAACAGTATTTTAGGTGAGTGAATGATCTTGTTAGGAGAATATATATTTTCCTTTCAAGGTTATCTACGATGGCATAATTAAATGCAAACATTAACAAATTCTGGAATTTTATACATTGCTGTTTACTGAAGGGACAAGACTTTACTCTCTATATACAAAGAAATATATTATATATATTAGAAACAAGCGCCAACATGTCGTAGCCAACATACAGATGGATCAATTAAGTAATGGAATAAATTGTGAAAAAAATATTTAAAATAAACGGTACCGACTTCCAGCAGTGAAAAGTTTGAAATAAGTTGTGGAAGTCGGACCATGATAATGTGAGGTCAATGTTTTGAATCAGCATTGGTACCGACTTCAACAAGTTTTTCCATACTTTTCAGTGTTGGGATTCGGTTCCGATTTTTTTGACGATACTTAGTGTTACAGTAGGGGACAAAGATAAAATTATTAGAAAAAATTTCGCCAAATCAACCAAAAACACTACTTGCTTATACATTGCGTTACATACAATGTTGGGAGTTGGGTCAAATTACGCACACAGCACTCTTAGCTTCGGAACACATTAAAATTTTATTGAAAACAGTTAAAAAATTGTAGATAAGTTCATACTAAGCTTAAGACGAAATATGCTCCAAATTTGACGATTCGTCCTCATGAATATTCAAAACTAGACCGTTGTAAACGGTTAATTAATTATTTATTTTTTGTATAATAACAGTTCATAAAGTACTTTATCCGACTGTGGGCCCCGAAACACGATTAAGTAACAAATATACGATAGGAAAAATTTAAGTCATGTGCGGGATGTTCTTGATGATATTTGTGATTTTGTAATGTAATCCGCATAGCAGGCGTTATTGCAAACCTAACAATATTAAAACGATTAAGTAAATTTGGCTATCGATAGAAAAAAATCGTAAACTTTCCTACAAAACACCCATTTTGACGTTCCCGACTATGGAATTAATCAACTTCATTCAGTTTCTATCGAACATATATTTACCAAAAAAAATGTGTGTAATCCAAACAAACATTTACATACTTCTGTGCAATTAGTTTTTTTAAAAAGCGTAATTATATATTACTGCAAATAAAGTGGAATAAATATTGAGAATATTTGAAAGCACCTACGCTGAATATGAAATCATGACAACGAATTCATCATATGACGAAAAAAAAGTAGGTACATGTACAAAACTGTCCGAAAGCCGATACGTACACGTAATTTGGCGTCGTCTTCCATCAGACCATAGACATTGTCCAATTCACATGCATCACATGATTCACATGATGCCATGTATCGATATCAGGCGGTGGGTAATCAGTCGGATACCTACTCAATCAGATATATTGATGAATCTGATCATGCTGTCTCGGGGTGATCAACTCATTTTAATATAAGGCGCCGTCTGTGTGCACACGAAGAATGTATTGTTTTAGGGTTCCGTACGACAAAATTATATTGTACTCCACGCCACGCGGCACGCTCCAGCTTCACGCGGGTATTTAACAAAAAAAACAATAATTACAAAATCACAAATATAAGATAAGCAAAATTTAAGTCAAATGCGGGATTTTTTCCCATCGTATATTTGTGATTTTGTAATGTAATCCACATAGCAGGCGTTATTGCAAACCTAACAATATTAAAAAACAATAATGTTCGAAAGTTATATATTACTAGCTTTCCTGCCGCGGCTCCGCCCGCAGGTATATCGGTTATCGCACAAAACCATTAATATCTTTTTGCGCAGTTGTATAAAAACTATCCTATGTCCTTCCCCGTGTCTCAAACTATTTCCATAGCAAATTTCATCCTAATCGGTCCAGTAGATCGGTTATCGCGCAAAACCATTAACCTCTTTTTGTGCAGTTGGATAAAAACTATCCTATGTCCTTCCCCGTGTCTCAAACTATTTCCATACCAAATTTCATAATCGGTCCAGTAGTTTCAGAGCCTATTCAATGCAAGCAAACAATCAAATCTTACCTCTTTGTTATATTAGTTTAGAAATAGTTCTATATCTTATGTTCATTATATGTGTCGCTTAACATCAAACTCGCATAAATCCAATTCTGAGAAATTTTAAGATTCTGGTATCAAATGAAAAAGTAAAAAAAAGCTTTAAATTATTTTATCAGTTGTGTATAAATCCGCATGGTTCTTGAGAAATAAACCGTCAAAATCATAATATTTCATCAAAGTCAGATAGATCCATGAGACAAATTTTTTCTAGTTCATGAGAGCCAATCAGCGTATTGCGTTTTTAGAACATGGCCGTCAGTCGACATAAAATCTGCTACAGTGGCACTGTACACTCTCGCGTTTTACCGTTTCTATTCGTTATTTAGACAGTTTCCATGGATGATTCCATTAAAATTGTGTCATCACGTAAACCCCGCCAGCGACCTAATATAAAACTTCTACGTAAGAAAGAGGAAAGAGTGAAAATTCGGTAACTAAGAAATTCCTATACCTATGCGTCGTTGGGAATCCTGAGTTGGCACTAGTGTTGTGCTCACGATTATTGATTATTATTATTTTCTTGTTCTACTGTTACAGAATACAGAATTTAGATATAAATAGAAAGTCAGAATATTATTACATATACAGGAACTTTCCGATCAGATTTGTGTAGGTATACAGAATAAAATGTTAGTTTTAAAATATAAGCCTTGTGGAGCAGGTCGCCTGGATTTGTTTAGCAATTTTTTTTATGCACATTTTATTTTCACACTGGCATTATAATAAATGCGAATGTCTGTATGTTTGGCCGTTTGTTCCCCTATAACTCGATAACCATGGAACCGATTTGGCTGAAATTTAAAACAATATAATGGCCGGGAATTGGACAAAGGGTAATTTTTAAAATGTAAGGTTCCTGTGGGAATGTAAAAAAAAAATAGTCCACTAAAATAAAGTCCATATACGTGGTGAAACTGCCAATCGGAGTTCCGGTTCATGAACTAAAACTAATTTTTGTTCGCAATTCGCTTAAATCGCACTAGGCATCGATTGTACAGTTGAATTATTATAAAAAAGGGGCTTAACGGTGAGAACGTGATAGGGCGGCAAATGCACGCAGAAGAAATTGAAGAAGATGACTCAGAAGAAAAAATGAATGTTGTTTACATTTTTTTATTATTTACCTACTCTTTTTGTACAATCACTTTTGTTTGTATTACTAACTTTTAATTTTATTCGGTCAGCTACCAGCAAATTTACTGTTGATGGTATCTCGTGATTTTGTCCGGCGACATCCCTAGTTCTAATCGTGGTGAAGCGTCAATGCCTTATTAAATTTCCCATATATATAAATATATCTTAGTTCTAAATTGATGAACCCTCAGGATAGCGCCAATATGCTGCAGAGCCCATCGTATCAGCTGCTGTCTGAGTTTTAGCTCAACAGATCCCAGAGATGGCGTTAGCAGTATCGATTCGGTAGATATTTGGTGTTATAATCTACCTACAAAAGGCATACAAGATGTTCAAATTAAATATTTTTGTATAGAGGGTAATGTGTGGACAATTCATTCGTTTTTCTCTCCGCTAAAAATCGCATATCGCCGCTCTGTGTTAATTTTATTTATAATAACTGAACAATTGAAGACGCAAGAAATAACACTTGCATTACAATCCATATTGTATGAACGTCACAGTGCAGTGAGTGTAACATCTTTTGTGCAAGACTTTCTCCCGATTATTTGGGATTTGTGTGTCGCCGGCCGGTCGCCATATAAGAACGCCTAGAACGATGTCTGCTGTAAATCCCAACTCGAAGGTTTTGTAGGCATAACAAGGATTGCTTAAGGTACGTGGGCTATTTACTACTGCATTGTGTATGTATTGGTGTTTTCAGGGAGGTTCATCAATTTGTTCAAAAGGTCAGCCATAATTTTATGCTCCATTGACCTCATCTAATTAACGGTACGCAAGTACACAATAGGTGTAGGCTATTTACACGCCTCACCAAATCGTATTTTATCAAATGTAAATAAATCCAGTTGTAATAAATCAAAATTCTATAAATCCACACTGAGTTTTTTCAATGTTAGATAAATTGCATTCCATTTTATGAAATTAAGGTAAATCCAAACTAAATATTTAATTTTTGAAAGAATGAATGACTGAATTAATGCTATATTGCCTGAACAGAATCGTTTTCTTCAATACTGTTACCATAAATAAATTAATAATGCCTTCTGAATAATCAAATAAAGATTATTATCACTTTTATATTTCAATTTATTTCAAATAAACAATTCAGTTACAGCATATAACATTAATACTTTAAATGATGTTAACAGAACCTACTCTAAGTTAATTCGTTACATACAAATATATAAAACTTCTCTCTGTCGCTGTCGGTCACCCATCCAACTCATGACCGCGGCGGACGTTGCTGATCGGTTAAGAACAGCTAAGCAAACTTCGCTACGAGCGCTTCAAAACTTTTTAGAGGATCATTGTATAATCAGTAAAAACGGATATTTAGCCAAAAATATCTGAGCTGAAAGATTTTTTCATGATTGCTTGATCAATAGGTTAATTAAATTTCAAGAGCAGCTGTTTTCAAATTATATTTTTAGAACTTCTTCTCAACGTCAATGAATTTTCACATCTAATTCACGCTTATATGTGATGAATTGTATCCAACAAATCCGTGCTGAAAATTCAACCGCAATCTTATGATAAATATAAATAATATTTATCATAAGATCCTAACCTCTAATTTTCGTGTTTTATGGATAATCAAAAAGTCGTAACCGCCACGGCAGCTCGCATCGAGATTGGACTTTGTTTAATTCATTGTTTTATTTTCCGTCTGGTGACAGAAAATGATCAATCTGGTGACCGTAATTAATCTGCATCGCCCCTTAAAAAATACCACGCTTACTTGGCAATGTGTTCACACCGACAAACCGAGGCTGAATTCCTCCAAAATTTTAACACTTTTGGAACAATAGAATAGACCAGGTTAAATTTTACCACGTGTCTTCCAAGAAACCGTTATACATTGTGAGAACCATACATACTTTCGCGGGACGCGCCGCCGTGCACGGTCACCGACTCCCAAATAGGCATTGTGTCCATTGCTTTTATTTTTTTGCACACATATAAAAAGTGTTCCCATGGCGGTATCGATGTGCCCTTAGAACAGGAGTCATTGGTTGAGTTTGTTACTGTTAGTTAAGTAGTCTATTAGTAAATTAAAACACCATAAACAAGTGCAACACGTGTCTATACTCATCAACCAGCATTCCTTCCGAAACAGATTTGAGTTTGTGGGAAGCACAATAGGTAGGGAACATCGCAACATGTTAAAACCCGTATACGGTGCTACTCACCTAAATAATCATGATTTTAAATCATTAACGGGTCTTTTTCCTATCGTATATTTGTGATTTTGTAATGTAATCCGCATAGCAGGCATTATTGCAAACCTAACGATATTAAAATTATAAGGTTGCGTCATCATTTACAAGTATAAAACCAATTGCAAAATTGGTCTTGTTTGTAGTACAACGCAAGTTGAACTATAGGTGTCGCTCCATCCCGATACGATGGTTGAAGAAACATGAGCAAAAATTAGAGTCATGAGTCATTGTGTCATGTTAGCTCAATTGGTTAGAGCATAACCCGGCTAAAGGGGTGGATGGACGCGGGTTCGAATCCCGCACATGACTATAGTTTTTTATCTCGTAAATTTGTAATATTGTAATGAATACAGCTCTAAAATTGGTACTATAGATGTCGCTCCATCTCATGGTTATAGAACGATAGGAAAGATTTGAGTTATGTTAGCTCAATTGGTTAGAGCATACCCCGGCTCAAGGGGTGGATGGACGCGGGTTCGAATCCCGCACATGACCTAAAAAAAATTTTCCTATCGTATATTTATGATTTTGTAATTAACGGGTCTATCCACGCACGCATTAACATCAAAATAAGAACATTTTCACTAACCTCGACGTTTCGCTCAAGTTGTATTGACCTCCAGTGGGGTCACGAGTAGACCTCCTAAATAAGCCAGATAACTCCGATTATAGATTCAAACATATGCGGTGCTCTTTTACAAGGAGAGCTCGGCACGCAGCTTTGATGTCGTTGACGTTTTTATTACTTCACTTTCCATTTCTTCTTTCTCATATACTCTCTTTCACGTTGGAGCTGCAGATAGCTACTTACTCACGTGATTAAGTCAGCTCGTATTCATGTGAGTAATCCCATATAATTCAAAACAATAAACAATTGTTTTCAAGGGATACATCCTTCGGTTTTGTAACCTAGTTATCACAGACAAAAATAGTACAAAACGTTTTTTTTCTTTGGTAGAATTTAATAACAAATACTCCTGACATTTATAATAGAAAACTTCTTTGTTTACTTGTGGCCGCGATGGACTACCCCAAATCGTTATATGAAATGAAAGATGACGTCCAAGACCGTGGTCTCGATCCTGAACCCCTTCAAAGGCTCAATCAGTATGATCCTTTGAGTCACGTGACCACAACCCCCGCCGTGCTGGTACATGGTATGAGTAAGTATACTTGGCAGTGTCTCCTATACATTATTTCGCCAGGTGCACGACGGTCACACGTGAACTGAATTAAACACGTCAGCTGTTGATCCTTACAATATCTGACGTTATTCACACTGTAACGTTCATGCAACTTCCATGAGATCACCGGATGTTTCACTGTTTTTTTTACGTCAGATGTGTTTTTAATTGAATAGGTACGAGTAACTATGACAGCGTACTGGGGCAACAAAACTAAAATATCAATTAAAATTTTTATTTTTAAATATTTAGTTATTTTCTAAGTAATATATCGTCACGCCTGTATATCTGAATCTGAAGGGGTAGGCAGAGTTGTAAGCACTTACGTTTCTCCAGACATTTTTGGTCCTATAGTTCAAAGGCCTAAAGCTGATAGTCTAACTTCTAAGTAAGTCCAAAATAAAGGTTTTACACTATTATACTATCGTGAATAGATCGATCAAAAAGCTAAAAATTACGATACTGAAATCTACAGAAGAAATAACCGTTTATTTGTTCTTTACAAAGCCTGTTCATTATGTACTTTGTAAAGAATTAGTTAAGAATATGTAACGTTTTATTCTGGAATCAGTCTCCCCTGTTTAGGATGAATTGCCATAATCCTCACGCTTGGCAGGCGGCTTGGGGAACGCAGTGTAACATAGCAATTCATCAAAAGGTGCTGCCCCCCCCACCTTCTGGCATTTTTTTTTCGTCGCTCTGAACACTCACAGGAGGATATGGGGTGAGGGGGAATAGGGGGTGTGTTATTCTAACCTGGCACCCCACGGTAAGTACATTGTAAATGAGTTACACTAATATTTTAAATATGAAAGTTTACGAGTGAGCATATGAGTTTGTATGTTTATTACTCCTTCAAGCTGTATCGGCTGCACCGATTTGGATAATACTTGGAATACAATTAGATTATGTCCTGGATAGGAAACTTTCATCATCAGCATCATCACTTCTCATCATTGTCTACGCGGATGAAACCGCCGGGCTCCTCTAGTATCATATAATAAATTAATACTTATGTTTTGCAATTATATTCAACCTCAATAATATCTTAGATGTCTGCAGCTCATTTATATTTCATTGCATAGGTAGTCCTTCAGAACTAGTTCGGGTTTTAGGCTTCTGGACACTTGTGGTGATTGTTTGAATGTTTAACTGATATCGAGTTAAAAATGTGTCGCCAAGCACCTTTACGGTGTGTTCCGGCAGCGATGACTGAGAACCAGTTACGTACTTGATAGGCTAAGCCTTTGACCACTATCTCACTTGGTTGGTAAGTGATGATGCATGTTCAGGCTAACCCAGAATTACTGGCTCTCAAAGACTGCTACCGGAACACACCGTTAGGTGCTTGGCGTTAGATTTTCTACTTAAGGGTAGCTAGCTAGGCTGGCAGGCATTCGTGTAATGCCCTACCACCATCTTATCACGACTGCCATCCAAAGACAACAACCGGGACCGACTGATTTAACGTGCCCTCCGAAGCACGGAAGCGTTCAGTAGTAATGCCACTGGCGGTGACCCAACCATCTTATAACCGCAGCGAACGTTGCTTAACTTAGCTGATCGGTTAAGAGCAGCTGGGTAAACTTCGCTACGAGCGCTTCAAAACTTGCCATCAGGTTAGATGTTGATCAAAAACCATTTTTATGATTTACAAGTTATCACTTACGTATATATTATAACGCCTTCATATCTCCGAAGACAGAGGCAGAGGAGTATGAGTCTGTACTCTCGGATAACTTACTCTTTGGGACGAGTTCATCTGGGTAAGTATAGTACCATACCTATTTCTAGCGCCAAGCAGTTACTGCCATGAGATGCCAAAGCAAGAACCTGTCGAGTGACATAAGGCACATATGTATAAACAAAGGAAACATAAAGGCGCGTCTCCTGGAAAAATATGCACACAAAACTTAAATAGTTTTTTAACTTTATTAGCGCAGCAGATGGACTTATACATAAGTTTCAGAAACACGGACTGTTCATTCCATTGGTTCACGTAGTATAATTCTGGCGGGGCAGTTCAAATGCCAGTGCCCAGCCCCCTCAACCGCAAGCCACATAAAAGATGAAAACATAGATTTTGTTTCGACCAAAGACAAAAGATTCATGTTTTCTAGACTTATTCTAGATCTTAACATCTTTTCGTGTTCATTGGCAGGAGACGCGCCTTTACAGTTACAAAATAACACTGTGTACACAATCATGTTGTAAGAACGAAACAATATTATTGAATAGGTACTCAGGTTCAGAATCTGAATATTATTATGAATGGAAATGAATCGGCAACAACTCTTGTTTACTTGCATGCAACAATAACAGAACAATTTTCTACAAACTATAGTTGTATACAACACTGTTCTTATAATTACTAATTGCTGCTAATTACAATGTTTGTTGTGCTATAAGAGTTTATCTTCAAGAACGTTGCATGCATGCTGGGTTGGACTTTGGAGGGCTAACCGCTCTATGCTATGAGGTTATTTTATCACGAAAACAAGACCTGACCAGTGTTTCATATTTTTAATTATTTACATTTGACATCGGTCCACTATCCCCTTGGCATCAGCAGGACAATATGGGTACATTTATGAAGAAATTAATGAATATATTCAGGCGTTACTTTGCGGAAATCCATATTTAATAATAACAAATATTTGTAAAATATTTTAAGAAAACATCAAATTATTTTTTTAATAAAACACTTAAAAATTATAAAAATATATCTAGTGTTAATTCCGCCTAATTTTCTTGCTAAGCCGACGTGACGTCACAAACGCCACGCAGCCAAACTGGAAGAACTTTCGACGCGTGTCGCTTCTACTTCGTGTAGCATCCTCAGGAGGTCTTGACTATACGAGCTCACGATCGTGAAGAAATTCTATTGTTCTCATTATCTTTAATGTGCATGGATTAATAAAAGGATAACTAATAATATTTTATTTTTGTCATGACGCATGCACCGCGGATAACATTACAAAACACGAGAGCAAAAATTATAGTCATGTGCGGGATCCAAACCCGTGCCATCCTACAGGCGGAGTCTCTAACAGCTAAGCCATATGACGCATGACTACTATTTTTCCTCTCGTAATTTTGTAAGGTATATTTAATCTGTTAAAGACTACATCTAGAAATTGTGCTTCTGAGGTCTCGCAAGCTCTCGCCTAATCAACGGTAGTACAGACCCACCAACTTATCTGTTCAGATGGCTGAAAAAAGAACTACAACATTCCTTCAAATTGTGACAGTTTGTAGTTGATTTCGATGACCAGTAGCACCCTCGAAAACTGCACAGTTAAGTTGGTGGTACTATAACATCAGAGAAAGCACTTTACAGAGCATACATACACTGCACAGAGCGGCCATAGCCGCATGAGAAGTCTGTCTGTGAAATCCATATTTAACAATGTCATTTTGTTTAAATACATTTTCAGGAATTCCTGATCGTGCGCTCGAAGATTCAAGACCAACAGAGGATGCTTTGTGTAGAATTAAGGCGCCGAAAATTCTTCCGTTTGGCTAAAAAATAAAATTAGGCGGCATTGTCCCTGAATATATTATTACTTTTTTAGTGTTTTTCTATATTGTTGTTAAGTATTTGTTATGTTTATTTATTTTATTTAAGTATATATATATATATATATTGATAAACAAAACAGAATACAATCATTAAAAGATAATAATTAACAAGTGATCATATCCAACATTTTGTTGTTACTGTATGTACCACGGATTTAGCTTCCTAAGTCCATGGTATGTACTGTACTGTATCAGCCGGATTGTCCACTACTGAACACAGCCTCCCCCATTAAGCGGGGACTTGCCATAAATCCCCACGCTTGGCAGGCGTCTTGGAAATCGCAGTGAAGGCGCTGCCCACCTTCCGGTATTTTACCTTTAGTCGCCTCTTACGTCACCCACAGTAAGCAATGGGGTGACATTCTAGCCAGGCACCCCACGGTGTCTGTATGTACCATTGGCATTTACACTCACACTTAGACGTAAGTAGTATACAAACGAGGTCCATTAGTTTACTGTGTACGAGTGTAAAATGAAGACGCATTTTACACTCTTCGGTACTCTCGGCAGTATATAATCATGTTAATTATACTCTAATTGTAATTTCACACCTCACAACCTACTCTACTTCACCAACCAGATAACAAGTTTAAAAATAAACTGATATAATTGGCAGGATCTATTTTCGGACGTTGTTTTTCAACTTACTCGAAGACCACAAATAAACTTGTTCGCATGGAAATAACCGATTATCGAATTAAATAATAGGAATAACATGTTGTTCACACAAACCAGTCTTAAAACATAAATAAGTGCACTGAACTGTACCGCCAGTACAGTCTAATCGATAACTTGTTTATAAAAGTGTAGGTCAGTGGTTCCCAACCTGGGGGTAATTACCCCTGCGGGGGTACGATAGATATTCTATGGGGGTAATAGAGGTACCTAAAATAGATGAATAGACAGAAATAGAATATGATTAAAATAAAATGATACCAATGACAGGGAAAAAAATACTAAATATTATTAACACAGTGGTATTGTCAGTGTGCATTTTTTATAAATAAAGATATTTTACTTACTTGTATTTTTTACTTATATAATTTTGAATTAGGGCCATTTTATTTAATATCAGTTCCTTTAACAAGCAGTAGGGGTAACACTTCCGAAAAGGTTAGGAACCAATGGTCTAGGTACTTGTGTTTGACGAGGTATTGAAAAATATAGGTTCTATTAAAGTGTTGACCGAATACATCGGTATGGTAGAGGAACGTACGTCTTAAACTAAGTTTAAAGAACTTTATTTCTCATAATAACTAGTGTTCTCTTACAATACTTTTTAAACCAGCGGTATGCCTTTATTATCATCATCATCAGCCGGAAGACGTCCACTGTTGAACAAAGGCCTCCACCATAGAACGCCACAAATAACGGCTATTAGCCACTTGTAACCACTGGCTACCCGCGACTTTCACGATGTCATCAGTCCACCAAGTGTGTGGCCTACCAACTCTACGTCTTCCGGTGTAGTGTGGTAACCACTCGAGACATGCCTTTCTTAACAAAACCACTGACTTTATTAGCAAAATAAAAATAAACAATAATAATAAAGAATGATATTCTCTTAAATATACTTTATAGATGAGTCCTCTGGCTTGGTAGGCATTACTTATTTAACGAGCTATTTATATATTGCTTAAGTTTATTTCGGCATACGTTAATACTTTCACATTCTTTACTAAGTAAAACTGAGTATGGTACGTTTAGTGACGATTATAAAATGCTCAAAACAACATCTTCAATAATGGACTCGATTCATGCATTTAATTGATGCTTGATTTCAATTGCTTTGTGATCTTTTGACTTTAGGGTGAACTGACCGGGCCGTTCTCCATACAAACGCCGTAGGGTGATCACTACCTTATTTGCGGATTTAGGTCCAAAACAAAGCATAATATCGATTGATCTCGTCATTACCTAGGCTTGTATGATGCCGAAATTTTAATTAGATAATTAACTTGAGAGTTATGAGCTTCGAAACATTTTCATATAACATTTTCAAGGCTCATAACTTTCAACATAATTATCTTTTTAAAATTTCGGCATCATACAAGCCTAGATAATGAAGAGATCAATCGGTATTATGCTTAATTCTGGACCTAAAGTCTCAAATACGGATGTGATCACCCTACGGCGTTTGTATGGAGAAGCGAACGGCCAGTTCAACAGTAACTGTAAATTTTTATAAAGTTAATAGAAAGTAGAAATGCCAACGGCTTAAACTACAACTTCTTTTATAGGTAACGATTTACTAATTAGTGCCTGAGAGAAACACATACAGAGCCGATAAAAAATGTATTGTTTAACGCCTGTACTTTCCGTCAAAGGCGTTCGACTAAATTAGGAACCTTAATTGGGAACAAGAATGGGTCTGGATCTTCGTAGTTATATAATAATCTCTTAAGATTTGGTTTGGTATCTTATATCTTCTTATATATAAAATTCTCGTGTCACAGTTTTCGTTGCCAAACTCCTCCGAAACGGCTTGACCGTTTTTGATGAAATTTTTGTTGCTTATCCGGTATCTATGAGAATCGGCCAACATCTATTTTTCATCCCCCTAAATGTTAGGGGTAGTCCACCCCTAAATTTTTATTTTTCTGTTTTAGACAAAATTTTTAATTTCTATTTTTTTATGATACAACATACAAAAATACATACAATCCTCAATTTTCACTCTTCTACGATCAACCCTTATTTTTTAAATTATTTATATGGCAAAACAATGTTTGCCTGGTCAGCTAGTATCTTATATATATTTAGTATATCTGAAACACATGTAGGAACACTTTCAGCGTTCAACGTCAAAAGAGGATGTATAGTTTAAAATAGACTGGCATGAACAAACCTACATTTCTTCTGGGATACTCTCTATTCGACGTTTGTATATCAGGCCAGTTCAACTTTCACATTTAGGAAGAAGCCCAGATAACTATAGTAATTCTTAATGAATTTAGTTTAAGATTTGATTAAATTTATTATTTTATTTACACCTTAGCGTCGTTACATCTTTCTGCGCGGCTACTTCGGCGGAGCAAATCAAGCGGCGGAAGTATGATAAACTCGGAAGTTATTTTTTTTTTGTTAATCCTGATATTGCCTTTGACCACTATTTCACCTGATGGTAAGTGATGTTGTGGTCGAAGATGTTGTTCAGGCTAACCTAGAAGTACTGGGTCTCAAGGACAGCTGCCGGAACACACCGTTAGGTGCTTGGCGACAGATTTTCTACTTGAAGGTCAAAGCTAAGCAACGTCGCCCGCGGTCATGAGTTGGATGGGTGACCGCTAGTGTGACATTACTACTGAGCGTTTCCGTGCTTCGGAGGGCACGTTAATTCGTCGGTCCCGGTTTTTGTCTTAGGATGGCAGTCGTTATAGCAAGTTAGTAGGGTATTTTGCGAATGCCCGCCTGGCTAGCTACCATGGTAATGCTCAGTAGTAATGTCACTAGCGGTCACCCATCCAACTCATGACCGCGGGCGACGTTGCTTAGCTTTGTTGATCGGTTGAGAACAGCTAAGTAAACTTCGCTACGAGCGCTTCAAAAATGGTTACATATTTGAGCCGTTTGGTGTAGAGACGTCGGGTCCGTGGGGATCGGGATCTCATCGTATTTTCCAAAACTTATCAGAGCGCTTGGTCGATGCGACGCGTGATCAAAATGCTTGGGCACTGGTAGTGGGCTGACATTCAACTGCATGTGAGTCTACAATGACTTTGGGAAGGTTGTCTAAATACTTATATGAAAAAAAAATGATTATCTGTGATTTGCTGCGATTGATTTCAGCGATTGAATATGTTGTCGTATTAAATAAATGATTGCACGTACTAACATTGTCTTTCATTAAATCAACGTATCTCTAAGTTCCTATGCACTAAAAAATCAATAGTTAAAAAAATATCACAGGAAGGTTTTTGCTTACCATACTGAAACAGAAATGCATGTAGTGAAGTCTGCGGAATAAGCTTAAGAACTTATATTTGCAAGAACTGGGCTTTGGAAATCTAGAAATAACCCATCAAAATGTACCTATGTACTTATCTACTCGTACATACGTCGCGCACGCGCATCGTGTCGGAACTTAGTGAAGGAAGTGGAAGACAATGCCGATTTGGCTTCATTAAATATTAATGTCTCATTATTAGGTTTCCGTTACTAAAAATAACCACATGACCACATGTTATCTCTTCCTAAAACGCTCCGATGTTTTGAAATAGATCTTAGGCATAGTGCTATTATAGGGAACTGTTATGCTGTACAGCATACCTCACTCTTCTGTTTTTCGGGCTCTAATTAACCAAGGCATTGGTACAACATACATAAATCTCCATTTTTTTAGGAAGGACAAGGATGTTGTTTGCCTATGTCAGCTGAACTACTCAAACAGTCTCTTTCTAAGCAAGACAAGAAAAAGAAGTTGCTAGACGCACCGACAACGCCTAGATGAGCTATTGAGCATTGAAGGAGTTTATGAAAGGCAAACTTCTCCTGTGCCTGAAACTTATGGATGTGTATATTCGCGCTATCCTCACATAAGGTGCACATACTTAATCTTTGACGGCAAAGTAGAGGATCACCCTCGTGGTTTGCCACTAGGGCATGGAGCGCAACAATCCAGATTTTAATAATTTGTAGCTTAAACGATTATTTTTTTATTCCTGATGGTAAGTGATGATGTGGACGCAGATGTTGTTCAGGCTAACCTAGAAGAAAAAAATCGTTTTTGTGACCCACAGAACAGGTTAAAAAGGACTGAGTAGGGCACGTTTTTCGGATGAAGGTAAATAGGCTTAAGGATGGGATCACACGGTTGGCGACAGGTTTTCTACTTAAGTGTGGTGGGAAGTGGGCATAGTGTAGTGTCGGAGTTTTCAGGACGCTCGAAGCCTTCGGCGTTCATCATAAGACAACAACCGGGACCGACCACCGCGTTCCTTCCAAGGCACCGAAGTGCTGAGTACTAACTGCCACCTCCAGTCACACATCCAAGTAAAGACCGCAAAGATCATTGAACTGTCAAAAACAATAGAACGAACGCCGCTACAAGACATTTGAAATAAAAGATTATCGAACTAAAATCTCCTTAAGTCGTACCTTTTGTATTTAGAGCTTAGTTTGCCTTGCGTAGATAATTTATTGACCTTCAGTTACCCGTATTGAGGGGCACGCTAAACACGAAATTACCTTCTATTTACATCACATTTACGTCAGAATGAACGAGAGATGTAATGTAGAGATACTATAGTGACGTCACAGATCAGACAAACGTATAAACATATTTTTAGCGAACAAGTTTTCCGTAAAGGGACAAAGCGGTAAACATAACAAAATTAGGAACGGTTCGGCGGCGCGGTCTGTGGTGAGGTATATATACGATTTAAGTATATTTCCGTTGGTGAATGGAAGGTAAACATAGTTAGGTAACTGGCAAGTTTACTTAAAGACTGGAGCCTTATTGTGTCATTTGATTTTCCTTTGAAAACTAAGGCCGAATGTCAATGAAATGAAATATCATAAATTGTAATATTAAAACGTTCTAAGTGAATTTTCACTACCATTCTTTTTAGACATAAGACACTTACTTTTTAGACTAAATATGGTCATGTGGTCGCATTGTAACATCTCCGGTTGACATCAAATCCTTTGTCAATTCAATAATTCCGTTGAAGTAAGGTTGAATTTTGAAGATTTCCTCAGATAGATAAAACTTGGTGCAGTCCAGTCACGGTACTGGATACATAACATTACCGTGTAGGGCCCCTGAATATGACATGATGCTATTGACGAATGTTTATCCTACCTGCATACGTATCCATGTAGCAATATGATCAAAATAGAAAAAAGAACCTCTATATATTTTTCGATTTTGATAGCTGTTGAGAATAGTTGAGAATCTTGAGAATTTTAATAAACGTGAAACATCTTTAATGAAATAACTGAGATTCACTTTTTTCTTGTAAAATTATTATATGTATTGAACTTAACATCAAAACAATCCCAAACTTTGTCTTAGACATGACAGGGAAACATACTAAAAGCATACCTACTGAGGTCCTTAGTTAGCTATTCTTTTCCGACCTCTTCCTATTATCCAATAAGCAATATGCCCGCCTTTTACTTCATAGCTACGGTAAACAATTCAAGTTTAATATACAATGACGTCAATAGAACAGTTGCTCATTACAATTCAATATTCAAATTGAAAAACACTGTTGTTCAACTTAAACATTGCTTATTCAACAACATCGCATTATTTCTAGTTGTAACAAACAAAAATATTTTTTCAATTGAATGTTTATGGATTAATACCATAATGTACGTATTTCTCAAAACATTTTCCCATTCCGAGAAAAACAAGAGAAGGATCATCTACCAATACAAAAAACTGTACAAAAAGTTGAACAAAGCCTGTTTTGAAACTACTTGTTTATATGGGAACATTGCCCTGAACTAAAAGAGCTTATTTTATTGCTAAATGAGGGTAGCTCGCAGGTGCTTTGTCATTGTTTACGTCTGTGGAAAAATCCATCTAAGCTCTTTAAAACAAACACGCGGATATTAGCAAGATATTGCTGCACATTAGACGTAATCATAACCGAAAGGAAAAATATCGCAATATACTGTCAACTACAAAACTGATTGTGCCGACCCTTTATACGAAGAATAAGGCAAGGATGAGATGATGATGATAACGACAATTGGTAAAATATCCGAAAAACTATATAGAGTGAATACTAGTGAAATAATTCACTTGAAAGTGAAACAGTCCACGTTGCACCCGTACCAGAAGTTGTTGGGAACAATACTCTCGAACGTGTTGACGGGTACACCTGGAAAAAACTGTCCAGTTAGGTAGGTTCAACTTCAACAAAGAGATTGGTGAAGAATCCAACTCGCATTTGGGAAATTACTAGATATCTTCTCGTTGAACATCCCGCAAAGCCTGAAGATTGATCTTTAACCAATGTGTGGTATTGATGAGTTATGGCACTGAGACGTGGTCCTTAACTGGGGCCTTACGAAGAAGCTCAGAGTCACTCAACGAGCTATGGAGAGAGTTATGCTCAGAGTTTCTTTGCGCGATAAAATCTGGAACGAGTAAATACGCCGAAGGACTGGTTACTGTCTTCTATGTACTTCATTACAGTGGAAGACGTAGAATTGGTAGCTCCAACTTGGTGAACTGACGACATCAAGTATACAAGTCGCGGGTAACCAACGATGACAAGTGGATAGTAGCCGTTCATTGTGGCATTCTGTGTTGAGAAGATCTTTCAACAACAGTAGACCGATTAGCCCATCGAATCCATGAAAATAGATCTAAGAGTTTCTGAATAGTTACCCTTGTTAGTTGTCTACTGCCTGCCAAGGCACCTAGGTGCTGTCTAGACTAGACCAATATAGGATATCGTTCGGAGAGACTAATGATTTGATGTTGCAGTATTTATTAAACAAGAAATATACAAAGGCATATTATTTTCAGTGTAAATTACATTATCAAAGTAAAATTCTGTAGTATGCATGTTCTGAGCACCGTTGTGTTACTAGGTATATTGATCTACCAATACATTAGTTCTGATAGATTAAGTAATACATATTTTATTCTATGTTGTGGTGCACTGACGGAGACGCAACCAACGAGGTTACAACTGAGTTTGAGTTTCCCTTCATTTATACAGGGACCTATATATATATATCCATAAGTTAAGGTTTATAAATAGACGATTATGATTTAAAATTTTTGAGATTTTCCTATGATATTTCGTAGCGATGCGCTCACAGGGCACCCGAGCGAGTATCTCAGTTTACTTTTCAAGTTGAATACGGACATGAACATCGCAGTATAATAAAATAAATCGTTTTTAACCGACTTCAAAAAAAGGAGGAGGTTCTCAGTTCGTTTGTATTTTTTTTTACATGTACCTAGTTACAAAATCACAAATATACGATAGGAAAAATTTAAGTTTTAAGGGATTCGAACCCGCGTCCATCCACCCCTTGAGCCGGGGTATGCTCTAACCAATTGAGATAACATGACATAATTATAATTGGTTAGAGCATACCCCGGCTCAAGGGGTGGATGGACGCGGGTTCTAATCCCGTATATGACTTAAATTTTTCCTCTCGTATATTGTTGTCCATACGGATTACATTACAAAATCACAAATATACGCGTTGTTTAGCAGTTTAACAGTTTTGTATAGCAGGCGTTATGGCAAACCTAACAATATTATTAAAAAAAATGTACCTAGTTAGTTTAATTTGATTTGCGGATTTGTACTTTCTTTAACTTCGTCTCGGATTTCACTTTACTTTTCTGTATACACATATGTTGAATTACAATTTAGCTCAAAATATACCAGATAAAGTACCTGAATAGTGAGGTTTATGTGGTAAATAAGGAAAAATATATCAAAGTCAACAATGCAAAACCGAAGCTACCTAATTATTATAAACAAATTGTAAAAGGACAAAACAAGTTTCGATAAATGTATAAGCGTTTAGGTAACTAAACAAACAGTAGTTTAGTCATCGCTGTTATTTACATCATCCATTGGCCATCATAAAAAACACGGTTTTGCCAAAGGTCTCTCGTTTTCCTCATAGTTCCATAACAATCGTTCAAACATAACGCAATAGATACGAAGACCTTTGGAACGATACATTTGAATAAACATTGCCTTTTTCAATGGGTTATTGTGCTCCTTTTCCTTAAATACATCGCGGTTATCCTTAAGTTTTTTGTTTATTACCGTTATTGATAAATTAAGAGGTTTTTTCTATATATACCGGCTGCTCATCTGTTTTTCAAAACTGTTTGTCAATACCAATAACCTTACTAATATTAAAGATTATATCATATAGTATGTCGGGTGCCGGGCTAGAATGTCACCCCTAATCTCTACTCGTGTGAGTTGTCGTAAAAGGCTACTAAGAGTAACACACCAGAAAGTGGGCAGCAGCGCTTTCTGAGGAACTGATATCTCACACTGCGATCTCCAAGCGCCTGGCAGCAATCCGACTCATACAGTATATCATATATTGTAGGTAACTATGGTGCATGGTGGAAGGGCATTTTGCGAATGCCCGCCTGGCTAGCGAACACCCTCAAGTAGAAAAACCGTCGCCAAGCACCTAACGGTGTGTTCCGGCAGCTGTCCTTGAGAGCCAGTGAAATTACAAGCACATGAGTCTTAACAACTATGTCTCAAAGTGACGGGCGCAGTGCAATTCATGACTTGTGATGAAATGCATCTGTTATAGGCAGAGGTTAGTCCACTATTATAGTAGGTATGTAGGTTACCTGGTTAGACAGCTCTACTCTATAACCTTATTTAGACTTTTTTAGTTTCTTCTGCGGTATGGCCAAGACAATCTGTTGTACAGCTAGCGTGGCGAGTTCTATGTATGGGAATAATAAATCTAGTCAAAATCAGATAGTTATAATAATAATAATTTTATTTCCAAAAGATTTACACAGTACAAACTAAATAGTGTTATGAGAGTTTTATGTTGAGATTAATTAGAATATCAGTGGGGCCCAAACTAGGCAGAGCCTGTGTTTGGGGTACCCTTATTTACGTTTACATTTAAACAATGACTTGTGCAAAACTGTACTTACATTTTCATAGCATAAAACATTAATACAGTTGTCATATATACAAAGTGGAAAAAATCTTAGGTCAAAATATCATTATTGTAAGGATGAACCTGACACAGAAATGGTATATATATATTTATAATTAAATATATTCTTAGAATATAAGGCTGTCCAGCGTCTGCTTACAAAGAGTTCTGAAGTATTTTGGCCACATTGCTAGGAAGAGTAACGATAACCTTGAAAAACTAATTGTCACTGGGAAGATAGAAGGGAAACGTCCAAGAGGTCGCAGTCCTATGCGATGGACAGACCAAATCCGCACTACCCTTGACAATAGTATTCATGACGCCATTCACATCGCCAGAGACAGGAACAGGTGGTGACAAATTGTCAATAAAAAGGTGATTTCCACGGGGTATCACGACCCTCAGCTTTGAGGATAACGCAAGGAGGAGTAGAATATATATTTATAATAATATAATAATGTTGCTGCGCATTATGTGTATATCAGTATATCATCAATTTATCATCATCATGACCGCATTGGAGAAAGTAGCGAGTGCTCTATTAAAAAGGGCACAATATAAAAGACACTTCAGGACTACATTTTATGGGATTTTTTGGCTTCAATTTCATGGCTGGCATTTATCTGACGAGTACCCTTCATGTAGACGTTTCTTCCCCTCTGTATTCTTGAATACGGCCATAAATATCGCTGTAAAATAAAAATAAATCATTATTTAAGTGTACCTGAACATTGGGGCTTATGTGGTAAATAAGGAAAAATATATCAAAGTCAACAATGCAAAACCTAAGCTACCTAATTGTTATTAACAAACGACTACTCTTCATGTAGTCCTTTCCTTCATGTAGTTGTCAGACAAAAATGCCAGCCATGAAATTGAAACAAAAATATGTACTGATGAAGTGTCTTTTGTGTTGTGGTGAAAATATATTATACCGACCCCATATGATAGAGATGAGGGTAAGAGAACGATAATGATGATTGACAGGAATGAAAATGTGTTAACGCTGAACATTACCATGTAAATTACTAAATGAATTTTGTTTCAACACAGCAACAATGGACATTTTGGTTTGCCACGACGTCGATAACAATCGTAGCGCTCTACATAAAGTTCAAACTTCTACAAAAAATCGTCAAAATCTGGCAAAAACAAAACAATTTATGATAATACTTATTTTCACAGTCGAGTTATTTACGTAGTCTGCTCAAATGTTATTCAAATAACGTTGGCAATTCATTATTTAGTCTGAACTATACAAATTAAATGCATTTCAAGTAAATGCAAATAAGTAAGTATTATTGCTTATAGTAAGTATAACTAAACTAATTCGTATCGGTCGTCCAATAATATATTTGCAAATTCGTCTACACCACTAAAAATACTAAAATACAAATCTTTTCTATTTATAATATTGAAGAGAAAGATTTGTACTTTTGGATTTTGGATTTTTGTATGCAACGAATAAACTTATAAACTAATGGTCCGATTTGGATGGAATTTGGTATGGAAAGTGTTTTAAAGACCCGGAAAAGGACGCAGGGTAGTTTTTATCCAACTGCGCAAATAGCGGTTAATGGTTTTGCGCGATAAACGACATACGCGCGGACGGACGGAGGAGCGGCCGGAAAGCTATTTTTTTTTAAATTTTGGACTTGCAGGTTTTCTTCGGTCCATTAGTTTATAAGTATAAACTAATGGACCGATTTGGATGAAATTTGGTATGGAAATAGTTTGAGACCTGGAAAAGTACATGGCGTACTTTAAATAAAAAAGACATTAATGGTTTTGCGCGATAACCGACATACGCGCAGGTGAAGCCGCGGCCGGATTGCTATTTGTTTTTTATTTTGGCTTTGCAGGTTCTTCAGCGTCTTAACACAGCCCATGACCGCTATTTACGCAAGATATTCTTTGACATGGCAGAATGTAAGTATCTACGAATAAATACATTTCATTAACCGTAGGTATAATTTACTTCGAGGATCTTGGAAGCTATCAGTTGTTCACCTTCACTTCACAACAATGCAACCAATCCAAAGATGCGCAGTACCGTATATATAAGTACCTAACTGTTTATATAGTACTCCAATAAAACAATAATTTGATTCATCTCGCAATCAGAACTATTGTTTTGCAAGAATGACCGGACAAAGCCGTTATAAGGCCACCTACCTACTCTTATTTTGTTTGGAGATTAATATGTTTATTCTACATTCAGTATCTCTGTGGGGTGCCGGGCAGAATGTCACCCCCCATCTCTACCCGCGGGTGTTGTAAGAGGCGACTAAGGGTAATATACCAGAAGGTGGGCAGCAGCGCTTACTGAGGATCTGATATCTCACACTGCGATCTCCAAGACGCCTGCCAAGCGTGGAGATTATGGCAAACCCCCCATAATCGGGTTGTGTTCAGCAGTGGATAATCCCGCTGATACAGTATATTCAATAACATGCATACTGTATGTACAATGAAACGGTACAATCCTTTATTGTCCTTGAGAGCCAGTAATTCTAGGTTAAGCCTGTTTAACACCTTCGATCACATCATCACTTACGATCAGGTAAGATTGTGGTCAAAGGCTTACCTATAAACAATAAGGAAAAATTGTCGAGCTTGATATGGTTCTTCGAATTACCCTTCAACGAATTATGCTTTATCGAAGGCACCGCTATTACGGAAAAATCATTTGCCGAACGAACGCAAAGGTTCGCCGAGTCTACGGTGTTTTACTGTACGTTTACAAAGAACGGCGCGGCGCGGAAAGTAGAACAAAGATTAATGGGATATAGGACGCGAGCATCCACTTGTTAAAAAATGTGTGAATTTCAAAAATAAGTCCTAATTCAATGACCTTAAGATGTATTAAATATACAATCAACATTTTGCTCTACTCTCCGCGTCAGTCTATAATTGCTAGCTGCTTTACGTATACGCAACTGAGAAGCAGAATAAGGTCAAAAACATAACATATATCAATCACACTTGCATTCCCCGTATATAGGCAGTATCTAAGCACATTTCGCTAGATATATTTGGTCCTATGTAGTAGAAGAGCGCTTATTGTCTGTTCATCGCCGGGTACAGTACAGTACTAAATAAAAAAATTAGACTAGGTAGTAAAGTTAACCCAAAAGTAGAGGCAATATGGAAGCCTAAATACATAAAAGCAAATAACAAAGAATCTATTTAACCAAAAGTATAAAATGATTAAGATTGTTTTTATTTTCAGGTAGGTTACGTATTTTTTGTGAATTTAAGGGTATAATGTAAAAAAGAACTCTACCTCATAATATACAAAGCAAACAAGTTACCAAGAACTCTCCCTTAACAAAACACATTTCTAAAACTCATTATGAAAGCCAATTCAAATCATTCCACAATTGAGCTTTGTCCAAAACATTGTTTCAACAACCTTAACAACAATCTGGAACAATCGTTACGAAAGTAGCCAGGTATACATTCACCCCGGCTAGAGGGTAAAATAAAACGTACATAGAGTACGTATAGTCCAGCTTCATTGATCCACACTCAGTCGCTATGGCGGAGAATAGATAGCACTACCTATTCATTCTCATTTACGTAGCATAGCAACTAGAATTTTATCTGTGACCCCACCCTCAACCTGATACTGTAACCGAATCTGTTCCCCAACCCTATTTACGAGAGGGGCAGATATGTCTCGCCAGGGAGCACGGATGTTGGGACAAAACTATTTACTTCACGGATGAAAGAATAAAATATCTATGTCGTGATAAAGCCGTCTTTATAGCAGATAGGAGCCCCTAGAAATTTTAAGTATTTCATTTGAATAGTGAGTCCTATTATGTAAGGAAGATATTAGTTTGTTCATAATATGCTAATATTTGTGTTGAATATCCAGCTTTGTTTATTTTAATAATATTTAAATGTGTTTGCACACTTATGCAAAACACTCCGAACTTTACCTACATAATATAGGAAGCATACAAATAAAGTTGTTTTAAATAGTAGTTTTATAATGGGTTGGCAGTCTCTCATATAATTTTGCATATGCTGTAACATATACATGGGATACCCACACAGATACAAGTATTTTGGCAAAAGCAAATGTATGGTTTTAAGTCTAGACAGAGGCGAGACATTTTATTGAATTTGTGAGCGTAATGGTCATTCAATTTCAGCTTTAGATCGAAGCTTGGCAAAGAGATAAAGGATACCACGTGTAACATTGACCATGTGGTCTTAAGGTATAAGTTTCGCACATATTGTATTACAAAGAAATAAGGAGAAACTTCATGAACCTTGAGTAAGACTTGTCAAAGTGAAAAAGCATGGACCATATAATAAAATTAAAATATATAACAAGATACCTACTTCTGTGACAAATTTACCTTTGCCTAATTTTAAAAGAAAATTGAAAACCTTCTTTGAAAACAATCCATTCTATAATTTAAATGAATTTATGTACATGAATATCAATGAGTCCTATTTTCAATAGTAACGGTAAGAAATTATGACATTATTGAAGTTATTTGTTATAGATAATTATTATGAATTTCTAATTATTATTATATCGTACTTTTTTTTTTTTTATTTGACATTATTTCTGGTTTCAAATTTTTATAAGTATATGCATTTAGGTTTTTTTTTAATTTTATATTTTACATATACGTAAGTATTTGTAATTTTACTATTGTGACTGACATGTAGAAAAATGTTACTTATATTAGTGATATGATTGTAATTATTTGTAAAATGACATACCTAATATAACGGATAATTGTTGTAATAAGGTGAATAAAGAATCTGAATCTGTAGTGTAGTTATGTATAAGCATTATAGAGGTTTTCTTAGAGAGTTCAGTCGTCATTAACGATGATAAAACGTGTCGTTTTTAAAATTCCTAATGGCCTGATTGTGTCGTATCATGTTGTCAAATGTGGATATCAAAGTGTCATTAGTAGCCGGTGTTTCTGTAAACATTGTCATATCTTCGTGTTTAAACATCGTCATGTCTTTGTAAACATTACCATGTTTCACAACTGCTGATTCATTTCGGCCAATGTCTCAATATAGTGAAAATGTTTTCCAAATGTTATTTCTAATGCAACGAATGATATTATGTCTAAATTGGTGGTGTTACATTATGTTATGCAAAGTCGATTGGTAGCTACACAATTTATAATCAGTTTACGGATTTAATTTTGAATTTCTAGCCATGATATTGATTCTATTTTTACCATTTGTTTGACACAAATGGTAAAAATAGAATCTACTCTAGTAAAACTTGTCTTAAATATCTTAATTTCTATTTATTTCCTGTTTTATGCATGTTAATCTGCCTACCTCGTTAATTTTATGGGATAAAAAGGGTACATACCAAATCATACGAACAAAATAATTTTAACACAATTTATTTTTCATTTTTAAACAATCTTATAGTAACCTTATCACCTATTGATAGCGCTTTGGCGTATGTTTTTGGTTTCACATCACTATTGTTCCGTCAGACACTTGATTCTTTTAGTATTCAATTGCATTGTATCACTGTGTCCAATTGCAGCGCCGTCGGGGTCAGGGTTGGCCCCCACGGGCGATTCAAGCTTCACTATTCCACTTCCAGATACGTTCACGTTTCCAGAAGATGAAGCGAACTGCCGGCCGTTTCGTGGCTTCACTCCTACGTGGTGGTGAAGATGCTTTCAAGGCTCCTCATCCTCAGACAGGGAAGGGAGCGCAAGTTGGCGGCGCATCCTCTCTCGCCGTTGCGGGGAGATCGACTTCTGCCGCCTCAGCCCTTCCGTATGCAGCAGGTTGGACCTCTTCTCAGTTTCGAAAACTTCCTCATTTTCGTCCTCGACCAGCGCAGGCAAAGCGGTGCGTCGGCTTTTCAGACGGCGGGAGCAATCCGTCACGCCGGAGTCCATCTCACGGCGAGTCTTGATTGTCGGGTACACGTCCGCGTACAAGGTAGCGACCGTTTCTAGTTTCACAACCATATTGACTTGTTTTGTTGAGTTGGTTAGATATTGGTACGTGTGTTCACTGCGAATTCTGCGAGCAGAGTGCGGGGAGGCGGCGGGTTCTCGCTTATTTATAGTCTCGCGCCCGCGTTATAATTCAGTTTTGTGTAGTGTGCAGTTGGCGTCAGAGCTTCGTAAGTGTGCGTGAATGCTCGTAGCTAGGGTTAGTGCCTACAAGCGAGGAAAATCGTTTTCCCCGATAGATTCCCGGTAGATAACATTACTACGAGATGACTATTGTAATTTGGTGGGAAACCCGCGCGTTTGGAGATGTTTTCCTTGATTAGTGTAATTAATTATTTTATACATAGGTAAGGATTACCCTGTACATTTTAAGGTGTTAAAGTATCTTGGCACTTTACAATATTTGAAACATAAAATCAAATAAAAAACCAATGTATCTACTATAATTTTAGTAGCAGCTCTACATCCTACCTATACTCTACCAGAACATGTAATTACATTTTAGAGTCTTTAGAGATATTTTAGAGTCGGAAATACATATTGTAGCCACTTATTTTCTAAGTATATTAAATATATTCCTTGTCCAGACTTTTTGTACTCCTTTATTATAAGTATAGACAGTAGAACACTGGCTCTCTCACTCACAATTTTTTTTATGTCCGCAATTTTATTCCTCTATCAAAATTCAGCATTTTCTATTGATCTCGACCCATTCGCCCTTGATTCTCGGCCCCTGGTTCCATTGGATCCTTACAAATGAACTCATTAGAGTACCTACGTTAGTCGCATATCTTAAATGAGTACTAGGAAAACATAGACATACGAAGGTGAGCTTGACCTGCATAGGAGGATTGAAGCTCGATAAGTGCGATATAGTATAATATAAATAGGACTATGCCGCCGACCTTCGATGCAGCGTTATAATGCAACTAGGTTTAATGCTAGTACTTACATTATTTAGCATCGCTGGTCGCGAGAAGTGTTTAGTGACGCACGAGATGTTACTTAACTTTACAGCTGCCACAGTGACACCTGCGCGTAAGTCAATAAGTATTGTTGAAGGGGAAAATCTTATCCATTCTTTATTTTAATAGCAGAGGTAAATTCATGCAATGGGATTAGGTACTTTATTTTTTCATCACGTTTGTGATCCTCTGTCGAAAGTTTAACAAGACGTGTTATATAGTTTGGCTTCCAACTAGAAGGCGTTAAACGAGGTCAGTGAAGGCGAATGTTTCTTTTCGTCTTCATTTAAGGTGTATTTTGTGGTCTTTTTTAAATATTGACTTTTTGATGAGGCTGATTAAGTCGTACGTTATAGTGATAATCACCGTATATAAACCGCCGTAAAAGTAAGGTATATTTTATGGTCAATACTGCAATGATTATACGATAATCATTGCAGTATTGACCATAAAATATACCAAGTTCAATTCTGAAAATACTTTACGGAAGGCGTTTTTGACGGTTGTGTTTATTATAAAACATGGTATATTTTTATTGATTGGTGAAAATCATCTTAAGAATTGTGAATTCATCTTACGTAGTTACAATTCAACGGTAAAAGGTCAAATTTGATTTAAGCCTTTCAGTCGTTTTTCTCAGTGTATAAATCGAATTATATACACACCTAATTAATTAAGTAAATATTATCCCACTTAAAATATTGTAAATTTTATTCAATTCTAGGTTAATCTTGCATTGTATTGGAGACAACGATTACTTAATAAAATGTATTAATATGATAAGGAAAAGGAAGATCTCAAACGGATACGGACCTAGAGTCTGTAGTGTAAAAGTATAAATAATAAAAAAAAAAAACTTGCATTGTATCTGAGTAGAAACTAATCCAGATTATTGCAATTGTAAACGTGGTCACTAATTAACAACGGGGTGATTAGTAATTAGCAATAACAAAGGGGTGACCGTTAAATATCAATAATAACATCGCACTGACATGTTTCCATCGCATGTGCAACGCATGATATACTGACTACATAAATATTTTCAAATAAAAGATCTCTTTCTGAAAGGAGACAACCGCGTTGGACGAGTTGCCTACAGCGGCGCTTTTGAATTTCAAGGTCCTGGTTTTGATTCCCAGGTCGAACGGTTATTTGGTTCTGGCAAAGAAATTTTGAGAAGCAATCTGGAGGAGCCCTATAGAACGCAATAGGCATGTGCCACAACATATCTAACGAATGGAGGGCGTTTAGTCATCTCAAACTATGACGCTTTCATATCTCCCTGAAGAGATCTTAAGATACCTCAGCGTGTCACGCCTTCATATCCCTAAAGAGGTCTTCAGGAATATGAAAACGTGATGATATCTAGAAGATACGTGTATGAATCTCCTATATTAATGGGTATCGCATAAATATTCTAGTGGAGTACTTGTTTACGATGCCCTTCTGTTATCCTTTACCCGATGTAAATATAATTCCTTACAAAGAGATAAGGCATTATGTATGCGACCTATAAATAAGTAATTCAAGAACATGACAGATTTAATTTATTTTTAACGCTTGAGTTTTCTCGTAAACAAGCTGGAGTTTCAAGATAATGATGCAAAGAAAGAATACTTGATCAGGTATTATAATACCATGATCATTATTTTTTGTCCAAGCTAAATAACAACATAGAGTGTACCTTTACTTATATAATGAATGCTGTTTAAAATATTGATTCGTTTTCTAAGAATTAAATGATAATATTAGTACAGTTGTTCCTAGTAATTAAACAACTTTAAACGGTTTAAAACTCGAAAAGATGGTAAACAATGATTATCCCGACGGTAGTACAAAATAATTTCTTTATTACAAAACAAGTAGTGAAAAATAATTCAATTATTTATAATCGATTAGTCATCCCGTGACCACGATCACTGCAGTGTTTGTCTATGTGTGTGTGTTTGAAAGTCAGGATAAAAATAATGATAAATATGCGCGATTTAAACCGTTTAAAATTGTTTAATTACTATGTGTTATAATCATGAAAACATTATATTGATTCCTGTTTACATAAAAATAGATAGTTAAAAATATATCTCTTGAAGTTTTTCTTGTTTACCATACTTAAAAAGAAATTTACGATATTCGTGAGAATGAAAATAACATTGAAATATTATAGTACATTGATTACCAATGGCGCAAACAAGCATTTTAAAGGCGAGAGTGTTTCTTTGAACCCAGAGTGGAACGAAGGATTCTAGAGCAGAATCACGAGTGTAGCGATTCTAAAGTAGAATCCTGAGTGCAGCGAGGGTTCAAAGTTTATCGAACTTGAAATGATTGTTGGCTCCGAGGTGGACACTCTACTTTTTATCACCCTCTATGGGAAAATGAGAAAGTGCAAATTTTAAATAAGAATAGTACGTTTATTTATTTAGATATAATTAGGAAAAGTAAGATATAGCTTAGATATCGTAATAGGCTTAATAGGCTAACTATGATGGAAGTGCATCGTAACAATTTAACAACTACTATCCGTTACAGTTGTCGATATATTTACAGCTTGCGAATTAGAAATAGTCTCAGAAAACGTCGTCTCAGGATGTAGTTTTTGAGAAACTATATTATTTTTTAAGCTATAAAAAAAAAATAACAGCCTGTAGTTTGTTCATACAATGTTTGTGATTTCTCTTTGGTGATTGGAACTTTTACTTAAAATATCCACATTCTAAATTCAAATCACGTTGTTTGTCCCTCAGGGATTAAAAAGCTATTTTAGTCCTTATGTTTACGAGGAATAAACTAGCTATTTTCGAATAGATGAGATAAAAAATATATTTTTGTGGATCTGTGTACAATAAACTTTTATTTTTAGAAAACAATGGACTTTGAAAGTATGGGAAACTCTTTCATCGTGCTTTGTTGATGAGCGATGATACCGTGTAGTGTAGATAATAAACAATGCCGTATTGGAACTGGTGAATGCTAAGCCGAACAGTATTCTGTCTCGTCTTATTATGTTATATTAGAATTTTGTTGGGAGATGGTGTTCCTCACAGTGAGAAAGCATTCCTGTTATAGTCTCATTTACAAAGGCAATAAAATGTATAGTTTGTTGTACTGGCAGCCAAACCAGTTCCAAAAAAATACCAACTTTCACAAAAAAAAACTGTATGCCATGTACGTCTTTAAAAATTAATCCCACGCTACGTCATGAGTAATTAAAGCCTAATCAATCTAGAATTAAGATTTAAGCTCCGTGTAAATGACACTAGATTATGACGGCAACACACCTAGATTAAGTATATCAACATTTTTAGATAGTACATACAAACAAACGACATTGTGACTGTTCAGGACAAAACTTACGTAATTCAAGAAAGGTGCATTGCAGTTAGGGTTGCCGGACGTCCGAGAAATCTGGGATAGTCCCGGAATATGATGTTTTGTCTCGTGTCCAGTAACTTCGCTCTACTGTCATGGAATTTACTAGCTTCAGATATTTCCACAAACTTACCGAAACATTAGCCTTAAAGTGTGGCTCATTTTTGTTTTAAGTTTAATTTTATGTTATATTGATTTAGTACATAATTTAGCTAACACATCTTTGTCTCAAATAAATTTGTGTAACAATAATTGCCATTATTTTTTTCCTAAGTATAAAACCATGATAAGTGATATTTATATATTAAATTGGCAGTTCAACCGTAAATTTCTATAGATTTTAACTTGAGATCACCACCCACACCCTTTTCAAAGCCCAGAAATGTCCAGGTATTCATATACGTTGATCTGGCAACCCTAATTGCAGTACCTACATATATGTTCTGACATATAGCCAGAGTTATCGTTCGTGCATCAAAGCGTATACAAAGCAGAGCCCAAAGATGACGTTTTCGCCTTTTTCAGGCTGTCCGGTTTTATACTGTCAGCTACATTCATAATATATTAATAATTGTTATATTTGTCTATAGGAGTGTGTATATAATAACTGATTGTAGACGCTGCCCGCGTGTTCGCCGCCCGGTTGTGCTGTAGAAAAGTGAGGGTACACGTAAAAACGATACAACTTGTTATCGGGCGTCGACAACATGGGCAGTCTTTGCCTTGCAGTCGAGTGGGAAGGTTCTCCAATAAGCAGTAGCGTACCATTGCAAAAAGCTTTATCTTTGAAGTAATTATTTTGTGTGTGAACTATTAAATTGTGATATTTCACGTAAGTACAATCTGGTATTTTTTGAAAACCCATGTAGTTCTAATTTTAACACTATAAGACCCCAATGTGGTATAATTTACACCTTAATACGTATAGTTTCTAACATCTCAGAAGTGGGATTGTTCAATATGCCCCACCAATGAAGGGTAAGCAAATATGCTTTCAATACCGTGCCGCGAATCACATGGTGATTTCCAACTGTATAAACCTATAACGTGTGAGTACCATTTTTTTTTTTATATTTCTCTGTATATATTAGTTTACGAGTAATTATAGATGTTATTATGAATTATCTCACGTTGAGTGGGTGCCATGAAGCATATGGCTAGGGCTACTCTCTGGCTGTGCTTCATGAAACCCTTGCCGATATTCTTGTTATGTATTTCTTGTATATGTATATCTTACACATTGTCATCATACGTGAGATAAACTGATCAGGGTACTCTCGGATATTATCTCACGTTGAGTGGGTGCCATGAAACATATGGCTAGGGCTACTCTCTGGCTGTGCTTCATGAAACCTTTGCCGATATTCTCGTTACGTAAATTTAATTTATGTATATCATACACAGTCGCAATGCGTGAAATAAACCGATCGGGGCACTCTCCGATATTATTTCATGCTGAATGGGTATCTTAGAGCATGTGGCTGGGGCTACCCTCTGGCTGTGCTTTATGAGACCCATGCCATTGTTATCCTGGTGGTCCATAACTTATTTATTTATCGTCTTGTACGGGGTCAAATTATAATTAAACTCTGAAAGAATGGTATTTCTGTTTGATTTATTTATTTCCAGTTGAGGTGGAAGCCGAAATTGCTGTTTCAGTGACAGAGGCGCCAAACCCAATGATGGCTGATGGCGAGCCCAACTCATCACCGACATCACCAATGTTGACCCGGGGAAAAGCTGTTCGAGAAAGCCGGCCACGCAGCCATGACCAACTCCACGGCCGGTGTCGCAACTGGATATGCCGGTCGCGCCAACGTTCGCGCAGCATTTTGCCAACGGCACCTCAGGCAGTCGTACGAGTAGACAGCGCGGTCGGTCAAATCAACCAGGTTATCGGCGTCATCATGCAGCCGGACGAGCGATCGGCGGAACCGTGCAAGTCGGCACCGCAGACGGTTGTATGACCGATCACGTACATCTGTTAGCCGAAGACTCAGCCTATCTGGCAGCCACGTGACTAGGCGCCATCTCCCTCTTATACGAAGCCCATCTGTCAACCGATAATCACCGCCCTGCCAGGCTTACGACCAGCCTAATGGTCACGTAAGCACCAACAATTGTATGCACTTAGTCACCTTAAAATATATTGGTCAATAATAAAATATATTGGTCAAAAATAATAAGTAATAACCACAACCTGAAAACAGTGTCTCAAAGTGTAACCGCGTTAGACATGAAACGGAACGTTGTTATTCCAAAGTATCCGCTCCTGCAGTCTATTGTGCGGGTTGTAGACGAACCTGACGAGGTCGTTGTTGCATCACCATTTGAACCATCTGAGAAGAGTTTACCGATGACTGACCCTGACGATATTTAATTTGTTAAGCTTTTCAAACTAAACAGTATCCTTGTAGAATAGAATATAATAGAATATAATATAATAGAATTCGGTAGAGGATGTTCCATGATACAATTGTCTGGAATTATTTCAATCGGTTTACCTTTCGATTATCAACGTTTGCCTCTTCTCAGAGGGTTCGATAACGCTACAGTCAGAGTTCTTGGTAGGTAAAAAGCACAAATCATAGTAGATGACTTAGAAGCTCACGTCAAATTGTTGATAGTTCCCGATATAGTCAAACAAGTAGGTACCTCTAATGATGATTTCACTCGTTTCATTTTCCTCAAACCGGTAACATAATCAACAGATCAATTATTACGACAATAAACGTTGCCGGCCTATTAAATACCAGTTGGGGGATCTGGTAATGGTGGAGAAGCAGGTACCCACCACTGGCTCTAGTAGAAAACTTATCCCGAAGTATCAAGGCCCATTTCGGATAACGAAAGTTTACCATAACGACAGATATACGGTCAGACACTTCTAACTCCATAGGGAAATAGATGTTTTCCCTCAGTGGTTGCCGTAGATAAAATGAAACTCTGGCTCAATTTTAATAGATCTATATCTTCGATAAATCTTCTAGTGAGGATGACAAGATGAGCTTAGCGCCCCTTGTAACC
Source organism: Plagodis pulveraria (assembly GCA_963890685.1). Classification (NCBI taxonomy): domain Eukaryota; kingdom Metazoa; phylum Arthropoda; class Insecta; order Lepidoptera; family Geometridae; genus Plagodis; species Plagodis pulveraria. The sequence continues at coordinate 20,512,986 of OY982969.1, forward strand.
GTGGTACCTTACCCTACGCGTAGTGTGTACACGGGTGTATAGTCACCAGTGACGTTTACTCTAGTGTATATAGTTGAAAACCGTTGCCTAAGTTTCTAAGTTTCTTACTCTATGGATTCTGGACCCTTACTGCATGTGTCATAGTTTGGTGTGTGTGTGTACAAGTATGCGAGTACATACTGACCGTACCCCACCTAGATCTATGAGTACCTAGCCTAACCATAGGTGCGAACAATATATAAATATATATATAAAATCAGGGTGCCCGCCACCAGGAGACCTAAGGTGACAGACGGAAGTTTGGTGGGAAAAGGGGGTGTATGTACGTCGTACTATTTACACAGGAACGGTTTTCTCACAACCGGTCAAGCAGGCTCACAAGACCAATCAACTCAAAGTCAAAGTCAAAATCATTTATTCAATTTTATTTTATTTAGGAGTACGAGTAAGTAATCACAAATTTTGTAGTATGATTTATTAATCAATGTTTTTCACTCCAACTTGAATTTCCCTTTTGTGAGCGTTGTAATATTTTTAAGAACTTTATTATAAAACCGCAGACAATTACCTCAGAAGGACCTTTTTTATGTTACTGCTAATCTGAAACCTGGCGCCGCTATTTTATCATTATTCCTTGTGCTGTAATCGTGATTGTCACTGTTTAATTTAAATTTACTCAAATTTCTACTAACGAACATAATATTTTCAAATATATACAGACTTGGTAAAGTTAAAATATCAATTTCTTTAAAAATATCCCTCAAGAGGTACCCAAGGATCCATTTTATATATGGCTCGAATTGCACTCTTTTGTACGATAAAGATTGTCTTTATCTCAGCAGCAGTTCCCCACAGCAATACACCATACGACATAATACTGTGGAAGTACGCTAAACAAACTAGGCGAGCAGTAGCCAGTTAATTGTCTTATCTTACGAACTGCATATGCAGCAGAACTAAGTCTTCAGGAGAGATCATGTATTTTTAACTAACGGCTAAACGTGTCTTGGCCGCAGTGAGAGGAAGTTGAAATCATAGAAGCTGTTCTAGCTCTGCCAGCGTGTGCTGAGACCTCAGGGCTGCTCCTGTAGCGGGTGCTGGGACCTCGGGGCTGCTCCTCCAGCGGGTGCTGGGACCTCAAGTCTGCTACTCCAGCAGGTGCTGGGACCTCAGGGCTGCTCCTCCAGCAGTTGCTGGGTACTTCAGGGCTGCTCCTCCAGCGGTTGCTGGGACTTCAATGCTGTACCTTCAGTGGGTGCTGGGACCTCACGGCTGCTCCTCCAGCGGGTGCTGTAACCTCAGGGCTGCTCCACCAGCGGGTGCTGGGACCTCAAGGCTGCTCCTCCGGTGGTTGCTGGGACCTCCGGGCTGCTCCTCCAGCAGTTGCTGGTTGCTTCAGAGGCTGCTCCTCCAGCGGGTGCTGGAACCTCAGGGCTGCTCCTCCAGCGGTTGCTGGGACTTCAATGCTGTACCTTCAGTGGGTGCTGGGACCTCACGGCTGCTCCTCCAGCGGGTGCTGTAACCTCAGGGCTGCTCCACCAGCGGGTGCTGGGACCTCAAGGCTGCTCCTCCGGTGGTTGCTGGGACCTCCGGGCTGCTCCTCCAGCAGTTGCTGGTTGCTTCAGAGGCTGCTCCTCCAGCGGTTGCTGGGTACTTCAGGGCTGCTCCTCGAGCGGTTGCTGGGACTTCAAGGCTGTACCTTCAGTGGGTGCTGGGACCTCAGGGCTGCTCCTCCAGCGGGTGCTGGAACCTCAGGGCTGCTCCACCAGCGGGTGCTGGGACCTCAGGGCTGCTCCTCCGGTGGGTGCTGGGACCTCAGGGCTGCTCCTCCAGCAGTTGCTGGGACCTCGGGGCTGCTCCTCCAGCAGTTGCTGGTTGCTTCAGAGGCTGCTCCTCGAGCGGTTGCTGGGTACTTCAGGGCTGCTCCTCCAGCGGTTGCTGGGACTCCAAGGCTGTTCCTTCAGCAGGTGCTGGGACCTCGGGGCTGCTCCTCCAGCGGGTGCTGGAACCTCAGGGCTGCTCCACCAGTGGGTGCTGGAACCTCAGGGCTGCTCCACCAGCGGGTGCTGGGACCTCAAGGTGGTGCTTCTTGGATGGAGAATGAAACCCGAACTCGGGTATAATGTACCGGCATTCAGGACGTAGGATTAGTTGGGGCCTGTTGCCGGATAATATATTAATAATGAAGGTATTCAGGACTTAGGTTTAGTGGGGCCTGTTACCGAATTCAACAATGATGTACCGGCATTCAGGACGTAGGATTAGTTGGGGCCTGTTGCCGGATAATATATTAATAATGAAGGTATTCAGGACATAGGCTTATTGGGGCCTGTTACCAAAATTGTTTGTTAACGGTATTCAGGACTTAGGCTTAGTGGGGCCTGTTACCGAATTCGACAATGATGTAACGGCATTCAGGACTGGTTGGGGCCTGTTGCCGAATAATGTATTATTAACTAAGGTATTCAGGACGTAGGCTTAGTGGGGCCTGTTACCTATTATACTATAAAAGACAACAAAACTTATTACCAGATGTCATTATTTGTTAAGAAATTTTTGAAGATTCGATACACCTGAAATTGTAACAAAATAATAATATGTTTTACGCAATACTTTTAAGAAATAGACATTCAGAAGTGTTAGTATACCTGTCATATAATGTAACTATAAATCGTGTTAAATGTATAATAATTAGTTAGATACGTACGAGGTCGTACTAAATGATCAGATGGCCGACTGTCAGCTACATTCATAATATATTAATAATTGTTATATTTGTCTATAGGAGTGTGTATATAATAACTGATTGTAGACGCTGCCCGCGTGTTCGCCGCCCGGTTGTGCTGTAGAAAAGTGAGGGTACACGTAAAAACGATACAACTTGTTATCGGGCGTCGACAACATGGGCAGTCTTTGCCTTGCAGTCGAGTGGGAAGGTTGTCCAATAAGCAGTAGCGTACCATTGCAAAAAGCTTTATCTTTGAAGTAATTATTTTGTGTGTGAACTATTAAATTGTGATATTTCACGTAAGTACAATCTGGTATTTTTTGAAAACCCATGTAGTTCTAATTTTAACACTATAAGACCCCAATGTGGTATAATTTACACCTTAATACGTATAGTTTCTAACAATACATAGTTTACCGCTAAATTTCTCCATCGGACGACTAGACAAAGCATCATGTCTCATCAATTTCATATCTACGGAACTGGAAGACTGCCATCGTGTAGAAGTTTGCAACCATGCGACTGTCACGGCATTTTCTGCATGACACCTCTATGTGGAACCAACTGCCATATGAAGTAATTACGAACCAATATGACTTCGGAGACTTCAAGAAGAGTGATGCATATTCCCTCCTCAAAGTTATGCGAAACTTCTTGCGGTTGCAGTGGGCGGCGATTATTGAAGCAGTGATGGCTCAGTTGCATTGGCTAAGGACAGCCGCGCAGCAGGTCCATGGTTCGAATCCCGCCCAGAGCTTGAGCTTCACCGCATGGTGGAAGGGCATTTTGCGAATGCCCGCCTGGCTAGCGACCACCCTCAAGTAGAAAATCTGTCGCCAAGCACCTAACGGTGTGTTCCGGCAGCAGTCCTTGAGAACCAGTGAAATTACAGGCAAAATGAGACTGAACAAGTATGTCTCAAGGTGACGGGCCCAGTGCAGTTCCTCACTTGTGATGAAATGCATCTGTTATAGGCAGATGATACCGCTTAACATCAGGTGGGCCTCGTGCTTGTTCCGTCACAATAACATTAAAAAAAAAAATGAGGCTACATTCAATAGAGAAGACTGGAAAAGTATGCAGATGACTAGTTCTTCTTTTACGAAATTCATCCTTATTGTAATTTAATTCGCATTTCATCTAGTACCTATTTAGGCAACTCTAGTTGAAAGACGATCTCGTAAAACACATTTGCGCTATATCAGGAGCCTAAATTATATGGATTATAATATAATTTATTTTATATGACAATGTATTGTATGTGACATACATAGTGATGAGACGAACTTAAGCGTCCTTTCCATTACAGATGCTGTATCACCTTTCTATTATGCTTGACATTGCACTGTGCTGCTCATCACTCTGATTGTACTGTACTGTATCAGCCGGATAGCCCACTGCTGTCTCCCCCAATATAGGGTTTGCCATATCCCCACGCTTAGCAGGCGGCTTGGGGATCGCAGTGTGGGATATCAGTTCCGCAGAAAGTGCTGCTGCCCACCTTCTGGTGTGTTGCCCTTAGTCGCCTCTTACGACACCCACGGGTAGAGATGGGGAGCCTGGCACTCCGATTAGTTCTTATTTCTCGTTCACACAGTATTTTCTTTGCTACAGTGCAATTCAAGCCTAAATACAGTAGTGTTGCCACACTGCTAAAGAAGCACCTACTGTTGCTAAGCAACCCGCTACCGCTAGTACTATGAGTTATTTTGTGCTGCCACCTAGTTAATAACGGCGGAAACATGTAAAATGTCACGGACTACATTATGCACCGTATCACCAATTTCCATCAAGAGATAGCAGTAAAAACACTCAACCGTGGAAAAAACATGCTCCAAATCAAGTGTCAATAACACAATTAGGTTTTTAGGTCTTGTTTTATACAGAAACAGTAAATTTACTGACTCATTCGTGATAAGGAGGACATAACCGAGTGTATCCTAAAATGGAAATAAGCCAGCCAGTTATGTGACCCATTAAATCTGGTCTGTCTGAATCACGATTGATAGTTCTGTTGTTTTCATTGTCTTTTTAGGTCAAGAGTTTGTCTAGTGCTAGTTTTTTACGACCAGTCAATCATGACCCTTCTATATTTCCTTATTTGATTTCAAGTGCAATCGCGGACTAAACGAACATCACGTTTGCATACACTGTAACGTACTGTACCTACTGTATCAGCAGGATTGTCCACTGCTGAACGCAGCCTCCCCCATTAAGGGGGTTTTGCCATAAACCCCGCGCTTGGCGGGCGTCTTGGGGATCTAGTTAAAGATGTCAGTTCCTCAGACGGCGATGATGCCTATCTTCCGGTATTTAACCTTTAACGCCACAGGTAGCAATGGGGTGATGACATTCCAGCCCGGCACCCCACGAGGATTTTTCATATATTTCATAACCTAATAGAGTATAAATTGTCGTCTTGAGCAGGATTCGAACACGTGTCCCCCGGGTTTACTCATCGGGTGTCTTCAAAATTGACATTCGAGCAATATAATAAAGCACTTGGTTGAATTAGCAACACAAAACAATTGATTCATACATACATATAATCACACCTGTATTCCCCGAAGAAGTAGGCATAGGTGTATAAACACCCAAGTTTCGCCAATTGGGTTTTATTCCCATTTAATAGGGGGCAAGCATAAATGGCACAGTTTGAAGGTCATACATAATGTTTTTTCTAACACACTGGACGAAACACATGAACATATTACGAATTATACGTTTACGCTAACAACATATAAGCCACGAACACAAGAATATATTGGATGAAACCCTGGCAGTGCACTAAGATGGTACACATACGTGAGAAGTGGCATGCTGCTTTGGCGCACTTTTCTCTCAGTCGCCTCTTACGACACCCACGGGAAGAAATGGGGAGGTGACATTCCAAAACGGCACCCCACGGGCACAATTGATTCATACCATTCTCAGTTTTGGTGGATGTTAAAATGGTTTACCATTGTATTGGACGGCAGTCTTTACCTATTACCGCTCTGCTATCATTGCTTCAGATTTTAATTTAGATTACCAGGAATAACATCAAAACGGAAAACAAACGTTCGAAAACATATATGCCTACCTACCTAACACAACTATATTAAAATCATGAATAGATTCAGGCATTATACTTTGCGGAAATCCATTTTTTTTTTAATGTTATTGTTACGGAACAAGCCCGAGGCCTACCTGATGTTAAATGGACTAACCTCTGCCTATAACAGACGCATTTCGTCAACGACGAATTGCACTGTGCCCGTCACACTGAGACGTCCAGTTGTTAGGTCTCATTAGCCTGTAATTTTTCTGGCTCTCAAGGACTGCTGCCGGAACACACCGTTAGGTGCTTGGCGACAGATTTTCTACTTGAGGGTGGTCGCTAGCCAGGCGGGCATTCGCAAAATGCCCTTCCACCAAGCGGTGAAGCTCAAGCTCTGGGTGGGATTCGAACCATGGACCTGCTGCGCGGCAGTCCATAGCCAATGCCACTGAGCCATCACTGCTTCAAAAATTATTTATATATATATATATATATATTATATTAAATAATAAAAATATTTTAAAATTATTATAAGAAGCTATTAAATTACTAATTTATTAAAATACTAACGTGGTTTTCACTCATTTTAGTAAATAATACGGAAGCACTAAACGAGACGTCAACGCGGGCGTCCCGAGCTCTCCTTGAAAAAGACCACCGGATGTGGTCGAAACTATAGTCGTAGCTATCTGACTTATTCACGTGAGTTATCCCGTATTATTTACTAAAATTGACACTAGATATATTTTTAAGTGTTTTATTAAAATATTAATTTAATTTTTCCTTAAAATATTTTCAAAATATTTGTCATTAATATTTTAAAATCATCTGAGTAACTTTTTTAAATTTAAATAAGTATAAATTAATTTTAAAAATAAAAAACCCGACTGCAAGTTATTTATTTTCTTAGAGCGTTTTATTGTTCAATGGAAATGAAAACTGCAAGATACATATTTATGGAATCGTTTTCGTCGAAAAAAAAACTTTTTTCACACAATATGGCGTCTTAAATGCCCAAGTTGGTTTTTTTTATGTACCTAGTGTCACTTGCACTATCAAGACAAATCTAATGATTCATACATTAAAAACGGTTAAGCCATTTAGAAGTTATGGTGAAATAAAGACACTAACAAAGATACATACATAGATACTCGTACAAGAACCCTGAAAACATAACATTAATTTTTTTGGGCTGTCGTGTAATAACTATTGTATCATACGAAAATCTAAAGAAGTTTAACTCTCATACAGTTACCGCTGTGATTTCGGACTCATCAAGTTCACAAGTAACAAAACAAGCATATTCTCCAAATTCAATTGGATTGGTGAATTGATTTGGCGCTTAGAAATGCATCCGATCGGTTGCGTCAAGGTTGTAATTTTACTGTCTCTCCAAGACTGCTGCCGGAACACACTGTTAGGTGCTTGGCAACCGATTTTCTACTTGAGGGTGATAATTCTGGTAATGGTAAAAACAAAATAATAATTACAAAATCACAAGGCTCAAGGGTGGATGGGCTCGGGTTCGAATCCCGCACATGACTTAAATTTTTCCTATCGTATATTTGTGATTTTGTAATGTAATCCGCATAGCAGGCGTTATTGCAAACTTAACAATATTAAAATTATAAGGTTGCGTCATCATTTACAAGTATAAAACCAATTGCAAAATTGGTCTTGTTTGTAGTACAACGTAAGTGGTACTATAGATGTCGCTCCATCCCAATACGATGTTTAAAGAACGATAGGAAAGATTCGAGTTATGACGTCATGTCATGTTAGCTCAATTGGTTAGAGCATACCCCGGCTCAAGGGGTGGATGGACGCGGCTTCGAATCCCGCACATGACTTAAATTTTTACTATCGTATATTTGTGATTTTGTAATGTATTCCGCATAGCAGGCGTTATTGCAAACCTAACAATATTAAAAAAAAAAAATATTGTTATTGCACCGCTCGGTACACTTTTTAAACCACGCCCACCGCGGTTAGTTTTGCGTTCTGCTGTTTTTATGTTTGACTTAGGTACAATTCTTTACATATTTATTCGTAGATTGTTTCTTTATCTGTAGTAAACTTTTGTCATAGAAAATGGTAATGTTTATTAGATATAAAGGAATTGAAATCATGTGGAAACTACGTGCTAGAGATTATATTGCTCTATAAAATTTCCATAAGGAAGTTATACCACTACCACTTATTTAGAATTCTTGTTTGTTGCAATTGTAAATAGTTAATAGACATAATAAGCATCTTAAGTATGTATAATTATTATAATGTATAGGAAAAGAGAAATATTATTTAGTCCGCGTATATTTTACCTATGTCTTAAACTATGAAAAACGACGAAAAGTGCGGGAAGCCCCAACTTACATGGATGTCTCTAATTAAGAAGCACATGAAAGAAAATAATATCGACCCAGTGACGACCCAGGAAAGACAAAACTGGAGACTGATGATTAGGAGAGCCGACCCCAAATAAAAATGGGATAAGGCCTGGAGAAGAAGAAGAAGTCCGCGTATATTTTTCAATTTTTCGATTATTATTGCTACGTTTAGAAGTTACGATATCCATATAAAAATACTATTTAAGAAACATTTTTAAAGGAACGCGTTTGAGAATTTTCGATCCACTTTAACAAAATTTAACTAAGTACCTACTTTAACGGTAATCTCTTTAACCTTAGTGAAAAATAGTAAATTAGACAAAATACTTAGCATTCTATACTACAAACATCTCGGTGGTCAAGGTGCGTATAACTGGGAGATGCAGGTTCGATTCCCGCCCGAATAGAAAATTATGTGATTTATACAAGAAGTGCGTTTGAACATATGATTATTTATGAGGGTGGTAACTAGCCAAACTATACTTCTAAAATCCCTTTTCTAGCCTGTAGAAGCCCACAACTGTGCATGGGCAGGCAGTAACTTTGATTTGACGCGATTGATTAAAAAGCATTGTGTTTAGTCAAAAAAAAACTACAGCAGTCTTGCTCCAGGTCCATAAAAAGACTTGCTATCAAAATACCTAAATAGTAAAATGCCACAATAGACCACACATCTGGATCATAAATGACATACCTAGTTTTTAAATACTTAAGAATAAAAATATTAATTTAAAAATAATAACTTATTATAATTCGAAGTGCACGTGGGTTGCCGGACTAGAATGTCACCCCCCTATCTCTACCAGTGGGTGTCGTAAGAGGCGACTAAGGGTAACACACCAGAAGGTGGGCAGCAGCGCTTTCTGAGGATCTGATATCTCACACTGCGAACCCCAAGCCCCCTGCCAAGCGTGGAGATTATGGCAACCCCTCCCCCCCCATATTGGGGGAGGCTGTGTTCAGCAGTGGACTATCCGGCTGATACAGTATTGGAAGCTAAATAGAAATGAACGTTAAATGCCCTAGAAGCAAATTGCCTGTTTCTTTATTTAGATCTTAATTTAAATGTCATTAACATCGTCTACAGCCGCGTCCACCGTTTAACAAATGACTCTTCCATTAGATGTACTCTACTGTATCAGCCGGATTGTCCAATGCTGAACACATCTTCCCCCATTATGGAGGGGTTGCCATAATCTCCACGCTTGGCAGCCGTCTTGGGATCGCAGTTTAAGATATCAGTTCCTCAGAAGGCGCTGCTGCCCACCTTTCGGTATTTTACCTTAAATCACCTCTTACGATACCCACAGGTAGCATTGGGGGGTGACATTCTAACCCGGCACTCCGTGGGGCATTCCATTAGAGGCATTTAGCCATAATTCCTCTACTTGGCAGGCGTTTTGTAAGTTGGCAGTTCTTCAGAAGGCGCTGCTGCACACCTGATATTTTTCCCTTCACCGCCTCTCACGACTCCCACAGGAAGATGGGGGGGGGGTGCAATTATAGCCCTATAATTATATATAATTACCCTACGTGAAAAATGTCATAAATAACAATAACATAGTAACTGTAACAGCCGACTCGTCCACTGATGAACACAGCCTATTTGCCATAATCCCCACGCTTGGCAGGCGGCTTGGGGATCGCAGTATAAGATAAGAGTTCTTTAGAAGGTGCTGCTGCCCACCTTCCACTATTCTTCCCTTAGTCGCCTCGTACGACACCCACGGGATGATACGGGAAGGTGAAATTCTAACCCGGCACCCTACGGGGAAACAACATAGTAACAAATGTCTAAAAATACAATGTTTCGTCAGGATACTATAACAAATAGATTAACTGGTATTAAATACTCAAACAACAGGATACCATGTTGTATACGAGTGTTCGTCATTAAGTACATCGCTATCATTTGCTATCATTGTTGTTATGTCGTCATATGTTTTTATGAAAATTTCGTAAAAGTAATAAAAGTAAGTAGATCAGGCGCTACAGTCATACATTCGCGTGATGTTCAAGAATAAACAGTGATTCCGATTGTACATATTACGTTGCGATATAGTAAAATGGTAACAACCTCTTAGGGTTGACTTCTGCTAGTCCTAAAAAACATTTTATGTTTTTTTTTAAATTTTTGTGTTTTTTTATATGTTTTTGACTGAATAATCACGAGGACCACCTGATGCCAAAAGTAACTTGTGCCTGTAATGTATTATTTCTTATTTTTTATTACTTTGCACGATGTAAATATTCAGAACTCTTTTCAAAGGAAGGACGGAGCGGTCCAGTGTTGCCGCCGTGGGCGCGTTTTTTTTTTCAAAACGTCTTAAAATGTTTCCTAGGACTAGCAGAAGTCAACCCTACGAGGGTATTAACCAATAACCCTGTATACTAGGCAGCGGCTGCTTTGACAAAGTAACCATTTTTTACGTATTATAAAATGATGAAATTTTCGTATGAAATGAGGTGTCTTTTCATTATTCGCTTCTGTCCACATACATTTATCATACTCCCATCCTTTGGAAAAGTCATTTTTCTCATATTACGGGCTTCGAGCCTAGTGTGGGAAACATGTACTCAACCATTCCATTCAAACTATGCAATACCTTACCAGAATAAACTTATTTATTTTTATTCCTCATTCAAATTCAAAATAAACGCACTTGCCTGATTTGATGCATTTCAATTTGAGCTCTAACTGTGATCATTACTAATTACCTACCCTTTTAAATATATTTATCTATATCTGCCTATAATCTAAAAGAAATTAGAACTTTAAATTATAATTGTCTAAAGCCTACATGTTATCTTCGTGTTCCTGTTTTCCTGCTACATATTGTTCCTGTTCCATCATCCACCTCTACAACCTTCATCTTCTACTTCCATTACGCCGAGCGTTCTCTGGAGCCAGCCGGGCGCCTGAATAGGGACCTCCACCGTTGCAAATAGGCCCTTATGTTAGTGTAATCAGAGATTTATCATTACAGTTAAGGCTGTGTCACAAAGATTTTGTATAGCTGAAGAAAGACGATTTTTTCCCTTTCGATGTAAAATTGTATCGGGTTGCGTCGTCGTAGACAAGTTTGAATCTTATAGAAAAAATTGTGTTGTTTGTAGTTCAATTCAGTTTGGCTGCAGGTGTTGCACCCTTACTACAGTTGCTCGATGGGAGCGAAAGGATAAATTTGAGCGATGACTAACTCACTACGATAGCTCATTTGGAAGAGCAAGTCCCAGCTATAGGGACTTTTGAATCCCGGTCGTACTTTTAATCTTTCATTTCGTTGTTATTCTGTAAACTATGTAATTGAAAAAATTACACTGAAATAAAACAAATAGCAGCCAATTTTTGTGCACGGTGACAAAACATGCGAAATTTGGTTTTAGAGATTTTTTAAGTTGACAAGTTTTGTTTGATGAAGACATGGAATATAATATAATGTTATATAACTATGAATATATGATAATGTAGCTGGTAATACTAACATTACTCCCAGTCTCAGATATGCAAGGAAAATCAGTTGTAGAAAGGTGGAGGTAATAAAGGAGGTATAAATACTTCTTCCGGGTCATTGGTAAAAATGGGAGTACCACAGGGATCAATTTTGGGACCTTTTCTGTTTCTAACATATATCTAGATCTGCCTTGCATGGTCAAAGATCTGCGACATTGTTTTATTCGCAGATGATACCTCTCTGATTTTTAAAGTAGATAGGAAAGACAGTGAACTGACGCATGTAAATAATGTATTATCTAAGATTTGTAAATGGTTCGCCGCTAATAATCTTCTCCTAAATTAAAAAAAGACGAAATGTTTAAAGTTTTCTTTACCAAATGTTCCTTATGTTGAACCAAACATAAAGCTTGGCCCAGAGAAACTCCCTATTGACAAAGCGACAGTCTTCCTGGGAATCAAAATGGATTCCACTTTACAGTGGGATCCACATATACATGATCTCTCCGGAAGACTTAGTTCTGCTGCATATACAGTTCTTAGGATAAGACAGTTAACAGACGTAGCTACTGCTCGCCTAGTATATTTCGCGTACTTCCACAGTATTATGTCGTATGGTGTATTGCTGTGGGGAACTGCTGCTGAGATAGAGACAATCTTTATCATACAAAAGCGTGCAATTCGAGCCATATATAAAATGGGTCCTAGAGAATCTGTGAGGGATCTCTTTAAAGAAATTGATATTTTAACTTTACCAAGTCTGTATATATTTGAAAATATTATGTATGTTCGTAAAAAATTAGTAAATTTAAATTAAACAGTGACAATCACGATTACAATACTTGGAATAAAGATAAAATAGCGGTGCCAGGTTTTAGATTAGCAAAGACAAATAAATCCTCTTAGGTAGTTGTAGTCCTTCTTAGGTAACTGTGTACGGTTTTATAATAAAGCTCCCAAACATATTACAACGCTCACAGAAGGGACATTCAAGTTGTATGTGAAAAACATATTGATTAAAAAATCCTACTACACAGTTTCTGATTACTTAAACGACAAAAATGCCTGGACGATTCCGCCTCTGCCAAGCTATTGCCTGTCACCTACATAATTTAAAAAAATATTGTAATAACTCTATTGTATAGTAAGTATGTAACACATTGTTAAAAGATGTTTAAAATAATGGCCCCGAGTTTCTTGCCCGTTTTTCTCGCAGCGGCTCCATACAATTTATTTGCTGGACGTGGCAGTACAATGTAGAATATTTCAATGCTAAAATTTGTAATTGACCTTCATAAGAGCGTCGTAGACGCCTAAATTGAATAAATGATTTTGACTTTGACTTTGACTTTGATAAAAAATAATAAAAAAAAACAATACATAAAACAAATTGGATATATTTTAGGTTTATTAATTACTTTTGAAATAAGACTACAAATAAAATTTAGCGTATTGCTCACTTTTCTCAGCGTAAGTATGTTTTTAGGTAAGTGCTTCTTAACAATATCGTGTTTCAAACACAAGCCTACCTTAGCAAAACAGTATATATAATTTGCTACCAGGATTACATAGAGTAACAGTAGTGTTATTGATTCCAATTGAACTACCTAGTTCTTACCAGTCGTACACACTTATGTACTTATCTCGAGCAATGTTATCCACGTGATCGTACTGAATAGAGCAGGTAGGACTCAGTGGTAATCTAGAATCCAATTCAGACTAAATTACATAAGTAATCCGCACTCTGAGATTCTTTTTATGTTCAGAAATTGAAAAAGCGTAAAGTTAGTTAGTAACAGAACTAAATAGTAAAGTTTTTTTCAAAGAGCCTGCTTTCATAAACCTACCACAGTGGATTTAAAATTGGAAGGTTGAGAGGCTGGTCATAAAACAAAATTCAATTATTGCATTGTCCTTTGAGATGCAAGAGAAATAATTTTCTACGATATTTTCGTGTCGTTTTTATGGTTTAATTGTAGAGATAATGTACTGCACCGAGCCCATTTAATTGGATTTAGGACAGGAAGATCATGATAGGTAATTTTAGAGAGATCTAGCATCGTTTGTAATTACCAATCCACTCTCTTATTGGTAATTCTTGTTATATATGGTGAGGTTTTACGTGGAAATTATAGATTTTCTACTACTGGCTACTTTTTATTTCGCGACATTACATTACCACATAGACAATAGAATAGTAATAACAAATATTTTAAAAGTATTTTAAGAAAACATTTAATTAATTATTTAATAAAAAAACTTAAAAAATCTTTATAAAAATGATATTTATCTAGTGACAATTCCGCCTAATTTCCTATTAAGCCGACGTGACGTCATAAACGCCACGCAGCCAAACCTGAAGAGTATTCGACGCGTTTCGCTTCTAAACGAAGCATCCTCAGGAGGTCTTGACTCTACGAGCGCACGATCGAGACTAAACACCGACGGTTAAACACGCCTTTATATAGGGACGATCATGAATCACGGCTCTTTGTTTGTAGCTTACAATCGAAAAGATATACGTTTTTAAAGTGACAATTACATAAAAATGGCGGAATTGTCACTAGATATATATAATTTTTATAAAGATTTTTTAAGTGTTTTATTAAATAATTAATTAAATGTTTTCTTAAAATACTTTTAAAATATTTGTTATTATTAAAAATGGATTTCCGCAAAGTAACGCCTGAATCTATTCATTACAATAGAATAGATTATCTAGTTAAAGATTATAAAGCGCCATCGCTTTGTATGACACAGAGGATGCTTTCAAAGATTATTATCATTTCTAATAATTTTGAGGTTGTATTCTCCGTGGACTGCCGCCGGATTAGCTTTGAAGAAATATAGAATATTTTATCTAATTGGGTTAGAATTTCAATGCCCTTGGTACTTTCTAATGTTTATCGTCCTGAAAGAAAAAAAAATGGCTATAATCATCACTGTTGCCATCAATAACCATAGGAGCTGTGTAGTCTCTCTATCAAGTTACTTCATATATTTCCTTAGAGTAGCCCTGAAGAAAATTTAAGTACGGCATTCTTACATACTCTATTAGATCTTTGTTCAATGTTGTCTATTGTTGTTCCCACTTACTCATTTTTTTTTTTTTTCTAATGGCTTCTACGGTTTAATGTTACCACAATTCTGCCACTGTCCGTTTATGCTAGTTTTTTTCAAGTCGCTTGGAGTTATTACTTTAATTTAGAATATGATCGGTAGAATTGCAATCAGTCTCTTATTCCAAATTTAAAGCTTTTTATTGACCTTTATGATTCTAGCATAGATAATCTCCCATGCCTTGTCATTAGCTATATAAAATTACCAAATTACCTGATCCTCTTTTTCAGTTTCCCGTTAATCCCCTTGTTGCAATTTCTTACGAGGTACTTTTTGAAGCAATGATGGCTCAGTGGCATTGGCTATGGACTGCCGCGCAGCAGGTCTATGGTTCGGATCCCATCGCGGGCTTGAGCTTCACCGCATCGTGGAAGGGCATTTTGCGAATGCCCGCCTGGCTAGCTACCACCCTCAAGTAGAAAATCTGTCGCCAAGCACCTAACGGTGTGTTCCGGCAGCAGTCCTTGAGAGCCAGTGTAATTACAGGCAAATGAGACTTAACAAGTATGTCTCAAGGTGATGGGCGCAGTGCAGTTCATTCACTTGTGATGAAATGCATCTGTTATAGGCAGAGGATACCGCTTAACATCAGGTGGGCCTCGTGATTGTTCCGTCACAGTAACTTAAAAAAAGAAACTTATTTCTGAGCCTATTATTTTACTACATTTTGGTATTGAAAAGGATAGTTCTAATGCCCTTGTCTTATTTAGTGACCGGATTAATACCCAATATAGAGGTTGGCATTACTTGTACATAGATGCATCAAACTTACATCTAATAGTGTGGTTGGTACAACAGTATGGTTTCCTTCTTCCAAAATTTCTTAAAGTTTGAAATGCCCTTCATACTCCTCCGTATTTTCTGTAGTAGCCTGGCTTACTGGAAGCAATCCTGTTTCCCACTTACTGTTATAAAATACAATGTAGTTTCTGCTGAAAGAATTGATCGTCATCACGACATAAAAAAACCGGCCATGTGCGAGTGGGACTCGCGCACGAAGGGTTCCGTAAGTATTCTGTGAATAGTTAAAGCGTCTACCTGTCACCGTTATTAGTATCGAGCAAGAAACAGTAAAAAAATGAAGTTTGTTGTATGGGAGCCCCCTTAAATATTTATTGTATTTTATTTGTAATATTTGTTGTTATAGCGGCAATAGAAATACATCATCTGTGAAAATTTCAACTGTCTAGCTATCACCGTTCTTGAGATACAGCCTGGTGACAGATGGACGGACAGCGAAGTCTCAGTAATAGGGTCCCGTTTTTACCCTTTGGGTACGGAATCCTAAAAACACTTGTTTGATGAATTGAATGCCATTAAAGGGCGATTGAACCCAGTCTCCTAGATTGTGCTGGCTGGATGCGCGTCACACCGTTGTTGCTTTATGTCCATCTTTATAATTTAACGGATTCCGCGAATCCCGCTCACCGAATCCCGCAAAGCAAGCGCGTGATTCCACACTTTGCGGGACTGCAGGACTGCGGGACTGTTACTGCAATCCCGCAGTGAGCAGCTATGATGATAATTACGTCATCAGGATTATCATATTCAATTCTTTGCATATAAACCGATAAGCATATTCTGAAATTGATGGATTGAACATAGTCAGCCCATACATTACATCTAATCATTTATTTCGCACAAGTAAATCAGTATCAGTTCTTATCACAACATACTAAAGATTAATATTTAAGTCACCAATGGAAAATTACCCAACGACTCTGGCGCAAGACAACAGCTGATAAATAATAATTGTTTTTGAATTTTGTTTTGATACATTTATGAATAAATGTTAATTAACTTAATAACAAAGTTGAAAGTGGTAATTCCAGTCGCGCTGATAATAATATAAATATTATTATACCTAATATATTCAATACCTACTTGTTTGTTTTGATTCGACCTATCGTAATCCTGTTTCTAATGATAACAAAATAATACCATTCAGGCTTTTTGCTTTTATTATAAAATATTTATTTTCTTTATTTCGTTTTTTGTATAACAAGTTATAACGAGTGAACAAATGCCAAGCTATAAATATAAATTTGACCAAGTTTATGCCGAACCTTGTTTCTATCAGGGGTCCGGATGTTCCAAATTATAACAACATAATATTTGTGTGTTTTAATTGCAGTTCTAAAGTTAATTTTGAATTGCCCCATGAAATTATTTGTAGTATAATCATAGAGAAATCATAAGGTTAATTTATCTAGGGTATAAAATACATACTCTACAAACAAATATTATCTGAGGTATGTAGGAACTCCTTATTCCTACTAGTTTAGTTTTTGAGATCGACTACGTAACCAAAATTTACAAATCCCCGCTGCTTTATTTTTAAAGTTTAATATTTTATACTGTAGGTCATAGTTCAAGGAGTAATTATAAGACAATGAACCATTAGGCAAGGAAATAACATGTTAATATTTTTAGTTTTGCAATGATGCATTCTTTGGGGTTACTATTATGTACGAGTATATAGTATTACTATAATATTGCTAAGAGTACTCATGTATGCTTGTTTAACGACAATACAGATTCTAGTACAAGATGATCTTGCGGTTTTATTTTTAAATCACTATGCTTCCTTGCATGATTTTTAAATTACAATACAGGGTCATGATTTGGAGGTATTATTTAAAATATATTTTTTTTAAAGGTTAGCCTTTGACCGCTATCTCACCTGATGGTAAGTGATGATGTAGTCGAAGATGTTGTTCAGGCTTACCTAGAAGCTAACATTCATCAAAAGTTCACGTTTTAACATTTCGTGAAGTTGAAGTTATTCAACTGTCTTAACTATGGTGTATATGTTCAATGCAAACAATTTTTTAGTTAAAATAATACAGCTAATGCGCTATAAAAACGATGTTAAATGTTTGTTTAAAACATATTTTTCGTAAAATAAATGGAGCTAATAAGATTGTTTTAAGTGTTCAATGTTCAAGATGTTTTGGACAATATCTTAGTTGATTTATCCAAGTAGCAATAGTCAAATAATACAAGTATACATAGTTGATGTATCTATGACAGAGTAATTAACATAGGTATTAATAGTTGAATAGTATGTTAAGCAAATTTCTTATCAACCTCGTGTGGAGTCAAGATACTTGTTTATTACGGTTTTTACGTACTGTTATTAAAGAGTTTAGTTCGAAATAGCTGTTATTAGTGTGCCGCGCATGCACACCATGGGTACCGTGTCGATAGACTACCTACTTTTTACTTTTTAATATAATTCGGAATTATTGTATTGGATCCGACTGGTCCTTGTCTGGTTCTATATTTTTTGTATCACTTTAAAATTTGTTTCTATATTCTAAAAATCATGCCATATATACAAAGCAAAACCAAGGACTCTCCTTTTTTATCCGCCTCCGCCTTATGTTAATTATTATACATATTCATATATTTAGGAAAATTTGTCATATTGATGCAAATACTGTAAAAAATCAACCAGCTACCTATTACGTTTTAAAAGGCGGCCCAAATGGTAGAACGGACGGCCAGCGTAAGAGTCCTGGGCCGCTACTACAATTAAACGAAGTTTCGTTTTTCGTGTTCTAGCGACACTTTAGACAACGAATAATCTGCGGTACGAGGTTCGTTGTTTGATATAGTCTATGGTCGGACCGCATCGTTCATCACACATCTTGCCCGCTATGAATTCATCCATATTACTCTATTATGCCTTAATCAGTTTTAAGTCTTAATACAAACGTATTAGAAAACATTTTCGCATGGTAGTATGATAAGTCTGAGAATCTTAGTTATGGAGCTCAGCGAGAGGTGTCGCTACTGTTCTAGAAAATAGGTTAGATTCAGAATTTACGTGAATGCCTTTGTTGTCCATAGGAATTTATATTCTCATTAGTATTTGTGTTCTGTCTGCATAATTAGAACTCGACTTTGACTACTTAGCAAACGAGTAAATTATAATTTCGTACCTAGAAAACGTACAAATGATACGAATCTGATAGAAAAAAAAATAGGTACCTATATGTTTGCAAGTCTAAGCTACGAACGAAGTTAAACAAAAGTAAGTCATTGTTTTGCGACAACCTATCTTTCGGACCCGAAGTTAGATACTTCGACGAATTAGAGTACCCTGTTTCCTCGAACGGAACTCTAAAATCACCTCATTCTACAAGCAACACCAAATCGAACAACCTCTATATATAGACTAAATGTCATGCAGTTCGTTTTCGTAAAACGGGCAGTGGTCATACGAGTATTTTTCCATTTCAATGTCGGAATCCTTATCTCTAAGCGCCGCTATAGACTACTTACTGATAACACTTATCTTATGAGCACCATAAACAATGTTTTTGCCAAATTGAAACTACGTGGACATACGTTTTACGAGATAACGGTTATCGATGCTAGGTAATTAAAAAGAGTGATAGAATAATCCATTCCCTAGTTATGTACTTGTTCAGTTGTGTTATGTGTTTCAACAATATATGGTGATGTGACTGCGAATTAGGGTTGTCAAGTCGTTATTAAATTGTAGTTGTGAGGGTGAAAACTCTGCATGTATACTGTGTGTTGTATATATGTTATGACTAATGGTAGTAGTGAACATAAACTTAAGATTAGCCGATTTATCTTCGAGAAGATGTAGATGTTAGTTTCTTTTATCATTAGTCGGCATAAGTGTAACCGCAGACCCTTTAGGCTAAAATGTGGAAGCAAAAGAAAAATGGAACAATAAAATAACTCGTACATGCCTATAACTTTTCTCGCCTACCGTGAGAGTAGGAGATATTAAAGTTATATTTTTAAAGTTCAAAATTGCCAGCATGTCTAGTTTTAGAATTTTTTTTTTTTTTTTTTTTTTATTCCTGATAGCTTAGCCTTTGACCACTATCTCACCTGATGGTAAGTGATGATATGGTCGAAGATGTTGTTCAGGCTAACCTAGAAGTACTGGCTCTCAAGGACAGCTGCCGGAACACACCGCTAGGTGCTTGGCGACAGATTTTCCACTTGAGGGTGGTAGCTAGCCAGGCGGGCATTCGCAAAATGCCCTACCACCATGCTATAACGACTGCCATCCTAAGACGACAACCGGGACCGACGGCTTAACGTGCCCTCCGAAGCACGGAAACGCTCAGTAGTAATGTCACTAGCGGTCACCCATCCAACTCCTGACCGCGCGCGACGTTGCTTAACTTTGCTGATCGGTTGAGAACAGCTAAGTAAACTTCGCTACGAGCGCTTCAAAATAGAATAGTTTTAACATAATTTAAGGCAAACATTTTTGAAAATTAAATCAATAATAATAATATAAATAATAAATTTGAATTTTATTTTGCAAAATTTTAAGTCCATTTTTCTATCGAATTAAGCGAATGGTAGCGCATTTGGCGAATACCCGCCTGGCTAGCTACCTCCATGCATAAAAACCTGCTACCAAAGCAAAAAAAACACCAAGCACTTGACGGTGTGTTTCGGTAGCTGTCCTTTCCATCCTCGACCACATCACTTATCAACATGTGAGATATAGTCCGCTTAACTTCAGGTGGGCCTCGTGCTTTTATATCATTAAAAAAACAGTCTGAACTAATGGCACCTGAATAACTGGCGAGCCTGTTGCCATGTACCGGGGCAATATAAAACCTCGTCCATCTGTATTTCTCTATACACTACACAAAAATAATACTTACAAAGTTTTATTAAACAATTTTTTTATATATTCTTCTAGCTGATAGGTTAAAAGGCTGACATATGATCAGTTATCAGAAAGACCTCCAACCCTCTAGGGAGCTGAAAAACTAAAATGATGAACCACAGGTTATCACCAAGTCTCGACTTTTGAAACTTTTCCCGTAGCAATAAGCAATATTAACTCTAATAAGAGACAATAAAATTAACATAATACCTATTTACTTCCACCGTGGGGTGGCGGGCTAGAATGTCACCCCCCAGCTCTAACCGTGGGTGTCGTAAAAGGCGACTAAGGGTAACCACACCAGAAGAAGCGCAGCAGCGCTTTCTGTGGAAATAATATTTCACACTGCGATCCCCAAGACGCCTGATAAGCGTGGGGATTATGGCAAACCACCTCATAATGGGAGAGGATGTGTTCAGCAGCGGACAATTCGGCTGATACAGTACAGTAGGTACCTATCTACTTAGTACCTTTGTAAAACCTGGCTTGCCAGGCTATAGTTGCACCCCCCATATCTTCCTGTAAGAGTCGTAAGTCGCGGTGAAAGGAAAAAAACAATAGGTAAAAATCAGTTACTTCTAAAGAACTGCTATCTTACGCTGCGATTCCTAAAAGATGCCTGCCAAATGTATATGAATATGGCTTATTCATGAACTTATCGACTTATATTAAGGAAAATGATTCAAAGATACACTCTTATCAACAAGTCAGATTTAATGGACCTTTAGGGGGCGAAGTACCAACATTATGAATCACGGTAGGGAAAGGATTGTAAAAACGAAAAAAAAAATTTGACCAATTGTTGAAACTGGTGCTTAGAAATGACAACTAACTTAGTTGACCGACGGAGCGCGAAGCGCGAGTGAAGCGTCTCAGTTTCAGCTTGGGAAGAAATGCTTTCCAAAATCTGTCCGGTGGATGCCTGGTTGTTCACCTCGACAGGTCCCATTTCTCAACCGGTTCTTGTGAAATTTTGTCAGTGGGCTCTAAATCAAAAATGGCGGAGTTAATAGTTGCAAATCTAAGAAAGTAAATAACCCTGCAAATTATTTACTATCGTTAAATGTTTTTACGTTCCATTGAAATTAAAACTGCAAATAATATATATTTATGGAATCGTTTTTTAATGCCCTACATTTTGATACACCCGATGTTAAGAAGACTCATAAGAAGATCTTATACATCAAAATCTGTAAAGCCATTTAGAAGTGCATTTCTTTATTCCACCATAAGGTGGAATAAAGAAATTCACAAACATACATATGAACCCTGAAAACATAACACTCATTTTTGGACAGTCATGTAAAAATATATCGGTCGCAAGACTCAGCTGACAGAGCCTCTAATCTTATGGCAAAAAATTTAATCAAAAAAAGTCCATTTCTTAATAAGATATCACAAAAATAACATAAGTACTAGAATTACATGAATCAAAGATACTCACTTAAAAAATCAGACTTCAAGGAAAACATTGAGGACATCTTCCTCGTCGTACAACGAAAATTTATTTCCACTGTAAGTCAGAAATAAGATTTATCTGTTCAGAGAGATTTGTGTGAAATTACCGCGTCAATCATCCAGACTGGCGCTCGAGTGAAAATACGGAGAAAACGGAATTTTCAAACGAAAACATTTTCATTTCTACATAAAGACACAGATTACTAACCAGTTATAACGAGTTAAGTGCCCGAGTGCGTCAATAAGAAATCTCCATTCTTCACTCAACAACTTTCATTGCGTAATTAATTTTTTGAAAAGGTCAAAAGCTCGGTTTTCATTCAATCTTCCTGTTTAATCTTCTAGAACACGTTATTTCCAAGTAAAGCGGTATTAAAATGAGTTTCTGAAAAGGTCAACTATACCAATTTAGCTTTCCTCAGTTTTCTACCAAACTATATATAATATCTACAAACTAACCTATCGTCCTATTGGATTTTAGCGCTCCCACGGTCGCAATGAAATACCGTCTTAAGAGATAACAGCTTAACAGAGCTTAACAGCTTCTCAATTAGCAGCTCACTGTCAGCAAGTATGAAAATAACACAAACGAATTATTTTTTTAGACTGGTAGGTTAGTTTTTGACCACTATCTCACCTAATGGTAAGTGATGATGTGGTCGAATATGTTGTTCAGACTAGCCTAGAAGTACTGGCACTCCAACACAGCTGCTGGAACACACCGTTAGGTGCTTGGCGACAGATTTTCTACTTGAGGGTGGTAGCTAGCCAGGGCGTTCGCAAAATACGCCACCACCATGCTATAACGACTGCCATCCTAAGACAACAACCGGTGCCCCCCGAAGCAAGGAAGCGCTCAGTAGTAATATCACTAGCGGTCACCCATCCAACTCATGGCCGCGGCGGACGTTGCATAACTTTGCTGATCGATTAAAAACAGCCAAGTTAACTTCGCTACGAGCGGTTCAAATTAATATTAATTAAGGATATATGGATAATAATTTTAGCCCGCACCCCGACGTGGAAATTACATTAATGTTTTCGGTCTAAATGCACGAGAATTGAAAACATTTTTTTTTATGTTTTTGTGATGGATCAAGCCTATAACAGATGCATTTCGTCACAAGTCACGAATTGCACTGCGCCCGTCACCTTGAGACATGGTAGTTAAGTCTCATGTGCCTGTAATTTTACTGGCTCTCAAGGGCTGCTGCCGGAACACACCGTTAGGTGCTTGGCGACAGATTTTCTACTTGAGGGTGGTCGCTAGGCTGGCGCGCAAAATGTGCTTCCACCATGCGGTGAAGCTCAAGCCCGCGGCGGGATTCGAACCATGGACCTGCTGCGCGGCAGTCCATAGCCAATGCCACTGAGCCAGCCCTGCTACATTACTAAATACAAGAACTACGGGATTAAAAATAATCTTATCAGGACAGAGTTTACATTTTTAAATGTCCTATCTTTTGGTGTAAGAATCTAGAGAAAAAAGACGTCAAAAATATTTTTTTAATCGTTACGTAGCAAATGTTATTGAATTCACTTCATTTGCAATTAATCACGATTAATTCTTATATAATCCTTATAAATATTATTTTTTAAAATTTTCATAGAATATTTACTTTTTTCAGTATACTGTATCAGCCAGTTGTCCACTGCTGAACATAGCCTCCTCCACTTAGGGGGGAATTGACATAATCCCCAGGTTTGGCAGGCGTCTTGGAGTTCGCAGTTTAAGATGTCAGTTCCACAGAAGGCGCAGCGGCCCACCTTCCTGTATTTTACCTTTAGTCGCCTCTTACGACACCCACAAGTAGAATAGGGGTGTGACATTCTAACCCGGCACCCCACGAGGGTTTTAGTAAATTGAGTTGAAAATACTGATGTATAAGCACTGTGCGGGAGTCCATCCTTTGAATTATGTTGCAGTCTTGAGTTTACCGAAAGGTGTCCAGGCAACACCATCGTCGTGTAGAAAACCTTATGATGTTTCAGAAGCTGTTCTTCAAAGGCAGTAAGTAATTCTTGGTTTAGCCTTTTAACACCTTAGACATACTTCTTCTTCTTTTGAGTCAGCGTGACCGTTGTATTAAATTTTCTTTACCAGACAGCAGCTAATTCAAATGCGTTCTGGTCAGCTTCAATCAAATTACTATAGAAATTTCTTGGACCGACGAGAACAATATACAGTATTAAATGCATTATTATAAAGAAGATAATTACAACTCTAGGAGAACTCTAGATATAAAGAAGGTTAACATTCGAGTATCAAAATACTAGGTTTTCTAATTCATCTGCATTTGTATCTTACATTGTCTTTGATATCATGTTTTATAATAAAATATTCAACTATATACCCTTCCGTGTGTGCAGTTGATGCAAATCGAGCGAAATTATATATTTTAGTTACAAGTCAATGCCCGTGGGGTGCCGGGTTAGAATTGCACCTCCCCGTATCATCCCGTGGGTGTCGTAAGAGGCGACTAAGGGAAAAATACTGGAAGGTGGGCAGCAGTGCCTTCTAAAGAACTGCTATCTTACACTGCGATCCCCAAGACGACTGCCAAGCGTGGAGATTATGGCAAATACCCCCTTAATAGGGGAGGCTGTGTTCAGCAGTGGACGATCCGGCTGATACAGTACAGTAAGTTACAAGTCTGTGGTCGGTGCGTCAACATAGACTGCCTTGTTGGTTTGTCTGAAAGACCCGCTTTAGAAGTATGAGGGTACAACCACAGCTTAGGATAGATTTTTGGTCATTTAGTAGTTCGGAGTCCGCTTCTGTTCCCAGTAGATGGCAATAAGCGGCTCGCCTCCTATTCCATGGGTAACTTTTATAAGTTAATAAAGTGACGAGATGGACTAGCCACGAGCGGTCTGATCCATCACTGTTGCAGTTTCACTGTCCTCGTTCTGCAGTACACTACACTGCACTCGTCAGTTCCAGATGTTATTCTTGTCTTTTTTTCCCAGTAATTTAACTTACTACAGTGCCCTACGTACTCAAACACAGTAGTGTATGCACAGTACTACTTCGAGGAAGACTAGAGTCATGCTAAACCAAAATAAAAGAACCCTACCTCGTGGTTAAGCATATCTGGATAAATATGGTTGTAAAAACACCTCTACCTACCCTTTTGGGGAACACGTCACGATATGAGTTTTGTATTTGATGTGACTATTCTCTAAAGAAAAGAGAAAAAAACTATACTAGCTAATTTAGGCACGTATTTTCATTTAACTTCCTGAAACATTTCTGGGTAGAGCTTGGAGTAGTTCTACCTGGCAGTTGTCCAAGAGACCGCACCTGTGACGGTGCTGCTCACTGCCGTAACGTTTATTTTGGACAAATCATAACGAACTTAATTAATTGCCGAGGAACTGAGATTTATAAGGTGCCGATTTAGTCGTCTACTGAAAATGCTGTAGGATTATGAACCCTATGTATAACGGAACCCATTGCATTTATCAGATTATTCTAAACTGGCGACGGTAGAACCATACTGATCCAAGTATCGTTTTCATTATATTGAGAAAAAGAAGGAAACGCGTTTGAACTTGTTTAAAAAAAATACGTGATTTATTCGTTCTTTATTCTTTATCGAATATGTCAGACAAAATAAAATAAAAATATATAAAATATGTTGATTAAAAGTAGTCAAAATGTTAGTTTCTGCAGAAAAAAAAACCAGATAAAAAATAAAAATTGGATCCGTATAGCAGGATATATTTTTGAAAATAAGTATAATGCTAAAGTGAAAAATTGAGGTCTTCTAGCAATATAAGGCGCTTTTTGTACTTGGATCAATATCGCACCAGTTAAACATTTTTTTCCTTGCATTTGTTGCATATAACTCCAATATAGAAAAAAATACACTTGGATCAGTATGGTTCTACCTTCGCCAACTGTTTATTTTTACATCCACTATAATATTATCGTCGGATATTTGAAAATGTATTGATTACTTTTTCCATTAAGAACCTACTTTGACAATATGTTATTAATTGTACTATAAGTAAACTATTTATTTAGGTACTAGACACAGACAACCTGTAGTTGTATAAAGTTTGTTATTTGGTCAATATTAGGACGTGGAGAGAATTTACGTGCAGTGTTCAAACTTCTTGAAATTTCGCATGCATTCCCTGAAGCCTAATATAATATCCATGCTCTTCTGTAAAACTTAAGATTTAAAAATGGTTTTGATGGGAATTATTATTTCAAATTGTAAAGATAAAATAAATAATAAGACGGAAGACGAACTGACAAAACAAAAGCATAGATATTGCAGAATCTTCACCAACTTTTGAAGATTTGATAAATAAAATTACGTTTGTATAAGGAACGTGCACATCTATGCGTTTCAGGGGTTATAAATTTAATGTTTGCGTACTATATTTTTACTATATTATTATATATATTATATTACTATAGATATATTTTTTGGAAGTGCTCAGCCTCTAGGGCAAGAGTCGATGTGTAATTTCTAGTTAGCTTCAGTTTAGCCATCGACTCTTGCCCAAGAGACTACTAACTAGTGAGTTGTATGTTTTACGGTCAGGTGTAACCAAAAAGTTTCCAATACTTTCATCATATCTTTCGTAACGCGTGTCAACAATCACCTATACTTTTATTGCCATAATTATCTATCCGACTTCCTCAAATATAATGGATTACGTTAATAGTTGTAACAATTCATGAGAGAATGTCATGTTCAGCACGTAGTCATATCTTCTTTCGTGTGGTACGTCACGATCGTGTTTACTTTTGCGCAACTTCCCAAAAATGGAGTGTTACGTTTTCAGCGTTCATATGTATGTATGTTTGTGAGTTTCTTTATTCCACCATAACTACTAAACGGCTTCACCGATTTTATGAGATATCGTTAGACTCGTCTTGATAGCGCAAGTGACACTGGGTGTATAAAAAAATAATCAAAAATAAACTGGTGGATTTTAAACGCCAAATTGTGAATTAAGAATAAAAAATTCTTCCAAACCCATCAAGTAGGGTATCAAAATGAAGAGCTTTAAAAACGATTTCTTAAATACAGGGTTTTTCAATAGGGACGCGCTAACTTTGACAGCGCATAGCGGCCATCTTGGTAAAGCGATAGCTGTTAAATTTGGCATCATCATCTCGCGTGGTGACGACATCAACTGGCCACCAAGATCGTGTGACTTAACACCGCTCGACTACTTTCTGTGGGGTTACGTGAAGTCTCTAGTCTATGCCGACAAACCACAGTCAATTGCCGCCCTGAAGGCCAACGTAACTCGCGCTCTTTGTGAAATTGAGCCCCATTTATGCGAAAATGTCATCCAAAATTGGTTCACCAAGATACACCACCTACAGCGAAGTCGCGGCGGCCATTTGGCTGAAATTATATTCCATACATAATGTCAGCGAATATCCTTAGGTTAGGAATAACAGGTTTATTTTATTTTATTTTTATGTTCGAGCGCACTTAATGAAAATCCCTTTACTTATATATAACTAGTTTTGATTTCAATAAAACGATTAATAACGTTTACCAGAAAAAAATAATTTGCCGTCAGGTTTTTACTTTTGAAATTAATTTATACTTGTATATATTAATAATATATATTGTTCAATATTCACAGTCAATATTCATGTCAATATTCGCAATGGCAACACAAACTTTTCCGCCTAAAAGCCTTTTGGCAGTTAATGCCAGTTATTCATTCAGTCCTGTTCAAAATTTGTCGCCAAGCTAATCAGTGCAATTTTTTCTCGTTCTCGTCCCACAACACCGCGAATCAAATTATACGTGTGTTACATTATCGCCAGCGCAGCGTGAGAATAGCAGTAACCCGATTCCTGGAGTCATCCGATTTCTGCAAGCCAATTACGCAGTATCATCGTCGCCTGAATGGGTAATGTAAGGATCTATAGTAAAAGGGCGCCCCAGTAACTATTTTACTTGCATCCCCGGTAAGGCTCACAGGATACATATCGGTGAGTCAATTTATTTTGTTTTTCGGTCGATTGGTTAATCGAAATTCCCACTACTTCTGAGTATAATCTACAGTCCGCTATAAAAACCGAACATATATGGTATATAATTATAAGCTGGGTTCCCTTTATTTAATGACCAAAAGTTTGTCCCCAATTACAGGGACCAAAAAATTAGTGGCAAAACAGATTAGAGACGAACTCAGATAGATTAGAGACAC
This sequence comes from Plagodis pulveraria, assembly GCA_963890685.1. NCBI lineage: Eukaryota > Metazoa > Arthropoda > Insecta > Lepidoptera > Geometridae > Plagodis > Plagodis pulveraria. Next base: position 20,541,042 of record OY982969.1, read on the forward strand.
CTCTATTATTCTATAGCTTATAATTTCGGAAAATACAAAGATTAAAAACTATAATGTTTTTCTGTATTTTTTTTCCGTTATAATAATCGCAGCCAAATTTTGAGCGAACTGCAGGTTTCAAAGGTACGAGATGCAAAATAACATTGAGGCAGAGCGCAACAAATTTTAACCTCATTACAGCGAGAAAAATGCTAGGTGCAACAAAAACAGCTTACAAAATTTAGTAAATTGGCGCTAATTACAAGTTAAGTTATTTAAAAAAAATCCGCAAAACAACCAAATAAAATTTTATTAAAATCGTTAGTATTCTTCCCATATTCTTCGAACTCCATATTACCTTTCCGAGCTTGTAAGTTAAAAATATTTTGTTGGGTTTGATTGATCTCAATTTCAAATCTACAATGTAAGGCAGCAGTGGAATAGTGAGTGCTGTACAGTCCTCTGGGGGACTGAAATAGGGGATCGTAGCAGAACGAGCGGCATTATTCGGTATTTTTCAGTTCGTCACAAGTAGCGTACTGCACTACGCCCATGCCACCTGTTATAGGCAGAGGTTACCCCTTAACATCAGGTAGAGCTCGTGCGTGTTCCATAACAATGCAATAAAAAAAAACTGGATTGCAATGTGTACAATACAAGTACATAAGAGAAATGTGTAGACGTCTGTCATTGCAGTGACAGCACGACGGTAGATATAATTCGGCCTATGTGTGCCATGCAACGTTTAGAAAACTGTAAAAGGTTTAAATAACAAATAAAAGTTTCTCCTGTGTTCCAGTTGCCTTTTTATTTGGTTCGCGACATGATTTGGTCCTTCGAGTCGGATCACCTCCAACTACGTCAATCGTTATAGCGTGGTGGTAGGGTATTATGCGAATGCCCACCTGGCCAGCTACCATCCTCAAGTAGAAAATCTGTCGCCAAGCACCTAACGGTGTGTTCCGGCAGCTGTCCTTCAGAGCCAGTAATTCTAGGCTAGCCTGAACAACATCTTCGACCACATCATCACTTACCATCAGGTGAGATAGTGGCCAAAATATAGCATATCAGCGATATTATAAAATAAAAAAAATACACCTGTGACAGAGGCATGCTTGTTTTGTAGCACATTGTCTTTACACGTGAGGCCAAATCTATATCTATATACTTATAATAAAACTGTAAGAGGTCCAATTCTGTACATTTAAGATATTTTCCAAAAAACATTTGAGAGCACTCTGTAGCTGATACTGATGCCAAAAATGTATTTATTTTTATTTTTGTCTGTCTCTCTTTCTGTCTGTCTGTCTGTCTGTATCGCGGCCGCGCATCACTCCAAAACTACTGAATGGAATTCAATGAAACTTAACACGATTTGAGTTCATATTACGAAGAAGGTTATTGTATACTTTTTATCCCGAAATTCAGCACGGTACCCTCGGGAAAGGGGTTGAAAGTCAAAATGTTACTTAGTTGTAATTAATGAACGCGTAGTCCGATTTCAATTATTATTTTTTTGTTGGAATAGTGACGATTGAGCTCGGCACCTCAAGGGCAGCCCGGCATCCGACGGGCAGCCTGGCACCCCACGGGCAGCCCAGCACCCCATGGGCAGCTCGGCACCCCACGGGCAGCTCAGCATCCTTATTTAGATTTGCCAGCTTGCTAAGATAAAACTCTAAAATTGGAACATTTGTCACGATCGTTTTTTTAACCATCTATCTTTTGCCGGATACATTTTGGAGACTGCGCAATGGAAGTGAATTTATTGTGCGAACCGCGAAGGAACTCTCTGAGTTACTTAACTACTGTCTTCTGGAAAATACAACCCGGGAGTTTTCAAACCCAAAGTAAAAAGCTCCTTTCTGTGCTATGCTTTACTAGGAGTGCTTCACCTAGACCACAGCGTTGCTTAATATAATATAAACAGTGCTCAAATGTGAATAATTAGTTTTCAGGTAGGTACGGCAATCGCGAACGAAGTTGCAGGTACAGCTAGTTGAATAATAAAATGGTACATCATCTCGCAGCTAATGGCATAGACTTGGTACACGTATGAACACAAAGAGCTACCATCACAATGATGAATGGAATCTATTCTTAGGACAGCGTGAAAAAAATAAGATTTGTTTACAAAAATCAACTAAAACTCTTTAAGTAAGTACCTACTTACGGCCGTGTTTTTTCACAATGGTCGAACATAATAGGTTTTTTTGTTGTTTTTCAATCTCTACCTACGATAAAGTAGCAATTTTTTTAAGATTTGCTTTTGTTTGTGTTTCTTTTGTAAACGTGTCTTGTGTCGATTTAGTGCGTAGTTCGAATATACTGTCCTGCATTTTGTGAAATTTTTCAAATCTGCATTTTCTATTATCGTTTGAAAATTTTACAAAAACCACTATAAAGTTAACAAAAATATTTTTATTTCTATTTTCTATTTTATTGTTACATATTCATACATAAATAATTAAGATATGTATATACCTACGTTACAAGCGTAATTAAGAATCAACTTTGCAGTTTTATTCTATAGAGAAAATTTAATCAAACTCGTTTCGGAGTTTTCTTGGCCTTAGAGAATATGATCATTTAATTATATTATAATTATTCTAACATATAATTTTCTTACTACTAAAAAAAAATCTATTGTAATTAATATATTCAGACGTTACTTTACGGAAATACATATTTAATAATAACAAATATTTTAATAAAAGACTTATAAAATATAAATATAATATACCTAGTGACAATTCCACCTAATTTACCCGTTAAGCCGAAGTGACGTAACAAACGCCACGCAACCAAACCTGGAAGAATTTTCGAGGGACTAACACTGGACCGCGCCGCGCTCCCTTTGAATTGAGTTTTTACTTATTTACATCTAGTAAAGTAATAAAAACTATTAAATAATAAATTACAGGCACAAGAGCAGGTGGTTCTCGCAAACACAAAAAATCTGCTGAGAGCCAGTACTTCTAGGTTAGCGTGAACAACATCTTCGACCACGTCGTCACTTACCATCAGGTGAGATAGTGGTCAAAGGCTAACCTATCAAGCATAAAAAAAAAACTTTCAATATTTGTTAGAACTAGCAGAAGTCAACCCTAAGAGGTTATTAGCATTTTTTGGAATAACCCTGTATATTATTATTCTATTATAATGAAAATATGTCACTCATAATGAAAATGTATCCTGATCACTTGCATATGACCTAAACTTTATTTTATTTCACATATATAAAATTACTTACTAAAATAATTACGTACTTCTAACGTCTATTTTCGTTTCGATAATGTATAGCTCATATTATCGCGATAACAACGCAATAATTTACAAGTATGTAATTTATAAGTGTGTAGTAAAATTGTTATAATAATCTAATCTTACGTCCAAAAATAGGAATTGTCTTAACATAAAAATTGGATACATTTCGTAGGTATTTTGTGTAATTTTCATGGCGTAATCGGTAGGGCATTTTGCGAATGCTCGCCTGGCTAGCTACCACCCTCAAGTAGAAAATCAATCTGTCACCAATTTATTCCATATATCATTCTAGGTTAGTCGAACAACATCTTCGACCATATCATCACTTAATATCAGGTGAGATAGTGGTCAAAGGCTAGCCTATCACTATAAATAAAAAAAATCAGACCGATCGATTGACGTAATAGCCACGTAGGAGCATAAACTGAAATGAACCTAATTTCAACAGCAGTTGGTTGGATTTTTGTGTGATTTTAAGAGCCATTATTCCTAATTGTTTGTTTCTAATACTGCGTCTGCGCGGGTAAAACCGAATTTTATTAGTTCACGCAGTCTCACTTCATAACAAATTAGATAATGTTTGTAATGTTATGTTATTATATTTCTATTCAACAGCGCAATGCTGCCAGCAAGCTGGACACGCTGCTCACTGGTAGGGGAGCATTTGGACTGCCTGTGAGTCTACATTGTTAAGTTACGGTGCGCAAACTATCTGTTGTTGATCTGTTTTTCTTCGAACCGTACTGCATCATCAACCACAAAATCATAACCAAAGAAATATGTTTCTCTAACAAAAATATAGACACAACATGTATGTTGTTATAGCTTTGGTTATAAGGCCAACCGCTTGCCTGACGCAAACCCTCGTTGGGAATAATCATGTAGGTTGTTTAAATGCTTTCATTGGAGTAGTGTATATAGTTCAAAGTATTTATTTTTATAAGCATACCGCCGGTTGTAAAATAAAACGTACTTTTGTTATATATAATATTTAGTTACCGCACGACTAAACTTAGCCATATAACATAATATATGACTTAGCTAGAAGCTTGCTTCAAAAATAAAACGTTCAATGTTCATAGTCCAGTGGAAATTTAAAAGCAATAATCGATAGATAGGTAAACATATTTTTTATTACTGGTCGACGCGCACTGTAAGTTTATTTTCGTTGCGTCATTTATGTGCGTACCTTTGTAGGTGTACTATGTTTACTAGAACGTTACTTTGACTAGTATTATTTTATAAGAGCATAATTTCTAAGACATTAATTGCTTTTGTTGTTAAATATTATTATATTTATAATTTTGGTGCACTTTTAATATGTTGGTACCTGGGCATTGTCATTTTAAATGGTGCTGGTTTTAAAAACAGCTTTTAAAAATACATTATTCTTTTAGGATTTAAGAACTATGAATTATGGTAAAAAATATTATAATTTATGTGATATATATAAAAGTTCCAAGCAGAAATGTCTATTTTATGTCTTAATTTAATATATTAGTAGTGGATTGGGAAAAAAATGTCTTGTTAGTAACAAAAATCTAATCGCGATAAATATTTAACTGCTGGAAATTAAATGAGAAAATCTTTCCTAATGAGCTTTTATTTTTCAATTAATGAAACTCAAAATATAATACTAAAACATTAGATATTATTTTTTATTCAAATTAAACTATTTGGTCAGTATCGTAACATCTTGTCCAAATAAAAGGTTTATCTTTGTAATACATTTTTGATTTGTTAATAAATGGATAATTTATAAATAGAATCTATATTGTTGTTTTTTATCCTTTTTTTATAAAAAAATATTTATTATTATTAATTAGATTACAGTTGTTTGAATAACAGGTATTACATTCATTAATACTAAAAATCTGTTTTTTAGTATACCGTAGTTTAATAGTATTTCGTAGTATGTTTCGTAAATTCCCTAAATGCACGTATTGGTAGAATAAAATAGTTACTATACCCGCACACAAAGTACGTATGCCGTGAAAGTTGGTACACAAACGGAAAAATTAACGAATTCAATAGTCGTTCAATTGAATAACTTTACAAACCTCATTAAATGACAATACGAAATCATTGTGTTGTTAATATTTATTCCCATTAATACTGTCTTGCTAATAAAATGCATATGTAAATGTATGTATACGTGTTATTACAAGTTATATATATTTTCTTAAACTTTTCTTCAAATAGCAGTTTGTATTTCTCTCTCATCATCATTAAGAACTGATATTAATACCAAATCCCAGTCAATCATGACAAAACCATCACCTTCGGGAATACGCTAGAATACATTGCCTAGCTTTCAGTGCAATGTCCTATCCGATAGCAATGTTTGAATCAGCATGGTAATCAAAACACTGACCTGTTGTCGCCAGCTATAGCAATAATTAATATGCCAGCGAAAAACGGCATCACTACCGCCATCTATCTGGCACTTAGGGACGAAGAGAAAACTTTAGAGTATGGATTTGATTAGAAACTACCACTGTAGCGTCAACGACTTGCTTCCGATAGTCTTTATCTATGACAAGATAGTCGCGTAATATCCGCCGCAGAGGGAATGAGTCGTTGGTGCTAACAGTGCAGCTCACTTTTGCTTTGGCGTTCAGCGATAACAGACGTGTAGCTAAGTTAAATTAAGTTAACGAATAAGTATGTGAATTTGTGAGATCTATAATATAAGTTGTGGTGTATACTAATGTTCAGTCTGGTTTTATTTAAGAGACGCTAACATCAGAAGTGGGATAGAAGCACGTGATATGCCGCGAAGCCGAAAACGAACAAAGAAGATGAGGCGTGCATCGACATCTTCAAGCTCGGAACAATCGTCAAGTTCTGAGAGGTCACAATCATCGAGTAGCAATGAAACGGATAAAAGGAGACAAAAAAAAGTAAAACGCACGCGACGTTCGTCGCCCGCAGTAAGTCACAATGTAATACTTTCTTCAGTGATTCCGGAATTTGACCCGTTAGTGGACGATATTATTATGTGGGTTAATGTTGTTGAAGCCAATGCTCGCGCCTTTGGGTGGTCTGATCGTATAATTAAATATCAAGCCTTGCAAAAATTACGAAATACCGCAAAAACATGGTATGATGCGTTACAAAAAAATGAAACGCGATGGACCACGTGGAAGTGGAAGCATTGGAAAAACACGCTGTTAGAGACGTTTCAAATTAAACGTAACATGTATTATATGTTAAAGGAGTTGATGCAAGTTAAGCCTGAAGTAGGTCAATCACTGTATGAATTTTTTTTCCAACAAAAAGGCCGTATTGATAGATTAAGATTAGGATTTTCTGAACAAGATATTATATCAATAATAGTAGGTTCTATTGGTGATAAAAATATTTCGACAGCAGCAGAAGCTGGCAGTTTTCGACATTGTGAAGAATTAGCTTCATTTTTACATAGTAAACGATATTTTCCCAATGAACAAATACCTATTATGAGACAAAATAGTACAATGCCAAGACAACCTTCTAGACCACCACAGTTTCCTAAATTTGAAAAAACCGTAGACATGACCAGTGGTGCAGAACCATCAACGAGTGGTTTGCACCAAAAACTGACGTGCTTTCGCTGTGGGGAAATTGGGCATAAGAAGACCCAATGCAGCCTTAAATATAATGTAAGATGCAACAATTGCAACAAATTTGGCCATTTAGATAAGGCTTGCAATATGAAACCAAAAGTTGAGAAGGAATCTGAAGTGAAATTAATTACCACACTCAGTCCTAAGGATAAATTTTATAAAGAGGTAGAAGTTAACGGATGTAAACGTCAGGCTTTCATTGATATGGGTAGTGGATGCTCTCTTATCACGCCTAAATTAGTCCAAGATCTGAATCTAGTTCCTTTTCAATTGAAGGAGCCGGTATTACTCACAGGCTTTAAAACCGATTCCAACGCGCACGTCACCCAAGCAGTTAAGACATGCCTTAAAATTGACAACTCTCATCTAAGTATTGTTCTGTACGTATGTGACGATCTATCGGGATGTCCATTACTGATTGGAAGGAATTTTACAGAAGACAAAAGTCTTATGTACACGCGTGTAGGTGATAGTTTGACGTTTTTTCAAATGACAACAGAACAGGTGAATTTTATAGAATCATCAATGTTAAACGATAGCCCTACTGAACATATATCACTGTTAAATGAAATATTTTCGAAATATCCCCAAGTTATAGCTAAAGACTTATCGACATTAGGTCAAACTTCGTGTGTTGAATTAGACATTGAGTTAATTACAAATAAACCTGTTTCTCAACGGCCGTACCGTATGTCAGAATCTGAAAAGGTTACCACTCGTGAAATCATAGACGACCTTCTTAAGAACGAAATAATTAGTGAGAGTAGCTCACCATATGCAAGTCCCGTCTTGCTGGTTGATAAACCTAATGGAGAAAAAAGACTTTGTATAGATTATAGAGCTCTGAATAAAGTCACTGTTAAAGAGAAATACCCTATGCCCTTAGTAGACGAGTTGATCAATAAATTACGTGGTTGTAAATGTTACACTTCCCTTGACTTAAAAAGTGGTTATTACCACATAAATGTAAATAAAAGTTCTATACCTAAAACTGCTTTTATAACATGTGATGGACATTACGAGTTCTTGAGGATGCCGTTTGGCCTCTGTAATGCCCCATCAGTATTCCAAAGATTAATGAATACAGTGTTAGGCAAATTGCGTTTCGATAAGGTCATATGTTATATGGATGATCTACTGATTGCCACAGAATCAGTAGAAGAGAATGTTAAGCAACTTGAAATGGTGCTAGGTGTTTTTCAGAATAATGGGCTTACGATCAACCTTGAAAAATGTCACTTCTTTAAAGAATCAGTAAATTTTTTGGGCTATGAGATATCTTACGAAGGCGTTCGTCCGGGTAGTAAGAAACTTATTTCAATTAAAAATTATCCCGAACCCAAAAACATACATCAAGTGAGACAATTCCTTGGACTTATCAATTATTTCCGGAAATTTATAAAAAAATGCGCGATATTGTCTAAACCTTTGACTGAACTTTTAAAAAAAGGTGCTGCGTGGAAATGGGGTAGTAATCAGTCTAAAGCGTTTGACAATTTAAAAGCCGAATTGTTACACAACGCTTTGTTGAGCATTTTTGATCCTAAACTACCATTGACGTTATATACGGATGCTAGTCGGGAAGGCGTAGGATGCATCTTAACGCAAAATACCGATCAAGGTGAACGACCGGTTCAATTTTACAGTAGGCAGATTACAAAGGAAGAAAAAAAATATCACTCGTTTGAACTGGAATTTTTGGCTATAGTTGTTGGATTACAGAAGTTTCGATATAATTTATTAGGTTCAACTTTCAAAATTATCACAGATTGTAATGCTGTAAAATACACTTTAAACAAACAAGAAGTTAATTCCCGTATTGGTAGGTGGGTTTTACAAACACAAGAATTTACTTTTGATATAATACACCGACCGGGTACACAAATGCAGCACGTTGATGCGTTAAGTAGAAATCCCGTTAATGATTTACATCCTTCCATATCCAATGAAAGCGTGATGGCTATAACTGAAGCGGACTGGCTATTGTCTGTGCAGCTTCAGGATCAAAATATTTGCAAAATAAGAGATATATTAGAGTCAGGAGACGCCGAGTCAAATAAAAACATATATAATGAGTATGAGCTGTTGGGTAACAAAGTTTATCGTAGAACTGAATATGGCAGACGTTGGTTGGTCCCTAAACAGTGCGTTTGGCAAATAATTAGAGCAAACCATGACGAGCTAGGCCATTTTGCTGTGGATAAGACTGTTGAAAGAATCAAATCTTTGTATTGGTTTCCAAAAATGAAAAAAAACTGTTTCTAAATACATAAAAAACTGTTTAAATTGTATTTATTCAAAGAACATCCACGGCAAAAAGGAGGGTAAACTTTATTCAATACCGAAATACGCTCGACCTTTTCATACGCTACATATAGACCACTTGGGTCCTTTTGTTAAGACGACTCAAAGAAATACGTATGTCTTAGTGATGGTAGATTCATTTACAAAATTTGTGTTTATATCTCCTGTTTGCAACACAAAGAGTCATGTAGTTATAAATGAGCTTAACAAAGTGTTCAAAGTATTTGGTAATCCAAAACGACTGATATGTGATGCAGGCAGTGCCTTTACGTCTCACATGTTTGTTCAGTATTGTAAGGATAGAAATATTCGTCACCATGTCATAGCAACCGCTGTTCCTCGTTCGAACGGCCAAGTGGAGCGATACAATAAAACTATTCTTGAAGCTTTACGCAGCAAAGGGGCTGGTACAGAAAACAATAAATGGGATCAACATATTACAAGCATTCAACAAGGAATTAATAGCACTGTCAACAAGACAACATCTGCTGTACCAAGCGAGGTATTTTTTGGATACAGACTTCAAATGGACTGTGACAAATTCATCGATGACAATGATGATGAAACTATTGACATTACTGCGTTAAGAAATAATGTTAACGAACGCATAAAGGCCAATGCCGATAAACAAAAACAAGCATTCGACTCTAGGCGCAAAGACGCACGCCAGTACAATGTCGGTGATTTAGTGGTTATAAGAATACCCAGTCATTCTAACGATGGCCAGAGCACAAAATTAATGCCATTATTCAAAGGACCATTTCAGATTACTGAAGTTCTTGGACACGATCGTTATAAGGTTACGGATATGAGAGGAGCTGAAAGAACTTCCAAACGTTACGAAGGAGTTTCATGTGCTGAAAACATGAAACCTTGGATACGGCTAACGAACCTAAGTGACTAAGTAAACAAAAGGAAGACAAGGATGAATGATCAAGGATGTTGTCAGGTATTAAATATTTCACATTACTTATTGGAATCGTGTTGATTTTTGATAAATATGGCAATTTGCTGACTATATTGGTATTTGGGTACGGGATGTAGTAATGAGTATAGTCGCCATCAGTCGATAATACCATTACTATTATTCTTCTAATTAGAACTTGTCATGATATGCAACTAGGGTTGTTAAACCTTCGCCTAGGGTAAATGGAAAGTTCTAGTGAAATAACCTATAATGCCAATACATTCTTACATCTTGCTTATATGAAATCTCTGTGGATATGCAAATATAACTATTTTACTTTTGTCAAATGCATTTCCTTTGAACACTTATATTGGTATTCCTTTGGGCTGAAGTCGGCATATTTGCTGGTCATGACCATGAGATTGTGAGGCTTTTATGTCTGAATCTAATGCCAGGGCTTGTAATGACATGCAACTAGGGTTGTCGACTGCTTCGCCTAGGGTAAATTGCAAGCTCCGGCAAACTTACCGCTGATGGAATAGTTTTGAGGCCCCAATGAATGGCAATATACCTAGTGTTCATGTGTTAGTGTTAGTGCTACAACTTATTGTGTGTTTTTTTATTTTGTTTCAAAACCACAATAAGCGTTTCACATATTTATTAATAAATTGTTACATTTAATTGTTGTTCTCAGAAAATGCATCAGACTTGAACGCGGCCGAGGACGGCTGCGTGCGCAGGAGGGCCGGATGTTGTCGCCAGCTATAGCAATAATTAATATGCCAGCGAAAAACGGCATCACTACCGCCATCTATCTGGCACTTAGGGACGAAGAGAAAACTTTAGAGTATGGATTTGATTAGAAACTACCACTGTAGCGTCAACGACTTGCTTCCGATAGTCTTTATCTATGACAAGATAGTCGCGTAATATCCGCCGCAGAGGGAATGAGTCGTTGGTGCTAACAGTGCAGCTCACTTTTGCTTTGGCGTTCAGCGATAACAGACGTGTAGCTAAGTTAAATTAAGTTAACGAATAAGTATGTGAATTTGTGAGATCTATAATATAAGTTGTGGTGTATACTAATGTTCAGTCTGGTTTTATTTAAGAGACGCTAACAGACCTCACATTATCATGGCCCGACTTCCACAAGTAATTAATACTTTTCAGGGTTGAAAGTCGGTTTCGTGCTATTCTTTTATTTTATCAGTTTTTATGCATACTGCTTATATGCTACTGTTAACCATCATACAAGTCACTCGCCTAAAATACGAAGTATTTTTGTTGCAATTGCCATCCAGGTATGCTAATACAAGATGGGGCAAAAGTAATCACTCAATGTTATTTTGCTATAATTATTTTTAATTAAAATTTTTGTTCCGGTTGTCAAACTTGTTTATTTAATCCATTAGAATTTATTCCATCAAGTTGAGAAAATAATATCGACCAAGTTACCGCCGCCAGAGTTGATGACCATAAGGGCTCGTTTTGTGACATTTTCCATCATTCTTGCGTGAACTTGGCGACAGGTTCTCGCATTCTTGGCGAATATTCTCCGTAAGAGCTTCAAGAGTCTGAGGTTTGTTGACGTGAACCCGCGTCTTCAATAAACCCCACAAAAACATGTCTGGAACGGATAAATCGGGTGATCTGGCCGCCAGTACAAACCACCGCGACCCGGAAGTGCTTCCTTCAGAATATCGGTTGTGGTTGTTGTTCTTGCGGAGTAAACTGATTGGGTTGTTGATTTGTATTCTGTGTTTGTTTACTTCACAAATGTGATTACCCGTATTGGTTAACGCATTGACATTTGACGCTATTTCAATAAGTTATAGGGTTTCCCTAAAGGATGATTACTTTAGCCCCACCTTGTTTTCAGTTAGTTGAGTATATCTGTAAATTACTCAACGTTGATGTAATTTTAATGGAACCAACTTGGCTATACTCTACACAAACCATCAACCAAAACAGAACCATCAAAATCAATTCCTAATTAGCGGAGTAATCACGTAACAAACATACAAAAAACACTCCTTATTTCATAAGTCGATTAAATGCCCATTTCGAATGAAAAATACTGTCGGATCATTACGCTAAGAAAGTTTTCTAAGCGGGCCATAACCTCCAATATAAAATCAGGCCAGATATTTCTGGGCCATAGCGTAAACTAATAAAAACAGCTCCAGCTCTAGTAGTGAAGTTAGTTTAGCCGTTCTTAACCGATCAGCTAAGTTAAGCAACGTCCGCCACGGTCATGAGTTGGATGGGTGACCGCTTGTAACATTACTACTAAGCGTTTCCTTCGAAGGAGGGACGTTAAGCCGTCGATTTCGGTTGTTGTATAGTGGTAGTGCAATTTTTGGGAATACCCATCTGACTAGCTACCACTCTTAAGTAGAAAATCTGTCGCCAAACACCTAACGGTGTGTTCCGGAAGCTGTCCTTGAGAGCCATAAATTCTAGGTTAGCCTTAACAACATTCTCAAACACATCATCACTTACCATCAGGTGAAATGGTGGTGAAAGGCTAGCCTATCAGCTATAAATAAAACTTCCACGAGTTAATTAATAGGATAACTTATTGACCAGTGCACGGTGTTCCGTAGGGCGCCGGGTTAAATGTCACCCCCCCAAAAAATACCGGAAGGTAGGAAACAGCGCCTCCTGAAGAACTGACAACTTCTGTTGCGATCTTCAAGGGTGGGGAATTTGGCAAATCCCCCCTAGGGGGATTACCTTGTTCTACAAGGGACGTTCCGTTTGATGTGATGATGAGAGGTACGTTGCTCGCACTATCTAAGTATGATTGATTTGCTTTTCGTCGAACCGTATCGCGTCATCAACCTTCACTCACGTATGTGGGGTCGGTACAATATGTTTTCTCTAACAATTCGTATAATCAGCATTTTGCATGGTGGAAGGGCTTTTGGCGAATGCCCGCCTGGCTAGCGACCACCCTCAAGTAGAAAATCTGTTGCTAAGCACCTAACAGTGTGTTCCGGCAGCAGTCCTTGAGAGCCAGAAAAATTACAGGTACATGAGACCTATCAACTTTACACAACAAAAAAACAGGTGGTAGATATCTTCAGCAAGAGTCCGTCTCGGGGGGTAACACCACAGTGTCAGATGTTCTGCCTCGAAACAGAAATGTACAAATGCAACTGTATATCCAGTACAAACACTACTGTCCAGAGCATTGCAGCAAGTGAAATTACTGGGGAAACATGACTTATGGATACAGTCTCGGAGTGATGAGCGCGTCAAGCAGTGTCAAGTGGAACGAGGACACTGGGGGTGTAATAGACAGTGGAGATGCTTATCATCAGGCAGACTTATTAACTACCGCCTACCGCCCTCAATTAATAAATCTTTCGCCAAGCACCTAACAGTGTGTTCCAGCAGCAGTTCTTGACAATCAGTAAAATTACAGGCACGAGACTTAGCAACTGTATGTCTCAAAGAGACGGGCAGCAGTGCAGATCGTCACTTGTGACGAAATACATCTGTTATAGGCAGAGGTTACCGCATTAACATAAACTCGTACTTTTTCCGTCACAATCCCGATAAAAGTTTGAAGCAGTGATGGCCCAGTGGCATTGGCTATGGACGCAGCAGGTCCATGGTCCGAATCCCGCCACGGGCTTGAGCTTTACCGCATGGTGGAAGGGCATTTTACGAATGCCCACCTGGCTAGCGACCACCCTCAAGTAGAAAATCGGTCGCCATACACGGTGTGTTCCGGCAGCAGTCCTTGAGAGCTAGTGAAATTACAGGCACATGAGACTTAATAACCATGTCTCAAGGTGACGGGCGCAGTGCAATTCGTGACTTGAGACGAAATGCATCTGTTATAGGCAGAGGTTAGTCCGCTTAACATCAGGTGGGCCTCGAGCTTGTACCGTCACAATAAACTTTCTTCCTGAAAAATAAACTTGTAATACTTACGTTTATAACCCAACTCGGATTAAGTATTATCGACGTACTCTCCAGCAATATCTATCAAGAATGTTCGATACTTCTCGAACATAAAAATTATATTGGTTTCAATGAGCCAAAATTTGTTAGTCCATAAATTTTCGGAGATGCGCAACTCATAGTGAAACATGAGTAATGCATCTAAATAAATCGTAGTTACTACTACGCGTTGAATGCGTAATACCCTATTTTACGCACATCATACGATAATCTACAGGTATAAAATTACGTCAATTTTTATAGCTTCTACGTCCTTACACCGCGTCACGGTTGAAAAACGTGTTACTAATCAAACGTAACTATCATTGTTTATAGCGTCGTATATTTACGTACCCAGGTACCTATATACTTACTCTTTATATACACTTATATATACAAGGTTTTTTCCTTTGATTATAAGCATTGATTAGGTAATATTTGTTTTGTTTGGTAATAATGATTAGGTAACTTCCTTGGTCCGTCTTCTATAAGTTAATTTATATTTTTCAGTAAAGTAGCTTCCGGTTATTTTTCAATGTTATAATGCATTTTTTGTAGCCCTTTTCATTATGTGGCCCTAGCTAGCTAGCCCTTGACCGCAGTTTCACCTGATGGTAAGTGTTTATTTGTGCCCGAAGTAGTTATTCAGGACTAGGATTACTGCGGCTCTCAAAAAAAGATGCCAGGACACACAATAACCAACTTGAGAGCGTAGCTAGCCAGGCGGTCATTCGCAAAATGCCCTACTATAATACACCATGCTATATAACGACAGAAATATAAATGGATATCAGCTGTCGATATACGTTATTAGTTACTAGGTTGTTATAACATACTACGCACGTGGGCGGATGCAAGTTTGTGATCAACGTTTTGTCAAAGTAACTATAACCTAAGCTATGGTTTTGTTTAGAATTACGCTTTTCTCCATTTTTTGCGTACAATGGCTTGTAATGTAGGAAATGATGTCAGACTTCCTGAAGAGAGTAGCACAAAGATTATACGGTTTCTCTAAACATTGATTGAAGTGAGTAGTTTTCTATGAAAGACCTGTTTGTTTGTACAATGAACGAAGAGTGCTTAAATCGTTTTATAAGTTGTACTCGTATATTGAATTATTTTAAACAATAGCTGCTGTAATGAAAATAAAGTACACATTTATGAAGCAGTGATGGCTCAGTGGCATTGGCTATGGACTGCCGCGCAGCAGGTCCATGGTTCGAATCCCGCCCAGAGCTTGAGCTTCACGGCATGGTGGAAGGGCATTTTGCGAATGCCCGCCTGGCTAGCGACCACCCTCAAGTAGAAAATCTGTCGCCAACCACCTAACGGTGTGTTCCGGCAGCAGTCCTTGAGAGCCAGTGAAATAACAGGCAAAATGAAACTTAACAACTATGTCTCAAAGTGATGGGCGCAGTGCAGTTCGTCACTTGTGATGAAATGCATCTGTTATAGGCAGAGGATACCGCTTAACATCAGGTGGGCCTCGCGCTTGTTGCTTCACAATAACATAAAAAAATATAAAAAACACACTGTGGTAATTCTTATTAGTCACTTATCATCTAATTCCACGTGGGAGGTGCAATTCTAACCGGCACGGTTAGAATTGCACCTCCCCTTATCACCCCGTGTGGGTGTCGTAAGAGGCGACTATGGGAAAATACTGGAAGTTGGGTTGCAGCGCCTTCTTAAGACGGGAAGGAATCTCGAATTTTCATACAAAAAGAGAAAACGTTTCTCTCCCCCTAAAACATCACCGATTTTGATGATTTTTGGAAATGTTATAGATGTTATCAAAATCTAGGTTTATAGGTTTTGATTTTTATCATTTTATTAATGGAATTTGAATTAATGGGTATTTAAATTCCGATCTTTTCTCTAAACTTGTTTCTCTAGTTGGTGAATTGTTTATATGAAAACTAATGATAAATAAAGAAAAAGGAAAACCTATAAACCTAGTTTTTTCTGTCAGTTATAAAATAAGAGAACTCTTAAGAACTGCCAACTTACACTGCGATCCCCAAGCCGCCTGCCAAGCGTGGGGATTAGAGGAGGCTATATATGTTCAGCAGTGGATGATCCGGCAGATACAGTACAGTACTTATCATCTGAGAAATACTGTTATCTCTCTTTTGCGTTTGTCCTTGCAGATCCCGGGTTCCTTTTATCAGATGACAAATAGTTATGGGATAAATACGCCCAATGAATAGCGTGCCGCCCATGAAGGCACGCTTATACGTAGTATGAGTGATGTATTGCTGCTCATTTAACTTACAAGCAGGACTCTTCATCAACTAAATGCCCAGTTTTTTATTACTAGCCTAGGAGTGGGCAAACTATTTTCATTAGAGGTCACAAAATTCTACAGATTTTTCTAGTTTTATTAAAGACCTATCATTGTTTGAAGGCTTTGCCATGTACTGTGTGTGACATATGGGAATGTTTTTGATTGTTCACGATGTCCCGGGTTCGAGCTAACACGACGTAAAGATTTGCCAACATTGAAGGTATATAGTTGTTCGGCATGTTCATAGAAGTGAAAGTCTGTTCATACACATAACGCAAACGTTCACATAGTTTTCTGGGCATAAGCACAGAATATAAAAGGACATCGTGATCGAAAATGTTGTTCAGGCGAACCTAGAATTTCTGGATCTCAAGAACAGCTGCTGGATCACACTGTCAGGTGCTTGGCTACAGTTTTTTTTATAGGGTGTTGTGAGGCCCGATGGCGATGGTCGGCGGAAATTCTGTAATTTCCGTGCACATGAGACTTAACAACTATGTCTCAAGGTGACGGGCGCAGTGCAATTCGTCACTTGTGATGAAATGCATCTGTTATAGGCAGAGGTTATTCCGCTTAACATCAGGTGGGCCTCGAGCTTGATCGTCACAATAACAATAAAATTTTTATTTTTTTCAAAACATATAAAATAAATCATTACTTATATTTAATAAACTATTTAGTATTATAAACTGTGGTAATAACTTCATAGAACTACAGTGATTTTTTTTTTCATTGTAGTTGTAGTTGTAGGGATTAGCGTAACACTTGTAGTAGTATAGTAATAATAATAAAAAAAATTAGTACCGCTTGGTAATATCGTGGGCAAGAAGAATGTTGGGACATAAATATTCTAAATTGTTATACTGAGCAAAATTTTTAATACGCACGTTTTATTCCAGATAGAACTGCTTTTGTTAATATATCCAAGTGTTTTATTAAATTTATCAATATGTTATAAAATGTCCAAAACATTATTATCGTTGGATCATTTTCGTGTCTCGACGCACATTCGGCGCCTGCGTATGTACTTATATAGATAATACCTATAGATTTAATTTTGATAAAAGTTAATATGTCATATTTCGATGTAGGCACATTAAGATAGTGTTTATCAATATAATTACGATGTAGACACGTATTATAATCGATAAGAAAAAATTCGTCGCAATTTCGGTATGTACCTTATAATAATAATTGACGACCTTCGCATTGAATTAGTGAAACACATCTCTATTCAGAAATTTTGGAGGCTCTGCGAGACTGGAACTACGTTTATGTCATGGCATTTCCTTCAGTTACTCTTTTTTTTTACATGATTGCCCAAAAGGAGTGTATTTTTTTATAGATTCAAGTATGTGTGTTTTTTGATTCCAAGTTTTATATAATTGAAAAGATTTGAATGTCACCATCACCAACATCATCATAATCATCACATCAACCGGAACACCCACCGTTGAACAAGATCTCCCCCATTGGGATTTGCCGTAACCCCACGCTTGGCAGGCGTCTTGGGGATCGCAGTAGAAGTGGTCAGTCCTCGGTATTTTTCCCTTTATCGTCTCCTAAGTCACCCACGGGAACCAAATGGGGGGTATCGTTAAAATACGGACTCAACAATATTTTTGACAAGCCAGTCCCGTTTTCTTATTTATCAGTATTTATTTAAGAAACTGGTGTATCTCCATACCATTAGTGGCACAAACCGAGGTGTGGGAGATCTGGCCATTCATTTTTATAGAGGGAAATCAAATATATTGTAGGTTTGAAGTACACAAAGATTGTACTTATACAAATAAAATGCAGACTTTTCTATTAAAAAACAACATTTAAAATACTTTTATGCGTCTTATTGCATAATGTACGATAACTGTGGTGACATCATCGATCAGCTGGTTTTAAGGTGTAAGTTCTTACTTATCTAACCAAATTTTCCATTACTCTATTATCACTGATTGGCGTTATCTGAACATTTACAGAATGACTTATGATTTTGGCGAAAATATTACAACCATTTAGTTAAAATCCAAACCGAAATAAAATATCTAAGCTAATTTTTCATTACCTACCCCAAAGGACTGTCACAACTGGTTACTCGTGACACATGTTACTGTTTATATCTCTCATAAAATGCAGTATGCTATTTCATTTTAGTTACAATAATATAATTATCAAACCAAAATCATTTATTTAATATAGAGGCCTACGCCGCGTCGCCGCCCTTAAAAAGGTCAAATATTGTACATTGTAATGCCACGTTCAGAATAAAATGTATACAGCCACTGCGAGAAGGACGGGCAAGAAACTCAGGACCATTTTTTTTAAGCATCTCTTAACAAGATGTCACGAACTATGTTATAAAATGATTACAATAATAATATTAATCATTATTTGTCTCCAAAACATGAGTTATTAGTTACAGTTATCAGTTTGTAGGTATAAGAATATAATAAATTATAGCATAGTGCCCTGAATCTCACACTAGGATGACCTGTGTCGTGAAGTTCAGTCTCTTCCTTGTGAACATGGCATTATATTATAATATTATAATGTATACAGACAGTAATATGATGCTGAGAACCGTAAACAAGCAAAATTCAGACTAGTACGAGTACTATGTATGCAAGTATGTAGGTGATACTAATATCCTTTCCAGTTTTTTTTATTGTGATGTGTAAGAGTGTAAGTGTGAGAATGTGTATTTATAAAAGTACTGTGTAAAAATCAACGATAGAACAAATTATGGGGAAAGTGTCGTGTGTGATATTTGGAAGTATGAATAATATTAGGTAATTTATATATGTCACAATATTTGGTTAAATTACGTAGGTGACAGAAGTAGTGAAAGTGAATAGATGGGAAACAAACTGTATCATTCAATAAACTAGAATTATTAGGCAATGCAATTATTTTCTAATAAGTATATAACCAATTGAAATCTCGAGAAATTTTTCATGATGCCTCGAGCTTCGAGGCATCATGAAAAATGTCATGATGCCTGCAAGCGATAAGAACCGTTGCGTCAGTGAGTAGGTATATATAATTTAAAATTGAGTAAATTTTGAAGTACAGATCAGCTTTCCTATTGGGCAAGTCAACAGTTTTTCTTAAACGTGTTTACATAATCAAAAATAACAATCTATAAAACTAACGAAAGAAACCAATAAGTAAAACTTACTTAATAAGCGAAAGTGACAGTTAAGAATCGTTATTAGGGAAATTGAACATAAATCCTTACTTCCCGACACAGTAGAAGAGATTGCGATACAGTAGATCCCCTCTCAAGAGGAAAATCTGTCGCCAAGCTCCTAACGGTGTGTTGTAGCAGCTGTCCTGAGAATCAGTAATTCTAGGTTATGCAGAACAACATCTTCGACCACATCATCACTTATTAGCAGCTGAGATAGTTGAAGTAGTCAAAGGATAGTCTATCTGCTATAAGTTGGCATCGGACTGGAGCACTATGGCCAATTTATGAATGAAATTCTATTGTTATCATTATCGCCGATGCCAATGGGTTAAAAAGTTACTTTCGATAAAGCTAAAAAAATACTACATTTTGTTGAAACAAAATAAAGGTTCTAATCATATTTCTCCAGGTGTCTATAATTTCGTTACAAATATTGGTGTACATACTTAGGTACATAACTGAAAGTTCAATATACCTAACTTACGTAACAAAGTACCTAATTTCAATGACAACCCAACGTACAACAATATAGATAAGTACAATCGAGAAATTATGCCAAAAACACTAATGAATAATGATAATGCGCTATCACGAACAAAACCGTGATGCAAGCGTAAATTTGCGTCTTTTATCTCCTTCATTTGTATTCAGAACGCAGAACGTTACTTTTACGAATTAATTCTTTGGGGCACATGATTTTTGTGGATTTTTACATGGATTGTGCGTCATTGAGACTGAAAAAAATGGTCGTTTGTGTCTGGAACTTATGCAATGGAAATAGACTTGTTTTTATTTTGAATAACATGAATATGTAAAGGAGAAATGGGCATTTAGGTTAGGTTTTAGAATATTCCTTTAACATATGACAATAACTTTTCTTCAATAAGCTCACATGTACATGTACCGCATTTAATAATGTCTGAAAGAAATTCATTTCGTGTCTTATACGATATGTATGCTGTCAAAAGTCTAATCACAAAATTTAAGTAAATACAGATGTTTGATGATGATTACGAAAATTTTTAAAGGCATGGACGTAACACGGATCCTGGTTACGATGAAATCCCGTCGATCTTCTTTGTTAAGTGTGTCCAGTCATTATCTGCCCCTATAGCATTAATTTTCAATAGATAGAAGAAGAAAACTTTCCTAGTGTTTGGAAATGCTCTTAACAACTATTCCCAAAATAGGTCTCAAAAATCTATTGAAAATGTATCGTCCTATATCGATACTGAATGTTGGTCTTTGAGAGACTAGTTCTATAATCGTCGTGTGAAATACCTGGGTAAATATTGATTTACCCACTTATTTTCTCTCGATCCCCAGAGAATAATACGAGTTTACGAAAGGGGGTCAACTACCACTAATATTAGAGTTTTTGTTGACCACATTACGAGCAGTATGGATGATGGCTAACAAGTTGATATGTTATACACGGATTTTGAAAAAGCATTCGACCGTGTACACAACAACAAACTCCTGCGTAAGCTTTACAAGCTAGGTATCCATGGTAACTCACTCATATGGATAGAATCATACCTGCGTAATCGTCCACAGGCAGATGTTTGAGGGGGCTTCTCTTGTAATTTTGTTGAGATACCTTCGGGACTACTACAAGGCTCTGTTTTGGGACCCCTCCTATACGCTTCTTATTCATATAGGTCAGTCTTTGAAATATGCCTCTCTTGTTATGTACACCAATGACACAAAAATGTACCCTTAGTCGCCTCCTCAGAATAGGGGGGGGGGACATTCTACCCCGGGGTATAATAATATATATAATATAGGTACTAATAAAGTATCAACCTAACTTAATACAATTTTAGATTTAAAGAATGCATTCCACATACGGCACACACTGCACGTAAAGTATTACTTACATAACCAATGTTTCGGAAAACAGTCCTCTAATAAGAATGTGTAATACCTTTAACACCATAAATGAGTAATGTCGATTTTAAAGACATGTTCGCATGTAGTTATCCGTCTTACAAAGTATATCTTCACACATTGATATAATCAAATTTATCTGTCTAAATTGTTAAAATTTGTTTAGAAATTAGTCTATCTTGTATAATCTGTAATATTTATTACTTATGTCTACAGTATAACAAAGAGATGTGTATAGTTGTTATTGGATTTTGGGTTCATAGTGTTGTCTTCTTCTATAAAGTGTCTAAATTTAAGTTTATAGCCTAATATCTGTAACTGTACCCATGAAGAAAAAATAAAATAAAATAAAATAAAAAATAATATAGTAAACTAAAGTAGTTCACTATTTTCTCAATATATTTCTTTCATAATCTGTTTATCTTAGACGATGCCACTTGCATTATTTGCGGTACACAATTTACCAGCTGTAAATTAAAAAAACCCATCATCACAAAATTCACTTAAGTAGATATTATCTTGTATAATTAAAGAAGATTAGCTAAGAAACCTTGATTTAATGGCTTTAATAATGTCATAGAAATTTAAATGTGAGATTATTATGAAAGGCATGCTGCATGTGGTAATGGCATTAAGCATGATAATGTTTTATTGTGAAAGATAAAATATGTACTTATTTATAAGGTTCCGTACCCAGAGGGCAAAATGAAGCCCTGCTCATGAGGCTGCTGTCTCTATGTCCATCCGTCCGCTCAAATGCTTTTAAAGACCTAGTTTTTTTTACCTGTCTAGTAATAAATGAATAATACTGCAAAGTTGACTCCTAGTTACGCTTGTAACGCAAATATCTTAATTATTTATGTATGTGTATAAAAATATAACATTAAAGTAGCAAAACCTTATCAAGGGGGACGAGTCAAGTTATATTTTCGAAATACTTAAGTTAATAGTTTCGTGTTAGTAAACTTTCTTTCATATTTCACACAAACTGTGATTTTACCATCGCTGCCTCTCTTTCGCTCCTCGTTCCGACAGCGTCTTAAAGAACGGATGGACGTACAGCCGAGGCTTGACGTAATAGAGTCCCGTTTTCTATAGTACGTAGTAACCCTAAAAATGTAACTTCATAATTACTACAAGTTACAGACTAATCAATTATGTATGACATCGGCTCGACTCCACGAGTCAAAACTTATGAGTAGACACGAGAAGTAGAACATCTGTCGCCACCTTCAAGTAGAAAATCTGCCGCCAAGCACCTAATGGTGTGTTCCGGCAGGAGTACTTGAGAGCCAGTAAAATTACAGGCACATGAGACTTTACAACTGTACGTCTCAGTGTGACGGGCGCCGTGCAATTCGTCGTTGACGAAATGCATCTGTTATAGGCAGAGGTTAGTCCACCTAACATCAGGTGGGCCTCCGGCTTGTTCCATCACAATAACATAAAAAAGGAAAGTCATTACCACGATACCTACGATGCCGAAGCTATACGTACGGACTGTTCTAAAGTCCAGCAATCAAATATAATTGTCTAATATTGTATTTTTTTGCATTAACGCCTGCTATGCGCAGCTTACAAAGTTATAACAGAAAGGCAAAATTTTAACATCGAGCGGGATTTTAACCCGATATATTTACTGGGATTTTATCCTTAGAACCGGAACATGCTCTGCCAGTTGAGTTATCGTGAGTGAGTGAGTCAAAGCTCAACTTTATCCATTCATTCCCATTGTTTAACCGGTTTAATAACAATATGTAGGTATGTTGAATGGCAAATACAATAGGTAGTAGTGAGTAATTTAGCAATTTCATAATTACAGATCACATCAGAAGCCTTTACGTACAGAACGTTCACCGTTGAACAAATACTTCCCCCATTTGTTTGGCATAATCCCCGCGCTTGGCAGACGTCTTAGGGATCGCAGTGTAAGACTGCAGTTTTTCAGAAGGCGCTGCTGTCCTGGTATTTTTTTCTATCGACGCCTCTTACAACTCCTATACCAAAATATGAGGGGCTCTTCTAGCCCGACACCCCATGAGGTAGTAGATATGGGGGGAGGCTAGAGATATAGGGGTGGGGGGGCGCAATAGTGCGCTACAGTATATAATCAAATTATAATTATTTTACCAGGTATGGTCTCTTTATCAGCACCGCATTGTGGGTACTACCGCAGTGCCGGATACCTATTCAGCCTTGAAGAAGTATGCATACACAACTGTGTTTAGTCGTGAAAGGCACAATTTTTTTTATATCTAATAGGCTAGCCTTAGACCACTATCTCACCTGATGGTAAGTGATGATGTGGTCGAAGATGTTGTTCAGGCTAGCCTAGAATTACTGGCTCTCAAGGACAGCTGCCGGAATACACCGTAGGTGTTTGGCGACAGATTTTCATGCCATGCTATAACGACTGCCATCGTAAGACAACAGCCGGGACCGACGGCTTAACGTGCCCTCCGAAGCACGGAAACGCTCAGTAGTAATGTCACTAGCGGTCAAATCCAACTCCTGACCACGGCGGACGTTGTTAAACTTAGCTGATCGATTAAGAACGGCTAAGCAAACTTCGCTACGAGCGCTTCACTATAACAAGTGATAAGAAAGATAAGAAGTAACGTCTCGAAGTAACGAGCACAATATAGAATAAAAAAAATTACTGATTTGACCCTCATATTCTCTTAGGTTTTCGCATTTATTACACATAGTAATTAAAACAACTTTAAGCGGTTTAATCGTGTATTCCCCGTCACCACGTGACCACTACAACTGATGCAGTATTTGAAACTTCAATAAAAAATAATGATAAATATACGCCATAACCGTTTACAGTTCATTTATAACTCGATATAACATTGTAGTATTTTACAACGAACACTTAGTATAGCTATTAGCAACAACCTTTTATGTACAAAACAAAGTTAGGTACATATACCTACCTAACTATTTATTTGTTAAAATGTATATAATCGTCACAGATAAGAAAGTGGCGCGATGGCGCCAGACGCTTTATTTATAAATTATACGAACAAAACGAAGACAATCTTCTAGAGAATTCTTTGGTATAATTTAGTTAAGTATCGGTACTTATTATATTATGCTTGAGGAAAATTCATTACGTAAACAGAGAAGAAAATTACTCTGTTTATGCAAAAGGAGAGCAGGTAAATTTTTCGCGACTATAGGTAAGGTAATTCATTTTGGTTATAGGTATAACTTATATCTCCAAATAAGAGTGAAAACTTACGACTGCTGTACCTATTAAATATTATTTTACCTATGGTAATTAAAAAATAGCCCATGGGGTACCGGGCTAGAAGTAGTCTAGTGTCGTAAGAGGCGACTAAGCGTAACACGCACCTGAAGCTGGGCAGCAGCGCTTACTGAGGAACTGATATCTCACACTGCCATCCCCAAGACGCCTGCCAAGCCTGGGGATTATCGCAACCCCCCCCCCCCTCATGATAGGGGAGGCTGTGGTCAGCAGTGGACAATCCGGCTGATACAGTACAGTACAGTTATGGTCATTACAAGTTTCAAATAACAATGCTCCTATTATCTTGAAATGTTATTAAACACCAACTCACGTGATTGTATAAGTTACCCGAAACCTTTAAAAATATTAAAAATTATCTCTTCACATCACAAATGTTAGTACCTAATTTACTATATTAGGTATTTTATTGATTAGACGACTTGTGCATATTGCGCCTACGTAAATTTGAGAGTTAACTTGGTTTTTGTATGGCAATTTACACTTGATAGTCTAGACCTCCTGAGGATGCTTCGTTTAGAAGCGAAACCCGTCGAATACTCTTCCGGTTTGGCTGCGTGGCGTTTGTGACGTCACGTCGGCTTAACAGGAAATTAGGCGGAATTGTCACTAGATATATATCATTTTTATAAAGATTTTTTAAGTGTTTTATTAAATTATTAATAAAATGTTTTCTTAAAATACTTTTAAAATATTTGTTATTATTCAACATAACCAAGTAAACTTTTAAATACTTAATTGAAACTTCGCGTCGTGTCGGTGAGCATGATGTGAAATAAAATACAAAATTTTAAATTTTAGTTTTTGTAGCTAGATTTGTTAAATATTGTACATGATCAATGTATTTTTAAATGTATATGTACGTACGAATATCTTAAAAAGTTATAACACATGATGTAACCCCTAAAAACGTCTAAAAGGTTGAACATTACATTCAACATTAAAAATAATATCTAATGATTTGCCTAATTATTTAAAAACAAATAGGTCTGGTACAGAATATTCATTGAAACTCGATATACAAGCTACAAATTCATTTTAAAAAATTGCTGTAATATGAAAAACGTCGACAATTACTTACTTCTGGAAGCTTCTGACACACAAAAATAATTAAATAACTCGTTGAAGTCGGTAGTACCTATGCTGATTCCAAAGCGGAAATAAACAGGCCATTGAGGTACACACACATTTAAGCAAATACTTTTTTCAATTGTTACTAAAAATAGCTCGGCCAAAGTCGATGAAATTTAAATCTAACTCTCTAACCAACAATAAAAATCTAGATAAAATTATAGGTACTTTACAATAAAAACTGTTCGTGGACAAACATGGCGATAAAATATAGGTATGGATACTTAGTATATACTTAGGTTAAAATTGTAATAGTAGAACGAAAAACGAAAAAAAAAATGATTTAATTATTAATTATTTTAACGACGATCTTCTTGTACGCAGAGACTCCAGAGTCTTGAGCATCGCCGCAATGCCGCATGTTTATCGGTATTTTTTCGGATACATTTCCGGGAGTGTGCCACGGAACTGCATGATTTGATTTCGCCATCCCCGTTCTATAATCGGACATCCAGGGATACTCAGAAGCGCCACCGTTATATAGTGGATGTTCCATTTAACCGAACGAAGCGATTTGCTTCTTCGTTCATCATACGAACCGCTAGGGAATGGAACACCCTGCCTGAGTCTGTGTTTCCGGTTAAGTACAATATGGAGGTCTTCAAAACGCGAGGGAATAGGTATCTTCTGGGTAAGCGCGCTCCATCATCGATCGCATCATTACTTAACATCAGGTGAGATAGTGGACAAGTGCTACCCAGTACAGATTAAAAAAAATAAACAAGTATGTATATATATATATATATATATATTATATAAGGTAGCCCCCTTGCAGTACCTACCGTGTTAGTCGTAAAAAGCGAAAAGCGGCTAAAGGAAAAATACAAGGTCTGCCTTCTGAAAAACTGCAATCTTACACTGCGATCAAAGATCAAGATCATTGATGTGATATACGATATAATTACATATACGATGACTTTATTTTCATGTTTATAGAGAAATACGAAGGTTTCTCCACTATATGCTTATAGGCTTGTACTTTGTT
The DNA here is from genome assembly GCA_963890685.1 of Plagodis pulveraria. Lineage (NCBI taxonomy): Eukaryota > Metazoa > Arthropoda > Insecta > Lepidoptera > Geometridae > Plagodis > Plagodis pulveraria. Next base: position 20,567,815 of record OY982969.1, read on the forward strand.
GATATATATACTTTTATTGCGGATATAATAAGAGATAGGTAGGGGGTATTTGAACAAATGTCGTAGAAAATTTGGAGAGCAGTCAAATGACTCCTATTATGAACCTAAAATGATGGAATTGATGACATGATAGCCCATGTAAAGCACTTCGACCCCACTGAAGCCCATCTTTCTCCTAAGGGATAGAGACAGCGCCTATATTTCATAAATTATGATGTAGGTCTAACGTAATAGAGAGTGACTATTTGTACTGTGCACAGCTTAGAGCCTTCCTTTGCAGAACTTCAGAATTGAGACATCACCACTACCACATGAATAAGACCAAAGAGGCAATCAATCTCTTAAAAATCCAATGATATAGAGATTCATTACATCAGTGATACCTATATCATGAACGATGTTTAAAGAACGATAGGAAAGATTTGAGTTATGACGTCATGTCATGTTAGATCAATTGGTTAGAGCATACCCCGGCTCAAGGGGTGGATGGACGCGGGTTCGAATCCCGCACATGACTTAAATTTTTCCTATCGTATATTTGTGTTTTTGTAATGTAAAGTTATCTTTAAGTATATACATTATTGTTTTATACGTAAAATATTAATAACTATATACTCTAAGTTACTCTACACTACACCATTAATTACTCTACAATAAGGCTCTTCATGCAGCCTTAAAATCTAACAAAACGGTAATGTAGTTGAAATTAATTTTGACAGTATTTTGGCATTCTCGTTTGAAAACGATACCCATTACAAAGTTCCAATTGCAAAGTGTAGATCGTTTTCATTACCTTTTGTAATAAGGTCAGTACAATGCGATTAAAATAAGAATAGGATCGGCCTAGCGCCATGTTGTGACCAATTGCGACGTTAAAACTAGAACTTGGTACAGTGTGCAAAAAAATTGACAAAACATGTATAAATTAATAAAGAAAATAAAAAACCCGTCTGCAAATAATTTATTTTCGTTAAGTGTTTTATCGATCAATTGAAATTAAAACTGCCAATTAATATATTTATGGATTTTTTTTTTAAAGTCAAACATTTTGATACCCACTATGGCTTTGGAAGAACAAATAAATTGTTTTTCTCACTATATAGCGTCTAAAATCCACCACTTTGTTTTTTTTTTATGTACATAGTGTCACTTGAGCTATCAAGATAAATCTAACGATATCTCGTACATTAAAATCGGTTAAGCCGTTTAGAAGTTATGGTGAAATAAAGAAACTCACAAACATCGACAAGTTTACAGGTTTCATGTATGTAACATGAACCCTGAAAACTTAACACATGTTTATCTGGGCAGTCGTGTAAAAAAACACAAGTAGTCATAGGTAGGTAAACGAAGTTGTAGGTGAATGTAGGAACAGCAAACAGAAATAATTTGAACTGATTTTATTTGCTAGCAATATTTTGTACTTAGGTATCGTAATTTGAATTGCTTAGCTCTTCGCTGCCGCATGTCCTGATGGCCCACTGAGTCAGACTCATGACAGTCAAAAAGAACAAATTAAACGAGAAACGTAAACACTCGGAAACGTGTCGCGTAGTAATACACTGTCGGAGAAATAAGACCCTGACGCCCGCGTTTTCATTAAACCAAAATGGCGTCTGTGCTGTCCACCTTAAAAATATGAATTTATTAAAATAACAATTTCAGGTCCCTCATTTAAAATTACCTATAAATATATGGCACTGCTTTATTTTTAAGTTTGTTCTGCTGATCGTACTTATTAGAGTGAATATGAGTGAAGTTAGCCGAGAGCCCGTCCTATTCTTATTTTAAATCGCATTGTAAGCCAGTTTGTGGCTTACTTTTAAAAATACTTATGAAAAATCGCTTGTAATATATACTAAATATAGTCTAGGTTGCGCTTGTGAGATTTGTCAAGATAGAGAGCATTTATTTAATCTGTAATGTAGGCTCATTAAATTATAAGATGTTTTCAGGCGGTGATACCATAATCTAGTCCTAGCTTAAGGTAAAGTAAATGAGTACTACTAGTTCAGTACTTAACTATCCCACTTACTAGGTTTTCTACACAAAAGGGAATCATAAGGATACTTCAAAAACACAACGTTTATAGGAACACATAGAACACTTTAATAAGAATAATACATCATTAGGGTCACATGGATTACTTCAAAGGTAATATTGTATAGTCACATTTCACAACGATAATACAATAAAAAGGGCGAATTTGGAAGCCAACAAACATAGACCCACACACAACACATGAATATCAGTTACGTTACATTAAATAATATAATACAGTACTTAACTCAATAAGTCTCGATGCAGCAGTCACTTGTGAAGAATAAAGAGAGGCTCAGTAAGTTGAAACATTGCTTTTATAGCAATAACTGGCGCCAAGTGTCTGTCGCATATACATTAAAGTTCCCAGCATATTTAGCACAACCAATCAGAGACATGAAAGTTCCCGCCACAACGTATCAGCCAACCCGAAATAAGACAGGACAGATTATGTAGGATTTCAGTGTGGCGGTTATTAAAAATGACAAATATCAACAAGTTTTAGAATATTCTACAATTACATAATGAGTAACTTATTTACTTAAGATAATTGAAGTTTAACAAATATATGATTATAACACGGCCATACTGACAGTACTTCGTCCACGAAGTATAAAATAACATCAGATAAACTTCACTTTAAAATAATTATGTATAACTTAAAATGATAATAGTATAAATGTAGGAAAGATTGTTACCGTGTATGGCAACCCACAATTATTTGCACAAAGCTTGGTTAATAAAGAATTTATGTACTAAGTAATAAACAGAACACATAAACAGTCCTTGGTTCGAAGTCACCACCGAGAAAAACAGCTATCGATTATCTGTAAAATCATTATCAAATGTTCATAGTACAGATTTGTGGACTACAATATATATGCATTGAGTGTGGAGGGTAGATTATCTCTCTACGCGTAGACTGTTGCGACTTGCTATCTCTCAAAAGAAAATATCATTGGAATGGAATCAAAATACATTCAATACATTTGTGAAAAAATGCTGTAAAAACCAACATTCCCTTTTACTACGTTGTTATATTAAGTTTTACGAATAAATATTATGTGCAAGTACATAATTCAGCAAGTATTCCAGGTTTATGTACAATGTAAATACTGATACTAAGAGTTTCATAGATAGTATCCAGTTTAAACTACATATTTGATAACATATTAAGCAATAGGGAGTTTAAAATTTGATTAGAACGACTGTGGTAAATTTCTGCAATGCAACTTTAACTTGCTTAGTTATCAAGTTTGAGGTTTTATCGTCCACGCATTAGACAATAACAAAATGTACCATTAAACATTGGACATATTACATTTGACAACAAACGTCTGGAGCTTTTGACTTCACGACATAAGTCTTAACCATAAGGACAAAATTGTGTTTCCCTTTTGTGATTTGGACGTTTTTACGCCAGGGCTTAAGTATTTTATCCGGAATAATAGGATCATCATTTGTACACGTAAAACAACTTTTCTGATAACAACAGCATTCTACCTACATGTACTTATGTAGCAGTAAAAATAACACTTTAAATTCTCATGAAAAACCCTAATCGTTTTATTAATTACCAGTTACCTAGACACGATGATTACATTCACAAGCCGCCATGTGAGACAACCATCGCCAAGTAAAAGGTTGACCGGCTTTTATCAAACAGTTTGCCATTTGAATAGACGTGCAGGTCGCATTCACTTACTGCTCGTGAGATCAACAAGCACCAATCAAATGGGTATGCAGTGTAATCAATTTAAACAGTAGTTGCCATTTGAATAGACATACTGGTTGCATTCACACACTGCTCGTGAGATCAACCAGCACCAATCAAATAGGTAAGCAGTGTCTTTCTATTTAATATTTAATCTAGAGCATAAGTACATGTAGATATGAGTATTTTGATATTATCATTTTATGTGATGATAACTGATAATATAAGATAAGTAGTTTATTTCTACAATATGTAGTGTAGCATGTCATATTAATATTCTTAACTGAAACGTACATAATTATCGTATTTCTTGTTTCAAAACAATAGGTACAATCTATCATTAAATAAATTTTGTTCAAACACCCACTCTCGTGGCCAGTATCAATATATCCTTGTGAATTACAATATTTCATGATAAACTATCTATAGTCTACACCAATCAATAAACGCAGAGGTAAAACCCCTGTAAACTTCTGTATTGTTGCATAGATTGTTTGTTGAACATTCCAGAATCCGTTCGGCCAATCTGACAATTTATAGAACATTCTACCTAATATAGACATACCGTTCCATCTAACCGTTACTTCAAAGTGTTCCAGTAACAATCATATGTTTGTCAATTAGTAATTTCCGAAAAAGAGATCGATTATGGTTTGAGCCAAAGTTTGCGTGACAGTCAGTAATGAATTCTGAAGGGATGCCAAGTGCTAACATTTGTCATAGGTTATCTTCGTATATATGTAGGATAAGACAACCTATGTATAAGAATTCAAAGTTTAAAGTGGATTTAAAAACAATACTTTGCGAAACCAACAATTAAAACATTTCTACCCATCGCCAGTTACTATATTATACAATCGATTCAAAATCCTATATTATACAATCGATTCAAAATGCTATATTATACAATCGAGTTGATTAGTGTGAAACAGTTAAGGAGTTTTCTTTAAGTATAGGATAAAATAACCCTTGCTTAGGACCCAAACTGCTTTTACAAATATCAAGCAAAAGCATAAGTAAATATACTATATACTTTGTCATGACTACTTTTATAGAATTAGCAATCTGTAGTGAATTTATTTACTGCCCATAAGATCACTGAGCAAGTAATATTACATAAGATATTCTCAGATGTTCAAAAACATTTCATATGTCACTAAGTTTTAAGGATCGCTTTTAAATAAAATTAAGAAAATTTTAAGCACAAGGTAATAGCGACATTAGTTCAAATATGGTTGTAACTTTGCTATTTATTGTTCGATATGCGTTTCCAAATTTAGGTTTCTAGGTTTATAGAAATGTATTCTCAATTAATACCAATAGTCACTATATAAAATGAGAACATAGTTTGACTTTGAAGAAATCTAATTACGTTCGTCGTTATAATATGTACCTACTTATTAGTGTAAATAATATAAAAAAATACACAATGAGATAACAAGTTTCATAAACTTCCATTACATATGCTAGCAAACACTAATTCAATAAGGTTCAGTGAAAGCACCTTTATCTTGAGGGATATATGCAGCAAGAACTGTCAGTTTCAGATTTAAACATTACAGCATTGAGAAAATATTCGACGAGGTTTTTCTTCACATCGCCACTACACAGGATTGAAATCATTATAAAGCAGACCCTTTTAGGGCCTTACCTGCTTTTGCCACTATTATAGTACTGGTCCAGATGAATTATTTCACCAATATACCGATGTCAGTGAATAAAATATCGGTGCCACTGCCGCTAGTATTTGAAAACTCGCAACACGGTGTCATCATCATGTCGCCAGGTTGCAGCGACGCCTTCGTAGACCGCGGCGTTCACTGCCGCTAGCAGCAGATTCGAAAACTGGGAACACGGTGTTGTCATCTTGTCGCCAAGTTCCAGCGACGGCTTCGCAACCCGCGGCGTCCATGTCATTGAGAGTAGTGGCATCGATTCTGAAACTAATAAAAGTGATTAAAAAAATGAAGGTAGGCAATCTGAGTGATCCCACTTCTGATGTGAGATTTGTCAAGATAGAGAGCATTTATTTAATCTGTAATGTAGGCTCATTAAATTATAAGATGTTTTCAGGCGGTGATACCATAATCTAGTCCTAGCTTAAGGTAAAGTAAATGAGTACTACTAGTTCAGTACTTAACTATCCCACTTACTAGGTTTTCTACACAAAAGGGAATCATAAGGATACTTCAAAAACACAACCTTTATAGGAACACATAGAACACTTTAATAAGAATAATACATCATTAGGGTCACATGGATTACTTCAAATTCAAGTAATATTGTATAGTCACATTTCACAACGATAATACAATAAAAAGGGCGAATTTGGAAGCCAACAAACATAGACCCACACACAACACATGAATATCAGTTACGTTACATTAAATAATATAATACAGTACTTAACTCAATAAGTCTCGATGCAGCAGTCACTTGTGAAGAATAAAGAGAGGCTCAGTAAGTTGAAACATTGCTTTTATAGCAATAACTGGCGCCAAGTGTCTGTCGCATATACATTAAAGTTCCCAGCATATTTAGCACAACCAATCAGAGACATGAAAGTTCCCGCCACAACGTATCAGCCAACCCAAAATAAGACAGGACAGATTATGTAGGATTTCAGTGTGGCGGTTATTAAAAATGACAAATATCAACAAGTTTTAGAATATTCTACAATTACATAATGAGTAACTTCTCGTAACTTATTTACTTAAGATAATTGAAGTTTAACAAATATATGATTCTAACACGCTCGAATCCTCGAATACGTAGCCGATCATGGATGATTCAGCAGCAGTTTATGTGGAATAGGTACCAATTTTATCTATGAAAACACTTATGTACAAAAGATAATAAATCCAATATAGTTTATTTGCTACATAGTTGTTATTTTCATATTCGGCTTTGTTGTTAGCTTATACCTTTATATTTTTAGAATAATGACTAGTAAAACTCACTTAGTCACTGCCTGAGTGGATAGCTAAAAATATTACAATGAAGCTGATAAAATGGACTCTATACTTGTGTTATTTAGGTAAACTAAAATAAATCTCACGGTAAGGAATATTTTTTATTGACTACTAGATGAAATGTGTGTGGCATTGGCTGCACTCGTATGGCCTAGTAGTCAGTACATTTTATACTATGGATACCATGGATTTTCTTTGTTATGTGCTCATTTCTGCTATTTGTCAAAAAAAAAATATTTTCATCACACTTGTACATAAACAGTATCTAAACATTCAGGATAACTTGGCCGTAATGCCCCTCGAGCTTTCTTTCTGTCATGAAACCCAAGGTCGCATTTCCTCAGAAGGCGCTGCTTCACCCAACTTCCGGAATTGTCCCATATCGCCTTTTACGACACCCCCAAGAAGAGATAGGGAGATACATTCTAAGCCGGCACCCCACGGGCTGTTACATTAATTCAATCCAGGGGCATTACTGTCTCATTCGAATGGCAATGAAAATTATCTTAATTTTGAAATTCGAATACTTACCATATTTTTATTTATGCTTTATAGGTTAGCATTTGACCACCAAGCGACCAAGCAACCATGAGGTTAGCATATCTCACCTGATGGTAAGTGATGATGTGGTCGAAGGTGTTAGCAGGTTTAACCTAGAATTACTGGCTCTCAAGGACAGCTGCAGCAACACACGGTTAGGTGCTCGGCGACAGATTTTCTACTTGAAGGTGGTAGCTAGCCAAGCGGGCATTCGCAAATGCCCTACCACCATGCAGATGATAATATCAAAAATAATAATATAACTGAAAAGTATTTTCCTATCTTGATGATATAGTCACTGACAGTGAATGACAATCGATCCCATACGTAGCAAGGGTCAGTAAAACGGGTAAAAAATTTTTTTACTTGAAAAATACCACCGGCTTCAACACTCCAATGTGTGAAATAATTTGTCGAAGTCGGTACCATGCGCACAATTGTGTGATAATAGGTACTTTTGAACCATCATGGTACCGATTTTAACAAGTTATTTCACACATTTGATTGTTGAAGACGGTTCCATTTTTAGTAATTTTTGTTTTGTTACATATAAATGCTCCAGTATTTATCTTTCGTATACGGCACAGTAAGTGCCGATTTCACCAAACTGGGATAAAACTATATGGGTTAACTTTAATGTCTGAAACCAACAAAATATAATCCGCACCATAGACGTTCAATGATTCTGAAGTAATTAAAATTTGCCATAGTAATGACTTTTAACAGCTATAGCAAAGGTCAAAATCTAATCCAAGAATTAAAAATTATAACCTCGAACTTGGCGGTATAACTCCATAAACTAACAATATACAGCTAATGCTACACAATATTTATATGTCCACGCTGCTGTCACATACCTACATACATACATAACATCACGCCTCTTTCCCGTAGGGGTAGGCAGAGACCACAGATTTCCACTTGCTACGATCCTTGCATATCTCTTTCGCTTCATCTACACTCACCAATCATTTCATACATAAGCGTCGATTTATGTCGGTCAGGAGTACTGACCTGACCTTTTTTCAGAACGTCTTCAATTTGATTCCGGAACGTTCGCCTAGGTATTCACCTTCCAACACTTCCGTTCACTTGTCCCATGTACACCTGCTTAGTCAGTCTCATATCATTCATTATCTGTATTCTACATGTCCAAACCGTCGTAACATATACCTTTCTCGACTTATGTCACTACATTCTCATTCACACCACATCGTTCCTTATTCACACTATTCCTTATCCTGTCACTCCTTTTGATTCCAATCATGCTTCTCAATGCTCTCATCTCCACTGCATTTATTCTACTTTCATGCTTTTTCTGCCATACCCAACTTTGACCACCATAAATGAGTGTTGAAACCAACACTGCTGTCACATGTCATATAAAAGTCCATTCCAAGGAGTTATCTTGTTCTACGCCAAGAATCCAACATTTTTTTAATCTGCGTCTAGGTCTGACGTTCTATGTTACTAAAGTAAGTAAAGTAGGTATATGATTGAATTTGCGCATGCTACGGTGTGTGTGTGTTCTAAATCTTATAACTTATCTGTGCTTGGTACTATATAAGTAAGGAAGAACCCATTGCTAGGTATATCTATAAAAAAAATACGGATACTACTCGTACATGTTTCCATCTCTTTTTGTAACTGGTGTGGTCGGGCTATACACCCTAGAACTCAGACGTAAGATGCTTCTCGTCATGCATTATTATCAACTTCAAGTGGCTCATAACAAAGTTGATAATCCGGAGCGCTAGAGCAGCTGGGGCTGTTTGTTCCACCGCACTTGGGTCGCGGTGCTAACACTGAGCTCGGGCCGCGGCGCCTCCGTAACTGTTTGCCACGCCAACTGATCTGCACACTGTTCGTGGTAAGAATGCACCCACAGCTAGAGTAGTCACGTTGCTCAACGATATGTTAGCTAAACATCCAGCGATTGTCATATTTTATGATACCTATTAAATATTTCGACAGAATGTTACTAATTACCTCAGTAGTTTGTATATGTAATGTGTTGGACTTCATGTCTGTGAATTACATGTGAGAATGAATAAATAAATATAAATAAAATTTAAATTATGTATTTGTTAATAGGAATAACCAATTTTTTACGTTATCATATGATTCATTGGTAATCCGTCTGTGGGTGGTTAGTTTAATATTTTTGTTACCTTGCGATGATAAGATATACGACGAAGCACGATTTCTATTTACTTAGATAGGGAAGTACTTCTCTCTGGTTTGTCAGTAATGCGAGTTGGAAACAACTAAGCCTATAGGCTTAGTTGTTTCCAATATGTACTTACACAGTGTACAGGGTTATTGGAAAAATGCTAACCTGTTAAGGTTGACTTCTGTTATTTCTAACAAACATCTTTAGTTGAACGTTTTTGAAATGAAAAATGAAATGAAATATCTATTTATTGCCACACAAATAACATATAACTATACAGAATAAGATTAAAACTAAAAATAAGGTGATTCGTAAATATTGCGGGCAATAGGGTTCACACTCAGCATAAGCCGCGTTACAATTTCATGCACTCGCGACGCTGTTTTTCAGTGCACCCCTGTGCTCGGGCTGCATGGTGTTCGCCGAGATAGGTATTTTTATTAATTAGATTTGTCCCAAACCATAATTAAGTTGCCAGATCTAATTGAAATTCTCATAACCCTATTCAAAAGGCACGCGGCGGCACAGGGCGTGGCGTTGCCGTAGCGGCAGGCGTAAGGTCGCTGGAGACAATGTTGCCGTTTTCTTTTACTACGAAAACTCAAAAGTGGTAGTATCAAAACTTTATTTGCATTATTAAAAATATTGTGTGCGTGTGCATTGAGTGAGCACACTCAGAAAAAAATTAATAAAATAGGATAATATTTGTATCTGGGAAATCTTAGTTTTGAGTGAAGTCGTAGAAATGAGGTTGATAGAAAGTCTGCGAGCATGTTTCCATTAACCCTGTTGTTTCGGAAACGAATTCTTGAAAAATCTTTATAATTTCGGTTAGTTCTAAACATTTTGAAGCAGTGATGTCTCAGTGGCATTGGCTATGGACTGCCGAGCAGCAGGTCCATGGTTGGAATCCCGCCCAGAGCTTGAGCTTCACCGCATGGTGAAGGGCATTTTGCAAATGCCCGCCTGGCTAGCGACCAAGTAGAAGATCTGTCGCCAAGCACCTAACGGTGTGTTCCGGCAGCAGTCCTTGAGAGCCAGTGAAATTACAGGCACATGAGACTTAATAACTATGTCTCAAAGGTGACGGGCGCAGTGCAAGTCGTGACTTATGACGAAATGCATCTGTTATAGGCAGAGGTTAGTCCGCTTAACATCAGGTGGGCCTCAAGCTTGTTTCGTCACAATAACAAAAATATATATATATAGTTCGTAATCTTCGGATTCACGCATAGCCAGTTTTATTGTGGATGTGTTTTATGTTTTAAAGTTTGCACTATAAGCACACCAAGTTTTATCATTACAGTCTACATATATTATAGAACAAAAACGTTGGAGAAAAACTTGTTAGTAAGTAATACCGGGTACCCTATAAATTTCAACTTTGTTTTTATTATTTTTTATTCTCTATGATAGCCGCCTTTAAGTAATAATAGCACAACTTAGATTAGTAGGAAGGGCGGATGTACATACATCGTAGCGAAGTTTACTTAGCTGTTCTCAACTGATTAGCAAAGTTAAGCAACGTCGCGCGCGGTCATGAGTTGGATGGGTGACCGCTAGTGACATTACTACTGAGCGTTTCCGTGCTTCGTAGGGCACGTTAAGACGTTGGTCCAGGTTGTTGTCTTAGGATGGCAGTCGTTATGGCATGGTGGTAGGGCATTATGCGAATGCCCGCCTGGCTAGCTACCACCCTCAAGTAGAAAATCTGTCGCCAAGCACCTAACGGTGTGTTCCGGCAGCTGTCCTTGAGAGCCAGTACTTCTAGGTTAGCCTGAACAACATCGTCGACCACATCATCACTTACCATCAGGTGAGATAGTAGTCAAAGGCTAAACTATCAAGCATAAAAAAAAACCAAGGCAAAACCTCATATTTTCTTATAGTGGTTAGCTATGAAATGAAACTCCCTTCGATATAAAACTCGTATAATAAATTCAATAACAATATTAACAAGCGCCCAGTTGGACGCGAGCGTGTATCAACGACGGATGCTCAGCGCTGACGACTTGGCTCGCTGGATCTTCTTCAGCAGAATCTGAAGACAAAAATGTAGTTATTAGGTTTTTTCCCGAAAGGCTGGCTTTTTTGACCACACTGTATACCTGTTCGTAAGTGATGATGTGTGTTCAAAGGTGGTAAACATGAGAAAGGTCTTTGCATGCTTAACATTATGAATGACATACATCAACAGCCATATCGTCCACCGTTTAGCAGAAGCATCTTCTAAGAGGTTTGTCGTAATACCCACGCTTGGCAGGCGTTTTGGGGATCGCAGTGTAACTGTTACACATAATATATTGCTGACCTAGGCCCGAATCACTCACAAACCTATTATATTTCTCCATATAAACGGTGGCTTCAATATTAAGTGGTCAGAAGTATTGTGATAACTGCAGCAGTCACCAGACTCAGTACACCCTTCAGGTGGAACCTCTGCCCAAATTAATAGCAATATTGAGTTGCAGAAACTTGTAAGTCATTGTGTATTTTTACATTGTGTATATTTTTTCTAATAAAATAAATGTGTGTGTGTCCTTAAGTTGTTTTTTTAAGACATACCTATTCAACAACAGCATGTTATGGTATATTTTCCTTCGTCGATTCTTACGGGTCCCACTGGAAGATATGGACCCTCATTCTCATCTCTCATTTGCAAAATATTATATTCGCAAAACATTACATTCTCAAAATACTAGATGTACAAACGAGCATAAAAAAAATGAATTTGTTTCGTCGGTTTATATACACAGATAAATTGAGTGGAGATATTTATAATAATTTGTTCCAAGTAGACTTGAGAGGTCGTCTGCAATAGGGTTCTGCCCTAGGCGTCTGCTCTTGAGGAGAGCACCATACAGGTTTGAGTGGACCTGTCCAGACAAAGATACTCATTCACCCAGGTGCACAGAGGTGACTTTTTTAAATTACTTAGTAGACTTTGTTCACAGCATACAACACGCTACAATCTAACCAAATTAAATCTGAAGTACCAGGAGATAAGAAACTTAGAGAAAGTGAAGAAAACAAACTTCATTGCCTTCCATATAACAGCTGCCTCTGAACCCACCATAAATCTTATAAAAGTACACTCTGATACATGTCCTGTAGGAGAGCATCATGTGATAATTAATTCCCTCTGTACCTGTACCTATATCAGCCACTCGGCTAATATAGATACACTCAAAAAAATAGAGCGGGTTTTGGAGTGTGTTACAACCACATTCAAAAATGGAGATGTGGGCCATCGTAAATGGTAAGGTCTATAAAATATAATTGATTCTGTACAGACGGTCTAATCTACGCCCTCGGCGGGTACAACGGACGCACTCGCATGGCGTCTACTCAGACAGCTCTAAATATCTGGGAATTATAGTGGACCAGAACCTGACGTTTCTGAAACATATATCTTTCCTCGCGAAAAAGACTAGAAAGCTCATACATGTAATGAAACTTTTAAGACCAGCAGCCACGGTAGAAGTTAAAAAGCTAGTTTACATGGCATTGTGTCAATCAATACTGCAATACTGTATTGGGGTATGGGGGGGTGCTGCTAAGACGCATCTTATAGAATTGGAACGTGCTCAGCGGGCTGTTTTGAACTGAGCTCTTCAGATTTTATGGTTACGCTAATACCTTCTTTATGATTCTTATCTCCTGGTACTCCGAGGTTTGATTTGGTTAGTTTGTAGCGTGTTATGTAAAAAATTCACAACTATATTTACCTCTACTGTTTTTACACCTAACAAAATTTTCACAAGTGCCTAAAATAATAATGTGTAACTAGTGATTATAGTCTGGTCAATTTAGACATTAGAAGATACATAAGTTCCCAACAAGCTGTAAATCAGTAAAATTGTTTAAAATATGATTAAAAATAAAATTTAAAAGTACCCCATCTTTCCCCTGTATGGCAAAAAAAATGTTCAAGGTTAAAGGTCAAAAAATGAGTTTTTCGCATTTTTCACGAAAAGTAGTAAGTTTTATCATGAAAACACTCCAAATAAAAATTGTAGATCATAAAATTATCTACAAAAAATGTTTGCATACTTTTTTTTCTACGAGACACCGTTTTTGAAATATAACGATTCAAAAACACTACACAACTATAGCGATATACAGGGTGGAAACTTTCAACGGGGCAGTAAGGGGAAGTACCTTATCCGTTGCAACTGCTCGGAAATGGTCTTAGGAGACTATCCATAATTTTTTTTATTTAAATCCCGTTAACAGATTTTCAAAAAAAATTACAGTTAGCAAGAAAATATCCATTTAACACAAAAACATTTTTTGATGCCAATCGATACTGTTTCTAATACTGATCAAGAACTTCTATAGGACGAACCATCGTTGGAGTACTCAAAAAGTCACAAATTGCAAAAAACTTTTTCCGTAGATTTTGTATGAACATTTTAAGCAAAAGCTTTTTTAGTGACGTTAAGGAAATAGTAACTGAAACCTCATTCAAGTTTGAGAGAGATAGCCACCGAACTTTCTGTTATTTACAATAATCATTTGGGTATGAAACATGTTGCAGCTCGGCTAGTCCAAAAAGACTTCGCATAGGTCGCATATGAGTCGCTAAAAACATGCCTAGAACGAGTCAATGCCGGACCCAACATTCATGAAACGCATTGTTTCTGGTAAGACGTGGGTTTACGAGTTTGACATGCAAACTAGTCGAGAAGATATGAAGCAGTGATGGCTCAGTGGCATTGGCTATGGACTGCCGCGCAGCAGGTCCATGGTTCGAATCCCGCCCAGAGCTTGAGCTTCACCGCATGGTGGAAGGGCATTTTGCGAATGCCCGCCTGGCTAGCGAGCACCCTCAAGTAGAAAATCTGTCGCCAAGCACCTATCGGTGTGTTCCGGCAGCAGTCCTTGAGAGCCAGTGAAATAACAGGCAAAATGAGACTTAACAGGAATGTCTCAAGGTGATGGGCGCAGTGCAGTTCGTCACTTGTGATGAAATGCATCTGTTATAGGCAGAGGATACCGCTTAACATCAGGTGGGCCTTGGGTTTGTTCCTTCACAATAACATAAAAAGAAAAACAAACAAGCTTCGGAGTGGCGTTTTCCAACTGTACCGAAACCGGAAAAACCACGTCAATACTCAATGTTACGTTGACTGGTTTCTTTGACTATCGCAGGTGTTTGTGCACTTGGAAATCTAGCTGAAAGGTCAAACGGTATATAAAGAATATTATTTGAACGTTATGCGGTGCTTAAGAGCGAATTCGTCGAAAAAGACCATACCTATTTGTTTAAATAAAATTCTTGGAATATGCACCAGGATAACGTGCCTTCGCACAAGGCCATCATTGTTTGACCAAAAACTCAACAAATATAATCTAACAACACCTTATTACCAGAACTGACTTCTGGTTCTCTTGTTATATGTTTTCAATACATGCTGTAACTACTTCTGAAGAAGTAACTCGTAGAGCATATTTTGGCTATGTATAAATAATAATAATAATCATTTAATCCAGAATTACTTCCATATACAATAAGTAAAAGTTAAACTTACTAATACTAAGAAATTGTATAACCTATACTTAGTTATGGTATCATTTATTGGGGTAGCTCTGTAAATGTTAAGTCTACTTTTATTCTTCAAAAAAAAGTGTCTACGTATTATGGACAGTATGTACAGCGACGAGTCACTGGCAGTTTATAAGAAAATGACATTTTGACTCTCGCTGGTATTTAATTACTACTACTAGTAAAACTAGAGCTTTGTTTGTGAGACATAATACGGAATATTACACTTACGTAAAAATTCTGTAATCACTTACGTAGTAGATACATAAAAGATATATTTTTACCAAAAATGTGTACTACATATATGATAAAAATACATATGTATCTTCAAAGTGTAAAATCATTTACCGCTGTTCATCAAAGAACTGAATGGAAATATGTTAAAATCGGGGCTACCTGTGCATGTATTTTATGATGTTAAGGAGTTTTAACATTTTAAAACATAAACCTGCATCATGAATTCAATTCAAATAATTTGTTGCCTAGATTTATATAAATTCAATTGTATAATGTTCATTATGTGTCAAGAATATCACCTTAATATTGCATGCTCCATATGAGTAAACTGTTACTAGCTCCATTTCAAACTTATATTGGTTATCTTTAAGTATTGTACTGTCAGTTTTGCAATAAATATTACTTTACTCTCTTTTTCTTAAACTTAAATTACCACTTCATGGCACCAGTTTTCATTAGGTAGATGTCAAAAGAAGTCGTGCCGAGAACAGAACTCAATTCCGGAAAACCCTTTTAAAAATGTTTTCATGATTGGATTATTCGTTGGCGTAAACTGTATCGTTTCTGACAGAGCCTACTATGAGGGTGATAAAATTAAATTGGACGACTAACTAACATTTTGTGTATTATTCATGTTTTCCCGGTATTTACTTGACAGAGTAGTATTTTGAGTTCCTACTTGACTATCTCGTATCACTTTAAATATACTATACTTTATCAGCCGGATTTTCCATTGCTGAACACAAGCTCCCCCATTAAGGGGGGATTCTTATAATCGTCACATTTGACAGGCGTCTTGGGGATGATCGTATAAGATATCAGTTCCTTAGAAGGTACTGCTGCCCCCTTCCGGTATTTCACCTGTAGTCGCTCTTAGGTTACGGGGGTGACATTCTATACCGGCACCGCACGGGTTAAAGAGATATACTGGTTACACAAAAATAAGTGATAAGGTCCAATCAATTTTAAAAATGCTAATAAAACATATATCCTGAACAAGGCCTTGGTAAAAACGAGGACTAATAGAATCCTGATGTCTCCATGAGGAGGCCATCTGAGTTGACACGAGTCCGGACTCATCAATGCAGTCAACATCCTCTTAACATGCGACTTAAACCACAGATTAAAAAGGTCCAGAATCACTCCACAAAGCAATTCCAATAAACAAACGACTCTAGATACGAAACAATAAAAATTAAAATTTCTATCACCGGACAACAAGACGCACAGGAACACGGCATCCATACATGGCGGATATTCCGAAAATACGCACAGTTTTTTAAATCCAGGAATATAATCCGTACGGCTGAAGAGTGGAACACCCTACCAGCGTCTCTATTTCCCGATTGATATAATCTGGAAGCTAGGCAAGTGCACTTTATCTCGCAAAGCACGGAGTGCCTAATATTTATATTCACCTACATGGCGTCTCTCTTTCTATCGCATAGCCACGCATACCTCTGATCTCTTCTGACGCGGCACACACCGTGGTATAATACCGTCCGAACGGATACGCTTATGTACCTGTAGTAGTTTTGTACCTAAAGTGCGGTGTGAGCCAGGCCTGCCAAAACATATGTGGCAAATCTTAGGTGTTTTTACACCTCCGCTTATTGTATCAGGCGGATTGTCCACTGCTGAACACAGCGTCCCCCATTCTGAGGTGGATTTGCCATAATCCCGACGCTTGGCAGACGTCCTGGGGATCGCAGTGTGAGATATCAGTTCCCCAGAAAGCGCTGCTGCCCACCTTCTGGTGTGTTACCCTTAGTCGCCTCTTACGACACCCATTCTAACCCGGCACTCCACAGGTACCACTTCCGCTTACCAACGTGGATATAACTCAGGCGTTATTTGGTAATGTTTAACAGATTCAGTACCACCACAATAAAGATTTCAAACGAGCATTCGCAAACGGCAACGTGATTTTCAAAACGCCCAACGCAACACAGCTCACGTTGCAAGTTTGTTACAAACATTCCCAGCCCTAAACATTCCCCTTGCGTTATCAAAATGGAAAAAACAACATTGTGAAACAGCACAGAGTACTACGGCCACGACACGAGCCCAGCCGCACGTGCCTACTTCAGCACGTTTCGCTTAATGCCACGTGACCAAGGACCTTCTTGCCAATTAAAATGTATAATTTGTAAATTAATTTGAAAACAATAGACGGCCGACGTGGAACTATTACACTAACTGACGTTGACATTAACGTGATTGACAATGAGGTGATGACGTAAAGGAAAAGATAAAAACAAGTATAAATTGATTAAAAAAGTCAAAAACCCGACTGCAAATTATTTATTTTCGTTAAACGTTTTATCGTCCCACTGAAATTAAAACTGAAAGTTATTAAAATATAGATATATAAGAATATTTAGGGAATCTTTTTTAAATCCCTTCATTTTGATACCCACTCGATGGGTTTGGTGGTTTTTTTTTAAATCTCATATTATGGCGTCTAAAATCCACCACTATGTTATTTTATGTACCTAGAGTAACCTGCGCTGTCAAGACGAATCTAATGGTGGGTCTTACATTAAAATCGGTAAAGACATTTAGAAGTTATGGTGGAATAAATAAACTCACATACATACATACATGAACCCTGAAAACATAATACTCCTTATTTGGGAGTCGTGTAAAAAAAAATAACTGTCATTAAAAATATTTATAAGAAAATAAAAATATTATTTTACTACAAATAAAAAGAGTAAAAATAGGTTAATACAAAAAAAAACTTAGTTTTAAATATGTTCTCCCTTAATATATATGTATGTATTTTTAATTAAGTTCTTCTAATTAGAAAATAAAATACAAAAATTAACATAGTTGAAACAAAGTTACGGACTTGGAGTCCGAGGAGTAAAGTTTCCTATATAAAAAAAAATTAACGCGATTGAAAGCATGGTGCAGTTTTCAGTTGTAATATTTCCTTCATTTGAATATTTGAGGTCCACATATCTTCTCTCAACCATATCTGAGCTATCTGCTATATTATACTAAAAACTAGCGACCCGCCCCGGCTTCGCACGGGTGCAATGCCTATAGTAAATAATCTGTAATAGAATATTTTTATTATAAGAATATTTTCGTGCTTTTGTCTAACTATATTGTGCTGTATTGATATATATTAAAGGCACAATGTATTTTAGGTACTTAATTACTGTTACTGTTACAGCCGACTCGTCCACTGCTGAACACAGCCTCCCCTATTAAGGGGGTATTTACCATAATCCCCACGCTTGGCAAGCGGCTTGGGGATCGCAGTGTAGGATGGCAGTTCTTTAGAAGGTGCTGCTGCCCACCTTCCAGTATTTTTCCCTCAGTCGTCTCTTACGACACCCATGGGATGATATGGGGAGGTGCAATTCTAACCCGGCACCCCACGGGGATTACTTACTTTACTTACTTTATTAGGTATTTAATTGGATAAGGATTAATGCTGTATTGCTTAAAATTGCTTCGTGAATAAGCCATTATTTCATAACTTACCATATTATCATGATCAATTTGCCTCTGTTGATTTTTCCTAGACACTGCAGCAGAGGGCAGTGGTTTCCTATTGGGCTGTTCCCTCGCTGGTATGGAAGACTTCTTGGAGTTTCTGGCGCTTAATATCTTCGTGAGTAGTATGTGATTATGCCTCTCGATCTCTCTTAGTCTTTCATTGGAGAAGGACATGTTTATTCTTCTACTTGAAGGGACTGACACTGAGCTGGAAGAAGAAAAGGATTTTATTTAAGGAGTGCTAAAATTTATGGAATAAGGAATTGTTTGATTGGCATTTGGAGCGTTTATGTGATCCTCCGAAGAGCTCAAGAATTATTGGCATTGATTGAGTCTATGTTACTACTGGATAATGGTTTGTGATAATTCTAGCAGGTCACCATTTAAATTGTCGTTATTTAGGGTGAATTTCACTAACTAGATTTTAACTAATACTCGGAAAACTGTATCTTATAAACCATTGAATACGATAGAACTTTGCTATCCTACGTCTAATCATGTAGTAGATTTAAAATTTGTTGGATTCCTGTCGTGGAAAAAGTAACTCTTTGGTTTAATTTTTATAACATATAACAACAGCTGCCCGTGGGGTGCCGACCTAGAATGTCACTCTCCCATTGCTACCTGTGGGTGTCGTAAGAGGCGACTAAAATACCGGAAGGTGGGCAGCAGCGCTTTCTGAGGAACTGATATCTTAAACAGCGATCTCCAAGACGCCCGCCAAACGTAGGAATTATAATAAAAAAAAAGGCTGTGTTCAGGAGTGGAAAATCCAGCTGATACAGACAACAGCTGCAGACATAAAAGGTATGTATTGTATAGCTGTAGTGGCCATATATGTTTTATAAGGTCACCGCCAAATTCAACAGTATAAATAATTGATCTTGGATTAGATATTTTTCATTGCAATAGCTGTCTGCAGTCATATATCGTATAGTTAATACCAAGGCAAATTTTTATTACTGCAACATAATTGGACATATATGGTGAAAAAATATTTTGTTAGGTCACATAGAGATTCAAATAATCCATGTATAACCGACCTAGATTGGTGAAATTCTCTCTAAAATAGTTAAATAAAAAGACCGCCTTGAATATTTAGATTTTTTTAAATCGGTCTTATAATTTGGTAAGGAAAAAATAACATTTAAAAAATGCCATGTTTGATAGATATCCTAATATGCAAAGAGTAAGTATAGGTACATCGGTATCGTCATAAGAGCTTCGCATACACTGTCCTATCATTCGAAGCACTGCCAGCGGAGCTTACTTTTCCCTGCTTTGGAGGTCAGGATCCCGGATGTTGTCTTAAGATGACAGTCGTTATCACATAGTGATAAGGCTTTTAGTGAGTTTTTGCCTGACATAGCTAGAAAATCTGTCACCAAGAACCTAACGTTGTGTTCCGGCAGCTGTCCTTGAGAGTCAGTAATTCTAGTTAAAGCCTGTTCACATCATTCTCGACTACATTCATCACTTGTCTACAGGTGAGATAAAGAGTAGATAGTAGTAAGAGCTGCTAAAAAAATATAGGCCGTGAGTAGAGAGACAGAGAGAATACTCACAGGAGTTGGTTCTTATGATTTTCAACTACATTTTACATTCTCAAATAAATATGTTGAATCCTCACAAAAGAGAATTGAAACTTATTCAACTAATGTTGTTTTTATGACATTTGTAAATAAAAACTAGATGGTCAAAATGACAAAAAAAAATGTTAGGTACATACTGCTTTCCGATTTTTTATCCGACTTCAAATAAGGGAGGAGGTTCTAAATTCATCTGTATTTTTTGTGCGTGTGTTACTTCATAACATTTTCTGGGTGTACCGATTTTGTTGATTATTTTTACATTCGAAAGCTGGTGTGCTTGTCGTGTATTTGAGGGAGTAATTAACTTATCCCTAATATTGCGAATTTGATTGACTTCGACAAAATCATCAGTTCTCATTTTCACTTGTCGAAAAGAACAAATAAAACTGTATAATATACGATGGTTTGATGTATTTAATTTAAGGGAATTTTGTTTTAGAATATTTTCCGTTTGACGTAGTTTTTTTTGTCATATAACAATCGATTATTTAATACTAACTCCAATGGAAGGGATAATTCCTTAATTTCCTAATTTTATTTTGTTTATTGCTGATGGATAGCCTTTAACGACTATCAAACCTAACGGTCGAAGATATCGTTCAGACTAACTTAGAACTACTGGCTCACAAGCAACACACCATTAAATGCTTGGTAACAGATTTTCTACTTCAAGGTGCGAGCCAGACGAGCATTCGATAAATTCCCTACCACCATGCTAGTAAGTATAGCGTCTATATTATAAAGGGTATTTACGATACAGGTAACCAATTAACCGGCAAAACCACATCTGCATTCAGAGGAAAATGTGTTGTATTATAGAGAATCTTTCAGGTAAAGCTTCGTATCCAATATAAAACATTTACCGAGAAAAACTCGCAATTAAACGAAACAAACTTTTTCTTGTTTGGCTTCTGTTTTTCCATCTGCGGGCAACATTTCACAAGATTGTTTTTTAGGTACGATTAAACTTAAATTACGTAGCTTGTCTTGTGTTATTTGAGAACTTGAATTTGCTCTTTTTTGTTTATTTTCTGTGGTACGAAAACATGCGAGTTGCATAGGCATCGTCCATGAAACTTGAAGATTGTATATAATCACGAGGATACCCTCGAGATCACAGAACTAGTAGGTATTTTTCAGAGATGATAGTTTTGAATTTATTTATTAATATATTTGTGTATTAGCTGTGATAATTATAACTACAATGAATTAATAACATGTCCATAAAATTATTTTTTTATTAAAGTAGTTCAAATGAAAATAGATTTGAGGATTTTCAGTTTTTTTAATAATTTGGGGCGATGGTTAACGACATAACAGTGCAATTCTAACCCGGTACCCTACGGGGAACATCACGGACATCATGGCTGTAATGTTATACTACAATGCGGTGAAGCTATAATCTATCGGCGGGATGCGAACCACGGATACTCTGCACCGCAGATTATAGGAGGAGACTTCAGGCAGGAGACTGGAGCCATCTCGGTTTTAAAACTAACATCAGCCATCGTATCGCCACATAAACATGAAAACTATGAAACTTCTTTCAGCTCTAGTTGAAGCAATACATAAACGCTCCAAGAAGTACACTTACGTAATCTTGACTAATAGTATACTCTCAGGAATCACACTTGAATCTTTGCTAAGTAAATAATTTCGAAGTGGTACTGCATTGGCAGAAGGCACTGGATGCCCAACTCTGGGACGCTCCAGGCTAGCAGCAAATCTAACGGCTTTGTTCAATACAGAAGGACCGCCTTGCAGGTCACTGAGTAATAAAAACATGTTAAAACCCAGTATAATATTGCAGGATAAATACATCTGCAAACTTACCCAAAATCTGATCTCCCTGATCTTCCTGAAATCGAGGCTGGTGGTTTATTGCTACTCATAGATGATTGACTTTTGGACAGTTTAATCATAGTACGATCAGTGTCTGCTTTCAGGTTTTTCTCCGATTTGGACAGAGTCTTGACAGAGTCTTTTTCTTCATCCTCACTCTTGTCCTCTTCAAACTCATCAGAATAAGCGTCTTCTTCATCGTCATGCGGTTGATTTCTTTCAGACTTTTCAGATTTTTCCGTATCGGATTCATAAATGCAAGTTTCGACGCATATGTTCGGGGGTCTCTTCATCGCGTCGACGATGCATCCCATCTCTGAGAACTCCTTGGAGAGTTCATCGACCTCGTTGTTATTCACCTCCTTTGTTTTCTGCGTTGGTTTCATATCGTTAGAGTCTCCCGAAGATAAAGTATCGATATAAGTCTCTACATTGCTCTCCCGGCGTGACATTGCAAGTGCAAGCGTGCTAGTGGCCAGCTGTTAAAAGAAAATACACTTATCTACCTTACGCTAATATAAAGGCAAAGTTGTGGTCACATTTGCTCTGAGAATAAATAAAGGCGTTTTTATAGAATTATTACAGAAGCGCGGTAATAAGTAACTTAATAACTAGCAGGGCTAGAGTTTTAATATTTAATTTACTGTTATAAAACAATTATAATAATCTACGTTTCGCTTAAATACTCTGTTACTGCTTCAAATGAAATTCTAAGTAAGATGTTCTACTATCTTGTCCTAATGGTGGTATTGGTGGTACCTACTAAAGTTCTTAAGGACCTAGATAGGTACCGAGCTACCTCACTAACTGACTACCTTGCGACGTGCGCGTCATTAAGATGTACCTACGTAAGTTTATGAATATCAAAAATAAAATGATGAAATTTATATTACAATAAGATACAGTACATACATCTACAGAAAGGTGAAATATCAAATAACACGTTAAGGTTCTAATAAATACTTTGTGTATTACATATTGACATAGGTGACCAAAATACTAACACATACCTGGGTTTGATTAAAAAAGTTGGTTCTGGCTTATTATTTCAGGGCGTAAATATATAACGTAACGAAACACAAATTAGGAAAATAATAAAATGTAGAATTCGACGAAAACATGAAAAAAGAAAACTTGCATCAAATGGCCCTTTGTGTCATTTGTCAGACTGATTTTGGTTTTCGAATCAAAAACTTTACATTGAAATTATTAGCAGCCAGTACATACATTTACTTTCCTTTTATTTTATATATTTTATTTTAATTTAACGATAGTAAACCAGGAAAAGAATTAAATCAATACTGCACTTAGCAACATACAAACAAATATCGCGCCCTTGATTTTGATAGTTGCCATGTGAGCAATAGTGTTCTGTGCACTGAGCAAGTAATATTGTTTTTTTTATTTAATTCATGGCTCCGGATAGTGTTCTGTGGTAGTAACTGTAGTGTTGCCAAGCCATCGAAACGGAAAATGCACAAAAAAATACAAAAATGTAGGCCAGTATCATCGTCTTCGCCTAATAAGTATATTTTGACCATAATAGATGAATATTCAAGGTTCCCATTTGCAAGATATTAGTTATATATATATATATATATATATATATGATTATTTCACCAGATTGATTGAAAATATATATATATATTCAATCAATCTGGTGAAATAATCATATATATTTTATATATATATATATATATATATATAAAAATTAAATAAAATTTGTATTATGCTTCCAATGACGTCCGAAGTCCATTATGAGAGAGTACATCGTTTCCTTTGCCTCGCATGGTCGCTAGATGTCGCTACTTCCGCTTCCTAGACGCGCCTGCAGCGCCCCCTATCATTTCCGGTCTGCAACTCAACTACTTACCCAACACAAGCCGCCATCTTCGACATTGTTCCGCTCATAATGCCATAGCACCAGGAAGACATTACTGGGACTTCGGACGTCATTGGAAGCATAATACAAATTTTATTTGAAGGTAAAATTTTTATATTATGCGTTCCGTTTGACGTCCCAAGTCCATTATGAGAGTGTTTGTTATCTCCTGGTGGCTTGTATCTTTGATAATATTAAATTAAAACGCAACAATGTGATTGAACGTAATATAATGTAAACTTAATTGCATATTGACTAAAGTTCCAGCTATAAATGAACATGTATTGTCCTATAAGTATTATGAATAAGGCTGAAAATACTGTAACAGAGATTCTTCAGACGTTATTTCTCTATTAGAATTTAAAACTTTTTGTAAGTACATTGGTGTTGCCAATTGGCTTTAGATATATAATTAATATGGTAATTTTCTACTCAGTTTGAAGATAAGACCGCTGATCTACAAATACTATCTGACGCATATATACCAGCCTCAGCCAGAAGCTTCTTTATCCAACCACCAATCATCGGTGCAGTAGCTGGCCTAGTAGGGCTTCTAGTTGCTAAGAATAAATTAGTTATATTTTCCCCGGGTTTCTTGTGTCATAATTATTAGAGTGCGTATCCAATATACTGCATCGATGGTTTTATCCGGTGCGGATAAACAGGTCCAACTGGATTGTTAATATGAGGGTGAGTCAGTTCTCGACCCAAAAACGGGGAGCAAGGTAATAGGATCCATGTTATCTATAAAATGTTGACTGTCAGTATCAAAAGAGTAAAATTGTTTACTCTACAACCTGAAGATAATAATAAAATAATTGCAGTGTGTCTGGATACTTAATACAAACTATTCAAATTTATATTGTACTTTTTTAACGACATAAAGTAGGAATGGCTTTCAGTGTGTGTTTTACGATTGGATTTGCAGAAATTTTACTAACAGATATCGTTTCACAAACGGATGAAATAACCGATTTATGAAAGAGAATTGATCGGCAAGAGAAACCATCAGTTAAAATAGCCGAGATACCTAGCTACATTTGCTGGTTCTGGTAAACAAAAATTAATGCTATTTTCTTGACAAAATCTAACCCTAACCAACTCCTAACTCCAAATGGGGGCATAAGTTTTTATTGTAGACTGTCTCCAACATGATGACGATAACTATTTCTCCTCCTGCGTCCACGTATCTGTCAGGGCATCCCACCCGAAATGAGCCAGACTTCTAGGTGTAACTTGCCGACTTGAACCGGTGATAGCATAGTGATAGCATTCCACTTGGTTCTTGCAAGTTCCACGAGGATGTACTGATCAGATGCTGAAATTAGGTGTTCTAATACCCTGGGTATTAGGCTTGGCGGCCGGAACAACCATGCAAGTCGATAATGCCAGGATCTGCTGAACGCATCGTGAAAATAGGCGTTAGAGTCTGACAAGTCTAGCGAAACATAGTTTGCTATAACATGAGCCGTCTGTGATGCAAACAGTAGGTTTGGTGTGCTAGTCATGCTAAACAGTCAAGACGTTTCTTCGTCTGTGAGATGCCACTCGGCGTTGGCGCGATTCCGTGAAATGTCGACGTGAAAGGCCGATCGTCTCCGGTGTTGAATAGACCCCGTAGTTGGTGAGGGCAAAGCACAATGTTGAAATGAAATGATATGAAATTTATTTAATTGTGGTCCTAGGTTACAGTGTTAGGTATTATAATATACAAATAGTCTCGCTAGGGCCCGCTTTACGCATGTTGAGGTGGTCCACCAGGTTTAACAGCTGTTGAGTCAGATCTAGCAGTTGCCGTGATCGCGTTCCTCCTTCGTTTTTTATCTTGAACACGACTGTTCTTTGTCGCTCTGGAAAATCACTGTCGCATTTTGAATCTTCATCGCTTTGGCTGATATAGCGGCTTAATAGCCGAAATGTATGCAGTAATCTGCATACATTTCCTTCGGGTTGCAATGCCATTTTGTCTGATATTGCTCCCATAGGCTTTTTATCATATCGTTGTTCACAAGGGCTCCCCATTGAATGTCCGACGCGTCGGTGATGACGTGGTTCGTGGGCATTCTTTGGGGATGAATTGGTGACTTCTGACTGATATTCTCCGCCCACCAATTCAGTTCTGTACGTACCTCTTCTGGATACTGAATCTGCGATCGCGGACACTTCCTGAGTTGGTTGCCGTGTCGCTGCAGTAAGTGGCAATGCAACCTTCCCCGGGGGGTGATGAAGGTTGCAAAGATGAGGTGTCCTAATAGGCGTTGAACCTGTTTTAGGTTCCATCTGCCCGCCGCGAGTCGTACTCGCAACATCTGACGAATTCGTTGTATTTGTCTGAGGGTAGGAACTTCGAATTTATTTGTTGTCCCATGCCACTCCCAGAAAAACGATGGGCCTCGTTGGTGTCATTACCATTTTTTCTATATTGCGATTTCTACCTGAGCTGCAAGTGCATTTCTGTTCTGATACTATCAAATAATCGTCTAGCATAGTCTAGATAGACTACTAACCGTAGCCTTTTCCTGCGAAGTATTTCTGCGGTACAGTTCGATACTGAGGCTAAAATCCGCGGTGCTGCTGCTAGGCCAAACGGAAGACACGTCATCTGTTGCAGTTGACCTTGACAGCTGATCCTAAGAAACCTCCTGCGTTGCAAATGATAGTAGGCCTGACTTACCATGACCATCCAATCTCCTTGTTGTAGAAAATTGGGCACTTGATGATGATGAAACAGATCGAAATGCGTAAGCTTCATGTGTTGATTGAATGCCTTGAGATTTAAAATCGTTCAACTTTTTTCGTTGGATTTGGGAATTATAAATAGTGGAGAAATAAAAGACTGTGTCAGGGGAGCCGGCTCTAAGACTTCACTGAACTAAATTTGAATTTCGTTTGACATTAAATGTGATTTTATAGTTTGATACTTTGCTAAAACATCTGAAATTGGGAGAACTAATGGCGGAGTTTTGTTGAATGGTATTCTCAGACCTGTCATTAACTTCCATATTGATTTTGGTGGCTTGAAAAGGGCGAAAACGTCTCAGAAAGCCGCTTGAAAACTCTCTAGAGTCATTTATTTTATGTCCGATCTTCTACCCTGTTTTATATTGTATTCCCTCCTTTGTCTAAGCTGACGAGTAATTGGTATTAAATCCCTCAGAATGCTTGTTTTCAGTCTGTTTGGATTTATAGTTGTTATTTTGCCGACCTTGAAATGACTTTCGGTTAGCAGACGAGGTCAAGGGTTCTGGCAATTTCGCTCGAGTGCGGGTAGTAGACGAGATTTTTTTTTTGTAATTTATCCACCCTACCGATTTTCTGTAAAAATATCGATAGCTGGCCGGTTTCAACCAAGTGGAGTGCACGCACCAAGTGCACGCAAGGAGGTATCTTACCCAGGATTTATCTCCTATATTTATTCTTTAATTTTTTAACGATATCCCTACGGCGCAATTCAACACAGTGACAAACAATTTGGCTCGATTTCTGAAAATTATCTGCAGTATGTCGTGTGACACTACCTTATAATCAGAATCATTACCAAATAACTGGATTAACTTTTCATAAATAGAGGACGCATTAAGCTGAATGTCCGCCGAGGCCGACCAATCAACCAGACTTTCTAAAAGTAGAATTTATAGCTTCATTTTGGGTCAAGAATGCATTAGATAACGCTGCAAAACTACGTTCCATTTGAAAACAACGTATAGGGGTACAAGGATCTACCAGGGTACAGTCGGTTCTTTGACCGCGACGTTCAGATTGACGGTACTACCCGCATTTTACTTAGGTGGACATAAAAACTGTTCCTGGTATTGAAGGTATGAACAATTCAACAAAAAGGAAGTATGTGGCATGTTTTCGTTATTAGATTATGGTATTTGCACGTTTGTAGGTGGTGCCGTCGTAGATGCAGCGAATTTTGCATTTAAAACATTATTCAAATGACTCACCAATTGCTGTGACAATAAGTCAAACCTTTCTTCCAAATTAAATTCCAATAAGTAAAACCTTTCTGCGTATTGGCCCACTTTTGGTGTTTTCTTGGTGGGCCTTCTTGATCCGATGAGCAATCCGAAGAACTATCCTCACTTGAGTTTCCAATAGGCGCGATAACCTCTTTATCACTGACTTTTAATGGTAACGGAAGACAAACTAAACTGTTTGATTACTTTCTACTTAAATCTCGAAAATTAATATAAAATATTTTTAAAAACTTGCGACAAAAATTTAAAATCTAATTAATATATATTTAATGTTTTTCGTAACGACTGCTCGGCTCGAAAAACAACGCAACAATGGCGAAGATGGCGGCTTGTGTTGGGTAAGTAGTTTAGTTGCAGACCGGAAATGATAGGGGGCGCTGCAGGCGCGTCTAGGAAGCGGAAGTAGCGACATCTAGTGACCATGCGAGGCAAAGGAAACGATGTACTCTCTCATAATTAACTTCGGACGTCAAACGGAACGCATAATATATATATATATCCTTTCTACATAATATATTCCATGCCAAGATATTAGTGCTGCGACTGTTATAAAACATTTTTCGTCAATTTTTGCACATTTGGAATGCCAGCTTACATTCATTCTGACCGTGGCTCCGCATTTATGCCTAAAGAAGTAAAAGATTACTTACATAGCAGCGGAATTTTGACAAGTCGTACGACAGCATATAATCCACAAGGAAATGGACAGATAGAACGTGCAATTGGAACAATGAATATTTTTCTTTGTTTATATTTTTGATCTCGAATTAATAACCAGAGCATAGGTACAATATAAATGAGTGAAAACTGATACATAACAGAATAGATGTACAAAATATCATTATTTTTATTGCGCTGTAGTAATACATAAACATGAAATGAAAAGTTGCTAATATTGTAACTAAAATATTTAGCTATCAATATTATAATTTAAAGCATACACACATACATATATACAAAAACCAATTCCACACGTACAATTAAATAAACATATAAAAAAATATATATAAAACAAATAAACCATTAAGTTAACACATTGGTTATAGTATGTATGTATTAAATATGGAAGAGCGGAGGCTCCTACTATAAGCATTTTATGCTTAAAAGGAGAATCCAGACGCTTGTTTTATGTAATGTTACTCTAAAACGAAATAAATAATTTTGAAAAAAAAAGTAATATAATATTTGAAATATCCACATATTCCACTAATTCTTAAAGTGGCTAAATCTAGTCAAAAACATTCTATCTTGGCAACACCGAGATAAACTATAATCATCCGTACATGGCCGTACATTAGTTGTCCTTAAATAGGAATAGTCACTTTAAGTTTTAGTCGATTATTTTGGCATCTCTTGGTTTTCAGCTGGCAGTTCATTCAATAGTTTCTTATCTGTTCCATGGTTATCCAACACAGCACAGATCAGCATCACATCACCTTGTTCGTTTCATTCGTTCATCGTTTGCGAAGTAGAAAAATTTTGAAGGGTTTTTGTGTGGAAAATGAAATGATTTTTTTCTAATTGCGGTGACAAATTTTAGTTTCATAATAATTTTACTAACTCAAAATGGTAACGATCATAAAGAACCAACTGTTAAAGCATCTCTCAAGGTAAGTACCATGAGCAATTCTATCGATTTATTTAAACTTAATTTCAGGGTGCCCAAATTAAGAAAATAATTAAATTATTTTAAATAGCAATGAAGATTGCGAGTTATAAAGATGCGGGTCGAATTAACCCAAGGGTAGATACTTTATGTTACTGTTTTTATCATAAATTTAGATTTTTTGTTAGTTAGAATGAGATGTCTAAATATACAAGTGTATATTGCTATCATTCTATTAATTTCGAATGCCTTGAATTGCGTGATTAGATACATAATATTACATAAAGTACACCAAGCTAGTCATGCAAGTCACTTTGTATTTATATTAACAGAATAATATAAGTATGTGTCCACAAGTACCTCAGTAGGTATATTTATACATACTATTATATGAAGGAGTATATTTACTATTTAGAAAAATACTCTATTGTAAGTAATGATGCAGTAGCTATGACTATGGACTGCCATGATAGGGTTAACAGTTTAAATTCTACAGGAGACTTGATCTTCAATAGTTGTAGGACATTTTAAAATTCTCCCTGGCTAGCTCATTTGCAAAATTTATTGCTAAGCACCTAATAGTGCGATGCAGCAGCTGTTCTTGAGAACTAGTTCTCATTGTAGATTTCATCTGTTTAACATCTTCAACCATATTATGACTTCCTATAAATAAATCCAACAGGTTCACAAAGAATCTTTCACCGGAGCAAATCTCCCTGTCAGCACTTCGAGGGTCTGGAGAACTCCAAGACCTGACATTGGATGAGGAGCTCCTCACTGACCTGCTGGAGCTCCCTGGATGGGTTCGCCTAACTTCAGCCAAGTGTAACCGAGCCACATTCAGGATACAATGGACCAAATTGAAAACTGTGCCGATTGTGTTGGTAAGTTGGTAAATATTTGTGTATTTTAGACTATGAGTATTGTTAATGTGTATGAGATACTTATTTTGTGTGGGCACGATAAATGCTGCACTGGCATGCCGCATAAGTGCATTTCTACTGACCATCCCAATGACAATTATCTAATCAACTATAGCCTTTGGTTTCCTGTTGGTGGCACAATTGGTCCAGATGTATTGAAGGTGTTCCTGAGTATTGTTGTAAGGCCAGTTTAAAACATTTTTTTCTATTTAGCATGGTTGGTGTTGATTACTATGTTTAGCATAGGTATTACCTACCTTAGTTATAAAAACTGTATTGATAAGTTAGGAAAACTGTACTGGTAAATAACTTTTTACATACATTATTACACATAAACGCAATGGCCTTGAAGACATAATGTTGTCTCTATCATGCGCTAGTAAAACAGAGGGCATTGTGTTTATTATGAGTTCTAATCTAGTGTGTGTAATATAATATAGTTTTACTTTCTATTAATTTTCTATAAACTAATTAAAATAAAACATTACATCAGGTGACCAAATATTGGCTATAATGAAGTGTAAAACACAGTTCTTTTATTTTAGGCATTTTTTCTTTACATCAATTTATTATCATAAAACAAATTTTCATCGTAAAATAAGTAGGAAGATAAAATTATTGGCGGCATTTTTCCAAAATTAGGGAAGAGCATGTCCAACTATATAATATTAGCAATTTTTTAAATCTGGGTTGAAGGTAACCTTTGCACTCAAAAGAGTGTACTAAGTAGCGACTCTCTAAGTGAGCTATTTGAGGACTGTTGCTGTCTAGATTCAATTAAGATTCCACAAGGGCTAATTGTTTTTCAAACCCCTTGCCCACTACTTGTGACAATACTTGAGCATCAACATGCTTCAACTAAGCAAGTGCTGCTCATTGGCGCATTATTTTACCGTAGAGCGAAGTGACATTAATATATACTAGCAAAAAGCTGAGCTTTTTGAGGGCTTGCGTTTATTTAACAACTTGATTGGTTTTGTAACATATGACGTTAGTAGTATGATAATATTCTTTTTGACAATGAATACAAAATTGTTAATATAATTGTTTTATAGTATTAAAATTATATTTTTTGGCAGATAACACATCTAGATATAGTACATATATAAGTTAAATTACTATGGTAAAGTACAAACCTATAGGCGTGATAGCTTTTCAGTAAAGGGGGTCACAAATTGTTCAAGTTGTGGGATAGTGATAGGGCTCGCTACGCTCAAGCTCGCGCTCTAGTAACCATTGATCATATCTCACGTGATGGTAAGTGATTCTAGAAGATGTTCAAGTAGACCTGGAATTATCTGCTCTCAAGAACCAATGCCGGAACACACCTTTAGATGCTTGGTGACAGGTGCCCAAATATCAATAACAGATTTGTTTCTCTATCAGTTCAAAACAACATTTTGTATTTGTATGGCCATGAGCTGATAGCCCTATGCAATTGGCATATAATAGGACTAACAAGATAGACTCTAGATAGACAACTATATATAATAGGAGTAACAAGTCATCGGAAGACTTGTTAGTCCTATTATATGCCAATTGCCTAGGGCTATCTGTTTATGGCCATACAATACAATATATTGTTTTGAACTGATAGAGAAACAAATACCCCCATATGTGTGGGATAAGGGTATGCAGATGATGATAACAGTATACTAAAAACATTAGTTAATCTTCCTCAATCAATGTATTGGTTCTGTTCTTATTGGTTCGGTGTCTGACTTTCATTTGCCGAACAAACTTGACCTTGCTTGATCTTACCTTGAAAGTCTATCTAGTTTTTGCTATTAACAGGTGATTTTCCTGTTTACAAATACACTTATCTTCAAATGTTCTGATAAACAAAACGTTACGATGGCAGACATTATATATGCTTCTTGGTATTCTGTCTATTAATAAGCACTACAAATGCTAAAGTTTGAGTGTGTTTGTATATTAGCACTCATCTCTAAAATGGATTTTTGGAGCTGTTAGTACCACAACCTCACCTGATGGTGTGTAATTATTGTTGTGTTAGGTGACGGTAAATGCCCCATGGGGTGCCGGGCTAGAGTGTCACCCCCCATTGCTACCTATGGGTGTGTAAAAGGCGACTAAAGGTAAAATACAGGAAGATAGGCAGCAGCGCCTTCTGAGGAACTGATATCTTAAACTGCGATCCGCAAGACGCCGGCCAAGCACGGCACGATTATAGCAAACACCCTCTTAAAGGGTCGACGCTTTGTTTAGCAGTAGACAATCCGGCTGATACAGATGGTAAACCAACTTAACCTTTTTTTTTATTGGTTCTTAAATGTTTTACTTGGAGATTGTAGATAGCCAAATTGACATACAAAAAACATGCTACCACTGCCTATGACTAAAAAAGTGGCGTGCTGAATGCCTTTTGATTATATTTGGTTAATATATAAGATTCCTTATGAGGTCCTGAATGAACACATGGGATACCGATTACTTAGTTAATTAGTTCTTGAAAAGTGCGAAATAATAAAATAATGTTTGGGTAAACCTGAGGATGGAGGTTAGCTTTATTTAGACGAGACGAATTTACTTAGCATTCCATGGATTCACCGTGCGGGTGCCGGGTCCATAGCGTTGCAGAGGAAGAGGCTCAAGTCAACGTGCCTGGGACTTGCAACCCAGTGAGTAAGGTTAAGAGGCCCCTTTATGGTGCATCAATGCTCCCTTTCACCACTCGAGCCTCCTCCCTTGCCCAACCAAATTTGGTAAGATCCTACTAATGCCGCCTTAGATACACGTTCTAGGATGGAAGTTACGGTTGTTCTTGACAGGCCAAGGTCTTTTAGTAGGTTGTATAGGGATTTTGCTGGTATACCCCTTGCTCCGACTTCTAGAGCATATAAATTAACCACGTAACCGTTTTTGATTAATTCATTTGTTAGGTCATAATATTTATTAGTTTTTATTGTGTGGTCTTTAGGTATGTTTGTTTCCCACGGCACAGTAAGTTCTATAAGTACTATGCGTTTTAGATTTTTTAATATAGGAATATATCTGGTCTGGATGACGAAACACCAACATCCTCAGGAATTTTGTAGTGTTTTTCATACTTGTCCATCAAAAGAGTCCAATCGGGAGCTGCGCCTAAGATGGAGTAAGGCTTGGATTTAGATTTTGTAGATGACCCCTATCAAGGAGCACCTTGCATCCTACCAATAAATGCCGTGCTGTACGTATAGCCTCCCGACAAATACCGCAAGACTTTTCAGTGGCTTTCCCCCATCTCACTAAATTACTTTGGTATAGGAGGGTCATCTGAAAGGCGTTAAGATAGAATTCTAATAAGGCAGGTGACCAATCGTATATCAAGGTGCGCCACTTTAATGCCAGAGGGATACAAAATGTACCTATGGTTAGCCACTTTGCATTTCCAAGCTCATTGCATGCACTTTATAGCTATCATTTTCGTCTTGTTGTAGAAATGATTTAACAACGCCTTTATCCTCAATTTTCTTCCTCGACACAAAACCCGCTTTGCTGGACTGTGCGCCTATCATAAATCGTTTATGGAATTGAAGCCTTGAATCTAGATCGGAGGCACTTTGTCTTTTATTTATTATTATATTACGTAAAATAATTTTGTGGTTATTCTATTTATAGTATTATCTTACCTCTTATCACTAGAGCCAGTCATTGACCTTTAGGTATTGGCGCAAAGTCTATCATTGTTATTGACAAAGTTGAAAAACATTCCATATGGGTTAAGAGATCCCATCTGTTATGTATTGTTATGTTTGGAAAACTTTCCTTATTAGTCCAGGCAACGAAGACAAAAAAAATACGAAATAGGGGAAATAATTCATGTATAAGCCAAATTTGGTACAGGTGTAGGGGAAGATTCCGTAAACAACATACTAAAAGTACTGACCGGTGGGGGTGTAGCTAAGGGGGGTGGGGGGTTCTAAAGGTCCCTTTTTTAGGTTTTTTGTAAATAACTCCAAAACTATGGCCTCCAGCAAAAACGTGTTCAGGAGTAAATTAAAAAAAGGTCTTATTATGCACTTTATAGCTAGGATTAATACTAGTGGAGATATCGAGGGGGAGGTAGTGGAAATCAGTATTTGACATCTATTTTCATTACTAACTATGTGTTTTAATGATTAATAAACTACGATCAGTCCAAATATTAATTACAACTGCATGTCAATATAATAATAGGGGCGGACGGCTGGAACGTGGCGTGCCGCCCCCTCCCTCTAGTCCCTTGCAGTCCCCCTCCCGACGCAAAATTACGGTAGCAAGTATTGAAACAAATGTTGCTACCGGAGATGCTGATACCACCATTGTGAAGTGCGGGTTAGAAAAAGTACATGTTCTACACTCAACTGTAACAATAGTTGGGGAGGATGTTGACTTGATAGTACTCCTCATTGGATTGGCACCACCATCTATAAACATATTCTTCATGAAGCCAGGACGTTAAAAGACGGAGACGAAACTAATTTCAGTCAAAAACTTCAACAGCTTTCATTCGCCAAGACGATCCTCCTCCTCCACAGCTTCTCCGGATGTGATACCATCTCGACGATACATGGAAAGAGCAAAGCGGGAATGGCCAAGGTCTTCAAAATGAATCCTGACCTCTGCTGTCTTCACAGATCCCTCAACATCACCAGAGACTATTGAACAGGCTGGCGAGAAGCTGTTTTTGGCTGCATAGCAAGCTCCTGCACATCCCGCAGGCACTGGAGCAGGAAATGCCTGCCTTGTGGCAACCGTAGCGCACTCTACACCCAGTCTTGTATTGGCAAAAAAACAGTGGGTTGCCCAGCCACTCTTGGATCTGTTAGAAACAGGCCACTTAGTATTTAGCACGAATTGACATTTGTAGTGCATATAAAAATAATCAGTATTTTAAAATTACATTTTTATGTTACAATCACAAAAACCATCGGCTGGCCTGTTTCTAACAGATCCAACAGTGGCTGGGCAACCCACTGCCACCCACCCAATGGGGTTGGTCTATAGGAGAAGATGACATCCTCAACGCAGTAACCACAAACAATCCTGTGGCACCCGACTCCGTTTTAAAAATTATATTTTGCCAATGCAAGACTGGGTGTGGAGTACGCTACGGTTGCCGCAAGGCAGGCATTTCCTGCTCCGGTGCCTGCGAGATGTGCAGGAGCTTGGTATGCAACCAAAAACAGCTTCTCGCCAGCCTGTTCAATATTCTCTGGTGATGTTAAGGGATTTGTGAAGACAGCAGAGATGTCTTGTGTGAGGTCAGGATTCATTTTGAAGACCTTGGCCATTCCCGCTTTGCTCTTTCCATGTATCGTCGAGTGGTTATCACATCCGGAGAAGCTGTGGAGAAGGAGGATCGTCTTGGCGAATGAAAGCTGTTGAAGTTTTTGACTGAAATTAGTTTCGTCTCCGTCTTTTAACGTCCTGGCTTCATGAAGAATATGTTTATAGATGGTGGTGCCAATCCAATGAGGAGTACTATCAAGTCAACATCCTCCCCAACTATTGTTACAGTTGTGTGTAGAACAGCTTTATCCAACCCGCACCTCACAATGGTGGTATCAGCATCTCCGGTAGCAACACTTGTTTCAATATTTGCTACCGTAATTTTCGTCGGGAGGGGGACTGCAAGGGACTAATGGGAGGGGGCGGCACGCCACGTTCCAGCCATCCGCCCCTATTATTATATTGACATGCAGTTGTAAATAATATTTGGACTGATCGTAGTTTATTAATCATTAAAACACATAGTAATGAAAATAGATGTCAAATACTGATTTCCATTACCTCTCCCTCCATATCTCCACTAGTATTAATCCTAGGATTAATACTAGTGGAGATATGGAGTATATACTATAAAGTGCGTAAGACCTTTTTTGTAGATAATTTTACGTAGTTTAATTTACTCCTTAACACGTTTTTGCTGGAGGCCATAGTTTTTGAGTTATTTATAAAAAACCTAAAAAAGGGACCTTTAGAACCCCCCACCCCCCTTAGTTCCACCCCCACCGGTCAGTACTTTTAGTATGTTGTTTACGGAACCTTCCCCTACACCTGTACCAAATTTCGCTTATACATGAAATATTTCCGCTATTTTGTCTTCGTTGCCTGGACTATATATATCACAATCACATTAGTACTGCACAGTGCACACTAGTTTTTCTCTATATATGACTACTCCATACAATAGGATGATAAAATATGTGTAGATATGCATGCCTTAAATGGTGCCTCATATTATAAATGCTGATGGATGTGTACACCGTATCCTTTTAGGGCATGTATAGGCTTTTCACCAGCGATAATTCTAGGTGAGCCTGAACAACATCTTCGACCACATCATCACTTACCATCAGGTGAGATAGTCTAACCTATCAAACATGATAAAAAAAAAAAATCGTATCGTATACGTATATGTTGCATAGCTAAAGATGTCTGTAAAACCCACTATTAGTGTCGTTTGATTTCATTGCTTAGCTTGGCTGTGGTGGAAACAGAACGAAGCTATGTTTTTTATACGGAAAGGATAGAATGGGAGATAATTTTGTGAGCTAGGGATGCGTTAGTTGTGTAGCTGTGTAACGAGCTGGCTGAACTAATGTAACGCTTAAAGTAGCCCAAGACCTGTCTATTTTTCCACCAGAGGCTATGTGCGTGGTAGCTAAAGCGGTGAGCGAGCTCAAAGCTACGTAACTGTGGCCGTTTCCACCAAAGCTAAGCGGTGTATGAAGTGCGGGTAAGATGCTATAAAGATGCGCCGTGCAAGGTAGTTGCGCGAGGAATCTACGTAGGACGTCACTTATTCTGAGTAGGTGACGTTCTACGTAGATCACCTACTGTGTAGATGACGTCCTACGTAGCTTGCTCGCGCAACTCCTACTCAGAGTAGGTGACATCCTACGTAGATACCTCGCGCAACTAGCTTGCGCGGCGCATCTTTAGAGCACATCTAAAGCGTTTCACAGACGACAGCTATAATATAAAGCTATATATTTATAGCTCGATATATTTCAATACACATTTTCCATAGAAATTGACAAGTGGCAACACACGGCAGCTATAATATATAGCTATACATTTTCGTTTCTTAATACCGACAGTTATGGTAAAATATATATGTTAGCTGCCGTCTGTGAACTCCTTTACCCGCACTTCGACCACCGCTTAGCTTTGGTGGAAACGGTCACAGTTTCGTAGCTTTGAACTCGCTCACCGCTTTAGCCTACCACTGGCCTCGTTTATACCAGGTATCAGTAGTAACTATTACCTTTTTACACGACAGTCCAAAAAAAGGAGTGTTTTGCTATAAGGGTTCATGTATGCATGAATGTATGTTTGCGAGTTTCTTCATTCCACCATTACTTCTAAACGGCTTAACCGATTTTAATGTATGGTATATCATTAGATTCGTCTTGGTTAGGTGTACATAGGTGACACTATGTACATAAAAAAAGTAAAAAACAAACAGGCGCATTTTAAATGCCATATTTATGAAAAAAATATTTTTTTCTTAAAACCATCGAGTTGTATATCAAATTGAAGGGCTCTAAGAAACAATACCATAAATATAACTTGCAGTTTAAAGGAACAACAAAACGTGTAACGAAAAAAAAAATTTTTTTCACAATATTACTTCAAAGGTTTAATAATAATAATAGTAATGTTTATTTCTCATATATAGTATACAATTTGTAAACAAACTAAATTTGGCACTTTTTGTTACATTAACTAATTCTTACAAAATAGACAATGCTTGTACATTTGCAGTCGGGTTTTATTTATATTTAATCAATTCATACATGTTTATTAACTGACGGGCTATCCGGCTCTGCACAAGAGACTGGTCGTGTTTACAAGGACAATGTTCATAAATTATGCATCTTATCTTCGATGCGATCGAGACATCCGTGACTAAAATTACTAGTATTATATAATTCACAGCACTATTAGCACATATAAGGCGCTCATACCATAGCTAAGTTAATCGAATCAACTATGTTGGCTAACGCCCGCTGCGATCATGACTTGGACTTGGCGGCCGACGGTCACGGTTGTTGTCTTAGGATGGTAGTTGTTATAGCATGATGGCAAGGCATTTGCTATTGCTCGCTTGGCCAGCTATACAAAAAATCGCTAGTTACTTATATTACCCATAGAGCAGGAGCGGCACAAACTTTTTCTGTAGTGTGTAATAGTGTTATACTTCATAAGAAGTAAATATTCATGGTTTCGGTACTGGGGTCTGTGGCAAAGGAATGCCTCACCTTGGAAATCCTTCTTGGACATTTTCGATAGTAGTCGTCGTCTTCCAAGCTTTATCTCATTTTAACGCTCGGTAGATTTTTTATAACACAAAATGTGAGACAAGAACATACTGTGTGAAGTTTTGAACTTCGCTTTTACTGTCGGCCAACTTCCTGACGCCAGTCCATAGTGATAATGCTCTCGTTGAAAGTAATAATAATAATGAGACTGTTTGTTGTCTGTCCCAGTTAGTCACGGAGCTCTAGCTCGTAAACGCAATGAGTTACAAACAGAGAGTTGAAATACATAGGAGTAGTTATATCCTAACACCACTACTCTAAAAACTAACTAGAATCTACCTATCTACATAGCTATGCACATGTATACGCAGTTTGTAATGACAAGGAAAGAATATTCAAATATTATGCGTCATATCTGTTGTTAGAAAGAGATAAATAAGCAATTTGTGTTACCACCACATCACCACGAAACGTCAGATCACCATTACGCTCCGCTCCGATCTCTTTCACGCTCTCACAAAACGATCCACCCATCTCGCTCATCCATTTCATTGTGACAACAGTCGCCTAAGATAAAACAAAATATTTTCTATTTCAATAATAATAGCAATACGTGAAATGAAACATTTTTTAGGAGCCTTTGGGCTAAAAACGGGACCCTATTACTGAGACTTACCTGTCCGTCTGTCACCAGGTTGTATCTCAATAACGGTGATAGCTAGACAGTTGAAATTTTCACAGATGATGTATTTCTATTGCTGCTATAACAACAAATACTAAAAATAAAATAAATATTTGAGGGGGGGTACCATACAACAAACTTTTTTTTTACCGTTTCTTGCTCGATACTAATAACGGTGACAGGTAGATGCTTTAACTATTCACAGAATATTTAGTTTTATGTTCTCTATAATAAATTAAAATAAAATAGATAATTAAGGGGGCTCCCATACAATAAAATAGGTTTTCCGTACCTACAGCTCAATCAGACACCGCGAAAAGTGTCTGTAACTTGCAAGATTATGTTACAGATAACGGTACGGAACCCTTCGTGCGCGAGTCCCACTCGCACCCTCGGCCGGTTTTTATCTTATCTCTCAGGCACTACCTGTATAATAAGTGCAGTGTCTTATTATACAGGTAGTGTACAACATATTTTACACAGGAAAGGCATATTGTCCACAACTTTTCCTAAAAACACAATTAGCTGCAACATATTTACCGGAGGCTCAGAAGTGCAAGACTGGTAGCGACTACGGCAATTACCTTGCATGCGTCTAGTAAATATGGTGAGTTAACAACTCATCTATAGGTAAAAAAATCTTAGGTTACAAACCGGAAATTTTGATATTTTGTGTATAACTTTGACCTAAAGTTATATATTGGTCTAAAAATTTACTAAAACAATTTTTAAATTGCTGCACATTAGCCAAATATCTTTTTTGCAACCTTTCATGTAGGGTGTCATTGTTTAGATCTTGTTGTATAGTACAAATGTATATTTTCGAAAGAAATAAATAAATAAATAGGGGGCCATGGAAGTTTTACATTTTATGACATTTTTATTATGTGGTCTATTCTATCTCAAAAACTGAACTAGTTAAGAAACTAAAATGTTGGTATGGTATATATTTTTAAGCGACTTCCAAAAAAGGAAGAAGTTCTCAATTGTATGTTTGTTACGCGATTATTCCGCCAATTATGAACTGGTTTTGATAATTCGGTCAGTGTATACGCCTGAGGCAGTCCCATATAAATTTCATCAAGATCGGTTCAAGCGGGTATGTGGTTAATTTGTATGCTGTAGAAGTTGGATCAAGGAGTAACCAGCGAAATCCCTATATAACCTACTAAAAGACTTTGGCCTGTCAAGAACAACCGTAACTTCCATCCTAGAACGTGTATCTAAGGCGGCATTAGTAGGATCTTACCAAATTTGGTTGGGCAGAGGAAGAGGCTCGAGCGGTGAAAGGGAGCATTGATGCATTATAAAGGGGCCCTTACTGACTGGGTTGCAAGTCCCAGGCACCTTGGCTTGGGCCTCTTCCTCTGCAACGCTCTGGACCCGGCACCCGCACTGTGAATCCATGGAATGCTAAGTAATTCGTCTCTCTAAGTTATAGTCAACTAACTGAAAAAAATATTTAGTTTACCTGGATGATTTAATGGTATTTCCTATTGTCGATAACGAACAATATTTTAGGCGAGTGAATGATCTTGTAAGCTGTCAGCATCACTAACAAGAGAGAAAAATAATATTTAAAAGAACTTTACCGTGTCGTGGGAAGACCACACGAAAAAGTATGAAATAACTCGTGGAAGTATGTCAGTATTTTGTATCAGCTTGTTTCCTACTTCGACAAGTTATTTCATACATGTCTAGAAGTCGGTTCCGTTTTATCGAAATTATTTTTAACAAATACTGAAAATGTTGACTTTGTCGTTTTGAAGCTGCGGGCGAAACCAACAAACACTTTTCTTTTATAGTCTGTTGTAATGGGGGACCCTAAAAGGGATAGTCGGCACTCTCACATGACCAGTTTTTTTTATTCGCTATAAGACCTTTAGTAGTTCTTATATTCTTAAGCCGAAACATAATATAACATTGTTAAAAACAACAATCTTACAATTTTTTTTTTGTTATTGTGACGGAACTAGCCCGAGGCCCACCTGATGTTAAGTGGACTTACCTCTGCCTATAACAGACGCATTTCGTCAACGAAGAATTGCACTGTGCCCGTCACAATGAGACGTCCAGTTGTTAGGTCTCATTAGCCTGTAATTTTTCTGGCTCTCAAGGACTGCTGCCGGAACACACCGTTAGGTGCTTGGCGACAGATTTTCTACTTGAGGGTGGTCGCTAGCCAGGCGGGCATTCGGAAAATGCCCTTCCACCATGCAATTGCACCACACTTGAACTGATTATTTGTTTATTTACAGGAAGACCTACAGCTTTCATTTACAGCGTAGTATCATAAAAATAAGCACCATTGAGCCAATTAAAAGTCCTCGCGTCTATGTAATAGTTTATATAAACATAACGTGAGCATTCTTAATCAATGTAAGTTAATTAAATATAACACCTCCTTTGCGTACTTCGGACAATTACCGGCTAGAAAAATATAAATTACAGTAAATATTACTAATCCAGTTGTTGATCAAAGAATTAACTGTGCAAGATAAATCTTGCACAGTGCTAACTAGTCCTAGCAGATATGTTATAACTATAAAAGATCTTAGTAATTAAACAACTTTAAACGGTTTAAATCGCGTATATTTATCATTATTTTTTACTATGTGTAATAATCACGAAAACCTATGACAACATTATAAAAGATCTTCTTCAACCGAAACCAAGTAATTCGGACACAACAGCCATGTTGTGTCCGGATGATCTGTCTTATTGTTAGTTATAATTATATATTGTGTCAGTTTCAGGATACTAATCAGAAAATATCAGGTTGATTTGCGGATTGATACTTTCTTTTACTTCGTCTCGGATTTCACTTTACTTTTCTGTATACACATATGTTGAATTACAATCCAGCTGAAAATTTGTATAACATGTATAATTATTGTAAATGAGAAATTTACTGTAATTTGTTTTGTGTATCTAAATAAAAAAAAAACTAAAACTTATTCTCCCTATATTACACGTTCGTTCTGTTGCCTACTCTGTGCAAATATGTTATTATTACATCTCAATGAAGCCTTAATAGTGCCAATGTCAGACGAAATGTATATCTGTACAAAACATTAAGCTACTGGCCGGTCACACGCAACTTTGTTGTACAATACGTGACTTAAGCGTACATACAATCACGCATGTTTTGTATTTATGCCAAGTTTTATGCACCAACGGCTTCCATAGCTAATACTAATTGTTGGTCTAATTATAAGTACATATGAATCACTAATTGTAAGAAGGGCACGTGGTGAAGATTAGGTTGAAATCGTATATTTTCAGTTTTGAACGAATTTCAACGTCTGTTTATTTGCGGTCTTGAGCATTTCAGCGTAAAGTTAGAGAATTGCTCTTCAAGTAGAAAATCTATCGCAAAGCGCTTTACGGTGGGGTGAGGCAGTAGTCCTTAAGAACCAACTCGTACTTGGAGGAAAAAAAAAAAGTTTGTAGAAATGAAGCAGCTCGCATGTAATGGATGGTTGTTCTGAAGTGACAAACAATCATGAGCAGGATGTCCACCAAACAAAAGTTGCTATTTTTAGGGTCCCGTACCTCAAAAGGAAAAAAAATGGAACCCTTATAGAATCACTTTGTTG
This sequence comes from Plagodis pulveraria, assembly GCA_963890685.1. NCBI lineage: Eukaryota > Metazoa > Arthropoda > Insecta > Lepidoptera > Geometridae > Plagodis > Plagodis pulveraria. The sequence goes on from OY982969.1 coordinate 20,610,913, forward strand.
TCCGTCTGTCTGTCAAGACTCTTTTTCTCGGGAACGCCTGGAGGTATCAAGCTGAAATTCATATCAAATACTCAGGTGTACTGTCCCTTGGAGCTGTGAAATCCAAGAAATCCAAAAAATTAAATTAAACCAAAGCAATCAAAGATAGAGTCGTTTATTTTCGATTTTCGCCACACACGCCGGAATCAAACCTACAGGGTACTTCCCGTGAACTCAGAATCTTAAAATTTGGTACGACGTCGTCTTATAGTACAGATAAAGGAAAATTTGCGAAAAGCATAACTTCTTAGTTACATCATAAAGTATTATTAATAATTTTAGTGTCATGGATTTTATTTAACAATAAAAATAACATAGCTTTTACTTATATACCTACTGGTTTTTACGGAACCCTCGGTGCGTGAGTCTGACACGCACTTGGCCGTTTTGTTGTGCTGCCAACACGCGTCGGTGACAAAATTTACCAACTTTTGTTTGGTTGATACATGGCTTTACGTATTTCTATGTAAAACTCAGTGAGCTTATTGTCTTCTACCTGGTAGAGTTGCATTTTCCTACTCATTTTTTTGCTACAATCAGAACCGTCGCGGTTCGCTCCTAAGATCTCGAGCTTCAAAAGCGGCACTATAGCCACATGATATCCTTTATTTCAAGTGAAACGGTTACTGATTATCGTAATCACATCACATAAGTTGTTATCAGTTATATAAATCGAAGGCATATACACTTCTACTAACGAGATTATAAAGCCGATGGCTCCTGATAAATATTTTATCGCAACGTAAGCGTTTTTGGGCTATATAATATACGCTTATCTGTCATGTTGAAGTTATGATTCATGGCAAAGGGTCTTAAATGTCATAATACAGTGTTGTTTTTATTGCCGGTAGGCCTGTCTTTGGTCGCAATCTCACCTGATAATAAATATCGTGTTCATACCGCTAAATATATTAGCTAAAATACATTAGTACTTGCTCTCAAAGACAGCTCCGGAACATACCTTTTATACGTATATTTTCTACTTAAGGGTTGTAGCTAGTCAGGCGGTCATTCAAAAAATGCCCTACCGCTATGCGAGGTGTCAGAGATTTCAGGCCGCCCAAATATTTATCTGATTTAATTAATTTATACTTAGTGAATAGAGAGTAGAGCGACCCTTTATTAATCCCGAAGGCAATTATGTACCATACTTCATCCGAATATGTTTAGCCGTAGTGGCACTGAAATGTTACAAAAACAGAACCACAAATTCTCGCATTTATAATAATGGTATTGCATCAAAATCTGTTCTGCCGTTGCGCAGGTGAGCAGCTCTTTCTGAAAAACTGCCATTTTAAACTAAGACACCCCATAATGAGGGAGGTATTTGTTCGACTGTGGACGTTCCTGCTTTTAATATAAACAACGTAATTTTCATAATCTTCAGTCTGGTTTCTGGAACCGTCTATACTTATAGGATATAGGCTCGCCCCCTATTACGTCATACACTCCTTTAGGGAATGCAGGCGGAATTTGTTATCTGATGACTTTCAAGCACTATCGTATGCTGAAATGATGATTTTGAATGTAATCTCTTTGCAGAACCTGGACGAGGTGCACATAGCTCTAGAAGTATGCTCGGAGCCGCGAGTGATGAACCCGACCGCCGCCGGAGCTATGCCCATACCTGGGAAATATAGCTACATACACAAGGTAATCACTCACTACTAGATCGAGTGGCTTAAAGCGTCTATCTTTGTATTTTTTAAAACTTGTTCAATCCCCGGGTCAGAGGGTTTCTGGATTTTTCGGGCGACGATATCATTACCTACCAGTTTGTATTATGAAGCATTTTCCTGTAGATGGCAATACGCTAGCCCCCTTTTACGTAAGATCGAAGCCTTTTGGCACAACTCGAATGTGTTTATACACCTAACCTGATTCAGAGATATTTTAAGGGAAGTATATTCATAGTGTTTTTTATTCAAACGAAGTTTTGTCATATATTTTTTGAATATTTTTATTTTTGCAATGACGCATGCTTCGCTGATTAAATGGCATGGTATTCAAATTCTGGAGTTGCGTCGCTATTAACAAGTTTAAAGCTAATTGCAAAATTACTCTTGTTTGTCCTTCCCCATACCAAGGTTAAGAACGAAATTACAAATTAGAGTCATTACATGAGTCATATATCATGTTGGCTTAGCGGTTAGAGCATACCCCGGCTATAGGGGACTATGGAGCAGGTTCAAATCCTGCGTATGACTATATTTTATCCTCTCGTTGTAGTTTTGCCATACTTTAAATATCAAGTGTCCAAACACGATTACACAGCCGATTAGACACATATGCTTCTGATTCGTCAGTTTTTCGTTTAATGATTTATTTTATCTATAATTCTGAATATAATTCTATAAAATAAATATTTCTGCGAATAATTTGGAAAATACATCATTTTAAGGAAATCTAGACAGAAGCCATACATATTAAGCTCAAGGATATGCATGCAAAATTTCAGTGAGTTTCAACACTTGGTATTTAAATATGGCAAAACTACGTTTGTATGGAAAACGGTATGAATACAGGCGTTAAATATGATATTATGATCACACAAGATTGATAGAACCTAGGCTACCGAGCTTGCTCAGGTAGATATTGGTTTAGTTTTCCTAAAGAACTAGCGAAGTCAATTTATTGCTCATTGCTAATACCTACGTACGCTACGCTACCCATTTTACAGAAAAATATGCAGTATTTTTTTAATTATCTATACTAATATAATAAAGAGGAAAGATTTGATTGTTTGTTTACATTGAATAGGCTCTGAAACTACTGGACCGATTAGGATGAAATGTTTAGTATCGAAATAGTTTGAGACACGGGGAAGGACATAGGATAGTTTTTATCCAACTCCGCAAAAAGAGGTTTTGCGCGATAACCGATATACCCGCCGGCGTAGCCGCAGCCGGAAAGCTAGTCAATAGTAAAAATGTGCAGGCGCATTAGTATATTTTAAAATAACAACACTCCTATCTAATGTTTGGTGGAGAAACTGTGCAAAATCATTTGTAAATCATTTCAACTGACATGACATGAATAATGTATGACTACTGTACTGTATTAGCCGGATTGTCCACTGCTGAACATAGCCTCCCCCATTATGGGGGGGGTTTGCCAAAATTTGTTTAATGTGTGATTGGAACAACAATAATTTAAACGTTGGGTTACCTTGGCGAAATTAGGTTTCCGCCTGTATATAGACTCACAACTTTCCATGTGACAACACACAAAAACAATTGTATTAACCTCAATTACCAAAGAATTTGATCTGATTTTATCCTCATCATATAAAGAGGGAACGTGCGCATTTGATTACAAAAATGGTTAAAAATTAACCGTACAGTATTTAGGACTGTGTCTGATTTTAACACCTGATTCGTTGCTTGATTCTATTTTATCAACCGACTTCCAAAAAAAGGAGAAGGTTCTCATTTCATACTTTTGAAAGTGTTGGAAGTCGGTTCCGTTTGTTTGAAAAATATGTGTTATTTTTATAGCCTTTAACAACTACCTCATCTGATTGTAAGTCATGATGCGAAGATTTTGTTCATGACTACTGTAGGTACTACTGGCTCTGAAGGACAGTTTTCGGAACCCATCATTAGCTGTTTGGCGACAGATTTTACACTTGAGGTTGGTAGCTAGCCAGTCGGGTAATCGCAAAATCTCCTACCACCATGCTTTTAACACAACTGGTAACGTGTCCTACAAAGTACGTACACGGTGAGTAGTAAATATCACTAGCCGTCACCCATCAAGTAATAACCTCAGCTAAAATTGCCGTACCTAGTTGATTGATTGAATGACTAGGCAACCGCTTTGAGTAATTTTATTAAAAATGATCCAGTTAATACAAACAAATCAATACAGTCCTCCAAATTTGGGCCGCATTTGTTGTAAGCGCACACGCCTGGACAATATAAATACTTCTACAAACCTACCAACACAATCCCTCCCGGGCTATAAGAGGGCCTTCCCTCGCCCAAAATCCGATGGAGCTGAATGAATGACAGCGGTAGTCAGCATCTAAGTCCTCCCTAAACAAACAAACACAGTCCAAGAGAACCAAATAAAGTCTGATGTTGGCACGTCACTTATGAAACAATGAATACAATGCGTTTGTTCAATGAAGCGTTACATTACTTACGATTGTTTTCTGATTTACATTGTAAATGTTCAACTCTAGGGATCATTGTGCTCAATGTGACTCTTATATTAAACTTATTTGTTTTCAGGTAATAGATGGAATCTCAGTGGCTGTGAACCATGTCCAAATAGACTTCAATTGTGACGCTTTTACCAGCAGTGTTCAGGTGATTTAACATTAAGATACATACATACATAAAATCACGCCTCATTCCCGTTGGGGTATGCAGATTTCCACTTGCTACGATCCTTACAAATCTCTTTAGCTACATCTACACTCATCAATCCTTTCATACATAAGCGTCAGTTTAGGGTATTCCAGACCTGGCCTTTTTTCAGAACGTCTTCAACCTGATTTCGGAACATTCGCCTAGGTCTTCTCCATCCAACACTTCCGTTCACTTGTCCCACGTACAATGCGATTAAAATAAGAATAGGATCGGCCTAGCGCCATGTTGTGACGTCAAAAATAGAACTTGGTACAGTGTGCAAAAAAATAAATGATAAAATATGTATAAATTAATAGATAAAAATAAAAACCCGACTGCAAATAATTTATTTTCGTTAAGCGTTTTATCGATCCATTGAAATTAAAACTGCAAGTTAATATATTTATAGAATCGTTTTTTAAAGCCCTTCATTTTGATACCCAACACGATGGCTTTGGAAGCTTTTTTTGTAGCGCTCGTAGCGAAGTTTACTTAGCTGTTCTCAACCGATCAGTAAAGTTAAGCAACGTCGCGCGCGGTCATGAGTTGGATGGGTGACCGCTAGTGACATTACTACGAGCGTTTCCGTGCTTCGTAGGGCACGTTAAGCCGTCGGTGCCGGTTGTCGTCTTAGGATGGCAATCGTTAAAGCATGGTGGTAGGGCATTTTGCGAATGCCTGCCTGGCTAGCTACCACCCTCAAGTAGAAAATCTGTCGCCAAGCACCTAACGGTGTGTTCCGGCAGCTGTCCTTGAGAGCCAGTACTTCTAGGTTAGCCTGAACAACATATTCGACCACATCATCACTTACCATCAGGTGAGATAGTGGTTAATCTTATTTCATTCATTCTCTCTACGTGTCCAAACCATCTTAACATACCTTTATCGATTTATGTCACTACACGCTTATTCATACCACGTCGTTCCCTTATCACACTATTCCTTATCCTGTCAGTCCGTTTGACTCCAATCATGCTTCACAATACTCATCTCCACTGCATTTATTCTACTTTCATGCTTTTTCTATCATACCCAACTTTCACTACCATACATTAGTGTCGGAACCAACACTTAACCTTAAGATAAGTAACCTTTATCGTCAATTTACACTTAAGTGACAGCGTCTGATAGCGCAGCGGCCGGAAGTATTACTGTCAAACCATTTGCGACTCTGTATCTATTATTACAATATTATAGTATCATTATCACCCGGAAGACGTCCACTGTTGAACAAATCTCTCCCCCATAGAACGGCTATTAGCCGCTTGTAACCATTGGCTACCCACGATTTTTACGATATCGTCAGTCCACCTAGCGGGGGCCTACAAGCTAGGTCTTCCGGTGTAAAGTGGTAACCACTCGAGATCCTTTCTTCCCCATCCGTTATCGGTTCGTCGAGCAATGTGGCGAGCATTGCCACTTCAACATGCAAATTCTGAAAGATATATTGGTGACTTTGGTTATTTAGCTAATATCCACGTTCCTGATTTTATCGCGCAAAGAACTCCGAGCATAACTCTCACCATAGCTCGTTGAGCGACTCAAAGCTTGTTTATAAGGGCCACTGTTAAGGACCACATCTCAGTACCATAAGTCATCACTGGCAACACACACTGGTTGAAGACTATATCAGGCTCTGCGTGTGTAGTATCATGTATAGGATCGTAGTCGTCATAGTATAGGATGAAAGATTTGACGGGGACGGGCCGCGGGCAGCAGCGCTACTTTTGCAAGTTTTTCAAGCGATACTATGCTTTGTGTTAATAGAGACAAAGCGAAAATGGTCTGACAATAAAACAGCGACTTCTGTGGTAATCGAGGTGGAAAAACACTTCTGTGCCGGCAATCCAAAATTATAACAGATTTACCGTCTCCGTTCCGTCTCGCGTGATATTTACCGGAAAAATTCCGACCAGTTTTGGACTGTATAAGGCATCTTTTCGGTAAATTTTCTCAAAATTTCGCGTGTTATATATGATGATGGAGGACAATAGTTATACGACATTTATGTATTTAAAATATTTTAATCCAAGGTACAGTTTCCAAGCCCCGTGGGGTGCCGGGCAAGAACTGCATCCTCCCATATCTTCCTGTGGTAGGCGAAAGAGTTGACAAAGGTGAAATACCAGAAAGTGGGCAGCAGCCTTCTGAAGAACTACCATCTTAACTACCATCATACATTGCGATCCCCAAAACGCCTGCCAAGAGTGGGGGTTTTGGCAATCCCTACATATATAACGAGACCTTTGTTCAATGGCGGGCGTTCTCCGACTGCTGTTGTGATGTGAAAAAGTAACTAATATGATACATCTTGATGTTTTGACATGTTGGCAGGACATTTTACTAATGCCCGCCTGGCTAGCTACTACCACCTTTAAGTAGAAAGTCAGTCACCAAGCATCTAACGGCATATTTCGGCAGTTGTCAATGAGAGCTATTCATCATCATCATCATCATCATCAGCACTTACCTTCTCGTGAGATTATTGTCAAAGACTAAGAAAAACCTTTTGTATGTCCTCTGTTTTTCCTACCTTTCAATGGTGTTTACAGAATATCTTTGCGAAGTTAATTCAAAATCTGGTTTAATGTGGTACGTTTTCTTCGTTTGCAGATTTCAAGAGTGACAGTGGAGTCAAGGACGCCCGAGGGTCGGAAGGGAGACCTAAGACTGACTAGAATCAAATCTCCTGACACTGGACAGCTTCTAATATTTAAGGTAAATCATTATTCTGGCCCTCTATTACGTGGAACCTAGAATCTTCGAAAATAGTATTGTAAACCCCCTAGGGTTATACAGTAGCGACGATATTCTAGGTCTTATTTCCATAAGGCGCCTTATTGAAGGACCGTGTCCTAGTGTGTGTCCAAAAGCGTCGCTTTAGAATCTTGACGTCCTGGGTGCAATCCCCGGGTCAGATAAGACATTTTCAGTGACAGTCTGAGTCTAAAAATGTACCCGGTAGATGGCAATGGATTCGACTCGTATTGTGATTAAATCAGTTCCACCGCCAAAATCAACCGCCTGGCAGGCCTTGGGGAACCCAGACCGTTGCAGTATTATAGACCCAAAAAATCTGACGATACGTGGGTGTTTCTATAACTCTACCCACCGCTTCCGGGAATACAGGCGTGATAATAGTTATGTGGTTTGTGTTACCTTACAGTAGTGATGCAACGAATGCTATTATTGTTAATATAAGTACGAGTGGTTTGGGATGAATCGTAATCGAAGATTTTAAGTACAATTCTTCACGATATTTTTTTTTAATCTACGTTATGTTATCTATAAATGAAAAAATTCAAGCTACGTCTAAATTATATATGACCCTGTTATAGCTATTTGTAATTTAGAGTAAACGTGAAATTGAAGTGATTGAAAAAATGCGTTAAAAAAGGGTAATACATCCAATTTGTAGGCATGTATGAAACCATGAAACCTGGACATATTGAATTGCAAAACAAACAAAAGGCATAGTTTATGTTCCAATTTAAATATGGTATTATTCTTTAATAAAAACTTGTCTGGCAATTTTATATTATATACTTTCCTATAATATTAATGTGCGATTATCAGAATTGATAATCGTAACGTATCCTAAAAACCAGGCATCTCTGATGGTTGATGCCAGCTTAACTCTCATGGCGTCCTTCTAGAAAACCATTTATCAATTATACTTTTTGTCATTTCAGGAATTAGAATGGCAAAGCGCTCGAATAGAGGCGAAAGCGCATGGCGCGGCCAACGCAAACCTTCCGCCGCTGCGACTGCTGCTGGGAAATACGCACTGCCGTATTGTCATCAAAAAGAGATTATCAGGTAATACACATTTTACGTCACTTCGGCGTATGATTCCTGTATGGCGATCATGTAATTTTGTTAGTAATAATTTCTGTTTGAAACCGTCATTCTAACAACGCTGGAACCTACGAATAAATATGTATTTTTTTTTAATTCAAGCTCAAAAACGCAAACCTTTTTCATGTTACAGACTGCGCAGTTATCGGGTCTCGTCTAGCCATCTGCCCCGAGCCGGTGGCGTGGGCGCTGACAGATGGACAACTTCGGGCGATGTTGGCTTGCGCCGCTGCCCTCTCACAGCCCGTGCGGCGTGCAACGGCCGCTGCTACGAGAGCCAAAGCATTGAGGAAGGTAAAGTGGAGATCCTTATAGATAGAACTGCGTGGTCCTTCGAGCCGGAAGTGTTGGCATTGATAGATGGGCAATTTTTCGGGATGCTAGCTTGTGCCGCTGCGCTCATGGAGCCCTTTAGTAGTACAACGAAAATGAGAGAGAGAAGGCATTGAGGGAGGTAATTAGGAGAAAGTTTATTTTTTTTAAAACCTTAGACCACTATCTCACCTGATCTGCAGTGATGATGTGGTCCAAGATGTTGTTCCGGTCAACCTAGAATTACTGGCTGTCAAGTATAGCTGTTGGAACACACCATAAGGTTCCTTGGTACTTGAGTCTGGTAACTAGCAATAAATCTTTATTTCTAGCAGTGGTAAGTTGGGATTACATATGACTGTAGCTGGCACACGTGCATAAAACCTCCTTGCGCATACCGCCTACTTTCATGTGTATACTCTAACTGGCATGCCTGTATCTGCCACGCAAGTAGATAGCACAACATTTGATTAACTGGCATGCAACGTGAGGGATGGGACACGGGGGGCTGTCTCGTGAACTGGTTTGTGTATACGTCTTGCAAATACAGGCAAGGACGCAAATTACATGCAAGTTTAACTTTTGCGCCAGTAACTTCTATATGCTGTTAACAAGCATACAAGCAACAGTTCCATTCTACAGGATACACCTCGGCTTTATTCGCAAAACACCCTACCATAGATATAACTACTATGTTGTATTTTTTTGTATTTTGTTAATATATTTCAGATCGAAGAGCCCCGTGAACAGATCCAAAGTAGATCATCGACGGGTGGCGATCGTGACATAATAGCGAAAATGTTCGCGAAACACGATGTTCGCGAAACCTCGTATCATTTGCTCGCGCCGCGGATAGACTTGCATCTGTGTGACGACCCAGGACGTAAGTATTGGCAATGTATGCTGTATTTGTACATATTTATGTGCAAGGAGTATATTAATATATCAACAATATTGCAGGGGAAGGTGTGGAATCGAAAACTGAATGTGGTTCCACTCATGTTTAATTTTAACATCCGTACTAACTATTATCTAAACTGTGGTGCGTTTTTTCTCGCAAATTTGTTTGTAATCCGTAGAGCAGGCGTTAATGCAAACATAACAATATTTAAATTATAAGGTTGCATCATCATTTACAAGTTTAAAACCAATTGCAAAATTGGACTTGTTTGTAGTACAATGTAAGTTGGACTATAGGTGTCGCTCCCATACGATGGTTAAATAAAGAACGACAGCAAGAATTAAAGTTATGAGCATGTTAGCTCAGTCGGTCAGAGCATACCCCGGCTATAGGGGTGGATGGACGCGGATTCGGATCCCGCACATGACCATAATTTTTTCTCTCGTAAATTTGTAATTTTGTAATGTAATCCGCAGAGCAGGCTTTATTGCAAACATAACAATATTAAAAAAATATGTTTACTAAATATAGACGAATAAAACAGTAATGATCCGTATTTGCGAGTGCCGTTGAGTATGATATCCTGCCATTTATATGCCATGCCATAATACAGTTCCGGACGGAATTCCTTTAGGGTATACTGGGCATTAGGCGCACAACTGGGCTCAATATCATTTTAGTCGCCGACGAGTTGCTAAAATAACATCTCAAGGAACCCACTCACCCCGTGACCACGATCACTGCAAAGTGTTTGAAACGTCGGGACAAAAATAATGATAATATATGTATTTAAAGTTGTTTAATTACTATCTCAAGGAAGTTTTGTGGCTGGCAAAAAAAATAAGCAACAACTTTTACTGATATTATGTGATTCTCATATTTCAGTGGGTAGATCAGAGAAACCTTCTCTATCGAACGGGGGTGCACTACAAGTGACACTGGTCAGCATGCAAGCGGATCTGTTCCCCTATCACAAAGCTTCGGATGAAAGGAGACATTGGCGAGGATACAGGTGAGACAAAAGTCAATATCGTCCGCACATCATATGTCCACGTCTGGTACACGAGTGTGCAACAGAGAGATTTTGTATCTCACAGAAGTCTGTAAAATACAAAGTCTCTTTCTCTGACAATCTGCACCAAAGTGAGCTGAGTCGAATCTTATTTCGTTAACTAGGTCTAACTTAAGAATCAGCTACTTCTTTTTTTTTTTAATTCGGCGGTATGCCTTTATTTACAAAATACTACGAACTATATACAACACTACAGCATATACAATAAAAGCATGACTTATGGGTATCTACCATAAGTCATCGCAGACTCACAGGCAGTCTAAATGCTTCAGCCCACTACCAGTTGGCAGCGAGCCCAGTAATCTGGCAGCATTGCCCCGTTGAATTGCAATGCTTATTGTTCGAGCCAAATAGGACAACCACTTCTTCTGCACTAGCTGCACATGCAATTGCACGAGTAAGGGAAAATTATGAAGTCGCATAATTTATAAATAAATTGTGAAATTACTCATCCACCTCAACCACGTTAGCAGGATAGGGTTTGTTTGTCCCTGTCGAATACAACTTAAATCTGTGTTTAGATTCTCTGTTTGCTAATTGAGGAACTTAAAAATAAACGCCACAAATGCTCTAAATTTTCGATTATGTTCTATATTAAATCTTGATAATTTGAACAGTTGAAAATTTTAAGTAATTGATTATATATGTGGGCATTTTCATTTTAAATGGTGCAGGCTGTTTTTTGGTTGTCCCCTAAAAACAATCCGATGAAAAATACGTTTGGAAACATATTATTTTATGAAAAAGTTGACGATATTTGAGATACCTGTTTTTTCTGTATAAATCTGATTTATTGTACCCTGAAATATTACATTTTATATTTTATTTTAAATAAAAATTATTCGAAAATGTGTAAAACTATGCTGTCCCAATGACAGTTTTCCTCCTTGAATTTGATTTTACGGAAGTTTTTTGTACCCTGGGGAAAGGTAGCGACAATTTATTTTCATTGTTAGATAGTTATTGCTGCATTTTAACTAAGTATTTTACATCAATAATTATCTATAATTATTTTATAATATAAAAAAACTTGTCTCACGATTTCGCGATTACAGGACATGTCTGGATAGTCACGCGTTTTTTACTACTAAAATGTCCCATTTATGGAGTAAATTTGGTTTATATGGCAAATTCAAGTACAATGTCAAAGAATGAAACGCTTTTTTTAAGTTTGTTACGCAAGGTGTCCTGTTGGCGCGGAACTCTTTAGTTTGTGAAATTTTGGGCAAGAAAAATATATCGTGGTTAGTAACGTTTTATAACGAATTTAAAATTTGTCTCTATCTCTTCTTGAGCTGTATATATACCTCAAAGCATGCTGAAGAATATAGAAGTTGAATTATGTAGTTTTTAATAACATTTTCAAGTATTTCAAGATATATTTAAAATGAATTCGACATTCGTCACGTCCTGTTAGCAACCGTTTCTATAGGATGGACAAAAATGTTACGAAACAGACATTATAAAGCTTATTACTCATTCATGACGATTTACCTTAACGGAGTTTATAAAGTATGATAACAACAACTTTTTAGAGATCATATTAATATTATGCTTTTCAAAGTTTGTATGCTTGGATGTTTTTATAGTTATTCACGCAAATACAGCTGAACGAATTTGGACGAAACTTTTTAAAAATAATGATCGATAATATTTTTTTTAACTTACAGGTGGTATAATTGCTTTTCGAAATGGTGATATATTTTAACAGGGATATATTTCTGGAGTAGAAAGATTTTTATGATTGTTAATCTGACAATCTTAACTGGTCCTGGAAGTCGACTCATTTTATTTTATCAATAGGTACGCTGTCATGACTGTGGGAATGTTAATATTTTTCATAATTTATCGTTAGTTCAGTATATTATATTTAATAAATGTCAAATTTATTTACTCATTAGAAGAACTATATTATAAGATTTTAACCAAACAGTGAGTACTATTCTTAATAATTATGTTTCGTCACTTCACATGTCCATTTAGTGACTGTCCCTAAAATATTTCGCCGTATTTCTTTCAAAAAACTAAAGTTATATAAGCTAACCAATATTAATATTTTTTTATAAAAAAAGGATAAAAAACAACAATATAGATTCTATTTATAAATTATTCATTTATTAACAAATCAAAAATGTATTACAAAGATAAACCTTTTATTTGGACAAGATGTTACGATACTGACCAAATAGTTGAATTTGAATAAAAAATAATATCTAATGTTTTAGTATTATATTTTGAGTTTCATTAATTGAAATATAAAAGCTCATTAGGAAAGATTTTCTCATTTAATTTCCAGCAGTTAAATATTTTTCGCGATTTGATTTTTGTTACTAACAAGACATTTTTTTCCCAATCCACTACTAATATATTAAATTAAGACATAAAATAGACATTTCTGCTTGGAACTTTTATATATATCACATAAATTATAATATTTTTTACCATAATTCATAGTTCTTAAATCCTAAAAGAATAATGTATTTTTAAAAGCTGTTTTTAAAACCAGCACCATTTAAAATGAAAATGCCCATATCCAGAGTTATTGTAAAAATACTAACAACCTCTTAGGGTTTACTGCTAGTCCTAAAAAACTCGTTAAGATGTTTTTTTTGTGTTTGTTTATATGTATTTGACGGAATAAACACGAGGATCACCATCAGGTTAACATCCTCGTGCGTATTTCCAAAATTTAGAGACCATAAAAAAATTCGTTTCAAAATGTTTGTTAAGACTAGCAGAAGTCAACCCTAAGAGGTTGTTAACATTTTTCCAATAACCCTGTATATCAACAAGCTGAGGAAGGTAGTTTTAAATCGATAACTAAATGTTTTCGAACCGTAATTAATATATACTAACACAAGTTAGTACTAATGATCTAAGCTGTGGCGCGTTGGCGGAGGAGTTTTATAGAGACGACATCCGCGGCCGCGGTGTACTCCACGCACACATGCTGACACCACGCAAATTCAATGAATGACAAAGCTAGACTGAGAAATGGCTCTCAACACAACTGCCGGACTACATCATTAGGTGCTTGTTTACAGATTTTCTACTCTAAAGTTGTAGGTAGTCAGGCGAGGATGCAAGATGCCCTACCACCCTGCATTTTGTTCCAGAGAAGCAGCAACACCTCACAGTCAGTGGCTATCACAATCATTGTCCACATTCTGCGGGACTCTACTTGAATGCTTAGACCCTAGGCCGCTTCCTACTAAAAAGGTAAAATAGAAGATATTTTGTGTATGTCCCTGTTTCAATGTTTTTTCATCACTCATTCTTTGAAAGTAGATTGTATTAAACTAGAAATGCGGAAAGTACATTCGATTTCCCGCCCTCGGGAAATTGGAAATTTCTGATATAATCAGCGACTAGTAGCATTTTCACGTCAGTTTGTATCCACGATGGATCAATTTTCTTCTTGAAAAAAAATATAAAAAGATAGACAGTGTACAAGTAGAAGTATGTGACATTATTACAAAATAAATTATGTCCATAACATGTTGAGCTAGAGGGTGAACAATTTTAAAGCGGCATGAAAATTTTCTGATTTCTATAAATCTTTGTTGAAAACGTTACAATCTTAGTAATAGTTTATTAGCTACATCTTCGAATAAGATCTCAAAGCCAAGATAAGATAAGATCCTACTAATGCCGCCTTAGATACACGTTCTAGGATGGAAGTTACGGTTGTTCTTGACAGGTCAAGGTCTTTTAGTAGGTTGTATAGGGATTTTGCTGGTATACCCCTTGCTCCGACTTTTACAGCATATAAATTAACCACATAACCGTTTTTGGTTCATTCTTTTTTAAGTCATAAATATATTCTTACCCTCTGGCAGACGTAGTTAGAGACAAATTAAACGGGAAATTTTGTGTCTATTTTACGATGATTTGTAGAAGAATGAAATTTCTTTTGGAAATGAAATATATTTTGCGCACTGTACTGTATCAGCCGGATCCGTCCACTGCTGAAAACAGCCTCCCCCATTAAAGGGTTGCCATATTTATTGGATCGGAGTTTAAAATCAGTTCCTCAGAAGGCGCTGCTACCTTCCGGTATTTTACCAGTAGTCGCTTCGTACGACACCCACGGGTAGCAATGGGAGTGTCATTCAAGTCTGACATCCCACGGTGTTTTTTTATGAGTATATAATTGAAAAATGTAGCTTATACTTTTAAGTTCTAACTAATAGTTAACCTGTGATATAATGGTACAATCAAAATTATAGTTAGAACAAAATAAAATATAATAAAAAGAAGTAATTGAGCGCTTGGGGAGTTCATTGAAATAAACCTAAATTATATGGTCGTCTATTCAAGGTAGATAATAGAATAAAACGCGTGTTACAGGGTAACCAAAGCGAGAAGGCAAGTTCGCCCGTCTCCAACGGCACTGCGGCCCGTCCGCACCAACAACAAGCCGCTTCTACCGCACCCTCCAATACCACCGCTGCCTCACAAGGTAACATCATCATCAACCTTCATCACTAAAACCCTGGAAGTTTCACAACTTATTTAGTAATTAAACAACTTTAAACGGTTTAAATCGCGTATATTTATAATTATTTTTGTCCCGACGTTTCAAACACTTTGCAGTGATCGTGGTCACCCCGTGAACACGATCTACGACCACGAATATACGCGATTTAAACCGTTTAAAGTTGTTTAATTACTATGTGTAATAATTGCGAAAACCTAAGTCCACAACTTATTGTTTTTTTTTATTGCTGAAAGGTATGGTTGCCTTTGACCACAATCTCACCTGATGGTAAGTCATGATGTGGTCGAAGGTCTTATCAGGCTAACCTAGAATTACTGGCTCTCAAGTGCAGATGCCGGAACACACCGTTTAGGTGCTTGGCGACAGACTTTCTATTTGATAGCTAGCCAGGCGGGCTTTCGCAATATTCTCTACCATCGTAAGACAACAACCGGAACCGACGGCTTAACGTGCCCTCCGAAGCACGAGCACGCTCAGTAGTAATGTCACTAGCGGTCACCCATCCAACTACTGACCGCGACGGACGTTGCTTAACTTATCTGATCGATTAAGAACGGCTAAGCAAAATTCGCCACGAATGACCACAATCTCACCTGATGGTAAGTAATGATATTATCATCACTTACCATCAGGTGAGATTGTGGTCAAAGGCTAACCTATCAGCAATAAAAAAAACTAAAAGGACTAAGCTGACGCATGTCTGTTATACACCTCTTCGTGCTTCAATGGTATACAGCTGTGGTGATGTGATATACACTACGTATATATATAAGTATGGTATAATACAATGTTCCAGCGTCGCCGACCAGGACGCGGATACTGCAACAACTCGGGAAGCTGATGACCACGTGCCTGGTGCTCAGGATAGACGACTTTACCGTTTATAAGGTATGAAACACCGAACACAATTATAGTAATCTATTACTTTAAAATATAACAAGATCTTTAATAATATTGATGTTAAACAAACTTAAACTAACTAGCTTCTCGAAATTTCTACTTTTTTTAGTTTTTAAGTGTTCTCGTAGGGTTTACACAATTGCCATTCGTCAGTTTATTAGTGAAATTGTATTAAAATAGGCAGAGTCAAGTCTTAGTCACGTAAAAGTTAAGTTGTTGGCACATTAGTAAAACTTTGTGTGGAGATTTGAGAACACGAAAAGTAAAAATCCCGCACATGACTTAATTTTTTCCTATAGTATATTTGTAATTTTGTAATGTAATCCGCATAGCAGGCGTTATTGCAAACATAACACTATAAAAAAGGAAAAGTAAAGTTACATGCTTTGTACTATTTGCAATTAAACAATGGGAAAAACAAATTCAGAAAAATAACACAGTTTGAAAAATAACCCATGCATCGATTTTTGCGAGCGTGAGAAAAAGCGATTCCAATTTAAAACATCAGCATTTGTAACGGGAAAAATGTGTCTTTCTTTGAAACTAATTTATATTAACCACATATTTAAGCCTATTAATTATAATTAAAATCATGAATTGCACTGCCTTTGATTGCTAAGAGTTAGTATACACTAAAACGGTCCTTTCCGACTGAAAAGGGGACAAAAATTACGCACCCCCATAGACCTGGGACTTGAGTAGAAAATATATTGGCAATGCAAGATTTTCTACTTTAACCAGTCAAATTTACAGAACACACACACTTTAAGACGCTGTCAAATGCTGAAAATTTGTCACTATCGGACTGCGTAGGTGTGAAAGAGAGACAACGATGGTGAAATCGTGATCAGTTTGCTTTAAATCCAAAAGTAAGTTTAATAACACAAAACTAGTAACGGAAATCAAAAATATAACTCTTCTTGTCTCTGGAAATAAAGGTTTTGCTATTTTATTATTATATTTTCATACACATACAAACAAATAATTAATATATTTACGTTACAAGCGTAGTTTAGAGTCAACATTGCAATTTTATTCTATAGAGACAATTTTAAGAAAACGTGTTTTGGTCTTTTCTTGTCCTTAGATAATATGATCAAGATCAACATATAATTTTCTTAGTGCTACAAACTAAGTACATTTTGCTAAAAATCTGTTCAAGTAAGCTATATAAAGCTATATAGCACTTGTCAGCGTCTCAAAACTCAAGCAGCAAGATTGTAACCCCCGACCGCCTGAACAGCATCAGGCATTCTCTACCACCGCTTGAGAATGGTACGAGTCAGTGCATTGGTATGTGCAGGTTTCAACAGGGTCCAAAGCGCGAGAAGTCCCGCGCCCGTTGGTAAGCGCCGAGAAAGCGACGATGCCTGGCGACGCGGGCCTCTTGCATGCGGAACTCACATTCTTCTACTACCCTGGAGACGTTTGCTTCCCTGGTGAGATATTTTGTATTGATATTTTATTATGTCAAAGCTATATTGATATTTTAAGTTGATTTTGAAGCAATGATGACCGAGTGGTAATAGCTATGGATTGCCGTGCCACAGGTCCCTGGTTCGATCCTAACGGTGTGTTCCGGCAGCAGTCCTTGAGAGCCAGTGAAATTACAGGCACATGAGACTAAACAACTATGTCTCAAAGTGACGGACGCAGTGCAATTCGTGACTTGTGATGAAATGCATCTGTTATCGGCTGAGGTTAGTCCGCTTAACATCAGGTGGGCCTCAAGCTTGTTCCGTCATAAAAACATTAAAAAAAACATAGGTGATAATATGCATTTCTTTTGATATATTTTTGAATGGGATTTTTGAAGCACTTAAATTGGAGCCTTGCTCGTATTTCTAAAATGTTCAACTAGGTCACAAAAATATTTTAAAAAATTTACTTTGCTGTATAATAATAATAATAATAATAATCATTTAATTCAGATAAAATCCATATCACTTACATGTTATTCCGAAAACTAAAATTACAAAAATATTAATAATGTCACTAGAGATATAATCAAAATAGTCAACATATTTATCTTTTGAAGGTTGAGACAATATATAAATAGTAAAAATAATTATGTTAATCGTAAAATTAAGTAATACATGAATGATCACAATAAAATAATGAACTAATGATACGCATATAATTAAATTTGAAATTGAAGTTAAAATATCCATAAAACAATTCCTAATTATATTAAAATTCATATTAAAAAAATAATGTCATAAATTAAATATCTATACAATTATATATAATGTCATATATCTTTACAATTATCTCAACCTGTATTTTGGCTTGACTCCCGAGTGCTCAACATGAAGTTTGGTCCAGTGCTGCATTATTGGGCAACCTATGTCCATCCTCCACGCAAACAACTGCAGGTAGCTGTTGGAGCTGCCCTTCACGCGGCGCATCAGGGATGCCACTCGTTTACGAACGATTGCTGGGAAGCTATCTATGTGCGCATCCGCAAACATCCCTGAAGCGCTACAATATGGTGGCAGCCCCATCAGCACTCTAAAGGCGTTGTTGTATTGGGTGCGCAGGGCTATGTACGACTTCTTTGTATGCTTGACCCATAGGCTGCAGGTGTAAAACGATTGGCAAAAAGCTCTAAAAAGCGTCGCCTTGACTTCTACTGTACACCTTGCAAACCTACGAGCCAGCATATTGGCTCTAACAGATAACGCCCTGCGCTCCCTCTCCATATCAACATCATCCTTGAGCGTCTCGGTCACCCAATGGCCCAGATACTTAAATTGTGATACTCTTTTAAGTATATTTCCCTTAAGTAAGACAGATGGCACAGTGTCGTAAGTTTTTAGACCAGCCTTGAAGACCATGAGCTCACTTTTGATCTCGTTGTATCTGAGCCCGTGGGCCTCCGCGTAACGCTCACAAATAAAAATGAGTTTTCTGAGGGCAGTGATCGATGGGCTCAGCAGCACCATGTCATCCGCATAACTGATGCTGTTGACAAAAACACCATCAATTGAGCAACCGACACCAGCGCTGCTGAGCTCATGGATCAGGCGGTCAATGTAGAGATTGAAAAGACTGGGTGATGTCAGCCCGCCCTGCCTCACACCACATTCCAATCTGTACGTGTCCGATAATGACCCCGACCATCTCACCATATTTGTCTGATTACCATACCAGTATTGCAAGAGGCAAGTAAATTCTATTGGGAGGCCAGTATCAACTGACAATTTCTGCCACAGCTTGTCGTACGCAACCAGATCGAAGGCCTTCGATAAATCTAAGAAGCAGGCGTAGACAGGCGTGCCTCTGTCAGTGTAGTACTGGACGGTATGTTTGAGATTCAGTATCGCCGATTCCGTCGACAGCCCCCGTCTAAAACCGAATTGAGCGTCATGAAGCTCTAGGTGTCTTCTCAACTGAACATCAATCACACCGTCCAGCACTTTAGCAATTACAGTTGCAAGTGATATTGGCCTGTAATTACTTAGGCTAGATGAGTCTCCCGTTTTATTCTTAACAATAGGGACAACTACCGTTTGCATCATTGCCTCTGGCAGATATGAGTGACTAACACAAAAAGTGAAAAACATGGCGAGCACCCTCGGCATATGAACGCCTGCATGCTGCAGGTGTTCAATGCTCAATGAGTCGTGACCGGGGGATCTTCCTCGTTTCATGTTCCTCACCACACCTGTAACCTCCTTCGCAGTAATACGCGTAACGGGTTTCCCTGTAGCCAATTTTTCCGCCTCGATCTTAGCAGAACCCAAGGGCGAGCATACTTTAAAATGATCCCGAAATCGATTGGCAATCTGGACGGGATCACTAATACCCTCTACACTCACAGGGACACTCTGTTTCGGATTAATTTTATTTGTCTCCTTCCAAAACTTGCCAAAATCTTTAGCTGAATGCTGTGTTGCCAAGATATCCATTTTTATCTGGGTCTGATTGTCCCTACACCATTTAAGCTTCATTTTAAAAATTTTTCGCGATTCACGCATTTTGTCGAATATAGGACCAGATAAGGGTTTTCCGTAGGAGATCCAATCCCGAAACCGAAACCGAGCCTCCCCATGAGCTGATTTAACAAATTTATTCCATCCTACAACATTCACTTTTCTTTTTGATCTAGTCTTATTATAACATTTACTGGTTGAAGCCGCATTTCTTATAGTATTCACAATGTTATTATACATTGTGTCAATTATTTTTCTGTGTCCTATGTTACTACATGTTATATCACTACATTTGCTAAACTCTGCGGGAAAATCGATATCACGCAGCCCAGTTGAACACATTCGCCTATATCGATCAACCTGCGCGCTGTCTCTTTCCCCCCACATAGCGCTATCAGGCACGGAACACGGAACCGATATTTTAGGCACTAAAATATTTAAATCAGTTACCATTTCGACAGCAAAGTGATCAGAAGATGACATTTCATACCTTATCTTGACATCCAGAATCGTTGACCTTGCGACTTCAGTTGTAACTATATGGTCTAACCATGAAGTAGTCCCATGTGCACCACTTATAAATGTGAACGACTCTGAATGCACGCCCAAGTATTCCACGTCAACGCATGTCCAACTCTGATCATTACAAAAATTTATAAATTCCACGCCAAATAGCGTGCCAGGGTGAGCATTAAAATCACCCAATATATAGACTGAATCTACGTTACAAGTTTCAATAACAGCATTTATTTCACCGAAACAGTCTATAAATTTATCTAGATTGTCCGCGTCATTCGTAGGCATATATACCGACATGACAAGAAACTCGCGATCATCTAATGTCACCTTTATCGCTGCGATACGCTCACTAACACAATCTATGACGGACACTGAGTGAAATATATTTTTACGCCACAGAATAGCGACACCGCCGTACGGCCTTCCTTTCAGCATTCCCACAGAGGTGTCCACCGCTGACTTCCCGGTGTATGCGAAATCTGGATCGATGCCTCCGAGGAACTGAATATCATGTGGAAGCAGCCATGTCTCCTGCAGTGCCACAAAATCCGCCGTTTCACAAAGTGTTCTTACATAATCAATAGAGTTTTTAATGGAATAGCAATTGAATGTTACAAATTTTGTTCGATTTAGTCTCCTATGTTTGTCTTGATCCATTTTCTTTTTATATTAAAATCAACAAACTTTCTAACTGTTACACCCTCGGGCCATAAAGACTCTTCTAGAAATAATGAAAGCTTTGTACTTGGTACAAACATCTTATATGCGTTATATTGCTTCTGTATTTTGGACTTAATTCTCTGTAAATTGACACGGACCTGCGTTTTATTTAGTAAGTAATCCTTTATATCGCTTTCTGATGTTCCTGCGTCAACGTTATTTACGAATAACGGCACTTTAATGTCTGCAGCTTTAAATTTTTCATTCGAACTAATTTGGGCTTTGCCCTCCAAGGTGCTAAATCGATTCTTGTGTCTCTTTTTCTGTGCTAAAATCCACTCATCGCTTGGTTTTGCTAGCTTCCATTCGCCTTCCTCGCTGGTTATATTCGCAAAAGTTTTTAGAACGGCAGCGGCTGGCGTAGAAGTCACCTGTTGATTCACGCACAGGCCGGCCACAGTGTGGCCTCCACGCTGCACTTGCGCAGGCGGCCCGGGCGGCGGCGTTGTTGTCAAGTGCATGTTCGAAACCGCAGTCCCGGCCTCCACGCGCTCACGCACCTTTTGCACTGTAGCGACAAAGACATGGGGATCGCACTCAGCGGTGCGCGCGGGGGGCTCAGCCGCACAGGCGGCCTGCGGTGATGACTCACTTTGCACTGTCCGATTTTGCATATTTTGCTCAGTTTGCAAAATGTGGGGTAGGCCGGGTGGCCCACTGTCTATTAAATAACTGTCGGATACTCTGCCGGCACCTCTCTTTTTAGTTACGTGACAGTCACTATTATTATTTATCAATGATTTATTTTTGAGAGTCGTTACCTCGTTTGCCAGTTCATTAAACTTGTCTTCTGTGACGTAAGACTCTTTTATTGTTCTGAGCTCATTTTGTATAACCAGGAAATCTTTTAGAAGCCTCGTAGGGTCTACGTGGTCAAAATGGAGGGGGGGGAGCCTCTGTAAATCTCGGGCCACGTAAATCGGTGTCAGTTCCGGCTCTGTCTCCTTTAGTGCGCTAATTACGTCATTCAAATCTCTTTGTGAACGTCCATCCCTCTTCCGATTTATCTGCCGTTTGGTGGTCGTTATCGATTCAAATAATAAACACTTTGCGCTTTCAATTTCCTCCGCCGTAAACGACGAAGTGCAAATTCGCACTAAACTGTCTTCACTCATAACATCTATTTTATTTTGAATAAATGCAAGAACTTCACAAATAACTATGTTGCAACTACTGCATTTCACTATATTTGACGTCATCCTGGCACGATGAGTCGCGAAAAAAATACAAATGATACGTTCGTTTGCTAGTGCGCGCGAACGCAGACTGAATAAACATATGCATTTCTTTTGATATATTTGTGTATGGGATTTTTTGAAGTGCTCAAATTGGAGACTGCCTGGTTGTTCTAAAATGTTCATCTAGGTTAAGCAAGGTCAACTGCGGTCATTAATTGGATGGGTAACCGCTGTGGCATATACTGCTAAGCGCTTTCGTGATTTTGAGGACATGTTAAACCATCGTTCCCGTTTGTATCATAGGATAGTCGTTATAATGTGGTGGTAGAGCGTTTTATTAATGCCCGTCTGGGTAGCTACCACCCTCAATTAGATAATCTGTCGCCAAGCACCTTACTATGTAGCACCACCGGCAGCTGTCCATGAGACCCAGTAATTCTAGGTTAGCCGACAATGGCTTCAGGCTGATTAGATAGCTAGTTATTATTAAATTAGTGTATATGAAAAGTTAAATACAGTGCTAGTGAATACCGCTTATATCTGAACATGCATTTGATAATCCTTTTCTTTACATACATAATATATGTATTTAGTATGGAATAGAAAAAAGAGAAAAAAAATATTTCTACACGTATAAGCAGTGATAGCTGAGCGGTAATGCCAGCGCCGTAGGTGCATGATTCGATCCCAACAGCAGGCTTGAGCTTCACCGCATGGTGGAAGGGCATTTTGCGAATGCTCGCCTGGGTAGCTGCCACCCTCAAGAAAATCAATCGCCAAGCACCTAACGATGTGTTCCGGCAGCTGTCCTTGAGAGCCAGTAATTCTAGGTTAACTCTGTTAACACCTTCGACCACATCATTACTTACTATCAGGTGACTTTGTGGTAAAAAGCTTACCTATCAGCAATAAAAAAATAAGCGCGATGTCGTCGCCGCGATCGTCGACGCGTGAACTCACCTGATGAAGGGCATCGGACATGCCCGAACACCTAGGTCGACAATCTCGACCAATACGCGTGAGTACAGCCGGTTATTGAAAACATTAATTAAAAAAAAGATAGATGGTAACATAACTTACTTATAACGTTAAAAATATTTATAGCATATACAATGCTACTGTGCGTTAAAATGTTCTATAAATATCGTTAAGTGTGATGTTATTATTAAGTAGCTATATCTGTACGTTCACTATAAAATCTCAACCACAGAACAAACAAAACAGAGGCAACTCCACACGTGCTTACGAGACGTCCGCATTATACGATAACAAAATAAAAGGTAAAAATAATTGCCTACATTCGATACTTGTCCTTTCCAGTGCCAGCGCCGAAGCTTTACGTCCAATTGAGCCCGGTTCGGGTGTCAGTGGACGTGCCCAGTATAGTTTGGCTCGGGGCGTTCTTGCCCCACGTGGCTAGAGCTTTGCAACAGGGAGAGGAAACTACGGACTTGCCCCCGCCTTATATGGATGTTAGGATGGAGGCCATCATGCCCAAGGTATGGTTACTGTGACGTTTATAAGGCTACATAAAAAAAGGGGTAAATGTAGGCTTTGCATGTTCTTGCGTGCGTGGGCCAGAATGGGACGCTATAAAAATGTCTCCGCTTTAGGGTGTGGAAGAGCATGAAGCAGTCGTGCGACTACATTACCCAAATACAGTCTTCCTTCATTAGCATACACGAGAACGCTCAGAGTGGCCTGCTGTGCGGCGAAATTCCTTCATGCGACAAGAAATAGCAATATATTAACATACTATGGTTCTCGACCCATGCTTCAATTGAGCGGTCGTTTTAAAGACTTTTTTTATATCTTATTTGATTTGGGGACTTGTACGCGTTCAACAATTAGGTAAATCCGTCAAGTTTACGCTCATAATATTCCGCTCAACAAATACATTCTAATTAGTGTAAGATCTAAGGATCTGCAAAACGGATTGATCAAGCACGAGACGGACGCTTGCTCAAGCAGTCAGGGCACTTTTTCCAGTCTGACAATGTTATGAGTGAGTTGGAAGCTATCTTTGCAGTTTTTTCACAGCTGTGAATATGCCCAAAGTGTGATTCCTTAGTTAAAAGTGATTATTTCGACGAGTGGGAAAGTATAGTTTAGTTTGCCACTGTCAAATTTATCATAAAAAGATTTTAGGACTATAATAAAAATAATTTTCCAAAGAAATTCATTCTAAGATTTAAACTTTTATTTTACCAATTATATCATTCATCGTTTCAATATTAAAATTGAAAATAAAATAAACCGACCAAATGTTTCAAGCTTTACAACTACTTTTTTAATTGTATTTTTATTCCATTTCCACCTTTTACAAAAAAATATTATGATATGTATATTAATTACTGTACTTTCCATTGTTAGGCATTGCATAAAGAATCTGAATCTGCCGTAATCTTGCCGCTAGAGATTAGGAGTTATGAAACAAACAGAGGATGCTTTTAATTTAAATTAATGTCAGGGTAAGGGGGTTTGTGCCCAAGGTCATTGTTTCATATTGTCCGACTTCATTCTTACCCCACGTGGCTTTGGAGAAATGAGTTTGAGAAAAATCTTGAAAGAAACTTAAAGCTGTTACTATCCCCATATTATTAATAAAATATTCAGATACTGTCACACTATGCGAAATAATAACCGCTTGATTTAGTCGTCTTATAAATTTATTTTCCTTCTTGCCCCACGTAACCCGAAGTGGTACTTATATTTTTAGGTGAAAATGGCCTATGATCAATTCAACTACATTCTTGCGTAGAGATTGAAAATTAGAATGTTGTTGATTGCAGATAGTGTTAGAAGCGGGCCCCGAACACGTGTCCCAGCAGAGAGATCGTCCCAAAGAACTGCAGATTTGCACCGCACGGGCCATGCTCACCAACGTCAGGGAATCGCCCAGAGCCAGTAAGATATTTTAATTACCTTTTACATTATAAGATACGAATTTGAATAATAAATAGGGATTTGTAGGTTTCTCATCTTAACCCTGTATAATTTCAAAAAATGATAACAGTGGTGGCTCACTGGCATTGGCTATTTACTGCCGCGCAGCAGGTCCATGGATCGAATCCCGCCGCGGGCTTGAGCTTCACCGCATGGTGGAAGGGCATTTTGCGAACGCCCGCCTGGCTAGCGACCACCCTCAAGTAGAAAATGTGTCGCCAAGCACCTAACGGTAGGTTCCGGCAGCAGTCATTGAGTGCCAGTGAAATTACAGGCACATGAGACTTAACATATATGTCTCAAGGTGACGGGCGCAGTGCAATTCGTGACTTGTGATGAAAAAGCATCTTTTATAGGCAGAGGCTAGTCCGCTTAACATCCGTTTTTTTTATGCCATCGTGGTATAAACACGATGCCCATGTGGTTTTCAGAAGTAACCTCTGTCTATAACAGATGCAGTTTGAAACAAGTGGCGAAATGCACTGCGCCCATAACCCTGAGACATAAAGTTGATAAGTCTCATGTGCCTCTTATTTCACCGGCACTCATACTTATCAAACCGGAACACTGTAATACGAACATCACTGCTTGATAAAAATAGGTATGGAGGCAGTACTTCTCCGGACGAAGTCTTACACAAAGAGATCTACTGCTACAACATTTTCTTTAAACATATTTCATGTATTTTTGCTTCCCTGGCTGCCTCGCTACCGCTTAACGCTGCTCGTAATCTTGAAAGTTATGAAACGCCAATGAACATGATTTTATGAGATACTAAAGTAGTTAAAATATTAAAAATTATGTTTACGTGTTACACATTTAATAAATTCAATTAGTATTGAAAATAAATATATAAAATATACTAAAACATATTCCCGGTAACTTACGTATTAAAAAAAAGTTTGACGTTCTATCAACTAACCAGACCATACAATCTCATAAATAATTATGTGAAATAATGACAGCATGTAATGCAAACAAATAAAACAGATATCTGACATACACACAAAGTCATTGCTCTAACGTATTTTATATTTTGTAGCATAGCACTCAAATTTAGGGATTTCGTTAAATAACAGATGGCGTTGTTATACAATATGGAGAAATTAGTTAATACATAATATGGCAATTGCATTAACTTAAATAAGACATAGGCCAATACCTTAATAAAAAAAAGAACAGGTGTCAGACATTTCCCATGTCATAATTAGGGTTGGAATCACTTATTTAGTGATCGAATGCTAAATTCGAACAAATCAGTAGCAGAATCGTTTAAGTTCTATGAGGGAACATGCGCTCTTTCAATTTTTCTTTTTATGTGATCTTTTAAATATTTTCATTGCTCTCGTTTTAACATTATCATCATTTTCTTCTAATGGTTGCTTGCCATTTAATATTTTATTTACGTCTTTGCAATAATTATGCAAGAGAAATCGTTTACAGAAGTCTAAAAGAAATATTTGTAATTTCCTATTATGTTCAT
Source organism: Plagodis pulveraria (assembly GCA_963890685.1). Classification (NCBI taxonomy): domain Eukaryota; kingdom Metazoa; phylum Arthropoda; class Insecta; order Lepidoptera; family Geometridae; genus Plagodis; species Plagodis pulveraria. The sequence goes on from OY982969.1 coordinate 20,637,632, forward strand.
TGCACCCGATATCATTAAAATGAATTAATATTAAACAAAAGGTTTTTATGTACATTTTCACATGATTTTGATATCAATCATTTTTTATAATTGATAAACGATGTCCTGTATATTTAATACAACATTTGTTATTTTATCGCTGGGTGTGCATAGCCATCCTTGTGTATACTCTCCTCCGTATATAATCAGAATGTCCCAAAGAAAATTTTTCACATTTAGTGCAATCTTAAAAAAAAATATTTTTAGCTTTACGAGCTATGTAACCAGACACGTATGTCAATGCTACCAAAACTCTTGGGTTCTCTTTTTTGAAATGAAATGGAGTGAATTCTATCTCAAGATGGTTCATGACTACTTCCCGGCTGGTATTGTGCTGTGCCTTTTTCCGGTAAAATAAAATGACAAGTAAACATTTGGTATTACGTTATTTATTCTGCGAGCGAGCTGCAAGTAAATGTGATCGTATTGATAGAACCAAATACATATACTTACTTTGAGTACGATCCTCATTGATGTAATTTTTTGCTGGCATTGAGCTTTCAATTAATTGCTCACTTTCAAGTGGAGAAAATCCTGCCAGTGCTACTACTGATTGTGATGTGTTTAGTACTAAAAACGAGTAATTATTTAGCTACGAGGAATTGAATTGATTGGTGTGGGATTGGCGGAGTTTACAGGATTAATTAATTATTTACTTTTTATCCGTTGATACAGAAGAAGAGACCCAACAAATAATTCTCACATCCTAGCGTGTGGGGTGTACATATACATCGTACTGCTACTAAACGCAGATATTTATTAAAATCCGCTGTACAAAAATATACAAAATTTACTTTATGGCAAAAAACACAAATCTGACGTGATTTCAATAAAGAAACAATAGAGGTGTGACTAATATACTCGTAGAAATACGAATATAATACAAGTAAAGAAAAAATATCACGATACATGATAGACTCATATGATTAATATTAAAGGTAAAACTTGCAACGGATAGAAATCAAAATACTCTCCGATGGGAAATTGAGTTTACTAACTGTAACTGGTGTAGTATGTTTAATTTATGTATTGAGAGGTACAACTTCGAGGTGATAAGCCCAGACGAGCCCACCAATGTCCCCACAAACTAAATTTAAATGTTATTCTACCTTGGATTCAAAAAAGGAAAAGGCTTATCAGCAAATTTTTGGTTGCCCGGCTTGTTTTACTTTAAGCTTCTATTAAGAAATAAGAATAATTCAATTCAAATCGAAATATATAATTCACGAAATTTTAGTCTCGTGCATTATTGATGTAATTATATTATCGATTTGAATCGATGGCGAGCATCCCTAATTCCTATAGCCAATTCCTATTTGATTTTGCATCTTGCCGATTTGTTTACTTTCTGTGCCAGGAATTTAAATTTATTTAGTTTAAAGTTAGCTGTGAATGGTGCATTATTTTTATGGTAGCTGTGATCATATAGGGACGTTGTTATGGTGTCATATACGATATTTTTACAATGAGGTGGAAAGATATTTTTTTGTTAAGTATAGTTGCAAGTAGATAATTAGGATAATAAAACATACATAAACTTATAGACTTTTATATTTAGTTATCAAGCTCATTGTAGGTTTTTGACTGGATCTTATTACTGCTTTTACTTTTGATGCTATATGTTTCGACCCGTGGCAGGAAGCATTGGTGATTTGGTCCATATTTAAAAGAGTTAATGATCTTCACGCGTTCCTTGATAGCAATTTATAGGATAACAGGTTAATATTAGACATTAAATATATAGTATATCTATAAAAAACTTATAGATATATCTATATTTAAATAAATAAAGGTACAAATATCAACCATACGTAACTGGGATGAGCATTTATGAAAAATGGATGGCAGCACTGTTTTTTATTTTTTTTATTTTAGTGCCATCTGTTATATACGGACATTACTAACCGTGACGTCATCAAAAAAATCTAATAACACTTAGGGATATCAAGTTTGGTCTCTATTTCAGTATATACAAAGTTACTTTATGCAACTAACACCAAGAAATGTTAAATTTAGTATTATATAAATTTTCTACCACGGCCGTCAGTGTTCCCTTTAAATACAATCAATATTCTCACATTGTTAATATATAAAAAAACAATCAGATCAATATATCAAAAATACGGAAAAGACACATGACATTATCTCTGAACTATTCATAAAACAGTGATATAGGTTGTAAATGTACAAAGAACGTGTTATCTTAGTAATATTTATTATACCAGATAAATATAACAGCAAAATCAAACGTCTCACGTTTTCTGGCAAATCGATTCTGAACTCATCGAAACTATTCGAGACATATTTTTTTGCTCCCTATTTCGGGATATGGTATTGCACGTCTAGTGCATTTGTCAGTGTCATGTATTCGATACATTGCTTGCTCAAAATGTAAAAAGTTCCACTATTATCCGTTAGATGTCACTACGGGTAAAATTAACTCTCGCAAGTATTTCTTTCGCGTAGTATCGTGTATTGACTATGTGAAGTTTGTAACTTTTAACTAGGCTGGAGTCAAATTCAAGTCTAGAGTGAATAGGTGTTTTTTGTATTGAGTGACTCACTTAACGTGTTTGTTACTCATTGAGTTATAGTGCCGGCAAAAACGTATCTTTGTTGAGATTGTATCATTTGTATCTGGATCAGTTCAAAGATTCGAATCAGTAGAGTGCTTCATTTGCATCATTTGCATCAGTGACTCTAAACTCGATTTATTAGCGCAAATAAATTAAATAAACTCCATGAATCGTTTTTATTGACCTTGTTTAAGAAATTGTGTAAAGTATATAATATTGTGTTTATTTTATTAATTTCATTTGTCTGAAGCTTCCATAGAAATCGATTTTCAACAAAAAAACTTTTGTTGAAAATCGATTTTCTATACTAGTTATGTATTTCCAGTTCAACTCAGTTTAGTACTCACTATTTTTATGAAGTAAAAGTCTATTAAACATCTATTTATTAATTAAAAGTGTATACCCGCTTTTTTATGCCTGATAGGTTAGCCTTTGACCACTATCTCACCTGATGGTAAGTGATGATGTGGTCGAAGATGTTGTTCAGGCTAACCTAGAAGTACTGGCTCTCAAGGACAGCTGCTGGAACACACCGTTAGGTGCTTGGCGACAGATTTTCTACTTGAGGGTGTATCACTTAACAGTTTTTACTTATTGTAACACTTAATCGTTTTCTAATACAGCAGAAAATTGCAGACCCAACGTAATCCGGTTTTTTTATCCGCAAACAAAGGTCAACTAAACAAACAATAACAACAGGTCATCTTTCCTTACGCGTAATGCGTGCGTAGGTGAGCTAGTGTTTCCGTCTTTTCAGTCATCCACTAGTAGTGAATAAGTGAGAGAGACGGCGCGGTGGTCGGCGATCTCCGACGCGACCGCGACTGCGCGACCCGACGCGATTCTAACAGTCTATCTCACTCAATCGTGTCAGTGAGCGCCGCGTGCCGATTGAAACCGAGATGCAATTGAGCGAATGATTCATTTGAAGCGATGTTAAGGATTCGAATCAGTGCATCAGCTTAAAGAAACGACTCACTGAGTCGTTTCCGTGAAGAGCGACACACCTCTATTGAGTTATACCATCATGTCGGATTTGTTGTAATTGTTATTTGGTGACTGAGATTAAATCTGAGTCGAGTTGAGGCCCTCGCTCGTAGCACTCAAATTATTTACTTATGTAATGTAAATGAAGGCAAAATTCGAAACTTATAAGAATACAAAGTTTGAGTAATGGAATATAGATAGTAATTTTAACCGGCTTCAATAACGGAGCAGGTTCTCAAATAGACTTTTTTTTGTGTAAGCCTACTTCATGGTATCTCTTTGCAGGGTGTACTGACTTTGATGTTTTTTTTTTACATATAAAGGCTGGTGCTTGCAACGTGGTCCCATTTAAATTTGGTTAAGATCTGACTTATCCCTAATAATGCGTATTTTATGTTGAAAGTCTTTTTTTTTTGTTAGATTTATAATTTTTGTACCGCTACCACAGAGGGAAATTGGCATACTTTTAATTTAGTAATGACAGCAAGTATTTTATTATTATTACACCTGGATTAAGGCCGTTGTCTAAAAAGTGTTCCAAACGAGAGCCATACACAAACTTTTATCTCAGTACAAAGGCAGGCTCGGTTGAGTTTGTATTAAAGAGAATTTCATAAGCTCGATTTGTATTAGAGCTGGAAGACATTATGGGGGCTATATAGATATGTTTAAGAAGCAGTGATGGCGCAGTTGCATTGGCTATGGCCTTGAGCTTTAGCTTGAGCCGCGCGCTTGAGCTTCACCGTATGGTGGAAGGGCATTTTACGAATGCCCGTCTGCCTAGCGACCAACCTCGAGTAGAAAATCTGTCGCGAACCATCTAACGGTGTGTTCCAGCAGCTGTCCTCTCGAGAAAGTGTTTTTTTTATGCATGATAGGTTAACCTTTACCACTATCTCAACTGATGGTAAGTGATGATGTGGTCGAAGATGTTGTTCAGGCTAACCTGGAAGTACTGGCTCTCAAGGATAGCTGCCGTAACACACCGTTAGGTGTTTGGCGACAGATTTTCTACGTGGTAGTAAGGGCATTCGTAAAATGCCCTACCACCATGCAAAATACAGGCAATTGAGGCTTAACAACTATGTCTAAAAGTGACGGGCGCAGATAGGTAGAGGTTAGTCTGCTTAACATCAGGTGGGCCTCTCAATAAGACTTCTTAACAGTGTCCCTTAGATGCTAACTCTAATATTACACGTGTAGAGTCAACACGATATGAGTAACTCAGGCTCAGCATCCGTGGACTTTGTTACGGTGCACTTGGATCCAGTCAATGCAGCTTAACTGGTAATAAAAAAAACGGTTTTGCGGTTTCTTTTATGCTACTACATAATCGATTTATAAAAACAATATCTTAGTTTTTAAAAGTATTCCCATGGCAATAAAAACAAATATTTTTAAAATATTTTATGAAAACATCAAATTAATATTTTAATAAAACACTTAAAAGATACAAAAATATGTCTAGTGACAATTCCGCCTAATTTTCCTGTTAAGCCGACGTGACGTCACAAACGCCACGCAGCCAAACCTGAAGAATTTTCGACGCGTTTCGCTTCTACACAAAGCATCCTCAGGAGGTCTTGACTCTACGAGCGTACGATCGAGATGTTTGATGTTTTCATAAAATATTTTAAAAATATTTGTTACTATTAAATATGGTTTTCCGCAAAGTAACGCCTGAATCTATTTATTATGCCCATGGCACTTGTCAATTACTGAAAGTACCATCTTCTAAGTGCTACTGGTAGCAGTAGATAATTTGGTGCCTATTGTGCAGCAAAACTCAACCGTCGTCGACTTTAGTGTATGTGATAATATAAGAAAGAGCCTTAAAATCTGTTATGTAATAAGTCTACATCATACATAATATGAAGTAATGACCGCCAAGCGGTAACAGCTATGGACTGCCGTGCCACAGGTCCACGGTTCGATCCCCATCGCCAGATTGAGCTTCACCGCATGGTAGGAGTGCATTTCGCGAATGCTCGCCTGGCTAGCTACCACCGTCAAGTAGAAAATTTGTCACCAAGCTAACAGGGTGTTCCGGCAGCAGTCCCTGAGAGTCAGTAAAATTACAGGCACATGAGACTTAACAACTGTATGTCTCAGTGTGACGGGCGCAGTGCAATTAGTCACTTGTGTCGAAATGCATCTGTTATCAACAGAGCAAAGGTTATCGCTCAACATCAGGTTAGGCCTCGTGCTTGTTATGTCACAAACTCATAAAAAAGATAAAGTAATGGAAATACCAAAAAGTAACGATTTTACGTAATTTTATAGATACTGCGGGAACCAGAGCAGATTTAGCGTCGATAATATCAGCTTTAAGAAGATCAGCACCACTTAGAGGCCAGTTCCCGTGTGCTGAGGACGATATAGACCCCATAAACGAACAGTTCGTCTTGCATGCTGACAGTAAGTATGTTTATTACAACGAATAAATATGTAAAGAGATGTAAGTCAAACTCAAAAACAGCAGAACGCAAACCTTACCGCAGCGGGCGCGGTTTAAAAAGTGTACCGTGCGGCGCAACATTTGCGTATGGGACCTACGCAAATACCTCCTTATTATAACTTTTCATTTTTGTTGATAATTAGCTGCTATTATAACGCATACTCTGTAAAAATTCAATAGCTTACTTACCTATTACGATTTAAAATATATAGCATTATAAGTACATACTAATTCACTCACGAAGGCGCGCCCCTCCACATTAAACTATTGATGCACATTTGTGCTGGTAGGCCTCGTTTATACACAACTTTTTAGTGTGGGTGTAAGTGCTAATCGTACAAAATCATCATCGGAACGTACACTGTTCATTGCCATAATTGGTTATTCCCACGCTTGGCAGACGTCTTGGGGATTGCAGTAGAAGTTATCGGTTCTTCAGGCGCTGCTTCCCATCTTGGTATTTTTCCCGTCGCCTATTACGACACCCGTGCGTAAAATGAGATTGAATAAATGGACGGAACTCCTCGGGGAACCCTACAGTAAAACAATACTACATAAAACATGATCGCATATGTAGGCGCCAGTAGTAACTACAATCAGAAAATACGGAGACGCACTCCTTTGGGTGCACTGCATAGACTTAGTAATCGATTCCCTTTTGTATTATACGTAATCCCATAATAGTAGTTAATACCCTCTATTATATGACATTTGCATAAACAAATGTCATATAATAGAGGGTATTAAAACATGAGTGTAGTTTTTTGAAAAAAGTCGCAGGCGCGTTTTAATATAAGATTACACGAGTGTTTTAATACCTAGTAATATGCAGTTGCATACACTACTTTATTTAATCTCATGGCTATAGGTAGCTACATTAAATAAAAATTTTATCCAACAAAATATTACTTAAATTCATATGTACGAAATAGCGCCAAAATGGAAAAACTCTTTAATAGGTCTATGGCTCGGAACCAGCGCTCACCACAAATAATGTGTACTTGAAACCTCCTTGGTCGGGACACATTGTACTTTAATAATTTAAAAATTGTTTTAAAGCATTGTTTTGTTTGGAGAATAATGCTTTAATTTAACTTTTTAATTTTTATAAAGTGGTATGTAAATAAAATATGCCAATAAAAGTCTGTATTTCATTTCATAATTAGAATATTACCGAATGAGATTATATAAAGGAGTTTATAATAGCGCCCTCTGTTGGACAGACCTGGACGACATAGAGCGAGGCACCGCGATAACGGCGGAGCTGCTGTGGCGCGAGAACAGGTCGGTGTGGTGCGCGCGGGTCGAGCCGCTCTGGTGCGACTTCTGCGGCGCGCGCGCTACCAACTACAAACCTGCGCCGCTGTTGGACGCCACGCCGCTCACCGCCTGGGTAATATACTTTACTTCTTTCACCAGGTTGCCCAAGTTGTGCCAGTGCGAGGTAGGAAATGTCGTGAAAATATCAAGGTTCATCGGACATCGACATGAAATTGATGTAACATCATGCTTTGTCGGGGAGGTCCGATGATGAAATTGAGCTGCTGGTAGTAAATCGAACAGTTCCTCGGAACACTCCCCGTGGTAGATACGGTAAATGGTCCAACATCTCTACGCAGTGCCAAAGGGTCGAGCTGACCGGAGAGATATTGATGGTCGACGATTCGAGTCGCTCTGCGTTGAATGCGGTCAAATGAGGAAGGTACTGGGGAGCTCCCACCCAGAGGTGAGAGCAGTACTCCACGTGAGACCGAACCTGAGCCTTATAAGCCTTACTTTTAAAAATTACATTTTTGCATTGAGCCACGGTACCATGATGGCCCAAATTGATGGAGCATATCCCAGCCCGAGGGACGTGGATTAGAATCCCGTACTACATTTTTCTTATCTTATCTATCATATGTTATCTTATTTTCATATACATATAAGAAAGTTTTATCCTTTATGGTATTATGTTTTATTCCAAAACCTTTTATACTATTATCCAAGAAATAACTTTTCCACAGCTCTGCTTTGAAGAAGGCTTCTCCAAGATGTTCGTGGTGGCTCGAACATGCGGCCTGGCCGGCCTTCAGCTCAACCACTACCAAATGTTGTTCCTGATGAGACAGTTGGAGAGGATATCCGAGATGATGGCGTGGTTAGCGCACGACGCGGCCAGACAACCTGATGCAGACGAGGGGTGAGTTAACAAAACCTTACCCATTGAAGGGTGTGCAATAAACCCCAAGCTTGACAGGCATCTTGGAATCGCAGTAAAAGATAACAATTCTTCAGATAGCGCAGCTGCCCATCATGTCGCTTTTATACCACACCCACAAGCATTTCTAGTCAAAGTCAAAATCATTTACTCAGTTTAGGCGTCTACGACGTTATTATGAAAGTCAACTACAAAATTTTAGTATTGAAATATTCTACATTGTACTGCTACGTTCAGCAAAAAAATGTATGGAGCCACTGCGAGAAGAATGGGCAAGAAACTCGGGGCCATTCTTTTAAACGTCTATTAACAATGTGTTACATACTATATAATAAAATTATTACAATATATGTTTATGTAAGTGACAGAGGCGAAACAGTCCAAGCATTTTTGTCGTTGGAGTAATCACAAACTGTGTAGTAGGGTTTCTCAATCAAAATGTTTTTCACATGCAACTTAATTTTCCTTATGTGAGCGTTATAATATGTTTGGGAATTTTATTATAAATTCGCACACATAATTGTGTGAGAAGAATACCTTTAATTTGTCTTTGCTAGTATCGAACCTGTCACCACTATTTTATCTTTATTCCTAGTGTTTTATCGTGATTGTCACTGTTATCTTTAAATTTACTCACATTTTAACAAACATACATAATATTTTCAAAAATATACAAACTCAGTAAAGTTAAAATATCAATTTCTTTAAAAATATCTTTCAGAGATTCCCTAGGATCCATTTCATATATGGCTCGAATTGCACGCTTTTTAAAGATAAATATTGTCTCTACCTCAGCATCAGCTCCCCAAATCAATACACCATACGACATAATACTGTGAAAGTACGCGAAATTAACTAGCCTAGCAGTAGCTACGTCTGTTAGCTGTCTTATCCTAAGAACTGCATATGCAGCAGAACTAAGTCTTCCGGATAGATCATGTATATGTGGATCCCACTGTAAAGTTGAATCCATTTTGATTCCCAGGAAGACTGTCACATTGTCAATAGAGAGTTTATACATGCTCACTTTTTGGTTCAACATAAGTTACATTTGGTAAAGAACATTAATATTTGATCTTTCTTGAATTTAAGAGAAGATTAGTAGCGGCGAACTATTTATAGATCATAGATAACAGATTATTTACATGAATGAGTTCACTTTCTTTCCTATGTACTTTAAAAATTAGAGAGAGCAAGCACCCCATGGGTGATTGAGTTAACTTCTGCTGTTTCTAAAAGATAAAGTACCTATTGCACGTTAACCATCGATATACGAATCGCAAAAGATGTGGAAACCCGACTGATTATGTTATTGGCATTTTGTACGAGTCTTCCACTGCAATATTGTATATTGTGTCCAAAGAAGTATTTCGTTGATAAAAGCATAACTGCTATTTGGGAAGTAAGGTACGTCAGAAATCAGGACGTAATTGACCCCCCGTACGTAGTCACGTAAATATGCGCTGTTTGCACGCAAACGTTCGTTACGTACCAAACTTAGACCACGATAGCAATTATGATGTCAACTTATGCACGGACCTCAGCGCGTAACTGACCAGTTACGCGCTGAGGTCCGTGCTCGCCACTTCGCGCAATCGTGACTCCCAGACGAAGGACTTCAAAACAGTCCGAAACTGGTCGGAATCTTTCCGGTAAATATAATGCGGGTCCTAACCGGTTCCTAATAAGTTAATATGGATAAAACTCGCGATAGTTTTCAAAATTATGATGTCATCTATGACGTCAGCTCTGGCTGCATAAAACGAACACAGAAAACAGGTAGAGCAACGTGTGCACAAACTCAAATTGTGACGGATAAATGAGGAGATTTTTGTAGTTGTCACAAACTCAAATTTTGACAGATAAATGAGGAGATTTTTGTTGTTGTCGTTAGAATTTTATACGTAAAACAATATTGTTCACAATAAAATGCCTTGAAATGAAATACAGAAGTAGTTCATCACGTCGTTAATAAAGATAAGGTTATTTTGAGTTAATTGCGAAGAAGCCAATAGACGGTTAGCAGATTTTATATGCGCGGCTGCTAATCGGTTTACATCGTGTGCGCGCAAACAGTGCATATTATCGTATTTCCAATATGAACCGAGCGTTTGCAATGTATTGAGCGACAGCAGTGTTTGCATGAATTAAACCGTAGTGAACGTCCCGTGGGGTGCCGGGCTAGAATGTCAACCCCTCATCTATACCCGTGGGTGTCGTAAGAGGCGACTAAGGGTAACACACCAGAAGGTGGGCAGCAACGCTTTCTGTGGAACTGATATCTCACACTGCGATCTCCAAGACGCCTGCCAAGCGTGGGGATTATGGCAAACCCGCCCGTTATGGGGGAGGCTGTGTGCCTGACTGTGAGACTAAGAACTCCAATAAAGTTGCAAATTGATCGAGGCAATTACCGGTAAATATCACATGAGCCTAACCGGTTCCTTAATTATAATAAATGGATTTTAATAAAGCTTTGTACATATATTCCTGAACAATCGGATTAGAACTTATCAAGAGTTATAACGATTTGCTTAGGAGTTCTGGAAGGAGTGCTATATCACCGGTTTTCATGCTGACGTAGCCCCGGGAGGAAGTCAGTAATAATGAAGAACAAACTCGCGCCAGTTTTCAAAAATAATTCGTCCTATGTTGTTTTAGGACGATAGTAGTAGGCGTTGTGGTGCCAGCCGTGGAGTTGACATTCGTCCTTCCGTCCAACTGTCCCGGACAGGAGTCTTCCAGAGATCTGGACAGTGTTCCCTTGGACTCTTCCAGTTTGCAGGATCTGAAGTTGGGTAAGTGATGAAATATATTCAATGCAGTAGTAGGCGCCCAATGAGTCTGACCGGTGCCGCTGTCTATAGATATCGTATATAAAATATACGAAATCTATTTCCATGGCACCGATGGAAATAGATTTCGTATATTTTAGAGTTGTTTATTTGTACCGTTGCGTCCTTGTAGGCCCTTTACCACGAAATTCTAGCGATACGAGTTTAGCAATAGTTTGTCTGTTAAACTATAGAATAAGCGATAGACGCAATGTATTTTGTCGTAAGATCGTGCTGAAGGCCAGCGAATGACCTCTATTGCCATGCTATTTGACACCGACTATAGAAGATTTGCACTCGGGCCCTAAGAAACATAAGGTATCCGCAAATCAACCCGTTCAACTGCATTCCCGGTGGCATGCAATGTGGAAATCATGTACAGTTGAGCATTTTTGCGGGAATGAAGTCGTATTGCCTATATTTTTGCCCTTTTGAAGCGATAATAGCCAAGCGGTAATAGCTATGATTCCGCAGGTCAATGGTTTGATTCCCACCGCCGTTTGTTGAAGGACGTTTTGCGTATACTCGCCTGGCTAGCTACCACCCTAAAATATAAAATCAGTCGCCCTAACAGTGTATTCGGCAGCAATCATTGAGACCAGTAAAATTACAGGCAAATGAGGCTTAAAATCTGTAAATCTCATGGTGACGAGCGCAGTGCAGCTCGTAATTAGTTTGTGACGAAATGCATTTTTACAGGCAGAGGTTACCGCTTAACATCAGGTGAGCCTAGTGTTTTATCCTTCAAAATACAATAAAACAAATCCTAGGTCTTAAAATTATTGTAATAATTGCTTTGTTTTATAAAAAGTTGAGACTAAAACGGATCAAAACTACATAATCGTTATTCGTCTCTTCGCGCCTTCATCTACGTAATGATTCCTTAACTCCTGGCGTCTCAGTCGAACTGGAGAAAAAGAAAATTTGAGTCATATCAAGCATACAAAAGACTTTCATTTCAATGACCTAAGGGTATGCGATTGACAGCAAACCCTTAGTATTATAACCGTTATTTTGAAGCAATGATAGCCGAGCGGTAATAGCTATGGACTGCCGTGCCGCAGGTCCCTGGTTCGATCCCCACCGCCGGCTTGAGCTTCACCGCATGGTGGTAGGGCATTTTGCGATTGCCCGCCTGGCTAGCTACCACCCTTAAGTAGAAAATCCAGTGAAGTGAGAGAGCCAGTGAAATTACAGGCACATGAGACGTCTCAACGTGACGGGCGCAGTGCACTTCATGACTTGTAATGAAATGCATCTGTCATAGGCAGAGGTTAGTCCACTTAACATCAGGTTCCGTCACAATAAAAAAAAACAACAGATGTTAAGACAGTACCGATACCCATCTAGAAACAACTGCCAATCCTGAGGTCTACAGAGTTAGCATCCTCTTCTCTATGAGGCAGAGTAACAATCAAATGTAATTATTTAATTAAATATGTCTTCATCAAATTGACACAGGTTCAGAAGCAACAATGGCGCCGTCCATACATGATCGCGACAGTGGAGTCCTGGCGACTTCTTTAGACGTCTGTCCACTGTCACAGCCGCTGTCTCATTCACAACCACCCATGTCTCTACCGATGCCGATGGAACACGTTCATCAAACGCCACCCAGCCCTGGACTTGGATTTGGGGGTATTAAACCTGTTTAATATTGTTTTGTTTGCAGTAATGCCTGCTTGGCGAATTACATTACAAAATTACTATAGATAAAATTATAGTCATGTGCGGGATTAGAACCCAAAAATTAGAGTTATGAGTCATTGTGTCATGTTAGCTCATTAGGTTAGAGCATAACCCGGCTAAAGGGGTGGATAGACGTGGGTTCGAATCCCGCACATGACTATAATTTTTCTTTCGTAAATTTGTAAGGTATTGAACCTTGCTTGTCTATAGATATTCAAATGCTATAGGTTTGGGCCAATAATGGCGCTGTTGTAACAAGTATTCTTTGGCAACGTCTAAACGGAACAAGAGCACCTTAAAAAATGATTGGCCACCTTTTACGACATGACAACTTAATAAAATAACTTAATCGTAGGGAAAAAACAAGGAAAGAGAGGAAGGAGTAGGCCACGGATAAGCTACACGAGACGAATAAAACAACAAGTTAATGTCATGTCGTACAAAACGGTAAAAAGGGTCGTCGTAAATATATCAAAATGGAGAAGATTGCATCAGTTGCAGCGACAAGAGTTTAAGTCTTAAATTGTAATAATAATAATTTTATTTGGATTAAGGAATTAAGGTGCTCTTTTGCATCAAAGTGTAAATGTTTCGGTTAATTCTTATACCAGTACGATAGCGGCATATAAATGAGGGAAAACGCGCGATATTTCACCATAGGAGTGTAAGAGACAAGAAATTGATATTCGCGTCTCGTGTTTTACGTCGTAGAACTACATGGTACATATAGCCATATCAACGAGATTCCATATTCTTCATACCAAATTATAACGTGCAGGACATTTGCTAGAGATTTTTTTATAAAGTTAGTACATAATAAGCTAAAACATACGTTTGGCCACTTATTCTAGGCCATATATATTCTGAAAACATAAATACTTTGTTAGGCAAATTCACTGTCATAATTGGTTACTATTTTCCTCCCAGGTTTCACGTCGATGCGTCGCGGGTTCAGTTCCCTAGTGACGTCGATAGACAGCGCGTTGACGCGCGACGACGGGCGCAGCGACGCCGCCTCCACGGCGAGCTCCGACTCGGAGCGTTACGTCGTGGTGGGACTCGCCGCTGAATCGCCTGACGACGCCGATATGGCCTTCCGGTAACCTACCCTACATTATACAACATTTTCCACAAGGCTCCTCTGTGTGACATATATATATTGAAGCGCTCGTAGCGAAGTTTGCTTAGCCGTTCTTAACCGATCAGCTGAGTTACGCAACGTCCGCTGCGATCATGAGTTGGATGGGTGACCACTAGTGACATCACTACTGAGCGTGCACGTGCTTCGGAAGGCACGTGAAGTCTTCGCTCCCGGTTGTTGTCTTAGGATGGCAGTCGTTACAGCATGGTGGTAGGGCATTTTGCATGCCCGCCTGGCTAGCTACCACCCTCAAGTAGAAAATCTGTCGCCAAGCACCTAACGGTGTGTTCCGGCAGCTGTCCTTGAGAGCCAGGACTTCTAGGTTAGCCTGAACAACATCTTCGACCACATCATCACTTACCATCAGGTGAGATAGTGGTCAAAGGCTAACCTATCAGGCATAAAAAAAAAACACCTTTCACAAGGTTTCCCAGTGTGACTTATACAGGGTTATTGGTAAAATTCTAACAACCTCCTAGGGTTGACTTCTGCTAGTCCTAACAAACATATTAAGGTGATTTGTTTTTGTTTAGAATTGGGTTTTTTTACTGCCTGCTCCGAGCTCAGAGCGCCGGCCGCGGCAACACTGGACCGCGCCGTGGTCCTTTGTATATAGTTTTGAATATATACATCGAGCAAAGTAATAAAAAATATGAAATAATACATTGGTACAAGAGACTTTTGACATCAGGTAGTCCTCTTATTGCTTATTCAGTCAAAAACATAAATTAAAAAAAAAAAAACATTTTTTACCCTAAGAGGTTCTTACTAATAAACCTGTATATTTTGAAGCGCTCGTAGATTTGAATGAAAAATTATTTATTTGTCAAAAAGTAGATTATCTACGATGTATTTGAGTATTGAGTTTAGTTCTGTTGCAGTGATGTTAACTCTGGTTTTCTAACAGATGGCGTTAGTAGTAAAAAATTAAAAAACATTTTTTACCCTAAGAGGTTCTTACTAATAAACCTGTATATTTTGAAGCGCTCGTAGATTTGAATGAAAAATTATTTATTTATATGTGTAAAAGTAGATTATCTACGATGTATTTGAGTATTGAGTTTAGTTCTGTTGCAGTGATGTTAACTCTGGTTTTCTAACAGATGGCGTTAGTAGTATATATAACATTCAATAACATTCTATCCAATGAATATAAAATTGTTAATGTACATTTTTTTAATGGTTATAAAATTATATTTTTGGCAGATAACACATCTAGATATGAAATTAAATCAATTTGTTAAAGCACAAATCTATAGGTTTGATAGTTTTTAGTAAAGTGTGCCATAAAATAGATAGATAGATAATTCTTTATTGTTACACCACTTAATATACAAAAATAACATAAAAGTAAAAGAAAGCTTAAAATAAAGTGTTACAATACATGGGCAAATAAAATACTCAAGTTGTGGGATAGGAATTGTATGGGTATTATATTATAGGTTTCAATATTGCTATGTTTGTAATAACGCCTGCTATGCAGATTACATAATAAAATAACAAATATACGAGAAAAACATTTTTTTTTTCCTTGCCTATATTTCTAATTTTGTAATATATATGATCTTGTTATGTCAGTATTTAAAAGTTTCCAGCATGTTCTGCCTTGCGGCGTACAAATTTTAAATTTATAGAATGTTACAGTAAAATAAAATATCTAAAAACTAATGAGAAGCAATACAATGTCAAAAAATATAAACATTATTTAAACGGTTTAAATCGCCTAAATATATCATTATTTTTGTCCCGATGTTTCAAACACTTAGCAGTGATCGTGGTCACTGGGTGACTTTAAAGTTGTTGAATTACTATGTGTAATAATCGTGAAAACCTAAGAGAAAATGTAAACATTATTGAAATATATTTATTAAATTATAAAGCAGTACGTCATGAAACTAATTAAAGTAAATCAATTAAATTACAAATTACTTTATTTGTACATGTAGAAAAGTCGTCAATGGAATAAAATTAATAGTGTAATAGCCAAGTATGCAATTTTGATTTAAATTTACTTAACGGGTAAGTCTCTAATGTCTACTGGGATTTTATTGTACATTTTTAATGCCATACAATATGTATTATTTTGAAATAATACTAAGTTAGATTTAGGCATTACACAATTTTTCCTATCTCGAGTTGTTGGCTTAGCCGTTCTTAACCAATCAGCCAAGAAATGCTATGTGCACTGCAGTCATGAGTTGGATGGGTGGTCGCTAGTAGCACATTACTACTGAGTGCTTCTGGGGGCAAGCTAAGCCGTCGGTCCCGGTTGTTTTCTTATGATGGCAATCGTTTAACATGGTGATAGCAGCGGGAATTTCGTCTGGCTAGCTACCACCCTCAAGTAGAAAATCTGTTGCCAAGCCCCTAACGGTATGTTCCGGCAACTGTATTTGAGAGCCAATAATTCTAGATTAGCCTAAACAACATCTTCGACCGCATCATCACTTACCATGAGGTGAGATAGTGGTCAAAGGCTAAACTTTATAAAGAATATTTTTTTACACTGATAGGTTAGTTGTTGACCTCAATCTGATAATGTGGTCGAAGTTTTTAAACGACTTTGCCTAGAATGTGAACTGGTTCTCCGAACAAACCTAAAAGTGTTTGTTGACATTTTCTGGTCAAGAATGGAAGCTAAACAGGAAGGCATTCACAAAATGCCCTACCGCCATACTAGAACCACTGCCATCCTAAGCCAACGACCAGGACCGACGGCTTAACGTGCCCTCCGGAGCAATGAAACGCTCAATATTAAATGCGACTCGCGGTCACATATATCACGTCTGATTGAATATTCGTTGTACAGAGAGTTCGAGCACGGACGAGCGTCGAGCGGCGTGGAGGTGGCGGCAGAGGTGGTGGAGGGAAGGTCTTCCTCACCCAGCGACCACTCCGTCACCAGCTCTTGTCGGAGAAGGGATGTTGTGAGTTAACAATGCTAAACTATGTTCTGGACTGGAAGAATATGAATAGGGGGAAAGTCAAACTTTTTAAATACAACTTACATTATGTTCTTTTTAGTAAAAAAAACAAAAATTGAAAAAATATACTCATCATGACGATTCCAATGAGCCCAAACTCGATGAGGTTGTGTGGTTTCATTGCGAAGTTCCTTTGGCCACCTTCCAGCTCCATCATCAGATCAACACCATGTCATCGTAATATTGCATTGTCACGCAATTTGCACATGTATGCAAAATTCCAGCTCTTTCGGTAACCGGGAAGTGGATCAAATTTAATTTGCATGATTTGATGACAAACATCGGGACAGGTGAAACTAAATAAAACCTTGTAATAAAAATAGTCTTGTTTGTAGTACAACGTAAGTTGAATTGCACCATCCCCATACGATGTTTGAGAACGAGAGGACAAATTAGAGTTATGAGTCATATGTCATGTTAGCTTAACGGTCAGAAAAACAAAAATTATTATCCCGTATTAATATTACCCCGGCTATAGGGGTGGATGGCGCGGGTTCGCATCCCGCACATATTTTGTAATGTCATATGAAGTTCAATAATGAACAAATTTTATTTATCTTTGTTGTATTACTTAGTTTTTATATTTTTTCGTGTACGTCTTCCTCGGTTTGTATTTTTTTTCTTGCAGTGGACTGTTGAAGCCATTGTGGCACGAAATGAAGATTGTTCTCGATTTGTCGTAATGTGTGTGGTAGATGGAAATGTGGATTGAACGGAATCGTTGATCGCATTCGACTTAGTAAGTTGTGTGGGACTAATTAGACACCCTAAGTATAATCTTCCTATTATCCAGATATCGACATCAACATGGCGGCTAAACAATATTCACATAGTCCAACAGAGCGGCAATGGCAAGTCTTGCCTGAGGCTCGTAGCGGACGATCTCAAGAGCGACGAGTGCACCGCTATACCCTGGGATGAGTTCCAGGTGAGGATGGTTCATTAGTACAGTAGGACATGGGGCTGTTGAATTTTAAAGTATGGTAACAAGACATGAATCTAATGCTACGAGTAAATATGTAAATCAAGCTCTAAAGCAGCTCAACGCAATATTACAGCGGCGGGCGTGGTTTAAAAAGTGTACCGTGTTGCAACAACATTACCTCGACGCGACCAATCGTATGCGATCATTTCTAAACCGCAAATCAATTGACCAATCCAATTGAATTTGGGTGATTGTGTGTTTTTATTAATTGTGAAGAAGTAATTCCGAAATCAAAGCGGTAATGAGAGTACATTTCTTTACATATTTATTCGTAGATCAAATGTAAGAAAACTTATATAAAATTCAATTATCAAATCTATAGTGAAAACTTTCGTCAATTAACTCCGAAGTGGCAGCGGCCAAGTATTACTGTCAAACAATTTTCGACTCTGTATCTATCACTACAATGTATATAATAGTATGAAAAAAATTAGGGCGACAGGCAACCGCATGAAATATGCAAGTATTTCAAGATACTATGATTACTATGCATTTTACGATACTATGCATTTTATGAACACAGATAAAGTCGAAAATATTTTGACAACAAAACTACCGGTTGCTGTCATTTCGGTGGAAATCGAGCTTAAGAGTATGCCTTAGGAGGGTTGGCGTGGGACAGGCTTTTGCGACTGATCATATTACTTTGCTTTGTTGGAGAAAATATTGAACCAACTCCAGAAGCGTGCGATAGGAGAAGGCGATAATTATTCATAAATTAAATTTTGTATGATATTATGGTGATGATCTTCACCGGAAGTCAACAAAAATTATAATTTTTTACCCAAGGAATTGCGTAATCGTCGTAGTAAGATTCGTGGTTTCCCTCTGACTTTTGTTAGGTAAAACTGATACCTAATAAACTTCTCACTAGCGTGTTTTTTTTTATGCCTGACAGCTTAGCCTTTGACCACTCACCTCACCTGATGGTAAGTGATGATGTGGTCGAAGATGTTGTTCAGGAATTCCTAGAATTTTACTGGCTCTGAAGGGCAGCTGCCGGAACACACCGTTAGGTGCTTGCCGACAGATTTAGCCAGGCGGGCATTCGCAAAATGCCCTACCACCATGCAATGTGTTTCTAAAATAATACTCCTTATAAGTCTAGTGAACATAGGGCCTAACAATTGTAGAATCAAATACTATATAAGTGTTAGGGATTTGATAAAATATACAGTTGTGTTGACAATTTTATACCTTTCAAGACCCATATAACTATTTCGTTCTAAAAACTGATATTATTTTTGTCTATGACGTTCGTTTTACATGTTTTCAGTTCCTTACTATCTCTCATGTTTTAGTCCTTAAAATCACACAGGCATGGCATGTGGCCTCATTAGCAATAATGTAAAATTATCAATATAATTCCATACATGGTAAAAATTAAATTATATTAGAGACAGAAATAGAAAAAAAACATTACTACAAAAAGATCTTTTGTAATCTTTGATAACTCTCACCAACTGAAAACACACATTTTCTAATATTGAATTGTTTTAAGTTAAAAACATTGTTTGGAAAATTCCAACACCATTTTTCCTATTAACATCTCACGTCTAAAGCGTGCCACTATCCAAACGTGGTCATAATATTAAGAGATCATAAATATGTTTATCAATTTCTTATAGGTTTTTTTAACTAAATTAGTTAAGTTGTAAACTCTTGCCTATGACGAGAAATTCAATATTTAAACAGTTTTATCGCGCTTGTTGCTAAGTTTGGTAGCCATTATATATGATTATGGTATTTGCGCGTTTAAAATATTTTGATAAGTGATTGAACACCAATGAACGTGAACACTCGAAAACGTTTAAAATTTTGACTACCCGTAATTAACAAAAGTAATCAATTTGATTTAAAAGATATATTGTACCAAACACTCGCGGAATCTCGCTTATTACGTGATCAAATACAATAGTTAGACTACAAGGCGACAAATCTACAAAAAAAATTTGAATTTCCTGCTATAGAAATCAGTCCACATCCGCCTGAAGAACGCTCAGGACCGCCCAATTACCTTAATATTTTACTAATTTACTCCCTAAATTGTGCATGCGAAAGCCTTGACAATTGTTTTAAAAGACAATATAAATACAATTGAAATTGTTTGCCTTTTTCTGTATAAAACGAAACTCACAGCTTCAGTACTTAAAACTACAAATGCTAATATTGTTAACGCTTCCGCATACATACAACAATCTCGATACAATACCCACAACTTGGTAGAATCTCCATTAATCTGCATGGTCGCCCGTTCATCACATACCCCATCGTATCTCGTTCCGCGTAAGGTCTATATTGCTGTAACGAATTGACGACAAGTGCATCCGATTTTATTCTCTAACTATATGTGTCTATGTGTGTTTTTTTTTTCTCTATGGCATATCCCGCCCGCTCGGCTATCGTGAACAGAAACGGCTGAAGGTATTATTGGACGGTCTTATGGACCGTTTGTAAACCAACGTAGTGGTATCATTTTGTTGAGTGCCGATTAGATGTAGAGGTTGTGTCGTAGCCAAGGGGGTTTGTCTGTGTATGAGTGAATGAGACAAAAGATATTTCTGTCACATACTACTTAATTAATTTTTAATATATTTCAATATAAAAACATTAGCTGAAGTAAAATAATACTTGCCAAGTTCAAGAATTAAATAAATTTGTACATAAGTTTTACAAGCAAAGAATCCTAAATGTCAGTGTCACAATTTAATACTAGTGATGTGAAATATCTTTACAAATGCTTTATCTGTGTTATTCACATTATAACTGCCATGTTAGTTGCACCAACGCCATCTAGAGTAGAGGTTTATGTTACACTCCCGATACAAAAGAGAAAAGCGAATTCGCTATCACCTTCATTTGGAAACTTTGGAGCTAAAAAGCCTCTTTTCAACTTATCGGTATGTTAATCAAAAACAAATTTCCAGACCTTGCTAAAATACATAACTAACATTTCCATCCCGCTAGTTCATGAAACTCTTGTTAAATAATGGGGTATTATGCTCGGACTGACGGTCTCTAGTAATAAAATAATACATGGAAAAACTAGGAGTACCCTCTAATGATCCTGGTTTTTATTCTAAATAATCCCACCGCGCTGTTAGTTATGTGGTTCGTCGTATATTATGTCATGTTGCATTATTCCAAACGGGTATAGGTAGCCAAGCTTGGGGATTATGGCAAACCCCTCCCTTTCAGCAGTGGACAATCCGGCTGATACAGTACGTATAGGCACTTAATCGGCTACTTTTCACCAGGCATAGTTCCAGGCTCTGGACTGCAAGTGAAAATGTTTTTGCCAGAAAAATCCAATAAATATTCAGGGAACAATCCCAGGATTTTAAAATTCAGACAGCCATTGGTATATTTTATCTACCAGATTTATTTGAGACATCTAACTTATTGAGGGACTTTAGTAGTAATTTTTTGTTTCATATTTGAACCTAAAGTAGCTGATAACGCATTTAACCTATACTATGTTGATATACTGTAAACTACCCCACAAGACCATAAACATGCACTGCATAGCACGCTCAGTTGCCTCTCAAAAACTATTTATTCAGTGACGTTTTCTTTGGAAAAAATAAAGCTTCCGATTAATACTTTAAACATTTGTGGTGTGTCACATATGATAAGCATGGCTTAAACGCTTCAATAGTTTATGGGAAACGGTTGGCTTATGCACAATAAAAAATGATTATGCCATCGAAAGCCGCCATTCTAAAGCTCGTATTAATAAACAACAAACAATCTCAAAATTGAGAACAATCTTAAGTTGCAGTTTTTGACAGATGTTCCATACATTAAACATCAAAACTGCATCTTAAGATCGATCGCAAATATCGAGTTGCATTTATTAAAGCGAGCCTAAGTGTTAAATGGACTAAAAGGGACTCCTAAAATGCGGTGTAATCCAATTGATGCAATTTTAGACGCGTTTCGCTTCTTCACGAAGTATCTTGTGAAGTTTCGATCTTAGAAAGTCAGCATAATTATTTTACCTTTTTTGTAACCAATTTTCAAAATTTTAAGTCTGATTTATGACACTATATATTGTATCATTAATTGTTATCGCAAGATCACCAGGAAATTGTTTTTTATTTGCTGATAGGCTAGACTTTGACCCCTTTTTCACCTCCTTGTAAGCGATGACGTGGTGGGAAATGTTATTCAGATTACGCCTAGGACGCTAATTGGCTCTCAAGAACAGCTGCCGTAAAACACAATCTTGAGCAAAACTTGAGCAAGCCAGGCGAGTATTCGCAAAATACCCTACCACAATGCGAAGGAAAGAATATCCATATAGTTTTAAAAGCTCTAAATATGGATAAAGCTTAACACAACACTGCTTTTGCGAAAACTGCAAATAATAAACTGCATTTATGGTTTTCATTATTGCTTGCCGAATCCTTTTATTGCATGTTGTATGTCCATATGTCATACCATCGTCATTCATCTCATATCATTATAGATACACCTGTGACGTCACATGTATGAATGAACAAATAGCCTTCTAAAGGATAACACTTGACAAATTAGATACAAAACTATACTCGTAGAATGAGGAGTAATTAGCTCAAAATATTCACATGTATTGTTATAATACAAACACATTGATAATGAAAGGAACAGAATGAAAGCTTCTACAACTTTGTCCGCTTACTGGGCTGGTTCATACCGATTCTGCATCCGAGCGGACGCTGCTGTCGCCGCTACAGCCACCGTGCGTCTTGTCAGTGATTAGTTACGCACACATAGCTATGCGTGTAGTAGTAAAGCTTTCATTTTGTACCGTTCTATATTCATGTGGTCCAAATCACAATAGACTTGTGATAAAAAAAGCTACTTATCCAAACTCCTCAATTTTGATTGATTACTCTTCATGACACAATATTTAAACAATGCCATCTATGAACCAACACACAGTACTAAAGTGACATTTTCGATAGAACAAGTTCTCGATGCGAGCGCGCGCGTGGACTGAGCCGGCGGTGGACGAGATTGATGAGCTGAAGGTGCGTGAGACGCCGAACGTTGCTGTCAGGCTTATACGTGCTGAACTGCCGAGGCAGGTCAATGAACAGGTAAAGTAAAAGGAGCATATATTTTTTTCTTGTATCTTTATGTCGGTCTAGTTGATACGTTAGATTGTTAAAATAATCCAAAAATTTGGGAATGCGAAACGTTTGGCCTGTGAGGAAGTAGAAGAACCGTCATGAGATCGACTTTTCGTATTCCCCCTATCTACTCCCTCCAAAACTAAACCGATAATATTTTACCATAATTAAAAACTTTTCAAATTTGTCTGTTGTCTTTTTTATATTTTTATTTTTGCAATAACGCCTGCTGGGCGGATTACATTACACAATCACAAATTCACGAGGGAAAAAATTATATGTAATACGTAGGTTGACAAATTCACGAGAGAAAATATTATAAGTAATAAGTAAGTTTAACTATAAGTATCGCTCCATCTCAATACGATGGTTAAGCAAAAGAAGCAAAATTAGTGTCAACACAGCCCAGTGTTTATTGCCAATTCTGATTTATATGCTTTTTTTATGAGATAGGAAGGCAAACTAGCGGAGGGATCACCTGGTGGTAAGTGATCACCGTCGCCCACGAACATCCGCAACACCACAGGTCTCGAGGATGCGTTGCCGACCTTTGAGGAGGGAATATGTTCTCTTCTTGAAGGCTCCTAAGTCGTATCTGATAATATTATACGATAATGATAATATGTTATATAAATACTACACCTGGCAGCTGGTTCCGTATTGTGGCAGTGCGAAACAGAAAATGCCGTGAGATTCGCAAGGTTGTGGACTATCAGATGTCGACATGAAATTGATGAAACATCATGCTTTGTCGGGACGTCTGATGGCGAAATTGAGCTGCAGGTAGTAAATCGAACAGTTCCTCGGAACACTCCCCATATAGATGCGGTAAAGGATGCATCCAACATTTAGAAATGTTGGATGCATCCTGTGAAGTTTTACCATAGCACTGCGTAGACGCAGTGCTATGGTAAAACTTCCTTAAAGGGTCGAGCCGGTGTGCCGGAGAGAACTTGATCGTCGACCCTTGTACGACGATTATATTTATATGATATATACTACAATGTAAATTGTTATTATTATTTTGTTACAATAATATAATTTTCTTTCCTACCTTCTTTCTATTTCTAGCTTCGATCAGTAAAATGTGTATCACAAGGATGATCTGTTATAATTATTGTATTCTTCAGGGAGAGCCGTTCGGGCTGGCGCCATTCGAAGAACTGTTGGAAGCTCGTATCCGTGACCTGAGCCTCGCACTCAACATGAGCACTGCACTTGCACTCGCCGAGCTTATAGAAGACGAGGTTATCGTGCCGCCGATGCCATTAGAGGTATTACAATTTCTTCATTACAGAAAACAACACAGATTTAACCTAAATGAAACATTCAGAACGATTTCACATTGCCTCCGAGTGTCTAAAAAGATTTGCATGTAGGGCATTTTGCCGCCTGACTAGCCACCACTCTCAAGTAGAAAAATATCCCGCCAAGCATCTAACGATGTGTTACGGCAGCAGTCATTCAGAGCCAGTAATTCTTGGTTTAGTCTCTTAGCATCCTCGACTCCATCGTCACTTACCATCAGATGAGATTATGATTGTGTGGGTTAGCCTTTTTAGGTTAACTATATTATGATTATCATGCATTATTTAACAGTTTTCTCTATTATAATAAATTATAGTCATTAAATAAGTATGGCATTCAGTTAATAGCGTTTTGAAGATTTTATGGATAATATTTTTTAAATAGAGGTTTGTTAGCCATATTCTAATGGTTCTTAATTACGAAACAGTATTAATGAAACTGAATTTTGAGTGATAATGTGGTTGAAGTGTGTTCGGAATCACTGGCTCTCAAGGCCAACTGCCGGAGCCGTTAGGTGCTTGGCGACAGATTTTCTACTTGAGGGGATTATAAGGTGGGCATTTCCATTAAAAATAATGATCATGTAATACTTTTGGCCTTTACAATAGTGAGTCGTACCGATAATAATATATGAGTAGTGGATTGTATGATATATAGTTAAATGGATCTCTAAATCTCACCTCTACCTGAGAATCCGGTGACATCTTGCCAGGAGCAAGACTAAGTAGGTCCCTCCCTACGCATAGATGAATACTGAAAAGTCTAAACAAATTGTATGATATCAGATAATTAATAGATTCACCTTGAAATCCATATATAATATTAAGAAATATTTGAAAAAAAAACATTTAATCATTACCTTAGAAAAACACTTCAACATATAAAAAAATTATCCGGTAACAATTCCGCATAATTTCAATGCTAAGCCTCTTTAGAGGTTTCGAGTCAAGACATCCTGAGGATGCTTCGTCTAAAATCGAACGCGTCGAAAATTCTTCCGGTTGGGCTACGTAGCGTTTCACGTCACGTCGGCTTAATGAAAATTAGGTGGAATTGTCACTAGATATATTTTTGAAGTGTTTTTATAAAACATTAATTTAATATTTTCTTAGAATATTTGTTATTATTTCCATGATTTCTTTTAGAACTTTTGAGTTCCGAGTATGAACAGTATGAACAGTCAAAAGTGAAAGTAATCACATGATATTAACTTATTTCCAGGTCTTAATAGAAAACGTAAAGCTTCACTTAATAGAAGACAGACCAACGCGCTCGATATCAGCCCCGCCGCCGCAGCCCCTCGATCTATCCCTCACAACTCTCCGCATGAACAGAGACTCCACCGGGGTCTTACATTTCGGACCCCCAATGTCGACCCCCTCGACGGTGACGTCACCGGCCACCCCCCAGCCTATGCCGGAGTTGGACGAAGCGAAGGAGAAGATCGATAGACTGAGTCATGAGAACGAAGAGTTGAAGAGAAGACTGCTGACCTTGTCCAGGATAGCTGATGACAATAGGGAGTTGAGAGCGTGAGTATTCATTCATACAGTGTATGGCCCGTGGGGTGCCGGGCTAGAATGTCACCCCTCCATTGCTCTCTGTGGGTTTCGTAAGAGGAGACTAAAGGAAAAATACGGAAGGTAGCAGCGCCTTTTGAAGAACAGATATCTTAGACTGCGATCCCCAAGACGCCAGCCAAGCGTGGGGATTATGGCAACCCCCCCCCCCCTTAATGGGGGAGGCTGTGTTCAGCAGTAGACAAACCGGCTGATAAAGTGACAGTGATGCACAATCTTTTAATAGTTCTATCTCACATATATATGATTTGATTGGAAAGCCTGGGTTACATTTTGAATGTAAATGTTTCTTTAGTTTTAGATTATTTTCGTAAACATTTTTAGGGTTTCGTACTAGAAAACGGAACACTATAACCAAGCCTCGGGTGTCCGTCCGTCCGAACGACCTTTAAAGGGCTGTATCTTAGAAATGGTAATAGTAGTGGTAATATAGTAGTAATGGTAGTGATAATTTTCACAGAATATATTTTAGTATGGCGGATTGACTACTAAATAAATATTTATAAAAAAGTTAAATGCTTAAAAAATATGCAGCTTGAACTCCCGGTAAGCATCTCGATCAGCATGAAAGAAATAACGATTTTGGTGCATTCTGTGTTGATACGGAAACCGAAGGTGTAAGAATTCTTAACACGCACTTAGCCGTTTTTTTATTTAATATTTATAATATTGCTCTTATTATTATATTTAGAAAAATGCACATACAAAAGTCGAAGCGTATATACTTTTTCAAACCGACTTCAAAAAAGAAGGAAGTTCTCAATTCGACTGTATATTTTTTGTTTATAATTGTTTACAGGGTGTACCGATTTTGATATATTCTTCTACATTCGAAAGCTGGTGCTTTTACATGTGGTCTTCCCATTAAATTTGAGTTGACTCCCATTAAAATCAGTATTTTTAATTTTTTTTTAGTAGTTAATGCAACTATATATACAAAAGAGGGTATTAAAACATGTGTGTAGTTTCAATATAAGATTACACTAGTGTTTTAATACCTAATTATATGCAGTTTCATACACTACTTTATTTAATCTCATGGCTATAGATAGCTACATTAAATAAAAAAATTATCCAACAAAATATTACTCAAATTCGTATGTACGAAATAGCGCCAAAATGGAAAAAAGTCTGTTATGGCTCGGAACCAGCGCTCACCACAGATAATGTGTACTTAAATTGAATTGAAACCTCCTTGGTCGGGACACATTGTATTTTAATAATTAAAAAAATTTTGAGGCATTCTTTTGTTAGGAGAATAATGCTTTAATTTAACTTTTTAATTTTCTTAAAGAAGTATGTAAGTAGAGTATACATTCAAGTTGAGCAACTACCATAAAAATTTCCTCAACTTCGATCGAGTAGTATTATTAAAAATATATTCAAGTAACTGAAAAAAAGATACATTTGCCATTACACTTGCATAAATTAATGCTAGCAAATCTTAATTAACTTATTAGGAACCGGCTGGGACCCGCGTTATATTTACCGGAAAGATTAATTTGAAAAAAATATTTATATCTTTCTGGTAAATATAACGCGGGTCCTAGCCGGTTTTCAGTTAGTTGAATATAATTTAAATACTACTCGATCGAAGTTGAGGAAGTTTATATGATAGTTGCTAAATGTATGCAGTTATAAAACATTGTAAAGAGTGAAATAAATATAAAAAAATACTAAATTGACGTTCCTATGTTGACGTTCCTATGTACTGATAAGTATCACTTGTTGATTCAGATTCTTTATTCACCATATAACAATGGTACGTTATACTAGGTATGTCATTAAGAGCCATTTCACAAAATCACGCTACTGAAGTTTAGGTAAATGCCAGCACATCGCTTACACAAGCGAAAGAAGTGACGACGGAATAGCGTGACTGTGAGTAACATATTTTGATACTAGCACTCGACATTAATAAAGAAATGTAACTTGCGAATTTAAAAATTGTGTGATTGGCATGAGTAAACAATCAGTTTCTTGTCGATTACTTGCTAATGTTATAGAAAAGAAGTAGGCATGTACATTAAATAGTCAACGTACATCGTGAATCGTATATTTACATTTCATCCTTGATGACATCCTTGATGAATAAAATATAGATATGTTTGAATCATTTATTGTAACAATAAACATAAAAAATTAAAAAATTATACGGCTTAAAATTATATAAATATTTGACGTAACGGCATTGATTAAAAGCTGCGGACTAAAAGCTCTTTCTTTTAAATTTTCCAAAAATTGCTATTTTCCTCGTTCACACTCTTCAGTATCTATATCCAGTCGTTAACACTGTCTGCCATAATAACCATGCATAGGATTGAGGTTTATTTTTCTGTGCATCATGACGTTTCTGGTTTTCCATTACATAAACATGTCACCCTCATATTCCCATACCACAATATATCACCTATACCATTAAAAAAAATAACATTTTCATCCATTTAGTTTGAGTAGACCAAACAGCGAAATGTAAATATATGTTTACAGATTTTGAGGTTTTTTTGTTTTTAAATCGAATATCTTTGATGCAATCTATAATCAACATATATACTTCTTGGTACCAATGCAATCCTCACTATATACTATTATGCTCACTATTTCCTCTATGGAAAATAAATGATAATACACCTTTTTAAAGAAAAAAATACTGGAAATGGGGTTTGAACACACGACAAAAATGGTGGGAAATAGTAATTTAATTGCTATTTTTATTTTTTCGTAACTAACTCACTTAGAACTTCAATTCTTCTCTTAATATGGTAATTTACTATTGTTCTTTAGCCATGAGTTGTTACAGATTTTTACGCCAAATATTAGTAACAAGATTAAAACAACCCAAATGTTTTAAGAACTTTGGCGGGAAAACTGTATTGGAGAGCAATATTTTTTTCTGAAAAACTATACCACCTACGGCTTTGGTTCTTCTTTGATATTATTATTTACATGTAATTTATACACCTGTATGATTTCCGATTTTTTGGTTTAGAAGTTTAAAATTAGTTACGAGATTATTTAATACGCAAATTTGCATCGGTAAGTGTTTGCGTTGCAAAATGTATGAGTGAAAAATTACTTATACATATGCAAAATTGCGGTTTTCTAGGTTTATAACTGTTGACGTAGTTACGAGATTAATATGAAATGACGTAATATTTTGAGGCCAAAATGTAATTTGTGCTGGTTTCAGATTTCATCAAAATATTCAAAATACTTTCGTTATCTCAGAAAAATATGGATTTTTTCTTGTATGGGCATCCTTTTGAAAACCATTTGGATTATGAAAGTCGGACTTACGCAGATTTTATGGTAAATTTGTAAATACGACTATCGACCGCTAACTACCGGTATCCCGGTTTGTACAAATGATGGAAAAGCCGGGAGGCCGGTTTGTACAAATTAGTAAGGTAGTTTAATTTCCAGCTAAAATTATCGCTGTGTTCACTTATAGACATTAACTGAATCCAAAAATATTAGAAATCAATTATTCGCCTGTCATCTTATCCTCCTAAAACAAAAGTTATAGTGAGTTACTAATTTAAACTAGAATAATATAAAAACTAGCAGACCAAAAAGAAGAAGTCAACCCTCTGAGGTTGTTAGCATTTTTCCAATAACGCTGTATAAGGCTGCATAATTGTGACGTTTCCTTTTTTTAACACAATGGATGAACAGAAACTAAAGATGTAGTTACTTAACAAGACAACAATACTTATATTATGGACAACAAATATAAAGTATAGTTAAAAAAATAAAGACATGATCAAAACTCTGTGGTCGCACTATAAACTTGCGTCTAAGCGTTCCGCGTACGAAACGTCAGGCAAGGCAAAACGAACACAGGTCCTACCTCGATGGGCGCTCGCGCGGTACTGATCGCTTCGCGCTTGTACATTTCAATTTATGAGCATTTCGAGATATGTTAAATATTTTTTCTTGTCTAACAAAACAGAGTTTATATCACAATTAATTAAAGAATG
Source organism: Plagodis pulveraria (assembly GCA_963890685.1). Taxonomy (NCBI): domain Eukaryota; kingdom Metazoa; phylum Arthropoda; class Insecta; order Lepidoptera; family Geometridae; genus Plagodis; species Plagodis pulveraria. The sequence continues at coordinate 20,667,510 of OY982969.1, forward strand.
AACTTTCTTTTCATATAATATCTGTTTGGTATTACACTTAATTAAACGCAATATATCGTGGTAAACTGCTGATATAATTCGTGGAAATCTTTATTTTTATTTTCTACAATGACGATTAATTATCGATATTCTAGTACACTATGTGTCAACAGGATTATATGCCTGATGCACAGTTTTTTTATTAGTTAATTTGATGAATCTTTATACAAAAGATAGAACTCTGAAGTTGGCTATGTGTACCTTAATTCGTAAAACAAGGTGCGGGAGATTGTTCACTACAAAATAATTAATGTTATGTTTGTAAATCTGGTACATTAACTGAAAAGAGAACAGATTATTCTATTTTTATAAATTATTAAACAACTTGTAGATATTTCCTATGATAGTAAATTAAGCGCTTAAAATCTTCGTATACCGCATTAAAATGTAAAATGCCTCTTAATCATAATACATTATTTCTTAAAATATCATTTTTATACTAATAACATTCGCAATTATATAAAATTATATACAAATGAATAAACAGTTATATAAAATTATATGTCAGGTCTCTAAATAATAAAATAACATCTTTCATATATTCACAATGCAGATTTCTAATAATTAAAAAATAAAATAATAATATCCCATAGTAAACTTTTCAAGTCAGTATTGATAAACGAGGATTTTCATAGTCATAAATTCATTTAAATTGTAGAACGGGTTTTGAAAAATAACTTTTAATTTTGTAGTATTACCATTTTGTGTAGGTAGTTTATTATACATTATTTTATTTTATTGTATTGAAGTCAGACCATAAATGTGTAAGCTCAGATTGTATTAGATTAGCAAGGTACTCTACTTTTTTTAAAGTGAGCATATTTAAAATCTAATTTTTTATAAGTTGTTGTATGATGATGAAGTATAACTTGATGTGAAGCAAACTTGTTGTTTCTATTACAGTAAAGCAGAAGAAGCGACGGTGCTGCGGCAGTGCGTGCACGCCGCGCAGCAGGAAGCGGCGAGCTTGTTGGCCGACAAGCAGGAACTCTTGGAGACCATGCGAGTCTTGCAGGTGAGACACTCACGGCTTTCCCTTTTTTACTGTATGCAAAAACTTATTAGCCGAATAATTTTAACCAGGACGTAGCTAATCGACACTTTACTTGAGGGTCATAAAAGAGGCCCTTAATGTAGGTAATATTAATGGTTTTGCATGGTGGTATGGCATTTTGCGAATGCCCGCCTGGTTAGGGACCACCCTCAAGTAGAAAATCTGTCGCCAAGCACCTTACGGTGTGTTCCGGCAGCTGTCCTTGAGAGCCAGTAATTCTAGGTTAAGCCTGTTAACACCTTCGACCACATCATCACTTACCATCAGGTGAGATTGTGGTCAAAGGCTTAACTATCTGCAATAATATATAATAATAACAAATATTTTTAAAATATTTTACGAAAACATCAAATTAATATTTTAATAAAACACTTAAAAATATAAAAATATATCTAGTGACAATTCCGCCCAATTTTCCTGTTAAGCCGACGTGACGTCACAAACGCCACGCAGCCAAACCGGAAGAACCTTCGACGCGTTTCGCTTCTACACGAAGCATCCTCAGGTCAGGAGGTCTTGACTCTTCGAGCGCACGATCGCTAAAAATATTTGTTATTATTAAATATGGATTTCCGCAAAACGCCTGAATCTATTCATTATAATATATATATATAATATATATACAGAGGAGCTTCCCTTCGTGTTTGGGAGTGTCTGTACGCATCGTAGTATTGTATGCCTTACATTATTTTATTTATTTTCAGGAGCAAATACAGGGATGTCGCGGGAAAAGGTAGCGGTCGCGAGGCGGTCCGCCGCAGGGCTGCCTCGACTGCACCGCCTGTTGCGGCGACCAACAATCTTAAACTAGCGCCTTTTGACAACCTTGGTGACGTTGGGATTACGGCCCTAGTCAGTGACCTTAGCAACGCTCGGGCAAAGGTCCTAGTGATACCAATGTCTGCAGGGGTTACAACTTTTGGAACATTTGAAGTATATTTCGTCAACCCTAGCGGTGCCAATCGTGTATGTATGTTCTCGTAACTTAAAAGTATATGACGAGTGATTTTTTTCTATTGGGTAAGTTTTAAAAGTTCCGTAGGAGCCTTGTATGCTTGTAAAGGGCAATAGGTGACTTACAATGTGATAATATTGTTATATGACCCTAGTGATGTTTATGTAGCTCCCGAAATGACCAAACCAAATTTCGTACAGGACTTACGTTTTATTATAACTGACATGAGGTTCGCGCGCTATCCTGATATAAACAATATAGAGGTTACGAATAAATATGTAAAGAAATATAAGTCATGCTCAAAAACAGCTGAACGCAAACCTTACCGGGGCGGGCGCGGTTTAAATAGTGTACCATGTTGCCACAACATTGACGCGACCAATCGGATGAATTGAATGACCAATGGAATCACTTAAAGCGCAAAATCAAACAATCGCAACTGTTTTTTTTTTATGTTATTGTGTAGGAACAAGCGCGAAGCCCACCTGATGTTAAGCGGTGCCTATAACAGATGCATTTCATCACAAGTGACGAACTGCACTGCGCCCATCACCTTGAGACATACCTGTTAAGTCTCATTTTGTCTGTTATTTCACTGGCTCTCAAGGACTGCTTCCGGAACACACCGTTAGGTGCTTGGCGACAGATTTTCTACTTGAGGGTGGTCGCTAGCCAGTAGGGCATTCGCAAAATGCCCTTCCACTCAAGCTTCCACGCAAGCTCAAGCTCTGGGTGGTATTCGAACCATGGACCTGCTGCGCGGCAGTCCATAGCCAATGCCACTGAGCCATCACTGCTTCAGAATATGGATGATTGTGCGGGTTTTGTTAATTGTGAACTTGATGAGTCCGAAATCAAAGCGGTATCTGTATGCGAGTAACACTTCTTTACCTATTTATTCACAGCATAGAAGTAAGGTACCTACGTTGTTTGCTATTTTTTTTATTCCTTAGGGTACTGACAAGTGCTTAAGAGCTTTACTTGAACAAGTTTGTTGCAAAATATATTTGGTTTGTAGCAGTAAGGTTATTCTTGATCATATTTTCTAAGGCCAAGTTGAATCCTAAACACGATTATTTGAATTTTTCTCTATGGAATAAAATCGCAATGTTGACTCTGATCTACACTTGTAACGAAAATATCTGAATTATTTCTATATGACCGTGCATAATAATATAACAATTATTGCAAAATTTTGAAAGACAAATTAAATCATATTTTCTATTTAAGTTGTTGTGTAAGCTAGATGTTGTTTCTCACCAAATTGCAGTTAGACCATCGCTCTCTTTCACTCCTACGCAGTGCGATAGTGATGGAGTTTCTGCATATGTCGGTAAAGTTCTTAGTACCAATGTTCAAGGCGGCCATTTCAAAAAGTCCGCACTGTATGTGCGCCTAATTAATTTTTATCAATCGTAGTTGTGGGCAGCACATATGTGGGAGTCTTCTAACGAGTAAAATTATTACTGTGGCAGTTTATAGTAACTATTACTCAATTTAGTAATTAAACAACTTTAAACGGTTTAAATCGCGTATATTTATCATTATTTTTGTCCCGACGTTTCAAACACTTTGCAGTGATCGTGGTCACGGGGTGCGATTTAAACCGTTTAAAGTTGTTTAATTACTATGTGTAATAATCGCGAAAACCTAAGACAACATTATATTACTTAATTTATTTACACACGTGTGATTGCATTGACATAGTGGATATATCCCCTTTCACTACACCTCTATCTAAGTTGGCACATTTCAACAATAATATAGATTTATTTGAAGTACTTTTTGAAACATCAATCTTGGTTTTAATATTGTTATGTTTGCAATAACGCCTGCTATGCGGATTACATTACAAAATTACAAATATACGATAGGAAAACATGTAAGTCATGTGCGGGATTCGAACCCGGGTGGTATATATAAATAGGGGTGGATGTACGCGGGTCCGAATCCATAAATCGATGACTGTGAAACGCAAAGAGTGTTTTATTTATTAAATATGTTCTGGGTAGTATAACCGGAACTTACTCGAACATTCTGAAACAGGCCGTGAGTACTTCTTTTTGTAGCTAATGCTTGTTATCTACATGTTGTTATTGACCAAATTTTTACTAAGGTTAGCGTACTTCGTGAAACTATCGGGTGCGGTGGTGTTATAGGGATCTTTTTGTCTTAGTCATGTCGTTACTGTTAGAAATCCTTTCTTTATCGTCCAATTTAATGATAGTAAACATGATCTATTCTATAAAGAACATTAGCTGCGTAGATGACAGTTCAAAAATTAACTGAATCTAAAGGCTCAAGAGAACAACATCTTCGACCACAATCATCACTTAACATGAAAGGTTAGCCTATCAGCTAAAATAAAATGGCTAGTCTTTGGCTGGAGTCTAAGGCTTCGCGCTAGTTCTTAGCCGACACGTCCAAGAAATTGCAACAGTATTCCAAGCACGATGTTGCCAGTAATTACGGTCATATTTTAACAAATACTTAAATAAAATTAATACTTTTAAAAAACTGTACCACTTTAAATCAATAGTGGGACGGTATACGCTGTTAAATGTACTTAGATACAAATTGTGCATTTAATCTATTGTAGGAGTTGAAAATAAATACTTGTATATAAAGTTGTACCGGCAATTCACGGTGTCCAAATTATAGCTGTAGTACCTAGTTGTTTTATATACAATTTTACATGTAAATTTGTGATCCATTCTACTTAAATAATTGTAGTCTTCCGTTGGCATATCAAGTCAAAATTGTGTCATTAATTATCTCATTCGATTCTGTAAGGAAAACGGTAATCACATAAATGCGTATGATATGTTATGTCTTGAACAATATTGGTATTATACGGACAAATCAGTTGTCTTAGACCACGGGTGGCCAAACTTTTAAACCATGCGGTGTACATTATCATTTAAAATAACTCCACGGGCAACCAGCAATGGTTAAAAAATGGCAAAACTATTTGTTTATATTCTATACAATATTAGGTAACGAAGTTAATAATAAAGTTTTCATAGTAATAAAATATGTACCTACTTCACTTATAATTTTTCTAATACACTTTTGAACATATCGAACAACAATATCCTAGGCTAGATTTTTGGCGCTGCACAGTTACCACAAGTTTATAATGCTGCATAGTGTATGAACTAACTGCATTGCGCAAGCAGGGTGTCAAATGCTCGTCTGACTGACGACGTGTCGTTTAAATCGCATTCATATTTGAAAATATTCATTCTCAGATCTAAAATCCGAGAATCTAAAAAAAGCACTGGCAAAGATTTAAGTTATAAGTGATAAGTTTTGGGATGCGCGGCATTTTATTTTTTGATGAATCAGTTCCATGTCTGTATTTTCAAATGCTCTTGCTTTCAATAAGAATGCTCACCTAATTTTGCTGAATTTCTTCCTTCACCGAAACTGATTCAGCAGCGATGAATTCACCTATTTTCAGCACCGATGAATTCAACAATTTTAATAGATATCAATATTAATGCCTTCGTATACAGGAAAACACCATAAATAAAGAAAAAATAAGTGTAAATTGTTCTTGGCTGTAATTGAGTTGACATTTGCGATTAATTTGTTCCTGTTTATTGCAATGTTTCGATATGCCGTTTCTCACGGGCTACCGAAAATGCCTCCGCGGTCGACGTCTTGGCCATCCCTGTCCTAGACCATGAAATATTCGATCGCTTCATAACGTGGCATCTTTATTTTTACAAAATGATACCAGTGATAATAATTATCGCAAATGATTGGTGGGGTCGATTTTAACATTAAGTATATCTGTGTATATAAATGTATCGTGCCTATCAAAATACTTTTATTGTGTATATATCGTAGAACTGGCCATATGACGATATAGTAGTATACCATGGCCCGATCGATCTGTCCAGCATTTCTTACCATTGAAAAAGTTTGACTTGAAACATAAGGTACTGTAACAGCTGACTCGTTCACTGCTGAACACAGCCTCCCCTATTAAGGGGGTATTTGCCATAATCCCCACGCTTGGCAGGCGGCTTGGGGATCGCAGTGTAGGATGGCAGTTCTTTAGAAGGCGCTGCTTCCTTCTGCCTTCTATGCTACCTTCCAGTATTTTTCCCTTAGTCGCCTCTTACGACACCCACGGGATGATATGGGGAGGTGCAATTCTAACCCGGCCCCCACGGGGAGCCATAAGGTACCATCCTTAAATACTTCCAATATCTACCGCTAGTACCGATAATCAAATATTGTGTGCTTTAAAAGAAAATACCACAAAAAGGGGATTATGTCGGTTGGATTAACGAAGGTTACGATCTAAATCTTCACTTTACGATATAGCCAAATCCAATAAAGTTAAATTTATCGATATCGGTAAATGGTGGTAATGTTGGATCGGGCCACGACAAGTACATATAATGCTACTGTCATCGCGTTTGGCAAATATCCCGTGATTTATCCCACAAAATTATCAGATATTTTTCTGAATGTAACCGTGGATAATAATATTTCTTAATATAAAGTTGTGTATATTTTCATTTAGATAGATAACATATTATTGAAATATCATAGCTTTCGATGTAACTAAGTATACATACCATAATCAAATTATTAAAATATGACTAATTGTAATTTAATGTGTATTGATTTGTGCCAAAAGCGCTGTATTTTAAATTGATGTTTTCTTGTACAGGTTGTACTTAAAATCTATATCTTACTATAAAACATTTTTTTTGTAAATATTTTAATTAAAAATGTATGTTAGCTTGAAAAATATACCATATTTTCTTTTGTGATATTCATAGTTATTTTTTATGAGTATTTTTCTTTTAGGGTTTAAAAATCTTGAGAGAAATTTTAAGGTAATATATAATTGTTTTGTTCGGGTTTTGCCCTATACAGCGTGTTTGTATGTAAAAGTTAAACACTTCTTAGCGTTGTTTATTGTCTTATTAATAAATCATATTACGATTAAAGCTTTTTTAATAATTCTACAAATACTATTATTGTGCCATTGAAAGATGTTCTACAATCTGACACCTTACTTACATATTATTTATGTAATATTATTATTACTTTTGTGCAATATAATATGTAAACCCGGCTACTCCTTTACTGTATTAATTATTATTAATATTCATTATTTAAAAACATATATTTGTTAAATAATTTGGCAGCCGTTTTGTGTAATTTAACAGCATAATAAAAAAACTATCATTATAAACTTTATAAAATATTTTTATTATTGTCATGTTAGCTCAATTGGTTAGAGCATGCCCCGTCTAAAGGGGCGGATGGACGCGAGTTCGAATCCCGCACATGACTTAAATTTTTCCTAACGTATATTTGTAATTTTGTAATTTATAAAATATTGTTTGTAGAAACAAAACAGTGAAGGATTTCTGTCTATTAAAAATAGCGACATCTTAGGCGGCTGACTAGTTTTTTTAATATTCTTGTATTCATATTTTACAAATTATTGGAGCACTAATTTTTTATGCCCCGGGCGGGAATCGAACCCGCGTCCTCCGATTTCGCGCCAGATGTCTAAACCACTCGGCCACCTGGGCACGCTCTTTCGAGCACTTCGTGCTCCAATTGTATTACTTTAACCGCTGTAGAGTTATTCGTCCGTGTGTTCAGTTATTTAAGCTTGTATTAAAATTAACTAAAGGTAGGTAAAATAACATTTTGTAAATTTTCCACTAAGCATTTACCAGTTAGTATATGGATTTGGTTACAATGAACATACCAAAAAAAAAATATAAATCAGTTCGGTCTAAGTAGTTTACATATTATGTTAAATTGTTTTTTAGTCCACTGATGAGGCCTTTATAATGTTTTAAGGAATCAGCAACATTTTATAAAGGTGACTTAATATACATAATCATATTATATTCGCTTAAAGTGATATATGCTACGTCTTTTTGTACATTATTAAGTAATTAATCATATTCACATATTATTAATATCTTCACGACTGTGTTATTTTAAAAATTTTATATGTACCGTGGTCAAGCGTTTACACGGACCGTGTAGGCATGGGCAGAGTTGAAAAGGAGTTTCTAAAGCTAGCTTTCCAAAATTTTACAGATTAAAAAAAAACGATTGAAATTTAGACAGATAACTCTTTTTATTAACTTTCACCATTATATTCTGCACGATACAATCCAAATTTCAGATATCAGAGCTATATATTGATTAAATGTGTAGACAATAGATATGTAAAGATTAATAAGTTGCAGTCTGCCCATTGTGTGTGTTAAATAATGTATAGAATCACTACAACTATTGGTTAAACTTCAGTAGAAGTTAGGTAATCTAAGAATAAATAAAATAAAAATATCTAGGTTGCACAATAGAAATGCGCCTGGTATAGCAGTAAAAATATAAGCTAGTTTTAGAAACTCCTAGAAACGCTAGATAGACGACATTCGTGGCGTTTCAATCCAGTTTATAAGCAGTAATATGCTCCCATTCTGATAAAAAAATAAGTGTACCTGTTTCACTCATACACCTCGAAATTATGAGAGAGAAGAGCTATCACCACTTATGAAATAAAATAGGCGTTTTCAAGTTGTCCATGAATGCGTAATTTCAAATCTACGGTTTGATTAATCCTTTAGTCATAATGACTCACTAAAATTGAGCTGAAATTAATTTTGACAGCTACAGAATAGGCGTTTTTTCGGAGGAATTGTGTATGGATTTGGTGGTAATAGCTTGACTTGTAAATATATATAAATGCTAGCCGAGTAGCTATGGACTGCGTCCTGGTGCCGCAGGTTCATAGTTGGATCACCACCGCCGCCTTTAGCTTTACCGCATGGTGGAAGTCGACTAGCTAGCTACCACCTTCAAGTAGAAAATCTGTCGCCAAGCATCTAACAGTGTGTTCCGGCAGCAGTCATTGAGAGCCAGTGAAATTACAGGCTCAAGCATCACAGAGTGACGGGCGCAGTGCAGTTCGTCACTTGTAACGAAATGCATCTGTTATAGGCATGTTACCGCTTACCATCAGTGGGCCTCGTGCTTGATCCGTCACAATCAAATTAAAAAATATATATGTGCGAGGAGATTGTAATAAAAAAAAATTGTCAAAATGAAGCTCATTTCAATTCTAGTTAGACAATATGGCTATGGAATGGGTAGTCCGTTTCTACCATTTTCTACTGTTACTCTATAACTTATATTTTACTATGTGTCGTTTGTTCTTCAGGAATGTACCCTACGGAATAATGTGTACGATATTGTTGCGAATCGTTTATGAGGAATTGTTAAAATTAAATTAAATGATATTCTTTAAACCTTTTGTTTTAATCCTATTTTTCCTATGGATTAACTGTGTTCACTATTTTTCACACCGAAACTGTCTAGGAGGATTTTCTTTACCCCCCTAAGCTATATCAACTCAGTACCCCTAGTAAATTCGTTCTATGACTTCCTCACGACGGTAGCTGAAATTGGCATGGTCCGACCCGCGGGTTCGAATTCCGCTCGTGAATCATATTTTCCATTCGTCGTAATTTTGTATGCTTATTCCCTAAGCAAGTGTTATTGCAAACATTGCAATGTGAAATGGTGTTCATATTTTTCATGGAGCGGCCTGTCCTTGACCTATATCTCACCTTGGTAAGTGTTGATGTGGTCGACAATGGTAAAGGAACTTGCACACCATGCGGTGAAGTTCAAGCCGGCAGTGGAAAAATTAACGCATGACGCGAAGTAAGATTTGCCTAGTAGCAGTATATGTTGCAAATAATATTGTCTAGTAATAACATTCATTTTGCACTGATCCCTCCTTGATCCTTGTAATCGTAATTAAATTGAGTTAGGGCTAAAAAAGAAAAACTTTAAGAAGAGTTTTGAAAATAGATTCACAAATAAAAAATCGGTGTTAAGTAAAGGGTTTGTCAACAAGAACTTTGTTTTCTAAAACAATTTTTTTATTATTATTGTTTCTTTGTTAATGGCTTCTGCGATCAAATTTTTTATTTTATTACGAAGAGAATATTTGCCAGTTATGAATGAAAAATGATATCTGTCAAATATCCACCACTAACACGCTGACAGATGTCGATCCTTTTATCAACGTTTTTAAGTTGGCATCGGACTGGACCACTATGGCCAATTTATGAATGAAATTCTATTGTTATAATTATCGCCGATGCCAAAGGGTTTAATCACTTTTTGTCAAAATGGCGGGTCTATTTTGTTAATCATATGACGAATTTTGAGTTTTAAGGCTGCAATGGCACGCCAATCATATTAGCATTTTTTTAATGATTTTTCTTTTGAACTCATTTATCAAAATGTTTATTAGGTACATGATGTATCCGACTGGTATTTCCTAATGGGACATACATTTCTAGTTTTAGTATTGTTAAGGAATGCTTATTATGTCCTCTAAATAAAACTATAATAAAAGTTTTATTTTCTACAAACAATTTTTTTTAATATTTTTGAAACCTATTAACTCGATAAATTCAAAAATAACAAGAATTATTTTCTTCCTCAAACATTGTCAACTTTTGATCAGTGACATAATATTCTATTTCATCGGTAATAACCTCCTCTAAAACCTCGTAGCAGGAATAGGTCTATTAACCAATAACCCTGTTTAAATAGGTAACCAAAATTTAAAAATATTTTAAGTTATAAATACAAATGCATTAAAAATTGTGTCATATATTATACCTACAAAAATCGCTTACTACGCTTAAAAATACCTACTACTGTTTATTTTATAAATCAATCGAGACGATACGTGACGATACTCGATACCATCGGTCATCGGATCGGAATCTCATTTTCCAACACTGAGTAATAGTAAGCTGTCATGTCAGGAGCTCATTTAATTGTAATTCATGGCATTTTTAGCGAAATAACGTAACGAGTGATTACCTCTTAATGTCAGTTACAAATACTTCTATTCATTCATAAGTGGAATGGAATATAATATTTATCATAATAATAAATTTATTCCGTTAACACCACTGAGCCATAACACCAAAGATTACTAGGTTGCCGAATAGCTTTTGGTAAGCTGTCTGTTGTCTTCTCTTAGGGCGTTCGGATAGCCTATCGGTGCCAAAAATAACACTCACAAACGCTAAAAACGATCACACGGGCCGTTCGTTTTGGGACTTCGTGAGCAAAAATATCGTTTTCGCTCACCGTTCGGATAGCTTTGAAAACGCTACAAATGACAGAGAAAAGTGATATTTTTGACCCATGTCTTGCCCTGGGATCGTTGTGATCGTTTTTTGACAACTGCTGTTTTGACAGTTGTATTTGGCGCGATTGAAGAGTTTCACAAGTTTTTTATATAAGTAACTATCAGAAGCCATTAACAAAGAAATAATAATAATATAGGTACCTACTTTTTGTTAATTTTAGAGATTGATTCCATGTTTCGTACTGTGCAAAATTGTTAAAATATTGGCGGTTGTCAAAGTATGTTTTAAGCCGTTCGGATAGCATGCAGTAATTGGTGGTCAAAAATAGCAAAAGCTTCTATCCGAACGCTAAAACACAAATGCCACTTTTGAAACTGCTACAAACGCAATCGAGCCAAAACGAACGCCCCTTCTGTCTAGGATAAAATCACAAATGTACAACAAGTGCGACGCCAAATCTCCAGGGGTGCGTTCCTGCACGCCTTCGGCCAAGACAAATTTTGGTCTAAGCGCTGATACACGCCGTTCCAGCACTCCAATCGAGCTTAATTTGATCCTGGCAAGATTTGATCATACCCGTTCCGGGCGACCTGTCAGAGCTAATTTTGCTCTACTTGGCCAAAATTTTACTACCTTTTGAATCAGCCAAATCTTGGCTAGCTGTCGAATGTGACAGATTGTACAATAAATAATAAATTGTGTACAAGCTAAGCAAAGGATTAGTGATTACTTTGTACAATAAATAATAAATTGTGTACAAGTTAAGCAAAGGATTAGTGATTACTATGCTAACTTTGCTTAATTACGTAATGGGGCTCATTCTAAAACATACAGAAAATATTCGATCACTTAAAAAACATCGCTGTCAATATTATATTGTGACAGTAGCGCCAAAAGGTCGTTCCAGGTACCTTAGAGCAAATCTAGCTCGACCAATATTTGGCCGGCCTTGCAGGAACGCGCTCCAGTGGAAAAAATGGCAGATGTTGCCATAATCAAGTCGACTCCCGTGTAAGTTGTTATGTTGAAACATGCCCAATCGGAAAACAAACTCATTTTTATTATGCCTGATAGGATTATCTCACCTGATGGACAGTGATGATGTGGTCGAAGATATTGTTCAGGCTAACCTAGAACTACTGCTTTTAAAGGACAGCTGTCGCAGCACACTGTTAGGTGCTTGGCGACAGATTTTATACCTGAGGGTGGTAGTTAGCCAGACGGGCATTCACAAAATGCCCTACCACCATGCTATAACGAATGCCATTGTAAGACGATAACCGGAACCGACGGCTTAACGTGCCCTCCGAAGCACGGAAGAACTCAGTAGTAATGTTACTAGCGGTCACCCATCCAACTCATGACCGCGAACAATTTTCGATGTGCGCGAAGAGTAAAGTCCTCCTGAAGATGCTTTAGTAAGAAGCGACACGCGCCGAAACAAGCTCCGTCTGTCTGGACTTTTATATGTTAACCATATAATTACCTAAAACCTCTTTCATTTGTTTTTACAAATAGAGATTATTACATAGTAACGCATGAATCTATAAATTATCTTGTCTGAATATTCTTGAAAGGGTCAGAGGTGTCATGTCATAACACCAACTTTTCGCCTGATATATATCCGTAGAACAAACAGATAAAAATACATTTACATAAAATAATTTAAATAGCGTCTTTTTATACGAGTATAGCTGACAGGCTATCCCATGACCACCATCTCACCGGTTAGTAAGTGATGGTGTAGTCGAGCATGGTAAACGGACTATGCCTATTACTGGCTCTCAATTCTGCTGCAGGAACATACTGCTTGGTGCTTGGCGACGGATTTTCTTCCTTGAAGGTAGCTAGCCAGAGGAGCATATGTGAAACGTCCTTCCACCACCCTGTGAAGTTCAAGCCGCCCCGGCGCGCCGGGGCGCCGCGGCGCAACGTTGGGTTGGAAATCGAACCGTGGTACTGCGGCACGGCGGCAGTCCATAAATAGCTGTTACCGCTCGGCTATCACTGCTTCATACTTCTCTTTGTACAAATGATTTATTGGTAGGCAAGTTTGTCGCATGCAGTGGCAAATGTGGCAATGCAAAGCATACACGTGAGTGGGAGTAACGCGTGACTCAAGTTAACTCACTCAAGTAAACTGGCAACATTATCAGTAATGGCCGCTGATCCAAGTTGGATAGCACGTTAATGACGGTTGCCGAATTTTAGTTTTGTAATAACTCAAGTTTCTCCTCATTCGGTGTTTAAAAGTGGTTATTTATAGGTCATTAAAAATACATTTTGTTTGAGTGCGTAAAAAAAAATTGTGACTTCACTTGTATTGTTATAGAGGAATGTTTGTTGTGCTCACTCGTAATAGGATCAGTGGATTTTAATTTTATTGGATTACGGTTAGCTGTTGATTTAATTTTTGTGAAAAAGGTGAGTTTTTCTTTTCAATTGCAGTGAGATTGCTGTATTTTCAAATGTGAATGGTTATATTAAATTATATGCCACGAAAGCTATGCTAGTGATAGGCGACGGCACTGGTTGTCTCAGATAACGGAAGATTACATTACAGATTGCTAAGATTCTGATAAGATTCTTCACTACTTACTTACTTCACGGCTTCAAACAGCGTTCAAACGTGATGTAGACTCATATAATTGAACGTAAATATGAGAGATTTATATTAAAGTTTCTGTAGAAAAGTTCTAAAGTTTTCAACTCTACATGCTATAATATCGAATGAAAACTTTGGTAACAAAAAATCAGAATCGAAATTCCAGCGTGAGGCTTAGCTATAGCCATTGCCCATTTCATACAAAACTCTTAGTTACACCCCACAAATGAACATTATTTTATAATATACTCTAATTAAAATTAATAAGATCATCACATTAAGAATTGGTTCTAAAGGAGGGCTTTATGATATATACACACATTGTTTGATTAGCAATCACTTTGTACATGCATTCATATTTGCTACATGTATTTATTTATTAGCTGCTCTTTTCCAATGATGCATGAATCATACAATGAGTGAACACCCATCAGAATGATAAAATCAACAGTTTGATAGAAACCTCTACAGTGTGCAAATACATTCTTACTTTTATTCAGGCCAATTATTTTTATAACCCCTTATAGGTACTACTTGTTAATGTATTTGTGTTTGTATTGCCTTCATGACTCATAAAAGAGTTAGTTTATCAAATTGTATTTGTGCTTGCGATGTTTTAAATAGTCAAGTGGCAAATTGCAAGTGGAAACCCCTTAACAGAAATGACAATATACAGTTATGTAGTATAAAACTGATTCCATTTCAAGTTGATAGAAACTGGTGTGTGAAGTAAATAGAATAAATTTATCTAAGATCATAATTTATTCATAGATCATTGCAAAATAATTTTATATTTTAACCTTTACACATTATCTCTTGAAACTGATATCATCCATTTATGTATGAGATTCAATTGTTATCTATAATGTACATGGATTACTAAGTCAGTGTCAACAGCTGGACTAAGCACTTTTCTAATTAGGGTGATATGTCCTGCACTGATGTCCCGCTTGGACTGTTTTGTGTATTTCCCCCGCCATCTTCTACCCAAGCCAGTCCGACTGCATAATGCTCTTTTTTGTATGCATAGTTAGGCTCTACGCTTGTCCCACACCGCCCCTCACCCCTAAAATCGAAGTATGACAATAGTGAGTATATAAATTTATAAAAATCATATCTCAGAAAGGGGGGGGGATCGCAACTTCCCCTTTACAGTAGGGGTCTACCCATCCCCCCGCACCAGCCTACACCCACCACCCTTCTTAAATCAATGTTTTATAAACTAAACCAGAACCAGAATGTTCTTGGAGGGAATGACTCTAGTAGTCCCGTAGTATTTTATTTTTGTTCATTGGCTACAATTCATTGTATGATTAGGTATAATGTAATGATCACCCACTTGACACTGCTCTATGTTATGTTCAAAGTTTTAATAGAACTCTCATTATAACCTTTTCCACATAGTCCACACAATATAGACTATTTTCAGATACTCTACTAAGTTAAACCTTACAGAGGAACTAAGTACTAAAATTACCATTTGTATATAAGCATCAAAATAAGGCAAAATCAGCATTTGTATCTAAGCAATCTCATACAATTGCTGTGGTATGAGAATACTAAGATAAAAATTATGATTTTGAAACTGCTATAAACATTATCATCTTAAATTGAATGCACTGTTTATGAATCATAAGTCTAGGTATAATCACACATTACAGAACAACAGGCAAATAGAAGGATTAGAACACAGACACAGGCCAGCAAATTGTTTTTTTATGTTATTGTGACGGAACAAGCTCGAGGCCAACCTGATGGGGACTAACCTCTGCCTAGAACAGATGCATTTCATCACAAGTGACGAATTGCACTGCGCCCGTCACCTTGAGACATAGTTCTTAAGTCTCATGTGCCTGTAAATTTACAACTACATCAAAATCAAGTCAGTAATTGAATACTATGTGCATTACAATTAAATGTAG
Source organism: Plagodis pulveraria (assembly GCA_963890685.1). Classification (NCBI taxonomy): domain Eukaryota; kingdom Metazoa; phylum Arthropoda; class Insecta; order Lepidoptera; family Geometridae; genus Plagodis; species Plagodis pulveraria. The sequence continues at coordinate 20,683,261 of OY982969.1, forward strand.
TTTTTATCAAGGAAATACTTTAAATTTTAATTAAGTATTATAAGACAGAAATCAAGTGCTTATGCCCTTATAAATCAAAGACAAATTGTAAATAATAGAAATCTATTGTAACAATGTGATAATAATTAGTATGTAGTGGATACTTAATGTTTAAGAATTATGACTGATCTTACAGTTTTCTCTTTAACAGAATTATACAATTTTACATACTAGAATTGAATCTGATGCATGACTTCATCAAACACTTTATTAATCTGCCGTTACTTGGGCAGCATCATCCAGGCACTTTGTGACAAGCGCTCCTCACTTACAATACTAGCTATTATGCTCAGGGGCTGAGATGGTACTTCACTTCAATATTATTGATATTGATGTGCCTTTTGTAAAAGAAAAAATAATGATATTGTCCACCATAACCACTAAAAAAAATGCATACAAAAAATACAGCTGTTTATGGCAGATGATGCATTTTCATGACATGCAGAATTGCAGTCTTTGTATACATACATATATATTTTTACAATCTTCTGCCCAAGCTTTGACCGCACTCTCCAGAACTACGAAGTACACTTTATTCAATAGCTCAGTTCAGCTTTAATTATTGGAACCATTTTATTTTGACATAAAATAGATTTTTTAAAGGCTACTAAAAGAATATATGCCGCGAATAAGCTGCATGCCAGTAAACACACAGATAAGTAGGCTTAGGTACATATTAGGTACAATTGCTCAAGGTGTCAAGAAAGTTTGTATTGTACCGATTTCGCATAAGTGTGATGAAGGTAGGAACATGATGATGTTTTAAGAGGATAAAAGTATAATTTATTGTGTGTCACTAATTCTATTCAGCTGTTATAGAGGTGAACACACAGAGTTTTGCATTTTGTATTAGTAAGTGCAGCATAATTTTAGTACTTAGTTCCTGCGTAAGGTATAACATATTAAAGTATCTGGCAATATTCTCAATATTATGTAGACTATGTGAAGAAGGTTTAAATTGAGAGTTCTATTAAAACTTTGATCATAACATGGAGCAGTGCCAAGTGGGTGATCATTACATGTACCGAATGTCATAAGATTTATTTCTGTAATACAATCAATACTAATAATAACCTATATAGATTTTGTTTGGCTTTGCAGTCTTTTATAATTTGGAGGCACATGGTACCCATTGACATACTAAGTACAATGTCAAACACAAGAAAAAATGGAAAAAGAAGGTGCTGAGTTATATTCACACAACCACAAAGTACCTACATACCTAAATAGAAATTAATTTAAAATGAAATGTTGCAATTGTGTAATTTTGCTTATGCAGCTTCAAGTGGCAATTGCATAAGCGTCATTTATTATATCTACAAATTAATTCATACAATACTTTTACACAATATTTTTTAGTAGGTAATGCAAAATTATTGGTAGCCATACTTTTTAGAGCGCTTTGTTCAATGCAATTCCCCTTTAGGGCTGGGTTTGCCATAATCAACATTCTTGGCAGGTATATTATGTGTAAAGTATTCTAGTTACTGAAAATAGTATACCTACACCATTATCTGTCCTCACATAAAAGTAGTTTTTCCATCATCATCAGCCGAAAGACATCCACTGTTGAACAAAGCCTCTCCCATCCATCATTCCATTTAATGCACAACAGGCCATTTTCTATTCCATCTTAGTGTGCTGCCAGGGTTTCATACAATATGTTCTTGTGTTGCTGGCTTATATTATGTTGTTGAGGTGAAAATATTATTTGTACTTCATCTAGCCAGTGTGTTAGGGAAAACATTTTGTATGAACACTAAAAGTGTGCCCCGTGAATGGCAACAAGCTCGCCCCCTATTAGATGCTACATACTAGAGGTGTGTAAATAAAAAACACCCACGTTTCGCCAATTGAGCTTTGGTCCCATGTGATAGGGGGCGGGGAAGGGGGCTACTTTTTACATACATATAACCACTTATATATGTATGTATGTAAAAACTACTCAAAGGCACTGTGAAGGGGTATTAAGTTAGACAGCAATAACAAGTTTAAAAAAATTTATTTTTAAATTTGTTTCGCTTTGAATTTTAGGATTGTATACTTATTATATGGCCATATTCTTTGATAAGAAATATAATGTTTTGGAAAAAAAAACACTATCAAAGATGTCACTTTTCCCACTGTGATATTGTCTTCGGATTTGATAAACAAATCTTTATTGATTATTCTATTTCCTTAGATGTTTTGTTTTGGGATGTTAATTATCTAATGCTAGTCACAAGACTCACAAACTCACAAGTACTACTTCATATAGGTAAATAAAAGTAACCTGGCCTTATTTATATTTTAACCGAATTATGAACACACCCAAATTTTTTACGTACATGTTGTTCCCTGAGACATAGGTATCCAAGATATCTCTAACAAGAACTCATAAATATATGCAATGAATCTTATTAACTTTCAATTAAGACCAGTAGGACTTAGAACTGGTTTGATGTTAACGGTACTCAAATTCATGACACACCTGTTCATCTTAAAAATGGTAACACCCACTTATATTTGTATAGAATTGAACAATTGCTAAGTCTTTTTTTTATGTTTGATAGGTTAGCCTTTGACCAATATTTCTCCTGAGGGTAGTGATGATGTGGTCGAAGATGTTGTTCAGGTTAACCTAAAAGTACTGGCTCTCAAGGACAGCTGCCGGAACACACAGTTAGGTGCTTGGCGACAGATTTTCTACTTGAGGGTGGTAGCTAGCCAGGCGGGTATTCGCAAGATGCCCTTCCACCATGCTATAATCGACTGCCATCCTAAGACAACAACCGGGATTGACCGCTTAACGTGCCCTCCGATGCACGGAAACGCTCAGTAGTAAAGTCAATAGCGGTCACCCATCCAATTCAAGACCGCGGGCGACGTTGCTTAACTTTTCTGATCGGTTGAGAACAGCTAAGTAAACTTCGCTACGAGCGCTTCAAAAAATTCCCGCAAGGATCTCGTAATCCTTAGCTTAGGAATCCGATCTATCCGCTGCCAGTGTTTATTATTTGTTGTTATACACCGTGTCCCAAAATTCAACGATAAGCCGGCATCGGTGCTTGGACCTACTCATGACTACTCGGGAAAAAATAAAAAAAAAATTATAACTCATTTTTTTTTTAATTACAGAGACTTTTATAAAGTTGCGCCAACTTTTAATAAAACTTGCCATGGTAGTGTCCATACTTTTTTTTTTAACCCAGACTATAGAAAGTGCATAGAATGTTAAAATCTATGAAAATTATAAGAAAAATTTTTTTTTTTTACTGATTTTTGTAAAATAACTACAGACTTTCTGTAATTTTAAAGGATTGTGGTAGATAGCCGTCCTTCTTAGGTTGCTAATGCACAAAAAATATCAAAAATATGTCAAAAATTGTGGTCATGGTAGTTGAAAATAGCATAATGGGTATCGAATATCGATGAAATTTATAAAAGTCTCTGTAATTAATAAAAAAAAACAGTTATAATTTTTTTTTTTTTTTTCCGAGGAGTCATGAGTAGGTCCATGCACCGATGCCGGCTTATCGTTGAATTTTGGGACACGGTGTATATATACTTTATATATTGGATTGTAATCATACCAAGTTTTACGATTGTATGTATATGTTAGGCAATCCCCCATACATATTCTGTTAAAACGTCAACCGGCAAAGATGGAGACCCTTTGGAGGCCTTTAATGTCGAATGGAAAGATGCGCAGCAGAGGCTCAGTAATAGCCTCATACGGAACGCCAAAAGGAAGTCTCAATATATAATTTTGTATCAGCTTTAGTACAATCTATAACCAGTTTGGGTATTGAGGCAAGAGATAAATCTTACAACTCTTTGTTGAGCAAAAGCGTTATTTGACATGAAACTATTTGAGTTCGTTGAATAGAGATACTCAATTGTAGAATGTGATAGTTATAATTCTTATAAATAAACTAATTAAGGTGTTGGGAACCTATTTTAAGGTTGAACTGGCCGGTAACTCCATACATACACCGTAGGGTGATCACCCCCTTATTTAAGATTTTAGGCCCAGAATTAAGCATAATATCGATTGAACTCGTCATTATCTAGGTTTGTACGGTAACGAAATTTTAAAAAAATAACTAATTTGAAAGTTATGTGGCTTGAAAACTTTAATTGAAAATGTTACGAGGCTCATAACTCTCAAGTTAATTAAATTTTTGAAATTCCGTTACTATACAAACCTAGATAATGACGAGCTCAATCGAGATTATGCTTAATTCTGGGCTTAAAATCTCAAATAAGGGAGTGATTAACCTACAGCGTTTGTATGGAGAACTGACCGGCCGGTTCACCCTTAATAGCCATGAGTTTAGCGTTTTTGGTAATAATATCAAGACGAGGATTTCCATGGCGGGTTCCTGTCAGGAGGGAAAGCTGCCGCCCATAAAACAGAAGTCACTTCAAACAACGTTCTTGAGTTGTCCGAAGCGCTCGTAGCGGAGCTTATCTCCTCTTCCCTCCTTCAAAGGCCGGCAACACATCTTTGAAACTCCTGGTGTTGGATGTCCCTAGCTGACGGATAACACTTACCACCCTGTCAACCTCATACGCCATTAAAAAACCATTGTATCTATTACGATATCTATAGCTATTTGTTGTGTTGGCGTGCAAAGCATGCGTTTGATAAATACCTAGATAGCCAGCTCGAGGTATTATAGGAATTTGGGAATCGGCTAGGTTCCGTTCGAGACAGCGCCCGAGCAAGGTCGTTGCCTGTAATGCCTGTCACCGGACCACTTGCTGTTCACTGCACAGAGATCTATATGTGCTTGGTTCGAGTATTGGTTACGTACTTATTTACTATTAATTAATCTGTGGCGTTGCTTTCAATACTGGTGTATATTCAGTGCTGGTTTGTTTTTATTTTTTATAGTAGGCCGTGTAAGAAACTGGAGTATTCGTAACTGGCTCCGATGGAAGAATTGTTTTCGAATTTGGTCCCTTTTTAACCATCTTCCTAAAAGGATGAGGATACGACCGTATTTTTTTGTGTGTTTATAATGAATAGATTCAGGCGTTACTTTGCGGAAATCCATATTTAATAATAACAAATATTTTAAGAAAACAAGAAATTAATATTTTAATAAAACACTTCGAGCGCACATCTCAATTGAGATTTCTCGATCGTGCGCTCGTAGAGTCAAGACCTCCTGAGGATGCTTCGTGTAGAATCGAAACGCATCGAAAATTCTTCCGGTTTGGCTGCGTGGCGTTTGTGACGTCACGTCGGCTTAACAGGAAAATTAGGCGGAATTGTCACTAGATTATTTTTATAATTTAGAAGTGTTTTATTAAAATATTAATTTGATGTTTTCTTAAAATGTTTTTTAAATATTTGTTATTATTTTGTGTTTATCCTGATAACTCTTTGTAGGGTATACAGATTTTAATGTTTTTTTTAAACATTTGAAAGCTGGTGCTTGTTATGTGGTTCCATTTAAATTTGAGTCAGATCTGACGAGTAGTAATTTGAGTTATACCTAATAATGCATCTTAAATGTTTGACGACGTTTTTTATTTGATTAAATTTTAATTATTCATACCTTTGTTCGTCTAATAAACCGGTATATTCGTAACTGGCTCTGGCGGAATTATTTTGGTTCGACTTTTGTCCCTTTTTATTCGAATGTCTTTCTCTGTTTTATGGTTTCTATCTCGTAAATCGAATGAGCTGCAAACCTAACATTCATAAACTGTATTGTGACGTTGCCTTAGTTGATCGATCAAGAACGACTAAGCAAGTTACGATACGAGCGCTTCAAACTCCTTTTTTTTTTCGTTCAATTTAGCTATAATTAAAACAGGTTACTTGAGCAATCGATAACGTAAACCAGTTGCTTAATGTAGCTGTTTTATTGTCATTGGAGAGTGATAAATACTTATGCGATGAATCATGCGATGACGCCGACGACTCGATCGCTGTAAATATAACGTTATTTTACTACGGAAATTAGAGAATTTTCATGTCAAAATACACTTCTTTTAATGAAAACATTAATATAATATAATAGAAACACTTACAATAGTACATTATGCAACAAGTGCGCGAAGTTGTTTATTACTACAATCGAGACGGGATTTAGGCCTAAGATCGAAGAGATTGTAATAAACAACGCGCAGGAGTTTCATACGACGTTTTTCAACACACTTCCGATTAACGAATACGAAAATTTCGATACGAAAATATTTTCTTGATCTTTTTGATAGCAATAATAATATGATTATTCTTATTCTAATTGCGGGCGATATATCCTGTACTGACGTCCCGCTTGGGGTGTATTGTGCATTTCCCCCGCCAGCTTCTACCCAAGCCATCCCAACTTCTTAACGTAGCGGAGAAGGACTCTGGGTCGCTGGCATAGCTGCTCCAGTGACGTGTGTGGTGGTGGAAAGGATTTTGATGGTGAGAATGGCTGATAATCTGATTAAGAAGGTATATAATTAAATCTTCTTAATAAGATTACAAACCAAAGAGTAAAAAACTCTTTGGTTTGCTTTTATATGAAAAACGAACGAAACAAACTAAAATCACCTTGGTGAGAAGTGTGGAAACGTTGTTTTTTTTTCTATTTGAAACACTAGTGCGGTAATGTAAAAAAAAGCACGAGTGCTTTACGATATTATGATACTAAAATCGGTGCATTTAAAGGCACGAGTGTGTTGAAAAATATAGAAAAGTATATCTAGTTACAGTTCCGTCTAATTTTCCTGTTAAGGCGACATGACGCAAGTGTGCGCTCGATCGCGTTCGAAGAGTCAAGACCTCCTGAGGATGCTTCGTGTAGCAGTGAAATGCGTCAAAAATTCTTCCGGTTTGGCTGAGTGTATGAATACGTATATGAAGTAACTTCGATTCAACATTTGTTATTAATAATTTTCATTTGTACTGTGTCGTGTTAAAAATCGTAGAGCAAAACTAAATAAGAAGACTAAACAGTACGTAATAGAAATCGTTAACGAAATATTAACAAAACCGGCCAACTGCGAATTGGACACTGAGGTATCGTCCGTACCAAAGAATGTACTAACAATCGTTATTTTTATCGATATTTTTTTCGAGATATCGAAATCGGTACAGTAGTTTCAACTAATAATATTAATAAAAGTGTGATTATTGTTATTATTATAATTTGTCAGGCAATCCGTCGTTTTTATTGTTTTGTGAAATTTACTTCCGGTACCCGACCCGTGGGTTGCCGGACTAGAATGTCACCCCTACATCTCTACCCGTGGGTGTCGTATGAGGCGACTAAGTGTAACACATCAGAAGGTGGGCAGCAGCATTTTCTGAGGAACTGATATCTCACACTGCGATCCCCAAGCCGCCTGCCAAGCGTGGCAAACTCCCCATATCGTGGGAGGCTGTGTTCAGCTGTGGACTATCCGACTGATACAGTACAGTACCTATTACGGTTCCAAAGATACAGTGGATGGATGGACGGGCGCGGAGGTTTAGTAATAGGATTTCGTTTTGTTGAACCCTAAAATAATACAATAGTGAGTACAATGTTTAGGAGTAAACTAGGTCTTCGGAAGGCCTCCAGTGACAGATGTCACACGCGAAATTCAACAGTTATTTGTGACAGACGGTATCAAGCACGAAAAGTATTCTTCAATGATTTCTTATCATCAATCATATGAGTTCTGGCATTTACTACCGACTAGTGTCATTGACTTGCCAAAGGCACTGCACTCAAAATAGACTAATTACTCGCCTCTTTAGGCAAGTGCCCAGTCTTCGACGATTTGGCGAGAATGTTCCTGAATAGGGTAAAAAATTCGCACTTTAGCCATATAAGCAGGCAGTTTAGATGGTAATAGCCAAACTGGTTTTGCTTTGGGAATTTCCGCCGGGGCCCTTAGTTGGCTAGTTTCTTGAACTTGAATTTGGATTGAGACTTGAGTTCTTATATAGGCGCTACGTATTTTTGAATCACGTTAGAAAAACTCAATTGATGTCGTAGATAGCCTTATTGTTTAATTAGTTTGTTTTTTTTTATTGCTTGATAGGTTAGCCTCTTACCACTATCTCACCTGATGGTAAGTGATGATGTGGACGAAGATGTTGTTCAGGCTAACCTAGAAGTACTAGCTCTCAAGGACAGCTGTCGGAACACACCGTTAGGTGCTTGGCGACAGATTTTCTACATGTGGGTGGTAGCTAGCCAGGCGGGTATTCGCAAAATGCCCTACCACCATGCTATAACGACTGCCATCCTAAGACAACAACCGGGACCGACGGCTTAACGTGCCTCCGAAGCACGGAAACGCTCAGTAGTAATGTCACTAGCGGTCACCCATCCAACTCATGACCGCGGGCGACGTTGCTTAACTTTGCTGATCGGTTGAGAACAGCTAAGTAAACTTCGCTACGAGCGCTTCAAAGTTTCAAGTTACGTTTGTGTACCTAAACGTAACTTGAGTTATACCAAATACGTTTGTATGGTCATCTAAGCATTTTATTTGGCCAAGCATTGAGTTCTTGAGGCTGTCCTGCTTCATTCCGGTTTGATTATTGTCGCCCACGCTGTTTGATTGAAAAATATTTTCGAATGACGAACCTGTCGAATAGCATTAGCCTCCATCAGTGTCATAATACGTAGCATTTTTAATCTTAGGACAGCTTAAGATAAGAACTCAAAAGTCTGTATTTTAGGCTTTATCGTCACAATCAGGCATCTCAATTAACTTTTACTGTGTCAGCCGGATTGTCCACTGCTGAACACAGCCTCCCACATTATTATTGCTTTGCCATAATCCCCACGCTTGGCAGGCGTCTTGGGCATCGCAGTGTAAGATATCAGTTCCTGAGAAAGCGCTGCTGCCCACCTGGTGTGTTATTCTTAGTCGCCTCTTACGCCACTCACGGTTAGAGGTAGGAGACATTCTAGCCCGGCCCCCCATGGGAAATTAACAGCAGCTGGATGTATCTAGCATTAAATCGTTGTATGTATGTACTGCTTTTGACAGTATTTAATGCGAATTAGTGTTTATTGGTCTATCTAAAGACAGCAATAAAACCTATTGAAGTAATTTCGAGAGCTAAAAGTTATTCGCTCAAGAAGAAACATAGATGATAACAGGTGAAAGCAGGTAGATTCGCTTCTAAATGCGTGGCGGCATAAAGTACTGTACCTCTTGCTTAATACATCAGGTACCAACATGCAAAAAGTAAAGAACACAAATGAAAACCAGCCGGATGATTACGTATAATGCATGTTACATCAACCTTGGTAAAATTAGGCAATTTCGAAATGGCTGCGATTCAGTGGCAAACGGCGGCATGGACTAATGATCGTGGAAGCATGCTCCACTGGCTTCAATGTTGCAAAGACCCGGAAGCTGGTCAGAATACTTGGAAATTGGGCTAACATATTTGCCTGTCCGTCGGTCCGGTTGCTGCAACAGACCTTCTGTATGTTGCTTTCCGGGATGCCGCTCAAACGATTTCGCTTTCGGCCATATCAGTTGAAGGAATTGGTGTATTAGCATTATTAAATGCTTCCATCCACGTGTGGCAATGTATCAATGCAAAAAAAATATAACGTTTTGGAACGCAATTAAATCAAAAACCTTCAGTGTGGATAAGCACAGCGTTTTATCAACATGTTCCGATTGTGTTAATAAATATTAGTTCAGTGGTGCGATACGATAAATAAACTAATTGGCAACCAGTGACAACTGTTTAATGAGGATCTTGACATTTCGCTAGGAATGTGTGACGGCGCCCGGTTATTCTTGAAGAAAACCACAACGGCTCAACTCTATTACAGGTAGGTCAAACATTGAGACCTTGATACGTGATCCTCGAAGTTTTAATTTTTGAAGATAGATAGTTGAAAAAAAATGTAACAAATTATTTTTTTTTTTATTTCAATTTTTTTTTAAATGTTGTGACGGAACAAGTTTGAGGCCCACCTGCTGTTAAGCGGACTAACCTCTGCCTATAACAGATGCATTTCGTCACAATTCACGAATTGCACTGCGCCCGTCACCTTGACACATAGTTGTTAAGTCTCATGTGGCTATAATTTCACTGGCTCTCAAGGACTGCTGCCGGAACACACCGTTAGGTGCTTGGCTACAGATTTTCTACTTGAGGGTGGTCGCTAGCCAGGCGGGCATTCGCAAAATGTCCTTCCACCATGTGGTGAAGCTCAAGCACGCGACGGGATTCGAACCATGGACCTGCTGCGCGGCAGTCCATAGCCAATGCCACTGAGCCATCACTACTTCGACTACTTTAGTGCCTTATAGTACTAATTGTCGATATCGTTGTGTAAGTACTAGACGTTGAGTTTAATAGACAAATACGTAGATTAAATTCTGGGAATGTATGCTATTATCTTAACTATGATATTAAAAATTATAAACTATATATCGTCGCCACTCAATGTCGAATAGTACCTAAATTAACACATTTAATTGATGGCTTCATTGTTAAATTGCCATATAGAACCTAGATCTATAAATCGTACGTAATCAAAGTACGTTCACTAAGATTTAAGAGATTAACTGTATCGTAGATTGGATAGTTGTCCTTGCTCTAAGTTTAACCTTTTCTTCAAAAGGATGGTTTCAAGGCTATATATACAACCAAAACAGTTTAAAACGGTGTAAAACCGTTCGGTTATTCCTTTATCGATATAAAATCCATGCCTGTTATGGTCTATCGCGTAACCTGCTCCCTCTGTTCATTACATTTTGAAATAAACCTTATTAATAAAGATATAAGACGTGTTTTAGCAATTCGATGCTAGGCTGCGTGGGTTTGAGGTATTTTAATGGTGCCGGCCAGTCCGAGTACACATAACATGTTATTTTAGAGTTCTTGCCGGTGATCAGTTTGCTGGTAACTACTAGAGATTGCAGGGAAAGCATTAAAATGTAAATTGAAGATACACTTGGGATGTTCCGAGGACTTTGCTTTTTGCATTCTACGACAGAAACCCGTAGCTGAGCTGCTAACGATATATTAGCTTAGCTTGAATGGTAGACATCCGCAACGATAAAACTTGACTGCCGCTTTAATGAGTGATATCTTCGATTATTTTTATTAATAGTCCTTGAAGCAGTGATGGCTCAGTGGCATTGGCTATGGACTGCCGCGCAGCAGGTCCATGGTTCGAATCCCGCCCAGAGCTTGAGCTTCACCGCATGGTGGAAGGGCACTTTGCGAATGCCCGCCTGGCTAGCTACCACCCTCAAGTAGAAAATCTGTCGCCAAGCACCTAACGGTGTGTTCCGGCAGCAGTCCTTGAGAGCCAGTGAAATAACAGGCAAAATGAGACTGAACAGGTTTGTCTCAAGGTGATGGGCGCAGTGCAGTTCGTCACTTGTGATGAAATGCATCTGTTATAGGCAGAGGATACCGCTAAACATCAGGTGGGCCTCGCGCTTGTTCCTTCACAATAACATTAAAAAAAAAAACACTGGCTTGTATGCTGCAAATCTTATAGGATAATGTATTTGTTTTCCTATAAGATTTGCAGCATATAAGACCACAATCTATAGTTCATGTATGCAAATCATATAGGATGATATATAATATCCTATAAGATTTGCAGCATACAGCCAGGGGACAATTAATAAAAACAATCGAAGATACCTTTGTACCTTAAGATATATCTTCTAATGACACAACGACACAGGTTTCGTTTGAAAAGACAGGCTAAATATATTGTCTTAACATTCTTCGTTACTCTCAGTAAAGAAACGTCGGACACGATTGAATGCTATAGTAATTTTGATTAGTAAAACAAATTGGGATTTCTTGTTAATGAATCATTTAGTTTCTCAGTAATTTTAAAGAATGTCGCTTTCCGTAAATGAAACTTTAATAACATATAGATAGATCGTTGGTTTGGAATACTTGCTAGCGTTCTGCATTCTTTGGCATAAACAAGTTGTTGATTGAACTGTCGTTAGTCGATAAGATATCTCGAATGTTGGACATAGACTATACACATTAAATGTAACGTTCATGATCATCTCTAGAACAAATTGCATTTACTTAGTAATAACAATTATTGTTAAAATATTTTAAGAAAACATTAAATTAATATTTTAATAAAACACTTAAAAAACATAAAAATTATATCTAGTGCCAATTCCGCCTAATTTTCCTGTTCTACACTTAACTCTACGAGCGCACGATCGAGAATTAATTCTCGAACGTGCGCTCGTAGAGTCAAGAACCCCTGAGGATGCTTCGTGTAGAATCGAAACGCTTCGAAAATTCTTCCAGTTCGGTTGCGTGGCGTTTGTGACGTCACGTCGGTTTAACAGGAAAATTAGGCGGAATTATCACTAAATATAATTTTTATGTTTATTTGGTGTTTTATTAAAATATTAATCTTATGTTTTCTTAAAATATTTAAATAATATTTGTTATTATTAAATTTATTACCGCTGCTTTGATTACCGCAAAGTAACGCCTGAATTGCATTTTCTTGTTACGGCTCTTACTCTTCACACTACACTCTTTCGAATTAGAGTCAGACCTGACCTTAAAAACTATTTATTTTCACATTAGGATTAAAAAGCCTATACCTGACTACATTTTAAACATATAATTTCCAAAACTTACAGAGCCACATATTCGTTTGTTTATGGAAAAAATCTATCTTCTCCTAAAAGCCATTGACAATTTTCATGCAGAACATTTCCATCGATATTAATTATTTAGATATTCTTCATCGGTACATACGATTTTGTAATCGAAAAACGGCGTACATGTAAAATATTGCTTTATTTCCTAAAATTTATTTCATTTCAGACGTATAGCGATTGCCTGTCACGTTGCAATGTGAGCTGATAATATGACCCTTATTTCAACGTTGGTTTGTTTGATTTGCGTAGTACTGGCTGAAAACAAACTGCTAATATTGGAACTGTCCGAATTGGAATTATAGTCCTTACGTTGTGACGAAGTCATCCTCTCTCATTGTCACCTTTGCAATATTTTTCCACTGTCTACACTTCAATTCATAATTCAAACAAGTTTAAAGTTATATTTTGTTATAGAGAATAATAAAAATAGTGCTACGTGTAAATTAGTTTATTGTCTGCAGCGATTTATTATTAAAATCATTCAGTTGTTTATTTATAATTACTGTTACTGCATCACCGTCAGCTGTTCCTCCATCTTTCTACTCCGTGACACCGAGAGTTTCCTCGAGGCAGCTGGTGGCCTCTTGGAATCTCCTCCCTTTGGAACGTAAGACACGTGTTTGTTTGTTTTATCAACCTCTCATTTTAAGTCACAATTAAAAAATAGCTGACATTTCTAGTATAAGTTTAGTATACAAACACGTTCATTTGTTTGTGCTTACCTCGTAAAGTTTATATTAATAGATTCTGGTGAATGATACCACATTTTCCTGAAGCAAAGTTGGAAATGCGTTCCAAAGGAACTAATCCCCGAATAATTAAACCGTTAACCTACTCCAAGTAAAACACCCAAACGTTTTAGCGTCACCTGATACTCAGGAGCAGCCCCTGTCAACAAAGTAGTAATCTTTATTTAATCCAGGCTTACTTTCGTCAAATCGATGGATTCTCAAGATATCGTTTTACGCCTACATCGTGAAGGTATTTAGGGAAGTCCAGCGGTAAAACTCCCGTTTTATTTTGTTACGTCAGTATTTTAAACTGTCCATAAAAACAATCTGAACGCTTCCATTTGCAAAGCAGGGACCGTCAGTTCCACAAAATTCAGCCAAGTTCTAAGTACATTTGGTTTTTGTTTTATTTTCTGTTAAGTTTCTTCGTAGCGCTTTCCATACAAAAGTCATATTATAAATACGAAGTGTTTAAACTTATTAAAATTTTGCATACATGTTTTTCTGCCTAAAATCTAAGCTTGATAGTTTGTCGGTTTTCCGTAAAAAATCTATTTAATTAATTATTTGGAAAAAATATTTTGTATGGGAATTCTTATTTTCATGAAAATGCATTTCGACATAAAATAAATAACAAAGCGTAAGTCTGGCAAAACAGAAACAAGATAGTAGGTTCAATGATATGCATGCAAAATTTCAACGAGTTACTATATAATACTGTACTGTAATACTGTCAGCCGGATCGTCCACTGCTGAATACAGCCTCCCCTATTAAGGGGGTATTTGCCATAATCCCCACGCTTGGCAGGCGGCTTGGGATCGCAGTGTAAGATAGTAGTTCTTTAGAAGGCGCTGCTGCCCACCTTCCAGTACAATTATTCCCTTAGTCGCCTTTTACGACACCCACGGGATGATATGGGGAGGTGCAATTCTAACCCGGCACCCCACGGGGATACTATATAATACTTGGTAGTATTGGTACTTAGTTAAAATATGACGAATTTACGTTTGTATGTAAAGATACGAAGACACGCCTTAAGAAGTAACGAAACGAACATGTCGCCCGCATGATGGTAAGCGTCAAGCCTGTCCATAGCGGCAGGTCACCATCCTCGTTCTGCAAGACTGCGCTCGTCACTCCGAGAATGACTAGTCTTATGTCATGTTTGCCCAGTGATTTCACTTGCAATAATGCCCTTCACGCCTTAGCGCAGTAGTTTTTGCACACCACTGCTCTAAGGCAGAATATCTGACACTACAGTCATATCCACCATAAAGATGCACTCTTGCCAAAGGGTCCAGATAACCTAGAAGTAGGGATCATTGTTCAACATCGGAATTACATGAATTATTTTCCGGGGAAGACATCGGCTCCGGGAGTCAGGGCACCTTGTCCGGAGACCGATCCCCTAATTAATTCGTAGGTATTAATTACTTAGTACTGTTTTACTTATTACTAGTTTACTACTTATCTATATTATTGCTAAGATTTTCTACCAATGTAACTTTTATGCGAAATAAAAATATTATTATTATTATGGTGCCGGCGGGACGTAGACATTGCATATATCCTCAGGAAATTGGCATTTATACACTTTCAATTATTGTAATCTCAGATCTGATCAAACAACGATTTGGGTAGATAGATGGCAGACAGTAAAGTAATAAGTTTAAGGAATATAAACTCAAGCAATTCACCTTCAAGTTTTTTTCCATCTACTTGCGCATATACGTAATATAGGAATTCGATGTAAGATGCGGCGGACCGCAGAACCTGCTCTACTGTGTTATTTTTAGAAGGTTTTTTTAATATATCGGAGGCCAAGGTCACATGTGCCGTGCCTCCAATTCCAAGAAGGAATACACACATGTAAGCTGCATAACTCTTCACATGTACCATTGGCGACTCGCAGATGTTGTTGAAAAGCAAATGATTTTATGTACACTGTAGTTTTTGTTTTAAAGTTGTATATTATGTGATTTTGCTAGTGTTTAGGGTTCCGAACCCAAAGGGCAAAACGGAACCTGTTAATGAGACCGCTGTCTGTCTGTCTGTCCGAGTATGTCAAGGATCTCTAGCTCGTAAACGGACTGAACAAGCCTGAAGTTTGATATTTTGTGTAGAACGTTGACCCAGAGAGATTAAACTAGTTGCGCCTCGCGGTTTCACCCGATGTGTTAATTCTGCGCCTTATCTATCTCCATACCAAATTTCATCAAAATTGGGCCAGGCGTTGGAGCGTGAAGAAGAAACAAACATACAAAAACGCTCAGAAACTTTCGCCGATCTTAATGCATCGAAAACGCCAATTCTTAATGCAGTTTTAAAGCTGTGATCAAACCAATAAATATTTATTCTTTTACGGACTGAACCCTCTAGAACGAGGCCAGACGCGCACTTGCCCAAAAACCTACCCTGAAGTACGATCCGAAACCGTTAAAATACTTCAGTTTACAGCCTACAACGCAATTGTCAAGTTATTATTGTAATCAACTATTGTATATATATGTTTATGTATATATAGGTTTTAGATTAGCAAAACAAATAAAAGGTCCTTCTTAGGTAATTGTGTACGGTTTTATGATAAACTACCCAAACATATTATATGGCCCCGATTTTCTTGCCCGTTCTTCTCGCAGTGGCTCTATACAATTTTTGCTGAACATGGCAGTACATTGTAGAATATTTCAATACTAAAATTTGTAATTGACCTTCATAAGAGCGTCCTAGACGCCTAAATTGAATAAATGATTTTGACTGGCTAGCTACCACCCTCAAGTAGAAAATCTGTCGCCAAGCACCTAACGGTGTGTTCCGGCAGCTGTCCTTGAGAACCAGTACTTCTAGGTTAGCCTGAACAACATCTTCGACCACATCATCAGTTACCATCAGGTGAGATAGTGGTCAAAGGCTAACCAATCAAGCATAAAAAAGTTCAAAAAAACTTTGACTATAACATATCTACATGAACCTGCCACAGGAGACCCAAAGTATTCTGAGCACGAGTCACGAGTGAATAATCACTTTGACGGCAGCACTGACAGTGAACACTTACTATGTACTTACCCTTTTATTCTATGTTTAGAATCATTAAAGCTAATTGAATGTCACCTACAAAGTCATTAGAGACCTCGCATGTCCCTTGATCGGTGTCACAATCAGACATTCTTTCACGGCAGGTTTCTTGCTGCGGCCAGTGCCGACATTCCTGCGGTTACGAGTCTGATATCTGACTGACCCTATCTATAATACCTACCCTTATCTCTACTAGATTGGTATATACATTTCAGTAGCGCTTCTGGGCAATTTATGTCTTATTTACTTTTTTGCATGGTGGTAGGGCCGCCTGGCTAGCAACCACCCTCAAGTAGAAAATCTGTCGCAAAGCACCTAACGGTGTGTTCCGGTAGCTGTACTTGAGAGCCAGTACTTCTAGGTTAGCCTGAAAAACATCTTCGACCACATCATCACTTACCATCAGGTGAGATAGTGGTCAAAGGCTAACCTATCAGACATTAAAAAAAAACCTTACCAATAGGTACATATAGGCAGTATATAGGCAGGTGTACCTATTGCTAAATAAGACATCAATTGCTGAGAAGCGCTAACACATTTACGTAAGTTTTATAATAGTAAATGTGTAACAGGTTATCGAATGCTTAACAGGTTATCGAAAAAATCGAATAACCTATTATTAATATGTGTATGTATACCTCCCCATATCATCCTTTGGGTGTCGTAAGAGGCGACTAAGGGAAAAATACTGGAATGTGGGCAGCAGCACCTTCTAAAAAACTGTCATCTTTCACTGCGATCCCCAAACCGCCTGCCAAGCTTGGGGATTATGGCAAATACCCCCTTAATAGGGGAGGCTGTGTTCAGCATTGGACGAGTCGGCTGTTACAGTACAGTATTATTAATATCAAGATCAATTCCAGGGTCTAAAATATCTTTATTATTGCCAAGATTAAATATTACAAAAATGTAGGCACAATGAAACTACCTTAATCGCTTTTCCGGATTATTAGGTCGATAATGATTTCATTCATTTGTCTATGGAATTTGCAGAATGGTTATCCGCTATACCCTAAGTGATATTAACAACTTTACAGTTCATAATATGTAGATTATTATATAATACAATATTACAGTATTTGTTTAAATTAAGTATGTGACAGGCGATAGCTTGGCAGAGGCGGAATTGTCCAGACATTTTTGTCGTTTAAGTAATCACAAACTGTGTAGTAGGATTTCTTAATCAATATGTTTTTCACGTGCAACTTGAATTTTATTTGCGAGCGTTATAATATGTTTGGGAACTTTATTATAAAACCGTACACAATCACCTAAGAAGGACCTTTTATTTGTTTTGTGTGAACTTATGTTAAAGCTAGTCTTATATAATATATAAGACTAGCTTTAGTACATAAGTTCACTTCTTGAACTAATCTAAGGACGAAAGAACTACTCGTATGTACCAAACATAATCAGAATCCGTTCAGGAGTTAGTTGGAGCGTAGCTGAGTGCCAATAAATGCACAGCGCAACACTCATTTTCATATGTAAGAGTGTATTATAAGTAGGATTAAAAATATATGATCGTTGCTCCTCGTGACATTAGAAAAATCTTTCTTTGTTTCCAGTCACACGAAAATGATTGAAAAAAAATTGTGTAACTAGTTTACTTAGTTATTTTTATATATAACTATATAATATATTACCGTCTTAGCAAGGTTCCATTAAAAAAAACGCGTAAAATATCTCAGCTGTTTTCTCCCCAGGATCATTGAATCCTGGAGGACCCTCGGGGTACCCACTCGAGGCTCTCGAAATCTTTTGTAGCGATTTTGCTGCCGATTTCTATATTAAGTGTAAAATTTCTCTTGTGCGGTAAGGAAATTGCTTTTCAGCGCCGCCTCTCCTTTCAGAAACAAGTTATAATAAAATAGAAATACATAGGTATTACATATTCATATTTATCTAACTTTTATGTGGAAAAAAGTAGAGTGAAAAAAATATCGAGTTTTTTAAATTAAGTATTAGTTGAGCTTCTTCAACACCATTTTAATGATAGGAATAGAATAGAGGTCCTTCGAAGAAGGTTATTCTGTTTTTTGAGAACTTTCAGTCGGCTTCGTTTAGCCTCAGTGACTCTATTTCCGTCACTGGCGGAGTTGAGTACTCCAAGATATTGTAATATAAGTATTTACTTAGCAAAGTAACTGTAGTATTATAAATTATTAAATTAATTAGCACCTACATATTCAGCTGGTCGGATTCGCTAGCCAGGGTGTCGTACCAGCATACAATCTTGTTGTATTATATTGTAATCTTATAAATCGTTATTTTTAATTCAGTTTTGAATACGTAGCGCACCCCAAGTTTTGCGTTTAGTGCATAACCAAAAACGTTGAGACAAAAAACACAATTCTTGTATTGGGTGATTTAGGTGGTCCTTAATTTTGAACCTTATTATTTATCTATTATAGAATTCGCCATACAAATTCTGTAAAAAAATAAACTAGATAATAATAACGATTCAATAACCTTTCGTGCCCTTAAAGACTCTCCCCTGCATATTTTTTGAGAGTAGTTGTAACCAGGTATTTCTGCCTATACTTAAGCGATCATATTTTACATTTTATTGTTTTACTGTATGTACCAGCATTTACACCCACACTTAGATGTCGTTTATAAACGAGGCCTACCCGTACATGCGCATCAGTAATATACTGTGGAGCGCGCCTTCGTGGGTGTGGGTAACGTTTTCTGATACAAATATATTTGCAAAGCAATGATAGCCGATCGGTTATAGCTATGGACTGCGGGTCCGCAGGTACTTGGTTCTATCCCCACCGCCGCGCCGCCCGCGCCGGCTTCAGCTTCACCGCATGGCAGAAGGGCATTTCGTGAATGCTCGCCTGGCTAGATACCACCCTCAATGAGAAAGTTTGTAGCCAGTAAAATTACAGGCACAGTGCAGTTCTTCATGACTTGTGACAAAATGAATCTGCAATCCATCCCAATACGATGGTTGAAGAACGATAGGAAAGATTTTAGTTATGACGTCATGTCATGTTAGCTCATTTGGTTAGAGCATACCCCGGCTCAAGGGGTGGACGGACGCGGGTTCGAATCCTGCACATGACTTAAATTTTTCTTATCGTATATTTGTGATTTTGTAATGTAATCCGCATAACAGGCGTTATTGCAAACCTAACAATATTAAAATGAATCTGTTCTAGGCAAAGGTTACCGCTTAACATCAGGTGGGACTCGTGCTTGTTCCGTCACAATCCCATAAAAAATTACTTTAAAAAATATATCTATAAATTATAACCTTAAGGAATAGCAGTCTATATCGTTGTAATTGAATGAAAGTGACTCTCTCGCGCCCGCGCCGTATTAGCAACATAAACCTGTATTAGAGATCGCTCGTTATACGGTGTGACTGTTCGTAATTAACTAAGCCTACGTAACCGTAATTAGAATCTGTAATTAAAAGCTCATTTAACTCGCTCTTGACCAAGAACTTAAAAGGTCTCATGATTGTGATTCATCGAAATATTTCTATAATTAACATCCTACTCTAAACACAGAATAAAAAGGACCAGAAGACCAATCTGCAAAGCCATTTCAATTAATAAGCGACTCTAGTTACGAAACAATAAAGTGCACTTCAGCTCGCAAAGAGTACCTAATATTTATATTCATCTACAATGCGTCTCACTTTCTATCGCATAGCCACGCATAGGTCTGATCTCTTCTGACGTGGCACGCACCGTACAATAAGCCCGTCAAGACGGGTACGCTGATGAACCTGTAGCTTTGTACCTTAAGTGCAGAGTGAGTCACGCCTGCTCTAAGCAAATAGTCTTGATGTATTTTGTTCCTGATTCTAGGTATGGGGTCGGTGTAATATATTTCTAAAATGAAATTTTTACAAAAATATATATTATGTAAAGACATGAAAAGGACGCCTCAATTTATGGCCCGTAATTTTCTTTCTTTGGGATCTTGCCTTGTCACACCCTTCGGTTTTAACGAGAGCATTAAAGGAAGCGTGTACTTCGCGCATTCAATACAAACGTAATTTTATCATATATTATTTAACAAGTGTTGAACAAACTGGCAAACCAGAAGCATAGGCCCAAGGATAAGCATGCAATATTTCACTGAGTTTAAAATCTTAGTACTTATTTAAAATAGCAATGAAATTATGTTTTTATGGAAAGCGCTACGTGCATTCTAATCTTAAAGCGCATAATGTGGAGCACCACATGTCAACACGAGTAGTGCCATACTGCTCATTCCATGCATTCCGTTAGATGCTTTTTACGACAGGCAACAAGAGGATGGTCAAACTGTAAGGCATATCTACTTTGCTTAAGACACTTTGACTAAGTAAATAATATATAATAACAAAAGTTATATCGTTTGGCAAGTTATTCGTTATAACATAGAACATATAATAATACGTTATAATGTAATCGAAATACAATCGTAATTAAAATTATTCAATCTTAAATATTAGAAGCATTGAACATATTGATATTTCTAAGAATTTAAATGTAAGTATTTGATTGGTTACGTAAAAGACTACTTGGAAATATAATGGAATATTGCAATTGTGACAGATATAGAATGGTATTATTCAATTTGGCACGTAGGTATGCCTATGTCAGTACAGTATAATTAAATAGTAAGTATAGGTGCATTAAATTTTACAACATAGTATAGTTAGGTCATTCTAGGTTAGCCTAAACAACATCTTTGACCACATCATCACTTACCATCAGGTAAGATAGCGGTCAAAGGGACCTATCAGGAATAAAAAAAAAAAACAGTTTTTTCACCGTGGATTTACTAAAGACCGTTTAGTTGATCATTATGCCTGCTTAAAAACATTTTACAGCTATTATGTCTATAGATGAACTAAGCCCCTCCATTAGGGATTATGGGCTTGGCCGGCGTCTTGGGATCGCTTCGTCAGATGGTATTTTACTTCTAATTCCCCGAAGTGATCGGTAGATATGTCTGAACTCCCAAACGTTACTTCAGATATGTTTTCTATGTAATATTTGGGGCGAACATATTGCCAACTACTGGGGACAGTTACCATGCTCCGCATTGCCAACAAGAATTTCTTTATCAGTAAAATTAATCACACTACTAGTTATTTTTGTACGCCTGCCAACATGGTTTCTAGCAGTTTTAGTTGTTTTATGTTGTAAACCTTACAAATACCTATCATCATAATTTACAAAAAATTTTTTTACTAAAAGTGGAACCCACTTCAACACTCAAAAGCGTGAAATAACTTGTTGAAGTCGAACCGGGGTTCGAACACAAGAATTTGAAATAATAGACGACGACGCTTTACCCAATACCCACTCAACCAACGAGTAGTATACGGATTACATTACAAAATTACAACGGGAGGAAAAAATATAGTCATGTGTGCGTGATTTGAACCCGCACCATCCACCTCTATAGTCGGGGTATGCTTCGACCGCTTAGCTAACATGACATATGACTCAAAACTCTAATTTGTCCTCTCATTCTTAACAATCGTATGGGGATGAATCCCGCACATGATGCACTATATTTTTTACTAACGTGTCTTTTTTTATTGCCGATAGGTAAGCCACTTCAATCTCAACTGATGGTAAGTGGTCGAAGGTGTTAACAGGCTTAACCTAAAATTACTGTCTCTCAAGGGCCGAAACGCACCGTTAGGTGGGTGGCGACAGATTTTCTTCTTGAGGGTGGTCACTAGCCAGGCGGGCATTTGAAAAATGCCCTTCCACCATACGTTGAAGCTCAAGCCCGCAGCGGGATACGAACCATGGACCTGCTGCGCGGAAGTCCATAGTTAATGCCACTGAGCCATCACTGCTTCAAAACGTGTAATCCACGGACCTGCATTATTGCAAAAATAAAAATACTTATTAAAAAATTTAAGAGTATATACGGGTGTTAATATTTCTCTCTTGTTAGATACTCTTCTTATGTTTGATACTATACAGAGCATAGATTAAACTGTCAGTGAAACCTATCCGTAGCATATTTTTTATTCGGAAGTTCATGTAATATTCACCCGAACTCTTAACCTCACAAATCCTTACTTGCTCAAAATTACTCCGAGACATAATCCTCAAGAGAATTATCAAAATCCTGTATTTACCTCACGAGCGCACATTCTATGCTCAGTTTAGGTGAATTATTAAATGAGCCTTCTTATTCTCTGTACCGGGTAATTGGAGCTTAAATATTTGACTTCCGATGTATGTATTTACCTACCTAGTCTTGTAAATGTGCCCTTGTGTAATTTCAAAATTTTCCATTATCGAGTCGAAACTCGATTGTTCAGAGTAATGGATGTCGGGAGTCATCTTTATGTAATGGAGAGGTTATTCCGTATGTAATGGAGAGTCCGGATAATTGCATTGAAGCAATTTTAATCTTAGGCCACTATATGACAAGAATTGTAATAAATGTGGTTGTGGTAAAATCAATAAAGAAATAAATACGGGTCTTTTTTTATGTTATTGTAACAGAGCAAGCTCTAGGCCCACCTGACGTTAGGCGGACTAACCTCTACCTATAACAGATGCATTTCACCACAAGTCATGAATGCCGTCACTTTGAGACATAGTTGTTGAGTCTCACGGGCCTGTAATTTCACTGGCTCTCAAGGACTGCTGCCGGAACGCACAGTTAGGTGCTTGGCGACAGATTTTCTACTTGAGGGTGGTAAGCTAGCCAAGCGCAAAATGCCTTTCCACCTTGCAAAAATCTGGGCGTTTGTCTTAATTTTTTAGCTTGTGAACGATTTGAATGTTTTATCGAATTCTATTAAAATGTTGATATCTTGGATGGTTTGGGTCGCGGATCCTGATAACTGAGGTCCGGTTTATAGGAGTAAGCTACGAATGAATATGTAAAGAAGTTTAACTATCATACACTTACCGCTTTGTTTTCGGACTCATCACGTTCACAATTAACAAAACAGACACAATCGTACAAATTCAATTGGACTGTTTAATTGATATGGCGCTTAGGAGTGATTGGATCCGATCGGTCGCGTCAAACGTATTGTTGATGCGCCATACAACAATACGTTTGACGTGGTACACTTTTTAAACCACGCCTGCCGCTGTAAGGTTTGCGTTTCGCTGGTTTTGAGCTTGACTTAGATTTCTAACATTTTTATTCGTAGAGAATAAGGTAATTAGTTCCATAATAGCCTTTCAAATCAAATCATTTATTTTTTACAATACAATTCCATATAAGGTCTTCAAATAATTTCGTCCGTGTATTCAGCCTGCAGGCAGGCGTGCATATTTTATATTATACAAAATATATATTATAAAATTGATTACACTGATAGTCATGATAAGATTAAATTACATTACAATAATTCAAAAATTCAGATATTAATTAACACTATAAAAACAATTGACAGCAACTAGTCTTTCAGTTTTAACTTAAACTTATAGCCTTGTAACAATTTGATATTTTGTGGTAATTTATTATAAATCGATTATGCACATGTTGTAAACTTTTTTTATAAATCTTTCTATGGCAAGTTAACTGTTAAAATTGATTATTAAACTTAGCCCTTTTTTGCCTTACATACATTTTGTTATAATCTTGAAAGTATTTGGGATGCGTTCTGACAAAAACTCATGCTTCTCTAATGTACATACAAGGAAGTGGAAGTATATTACATATCTTAAATAATGGCTTTTCCAGTAGTTAAGTTGTTTTATGTTGTGAACCTTACAAATAGTCATTTATCTAACATAATAATTTACAAAAATTGGCTACTGTTATACTTTTGATGGTTCTGGGCGAATTAGTGTGGTCTGGACCAAACGTATATCCTGAAATCTAATTTGCCTGATAAAATACCCAATGAAAGTATGATCACCTATAATAATAACAAATATTTTTAAAATATTTTAAGAAAACATCAAATTCATATTATAATTAAACACTTAAAAAATATAAAAATATATCTAGTGACTATTCCGCCTAATTAGGAGCAGAAATTATAAAAAATATTTGTTATTATTAAATATGGATTTCCGCAAAGTAACGCCTGAATCTATTCATTATGATCATAGGTATATAAAAATTTAATCTTAAAAATAACAAAAAGGCACCTCCCAAATTTCTCATCAATATAATGTCATTTCATAGGACCCATGCAAAGTATTGAGTGCCTATCTGAATCAAACATGAAAGAAAAACAATAAAAGCATTTTCCAACAATCTCTTTGAAAAATCTCATCTAAGAGGACGCACTTTAAATATTGACGGCCTATCAGAGTTAAACATAAAGCAAATAATAAAATAACACCTCCCTATAATCTATTTTACTATTTCAAACAATAATGAAAATCAATTGTAATTTTGAAGAAAAATCAGTTTTTTGTTATCGAGTGTAAACATTTTGTATAGAGCGTGTAATTATTTTTTTTGTTATTGTGACGGATCAAGCACGATGCTCACCTGATGTTAAGCGGACTAACCTCTGCCTATAACAGATGCATTTCGTCACAAGTCACGAATTGCACTGCGCCCGTCACTTTGAGACAAAAAGATATATTATTGTTTAGTCGTACAGCGCTAGCGGAGACGGGACGCAAATTTTGGGGGGTAACACTCTATATTAGGCAGTAGATTTCACTTTGCTATTCACGTAATGTGTGGGGGTATGGTACACCTAGGGTGCACTTTGAAGTATTGAAATTCCGAAAAAGTGCCTATAAAATGAAAACTACTAATCCAATCGCGCTCAAACATACGGGAAACGATGGCCAGGGGCCCGATTCTCTTAGCTATTGAACGGCGTTAACGTAACTTAATTGCATGAAAATTGTAGTTTTTGACAGTATCTCTAGTCTGCCTGCTATTTAGGTTCGATCGCAAGTCAGTGGCTTACTATCAATAGTTTTTGACATATTTGGTATGCTGTAAGCTATTTTGTTGCGATAGCGTTGCTACAGTGGCATAAAATATTTTGGAGGGATTTAGATAGAAAAATAGCTAAGTGATTTAAATATATTTAATGTATTGTTTGGTAGAAAACCACTGTATTGATGTTTTGACTGATGCTTGATTAATAGAAATTTTCATTATTATTTCAGTGGCAAAATTTGCAAGCCATAGCACAGCCATACGATAGCGTCGCGATTGCTATATAACTGCGATTAGGAGCTAGAATTAGCAGACTACCGAATTTGACATTAATAGCAGTTCGATCGCACAGCATCGCAGTAGTGTGGCGTTTGGTCAATAGCTAAGACAATTGGGGCCCAAGACCGCGGCCCGCTTGTATTAAAGCGATGGACTGCATAAATTGTTAAAAATTAAATTGTTTATAACTAGAATCATGTTATTTCCCTGAGGAATCTAGAGACTGATTAAATACTAGCTAGTTTATCTATTATCATTATGTCGACAACACTGGAGTATCCATCACTTTAACTAAGGAATTGAACCAGACTGCCCTCTAGGGAAATTAAATGCTGCCTGTGTTGCCTTGTTTCTTATCCTCTCAAGTATAGGACCCATATTGGCTAAGCGAAGTACCTTTATTATATTCAGATTGTCTTTGATGTATGTTTATTGAAATTTAAGATATTAGGGGAAGGAAATGTATTTTTATTGGTGGAGGAAAATACTTTGTATTATTTCACTTTTCTGGCATACAATTTTAACTTCTTCCACACGTCATATTATGATAATTTCGTTTAACATACAGGACAAATCCTCATAAATTATACTTATATAAGTACGCGTCGAATGGCATTACATGCAGTGATAGCCGAGCGGTTGTAGCTGTGGACAGCGGTGGTGCAGGTCCATGGTTCGATTCCCGCCGCTGGCTTTAGCTTGAATGCATGGTGGAAGGGAATTTTGCGAAAGCCCGCCTGGCTTGCTACCACCCTCAAGTAGAAAATCTGTCGCTAAGCACCTAACAGTGTGTTCCGGCAGCAGTCCTTCAGAGCCAGTAAAAATAAAGGCACATGATGAGACTTAACAATTGAACTCGTATGTCTCAGGGTGATGGGCGCATACATCTGTGATAGGCAGAGAATACCGCTTACCGTCAAGTGGGCCTCGTGCTTGTTCCGTCACAATAACATTCGATACTTTCGTCTCCATGTTGGTATCAATTGATTTTAGTATTTTAAGAATTCAGGAAATATCGTAAAACACAAACTGTACATGTAGATTAGTTTACTTAGTACGTAGAGAGTTCGTCAACATATCTTGAGCTGAATCAATTAATCCAAGCAACAAACATTTTACATATCATTAACAAGTTTATTTTAAACCAGGATTTACCATACATATTCTTCTAAGATAAATCTAATATTGTTTATATTATAAATTATGTATCAAATTATCAATAGCTTCCGGTAGCTGTTGCGGCCGCGTTTTATCGGTATTTAGAATTTTTATGGGACAATAAAGTCTCTATGATGAATTTTAACTTGTAATGCCTCCTCATCCGACCAACTCTCCAGCTACTAAGTAACTCCAACATAAGGTATATCTTATTCACCACAGCTACAGAAGTAGCCATAGCTCATCACAGCCGCAGCCTCGGAACCACAATGGACGTCCTTGGCCAACCCTCACCCATTCACGACTTACCATTATATAATGTACGGCTAACAAGGGAATGTAAACTTTGAGACACTGGACTGAAAGTCTAGTTTTAAAAGAAACAAGCGGCATTTCAGCTCGTCTGGAATGGGGACGGTCTGTATAAATGATTAGGGGAAACGCAGTGGAATGGCCACTTGGAGAAATCATCTCGGTGTGGATCTGTTCTGCGATTATTAGACTTATGCTCTACAAACAGACGGTTTCAGAGTTTAA
Source organism: Plagodis pulveraria (assembly GCA_963890685.1). Classification (NCBI taxonomy): domain Eukaryota; kingdom Metazoa; phylum Arthropoda; class Insecta; order Lepidoptera; family Geometridae; genus Plagodis; species Plagodis pulveraria. Next base: position 20,710,552 of record OY982969.1, read on the forward strand.
ACGGCTGGTTATTATTGAAGCTTTCATAAAAAACATTCTTTAACTTTTATGGCTTGCCCTAAGAAACTTATAGAAATGTTTTGATAATTATGTTTTTTTTTTTAATGCAGCCTTAAATATCCTTCAAAGCAAGACTTCATTTGTGACAGTTAAAATACATTTGAACACCTATTTCCACCGTCTTGGTACTGGCTAAGTGGTTAAGGTGTCCGGAGCGTGAAACGGTATGATATGGGCTCATAACCTGTTTAAAAAATGTTAATGCTTGCATTAATACGCCAAGCATGTGATAGTGGTATGAATGATATTAAAAAAACCTTCCTAAGCCCATCAAAGTAGCTTCATAAAAATTCATTATATATATTAAAATGTGCGCCATTAATATTTTGCTTAAAAAAAACGGAATATTTATAAATAATAGTCATTTTAATAGACTTATTATATCATAGCACATGCAGCTCAACCTACTCCTTCATTCTTTAAAGCAAGTGGCGCAGAAGAATTTCAAAATAAAGCAGACAGGAAAACGAGGTTAACCAACTCTCGTAATTAATATAATAGCATATTACTGTTTTTACATATGTCTGGTCCATATACGAGTGGGTAATACAATTATTAATACTTACATTCACATAATGATAGTCTATGAATCTTAACTGCTCGTTCGAATGACTCTTACTTTCGAAAATGCAGAGTTTACATTCTCGAACAACATTCAAAGATTAGTGAGATGGAAGTATACCAAAAACATTGCGGAAAAAGTCAACGATTAAATCTTCAGTTGTTCGTACTAATTAGAAATGCCCAGTACTAGTTCGATTTGTTTTTTTTTGTTTGCGTATTCTGGAGGCTCTTGTACATATTGGAAGTCTTGGGGACCGGAGCAGAATCCTTTCAAATCTTAAGAATACTTGATTACAAAATTACTATAAAGCGCTCGTAGCGAAGTTTACTTAGCTGTTCTTAACCGATCAGCAAAGTTAAGCAACGTCGCGCGCGGTCAGGAGTTGGATGGGTGACCGCTAGTGACATTACTACTGAGCGTTTCCGTGCTTCGGAGGGCACGTTAAGCCGTCGGTCCCGGTTGTTGTCTTAGGATGGCAGTCGTTATAGCATGGTGGTAGGGCATTTTGCGAATGCCCGCCTGGCTAGCTACCACCCTCAAGCAGAAAATCTGGCGCCAAGCACCTAACGGTGTGTTCCGGCAGCTGTCCTTGAGAGCCAGTAATTCTAGGTTAGCCTGAACAACATCTTCGACCACATCATCACTTACCATCAGGTGAGATAGTGGTCAAAGGCTAACTTATCAGGCGTAAAAAAAAAAAAAAAAAAAACTATGAGAGGAAAAATTGTACTCATATGCGGAATTCGAATCCGCGCCGTACACCCTTTTAACTGTGGCTCATGACATATGATATAACGCATAACTCTAATTTGTCCTTTCGTTTTTAACCATCGTATGGGGATGGAGCATCGTTGTATTTTTGTAATTCTTCATTTGCTTCATTGGAAAAAAAATAAAGAAAATGTTATTATTCGCGTCCTTTTCTGACTATATAGATTGACGGTTGTGATTGTTAGAAGTTTAGAACTATCTTAAATGACTATGATGTCGTTTACGACGAGCACTATGTAGATTTTGATCCGATTTATGGTAAGGAACAGCAAAAATTAACCTCTATGAAACTGCCTACAAAGAAAAACCCATATAAAGCAAATCCCTAAAAATGATGTCTATACTATTAATAAAATTGCCTACGGCTTAGTACGTGTTAAGGGCATAATTTGTTTTCTCTTGTAGGAACCTGCTTGTATGTAATTTGAAATTTTCGTGTCTCGGTCTTTCTGTTAACAGTTTTCTTGCTAAGTTTTTACTGGAGAACGTAGCACACGTCACACACGCTCCGGTCCATGAACTGCCTGTAATCCACCATTGGCCGCAATCCTGCAAATTGTATTAGTGCCGCGGCTGTCAATGGTATTCGCAGTTGCTATACAGGATAGGGGACCAGTGTCGTTTGATTTAAAAACTACAAAACGTATATTCAGACTGTAGGACAATGAGACAACTGGTTTCGTACCAGACTTAGGGCTGCTTTTGAATGTAAACAGGTTTTATCTTAAGGGTGAACTGGCCGGTCAGTTCTCCATACAAACGTCGTGGGGTGATCACTCCCTTATTTGAGGATTTAGGTCCTAAACAAAGCTTGATATCGATTGAACTCGTCATTATCAAGGTTTGTATCGTAACGAAATTTTTAAAAGATTAAGTTGAGAGTTATGAGCCTCAAAAGATTTTCATATAAAGTTTTCAAGGATCATAACTTTCAACTTAATTATCTTTTTCAATTTAGTTACGATACAAACCTAGATAATGACGAGTTCAATCGATATTATGCTTAATTCTATACCTAAAATCTCAAATAAGAGAGTGATCACCCTACGGCTTTTGTATGGAGAACTGTACGGCCAGCAACCATATAGAGGGTACACATGAATCGAGCTGATGTGAAAAATGCTGATGGACTGCAGTTTGTTCTTTGCTTTTATCAAAAGAAATATCAGTATATCATCTTCTGCTGACTAGACATTATCCCGTTTCTTTGGGGTTGGCCCTCCTTGTCCTTTTTCTCCATTCATCGCAGTTGTGGTCATCTCAAGTATATCTAACTGGCTAATTTTATTTTATTTAGCGAGGTTAAATAGGAAATAAACAAAAATGCACATCAGAACAATGAAATCTGATATGCTGTCTTCAGTCTTAATTCCACTTGCCGCTAAACAATTATTCAGGGTCTTAACAAAGACAATGAATGGAGAATGAGGGTTGTTTCCTAGGTCACTCACTCACGAGTACCCAACTACCTACTATAAAGAGCCGCTTCGAAATCGCGAGGACTTGGATTCTATACTTGAATTGGACATTTATAGGGTTTCTCTGATAAAGACATTTTGATTAGTAGTCCGGAGTGTGGATACTGGAACTGTGCCCGTGAAATGGCAATAGGTCCCAATGATGTTCACACCAGAAGGTGGTAGGTGTCTTCAGCAATATTCCGCTTCGGTGGGTTCAATTGCAGTGTCAATGATGTATTCTGATTCGAAAAAGTAGCGTACAAACACTTCTGTGTTTAGAAGTGAAGGTCATTGTACTGTATACCCGGATTGTCCACTGCTGAACGCAGCCTCCCCCGTTAACTGGAGTTTTGCCATAATCCCCACGCTTGGCAGACGTCTTGGGGATCGCAGTTTAAGATATCAGTTTCTCAGAAGGCGCAGCTGCCCGCCTTACGGTATTTTACCTTTAATCGCCTCTTACGACATCCACAGGTAGCAATATGGGTGACATTCTAGCCCGGCAACCCACGGGGCATGAAGGGAAGGTCATTGTAGCTAGTGAAATTACTGGGGTTCAAACGAGACATGAGAAATAGCTTACCATCAGACGGGCGCTTTGATCGTTTCCTCACTTCATGAACAAAAGTTTGAATCGTGGATATTAGGGGGGTATCAAAGAGGTGTTTAAACATCACGTTTGTGTGTTTCTTTATTGGATACCTCTAATTACCCCTTTGGGAAATACATTCTGTATGATACTGATACCTAATTGTCCAAATTCTCCACAGCGAATGGTTTCATTTCCGTTACCGCTGAATGTTCTTGACCTAAAACTATCAGGTACTTCGCCATTCGCGGCCACTCCTAACTGTCTACCAAATCAAAGCGAGTGCCGCATAAATTAATGATGGCATAAGAGCCATGCTTACAATGAAGTGGAAAGCAGTTGTTAAGTTTCGGAATAAATAGTATAGAAAGAGGTTTTGTAAGAATTTGTAGCACTATACAAATTACATAGAATATAAATCAAACAAGATATTCTAACAAGATTTGATATTCTAATTCGAAATTTCGGAACAAAATTTATATATCTTCCTAAGCGACATTTACGTTTTTAACACCATGTAAATCGGTAATTAAACTTACTAACTTTTAGAAGATGGACAATGGCGGTGGCGTAGTAATAGGGACCCGTTGTATCCAACGGAATCCAAAAATAACAAAAACTATATCGTTCAGTGTACTCAGAAAAGCATCTTGAAGTCAAAATAAGAATTCTTGCAGTATAAAGCCACATCCTGACAAACATTACACTTATATGTAGTATTTCGTTTTCTATTAGCGAACAACGATTTGTAAATTTTAAATCAGATTAAATCGCGTTTATTTTGTATACCATTTTCTCCTTTTTCGCGAAAACCTTAGAAACTAAATCCATTTGTGCTGATTACATGACCATACCCAAACCGTCAGACGTCGCGTGCCCCGCCGAGGCCTGCCACTAGGTCATGCACGCCCATTACATGCCAAACGGCCAGCAATTGCCGCGGAAGTGTTTTCCGTCACAACACGAGCACATTGTTGGTATTTAGTCATGTGTCCCGATGTTAGCTCGGTGTTACACTGATACAAGCTGCAAGAAAAGCTTTATAGGACCTTAAGCTATTGCATTAATGTATCAGCCGGATTGTCCATTACTGAACACATCCTACCTAATTAAAGGGTGATTTGTTATTATCCCCACGCTTTGCAGGCGTCTTGGGGATCGCAGTGTGAGAAAGCAGTTCCTCGGAAGGCGCTGCTGACCTTCGGGTAATTTTCCCTTGTCATCTCTTACGGCACCCACGGGAAGATATGGAGGGGGTCACATTCTATCCCGGCACCCTACGAAAACGGACGAGCTATTGCATTAGCAAGATGAAATTAAATCACACAAGTCCCTTTTAGGCAATTGTGTGCGATTTTATGATAATAGTTCCTAATGATATTACAGTGCTCGCAGAAGAAAAATTTAAGTTAACGTGAAAAACTTTTTTAAGAAAGCCTATACTGTTAGTAATTTTTTTAAATGACTTAAATGCTTGTACAATTCCGCCTCTGTAAAACTACCCACCTGTCCTTTTACGTAATTTAAACAATTATTGTAATCATTTTACAATATTTTTTTTGTAACGACGACGTTTAAAATAAATTGCCCCGAGTTTCTTGTCCGTTCTTCTCGCAGTGGACCTATAACTTTTGTGATTGACCTCCCTATGAGCGTCAATAATTTCTGTAAGGGGTAGGCAGAGGTGTCCAAACACCGTCATTTTGCCAATCACGATTTGGTCACATGTAATAGGGAGTGATTATATTGCAACCTACCGGACTGCTACTGAAATTTTATTTGTAAGAAAATCCTTACCCAGTACCACCAGACACCAACTAGGCAGTCAAAAGTATATTTTAATGAGGCGTTGTTTTAATTTTATCACTATCGTACTACGTAGGAGTGAAAGAGAGGCAGCGATGGTGAAATCGCGATCAGCTCAGGTAAAATCCGAAAGAAAGCTTACAAATCTAGTAACGTAAATCGAAAATGTAACTTTTGTTGTCCCTTTTGATAAGGTTTTGATTTTTTTATTAATATATTTTTATACACATTCATACGTAAATAACTAAGATATTTACGTTACAATCGTAATTTGGAGTCAACTTTGAAATTTTATTCGAACGAGAAAATTTTAAGGAAACGTGTTTCGTACTTTTCTTGGCCTTAGATAATGTGATCAAGATTAACATATAATTTTCTTACTGCTACAAACAAAATTTATTTGGCATAGAATCTGTTCAAGTAAAAATTTTTAGCATTTGTCAGCGTCTTAAGGTGAAAAAGCTGGTCTGCGGCTAGAAATTAGAATTAAAATTACCCGAAAGATGTTTTGATTTCATGTAACAAGTACACCGGGTACACTCTGGATTGCTACTAAAATTTTCTTCTCCCATAACTGTCTCTAAATTGAGCCGAACCCAGGAAAATAACGAGATCGAGCAACGCTTTCGCTAAGTCACCACAGACGCAGTCATGTTTAAAAACAGAAAATACCCGAGCTGACTTAGCTCGTGCAATGTAATAATGATGCATCGATGACATCACTATTATTAGCTCGTAATTGGCATAACCTATGAGTGATCCACACACGCATTGACCTCAAGATATCATTACGCGTCTTTGACATATCATTCAGCTGACGAACCTGGTACAGAGTCCTATTCACTCACAAAAGCCTGGTTATATTTATGTAGCTGATTTATACTATAAGACATCAATTTATATTACGTACTTGTTTATGTATTTGCGACTTGCACCACCCTCCCTGCTCAAAAAATTATTCTCTGTCCATCCAAAGGTTGTCTGGAAGAGATCGCTTTTAGCGATAAGACCGCCCTTTGTACCTTACTATTGTTATTGTTTCTTTGTAATTTCCTGTTCATTGGTGTCAATAAAGAGTTATCGTATCGTATCGTAAAGCCATGCCCTGCAGAGGAAATTATTGATGCGCATTTGTACGAGCCAGAGCTCCGTGCCATCCGGGGCCATCCCGTGGGTTTCGATCCCCAAGCCGCCTGCCAAGCGTGAGGATTATGGCAAATCTGGTGTTATGCAGTAGCCTCTGCCTATTACAGGTGCATACAAGACGAACTGTACCGCGTTCGTCATCGCGTCACCCTGGGCCATAAAGTTGTCTAGGTGAAGAGAGTCACAAAAGGCAAATTTTGAACATGTTTTTAGAAAGAGTGTGCGTCTGGCAGATGGGAATAAAATATATAATATTCTAAAGGATATGACAAATACTATGCCTGATAACACGATTATATTTCGGTGGATAGAAAAAAAAATGAATACAGCTATAAAATTTCGCTTAAAAGTTTTGTGTCTATAAAGTAAATTGAATCAATACAAATTTTATTTCTAATAATTAATAGCAACCATGTAATAAAATAATAGAGACATTTATCCTTTTTTTACAAAAGTCACTTTTAAATTAATTTAATAAAAACAATATTGCATGGTTCTGTTTTGCTCATTCGTATTCGAAACAAGGTCTATCCATCCTACGCCCTCGCTCTGACATTTCCAAAAACCACTTAGTCAAGTCTCATGTGCCCCATTTCACAAGCACCCATGTGCCCCATTTCACAAGCCCTTCAAACCGGAACACAGTTATATTACTCGTTGGCGGTAGAAGTAGCCATAGGCAGTACTTTTATGAACAATTATTTTCATTTCAATGCTAGTTCATGAGTACCAAATGTACCCAAAACAAAAGAGACCCTATTTATAAAAATGTCAAGGTCAGAAATATCAAGGGCGAAGTGCTCTGGCCAGAGTAAGGCCATTGCATTTTCTCATTCATTACACTGAGACATTCAATTCGTTGATGACATATGTAATTGCTTTGTAATACATTTTTGTTTTCCTTGTTTGCAGGACTTGATTGTGAAGTGCAAAGTGTATCCATGAGACGCCGCTAGTTCCCGGTAGAGGGAGAGCGACACCACGCTGCTCGCTTTAATTACTTGTAAGTACTTATTCTATGTACAACTAGCCACTTATGTCTAGCTTGATGCTGTCACTTCCTTGGCGTATTTGTACCAATATTCGCATATATGGTGGTCTTCGTTTGGGCCAAGAAAGTTCTAACCACTATTTAGGTCAGTACAAAACAATCAATATTCACACATCACGGCCAGGCAATGCCGCAATCCCCACGATTGGCAGGCGGCTTAGGGATCACAGTGCAAGATGGCAATTTTTCAGAATGCCTACATATGGGGGGTGCCATACTAGGCTGGCAGGGTGGGTGCCTTGATTAATTTTTTGTATGAAGTACATTGAATCAAAACCTTTTTTTTTATGTAATTGTGACAGAGCAAGCCCGAGGCCCACATGATGTTAAGTGGACTAACCTCTGCCTATAACAGATGCATTTCGTCAACGACGACGTGCACTGTGCCCGTCACACTGAGACGTACAGTTGTTAGGTCTCATTCATGTGCCTGTAATTTTTCTGGCTTTCAAGGACGGCTGCCAGAACACTCTGTTAAGTGCTTGGCGACAGATTTTATTTTAATACAAACAACCTTTATAAACCTTTTAATACAAACAGCATTTTATCGCAACGATCAAAATAAAAGGTTGATTTCCAATCTCCAGTCGATTCTTAAGCGTCGGACGGAATATATTTGGGTATGACTTTGAACTTGACCCTGACATTACCGGCTCGGTTCAACCGCATTGTGTTCGCTATATTGTCATTGTGCTTTAATGCCACAACACAACTCAATTATATAGTAATTAGCGTGACTGTTCTGTATGTGACTAGACTGCACTCTTTTCATATGCCTTACGAATAGCTTTGACATTTGATGATCATATGTCTCCGCAAATAAATAGAACGAGCCATGTGACAGCGAGTCGCTAGTCTTATTTGTGGTGATTAGACGCATCTGTGAAAATAATACTTACAGAGATTGAGCATTCTCTCATCACGCTGAAAATATGTCGCCAAGCACATAACTGTGTGTTCCGGCAGCAGTCCTTGATAGCCAGTGAAATTACATAGACTTAACAACTAGTCTCAAGATGACGGGCGCAGTACAATTCGTCACTTGTAATGTAATGCATTTCTAGGAAGAAGTTAGTCCGCTTAACATCAGGTGGGCCTCGAGTTTGTTACCTCACAATAAAAAAAATATTATAATAATACATAAAAAAAACTCTTCAAATCACAACTATATTTTTTATTATTATTATCGGTAACAAAATATAACAAAGTTACAAGAGGAAAAATTATAGTCATGTGCAGGATACGAACCCGCACCATCCACACCGATAGCCGGAGTATGCTCTGACCGCTAATCCAAGACATATGACTCGTAACTCTAATTTGTCCCTCGTTCTTATCCATAGTATAGAGATGGAGGTACACCTATAGTTCAACTTACGTAGTACTACAAACAAGACTCCGCGCATTACATAATGTTAAACTTCGAGATTGCCTAGGCAGGCATGCAGGGCAGAGTTCTTCTGCCTAGACAATCTGTTTGGAATGCTTTAACTCCGGCGATACACCGGGAAAGCTGAAAAACACAAGTAAAATACAAGAAAACGGTATGGTACAAATACGATGAGGTACCTCTGCTCCGTCGTTGATCCGCTCAGCCTATCGTACCCTAGGGAAACTTATCTGGCCAGATTGTCTCTACTACTAGGGTACTTACGATTACCATCCAGTCCTTTGACGCTCCAACACAAAAGGTCCAGATGACGACAACACTCGCGGCACAGTACTATCACAAATTCAAATTATTAGCGTAGAACAATACGCTCAAACAAAAAAAAACTATCAAGTAATTTATCAAGTAATTCCAAGGGGTGCTCAAAGTAGAATGATTTTGCAAAAAGTTTAGATAATCTCACGTACAAAAATCCATAGATCACACATGGACGACTACCAAAGCGGTGTGTTCCAATTGCCCGAAAAGTTGATCGGTCCGAACACATAATAAAAATTACAACGTGAGGAAAAAATATAGTCAAGTGCGTGATCCTCTTTATCAGTGTTATAATTTCACATTCACATTTACCCGTATAAATCGATCTGTATTTTGACATTTTACATTTCTATGTGCCACGGGTCCATCTAATCAATTTACCATTGACCTCCTACGCCTATTTTTACCGCGTCTGTCTTCACGACACCATTCTAATGAGCAAAATTGTCGCGCATCCGTGCCTAACGATCAGCCGTCGTATGATAATCAAATTACGTGGCCATATCCATTACCCAAATGACAAAATGGCCGGAGAACGCCAACAATCATCTAATAAAGCAAGGTCGTTGCTCCCGACCTGGCCTGTGTGTGGTGATTGGATGTGGTTCAGGACTGGTCGTTGTCTGCTCGTCGCGGATGGATAGAGAGGCATTGAGCGCCGGAAGTCCATCTCGATGCAAGATCATCCCCAGCTGAGCTTGAGTAACAGCAACCAACGATGTGGAATTTCTCTAAGATTATCTACCATAGAAGCTAACCAGAGTCACAGAAACCTAAAACATAAAATGTATGAAAGCGAAATGAGAGCACGACCCCCATAAAAGTGCTGCCCCAGTTACTGAATATTTCACAAACAAATAGGTGAAGCAAGAATATAGGTTTATTTTGTCGTTTACGAAGAATGTATGCGTTTGCTCATACCTGTCATATTCTGCGGACAATAACAACCACCATAAAGACTTCCATACTTACTTACCATAACTCGATAAGGCAACCAGCTTACCATATAATAGTTGTGCGCATTTGTCATCAATTACTTGGTATGCTGAGTTCATATTGTCCGCGAACACGAACGGGCATCACGATCGCGAGTCGTGAGCGAGATTCAAACTATCATTAGGGTTCCGAGTATTTACCAGAATAACGTACCAGCATGCATTGATACTAGTCCCAAAGTATCGATACCGAATTTTCTGATTATTTAAAATAGACAATACGTCCTGAAATAATAGAGATTTTGTAGCATACGCATATATAGGAAAACTATTAAAGATGTTACATACCATGCTTTGAATAAAAGTAGTCTATATGTCGCTCTCTGGATATTGGGCAATGACAATTTAGAATAGAATAGAATAATAATTTATTGCTACAGAAAATAAAATAAATGACATACAAGTTCTTACAAACAATATACAACTTATAGCAAAAGGAATACACTCAGTTTGAGTTATGGCCACACCAGTCAAGGTGCTACCATAACACTGATTTTCAGTGGATTCCTGAACTCGGGCTAAGATGTTCGCCGAGAAAAAAAGAGTATAAAAAAGCGAGTTCAAGAATTACCAATAAACCTTAATAAAACTCAGACAAAACAGCAATCTATTAGTAGGACTTTTTCATATACGATAGATAATTACTTAAGGCCAATTAAATCGGTTTAATAAGTATTTCGTAGATTTAGTTGCTTTCAATTGGTAATTATTGAAGATCCACAAAATTAAAATGTGAAGATAATACCTACGGAATATAAAATAGTATCAAAACTAAAGTATTTATACTTGGTATGTAGAAAGTATTGTGATACAGTTTCTCTATTGGTAATTACAGAGTTGGAGTTATAATGTGTGTCTAGCTTTTAGCGCCGTTTATTGAGTTAGTGGCGATGATCTAAACTGGTGGCGTTATCTTCCTGGTATGATGTGCTGATAGTATCTCAATGGAAGTTATATCATCGAATAGGTTTGACTGTTGCAGTGAGATAATAGAATAGTTTGCAATAGATTACGTAGTCTGAGAACCTATGACTGGTCGATAATGTTATTGTTTCGATAAACGAATATACAACTCATCAAAAACGCAAATGCTTATCATGGTCTTCACATCAACCGGAACGTCCCTCGTTGAACCTTGGGGATCGCAATAGAAGATGTCAGCGCTTCAGAAGGCGCTTCTTCCCAGCTGCTGGTATTTTCTGTTAGTCGCCTCTTACGACAACCTTGGGGGAAGAAATGTGGGTGACATTCTAACCCGGCACCTAACTGGGCAATGCTAATAACGTAAGAATTTCTTTAGGTTTCAATGCAATACACTATCTAAAAATGCGTCAAAAACGAAAAGTCATGACGTAAACTATGCAAACGCATTAAATATGTGGAAACTATAGCGACTTCCTTTAGATGGAGAGAGACCAAAAAACTTGTAGAATAAGATCTGATAGAGGATTGCTAACAAGCTATGTCTCAGATTTCCACTCAACCAAAATCTAACAAACAAATTGCTGAAACTACAATGTGAGGATCTACCTCATCTCATAGGCGTCATTGTAGGTCATAGCAACCTGAATTTGAAGCTGCTTAATGCAAATGCAACAGACAGTCCACCATTTCTATGTAGATACTGTGTCAGTGAAAATAAATCTGTTTAGCAGGTGCTACTGTGATGTAAAGCCACGGAATAAATAAGAATCACAAATGGAATTCAAGAGCTGTTCTCACATGCTCATCACAAATACCGACTTCTCTATACCCAAAGCTGTCCTCCACTAAGTTGAGGAGTTAGAATTGTTTTGGTAGATTCTGGCAAGAGAAATTACCAAACACCGCAAGCGGTTACTCATAATAGGTCCTTATTACAAATACAATAAGAATGTAACACAAATAATGAATGAAATTATTCAATGAAAAGACAGAAGAGAACAGCCTTCGTCAAATTGATAAAAGTAAAACGATTTCATAACCACACTCAGAAACATTGCGTAGTGAATTATTTAAATTAAATCAAATAACATAGCTTACTGTTCCCAATAACATCATTATTTCTGGACCGTTGCCATCAAGTGCTCAACAAAACGGATAAACTAATATGTAATCTGTGAATTCGAACTCGTGCCTACGAAACAAGCTTAGTGTCAATCATTTTTCATATTTTCTATTGTAGATTTGTTGATTCATTGCACTGGCCATGTCGTACATTAACCCGTTTGCGTCGAAGAATGTTGCCATAGATTAAAATGTAGTTTTTACGTAGATGTTGCTACATTGCTATTCAAATTGCTCTAATATTGAAATTATTACTACACTGTCTTGTATGAATAGTCTTGCTCATTCCTATCTCTGTTTACTTATAGGAGATTTTTTTTGAGATAAAACCTTTATAAACATAATTAAAACCTTAACCTTACAGGCAAAACTTTGGAAAGCGCAGTCTGTAAAGCGCAATGTTTTTAAAAATATATTTTGCAAATGGAAATTTTAAATTTGTTGAGTTCAAATGCAAGTAACCGTCACGCCCTGCAAAACAACAAACAGAAATGCAAGTACCATTTCTCTTTCTCTTTTTTTATTGTTATTGTGAATGAACAAGCACGAGCCCACCTGATGTTAAGCGGACTATCCTCTGCCTATAACAGATGCATTTCATCACAAGTCACGAATTGCACTGCGTCCGTCACTTTGAGACATAGTTGTTAAGTCTCATGTGCCTGTAATTTCACTGGCTCTCAAGGACTGCTGCCGAAACACACCGTTAGGTGCTAGACGACAGATTTGCTACTTGAGGGTGGTCGCTAGTCAGGCGGGCATTCGCAAAATGCCGTTCCACCATGCGGTGAAGCTCAAACCCGCGCCCGCGGCGGGATTCAAGCCATGGACCTGCTGCGCGGCAGTCCATAGCCGATACCACTGAGCCAGCTCTGCTTCATATCTTCAACTCTGTTTATTTATACGAGAATATATTGATACACAAGTAAAACCTTTAGAAACATAATTAAAACATAAAATAACCTTACAGACAAAACTTTCGAAAGCGCAGTCTGTGAAGCGCAATGTTTTTAAATGCATTTTTAAAATGAAAATTTCTTTATTTTTGTGTTCAAATGCAACTAACCGTCACGCCCTGCAAAACAACAAAAGTTAACAAGCCCACAAACAGAAATGCGCGTAACATGTCTCTTTCTCTTTTTTATTGGTATCATGATGGAACAATCACGACCTCAGCTGTTTTTTTTTCTAATGTTATTGTGAATGAACAAGCACGAGGTCCACCTGATGTTAAGCGGACTAACCTCTGCCTATAAAAGATGCATTTCATCACAAGTCACGAATTGCACTGTGCCCGTCACCTTGTGACATATTTGTTAAGTCTCATGTGCCTGTAATTTCTGTTAAAAAAAACCTGTTAAGCGGTAACCTCTGCCTATAACAGTTGCAGTTCGTCACAAGTGACGAGTTGCACTGCGCCCATCACCCTGAGGCATAAAGTTATGTGACTTTAACTTCTCTGATACCCGTATCCTTCTAACCGGAACACAGTAATGAATCACAACATATCTCCTTGGCGGTAGAAATAGGTATGGGGGCAGTACTTCCCCACACTCCCACATACTGCTAATACATTATCTCATTGGAAACACTAGTTTTATATGAATGTGATAAACCTATATGTGTTGTTACTTCAGTCACTGCTATCGGTTTTATTTCTCGTTTTAAAGCACACATGAAGCGCTCGTAGCGAAGTTTTCTTAGCTGTTCTTAACCAATCAGCAAAGTTAAGCAACGTCCGCCGCGGTCATGACTTGGATGGGTGATCGTGATACTATTCCTGAGCGCTTCCGTGCTTCGGAGGGCACGTTAAGCCGTCGGTCCCGGTTGTTGTCTTAGAATGGCAGTCGTTATAGCATAGTCGTAGGGCATAGAAAATCTGTCGCCAATCACCTAACGGTGTGTTCCGGCAGCTGTCCTTGAGAGCCAGTAATTCTAGTTTAGCCTGGACAACATCTTCGACCACATCATCACTTACCATCAGGTGAGGTAGTGGCCAAAGGCTAACCTATAAGTCAGTCACCCCGTGACCACGATCACTGCAAAGTGTTTGAAACGTCGGGACAAAAATAATGATAAATATACGCGATTTAAACCGTTTAAAGTTGTTTAATTACTATGCTAACCTATAAGTTTAAGAAAAACACATCTGAACTTAATCAAATGTGTCAATTATCGTAATTAATGTTAGATATCGAAAACGCGCGACAAAAGAATCGATTAGTTACTTTCATATCGACAAAAAGCAATGGCAGTGAAATTACTCATTGTACAATATCGATAGTTGTGTCGATAGTACGTAAGTATTGCTCATGTAATTCGTGTGTTTGTTATGTGTGAATATTATTATCGCATGGTCACGTAATGGGCTTTTAAAACAGCTGTACACGTAAGGTGCGTTGGTAACATGTAACTTCGAATTCGAACGTATTTTACTTCCAATATTGTATATTTAATATGTTTAGCAATGAAATGTTTGTTTATTTATTTATAGAAATTTAAAGTCGCACGTATGTTTTTTTACTATGTACTTATTTATATCCCGGGACGTCTCTTTCGAAATTTTTTTTTCTGGTAGGTTAGCTTTTGACCACTATCTCACCTGATGGTAAGTGATGATGTGGTCGAAGATGTTGTTCAGGCTAACCTAGAAGTACTGGCCACAAGGACAGCTGCCGGAACACACCATTAGGTGTTTAGCGACAGATTTTCTACTTGAGGGTGGTAGCTAGCCAGGCGGGCATTCGCAAAATGTCCTACCACCATGCTATAACGACTGCCATCCTAGGAAATCAATCGGGACCGACGGCTTAAAGTGCCCTCCGAAGCACGGAAACGCTCAGTAGTAATGTCACTATAGGTCACCCATCCAACTCATGACCGCGGGCGACGTTGCTTAACTTTGCTGATCGGTTGAAAACAGCTAAGTAAACTTCGCTACGAGCGCTTCAAAAAAAATGTCTACTACTCCTAAATCTAGTAACCCCAGGAGTAGTCTTTCTTTGGAATGTGTATGTAACGTCGGAATAAAAATATTCGAAAATGTATCTATTAAAAGCTGTTTATTTAATCACAATTTATGACAATAGCGTCCTTTGACCTAGTAAGCTAATTAATGAAATATTGCTTCTTGAAAGTCCTTTTCACTTCATCGACTTCTCACGAGACGTACAACACTATTTGCATTGCTGACATAAGAACTCAGATATATTGTCCAGAGATTTCTCCATCAAATTAATCCATCAATCAATTCTTGTAATTTTTTTTTTTTTTTTTAAATAATATAATACGGTAATATAAAAAAAAAAAAGTAATATATGGTAATAGGAAATATTTATTGAAACGACTGAGCGCAAGCGAAACGTCTCAATTTCAGCATGTGCAAACATGCCTTCGTATGTCTGTTCGTCACATCACGTTTGATGAAGACATGAAGAAGGAGAATGATCAAGTTTTCGCGTTCAGTCCTTGAGAGGTCAGCTAACTCCTCGAAGTAGGAATAGATGCAGGTAATCGACCGCATTCCTTGGAGTAATGCTGCGGGCCGTCTGTCACTTTTCACTGCGAATAACATTAATATAAATCGCGCATGATGCTAAACGCATGTGAACTCGTGAATGGCTCGCGCTCACGTAATATGCGCATGCACAAACGATACAATCGAGAACATGGTCGATCTATAACAAGTTATCACGGATCGTTATTGATTGTTGCACAATCAGTGATATAAGGAAGAATTTTGGGTTTGTAAACTGCCGAGTAAGAAGGACAGGGTTACAGGTGCCGATAGAACAATGTGGAAGTAGAAGTTGTGTGACCCTATAATTAGCGTGGGATAAGAGCAAGAAGCAGAAGTCTGCTCACTTCAGTCTACGAAAGATTTTCCGCAGATTGCTGCACGCTTGACTTGTTATGTAACTTTTATCAGCATTCCAAGGATGAGATTAGGTTAAACCTGGCTCATAAATCAATTGTTTTAACTATAAGGAGAATTTCCATTAATTTGGCTACGAAGTACGCCATATAGAATACCCCCTAATACGTTCCTCTTTCTTATATGTATTACACAATGCACGTCTATATAATTTAGACATTAAGAATTAAAAAAACAGCCAAGTGCGATTCGGGATCGTGCACCGAGGGTTCCGTACAAATCTGTAGGTTTTTAAGTAAAAGTTATGGTATTTTTATTGCTAAATGAAGTCCATAACTATTTTTTTTTATTTATCTGTATAAGACGTTGCTTTGTACTAAATTTCAAGATTCTGAGTTCACCGGAAGTACCCTGTAGGTTTTGCTTCCCTTGTGAGTGTCGAAAATTTGCGGCATAAACTGCTGTATCTTTTGTTTGCGTTGGCTTAGAAGTTTAATTTTTTTCACAGCTTCAAACGACAGTAGACTTGAGTAATTCATATGAATTTTAGCTTGATACCTCCACGCCTTTCAGAGAAGAAGGGTCTTGATAGACAGACGGGTAACAAAGTGATCCTATAAGGGTTCCATTTTTTCCTTTTGATGTCCATTTCCATTTCCATTCTTCATTAAGACTTAGCAAAATGCGTAGATAACTGATCATAATAGCATAATTATTGTACTGCATATAAAAAATAATTCATATGTAAATTTCGTGTCTAGTTAACAAAATTGCGAAATAGATATCGTATTCGAACATCATTTAAAAATGGCAAGGTCTCCAAACTGGCACCGATCACATCGTTTCACAACAAATCAAAACGCGTTTATAATAACAAGCTTAATGTCAATTAATAACATTGCTTATGTAGTAACTCTCTATGGTGTAGTTTGGGCCATAACAGTTCGAATGTTAAAGTAATGGCGTAATCAAGTATTTTATCGTTTGCAATATGTATTTATTTACTCTTAACAAAGGTAAGTCATGGTGGTAGGGCATTTTGCGAATGCCCGCCTGGCTAGCTACCACCCTCAAGTAGAAAATCTGTCGCCAAGCACCTAACGGTGTGTTCCGGCAGCTATCCTTGAGAGCCAGTACTTCTACGTTAGCCTGAACAACATCTTCGACCACGTCATCACTTACCATCAGGTGAGATAGTGGTCCAAGGCTAACCTATCAGGCATTAAAAAAAAAAAAAAAAAAAAAAGATAGTCTTGTGCTTCTTAAATAAATATAATGATGGTAAAACGTTACTTAATTTGTAATGAACCTGAAGCCGCTTTCTAGAAAGTACGATGTATGTAGTTTTATAACACCTACTGTTATACTTATACGTATACTATGTAGGAAATAATCAATTGAAGTGATAGATTTTAAAGTAAAGTTTCATACATACCCCATTTTATTATATATAATAATGTTCTTATGGTTCACTCAATGAGCTCTTGAACTTAGAGCCTTTGAAGCGCCCATAGCGTAGTTTGCTTAGCCGTTGTTAACCGATCAGCTAAGTTAAGCAACGTCCGCCGCGGTCAATTCTTTGATGGGTGACCGCTAGTGACATTACTGCTGAGCGCTTCTTTGCTTCGGGGGGCACGTCAAGCCGTCGGTCCCGGTTGTTGTCTTAGATGGCAGTCGATGTAGCATAGTTAGTATTTTGCGAATGACCGCCTGGCTAGCTACCACCCAATCCAAGTAGAAAATCAGTCGCTATTAGGTGCTTGGCTCGGTGTGTTCCGGTAGCTGTCCTTGAGAGCCAGTAATTCTAGGTTAGCTTGAACAACATTTTCTATAACATCATCACCTAACATCAGGTGAGATAGTCGTCAAAGGCTAACCTATAAGCTATATAAAAAAAACTCTAATGTTACAATTTTTATATTTTAGTAATATTATTTTGTACATTTGTATAAATAACACGATAACTTTGGATTTTCTTTTGAATGTTTATTAGTCATTGCTGAAATTGAAGCAAAAAGGAATTGGTTTTCATTTTATCAATACATAAAAGACATTTCAAACGCAATTCTGACAAATTGATTGAAGAATTCCTTTCAATAGGACTTCGTTTGCTGTCCGCCGCCCTTTGATTACAATATAATTAATTTCCCTCTAAAATTTCCCCACAATATTATTTATACTCCATTGATTGGTACTCTGTTTCAATTTTATTCGTACTAGCAATAGAATTAAATATCATTTTGAATTGCCAATTCGCCACAAAACACCTTTGCCTGTTTTCTATCACAAAATGTTTTAAGACCTCCCTACACAACGGGTAACAACGGGTGTTACTAAGACTCTACTGTCCTTCTGTCCGTCTGTCTGTCACCAGGCTGTATCTCATGAACGGTGATAGCTAGACAGTTGAAATGTTCACAGTTGATGTATTTCTGTTGTCGCCATAGCAACAGATACTAAAAATCGGCCAAGTGCGAGTTGGACTCGGACACCAAGGGTTCCGTGCCATTATCTATACAACATTAGACACTATACTTTTTTTTACGTTTCCACGAAGGGTCACTAAAAAATCTTCGTCAATAAAAAATCACTTGATTGAAAAAGCTAGCAACCACTTATAAGACTTATCTCTTATAATAAATTAGTATGATGTATTTTTTCTTATTTCTAAATTGTATACATCCAATTTAGGTAAAAATATTTTGATACTGAAAATAAGCCTCCAAACTCCATGTAACCAATACATATAACAAAAACTGTTAATTAAATGACGTCACAGTTGTAACAACATATTAACACTTCACAGATGATTAAACAACATCTTATCAGTGTTTCCACAATGAGGGGAACTTCCCCTTTTGAGGGGAAATTAGGGGAGGGGAAGAAAAACAAATCGTCGACAATTTTTGTCGATAATTTTTTAGACGCATTTATTGTCAATAATATTTTTATAGTATAGTATCACCAGAGGCGTGGGCAGTTTATAGAAAAAAATCGATAAAAACCTAGTATTTTTTTTAGTTACTACACTAGGGCCAAAACTAAAAACTACAGCAGAAAAATTTTTGAGGGGAAAAAAGCCCTGAGGAGGGGAAATCTGAATTGAGGCGTGGGGAAAGGAAATCATTAAAGTGAAAACACTGCTTCTTATTCATTACACTGGGTACTTCAATTGTTAGAGATACAAGTGCGCCTAGCGTTAGTCACTGTTTATATATGGAATTCACTTTACCTTGATACCATATTGATATTGTATCTGATTCACTCATTAATAGTGTTTGTAATGTTTTTATACGAACATAAGTGAAAGTTATAAGAGTTTACCCATTCGCTATTTACGTACAAAACAATATGTCTTCAGAATTCTATGTTGTCTTTTTTTAAACTACTTTTGTAGTTAGGTCGTTATTCTGGTTTGTTACTGTGGGGAGTAAAGTGTTTGTATACTGTATCAGCCGGATAGTCCACTGCTGAACACAGCCTCCTCCAATATGGAGGGGTTTGCCATAATCCCCACGCTTGGCAGGCGGCTTGGAGATCACAGTGTAAGATATCAGTACCTCAGAAAGTGCTGCTGCCCACCTTCTGGTGTGTTACCCTTAGTCGCCTCTTACGACACCCACGGGTATAGGCATGGGAGAGAGACATTCTAGCCCGGCACCCCACGGGCTAGTGTTTGTATGCTCGGTGTTAATTTTTTTGCTAGAATTATGGTGCTCTAAGGAGATGCAACCAACGATTTATCTATCTTTATATAGGGTGTAAAGACGCCTTAACCTTCTACATCAGTATCACATATCATCTTTTTAAAGAACACGATAGTTGTATCAAACCCGGAACTACGTCAGTATGAGTGAGAGAGCATATTCCCTCCTCAAAGGCCGACAGCGCATCCTCGAGACCTGTGGTGCTCGTGGGCGACGGTGATCGCTTACCACCAGATGAGGCGCCGGCTCGTTTGCCCTCCTATCCCATAAAAAAAATGAGGACAGAACTTAATACAAAAAACTATCAATGTGTGAATGTTTTCTAACGAAGAGGTTAACATTTGAGTTTGAAATTTTTATACAACTGAGCAAAGAAATATTGCTACCAAATGAAATCTGCCCTTGATATACCGAGTCCAATTAGAATTATAATCTGTTTTTATATACTTGGACTTGGAGCTAACAAACAGGGAAGACTTAAGCTGCCATTATAAAATTGAACGTCATTGAAGTTCAGCAGATCAGATCCAAAGTCCAGCCGCTAGTGGTGCTTCAATACGTTACATGTTGGCCAACATTATTGAATGAACCCCATTCAGTTTAAATAACAGTTGATAAATATATTCTTAATAACCAACACACCTACCACCTTTTCTTGAGGCGCGAGGAAAGCAGCAGCGTCTTTGAACCATCTGCGAGATAGAGTTGTCTACACCTATATCTACTGCGTTCCTCAAGCCACAGAAGTTTGCTCTACCAAATGTGCTAAATCTGTTTGGTGGTTAATCTCTCACACTCTTGGGGAATACTCATGTTGTGTAGTAGAATAGGCTTACTAATCAGCTATGCATTTGACCAATAAGCTCAGTTGTAGGTAAATGATGATCGGATAGTATGGAAATTGGCACGTAAGGACACCTGCCGGAACAGATTATATGACAGATTTTCTACGTGAAGTAGGAAGTTAGCCAAATGGACACGCGCAAACTGCCTCACAACCATGTAGTGGAACTCAAGCCTGGGACGGTATTCTAACTTAGAACCATGGAAAACTTGCACTGCAGTCCATATATTACAACTGGGCCATCATTGCTTCACCTGATCACAAAATCTCATAAATATTTAAATAGGTACATGAAACTTAAACCTAGCGTGACAAGGTAAACAGAATCCAATCAAATTCCATTATTGAAAGGCGCCATGGTTTAGGACGCCCTTGGCATCACCGATGGTCCGTAACCGTGACAATGGCGGACACAGAACCCGTGGAAATTTAACGAACACTAGCCATTGGGTACGCATATTCAGCAGTAGCGTAATTGTTGAATTTCGATGCTACAGCTCTGCCTCCATCGATGGCCAATTTTTTTTATTTTTTTTTAATGCTTGATAGGTTAGCCTTTGACTACTATCTCACCTGATGGTAAGTGATGATGTGGTCGAAGATGTTGTTCAGGCTAACCTAGAAGTACTGGCTCTCAAGGACAGCTGCCGGAACACACCGTTAGGTGCTTGGCGACAGATTTTCTACTTGAGGGTGGTAGCTAGCCAGGCGGGCATTCGCAAAATGCCCTACCACCATGCTATAACGACTGCCATCCTAAGACAACAACCGGGACCGACGGCTTAACGTGCCCTCCGAAGCACGGAAGCGCTCAGTAGTAATGTCACTAGCGGCCACCCATCCAACTCATGACCGCGCGCGACGTTGCTTAACTTTGCTGATCGGTTGAGAACAGCTAAGTAAACTTCGCTACGAGCGCTTCAAAAGTGGTGCTTCAGAAGTGGTGAAAGCGTTGCTTTGCAATCTTAAGGTCCTAGGTTCGATCGCCGACGGGTCGCACAGTTATTCCAGAGTCTGGAACTGCGCCCGTTTGATGGCAATAGATCCGCCCTGCGTTACACAGAACTTAGTCTGTCGAAACGTGGGTCAGACACCTCTGTCTTTTACTTGGGGAAATAAGGACGTTGCGATACGTTACACCAACCTCTTATGATATGTTTATGTAAATTCTACAGAATGTATAAAATCGGGTAAAATAAGAAAGAGATATCATGAGAACGTGTCATCTTAGAATGTGACATTTTTGACATGATATTTTGAGAACGGGAAATTAAACGCCAAGAAAAAAGAGAGTAAAAATTTTCACAACGTCTATATCTCCGAAGGGATAGGCAGAGTTGTATACCCACGTTTTACCAAAGAGTTTTTAGGTCCTAGTGCCGGAATCCAGTTGCTACACTCGCTCACCACTCGGTGATCGAACCCGGTACGAGTATCTCGCATTTTGGACGTGTCAATTATGCCACTGCACTAAAAACGAATTATATGCTTTGTTGTATGTATAAAAATAAACAAGTATTAACTACTATTACCTTTTTCATTTTATATATGAATGATATTCACACAGCATGTCACGCGAAGACAGACCTGATCTGCTATGCAGATGACACTGTGGCTCTCTTCCACGGCAGAACCTGGAAATCAGCATTTCAAAACGCAGAAACCGGCATGGCATGCATCACTGGCTGGATTCAAATCTCTTAACATTAAATCTAAGTAAAACTAAATACCTTTGTTTTCACAAGACAATATCTGAACCTGACTCCCGATTATGTCTTAAAATTCATTCAGCATGCAGTATGCCCTCCTGTAAATGTGAAGTGATCACCCGGTCCCCCTCATTAAATACTTAGGAGTCATAGTGGACGAACGTTTGTCATTTAAATAACACATATCCACCCTACACATCCGGTAATGTACTCTAAGGGCCTGTTTCAGAATGTTCGAGTAAGTTCCGTTTATACTACCCAGAACATATTTAATAAATTAAACACTATCTTTGCGTTTCACAGTCATCGATTTAACCTATCCACCGGTTAAAGCTAGAAACGCGCTACATGTTAACTGTTATTTTTATCATTCAGTTATTTTATGTTCTGGGTAGTATAACCAGAACTTCCTCGAACATTCTGAAACAGGCCCTAAAACTTTGTAAAGTTTGAAAGCTATTGTTATCCCTTTACAACGCTATCCATATTAAAATACCTCGTAGCGTAGGTTACGTGATACGTGTGCTGTTACTGACATAAGATTTGTTCATGCGTATCAACGAGTTGATACCAAAATCGGACAATAGACCGGCACCATGCCAGATACTACCAGCAAAGAATGTAGTAACATTTTCCAGAATGTAGCATTATCTTAGCGTTGTTTTCTAATCTGCGGTACACATCTTGCGGTTGTCGGTTACGCGTCGGTGAACACACGTTGCAAGTTCATGGGTAATGCCCTTAACCGCATCTCGAACGATAACTGCACAATTTTGCTCGTGTAAAATACTCTTAAGATTCTTAAGTAAAATAATGATGTCATGAATAATATTATTATCATTATCTCACTCATGTGGAGTCGTTATGTACAGGGTTATTGGTAAAATGCTAACAACCTCTTAGGGTTGACTTCTGCTAGTCCTAACAAACATTTTGAGTTTTTTTTTTATTTTTTTTTTATTCCTGATAGGTTAGCCTTTGACCACTATCTCACCTATTTCTAGTAAGTGATGATGTGGTCGAAGATTTTGTTCAGGCTAACCTAGAAGTAATGGCTCTCAAGGACAGCTGCAGGAACACACCGGTAGGTGCTTGGCGACAGATTTTCTACTTGAGGGTGGTAGCTAGCCAGGCGGGCATTCGCAAAATGCCCTACCACCATGCAGTTCTTTTGCAGTTTCTTTTTTTTTGTATTTGTATATGTGTATATGACGGAATACGCACGAGGACCACCTGATGTTATAAGTCTCTTGTGCCTGTAATTTAATATTTCATATTTTATATTACTTAGCTCGATGTAAATATATAAATCGCGCCGCGCTCCATTTCAATAGAGTTTTGAATATTTACATCGAACAAAGTAATAAAACATATGAAATATTCAATAACAGGCACAAGAGACTTTTAACATCAGGTGATCCTCGTGCTTATTCCGTCAAATACACATAAACAACCACAAAAAAAAACTCTGTATATGTTTTCTCTGACATAGAAAGGACCTCTTATAACAGAAGAACGTAGTATGCAATATTTTTTCACTGACAACACTAAAAAATAAAAGCAACTGTCAGTGCGGGTCGGTTAATTGAAAATATTATATTAGACGTCTCTATCCAACCAATATCATTTCGTCGTAGAATAAGACTGATTTAAGCTATTTAGGTGAGTAAATACAGGTTTAGTTGTAGTTATAAAATAGCAATTTTCCATATGAAGCAGTGATGGCTCAGTAGCATTGGCTAATTTTGTTGGCGAATGCCCGCCTGGCTAGCGACCACCCTCAAGTAGAAAATCTGCCGCCAAGCACCTAACAGTGTGTTCCGGCAGCAGTCCTTGAGAGACAGTTAAATTACAGGCACATGAGACTTAACAACTGTGTCTCAAGGTGACGGACGCAGTGCAATTCGTGAATTGTGACTAAATGCACCTGTTATAGGCAGAGGTTAGTCCGCTTAACATCAGGTGGGCCTCGAGCTTGGTTCGTCACAACAACATAAAAAAAAAAATATACATGCACATTTGTATGGAGTTCAGTTTTGGCGGAGAAAACACGCGAATACAAATCGTCGATACCTGAATTTTCTTGCACAAATCGCACCCTATCAAGTGTTCTTAGTAGAGTTGTTCAAATTGTGTGTTTTTTCACTTAGTAGCGCATTCGTAACAGTCCGTAGGTTAATTGGAAAGATTATAGTTGACATGTCTATTCGACCAATATCGTTTCGTCATACGTGTCATAACATTACAAGGGCGAGTTAAATACAGGTTTAGGTGTTTTTTTATACATTAATGATTTAGTGTTCTTAGTAGAGTTGTCCTAATTGAGTATTTTTTTATCCTTAAGTAGACCTGCGATGATGTTAAGTGATGATGGTAGTCGCTCGCCTTGAAGTTGCCCATCCTCTCATTGCTCAAAAGCATCCAGATGTAATTTATTGCATAAATAAGGAAACTCAGATATAAACAACAACATCCACTCTCGGGCCGTCTGATGAAAGTAAAAGCAAACTGTACCTGTTCTAAGTACTCAATATCTACCATGTAACTGTGTCTTTGCTGTCTATGTGTCGTTCGTAGAGCGAATAGGGATTAATTACATAATATTTCATCTTGTATTGATATCTAAATACTCACGTTTGGCCAGATTTGTTTTTGGTCCCATGTAATAAGGGGCGAGTGTATTGTCATCTGCCTGATTAAGATCCTAACTCCGAAGTCTCCGAACTGTTATGAAAAATATCTATGTGAGAAAAACGTTACAGCTTATGCGACTCGGGTTTCGAACCCACCAGCGCCATTACACACGCACACCAATGGTGATGGGGGAATTAAATAATGTAATTCCAAGGTATACTTCCTGAAATGAAGAGCAGACTGCTATCTTCTGCTGAGTGTATGTCATGCTTGTTTCTTAGGCTTCTATTACACTAACATATTATATATGTAGGATCATAGTTAAGGCTTTGTCTCTACCAAACAAAAGTTGGCAACTACAAAAATCTCCACTAAACAAAATCTGGCAACTTTTTTCATCGACACTTGTTGGAAACACAAAAACAGTTTTTTTTATGCCTTTGACCACTATTTCACCTTATGGTAAGTGACGATGTGGTCGAAGATGTTGTTCAGGCTAACCTAGAATTACTGGCTCTCAAGGACAGCTGCCGTTAGGTGTTTGGCGACAGATTTTCTACTTGAGGGTGGTAGCTAGCCAGGCGGGCATTCGCAAAATGCCCTACCACCATGCAAAAGACTTTTCTTGTGTTTCCAACAAGTCTTTACAGTTACCACGTTTCCAGTAACTTTTGTTGGTCACACATCTTTAACTGTTATATTATGATCCTATGTATATATATATTTTTTTTATGACTGATAGGTTAGCCTTTGACCACTATCTCACCTGATGGTAAGTGATGATGTGGTCGAAGATGTTGTTCAGGCTAACCTAGAAGTACTGGCTCTCAAGGACAGCTGCCGGAACACACCGTTCGGTGCTTGGCGACAGATTTTCTACTTGAGGGTGGTAGCTAGCCAGGCGGGCATTCGCAAAATGCCCTACCACCATGCTATAACGACTTCCATCGACCATCCTTAGACAACAACCGGGACCGACGGCTTAACGTGCCCTCCGAAGCACGGAAACGCTCAGTAGTATTGTCACTAGCGGTCACCCATCCGACTCATGACCGCGCGCGACGTTGCTTAACTTTGCTGATCGGTTGAGAACAGCTAAGTAAACTTCGCTACGAGCGCTTCATATGTTAGCGTAATAAGGGCCTTATTACTTCTGGTTGGACATAAGGTTTTTGAATGACAAAAGTAGTACATATATTGTCCACAAACTTTATGGCCAATACACCAATAGCGTCCGTGTAAAAGCTATATGGATACTGTTGGATGCTTACCCAAGCACCCAAGGTTAGGGTTCAATAGAGTAAAACTAGAGATCGGAACCGTCACGGTGTGCGATCGCGATAATTCGATTTCCCCGCGGAACATGTACGCAGGAATCGATTTAAACAACGCATAGTTCTACCTAGATACTAATAAACAAATCGTGTCTATGTCTAGTCTTCTTGACCGTTTTCACAAAAAGGAGGGAGGTACTCAATTCGTTGTTTTTTTAATATATATTTGTTACCTCAGAACTTTTGACTGGGAACCGATTTTGATGATTATTTTTATATTAGGAAGCTTCCTAACTTGAAACTTAAATGGCCGTGTGGTGCCATTTAAGTTTCATCAAAATCGGTCAAGCCGTTTCTGAGTTACACTCTAATAACTGAAAGATGTTTTCCTATCTTAATGATATAGTGAATGGCAATCGATCCCATAAGTAGCAAAGGTCACTTAAAAGGTAAAATAAAATTACCTTAAAATGGAACCGATTTCAACACTCAAATGTGTGAAATAACTTGTCGAAGTCCTTGCAGTAAGTAAACCTTCGTCATAAAATAACAGTTCTGTTCGTTACAAATGTATAGAGCCATTTTCGATGCGTTTCTTCATTAAATTGGGTTATTTATTCTATGGACTGCCGTGCCGCAGGTCCCTGGTTCGATCCTCACCGCCGGCTTGAGCTTCAGCGCATGGTGGAAGAGTATTTTGCGATTGCCCATCTGGCTAGCTACCACCCTCAAGTAGAAAATCTATCGCCAAGCACCTAACGGTGTGTTCCGGTAGCAGTCCTTGAAAGCCAGTGAAATTACAGGTATATGAGACTTCGTAACTATGTCGTAATGTGACGGACGCAGTGCAATTCGTGTCTTGTGATGAAATGCATCTGTTATAGGCAGAGGTTAGTCCGCTTAACATCAGATGGGCGTCTAGCTTGCTCCGTCACAATATCATAAAAAAATAATTAACCAGTAGTTTAATTAAACTAGCTTCAAAAATTGCTCTGAAGAAGAGTATGTGTATATGGTAATTAAACAACTTTAAACGGTTTAAATCGCGTATATTTTGCAGTGATCGTGGTCACGGGGTGACGATCACTGCAAAGTGTTTGAAACGTCGGGACAAAATAATGATAAATATACGCAATTAAAACCGTTTAAAGTTGTTTAATTACTATGTGTAATAATTGCAAAAACCTAAGACAACATTAGTATGTGTATATGTTTGGAGAAATACCTAATTGCTAATTAACACTAGCTTACATTATAAACAACGATGTGAAACTGCAAGTTATGAATATTTACGTACACACTTATTTTTTTTATATTAACATAGAGATGAAAATTTAAAAATATAAAATCAACACGTTTCACGCATCAACCTCACGGACTAACAAGGCAATTAAAGAGATTGCACGCTGCAAACAATTAAATTAACGAGGTGATTCTACATCACACTAACAATCATGCAATTATAGATCACAATCGATACTATTACGTACGCAATAATGAACATTGAGGACACGCAAATGTGTCCCCCGAATTGTGTCCTCAACTGGTGAAATCAGATCAGAGATACAAGAATTCTTCTTCCATATATCTCTGATCTCAGGTTCAAATCATATGAATGAAAATCTCCAATATTGTCGTGCGTAGTAAGATCTCCACGCGGGCATAGAGATCTTACATGCTAAAAAATCTTTACCAAAATAGGGAACCGACTTCAACACTCAAATGTGTGAAATAATTTGTTGAAGTCGGTACCATGATGGTTCAAAAGTACATCACAATATGGTGCGCGTGGTACCGATTTCGACAAGTTATATCACACGTTTGAGTGGTGAAATCGGCTCTATTTTTTTGTAAAAAAATTCACCCTTGCTACTTATGGGATCGAGTGACATTCACTGTCAATTACTTGGAATGTCACTCAAAAACAGCTTGATTGATTTTAATGAGATTAAAATGACACCACACGGCAAGCATCAGCTTTCAAATAAATAAGATTCATCAAAATCGGTTCTCCCAGTCAAAAGACCTGAGGTAACAAACATTAAAAAAGAAACAGACGAATTGAGTACATCCTCCTTTTTTTGAAGTGAAAAAAAAAATGGAAGCGTCTCCACCAAACGTGATTATTTAAATTTGTTTGCGTGCAGCGATTTTACTGTGAACTCAGACTCGTCAGTGCACTCCTCACACACACCGCGATGACTGAAGAACCAAAGATATTGCCAAAGTTGCGTGTATTGAGTCTATTTCGCGTGTAGGAGTTCGGAAATTGGAGGGGCGTGCATTTTAAGACTGAAATATCTTTACACTATTCTTTTCGTTAGGTTTAGTCTACCTCTTGATAGAGCTAATCTTGCCGAATATCTAGTTATCAATTACCTCAAATTATCTGTAAGTATAGCACCCTCATATTCTATTTTCACTTAGGTCCAATTTGTCTTATGTCTAATGTAAACTGTAACTAATAATCTATACTAAACGGTAACTAAATCGACGAATCCAATAGCTCAAAACGGAACACAAAGTAGTGTTCCGTTTTGAGCATAAGGATAAGGAAATAAGACCACCGGATGTGGTTAAAACAATAAAAAAATCTATTTACTTATGAATCTAATCCGTATATTCTCAGCAAAATAAATATTGCTACGCCATAAACAGGAATATATTGCTGAAATACATCTTAAAATATATCTCGATTTAAGTTGAGATATCACAGCAAATGAAACAACGATCTAATTGTTCTTTTTGTAAGTGTACAATTAGAGAATAGTTTGTAATCAGGCTTGATACTTATCACAAGTAAACCTCAACATTCAGGCCTAAACAATGTACGATTTACAAACCCCTACCATTGATTGAGCTTAATGAGTATCCTAAAGTTGAGTAAACTATTGTCAATGATTTTACTTGAGCTCAGAGACTCCATAACAAGCAAAGCTCTCCTACTATTTTACAATTCAGTGTGTCTATACAATACAGTATATCATACAAACTTGGAACTTACAATGAGGGGTTCATTTGTTTCCAAACCTTCCAATAAATAACTATCATGTATCAACCAATAAACTATTCCTAGCGACACCGAACCCAAATTCCTCTTAAAATATATATACATGTTCCCGCGCACACCATCAATTTTAACCCATAAGGGAAAGGAATGCCGACCTGCCTCAAGGAAGCGTTGCCCGAGCCGGTCAGATCGAAGCGGATTTATAGCCTCAGCTACGGAACAGGCTAAACCAGACCCACCATGCCTTACCAAGCTTAATTTATGTATGACGAGTACGGTTATGGTTCCGCAGGGTTCTCTAAAAGCAGCGGGGTGTTCTTGGCTTGAAGACTTTTACGATCGGGATTAGATTTGTAGCAGCAGTTTACGATACTTTTTACTCAATGAAATAAATATTCAATCTGGCCTACGATGAGGCTTAGAATACCGTTTTTAATCAGGATACCGTCTCTAAGACTTCTAATGTACTTGTATCTATATAGCATGTGTGTATATAGATATCTACATATACTTAATATCATAAAGACGAATGATTTGTATGTTTGTATGTAACGAATAAACATAAAAACTACTGGGGCGATTTGAAAAATTATCCCTGATTATAACATAGGCTATAGTATATTTTAATTATTTTTTAAGTAATGTGATAAAGTTCTTTATACCGGGTCGGATCTACCTATACTACTAATAAATTATTTTTCTATTATAAAATTTATTGTCGAGTGGAATTTTTACTCTACATATAATAAAATTGTCATCATTATATTATGATCACGCCTTTATATCCCCGAAAGTGGTAAGCATATAGATGTCTCAAACATCCTCGTTTTACAAATAATATAATAATATGCTTTGGTCGCGCGTATAGAACGCGAACCTATAACAATGAAAAACATTTTTCAGAATATCAATAACCTTCCATGATTTAATCTAACACCTCAGAATCTCAAAGCGATGTAATTTATTTTACAATAAATAATGATAATAATTAAATGTAATTATTTTACTTTTAAATTAACTCTGAAAAAGTATGTACAATCTAAAATGCAGTAGTACCAATTATACAGCACCTTGAATTCTTTAACGTGTTAGATAAACTTGAAGCAGTTAAATAACATATCCAGATAAAAATCGATGTGATAATGAACCACCTGAAGACAATTCCTCGTCAGTCAAGGCAATGTAATTCGGCGTAACCGTGAAATGAAATGAGTTAAGTGTCAACACATTACAATACTGTCCCCTATTGTGTTGACGCGAGCGTCTGGCTCTATTGTTTGTGCTGCTTCTGTAAATGGTCCCAGTGAGAAGATGTAGCGGGTATATGATAACAATATATATATTATATATGAATATGATATATAGGTATATGATAAAAAGAACATACGTTACTGGCGAGTGCTTGTAAGAAAGTATGATCGTAAGGCCCCTAATACACTTATACAGGATCATATCGAAGGACAACGTATGCCATCATATCTGGTGTGGCTATAAAACACAGATAAACTAGTACTATAAAGTCATATCTATATATCATATATATAACTATAAGTCATGGATGTAGGATTCTATATAAATGTAATAGGGGTCTTATAGAGGGCTATAACTGAATGGTTTACGTTAGAAAATGTAGCGAGTAAATTTGATAAAACTATTTTTAAGGTGAAAACTTACGTTTATGGCTGGCAATTCAACATGGTTATTTCACGCTTTTGGTTAGGTTTCATACCCATTGTTCCTGATTACTGTCTTCGCCAGTCTAAAATAATATTCTTCTGGAACATGTTTTTGGACACCAATAAATGCGATTCCAAAAATAACACTTGATACCTTCAAAAATATGAACAATTACGTTTACTCGTGACAAATGATTATAAATTCAATAAGTGTTGCAGAAATGTAGTAAATATTGTAATAACTCTTCCTCGAATCTCGCGTTTTCTGCAATCAAGTTCAATAGATAAACGATTTAACAAAAAAGTCAAAAACGCCTTTAACTGTTTTTTTTTTTAAATAAATTAAAAATAATAATATTTACAAAGCCTTACTCCATATAAATATAAAATACCACTATTTAATTATTTATTCCACACAGAACAAAAAGCAATTAAATCGAAATAACATAACAATGTATCAGACCTGAATTGCAGTTCAGATACCTGCGTGTTACAGCAAATATATAAAGTAAACGCGTTTGAGTAATGAATAATATTTAAAATATTATGCTATGCATGATACAAATATGAAAAAATATATATATAATAAATATAATAATAAACTATTACGTATGTGACTTATGATACTGTCCTTTAATATGAAGCCGCTGAATCTTGTGTGATGTACCGGTACCAAAGCTAATAAGGGCCGACAGTAGAAGCATGCAGCTAAAAGAATTACCGTCAACCCTTAACGAGATTACACCTTTCACCAAGGTACACATGGCATGGTTAGTAAGTCACGCCTGACTTCCTTTCACGTTCCTTGCTCAACGTACTTATTTGATCACAGTCAAATTGACACCATACTGATTTACTTTCATATTTGATAACCCTAGATTTGATTTGTATCGTAAATATACTGTCACTGGATATGTTCAACATCATGAGTAACAATAAAGTAACGTCTACTGTTTTTGATGATGATGATGATGTTGTTCTTTAGAAGGCGCTGCTCTACGACGTTCGGGTGCGTGTGATTCGAATAGGGGCGCGCAAGTGCGTTTTCTAGGACTTATTTTCATTTAAATGTTTTAGTGACGGAACAAGCTCGAGGCCCACCCATCAGGTAAGCGGACTCACGTCTGCCTATAACAGATGCATTTCATAACCGTCACGAATTGCACTGCGCCCGTCACCTCGAGGCATAGTTGTTAAATCTCATGTGCCTGTAATTTCACTGGCTCTCAAGTACTACTGCTGGACCGTTAGGTGCTTGGCGACAGATTTTCTACTTGAGGGTGGTAGCTAGCCAGGCGGGCAATCGTGTTGTCCTGTGGGTGTTGTAAGAGGCGTCTAAGGGTAACACACCAGAAGGTGGGCAGCACCGCTTTCTGAGGAATTGATATCTCAAACTGCGATCCCAAGCCGCCTGCTAAACGTGGGGACTATGGCAAACTCCCCCATATTCGGTGTTCAGCAGTGGACTATTCGGCTGATACAATAATTCGGAACAAATAACTTGTTATTACTTAGCTTATTCGTTTAGCAGGCCGGAACGTCCTAAACAGAACAACGCAACATGACATACGGCTATTATAAAAGCTTAGGTATTGGGCATTGTGCTGTACAAGACAGAGTTATACAAAGAGAAAATAATGGGTCTTTATAGAGAAATATGACGTCCAACTTGAATGATTGATCAAAACGAGATAGATGTCTTTATCGACCCTTGTCGTCGTCCAAGCAGAACATTTATTGATAGTCGAAGTGAAAAATGATCCAAACGTTCCCCGAGACAGTATAACTGTGAGGGCTGTTATCTCGTGTGTACACAGCCAGCCGGCTATGTTTGCTATTGGTTCCTCCGTCCACCGAAGCTTGAATAAACAAGTATAACGGTGAATACACTTATTGTGGTCTATGTGTGTGTGTGTGTGTAATATTCCATTCACAATACGATTATATCAATTGAAATCGAATAAGACAAAATAATCTTTCAATCGTTATATTTCGCACAAAATTATTATTTGATTGATATTTTTTGCTGTTTTTTTTATGCCTGATAGGTTAGCCTTTGACCACTATCTCACCTGATGGTAAGTGACGATGTGGTCGAAAATGTTGTTCAGGCTAACCTAGAAGTACTGGCTCTCAAGGACAGCTGCCGGAACACACAGTTAGGTGCTTGGCGACAGATTTTCTACTTGAGGGTGGTAGCTAGCCAGGCGGGCATTCGCAAAATGCCCTACCACCATGCTATAAGGACTGCCATCCTTAGACGACAACCGGGACCGACGGCTTCACGTGCCCTCCGAAGCACGGAAACGCTCAGTAGTAATGTCACTAGCGGTCACCCATCCAACTCATGACCGCGGGCGACGTTGCTTAACTTTGCTGATCGGTCGAGAACAGCTAAGTAAACTTCGCTACGAGCACTTCAAGAATATGATATTATGGTTTGCACGAATTATTTCTTTTAGGTATGTAACGTTTAGGTAAACGATTAATTGTGTATTCAGTTTTATAAAATGTCAGTGTAAAAAAACTCAAACGTGCTCGAAGAATTAAGACCTCCTAAAGATTCTTCGTGTGAAATCGGAAACACGTGGAAAACTGTTTCGGTTGGACTACTTAGTTTCTGGCATCACGTCGCAAAACGAGGTTGGTTATAAGTGTGATGTGTATGTGTGTCTGTATGCGGCATCGTTGCTCATAAACGAATAAACGATTATGATGCGGTTTATTTTGTTTGAAAGCTGATGTGTTCGAGATGGCGATTTATGAAGATATGTGTCGGGAGTTACTTAATATTTTGATTATTTATCAAAAAAAGTACTAAAAAAAAAACTTCTCGTGTATTTGTAATTTTGTAACATAAAATTTGTTATTAATTATGGATTTCCGCAATGTAACGTACTAATGTTTTTTTTTTTATATGTTAGCCTTTGACCACATTCTCACCTGATAGTAAGTGATGATGTGGTCGAAGATGTTGTTCAGGCTAACATAGAATTATTTCTAATTCATCTATTAATCATAGTATATCACCCCTCTGGCAGCCTAACCATACCTTTTTACGGTTTCCTCTGCCCATAGAGTAAAGAATGAGCGCTGTAAAAAATTTGGATATTGGTCCTATTACATTATTTTCAGCGCTCTTTTGTGTTTGCTAGTAATTAATAAATTAATCACTTTGGCATTCAATAATTTCTTAAAGTAAATGCTTTTCAAAAGAAAATTTTGTATTAATAGGTATTCTTATTTATGTTAAGTAAAAAACCATTCTGTATTCTAAACTACCGAAACAATCCACAATCTAATAAGTGTAGGTACTTCTGTTTTCTCCATTGTTGCCTCTAACCAAATTAACATCCCTTCGCAGCACGTTTCCATCCCCCAAATAAACAGTGGAACCACAACATAAACAATTACTTCGCGGCTTAGCGGCCGCCACCCGACCAACATTTGCAAGTGACAGCTCCTAGCATGATTAATGGTCTACCACTGGCATGTTTAGATGGCTGGTTATGACTGCTCATTGTCGTAAATTCACCACTTGTGAGCTCCTTTGAAAGTTACTATATGACTGCAAACTGACGATGATAGTATGTAAGAGCGCGTCTAATCCAGTATGAAATGTAAGCGTTGATGTAAACAGCCGCATCAACTCTACTTATGATTACTATATGACTGATAACTGACGATGATCGTAGGTAAGAGCGCGTCTTATCCAGTATAAGATGTAAGCGTGGGTTTAAACAGTCGCATCAACTCTACTTATGATTACTATATGACTGCAAACTGATGATGATAGTATGTAAGAGGGCGTCTAATCCAGTATAAAATGTAAGCGTTGATGTAAACAGTCGCATCAACTCTACTTATGATTACTATATGACTGCAAACTGACGATGATAGTATGTAAGAGCGCGTCTAATTCAGTATAAAATGTAAGCGTGGGTGTAAACAGTCGCATCAACTCTAATTATGATTACTATATGACTGCAAACTGACGATGATTGTATATAAGAGCGCTTTTAATCCAGTATAAAATGTAAGCGTGGGTGTAAAAACAGTCGCATCAACTCTACTTATGATTACTATATGACTGCAAACTGACGATAATAATATGTAAGAGCGCGTCTAATCCAGTATAAAATGTAAGCGTTGGTGTAAATAGTCGCATCAACTCTACTTATGATTACTATATGACTGCAAGCTGACGATGATACTATGTAAGAGCGCGTCTAATCCAGTATAAAATGTAAGCGTTGGTGTAAACAGTCGCATTAACTCTACTTATGATTACTATATGACTGCAAACTGACGATGATACTATGTAAGAGCGCGTCTAATCCAGTATAAAATGTAAGCGTTGGTGTAAACAGGCGCATCAACTCTACTTCTACGTAGTATCTAATCTAAACTGAAAAATATTTGCTTGCGGCCGGCGTACAGGCGATAATAGACTTGCCCTTTATCGACTATTAGCTAGTAGAAGCCCGCCCCGCCTTTGCACGGGTATTCAACAAAAAATATAAATTGAAACACCTAAAAGTAGTTACTGAGACATTACTGTAATAGTCAGACTATGGTATGCATTTTTTGTAGATATTAATGTTTTCTATAAAATTTTAGTACACTACTTTGCTCTATTGTCAATTTCCGCTGCGTACGAAATATTAACGATTTTTTAGGTATTTTTTTCAGTCATTGGGTTACATTCGATCGAACATCGAAGTTTTCATACGGATCCCTAAGTTTTGAAATATTTTATAGCCTATGTTCATCAGGGATAGTGTAGGATTCTAATGGTGAAAGATTTTTTCAAAGCGATCCAGTACTTTTTAAGTTTCTGCGTTATGTACATAAATATAAAAATATAAATCTTTCGTCTTTATAATATTAGTATAGATGGACCGTGAACATGAGTTAGAAATTTGCCATTATCCCCACGCTTGGCAGGTGCCTTGGGGATTGCAGTGCAGTTCTTTAGAAGGCGCTGCTGCCCACCTTCAAGTATTTTTCCCTTAGTCGCCTCTTACGACACCCACGGGAAGATATGGGGAGGTGCAATTCTAACCCGGCACCCCACGGGGCGTGGGTGTATTTGTACCAGTAATATTAAAATAAAAACCTACATTATATGTCTTTTAAAATTAAAATCTTGTAAATATTCATTGAAATATTATTATATATATTGAAAATTATATCTAAATATTGAAAATTATATCTAAATAAATTATATCGTTCCTAGTCACACTACCTAACACAAAAGCATAAAATGTGCCTAGTGCCGTCTGTCAGTAATTGTTGGTTTAGGCTGTTAACATCTTTGACTACTTACCAACAGTTAAGATTCTGGTCATAGGCCGTACTATGAGGATTTTTTTATTCCTCATTTAAAGAAAATTGTTGTGTCATTTGATGCGCTGAAAAGTCCTGCTACTAAATTATTACGGTGGCTTTAACTGCGATGGTGATTCTGCTGTACATGAGATTGCACTTCGCGTTATCATTTATTATCATAACTGTACTAACTATTCTAGAGCATAAATTCTGTAAAATAACGCAAGCCAACTTATGTGTAACAGTACTCGTATTTGAAAACAGAACTGCAATAAATTCCGAGACACAATTATTTGCCGCCAACTTATTTCCATCAACAGTTCCCTTATCTGTAACAAATGTTGCCACAGATATTTTATCAAAAGCTATTATTCTCATTTTATCTGTTGGTTTATTGCCTATCGCATTACTGTTCTGGGGCTCGTAATGTCTTTTAACATTTGGAATATTTACCTGCGTTTTGCCTCTTGACATCGATGTAACTTACTGGTTTCTTATCATTTGTATTAGCTCTTTATTAGTTTAGTTAGTTTTAATTAGTTACTCTCCGTATAACATGTATAATTTAAACGGATTAACAATTGAATTTCAACGAATAAGATGTCAGAATAATCTTAAATCACGTGATACTTAATTGCTTGTTGTCTTAGGCTTTCGCGATTATTACACATAGTAATTAAACAAGTTTAAACGGTTTAAATCGCGTATATATATATCATTATTTTTGTCCCGACGTTTCAATTCAAACTCTTTGCAGTGATCGTGGTCACGGGGTGACTTATTTGCTTATTTCAATATTTTGCTGATAAAAAAGAGGTAATGAAAGTATTGAACTAATTTCTATTGAATTGTATTGTACATTATCATACATTACCTTATGCAATAACCAACTGATTTAAATGCTGCCAGCATGCTGGGCACGCTGCCAACTGATAGTGGGCTGGGCATTTGGACTGCCTATGAGTCCAAATGCTTTTATTGTAGTAGCTGTAGTATTGTAGTAGCTGTAGTGTTGTATATAGTTTGTAGTATTTGGTTAATAAAGGCATACCACCGGTAAAAAAAATAATTAAATGAATTATTTTTAATCTTACGATGATTTCTTCAAATTCATTACTTACATATATGCTTTTTTCATCATTTTTTAGATATAAGTATGAGTTAATAAGAAAAAATATGGTCTTGCTTTGTAGCTTCATAGATTAGTTGACTTTGTCACTTCTCGTGAGAAACGTTTTTTAATGGTTTCAACACAAGGTTTTATTGTTTTGAGTGGTTATGCAGCTGCACGTTACGACCTACGTCCACTATGAGAAAACTATAAACATTGATGAAATGCAGCGTAACTCTAACCATTAACCCCTTTCAAGAAATTTGAACTTTGACTTTCGATGTACCCAAGTTCTCAATAGTTATAAAAGCCAAGAAAACAATTTCAACCATAAAAAAATCTCTCGTTGGAGATACAATAGCGGTATTAAGTGCAATAACAATATATACAGTAGAAATTATAACCGCCTTTGTCATACAGCTAATGACACTTTGTCCATGTTATCTTTGACAAATCTTCTTAAGAATAACTTCTGGTATACTTAACATCTTACTCCATACACCCGTAGGTTCTGCTCACAATGCGAGCTCACAATTATTAGGTAATACAATAGCAC
The DNA here is from genome assembly GCA_963890685.1 of Plagodis pulveraria. Taxonomy (NCBI): domain Eukaryota; kingdom Metazoa; phylum Arthropoda; class Insecta; order Lepidoptera; family Geometridae; genus Plagodis; species Plagodis pulveraria. Next base: position 20,748,475 of record OY982969.1, read on the forward strand.
AGCGTGCGAAACACCCGATACCATAACTGTTGAATGAATCAACACAACAAGGTCATTCTCTCCACACACATCTACAAAATATTTTCCGTTGAGCACCTCCAAAGCTTTCCGTATTTCCACGACGCTAAAGACTAAATTCACAAAAATATATCCAATTGGTCACGCATGGGTTCCGTTTTATTATCGTTCTAGACTTTAGTTACCATTCGGTGTCTGTGTGTCGCTAGATCAGGTTTCTCGTTGATTGTATTCGAAATTAAAAGTGTTATTGATATTTCGATCAGTGGTTTAATTGTTTTTGGTTTTGTTGTGATGTTGGCACTAAAGGATTGATTTGACATCCGTAACTGTACTGTGTAAATTGAGTTCGTAATTTTACATGAGTTCATGTACGTGTACATGTAAATTATTGTATTTTGCATGTATTATTGTGATTTGCATTACACTAGAGAAGATTCTAGTGCAGCAAAACGTGATCTCTCTTATACGTATGTTTCATCCGCGATTGCGCAACTTTGCTAATCATTATAATTTGTCGTCATATTTACACAATTTCTCAAGTTGGTGTCACCTTGTTTGTTTTAACCTTCTGCTCTTGACATTTTTGTAATATTTTCATATTGTTTATTTACTTCAAGGTGTTAATTCGGTATGTGTAATATGCCATTGTTTTTTTCTCTTAAATGTGTCAAATAATTGATGTTATCATAATCCTTGAATTGTTTTATGTGAGGTAATACACAAGTCGTAAAAGCCTGTTTTGTGTTAAATAATAATTGTCATTCCCACGGAAATTATATTTACATATTTTGATTTTCTTCCGTGCGGAAATTATTCGATTACGATATGTAACGAACAACATGAATACAGATCATCGTAATAACGTGTAATATTCTAATCTGATTGGCATTATTAATAATTTTAGGTCTAATCAATTTAAATATGCATTGGAAGTTTGGATGTATGTGTATTATTTCGCAAATTAGAACACGTAGTTTATTTTTAAAATCACATATTTAAGTAAATTAAAGTTAACATTCATCCTAGTTAGTCGACTCTCAAACGCTGTTGGAACAGTGCAAATGCTGTCTTTGTACAAAGTATGTCAATGGAATGAGCTCTTCCAGTTTAGTATCAAATTTCATAAGTTCTAAAATAAAACTCGTACTAGTGTCACGCAATTCTTTTGAATCCTGTTTCATCCTCCACATTATCCAATTATCGCAGATTTTTCCCATGATTATCCTCCCACTGGCGTCTTACCACGTTATGTCACGTTCAATGAGCTCCTCTTATAACGTCATATTACGTTCTATGTATAGATGCGCGTTGTTTGTTTACCACTTGTTATCTCGATCGTGGGCGGAATGGCCGGCGTCTAAACTTGCCGTGATTCAGAATTTGAAGGAGACAAGTGTGTGGTGGAGTCTTGGGAGTTTGAATTGTAGCAGTGCTCAAAAGTAAGGTGGAAACTATCGATAAGAGCTCAGAAGTTAATGATTATTGTGAAGGAAGTGAACTTTTCTATAAGTGTCAGGAGAAGTGCCGAAAAAAGGGACAAGTGTTGAATTGCATCTTATTTGTAACACTAAATCGAATCTTGACAAGGGCCTTGATTCCACTGGACATAATAGAACTATATTCATCTGCAGTTAACTTATCTTCATTAACGAAACTTTGTAGTGATTCATGGGTATGTCTTTAGATATCAAGACGGTCCGTAACTGAGTGAACATGACCTACAGAAAGAAAAGACGCTGCAAAGGGAAGGTGCATCATTTACTGAAGTCTTTGAGGTAAATTAGATATTTCATATGTTAGATATTTCTTATTATATACTAAGGAAAAGGTCATTGCAATGAACGTACACATTGAGTGGTAGTTAGATTATATTTCACCCAATTCAAACAATATTGTCAATAATACCATATATTAAATTTACATAATTTAGCATTAACAAAACCAAATAAAATAAACAGTAATGGTAACTTGCACTTACATATCAAACGCTTCTGAGTCGCTAGTACACTTCTTAGACGACTGTTCCACTCAACTGCAGACGAACAACTGACTTAATTCGTTTCCCTTTTACAAAGCGGAACAGTCCCCCTCTACTGTCTACTAGCGAGTAAATTGACTGTGTTTAAATAACATAAATTGAAGAACTTTAATATAGATTAAATACAAATATATACATTATACATTTAATTATTTTATATTATAATTATTATTATAAATATTTTTACATATTTCAAGTGTAACAATGCATTATTACATAATAATATAAAACTTAAATAAATTATAACAAATTCAGTGTCTCACAATAACTTTTTGAGTGTATTATGATAACACATAATAGTTTAATTTGCATACAGAATATCTCAGGATTACTAATAAAATAAATATATGTAAATAAGTGTCATACAGTTACCGCTTTGATTTCGGAATCATCAAGTTGTGCAAATTTATTTTTAACAAAAAATTTAACCGTCTTCAACGCTCAAATGCGTGTTAACTAAAAAATAACTTGCTGAAGTCGGTACCATGATGGTTCAAAACCACCTATTATCACAATATTGTGCATATGGTACCGACGTCGACAAGTTATTTCACACATTTGAGTGTTGAAGACGGTTCTATTTTTTGGTAAAAAAAATTTTTTTCTCCTTTTTTAGTGATCCTTGCTTACTTACTATAGGATCGATTGTCATTCACTGTCAATTACTATATCATCAAGATAGGAAAACATTTTTCAGTTATTGGAGTATAACTTAAAACGGCTGGACCGATTTTGATGAAATTTAAATGGAACCACACGACAAGCATCAGCTTTCAAATAAAAAAGAATCATCAAAATCGGTTCACCGAGTCAAAAGTTCTGAGCTAACGAGCATTAAAAAAATCAAACGAATTCAGTAGTATTTGTGAATCGGTCAAAAACACGCACAATCTTCCAAATTCAATTGTATTGGTTAATTGATTTGGCGCTTAGAAATGATCCCATCCGATTGGACGCGTCAAGGTATAAACCACACCTGCCGCGGTAAGGTTTGCGTTCTGCTGTTTTTGAGCTTGACTTACATTTCTTTTCATATTTATTCGTAGACGTGGGTTCCCATCCCGCCATCAGCTGAATTTATTTCCTTTCAAATACTTCTCCGTATTAACATACCAATATTGATATATGTATAATGTATCACGGTATTAGGAAAGAAGAAGTATATATTAGGTCCTTACATATGAAATTGGCGTTTTGTATGGGAGGAACAAAAAGTCGAATATTTTTTAATATAATATATTTAATTAATCAAAGTATGAACCATTATTTTCTATGCACTTTTGCCATCTCATAGGTAGTTCATTGATCCCTTTACTAAAAAAACCAGTCGGACGGGAATCAATAAAATCTTTGAAGGCGATTTGGACTGCCCCATCGGAGTTGAATTTTTTCCCTTGCAAGAAGTTATCCAAATTTCGAAAAAAATGGTAATCTGTTGGAGCAAGGTCCGGGGAGTACGGAGGATGTCTTAGACTTTCCAATTGAAGCTCTTCTAATTTAGTAGCCGTCTGTAGCGCAGTGTGTGGTCTAGCGTTGTCGTGAAGCAGCAGTGGCGTGGAGCGATTGACCAGCCTAGGTTGTTTAGCCGCTAGCTTTTCCATCATGGTTTGCAATTCCTGACAATAGACATCAGCCGTAATAGTCTGGCCAGATTTGAAAAAACTGTAATGAACAATACCGGCACTAGTCCACCAAACGCTTACAAGTAACTTTTTTGGGGTTAATTCTCGCTTGGGGCAGGATTTGGCTGGCTGGCCAGGATCTAACCATTGCGCTGAGCGCTTCCGATTATTGTAAAGAACCCATTTTTCATCACAGGTAATGATTCGGTTTAAAATACCTTCATTATTGTGCCGGTTTAGTAATGTAACGCAGCAGTCGACGCGCGTTTGCCGGTTTGTTTCAGTCAATTCGTGAGGTACCCACCTTTCAAGCTTTTTAATCTTCCCAATTTGCTTCAAGTGAATTAAAACAGTTTTATCACTAACATCGCAGCCTGCAGCTAACTCGGACGTGGTTTGCGATGGATCCGCTTCCACAATAGCCTTCAACTCTTCATTATCAACTTGAGTCTCAGGCCGTCCACGGGGCTTGTTCTGCAGGTCGAAATTTCCAGAACGAAAACGTTGGAACCAAAAACGAACTGTGTTTTCTTTTGCAACACGACCGCCATACACATCATTCACCCTTCGAGTTGTTTCCGCAGCACTAGTGCCACGGCGGAACTCGTACTCGTAAATAATGCGATATTTAAGGTTTTCCATTTTGTAAAATGAGTGACGCAAACAGAAAAAAACAGAAGAAAAAAAACAAATGAATGACGATCATCGAAGCACAAATACATGAGTCTATAGCTGTACAAATTTGAATTTGGAATTCCTTACCAAAGAGGAGAAATTCGTGATTAAAGTGGCCAGTACGAAAAACGCCAATTTCATATGTAAGGACCTAATATTATGGAATTCAATGAAAGCATTGCTCCGTCGACTTTATTGAAATTCTTTTACATATTTTCCCAAGCGGCGATCCATGTGACATAATACCGTCTGAATATACGAGCCTCATTAAATATGGATGTTGTTGCATCTTTTATTTATGGCGGTGTTCGTGTTGAATATTGATTTTTCATAAATTACAGATTTGATATCGTGATAACCTTGAACTTAATATTAACTGTGACCTATCAAAATGTTATATTCTCCATATATAAACAGATTACATGCGTTACTGAATATTCACTGGATTTATTATAAAATTGCCAGTTGACCGTTCCTGATGATTTTAGTAAAATACCGGCCAAGTGCGAGTTGAACTTGCATGCTGAGGGCTCCGTACCAATGTAACAAAAAACCTGATCTTTTTTCATGCAGATCGAGATCTTTAGCGGGAGACTTATCTGCACTTGACTGTTTATAATTATTTGTTGTTGTACGTTAGATATTGGGCTATAATCATACCAAGACGCTGCCGCTTGTATGTTTTACCGTTTTTACTATAAAACAAAAATAAAATTAAAAACGTTACGAAACACGTTTCTTCTATCATTATTTCTATCTTTCTAATAATTCTATTTTCCTATCTTTTGTTTTCACTTTTCGATATTATTATTTGTTAGGTTACATTACTTAAATTTTAACCGTCTACCTATTACCGTTGCCAAGATACAACCCTTCAAAGGTCAGACGCACGGACTGACGGACAGTCTACGAATATATATGTAAAGAACTATAGCTCTCATACAGTTAGCGCTTTGATTTCGGACTCATCAAGTGCACATTCAACAAAAAACGCACAATCTTTCGTATTAAATTGGATTTATTATTGATTTGGCGATTGGTCGCGTCATGGTCATGATGTTGCGCCGCACGGTACACTTTTAAACTACACCCGCCGTGGTAAGGTTCGTGTTCTGCTATTTATGAGCTTAACTTACATTTCTTTACGTATTTATACAGCCAAGCCGTAGTAATAGGGTCCCGTTGTCCCGGAACATTAGACAGGGGAGAAAATTTTCAATAGAGTTGGTTGGTGTTATGTTGACACTGCATCTTGACGGAAACCTAAAACCCTAAACCAAAAACTCTGAGTTGACAAACTCAATTCGTATTGTAAGCACTTTTATTGTATTGCAGAATAACGTCATCCCTCGGGAGGTTTGTATCAGGAAGTAGTAGTGCCATATATCTAATTTAATTTTTTGTTCCTTGAAATTAGCAGCAGACCAGAGCAGAGTTGCTGGTTTAATAAAATTCCTCAATAAATGTAGATACATCTGCGCAGTATCGTGTTAAATTTAGACCTATGTTTGCAAATTCCACTCATCGCAATGAAGACGAGCCTGATTACAATTTTAAATGAACATTTTTATCGAATGAAGTAACGATACAAATCAGTAGGTGACGTAACAGCCAGCACCTTAGCCGTGACGCGATTCACACCATGTTTGTTTGTACTACGGACAGTCGGTTCTGTTAAGAGGTCCTCCACATTATAGACTATTCACGTGTATTTTTTTTTAATGCTTTATAGGTTAGCCTTTGACCACTATCTCAACTGATGGTAAGTGATTATGTAGTCGAAGATGTTGTTCAGGCTAACCTAGAAGTACTGGCTCTCAAGGACAGCTGCCGGAACACACCGTAAGGTGCTTGGCGACAGATTTTCTACTTGAGGGTGGTAGCTAGCCAGGCGGGCATTCGCAAAATGCCCTACCACCATGCTATAACGACTGCCATCTTTAGACAACAACCGGGACCGACGGCTTAACGTGCCCTCCGAAGCACGGAAACGCTCAGTAGTAATGTCACTAGCGGTCACCCATCCAACACATGACCGCGCGCGACGTTGCTTAACTTTGCTGATCGGTTAAGAACAGCTAAGTAACCTTCGCTACGAGCGCTTCAAAATATGATATTGTAGCCGATAAAATCTCTACCGTTTTTGTTTTGATGTCGAAACATCTTTATTAATTACAAGGAGTTAGCTAGGTCTCACTATTACTATTACTACATAGAACAAAGTCGCTTCCCGCTGTCTGTCCCTATGTATGATTATATATTAAAAACTACGCAACGGATTTTGATTGAGTTTTATTAATAGATAGATTGATTCAAGAGGAAGGTTTATATGTATAATGCAGATTCAGATTCATATTTATTTATTGTTAGACTGTGTTACATATAGTTCTTAAATATTATAAATAGTACCAAAAGCTAAGTCCATCCGGACATACAATAATAATGTGCTTAAATCTAATACATATTTATAGTCATATAATTATTAAGGCATGAATAAAACAATATAAATCTAAACAAAATTACTTAACACCATATTTAGAATCTATCTATAAGAAAGTCAGAGTACAAAAACAAAGATAATATTAGAGATTTCTAATGTGATGTCGTAAATAAACACATTTTTTAGCGCTTACATTGCAAACGCTGGCTGAACCCTACGAGATAGATCAAAATAATGTACTACAGTATTGTACACTTTAAAAAGGTCTACAAACAATTCTGGGATAGTATATTTTGCCTATGTCTTAGGGATATCCCACTATAACCATTTTTTATCGTTTTAACGAGAAAGAATGGCTTATTTATAAAGCAATACAGCATAAATCCTTATATAATTAAGTACCTTAAATACATTGCGCATTTAATATAGAGCAATGTGAACGTTGTATATAAAGGCGTTGTGTAGTATATATAGTATCGGCATTGCACCCGTGCGAAGCCGGGGCGGGTCGCTAGTATTGTTTAAAAACTAGTTTATAATATACATAAAGATGATTGTATTACTTTATTAAATTGAAATAGGTACATGTAAAATTTGCATATGGCAGACGGCTTTAGGGTTTCTTTTGATACTTTTAACTTAGAATTACCTATAAAATTTTAAAATTTTTGTTCACTTTTTTTTTTAATGTTTTTGTGATGGAACAAGCGTGAGGCCCACCTGATGTTAAGCGGTATCCTCTGCCTATAAGAGATGCATTTCATCACAAGTGACGAACTGCACTGCGCCCATCACCTTGAGACATACCTGTTAAGTCTCATTTTGCCTGTTATTTCACTGGCTCTCAAGGACTGCTGCCGGAACACACCGTTAGGTGCTTGGCGACAGATTTTCTACTTGAGGGTGGTCGCTAGCCAGGCGGGCATTCGCAAAATGCCCTTCCACCATGCGGTAAAGCATAGCAGCATCACATGGCATCCGCTGAAAAAGATGAGGTAACGAAAAATCAGACGACTAAATAGTGACTACTGACTTACCATTATAGTCATACTCGTACATAAGTATTAAGATTCTAACACCAACATAATATTCTGCGTACGTGTATATGTATATTATGTGTACATGTATATAATTAGCGTGTGTGTGTGTGTGTGTCATTAGGACAAGGTTTCTTAGATAGAGGACGAGTCAACACTTAGGTCGTATCGTAACGCAAACACTCAAAGCGTAATGGGATTAACTTTGAGAAGACTAAGATTATATGGACGTACGTGTTGTACTCGCATCTGAGCTAGATGTCCAAGGTTCTTTAGAGGAATCTATTTTAGACAAGACCGTTTTGAAGCAGTGATGGCTCAGTGGCATTGGCTATGGACTGCCGCGCAGCAGGTCCATGGTTCTAATCCCGCCCAGAGCTTGAGCTTCACCGGCATTTTGCGAATGCCCGCCTGGCTAGCGACCACCCTCAAGTAGAAAATCTGTCGCCAAGCACCTAACGGTGTGTTCCGGCAGCAGTCCTTGAGAGCCAGTGAAATAACAGGCAAAATGAGACTTAACACAACAACACTTGTCTCAAGGTGATGGGCGCAGTGCAGTTCGTCACTTGTGATGAAATGCGTCTGTTATAGGCAGAGGATACCGCTTAACATCAGGTGGGCCTCGCGCTTGTTCCTTCACAATAGCATAAAAAAAAGATAGACTTTTTGTTGTATAGTGATTTCCTTAGGTATCAGCTAAGGAATTTACCAAAATGAAAAGTTTGCGTCCCCTTTTTTTTTAAATATTTTTAATGTATTGCGGCTTAAGAAGCACGAGACCTGGTTTTAAGCGGTAACATCTACCTATAACTATACGTCACAAGTGACCAACTGATGATTTTTCATCATCACCATGAGACATAAAGTTGTTAATTTCTTGACGTGATCACTACTACTAGACTTCATTAGGTCGTAAGAAGGGCTTTTTCAAACTCTCGGACTGATGTCGCTACCCTTCTTTATTTCTGAATATGATTACAAGCACTATCGGACAGAAATATGGTGCCCAGGTGGCCGAGTGCTTTAGGCATCCAGCTTGAAATCGGAGGACGCGGGTTCTATGTATTTTGTGCTTCAATAATTTGTAAAAATATAAAGTTATTAAGTCTCATGTGCCTGTAATGTCATCGGAACATAGTAATGCGTACATTACTGCTCGGCGGTATAAGGTATAGTGGCATAGTCACTTCCCTTGACGATCTCGTTCACAAAGTGTTCTACTGCCACAAAAGCACATGTGACATCACCACATAATAAGTAATAGTACTTATTAACCACATACAGCACTCTACCTTATGTTGGTGACGTTGCGGGCAGAAGCTGCTTGAGTAATAAAAGGGCTACAAAATTGTACACGACACAAAGTTTTCAATTCCATCTGAGACAGTCTGGCAAAGTTTTACAGGGTCCTTCTACACTTGAGACAAACAAAAGCTAGACAGTTTTGTCACATTGCATGTCTGCAGTCACTGAACACCATTGTACACGCTACTCTTTGCTACAATTGTGTCTGGGATGCAGTACTTCAGACCTAACGACTGGAGCGCTAGCTACATTTTTTTTTTTTTTTTTTTTTTATATGTTATTGTGATGGAACAAGCGCGAGGCCCACCTGATGTTAAGCGGTATCCTCTGCCTATAACAAATGCATTTCATCAAGTGACGAACTGCACTGCGCCCATCACCTTGAGACATAGCTGTTAAGTCTTATTTCGCTGGCTCTCAAGGACTGCTGCCGGAACACACCGTTAGGTGCTTGGCGACAGATTTTCTACTTGAGGGTTGTCGCTAGCCAGGCGGGCATTCGCAAAATGCCCTACCACCATGCGGTGAAGCTCAAGCTCTGGGCGGGATTCGAACCATGGACCTGCTGCGCGGCAGTCCATAGCCAATGCCACTGAGCCATCACTGCTTCAAACATTTTCGTTTCCTCCTTTGGCAGTAAAATTGGGATGTGTACTATAATTTTGTTTATATAAACCAAGAAATTACACTAACGACATAAGTACTTTAATCATTATCAACCAACATATAGCGATTCAGAATATTTCCGTTCTGAGTGTAGAAAAATAGTATGGAAATCTCACGTATTTTTCAGCCTTTTTCAGAACCTTCGTTGACTTAGCTTCAAGATTACAGTTAATACATTATATCCCGTGTTAATCCTTCAGTATCATCAGTAAACAGGTCTTGAGACACCTGTCTTTATAGATTAGTGTTAGAATTATATCAAGTTATAGTAGAAGATGACCAAGTCTCACCTTAACCTCAAAATCATACTAATCTGACATTGTATTAGTATAAACTACGCAAGAATATACAAAACATATTATAATAATAGAGAAGGTCAAAGTAGTCTTGTAAGTCTTTTATTTAAATAAGTAAACATATGTTATGTATAAGAACCGTATATGAAAAAGTTGTTGAATATACATTTTCTATCCCTTGTTGGAGTGTAGGGTGGGTAAAATGTAACTCTAGGAGTAGGGCGGGTGAATGACCTACCACCATTTGCGTATTTCGTTGTCGTTTGCACACTTTTGTTCAGCCACATACTACTGAAATTTGTTTGTAGTAAAATGATAGTATTTCACCCTTCTCTAAGAATGTGATAAACAAATTAGCAAAATGCTTTGGTTTTCATTAAGGGTACAGTTCCCTAAAACAGTTGTACTAATAGTCGCTGCTGTCTGTCTGTCCGTTTGTAGGCATAAACGTGCCTCAAATTTAGATATTTTGTGTAGGTGTCAATGTTGACCTTATCAAATATTGAATGAGGATTTCATTTATTGGCATTACCATAGATAATGAGAAAAATAGAGTTTCATTCAAAAATATACCCATATGGTCCTGCTGATGCCAACGGGATTAAATTTCATTCAGGAAAACATGGAATTCGTAATTATCGGTTATATAAAGAAAATCTTTGTTGGGTAAGTCTAGTAATATCTCAAAAAAATAGTTAACCAAACTACCTATACCTATTATACAGAGACATATTCCCATAAATCCTTTAATTTAATATGTTATTTTAATTACCATAGTATGAAATAAGTTAATAACTCACGCCTTCAGTATATCATGTTAACATACTTTCGCATGTTGTCCTGGTATTCGTCGCCTAACTTTATTTTGCACCAGATTACGCAACAGGATCCTCGTACGGTAGAGACAAGAGCAAATTTCTCCAGGGACTACTGAACAGCTACGTGTTTGTTCTAAGGGACTTCAGCGCTGACTACTTTTTACGGTCCCAGGCTTTTAAATATTGTACATATTATACTGAACATAATTATAATGTTGTTTTCGTTTGAGTATTAAATTCAGTGTGAACAAGATAAAAAGTTATCGATCAGTTGCCGCGAATAATTTCCATTAATAATACATGTTTAAGATCGGTCCCTCAATTTCATAAAAAGGAAATTTTTCAGAGATTACGAAGAATGTGTATGTTAGGAATTTGTGTCCCCCTGTCCGAATTCCTACTTCTTCGTTTACGCTAAATCTAAAATTATTATTAAATCTATGTTAAATTTCTGTCTAGTATTCTACCTGTTCATGTCACAAAATAAACGAAGTAAAATAATATTATACAGTCCATATTCTTCTATAAGGCAGTCTACTGGATTAGAATTGGACCCTCCCCCATATCTTCCCGTAGGTGTCATAAGAGGCAACGAAAGGAAAAATACCGGAAGCTAGGGAGTAGCGCTTCCGAAAAAACTGCCATCTTTCACTGTGATCCCCAAGCCGCCTGCCAAGCGTGGGAATTATGCCAAATCCCCCTTAATGAACTTAATATGAGACTGTGTACAGCAGTGAACGAATCGACTGATAATTTGAAACAGTCCATATTAATTACATATTTCATAAAAGATGAATATTATTCTGAAAGTGCGGTTATAAGAATAAAAATCGAGATATACGCATTCACAGCACCAACGACGTTATTCCGTAAAACGATAACGTTTTCATCTGTTACAGTTATTTTTATGACAGTCATAAACATCTGGTAGAATAAGTTAATATACTAGATAGGAGTACCTACTTCAATCGTCTCTAGCGGTTATCTAACTTTAGCATTAAGGAAATACCAAGAGAATCCAGGAATACCGTTTGCACAACAGAGCTTTTGAGCAGCGATGACTCGGTGGCAAAGGCTGTGGACTGCCGCGCATAAGGTCTTCGGTTCGAAAACCGGGCTTCAGCAGAACCGCATGCTAAGCACCTAACCCTCTCTGTTACCAAGCACCTAACGGTGTGTTCCAATAGCCGTGCCTGAGTAATTCTAGGTTGGGCCTGTTATAGTAGACCACATCATAATTTATCATCAGGTGAAATTGTGTTTAAAGGATACTTAACACTTACTTAAGTGGATATCGCCTGAGCTTTATTTTAAATCACCGCGGTCAAATAATACTATAAACTTAATAGATATGTACAAGGCATAATAGTAAATCGTTTTGAGTTTCACTTTTATATTTCAACCTTAACGTTTCTGCAACATTTCTTTTTTTTGGGAATTTTTCTCTGATAGTATTTAATATTTAAAAGAGGGTCTTCTTTTGCAGATGAGATTGAGTCCTTAGTATAAACGTTTGCTTTTGGTGTTTTGTAAGAAAGGAACATGATACTTTTAAGATGTATTGTATGTCAAGTCGTCGCTAATGTATTAGATTGAAGATACCTCTTATTTTACATTTGGTTTCTACTTCTAATTTTAGAGCAAAGGCTTTGTCGCATTTTATAAAGCATTCTATTTTTCATAATGAGAGATGATGTTACAAAATAGATTTGGCTTTTTAAGATAGAAATCTTAATGTTTATAGAAATACTTTTCTAAATAAAATCATAGGCAATTATTGCACTAATGCTCTGTTCAGTATAGAAAAAGAGAAATTACATACACATGAGACTGAATTCTTCTTCAGAGGGTCATTGATGATGGATGATTGGGTTCAGAAATAATGTATACTATGAACTGACATTTATTCTATTATTTCAGTATATTCTGTGTATTATGTAACGTATCTTCTATTTAACCAACATAATATGTAAACTTTTAAACTTTTATTATAAATGAGAGTTTGCAGTATATATTGTAAACTCAAAACTTCATATAAAAGTTTGAATCGGTAATCAAAACCAAATGTTTTTATTATTATTATTAACCTCGCTTTTTTTTGAGTTCCACAGTCATTCACAAAATCCACAAATTCCATCGTCATTCACAAAAACTCACAAGAGAAAAAAATGTTGCAGAAACGTTAAGGTTGAGATATAAAAGTGAAACCCAAAACGATTTACTATTATGCCTTGTACATCTATTAAGTATATAGTATTATTTGATCGCGGTGATTTCAAATAAAGCTCAGGCGATATCCACTTAAGTAAAGTAAGTGTTAAGTATCCTTTAAACACAATTTCAACTGATGATAAATTATGATGTGGTCTAATATAACAGGCCTAACCTAGAATTACTCAGGCACGGCTATTGGAACACACCGTTAGGCGCTTGGTGACAGAGAGGGTTAGGTGCTTAGCATGCGGTTCTGCTGAAGCCCGGTGTTCAAACCAAAGACCTTCTGCGCGGCAGTCCACAGCCTTTGCCATCGAGCCATCGCTCCTAAAGCTCTGTTGTGCAAACGGTATTCCTGGATTCTCTTGGTATTTCTTTAATGCTAAAGTTAGATAACCGCTAGAGACGATTGAAGTAGGTACTCCTATCTAGTATATTAACTTATTCTACCAGATGTTTATGACTGTCATAAAAATAACTGTAACAGATGAAAACGTTATCGTTTTACGGAATAACGTCGGTGGTGCTGTGAATGCGTATATCTCGATTTTTTATTCTTATAACAGCACTCTCAGAATAATATTCATCTTTTATAAAATAATTAATATGGACAGTATCAGCCGGTTCGTTCACTGCTGTACACAGCCTCATATTAAGTTCATTTAAGGGTATTTGCCATAATTCCCACGCTTGGCAAGCGGTAATCAAAACCAAATGTTTTTATTATTATTATTAACCTCGCTTTTTTTTGAGGCCCGACTCTCACTTTGTCCTTTGTGAGTGTTAACTAGTCATACAATTAAATACATTAGTAACGTTTAGAAAAATAATATGTTCTACTTGGAACAAAATTGTAGTATACCATCCGTGTGGAAATAGATGAAATAATTGTAATTAGTGGAGGACCATTTGGTATAAGCACTCCTGTTCTGGACGATCTGTACTTGTTTGGGCTTATCGTAATTTGAGCCTGTCTTTCGTAGCGATATCTAATGAACCAAATTATAATAGTCTTTGACTCACATAAATTTCTATTGTTTCAGAGGGGCGGTGTGTGAGTGCCGCACCGCCACCATGTCGCACCACAGCGACGAGCAGGCCCTGCTCTCGGTCACCTCCGACTCCTTCTGGGAGCCTGGTAACTACAAACGAACCACCAGGAGGATCGACGACGGGCACAGGCTATGCGGCGAACTACAAGCCCTCGTACAAGAAAGGGCCGATATAGAAAAAACTTACGCGAAAAGTTTGCGAGGATGGGCGAAGAAATGGAACGATTTAATTGAAAAAGGTAAGTTTTAAAATACCATGTAATATTTCTATATTTTCGTTGCTGAACTACTTAATATGTGATTGTTGTATCATGTTATTGTGCACCTTGTATATAATCTACATCAAAACTAATATTATAAAAAGAGGAAAATTTGTATTTTTGTATGCAACGAATAAACTTAAAAACTACTGGACCGATTGGGATGAAGTTTGTTATATAAATAGTTTGAGACCCTGGGAAGGACATAGGATAGTTTGTATCCAACTGTGCAAAAAGAGGTTAATGGTTTTCCGCGATAATACTAATATTAAGACATTCGAGCGGGCGAAGCTGCGGCCGGAAAGCTAGTAATTGATAAACCGTCGAATCAAAGGACGAAAAAGTCAATCTAAAATATTTTGATGAAACCAACTGCCAAAAATGCTTGTGACAATCGACGAATATGAAAAAATATATAATTACGTTCTGTTTTAGATTTTCACTTTTTACATAGGTACACATCATAATGGTAAAATAAACATAATCATCTAAATCGTAATTTGAGTAAATCATAAAAAAGTGTACCATAATAAACAAAAGCCGGAAAATATTAATATGCCAACTTTACTGCACAGGTTTCTCATAACTAAATTAGGCCACGAGCTATAAATAAAGGAAGACGCACGTAAAAAGTTTCCACGAATGACCCATCATGAATTGAGTCGTATTTTATTGAAAAAAGTAAGTAATAAAAACATTAAAAGCTTGAGAACTCGGGAACAAAGTGCTCGGATGTGTATATAAAGAATAACTGAGGGGCGAAAATGACTTAAATATTTTATATAACGAACCTTTAGACAAACTCGAGGAAATAACATCCGTTGTCCTTTCAAAGAAATTTGTTCCATGGCGTTATTTAGAAAGGCAATGGTAATTTGCCTTGGTCTTATTAAGAAAGAGCGCTATACATTAAATATGATAAGCACTGTTACTTCTCTTTTTTTATAGTTTATAGTTTAGCTTTTGACCACTATCTCACCTGATGGTGATGATGTGGACGAAGATGTTGTTCAGGCTAGCCTAGAATTACTACTGGCTCACAAGGACAGCTGCCGGAACACACCTTTAGGTGCTTGGTGACAGATTTTCTACTTGAGGGTGGTAGCTAGCCAGGCTGACATTCGCAAAATGCCCTACCACCATGCTGTAACGACTGCCATCGTAAGACAACCGGGACCGACGGCTTAACGTGCCCTCCGAAGCACTGAAGCGCTCAGTGGTAATGTCACTAGCGGTCAGCCATCCAACTAATGACCGCGGCGGACGTTGCTTAACTTTGCTGATCGGTTAAGAACGGCTAAGCAAACTTCGCTACGAGCGCTTCATCAATCTTCACAGATTCATCATTCTAAGCGATTCAAAAGAAATTGTATGAATTCTTCTCTCGTAAACTGGAATCATTATTGTTATTATTATACCTTTTACGGCCACAGTAGCCTTTCTTATTGCTTCTGTATGATTTCATATATCTACGTAAAGACAGTTTTTATTGTCCTTCAGAGATGAGTCGACGTCTTTTGCGTATAAGATTGGAATTTCTAGCGAACGTATAAAATGATGATTGTGGTTTTGCGAGCGTGGATCGTGGGAATGTGGATTCTTCATAGGATTCCTAGAAGTCTAAACCTCTCTATTTGACATTGCTTTTTACAAGCTAAAGCTGTTTTTAAGAAAAAGCGCAGTGCATGATGATGTTGTTTACGAGAGCTATGTTGTACAGTAGCGTTTTCCATACAAATGTAGTTACGTCGTATTTTATGATACCAAGTGTTCAAACTCGGTGAAATTTTGTATGCATATTACTGAGCCTAATATCTATTATGATTCTGGTTTTGAATTCCTGACCATTTTGGTTTCGCCTGCCATTATGCTCTTCTGACTATTACGAAAAATTCATTACTCATTTCCGCAAAATATAAAGTAGATATATACAAATAACTAGAAATACAAGGTTATTGGTAAAATGCTAACAGCCTCTTAGGGTTGACTTCTGCTTGTCCTAAGAAACATTTTGAGGTGTTTTTTTTTTACTTTTTTATTTCTTTTTTGTGTTATAATGCCTACTCCGAGCAAAGAGTGACCGCCGCGGCAATACTGCACCGTGGTCCCTTTGAATAGAGTTTTGAATATTTACATCGAGCTAAGTAATAAAAAATATGAAATAATACATTACAGGCGCAATTGACTTTTGACATTAGGTGGTCCTCGTGCTTATTCAGTCAAAAACATATAAAAAAACAAAGAAAACTAAAAAAAGTAAGAAAAATAGAGTTTTTTTTTTCAAAACAAAAATTAATAATCTTAATATTTATTTTATTATTTTATTTATTTATTTATTATTAAAACAATATGTTTGTTAGGGCTAGCAGAAGTCAACCCTAAGAGGTTGTCAGCATTTTACCAATAACCCTGTATAAAATGACACGTTGACTACTTTATATTTACAGTAAAATTATATCTAATCTATAGCCAAATATTGTGAACTTATCAGAATCTGTACATGTCTCATAGAATTATTTTAAGGCCATTGTATTGCCTTTGATTACAAATGGGCATTCACAAACATGAAAGACTTAGCAGTCTGTACTCTGTATGTCTGAATGCTTTAAAGCTTGAATTCTTCAATAGTTGTTCAATCAACGTTCGTTTCTCTATTGAATATCATTGAGGTATAACCTCTTTAGAATTGAGATGGCTTACTAATAGATTGGAATATAATTTAAGATATTGGTTTCCTTTGTGGGTTTTCTTTTATGCGCGGTAATTTAAAATTAATATCAACAGAAAAATCTTTACTTTTTCAAAGCAATGAAAGAAATTGGAACTCGGTTGATAAATAAAATTGAGAGACCTTATAAGTCTTTTGAACTGAATAGAAATATAATAATGAAATTTTTTACATAAAAAACGATTTTATGTGGTTTGGTTGACTTTGAAGGTGAACATCGCCAGAAGCTTTTATTTTTTATTATTGCCGTATTGTCAACACCTGACTAGCGACTAGCCTGGCTAGCCACACTCAACTAGAAAATTTGTCGCCAAGCACCTAACGGTGTGTTCCGCCAGCTGTCCTTGAGAACCAGTAATTCTAGGTTAGTCTGAACAATATCTTCGACCACATCATCACTTACCATGTGAGATAGTGGTCAAAGGCTATCCTATCAGCTGTAAAAAAAAAGATGAAACTTCAAAAGTACATCTTAAGATCTTTCTCTACTTTGAAATGCATTTATTAATACGAAAACCTATGTAGTTCGTAGTCTTGTTTATTATCTGTGTGTGTCTTGTATATCCGCGTATAGAAGACGCTTTTACCTCTAAGCGGTCATCTCGACTCGATACCAGTTCAATAGCAGGAAGTGTGGATAGTTCGTTGGTGCGACGACGCCGTTAGGGTTTCCACCTTACGGTTTTTTTTCAGTTTCTAGATCGTATAACTTTCTTGAATAATTTAATAAACATTGTTGAAAATCCACGTGTTAAATAAAGTTTAGATCAATCTAGACTGTCAATATCTGACTGTATTCAATGATAACAATAATTCACGTTATATTAGTTAATGGGTCCATGTTTTGGTATGCCTTATTTTTGGTTCTTTCCATGTTTTTTTTATATTTTTCGTTACAAGCCCCTAATTGATCTGAATTGCCTCTTAATCAGTCATTTAAAGGAAAGTTTTATAAGGTTTATCGGAAGTGCCATCCTTGATTTCAGTCTTTGCTTCATAACCACTAGTCACAACATAGTCGGTCTCACAAAATATGACGCAACTCGACAAACTTTGTAAGTTTAGTTTACAGGACTGTATATGCTTGTTTTTTAATAAAATATGTCAAAACACCAACTACCTGATTTTTTTAAATGCCTTCTTAAGGTTGTCTGAAAGAGACTGCTTTAAGCGACAAGGCCGCCCAATGGACCCATTTTAGTTAACTACTCCATGTATTGTTTCCATTGTTAATCTGGTGTCAATAAAGAGTTCCTACCGTATCGTAAAAGAGTTTTGACGGACCGTACACGAAAATACCATTGCTTTTTAAACCGTTAGTTTCGCAATCGCTGTAGCACTATTCAGGGGATTAGTTAGGAATGTAAAAACCAATAGTTTCTATCGGTTGTGTAAGTAATAGAAATCAGTTGAATCACTCGGAGAAAAATACAATTTTGGGATAAAACGTCATGAGATGAACATGGAACATATTATCATGAACACGGTCATGAGAAGAACACATTGGGTTCAATGTGTCTTGGTGTTATAAAACTTGTTCGTACCAAGGTTTTATTTTAAACTCTAAATAATCTTCGATGTGTATTTTTAACATAACAACTGGCGTTACAAGTTGGTACGTAGGTGTAGAATGCATTGACCGTCTTACTTCTAGGAAAAGCTGTTAGCTGTCACATGTTACACGTTGCTTTACTTAATAAAATCGTTGTCCAAATGTTTGTGAACATTCTATTTGTTATTAAGAATAAAAGCCATATTTTCTTTTTCGTAGCATGGCCAGCGAGGATTTTTGTAAACAGTTATAGAATTCTCACCAGTCTAAATACGTTGCTGGAGATTTCTGAAATATACACCACAAAAGCATATTTTTTACCTCACCTTGTAAACTTAAGTATATTTTCCTGCTAACTTCTGGTCTTGAATGGGCTTTCGTTAAACTGGTTTATGAGGGGCTTATATATGAAGTTTCCTTTTTGACGCACTGGCGACTTTGAAAAAAAAAATTAAACCTGCATAGACAGTGTCAATTTTCAAAGTAAAACTTTTCACACTAAATTTAAATTAAAAAAAAGGACATGATATTTGATGTTCGATTTTCAATTGATTTTACAATCAGCAGGTGAAGATGGACACAGCGAAAATCAAAGAAATATACAAAATACGAGTTCCGACGTAGGACTGACGCAGCAGAAACTGCTCGTAATGTTAATGTGTATTACAGCAAATTTAAAAACGTGAATTTGTATCCGGGGTCCATTTAAAGACTTGGACATAATGCCCATAGCTTTATAATGTTTCAGCAAATGCTATTTCCTTTAGTTAATATATTTGTTCAACTTCACATTCAGAAAAAGTAGGTTTATAAATTTTCATTTTTATTTATAAAAATTTTGCTGTGTTTGTTGATAATCTACTTTACTAATCGATGTGTTAAAATTTTAACAAGAAAAATAACATCAAACAATGTATCCTAAAACATAAAAAAGCACTAGAATGTAAACCAAACCATTGTATACACATTTTTTGTTCATTTTACATCGACAAGTGAAAATGAGAATATCATCAATGTATTCAAACACAATTCAATACGCATTATTATAGGAATAACTCAAATACTCGTCGTCAGATTTCACTCAAATTTAAATGGGACTACAAGACAAGCACCAGCCATCCAATATAAAAAAAAAACATCAAAATCGGTATACCCTGTAGTTATGAGGTAACAACCACAAGAAAATAAATATACTGTCGAATGAGAAGCTCATCCTTATTTGAATTGGCGCGGAAAACACGTGGTTGTTCGATGCAGTATTAGAAAAAAAAAAGATTTCTCAATACGTACAGGGTGTTCTATCCTAGGTGATTTGTAAAAACTATGGCACGAAATACATATTTACCAACCTGACAGCATTCTTATATTCTTCATTAAACTTCTCATTAATATTTCTACTACGATCGTGTAAATTATAATGTAAAAGATTTCAACAGATTTTAAATCTCCCAAATATACATATAAAGTAGCTATCATTAACGTTTACATCATTCTATATAGTCTAACAATATAATTTAGTCCGCGACCTCGACTTAGTTCGCGTTTCGTATCAATGATAACAAATTGTTTGATGAAAGGTAATGATAAGATAATGATAACCAACTAATAACAAATACGTGTGATTATCTACACGATAGCAATATTTTTTTAAATATCAACAGTACCGCCTTCTAATACTGTTAATATAGTGAATACTGTTTTTTTTTAGTGGTAGATATACTGCCTTTGACAACAAATTCACCTGATAGTAAGTGACATAGGTGAAAGTATGAAATAACTTGTGCCATTCTGATGTTTTTTTCTTAAAGGAGGTTGTTCGTAATTCGATGGATTCTTTTTTTTCATGTCATCGCGAGTTTTTTCGTGTGAATTTGTATGAAAAAAGACATTACGCGTAACTTAAGTCATACTTTTCAGTGTTAAAGAAGTCGGTTCGGTTTCTTATAAAAAAAAATGTTTTTTTTTTTTTGAATAGCTGCTTACATATTCGATTGACAATCACCCACAACACAAATCCCACAATATACAATACTGGTCACCTTCGATAAAACTTGCAACTACCATGTCATCGAATTATACGCATATTGACAAATACTTTTTCAGTTGATTGATTTTTTTTTTTTATGCCTGATAGGTATGCCTTTGACCACTATCTCACCTGATGGTAAGTGATGATGTGGTCGAAGATGTTGTACAGGCTAACCTAGAAGTACTGGCTCTCAAGGACAGCTGCCGGAACACACCGTTAGGTGCTTGGCGACAGTTTTTCTACTTGAAATGTAACTTAAAAACTACTTAACCGATGTTGATGAAATTTAAATGGGAGCACCTGTGAAATATGACCTACCAAACTAAAGAGACCCATTAAAATCAATTCATAATTGGCGGAGTAATCGCGTAACAAAAAAAATATACCGTTTAATTAAGAACTTCCTCCTGTTTCGAATTCGGATAAAAAAAGCAAAAGATTTTCAGTTACCGAAAATACCGACTAAAATTGTGGCGCCTAATATATTAATAATGTATAAGATTGAAATAAACAATCTTATAAATTCTATATAATATAAGATTGTTTATTTGATTTATGAGTATATCATTCTCTAACTACAATGTACAGCATAATCGGCTGTAATCGAAAGTACTCCCATTATGAATTCTTGATTGTGTATCACGCTCAATTCGACAACCGAAACACTATTCGATTCACGATCTCCCAATTGTTTCAAATTCGTCTGTCGAATGGTATCGAGACGCGTGCGCGCCCGCAAATCGTACGTGTGCCCGCGTTTAACATATCATTGTACAATTTAAAAATCGAAAGTGTCGCCATTGGCGCATTTTGAATTTGGTATGGGGCCGATTCAGCTGCACTCGATTACAGTCACATTACATCACAATCGGTAACAAGTGAAGTTTAATTCGTAATGTTATGAAACTGTTTGCGAAAATGGCGCGCCTTCTCGATGCGACTGGTTTTGTTTATTGCGGCGCGCCCGGCTGATTGCTAATTGCGTTGTTCTATCACGGTTGTATTATGCGTGAAAGTAATTGCTTTTTGGTACTCATAAATAACAAAGTGTCACCAGGTGGAACCCGTACGTAATCCAATGTTATGTTCCTAATCGTCCATGCAACAGTATTTTTGGGAAAAGAAAAATGCAGGTTTTTTCTTGCAAGCATAAAGATAAGTGAAAGGAAACTTCATGCTGAAACCTGCATCACAGATTTCCTGTTTGTAAACCAAAATCAAGTACAAGAAGTGTCATGTGTACACGTGGAATGAGCAAGCTCAGGTGAAAGGTGTACGTAATTGAATGTTACGTTCCTAATGGTACCAGCAACAGAATTTTTTGGAAAAGAAAAATGCGGGGTTTTCTTTTGAGCATATGGGAAGATAAAAGGATACTTCATACTGGAACCTGCATCACAAATTTCCTGTATGTGAACTAAAATCAAGGACAAGAAGTGTCATGTGTACACGTGAAATCTGCAAGCTCAAGTGGAACGCGTACGTAATTGAATATTACGTTCCTAGTCGTATCTGCAACAGGATTTTTCGGAAAAGAAAAATAAGTGTATTTATTGCGAACATATAGGAAGGTAAAAGATAACTTCGTGTTAGAACCTGTATCACCTATTTCATCTAGACTAAATTCAAGGACAAGAAGTGTGTGTACTTGAGATCCGCAAGCTCGTATTACGAGTATAGCCGTATTCCATTTGAGTTATTTTTGATAATTAAGACAACTTTTTGCGTCTATGGATCCACATTTAATATGACATCATAGACACAATATTTGATCAAAATTATCGAAAATAACGAATTTAGCGTCAATTGGTATATACACCCTATATTATTATTGCATAGTAGATTATGTGATGTATGAGTAATCATTATCCCCCTGGCCAGTATCACGTATATAGCGCGAGAACGTAATGATGACCTAATGTAATGATTATTATTGATGGATCAAAGCGAATCTTTGGCAATTTTGGGGTTTCAGCTGTGGTTCATCATTTGTATGTTCGCCAATAACTGTCGGAGTTATGGTCTTATCTTTATTAAAAGTTACCACTTTTAATGGAAAGTACTACTTATAAGTACTATGTACTTGTAAGTACTACGTACTATGTAGTTTGAGAACTACTTTTAAATTTTTTTTTTAAGTAACACTTCAATAATTTAAATTTAAAAGTTCGTATATTGTTATGAGCTAAGTCAGTCGCAGGGTTGTCGAATTATAAAGGCATAAGAAGGCTGAAATTGTAATAAAAATTACATTAATTGGCATTATTTGTATATCAGTAGGTGTTAACAAGTGATTTTGTTCAATTGTTTTTTGTTTACTTTCATAGTTTTTTTTTTGTCGCAGTGAGCGGCGTTCCATTAGTAATTGTCTGTATCCGTATAAGAATCTGTTACTTTTGTCTTGTTATCCGTTACGACTTTACCTATGTCTAAATAACAGAATTTCCCTTCCTTATATAAACAAAATGTTAAAGAAAACTCTGATCTCCACTTTTTATTTGCCAATAGAAATCGAAAGTAAACTTGGAAAGCGTTACGCAAACGTTCGTAATTTATCGACGCAATGCGGCGCATTTCAATCAACCCTGAACATTCCTGAACATGTTGTTGAGAACATGATGTTTAATTCATGTCTGGTCGCCATTATTCAAGGGGAAACCTGATATGGCGATGCCGAGGTGCATCTTATCAGCGCGGCGGTGCAACTTGTTTTAGCCATTGCGCTCGTTAAGCAGTAAGGGAGTATTACATTAATCAATACGAATATATGAACACAGTAGGTATTTAATGGCACTCATTATGTTCCTATCCTTACTCTACTGTAACACCAACAGGTATGACATTCACTGATGAATAAAGGTCTCCCCCTTTAGGGGAAGTTTGCCATCCCAACGCTAGGCAAGCGTCTTGAGGGTCGCAGTTCTTCAGAAGGCGCTTGGGCAACAGCGCATATATATATATAGTATTATCATTTGTTTCTTAAACTGGGTAGTGTACGGCCTACTGTGTCCTATAAGACTCAAATCATCTGTTCGTCGGCATTTGCTAATCAAACAACCTTAGAAAATAGGTTCCTATCAGTGCGCTTTGTAAAATGACGGTAACGATAATCGCTCCATTTGAAATGCGTCAATTTTCATCGAAAAATAATTCTTTTCACATGTATGCCATTGTTTTATTGAAAATTGAACGTTATTATAGAAGGAGACCGACAGACACATTCGGTCCAAATAAAAGTTTCGTTCACAAATAAATTTGTAATTTGAAAAGTTTTGGCAAAGTTCACGTTCAAAATATAGTCAAGGATGTGACCATATTTATATTATAATTTTTACAGTTCTTGTGTGATTCCTCAAGGAGGTTTTACCAGATATTTTAAGTTCCCATGTCGATTGGGCGTGTAACGTTATGTAGAGCTTCGAGACCACTTCAATGCTCTCATCACCATTATTATCAATAGCCGGAACACCCATAGCTAGGACCTTTGTGTTCTTGTTATAGGTGATTCCTGAGTGCTGTACTTGTGGGGGAGGGGCACGTTTGTCACTCTTACACTATAAATGTTCAGTAGCATAATATAATAATAATTGCTCAAATATATGCACTACAATAACATCTATTAATCTACACAATGACAAGGAAAATTTACATACCATTGACTCCGTCTTTTTAGTACGTTTTCACTCTAGGCGGATATGTACATCTGCAGTTCTGCACATTATTAACTTGGTGATTAGAGGTAATCCCTAGTCCTCACTGTAGGATACCCTGAGTTTGTGAGGAGTAGTTCACTTCCAGGGTGCATGTTAGCCAGAGAACTATACTAAACGGCAATAGGCATATCCCTATTACATTCGACCTAGCTCAGTATGGGGGTTAATACCCCTCCGGAATAAACAGATTCGTTACTGTTTTTTTTTATGATTATAAGGGCCTGTTTCAGAATGTTCGAGTAAGTTCCGGTTATACTACCCAGAACATATTTAATAAATAAAACACTATCTTTGCGTTTCACAGTCATCGACTTAGCCTATCCATCGGTTAAAGCTTGAAACTCGACGTTAATTGTCATTGTTATCATTCAGTTATTTTATGTTCTGGGTAGTATAACCGGAACTTACTCGGACATTCTAAAACAGGCCCTAAGAGTCCATACTGTAAGATAATGAATAGATTCAGGCGTTACTTTGCTTAAATCCATTTTTAATAATAACAAATATTTTAAAAGTATTTTAAGAAAACATCAATTTAATTATTTAATAAAACACTTAAAAAATCTTTATAAAAATGATATATATTTAGCGCACGATCGTGCGCTCGTAGAGTCAAGACTTCCTGAGGATGCTTCGTTTAGAAGCGAAACGCGTCGAATACTCTTCCGGTTTGGCTGCGTGGCGTTTGTGACGTCACGTCGGCTTAATAGGAAATTAGGCGGAATTGTCACTAGAAATATATCGTTTTTATAAAGATTTTTTAAGTGTTTTATTAAATAATTAATTAAATGTTTTCTTAAAATACTTTTAAAATATTTGTTATTATTAGTCCATACTGTGTTTATTTATCCATTCCACTGCAATAATGTGTAATTTCACTGCGGCTGCGATGGTGATTACATGCTTGCAAACTTGTTATCTGTTACACAAAAAAGGTTGTCATAATCTAGACACGTTATGACATAACAGCTACTGTGGTCTGCTGTACTCTTTTGTCGGTCATCCTCATTTTAAAAGCAATTACAGCTGTTGAGTAGACCAGCGGTCAGATCTCGTTATGTCGCTTTGCAGACAATTGGTCATCGTCAATTGTGTTGCGTCGTTATGTTCCCTACCAAGCCCTATCATAGGTAGCGCCTAGCTACATTTTAGTGATGATTTAAAATATTTATTTTTATATTTCAATTTTGTTGAGTAGTAAACTCGCAAGATTTATAGGTGTCCAGCTGTTCGGTCACTTGACCAGACCTATCTTATCATTTATCAATATCATGTTATGTAATTTTTTTAAATATTTTTAGTGCTGAAAAGCTAGCTTGACCAATACACCTGTTGGCATATATTGATGTGTTCGAAGTTGTTGTTCAGGCTTATGGGACCTAGATCTCGTTAGGTGCTTGGGGACTGATTTTGAACTTAAATAGCTACTTAGATAGCTAGCTAGGCGAACCTTTACATAACGCCCTACAATGCGGTGAGGATCAAGCCCGCTGCAGGGTTTTAACCCGGCGAGGATGTGGTACAAAAAGGGTACATCGAGGATGTGGAGGGTCTTGATGACCCTGTATTTAATTCATATTTTAAAAGTATTCATTGCAATTTTTTAACATAGGATAGGAAGTTAACTTACGCATTAGTTATTTATATAAGGATTTTTATGAAAAGAAACACTATTATGCGTATAAAATGTTTCAATATTTTAATTTTACAAAAAGTCTTATTTTAATCAACTTTAGCAGGACTCTGCCACACATTAAAAAAAACAACTCATACAAATATTATTACAAGTAATTGGTAATTTTTGGTAGGAATTTATATGATATATCATGTTTTATCATAAAATCAGTAAATATCCAGTCTTTTAGGCTACTAATCATCTCTATATATGGGTCATAATTGCCCTATTTGAGTTTGCGCACGTTTACCTGCTTGCACGTGTTACACCCGACTAAGTGGAGGTGGGAAAAAGGGAGGGTATTTTAATGACTACACACAGAAAAAAAAGATGTCTTAAATTAAGAACCCAATATCTCTCAACTGATGTATCTTGGCCTCAAATATTAATGCTTTCTACGAAGATAATCACGCTAACGTATCAAAAAAGCCAAGTTTTTAGAATCAAAATGTAAATATTTTGTGTCAATAGTTTGCTATTTTTCACAAGAGTTGTAGTTTGATTGAAAACATTTTGTTACTTGTCTTAAAAATGAAAATATTTTGTCTTAGTGGTTTTGATTTAAGAATTATTTCTCACACCAAAGAATATCTCAATTTTGACTAGAGAAACAGTTTCGATGTCTAACTAAGAATTGTAGAATCTTAAAGGAAACATTAAGTTACTCTGGACAAAATTGTATTTTTGCACTCAAGAATCAGTGATACATGGAAGAAGAATGAAAAACACCATTAATCTAAGATTAAATTAATTTGGTACGAAATAATAAGTTCTCCATCCAAGAATGAGCCATACATGCAACAACAAATATGGACCACCTCACACCAAGATAAATATTATTTGCTACAAATTAATAATTTCTCACTAATGGTCCCCGTTCAAGAGTCAGTTAATCTTGCCATCAAGAGTTAAGACAAAATAAGGCTAAGATATTTAATAAATTAGGTATTATATACTTAAAATCTTTTTGTTTTCAACCTAAGAAATTAATTATTGTTAAATGACAGGTAATACGTGACCTGGCGGGTGCCGGGTGCCACCCCCCGCCCCCCACATTGCAGGAGCAACCTATCATTGCTACCTGTGGGAGTCGTAAGAGGCGATTATAGGTAAAACACCGGAAAGTGGGCAACAGCGCCTTCTGAGAAACTTATATATAAACTGCAATCCCCGAGACGCCTGCCAAGCGTGGGGATTATGGCAAACCACTCTATAATGGGGGAGGTTGTGATTAGCTAGTGGACGATCTGGCTGATACAGTAACCAGTAATAAGATTAATAAATAAATACTACTAAACATCCGCCAGCGGCTTCGGTCGTCGCGTGAATAAAAATACCATCTCCATAGGTCAGGTGGTTTTTGTACTAGTGATTTCTTGTAAAACCAATGAGCATACACCTTTGCTATTATTAAAGATATGAGAGATTCTTTAGAATACTCATTAATTATTACTCGGCTAATACTAATAGATATATAAAGTTCGGGCTTTTTCAGAAATGTCACGTTAAATTAGTGGTGGAAAACGAAGGTGAATTAATATCAAGATGCTTGATAACGAGTAATTATTAATCAATATAAATACGAAACGATCTGCCAGAAAAATCTAAAGTCATTCTCAGTCATCCCCCTCGATCCAGGGTAAATACCCTTAAATGCTTTCAGAAAAATGCCTTATGATCGTAGCTAATCATAATCAGCCATGGATAATAAAGATGACTATACCTACCTGATTAGATGTAGGTACTCATTACTGCAATGGATCCAGTCTGTAACGCAATTTTATACCAAGAGTGTGTTACTTCGACCAATGTCCAATAGAGGATAAGTTATTTCATTCAAGAGTACATGCAAAGTGTTCATTCAAGTATCAAATTTCATAAGCCAAAAGTTTGTCCGTTCTTGTGCCAAAATCTAAGAAAAAGAACTTATTGTAGGGGAAATACAAAAATCTTGTATGAAGAACGAAGCAATTTAGCTCAAAGGCAGTGTTGCTATATAATTATTTTACCCCCCTTATCATGGAAAATCATTCAAATATTTACCACGAATGATTTATCGTTTCACCATTTATTAGGCTATCTCGTATAACACCAAAAAATCATGCCAGTCATTTCAAATTTACTCATCCAATAATCAAACGCGCCAAAAAAGCAAAGAACTTGTTTTGACGTGGCTACGTCTTTATATTTGCTTTGTGGAAAGTGGGAGTGAGAGCCAATTCGAAAAATGACGATAACGCGAATGTAATTTTAATTATACGTTGTGGAATATATTTATATATTATTATTGTGGACTAGTTAAGGGGGAAACTAAAAACATATCTACTCAGAAAAAAGAGGTTCGATTCCCGTGATGGAAGAACTATTTACCTACAACTTTGTAGAAAACCTTCGGTGTCCGACTCGCACTTGGCCGTTTTTTTAATTCATGTCCCATTTTTGGCGAATTACTTCGCTTTTTACTCAAAAGGTTCCAATATCCCGATTTGCCCAAAAATCTGGCTATACGGTGTACGTACCACACATAACCACAGGATTTATGCGATTTTATCGGTATTCTCTAGTATAACGTTAAAACTCTTTGTTGTTTAACTAGGCTACTATAAGTGTATAACAAAAACTTTAACTATTCTATTTTTATATGTTGTGATTTACGAGGAACGTACTTTAATATTTCGGTAATTTTTTGTGGACTGGGCAACCCCACCCCACCGTTATCATTCATTCCGCCCGCCCGTTTGTGCGCGATTCGCTACTTACATAGATTTTCGAAAGAAACGCATTACTTTTTTTATTTTATTATATATACATACATACATACTTTCTTTCGACGGTTTGCAAAGTTTAAATCTATCCGAAGAAAGAAGAGAACGTGCGTGCCATCGTTAGGCATTATGGTGCCATCCATGCTAGATGACTTCCAAGTAATGAAGTAGTGCTACAGGACTGGGGCATCCCGCCAGCTGTAGTTAATAACTTCAAAGGTAAGTGAGATGTATGAAGCGATTTGTATTAAATTAGATACCGGAGGCGATTCTCCGACCTTTTATTATTTTGATTGAGGCTTCATCGAGGTTTGCGCATCCATTGATGATTTAGGTAGGTTGATATAGGCAATATAATGGGCTTCACATTAGGTTCTGGTATAGGGGGATACACTAAAAAGACCAAGTTAAGTGGTCCTCGATCCATTAACGCATCTTATTAGCTAGTATAAAAAATTATTAGGTAGTATACCAAACCTTGAATAGTATAGTTTTGTGTCAGTGGATCACCTAACTCTCTACACTTAAGAAAGTCCTACAACCTCTCGAAGTAAGAATATGTACTTTTAAACAAAATAATGAGTGCGATTTCATATAATACGACTTGTTTCTAGTGTTAAATGATTGTTATTTGATTGTGCTATAACTACTGCTATATTGTTAAATGAATAAAGTCATTGGACTCGTGTTGTATGTTCCTGTCTGAGAAAAAGTGATATAACCGAATTCTATACAGAAAGATGAAGCCATGGGCAGCAGCTAGTGTACATTAACTTTTCATTGATGATTATCATTCATAGATCTTTACAAAGCAGAAGTAATTAAGTACCTACTAAGTTTCTTTGTCTTATGATTTCAGATGCTATTTGTAATGATGATATTACTTGGTTAAAACATAACAATTAACTATGGAACCAAGTAGTACAGAAATGGAACAACACAAAAGAACAAAATATTCATACCATGCATGAACTCCCGGAATGTTGGAGCATTTTATGAGATATCAAGGATTGGTATGTTCTTTAGATAAAATTACTATGTACTAATTACATTATTAGGAAATATCAACTTTATAATAGAGATATTCTACGCTCAGTAAGCGATAATTTGTTTGATTTTATAATCTAAGGAAAAATTTATAATGTTAAAATGCTGGAATCTATATAATTTGATTTGCATTTTATGTTGACATACTTTGCTCGGTAAGCGTTAATTTGTGGGTTTTATTTTATAATTTAAGGAACATGTACCATGTAAAAATGCTTGAATGTAATTAATTTGTTTTTGTATTTTGTGGTGATATTCTTAGCTTGGTCAGAGATAACTTTTTATAACTTGAGGAAAAATAAATGCCAGAATATAATTGAAGGATAAATAGATCATGTAAAAATGCTTTGATAAGTATAATTGTTTTTTGGGTGATACTCTTCGCTTAGTAAGCGATAATTTATGAGTTTAAAGAAAATGGATCATTTAAAATTCCTGAATATAATTAATGTGACTTTGTACTATGTGGTAACATTCCTCACATAGTAAGGAATAATTTAAGACTGTCATTTTATAATTTAAGGAAAAATGTATCATGTAAACATACAACAATTTTTACAATGTGTTTTTGTAGTATAACTATGTGAGTTACATTATTTTCAGAAAAAAACGCTTGTATACTAATTGTGATGTCTCTTACGTATTTTGTATTAACTATGACATTTTTCACTCAGTAACCTGTGTCCCATTTGTGGTTTTTTTAAATATATTTTCATTTTATATCTATATCTTTCGTTTGAATTCTATTGCCCTGCGCTTAATAGGCTATAATTTGTGTGTTTCAGTAAACAGATGAAATTGAAGTCGTTAGCATCGTTTCAAGTCGAGATTACAACAATTTCAACGATTTTAATTTTTGCTATTATAATCATTCATTTGTCCCAATAATGTTATGTTTTCGTTTTAAAATATTTTATGCTTTGAACTTTTGAGTAACTTTTACACTTTCAAATATAATATAGATTTGTTTAGGAAGCAGCCTTAAGTGTAATTGTTATCTGCATTCAGAATATCTTGTCTCTACATTTCTATCATTTAATAACACATGATACTGCTTCCTAAACACATCTCTAAGATTTAACGAAACTAGTGAATACTGTTGTAAGGGTAGATTGAGACTGTTAAATTGAACAACTTTTCCAATGAAACATGAATTGAAATCTGGCCAATTTATTTGACCTCCCATACTACGCAGTAATTTGTTTTGTATGGGAAGTAAAAGAATAAGATAGATTTCAACCCATGTTTCAGAAAGGCTATTCCATTAACTTTTTATTAAATCTATGTAAAATGAGAGATTCATTATTCTCACAATGGATTAGAGATACAAGTAACAAAGAACTCAGAGCTAGATATAATAAAATAAGAAATAAAACCAACAAAATAGTACATAAAAACAGAAATAGATATTATAAATTAGAAATAAATAAAAATAGAAATGATATAAAAAAATTATGGCAAATAATAAACAATATGACAGGCAAGATTAATAGATCAATTGATACTATTATTACTAAAGCTTTTGAATCGGAAGGCAGTAACAAAAACATTGCTGATCAATTTGCCAACAAATTTAAGGATAATGTTAAATGTATTATACCGACCTGTTCATCTAAACTCTTAAATGAAAATGACTACATAAAACCACTTGACAAATCTATTTACTTTCCAAAAGCAACTGAAGAGGATATACTCAAAATAATTAAAAATATCAATCCCCACAAGGCTCCTGGAATCGATGGAATTCGAGCTATTGACGTCGTACGACTATCTAATCGAATCGTGAATTCTATCACGCGTCTAATAAATACGAGTATCGTCACAGGCATCTATCCCAAAGAACTAAAAGCTGGTGTTGTGAGGCCTATTCATAAAGGTGGAAGCACAAAAGACTATGGGAAATATCGTCCCATAACTATACTTCCTGTATTGGACAAAATAATTGAGAAATATGTTTGCGGTGTCATACAAAACTTTTACAGAGCCAACAAGGTATTATCATCTCAACAATATGGTTTTCAGCCGAATAAAAGCACCACTCTCTTGTTATCGCGATTTACCGATGAAATTAATGCTTATCTAAATGCGAAAAAACATGTTATTATGATCTTTATAGATTATAGCAAGGCATTTGATACTCTTAGACATGACCTGCTTATAGACAGATTAAACAATAGCGGCGTACGAGGTAAATTACTGGAATGGTGCAAAAATTACCTAATAAACCGCAGTTATCAAGTCAAAGTGGGCGATTCACTCAGTGACAGTATTTATGTCACTGAGGGAACAGCTCAAGGCTCGGTTTTAGGACCTTTGCACTACTTAACATACGTAAATAGCCTTACTAATGTAATTAAGTATTGCTCTGTCTACCAGTTTGCTGATGATACGTGCTTGGTGGCTGCAAATAAAAGCACAGAAATTGCCCAAAATCAGATCCAGGCCGACTTTACAACCATATGCAAGTGGTCTCATGATGCTGGTTTAGTGCTCAATGCTGATAAAACCAAGCTTATACATGTGCGCTCCAGTCATAATATCTGCACGGAAGGTATCAGTGTGGTTGCTCATAGTCACGAATGCTTACATAGCCCCAACTCCCGATGTGGAATTAACTGCACTAACATCCATCAGTTGACTGAACATATATATCTTGGAGTGGTGATAGACAATCGATTCAACTGGGCTAAGCATATTGATATAGTTTGCGCTAGACTTCGTGCAGTTCTTGCTAAATTCTATATAATTAAAAGCAGAGTACCATTTAATGTCTTGTTGACAATGTACAAGGCTTTAGTCGAAAGCATTATATCCTATGGATTGAGTAGTTATGGTCGTACCTATAAGACATATCTTGATCAAATTTATAATGTCCAATACAGATTATTAAAGCTAATAGTGCCAAAGAAAATAAAACAAAAATATTCAGATAACCCGTCTGGACTTTTCAAGTACTGTGGTATTATTCCCGTTCATAAAAAGGTTGACTATACCTTATTAATTGAACAATTCTTTCGAACTGAAATTCAGACTTTAAAAGTTCAGAACAAATTTACTAGGAGTATAGCCAATAATATATTAACTAAACCTACATATTGTAACATTTATGGTAAAAGAGCATCTCAATACATAATACCGGATTTAATAAATAAACTTCCTATGGAGGTTAGAAATATATTAACGGAAAAAAATATTAAAACAATATTAAAAAAATATTTTCTTTCCTAACTAGATCATCCTTTATGCGCGTGCACTTCACGCGCACACTTACTTACACAATAGCTATGTCGAATGCTGTACCGCTTGTGTCAACATATTTGAATGTGTGCACCGTTGTCAGCTGTTGCTGTGCTATGAGTATTACTCAGTCAGCTCACCTGACCGGTTTATAACCTTATCGCTAAAGCTGAAGTGAGTATGTGTGCGCGGTAAACATAGTTTATGATATTGCAGTCATTCTTGTTTATAGCATTGTTTAATTTTTAAGTTTTTGTAGTATGCATTAATCTTATTATTATTACTTTTAATGTATTATTAACTTTGAGACCTGATGCTTGTCTAGACAAACCTAACATTGGTTTTTAAGACAGCAGTAACCATTATTTGTAAATATCTTTTAATAAATAAATAAAAAAAAAAAAAAAAAAAAAAAATTTCACGGGCTGAATCTTCCCTTTAAATAGTATACACAATTTTTTTAAGACCTTAAATGTTTTGTAAGAAAAAACATTTTGTGTAAGTCAAAGCAGAAAATATTTTAAAACTAGAAAAAACAACGATTGGGTTTAAACATAAACAATCTTGAAATAAATTAGGAAGTATCTTGAAGGAAATAACAGGAATCTCTAGTTAAAATATAAAACATCTTGAAAGAAAATAGGAAGTATCTTGGAGGAAATAACATGAATCTCTAGTCGAAATAGAAACATCTTGAAAGATAATAGGAAGTATCTTGGAGGAAATAACATGAATCTCTAGTCGAAATAGAAACATCTTGAAAGATAATAGAAAGTATCTTAAAGGAAATAACATGATTCTCTAGTCGAAACAGCAATATCTTGAAAGAAAATAGGAAGAATCTTAAAGGAAATAATAAGAATCTCTAGTCAAAATAGGAACATCTTGAAAGAAAATAGAAATTATCATATAGAAAATAACATATATCTCAGGTCAAAACGGAAATAACCTTGAAATAAAATAGGGAGTATCTTGAAGAAAAAAGTGTTTCACTCTTGGTTGAAAATTGAAAACAATAAAAACAAATGTTAAATATCCTTTATTTAAAATAGGTGCATTCTTGCAGTAAAACAGTTTAAATTTAAATATAAGATTTTTAAATGCTTCACTTAAAATAGTTTCGCTCTTAATGTAATAGCTTTGAGTTCTTCATAAAACAAGTTTTTGTTTGTTGAAACAAGAATATATTTCTTGAGCCAAAAACTATAATGCGAAATATTTAATATCTTGAAGTAAGACATTTTAGACTTTCCTTATATCGAAAACCCATCCGTTCTTAAGTCAAATAATATTGCTTGTCTGAAGAGATTATTTTTTTCTGTGTGGCAGCTACTGATAAACTCGACAGCATGCGACTGCAGGTAAAAAAACTGTACATCTAATAAAATGAGCAGGGTCAAATTGACCCTACCACATCCTCGCCGGGTTAAGCATGTTTTAAGTTTTAAGTTTTTTTTTGTCAGTAGCCAATGCCACAGGTGACAGGGCCACTACTGTAATGAACTATATTCTTATACTTCACTTTTACAGAATACATTACTATTGTGTAGTGACATATGAAATGCTAAGTTATACTTAATCAAAAAATAACTTCATATTAATTTAAAAATAAATCCTCCCTCAGATAATCTAATGCAGCATTTCTACATTCATAGATGATAAGCACTACAAAACCATAAACACAGAAATATAAAGAAATTGCGATGAGATTTTCTTGTAGCTTTATAATTTCCTTCATTAAACTCCGACTTGTACAGATAATAATCTGAAAACGTCGGCTTGGTACTTAAATCGTAGGTGTTTTCTAAACAGGTTGATATTTAATTTAATCAGGTGATTATATCTTAATATCTGAGGAATATATATCCTGTTGTGCAGAGTATCTACGTTTCGAATGCTCCCGTCACCAGTGTGTCCACACTTAAACCTCGATTATGTACAACCTCGATTATGTGCGGTTCCAGAGTGGGTACTCTGGAACCGTTATTAATTTAATAATTAATAACATGTAAAAATCCCAATCTGGTGAATGAAATGTTCAAGTACGAAAGTGAAACAAACACAACAAAGTAAAAAAAATATTGAATTTCACGCCTAATTCGTTATCGCTGGTTGTTTGTTTTTTTTTGTTTCTTGTCCATGGTTCGGATCCCGCCACGGGCTAGAGCTTCACCGCATGGTGGAAGGGCATTTTGCGAATGCCCGCCTGGCTAGCGACCACCCTCAAGTAGAAAATCTAACGCCAAGCACCTAACGGTGTATTCCGGCAACTGTCCTTAAGAGCCAGTAAAATTACTGGCACATGAGACTCAACAACTGTATGTCTCAGGGTGACGGGCGCAGTGCAGTTCGTCACTTGTGATGAAATGCATCTGTTATAGGCAGTGGTTACCGCTTAACATCAGGTGGGCCTCGTGCTTGTTCTGTCACAATAACATGAATGTGGGTTTTTATCACCGTGTTGCAACGTGAGATAATTTACACTATTCATTGTTAGTTTGTTTGATATTCGTACACGCTGGCAACGCGCAGCTAATTTAGCGACCCTTACCTCCAGTTTCAGGAACGTTTATCAAAGACTTGATTAGTTGACAGACTGAAGGCTTATTGGTCAAAGGTAGCCAATGACGCTACCGGCGACCAATGAAATGCATTCACTTAACTAAGACTTTGCCAAACGTTCCGGGGAGTCACGGAATGGAAACTGGGGACCTATCCTTTAATTGACAAAATATTTGACTGCGGCAAGGAAGTAATATCCTCGACATATGTGAGACAGGCTCCCGTTGCGATAATAATGATCGATTTCATGTGCGAATACACAGAAACAGCGTTTGGTATCATTATGTAAGTACTCGTGGCTATATATATTTATTTCTATTGTAGTGCCACAGAATAGCACGAGTTGTATTTGTTTGTGGACTACGCTTGTTGTTGGAGCCGGTACGTTTGACGTCATTTAGGAGTTGATGGGAAAACCTGATATATTGTTACTTGTTCTGACAATAAATAAATTGTAGAAGTCGCTTAGTATCAGTTATTTTCCATGTATTTGTTAAATAAAAAATACATATACTTGCTGTGATTTATTCTAAATACTGCTCGCTTGTCATTCTGCTTGTCAAAAAATCTGGCTAAGTGTCACCAAAATCTGAGTTAAACCTCGTCACAAAAATGCTCTAAAAGAGCTCTAAAAATGATATGAAAATCTATAAATTTCTAAATAAATAAATTATAACTTTTTGTACTCTACTTAATAATTTTAATATTATTATGTTTGTAATAACGCCTGCTATGTGGATTACGAAGTAGATTACAAAATTACAAATATACTATAGAAAAAATCTAAGTCATGTATTAGATTTTTTCTATCGGATATTTGTAATTTTGTAAACTACTTAATAAGCTCTATGCTCAGATTTTCTAGATCTATGCACAGTAGATGAGTTGTGAGCTCCCCATATTTACTAGGCACATGCAAGGTAATTGCCGTAGTAGCTACCAGTCATACACTTCCGAGCGTCTGGTGAATACGTTGCCGCTAATCGTGTTTTGTAGGAAATAGTTGTGGACAATATGCCTTCCTGTGTCTTTAGACACAGGAAGACATTTATTATTGAAGTAGAAAATATCGTCTTTTTGTTTTATCTTAGGAACTTCTCACAATGAAGTGGATGAGCGAGATTTGTGGATCGTTTTGTGTGAGACAGTGAAAGAGAGCGCAGATGATCGGAACGTCTCGTGGCGGCAACACAAATTACTTATTTATCTCTTTCTAACAACAGAATTCAACAGATATGATATGACGCATATTTGAATATTCTTTCCTTGTCATTAAAAACTGCATATACATGTGGGTAGGTACGTAGATAGGTAAATTCTTGCCCCCTTACTTATAAAAAATCCGCTAAGTAGTTGCTAAGTAATGCATAACTAAACAGTGTTTAAGTAATTTTTAAATATTTCTTACTTATAAACGCTACTTAGCAACTATTTAGCTCAGCAATGGATAATGAGGTCGAACGTATTTTAAACTGACAACATTGAACTAAAAGGTATTATGAAAGGCCCAAATTGCCAAAAAGCGTGTATCTAGTGCTAAATATCTTAAAATTAAAAAGTAAAAAAAAAGAATATAGTTTTGT
The DNA here is from genome assembly GCA_963890685.1 of Plagodis pulveraria. NCBI lineage: Eukaryota > Metazoa > Arthropoda > Insecta > Lepidoptera > Geometridae > Plagodis > Plagodis pulveraria. Next base: position 20,785,810 of record OY982969.1, read on the forward strand.
ATACCTCCTTGACAATAACATCAATAGTATAGTACCACCAACTTAACTGTGCAGTTTTCGAGGGCGCTACTGGTCAAGGAAATCAACTACAAACTGTCACAATTTAAAGGAATGTTGTAGTTCTTTTTTCTGCCACCTGAACAGATAAGTTGGTGGGTCTGTAACTAAATCAGCTGATCAGAAATATCGGCGCCATCTTGCTACTTAAATATTTAAACATGGGTGGGACGGTGTTTAAATTGACAGCTGATTTAAGCAGTACTTAGGTACTGGATAAAGTTATGTAGCGTTTATGAGTAAGGAATTTGGCTAATCAGCGGCTAAGTAATGCTTAAAATTTAAGTAGCGGTTATAAGTAAGGCTGTTAGTGTTTAGAGCATTGTTGTTCGGTTCGGATATAACTACTCAATGTATTTCAATTTTCTGGCTCTATATAGGTTATGACACCCCACGTGCTATAGTATGTAGAATTATATTATTTCTTTGTTTGTCCTATTGTCTTGTAAACGACCACCACATACAATAAAAAAGAAATTTATACGAAATAACACCTCGGCACGACCTCGAAATCTCATAACTCAATGTATGATTTGGTATATGAACCGACATGTGTAGAAATATGCATGTTTTTTGGCTCAAAATTCTACAACAACTATCTTAGTTTTAGTTTTATAAGTTATTATGATTACTAGTTAGAGACCAATGACAATCATAGGTACAAACAGACAGTGCTTTAGGCGATATGCGAAAGGCATCGGTGCTTTCCACATGAGATCCCGGTGTCCTTTGACATGCATCGAGGCCGGCCACCGGGGGGGTTTTAGTGAGTCCTTGGAGTCCCGAAAACCTTACATAACTCCGTACCCTCAATGCAACTGAGCATCTTCTACAAGATTACCCCCTAGTCAACAAAAAAAATGGTACTACGGGTAACAGATACAGGTAGCAGTGACATAATTAGGGCACCGTTTTTTTTTTTATGGAATTGTGACGGATCAAGCACGAGGCCCACCTGATGTTAAGCGGACTAACCTCTGCCTATAACAGATGCATTTCGTCACAAGTCACGAATTGCACTGCGCCCGTCACCTTGAGACATAGTTGTTGAGTCTCATGTGCCTGTAATTTCACTGGCTCTCAAGGACTGCTGCCGGAACACACCGTTAGGTGCTTGGCGACAGATTTTCTTACTTGAGGGTGGTTGCTCGCCAGGCGGGCATTCGCAAAATGCCCTTCCACCATGCTTTGAAGCTCAAGCCCGCGGCGGGATTCGAACCATGGACCTGCGGCACGGCAGTCCATGCCACTGAGCCATCACTGCTTCAAAATGCCTTGGAATACATGTCACATCAACAGCTGATATACGTCCACCGTTGCATATACATCTTAGTGATTGAAGAAGATTGAAGTTTAAGACGGAAGTTCTTCCTGCCTACATTATCTTACGACTCCTACAGAAAGTACAAATTTTAGCCCGGCACAGCAGCTTTAAGTAATCTTAAAAATTTTATGAAGAAATTTACAATGCCCGCCTACCACCCTCAAGTAGAAAATCTGTCGCCAAGCACCTATCGGTGTGTTGCGGCAGCTGTCCTTGAGAGCCTGTACTTCTAGGTTATCGTGAACAAATTCTTCGACCACATAATCACTTACCATCAGGTGAGATAGTGGACAAAGGCTAACCAACATGAAAACAAAAATATACGTACTCAATTTTTCAGTCTCGCGTTATAATACTAACAATGATGTTTTCTTGTTCACAGGACCAGAATACGGCACAATGGAGGCTGCGTGGAAAGGCGGCATGGTCGAGGCAGAGCGTCTCTCAGACCTGCACCTCAGCGTGCGAGATCGACTCGTCAACGACGTCATGGCCCAAATCAAGAACTGGCAGAAAGATACCTACCACAAGGTAAATACCAAAGTTTATTTCTCTTTGCGAAGTTAATTTAATCTCAACGTTTTATACGTGGTTGATCTCGATAGATCAGATAGCGCTTCAGTGTAACAGCCCGGGGAGGAACATTTGAGGAGGCTGCCCATCTAGCCACTGTGACAGTCGCGTCAGTAGTCGGAAGGATTGGCGCATTGGGACTCCGCGTGGCGTTAAGTCACAGGCCGTGTGTTTTCACGGTCCTAGACGAGCCCCACCGCTGGGATCCCACATTGTTGTCGGTGACACCCGCATTGGCGTTGGATCCGAGATGACTTATCTCGGACTCACTTTGGATGCTAGATGGAACTTTTTGCCGCACTTCAGGCGCATGATTCCTCGGCTGGTGAGTGCGGCAACCGCTTTAAAACGGCTGCTGCCTAACCTCGGGGGCCCCAACACTAGTAGCCGCCTCTTGTATCTTGGAGTGGTGCGGTCAATGGCATTGTATGGTGCTCCTATCTGGGAGGATGCCCTAACGGAAAAATCTATTGCCCTCTTGAGAAGTTCTCAAAGGATAATGGCCATCGGGGTGATTCGTGGCTACCGCACCATTTCCTTTGAAGCGGCGTGCTTGCTTGCGGGATCCCCTCCGTGGGATCTAGAGGCGGAGTTCCACGCGTCAATGTACTATTGGCGCGTGGGGCTTCGTCTCAGAGGTGAGCATCCCTCGCCTAGGGTGGTGGAGGTATGGAAGTTCCAAGCTTGACAGTTCATGCTAGGGAAATGGAGGGAGCGGCTGGCCCAACCTAGTACTGGTAGCTGGACTGTAGAGGCGGTTCGCCCGGTACTGCAAGACTGGGTAGACCGGGCACACGGGTCGCTTACCTTCCGGATGGTGCAGGTACTGTCGGGGCATGGCTGCTTCGGCAAGTATCTATGCAAAATAGCCGGAAGGGAACCGACGACCGAGTGCCATCATTGTGAGTGCGGGGAAGACACAGCCCAACACACGCTAGAAATCTGCCCAGCGTGGGATGCACAGCGACGTGATCTTACCGCAGTAATGGGGTATGACGTGTCGCTTGCGGCTTTGGTGAAAGCCATGCTAGAACGCGAGTCGACGTGGAACGCGGGCATCACCTTTTGTGAAGAGGTGATGGCGTTGAAGGAGGTGGCAGAAAGGGAGCGGGAGATTACTTCAAACCTCCCAATCCGTCAACGGAGACCAGGGTGACGGAGGAGACTCTACGCCCTCCTTCATCCCCCATAACCAAGGTCTGGCGGTGGTCTAAGGGGCGACCGCCGCCGGTAGGGGCACTTACTGCTGAGGAAGTAGTAGGTGCTAAGCCCAGCATACCCCGCCCACCTTCCCTTTGGTGGGCGAAAATGCGTAAAAGCATTTTCCACACGATAAAAAAAAAAAAAAAAAATAGATAGCGTTTCAGTGACCTGTAAGTATTTGAAGTATAACTTAGCAACGTCCGCTGTCGTTCATGACTTGGGTGGGGTACCGCTAGTGGCTTTACTACTACACAGCATGGACGTGCTTCTCAGAGCACGTTCAGCCGTCATTCCCGCTTGTTGTCTTAGGAGGCAGTCGTTATAGCATGGTGGTAGGGCATATTTCGAATGTACAAAGTATGTTAAAAGTATTGTTTTGTCATAATTTCGCGCTTTTTGGACATAGATACAAAAGTTCGTAGCCGCCACGCGCAGCGCGAATTAAAATTGAACCTTGTTTCAATCTAATTTTGTTTTATATTCTATTACAAGCTCGTAATTTATCTACATCACCCCCTTAACCGGTTTATAAATGTCAAAGTTGTATTAATTAGTTTCAACAATTATAAATTTAGATGTTATCATTTGTCAACACATCAAGTAGGTACGTCCAAAACACGTTACCACGCAGTTATATATCTAATCAATCAACATGTTCATCACAATGTATGCGATGTGTTATGATTACTTTATATCTATGATTACTTAAGAGGCCTTTTACATTTTGCAGCCCTCTCACTCGCACTTTTAAAGATTATTTCAAATAGCAACAACATGGTTTATATTTTTTTAAATGTAGTCAATCATTATTTCGCTGCATGCAACTATAGATGTTCTCAACATATTTTTACTTTGTTACATGTTGAGTCCAATTAGAATTAGAGGCCCAAATTTTAAAATAACTAAATTACGCGTTTTGGATCCCCCAGCCATAACAGATATCAAAATGAAAATTAGTAGAAAACATCTATAGTTGCATGCAGCAAAATAATGATTGACTACATTTTAAATAATATAAACCATATTGTTGCTATTTGAAATTATCTTTAAAAGTGCGAGTGAGAAGGCTGCAAAATGTAAAAGGGCTCTTAATCGTTTCGTACGTTACTAGTCTGTTGGTCATTAAATGTACCTCTAAATCATGCGCGTTCTTTATTACCTATGTTTATTTAACTTTTTTATATAAGAGTTATTATATATAAAGGCAATTTTGTGGTACTTCAGATGGTTTAAGTTTCATAGTCTCATTAGGCAGCGTAGCTTGCTTAGTCGTTTTTAAAGTAACGTCCGCTGCGGTCGGTTTTAGATTAGCAAAGACAAATAAAAAGTCCTTCTTAGGTAATTGTGTACGGTTTTATAATAAAGTTCCCAAACGCTCTTCTTCTTCTTCTTCGTCGTTTTCTTCATTAATGAAGGTCGTGCCCGTCTTGAAATGTTTCAACGGAGACGTTTACCAGCTGCTTCCACACCATTCTGTCCTCGGCTTGCCTCAGGGCGTTAGGGAGGGTAAGTCCCGTTATGGCCTTAATTTGGTCGGACCAACGGGTAGGTGAGCGACCCCGTGGCCTTTTCCCCTCTATTTTTCCTACTATAACCAGCTTGTCCAAATTTTATACATTACAACGCTCACAGAAGGGAAATTCAAGTTGCACGTGAAAAACATATTGATTAAAAAAACCTACTACACAGTTTCTGATTACTTAAACGACAAAAATGCCTAGACAATTCCTTACCAGATATAAAAAAAAGAAGATGGCTCTATTTTTGGTAAATGGCAATAAAACTAAAATAGCAACTCTGCCTACCCCTTCAAGTATAGGCCTGAAGATATTTTTTTCATATATAAATTTCCGGACGATTATGTTCTTTGTATACAGTCTGTTTCTTTTGCTTAGATATTTCTGTTAATTTTATATAGCATGTTGTAGTCTACATTACACAACATAGTTATCATAATAAATATCACACGGGAGTGTGTCATCTGATCGAATCCGATGTTCAGTTTGGAATGTAGCCAAACGTTTGGCTATTACGGCAGCGGAGAGATATCAAGCGACACCGCCGCGCCGCTGCCTTCCGCGGCGTGGTACTTCAGCATTTGCGTAATACCTGGTTGTCGCTAAATGAGGTTACTGTACTTTAATCTCTCTCAAATTTAAATGGGACCACGTGACAAGTGTGTAAAGAGTTACAAAATTACAAATATACGATAGAAAAAATTTAAGTCATGTGCGGGATTCGAACCCGCGTCCGTCCACCCCTTTAGCCGGGGTATGCTCTAACCAATTGAGCTAACATGACAGGCGGGTTCGAATCCCGCACATGACTTAAATTTTTTCTATCGTATATTTGTAATTTTGTAATGTAATCCGCATAGCAGGCGTTATTGCAAACCTAACAATATTAAAACTGTAAAGAGTTATTAGGTAAGACACACAAAAAACAGTCAAATTGAGAACTTCCTCCTTTTTTGAAATCGATTAAAAGTCGTTTTGTATTTTAATATTTTGTGATAAAAAATAATATTGAACTCAAGAACTGTGTGCAGAAATTCAATGAGTTTGATCACTTGGATTTCAAATATGACTGAATAGCGTTTGGAAAGCACTACGTGAGCTCTAACCTAAGTACCACTGCTGTATGTACTCGTATATCTATCGATATCTATATATGTTGCCGGCAATTTGTATAATTTAGGTATTCCATACAATACCTAGGCAATGTATAGAATACCTGGGGCGTCCAAGCAATAAAAGAAATATGAATATTATTGTCCACTACATACTTTACCTAGGTAATTAATACAATTCCTAGGGATGGTATAGAGTACCTACAGTTGCACCAGCGATGTGTAAAATAAATAGATCTTGGTCTATATTTATCAATGTTAATCAGCCTACAAAATGACAGGCATATGAAACGTGTACTATGTAACGTGCAATGAAACAAGGAATCCGGTTGACAACTAACTTTATTATATCTACCCACTAGGTACATGCCATTAGTACAAATATATTAGACGGTACCCACAACATCTCCCCCCTTTAATAATAAAAAAAAACATCTTATATAGAAAGTAACAATAATAAAATACCTCATAATGATGTTTGGTTACTTAAGTACCAAAGTTTATAACACATAGAAAGTAACATTATTAGGTAATTATCTATTTAAAACACACAGAAATGAACATAATTAGATAATTATCTATTTTCTCGCTTTACTACGAGTAAGAGGAGGAGTATATTGTGAGATATCATGCTCTTCTCTACTCGGTTCAAACAGACTCTCATCTTCCTCACCTGACAAAAACGTTTCGATAGCATCGTCATCGGATACAACATTTATATTATCATCAGTACTTTGTCTCCTATTTACCAATTTGACCTGTTCACTATTTGACATAGTCTTAATTAAATGTCGGCGATTACGGCGATAAATACCTCTCTTATTTTTTAAAATGTAAGAACGTGGAGTCGATGTTTTTCCTATGACTGTGCCACGAACGCGTTTATTATTATTATTTTCTAACATAATGACGTCATCGCCCACATTTAACTCAGGCAATGGTTTACAACCTTTATCATAGTACATTTTGTTTTTATTTTGTTTGTTTACTAATATTTTATGTTGCATTTCATCGTTACAACTATTTTGTTTTAATAAGTCTGGATGGACAGGTAACCTACATTTTAATCGGCGTCCCATCAAGAGCTGTGCCGGAGAATTCAAACCTTCCCGCGGAGTATTTCTGTAACTTAACAAATTAAGATAAAAGTCGGTTTGGCTATCAATAGATTTTTTTAACATTTTCTTAATTGTTTGCACCGCCCTTTCGCTTTTACCATTCGATTGGGCATAGTACGGAGATGAAGTTACATGATCAGTAGTATATTATTGGGAATTCTGTCCCACCTTGTCGCTCGGCGAACAAGTTCGCCTTCACGACGGTGTGTCAGAAATTCCCAATAATATACGTTCGATTTCATTGAAAAAATGTAACTGAAACAGGATTCGCTGATAGACAGGGTGGGACAGAAATGCCCATTATTATACGTTCGATTTCATTCGCGACGAAGCTTCAGAATGTGTAAATTTACACGATCAGCTAGATTAAATTAATCTGTAAGTGTGGAAAAATTACTAGGTTTGTCTATTTAAATGTTTAAATAGACAAACCTAGTAATTTTTCCAAATATTTAAACTTTTACTTAAACATGCAAATTTAAGTAAAAGTTTAAATGTAAGTGCCTGCCTGTAAGTATAGTCAAGAACCTTGTATGATATATAAAATGTATATATGTATGGATGTATATATAAATTCAATATAAAAACGATTAACGATTAGATACATTTATTATATTATGTACATATTTTTACTTATCAAAAAATCGCGGTGGATTTGGAAATAACAAGTCCGATGATAATACAAACTTCTGCAGTGCTCGCCACTGCGGAGACTCAGCGTTCGTCTGGACTTTGATGCGGACGAGCGCCTTCTTCCACAGCTCCAGGGAGTCGGCGGCACGCGCGTCCTCCGTCTTATAAACTTTACAGTCGACGTAGTAGTCGCCGTCTGTAGTCGTCGTACGCCGCTCGCACCTGTTGCCCACCCGATTGACGAAAAATGAAGGCAGCTGCTGGTTTCCATCTTCATTGTGCGTTGAGGCGGGATCGCGGTTTTGATTGACTCCGAATATATCGGAGACAGTATGAGGTTTTTTACTGAAACAAGCAAGAAAACCTTTGTTAATTAATGTTCTTTATATTATCCACCTGTTCATCGTTAGCATACAATATATATCAATAGAAAATTATGTTGAATGGTAGACCTATTATGTGCGCACTGTACAACTCGCTGTTTGATCATCTGTACTTTGGTTGATACAATCCCTAATCTCCAAGCCTTTGCATATCGAAAGTGAATCGGCTCGTTCATATCAAACGTGCTCTGTCTTGGATAGGGCCTAAACCCTATCTGTATCAGCCTTTTTAGCATCCCACTGCTGGGATATAGGCCTACCCTCAAAGGGCGATTAGGCCAAGTGCAGGTTGGTGGATTCACATGTGCTATTAAATTTCTTCTCAGGACACATGCAGGTTTCCTCACGATGTTTTCCTTCACCGAAAAGCTAGTGGTATGATCCGTACATAAGTTCCAAAGAACCTATTGGTACAGGCCGGAGTCCGGGTCTTCCCTATGTTAAGTAACGTTATTTTAGCTATCATAAGATAAGGTAATAAAAATAGTACAAATTTATAAGTCAAATTTACCTTGGTGTAGTTGAATCCGTTGTTGATGAACGCGGCTTACGCTTCTTACTGTTGTCTGCAGCGGGTTTGCGAGTGGGTTTGGTGTTCCCTGCTGGCTCCACGCTCGAGCATGATTGATAGTATTCGCACTCAGATTCAGACCTGAAATAAAGAATTAAGATGTAATTATTTACGCAATTGATAAAGTTACTTAACATAAACGGGAGGTCCGTAGCTACTACGTAAGCCGGTTGTGGCGAGGAGCCGTTCTAATTCCTTGCCATCAGATATGTTGAAGCGTATAAAGCAATCATATTATGGTAAAAATAAATAATGTCAAAATAAACACTTTCACACTCATAGCTCATAGCCTGTTGCCTGAAAGAAATCGTTGCAAGTGATAAGGTCGCCCAATGAAATGAAATGTTACTACTTATATTTATATTACCATATTGTTTGATGTGCTATAAAGTTATATTGTATTGTAGCTCTCCACTAAGATTTTCGTGTGTTAGGGCTGTAGCATACAAATTCACGATTTGAAAGGTGAGCCTGGTCCACCCACCCACCAACCCAAGCCCTCTTACTCAGAACCTTAACTATTAAGGTTGGGTGAGCATCAAAAACAAAGTTAATCTGGTTTGTGACTTTGAAGTAAAAAAAAAAAAAAAAAAAAAAAAAAAAAAAAAAAAAAAAACTAAGCAGGCTACGGTAATACGTCTGAAGGTACTTACATTTTCCAGTGAACTTGATAAGTAACTGATTGATGGATTGGTGGTGCAGCCTTCGGTGGGTGACAGCGGATCGTTCTTGAATGTTTGCTTGACGGGTCAGCTGGCAGCAGCGCAGGACTGTCGTTGAAGACTGATGGTCCCAATGGCAGCAGAGATAGCGCAGGAGGCAGGGATTCGTTCTTCAGGGCTGGTTCTGTTCTTCTATGATGACTTCTTGCAGATTACTGGATCACTTGCAGGCTTCGATTCGTTGACGAATACGTATTGAAGAAAATGAGCCGCTTATAAGGTGAAAACTCGCGATAATTCACTATATTAAAAATCATCGCTAATGTTTAGGTGATATTGTAAAAACCAACTCTTTTTTTTTGCCGTATTAAACTTAAACAAAATAATGACTAAGTAATTATTTCAACTGTCGATGCAGCGAAATAGTTAGGGTTGATATATTTATATTATTGCGTAAACTAAAGCAAAACAAATACCAAAGACAATGTGTATGTGAGTGCGCGACATCCTTACCTGAAACTGCTGACCGACGCTCGCGGATATTTCGACATCACGTTTGGCAAGGCAAGTATCAAGTGTCGGTTCGGTATAATTTATTGCTTATTTTGAAAGACAGCTGTCTGCACAGTTTTAAAAGTAATTTAAAGCTGTGCAGGCAGCTGTAAATAAAATAAATAATAAATTCAATTAATTAATAAAGTTCAAGAGCGACGCATAAATCAGCAGGTAATATTTAGCATTTTTTTTTTTTTTTTTGTTACACATTTTTTTATTTGTATATATAAGCTATGTTATATAATTATTTTTTTTTTTAGATACAACCACTTAGACTACTTGATCACAAGATTAATTCTGTAACGTTCACGGCTGTGGTTTGAACCTTGAATTGGATCGTGCATCTATTAATTATCAGGTAATATATATTTTTAACACCATTGTAATAGATTAAATCATTTTAAATTTTTTTTTTTTTTTTTTTTTTTTTTTTTCACCATTATATAGAAACTATAATTTTTTTGTTTTTAGGACAAAAATTTCACTACGATTGGGTGATGTGATTTGGTGACCAAAAAATCGGGATAATCCTAAATTGGAACTTGGATAAATTATCAGGTACCTATATTGTAATTTTTTTATTTAAAGTTATTGTTTATAGTAAATCTTTTTTTAATTTTCGCTACAATTACATACGCATGCTAATTATTATTATTTTTTTACAATTTTAGGAAGAACATCACGGAGGATCTTCGATTACTTTGACCGAAAGTGTTAACCTACGGAAGACCGTAAAGCAGTCCTGGTTTGGTGATAAGAAATCCTAGTGCATTACTTAATTGTTTATGCTTAATTGTTTAAACTAATATTTCTGAAACAAGAAAAGGCACTCATAAAAATAGTAAGTATTAATAATCTATTTAAGGTTAAATTCAGTATAAAAGTAGTCGTAGGTCTTAGTTAAAGTAAAAATGCCGCATTGTTCAGTTTGTAAAGTAGATATAGATAATCGTCGGTGGTCCGGTCATTTACGTAGTAATGTTCATAAAAATAATAGCAAAACTCTGATGTATGACAATGTTGAAATAATTGATTCTTCTTTCAAAAGAAGAATTACAAGTTACCGGATCACTGCAACTAATGAACAAATAAATAATTTCCCTGAAATATTTCTTAATAACATCAGTAAACATGTAAAAAACCTTATAGATAGGTCGCTACAAAAGCATACAGGTGTTAAGATTAATTTAGAACTATTTTCTTATTTTCTTTTGTATAAAAATGATGAACAGGAATTGAAATCATTTTCTACAAAAAACTTTATCATACATGTACATTATGACTTTGATTTAATTTATAAACCAGCAATCGAGACCCTTTTAAAGAAAATCGAAGAGTTTCAGGAGAGAGATAGTGGCTGGACGTTTCTGTGCAATTCACATTTAGAAATAAATATTAGTAAGTATCAGCCTCTCAGCGGATCAAAATTTATTTCTTTACCAAAATATATAAGGAATAAAAAGGCATGTTTGAATATTCAAAACAGAGATAAGTATTGCTTTTTATGGAGTGTTGTAGCAGCTTTGTATCCTACAAATAGTCATCCTGAAAGAATTTCGTCATATCCACATTTTCGAGACGTTTTAAATATTAATGATTTGTCTTTTCCAATTACATTTTCTGATATAGCAGTGTTTGAAAAAAATAATCCTTTTTTAAATATTTTTGTTTATGGATTAAAAAATGACAAGATAGTAACTGGGCCTTTGTATAAAACATCAAATAATAAATCTAGAAGCATCCATCTACTATATTTAGAAAATAATACTGATTCTCATTACTGTTTAATTACCAACTTTTCTCGTTTAGTCAGATGTCAGATAAGCAAACATCATGGTAAATTATACTTTTGCGAAAACTGTTTGTTATTTTTCCCTGATTTGCATCAAATCGAAACACATTTGTGTGGAGGAGTTGCCACAGTTTTACCAGAACAGGGATCAATTTTAAAGTTTAATAACTATGAGCGAAAACAAAATATTCCATTCGTCATATATGCTGATTTCGAAACATTGCTTGTACCCAACGTTGACTCGACATTAGACACCGTCAATACGTCATACTTGCAACGACACGTGCCAGCCGCGTTTGCCTATAATGTTGTTTCATCATCAAATAACTTAGTCGATGGGTTTAGGAGCTATCGGGGGGAAGATTGTATTTCGAAATTTATACAATATTTAATTGAAGATGTTAAAGCAATACATAGAACTCTGTCCAAAACCGAGAACATGATATTTACAGAAAAAGATGCTCTGCATTTCGAACATGCTATCACATGTCACATATGTGAAAATTTACTGTGGAACGATAGAGTTAGAGATCATTGTCATATAACTGGTCGATATCGAGGCGCAGCACATCGTCATTGTAATCTGCAGTATAAAACACCTAAATTTGTTCCAATATTTTTTCATAATTTATGCGGATATGATTGTCATTTATTCATTAAAAAGTTAGCTGAACTCCCTGGTCAAATTAAAATTATTCCTAAGACTAAGGAAAAATATATAACATTCTCAAAGTTCATCCCTATTAGTGCTAATGAGATTATACAGCTAAGATTTTTAGATTCCTTTAACTTTTTAGCATCAAGTTTAGATAAGCTGGCGAAAACCATGCAGACAGACGATTTTGTTTATCTACAGTCTCATTTTCCTGATAAAAAACAATTTAGTTTATTAACACGAAAAGGCGTATACCCGTATGACTTCATGTCACATTGGACAAGTTACGATGAAAAATCGTTACCGCCTAAGCACAGTTTTCATAACTCTTTGACTAACGAAAATATTTCGAATGATGACTATGAACATGCTCAAATTGTTTGGAGTGAATTCAACATTACAAATATGGGTGAATATACTGATTTATACCTAAAAACGGATGTACTTTTATTGACAGATATTTTTCAGAATTTCCGAAAAACATGCAAGCAACATTATAAACTCGACCCCGCGTTTTATGTAACTGCGCCTAGCCTATCTTTTGATGCAATGTTACTCAAAACAGGTGTACAATTAGAACTCATATCAGATTTAGCTATCGTGAGGATGATTCAAAGCGGTATTCGAGGGGGGTTGTGCATGTGTTCCCATCGATATGCAGAAGCCAATCATAAATACATGTTAGAATATGATGCTGCAAAGCCCTCCTGTTTTATATTCTATGCTGACTGTTGCAATTTATATGGTTTTTCGCTTTGTAAAGCTTTACCCTACTCTAGTTTTAGATTTCTTAGTCAAGATGAAATGGATAATTTATGTATTGAGAAAATTAAAAGCGATGCTGAATGGGGATTTATATTAGAAGTTGACCTTTTGTATCCTGAACATTTGCATAAGCTTCACAACGACTTACCATTTTGCCCTGAAAAATGTGTACCCCCTGGAGGTAAAACAAAAAAATTAATCGCAAATTTGTATAACAAATATAACTATGTGATTCACTATGTTCATTTAAAAAAGTGTCTAGAACACGGTCTAATTTTACGTAAAGTACACCGAGTTATTACATTTAGACAGAGTCCCTATTTAAAAAAGTATATAGAATTAAATACAAAGTTAAGACAAAACGCAAAAAATTCATTCGAACAAGACTTTTTCAAATTGTTAAATAACAGCGTCTTTGGTAAGACGTTAGAAAATACCGAAAATAGAGTATGTGTTCATTTGGTTAGTAAGTGGTGTGATAAATACAACAAGACAAAAAAATCTATATCCGCTGAGAGACTTATAGCTAATCCTTATTTCCATAGTGCATGTATCCTCACAGAAAATTTAGTTGCAATACAAATGAAACCAGATCGAATCATTTTAGATAAACCTATTTATATTGGATTCACTGTATTAGAGCTTTCTAAGTCACATATGTATGACTTTCATTACAATGTTGTCAAACCTTTTTACGGAGATCGAGTGCAGCTGTGTTACACAGATACCGATTCGTTTGTCTACAAAATTTATACCAATGATTTTTATCACGATCTGAAATACAATTTTTTGCAATATTTTGACACTAGTAACTACACCGATGAAAATGAATTTAACATACCTTTAAAAAACAAAAAAGTACCCGGGCTGTTCAAAGATGAAATGGGAGGACAGTATATTTCAAATTTTGTCGGGTTACGATCGAAACTTTATTCCATAAAGACTCATGATAAAATCATTAAAAAAGCAAAGGGAGTAAAATCGTGCGTAGTGAAAGATTTAAGCATCACAGACTATGAAAATATTTTATTTAATGGTGGTATAATCCGCAAAAAATATATGATGTTCAAAGCAATTAAGCACGAGATATTCACTCAGAGTATAAACAAAATTGCTTTATCAAATAACGATGACAAACGTGCGATATCTGTAGATAAGGTATCCACACTTGCCTGGGGTCACTCGGCTATGCTAAAAGATGTGTAAATATTTTTAATAAACAATAATAGAATGTAAGCTATCCTTGTATTATATAACTTAGATATAATCTTAGAATAGGTAAAATTAACGAGGAATATGTGTAGGTGTTTAAATGTAATTGTATATATAAACCAATTGTAAATAAAGTGTCTGTGTAATTATAACAATATTGTCTTATTTATCTATCCGTGTTAAGTTATAACCGCTAGGTATGCTTCATTTGTTTAATAAAATTTAACCAATCTTATATCAAGTTTCAACAAACATACCTACGAATAGCAGGATTTTTATTACTTAAATTGCAGTTAGAAAGTGCTGACGATAATGTTGATAATAAATAGTCTACATACTTTCTTACAGGTTCTTTTATTTCTCTACCGAATTCGATCATGATCATTTTAACTGATTATTCGTGATGATGCAACCAACAGACAGAGAATCTTACAAATTTATAATACTAAGTACGATAAACCAGTATACTGGTAGTAAAGTCATTCTTTTATAAGACGTTTATTTTACAGTACCATGTAATAGATAGAGAGAGCATAATATACATCGTATCTATATTTAAGTAGGTCAGTTCATTGTCCTCCGGCTTTGAGACATAAATGCTTAGTTAGCTTTTTCATAGGTAGTGCCAACGATTAATAATAAATAGATATGACATGCGTTAAAAAATGCATGACCGATCTACTATATTACCGATGATTGATCACTAGAAGATGAATTATAACTATATAAAATTACACTTTTATAGGCTGCCTAAAACTAAAAATCGCATATGATTTTTGCAATATTTTAGTCTCTCATTTCAATCATGAATTTGAGTATATATGCGGTATCTATTTTTTATTGATCTATGGTTATCAAGTCAAGGCAGGGCCAATAATCACTGTAATTGTATTTTTTTGTTATTTCGTAAATATCACTGGCTTCGAGTAGTTGATTAGCACATCATAATCATGACATCGGTAAGTTAATTAATAATAATAAAGTTATTTATTTAATTCGAATTAACACTATGATTGTAACGAAGTGTATATAACAATACTGCTTAGTACATTACAATACATTTATAAATTTATTAACTCTTTGTTTCAGATTACTCAAGGATCAGACAATATAATATTCAGTCAATATGCCCAGGATCAGGATTATTTAAATGAAGCTGAGTTTAACGAGATGCGTTGCCATGAAGCTGAGTGCAGTACGAAATTAAAATTGGGGACGAAAGATAAGAGCCTGAAACAACGACGTCGAGAAAAACAAAAAAAACCAAATTCGTTAAAATCTTTCGTTATGAGTCGGCTCCATCAGCGAGGACTTAAGCTAATAAAAATTCAGGTCATAGACCTGTGTAATAACGTTCAAGCCAGTGACAGTGACAGTGACAGTGAAAATGTTTTGATAAAGGCACAATACATTGTTAAAGATGTTGTTGATAGCGTTATGGATGAAACAGAGTGTTTAGTTAAGAAAATATCTAAGTCTTTAATTGACAACGATTTCTACAACCTGTAGTTATATAGGTTTAGTATTACATTGCATTGTATTTTATAAAATACCTTACATAATGAAGTATGTAAAATAAATGAAAAACTATTTACTTAAAAATTGTTTTATTCATTATCTAAAACTAGCAAGATAGGTACACATTTATTTTTGCTCTATATGTTTTCTCAAACATAATACATTTTTAAGCGCACATTGATTTGAATGCATAATACAATTTAAATTACTTCTTCCACAGTATTTCTTATGCAGTTCAGCTAAATTAGGACATTGATTTTCATCAAGTTCTGATATATTACAATTATGCACGCCTAGGTTATTTATCCATTTTACTTTCTCCAAACCCTTAACTAAAATTTTTTTATTTTCTAGGTATGGAACAATTAAACGTAGGAATTCTCTGTAGTCAATATATCCTTCGCTCCAGTAAATACCTCTATTTCTTTCCAACCATTTAACTTGCTTCTTTTCATCTCTTGTCAAATACTTAAACAGATATGGAGGTTTTATCAAAAACGTTTGTGTATAGTCATGAGTGGCGAAAGCTAATTCTTTAATTATAAAATTATTATGTAAATCTTTAAAGCCTTGAACATCCAATATAATAGTATCAGGATTCATGATAGTTTTTTCACAGTATTGCTCAACGGCTTATACTCAATTATGCAGTCATTCAAAATAAGGCAATATGCAGAAGTTTGATTGGGTATATCCGTATTGCTTTCAATTTCCACTCTCACATCCACAACAGGACCAGCCTTTAGATTATCTATTTGTCTCGAACAGTCTACTACAAACAATGGCGCTATGTCTTTAAATTGTTTTTCACTTAGTAAAGGCTCCGAACGACGTCCATAGTACGACTGTTGAAATCTTGTGTACTGCTCGTATAATAAAGCAAACCTGTTATGTGCAAAATTTGCATTTAGATTTTCATATGGAAAGTAGGATGAATTTAGGTAGACTCTAATATTGCGAATATTACAGTGGTCAAACTGAGACATATCAGCAGTCGGATGGTTTTTTCTATTTGTCTGTAAACCAATGACTACATATCTTGGTTTTTCTATTTGCGATGAAGTTTTGATAGACCACGTATGTTTTGTAGTTTTAGGTAATACAGGGTTTTCGTACAAATTCCAGTTTCTAAAAATCATCTGAAGTGGTCGATCTTTTTCCAAGACTTTAAGTAAGCCTATTTTTTCTTTGTCTGACACTTTAACATGCGGTACACGCCATATGATTTTATTAATCTGAACGTCCTCTACTACTTCACCAGTGTTAAGTTTTACAGAGTTCAAGTTAGTATTACTTCGCAACAATATTAATTCATGTCTACAATTTATTACGACCTTTTTAAAATCTTCAGCAAAGCCTAAAATATTACAAAGAGGGATGGAAGCAGAAAAATTACCACCATGAATATTTTTTATACCATCTATATTCCAACCCCAAGCATGAGATATTTTTGACTCACTCTCGTTCATCGATATTAACGATTTTATCGTAGTTGTAACACCTGCATTTTTTACATTATCAATTTCCACTCCGTTTAGTTCATACCTTATATCTTGAAATAAGTAGAGTAGAGAATTATTCGTGAATTGCACGCTACTTGCGATATCCTTTGAATCATTTTTCTTAACGATCACAGTTCCTTCTAAATAAAGAGTGCTTGCTGACGGTAGTATGTATAGATCTTGTTGGTTGATAGGTATCCGAATTTCATCATTCCTGTTGAAACTTGTTACATATGGCTTGTACGAATGAAATTCAATTCCTTCGACGGTGTTGTCATAGGTTGGAGCGGATAATACATCTAAAATATTCATTTTAGCAAACCGATTGCCTTAAGAAACGCCTTATTGTCTTTTGTCAATTTTATTTTCTTTTTAGAGCGATCTCTTCTTTGCTTGATAGCTTGAGTAGCACTGATATTTTTAGATTGTTGGTGCTCATATTTATTGTAGTCAATCATTTTTTCTTCTCAGATGTAGATACAGCTGTACTTCTTCACCGCGTAGATTTATTAAACTATTGTTTATGTCAAGCAACCTGATATGTATACAGCTTATGTTGTTCTGATTGATTGGAAAGTATATTGCGTTTTTCGGGATTTCTATAATACGGTATCCGGGAGGTACGTTGAGAGCAAATTCGTGCACAATGTGGCTGGGTTCTCCGTTTATGTATGAGCCGCTAACAATATCACATTCAATCCTGATCACGGTCGTAGGCAAAATGTTGACTGGAAACTCTGACACATGCCATTTATTTGCTTTCAAGATCTGCTTATTAAAGCCTAATAAACCTCTAAAAGTATCATCTTTAGTAAAATTAATATTTTTAGAACAGTACAAGGTAGTTTTCAAAGTATTGTTATTGCACTGTAGTTTAATTGTAGCATCTTTTATTTCAGATTTTAAATAATCACCAATATCTTGTAACTCGTAGCTGCCTTCTGGTATTTCAATTAATTCACTGGAACCATAATACAGCTTATTGTTTCTTGTGTCAATGTTTGGAATAGAATTAAATGTTGAGAAATGTAACAAGGCGCACTCATACTGTCCGTATAACTGCAACGAGTTAGGATAGTAAGTAGTTAAATCTGACGAATTTCCTGTTATCGACAATGTGAGAGACATTTTGCTAATGATTGAAATAAAAGAAATCATAAGATTTATACGTTTTTATTCCAAAAATTCTGTAAGTATTTTAAACATAAGTGACCACAATTTATAGTATCGAATTTCTGAAATCTTATGTAATTATAATAAACATTACAATTTTTAAAATACCGCATCAATTCCATTGGAGGTTTCAAATCACCATAACTATCAAAATATTCACAATACTTATTAACTTTAACATAAGCTACCCAATGCGTTCCTTCATTTTTTGAATCATCTAGGTTAACGATACCACATTCTCTTCGTTTTGGCGTCCTTGGTAACTGATCTTTCATGTAGACTCCTCGAAAGTAGGGGATGTCGCTAGCGTGCATTTGGATATCTACATTAGTTAAGGCACGACTGGGTAGCTTTGTATTCAGTTTTTTTGAGATTTTATAAACAAACCTTTACCATTTTTATATGATTTAATATATAAACCCTTGCCTACGGCTAAAGCCTCCATAGTCTTATTATGTCGTTCTGTTTCTTTCAAACTTTCTTGAGCTGCTTTGTAATCGTTCACGGTTTTTGCTATGCCAGCTGCACCACCAGCTAAAGTTCCTAAAGCCGATAAGCCTGCAAAAATTGGGATTAACGGCAGAATTCCTCCAGTTTTCGGTATCGGTATTACTCGAGGTACTCGAATTTTAGGAATGCGTTGGATTCTTTTTGCAATTGAGTAAGCTGCGTTTACTAAAGTTTTATTACCCTTAGGCTTCATTTTTTTAATTTTTGATCTTATTTTTGACACAAAACTGTTAAAAGTTTTAACACCGGCACCTGACTTTAACTTAGCTTTCATAATTTTACTCACTAACCATGAGCTAAGTTTTTCACCTTTCCCAGCGTTTTTTGATTTAAGTCTTTGTTTGGCCATGTTTAATAGTTGTGAATCTGCTTTATGACGATTTATTAAGTCAGGATGGCTTGCGTAGGCAATGTCGTGATGCATACAAGCTTCGTCTAATTTATTCACGCCTCGATCACCTCGCAGTAATCGTTTTCGAAGTTTTGTACCCGGCCCGCAATAGTTGTAACCAGGTAAATGTAATTCAAACGGTAGATTATTAATTAAACTATTAACTAGTCCACCACCTTGCATTGCTTGAAGTATAATGAAAGAAATTTGTCAAAAATATTAATTATATTACTAGCCTACTATTGCTGATCTGTTAATCCAACTATTTTCTTCGTTGCTCAAACCCAACCACTTGACATACAGTTTCTGGCCTCTTTTTTTTAAAACCTTTTCTATCAAATA
The DNA here is from genome assembly GCA_963890685.1 of Plagodis pulveraria. Classification (NCBI taxonomy): domain Eukaryota; kingdom Metazoa; phylum Arthropoda; class Insecta; order Lepidoptera; family Geometridae; genus Plagodis; species Plagodis pulveraria. The sequence continues at coordinate 20,805,378 of OY982969.1, forward strand.
GATATTTGGACAGTAAGATTTTTGAAGTTCTTGTTCGTAAAAAGTTCCTAATATTGGTTGCTTTTGCTGATCTTCTATAAGATAGGTCACTGGTATAGTCTTATTGATCTTTTTAATTCTAAATAGTTCAGTTGACCAGTTAGGAGTATAGCCTTTCTCGAAAATATGTTTGTATTTACTGACTCGAACATTATCACCAACTTTGAACTTAGGTTTGCATTGAACGGATACATGTTTGTGTGATTTTTTAATATTGGCTTTTATTATAGACTCGTTAAATTTTTTAACATCGATTGGTTTAAAGTTTATTGTACGATGTTTTGTGTTATTATAGGTATCCAGCGTATCTTTCAATTCTCTGCCTAACCACGTATAGTTTCCATTAAGGCTAAAACATTTAAAGAGTTTATTTTTAATAGTTTTAATTACTCGCTCTACAATTGAAGCTTTCTTAGTAGAAAAAGAGGAGTAGTGATTTATGTTATATTTTTTCATAAGCGTTTGGAATTCCGCGTTATAAAATTCGGTTCCTAAATCAGTTTGTAAGTGAACTGGGTTACGCTGGCTTATAGCCAGTATTCGCTCAAATGCTTGAGTAACACTGTGTTTATTTTTTAGTTTTAATGGTTCGGTCCAAGCGTACTTTGAGAAACAATCGATTACCACTAAAATGTAATTATAGCCTTTATTATAACTTTTTAAGTTTTGCATGTCTATAAGATCAGCTTGCCACAAGTCATCGATCCCTTTTAGTATAACAGAACGTCTAAGAAAATTTTTCCTTGCTGATTTGTGAATTTCATTTATAATTTCTTGTTTTGCCATTGCGCTGAATGTTTTGTTTCAAACAATTGTTCTACTTCTGCTTTGGTGTAGAATTTTTCTTCCAAATGAGTTAAAATCTCAGATGTCTTCGCTTTTAAATAATTTTCAGTAGTACTTCGAGCATCTGATATAATTCTTGAGCGTAATGAGCCAATCAGTTTATTAACGTCTTGTATTATTGTATCTCTAACTTGATCTACATATTCCTTGCTAACAGCATCATCTGCTTCTAGAGGCAGTCTGATTCCTCTCAACCTAGACGTTTTCAAATCGAAATCTCCGTTTTCTGATTTTAACAAAGCGTTATCACTAAACTCAAATAATTCTGATAAACGCATTCTTTTATGGATATAGTGTCCGAATTTATCTACATTCATATTTAAGATGTATTGTATTGAAAGGTTGATAATTAAATGAACAGTGCACATAATATATCATTTATTTATTAATAATTTTACTCTCACGTAACTCTTCAATGATAGATATGATTTCATTATCTAAGCCAGTGTTTCCAGCATCTCGAGATGCAATCAATAACTTTAATCGATCTACTAGTTCATTCGGATCATCCCAATATATAAAATCTACATTTTTCTTCCACATTTTAGTCAAAGGTAGGCCTTCTCCCTTATATTGATCATCTTGTTTCTTATTTTGTGAGGTGAAAAGAGGTTTGATAATTTGCATATACTTTTGTCCTTTATTACTTTTGATTGGTTTAGTAGGGTCAAAATCTCGACGATGTGCATTCGTATCAAGTAGCATGGACTTATAATATCGCAAATCACTTTCAGTAACCAAATTTAAGTCTACTTCCTTTTTCAGCAACAACTGTTTTAAACCAGGAGTGTTTTGGTATTTGCGTTCCGCTACTATGATATAATCGTTGCTGATTGTAATACAAGCAGAGCCTAACATGAGTTTCTTGCGCTCGGTTCGGACACCAAATGGAATATCTATCGGTGCATCTTGAGAAACTAACCCGGATGATGTATCGTCGTCTTCAATAGCATCAGCTGATTCATATGAAATATTACTCGTACTATCAGATTCATTTTCATCTGACTCGTTATCGTCAACAATGTTTCTTTTGCTATCACAGTTTTCGTCCTGTTTTTTTTTTTCAATATGAGGAATTTCAGGTTCTGTTGGATAACGAGGAAAAGCAGTTTGCTTACTGATGTTAGCTATTACGTTGAGAGGTTCTGTTACAGGTTTGAAAACTGATTCCAGCGCTTGATTATTTTCGATTTCAAAGTCTCTCATTTTTCGAACTTTTCTTTTTACAGCTTCTGCAGCATCAACGATCTGTTTTTTCAACATTTTTTCCATAATAGTAAAAAGATTGTAATCGATTAAGAGTCGTCTGAAGAATAAAGATATTGAGAAGGTAGTATTCCTTAAATATATATTATTGATCAAAGACTACAAAAGTGTCCAATTTATTTCTATAGCATCCGTTATTTTTGGAACAATCTTTATTAATTACAACATAGTTAAAAGGCTCACTCCATATCGTTGAGCACATTTCACGAAAATCAAGCCAACTCATGTCAGTATTAACGTGTTCTTCATAAACATGTTTCAAATTAATTTCGTCCTGTTTAAAAAGTATGATTAGGTTGGCATTATCTCTCACTAATTGTTTAGGGACCTTACTGTAAGTTTGATTTAGGTAAAAACAGTCAATGCCTTTATGTCTTCCCATAGCAAAGTAATCACGCATGTTATTCTGATTTTCGCAGGCAACATCGTCAAATATTATTACTGAGTTGGGTTGGGCATCTTGAACTTTTAATACTTCTTCACTTCCTTGATATTTCTGAAGTGAAACACCGGGCACTTGTTGTAAAACTTTTTCTAAAAATATATACTTAGGTTGGTACAGAGTTTTTGAATAAACATAAATATTTTGAAATTTTAAACCATTTTCGTGTAAGAGAAGTCCAATCAGTAAATTTGTTTTTCCACAATTTGACGGTCCACAAATAATGCACCGAACTGTGTTTGGTAATAATTCTCCATGCCGAAAATCAAACTTAGGAAAATCATCGCAGATTGTGTTTATCTGCAATGAATGGGGTTGTTTGACAAATCTCATGTTTGATGCGTGTTGCGGTTTGATTGGTAATGAGCAAGCACTATAATAACATAATCATTTATGAAAGAAGAAACTGATGACTTCCTGTTTCATAATTCAATGAAATCGAACGTATATTATTGGGAATTTCTGACACACCGTCGTGAAGGCGAACTTGTTCGCCGAGCGACAAGGTGGGACAGAATTCCCAATAATATACTACTATGATCGAATCCCCACTCAATCGAAAATTTCTGAAATTGACTACCAGAAAATTGTGGACCATTATCACTTATCACTGTATCAGGGATACCATACCGAGCGAAATTTTCCTTCATAATATTAATTACGGAATTTGAAGACGTGTCTTTCAGATATCCCGTCTCGATGAAACCTGAATAATAATCCACTAAAATCAAATAGTTTTTCTTTCTATATTCGAATATATCTGTACCTATTTTGTTCCAAGGCAACCGCGGAATAGTGACCGGTATCATGGGCTCTCTACTAGGTTTGTTTAAATTCTCCTGACACACTTTACATTTCCTCACATATATTTCTATATCCTGTGATATACCCGGCCAAAATATCACTTCACGTGCGCGTCTTTTACAACGATCGATCCCTAAATGGCCGTCGTGAATTATTTTTAACATATCATTTTGTAAAGAGGCAGGAATAAGTACCTGTTTATTTTTGAAAATCACACCGTCTACACAATATAATTCATCGCTCATCGACCTAAAGTATCTCAAATCATTTTGCAAATCATTTTTGTGCGGCCAACCTTCATTTATATACAACATTAATCGATTTAATGTTTTGTCTTTAGCAGTTTCCTTCTTAACAATAGTTAGTTTGTTTTGTGACATTGGTACATTACCTATAACCATTTTAAGTTGGTTTAATATTGACCTACTGATATTGTCATCATATAAATCTGGCAGAGGTGCACGCGATAGTGTGTCGGGTATATACATAAACTTTCCCGGTTTATACGTAATCACTAAATCATATCCTTGTAATTTTAACATCATACGTTGTAAGCGCGCTGGGATCGAGTCTAGAGGTTTTTTAAAAATACTTTCGAGTGGTTTATGGTCGGATTCTATAAGAACTTGTTTTTTACCGTAAATATACTGATGGAACTTGTCACAAGCAAACACAATTGCTAACAGTTCCTTTTCGATCTGTGCGTATCTGACTTGGGTATCAGTCAGTGTGCGTGAGGCGTACTCGACCGGCCGGCCTTGCTGCATTAGCACAGCGCCTAGAGCGACGCTGCTTGCATCCACAGACATCAGTACAGGCTTTTCTACATCGTACAATGACAAAACCGGTGCATTACAGATTAAACTCTTCAATTTCTCAAAAGCATTTTTGTGCCCGATTTCCCAAGACCATGTAACATCTTTTTTCAATAACCTTGTCAATGGAAATATGTGATCCGAGTAGTTAGGTATGAATTTAGATAGATAGTTAACTGCCCCTAAAAATCGCTCTAAACTTTTTCGATCAGAAGGCTCGGGCATGTTAATTATAGCTCTTACTTTTTCTTTATCTACTTTCATCCCATCCTTATTGAAAATATGACCCAAATATGTCACTTCACTTACACCTATTTTACACTTTTCTTTATTAAATTTCAAATTAATTTCTCGCGCTCTATTAAATAATTCCTTTAAACGTCTATCATGCTCCTGTCTATTGGCCCCCCAACAGATAATATCGTCGATAAAGGAATCCACTCCCTCAAGACCTTCTAGCAGTTGTTTGACCTTGGCGTGAAACACTTCAGGGGCACAGTTCAAACCGAAAGGTAATCTTAAATACTGGTATCTTCCAAATGGTGTATTAAAAGTACAAAGATCAGCGCTCTCGTTATCTAATTTGACTGACCAAAACCCAGAATTTGCATCTAAAACGGAAAATATCTTAGCTCCACGAAGTTTAGTGGCTAATTCATTTATCGTGGGCAACTGAAAATGTGCACGTTGAATAGCCTTATTCAGAGGCCTAGGATCTAAGCAAACACGTAAACTACCGTTTTTCTTAGCTACTACGACAAGCGCATTAACCCACGGGGTAGGATGATTCACTTTTTTAATGACACCTAATTGACTCATTCGATTTAATTCGTTGAGTAACTGTTCGCGTAGCCCTAATGGTACTTTCCTCGTAGCACATACCACCGGCGCCACGTTCCTGTCGACCACAATATGATATTCCCCCGGTAAACAGCCCAGCCCACTAAACAAATCCTTATTTTCCGCCAAATGCAAATCGTGAACCCTGCTTATCAATCCTAAAGTTAAACATGTTCGAAGTCCCAGCACGCTTTGACAATCAATAGAAGCGATGGCAAACTTTAAATCATACTGCACGTTTTTGTACCACCACTTTAAATTACAAATACCTCGAATCGGAATAAAATCACCACTATATGACTGAAGCTTTATATTATGATTCGTATTTATAATTTTAGAATCATAGCCCAGTTGTATAAAACGTGTATACGACAACACATTAATATCTGCCCCAGAGTCCAATTTAAACTTTTCAAAGCCACACTCTCCACGTAGAACCTCAGCCCAGTCCTCTGAAGACCAGTTTATCTCAGAAACGTTATGCAAAACAGATATAAAAAACGACTCACAGTCATCCTCGTCCGATTGATTTTCACAAACACCGATGTCGTACAACTTTTTCACACTTTTGTTTACCTTACACATCCTAGCAAAATGACCATAATTTTCACACACATAACACTGCACAGATATAGCCGGGCAATCAGTAGCAGTACTGCATCGACCTCCACACCTTTGACAGGAGTTGTCGAGTGGCACCCTTGCTCTCGAATTGGCGCGGAGCACGGGGCTGCCGCGGCCGGCACCGGCCACGTCGCGGCGCCGCCCGCCGCCGGCGCCGGCACCACGCCAGCCGCCACGGCCCCGACCGCGGCCCCGGGCTGCGCCGCCAGCGCCACCTCCACCACGCACACCCATTGTGTCCACGTGCAATGGCCCCGTACCCGTACCGCGGGACTCCAGTACACGGCTACTGTCGTGTGATAATTCCTCCAGTTGACAGATTTTCATCGCTTTTTCCAAGGTTAAATCTTCCGTTCTTAGCAGACGGTCTCGAACGACAGTACTATTCGTTCCGCAAACAATACGATCGCGAATGAGTTCCTCCTCTAAAGTTTTAAACTCACATTTTTTTGTCAATAACCTCAGTGCGGTGACGTACTGGTTGATAGACTCGCCGGTATCCTGGTTTCTTGTGAAAAAATTGTATCTAGCTAGTGTTATATTGGATTTGACACCGAAGTATTCGTCAAACTTTTTCAACACCGCCGTGACGTCATCTCTCTCACTATCGGCTTCAAATGTAAATGTCTGATAAACATCGAAACCCTCCGGTCCGATTAAGTTGATCAACAGACTAGCTTGTACTCCATCCTCTTCTTTATGCACCCCAGATGCTTTTAAAAATAGATTGAACTGCGTTCTCCAACGCTTCCATGCGTCAGCCCGGCTGACGGAGCTGCCTTCCAGACTCAATTCAGGCGCGTGTTCCATTATAATACTCAACAAATCACACACTACGCAACACTTCTAAACAAACATATAGACAAGATTATAGTTTTAAACGCTTAGAATTAATTTTTTACACCGCTGTCACCATGTAACGTGCAATGAAACAAGGAATCCGGTTGACAACTAACTTTATTATATCTACCCACTAGGTACATGCCATTAGTACAAATATATTAGACGGTACCCACAACATACTATTACTTAAAATCAACTTTATTAAAATTAACAATTAGGATGCTCCTTAAAAATAATCTTTATGAAACGGTACCTATAAGAGTCTTTCTATTACCTACTACAGTAAAATCACAATAAAATTAACGTTAAACTTAAAAATCTAACCTAACCTTTGTTGCCTGCCGCCCGCACGTCTCCTCCTTCCTTGCTCTCGTCTTCTACATACATTACCGGCTGCATATTCGGTATTATAGAATACCAGGGCAAATTATAAAATAAATAATATTTCATACAGTACTTACACGTTTTAGGTATAGATATACAGATTACCAGTAACATACGAGTATATATAACTAAGGTTTTTGTAAATGAAGATCGTCCTTAAGGGTGAACTGGCCGGCCCGTTCTCCATACAAACGTTGTAGGGTGATCACTCCCTTATTTGAGGATTTAGGTCCACAACAAAGCATATTACCGATTGATCTCGTCATTATCTAGGCTTGTATATTGCCGAAACTTTAATGAAATAATTAAGTTGAGAATTACGAGCCTCGAAACATTTTCATATAAAGTTTTCGAGGCTCATAACTTACAACTTAATTATCTTATTAAAATTTCGGCATCATACAAGCCTAGATAATGACGATATCAGTCGGTATTATGCTGAATTCTGGACCTAAAATCTCAAATAAGGGAGTGATCACCCTACGACGTTTGTATGGAGAAGTGACCGGCAAGTTCAACCTTAAAATCATGTCAAATTCTAATTTGCTAAATCTTTGGGGCCTTAACGATCATTCCATTGTACATATAATGTTGCTGTATACGCTAATATCTCTTCTGGTGTAAGCAGTGGAGTAAAATCTCACGTTTCGTAATTTAAATTAACACTTTCACACATACATTATTCAAGTAGCTGAGGACATCTAAATAAAACTTTGTCGTATTGAATTCGATACTAAATAGAAAATAGCCTTTCTAAAGATGCATTATACGATACAGATGGTTTTAGTCTGCATTAGGTACATAATTCGTCTTGGATTTTTGTCCATAATCCATAATGTTCTGTGGCTATAGGTATATTTTAAGCATGGTGTATTCACTTCTGAAAGACTGTTTACTGCTATTACTACGCCGAGATTGATAAAAGGTTGTTTAATAAAAATAAAAATTTGTAATTTTATTGTTGTTAACTGTAAACGTATTTGTTCAAATTTAAGAGGTATATATATATATATATTAATTTTTAGGGTTAGGTGTAGGTACCTCAAAAGGAAAACACGTAACCCTTATAGTATCACTTTGTTGTTCGTCTGTCTGTCTGTCTGTCAAGGCCCTTTTTCTCAGGAACGCGTGTCGGTATAAAGCTGAAATTCATATCAGATACTCAGGTCTACTGTCCATAGGAGCTGTAAAAAAAAATCAAACAATCAAAAGTTACAGCCGTTTATGTCGCAAATTTTCGACACTCGCAACGGAATCAAAACCTACAGGATACTTCCCATGAACTCAGAATCTTGAAATTTGGTACGAAACAACAGCAACAGATTAAGAAAAATTGTTAAAAGCATAAACTTTTAGTTACATCAAAATATAATAAAAATATTTTTAAGAATTAAAAAATATTATGGATTTCATTTATATCAATAAAAATACCATAACTTTTACTTATATACCCACAAGTTTGTACGGAATCCTCGGTGCGCGAGTCCGACTCGCACTTGGTCGGTATTTTTTTTGTAATAGTAACGGTGTTTAATGGTTTTATATTCGGTGTTCAATAGCTATTTCACATTAATACGAGCAGTACCTATTATGTAAAACTCCCGAAAACCACTTTCATGTAGAATGTTTATTCAAACAAGCTATAAGCGCGATGAAACTTAACATTTTTGCATTAGATGACGGTAGAAGTCTTATGACAGTTACGCTGTCATGTACACTAAAACGTTAACAAAGTCATGAATAAAAAGATAGCCTCCGTAACAACATAACTTTGCGTTCTTATCCAGAACTTTGTTCCATAAAATAAGGTACACGACTAGGGTTGCCAGACGTCCGCGAAATCCGTGATAGACCCGGAATAGGATGTCTTGTCCCGTGTCCAGTACTTTCGCTCTACTTTCCCGGAATTAACGAGTTTTAAGTTTTTTTGCAAACATAAGAACACTTATACATAAGTATCTACTATGCTACGCAGGGTATGCCCTGTGTGGCCGTGTGTGTGGCCGTGTGTGTGGTTTCCAAGTTTAGCTTAGGCCTACACCTATGTGATTACAGAGTTTTTGAGCCTACTAGCCATATAGAGTGGCTGAATTTTGTTTTATGTTTTAATATTACCTAGCTTAGGTAACATATCTTTGTCCCAAATACTTTTTCTAGGTATGAAACCACTAAATAATAACTATATATATATAAATAATAAATAAATAAAAAAAATTATATAGTTAATTTTTCATTTCAACTGTAGATTTAATTAGATAGGTCCAGGTACTAACTCCCTTTCTAACCCCAGATAAGCCCAGGAATTGATATACCTCCATCTGGCAACCCTGTACACGACACACACATACGTCTGCGCTCATGTATTATACAATACTACACGTAAAGGACTGCCTTATAAAGGACATAGAACGGATGCTTCTATAGTTATATTATACGATGCCTTTGACGTAAATGTGTTTGTTAGTTATGGTTCTACGTGGATGAGTTGAATAGTACATACATAACGACGTCAGGCCGGTTTCCCGGAGGGGTAGGAATAGACTACGGATTTCGTTTAGTACTAAATTGTGCATTAGTGAATAACAATATAATAATTTTAATCGCGTAAGCAAAGTTATATTTGTTATTTAAAGCGCTCATACCGCAGCTTGCATAGTCGTTCTTGACAGCTCCGCTCAAATAAGGATTTGATCACCGCTATCGCGCTAGTGTCATGTACTGCTTACAAATAAGCGCTTCCTTGCTTCGGAGGGAACGATAGCCATCGGTTCCGGTTGTTGTTTTAGTATGGAAGTCGTTTTAGTATGTTGGTAGGGTATTTTGAGAATCCCGCCTGGCTAGCTACCACCCTCAAACAGAAAATCTGTTGCCAAGCACTTAACAGTGTGCTCCGGCAGCTGTCCTTGAGAGCCAGTAGTTCTAGGTAAGTGTGAATACTATTGTTCGTCCGTATTATCACTTACCGTTAGATGAGATAGTAGTCAAGGCTAGCTTATCTGTATGTAATAAAAAAGTATATACTCGCTACCGCTTTTTTATAATATATATTTTTTACTTTACAATAATCAACTGTTTAGTAGGTACTTCATTTTAATATTGTTATTTTTGCAATAACGCCTGCTATGCGGATTACATTACAAAATCAGAAATATACGATAGGAAAAATATTTTCATCAAATTTTTTAATCCCGCACATGATTTAAATTTTTCCTATCGTATATTTGTGATTTTGGAAAACTTCATTTTGTATAGTAGCTATACTAAATAGCTATTCCGAAGTGCTATACCAAACTTGGTGCCTTATAGGCATCGATTTAAATAAAAAAGGTATATAAGGTAAGATAGGGTACGCTCTAATACCACTACAATATAATGTGGAGACAAGTTAACACAAGCATATGCACACAGCTACACTTACATTGTATGATACGTTTTAATGTATGACAAAGGGTGCGTGCCATTTGAGTGAGATTCGCTAAAAACGCTAAAAACGATCACACTCCCAAAAAGTTTTCCACATGGGTCGTGGCGTTATTTTCGCCTTAAACGCTACATCTAATGTCAAAAGTGACAGAAGTGGCAAATTTTAGTGGCATTCTTAGTGTTCTTATCCAAAAATGGAACGGGGATGACAGTTACAAACGATCATGTGATCACAACCATAGACGCAGTATGTGATCAAAATTATCGAAAATAACGTTCTTAGCGACTAATGGAACATACCCAAAGACAAGAAGACACGCATGCACTTGACGCACAATACTAGACTCAATCAGGAAACGCGCCTGATTTAACATTGCCATGTTCGAGATACGGGTGCCGTTTCTCCCGTTTTTTATAAGTTCTATGCTTAAATGCGTTTGTAATTTTATCTACACTTCGATCACAAAATCCAAGTATAAACTTTAAAACGAGTTTTTTTTTATGCTTGATAGGTTAGCCTTTGACCACTATCTCACCTGATGGTAAGTGATGATGTGGTCGAAGATGTTGTTCAGGCTAACCTAGAATTACTGGCTCTCAAGGACAGCTGCCGTTACACACCGTTAGGTGCTTGGTGACAGATTTTCTACTTGAGGGTGGTAGCTAACCAGGCGGGCATTCGCAAAATGCCCTACCACCAAGCTATAACGACTGTCATCCTAAGACGACAACCAGGACCAACGGCTTAACGTGCCCTCCGAAGCACGGAAGCGCTCAGTAGTAATGTCAGTAGCGGTCACCCATCCAACTCATAACCGCGGCGGACGTTGCTTAACTTTGCTGATCGGTTAAAAAAAGCTAAGCAAACTTCGCTACGAGCGCTTCAAAATATATTGTATTTAGATACTCTCTATAAATTACTAGTAAATATAATCGTAATACAACTTTTCCTAACAAAATAATGTGTGCATCCATCCAAGAATTGCTGTTTAACAAATCTGACCTTTTCCGTAGAACATTCGCTCGTACTCGCCTCACGAAGATTAAAGACTATGTACTCGTGCATGATTTTTATTTTTGAGTGGATTTGACGTGATATTTGTTTGTTTTCAGTACGCGTTTGAAACGCCCTTTCGAAACATGTTGGCTTGTTTGCATGTGAAAATCGTGTACGCACTTTATCAACCGTTTTAATGCGTTTCATAAATTCGGGATCCAAATTGCCTCTTTCATCAAGCATGACTCTTATTGCAGCTTGTTTGAATAAATCCAACAACGTTATGGAAGAATTATTTTACGAAGCATATCAAAGTTGATACCATTTTAGATCCTTTTTAATTTGTGGCGATCTTATTTCCTTCTACCTCCGTTCCAAACTCTAAGAGTTTTAGGACTGATACTGAAATTTATTTAAAAAAAGGATGTTCTCAATTCAGCTGTACTTTTTTTGTGTGTGTTGCCTCATATATATTTACAGGGTGTACCGATAACGTTATGTTTTTTTTTATATTCGATTGCTGGTGCTTATTATGTTGTCCCATTTAAATTTGAATGATATATGACGAGTAAGTAGTATTTGAGTTATCCCTATTAATGTGTATTTTATGTTAATGTCGGTTTTTTTAGTTAAAATTTATTATCTTCTGAAAAACTTCTATTCTCATTTTTCAGTGATGCATACTGAAATCTTACTGGTATAAGCACATTGGCAAAATCATTTTTGATGAAATTTAAATGGCAACTTGAAAGAGTATTCTTCTCAAAAAAATAAGATTCATCCAGATTATATAATCCAATAAAATGTTATGCGTGCTCATTACAAGGTTATATTTATCAGCAGAGCTCTTTTTGTAGCGAGTTCGTTCGGGAAAGTACTGCCGCCATACCCATTTCTACCGCCAAGCACATTATTGTGTTCCGGTTTGAAGGGTAATTACAGGCACATAAGATTTAACAACTTTATGTTTGGGCACAATTGTGACGAACTGCATCTGTTATAGGCAGAGGTTACCCCAGATGGGCCTATCACGAAAGCGTTAAAAATACCTAAAAAATTCAAACCGAGTATCTAATAAGAAGAAGACGATACACTCGAAGTTGATGACCATTACATTTACCTGGGACACACTGTCCAGTTAGGTAGGTCCAACTTCGACAAAGAGGTCGCCCAAAGAATCCAACTCGGATGGTCAGCGTTCGGGAAGTTACGCGACATCTTCTCGTCGAACATCCCACAGAGCCTGAAGACCAAAGTCTTCAACCAGTGTGTGTTGCCAGTGATGACATATGGCACTGAAACATGGTTCTTGACTGTGGCCCTTATGGACAAGCTCAGGGTCGCTCAACGGGCTATGGAGAGAGCTATGCTCGGAGTTTCTTTGCGCGATAAAATCCGGAACGTGGATATTCGCCAAAGAACCAAAGTCACCGACGTAGCTCTCAGAATTTGCAATTTGAAGTGGCAATGGGCGGGCCTCATTGTTCGACGAACTGATAACCGATGGGAAAGAAAGGTTCTCGAGTGGTTACCACAATACATTGGAAGACGTAGATTTGGTAGGCCCCCACTAGGTGGACTGACGACATCGTTAAAGTCGCGGGTAGTCAATGTTTATAAGCGGCTAATAGCCGTTCTTTGTGGCGTTCTATGGGGGAGGCCTTTGTTCAACAGTGGTGATGATCTAATAAGGTCTTCGAAATTCAAAACCGATCCTTTCGCCACTCCACCAAGCAACGAAAAACAAAGTCAGAAATATTGAAAGTTATTTCGGTCGGTGTTTATAAAGTCAATATAATGATGAGGCCAAGGATGTTTGAATATTAAAATTGTACAACAAAATGCTAACCGAGATTCACAATGGCGATAAGATTTAGTAGTTACTTTGTTTACTACGATTACCTACACACCATAGCATGGTAATTAGATGCTTCTTTTGTGCTATTTACATAATATAAACCTGTATTTTTTACCGACTTCCATACAAGAAGAGATTCTCATTCACGTAGTTATTTTTATGTTTATTGGTACTTCAGAACTATGTAATTTATAAAGTGATTTGGAAAATAGATTTTTTTATTTAAGGATATTTACTTTGCGATTAGTCCCATAGTAATTATATCGAAATCAGTTTAGTATTTTTTTTATTATATCAAGCTAGATGTTGTATTAGGTGTATGTGCAACAGGTGTGCGAATTAGCACAGTCGATCTTGAATATGCAGTGATGGAAATCGTATTTTTTAATACTTGTGTTATTAACTTCTCTGGCAATAATAATTAATAGTAGTTTATGCAACGGTCACATAATAGGGGTACTCGTGTAATACTATTATCGCACTCGGCTTCGCCTAATGTCATAATCCTACACTCGTGTTTTTATATGCCTTTGCATACACCTAATATTGCACATACACCTAATACAACATCTAGCTTGATATTATAAAAAAAGTACTAAACTGATTTCGATAAAATGTCTATGGGACCAGTCGCAAGGTAAATTTCCTTAAATAAAAATATCCATTTTCCAAATCAGACACACCCATTATGCCAAAAATTGCTGCAACCTACAACAATTAATGACTTATTAAGTACAATACAACTACATTATATACAATACAATCAAAATTGTGAGTTGTGAGTGTAGATAAAATACTTTAACGTCTAAATTTATTATGTCACCAATGAAATAGGCTATAATTTCTCCGTTATATCCGTTAATCGAAATACTTTTTACGAGTAGAATCACTTTATAGTCTGGCCTTTAGTGAGTTCTTTTAGTGAATTTTGTTTTAGGATTTATCTGCCACGGAGTAATTTGAAAGAAAAAGTAACAGAGGGCCACCCTGTTACTTTTCGAGTTCCTCTCTGTTTTAATATATAATGTTAACTGAGCAATTCGGCATTTTAATGATACGACAAAGTTCACTCGCGCGAGACTGTATTCTAGTTAGAAGTTTTGGTCTAGTTAGAAGTTAGAAATCTAATCTACACTACGGCTTGTACTGTGACAGATGGGAACGCTGCTAATTGCTACTACTCCCCTCCGTGTTGCTTTAAGGCGAAGTTTGTTGTCAGAAGCGAATAAAAAATTATTGAAGATTTTTTGTTGGATGATTTTTTGTGTTTGTTTATGTGTATAATATGACGTAATAAGCACGAGGACCACCTGATGTTAAAAGTCTCTTAGGCCTGTAATTTATTATTTCATATTTTTTATCACTTAGCTCGATTTAAATATTCACAACTCTATTCAAAGGGGGCGCGGGGCGGTCCAGTTTTGTCCCGGCGGACGGTCTTACCTCGGAGTAAGCATTGTCTTTTACTACGAGAGAGAGAGAACTTTAAAGTGTCAGACAGTACTACAAAACTTATTGTTTTAAGTTTGAGTCCGGTACAGGTCCAGACTCCGGATTGAAAAATTATTAGAAAACCCCATCTCGTCTGACCAGAAGACCGAACCCAGGACCTCGATATTCCAAAATCACGCATTTACACTCACACAACACCCTCAGAACGATAAAGAAAAACAGACGGAACACAGCGCGCGATGGAATTAAAGCTAAATATGCTAATTTTCCTTTTCGCGCATACCTACATTGCGAGCGTGAATGGGACATACTGAGAGGAGCATGGTTATTTTTGGCGTCATATCGAGCTCTGTGGAAACTTTTTGATCAAGACACCAGCGAGGCATTCAAAACAAAGTTACACTTCTGTAAAAAAATCCCTGACCCCAAAAAACTCATTTATCATTGTGAAGTCAGCGTAAACATAATGATTACACTGCATGCCCACTCTATCAATAATTATTATAATTTAGCTTATTTTACTTTGCACTGGGTATTCAGGTAAGTCAGCGATTGTTTTATGAACAATGGCCATTCGTCACCATGAATCATTGCTATTTTTCAATCGTAGAACAAAAGTTGAACAGTTATGAGACGAGTAGGTATATCTTATCCACGAGTATTAGACGACCTCATTTAATGTTATTAATGGTGAAGTGATGGGTCTTTGTAGCATATATGTGCATGTTAGATTGGCCAAAGACATTTTGTGTAGATTGCTCTCAGAATCGGAATAAGTTTGCGTATCGACCTGATATGTGCGAGGTAGATAAGCTATGTGCGAGGGAAAATCCACCAATAGGATTACAGCGCTCAGCGAGGCTATTGGATTCTATTGGAGGATTGATCCTCGCACATTTCTGCCAGATACGCTGCCTTAGGGTATAAAATAGGAGTAATGACATAATTTTGATTTCGCTTAAGTAGTTCGCGATTCGATAATGCGTGTAAATAGTTGAAACATTGATGGCTGAGCGGTAATAGCTATAGACTGCCGTGCCGCAGTTCCATGCTTCGATCCCCACCGGCTTGAGCTTCACCGCATGGTGGAAGGGCATTTTTTGAATCTCTCGCCTAACTCCTTCAAGTTGAAAATCTTTCCCTAAGCTACTAACAGTGTGTTCCGGCAGCAGGCCTTGAGAGCCAGTAAAATTACAGGCATATGAGACTTAACAACTGTACATCTCAGTGTGACGGCAGCAGTGCAGTTCGTTGCTTGGGACGAAATGCATCTGCAAGGCAGAGGTTAGGCCGCTTAACATTAGGTGGCCCTTAAGTTTGTTCTGTCACAACATAAAAAAAACATTTTTTTGTAATCTGAAAGCATTCTCACTATCGTTGACATTCTTCATACGTCCACCGTTGAACAAATGTATCCGGTCTGGGGGGATGGATTTAGTATAAACCTTACGCTGGACAGGCGTCTCGAAGATCGCAGTGTAAAATGGCAACTCTTCAGGCGCTGCTGCCCACCTTCTGGTATTTTTCACTCCGACGACTCCCACAGTAAGATACAGAGGGTTGCAATACTAGCTCGGAACTCCACGGATGAACTGTATATTCATATATACGTTTTTTTATGTTTTTGTGTTGGAACAAGCACGAGACCCACCTGATGTTAGCCTCTGCCTACAACCTGTAACAGATGCATTTCATCACAAGTGACGAACTGCTCTGCGCCCATCACCTTGAGACATACTTGTTAAATCATTTTGCCTGTCATTTCACTGGCTCTCAAGGACTGCTGCCGGAACACATCGTTAGGTGCTTGGCGACTGATTTTGATGCTTAACCAAGAAACATAAGTAACCTAACACTACCAAGACATAGTTAATTATGGATGCGTACCTAATCGTGTATCGTAGGTATCGTATCTCGTATCGTACTTTATTTTAATCCCGACATTTCAAACACGGATCGATTATGATCATGTTTTTTGCTTAGGAGGATTAGGAGGCTTAGGATCTATCTAAAAAATTGGTACAGTTACTAGATACAGGGCAAAGGAGCTCTCCGAAGTACAAAATTGTTGAAATTATAAGTTGGTTCTTCAAATCGATCATAATATAGACATCAGTAAACCTTAACAATTTCCTATACCTGTTGTATAGCTATTAGCATAACAGAGTGCTATATTATGTGTACTATGATGATAAATAAATCAACGAATCATTATTTCCCTAAAATCTTCTAATGGAGTGGGTATGTAAATAGGAGTTGGCGTGCCACACCCGCACCTAGCGGCTAGCACGTACCCGTAGGCTGGGCCGAGTCGAGTCTCCGACCGTGGCCGATCGAAGGTCGTTCGCTGCCCTGCGGTCACTGTTCGGTCACAGATTGAATAATATTGTGGCGGTATTCACTATTGTCTTCAATACTAAAGTGTCGTATGTGACCAGAAAGGGTATCATCTGATGACAACCTGCCTATTTCTGAACAACTTAGAGATGAAAGTCTGCTGAAATTAGAAGGATAAGCTACGATTGACTAATTCAAAGCAATGATATTTATTTGATTTTAATCAAAAATATCAATATCTACAAAGCAGATAAAAATCAAAAATAAATATTATCAAACAGATTGCATTCAAAATTACTTAACAAATCACATTACATAAACATGGCCTCTATTAAAAAAATATATTGATAACTACTTGTTTTTTTAATAACCTACAAAATTATAAATCATACATAAATTGGAACGATAATTCATGTTCCTTCATTTCAAAATTCGTGGAATTCATCCCATAAAACTATGTGCAGAAAAAACAGGCGAAAATGTGGAACACGGTGTAATTTGAAAGAGGCGAAAGCCTCGCTTTGAAATCTCTAAGTTCTGGGTCTGATCACCGTGTTGGATTTGTGTTATTCTGAAAAAGAAATTCTGCTGCCGCGGTCCGAAGTCTGAAACTCTACCCAGTGTATGGTAAAAGGCTTGTGTTTTATTTAAGGGAACCAAAATATGTGTGGTGAAATTTTATCGAGTAGATACTGCCAACCTCATCAGGAAATACAAGCTTGACAATATATATGTAAGTATATACAATTGTGTATAGAAACCACTGTTTATGGGGACCCTTTGAATGACGACAAAAATTTTCAACAAACAATATTCTTTTTACTGTCTCAAAATAAATCCGTATATACTAAAAATAACTGTTCAAAAGGACGCAAGTTTCCATAAAATAAATACTTAACCTTATTTCCGCTCGAAAGATAATCGTAGGAAGTATCTCGATCCCAATTATTTTCCGCCCTTTGACGTCAAAGCTCAAATTTGCGGACATCTAAATCGTTTTATTTCCCGAGCGTTGCTGGAGTTGCTGGTACATATTACATTACCAGATGTTTCATAATACAATCTACGGTTATATATGTACAATCATATTGGCTCTACATATATTAGGTTTTTTTTTAATGAGGTTTGGTCGTACTAATAGAGAAGAACCTGAATATTGTTATAGTCACATCGTAGCCAAGCGTCGAGAACAGTTTGTGACATGAGAAATCAGGCTAAAGGGCAATGCAGACGTATCGTCTGGGCATCGTATGAGGCGCCGATTCGTTACGGAATCTTCTAGAGTTCTGTGTAGTATTCGGGCGATCAAAGCGAACGCACGTTTTATCGGAGTTTTAATTGAGTCTGTTTTGAGGGTTGAATAGTTGGTAGTTTCAATATCTCATACAAATGTTTGAAAGCGTGAATGTAACCTACATGCACCCACACTTACAAATTGTACAATAAGAACTGTAAAAGTATCAGTATAACTTGTCTTAGTCTAACTGTAGTATTACAGAAACATAAGAATGCTCAGCTTCATCATGACTATCTTGCTAGACAGTTTAGCAATGTCTATTTTCTAGCTATGCATAAAGTAAATAAGAATATATTAGCTATATACGAATAGGTAACAGACTGCTCATCGCCAGTTATAGCAGGATACGACCGAGCCCCGATTTTGGAGTATTTTCCACATCTCCGAATGTTATCCATGGTAACTGCCTCCGATAACCGAGGCATCTACGAGTAAGATTCCATGAGCAAAGTGACTCAAAACCTTGGTACGATTTTACCCGTACCACTTTTTTATTGCTGTAGGGTGAATCCAATATGGCGGCCACAGTGCAGTTCTCTACTTTATAAATCGTATCTATGGGATACCAGGATACTTTCACTATACTGTACTGTGTCATTTGGATCGTGCATTGCTGAACACAGCCTCCCCCTTTAAGTGGAGGGTTTGTAATAAAGCCCGCGCTTTGTAAGCGCCTTGGGGATCGCAGTGTACGATGGCAGTTATTCAGAAGCACCTTTTGGTTTTTTTTCCTTCGATTCCCATAGGTCTTCTATATTAGACTGTAAGGTCCTCTTCATGGGGGCTGCAATTCTACCACGGCGCCCCGTGGGGAATGCCTTAATCTTAATTGTGATATAAATAATTTCTCGAAATCCTCGTTGGTCTGCCAGATCCTCTCTTTCTAAAAATGTGTCTTAATACAGATTAAGTTACACACTAAATAAAATTTATTTAGTGACAAACAAATTGATCTGTGTACTGACTTTTTTGAAGCAACGATAGCTGAGCGGTTATAGCTATGGACTGCGGTGCCGCAGGTCCTGGCTCACCGCATGGTAGGAGGGCATTTTGCGAATGCTCGCCTGGCTCGCTGTTCACAGAATGTTCTAGCAGCAGTGTTTGAGAGTCAGTAAAGTTATAGGTTCATGAGACTCAGCAACTGTATTTCTCAGGATGACAGACGCAGTGCAGTTCGTCATTTGTGCCGAAATGCATCTGTTACCGCTTAACATCAAGGGGTCTCGTGCTTGTTCCATCATAATAACATAAAAAAACGATTCTGTGTATAACAAATAACTAGATGATTAGAGTTAGAGAAGTACTCATAACGTAAATTTTAATGATAAAAGCGTAGACTCTCGCTCGCTGACGCAATACAACTTCGAAGAACAAGCCTCAATGAGCCAGAAGATTTACGATAAACCTGGCGTTAAAAATTAATAAGGTCGTAAACGAAATAGGCGCTAAAATTAAAGAGAGCAAGTTTTTTATTGGAACTGTAAAATTAACATCATCATAGCAAACAAAAATAGATTTATCAGTTCAGACGATTTTAAGCCTTATTACGAGGTTGTTAATAATTGATGTGCAACAGGTTATGAGTTCGGCCAAATGTTTGCATGGAGGAATACAACGATGGGATCATCGCGAAAGTATCAACTTTGGTATCACCGTTTATGGCATTTTCCCTACAAATTCCCTACATCGTCCAATTATTGGACGATGTCTCATAGATAAACTATACGAGGAGGTGATGTAACCTATCTCATATAGTAAATCAGAAAGGTAGTCTGTTTGTATTATTGTGATAATATGCTTGAGTAACGAATGATAATGTGAGCAATATATTTTTTATGGTAAGAAGTGATGAGACCTGTTGCTTTCCTAATGGTAAGCGTCACGTCTATCAATTACGGTTGTATAGACATATTACATAGATACGTATAAAAATTGGATATATGGACAACCTGCGTATATCCAGACTAGAGTAGGCATTTAAATCTCTTAGGGGCCGCCAGTTAAACTACTTTTTTAGTTTTACTATGTTCATACGTTGCTGAATGCGGTGCCGATGCGATACGTTTGCGATGCCCTTACTGTGTGTCATCGCTAATGTTATACATATACCTACTGTTTAATGCATAATGACTTTTTTTGAAGCGCTCGTAGCTAAGTTTACTTAGCTGTTCTTAACCGATCAGCAAAGTTAAGCAACGTCGCCCGCAGTCATGAGTTGGATGGGTGACCGCTAGTGACGTTACTATTGAGCGTGCACGTGCTTCGGAGGGCACGTTAAGCCGTCGGTGCCGGTTGTTGTTTTAGGATGGCAGTCATTATAGCATGGTGGTAGGGCAATTTGCGAATACCCGCCTGGCTAGCTACCACCCTCAAGGAGAAAATCTGTCGCGAGGCATCTAACGGTGTGTTCCGGCAGCTGTTCTTGCGAGCCAGTAATTCTAGGTTAGTCTGAACAACATCTCCGACCATATCATCACTTACCATCAGATGAGATAGTGGTAAAAGGCTAAACAATCAGGCAAAAAAAACACTGAGATCAAAATGATGAATTCACTGTTTGTTATTTGATTGGCTCTTACATGAGGGAGTGGCTAAAATCACATCTATAAAAAGCAGTAACTTATTCTATGCGCCTTAATACATCATATATAAATAATACGCAGCTCAAAAACATATTAAAAAACATTCATTCATATAAAACTTGTTTCGACATGGTCTCAAGGTTGACCATGATTTGATGAGTTAATAAATACGTAAATTATATATTTACATATCCATATTTCTATTTATATATCCATATTAGATTATGGGTGTACTTACAAGTCACACGTGTATCATTTAATTAATTAAACATTTAAAGTTATCTAATTATTTAATTATAATATGGGTTAAGTAATTTTCCAAGCGACTGGATTGAGCGCAGTACAAAGAATCGTAGATTCTAAAGATATAGTGTTTGACAGATGTGCCATACATTAAACCTTCAAAACTGCATCAATGCAATAAAATATTTAACTGATTATTCGACTAGAACATTAGTCTAGCTATTATATTTATAAAAAATAAAGTAGGGTTGTCGCTGATAATTCTGAGCATTTGAATTAAAACAGTTTTTTTTAGCGCGGTTTCTGTTATTTTTTTAAATGCAATGAGGTTTTTTTTCAAAATTCCATTCGATTACTGTACTTCTTCAAGATTATCCCCTGCCTCCTATATTTTTTTTTGGAATATTTGCGTTCGTTACCATCAAAAAGTGTGTTTAAAAATACTCCTTTTGCGTAATTTTGGCAATAGGCCCACCCTTAAACCTTTGGCATCGGTAAGATCAAGCCCGCAGCGGCATTCGAACCATGGACCTGCTGCGCGGCAGTCCCTAGCCAATGCCACTGAGCCATCACTGCTTCAAATACATACATTTATACTGGTAAAAGAGTATATACTCATAATTGCAATAATGGAGTACCTATGTCACAGAATAAAAAGGACCAGAATAATCACTCTGTAAAGCCATTCCAATAGATAAGCGACTCTAGCTACGAAGCAATAAAGTGCATTTCAGCTCGTTAATCACGGAGTACCTAATATTTATATTCACCTACAAGGCGTCTGTCTTTCTATCGCATAGCCACGCATAACTCTGATCTCTTCTAACGAGGCACACACCGTACCCCAGTCCGGACGGATACGCCGATGTACCTGTAGCTTTGTACCTAAAGTGCGGTTGTTATGTATAACATAATATTATAAACAATAAATGCATATTAAAATCTAACAAATATTGGTTTACTTATGCCGTGTCCAGGTGGCCGAGGAGGTTTAGGCATCCGACGCGATACGGAGGACGCGGGTACGATTCCCGCCTTGGGTATAAAATTTTGTACTACAATAATTTGTTTAATATATTTTCGCTTAGCACGCGATAGTGCTTGTAATAATATTTAGAAATATTGGTTTACTTTTTTCAAGTCATAGCGAATCCTTTTTTTGTAGACCGTACCTCAGCGTCAGGGTGACTTAGGGTACGTACAACTTGGAGTATAATTCGCCAAAAACGATAAAAACGATCACACTCCTAAAAAGTTGTTCTACTTGGCTCTTGGCATTACTTTCGCCATAAACGCTAAAGTGGCAAATTTTAGTGGCATTCTTAGCGTTCTTATCCTAAATGGAACAGGGGAGAACAGTTACAAACGATCACAGTGATCACAACCATAGACGCAATATGTGGTCAAAATTATCGAAAATAACGAATGTGGCGTCAAATAGAACACGCCATTAATCGACGCGAGGTGCAAACTTAGCTTGGTCGAGTTGTACATAATTTATAAGTTTTTAAATGAAGTCATTTTGGTTTAATACTAAATCTAAAACCTTGATTTAATGCAGCGCATTCATTATTTTTATTAAGTAGTATAATCACCTCATTAACATTCCAATATTTAGAATTCTCGGACGATAGTAAAATCTACGCGTAATCAAATTAAAGATTTACGTTTTGCAACGTCTGTATAAAAAAATGTGTTGCGTCAGTGCATGTGTAATGTCATGCGCAACACGTACATTACCGGTTCTTGTAGATAAGCAGTCTGACAGTATTGTTTGCGCTATTTTCATTAAAACCAGGTCATACTGTTTTTAAATACATTTTGCACGAGTTGATATGACCAAGGTTATTTGAAAAAGAAATTGGTTGTAAAAGAAACGAGTAGGTAACATTTGTTTATCTTTTATATATTGCTTCATTATTCTCTTTAAAATTAAATAAAAATTGCTAAACTTTACCCCTTTGGAAAGAAAAGTGCCTGACCGAAAGTGAAAACAATATAGAATAAAATCTAAAAGTTATATATGGATTTTTTTAAATATTGACTTTTAAGGTAGAAAGTTCTAGGTATATATAAACAAACGTTTTTTTTTTTTGGTTTTGTATCTAATTTGCGAAACCATTATATTTATACGCGAGATTTTGATATTAATACCACACAACATTTCTTGCTCATGTACAATTATTAACAAATATTGCTACAAAAGCGAAAAAAGTAAATTCAAATTTTCCGCCACAGATATGCGTTACCTTAAGTAATAAACGCAGAGACGATTAGATATAAACTAACACTTGAGTGTGGCAATACGACAAAAATACGATATTAAGGCCTTTTATACTCTAGCCTGTTATACAAGCGAACTACTGCAGTAATACTAGTAATATGCCATACATCTTCCGCCAAGCAAGTAACTCACTGTGTTTTGGTGTGGGTGCCAGTGAAATTACATGAACAATACCTCAGAATGATGGCTGTAGTGCAGTTCGTCGCTTATGATGAAATCTTTAGAGGTTCCCGCTTAAAACCTGTTTGGTTCACAATACCAAAAACAAAATGCGTGACCCATATCTGGTGGAGATTTCTTTGGCATAACCTGGTCTTATTACGACCGACGTCACAAAGCAACTCTTTATGACCATTTCTTATTCCGTCGCCTCAACAAAGATGGTCTGGCACGCCGCCAGACATTTTAGAAGGAAAGAGTGAAAATAACACCGGTGACCTTTTCCACATATTGGTTACTATTTCGTTATACTGTGGTCACGTTACGGTTGGAGCGGTCTCTGAGTTTGGGATACAACACAAAAAACATATCTTATTTGAAGCAGTGATGGCTCAGTGGCATTGTCTATGGACTGCCGTGCCGCAGGTCCATGGTTCGAATCCCGCCGCGGGCTTGAGCTTCACCGCATGGTGGAAGGGCGTTTTGCGAATGCCCGCCTGGCTAGCTACCACCCTCAAGTAGAAAATCTGTCGCCAAACACCTAACGGTGTGTTCCGGCAACAGTCCTTAAGAGCCTGTGAAATTACAGGCATAATATGGGACTTAACAGCCATGTCTCAAGGTGACGGGTGCAGTGCAATTCGTGACTTGTGACGCAATGCATCCGTTATAGGCAGAGGTTAGTTCGCTTAACATCAGGTAGGCCTCGTGCTTGATCCGTCATAATAACATAAAAAAAATATGTCTGGGTAAAGAGCAAAATTCATTGCCTGAGAAAATTCACGCTGAAATGTTTGTGTGTATTGGAAAACCCAGTACGAATACATACAAAGTTTTCAGCATGTAGGGTACCTCCTAAGTTTTATGTATTAAGGGCGAACTGACGTTTTCCATACAAACGTAGGAGGATTTAGGTCCAAAATAAAGGATAATCGTCATTATCTAGGCTTGTGAGATGCCGAAATTTTTATAAAATAATTAACTTGAGAATTATGAGCCCCGAAACATTTTCATATAAAGTTTTCGAGGCTCATAACTTACAACTTAATTATCCTTTTAAAATTTTGGAATCATACAAGCCTAAATAATGATGAAATCAATCGGTATTATGCTTAAGCCTGGACTTAGTCTCAAATAAGGGAGTGATCACCCTACGACGTTTGTATGGAGAAGTGACCGGCCAGTTCAACCTTAAAAGCGTTGCTTACGAAATACCCATATCATGTTTTCCTTAGGATCTAACGCTAATTAAACAGCTTAGATTTTTGTGCGTAGTTTCTGATAAAGCGGCAAAAATGCGGAAAGGCACACACAAGCTACACCAGAACAAATATTGGCAAAACGTATACTAAACACAGTACTGCAGTAATTTTAATCTCATTCAGTTTCATGTCGAAAATACGTCTTACGTATATTATCAAAGTAATATTTAAGAAACCTGCATGGTGGTAGGGAGTTTCGCGATTGCCGGCCAAGCTAGCGACCTGCCTCATGTGGAAAATCTGTCGCTAAGCACCTAACTGCGTTATTCCGGCAGCTGTCCTTGAGAGCCAGTACTTCTATATTAGCCTAAATAACATCTTCGGCCACATCATCACTTACCGACAGGTGAGATAGTGGTCAAAGGCAAACCTGTCAGGCATAAAAAAGGCACCAGATGAGCCTTGTGCTTTTGCCGCCACAATCCCAAAAGAAGAATAAGCTAATCTAAATATACCACCTTCTAGCAATCCGGCAAAAGTATTGCATGGCTATAAAACATTAAATAGCGATGAAGATATGTTTGTGTTGTTGGTGTTAGGAAATATGTATGCATTTTAATTGGGTGTATTGTATAGTATTTCATTAGATTTCAAGGCTTCGCGTGTGCATGCATAAACAAGGATTTCATTATTAATGTAAACTGCGTAGTAAAATACCATAAGTGTTACGTTACCATCAATGAATTGTGAAATTGAATAAAAGTTACGTTAAAAGGAAGCGATGCGTGCAAGGGAACTAGGAAAAAAATAATCTAGTAGTACAACGCAAGTGGTACTATAGATGTCGCTCCATCCCAATACGATGGTTAAAGAACAATAGGAAAGATTTGAGTTATGACGTCATGTCATGTTAGCTCAATTGGTTAGAGCACACCCCAGCTCAAGGGGTCGATGGACGCGGGTTCGAATCCCGCACATGACTTAAATTTTTCCTATCATACTATAGGAAAAATTTAAGTCATGTGCGGGATTTGTGATTTTGTAAAATTTATATAATCTATTGTAAATTTGAAGTAAAAACAACTTTTTGGTGTCAGGTGTACATAAATTGTATGTGTATTGGGTGATGGCTAGTGACATTACTACTGAGCGCCTCCTTGCTTCGGAGGGCACGTTCTGGTTGTCTTTTTAGCACGGCATTCGTTATAGCATGGTGCTAGGGCAATTTGTGAATGCCGGCCTGACTAGCTACCACCCTCAAGTAGAAAATATGTCACCAAGCAGCTAACGGTGTGTTCCGACAGCTGTGTTTGAGAGTCAGTAAATCTAGGTAAGCCTGAAAAACATCTTCGACCACATCATCACTTACCATCAGGTAAGATAGTACACTGAGAAAAACGACTTAAAGGCTTAAATCGAATTTGATCTTTTACCGTTGAATTGTAAATACGTAAGATGAATTCACAACTCTTAAGATGATTTTCACCAATCAATAAAAATGTACCATGTTTTATAATAAACACAACCGTCAAAAACGCCTTCCGTAAAGTATTTTCAGAAATGAACTTTTTAATACGATAATAATTGCAGTATTGACCATAAAATATACCTTACTTTTACGGCGGTTTATATACGGTGATTATCACTATAACGTACGACTTAATCAGCCTCATCGAAAGTCAATATTTAAGACATACCACAAAATACACCTTAAATGAAGACGAAAAGAAACATTCGCCTTCACTGACCTCGTTTAACGCCTTCTAGGCGTTTTTGTACGTATTTACGTTTGGTCGGTTTTTTGCCTTATACCATACAAATTGGCCGTCATTAGGGCGCTTTTGACTTTAGATTTTTCTCAGTGTAGTCAAAGGCTAGCCTATAAGGTATAAAAAACAACCACCGCCGTTTTTTAAATACATTATAAGAATTCATTGAGACTCACAGCACAATGAATGAAAGGAACATCACTTCTTTCCGGCCTGCTGGGCAATGGATGATGTTAATCAATGGTAACCGTAATAGTTAAGTAACTATTTAATTATAATACCAGGCGTGCGTGCCGTGGCATGCATTTCGCTAAGTGCAGGCTACGCGTATCGAGTAGCCAGTGCCAAAGGTCTTGCATCTTTCGTTTGCACGAATCATTTGTTAAGTTTATCTTGAAACGCTTAGATCTCAAACTCGTTTTTGTATTGGAAGATATGACAGATGTCAGAAATATATATAATGTAACAATATTATATTCTATATTTAAAAGAAAATCATTATTTATGTAAGGTGTCACTTGTTCAGAAGGTGCTGGTCCCCCGCCAACCTTTAGGCATATTCCCGTTCGTCGCCTGTTACTACCCCGCTTAAAGTGGAATAAAGAAGAATATATACACGTTATTTGTATATGTTTTCTCGTACTCCTTAAGTCGAGACCCAATCTAGGCTATGCCTGTTCAACACCTTCGTCACTTACCACCAGGAGAGATGGTCTAGACTCTAGAGCATAGCCTAGCAGCTGCAAAAAAAAACAATGAAGCTATACTGGTATGAAAACACATAACTTTATACACTGCAGTGCATGGCAAACGCACGCCATCACCCCGTACTGACGATGATTTATGGTGCTGTAATCACTATCTTCAATTCCATTACACGCACAGTTTGCACGTTAGAAAGAGACGCAGTTACTTCCGGTGGTATATGAAAATGTACAGCTACAGATGTATTAAGGGAATGGGTGAGAGTTTATTACAGCAATCAACATGCCATTGAAATATATGTGTATGTGATATGCGTGGACATAAGACATTACACCTAGGCTGTAGTAGTTGATCTGTACCGATGGATTTTGGTTCAGTTTATCGATAGGAGTCTGTGAATAAATTTTAGATCATCTGTATACAGGGTTATTGGAAAAATGCTCAACCAACACAACCTCTTTGGGTTGACTTCTGCAAGTCCTATGAAACATTATGAGATGACATTTTTTTTAAATTAATTTTCTCGATGTAAATATTCAAAATTTTATTCAAAAGAAACGTGGCGCTGTCCAGTTTTGCCGCGGCGGCGGGCGCTCTTGACTCGGAGTAGGGATTGTCTTTTACTACGAGACTCAAAATTTAAAACAATAAGTTTTTTCTAGTACTGTCTGACGCTTTTAAGTTCTGTGTCTCATAGTAAAAGACAGTGCCTCACTCCGAGACACTCCGAGCCAAAAGCGCCAGCCACGGCAACACTGGACCGCGCCGCGATCCCTTTGAATAGAGTTTTGAATATTTACATCTAGCAAAGTAATAAAAAATATGAAATAATAAATTACAGGCACAAGAGACTTGTAACATCAGGTGGCCCTTCCGTCAAAAACAGATAATCAAACACAAAAAAAAAACAACGTCTCAAATTTTTTCTTAGGACTAGCAGAAGGCAACCCTAAGAGGTTGTTAGCATTTTTCCAATAACCCTGTATATGTGGAAGGAAAATATGAGAAAATGAAAATAATAATTGAGGAGACATATACCACACGCCTAGAAGAACAACCAGCATTCATGTCCCATCAACCGAAGAAAGTGTACTCTAATTGTATCCGCTGCTGGGATTCGTAATTAGTTCGACCCAAAAAAATATTAGTTTATTCCTGTATTTATTTTCGGTCTAGTATATCAGGTACGGAACGTGATAGCTGGTGATTATTTTATTTTTTTAAGCAGACTTCTTTGTATTTATTTTTATGTATGTTTGTAACGCGATTACTCCGCCGATTATGCATTCATTTTGGTGATTTTTTTTCCATTTGGTATTCAATACCTCCAAGTTGGTCCAATTTAAATTTCATCAAAATTGGTTTAGTAGTTTTTAACTGAAAATGTTTTTGCATATCTGGATGATGATAGGAGGCGATTGATATATTGTAAGCAGTACACATCAAAAAGCAAGAGTTTCTCTTAATTATGGGTTAGCCTGAACATCATATTCGACCACATCATCACTTACCATCAGGTGAGATAGTGTTCAAAGACTAACCTATAAAGCATTAAAAAAAACAATTTTTTTTAACTGTCTTCTTTCACTGAAAAGTATGAAAAAAATTGTGGATATCGGACCATCAATCTGAGATCAGTATTTTAAATCAGTTAGTACCAACTTTCACAAAGTATTTCATGCGTTTAGAGGTGAAAAAAAAATTTTAATTTTAAAAAATTTTAAAATATAAAAAAAATACTGTTAATGCACTTCCAATATTCAAACAGTTAGGAAAAATCTGTCAACCAAGATACATAATCGATGAGCAGCTCCATCGCGAACTAGCCGCAAACACTTTAATGTTCAGAAACTTGTTCCTTTCGCTAACGAGCTACCAACTTCAGCCGAGAACTGTTTAAAATTTTGTCAAACAGCCAAAAACTTCTTCGTTCAGACGTTCCTTCTATAATGACTGACTGCTTTAAAGGGTTTACTTTACTAGGTGGCGGGCACCCAAATGGGTATACGTTTTGCTACTGCATCGTTTGTAGTTGCTTGTTAGTTTATTGTCCCACTTGAAGAAGCGTTGATGGCCGAGCGGTTATAGCTATGGGCTGCGGTGCCGCAGGTCCATGGCTCGATCCCCACCGCCGGCTTGAGCTTCACCGCATGGTGGGTCCTTGAGAGCCAGTAAAATTACAGGTACAAGAGACTCAACAACTGTATGTCTCAGGGTAACAGTGCAGTTCGTTACTTGACAAAATGCATCTGTTATAGGCAGAGGTTACCGCTTCACATCAGGTGGGCCTTGTGATTGTTCCGCCACAATTACATAAAAAAAACCTAAAGGTTATTTATGATAACCGTGGCATCAGTGTTTTACAATAGCAACGATTTCACTTATCCTTGCCAGGCATCATTTAAATTTATTAAATTACGGCCTAAATATTGTACTCTCTCTTTTACAACTTATGTCATAAATAATTATAAACTTTTAAAGCAGATCCCGTATTTGTAATACAAAGCACGAAAGTGAATTGCTCTGTTTTCGCACCTGTACCAAAGACACAATTAGGGTAAAATTTGTTACTGAACGAATTTTTAGGGAAAATCAAATCAAAATAATTTTATTAATAGATTCAGGCGTTACTTTGCGGAAATACATATTTAATTATGTCAAATAGTTTGAAATATTTTTTAAAATTTAATGTTTAAATTAATATTTCAATAAAATACTTAAAAATATATAAAATTAAATATATACGGTGACACTTCCGCCTAATTTTCCTGTTAAACCGACGTGACGTCACAAACGGCACGCAGCCAAACAGGAAGAATTTTCTACGCGTTTCGATTCTACACGAAGCATTAGCATATTTTTTAAGTATTTTATTAAAATAATAATATAATGATTTCGAAAATATCTGTTATACAAAATAATTTATTTAATTAAGGCGTCAATGAAGCTCTTAACAAGGGACATAACACTAAACACTGAATACTGATTACGACATAAATTCAGAAACTTCCCAAGGAGTTCGCTATGTAAAAAGAACACGTTTGCGGACTAAGTCGATAGATGCAGCCAGTTATTTTTTGCAAAATCATCTTGTACATTCCGATTAAATTTCTACGAAGATCCATCGCGTCTACGTAATAGTACATTGTGTATTAAGGGCGGCAAGTAAGGAGTTACGATCGAGGCTCTAGTAGAAGCCCGAAGTCCAAGACTGAGGGCTTTCTGAGTCGAGGTTCGTAATTCCTGTACCGCCCTTGAAACATAAAATGTTTTTAATCACATTTGCGAGTAAATAAATATGAATTATAGCTTTAATACACAAGTCAGCACAACTATTATTACGAAATACGTGAACTTTTTTAAAGCGGATGGCGTGTTTTTTCCCCACACCATAGATTATACAAATGTTTCATTCAGAAACGTTAAGATCAAATACTTGCGTAGGTATAGAGCCATGACGGAGTGTAAAAAAAATGAGGTTTTGGTGCAAAAAACTATTAAAATCGATTATTAAGAACATTAGTTGAGTATTTAAGTAACATGTAGCGAGATAGCAATGAAATTCCTGTTTAGATAACATTTTAAGACAATATTTTAATTGCGTGTAAACTTCTTGTTTGATCTTACATGACCTGTGTGCTATAAATTAAAAAAAAACTTACCGAACTTGGGTTTCATGACAAAAAGAAAGCCCGAGTGTTTTATATGGGGCATTACGGCCAAGTTAACCTCTATGTTTAGATACTGTTTATGTGCAAGTGTGATGAAAAAGAATTTACAATCAGGGGCCCGATTCTCTTAGCTATTGAACGGCGTTAACGCAACTTAATTGCATGAAAATTGTAGATTTTGACAGTATCCGTAGTCTGCCCGCTATTTAGGTTCAATCGCAAGTCGGTGGCTTGCTATTAATAGTTTTTGACATATTTGGTATGCTGTAAGCTATTTTGTTGCGATTTCGTTGCTACAGTGGCATAAAATATTTTGGATGACCCGATGATTTATATATATTTATTTAATGTATTGTTTGCTAGAAAACCACTGTATTGATGTTTTGGCTGATGCTTGATTGATAGAAGTTTACATTATTATATCAGTGGCATAATTTGCAAGCCATAGCACAGCCATACGATAGCTACGCGATTGCTATACGACTGCGATTAGGAGCTAGAATTAGCAGTCTACCGAATTTGACATTAATAGCAGTTCGATCGCAGAAGCATCGCAGTAGTGTGGCGTTTGATCAATAACTAAGAGAATTGAGGCCCTGATCATAAACTGACTGTAATGATAATAGAACCGTGCAAATCTTGCATATCTTAAACGGTTACATACCACGTTAGCGCATCTCATCGCATTATGTAAATCGTCGCGCCTCTCCGTGCTCCCGCAACGCGTGTGCCTATTTGGCAGGGCTAGTGTGTGCTCAGGTAAATGGTATTAGTAGAAAGCTATTGACTTACGCCACACCCTATTTATTCTGTGACCACAGTACATTGTGTGGTCTACCATGTGACTGTTTAGGGTTCTAGGAAGGTATTTGGTGTTTAGTTGGTATATGCTTCAGGTCTTGTGTAACATGGGTACTTTTGATTGCTTCTTTATTTTAGCATTTCTCATTCGTACATTTATTGTTACTATTATGCTATTTCCACTGTTGCGTACAGTGTTTTCGGTGTAGATAATAATTTCTCCAATAAATGTTTCTAAAATTATAATTTTTACACTTAACATATTTGTACATATCGACTCGCTTGATTCCCGGAGAGATAGAAAACACGTATTTCATCAAGCTGAAATTCATCTCAAATACTCAGATTACTGTCCATGAGCTGTAAAAAAATCAAACCTCTAAGCTAACGCAATCAAAAGATACAGCCGATTATGCCGCAAATTTTCGACACTCGCAAGGGAATCAAAACCTACTAGGGTACTTCCCGTAAACTCAGAATCTTGAAATTGAATACGAAGCAACGTCTTATAGCACATATAAAGGAAATATTGCGAACGAAATTTTTTAGTAACATCATGTAATCAAAATATTTTTAATAAACATTAAAATGTTATGGATTTCATTTAGCAATAAAAATACCATATCTTTTATGTATATACCTCTAGGTTTGTACCGAACCACTACCCTCTACCCTACCCTCTGTGCGAGTCCGACTCTCACTTGGCCGGGTTTTTTTATAAATAATATATAATTTTATCCCTAATTTTCTCGCATTGCTAGGATTTGTCAGAGCCGCAACTTTCAGTTTGTCCGGGTTTTTTTATAAATAATATATAATTTTATCCCTAATTTTCTCGCATTGCTAGGATTTGTCAGAGCCGCAACTTTCAGTTTGTTTCGTTACAAGATCTTAAAACAGTAATTTTGTAATATTGTAATCTTTAAATCAGCCGTATTAAAGTAACATGCACTGTATTTTTTTATTTCAAATTTATTTAGGTCTTATAACCTCTCGTAGGAAAAATATAATTGTATACATTTTTACGAGATATCTTGAATGAGATGTGAAGTCACTGAGACTTGTGACCAGATGTTATACACTAGCACAATATAATCCTAGACTAGAAGTCAATGGTAATACACAAAGACATGTAAACCATGTCAAACGATATTAGATGAAGATCATTAGTAATGATCATTAGTTCTACCCAATCATCGCAGTAGCAAACACTCGACCGTCACAAATCTACACAATGTCCAAAGAGTTTATGTTTGAGTTAATATACAAAAATGCTGAAAGGTCGTTGATCTCCTACAAACATTAGTTGAGATGCTATTGTCCTATTAAAGCCGTAGAGTTAACGCACCTCCGGAAAATGGTTAACTTTTGTAAGAGCCTCCTTTTGAAATAAAGCTAAATACGTGGTAATAATAATTACCGTACTGCTCCCGGCTTAAGAATGTAAGGATTTTCTATTTCCGTCTGTTGGAAATCGTAAAAGACGACTAAAATGGGGGAAATAATGTTGTTAATCAGCACCAGCTACCACTCTTGTCGATATAATTGGAGTGTTGCACTATTGTGCACATGCACAAGTAGTTATGACACCAAAAATATGAATTACTGTTTTTTACTGCCTACAATTTCCCTTAGTCAAAACACAGCAATACTTCTGTAGCGGTTGAATTCACAAGCAAGGCATTGGTATCAATCTAGACGTATTTTTTAAGGTTTCAAGCTTTTTTTAACAGCTTGGCCGGTGCATAAGCCTTGGACAACTATCTCACCTGGTGGGAATTGATGAAGTGGTAGAAGCTGAACCTAGAATTACTGGCTCTCAAGGACAGCTGCCGGTACCCACCGTTAGGTGATAGATTTTGTACTCAGGGTGATAGTTAGCCAGGAGACTGCAAAATGCTGACCACCATGCAAAACTACAAAAATGCTAAATTCCGAGATTAATCATACAATTTATCTTATTTCTTTTTTTTATTGTCCACAGTCAATGATCCAGCTAAAGGAACGAAAAGAGATGGACGAAGCTTTTAAAAAGGCGCAGAAACCTTGGGCGAAGTTGCTGCAGAAGGTGGAACGCACCAGGCTCGAGTACCACACGGCATGCAAACAGGAAAGGACTGCCCAGAATCAGGAGAGAAACGCCAGTGGTGACAGCTCGCTCAGTCCTGATCAGGTCAGTGGAGACAAAGTGCGTAAACCTTGAATTCTATTGCATGACGTGAATGTGTTGTGTTTTAGGCTTCTGCCTGTTTACTAGCACAGATTAGAAATAACATCACGCATGCAAAAAAACCTTTTTTGAACCTGGACAGCTTAGCATTCGTGTTTTTCTTAAGGGGCTGGTTCCAACCACGCGAAAGTGCCATAGCGCTATCTTTGTCTCCAGACAAAGATAGCGCTATGCACTTTCGCGTGCAGATGAAGAGAGACGGAGATAGCTCGCTCTAGTCCTAAAATGAAATTATTGCTGATTAAACCGAAACAACGACGTTCTTAAAAAAGATTTTAAACTTAATATTAAAGTAAAAATCACTTTAATATGCATACCAAAAGATTTTAGAGATCTATTGTACAATGTGAGTGGTTTTCGGTTATTGATTCAATGGAGAAAAGTTATTAGTTTCTCGTCTTACTCGACTCTAGTCTACAGAATTAGAACTCATAAGGATGAACACTTAATAGGTACATCAGAATAACCTCATATTTTACAAATCAGCCCCTTAATAATAGTCTAACCTTGCGCGACAGCTTATGATATTGTGTGATAAAACAAATCAGCCTTTACATTGCACGTCTTAAGTCTAGAGTGCTCGTGGCGCTCTCCATACAAACGTAGTTCGTCATATTTTAAATACTAAGTTTTCAAACTCATGTATGGAAAGCGCTCCGTGCACTCTACTCTTAATTTGACAAACTTATTTAACTTCGACACATACAATTAGTCACCATTTTCGAAGCAGTCTTTCTTAATAAACTGTATTTTTGATTTATGACAAATATGTCACTAATAGGCCTTGTCCGAAGGTAATTATTATATTAAACCTAAGCAGGAGTTTAAGTTAAGTGTATTTATAGCGTTTCCCGTCCAAACGTAGTTTCGTAATATTTTCAATACCAAGTATTCAAACTCGCTGAAATTTTGCTCGCTCATCCTGAAGCGTAATAGAGAAGACCTAAGTATCCATAAGCTTCTGATTAGCCAGTTTTTTGTTTTATTCTTTATTTTATCTTCAAATGTATAATAAATAGTGTCGTACGAGAATAAGAACTCATACGAAATTATTATATAGGATTAATTTTGAAAATATATAATATGTATTACGAAATACTGGCAAACCAGAGGCATAGATATCTTTACTGTAATATCTATATGCTAACATGCTTACAAAATTTCTGCGAGTTTTAACACTTGGTATTGACAAAACTAGTTTATATGAATACACTTCCCTTAAATGTAATTTTCTCTCTCATACGTGCGCTCAATGACCTGAGTATTCTTCGTGTAGAATCGCAACGCGTCCAAAATTAGGCGGAATTGTCACTAGATATATTTTTTAAGTGTTTTATTAAAATACTTTTTTTTAATATTTGTTATCAATAAATAGTGATTTCCGCAAAGTAACGCCTGAATCTATTCGTTATTATAATTCTCTTTGTTTCATCACTTTAATAAACGTATTGCTTATTTACTCGTATAAATCATGTATTCGTGTTTCACCATATAGGAACTGACTTCGACTTTAGTCACAGGATATTCTTAATGACTGATAATCTATTGATTGTGCTATTTTTGGTTCACTGAATTATGTGTTATAGACGCATGCTCGTATATTATGCTTATCAAATCCCTTATCAATGATTGACTTATCAGTGGGCATACTAACGCTCCCTGAAAACAATCACTTGAGTATATACTCAATATGCTTTACATGTCATATAATATATCATTATTTTATAAAAGAATTGCACATCTACGTATATGGTTTCCCATTAAATTAAATATTAAGGTATATAGAATACAAACAAAGCACAATATTTTTATTTTTGCAATGACGGATTTTCTGCCTTTTGCATTACAACGAGTGAAAAAAAATTGCGTCATGTGTGGAATTCGAACCCGCACCATCCACGCATATAGCCGGGGTATGCTCTGACCGCTAAGCCAACAGTGCATATGACTCATAACTCTAATATGTACTCTCGTTCTTAACCTTCGTATAGGGATGGAGCGACATCTATAGCTCAGCTTACGTTGAACTTAAACAAAAAAAAATTATAATATAGGGTGTAACCCTATCATCTTTAACCCCCTCATCGTTAACAAGCTAAAAACTAATTGGAAACATTAGTCTTGTCCTGCCGTTGTAATTTTGTAAAATCAAATTTTAGGTTTGAGAATTTTTATATTGGCGAATATAAAAATTCTAATAGTTTTTGTATTGGCGAAGGTAAAGATAAATAATCAATTCTATACCTTCATAAAAACTAACGTGATTTGACATTATTGTTTACTAAATACATCGGCTAGAACTCACGGTGTTTGGTCGTAATCTCAATTCTATACCGTTTGTAAGAAGAGTTATAATGTCCTTACGCTGCGAGCGAGGAAAAAAAACATCAATAGAGTCGCTTCATTTTCGTAGTCTCGTTGAACGCAGCGCTCTTATTGGTGCTTTTCCGTCGGTAACCACTCATCTCCCTCGCACAGGTAGATGAGTCTAGAGGTGGCAGAGAAAATCCAATATTTATTTTCATTCTAGCACAAAGGTTTTTGTGAAAAGTTATAAAATGTCTCTTGAATAAAATGAATGAATAACTTTGCCGCAAAAAATATAAGGTATCATAAAACAACTATAAATTAATAAAAAAGTAAAAACTCGACTGCATATTATTTATATTCTTTAAGCGTTTTATCGTTCCATTAAAATTAAAGCTGCAATATATATATGTTTGTGGAATGGTTTTTAGAGACATTTATTTTGAAACCACACCCGATGGATTTCGAAGAATAACAAATATTTTTCCCACAATATGGTCTCTAAAATCCGCCAGTTTTTTTTTAAATGTATTTGGTGTCACTTGCGCTATCAAGGCGAATCTATTGATCACTCATGCACTAAAGTAGGTTAATACGTTTAGAAGTTATGGTGGATTAAAGAAACTCACAAACTTACATATTACATACATACATGAACACTGAAAACATAAAACTACTTGTTTTGGGCAGTCGTGTAATATAAATAAGAAAGATGGCAATATTACTCAGATAACTGGGTCATTCGAATTCCTTATATCGACGAAACTCTGAACAGTTTGTGAATCATGTCTCACTACAAAATCCGGTGAAATCGAAATTATCTTGCACTGTTCACACTATTGGTGTGACTGAGCTCAGATTTGCGTAAAGCTAGGACATTCAAAGAGGTCATTGAAAATGTGAGGATGACTAATTTTTATGAAACTGCTTCCATCGTCTCCCATAAATACTGGTACGGTTATTTGCAGATGAGTAACGTTTTCAGCTATTATATATTGTGATGTATTAGCCACCTGACATTTATGATCTCCCTGTGTTTATTTTTTTTATTTTATTTATTTCACAAAATCCACAGCCCTTAATATAAATACAAAAAGTTCATACTTAGCTTACCATACAGCCAATAAAGGATTTACATTTTATACAATATAAAAATACATAGACAAAGTGTAAAAAGTACGCTTAATTTACAATTAGGTGTTTCCTTAGTTAATATAAAATCATTAAAGTAATATAAAATAAATTGGTGACATATAATATACATAAATATATAAAATAACAACGCATTAATAAATTAAATATTATACCAATATAATAATTTAGTGTAGTGCATTTAAGTTACATGATTATCCTCCATAATTGTAATTATTTCTTTCTTAAAACTTTTTTTATTATTAAAAAATATATCACATGAGTTGAACTTCTCATTAAAAACCTTGTGTAATCTATTCACAACAGAATACTGTGCATAATTTGTAGATGAGTGCGAGACAGCAAACAACTTGGTATGTCTTGTACGAGTCTTTGGTGTACAAAATGTCAAAATTCTACTAGTAAGTTCAGGACAGTCTATATGACCATTACATAGACCATGAAGAAAGGCCATGTCCATGAGGGTGCGGCGATTTCCAAGACTAGTTAGATTATGGTAGGCACATGATTGTTTATAATTTTCAGAATAATTGTTTTTTTTAAAGTTTAAATGTTTAACAAACTTATGTTGTATACGTTCCAAGTTTCCGATATATGTTATGTAATGCGGGTTCCAAACAGTACAACAATATTCCAAAATAGTCCTGACATATGAAAAATAGAGTAGTTTTATACAGGCAGCATCAGAAAAAGGTTTGGTAACGCGCAATATGAATCCAAGGCTTTTAAGAGCTTTATTTATAATTGTGTCAATATGTTCAGAGAAAGTTAGTTTCACGTCTAGTAGTAGCCCTAGGTCTCTAACTAACTCTGCATTATAAATATTGATTTTATTAATTTGATAGTTAAATTTAACAGGATTTTTCTTTCTAGTAAAAGACACAAGGTGACACTTCGAAACACTTATACATATGTTATTCAGTTCATAGTACTCTCCAAGCCGATCAAGATCAGCTTGAAGAT
Source organism: Plagodis pulveraria (assembly GCA_963890685.1). NCBI lineage: Eukaryota > Metazoa > Arthropoda > Insecta > Lepidoptera > Geometridae > Plagodis > Plagodis pulveraria. The sequence continues at coordinate 20,843,713 of OY982969.1, forward strand.
TCAGACAGTCAGAGTAATCTTTGATTTTAACAAATATTTTAGTGTCGTCTGCATACATGAGGAACTTAGAATTATGAAAACATTTTTTTATATCATACAAATAGCATGCATACATGAGTGGGCCAAGAATGGAGCCCTGCGGGACGCCTGAAGTTATTTCTATATAGTCAGATCGATATCCTCCTACGACTACTGCCTGGGATCGTTTCCGGAGATAGGACTCCATCCATCTCAACAGATTACCTTTAATACCCAATTCGGACAACTTACGCAAAAGTATGGTGTGATCCACACGATCAAAAGCTTTCTCAAAATCTGTGTAGATCACATCAACCTGAGAGCCTCCCTCCATATTTGTAGCTACATAGTCAATGAATACACCTAAATTTGTTACAGTAGAGCGTCCCTTCATAAAGCCGTGCTGTTCTTGGGGTATAGAAGGAGATAATATGGGATAAATATGCGAGTGTACAATTCTCTCTATTAACTTACTAAGAGTATTAAGTATCGAGATGGGTCTGTAGTTTTCTATAGCGGTTTTGAGACCTTTTTTGTAGATGGGGACAAAGTGGGCCACTTTCCAGTTATTCGGGAAATAACCATCTTGAAATGATCTGTTGAATAGCAAGGCAATTGGGATAGCAAGTGATTTTGCACAGCTTCGGTAAAATATAGGTGGTATATCATCATTGCCTGAACCTTTGGTAGTGTCTAGATTAGTCATAAATTTATTTGCTTCTTCCGGTGTTATTCTGATGTCATGTATCAAATTTGTTTGCAAGCCATCAGCATAAGTATTTGAAGAGCTATTATTACTACTGGTTGGTGTACTAAAATTTTGTTTAAAATATGCATTAAATGAGGAACATATATCAATTGGGTTATTTAGTTTAGTATCACCATACGTCATTTGGTGCGGGTAGTTAGTAGTATTTTTACGTTTTGATTTTACATAATTCCATAAAGTTTTAGGATTAGATTTTATTTTTTTCTGAGAAAAAGATATGTATGACTTGTGACATTCATCCTGTAACACCTTCTGTCGCTTTCTAAGTTCCGAAAAGTCATTATAGTCATTTTGATTATTAAATTTTTTCCAATTTGCATGTATTTTACTTTTTTCTTTAATTAAGTTAATTAGTGGTCTGCTATACCAAACTGGGTACGTGTGGGTACCACCGCAACGAGTTATAGGGACAAAACTTACAATCACATTCTTTAAAATTTCATAAAATTTATTTGTTACATTTTCCATACTGTTCATAGTAGTAATAAAAGACCAGTCTTGAGCTGTAAGTGACTTATTGATACTGACAAAATCAGCTCGTTTGAATTGATACCTATTTCTAGGCTGAGATTTGAGCAAAGGTACCAAAATATCAGTTGCTATTATATGTAGGATTGGATGATATGAGTCTATGGGTACAAGAGCAAAGTGCGACTCTTTAATTTCTAAAGGAAAACTTGAAAAAATTAAATCCAGGGTATTATCACTAATATTTTTCAGCGTATTATATTGCGAAAGACTCATGAAATTGAAACATGATAAGAGCTCGTTTGCCGCATTCTGTATCTCTACAGGTCCCTTCTTGATTATCTTAGGCTCGCCTGACATCCAATCAATACACGGCAGGTTAAAATCTCCCGCAACAATAAAATGATCATTTTGATGATTTACATGAACATTTGAGACAATTTCGGTTAGGGACATAATTCGGGATGGAAGCTTTGAGTTAGGGGGAATGTATGCTAGGGACAGGTGAAGATCGTTTGTCGAGCCTAAGCTTTTGGCTGGGATAGTGATCCAAATACATTCCAGGTCTTCATTCTCCCAATCGGGTTGCAAATACGCCTGCAGTTCAGGTCTACATAGGACCATTACCCCGCCACCTAATGTTTTACGATCGCTTCGAAAAATATTATATTTGCTATCACAAAGTTCGGCGTCAAAAATCCCGTCATGCAGCCAAGACTCTGTAACCAGGACAACGTCATAGTCACAGAGCAAAATATTACTATAAAATGTATTAACTTTTGTGCGTAGGCCCTTTGATTTTGATACAGAAGCTTAAGTGTCTTATCTGTGCCATCCATTATGTTTTCTATTGTAACAGATCCTGTAAGTATACCATATTAAAGAAATTGTGTTTATGTATAATGTTATGTATATATGTTTGTAGGGAGAATTATTTGTTTTGTGAGATGTTGTTGAGATAATAATTTGTGTGAGATTATGATAAATTATTGCACAGTTTACCATAAATGCATCTAAAGAATCATGTAGAGAATGTAACAGCGTTGATTTATTATTCGATATTGTTGATTTAGTAAAGCTAATAAAAGAGTAAGATAAACAAATCAAACAATTTTGGCTAGATCGGATGGAGATGTTATAAAGATAGGAGGAGAAGTTTCGTTTCTTCGTACATAAATTCGACAGTTTTTTGTCCACACGAACTTAAAATGGACTTCTTTGGCTCTTTGCTTGCATGACGTTAGCAAAATCTTATTTTCTTTGGTGAGATGCTCATTTATAAAGATACGATTAGCCTCCGTACCCAATCCCAACTCCTTAGCATTCAAGTTGCGATGTTTGCGACCTGCAGCCACGATACGATCCTTGGTGATGCGTTGTTTCAGACGGACAATGATGGAACGCGAGGTGCGAACAGCACTTGTGGCATGTCTTGGTTGCACGCGGTGTGCAAACTCTACATCTGACGGTTCGATGGGCGCACCGATATGTTCAGCAACTTTCAGAACAATATCTACTGTATCTTCATCCTTATGTTCTGGGATTCCCGTAACCTCAATATTCTGAATTCTAAACCATTGTTGCTGCTTTAAGCTCTCTTCTTCTAGTGCCTTAATCCTAACTGACTGTGAGGTAATGGTTTCTTTAAGGGTTTTGTTTTCATCTTTAACCCCCCGTAATTCAGAGCTGGTAGACCCTAACATCTTTTTCATGTCTGCAATTTCTTTTCGTAATTCGTGTTGTTTCACAAAGGATACTTTTCTCAGTTAGAAAGTTTAGAATATAAATAAAAACATTGGATATTTATATCGTAAAAGTATTATGATAAAAAAAAATATTACCGGTCATTATGATATGGTGGTAGGTAATTTTACGAATACCTACACGATTGGCTAGTCCTCAAGTAGAAAATCTGTTACCAAGCAACTAACATTGTATTCCGGCCTATTGAGTGTCAGTTCCCGATCTGAGCCTGTATACCTTCTTCAAAAATATCATCGCGTACTATCAGATGAGATTTATGGACAAAGGCGAAACTGTCGCAAATAAAAAAAAGGTTTCAGTATGCATATTTCCCCTTGCATTAAATATTACAGTAACTTTTTATAACATTTAATAAAATGAATCTGTCGGGATAACTCCTTCAAAATCCATTTAATGTTGAGAAACTTAATCAAAAGTATATTAACAAGCTTTCGGGAAAGTTTAATGTCCTTTTTCCGTCCCTAGATATCGCCTGATACTGACAGAAATTGACATCGATATATTTTCGGTTCTTTGAAAATAAAAACGTTAGTGCGGCTCTGGGGAGTTTTCACTTCTTTACAGTATATAATAGCTGCGATTCTAAAGTAAATTGCCTCAGGTTTAAAATTATCTAAATTTAATGTAAACTTGTATAATTATTTTGTAGGAGTCGTAAGTACATGAAAGAAAATAAAATACAAATCAACGTGAGCGTCAAAGTACCGAATTTTGTTTGACTCTTCTACTTGAATAAGCGAATTAAAATTTTAAAGTATGCTATGAATATAGTATATTACTTAATTTGTCTTGCAAAAAAGCAAGTGAAAGCAGTCATACATTTTGTGTTATTGATGTAGGAGACAGAAAGTAAATGAGAGAAGGCCAAAGTTCAGCAGTTAGTTACTTTACCACACTATAGAGTACTTTTATATTCAATATACATTTGAATTGCACTGTTAAGTAAGCAGTTATATAATGACGTATATTAACTATGATTTAAAGAAGATAATCATGTTTTTGGAAGCGGTCCTTTGCAAAGTCTTTTCTTCTTCCCTGGTTCGGAATTCCAGGGTGCAACACATTCAACCCTTCAGGCCGCCATTCAAATGGCGCAAGACAGGTCAGCTTGGAGAGCAGTGGAGGCTGGGCTGTACGCCATAGTCACGTCCTTCAGTCATGAGGAACCGTGGTCTGTAGATGGTCATAAGCTCGCCACTTATTACATAAGACATGACACACCTCTGCTCTGGCTAAGGCGTGATGGTATGTGATGTATCTACCGTTAGTTATGCCGCCCTTACCTACTTACGTGTACTATAGAGAGACGAAGCACTACAGAAAGGCACGCGAACTGACTTTATTAAAACGTAACAACAGTGTTGCATGCCATCGATACACTGACCCCAGGGTTCCTTGACCACCTGAGACTATCGATTCGATAGCAATACTCACAAATATCGACAAATATGGTAAAATGTATAAACAAAATATAGGAACTAGCCAACTTTGAATCTAGGTTAGTATTCCATTCTGTAATGACAGGGTATCGGTGGTGCTATTGACGTTTATGTCTCCAGGTGTATAATTCACACCTTAATATATTCATTACAGTTCTACTTTTAGCATTAATTTATTAATAAATACATTGTTTTATGAAAAGTGTTAGTTGTTTGATTTGGTTTATTTGTTTAGGTCAGTGGATATTTCGCTTTAGAAATTTGGACATGTCTAATGTGTAAAAAAATCTTGAGATTTTTTGAAAAAAGTACAGTAGCAAAGCGTCGGTTCATGATTTGAAATTGCTGAGAACGTGAACTGCTAAAGACTAAACATAAATTTATAGAAAAAAATGATTTATGTAACGCACCTTTATGACGAAACCGACACAATGTGAAAAATCTAAAATTTTGTTATCCTCAGAAAATTAGTCAACGAAATTCTTTTCAAACATATATTTGAGCGAAAACAGGACAAAACTCTTACATAGGTATCATTCTTATGTGGCGAAATGCGGGATTGCTTTGAAGAGAACGACACAGTTAGATATGTGATTGTTTGTTAACGCTAAGCGCACGTAGCGCAGTCAGTTGTGTAGGGACCCAATAATGCTTCTTAGATAATTTTAAGTTCTCTGTCGATTTTAATATGACAACGACCAATATAGTTTTGTGATTGTTTTCTTCCTATGTATAAGGTGATAAAAGTATTTTATTTTTTTATTTAGTAGGTTTGTGGCATTTTATTTTAATATTCAAATCACATATAATTCCAGTAACTGATAAAAAATTGTGTCATGTTGTAATAAATTACGATGATTGTTTTGGGACCAAATTTGACATATTATAAATAAAACCGTTTTATTATATATCAAGATTTATACAATATAATAATACTACTACATATTTTAAGAAATTATATTTATTTACTTCATTATATTCTTTTAATCAATACGTTTTTATAATAATAATATATCAAAAACATCGACGTAAATAAATACAAGTTTGCGAAATAAATTACAAATTATTGTTCCGGTGACAACATTTTAAAACTTCTTTGGCTATTTCCTAAGAAGTTGCTTTTTGAGTTACGTCGTTATAGTCGTAAATGTGCGATATTCGGTCTTGATATTTATTTGTGACGATTTTTGTACTCTCAGTGCTATCTTTGCCCTCCTAAATTATCTTATCATTATCTATAACTTCGACTGTATTACTTTTATATAGATTCGCAAAAAAACACGTTCCTATTTAATTTTACAACGCAGATTGTTACATTTTGCAAAATCTTAATAGACTATTAATCCTGTTTATAGCTTTAGTTAATCTTATCGGCATTCCTTAGCCGAATGAATGATGTAATCATTCTGCGAATATTTTCACATTATCTGTTATCAAATTGAATGTTACGCCATTACTGGTGCTAGTCACTGATAATAAAAGTAACTGAAGGTGTACTATATATACTATGCCAGCCGAATCGTCCAGTGAACACAACATATTAAGGGCGTATTTGCCATTCTCAACGCTAGGCAGGCGGCTTGCTGATCGCAGTAGAATATGGCAGTTGTATAAAAGGTGCTGCTGTCCCATCTTCCAGTAGTTTTTCCCTTAGTCGCCTCTTACGACACAAAGATATAGGGGGGCAAAATGCTTACCCGGTATTCCAGGTATTCTAAGGAGGAGTGGTACAACTGCATCCATAAGCGCACTCTGTCTCAATACAATAGTTATTTGTTATTTAATGTTGCAAAGTTGATAGTGCGAGTACGTTTATTGAAATCTGAGGATGCGAAGGACTCTAGGATTGAAGCATGAGCGAAGTGAGGTAATAAAATAAATGTTTGTGTGCATAAGTTGTTTTTTTAAGACAACTGAATAGTACTAAATCTACAGAACAGATCGTCTCTCCGATACTTTTTGTTCTTTAGTCTCGACCGCCTAGTAATTTTACTTGGTACAGTGCCCTGTACGCTAAAAACAGTAGTATTTTTTTTAGTCACACTTCTGCTTTGATGTTGACACTGCGGTGGTACTACTAAGACGGAATCTTACTAAAGATACACCTACCACCTGGTATAATAATATGTAAAGTCTAATTTCAATGTTATATGCTAATAAGACCTATAGAAAATTACATAAACCAAGATCACAATTTAATGACAGAAAAAAATATAGTTATATGCGGGATGCGAACCCGCGTCTATCTACCCATATAGCCGGGGTATGCTCTGACCGCTTGAGCTAACATGACAAATTTAGTAAAAAAATCTCACGTGAATTTTTAATTTTGTAGTGTAATCCGCAGAGCAGGCGTTATTGCAAACATAACAATATTAAAATAAACCTAGCTGATTCACATTCCAATCCGATTCCAGCACAATTGTAACATTATTTGGCCAATAAGGGCCCTATTAACAGCACAATGGTCTGACCCACTGCGGTTGACACAAGATGTCTTTGTCGGCACTGACAAGTAACCATTTGTACAAAAACCGATTGGCGAAATAGCCTGAACGTATATTGACAAAAGGGAGCGGTTTTCGTATCGGGGAGAAAGCCTTTTGACATCGTATAAATATAAAATGACCGATTTCAAGAGCAATTCTATGTATTGGTGCGACACTCCGCAGTTTTCTGGTGTCTATTTTACATTACTTACTTATTTTTTTGTAACTGATGATATGTTACCTGTGGTCGAAGATTGTAAGTAGGTTTGTTTTGAATTGGAACTGACTGGCTCTTAAAAACAGCTACTAGAACACACCGCTTAGTGCTTGGTGACTGATTTTCTACTTCAGGATAGTCTAGGTACTCCAAGCGAGCATACAAAAAGCTCCATCTTTTTATTTACGTTAGTCATAATCTTCATGCCCTTAACCCACACGTGTGGACATCGGTACCACATAAACTAAGGTACAAAACCGAAATATAAAATAGTAAGTTTCCTTTAACACAAGGGCAAGTTTTCGAAACGTTTTGGCTTCGGTTTTATGGCCTACCTGAAGGCAACCCTCGTTGGAAAATTTACCGCAACATCTACTTAAGGTTCGTGTGCCCGTAGTGCATTCCATGCAAATGTAGTTTGGTCATATTTTTAATATTCGGTAAAATTTTGCGTACTTTTATTTGAGGCTATCTATGAATGCATAGTATCCATGCTTCTAGTTTGCCAGTTTACCGTAAAAGTATATATTTTCATAATTATTCATAAAATTATATAGTTTGAGAATTCTTATTTTAACTTTTAAAGTTAAAATAAATGATAAAACTGAAATGGAATGGGCAAATTAACCTAGCAAAGGCTAGCTTTAAAACATGACGATACTACATTTACTTGTATTAGTGGAAGATAACTCCAACTCAGCAAGAAATACACTCTTAAGTAAATGGATTAGTTTACAAAATTACAAATATACGATAGGAAAAATTTAAGTCATGTGCGGAAAAAAAATTTTCCTATCGTATATTAGTAATTTTGTAATGTAATCCGCTTAGCAGGCGTTATTGCAATCATAACAATATAAAAAAATGGATTAGTTGTTTTCCGATCAATATAATCTGGAGGGCGAGTAGGTACTTCAGTTCAGTAACTCCTTGATCCCTTCAGGCCCAACGTAACTTCGGTTAATTGAGTTTCAAATAGAGCTATGATACGCTTTCCGTTTCAGATATTGTGGATGTGTAAAATTACGTTTACTGAGTTATTGAACACATATAATATGAGTTGATGTAGACAGACATATAGACATTAATGTTGTGCCTTAAGGTTGAACTTGCCGTACAGTTCTCCATACAAACGCCGTATATAGCGTGATCACTCCCTTATTTGAGATTTTAGGTATAGAATTAAGCATAATATTGATTGAACTCGTCATAATCTAGGTTTGTATCGTAACGAAATTTGAAAAAGATAATTAAGTTGAAAGTTATGAGCCTTGAAAACTTTATATGAAAATGTTTCGAGGGTCATAACTCTCAACTTAATTATCTTTTAAAAATTTCGTTACGATACAATCCTAGATAATGACGAGATCAATCGATATCATGCTTTGTTTTGGACCTAAATCATCAAATAAGGGAGTGATCACGCTACGTTGGTATCGAGAACTGACCGGCCAGTTCACCCTTAAAGGCAGGAATATGACTGATCAATGATAATGGACCTTATAGGGAGTATGGGGGGCTAGTCTATTGCCATCTACCAACAGGCAATGTTGCAGACTCAGGACTGCTTCTGAAAATTTCTTTGTCAGATAACTCCCAATGACTGGCCGACTCACGGATTGTACTCAGGACCTCGAGATGCGGAAGTTACGCTGTAATCTACTCAACCAACGAAGTTGTCTTCTTCAATTATCAATTCATATTATTGAAGTACATGTAATATAACAGCTTAATACTGCCACTGCGGTCTGCGCCAGATTTAGTAAACTGTGAATGAAGTTTCGTCGAGGCCACGAGACTAATCTTGTCCATGACGTAGGCACTCCAGCGGCACGAGTGCTCTCTATTCCGGGATAGCCAGACGCCCGACGAGAATAGGGTTGCCTTGTTAACTCTCACTCTAGTTATTTATGAAATAATTGTAGAGATTTGGGGTAGGTTCACGCTACAAATACATTTGATTAAAAATATTGTTCTGTCTATCATCATCTTTAAGGACTTGTATTTGATATTGGTTTTCGACAGCTTTGACGTATTCTAAACGACAGACAATTTTGGTTACTAAAAGGTCCGGCGGGATTCAACCCCTAACCCCAGAATATCGTTGCAAAAGATTATAATAATAATGCTTCAGGCATTACCAATTATCTCATGGAAGCCACCCGGCTATCTTTGAAGCAATCCAGTGTTGTATTTGACTTGATGATTTGAATTTAATCCCGAGAAAATAAACATATATTTACAAATTTTATTGTATTCCTAGTTGGCTACATCGATTTACAGAGAGTTGTATCTAAAATTATCTAAAATAGAATGTCATCAATATCAAAAAAAGAACATGGCATGCTTTAAACCTAGAAAAAAATATAAAAGTTCCATATTATTCTGCAAGCTTGAAAGGAAGCAATATAGGAAACATGTTCCTGATGGTAACCCTAATTGGGATAATGTACGATTTATTTGCACAGTGCGTATCGATGAAAACTATATTTACAAGTAGTGAAATATGGGAGAGAGTGTGTGGGCGGTGCGGTGGTTATACCGGAATTGATGGAACAGATGGAAATATTTTGGGATAATTTTGTTGAACCGAATTGTATCATCAAATCATATAGGGCAATTGCTATATGTTTTGAAAACGTTTTGAAGCAGTGATGGCTCAGTGGCATTGGCTATGGACTGCCGTGCAGCAAGTCCATGGTTCGAATCTCGCCACGGGCTTGAGCTTCACCGCATGGTGGAAGGACATTTTGCGAATGCCTGCTTGGCTAGCGACCACCCTCAAGTAGAAAATCTGTCGTCAAAAACATACCTAAAACGGTGTGTTCAGGCAGCAGTCCTTGAGAGCCAGTAAAATTGCAGACGCATGAGACCTAACAACTGTACGTCTCAGTGTGACGGGCACAGTACAATTCGTGTTATAGGAATGCATCTGTTATAGGCAGAGGTTGGCAACTTAACATCAGGTGGGCTTGTTCCGTCAAAACAGCATAAAAAAAAACAATTTTCTTATCAGCGCATTGAGTTTTTAGGTTTCCAAGTTTGCTTCCAATGTGAACTATATTTCTTGCTTTTGTCACAGAACAAGACAATGACTTTATCACTGGTGGGCACCAGTGTTAAGCGGCAACCTCTGACCGTAGCAGATGCACCATGAGACATAAAGTTGTTAAATCTCATGTGCCTGTAATTTTGCTTGTACCTTTGAACTGAAACACAGTATACTCGTAGCGATCATAACTGCTTGATGGTGGACTGAACTGGGTGGACAAATAGGTACGATGGAAGTAACTCCCCGGACGAACTCGTTCATATAGAGTTCTACTGCTACTAGATCTCGCATCTTTGTACTATTATATTTCGACTAGGGGTAACAAGTTGTCGATCTCTAAACCATACATAGTAAATAATATTTTTTAGCCATTAATTTCCTCGTTCTTTCTAGTATCCATCCAAATTATGTTCTATATGTACTAAAATAACGTTTAATAACAGAAAATCAACAACTATTTATGTCAGTGACTGTCAACAAACACGACACAGAGTCAATCGTATTTAATAATAGTAGCAAAATATTTCAATATATTCTGTAAAACTGTAGTATTATAGGAAGTAAACGCATACTTCACTCAAAGAAGATAACAAGGTTGTTAACAGATATAAACTAGAATTACTGGCTCTCAAAGACAGCTGCAGGAACACACCGTTAGGTGCTTGGCGACAGATTTTCTACTTGAGCGTGGGCATTCGCAAAATGCCGTTCCACCATGCGGTGACGCTCAAGCCCGTGGCGGGATTCGAACCATGGACCTGCTGCGCGGCAGTCCATAGCCAATGCCACTGAGCCATCACGTCTTCTATTTTGTTTCGACTGTACCTCTGATTTTTTCGGATTATTGATTTACACGCCACAGAGAAAAATATGTCTGATTTCGTCATAGTCGTTTGTTTGAGAAGTTAATTCGACATAAATTTTGAACTATTGTCCATTCGTCTCTTTAAAGACAAGGTTTTAAATATTTGAATATATGACGAATTACAGAAATGACTGCATAGTATCAACTATTAGTTCACCTGCCATAATTTAATCACGACTTATCTAGTTCGTAGTTTCTTCAACTAGACCAATGTAATTTACGCCTAATTGGTCGACTAATGATGCCTAACCTACCAATTAACTAATGTTTCGATATCGATATACACCGCGCCCAAGTTTGATTAATAGTTTGTATCGATTGTGTTTTACTTCTCAAAATATAGAACCTCTTATTTTTTACAGTAAGGGTAAATTTATACAGTGCAGGGTAAATCACTTTAAACCACTATGTTGTGGCCAATGGTATGATATGATCCTACAGCTTTCAATACGTAATTATTTCTTAGATAATATGTGATTACTAGACAGCGCGTCGACTGGCGATGATCTACTGAATTCTAGGCAATTTCTACTAACGTTTCATATTTTAAAAATACATCTTCTTTAACAAACAATAATGAAAACGTTGACCAAACCTATTCTATTCGTATATATATATGCTAATTAACCTTAATTGATAACTATTACTAGAAGCAGTTGTTTGGATTAGGTAAGTTTAACGTTTGATAGTGTAAAAAGGATAATTTTAAGTCTCTCTTGTGTAGTCAACAAAATATTGCAACTGGATAAAACAGGAATATGTAAAATTCAGTACAATTAGACAAACATATGAGAATGTATCGATAAAATCATTGAACTGGCCTAGGATATCGTATTTACACAATAATTGCTAGGTAATGTTTGGTAAATTCATCATTCAATAATTATCCGTGAAATTCGTAAACGCAGGAAAATTGAAATGCAAGAACTAGTTCAGTATTGCAACACTGCAAATATTTGAACTAGTTGCGCCGGCGCGGCGCACGGCGCCAGAGAGAGCACGAATTTGAAGTGTAGTAGATCTCTATAATCGTCTCTATGAACGAACAAGAATTTCATACCTCATCGATAATATAATCATTGAAAAAATTTTGATAATCCCTTGTCAAATTTTGAAAATAATAAAGAAAAATAACAATAAAAACCGACTTCAAACAGAAAATATTCTAAAACCAAAAATCAATTAACCAAACTATCGTATACATTTTTTTGTTAATTTTAGATCGATACGTGGTAAATGAAAATATCATCACTGTAGTCGAAGCTAATTAAATACGCAATATTATGGATAAAACAATTACTAATCGTCAGATCCCAATGAGATTTAAAGGGAACACAAAAAAAAATACAGCTGCATGACAACCTACTCCTTTTTTTTAGGCCGTTAAAAAGTACCATGAATAAGGTCGGGGTTATGGCCGAAGACCCAACAGTTTTACTCCTGACTTGGTCTAAAAAACTTGATGGTTCCTTTAGCTGAATTTACTGAGGCGTAGTCCTCGTGACGAACTAATGAAGGATTCTCCTAGGACGTTGTTTTCTAAGTTTTTGCGCAACTAAGAGCAAACAAATATTGACCAGTACTATTTCTCAACACAGCAATATTTGCACACTACTTCTTATAGGCAGAACTTCTGAAACTCAGGAAGACAGAACCTTGCTAAAGAGACCTGGCACCTGGCAATAAATATGGTATCCATCTAGCACAATGTTTCCCTAATTTTCATTTAAGATGTTTGGTATTGGAAATGGCAAAACTTTTGAATTCCAAAATTTTCTAAAGATTTGGCAAAATTTTCCGATTCTGCTGGTTGGTCACTGCCTCGTCAGACTTTATCATGAGACGCTTAATATTGATGTTATCTTCAGTCGTTGCTTTTGAATTACGTTCTTGACGCGGATCATCAGGGAGATTGATACGGCCACGCTTAAATTCTTTAAAGTATCTATAGATGGTGGCAAACTCACAAGTTCTAAACACTTCCAGTCTCACCCTTATATACAAAAGAAAATTCTTAGCGTACTAAAACAAAATATATAGATATTTTTAATATATAATAGTTATTAGTACAAACAATAGTAACGTAGTTTTTCAGAAGATCTGCTGATTATTAGAACAAACATTGATAAAATCAAAATTAAGTTTATTCTTTGATTGGCTTGAATTTCTTGTGAATGCAACTGTGTATCTCAATAGAGTTTGATTGCACCCATTGCATTTGATTACGATGGAATGCTACAGAATCGTGTAGTTTAATGGTCATAACTGGTGCTGCGCATCTTTTGCAACGGATCTCTCAGGCACCAAGTGGCTCATTGTGAAATCCTCTTTGATTTACGCTACAATTAATTATTCCTAGTATTTGAAACCTCTGTTATTCATTAGTCTTTGGCATGTTTGTAATAGTATTCAGTCAATTCTAATCTGCTTTAGTAATTACTAGCAAATCTACATGAATAAAATCTGTATTCGGATTCATGTTATAGGGTTTCAGTCTTTGTCAAGTTTTGTGATAATGTTTATTAAAACCTAGTTAACCTAAACTATGTAGAATAATATATTACATCTACAAAAAAATCTGTATCTCCATACGGATCATAAGTATCAGTAGTTTCTTAGTCGTTTGACTTGTAAATGCTACCAGAATTATAAATATATAAATGACAGCAATTTTCTTAAATTACATAAACCAATCTAGCAAATCACGTCACTTTATATCAACCCTGGCACAAATATCATTGAAATTCGAGCCGTTCTACAAAGTCTATTTTTCTACATCATTCGAGGCAGTTTTACTTTGATTCGTGAGTTGTATCTTGGGTACAGTTACTGGAGTTTAGTCTTTATAATGACATTAGGTCGCGTGTTGTGGCTGCCGTGACACAGTGAGTCTGTGATGAAATTGAAGACTCAGTTCAACTGTGGCTTTAGTTGGTTATGTTTACGTTTTATTGGAGAGCTCCCGATCTCAGAACAGTGTTTAGAAATATAACAACTACATAGTGTGTACATTTACGAATTTTGATGCATGGTGGTAGGGCATTTTGTGAATGCCCGCCTGGCTAGCTACCACCCTCAAGTAGGAAATCTGTCACCAAGCACCTAACAGTGTGTTCCGGCAGCTGTCCTTGAGAGCCAGTACTTCTAAGTTAGCCTGAACAACATCTTCGACCACATCATCACTTACCATCAGGTGAGATAGTAGTCAAAGCCTAACATATCAGACATAAAAAAAAATGTAAAGAAGCGTAATTTTCATACAGTTGCCGCATTGATTTCGGACTCGTCAAGTTTACTAATAACTAAACAAGCACAATCTTCCAATTTCAATTGAATTGGCGCTTAGAAATCATCACATCCGACTGGTCGCGTCAAAGTAATGGTGTTCAGCCGCACGGTACACTATTTAAACTACGCCCGCCCCGGTAAGGTTTGCGTTCTGCTGTTTTTGAGCTTGACTAATATTTCTTTACATATTTATTCGTTAGTCATTACAACTTAGCTCAGAGCTTGTTCAGAGTTGGTGAAACAAGTGGATGCTACATATTAGTTTGGCAGCTATTTGAAGTCATCGCTTCCCAAGTTGCTTCGTGATACGTTGTATGTCATCGTTTTTCAGTATCCTAAACAACTTTGCAGGTCTATAGTCTGGAGGAATGTAATACACCCACTAGCATTTAGCAGCGTGCTGGCTGCAAGCCCTCGTGAGTTTGCAGTGCTGTTTAGTTGGGCAATTTAAGTATAATACAAATTGAACTTATAGAAAAAGGGGAGAAACGGCACACATACCTCGAACGTGGCAATGTTCAACGTTAAATCAGTCTCCACATTATATGGTCATGATATTAGAGCGTATAACCCTATCATACTTTTATAAATAGGTGATAATAATGTAATAAATAACTAGTAGAAAAATCATGCTCTAAAGTAGCCCAAAAAAATATCATACTAAAGTCGACACGTATATGTTCCTCGCTTTTAAAGCAGTATTAATCAATAACACAGACCGCAGACCTTTTATACCAAAAACCTCTGTGTGTAACTTTTCGAATAACATTTATTATTCAGTATCACTGAATCATAAGCTTTTTGTTCCCATTAATTACTCTCCGGAAAACAATCGAACTCAATTACAGTTCCAAACTCGGGACACAGTCGAACACAAACAACAATTTAACAAGCTCTCCCTCACTCTTAAAGCAAAATTAATTATACCTAGTTGAGCAACTTGGACTGTTCGCGACAAACAGCTAGTGAACTTATGTGACGAGCTTCAAAGAGAAATTGCTGTTGAAATTGTTTTCACGGCTCTATGCGTCGCACTGACTGCTAAAATGAGCTACGATATTGGGGCAGCCGGTAGGATACACCATTTTCTACTTTTAGAACTATGAACGAACTTTAAGGCAAAAATTGCTTTTGCGTGTATCACTGACATATTTTATTACTTAGAACTTATATCAACACACCATTAATGAATACCCGAAACTATAAGACACTGGTATCTGAAAATCTTGTTTACATTTAATAAATTATGCTATATTTAGGGCACTTTTAAGACCCAAATTAGCAACTTATTGTCGGCCAGTACGAAAATCAAACCAATTGTCGTTGAAATAAAGCTCATATCAGCGCACGCTGCAATGTGACAGTTACGGTAATCGCTCCATCGGAAATTGAAGAATTTTTATATAAATAATATTTTTACTTGGACTCGACTCTTTGATTTTAAAATCGTAAGTACATAGATTAAATCAATTAAGTTTATCTATCGACTGGCATAGTTTTGGAGAAAATTGACAATATATTTTAGGAGAAGGTACTAATTTTGTTCCGTAAACTACAATTCGAAGTTTTGTTAGGTTGTAAACACATGTTTTATCCGAGAAGTTTTGGCGCTACAAAAAACGTATACGTGGAAAATGTAGTCAAGGATCTGACGATTTGAAGCATAATTTATTCGAACTTTTATTAAATTCGTGAAATCAAATAGAGATAGCTTTTAATGTTAGGTTTGTTTCTATTTAGCTTAATAGATGAGGTATGAGAGATCATCAAAGATCAGTCAGTGTTTTAAGGATAACTTGTTCTAATGTTGAAGATTTTGCGAAGGAATTCTTATAAGCAACTCATACTTTTATATTGCGTCTCAATACGCATCTAAGTATGAATAAACTACCGTTACAAATTTTTAAATCATACCTGACACAAACATACTTCGTTTAAACAAAAATGCGTCATGATAACTAGTTATAAAGTATTCAATTGAATGGCCCGTAATAATAATCGCTGAGATAGCGCAGGTGCTTTTAAGTAGGACGTCCCAGTTACGCGTTATGTAACTGATGGCAATGTGACATGGTTCAATTAAATACGACGTTCACACAGGTAGACATTGAGACGTGTTCAGTTGGGACCTTGTCGGTGTAAGCTTCGCTTCAGATGATTGACACGCGTTAAATTGATATAGAGAGAAATTGAAAAGCGTTCGTCTAGCTAGATGTAATTGACAATTTGTATTGCGGTGAAATGACATTTCAATTCTGTACAAGCGTTTGATAATATTGAATTATTTTAGGGACAAACCTTGACATCAAAGGTTTGAATTTATAATTTGATCTCAAATCGGCCATGACCCAATGAGAATTTTAAATTATGTTAACATATTTAATGCGTGCTTAAAATTTAATTGTTTTTTTGATACGGTATTAATAATAGGCACTTTATTTGTTTGGAACTCGTCGTTGACGAAATGCATCTGTTATAGGCAGAGGTTAATCCACTTAACATTAGATTGGCCTAAGGTTTGTTGCATTTGTGGTGTAAAAAACTGAAAACAAAAAGGAGTTTTCTTCTGGCACTTTCCATAGCACACGACTTTGAGATAGATAAGATGCGGTATCATTATCATACGTTACGATTGTGTCAGACGTGACATGCGTTATCGAACAGAGGATCGAGATGAGTGCGTCTTTGTTACTGGAATTACGGTTACCTACACACTTCTCTGAAGATTGACAATGTACCTAAATAAGTAGGTGTTTGTATCATCGAAATACCAAGTATTTTTTCGTCAAAGAACTATAGCAGGCTTCAGCAAAAAGTAAGAATAGTAATTCGTACTATTTGGATGTATGAGATTAAAGATACAAGTATAAATTCATTGAAAAAATAAAAAACCCGATTTTATTATTTATTTTCGTTAAACGTTTTATCTTTCTATTTAAATTAAAACTGTAAGTTATATATATTTATGGAATCGTTTTTCAAAGCCCTTCATTTTGACACATCACTCGATGGATTTGGAAGAAAAAAAATATTTTTTTCTACAACATGGCGTCTAAAATCCGCCAGTTCTTTTTTTATATAATTTTTTTGTGCTATTAACAATATCTCATACATTAAAATAGCTTAAGTCGTTTAGAAGTTATGGTGGAATAAAGAAACTCACAAATATACATACATACATTCATACATGAACCCTGGAAACATAACACTCCTTTTTTGGACTCGTGTAAAAAGAATCTATTTACTACTTGTCTATTATAGAACTTGTAAAAATTATTCCAAGAAAATAATGTCCAATAGATGATGTAGGAACATACTCGATCATTCCATTACGATCTCTTATCGATAACATAAGGTTGAACTGGCCGTACGGTTCTCCATACAAACGCCGTAGGGTGATCACTCCCTTATTTGAGATTTTAGATATAAAACTAAGCATAATATCGATTGAACTCTTCATTATCTAGGTTTGTATCGTAACGAAATTTTAAAAAGGTAATTAAGTTAAAAGTTATGAGCTTTGAAAACTTTATATGAAGATGTTTCGAGGCTCTTAACTCTCAACTTAATTATCTTTTTAAAATTTCGTTACGATACAAACCTAGATAATAAGGAGTGCAATCGATATCACGCCTTGTTTTGGAAATAAATCCTAAAATAAGGGAGTGATCACCCTACGATGTTTGTATGGAGAACTGACCGGCTAGTTCACCCTTAAGGCATGCAATTTATAGCCAATATATCATATTATTACAAAAGATTTGTGCTTACTGTTTCTTCTCTTAACTGTTATCACGTATCATGTCATGTATGTATATTCCGCTACATTCAGCTGAAAAAAAAAACATTTTCAGTTGAAGTGCCTTGAGCGTTGTGCAAAGAGTCCGCGTTGATTCCGAACACGCTTCACAAGCTTTCTTCGCCAGAGTTTGCATCTAATCACGAACTTCAAAAGAACCGAAAGACGCTCAGCATCTTGTGTATTCTTTGAACTAAAACACGACTTCAGACATGAAACAGTTTTTATTTGTTTGATGTAGCTGTATGAAGTTTAAGAGACCTAGTTAAATATCTATATGTTTTACGTCTGTTCGATTGACATTATGTAGTACTAGAAGATGCCCGTGGGGTGACGGGCTAGAATGTAACCCCCACATCTCTTCCCGTGTGTGTCGTAAGAGGCGATTAAGGGTAAAACACCGGAAGGGCAGCAGCGCCTACTGAGGAACTGATATCTTAAACTGCGATTTTCAAGCCGCCTGCCAAGCGTGGAGATTATGGCAAACCCCCCCTTAATGGGGGAGGCTGTGTTCAGCAGTGGACAGTCTGGCTGATACAGATACAGACAGTACTCACACTGCATCTAGCTATATTGCCGTTGACAATTTACGAGTAATCCGTAAGACGTCATTATAAAATACATAACCTCTAGTGTTGCGGATGTTCGTGGGCGACGGTCACTTACCACCAGGTGAGCTGCCTGATCGTTTGCCCGCCTATCTCGTAAAAAAATAACTTTGAGTAAGAAATGCATGCATGGCCAAGCATCAAATGCTGATATTGTTCTCTAAAAGAAAGGGTTAAGCCAACAATATCAACATTCGAACTCTTAGTCAAAGAGATACCATGTAATAGGAGGCGAGTAGTAGTTATATAGTAAGAAAAAATTAATCAATGTAGCGGCTATCAATGGCGTAGAAATCATGTTATTAATTCATTGAACAGCTGATGTTTAAATGACCAATGGCTTACTGAACTCATTCTCGAGTCGAAGGCTGTTGTAAATTGAATTTCATATTTTCTATCGCTACCTACAAGGTTACAGTAGTATTTATTATTTTCCCACTTATTGTGACATAATCTAAACATTTAAAAATGGACCTTATTATTTGATCTACCTAAAGAAATCTTGAGAAATTGTGTTACACAACATAACATAATACCCTACGAATAAATATTTGAAGAAATGTAGCTCAAAAACAGCAGAACTCAAACCTTACCGTGGCGGGCGTGGTTTAAAAAGTTGCGCCGCACGGTATACTTTTTAAACCACGCCCGCCACGGTAAGATTTTAACAAGAACATTATCTAGAAGAAAATCTGTCGCCAAGCACCAAACGATGTGCAGCTGTTGTTGCAAGCCAGTATTTCTAGGTTAGCCTGAACAACATTTTTGATCTCATCCGGTCAGATAGTGGTCAAAGGCTAGCCGATCAGCTAAAAATAAAAAATAAGACTGACGCGACCAATCGGATGCGATCATTTCTAACTACAATTGAATTTGGGTGATTGTGTTTGTTTTGTTGATTGTGAACTTGATGCGTCCGAAATCAAAGGGGTAACTGTATGCGAGTTACACTTCTTACACAACCGCCCAAAAAACGGAGTGTGTTTTCAGGGTTCATGTATGTATGTTTGTGAATTTCTTTATCACACCGTAAATTATAAACGGCTTAACCGATTTTAATGTCTGAGATATATTTTGATTAGTCTTGATAGCGCAAGTGACACTAGGTCATTAAAAAAGTGGCGGATTTCAGGCGACAAATATTGAAAGAAAAAAAAATGTTCCTGTAATCCCATTGAGTGGATTATCAAAATGGAAAGCTTTAAAAAACAATTCCATAAATATATATAACTTGCAGTTTTAATATCAACGGAAGGATAAAAAGCTTCACGTTCACAGGGTTTTTTACTTTTTAATTTATTTATACAATATATTCGTAGACAATACCTATATAATATAGACTCGCACGTCTGAAGATGCAACGCAGTGTAGGATTAAGAATCTGCTAAGTCAGTCAAGACCCTTTGGCACTACGTATAGAGATGTTGGATCACTCTGCATCTTCTACCGCATCTATCACGGGGAGTGTTCTGAGGAACTGTTCGATTTACTACCTGCAGCTCAATTTCGCCATCGGACGTCCCGACAAAGCATGATGTCTCATCAATTTTATTTCGACGTCTGGAAGTCCACAACTTTGCGATTTTCACGGCATTTTCTACCTCGCACTGCCACAATGTGGAACCAGCTGCCAGGTGCAGTATTTCGGAACGGATACGACTTAGGGGCCTTCAAGAAGCGAGCATATTCCCTCCTCAAAGGCCTTCAAGAAGAGAGCATATTCCCTCCTCAAAGGCCGGCATCGCATCCTCGATACCTCTGGTGTTGCGGATGTTCGTGGGCGACGGTGATCACTTACCACCAGGTAAGCCATCTGCTCGTTTGCCCTACTATCCCATAAAAAAAAAAATCTAATGTAATGTAAGTACTCACATATGGCCAGTATTTATGTTTTTTTTTTAAATTAGGTTCGGTTTACATTTGGCAAGTCTGGTATTATGTCTTATGATTGAAATCCGAGTGTGAGTATCGATACTTAGTGATATAGGGTTTGCCCGTTTCTATTTTAGCCGTAATATAACTGTAAGTAATGCGACTATTTCCTCGATTATATTTATAACGTCGTCGTGTGAAAGTTTCGTTATATTACATGATTGGAGTTTTATTTGAGATAGAAAAGCTTGCCTCGTTCGGCTTGAAGCGATCACTAAAGATAATCAATTTTGTTGAAATAATACAACATATAACATAGTGTGTTAAGGGCGGTAAGTAAGGAATTACGATCGAGGCTCTAGTAGGCTTTCTGAATCGAGGTTCGTAATTCCTGTACCGCCCGTGAAACTTAGAATGTTTTTCATCACATTTGCGAGTAAATAAATATGAATTATAGCTTCAATACTCAAGTCATCACAACTATTGTTACGAAATACGTGAACTTTTTTTTTAACGGATGTCGGTGTTTTTTCCCACACCACAGATTATACAAATGTTTCGTTCAGAAACTTTAAAGGCAAATACTTACGTAGGTACATACAGCCATGACGGAGAGTAAAAAATATAAAATAATTACGACGTATTGATACAAAAAAAAACTAGTAAAATCGTTTTTTTTCGTCGATTATTAAGAAAATTAGCTGAGCATTTAAGTAACATGTAGCGAGATTGCAATGAAATTCCTGTTTAGATATAGCATTTTAAAACATTTTTTCAATTGCGTGTAAATCTTGAACTTGTATAACGTGTGCTGTGCTGTAAATAAAAAAATAAAACTTACCGACCTTGGGTTTCATGACAAAAAGAAAGCTCGAGGGTTGTATATGGGGCATCACAGCCAAGTTAACCTGTATGTTTAGATACTGTTTACGTGCAAGTGTGATGAAAACTGTATTACTTTATTAACATTCTTCGGTTTATACACTTGCCCTAGGAATATAGATCATCCGTAAGATGTGATAATGCTTCATAATGGTATTATTAGATTTCCATCTATGCTATCAGTTTATGGCTGCTCAAGAAATGCCGTCCTACACTGCGTTGAATATATATGCAAATTATCATAAAAATAGCCGGCCGGCACGCCAAACGATTAGGAGTAAATACCGACCAACGTAATTTCGACTTACGTATTCGTATTTGCATAGGACTGACAGGACCCTCGACTTTTCAGCTAGAGGGAATCTTTGTTCTCGTGTCCTCCGCAAACACTGACTATAGTGTACCTTCCCTATTGTTGTATATACTTATATATAATTCTAGAGACCCGCTGTACAATCTCGCGCACGATAGTATATTAATGACAATTGTGCCGTTCCTTTAATTGTCTTATTAAAAGACTTATATAGTATTTTATTATATAGTATCATCGTATTTTCGATGATTACATGTGCGATAGATAAAGTTAGTTTTAAAATGTATTAAATTTAGGCATCCACGACGCTTTTCTGCAGGTTAATTACACATTTTATTGCGATATGTCACGTTCAGCATAAATATGTTATGGAGCCACTGCGAGAAGAGAGATATATAAACCGACATACTTTATACTGATATTTACATTGAGACATAGTTGTTAAGTCTCATTGTGCCTGTCATTTCACTGGCTCTCAAGGACTACTGCCGGTACACACCGTTCGGTGCTTGGCGACAGATTATCTACTTGAGGGTGGTAGCTAGCCAGGCGGGCAATCGCAAAATGCCCTTCCACCATGCAAAATCTGTTTGCAAAATACGTATTTTTAATCCAAGCAAAGGTATGCTGCGACTTTGATATAACCATTTCATTGTTAAACTAAGTTTGTGTGTATGCCGCGAGGATGTGTTCGTTAGCTATTCCACGGAACTAAACTGGTGCAATTTGGCAATAAGACATCCTGTCGCCTGGGAGATAAGGCACTTTCCACCATAATTAAAGATAAGGCAGTATTATTATTGTTGTAAACTAAACTTAGGCAGCTACTTTGATAAAAAAATATACCATCTCACGTAAGTGTAAATTGAAAATCAGAACACGAACTGAATATAAAATGTAAACCGAGTGTGCATCGCCTCAATCCGAGTTAACGAAATGGACATTCACCGGGTGCTGGTCATAATCCAATACAAACCGAGCGTGATGGCGTTTTAATTACACCAATTACCCATCGCGATCCATTTTGGCGCTTTTCATTTGGAACTGGACCACATGAACCACATTTTAGATTTCAGACACACGAAAACGATTATTAGGACTGCGGTAGCATATACTAAGGTTAATGTATTAAGTTCGTTCGTCTTATATAAGAGCACAAAAGTATTATGAAAGTGTGGGTACCTATTTAACGTGTTAATAAAACATATATTGAAATCAGCAAATATAAAAAATAAAACTACCCATTTTTTACATCACCGTGTTTATTTTTTTACTAATCCGAGAGCTAAAAGAGATTTATTTTTTTATTCAGTTCGGAATTTGAGCCCAACTTGCACCGTAGTGCAAGCCATACCAAGGATCCTTTAGCTCTTTTTTATTTATAGTTTTCCTTATACTTTTCTATAAATACAATGGGCGACGCTTGTGTGTGTAACAGTTTTTCAATAGACAAAAAGAATTACATCTACGAGTGTCCCTTTAACTTAATATTTTATTTTTATTATTTCGATAAGGATATCTGCCATTATAGATTATATTTTGAGTAGTACCTAGTCATAGGAGTTATAAACATCGTATACATATATATCGTACCGTTTGCTGCGGGATTCTAAAAAGTATGCATCTTACCTTTTCTAGTACCGTCATAAATAAAACCTTACATAGATATTTAGAAATCTAATCAATCTCATTTGTTATGAAACTATCATTCATTTAAAGTTAACTACATAAACAATATTTACGTTGCGTTTTGCTATCTAACGCTATAACTTTCTTATTCATGTTACCCTGATCTGCGCGAATTTACCGTCACATTTTCACACTAAAAAATACATGTTGAAGTGAAGTGCCTGATGCAGTCACGCTGGTAGCGTAGGTGTGCTCGGAGATTTATGTATGGTTATGATTCTGAATGATCTAAATTCTAATTGGAATGGCGCAGTGAACTGAAAACATTTTAACCTCGAATCTTTTTCTAGGCATCAACACTAAAAACCAATTATGTGATTGAATACCTATCTAGAATGCGTATGAATATACGTTCAGATTTATGATAATGGATTGAATTTAGCATTCAAGATATTTACGATTATGGACCTTTATAAACATATATTTTTATGTTCGCAATAATTTTAAGGCAACTTGTCAATTACTCGAAATAATTATATTCGTATGTTCTTTAAGAGCCATTTCACAAAATCACGCTACTGAAGTTTAGGTAAATGCCAGCGCATCGCATACACAAGCGAAAGAAGTGACGACGGAATAGCGTGACTGTGAGTAACATATTTTGATACTAGCACTCATTATTAAAAAAAATTAAGTTGCGAATTTAAAAATTGTGTGATTGGCATGAGTAAATAGTCAATTTCTTGTCGATTACTTGCTAATGTTATAGAAAAGAAGTAGGCATGTACATTAAATAGTCAACCTACATCGTGAATCGTATATTTACATTTCATCTTTGATGAATAAAAAATAGATATGTTTGAATCATTTATTGTAACAATAAACTTAAATAATTATACGGATTAAAATTATATAAATATTTGACGTAACGGCATTGATTAAGAGCTGCGGACTAAAAGCTCTTTCTTTTAAATTTTCCAAAAATTGCTATTTTCCTCGTTCACACTCTACACAGTATCTATATCCAGTCGTTAACACTGTCTGCCATAATGACCATGCATAGGATTGAGGTTTATTTTTCTGTGCATCCGGAAAACAACTCAGTACCAACCACAAACGTCCATGACGTTTTTGGTTTTCCATTACTTAAACATGTCACCCTCATATTCCCATACCACAATATTTCACCTATACCTTTAAAAAAATAACATTTTCATCCATTTAGTTTGAGTAGACCAAACAGCGAAATGTAAATATATATTTACAGATTTTGAGGTTTTTTGGTTTTTAAATCGAATATCTTTGATGCAATCTATAATCAACAAATATACTTCTTGGTACCAATTCAATCCTCACTATATACTCTTATGCTCACTATTTCCTCTATGAAAAATAAATGATAATACACCGTTTTATAGAAAAAAATACTAGAAATGGGGTTTGAACACACGACAAAAATGGTGGGTAATAGTAATTTAATTGCTATTTTTATTTTTTCGTAACTAGGCTCACCTAGAACTTCGATTCTTCTTTTAATATGATAATTTACTATTGTTCTTTAGCCATGAATTGTTACAGATTTTTACGCCAAATGTTTTAAAGTAACAAGATTAAAACAACCCAATTGTTTTAAGAACTTTGGCGGGAAAGCTGTATTGGAGAGCAATATTTTTTTCTGAAAAACTATACCACCTACGGCTTTGGTCCTTCTTTAATATTATTATTTACATATAATTTATACACTTGTATTATTTCAGATTTTTTGGTTTAGAAGTTTAAAATTAGTTACGAGATTATTTAATACGCAAATTTGCATCGGTAAGTGTTTGCGTTGCAAAATGTATCGAGCGAAAAATGACTTATACATATGCGAAATTGCGTTTTTCTAGGTTTATAACTGTTGCCGTAGTTACGAGATTAATATGAAATGACGTAATATTTTGGGGCCAAAATGTAATTTGTGCTGGTTTCAGATTTCATCAAAATATTCAAAATACTTCCGTTATCTCAGAAAAGTATGGATTCTTTCTTGTATGGGCAAGGATGCATCCTTTTGAAAACCATTTGGATTATGAAAGTCGGACTTTTTTTTAATTTATTTTTTTATGTCTTTGTGATGGAACAAGCGCGAGGCCCACCTGATGTTAAGCGGTATCCTCTGCCTATAACAGATGCATTTCATCACAAGTGACGAACTGCACTGCGCCCACCACCTTGAGACATACCTGTTAAGTCTCATTTTTGCCTGTTATTTCACTGGCTCTCAAGGACTGCTGCCGGAACTCACTGTTAGGTGCTTAGCAACAGATTTTCTACTGGAGGGTGGTCGCTAGCCAGGCGGGCATTCGCAAAATGCCCTTCCACCATGCGGTGAAGCTCAAGCTCTGGGCGGGATTCGAACCATGGACCTGCTGCGCGGCAGTCCATAGCAAAATGCCACTGAGCCATCACTGCTTCAAAACTTAAACTGACGCAGAAAACACTTACGCAGATTTTATGGTAAATTTGTAAATACGACTATCGACCGCTAACTGGTATCCCGGTTTGTACAAATGATGGAAAAGCCGGGAGGCCGTTTTGTAAATGCAAATTAGGAAGGTAGTTTAATTTCCTGCTGAAGTTATCGCTGTGTTCACTTATAGACATTAACTGAATCCAAAAATATTGGAAATCAATTATTCGCCTGTCCTCTTATCTTTCTAAAACAAAAGTTATAGTGAGTTACTAATTTAAACTAGAATAATATAAAAACTAGTAGGCCAAAAAGAAGAAGTCAACCTTCTGAGGTTGTTAGCATTTTTCCAATAACGCTGTATAAGGCTGCATAATTGTGACGTTTCCTTTTTTTAACACAATGGATGAACAGAAACTAAAGATGTAGTTACTTAACAAGACAACAATAATTATATTATGGACAACAAAAATAAAGTATAGTTTGTTACTTAAAAAAATAAAGACATGATCAAAACTCTGTGGTCGCACTATAAACTTGCGTCTAAGCGTTCCGCGTACGAGACGTCAGAGCAAGGCAAAACGAACGCAGGTCCTACCTCGATGAGCGCTCGCGCGGTACTGATCGCCTCGCGCTTGTACATTTCAATTTATGAGCATTTCGAGTTATGTTAAATATTTTTTCTTGTCTAACAAAACAGAGTTAATAGCACAATTTATTAAAGATCAGATTAATTAAAGAAAGAACTTTCTTTTCACATAATATCTGTTTGGAATTACACTTTATTAAACGCAATATATCGTGGTAAACTGCTGATATAATTCGTGGAAATTGGCGCAAGATCTTTATATTTTTTCTACAATGACGATTAATTATCGATATTCTAGTACACTATGTGTCAACAGAATTATATGCCTGATGCACAGTTTTTTTTTTTAGTTAATTTGATGAATCTTTATACAAGAGATAGAACTCTGAAGTTGGCTATGTGTACTTTAATTCGTAAAACAAGGTGCGGGAGATTGGTCATTACACAATAATTAATGTTATGTTTGTAAATCTGGTACATTAACTGAAAAGAGAACAGATTATTCTATTTTTATCAATTATTAAACAACTTGTAGATATTTCCTATGATAGTAAATTAAGCGCTTAAAATCTTCGTATACCGCATTAAAATGTAAAATGCCTCTTAACGGTGGTAAGGTATTTAATTAACCTGATGTTGTCGTGTTATCGTTACTTGTATATCGGGCACTGTACTACTTGTATATTTATGTCGAAAAGGCCCGATGGTTAATTTTTTAATCGTAATATATATAATAATATAAATATATTACGATTAAAAATTATTTTTTCTAATGTATATTTTGTCTATTATAGCCCACAATGAATTTGGTCTATATAGCCAACGTGATAACAACAAAATCTTTTTAATCGTTGGACCTCTAGAACCACCAAAAAAGAGGATATTTAAAAATGTAAAAACTGTACATATAAATTTTTTTTTAAATCCCGTTATTAATAATGTTATGAGTAATTCTTGCGCATTTCGGAAGAAAATATTTACGTAAATTGTCACGTCGGGTGCGCGCTGAAATAATTTTGATTTCAACGGTAGTTTATTTGATTTTCAGTAGTCGCCGACAGCGAGCTTTTAAATTAGCAGCTTTTAAGTTTCCAGAAATGGTGCAAGTAGGCTAAGAGGCTGCGAGGCTTGGATAGATCATGTTAAATATAATAAAGAGGAAAGATTTGATTGTTTGTTTGCATTGAATAGGCTCTGAAACCACTGACCGATTACGATGAAATTTGGTATGGAAATAGTTTGAGACACGGGGAATGACATAGGATAGTTTTATCCAACTGCGCAAAAAGAGCTTAATGGTTTTGCGCGATAACCGATATACCCGCGGGCGGAGCCGCAGCCGGAAAGCTAGTTTTAAAAATTTTGAGTTTTTTTTAATGATATCTAATGACGATATGTTCTGGGTACCCTTCTAACAGTGAGCGTTGCTCTTCACTCCAAGAATTTAAATTAATGAAAACCAATGGTTTTGAGTCAGTAGTCAGTTTTGTCCGCAGCATTAATAATGTAGATAGAACACATTGAACTAAGGCAATGTTTCAACTAATAGAACTGTCGTAATAACAAGCCTACTCTTCACATTGACCTAGAATCCCTCGTCGCCGTCGACTCAGGAAATTGGATGCCGCTTCGCGTCCTCCAACAGCGCGTTCGCTGAATTGAGTTATTTCGCAATTTTCACCTGTATTACGTTAGGTAAACTGTTTTTTCAACGTTCACGCTTCAATGTGAAAGAGTTTACCCTCTTTTTATGAGTCTTAAGCTACTCCAATTGGCGCATGACCAATTGGAGTAACTCAATCAGATCATGAAAAATATGTTTTTTAAGCATATTTGAAAATAATTTGTACCTATTTATTTTGCTGTTGCATCTTAATTGACTTGCAGTGGTCAACTTCTTAGTTTTAAGAAATTGAAGCGACTTTACACTAATTCAAAACGGAAGTCATTAAACAAGGAGTTGTACTCGTCGTACTGTAACAGCCGACTCGTCCACTGCTGAACACAGCCTCCCCTATTAAGGGGGTATTTGCCATAATCCCCACGCTTGGCAGGCGGCTTGGGGATCGCAGTGTAAGTTGGCAGTTCTTTAGAAGGCGCTGCTGCCCACCTTCCAGTATTTTTCCCTTAGTCGCCTCTTACGACACCCACGGGATGATATGGGGAGGTGCAATTCTAACCCGGCACCCCACGGGGGCACTCGTCGTACCATTTCTCAATTCCAACATTGTACTTTTTTACAAATATAGTGAACAAAATGAAGCCATTACCTGGCTTCATTTGAATTTTAAGGTTTCTGAGATAAAGCACGTACTGCTAGTCTGCTATAGCGAGCATTTCCTAGTCGTTGGAAATAAAATAAAACCTCAATCTGTTCACATTTTTTTAACGATAAAGAAACTTGCTACAAACCGATTTCACGGTAATTTTATCAATTCCACCGGGTGGTTAACTCGAAATACCAAAATATATATAAAAAATTCGTGGTAATCCACTTGTTGAACAAAGCTTCAAATAAATATGAAGCAGTGATGGCTCAGTGGCATTGGCTATGGACTGCCGCGCAGCAAGTCCATGGTTCGAATCGCGCCGCGGGCTTGAGCTTCACCGCATGGTGGAAGGACATTTTGCGAATGCCCGCCTGGCTAGCGACCACCCTCAAGTAGAAAATCTGTCGCCAAGCACCTAACAGTGTGTTCCGGCAGCAGTCCTTGAGAGCCAGTAAAATACATGCACATGAGACCTAACAACTGTACGTCTCAGTGTGACGGGCACAATGCAATTCGTCGTTGACGAAATGCGTCTGTTATAGGCAGAGGTTAGTCCACTTACCATCAGGTGGGCCTCGGGCTTGTTCAGTCACAAAAAAAAACCTTTCCACCTAGTTTACGATCAAACGCTTAACAATTTGATATCAATAGAAATTAATAGTCAACTCGGTCTTTACTTATTTTTCTTTTTGATTAACGGTGAGCGAGTGTTTCTGACAAACTGTAAGTTTTTACAAAGAGCTCGTCGTGACCCTTACGGGTGGCGGACGTGATTGCGGTCAGCTCTGCCTCCGATGGGAAGTTTTGTTTCAAAGAATATTGAAACGTTCGATGGAGAATTGTTTGTTACGTAGCCTCGCAAACCGTAAAAAAGAAAACATCGTTTATTTTCCTGTATTTTGCTCAGCGTGCATACCGGTCTTAACCGGTTTTGTGGGAATTGACTTTACTTTTTGCTACTGGTTTAGTATATATATACTGATTGGTACCTTAAGTTACCTTTGTTGATCTGATTTGATGGACACCCATGCTTATTTATCACTTCATATATTAGTTTAGGTGTAATTGGACTTACAAAAAGAGGCCATCATGCCCGGATCTACGTTTTTTTTCGAACAGGGGCAGAAACTTGTTAGTGACTCTCTTTTCCGTTTGAGATAAATATTTGATAGTAGCGCCCCTCACTAGCGTTTGAAATAAAATACTTAACTCGCAAATATATAACAGTTGGCATTTTCTAATTGCATCCCTTTAATAAATTTGCGGATGAGCCAACCTGTCTTCCATATGCTATGCACTTTGTAAAGCAAGTTTTTTATGATGTTGGGGTCCCCAATTATTTGGGGTGTTTTCTTTGTCAGAAAAACACTAGCAGTTTGACCGAGGGATCGAACCCAGGATCGCGAGATTACAAAGTGACGATGTACATACTACCGCGACTACTCGACTTAAGATGCTTCTCGACCAAAGAATTATTTTTGTAATACAAAATTTTCCATTGGTGTCGTATTTAAGTGGGTGCTTTAATTTCAATAACGATCAACAATAACGAACAAATCTAGAGATCTAGAATATTACAAAAACATACTTAATCAATATTTATAAACTGTAAGGAGGTATCAACTGATTAGTGTAAGGTTCTCATAACATCGTTACAACGATAACCTTGCGTAACTGAATTTTTCAGTAGACGCGTCTCCTGTGATCCAACTATGTTACGGAACGGGGCGGCGTTGTCGGATGCGAGCTTAACCATATATAATTAAATGTACGGAGTACCCCATATATTGGCTATTTCGTTCATAAATTCATACTAACGCCACAGAATAACAAGGGCCAGAAGGATCACTCCGCAAATAAATTCCAATAAACAAGCGAAACTAGCTACGAAGCAATAATTTTTTAATGGCACAGGTAAATATGAGGGGAGATTTGAATAGCAACGTTAACAGCCATATAGCTAAAAATCTACAGGTACATTGGCATATCCGTCCGGTCGGGATTATTCTATGTTGCGTGCTGCGTCAGAAGAGATCAGAGGTATGCGTGTCTATGTGATAGAAAGAGAGACGCCTTGTAGGTGAATATAAATATTATGACTTTCACCGTACTCCATGCTTCGCGAGCTGAAATGAACTTTAATGCTTCGTAGCTAGAGTCGCTTATTTATTGGAATGGATTTGCGGAGTGATCCATCTGTTCCTTTTTATTCTGTTGCCGGCGAGTATTCGGTCAAAATGTCGTACCAACTTGTGGTGAAGCTCAAACCCTCGGCAGGATTCGAACTATGGTGAACTTTATATACCTTCTGAGCGGCAGTCCGTACGGTCGCGTTTAACGTAAAATATATTTTATTTTAGTTTGTTCTTCAAAGTCGGTCAGTCTAAATAGTCTTACATATGTTTTGTTCACCCCCCTTACCCAATTATAATTTACCTCTAAGTGTCTGTTATCTAGTGCAGCTACTGCAATTCCGGTGTTTCTTAAGAAAGTTCCTGTGTTCATTATTCAATTTACATACTTATTTTTACATATATCCCGTTTGTATGGAGGTATTGTATTTGCATGGTGGTAGGGCATTTATTGAATACCCGCCTCGCTAGCTACCACCCTCAACTGTAAAATCAGTCGACGAGCAGCTTTCCTTGAGGGCCAGTAATAATAGGTTAGCCTGAACAACATCTTCGACCACATCATCACTTACCATCAGGTGATATCGGTCAAAGGCAAACTTATCAGATATTAAAAAAAACACATTCGGAGTGTGGTTTAAATGAATACTCGTTCTTAAATCATTACAATTTTTAAAAAGTATTAAATGTATTTCAAGTAACAATCGATTTTGTGATAACTTCGTTTTTTTTTTATTTTGATTAATATCAATTATGTAGTATTTCGTAACTAAAATCGTAAAGGAGTTGAATGTTCCTGTATTATACAAAATCTAATAACGCTCATAACACACTCGTAAAAAAGGTTACACGAGTACATGCCTCGTAATTGCCTCAACGCGACATACGTGTCCTCAGT
The DNA here is from genome assembly GCA_963890685.1 of Plagodis pulveraria. Classification (NCBI taxonomy): domain Eukaryota; kingdom Metazoa; phylum Arthropoda; class Insecta; order Lepidoptera; family Geometridae; genus Plagodis; species Plagodis pulveraria. The sequence continues at coordinate 20,875,526 of OY982969.1, forward strand.
GAAGCAGGTAATGAAGTGTAGCGGGTAGCAGAGGGTTGTGAAGTGGGGGTGTGATATATATTTTTGTGCGCGATTGAATCCCTACTCCCTAACACGCTCTGAGCATCCGAAAGGATATCTTTGTGTAAGGGCTGTCAAATACTGTCAATGTTGTCACAACATTATGAGATCATTACACAACTGCCCAAAAAAGGAGTGTTGTTTTCAGGGTTCATGTATGTATGTTTGTGAGTTTCTTTATTCCACCATAACTTCTAAACGGATTTGGGCTTGATTCATTTTGATAGGGTAAGTGACACTAGGTACATAAAAAAAACTGGTGATTTTTAGATGACATATTGTGCGAAAAAAAAATTTTTCTTCTAAACCCATCGAGTGGTTGTCAAAATGAAGGGCTTTAAAAAATTATAACTTGCAGTTTTAATTTCAATGGAACGATTAAATGCTTAACGATAATAAATAGCAGCAGTCGGGTTTTTTACTTTATTAATTAATTTATACTTATTTTGATTCTTTTTTTGTTCTGGTTAACATAATATTGCTCGGTAGTACAAAAGAGGGTTTCCCCGAGATAAGATATTGCTGAACCGTTTTCCGCAATAAACTGCATGGTTGGATATAATATACATTGTCTTAGAAATTGAAGCTTAACTTTGTTATCAAAGAAAAGGTGATAAGGTCTCAGAGCTGTTGACCAGATGATACTGCCATCATCTGGTCAACAGCTCTGAGACCAGCTCGCTCCCTACGACATGGAACCAATATCTAGTGAATTGTGGGTTATACAGACACATTCATTGACTCCTTCGAGTATTAAAAACGTGTTAATTTACGTGACCAAATTACAATATTGTAAATTTTATCGAAATCTATTTGAACTGTAAGAACTGTCCAGAGCGAAATAACAAAAAATATAATATTGCACGTATAATATCGGTTGTAGTATATAGTATACTGTACAAAGGCCTATAGGAAATCCCTGATTATGTTATACGATTAGTGACGACCTTAGTGTACCGAAGGCTTGCTTTATATCATGAGTAAATGCTTAGTATATGAGAATTTTATATGTAAAGTGTTTAAAAAGGACGGGTTTTATAATCGTCGAAAAAAATACCTCACAAGTGTATAGATGTATAGATCTGTACACTGATGTATAGATGGAAATGATACAACTAATACAGGAGTATACATTTTTATTTTGCTGATATTGTACCGAATAATGTTCCAAGCATTACAATTATCTTTGATGATGACGTCGATGTTGTGAACTTTTCAGGCTTTGACAACCCTACTTCTCTTCGCTGAGTTAGCACTAATAGCGAATGGCACTTGTGAGTAGTAACTCCCTACCACACCCGCAGGGGTTGTTGTCCACGTAGTCCACGTACCGTCCGGTCCGTTGGCTTGTTCCATGTATATGGAAAGAAATAAATATTGAGCATTTTTTTGTATTGAACAGAATTTTAATACGGAGATCTGGTACGCTCGGTTTAGGCACATAATGTCTAATTCTGAAACAGATGCGTGTAAATCTTTACTTAAGGGTGAACTGGCCAGCCCGTTCTCCATACAAACGTCGTAGGATGATCACTCCCTTATTTGAGGATTTAGGTCCAAAATAAAGCATAATACCGATCGATCTCGTCATTATCTAGGCTTGTATGATGCCGAAATTTCAATAAAATAATTAACTTAAGAATTATGAGCCTCGAAACATTTTCATATAAAGTTTTCGAGGGTCATAACTTACAAATTAATTATCATTTTAAAATTTTGGCATCATAGAAGCCTAGATAATGACGATATCAATCGGTATTATGCTTAAGTCTGGACCTAAAATCTCAAATAAGGGAGTGATTACCCTACGACGTTTGTATGGAGAAGTGACCGGCCAGTTCAAACTTAAACATCAGTAATATTAGCAACACCAATAGAGAAAATGTTGTCAATCATCTGCCGGTGTGTCTGGCAGCTATCCTAGAGAGCCACTATGTTTACCCAGCTAATGTCTTAAACCACATCATCGCCAACCAGTGAAATTGTGGTGAAAGATTATTATGTTATAAGATAGGTTAGCTATTAGTAGTATTAAAGGTTTAAAATGTCATATGCTAAGTGTACTTAATAATACTATATGATTGTTATATGCAAATGCTGCTTCTCGACATAATAATATACAAAGTCGAATAGCAAATATAATTTTACACTCCCTTAATTCCATTTTTAGATGTATTATTCCGCCTTATTACGGATTAAAATGATTTGGATTTAAAAACAACCAATAAATTAAAAAATATTTTAAGAAAACAAAAAAGTTTTTATTATAAAAACGCATCAAAATATAATGGATATATCTATAGTTATATCTAGTGACAATTTCGCCTAATTTTTCTGTTAAGCCGATGTGACGTCCTATACGTCACATAGCCAAACCGGAACAGTTTTCGACGCGTTTCGTTTCTACACGAACCATTATCAGGAAATAAGAGTTTTATATTGGTTTTTCTCCAATATTATTTTCATGTTTTCTTAAAATATTTGTAATTAGTAAATTTGGGTTGCCGCAAAGTAACGCCTGAATTATATTACGATTTAGTTATTTTTTTCTGTTTTACCGCATGCAAGAGAGTCTTACTGGTAAGCCTTTATTTACATTTTGATTTGATCATTGAATTATATATACTAGACGCGACATCTCAAACGAGAATGATATATCGTCTAGTATATATAGGTCAATGGATTTGATTCATATTATTGTGCTGTTATGTTATTGTTTGTGTGTTATATACTAATTGCAATGTTATCCTTTTAACACTAACCAAGATACTTTACTTAGTAATATATGTATTTGAAAGCGCTAGTTTTTTTCGTCACGATTTACAACTCCATTGTATAGAAACTTCCTTACTATTGTTTCATGGCATCTTATTACTATCTTGCTCCCGTTGATTAAAAGCCCCAAACATTTGTCACGCTATATTAAAAGTTGTAATGCATCTTACACAAAATACTAATCCTTTTCCTCATAACTCAAGCCATAGCCATCTCAGCGACATGATTCCGCAGCCACACGCGAATTGGCTCATTAGCCTGCTCGTTACGTGTCAACCCTAGCAATATAACACGATTAGTGACATCTCTGACATACCCTAGTGTAGGGTTGACTCGGATCTTCCTGCATTAAGTCGTTTCACATATTATACTGTTTTACCGTTATCTAACATATCATATACCTGACTGATGATGTGATGATACAGTCGACTATGGTGCACGTGCTCACCTTGGAAACACCTATTAGCATAAGGCATTATAAGCATTATGTAGTTACCTTGAGTTATTCTATTGTACCTACAGTAATTACAAAACGTTAAAAGAATATAAGAATTCAAATTAAAAATATAGTATCATTTTCTTTTTTCTGTATATCCACGAGCTCATAATGACTCGACACGAGACAACCCTGACTATGTTATACGATTAGTGACAACCTTAGCATATAGGGTACCTCGTAGATTGCGGGTCGGGTTCATTAACGCTTAACCTCTAGTTTACCGAAGGCTTACATTATATTATGAGTAAATGCTTGGTAATATGAGAATTTTTATATGTAAACTGTATAAAAAGGGACGGGTATTATAATAGTTTGCTCTTGATTAAAGTACGTCACTCTTAGCTTGTATATTTGTCTAGACTATATTTTTTCTTAATTGATACACTTTCTGTAAATAATATCTTGGATTCTTGTATATGAAATCCTGCTGACATAATAGCCGTACCTCGACTGCTACGTTTTTGTTTGACTTTAAAATGGCATAGGTGAAGTCGCCTGCAATAATAAGTATACACATCGTAATTTTCAAAATTGTATCAAAGACTTATGTGTCTCTCTATCTACACAGAAGTATCTTAATTTTTATCTTATTAAATCAAAGAATAGTTTGAATTATTTCATTCATGTGTATATTAATTTCAATCAGTCAAACTCTTAGTGACATCACATTATAATGAAAATTACGAAGTATATACTTATTATTGCAGGCGACTGTACATTTGAACACATTACAATATCAAATAACTAAATCTCTATTAATAGATACCCACGAATACATTCAGTATCATACTCGTATACGTAAACAACCGGCAGATATGCCGCTCAGAGAAAATATCTCGTTACTTTATATTTAAAGGTTGAGATGTTTTTGAACACTACTGGCATAAATTTCGGATCAAATTGCACTTGCCGTTATTGAGTAGTTTTGGATTATTAGCATAAATCATAAATACGATAATCCTAGAAGAAATCACAAGAATCCAAGAAAGGGTGCAGTAACTTTACTAATAATGCGATGTAACGTAGCGTGGCGAGGAATACTTACATAGAACTACTTGTAGGTGGAGGTAGACGGTGCGACGCCGGCGGATGTGGCAATTTGCGAACCACCCCCTCCTTCCATTACTTTCATCATAGTTTTTTCACCAACAACCCAGTTATTGGGCTCGGTGTAGTTATTTATACTTGTATTTAGTATCTGAGTCTGCTAGATTTAAATTAAATAGAAAATTGACGCTTGATAAAGAGTCTTCTCAATGCAGTGTCACATATTGAGTCCAAATCCCAGCTAGCCTCAAAAAAGCTTGGTGTTTTGGCTAAGGTAATACTTTACACCGGGACAGTTGCTTAATCTTTATCAAGCCCAAGTCCGGACGTGTATGGATTACTGTTATCACCTTTGGGATGGTTCTGCCAAATACCAGCTGCAGACAATGGAAGCTATTGAGAAAAGTGCCAAGAGACCCATTAACGACGACCAACTAGTAGGCAAGAGACTCCAGAGTCTTGAGTTTATCGGTTTTATCGGATACATTTCGGGGAGAGAGTTCCACCATCCCCATTATATAATCGGACATCCAGGGATACCCAGAAGCGCCACCACTATATGGTCGATATTCCATTTACCCGAACGAAGCGATTTGCGTCTTCGATCATCATACGAACCACCAGGGAATGGAACAACCTTCCTGAGTCTGTGTTTCCGGTTAAATACATACCCGTAGAGGCGGTCTTCAAAACGCGAGTGTATAGGTATCTTCTGGGTAAGCACGCTGGATCGCATCATCACTTAACATCAGGTGAGATAGTGGTCCAGTGCTACCCTGTCTGGATTAAAAAAAAACAGTCGGCTAGTTAACCAACCTAGATGTCGTTCACAAGAAGTTTTAAGTTAAATTTGGTTTAACTGAAAACTTTAATACCCGTCCTAGTACTTTAACAGCCGACTCGTCCATTGCTGAACACAGCCTCCCCTATTACGGGGGTATTTGCCATCCCATACCATAGCCATCCTAGTATCAAAGTAAAACTAGAAAAGTAGTTCGACTGGAGGCCCGTAGGCGATAAATGGCTACTCTAGTCTATATACGCAGGTTATCCCTTGTCTGGACACGCTAGATATTTGCCATAGTGTGCATGTTTGTAGCACGTGCGTAAAGGCGCGCACACGTACAAGCCCCATTTGAAACCTCTGCATGAAGTCAAACTACTCTGGATTAACTACGGTAGCATGATATTATAACGCATGTGAGAAACTGTATATTTAAACTAAGCTAATAAAGGTAATACATTACACCTAAGTTTATGCATCGAGAATTGGCCTAGGTTTGTGTGTACCTAACATCATTTGTTTTTGTTTGCATGGCCCTTACATTCCTTGTCTTGGTGGACTTTTACAAAGAAGGTTTTAAAGAATTGTAATATATATATAACACCTACTCAGAATCGCGAGGTCCTTAACTTTGTAGCGCCACATGACATATGCAAATAGTTGCCATACAGATCACAAATACAGCATGGGCCATACTTTAAGTTTTTTCAGAATATCCAATATGGAGTTTGTAGTACGAACCGTCTCCATCTCTTTTTAGAATTAGTGAAAAAAAATAATTTTGTTTTGCGCATACTTTGCTATTTTTGTCATCTCACCATGTAACAAAATTACACTGTGAACTGTATATCTACTAAAGAATTTTATATATTTGATGTTAAATGATTTATTTCTCCATCTTCATGTGTACAATAGATCTTAAATAATTTAATATGTACTAACAACATGAAACCCTGGTGGGCACTCTAGAGTTTATTGGACTCTGGGTAGGACTAAAGTTTTATAACTATAATCTTAATTAAAATTAGTTCAAATGTGACACTGTTGATCGAGAATGACTTAGTTCATCGTCATATCAGTTCAGTAGTACTTAGTATCATCATAAACTGCACGAGCTCAGATACATCACCCAGCGCTAGATTTAACTTCTCTTTGCAGCACATAGCATGAGCAAATACCCGTATATTTAAGTCACGTGTACTGCAATGCACTTTGCAATCCTTTGTGGGTCGCCGCCGCCGCCGGGTTAGTTGGATTTTTATGTAAAACCGATAACGATAACCTAGTTGACAATCCAGGGGAGAAACTGCAGTATAGATTCACTATTCTATGTTGATCTAACCTACAATCTTTTTGGTACCAGCCAGATCTTAGCTTAGAGTTTTTTGGAGGACCGTTAAGAATGTTTATGTGTGATCTTTTGTAAATGTTCTTAAAGTTCATTTTTTAGTAACGTAAATACCACGGCTTAGGGCAAATTGGACCCTATTACAGAGCTTCAGCTGTCCGTCTGTCCGATCTATAAAGGGCTGATGTTCTAGCCCAGCACCCCATGGGCAATTAAGAGCAAATATCTTTTATTTACCTACCCACTTCTGTTGGTTACGAATCTTAAGTGTTCACGCTCCAACATCTCTCCAAAGCCTCATCGATTCAATTACAAATTGCAACTTTTACTTTCCAGGTAAAGAAAATGGCGGAGCGCGTTTCAAAATGTCGCGAGGAAGTCTACAAGAACAGAGAAAAGTACCAAGCGGCGCTGGCGGAGATCACAGCGTACAACCCTCGGTACATCGAGGACATGCAGGGGGTGTTCGAGAAGTGCCAGCAGATGGAGGCCCAGAGACTGACCTTCTTCAAGGAGGTGCTGTTCAGCTTCCACAAGTGCCTCAACATCAGTCAGGAGCCTACGTAAGTGTCTAAATTGTGAATTAGCACCTTCTGATCTTTCCATTCTTATCTTCTTCTTCATTATGCATTGTTTTTTATAGATAATAAATAATAAAAATAAAAATTATTCATAAAAGGCAGGATTTCCGTTATGTTTCAATATTTTAGATAGGCAAGCCTTTGACTTCAATCTCTCCTGATGGTAAATGATGCGGTCGAAAATGTTCTTCCGCACTGAGAAAACCGACTTTGGAGCTTAAATCAAATTTGACCTTTTACCTTTTAATTGTAACTACGCAAGGTAAATTCACAAGTCTTAAGATGATTTTCACCAATCAATAAAAATGTACCATGTTTTATAATAAACAAAACCGTCAAAAAACGCCTTCCGTAAAGTATTTTCAGAATTGAACTTGTTTTACGATAATAATTGCAGTATTGACCATAAAATATACCTTACTTTTACGGCGGTTTATATACGATGATTATCACTATAACGTACGACTTAATCAGCCTCATCGAAAAGTCAATATTTAAGAAAGACCACAAAATACACCTTAAATGAAGACGAAAAGAAACATTCGCCTTCACTAACCTCGTTTAACGCCTTCTAGTTGGAAGGCGTTTTTGTACGTATTTACGTTTGGTCGGTTTTTCCCTTCATACCAAATGAATTGGCCGTCATTAGGGCGCTTTTGACTTTAGATTTTTCTCAGTGCGGCTTACCTAGAATTACTGGCTAGCAATGACAGCTGCGGACTCGTTAAGTGTTTGTTGACAAATTTCTACTTGAGTGAAATTATCTTTATCTTTACCATGCTATAACGGTCGCCAATAAACCAGGACCGATGACGGTTAGAAGCATGAGCACGCTCAGTACCTAGTTAATTTCACTAGCGGTCGCAGCTTCATGTCCTGACCGCAACAAAAGTTGTATAACATAGTTGATCGGCTTAGAATGACTAGGTAAGCTCTGCCAGGAGCGCTCCGAAACTAATTAATAGGTTGCAGTGACATCTGTAATAGTCAATGTGAATTAACCTAATTGTTATTTGTCACCATTCGCTTAGTAGGTGCTATTGAATCCAAAATAACAGATAACACAACACAGGCTGCCTGTCTACAACCCTTTTTGGGAATTCTCTTCTTTATTTTCCCCGCTAATGGTTAGCAATGAGTTTTGTTTCTTTTGTATTAAATATATGATTAGGTTTGACCAATATTTCAACTGTTTGTAAGTGATTATTTGGAGTGAGTTCGATTTAAGGCGATAGCGCTTGTAGTACTTGCAAATCGACATTTATTGCATTATTAAGAAGGGTAGGTGAAAGATATACTATTGAGCGTAGTAATGATATTTATAAACTTCTGCTATTACTTTTAGCAAGCCAGATAATTCATGCATGATTATCGAATGTAAAAATCCGGGCTCTCTCCCAACCCCACCTTACTATAACAGTCAGAACGTCCACTGCTGAACATATCCTCTCTCTTAATGGAAGGGTTTGCAATAATCTCCACGCTTGGCAGGCGTCTTGGGGATCGCAGTGTGAGATATCAGTTCTTCAGAAAGCGCTGCTGCCCACCTTCTGGTGTGTTACCCTTAGTCGCCTTTTACGATACCCACGGGTGTATATAGGGGAATGACATTCTAACCCGGCATCCCACGGCCACCCCACCCCAACCCCATCTTAGATCAGGCCTATCCACGTGAATGCTATTCCACAAAGTCCGATAAAAGATCAAACTCCGCAGCATTGGTAGACCAATTCTTCAGATGATATACATTTTATTGTTGATATTATTCAAAATTTCGTGTATTTTCATAAAAGTAATTTCATTTTCAACATTTTTTGCAGTTCCATCGCATCAATACGAGCGGGCCGCGGTCCTGGATCGTTTTCCGTTTGTTTGAGCGCGATCGGATTAGTAGTTTTCATTTTATGGGCACTTTTTTGGAATTTCAATACTTCAAAGTGCACCCTAGGTGTACCATACCCCCATACATTACGTGAATAGCAAAGTGAAATCTACTGCCTAATATAGAGTGTTACCCATCAAAATTTGCGTCTCCGCTAGCGCTGTACGACTAAGCAATTTTTTTTTTTTAAATCTTTTTATTCCTGATAGGTTAGCCATTGACCACTATCTCACCTGATGGTAAGTGATGATGTGGTCGAAGATGCTGTTCAGGCTAACCTAGAAGTACTGGCTCTCAAGGACAGCTGCCGGAACACACCGTTAGGTGCTTGGCGACAGATTTTCTACTTGAGGGTGGTAGCTAGCCAGGCGGGCATTCGCAAAATGCCCTACCACCATGCAATAACGACTGCCGTCCTAAGACGACAACCGGGACCGACGGCTTAACGTGCCCTCCGAAGCACGGAAACGCTCAGCAGTAATGTCACTAGCGGTCACCCATCCAACTCCTGACCGCGCGTGACGTTGCTTAACTTTGCTGATCGGTTGAGAACAGCTAAGTAAACTTCGCTACGAGCCCTTCATATATATATACATATACACATTTTTTACACCCCATAGCAACAAACTGAAATGTTATCAAAATTACAGTAGATATTCGTATTATAAGCATGTATATGCCTGTTAGGGCTATTTTTCGTACACTACTTTTTAACGAGCACCGGACTTAACCGCTTGCATATCAATTCCAGGTTACCACAGATCTACGAAGAGTTCCACCATACGATAAACAACGCAGACCACGGCAAGGACCTCAAGTGGTGGGCGAACAACCACGGCGTCAACATGGCCATGAACTGGCCAGCTTTCGAGGTGACCACACACTCGCATTGCTACATTACACACACACAAACACAAACCCTGTCATAAGATACAATATACTTACCGCCCTGTTTGACCATTTTGATAGGTTACCTAAAAATTATTATTTAAACTTACGGTTAGTTTAGTAATCTGTTTTTTTAAAGTATTGAGATGGACAAGTTGCCCGCATAATAGTTGCAGTGTCACTGTCCACTCGTCCGGCTTGACACTGCATCGCGCTTGTCACTGCGATACGTTATTACTTATATCTCGTTGGCCCAGTAATTTCACTTGCTGCAATGCCCTTTACGCATGTACACAGTAGCGTTGCCATACTACTGCTTTGGGGCCGTATATCTGACACTGTGGTGGTACCCACCAAGACGGACTCTTGGTAAAGATACCTACCACCTGGTAGTTAACTTGAAATATGTAACGTAACGGATAACGTAGTTGGGACGTATTCGAGGTAGGTCCAATTCCCTTTTGTAAGATTTTTATGTACTGGTTCAAATACCACTTTCGCCGTAAATGATATATTTTAAATTAAAATGTAAACTATGGTTCATGCAATTTGTAATAAGTTAATTATTATATTTTCTTTCTACCTTATTATCCGGCTCGAAGGAATTATATAGTGACGCGAAGCCACCATATATAGTAGTTAAGGGAGTGTTGTAGATTGGTAGGTAGTTTAATTTTTTCGTATTCGTATATGGCTGATTGAAATTAAGGGAAGATTTGAAAAGAACGCGATCAACATATATTATTATAGTTAATCATAACTATTACAATACATGTTGATCGCGTTCCATTTGCTGCGTTTTTATCAAAAAGTTTTCGCTACGAAAAATTCAATAAAGTAAAATTAGGATTCGGCAAACGCACATACCTGATATGTCTCATTTTGCCTGTTATTTCACTGGCTCTCAAGGACTGCTGCCGGAACACACCGTTAGGTGCTTGGCGACAGATTTTCTACTTGAGGGTGGTCGCTAGCCAGGCGGGCATTCGCAAAATGCCCTTCCACCATGCGATGAAGCTCAAGCTCTGGGCGGGATTCGAACCATGGACCTGCTGCGCGGCAGTCCATAGCCAATGCCACTGAGCCATCACTGCTTCAAAAGGTTTACCTGTACAAATGCGCATCAATAATTTAATGTGAAAGGCGCCCCTTCGTGAGGCCTGTACTAGCCTCCCCAACTTCGATCAGTATTGTTGTACGTAGTTAGGGACACAAGGGAATAAGATTTACTATTTACAGCGAAGGTGAACAGTTTTTCAATAGGATAATATTATCGAATATATCCAACTAGATTCAATCGTTATCTTTTATTAACAAATTCCTTACTGGGAAAAAATAATTATATTTAGTAATTAAACAACTTTAAACGGTTTAAATCGCGTATATTTATCGTTATTTTTGTCCCGACGTTTCAAACACTTTGCAGTGATCGTGTTCACGGGGTGACTGCAAAGTGTTTGAAACGTCGGGACAAAAATAATGATAAATATACGCGATTTAAATCGTTTAAAGTTGTTTAATTACTATGTGTAATAATCGCGAAAACCTAAGACAATAATTATATTATTTATTAGGCATAATACCGAAGTAAAAATACCTCAACAATATGTGAAAATTTTTCTATCAGTTTCAAATTACTGTAACGTATTTACCTCGTAGGAAGGTTGAAGGATAGGAAGAAGTCACTTATAGGTAGAAGTTTGTCTTCAAATCAAAATGGTCAAACAGAGCCACTACCACGCAGTGCATCGACACGTATTTATAATACAGTATGCATTATGCGTCGTATTAACTGTATTGCTTGTTGAGTAGCCAGTAAACAGGTTGATGCATTCAGTACTTACTTCCTTCTTAAGCCCGCATCCTGTACCTAATGAATAAATGCTGTTTACTCACGGATAAATTGAAGAAATAACTGTTAGTCGGTCATTGCTTGGCAGATACGGTTGGCAGAGAAAACATTATTGACACTGAGCCATCTTCAAATTCTGAAAGTATATATACCCATAAATTATGCTATATTACAGCCAATCATTATTTATTATGAATTATGAAGGAAAATAATTGATCTAGTATATATTGAATACTTCTTCAAAATAGTTATATAAACAAAAGTTTAAATACGTAGCTGAAGTAATGGTTAAAAAAAACTTTATCCGTGAATAAATAGCTAGATTATTTTGGGTCAGATGTAGGCCCTATTTATAGAGTAGTCCTTGAGAATCCCGCATGTTAGGTATTACTGTTCCTTTTAAATAACTACTTTTAAACACATCGTAGAAACTAGCAGACAACTAGCGATCAAAAAGTCGACGCTACTAGAAGAGTATATTTCGAAATTTGCACGATATTTCATAAAACGCAACAACTGATTAACTAATTCAAGTAAATTAACATTACAACAATTGCTCCCCAAACATAATTACATGTCACATATGAAATTTGCTTCGCGTAGTAAAGAGTCAGCGAAACGTAGGTTATCTCAAGGTGATATGCGTATTCCAATATTGGCCCAGCTATGTTTACCAGATTGGTGTTGCCAACGGTATTACAAATATTGAGATAGTGAGACTTGCGTTAGCATCTTTATTTTGCGATTAATAAAATATGGTTATGGTTAAGTAGACGCTAAACTTATAATGAAGATAAAATTGACACACTACGGCAGTCAATCTTGCCACCTTTATGCCAAAACAGTATTATCATTATTTTAATAGAATATAACAGACAAATCATACAAAAACAAATCAATTGAAAATTAAATTTTATTCTCTTGACATATTAATAACAACATATTACGCAATATTAGTCAAAACGAACAAAATTCAAAACTTCAAAACAATGCACATGAAATAAAAACTTTTATCTTTACGCAAATTGATAAAAAGTTTGAAAATAAAGGACGAATCAGCGGACACGCCGCTCAAGCTACCGATCAGTTCGAAATACATCCCCGAGATGGCGCGCACGGCGCTGGCGCGTGCCGTGATCACATCGCGCCGCACGCCGGCACGGACCGCCCATGTGTGGACCCGTGCAGTGCGCCGCCTGCGGCTCGCGCTGCCGGCCTTCGTGCTATGCTTCCGTGACGACAACAGCAAAGTGGCGCCCTCCGAGCCAACCAGCTACTGCCTCGGCGACACGCGGTTCTATAGCAATCCGCTCATGGTACGCTGCGAGAATGTGGTGCCACGGTGAACTACCACGCACACGCACTTGTGCTCTTACCTAGCGACCTGGCACCTAAATGAATTGGACGTGAAAAACTGTGTGAAAATGTCACTTTCTTACCTCATTATTGGCAGTGGTAGAAAAATGAACTTGAATGCGTATTGGAGGTGGAACAAAATTCCAAGTTTGTCGATATTGACAGACTTTTATCTTGAGTCGATTGGAAATACCCTTGCACCTGGCCTGTCTGAAAAGTAAACTAAATCCTATGATTAAAAATAAGAATTGCACAAACTGATTACCGACATTGGTATTATGTGACCGAGCAATGTAACGCCTTTGTCGGTTTCCAACAGTTCACGAAGAAAGGCAAAATCACTGCAATGGGTGTATTGTATTAGCGGGGCACAAACGGTTAAAAAATGGTGTCACACGTCACAAAAGACCGTGATCGTTTGTTGGAAAAGAAAGTTCTCGAGCATACAGTGGGCAAAAGACACTTCATGAAGAGCACTACATTATCATTTGCACCTAAGTCATGGTAGAACAAAACAAAATGCAAAACTTTATTTACAGCACGCAAAAGCAAATAAACTAAATCCCTGACTGGTTATGGAGTTAATCCGCCATTACGTAAAAACGAATCGGTAAAAATCAAACCAATCCCATATTACTTTTGAATTTCGAATAGGCAGTATTGTTAAGAACTAATATTGATAAATAGATTAAACTATATTTTAGAATATCATTGAAAAAATTGTATATTACGATGTGGCATAAAAACGCCGGATAAATTTCCATTTACCTCTGACGGAATATATCTGTTTTTATAGATTAGATGCCTAATCGCATGAATTTCCACTTCGCAATAGCAACATCAGCACGGATCCTAAATAGAAAATATAAAATACGACATTTTATAGTTACTACAGTTGAGAACTTAAGAAACCTCGAGAAATAACTTGCTAAAAGTACGTCCTCAGATCGACGGCAAAACAAATTCTTACTTTCTACATAGGATCCTTGATTGTGTCTATTGTGTCTTTAGTTCTACCTCTGCTAGTATCTCTTCCTCTATCCTACAGTGAATTAGAAACACTATGCATAAGCATCTGGCTTGATGTTACCCTATTAACGTTCACTGGCTTTGATTGGACGTGTTTTTTTATTGTTTATCTAATTTGTTTAATACCATTTTTTTTACATTTCACTTGAGTTTGCATATGACGGCTGCGAGACGTTGGGACATTGTTTGATTGTTATACGCATTTTTTGATCTAGTTTGTTAATTTATATGTTTAAAAGAAATAAAACAACATTTAAAGATTGTTGTATTGATTCGATGAAAAGTTCTATTTAACAGATTATTTTGTTTCTCATTTATGGACCTTGAAAAGTGAAATTTACATATTTGTTCAACTTGATCATATATACAATAGTACATTATTTACAAATTTAATACAGTTATCAGGATTGATGATAAATGTAAAATTACCACACGAAAGTAAAAGTAAAAAATATATGTGGGTAGTTCGAAAAAATTTGGTATTGTTTTGTCCCAACGTGTCGTAAGCCGCGCCACCCTCGGCCGCTTGTGACTGGTGTGTCGGTGAGCAGGAGTACACGGAGGAGTTCCGGGACATCGCGAAGGGCAAGTCCAAGGAGAGCCTCCCCACCGGGCCCATCACGCTGCTCAACCAGCGTCCAGTCAGCGAGGATGTACGTCTCCATATCTTATATCTATGCTACGGCACCGACTGAAAGTATCGGTTCGCGATAATGCGGCAGATTATTGCGGTGCACTCGAAAATGAATCAAAAATGGCGACGGTAGTTATACCTTCTCCCTACACGGTCTGTGAGAGTGAGAAGGCGTGATACACGTCGCTGTTCACTGTTACTTTTTTATTGCGTTGAAGCGAGACTCACGCAAAATCACAACAAAATTACATATCGTCAGTCCCCGAAAGGGTAGACAGAATTGTCCAAACACTCACAATTCGCCAGACATGATTGGTCCCATGCATAGTGGGCGAGCCTATTTCCATCTACCAGACACATTTCGCTACCGGACTACTGAAAAATTCTTTGTCATAAAAACCCAATAACTTGTCTGTACCGGGGATAGAACTTCGGACCTCAAGATTCCGAAGCGGAGGTTACACATCAACGAGGCAGTCATTTTAAATTAAGTTTCACTACAAGCTGTTTCACCCACGTAGACAATGATGAAAAGTATCCTTTTGCGAGATACAGAACCTCAACAATATTTCAAGTTTCATCCAAATCGGTTAAGCCGTTGCAGGGTAAAGGAGTAACAAGACAAACACAATCACAAACTTTCAAATTTAAAATAATAGAGTGATTGTTGATAAGTTTCGGACCTCAAAGAGAGAGTACATTGAAATATTTTTACGTAAAGTTTCAACTCGTTGACTGTTAAGACACTGACAAGTGCTAAAAGCTTTACTTGAACAATTTTTCATATTTACTATGGCAAAGTTTATTCCGAAACAATTTTCCTTATAATTTTCTACATAGAATAAAATGGCAAAGTTGTTTCTAAATTACGCTTGCAACATAATTTCTTATATAAAATGATAAAACCTTTTTGAAAGGGACAAGTAAAGTTACATTTTAGATTTAAATTAATTGTTTTTTGTTTATAAGCTTTCTTTCCGTTTTCACTCAAATTGATCGCGATTTCACCATCGCTCTGATAGAATTTTAGCATATATTGTCAGCGGCTTAAATACGAGTATACTCTGCACGTGTTAAATTTGTTAGTATTCAATCTCTGGCTCTCTTCAAATATATAAGATGAGTAGGCAAATAAACGTAATCGGACAAAGACCGGGCGCTATCTGCGCGATTAAGGTAAATTTCTGAATGAAAATGGACTTCAACACAACTGTGATTGGAATTGCACTGCAATGACAATCACCAAGTAAGTTATCTGTCTATCGTGGTCGCCACACAGTGCTTCTTCGGCGCTGTAGCACTATCGACGGTCAACAATAGGGTTTAAACACTGTTTTACCAAAGGCACCGCAAATGGGTGCCGCTGCACCCACGCTATGTCGCTACTACCCATTGCTTTTTAATTAGTGAAGTGCAAGTACTTTATAACTGGGTATGTGGCGGAGTCTACAATATATGTGTAAAAAGAACTATCGTGAAAATTTAAATTATAGTGGAATCTTGTGGGAATATTTTAGATAAAAAAATTCAATGTGGTAGAATTTTCTTATGGGATTATTTTAGAGCAAAATCGACATAATGGTAGAATGTTTCAAATGGTATGGGAATATTTTAGATGAATATCGACAGTATGGTAGAATCTTCTTGTGGGCATATTTTAGATTAATATCGACCATATGGTAGAATCTTCTTGTGGGAATATTTTGGATGAATATCGACAATATGGTAGAATCTTCTTGTGGGAATATTTTAGATGAATATCGACAATATGGTAGAATCTTTTTATGTGAATATTTGAGAGTGAATCAGTGTTTAGGAAACTATATTTCAAGTCGTTCAGTATTATTCATAAAAATGAACATATACGTACGTAAAAGAACACGGAATCAAATTAAAGGTATAAAAAAATAGCTTAAAGTAACAGACATTGACAACCGTAAGACGCCTACCACTGAACAAAGCCTCCGCATAAGGAGAGGGGGGCATAATCCCCACGCTTGGCAGGCTCGTACCTTCTTGTCTTTGGGATCACTGTGCAAGATGGCAGTTCTTCAGAAGGCGCTGCTGTCCACTTCCTAGTATTTTTCGTGGCTTGTTACTATTCCCTTAGGAAGATATTATTATGGGGGTGGCAATTGCCTGCAAAAATAGTTCTTGTTGACTCCACGACAGTTTTTTTTACGCACAGATTCTGTTATTCATAATTAAATCAGTGTTTAAGCCCAACAGGATAAAAATGAGAATGAGTAACGCGGCTAACTTGCGGTTTACAGGGAACCTGCTTTAGTTGACAGCATGTTGAATTAAACCGGGTAAATATCGTAGTTCTGGTTGTTTGGTGGATTGGTCATTCTCATTTCGATCTTAACTAGAAGTAAGTGCGCTTTTTTATTTAATTTATTTCCCCGTATATTTTAACAGTTTTTTTTATCTCGATGTTGCATGATGGATGTCGCTTCTACCTTCAAATGCATTATTGGCATGTTTAATTAACACTTTTAATGTTATCTATTCAAATTTAAAATCCCGTGTATTTATTTATAATAAATATCTATGTTAATTAATTTTATATATTGCCCCTTATATTTCATATAAATAAAACAATAACGTTTTGTACAAACCTACAATATTATTAAAAAAGACAAGTATTTTAATACTAGTTTTTTTATACATATATTTATATATGAAGTATGAATATTTGTGATTCTTTATATAAAAATGGTATTGTATATGGCACAGGAGCTTCCGCCAATCAACGCCAACAACAAGACTGGAGGAAAGGGTACCAACCATACGGACAACGCAACAGCGCCGCCACCGCCTGTCACTATAGCCAACAATACGAACGCGAATAACACCATAGACAAGAAGAGCATCAGCGCACCTATCGCTGTCACGTAAGTACTATTTAATTTCAAAAACAACGAATTCGTGCAGGAATATTACCTTGACGCACAATCGTGGCACAATCTTTTATTCCTTCTTTTCAGCAGTTTTATTCCTTCATTATTTTATTCACCATTTTCTAAACTGCTTAGATACTTAAAATTTCCTAACCATAGAGAAATATATTTTCTGTGTTCCTAACCATAATTTTGTCATCCCCAAAGAAAAAATAAAATATATTTTTTGTTACATATTTGCTTAGAAAGAAAAATTAGAAATGAGAGAGAGGGCGTATATTTTCCCCATGTAAAGAGATATCTGAAAAAAAAAACAATTCTGAGATTCAGAGACAAGTCTAAGCGTGAACGAAAGTAATTATATTTTAGGTATTGCTGTTCTTGTCGTTCCCTTTTTATGTCATATGGCTGCACAGATAAACAAAAACCGGTAAATGTTCCACACAATAAAGTGAGATCTTATCTTATACCCAGCTCTGGCTATATCTTTGAATATGAAATTTAAAGATTGGCTTAGCCGACGCTTAGGTTTAAGGAACTTTATTTCTCATAAGAACTAGTGTAGTGTAGTAGTCTACTCGTGACCACGGTCAATGCAACTTGATCGAAACGTCGAGGTTAGTCAAAATATAATTATTTTGATTTTTATTCGTGCGTGAAAAGACCCGTTCAGAATTTAGAAACATGAACTAGTGTTCACTTACAATGAGATTCTCTTAAATATAATTTATAAATGAGTCCTCTGGCTTGGTAGGCATTACTTATTTAACGAGCTATTTATTTGCTTAAGTTTATTTCGATATGCGTTAATACTTTCACATTCTTTCACTTCAATTGGTAACTGGTTGTATAGCTTTGCTCCTTCAAATAATAATGTTGTTCTCCCATAGTTAGTACGCGGTGTTATCAATCTTAATCTATTTCTATTCTTTAAATTTTAGGTATTTATGTGGTGCGCTTGGCTAAGGCTAGTTTTAAAACTGCTTTAACTGGTAACATAAATGTCTCCAATTAGCCTTCATATACCGATAGCGCCTGTCCAAAGATAATTATTACAGTATTTTAATAATTTATCTCGATTACTTCTTCAAAGTAGACTTTCACTTTAGCCATAGACGCGCATCTGCCCCAGGCGCGTATCTACTGCGATTTGGCGCTAATTTACACAAACAAAATTAGGTTTAGGTTTAAAGATATTTATTATCATAAAGACAATCACTTTGTCACTTACATGATAACATAATTACAAAATATTTTACAATTTTAGTCGTACCTATTTATCACATTTAATTATCAAAATAAATTAACTTATTGAACATAACAACATTACAATGAATAATATAGACTTACTTCACACTTCTTTTCTTTTACTTACAAGTATAACGATACATCTTCTTGATTCTTGAAATTAGCTTGAGAGTCACTAAAAAGAACGATTGTATTGTGCCCCATAAATGCCGTAAACTTCACTCCTCCATACATACATATCCTGCCCAAACTCCGCCTCCTGTCCTGTTCCTGTTATTTCCAGTATAAAACGTGTACAAATATACGCGTGTCCAAGCACATACGCGCCGCCCTCGGGCTCGGACGCGCTGGGCGCGCACCTGCTGCGGCTGGCGTTGCGCTCTGACGTCACCAACAACACTCGCTTCACCATCACCGATATCAATGACTGCATTGTGCCCGCTGTGTTAGTCTACTTTCATATGTACAATAGGACGGTAACGGTCGATAGGTTGCGCATGTAGTTAGGTTGTTGTAGAAAATAATATATTTGGTATAGTTTACTACTTGTATCAGAGTTTATATGATATTATTTACTGTAGCATTGTTTAGAATGATGAATATAATTTATTTAGTTATCAATATATTGTAAATTTACATAAATTATTGGTTATTGTAAAGGCTAAAAAGCTGAAACGCTTCGCAGTGTGGAAAGTTTGCTGTTTTCTTGAAGGAGGCCTTAATCCATCCATAGATAATGAAAACAATATAATTTCATTCATAAATAGACGGTAGCGTCCACGCGGATCCCAAAGGGTTTAAAGCAGTCAAGTAGGAGACTCAACATAGGCCACAAGCACGGAGTAAAATTAAATGCAATGCGCACATCAACATATGGACAAAAATATCTCATAGAAAATTTTACAGTCACTAAAAACATTGTAAAATGTGATGATGTTAAATTTTTTACTATGGTCCGATAACGGTGCTGTTTGTTTACTATATATCCTGATTTAAAAAAGAAACGGATCTAAAATGGCGCCGCTAATCATTACCCCTCACTTGCACACTATAGACAACAAGAATTCCTCTGATTCCACACTATAGACAACAAGAGTTCCTCTAACTTGCAAACTATAGACAACAAGAATTCCTCTCACTTGCACACTATAGACTACACACTCTTCTGTCTGTAATGTGTAAGTGAGAGTTAATGATAGCGGTGCCATTTTCGATTCGTTCTTTAATTAAATATATACATCCTATAAATGAAAACGTCGACCGGTTCGTATCCAGCGTTTCCCTTGGAATATTAAAATGCTTCTAAATATGATTCGAAGCACTATCGCGTGCTAAGCGAAAATCATATTTTTACAAATTAAAACGCGCACCGTTCCTTATAACGGTTAAAGTCATACAAATGGAGCACGAAATTTCGGCTCGACAGAGCGTGTCCAGGTGGCCGAGTGGTATAGGTATCCGGCGCGAAGTCGGAAGACGCGAGTTCGTATCCCGCCCGAGGCATAAAGTTTTGTGCTCCAATAATTTTTCAAATGCTTTTGTAATTTCTTTCACCCAGTATGACAACAAATGTTATAACGTGAAATTTTCTTTTACACAGTAACGGCACAGGGGCAGCGCCGAAAGCGCCCAACTCTAACAAGACGTCCCCCAGCAAGGAAGGCAAGGAGGGCAAGGGGCAGGACAACCCGTTTGACGAGGAGGAATGGGACGAGGAGTCGGGCGGGCCGCTGACGGACACGGGCGAGCCCGGCGTGCCGGTGCGGGCCTTGTATGACTATACAGGCGCTGAGAGCGACGAGCTTAGCTTCCGGCAAGGTAACTACGCATGCTTTCTTCATTTAAAGCAGTGACTGCCGCGCAGCAGGTCCATGGTTCGAATCCCGCCGCGTGCTTGAGCTTCACCGCATGGTGGAAGGGCATTTTGCGAATGCCCGCCTGGCTAGCGACCACCCAAGTAGAAAATCTATCGCCAAACACTTAACGGTGTATTCCGGTTGCTGTCCTTGAGAGCCGGTAATTGTAGGTTAAGCCTGTTAACACCTTCGACCACATCATTACTTACCATCAGGTGAGATTGCGGTCAAAGGCTTACCTGGGCATTTTCATTTTAAATGGTGCAGGCTGTTTTTTGGTTGTCCCCTAAAAACAATCCGATGAAAAATATGTTTGGAAACATATTCTTTTATGAAAAAGTTGACGATATTTGAGATACCTGTTTTTTCTGTATTAATCTGATTTATTGTACCCTGAAATATTACATTTTATATTTTATTTTAAATAAAAATTATTCGAAAATGTGTAAAACTATGCTGTCCCAATGACAGTTTGCCTCCTTGAATTTGATTTTACGGGAGTTTTTTGTACCCTGGGGAAAGGTAGCGACAATTTATTTTCATTGTTAGATAGTTATTGCTGCATTTTAACTAAGTATTTTACATCAATAATTATCTATAATTATTTTATAATATAAAAAAGCTTGTCTCACGATTTCGCGATTACAGGACATGTCTGGATAGTCACGCGTTTTTTACTACTAAGATGTCCCATTTATGGAGTAAATTTGGTTTATATGGCAAATTCAAGTACAATGTCAAAGAATGAAACGCTTTTTTTAAGTTTGTTACGCAAGGTGTCCTGTTGGCGCGGAACTCTTTAGTTTCTGAAATTTTGGGCAAGAAAAATATATTGTGGTTAGTAACGTTTTTTAACGAATTTAAAATTTGTCTCTATCTCTTCTTGAGCTGTATATATACCTCAAAGCATGCTGAAGAATATAGAAGTTGAATTATGTAGTTTTTAATAACATTTTCAAGTATTTCAAGATATATTTAAAATGAATTCGACATTCGTCACGTCCTGTTAGCAACCGTTTCTATAGGATGGACAAAAATGTTACGAAACAGACATTATAAAGCTTATTACTCATTAATGACGATTTACCTTAACGGAGTTTATAAAGTATGATAACAACAACTGTTTAGAGATCATATTAATATTATGCTTTTCAAAGTTTGTATGCTTGGATGTTTTTATAGTTATTCACGCAAATACAGCTGAACGAATTTGGACGAAACTTTTTAAAAATAATGATCGATAATATTTTTTTTAACTTACAGGTGGTATAATTGCTTTTCGAAATGGTGATATATTTTAACAGGGATATATTTCTGGAGTAGAAAGATTTTTATGATTGTTAATCGGACAATCTTAACTGGTCCTGGAAGTCGACTCATTTTATTTTATCAATAGGTACGCTGTCATGACTGTGGGAATGTTAATATTTTTCATAATTTATCGTTAGTTCAGTATATTATATTTAATAAATGTCAAATTTATTTACTCATTAGAAGAACTATATTATAAGATTTTAACCAAACAGTGAGTACTATTCTTAATAATTCTGTTTCGTCACTTCACATGTCCATTTAGTGACTGTCCCTAAAATATTTCGCCGTATTTCTTTCAAAAAACTAAAGTTATATAAGCTAACCAATATTAATATTTTTTTATAAAAAAAGGATAAAAAACAACAATATAGATTCTATTTATAAATTATCCATTTATTAACAAATCAAAAATGTATTACAAAGATAAACCTTTTATTTGGACAAGATGTTACGATACTGACCAAATAGTTTAATTTGAATAAAAAATAATATCTAATGTTTTAGTATTATATTTTGAGTTTCATTAATTGAAAAATAAAAGCTCATTAGGAAAGATTTTCTCATTTAATTTCCAGCAGTTAAATATTTATCGCGATTAGATTTTTGTTACTAACAAGACATTTTTTTCCCAATCCACTACTAATATATTAAATTAAGACATAAAATAGACATTTCTGCTTGGAACTTTTATATATATCACATAAATTATAATATTTTTTACCATAATTCATAGTTCTTAAATCCTAAAAGAATAATGTATTTTTAAAAGCTGTTTTTAAAACCAGCACCATTTAAAATGACAATGCCCACCTATCAGTAATAAAAATAAATGTGTGGGTCGATAAGTCCTGTATTGCACTAACGTGCCGCGTAAAGAATTAAATTTCCCCCTCGAGCTACCCTAGCCATCAGATTTAATTCTTTTCGCCGATAGTATAGGCTCTATTTGACTATAATCTGATCACCTGATAGTAGATGGTTATAATGGAAGTGGGACTCAAGGACAGCTGGTGTCAAAATCCGTAGCCATTCCATTTCCTTTTTGTATCGGAGTATGGCCTTATATCCCTGGCACAATTTGCACAGTTGTATTGTGGGTGGTTTTGAGTCAATGAAGTCATGCCGTGTACGTTATGTAAGAAAAGGCTTGACTATACCATGTATTTTTTTTTTTTAAATCGTCTAGTGTATATTACTGGTAAAATGCCAACATTTTGAGTTTCTGTTTTTCATTTTTCTATAAAAGAAACTAATAAAAAATACATCTTAAAATGTTTATAATCACTAGCAGAAGTCAACCCTAAGAGGCACAAGGTTAGCATTTTACCAATGACCTTGTATAGTTTGTGTACTCTATTAAATATCCCGATTACGAGAATTGCTCCCCGAACTGATTCTGTATAGATCTCTGAGCTAATTGAGTGAATTACGAAATATAACCACTTTTATCTCCCCATTTATAACTCAGTTTCCGAGTCACCGCGGGTATATTCCGTATACAAAAATCGTTGCATAAACATGATCTTTTACCTTGAGTTTTTGGTTCTAGGCGATTTATTCGAAAAACTGGAAGACGAAGACGAGCAGGGCTGGTGCAAGGGACGCAAGGATGGCCGCGTGGGTCTCTACCCCGCCAACTACGTGGAACCTGTCGGACACTAGCCCCCATCAGGCCCTCACTCCGCACTGCCCAAAAGAACCCCGCGATATCACCTTACTTACTGTCGCATTAGAATCATAGCACGTTATGATAAATCTTTAGTAATAATGCCCAAAGAAAATATACCGCGTCCTAGCAAAATTCGCAGTGTTAATGGCCAGTCGAAGCAGCGATCCATCGATATTTTTGTGAAATATGGTGAAATTTCCGAATAATCAGTATAGATCATCAGTATTAAATTGAAGTAGAGTCGAGAACCGCCCGAGAAACAATTAACAAGTCGAATATTTATTGTGACGTGCTGTTTTTCCGGATTCTTTTTGTTAGTAATGCAAGATAGAAAATATAAATAAACAACTGCAGCACTGAATAAAAAAAAACTACAATAGTTCTTGAAGTAGTCAACCGTGTTGTCATATAACCTATACATCAAAGTCTGTGATTTTTTGAAATTTTTTCATAAATCCATCTTTCAATAATTAATCCAATTCTTATATTGATGTTGTTCAGAAGCATTTTACAAATTTTATTTACTAACAAAACACTACAAACTAAATACAACACTACAGCTACTACAACGAAAGTATTTAGACAACCTTAAGATCATTGCAGGCCTACAGGCAGTCCAAATACTCCAGCGCACTACCAGTTGGCAGTGTGCCCAGCAAAATTAATATTATGAATTGCAAATCGTAGTATATTATCTCGACTTGATAAAAAAATCCGCGAATGTATAATCAAGTACCTACATATGCACTGAAGTATTTTTATTTATATTTTTTATGTAAAACGTGACATTTTCCGTAATATTCGTCGTTATTTAAACGCCCGTCACGTAGTAGTCATTAAAGTAGTTACGACTATACCAAGACTGTATTGAAACAACTTTATAATGTTAACGAAAATTTCGCATCGAATATCGGAGGATTCCTAACTTTTAATACATTTCTTGGTAAAGTTTTAAATGATGTATTAAAGTACAGTATATTATTATGTAATTATCAATAATGGATCCGTAATGTAGATATTAATTACACCAACTACGAACAGGGGAGTCTTGGCCTCTGAGCTTCAAATGTTTTTTTACTTATGATGAACATTCGACTCGATGAACTGACTCCAAACTACTTTGACTCTTTTATGTCAAGGTGATTTTGAAAATGTTTAGTAATCTTACAGCGACCATGTTTTCGAATCAAAATTTTGACCCTGTTTTGTATATTTTTATGATATAGATATGTTCTCGCCGGCTATAATATATCTATAGTTTAGGGAGAGATATGGAGGGAAAGCGATGTGTAAAAGAAGTTTGTCTATTTTTGAATAAAAATATATGTACAATACAACACGCAAACCAAAAATTTAACTTAGCGACGTTTGTGAGGTTTTTGACTGTCAAGATTACGTTGCATATAATTCAATAAGTTTTTATGTATTTACAAAACATTAAAAATATAGTTAATACATTATTGTACAAGTAGATATCTCGAAATGTCCTAAATTTCAACGAGGACGGAACATAGAGATTAGAACAACTTAGCTAAGCCAAAAAGTGTGCGCCAATATAAATATAATAGGCGAACCAAACGGTTAGGTGGCAATGGGATTTATATTGTTTGTGATATAAAGTACGCGGCGAGCTCGCTGCATAACACTAGTAGGTGTGGTTCTGTACATACACGGTCATTGTATTGCGTATAGATTATTTATTTCCCATTGTATATAATGTATAATTCGTTCATGTGAAATGTTAGTTATTATAACGTGGTGGACGCCCTTTAGTCACAGTCGGGACTGAACTGGCCTAATTTACATTTAAGGGCCATTTTGTTGTAGCTTCCACAAAGACTGCAGCTTCGTTTCGTTTCGCCTTGGCTGCGTGGTCGAGAGGTGCTATTTGTGAATATGCGTATTTAAGCCGCATGGCGCTGGTGTCCCCTCGTTGTTAGGTTAGAATTTTATTAATATATTATGAAAATGTTTTACCCTTTTCTTTTCTCTTTTATACCTCGTTTTAAATATTGTTGTATGTAATTGTGGAAAGTCATTACGTTAGTTAGGGCTGAGTTTAACACGTTGACTTGTGGATTGTAGCGGACGTGTAGAGTTCACATTTTAGTTCTAGCTCATTGTTTTCATTGTTATGGGTTCTGAGACCTTTGTGAAAATTATTTGTAATATATTATTATCTGAGAGAGGGTGGTTTTGGACCACATATGTTAATATATTATTAATATTGGTAAAATAAAATTGTTACATATGATTGGGTGTTATTATTTAGTATCATTCCCACTACGGCACTTCCCCCGCCGCCGCGACAACACATTTACTCTAACCCTTCAGACTGTGATTGTCCAAAAAATATAATTTTTTGATAATATAATGTTTTGCGTATGTAATATTTTGAGAACAAAGGCACTGCTTCACGTTGGTTTGCAATGCGTATTAGTGAAGCCAAATAAGATCCAGCAATTTGGTCACGAATCGCATTGATCAGGCACAAGTTACTTTAACGTAGTACACAGAAAAAAAAAATCTCTTCAGTCAAGCAATATTATTTGACATAAGAACGGATGGGTTTTCGATATAAGGAAAGTCTAAAATGTCTTATTTCAAGATATTAAATATTTCGCATCATAGTTCTTGACTCAAGAAGTATATTCTTGTTTCAACATACAAAAACTTGTTTTAGGAAGAACTCAAAGCTATTACTTTAAGAGCGAAACTATTTTAAGTGAAGCATTTAAAAGTCTTATTTTTAATTTGAAATGTTTTACTCCAAGAGGGCAACTATTTTTTTCAATTTTCAACCAAAAGTGAAACGCTTTTCTTCAAGATATTTTATTTAAAGATTATTTCCGTTTTTACCTGAGATATATGTTATTTCCTATATGATACTTTCCATTTTCTTTCAAGATGTTTCTATTTTGACTAGATATTCATGTTATTTCGTTTAAGATACTTCCTATTTTCTTTCAAGATGTTTCTGCTTCGACTAGAGATTCATGTTATTTCCTTTAAGATACTTCCTATTTTCTTTCAAGATGTTTCTATTTTGACTAGATATTCATGTTATTTCCTTTAAGATACTTCCTATTTTCTTTCAAGATGTTTCTGTTTCGACTCGAGATTCATGTTATTTCCTTTAAGATACTTCCTATTTTCTTTCAAGATGTTTTTATTTTGACTAGAGATTCATGTTATTTCCTTTAAGATACCTCCTATTTTCTTTCAAGATGTTTATTATTTTAATTAGAGATTCCTGTTATTTCCTTCAAGATTTTTCCTATTTTGTTTCAAGATTGTTTGTTTACATCCAATTGTTATTTTTTCTCATTTTAAAATATTTTCTGCTTTGACGTACACAAAATGTTTTTTCGTATAAGGTCTAACAAAATCTGTATTTACTATTTTAAGGGAAGATTCAGCCCGTGAAATGAAATAACTTTTCTGAAAAGCATAGGTTGAAATCCATCTTAATTTTTACTTCCCATACAAAACAAATCACCGCGTAGTATGGGAGGTCAAACAATTTGGCCATATTTCAATTCCTATTTTTAATTAGAAAAGTTGTTTAATTTAACAGTCTCAATCTACCCTTACAACAGTTTTCAATAGTTTCGTTAGATCTTAGAGATGTGTTTAGGAAGCAGTATCATGTGTTATTAATATATTTTTACACTCATAATTGCACTCATCTGCGATAGTAATGTAGAGACAAGATATTCTGAATGCAGATAACAATAACACTTGAAGCTGTTTCCTAAACAAATCTATATTACATTTGATAATTTAAAAGTTATTAGAAAAGTCAAAGCATAAAATATTTCAAAACGAAAACATAACGTTATTGGTATAAATGAATTACCATAATCACAAAAAATAAAATCTTTGATTGGTTGTAATCTCGATTAGAAACGATGCTAAACACTTCAATTTCACCTGTTTACTGAAACATACAAATTATAGCCTATTAAGCGGAGGGCAATAGAATTCAAACGAAATATATAGTTATAAAATGAAAATATATTAAAAAAACACAAATGATTGCTTACTGACTGAAAAATTTCATATAGTTAATACAAAATACGTAAGAGACATCACAAATAGTTTTCAAGCGTTTTTTTCTGAAAAGAAATCAACTCACAACATGACACATGACATGACACATGACATGACACATGACATGACACATGACATGACACATGACATGACACATGACATGACACATGACATGACACATGACATGACATGACACATGACATGACACATGACATGACACATGACATGACACATGACATGACACATGACATGACACATGACATGACACATGACATGACACATGACATGTGACATGTGACAATTGACATATGACATATCGACGGTCCCTTCGTACAATCCCGCATATGGTAGATACGTGATTTTCACTTTTTGTTAATGAACAATCAACAATGAACAATCAACAATTAACAATCAACAATCAACAATGACTCAGAGACTCAGACGGCGTCGGCGTCGGCAACGACTCAGAGACTCAGACGGCGTTGGCGTTAGCGTCGGCGTCGGCATCGGCGTCGGCGTCAGCGTCATATGTCATGTCATATGTCAGACTCAGAGACTCAGACTCAGTCACTCAGACTCAGAGTCTCAGACGGCGTCAGCGTCGGCGTCGGAGTCGGCGTCGGCGTCGGTCACATGTCACATGTCACAAGTCAGGTGTCACATGTCACGTGTCACGTGTCACATGTCACAAGTCAGGTGTCACATGTCACGTGTCACGTGTCACATGTCACGTGTCACATGTCACGTGTCACATGTCACGTGTCACATATCACTTGTCTTATGTCACATGTCACAAACCACGTATCACATGTCACGTGTCACATGTCACGTGTCACATGTAACGTGTCACATGTCACGTGTCAGGTGTCAGGTGTCGTGTCATGTCATGTGTCATGTCATGTGTCGTGTCATGTGTCGTGTCATGTGTCGTGTCATGTGTCGTGTCATGTGTCGTGTCATGTGTCGTGTCATGTGTCGTGTCATGTGTCTTGTCATGTGTCGTGTCATGGTCATGTCATGTGTCATGTCATGTGTCATGTCATGTGTCATGTCATGTGTCGTGTCATGTGTCGTGTCATATGTCGTGTCATGGTCATGTCATGTGTCATGTCATGTGTCAAGTCATGTGTCATGTCATGTCATGTGTCATGTCATGTCATATGTCATATGTCATATCGAGCCTTGACCGCCTACTTATCGTAAGCGACAAAAATGTAATTTTACAGGAGAAGGTTTTTTTTAGATAGTTTTATCAATTTTTGTGCTACTAGGCTGGAACTTAGTACTGAACTTTTATTTTCTGTGATGTAACTATGGCAATGACTATTAATGACAAAAAATATATTTTTGAGGCTTTTGTGGCGGTTGCAATACTTTTGCTGTCACAAATAAGCAGTTTATTTAGTGTTAAGTGGCGGTTACAATAAAAGTGTTGTATCGTAATCGCCTCATTCTGATTTTTTATGGCACTTACTACAATAAATTTTAATTTCTACTGGGAACAAAAATACACAAAACAAGCAATTTTTTTTTATTATTTTTTATTTTTGCATTTGTAGACAGCACATGAGATCAACAACTAGTTTTTACGCTTTACGGTTATATAATGATGTGCAAAATACCTAAATAAAAAAATAATAATACACGATTGCAACGAAATTGCCGTGTTTATTTATAACAGTTAAACGGCCTAGTCATAAAAGCAAAAAATTCAGCAGTGGACAACTGGCGGATACAGTACTACAGTACGGATACGAAAAATTCAATTCTTCCTCTCTGAATCATATTCATCTGTTTCAGGCAACGCATCCGGAACTGCTCCGTCAGGCTTCACATTTAAATATTCTTCATGATTCCTAACTGGAATGATATTTTTTTGTATAGGTCAACCAGATTTTTTCGATTCCTTGTGTTAAAGTCCAATGGGCCCATCAATGACACTTGGAGTATTGACTCTAGACCTCACTATAAAGTGCAAATTCAATTATTTTTTTTTCACTTTCTCGGTAAAACCCTTGGTGGAACGTAATTATTCTTCCTTAAAGAACTAAAAATGTTTTTCAATTTGTCTGGAAACACAGCTAGTGAGAAAACAACCACGGTGTAACCGTTATTAAAAATAATGAACTACCATGGATATCAGTGCTCGATTTCTATTATGTCCAGCACAACTATCGGCATTTATTTCAGTATGTGGACCTTTAGTTGCTGACAAAATCAAATATTTAAAGAAGTTACATTTTCGTTACAACCTCTCCTTCCATGACATTCACCTCACTAGAAACAATATCAACTTTTGTGCTACTTTCGTAGTAATTTTCGTTATAGAATGTGTGTTTTCTGGAGTAGTATAAGGTAACGGTTTTAGCATATAAGCGTGTTAAAGACTTTTTGTAAGTCAAAATTCAGACATAAGGAAGAAGAATTAGCATTATTGCTCTTATTTCCGTCTTCTTAAACTAGCTGCTTGGACTTTTCTTTCTCCATGATGTGATTTTTGATAAAAAATATATCTGATTTCTCAAAACACACAATAACAAAGTCGAATTGAAAACCGTGCTCCTTATTTTGAAGTTGGATTAAAAGTAGAAAATAACGCGCTGAAGTCGGTGCCATGAACACAATATCAAGCCCTGTCTTCTTAATCAGGAAAATAACTCTTCCCTTAATTTTATGTGTGTATTTAGTGACTTATTAATTTAACTATAAGGTATATATAGGTGCCTGATTACAAGTTTTGAAACGAAAACACATAGTACATACCTACCAGCTAAATCAAAGTTTGTAATCAGTGACTTCTTAATTACAATAAGTTTTTGAAAAGCACTACATACAATAAGCATGCGCTATCGTGGACCACATCGTTGTTTAAAATGAGGGAAGATAGTGGCCAAATGCAAATCTATATAAAAATAGATCAAACAATAGGTACCTAACTGAATTATTGTTATCATTACAAAAGTAATGCATTTTGATGCAGTATATCCTTGAAAACAGGAGGAGTTATTTTATCGTCCTCTGGTGCAAGTTTAGTGATAACTGCATGATATTTTTAATCCTGAACTGTAAAACAAAATAACTTTGTATAAAAGGTTGACCACTGCATCAACTTAGGTTAAAACATTAGTTTTGTTATATTTTGCTGCTCACGTTGACAATTTTTCAAAAGACGCTGTTTGGAATGTGCACTCATTTACTCAATACAATTCAAAGCTAAATGTACTCTTAAAGTAATGAAAACTAATTTTAATTTTTAAGCTATTTATATAGAGAGCGATGATAATAGCATCGGAATTGTTACCATAACGAACTTGTCACAAGCACAACACGTTTATTGCTACTTTTTTTGCCGCAAACGACCTAACTATTAGTGTACTCTGTCGTTTGCGATAAAATTTGGTTTGGGTTACGATACTGTTTTTGGAGATTTACGTAGCTTACATCAATTTTGCCTATGTCGCTTACTTTAAAAAAGTATAATCTGTATTACTAACGATAAATTAGCATTTTCATATAACTCTTTGATTGGTCCATTTTAGCTGGAACTGGTCACGTGCGCCTATCTGTTATAGTTTAAAATGTCGCTTACCATATAAATCGCAATTTTGGAAAAAATGTCGCTTACGATAAGTAGGCGGTCAGGGCTCGATATGTCATATGTCATATGTCATATGTCATATGACATATGACACGACACATGACACGACACATGACACGACACATGACACGACACATGACACGACACATGACACGACACATGACACGACACATGACACGACACATGACACGACACATGAGATGACACGACACATGACACGACACATGACATATGACATATGACACATGACATGACCATGACACGACACGACACATGACACGACACATGACATGACACATGACATGACACATGGCATGACCATGACACGACACATGACCCGACACATGACACGACACATGACACGACACATGACACGACACATGACACGACACATGACACGACACATGACACGACACATGACACGACACATGACACGACACATGACACGACACATGACACGACACATGACACGACACATGACACGACACATGACACGACACATGACACGACACATGACACGACACATGACACGACACATGAGATGACACGACACATGACACGACACATGACATATGACATATGACACATGACATGACCATGACACGACACGACACATGACACGACACATGACATGACACATGACATGACACATGGCATGACACATGACACGACACATGACATGACACATGACATGACACGACACCTGACACCTGACACGTGACATGTGACACGTTACATATGACACGTGACATGTGACACGTGACATTTGACACGTGACATGTGATACGTGGTTTGTGACACGTGACATGTGACAAGTGACAAGTGACACGTGACATGTGACATGTGACACGTGACACGTGACATGTGACACGTGACATGTGACACGTGACATGTGACATGTGACATGTGACACGTGACATGTGACACCTGACTTGTGACATGTGACATGTGACCGACGCCGGCGCCGACTCCGACGCCGACGCTGACGCCGTCTGAGACTCTGAGTCTGAGTCACTGAGTCTGAGTCTCTGACTCTGAGTCACTGAGTCTGAGTCTCTGAGTCTGACATATGACATGACATATGACATGACACATGACACGACACATGACACGACACATGACACGACACATGACACGACACATGACAAGACACATGACACGACACATGACACGACACATGACACGACACATGACACGACACATGACACGACACATGACACGACACATGACACGACACATGACACGACACATGAGATGACACGACACATGACACGACACATGACACATGTCACGTGTCACGTGTCAGGTGTCAGGTGTGACATGTGACATGTGAGGTGTCACATGTCACATGTCACATGTCACATGTCACATGTCACATGTGACACCTCACATGTCACATGTCACACCTGACACCTGACACGTGACACGTGACATGTGACATGTGACATGTGACATGTGACATGTGACATATGACATATGACACATGACATGACCATGACACGACACGACACATGACACGACACATGACATGACACATGACATGACACATGACATGACCATGACACGACACATGACCCGACACATGACACGACACATGACACGACACATGACACGACACATGACACGACACATGACACGACACATGACATGACACATGACATGACACGACACCTGACACCTGACACGTGACATGTGACACGTTACATATGACACGTGACATGTGACACGTGACATTTGACACGTGACATGTGACACGTGACATGTGACAAGTGATATGTGACACGTGACATGTGACACGTGACACGTGACATGTGACACCTGACTTGTGACATGTGACATGTGACCGACGCCGACGCCGACTCCGACGCCGACGCTGACGCCGTCTGAGACTCTGAGTCTGAGTCACTGAGTCTGAGTCTCTGACTCTGAGTCACTGAGTCTGAGTCTCTGAGTCTGACATATGACATGATTTATGACGCTGACGCCGACGCCGATGCCGACGCCGACGCTTACGCCAATGCCGACGCCGACGCCAACTCCGACGCCGTCTGAGTCCCTGAGTCATTGCCGACGCCGACGCCATCTGAGTCTCTGAGTCATTGTTGATTGTTGATTGTTAATTGTTGATTGTTCATTGTTGATTGTTCATTGTCATGTGACATGACACATGACATGACACATTGTCGGGGCTTTCCTGTGACATGTGACACATAACATGACTCATGACATGAAACATGACATGACACATGACACGACACATGACACGACACATGACACGACACATGACACGACACATGACACGACACATGACACGACACATGACACGACACATGACACGACACATGACACGACACATGAGATGACACGACACATGACACGACACATGACACATGTCACATGTCACGTGTCACGTGTCAGGTGTCAGGTGTGACATGTGACATGTGAGGTGTCACATGTGACATGTGACATGTGACATGTGACATGTGACATGTGACATGTGACATGTGACATGTGACATGTGACATGTGACATGTGACATGTGACATGTGACATGTGACATGTGACATGTGACATATGACATATGACACATGACATGACCATGACACGACACGACACATGACACGACACATGACATGACACATGACATGACACATGACATGACCATGACACGACACATGACCCGACACATGACACGACTCTGAGTCTGAGTCACTGAGTCTGAGTCTCTGACTCTGAGTCACTGAGTCTGAGTCTCTGAGTCTGACATATGACATGATTTATGACGCTGACGCCGACGCCGATGCCGACGCCGACGCTTACGCCAATGCCGACGCCGACGCCAACTCCGACGCCGTCTGAGTCCCTGAGTCATTGCCGACGCCGACGCCATCTGAGTCTCTGAGTCATTGTTGATTGTTGATTGTTAATTGTTGATTGTTCATTGTTGATTGTTCATTGTCATGTGACATGACACATGACATGACACATTGTCGGGGCTTTCCTGTGACATGTGACACATAACATGACTCATGACATGAAACATGACATGACACATGACACGACACATGACACGACACATGACACGACACATGACACGACAAATGACATGACACATGACACGACACATGACACGACACATGACACGACACATGACACGACACATGACACGACACATGACACGACACATGACACGACACATGACACGACACATGACACGACACATGACACGACACATGACACGACACATGACACGACACATGACATGACACATGACATGATACATGACATGACACATGTTATATGTCATATGTCATATGTCACATGTCACATGTCACATGTGACATATGACATATGACATATGACATATGACATATGACATATGACACATGACATGACCTTGACACGACACGTGACACGACACATGACACGACACATGACACGACACATGACATGACACATGACACGACACATGACACATGACATGACCATGACACGACACATGACCCGACACATGACACGACACATGACACGACACATGACACGACACATGACACGACACATGACACAACACATGACACGACACATGACACAACACATGACATGACACATGACATGACACGACACCTGACACCTGACACGTGACATGTGACACGTGACATTTGACACGTGACATGTGATACGTGGTTTGTGACACGTGACATGTGACTTGTGACATGTGACATGTGACCGACGCCGACGCCGACTCCGACGCCGACGCCGACGCTAACGCCAATGCCGACGCCGACGCCGACTCCGACGCCGTCTGAGTCCCTGAGTCATTGCCGACGCCGACGCCGTCTGAGTCTCTGAGTCATTGTTGATTTTTTTTTTTATATTGTTATGATTGCAATTACGCCTGCTAAGCGGATTACATTACAAAATCACAAATATACTATAGGAAAAATTTAAGTCATGTGCGGGATTCGAACCCGCGTCCATCCGCCCCTTTAGCCGGGGCATGCTCTAACCAATTGAGCTAACATGACATGACGTCATAACTCGAATTTTTCCTATAGTTCATTAACCATCGTATTGGGATGGAGCGACATCTATAGTACCACTTACGTTGTACTACAAACAAGACCAATTTTGCAATTGGTTTTATACTTGTAAATGATGACGCAACCTTATAATTTTATATTGTTATGATTGCAATAACGCCTGCTAAGCGGATTACATTACAAAATCACAAATATACTATAGGAAAAATTTAAGTCATGTGCGGGATTCGAACCCGCGTCCATCCGCCCCTTTAGCCGGGGCATGCTCTAACCAATTGAGCTAACATGACATGACGTCATAACTCGAATTTTTCCTATAGTTCATTAACCATCGTATTGGGATGGAGCGACATCTATAGTACCACTTACGTTGTACTACAAACAAGACCAATTTTGCAATTGGTTTTATACAATCAACAATCATTGTTGATTGTTGATTGTTCATTGTCATGTGACATGACACATGACATGACACATTGTCGGGGCTTTCCTGTGACATGTGACACATAACATGACTGATGACATGAAACATGACATGACACATGACATGACACATGACATGACACATGACATGACACATGACATGACACATGACATGACAAAAGACATGACACTTGACATGACACATGACATGACACATGACATGACACATGATATGACACATGACATGACACATGACACGACACATGACACGACACATGACACGACACATGACATGACCATGACACGACACATGACCCGACACATGACACGACGCATGACACGACACATGACACGACACATGACATGACACGACACCTGACACCTGACACGTGACATGTGACACGTTACATATGAGACGTGACATGTGACACGTGACATGTGACACGTGACATTTGACACGTGACATGTGATACGTGGTTTGTGACACGTGACATGTGACAAGTGATATGTGACACGTGACACGTGACATGTGACACGTGACATGTGACATGTGACACGTGACATGTGACACGTGACACGTGACATGTGACACCTGACTTGTGACATGTGACATGTGACCGACGCCGACGCCGACTCCGACGCCGACGCTGACGCCGTCTGAGACTCTGAGTCTGAGTCTCTGACTCTGAGTCACTGAGTCTGAGTCTCTGAGTCTGACATATGACATGACATATGACGCTGACGCCGACGCCGATGCCGACGCCGACGCTTACGCCAATGCCGACGCCGACGCCGACTCCGACGCCGTCTGAGTCCCTGAGTCATTGCCGACCCCGACGCCATCTGAGTCTCTGAGTCATTGTTGATTGTTGATTGTTGATTGTTCATTGTCATGTGACATGACACATGACATGACACATTGTCGGGGCTTTCCTGTGACATGTGACACATAACATGACTCATGACATGAAACATGACATGACACATGACATGACACATGACATGACAAAAGACATGACACATGACATGACACATGACATGACACATGATATGACACATGACATGACACATGACACGACACATGACACGACACATGACACGACACATGACACGACACATGACACGACACATGACACGACACATGACACGACACATGACACGACACATGACACGACACATGACACGACACATGACACGACACATGACACGACACATGACATGACACATGACATGACACATGACATGACACATGACATGGCACATGGCATGACACATGACATGACACATGGCATGACACATGACATGACAAAAGACATGACACATGACATGACACATGATATGACACATGACATGACACATGACACGACACATGACACGACACATGACACGACACATGACACGACACATGACACGACACATGACACGACACATGACACGACACATGACACGACACATGACACGACACATGACACGACACATGACACGACACATGATACGACACATGACATGACACATGACATGACCATGACACGACACATGACCCGACACATGACACGACACATGACACGACACATGACACGACACATGACACGACACATGACACGACACATGACATGACACGACACCTGACACCTGACACGTGACATGTGACATGTTACATATGACACGTGACATGTGACACGTGACATTTGACACGTGACATGTGATACGTGGTTTGTGACACGTGACATGTGATAACGCCTGCTTTGCGGATTACATTACAAAATCACAAATATACAATAGGAAAAATTTAAGTTATGTGCGGGATCCCGCACATGGCTTAAATTTTTCCTATCGTATATTTGTGATTTTGTAATTAAATATAGTACTTAAATTATCCCTTACTATGCGAAGAATGTCACCACAAAGTACAAAGTCACATTAATTATATTCAAGCATTTTTACATTATGCATTTTCTTTCAACTCATAAAATTATCGATTAATGAGCGGAGAATGTCAAAAAACAATTATACTTATCAAAGCATATTTAAATGATCTCTTTATCCTTAAATTATATACTGGCAATTTTTCAAATGTTCTTTTCCTTAAGTTATAAAAAGTTATCTCTGACTGGCCGAAGAATATCACCACAAAATACAAAGACAAATTAATTACATTCAAGCATTTTTACATGATACATATTCCTTAAATAATAAAATGAAACTTACAAATTACCGCTTACTGAGAAAAGTATGTCACCATAAAATGCAAAGCAAGTTATTTAGATTCCAGCATTTTTACATGATCAATTTTTCCTTAGATTATAAAATTAAACAAATTATCGCTTACTGAGCGTAGAATATATTATTATAAAGCTGATATTTCCTAATAATGTATATTAGAACATAGTAATTTTATCGCAAGATGGTAAGTTCTTAACCTTGATATCTTAAAAAATAATGTTGTCTTAGGTTTTCGCGATTATTACACATAGTAATTAAACAACTTTAAACGGTACAAAAATAATGATAAATATACGCGATTTAAACCGTTTAAAGTTGTTTAATTACTATCTTAAAAAATTCTCCAAAATTCCGGGAACTCATGCATGGTTTGAATATTTGTTTTTTTTTTCTATTATTAAATGTGTAGGTCCATTTCTGTACTGCTTGGTGCCATAGATCATTGTTATGTTTTAACCAAGTAATATCATCATTACAGATAGAATCTGAAATCATAAGACAAAAAACCCTTAGTACTTAATTACTTCTACTTTGTAAAGATCTATGAATGATAATCATCAATGAAAAGTTAATGTACACTAGCTGTTGCCCATGGCTTCATCTTCGTAGAATTCGCTTATATCACGTTTTCTCAACCAGGAACATACAACACGAGTCTAATGAATTTATTCACTTAACAATATAGCAGTAGTTATAGCACAATCAAATAACAATCATTTGAAACTAGAAACAAGTCGTAATATATGAAATAACACTCATTATTTTGTCTAAAAGTACATATTCTTACTTCGTGAGGTTGTAGGACTTTCTTAAGTGTAGAGAGGTGATACACTGACATAAAACTATACTATTCAAGGTTTAGTACCTAGCTAATGAGATACGTTAATGGATCGGGGATCACTTAACTTGGTATTCTAAACCCTTTTTAGTGTATCCCTCTATACCTGAATGTAAAACGCATTACATTACCTACATCAGCCAATGGATGCGCAAACCTCGATGAAGTCTCAATTAAAATAATAAAAGGTTGGGGAGTCGCTTCGGTAGATAATATAATACAAAAACGCTTAATATATCTCACTTAACTTTGAAGTTATTAACTACAGCTGGCGGGATACCAAAGCCCTGTAGCACTACTTCATTTGGAAATCGTCTAGCATGGATGGCACCATAATGCCTAAAGATGGAACGCACGTTCTCTTCTTTCTTCGGACAGATTTAAACTTTGCGAGCATAAAATCGTCGAACGACTGTATGTATGTATATGTATGTATATAACCAAAGTAATGCGTTTCTTTTGAAAATCTATGTAAGTAGCGAATCGCAGACACAAACGGGCGGGCGGACGGAATAAATGATAACGCTGGGGTGAGGTTGCCCAGTCCATAAAAATTTACCGATATATTAAAATACGTTCTTCGTAAATCACAACATATAAAAATAGTACAGTTAAACTTTATGTCACACACATATAGTAGCCTAGTTAAGCAACAAATATGTTTAACGTTATACTAGCGAATACGATAAAATCGCATAAATCCTGTGGTTATGGATACGTACAGCGTAGCAAGATTTTTGGGCAAATCGGGATATTGGAACTTTTTGAGTAAAAAAGTTGGAGTAGTTTCGCCAAAAATGGGACATGACAAAAAAAACGGCCAAGTGCAAGTCGGACTCGCACACCGATGGTTTTCTACAAAGTTGTAGGTAAATAGTTCTTCCATCAAGGGAATCGAACCTCTTTTTTTCTGAGTATGTTTTAGTTTCCCCCTAAATTAGTCAACAACGTATAAATTAAATTACATTCGCGTTATCGTCAGTTTTTCAAGTTGGCTCTCATTCCCACTTTCCACAAAGCAAATATAAAGACGTAGCCACGTCGAAACGAGTTCTTTGTTTTTTTCGCGCGTTGATTATTGGATGAGGAAATTTGAAATGGTTGGCATGAGTTTTTGGTGTTGTACGAGATAGCGCAATAAAAGGTGAAACGATAAATCATTCGTGATAAATATTTGAATTATTTTCCATCATAAGCGGGGTAAAATTATTATACAGCAACACTGCCTTTGAGTTGAATTGCTTCGTTCTTCATACAAGATTTTTGTATTTCCCCTACAATAAGTTATTTTTCTTAGATTTTGGCACAAGAATATATATAACGGACAAACTTTTGGCTTGTGAAATTTGACTTTTGAATGAACACTTCGCATGTACTTTTGAATGAAATAACTTGTTCTCTATTGGACATTGGTCGGAGTAACACACTCTTGGCATAAAATGGCTCTAGAGACTGGGTCCATTGAAGTAATGAGTACATCTAATCAGGTAGTGTAGTAAGTAATCTTTATTACCCATGGCTGATTATGATTAGCTACAGTCATATTATGGCAGTTTTACTGAAAGCATTTAGGGTATATACCCTGGATTGAGGGGGATGACTTAACGTAATTTGAAGCTGAAACGTAATTTTAATGGCAGCTGAGAATGACATTATGTAGTCAAATGACCGTTTCGTATATTTATTTATTAATAATTTATCGTTTTTCGAGTGGTTTGCCATAATCCCCACGATTGGCAGGCGTCTTGGAGATTTCAGTTTAGATATAAATTTCTCAGAAGGCGCTGCTGCCTCTTACGACTCCCACAGGTAGCAACGATATATAGCTCCTGCAATGGGGGGTGACATTCTAGCCCGGCACCCACCAGGTCACTTAATTCCTGTCATTTAAGAATTAATTTCTTAGGTTGAAAACAAAAGGATTTTAAGTCATGTATACCTAATTTATTATAAATATTAGCCCTACGAATTTATTCGTAGTCTTAGCCTAATTTTGTCATAATTCTTGATTGCAAGATTAACTGACTCTTGAACGGGGACCATCAGTGAGTAATTATTAATTTGTAGCAAATAATATTTATCTTGGTGTGATGTGGTCCTTGTTTTTTGTTGCATGTATGACTGATTCTTGGATGGAGAACTTATTATTTTGTAACAAATACATTTAGTCTTAGATTAATGGTGTTTTTCATTCTTCTTCCCTGTATCAATGATTCTTGAGTGCAAAAACACAATTTTGTTCCAAGTAACTTAATGTTTCCTTTACGATTTTACAATTCTTAGTTAGACATCGAAACTGTTTCTCTAGTCAAAATTGAGATATTCTTTCGTGTGAGAAATAATTCTTATATCAAAACCACTAAGACAACATATTTTCGTTAATAAACCAATTAACAAAATGTTTTTAATCAAACTATAACTCTTGTGATAAATAGCAAAACTTTTGACACAAAATATTTACATTTTAATTCTAAAAACTTGGCTTTTTTGAAACGTTAGCGTGATTATCTTCGTTGAAAGCATTAATATTTGAGGTCAAGATACATCCGTTGAGAGATATTGGGTTCTTATTTTAAGACATCTTTTTTTTCTGTGTATCTTAATGTTTTTTTTTTAAGTTTTCATTTTTTTTAATCACTTACGTTTTGGGAAGAATTCGTTATTTGTAACTTGAACCTGGATGGAAAAAAGATTGAAATCAAACGCAAGTGGTATATTTTAAAATTCTTTTTATTTGATGATATACGCAGTGCACTGTCAGAGTTACAAATATAGCCTATTGCTGAGCATTTGTCGAATAAGATACCAGGATAATATCCACCACTGGTAGCGTTTAAGGAAAAAACTTTATTTCTAACCCAACCGCCTCCAGTGGTAATACAGCAATAGACTTTCCACTTGTTCATGTCTAAGCAAAGCTAATCACTACACAGATTTTGAGCATAATCATGGTGCTGTAGATCCGATTCCGCTCTGAACATATAAAAAAGACTATCGTTATAAAATATGATTCAAGAATTTTTCGATAGATGAACATTGTACGATACAAGCGTCTGCATAATGATTACTGATTATGTTTCGTGGGCAAATGCGTAAAGTGCACTCTGTGCATATTTGGCACGATTAATCTCTGCGCTTGCGTCAACTAATAAAACATTTAACATTGATACGGCGCCCATACAACATGCAAACGTACATACTCCTCACGTGAACCGAGTAAATGCAATACGCCGAACGAGTAAAAATAATCTTTATTTACAACAACAAACTATACGTACACAATACATAAATTATATAAAAAATAATTCAAGCATTCAGCGCTGTTAAGCGGGAGCCGCGTGTGAAAGAGCTCAGCATAAACTGGTACAATACTACAAACTCTGGTCTGACCTGCGAAACTAAAACTGCGCGATCGTCCGCCGCGAATGAGGTCAACTCTGGCTGGTCGCAGCCCATGTTCGTATAACTTGCCAGCATACATTGAGCTCGTTTACACACGACTCCCGAGCAACAGTTCTGACGCCTTCAACCAGGCATATAACGAGAGATATCAAGGCGTGATACGTCAAATAAAAATGGACTTATTTACACGAATGAGTATAACGCTTTAATGTAGCATTGCTCACAGCTATGGATGAGATTCCATATAAATTACATTATCTTTAAAGGATTTTAAACCTGGTTTACATAATGAATTAGCTATACGTTCGCGCTGCTATGGAATTTCGTAATAAACAACATACCTATGTTAATAAACACAGAATGAGTTACATAAAAACCTATTATATTCATAATGGAACGAAATACTTTACACAACAATAATTATAAATTATTTACAAACATTTAACATAACAATATTTATTTTATTCCATCCGCTGACAATAATTATTAAAATATAAATAATGTACGCGCATATGCAAAGAATTTTGTATCAATGCATTCTTAACACCTGTACAATGGAGATCTAAGCATAAAATACTGCATAAAACAGTTTTTACTTCAATATATTTTAATTATAAAGTCTCCGTGAATTAAACACTAGATTAAATTACTTTAGTGTATGTCCTCGTTTCAAATATAAAGGAAACTAATCCCCGAAATAATATCATATAGCTGTCGACACAATTATCTAAATATTTCTGATAACTATTCAAAAATGATGAATTGTATAACAATTGTAAAACGGGCCCACAAATTAACCATAGAGGCCCTAGTCTCTTTTCGTCCGTCTCTTTCCACGCAACTCGTTTTATCGTCACAATAGAAAATATCACTCAACCGAATCCGAACTAACAAAAACAAACACCGTTCAAAATAGTAACTAGTCTCAGTCCAAGTTGCATACATAATATGTGAGTATATAACGCGTATATAAATGTGTGAGTATATAAGGTATTGCAGTGCGTGTGACGTCACTGCAGACACGCCTGCAACTTCTCGATCCACTCCTGCGCAGCGTTGGCGTCGCTCGCGCAGAAGTTGTATGTGCGTCGACTCGTGCGCAACTGTCATGTAAAAAACAAATGTTTTACTTCATCCAATCTAAATAAAAAATCTATATAATAACCGTTCTAATACTTTATCAAGCGTTGCGTCGTTTAAGTTATTAAAGGACCGATAGCAGTAGTACTGAATTGCCCCGTGGGGTGCCGGGCCATATATTTTTAAGGAGTCGCAAGAGGCGACTGAAAGAAAAATATCATAAGGTGGGCAGCAACGCTTTCTAAACAATTGCCATCTTACACTGCGATTCCCAAGCGTGTTATAGCAAACCCCCCTTAACGAGGGAGTCTGATCAGCAGTGGACAATCCAACTGATATAGTACAGTACTGAGAACAAAACGTGGACCGTGGTAATGGAAAGCTTACGGTCGGGACAACGGGATATGTAATATAGTACTTTACAAAATTACAAATATACTATAGGAAAAATTTAAGTCATGTGCGGGATTCGAACCGTTGTAGTACAACTTACGTTGTACTACAAACAAGACCAGTTTTGCAATTGGTTTTATACATGTAAATGATGACCTGAATGACGAACCTTATAATTGAAATATTGTTATGTTTGCAATAACGCCTGCTATGCGGATTATAATAATAATAATAATGTTTATTGGTAAAAAAAACACAGGTACAGAGATCAGACACAAATAAGGAATTTTAACATTATATGAGTAGAATTTATCTAAATAATATGTCTATATAATAATATACATACCTAACATGAAAGTTGTCTTATATCACACTAGCACCCATACTAGGATACCCTGTGTTGTGGGTGGACTAGTTTCTCCCAAAGGCCATTTATTTAGGGACAAGACGTCATTACAATTATAAGTAGACGATTACATTACAAAATTACAAATATACGACAGGTTTTTTTTA
The DNA here is from genome assembly GCA_963890685.1 of Plagodis pulveraria. Classification (NCBI taxonomy): domain Eukaryota; kingdom Metazoa; phylum Arthropoda; class Insecta; order Lepidoptera; family Geometridae; genus Plagodis; species Plagodis pulveraria. Next base: position 20,919,814 of record OY982969.1, read on the forward strand.
TGTTTTGTTTTATTTTATGCAGGCGTTATTGCAAACATAACAATATTAAAAAATATAGTTATATAGTACTGCTATTTAAGTAACTTACGTCAAAAAATGATCTATCGTCGCATTTCTTAGGCGGGCCCGGCGCGGGCGGCGCCTGCGTCACTGTTATCACTTCCGCAAGATCTGCACAAACACGATACAATTACATATTGTCCGTTATATTTAAATAAGTAAGGATATCAATTAAATATCTTACCAATAAAACCTTTGCAATGAGAATCTTCCATAGCGTCGTAGTATCGGAGCTGGTGCTTTATAGAGTCCAGAACGAACCATCTGAAAAAGGAATATTACAGGTTTAAATATACGGAACGTACCAAAACTCATAGAATAGCCTGGTAGAGTTGAAAGGGGATAAAAGTGAAGCAAAAATTACTTTATTAAGAAACACATAAGTATCAAATGTTATCGGCTGTTTATCGGATACACTACATCCAGTTTTATGAATAAAGAAACATCACTTATATACTAATAAAGGGCGAGCAAGTGAGCCCTATAACTATTTCACAACTTGAACATTTTGTGGCCGACTTTACTCTAAATTTTCTTTTTCAATTTACCAAATTTGGTCCCAAGTAATAGGGGACGAGTCTATTGTCATTCACCGGGAACAGTCTTAGGGTCATTCAAAATATTTTCTCTAGCACACTGGACGAAACAAAACATCATATTACGGATAATATGTTAACGGTAACAACATATAAGACAGGGACACGAGAACATATTGTATGAAACCCTGGCAGGGCACTAAGATGGTATACAGCCCTGTTGTTGTTGCCACGTGAGAGATGGCATGCTGCTAATTTGGCGCACTTTTCCCATAGTTACCTCTTACAGACACCCACGGGAAGAAATGGGGAGGTAACATTCTAACCCGGCACCCCACGGGTATTAGAAATAATAACTAAAGGGAAAGAGAAGGAAAAAAAGTTCAAACTGTGAGTCATCACGACAATTGCTCAAACAAGTTCCTACCCGAACGAGGTATGGATCGTGGTGAGATTAAATCCTTCTTGGAGTTGAAATTTTCCCTATTATTTAAAAGCTTATTAATTAATTAAAGTAAAAATATAATAGTAGAACAGATTATACGATTTCCTTTAGGATATAAAAATATGCATTAATTTACAACGTAGTCAAAATTAAACGTCATCAAAAACACACCTAACATTTTACTGTCAACAATAATAAGGTAAAATAAGTCAAAGAGAGTTTTCCAAATGTCAACCTTAGACTTCACTTTTCTCTCATATAACACGCCCAAATCATGTGCTGGCTTTAAATTTCCTCACGATGTATATATAGTGAGGAGATATATATATATATATATATATATGCTTATATATGTTTTTTTTCATTTAAAATCCTTCTTTGTCAGAATCTTTACCGAAAAATATGTGTGTGTCGCAGAGACTTAGCGTACCTTTGTTTCCACCCTTTGAGCAGCGCGCCTCGCTTGTAGAGATGGCCCTCGTGGGTTCGATTCTCGGCGACATTCGACGAGAACTGTTCGTAGTATTGTTGGGATGACGACTGCAGCGTGCCCACGCCTACAAACAATTAATATTATGTTAGCATTTTATGAAGGACTTATATTTTATTACAGGCTAGCTTTGTATATCTAAGTGATGATTTGGCAGACTCCTCATGGAGGAAACTACCATACTCATGGAGGAACATTGAAGCATGTAACGGAACATTGCTGATTGCGGCAGCTGTCATGACCGATAATTCATATATGTATATTTTCTCGCAAAGATTTTACTAGTGTTCACATGGTCACTTTCCGCGAGGTAAGATGGTAAAATGTATACAAGTACTAAAAAAAATTACTTCTTCATATCTGTAGTCGATGGACCGAAATATTTACTGCCTACATGAAACTTATTTCAAGTCAACTTCATATACATATTATTTTTTTAAGTATATGATGCGGTCGATGGTGTTGCTCAAGCTTTTATTTATGCTTGATATATTAGCCTTTGACCACTATATCACCTGATGGTAAGTGAGATGTGGTCGAAGATATTGTTCAGTTAACCTAGCACCACTGACTCTCAAGGACAGTTGCCGGAACACACCGTAAGTTGCTTTACGACAGATTTTCTACTAGAGGGTGGTAGCTAGCCTGGCGAGCATCCGCAAAATGCCCTACCTCCATGCTGTAACGTCTGCCATCTTAAGACAACAGCTAGTACCGACGGCTCAACGAGCCCTCAGAGAAGCATGTAGCGCGCTCAATAGTGAATTCAACTAGCAGTCGCCCATACAAGTAATGACCGCAGCGGACGTTGCTTATCCTACTTTGTCGGCTAAGAAAGGATACGTAAGCGTCGTTACAGGAGCTTTAAAGCAAAAGTTTCACAGAATATTCTTAATGATTTTCTTTTGGACATTCCTGTTGGAAAGCATCGCATGACAACGAGAACGTCTCCAACAAGAAGAGAGCTGCTGTGGCCCTTGCGGTGTAGGTTAGTAGGGTAGTAATGTACGTACTGTTGGCATGGTGCGCTAGATGATGTTCGCGGTCCCGGTCCCGGTCGCGGTCCCGGTCCCGGTCCCGGTCCCGGTCGGGCGGCGGCGGCGCGCGGTACTTGTTGCACGGGACTGCAAACGTCTCGGCGCAGCGCTCGTGGCATGCCGCACCGCACTCCACGCAACGGACGCCGTTCTAGCAACACACACATATGATAATAAATAATTGAAAAAAAATATATATTGGAAAAATACATATATTAATTGAAAAAGTACATGTATTAATTGAAAAAATACATATATTAGTACACTTGAAACCTTTGGAATAAATTCAGACTGAAAAATCTGGAACTCCACGACTTAGGAAACCCTAATATGGAGATAAAAACCATTTATGTTAATTTATACCTTCATAATATTTGACTTCCCCATCTGAAAGTAAATTAGTATCAAGATTGTTAAACACTTTGCTTCCTTAATCACCCACAGCCATAATGTCTACCGTTGAACAAAAGCCTCTCCCTTTAGGGAGTTCGGCATCCCCAAGCTTCGCAAAAGTCTTAGAGATCGTAGCGTAAGATAGCAGTTATTCAGTAGGCGTTGTTGCTCCCCTTCTGACATTTTTATTCATTAATTGACAATATTGTGAATATTGTTCTAAAAATCGAGTCATAAAACACCAATATTTTGTTATTAGAGGATGTTTTAACTCAACACGAGAACTGTAGTATTCAGTACAACAAAAACTTGTATCTTTATTCATTGTCTAGCTTTCTGCATATATAGTAGTCATTCTATTGAATTATGATGTTATAATTTTAGATAATGTGTATTTTTTTTTAAACTCCCCCAACTGTGTACGAAGGCGAAATTTTATACTATATTAAACATTGTGTTATAGTCAATTTAGACTCTAGCATTGTCATGTAACAAATACGGCTCCTTTTCGAGATGTATTGCCGTATGTAAAAATCGATGACCTAAGTAAGTTTCAACACCAATAATTACTTTTCGACCTACAAAAATGTTTAAAGACGTAAATAAGGTTACGTAAGGTTACGTTACTCTGTTACTAAAACTCTTAAATTAGTGTATTCCATGCTTTCTACCTTACCCATGATTAACCCCCGATAACTTATACTAGAGGCATTTTGCTGTTTTGGGCATTGATAAGTAAGAGGGACATATTGCTTGGACTGTTTAATTACTTATTATATATTAGGGAAGTGTTCTACGAGGTTAGCAAATGTCATATTTTATTACACTTAAAGAGAAGATTCCCAGACATTTATTGAAAAAAAATTAAAGCATTTTCAGCTCTCTATTACGCCTCTTCTATCCTATATAGTTTATACCCATGAAAAGTTACGTGTGGTATCTGCGTATAAAAATATATTTCATTGATCGGAAATTTAATTTGCACAGATGAATTACGGACACTAAGAAAAAGCTCAGACCCAAAACGCTTCCTTGGGAAATTCCATTATTTGTTTTATCTTTATCACAAAATGTATCACCTGTTTTAGTCTTACAATGTTCTCCTTTAGGTAATCCTTCAAGAGACATAAAGTTTAATCTCTTATTGGCTATTAGTTCAAACTTCTTCACATGTATAAAAATAGTGACAGCATCAAAGGGTTTGGCGAGGTCTAAAAATATCCTTGAGTGTTTATTATTAGGATATATTAACGGTGTAAGACATATTAAGTTTCTTCATAAGATAATTTCATTCTCTTCATAAGAACTGAAAGGACCTGAAATTTTCGGCAGCATCTCTTTGTCTAGCCTTGTTAATGAGGTAACAGTAATTGTGACTATTGAAAACATAATTTATTGATATTTAAGAGACGAAAAGTTTTATATGTGCATAAATTATTAATTATAGGTGCTCGTTCTATCGTTCTTTTTTAAATGCCATGGTATCGAGCTTACATACTCATTTGACATTGAGGTCAATGTCAAATGAGTATGTAAACGAGACCACTGAATTTAATTGGGATGACAGTTAATGGATCGTCGTATACTTACTGATTTAAATTTTATTAGCGAGGTCTGTCCCCATATTCTAAAACATGCTTACAATAAGATCATGCGTAACATCATACAACCGTAAGTTGTTTTCTAATTCTTGAAAGTGGTATATTTTTAAAGTTCCCTTATTTATTTTGTAATGTATTTTGTTTAGTTGTTTACATACCATTAGATTGTGAATAAATTACAGAAGTATTTCAGGCTTGACATATTTTATATGAGTTAATCTTAGTTAAAAATAAAACATACTTCACTCGATAGTTATAATAGAGTGAAATTTCAATAATCGTAAATAATAGCCATGAAACTGGGAAGGGTAATAAAGGCCATTATAACAATGTGGTGGTTAGCTAAAAATTACCCTATTTTTACACGTTTTGTGAAACTTAATCTTTTAAAACCAACTCCTGGAGACCCAACAAAAGGAGATTATAAATAAACTTCAGAATTATAACCTAAATAGATTTCTCGCACAAAATTAGAAATAATTTATATATATGTCACCGGATAATTGTATGATACGCTAGTTTATAAAAATTCTAGTGAGAACTGTCGATAGATTGTGAACGAACATTAAAATTTACAATCTAACGCTTAAATTTTCGTAAAATTATAAACTGACCATGTCTAGCTGGCAGTTTATAATCTAACTATCTATTACTCGTTAGATTATAAATAAATAAAAAAAAATAAAAAAAAAAATAAAAAAAAATATTTCGGACACAAAATCCATAGCAGTGTTAGTAAATGTGTATAAAACTAAGTTAGTAAACTAAAACTAAACTAAATAATACATCCATTAATTAATTCTACCCGTGAATACGCCAACCCAGTGTTTTTGAATTGGGCAGTCTAGCCGAGCAGCAATCATTTGCAAAATACTGTTGGAACTCCCACGCAGAAACATAAAAAATAAAAATAAAAACATAAAAATAAACCGATTACTGCTCTGTCTGACAATATATAGCCCGCGAAATTGTGAAACGTCCTCTGGTTGGTCGCCGTTATAGGTGCCATGAGTTCATTTCATAGAGTTACGCACAAATATGATAGTCAGAAAAAAAAACATATTCATTTCGAGTTTGTACATTTAAAAAACTAAGGGATTTAAAATAATGACCACCATAAAATGCTTTGATACCCTTAGTTCTTTTACCAAAAAATGTAATCGAACACCAAATGTAGTAAATGGTCACTATATTTTAGCGAGGGGTTAAATATAATTTAGTCTAGGGCAAAATCATATATAGGTGCGACGACGAGCGAAGCGAGGAGGAGCCTTAGGTTACTTGTGACTACAACAACGCGCGAGCCGAGCGAGCGAAGCGAGCGTGCCGCGGCATCAGCCGGCGATGCGCCACAAGAATTTAATTTTGGTGATCAAATACTACTTTTGGTGATCATTTACTACTTTTGGGTTAACAATGATTTATTTGGAGTCATTTTGCTTGAATGGGATAGCGAGATGTTTAAACTTTGGTTATAGTTTACAATAAATGCGGGTTGAATATTTGTGATCATTTAATATTTTTGTCTGTTATATGTTACTATATCTGGTGGTAAGTTAAACATAAGCCAAAAAATAATACATTAAAAACCTGTTCCTACGTATTTTGCTTATAGTCCAGTAGCAGTACGATCGTAACTTATGAAAATATAAGATTCAACCAATTTTTCACAGTTTATTAGTTACATGTTTACAAAGGTTTTTTGAAAATGTTAGAAAATTTTGACCGATGCATTTGGAATTATTTAGGTATTTGTAAAAAAACTACATAAAATCTTGAATATAAAATTAGAATTAAAAATTCTGATTGTATATGACTTAGGACATTGTTATCTTGTGTTTATTAACTTATTAGAAATATTAGAGACTTGGAACTTAGGTAAACTAAAAATTTCAAACCCTGCTTTCAATAAAATATTAGAATGGCTGGAAATCAGTTTAATGATATTTTTATGTATATTGTAACATGCTGAAAAAAGATTAGAAAAATATACAATGTGCTTCCCGACTTATTTAGTTTTTCTTTAATAGCGTGAGTAATATAAAATTAGAGTCCAGAAGTAAATAGGCTACTGGATAATAATGATATACTCCATCGTCATACAAAAGATTAGAAAAAAAAGTTTATGGTTTTGGAAAATAGAACAAAACTTCTAGCCTCAGTACTAAAATCCGGGCAGGAAAGCCACGGGCGGCCCTGCGCCGCGCCCTGGCGGCAGCGCCACGTGGTCACTACGGAGCGCGGAGCGATGCGAATGCAAGTACGAACCTACTGCTATTAAAAAAATAGCAAGATTAGGGGTAAACTACTGCTAAGGGCACCCAAACAGTTGATAACAAGCGTTTTCTTATAGTCCAAGCTAACCTGGCTCGCTCTCTAGCTGCAACGAGAGAATGCCTGCATGAAGCAGGAAAGTCAGGGGTTTCCATATTGCTCCTACAAGAACCGTACGTGGGAGCAAAGGGGTTTTTAACGGTGGGTGGCCAATTCAAAGTCATTCAATTTAAAGGGGATCCCAGTAAACCAGTCAAATCTGCAATTGTCGTCGTCGACCCAAATATAAAATTCTATGTAAACATAAACCACCTCACACAGAATATTGTTGGTATTACAGCTATCCTAGGTATACGTAGAGTCAAATTTGTAAGTGTTTATATTCAGGGCACAATAGATATGGAACCTCACTTAGCTAAAATACTACAAATCACCAACGAAGCTGGAACGGAAGACTTCATCGTCGGAGGAGACTTCAATGCCTCTAGTCCCTGGTGGGGTTGCGAAGTGGAAGACACGAGAGGGGAGGCAATCGTTGACGCAATAGCTCAAATGGACGGCCATGTTCTGAATCAAGGCAATACTGGGACATTCTACAGATACAGAGGATCACAACTTCAAACCAGTATAGTGGATATTAGCGTGAGCTCCCAAAGTATTCTGAGATACATAGACGGGTGGAAAGTAGACATCGACTTTATGCATATATCAGACCACAGAGCTATAAGATTTGAAATTTTACTCAATATTTCTGAAAACACCGCGACAAGATCTACAACAAGGATCTACAACACAAAAAGGGCAAATTGGGCTGACTTCAGACAAACCCTTTTGGAAAAAATTGAAGTGATCCCGGAAAACGAATGGAATCCTACAATAGGCAGTGACAATAAATTCAAAATAGACAAAATTATCAACAAGCTCGAAGAAATTATACATGAATCCTGCAAAGACACAATCCCACGGGTCACTGAAACCAAAACTAAGGGTAAAACATGGTGGGACAGCGACTTACAAAACAAAAAGGAGATGGTTAAGAGGTGCAGAAATAGGATACGAAATGCTAGACCAGAGAGACGAGAATACATAACAAACCTATACCTGGAAGCTAAACACGATTACAAGGAGAGCATCGATAAGACGTCTACGACCAGCTGGAAGGATCTCTGTACAGGACAAACACGTGAAGAAGTTTGGAGCAAAACGTACCGCATCCTTAAAGGCTGCTCCAGAACTGACATGGATTACCTATTGAAATCTCAGGATGGCACTACCCTCTCCCCGACAGAGACAATCAAGCAGTTTGCGGACGCATTCTATCCAATGGACGATAACACATTAGATAACCCGGACCAGAAAATAATAAGAGAAGAGGTACAAAGGGAGAAATTAACCCTAGAAGAATCAAGGCTACATACGCAAGACTTCACCAGGGAAGAAATCGAGACGGTCCTAGAAGGAATGAACCCAAATAAAGCTCCAGGAAAAGACGGGCTAACTGCAGACATCTGTTATAGAGTCTACACAGCCGATCCTGAAAAATTGCTACATATTTATAACAGATGTCTCAGAGAAGGTTATTTTCCAGACAAGTGGAAGCTGGCAACAGTGAAAATAATTCCTAAGGCTAATAAAGATCCGTCTTTACTGAGATCTAATCGTCCCATAGGTCTCATTCCAGTCATGGGCAAGATTTTTGAAAAATTGTTAGCCAACAGACTGCAATGGGAACTAATGAAGACAGGAAAGATGAGCAAAAAACAATATGGTTTCACACCTCAAACCAGCTCTGAGGATGCACTTTATGATGCCATAACTATCATCAAACAAGGAATTAAAGAGAAGAAGATGGTAGTAGTCCTCTCACTGGACATACAAGGGGCATTTGACCACACTTGGTGGCCCGCAATCCTAAGTCAACTGAGGCTAAAAGGAGTAGATGAAACACTTCGCAAGATTTATCACAGTTACTTACTCAATAGAAAGGTTTCACTCAACCATGCTGGGGAAGAACTGACTAAACCCACTGACCGAGGGTGCATACAAGGATCTACATGCGGCCCCATCCTCTGGAATGTCCAAATTGATCCACTTCTCAAAACAGTGGAAGACATGGGAGTCCACCTACAAGCCTTTGCTGATGACATTCTAATCATTGCTACAGGTCACACGTCAGAAAGCATAGAAACACTGGTAAATGATGCCCTGGAAAAAGTTCTAGCCTGGGGAAGGACAAATAAGATGACTTTTGCACCTCAAAAGACCCAAGCCATATTGCTCACCAAAAAACGTATTTACGAGGAACCCTCCATAAAAATGGGTAACATGGAAATTATATTCAAAGATAATCTGAAAGTTTTAGGCCTGACCATAGACAGGAAGTTAAACTTTTCTAGACATTTAGACGAAATTTATAATAAGGCGTGTACACTTTTCAAAATGTTAGCTAGAGCAGCCAGAGCACAGTGGGGGCTGAACTCACACATATTACGTATCATCTATACGGCAGTGGTTGAACCTACGGTGCTCTATGCAGCAGGAGCCTGGGGATTCATAGCCCAAAAAGAGTATGCCAAACAGAAACTTAACCGAATTACCAGACAATTTGCGATAAAAATTGCTAAAGCACACCGCACAACCTCCTTGACATCTGCGGTAATACTGGCCAGCACTATACCACTGGATCTCAGACTCCAGGAAAACGCCGAACTCTACAGAGTCAAGAAGGAAAAAACTCTGCGACAGCTTCCTAACGACAGAAAACTCCAAACAAAAGTTAAACCAGAAGAGTTGCCGCACCCAGCCATCAGAAAGAGATACCACTATCGGATAATTGAGACAGAGGAAGACATAAACAATATAGACAACAACTATCCCAAAATATTTACCGATGGTAGCAAGATTGATGGCAAAGTCGGAGGAGCGGTAACACTATGGAAAAATGGCAGCGAAGAAAGGAAGTTGCTCTTTCGGATGGAGAGCTACTGCTCAGTTTTTCAGGCAGAACTCCTGGCAATCCTAAAAGCCACTGAACTATAATAATAATAATAATAATAATTGTTTATTTCTCGAAAAAGGCAATTTTACAAAATAAGTTTAATAGAAACTCCTGATTCCTAAACTAGGTTCTCGAGAACCCGTAAAATAGGTACCAGGACCTCTTTCGTCCGAGTACTGATTTGTTGTTTGCCTTAGCAGTATTCATACAATATATATAGTACATTTATAAGCAATAATTATAGAAAATACAAAAAACATTTTAGATTACAATTTCACAATACTTTACTGTGTGTGTGTGTGTTAGTGTGTGTGAGTGTGTGTGTGTGTGTGTGCGCGTGCGTGCGCGTGTGTGTGTGTTTGTGTTTCAATTCAAAGCACTGGTGTGATCAACTGTTCGGTTTGTTCATAATTCATTTTGATTAGTTTGTAAAACAAAAGTTTTTTGACTTCATACTCTGATTTTGAATATATTTTATCACTTTTGTGTGTCTCGTTATATAGGTAAGGTCCCAGAAAGGTAATAGATTTCTTAGCGAATGTAGTGCTCACTATTGGTACTGTAACAACGTTGTGGGAAGCACGTTTTATTGCAATTTTTTTGTCGAATTTGCTTGACCTGTGTTGACGTAGTACAGCTTGTTGCACAAATAGTTGTCGTACAGTAAGCACTTGACATTCTCTATGAAGGTCTGCAGTGGGATATCTATATGGTCGTTTCGTGCTACATTTCAGAAGTCCTCTTTGAGCTCGTTCAAGTGGCAGGAGGTGAGTCTTATAAGTTCCTCCCCATGACACTATACAATAAGTTATGATAGATTGGCATAATGAGAAGTAAAGAAGCTTTATTATATCCCAATCCGCACTATCACGAATTGATTTGAAAACGGCTGTTAACTTTCTAACTCTAGTTTTAATTTCAGTTATGTGAGGTACATAAGACAGTCTATGATCGATGATGACCCCGAGATATTTAATAGAAGTAACTCTTTCTATATTAGGACATTGACATTTACGTGGATAGATGTTAGCACAAGTGGCTGTTTTGTGGCCTATAAGTGACAAATTTTCGTCAGGAGTGCCTTTAAGTGAAAAATTTATGTATTTCGTTTTTTCAACATTTAATGATAATAAATTATTTCTTAGCCAAATCGATATTTCATTAAATGCTATTTGAGCAATTTTGTTAACATCCTTCCAACTCTCTCCCTGAAATATAATAGCTGTATCATCAGCATAAGTTATAATACTGCCTTGCTTTATTGTGAGTTCACAGAGATCGTTAATATAAATCAGGAAGAGAGTCGGTCCGAGTATGCTTCCTTGTGGAACTCCATTTTCAATTAAGGTTGGTCTACTAACATATTCACCTAGTTTGACACTCTGTGTCCGATCTAGCAAATAATCTTTTAAAAGTTGAAGTTGCTTTCCTCTTATACCTATCTTTTCAAGCTTACTAAGTAGCAGGGGTACGGACACACAATCAAAAGCCTTTGCCATATCAAGGAATATTGCCAGGCATTTCTTTTGTGAATCTAATTTGTTAACAATGTAATCAGTTAGTTTGAAAACAGCATCATCAGTTGATTTGTTTTTACGAAATCCGTATTGGTTATTAGATAATAGTTTGTTTTTTTCTAAATAATCTACTACTCTCTTATTAATTACTTTTTCAAAAATTTTGGATAGCGATGGTAGAATGGATATAGGCCGGTAGTTTCCGGGAATTTTTTTATCTCCATTTTTATGTATGGGAACAATAATAGCATGTTTTAAAGCTCTAGGAAAAGATGCAGTATGAAGGCCAAGGTTAACTAAATGTGCTATGATTGGAGACAAACAATCCAAATTTTGTCGAAGTATTTGTGATGATATACCGTCCCACCCTGCTGCCGAGTCTTGTTTAAGTGAGTTAGTTATATTTTTTATTTCATTTTCGTCAGTATCCAACATCACTAGAGATGATCCTGGGGATATTAGAATAGAATTATTGGCAGAAGAATCGGAGTCAGGAGTAATATTTTGGGATATTAATTTACTGACGTTAGCAAAATAGTGGTTTATTTTATCCACAGCATTTTGTGGTGACATGTCAAATTTCAAAAGATCTTGCGATAACTTCGGCGTTGTTTTATAGTTAGTAATATCGTTAATTACCTTCCAAGTTTTTTTAATATCATTCGTTTTAGTAGCTGTCTTAAGTAAGTTTTTTTCGTAATTTATTTTAGCTTTCCTTAATATGCTCTTACAAAAATTTCTATAGCGTTTATAGGTTTTTTTCAATATATCGTTTCCTGGATCCTTACGCAGCTTCAAATGCATCATATCTCTATTTTTCATGCATCGGATCAAACCTACTGTTATCCATGGTTTTCGAGTGATTTTTCTTCTTGGTAATATAGAAGTAATAGTATTATTGCAAATTATTTGTGACACAAGTTTAATGAATAAGTCAGTAGCTATATTACAATCATCAGTGGAAAGAATTTTTGAGAAGTCTGCAGTATTCAAGCAGTTTGTTATTTGTGGATAATTAATTTTCATAACAGTTTTTGGCGTATGAACAGTAGTTTGCTTAAGGTCAATACATAGAAACTGCGTAAGATGATCTGTAACTGTGTTTTGTATAACAAATGTTTGACATTCGAACGATGATCTTATCATGAAGTGATCAATGCAGTTATTTTCTCGTGTCGGCAGCATATGAGCCGGTAGGATGCCGTGCATAGATGTTAGATCTAGATAATATGAGACATTTTTATCAGTAGTTTCAGCCAGTATGTTTATGTTTAGGTCTCCAGTAATAATGACATTTTTATAGTTTCTGAGAGAATTTAGAAGTTCATCAAGTGAGTTTAAGAATGGAGTTGCATCATCATTTGATGGAGATCGGTAGATGGCTAATATGATTATGTTGTTGCTAATTTTAGTTAAAAGGCATGTGGCATCTTTTATTTCTTGCGGTTCTATGGTGTCAAATTTTAGGCTGTTTTTAGTATACGTGATAACCCCATCATTTTGGTTTTTTATTCGTTTTGTACTATGAGAAACATAGCCAGGTAGCAACGGCGTGATTTGATTTGAGGCAAGCCAGCACTCAGTCAATATAATGACATCCGGGTCAATATCTATTCTTTGTAATAATGTTAGTAGCCCTGAGAAATTGCAAGAAACGCTGCGAATATTCTGGGTAAGTATTTTCAATTTATTTTTTGGGTGTTTGATTAAAGATTTACATTGCTCCGGTTCGCATAATTGTGATTGTGATGAAGTAATGTTATCGACATTATTTATTATGAATGATACATTAGCCATTATAATTATTAGTTTCGTTTAGGTACGACTTAGTTTTATTTGAACATGTAGTAACAATCAGTTTAATTGTAAAAAATATTTTCTTATTTATGTGTAATTGAGGATCTATCCGCGCATAAAATATAATTTTCCATTTCAGTAGAAAAGTTAAATAATTATCAACACTAATTGCTACGAGCACATAGTTTATTAAGGTGTTATTTATATTATGACGTAAAATTAGACAGAAGTATTTTATGTTCCATGTATACATACTGGTTAGTGTCTTTTTTGTTAATAGATGTAAAAAAATTATATTACTCTTTACCACTAACATCAATAAATCATGAACATCAAAAAAAGTTGTTTTAGTGCAATAAATTACGAAATACGTGCAGACTGTGCAGAAAACCAAAAGGTAATTACATAATTTATTAAGTAGTTTGTGAAAAAATGCGGTGAGTTTGTGATACACAGCAAATACAAAAATTATCATAATATAGTTGCGCCTATGATTTAGACTACGATTAATTTTCATACAGTAATTCATTACAAACCCTATAACTTTACTTGTAAATTCATTAAGTGATAATAATTGAAATATAATGTATAAATACTTGTTTGACACGTCATATAAACTTCGTAATATCCTGAGTAAAGACAGTTTTGTATTACATTGAAATTCATGACTATAAAAAATAATTATTTTATAATATAATCTGTAATTTTCTGTACAAAAATCCGATATTTTATTTAACATTTTAATAAGAGTTATATAATAATATAAGAAGTTATTCATATTATATATTTTGTTTATTACAATGAACAACAATAGTAAGGTATTATATTTATTTACATACATAATTGTTTTTATTTTTCTTAACATACTATCAATTTGGCTGTAATTTATTGTCAATGCACATAACCGTATATATCTTATCACGGAAACATACAAGTAAGAGCATAGCTTGATCATCATATTATAAATTTGTAACAATAGTTTACGTTGTAAGACGTAGATTAGGTAAGAGTAATCGACAGTTTCATGTTCAATGTTAAGTTCGTTGCAGTTTAGCGGAGTCGCTATCTTAACCGGTTTTAAACAGACATAGTTAACAAGTCTAAAGATTATTAGGTTAGTTATGATCAGCTCGCAATGAGAATAATATGTATGTTCCTGTAAACGTAGTGCGTGAGTTAATATGTTAATAAGAACAGTGTTTGTGCTAGCCAGACATAGCAGTACTTGCATATGTGGCAGACAGCAGATATGAACCCTTATAACAATGGTCAGTGCAGTTTTTTGTGGTAATAGGTGTGTAAAAATTGGATAGTGAGTGTGTGGACCGAGTAACAGTAAGTAAGTTATACATATAGCTATAGTGGTAAATAATAATGCGTTTATGTATAATAGTCATTTTGGTTGTGTTGACCTCAGTGAGTGTAGATGGTCTTCGCTCTTCACAACAATGAAAGGGACTCCATCTCGTTTACGTAGATATACTTTCCCATTTGTTACCCAACAGTGGGCATAATCGTTGCTTTTGGCAATGTCTCGAGCTAAAAAGTGTAGTCGTTTTGTTTTCGCTGTCTGACGTTCAGATATGTAGATTGGGAAGGCCTGACCTTCAAAGCCTAGGTGTTTGGAACTCAATTGATCTGACTTAGATTTTTTGTAGTGTTTTAGAGCATTCAATAAACGGCTTTTGGACCAAGTGTTCGTAAATTCGACTACAATAGTTGACGCTGGGGAGTCCGGCTTAGTAGGCATACGAAAAATGTCCTTGATTTCATTGCTCTCAAAAGTGACATTCAACGATTTCGATAAACTGTGCAACGCCTGGAGTAAGTTTTCTTTTACCTCATTAGATTTTTTGGGCACATTTCTAATTTCTATAGCGGTCTTTATAGAAAAACGTTCAATATTTTCGAGCTTCTCTTCAAGGTGTTGTACTTGTTTTTTTGTTTCTTTACACTGTGTATCTAAAACTTCTATTTTTCCATCAAATTTCTTCATCTGGTCTGTCAGAAAAACCAAACTTTCTTCGATATGAAAGTTAGAACTTTGCACTTGATCAACACGATTTTTGATTTCCTTGGTATCGTTCTCGCCTTGATTTTTTAATTCCTTGAGATGGTTTTCCACTCTATCCATTCGCTCATTTTGTTTTATCATCATGTTTTCTATCATTTGTCTAATATCATCCCTTACCCCGTGACAGTCACATTTTTCTTCTTCGTTGGCTCGCCTCCGTTTTTGGCGGGCAGTTAGGTTCTGCGATAAGCTTTTGCCTAAGGGCTCCGCTGCAACACGATGTTTTTTGTTGTCATTGTCTGACTCGGAAGCTGACTGAATTGGTGTGCCCGCAGGGGGTGATCTTTGTACTGTTCCCATCATATTGCCGTGGCAAATGTCTTATACTTGACAACGTAAATGTAGGTATGTATTAAAATTATGTGAGTGCAAGATGTAGGCGTACGTGACTTACTTGCGCTTGAACAGATGGTATGTCGATACTCTTGTCGTCTCACTTTCACTTGTAGGCTTTTGATGTAAAGGTCGTAGTTTCGACGAGCAAAGATATATTTTTAACGAACTCATGAAAAGGAACCCACTAACCAATAATGCAAACATAATAAGTGACTCGAAGTCAGCACTCGACAGCATTTCAGGACCTAACACACTCCACCCGCTGGCAGTAAGGGTGAGGAGGGAACTTTTAAGGATCGCTAACAACAACGGACATATAGAACTGTTCTGGGTACGTGCACACGTGGGTATAACTGGGAATGAAAGAGCTGATGAACTGGCCAAACAAGCAGCCATTAACAGCAGACAAAGCTTTGCCTATGATGCCTTCCCCCTCTCTTTTGCCAAGCACCTCATCAGGGATACTACCTTATTAAGATGGCAACAAATTCATGAAACGGCAACAACCGGAGCGGTGACCAGAATGTTCTTCCCATATGTCAAAAGAGCACACAAAATACTGTCAAATCTGAAAATGACAAACCTTAAAGCACAACTCTTCACCGGACACGGAGGATTTAGACACTATCTCCACAGATTTAAACTTGCACCTTCCCCTTTGTGCCACTGTGGACGCTTGGAAGACGAAACCGTCGAGCACTTACTACTAGCATGCCCAAGGTATGCCATTCTCAGATTTGATTGTGAAACAGAATTAGGGAAGGCACTCACAATATCCAACCTTTACACCTTTGTCGACGACGACCATTGCCGGAGCATTTTTCTCAAATTCGCCGAAGCGGTTGTCCGCAAGGCTGCCAGAGAGAATGGCTCCACAGTCAAATAACCTGACACATCACATCACATTCTAAATACTGTACAAATTTAAAAATAAAGTTAATTGACAAATTATCAATGTTATAAATCAATTGTAATAAATAATAAATGTAATAATTCTAATGTCACTATTAAATTATAATCAATAAAAAACCCAAATTAATTCATAAATCGAATCAATTAAAATATTCTTAGTATTCTTAATCTCTAAATATTTACATTATTGGAAAGAAATATTCTCATATATAATTAAATAATTATTATATTAAATGAATTAGCAACAGTAATTTTGGTAAAGCAAAATTTGGCAACATTTCCTATAGTAATTAGTATATAAAAACATTAATTATTGGCACATATTGTAAAATATGCACCAAGCTAATACAGAATGTTTAATATGTCTATGTTAGAATAATGCATGAATAGGATAAGGAATGGCATACGATACACAATTTAAGTTGTGATCCTTTATGCCATGCATGTTGTGTTGATCCTGCTTTACCACCTATATTTAGATGGCAAAAGAGGAAAAAACATGCATGCACAAATATAGTTTTAAGTTTAAATTTTTAAGTTAGGTTAGGTTAGGTTAGGTTAGGTTACTTGGGGGGACCCCCTCCAGGAACGAGGATAGACCTGGACGGGGTCCTGGTCCGGGTTGGGACCCAGATGAGGTACCTGGGTCTCATCCTGGACGGGCGGTGGACTTTTGGGGCCCACTTCACTCAACTGGCCCCAAAAGTCATAGGCGCCGCTGCCGCCCTTGGGAGGCTGCTGCCCAACGTGGGCGGCCCGAGCGCCACATGTCGTCGCCTGTACTCCGGAGTGATCCGGAGTATGGCCTTGTACGGGGCACCTGTCTGGGTGGACGCCCTCGGTCGCGCCAATAAGGCCCTGCTGCGACGTCCGCAGCGGGTCATCGCGACGAGGGCGATACGCGGGTACCGGACGGTGTCCTGGACGGCGGGATGCGTGTTGGCCGGTGATCCCCCCTGGGAGCTCCAAGCGGAGATCCTCGCCGAAGTGTACCACTTCGTGGCGGCGAGGAGATCCCGCGGGGAGCCTCCAGCGTGGGAGGAGGTCACGCGCATGCGACGGCAGGCGCGGGCCGCCCTGTTGCGGCGGTGGACGGAGGACCTGGCTCCACCGGTCCCTGGACAGAGGACGGTGGATGCCATTCGCCCGGTCCTTCGGAGGTGGGTAGGGCGGCGATTCGGGTCGCTCACCTTCCGGTTGGTGCAGGTGCTTTCCGGGCATGGATGTTTCGGAAAGTACCTGCATCACATCGCAAGACGTGAGGCGACCCCCGCCTGTCACGAGTGTGGAGCGCCAGAAGACACGGCGCTCCACACGCTGGAGGAGTGCGCCGCGTGGAGTCCCATGCGGCACACCCTCACAGCGGTCATAGGCGCAGATCTGTCGCTGCCGGGCGTGGTTAACGCTATGCTCGGCAGCGACGGATCGTGGCAGGCGGTGGTCTCTTTCTGCGAAGAGGTGATGGCGCAGAAAGAGGCTGCGGAGCGGGCGAGGGAGGACGACGTCCTCGCAGACCCGCTCCGGCGTAGACGAACTGGTGGAACGAGAAGGCGATTCGGGCGCCTTCTCGCTCTATCCTAGTGCTGTGCGGATCATCGGTGGAGAGTCGGGGGATTCTCCACTGGCTTGCACGATCCCACACGTCTGGGGGATGGCCCTAATGAGCTGGGTCATCCCTCCCTTGGCCGGGGCCCGTCACTGATGACGGGCCAACCGCCGGGGCGAGATGGTGATTGCTAACGCTACCCCATCTCGCCCCGTCTAGGCGGCAGACTGCTCATCCCGGGTTTTTAGTGGGTAACCTCACTTACTACCCCCCCGTGGGGGTAGTAAGGCCCCTCAGGCGAGGACTCCCACATAACCACTCTGCTCCCCCCGGAGCCGGGTGGTATCCATAAAGGATTTTCCCGGGTCAAAAAAAAAAAAAAAAAAAAAAAAAAGGTTAGGTTACTTGGGGGACCCCCCACAGTGCTTACGTCCTCGTCGTGTCCCCTGGAAACGACCCAGTTCTGACCACCGTAACGGAGTGGCAGACTGGGCTCGGCTAAAGTGCACTGTGCGTCGTAGATCCTACTGCGGTTCATCTGCGACACTGGCGGAGGCTAACATGCCTAAGAAACCAGCGCGGGACGCCTCCGGGCGTTTCCTAAAAGGCCCTTCTCAGGGCCAACCAAAAGGCCCTTCTCAGGGCCACGCCGACGATCTCGCGTCGGTGTCGGAGGCTAGTCGCGCACCATCCGTGGCTAGCGTATCTAGAGCGGACGAGTTTTCGGACTCCGACAACGAGTCATTTACGTTTGGGTCCAATGCTTCGTTGGCGAAAGTGGAAGGTCGCAAGCAGGCGCAGAAGCGCGCCTTATTGAGGGCTGGGTCTTGCTCCTCGGACTCCACGACGAGCAAGCCCAAAAAGACCAAGGCTAAAAAGCCAGTCATCGCGGATACTCACAACGTGGGTCTCGTTGACGCTCAACGCCAGTTGAGCCTGGCTCGGCGGACACAGCTCCAACAGGACCTTGAAGAGAAGGTCGCTGCTAAGGAGAAGCAGGCGCGCACCGCGCGGGCCAAGTCCGGGTATGGTGCGTCCATCGTCCTCTACTCGGACCATTCCCTTGCTGAGCTGGAGCGCATGGCGCAGGAGGACGAGGAGGAGATAGTGGAGGTCGCCTCTAAGTCCTCCAATCTCAAAGGGACTTTCCAAAAGTCCCTAAAATGCAGGGCCGCGAGTATGCGTGGCATTATTCGGGAGCTGGTAGAACGCACCGCAACCGATGAAACGCGACAACTGCAGGCAAAGGTCAACCGCCTGCAGTCGGAGGTCAGCCAGCTGCACCAAAAGCTGGCTGAAGCCACGGCCCGGCCAGCTCAGGCCGAACCCAGACCAGCGGCTGAAGTCTCTTCCTCCTCCAACCTTGAGGAAGTTATCCGCAAGGTTGTAATGGAGGAAAGAGCCTTCACGAGAGCCTGCTTCGCTGGCATCGAAGACAGGCTCTTACCAGAGGAACGTACTCGGCCGCCACTTGCGGCTGACAAGAAACGGAACGAGCCGGGGCCATCCTCCCAAAACGAGGACACTTTTCTACCCTCCTCCACCCCGTCCAACCAACCTTGGACGGAGGTGGTTAGGAGGGGGAAAGGAAAGGCCAAAAAGGCGAGAACGGCCGCCTCCCCTGCCATCCCCGCGACCACCCTTCCCTGCCCGTCCCAGACGACTGGCAAGGGAAAAGGGAAGGGGAAAGGGAAAAAGTCGGCCCAGAAGTCCACCACCGCCGCCCCTGCAGCCAAAAGGGCCCCCACCGGTGGAAGAAAGCCCAAGCCCCTAGTTCCCCCCAAGACGGCGGCTGTTGTGGTGACGCTCACCGTGGAGGCTGCTGAGCGGGGGGAAACGTACGAGTCCGTCCTTAAGCGGGCCCGTGCTAGCGCTGATCCCACCCAACTGGGAATCGGAGCTGTTACGTGTCGTCGGACCCAAGCTGGGGCTCGAATCTTCGAGTTCCCAGGGGCTCAGGGCGGAGCCAACGCAGACCTCTTTGCAACTAAGTTGAAAGAGGTCATTGCAGACGCGGCTAAAGTTGTCAGGCCAGTAAAGTCGGCGACCTTGGAGGTGACCGATCTGGACGATTCGGTCACCAAAGAGGAGGTGGTGGCGGCGGTCGCAGAAATAGGGGGCTGCGATGTCGCAGCGGTGCAAGGTAGGGGTATCCGACCTGGCCGCGGTGGCATGGGCACCATCCGCCTCGAGTGTCCGGTCACCGTGGTTAGAGCCGCCCTCGCCAAGGGACGCCTGTCGGTAGGCTTTAGCTCCTGCAGAGTCCGAGCACTTGAAGATCAGCCTTTGCGCTGCTTCAAGTGCTTCGGAATCGGACACACCCGGGCCCTCTGCCCATCCGAGGTGGACAGGGCGGACAGCTGCTACCGCTGCGGCAAAGCGGGGCACAAATCCGCCTCCTGCACGGCCACCAAGCCACGCTGCGCAGTGTGTGCCGCAAGCGGCCGCCCAGCGGACCACATCATGAAGGGGAGGAATTGCCATCCTCCCCCTAAGGGCAAAGTGCAGGCGCCGACCCGTCCTGCTGTAGCCACCGCCGTCCCTGTCCCTGAAATGGGACCTCCGGCGGCCGATGAGGGAGGTGCGATGTCCGATTGATGGATAGGTTCGAGCATCGTATCCTCCAGGCGAACACCAACCACTGCAAAGCAGCCCAGGACCTGCTGATGCAGTCCATGGCTGAGTGGTTGGTGGACGTGGCGGTGGTTGCTGAGCCATACTCGATCCCTAGCCGTTGGTTGGGTGATCGGGATGGCTTGGTGGCAATGGTGTCGCGGTCTTCCACAGACTCCCCTCCCCTCTCGCTCTTAGAGAGGGGACCAGGATATGTGGCCGCCGCGTGGGGGGATATAGCTTTTGTGGGCGTTTATTTCTCCCCAAACCGCCCTCTCTCGGATTTCGAGAGTTATCTCGAAATCCTCACCGCAGTTGTCGGTAGGGCGGCGCCGCGTCAGGTTGCCGTCTTAGGCGATCTTAACGCCAAGTCGGTGGTCTGGGGAAACCCAGCCACCTCTTGCAACGTCCGAGGTCGCGCAGTTGAGTACTGGGCGGCCTCCTCCGGTGTGTCCCTCCTCAACAGAGGGACGGTCCAGACGTGTGTGCGGCAACGGGGAGGGTCAGTGGTCGACGTCTCGTTCGCCACCTCCGTGCTAGCCGCCCGCGTCACGAACTGGCGGGTAGAGATGGTGGAGACCCTGTCGGACCACCGATATGTGCGGTTCGACATCTCCACCCAGAGCCCCCGGAGGACGGTCCCCTCGGGCCGTTCTCCCTTTCCACGTTGGGCTCTCACCCGCCTGGACCGAGAAGTGGCAATGGAGGCCGCATTCATCCAGGATTGGCTCGCGCCTCCTGTCGACGTCCTGGATGTTGATTCCACAGCGGTCCAGCTCAAGAAGTCCCTGACTGAGGTGTGCAACGCCAGCATGCCTCGGTCTCGCCGCCCTCCCCCCCGTCGCGCCGTCTATTGGTGGACGGAAGAGCTAGCGGGGCTCCGGGCCGCATGTGTGGCAGCACGGAGGGCCTACACGCGGAGTCGACGGCGCAGCCACCGGGATGAGGCCAGCGAGGACCTTCTCTACGCTGCGTACGTCGAGGCGAGGAAGGTCCTCAAGTCGGCCATAGGCGCCGCCGATGACGCGGCGAAAGCCGAAATGCTGGAGGGTCTCGACAGGGACCCGTATGGGAGACCATACAAGGCGGCGCGGAACAAACTGCGCCCCTTTGGTCCCCCACTGACGGAGTCTCTCGAGCCGGCATTGCTGGATGGGGTGGTTCGGTCCCTGTTTCCGTCCGGATCCAACCACGCCCCACCAGTAATGGATCCCCCGCGGGGAGTGGCTCCAACGGAGGATGAGGAGGAGGCTCCTCCAGTTACGGTGGCTGAACTCGAAGGGGAGGCCCTCCGCCTCCGCACCAAAACGACGGCCCCGGGACCAGACGGCGTGCCTGCACGCGTGGTGGTCATGGCTGCATTCCAAATGCAGGTGAGGTTTCGGGACCTATTCAGCGCGTGTTTCACGTCTGGTAGGTTCCCGAAACCATGGAAGGAGGGGCAACTGTGCCTTCTCCGAAAGGAGGGACGCCCGGTGGACTCCCCCTCGGCATACCGGCCCATCGTTCTGCTCGATGAGGTCGGTAAAATGTTCGAGGGGATCGTCGCCCACCGGCTGAACGACCACCTGCGGATGGTCGGGCCGGACCTGTCGGACGCTCAATTCGGTTTTAGAAGGGGGCGTTCGACTGTCGACGCATTAGCCCGACTGAAAGACCAGGTGCGGGAGGCTGTGGAGGCAGGGGACGGACTTTTGGCTGTGTCATTTGACATAGCCAACGCCTTCAACTCCGTCCCCCACTCGACGATATTGGAGGCGCTCCGATACCACGGGGTGCCTCGGTACCTGCGGAGCCTCCTGGCTGATTATTTGAGGGACCGAGCCATTCTCCTGGTAGACCGCACTGGCCAACTTCGCAGGTACGGCGCGGAGTCCGGTGTTCCCCAGGGGTCTGTCCTGGGACCGCTCCTGTGGAACATCGGATTTGATTGGCTCTTGCGGGGAACTCTTCTCCGTGGCACGAGTGTCATCTGTTATGCGGATGACACTCTTCTCATCGCCCGGGGAGGAGACTTTCGAGAGGCGGCGAGTTTAGCTTCGGCCGGCGGATCCCTAGTTGCGGGAAGGATCCGCCGCCTGGGTCTGAAGGTGGCGCTGCACAAGACTGAGGCCGTGTTTTTCTGCGGACCTCGGCAGCGCATTCCCCCTGACGCCCACATTGTTGTGGAGGGCGTCAGGATTGAAGTGAAGGCCCAGATGAAATATCTGGGCCTAGTCCTCGACAGCAGGTGGCGCTTCGGCCCGCACTTCAGCGGGCTGTCGACGCGCCTGCTGAAGGTTGCGGGCGCCCTTTCATGGCTCCTCCCAAATATGGGAGGGCCCAGGGCACGATGCCGGCGCTTGTACGCCGGCATCCTGAAGAGCATGGCCCTTTACGGGGCCCCTATATGGGCTGACTCCCTTCGAAGGAGGGAGAACGCCACTGCACTCCGCAGGCCCCAAAGGGCCATTGCACTGCGGGTGGCGAGGGCATATAGATCGGTGGGATTCGCGGCGGCGTGCGCTCTGGCCAGCACCCCTCCTTGGGAGCTCGAGGCGGGAGTGCTCGCCAGAGTGTACGAGTGGACGGCGGGGCGCAAAGCCCGCGGGGAACACCCCACCCTGGAGGAGCGAGAGGCCGTCCGGCGTGAGGCGAGGGAAGCTGTCGTCCATCATTGGACGGAAGACCTCGCCGCCGCCGCTTTTGGCCGCCGCACTTTAGATGCTCTCGGCCCAGTACTGCAGGACTGGCTAGGGCGGCCTCATGGTTTCCTCTCTTTCCGTCTAGTGCAGGTGTTATCCGGGCATGGATGCTTCGGCTCATGCCTGCACCGGATCGGAAGGGAGGAGACAGCGGTGTGTCACGAATGTGGCACCGCGGTGGACACGGCGCAGCACACCCTAGAGGTGTGCCCTTCGTGGTCCGACCTGCGTCTACAC
This sequence comes from Plagodis pulveraria, assembly GCA_963890685.1. Taxonomy (NCBI): domain Eukaryota; kingdom Metazoa; phylum Arthropoda; class Insecta; order Lepidoptera; family Geometridae; genus Plagodis; species Plagodis pulveraria. Next base: position 20,943,364 of record OY982969.1, read on the forward strand.
TTAGTCACAGCAGTCGGGCCAGACCTCTCGCTTCCCAGCGTGGTGAAAGCCATGCTGAGGGGCGACGCGGCCTGGGCAGCGGTAGCCTCCTTTTGCGAAGAAGTGATTTCGCAAAAGGAGGCGGCAGAGCGTGCGAGGGAAGAAGACCCCCTTGCTGCGCCACTGCGAAGACGTCGAAGGGGTGGGAGAAGGCGATTGAATAATCACCTTCCCCCTCCCGGTGGTGAGTAGCGAGAGACAGGCGCGGGGGCGTCTTCTCTCGCATTGCACATACTCACCACTTCCGTCGGGCGGGAATGGCCAAACATTCCTGGTCATTCCCGGGCCCCTCCTGCTGGGAGGGGCGTGTAGGCCCCGCTGTAAAAGCGGGCGGTCGTAGAAGGAGGACTGGACGCAAAGGCTCTGCCGGTCTCCCAGTCCTCCTCCACACAAACGATGCTGGAATGTCGCTGGGTTGTTTAGTGGGTATACCGGTCGTCTACCGGGGAGTCCCACATCCCCCCTCCATCCCCCGATGGAGGGGCATGCGTAATGCATTTTTCCCAGCGTAAAAAAAAAAAAAAAAAAAAAAAGGTTAGGTTACTTAGGTTAGGAAGTGTAAAAGGCAACTGATAAGAAACATCGTATCGAAACAAATAATTATTAAAATTAAGAATTGAAACAACTCAAATTATGTGCTAAATATGTAATAAATGTAATAATGTAATAATAAAGTGTACCTACAGGAATTTATCAGCCGCCTTATAAAATTCAAAATGTAATGGTTAATCATTAATTATAATTGATTATAATGGTATCCCACAATAAATAGGGATAGTTAAAAATATATCAATAAAAAAAAAAAAAATAAAAAATAAAATAAAAAAAAAAAAACCTACTGCTATTTATCTGTGTCCCACCCAACACAGATATGCCAACTGCTCTTTGGGCGCGGGCAGTTTTATGCAGTTTGAAGTTTTAGATATTAGTTTGTTTTAGAAGCCTTATCATCGCGATTCCGTAGCACAGATGACAGACTACTTATCTTATCCTTCCACTGTTTTCTTAATCCTACCGACCTTGGTAGGATTTAAATTCCTCTAAAAAGGTGTTGGTAGATAAAGCCTATTTAGAGGAGTTGCTAACACGTAAACAATGTAGATACCTACCTATATTTACAATATATTAATTCAACAAATCATTTCTCTATTTATTGCTTTAATATTCTATTTTGGGTTGTGTAATTGAATTATAAAAAAATACACATATTTTTATGGAATATAAAAGACAAAAAAAAACTATACAATTTTACGTCCTTTGATGCCAGTTTTCGTCAGGTCTAACTAGTTTTCGTCGAGTTAGAATTGTGATCTAAAATTGTTTTTACATTTAGGGTTATAAAACAGGATACTACCTATATTACTTTAAATAACTCCTCATCATCTTCCTAATTTTATTCCACGCTTGTGGGGTCGGTACAATAACATATTATAACACAAGTGACAAAACAAGAACATTTTAAGAAATATGTTTTCGCCCCTAGCACATAACGGTTAATGGACGTAATGAGGATAACTTAACATGATTTAAATGATTTCAAACAATTAAGAAATGACGAAGTTGTTAAAGTTTTCTTTTTAGTTCGGCTATTTCAAAACCTCCGCTCAGAGCTTCGGTTGTATGATGACGTCAGGCATCGCGTCTCTCGCCCTCCGCCCCGCTCGTACAAAATCAATGGTTCGGTTCAGATAATTCAAAGTTCCGCTCATGTCGCGGCGTGGAATGTTTTTTTTGTATGGTTTTTAATTATAATTATGTTGATGTTATGCGCTAAGTTATAATGACTGAAATCTCATTAATAGGATTCGTTTTGCCGTTAATTCTCTGATTGTGATCTGCATGTCCTTTCATCCGTCCGTACGTCACGGGGCTCAAGCTCGTAAACTGAAAGAAATTACAAACCTGAAATTTTGGTGTGTAACGTTGATCCATAAAAGTGAGAGGCTTGACTCGCAGTAGTTAAACCTACCTATTGTTACATCATGCATTGTAACTACCTGCCTACTTAAACTGTGTACTTTGAAGAAGGAAATTTTGTGGACTATTTAAAACTTTCTGGATTAAATAATCTATGGATTGAACTTTTATATACCATTCAAATATAATTTTGATTAGGTACGATCCCAACTACTTACCTAAATATGTTCACTTGAATAGTCGGTAATAATTACTGCTTTTTGCCAGGCTAGTTAGTACCTACAAATATCTACTATGTAAATGTGTTATCGCAACACACTTATATAATTAGTGCGAAAGTATGTAAGAGCTCGATCGGTCGGCTCGACCTATTTCGGTAAAACATAAAATATAGATCATTTAAGTCCTGGATTAACACATAATACTTTTATTATCATCATCACGTTATAATATTGCCCATATAACTATTAAATTAATTAATCAAAGCTAGTTAGATAGTTACATATATAGCTGTAGCTCATTGTAATTTATAGTAAGTACTATATTATTATGTACCCCTTTGTATGTTTTCATTGGAAAGGATTTAATTAAAAGGCCCGGACCAATAAAGGAAGTCAACAGTATATAAACCACTTTGGCTTGAAAGAGGAGTTTTGTCATCTCTCCTCGTAACTTTATACCACTTTATTTTCTTATTTGTGCATATTTTGACAATGTTTAAAACAGTTTAGCACAATGTAATAATTATCAGATTCATTATCACCACCAAAAAATATATAAAAGAAACATAATACGCAATCTTGTGAGGATTACGACTTATTGAGCTGGCGCGCCGGCGCACAGTGGGCTGGGATTACAAGGTTGGGTCTAAAGAACTAAAATGTATTTTTTTAGTATCTAGACATATATTTAAAACGTTTTTACTCCATGACATTTTGTAATTGGACTCGTACTTTCGGAGATATAGCCATATCAAATTTGTATGAAGAGTCATGAAATTTTAGTTTAGCAACTTATTCCAATTAATTTGAAATTGAAAATGATGTACTTACACTAAACGGCCTGAAGTACTTCAATACTTACTTAATACTTTAAATAAAATAAAAATTTCGACATTTTCCACCACCATAAGTAATATAGGTAGGTATGGTGATTTCTGATTCTTCTGATTTCATTTCTGGCAGACCTGCACATGACAGCAGTCCGAGTACATGTGCACATGTTATATTATTTTAATACTTTTAATTTTAAGATACTATTGTTTTTTTTAATGTTATAATTTATTTGATGTTGTTGTATGTCTGGAATAAATACATTTTCATTTTTTCATTTTTCATTTTGTATGACGTAATTTGTTTTGACACTTATTTCCGGGAATCAAGAGATAGGAATGCGCGACCGCAACATCAAGTTATGACACGTGTCGTTACCTGATTGGTGCAACGATAATAGGGCACAAAATTTACTATTGCATTCAAACGTACTTTAGTCTTCTATTACCCACCATAATAGACGCACTACCCTAACATATTTATTACATAAACAAATAAGTGAAGTGAGTATGAGTTATTTTGTGTTTGTGAAGATGTTTGAATATTTAGTGACCAACCTTGACCTTTTTATTATTTTAAAAAACAGTGGCAGTATTGAAAACGACGAAATCGCAGAAAATGGCAACCTGAGAATAGGTGCTAAAATAGGACAAAAATACGTACTATACATACGTAAAGTCAATTCTTTGAAAAATTTGAGAATTTCAAGTTTTTTTGTTTTGCTTCATACAAAAATTACTTTGGTGATTAATAACTCCGAAAATACTCAAGTTATCTTAACAACCCGCATGTAAATAATTAGTTATAATTAATAGATAAATCCAACGCACTATTTAAAATTTCAGAAAAAGTTTTTTTTTTTAAACGCTAAGTCCTCTACCGGCCCGTTTTAGCCCACTGTGCGGCGACTCGTCACTTTCGGGCAATTGGGGGTTTGTTGACGTCACAGCGTGTCACAACTTGTGCTAGTTTTGTAGATTATTTAATTACAATCTCCTGTCATTTTTGATCCGATTAAAATTACACAGTTCTCCCGAGTGATACATAGTGCTTTATACTCCACCTACGAGGAAAATAAAATCATTGTACGTTTTCTCGTACTTATCTCGAGACTTCTCTGGCAATAAGTATAAGGACTTCTTGAGCTGCATTTCTTATTTCTGGTGGCGTCATCATTATAAAATCGTCACTTTCACTAGCAGATGACATTTTTGAAAATTATTAAAAGCGGCCTGTTAAAATATCAATTTAATAAAAAACAAAATTTAACCAAACATAACAAATTGTCGCGCTTCTTTTCTCGTAGTGCAAAAAAAGGTTGCCAACCTCTTTGCATTGAAAATCGAGTACAAATAAAAATCACACCTCTTTTTTCTATTTATTTGATATAAAACCTTTTTGAGATTGTTTTTCTTTATGTTAGCGGCTAAAAAACAAAAGAACGCTACCAGGGCAGGTATGGATTTTCATACAGCACAGTGTTGCCAGACATGCGATAATTATCCTAGATCCACGATATATTTGAGTGTCATGCGATAAAAAATAATAATGATGTATCGCACGATATTTCATCAAATATCTACGATATTTTTATCATTTATACGATAATTTTGTAACGAATTCTGATCCGTATAATCGAATGCAATTTTGTAATATTTTTCTATTATCTATGACAGTCGAAACGAATGCAAAATGAGTGAATCGTATTTCTTAAATATATTCCGTAAAAACAAAAATACGAAACGGTTATAAATCAACTACCTACTGTTCATTTCATAGTATAGGTTGATCAGGCCTTAAGAAGATGTGGCAATAGAAGCGCAAAGACCTGATTTATTGATTTTACACCAAACCGAGCAACGATTGAACATACTAACAACGCAGGAATGTAGGTACGGTCCTGATAAAACCAGAGCCCGTGAAAGCCTACATGCCCAACTCTCTATGAATTATGCTTGTACACTCCCAAATTATAAAACACTAAAATGGCCTCATATGATAAGTATATATATATAGTAGTAGTATATATATAAGTATAGTAGTAAAATTCATATTATATATAAGTATATATAATATGAATTTTACTAGTTTCGTCCTAGTGTAGTCGTCAACTCAACTTTCTAAATTTGCGATGAACAAATAAAATACGGAATTTGGATACCATATTCATTTTATATAACTCTTCTTTTTTCTAGCATCACCACACACATGTCTGGCTGGTACAATATATCTTCTCCTACACCACAAGAGCATAATTGTAAAAAGTTTTAACTTCGCTAAAAGCGAATCGGAAATTGGCTGGCCACCGGATTAATGCTAATCCCCTTTGGGAATACTCTTGATGGTAGTTTATCCGCTACCTTCAGGTAATCAGTGTTTTAAAAGGCTAAGTAGCGATTTTCAGCATCATCACGTGATAGAACATATTTTTATTATGTACATTCTGAAAAATATACATAATAATAATAAAACATCATACTAATACATATATATATATATAAATTCTCGGATTTCGTCACGTTGAAAATCTTAAATTATTTTTTATTGCGCATGATGTACTTTTAAAATATGTCAGTACGACCCAACGTAGGTTTTACAAATCTCGATAAATAGAAGTCAGTCCAAATATGGTATGCTTGTATCAGTTTTCGTCCAGATGGCCGACAATTTATATTGAAAACTGAAGATAACGTATTCCAACGTATCTTCCTACCTAACGGATGTTCAATTAAATTTAATCTAATAATAAAACTTTTAAATAGGTTCATACCACATATACAAATCTCTTTACGTTCGTTATTTACAAACAAGCTAGATAAGGTAACCTACCTACAGAAAAGTGGTAAGTAAATTTAATGCATATCATATACGTAATTAGAGTTAACTCTAGGCGGCAACTACATATTATAGGTATCTACTTATATTCATATAAGTAGGTAGGTACTAGCTAATCCGACAGACACCTAGTCCAGTTTTTTGGCCTGGAGTTTGTATAGAATTCACATAAGTACCTACACATGTTTTATAGAAATTTCATCAGTTGATTGACCATTTCCATAGAAACCTTAGATTAATACACTATGTGTGTGAAGGTATGTAAAAGAAACTTGCCGCTGTATAATTCTGAATAATCAACAAAATATAAATGCTTTTGGAACACTAAAATCGTATGACAAGGCGCGGCGTATGCGGCCGCGACACGTTGTGATTGTGTTGGGACTAGGGTTGCCAGACGTCCGGGAAATCCGGGATAGTCCCGGAATTGAGTGTCTTGTCCCGTGTCCAGTACTTTCACTCTACTGTCCCGGAATTTACTAGTTGTCAGGATTTTTTCACAAACATACGGAAACCGATACTATGCTAACCGTATGTGATTACAAAGTTTAGCTAAAAGGCCAACCAAAAATAAAAGGTAACAGAGTTTTCCTCTTAATGTTGATCCAACGTTTCATAATTAGTCTAGCTAGCATCAAAGGCAAATTATTTTTTCATAGTTTATATTTAATTTTATGTAATATTGATTTAATACCTAAATTGTCAGTTCAACCTTAGATTTATTTAAATTTTAACTTGAGGTCAAAGTAGGAACCCACACCCATTTCAAACCCCATAAATGTCCAGGAATATACCTTAATCTGGCAACCCTAGTTGGGACCCTTTGCGCTGCGTCTCACTCCTCGAGCTAATGCCGCGTAGGTACCTATGTAGTTTATTCTATGGCCGCATTAACAAATCTTATGATATCTTAAAATACCATGAACTATTTTTTCTAATCTTTTGTATGACGCTGGAGTATATCATTATTATCCAGTAGCCACTAACTTCTGGACTCTAATTTTATATTACTCACGCTATTAAAGAAAAACTAAATAAGTCGGGAAGCACATTGTATATTTTTCTAATCTTTTTTCAGCATGTTACAATATACATAAAAATATCATTAAACTGATTTCCAGCCATTCTAATATTTTATTGAAAGCAGGGTTTGAAATTTTTAGTTTACCTAAGTTCCAAGTCTCTAATATTTCTAATAAGTTAATAAACAAAAGATAACAATGTCCTAAGTCATATACAATCAGAATTTTTAATTCTAATTTTATATTCACGATTTTATGTAGTTTTTTTACAAATACCTAAATAATTCCAAATGCATCGGTCAAAATTTTCTAACTTTTTGGTAAAAGCTTAGTAAACTTGTAACTAATCATCTGTGCAAAATTCGTTAAATCTTAAATTAATAAAAGTTAGCATGCAATTTTAACGTACTGCTACTGGACTATTATATATACTGTAATACTTTCGTAGATCTATGGTAAATTGTTGATCAACATAATTACAATTTGACGGCTGGACATGGTCAGTTTATAATCTTACGAAAGTGTAAACGTTATATTGTAAATTTTAGTTTCCATTCACAATCTATCGACAGTTTATAATCTAACTAGATTTACTATAAACTAACGGTTAGTACAATATACTTGACATATACATTATATAGAGTATACCTTGAGCGGTCCCCAGAGCAGGTCTTGGCAATGATCGCAGCGTGCGGGGGCCGGCGCAGGCGACGGGGCCCAGCGGTGGTGGGGGACCGCGGGGGCCGAGGGGGCCGCGGGGGCGGGGGCCGCGGGGGGCGCCGCCGCCGCGCGCCCTCGTGCCACCACCTCGAGCGTGCCGCGTTTGTGCGCCGCTAGGGAAGCGCGACGTACCACGCCAGACGACATCGAAGAATTGCGCTGATGGATACAAAGAGATTCACTCTTACATAGTTTTGTAATTTTAAATTAAATTGTAACCGACACAAAGAAACACAGACAAGGTTGCTGTTTTGTTTGGCATAAATTGGACTCGTATTTATGTACGCTTGCCATTCGTCAAATAATATTAGGTCCTTACATATGAAATTGGCGTTTTTCGTACTGGCCACTTTAATCACGAATTTCTCCTCTTTGGTAAGGAATTCCAAATTCAAATTTGTACAGCTATAGACTCATGTATTTGTGCTTCGATGATCGTCATTCATTTGTTTTTTTTCTTCTGTTTTTTTCTGTTTGCGTCACTCATTTTACAAAATGGAAAACCTTAAATATCGCATTATTTACGAGTACGAGTTCCGCCGTGGCACTAGTGCTGCGGAAACAACTCGAAGGGTGAATGATGTGTATGGCGGTCGTGTTGCAAAAGAAAACACAGTTCGTTTTTGGTTCCAACGTTTTCGTTCTGGAAATTTCGACCTGCAGAACAAGCCCCGTGGACGGCCTGAGACTCAAGTTGATAATGAAGAGTTGAAGGCTATTGTGGAAGCGGATCCATCGCAAACCACGTCCGAGTTAGCTGCAGGCTGCGATGTTAGTGATAAAACTGTTTTAATTCACTTGAAGCAAATTGGGAAGATTAAAAAGCTTGAAAGGTGGGTACCTCAAGAATTGACTGAAACAAACCGGCAAACGCGCGTCGACTGCTGCGTTACATTACTAAACCGGCACAATAATGAAGGTATTTTAAACCGAATCATTACCTGTGATGAAAAATAGGTTCTTTACGATAATCGGAAGCGCTCAGCGCAATGGTTAGATCCTGGCCAGCCAGCCAAATCCTGCCCCAAGCGAAAATTAACCCCAAAAAAGTTACTTGTAAGCGTTTGGTGGACTAGTGCCGGTATTGTTCATTACAGTTTTTTCAAATCTGGCCAGACTATTACGGCTGATGTCTATTGTCAGGAATTGCAAACCATGATGGAAAAGCTAGCGGCTAAACAACCTAGGCTGATCAATCGCTCCACGCCACTGCTGCTTCACGACAACGCTAGACCACACACTGCGCTACAGACGGCTACTAAATTAGAAGAGCTTCAATTGGAAAGTCTAAGACATCCTCCGTACTCCCCGGACCTTGCTCCAACAGATTACCATTTTTTTCGAAATTTGGATAACTTCTTGCAAGGGAAAAAATTCAACTCCGATGGGGCAGTCCAAATCGCCTTCAAAGATTTTATTGATTCCCGTCCGACTGGTTTTTTTAGTAAAGGGATCAATGAACTACCTATGAGATGGCAAAAGTGCATAGAAAATAATGGTTCATACTTTGATTAATTAAATATATTATATTCAAAAATATTCGACTTTTTGTTCCTCCCATACAAAACGCCAATTTCATATGTAAGGACCTAATATATGTTACACATTCACAATTTTTTAGACGACAACATGTACATCTCGTTCAGAAATCAAATCCGCGTTTCCTGCTTTTCCCACCGCGAACCTCAATCGCTTTGCCACCGATTGTGAAATTTATATGTTAATCACAATTGACGAACATAACAGCACCATGAGACATACAGTTGTTAAGTCTCATGTGCCTGTAAATTTTCTGGCTCTCAAGGACTGCTGCCGGAACACACTGTTATTTGCTTGGTGACTGATTTTCTACTTGAAGGTGGTATCTAGCACCATGTAGTTAAGCTCAAGCCAGGGGTGGTGATTGGACCATGGACCTGCGGCGCGACAGTCCATAGCTATTACCTATAGACAGTCCATGGCTATCACTGCCACAATTTCTCCTCATTATAGATGCATTGGCATCAGGCATAGAGGAAGGGGCACCCTGTTTGCAAACGATATTGTTCTTGTCAGAGATAATGCAAACAAAATCCAGAACAGTCTGGAAAAGTGGCGGACACATTTTTTATGTCCAATTGAAGATCAGCAGAACGAAAACTGAGCTTAGATGCGTAATCGGTATTAGCATTCTCTACTGAGCGCTTCGATCCTCGTTGTTGTCTTAAGATGGTACTTAGGCTATGTCACAGGCCTTCGGGTGGCCTAGAAACTCCAATACTTTCACGGTTGAGTAGGCATCTTACGAGCGCTCGTCCAACTAGCTACCACCCTCAGCAGAAAAAAATGTCACCAGATTGGTGTGGTTGAGATCAAAGGCAAGGCATTCGTTAATAAAATAAAGTTCCATTATCTAGATTGTTCTAATTTTGTTCTAATTTTCGATATCTTGTTTCAATGATCTAAATGTACGGCTCCTCCAATGGTGCAGTACTAACCTGCAGCTCCAGCGTGTTGGGCAGTTCCAGCTGGTCCCACCTGACGCGCCACGCGTGCGGCAAGTGTCCCAGCTCCAGCTCCAGCGAGCGGAGGCGCTCCAGCAGTCCTGTGAACGCGTCCGGCATGGCGCGCCACGTGCTGTCGTACCTAAAACACAACGAGAACATACTGATTATCTGGAAAAGAGATAAAAGTAAAAATATTTTTTTCTTTATTAGCAAAACATGATACTGTAACAGCCGACTCGTCCACTGCTGAACACAGCCTCCCCTATTAAGGTTGAACTGGCCGGTAACTTTTCCATACAAACGCCGTAGGATGATCACTCCCTTCTTTGAGGTTTTAGGTCCAGAACTAAGCATGATATCGATTTATCTCTTCATTATCTAGGCTTGTCTTGGCACCGATTTGTAAAAAAAATCTTCACATGATAGTTATAAGCCTCGAAACATCCCTGTAATATCACGAATTTTAGCGCATGTTTAGTCGTAAATAAACGACTTATAGAGCATGAAATCCCTAAAATTATTTACATAGAAGCATAGCTCAGTTCATGATCATTTTAGATAACATTTTGGAAAACAAATACATCCAGTAGTATAATCATAAACATCCTAGAGCCAAAGGTCGGCACACATAGTTTTGCGCGCTAGTTTTTCGTTCAAAATATTGGGTATCTCATGTCAATACTTCCATTCCGCGGTGAGGGAAGCGGGCGGGCGGGTCTCATGCGCAGCACACTAATATATAATGAACAAAACGCACACTACCAAAAGTCACGTGCACCGCGCCGCGATCTTAGAACATAATATTATATTGTAGGAATACCCTGTTGCTTTTTGGTGTGCACGTATGTATACACTACCAATATGTAGTGCCTATGCCTACTTACGTACTTATATATATATATATATATATATATATATATTTACATATGTTGGGAGTTGGGGACCGGATTTTCTTTCGCATTTGATTAGTTTGTTCGTGATAGTAAGTGTCGGACGCCATAATCCATATAGATAGGTACTTGGGTAATATAAATACGTAACTATGTCTAGGTACTCACCTACTCTCACCTAAGTTAGTACCTAGTAGGTATTAGTCAATACGCAGGTCATGATAGCTATGGTGAGTACCTAATCATTTTAGCAACACTTAGACAATATAAAAAGCTGCATTTGGTTAGATATGGTATGGACGTAGGTAGTCCGCATTCTTTTTAGAATATAGTCTAAGCAGTAATAATAACCTATGATTAGTTATTGATTTTTATTGGAAATAATTTAAATCAGTTACGGGTAGGTAGAGAATTTTTATTCCAAATGTGTTCTACCAGGATTGGTAGATCCATGATGCCATCGTACATTACCGCTTAGAGACAGATTTTGAAATCGGTACGACACACTCTTATGTCAAAGCTCGCTAGCCGGGCGAGCATACGCAAAACAACCTTCCACCATGCGGTGAAGTTCATGCCCGCGGCGGGATTCGACCCATAGACCTGTTGCGCGGCAGTCCATTGCTAAGAGCCATCACTGCTTCCCGTTAAGTGTTTAGTGACAGAATTTCTACTTGAGGGTGGTAGCTAGCCAAGCGAGCATTCGCAAAATGCCCTTCTACCAAGCGGTGAATTTCAAGCCCGCGGCGGGATTCGAACCATAGACCTGCTGCGTGGCAGTCCAAAGCTAATGCCACTGAGCCATCACTGCTTCCCGTTAGGTGCTTTCTGACAGATTTTCTACTTGAGGGTGATAGCTATCCAGGCGAGCATTCGCAAAATGCTCTTCATCAACGCGGGGAAGCTCAATATCGCGGCTGGATTCGAACCATGGACCTGCTGCGCGGCAGTCACAAGCTAATGCCACTGGCCCATCACTGCTTCCCGTTAGGCGCTTACTGACAGATTTTCTGCTTGAGGATGGTGGCTAGCCAGGCGAACATTCGCAAAATGCCCTATGCCCTTCCACCAAGCGGTGAAGCTCGAGCCCGCAGCGGGATCCGAACCATAAACATGCTGCGAGGCAGTCCATAGCTAATGCCACTGAGTTCACGTTAGTTGCATGGTGACAGATTTTCTACTTGGGTAGCTATCCCGGCGAGCATTCGCAAAATGCTCTTTTTTTATGCCTGATAGGTTAGCCTTTGACCACTATCTCACCTGATGGTAAGTGAAGATGTTGTTCAGGCTAACCTAGAAGTACTGGCTCTCAAGGACAGCTGCCGGAACACACCGTTAGGTGCTTGGCGACAGATTTTCTACTTGAGGGTGGTAGCTATACAGGCGGGCATTCGCAAAATGCCCTACCACCATGCTATAACGACTGCCATCCTAAGACCACAACCGGGACCAACGGCTTAACGTGCCCTCCGAAGCACGGAAGCGCTCAGTAGTATTGTCCTAGCGGTCACCCATCCAACTCATGAGCGCGCGCGACGGCGCTAAACTTTGCTGATCGGTTGAGAACAGCTAAGTAAACTTCGCTACGAACTCTTCACCACGCGGTGAAGCTCAATATCGCGGCGGGATTCAAACTATGGACCTGATGCGCAGCAGTCCATAACCAATGCCACTGAGCCATCACTGCTTCCCTTTAGGTGCTTGGCGACCGATTTTTTACTTGAGGGTAGTAGCTATCCAGGCGGGCATTCGTATAATGCTCTTCTACCACGCGGTGAAGATTAAGCCCGCGACGGGATTCGAACCATGGACCTGCTGCGCGGAAGTCCATTACCTATGCCACTGAGCCGTCACTGCTTTACAAAATATGTTGTAGTAAAAGCAGTAACTTGCTAATTATGTAATAAATAATTATTGTAGGTAAATATTTACTACATCAATATGAAAAGAACAAACTAATACATTTACTATGTACCTACAAATCATTGTACCTACTTACTAAATATTTACCTACTATAGGTGAAATAACATCAGTGTTATTTTAAAACGAACGAAAATTATAACAACAGGTACCTACTGTCCGAACCAAAATGTATTCCTCTGTGAATATATAATATTATTTTATAAGAAATACCTACACACGTCGTAACGTAGCTTGAGACACTATCTCCGTCCGTCGTCAAACATCGTAATTCGTTCGGCATGGTTCGGCTTTCATTGATATATCGCAAACAAGTGTGCGTAATTAGCGTAGATGCAATACGGGTGTGTGATGCGCGAGCACTATCTTCTTACTACTCATCACGGAGTCTTACCCTTTCCCACCAAGGTATAGGTGAAATAGCATGCTTTGTCGCCTCGCCCGCTGATAAGTTCGAGCCGTCGGCAAGTGCATCCTTAAGGGGGTATTTTTCCCTTAGTCGCCTCTTACGACACCCACGGGATGATATGGGGAGGTGCAATACTAACCCGGCACCCCACGGGGGTAAAACATGATAACTCAATCTAATTTGTAGTGTAGTAGATAAAAAGACTTTTTGGAGTGGGGTTCCAGGCTAGAATGTCACCTCCTCATCTCTTTCCGTGGGTATGGTAAAAAAACAGTTTTCAAAAAAAAAATTTTTAAGTGTTGATGCTAATTATGACGCCTGCCCATTACAGTTACAATGTCACTTGCGCGTGTCGTGTGCTATTTACTGCACTCGTCACTCCAATAATAAGTTCCTAAGTCTCATACGCCCAGTAATTTCATTTGCAAAATTGCCTTTCGTGCAGTGCTGGCACAATACTGTTTCGTGTATCTGACACTATGGTGGAACCCACCAAGACGGAATTTTACTTAAGAGGCCTTTCACCTGGTAAAATAAAATAATTGACAAGATGCCCTTACCCCGCGATGACAGTCCTCCGCTGCCCCCTCTGGTCTCCGGGCGGGGAGGGGGTCTGAGGCACCAGGGCTTCCAGGTCGTACGGGGCTCCGTGGGACAACTCCTCGTGGGTGTAGTACTGCCACACTTCTAGCGAGGAGATCGACGACACTGGTCGAAGTACCTGCATATAATAATTCTGTCAATTGTTATGTCTTCTTCTTTAAAGTGAACATCATCTATTTCAAAAAGGTGTAATATAATACAGGCTCCGAGAGCTGTTAACTTCGCAAGTCTGCCCTAGCATAGCTTACAATTAAATAAAGGTACACTGCGAACGCTGATGGGGGAATGAGTCACAATATCCAAAAATCATAGTTATATTCCGATAACAGATTAAATTAATAAAATGTGCCAATTTGCGACCAAGTTATTTAAATAACAACCTTAATTTTTAATTATATTTGCACGAAGCGGCACAGTAGTCGAGACGAATTTACTTAGCTTTCCATGGATTCACCGTGCGGGTGCCGGATCCATAGCGTTGCAGAGGAAGAGGCTAGAGGGGCCTGGTACTTGCAACCCAGGAGTAGGGTTAAGGGGCCCCTTTATGATATATCATCCGTTGATTATGACATAATATTTGTTAGTTTTTATTGTGTGGTTTTTAGGTATGTTTGTTGCCCACGGCAATGTCATAATGATGATTCAAGTCCATAATGATTTAATTTCATATGATTTATTCATGTTCATAACGATAACTAAACTTTATAATGATAATTCAAGTTCATAAGGGTCGTAATAACATTAAGCTTTTTGTCTTTGACGGAGCTTCTAATCTCCATATTAGATTAGAGAAAAACTAACAAAGTTTTTTTTATTCCTGATAGGTTAGCCTTTGACCACTATCTCACCTGATGGTAAGTGATCATGTGGTCGAAAGTGTTGTTCAGGCTAACCTAGAATTACTGTCTCTCAAGGTCAGCTGCCGGAACACACCATTAGGTGCTTGGCGACAGATTTTCTACTTGAGGGTGGTCGCTAGTCAGGCGGGTATTCGCAAAATGCCCTACCACCATGCAAATAAAAGTATAAACTGGTATCGATATGTTTGTAGCAGAGTTAATGCTTAGGAATTGCTTAAAATTCCAAATTTGAATATGAGTTAAACAAAAACTGAGCAAAAGTTCCTTAACTGCCTGAGCTGGCTGCTATTTTGGTAAATTAATTTATATTTCATAATTATGGGGACGTTAGTTCAATACGAATCGATTTGTTCTGATCAATGAAAGAAGATTCTCACCATCAGTCAAGAGGCAGATATGAATAAATTACTTACAATCACATTTTTTTACATTTGAGAAGCGCTATCTATTGAATATGAAGGATTTTGAAGCAGTGATGGCTCAGTGGCATTGGCTATGGAATGCCGCGCAGCAGGTCCATGGTTCGAATCCCGCCACGGCCTTGAGCATCACCACATGGCGGTAGGGCATTTTGCGAATGCCCGCCTGGCTAGCGACTACCCTCAGGTAGAAAATCTGTCGCAAAGCACCTAAAGGTGGGTTCTGGCAGCTGTCCTTGAGAGCCAGTAATTCTAGGTGAAGCCTGTTAACACCTTCAACCACATCATCAGTTACCATCAGGTGAGATTGTAATCTAAGGCTTACATATAAGCAATAAAAAAAAACTGAATGGCTGTCGTGGTGTTCTTAATATTTATTATGGTACAATATAAGATTCGGAGAATATTTTGAAGATATTTTTTATTTATTGAAAACACCTATCACTAAATATAACTATATTAATGCAATAAATGATGCAATTTGAATTTGATATTTCATACTTTTTTATAACTTTTTGAATTGATTAATTTTGGTGGGTAAAAGTAATTTTTAATATTTTGACTGGTTTTGTTGCATCGGTGTTTAATAACTTTGCTAGATAATACAAACAAATTACTGGAATACAATTTTTTTATGTAATTTTCGCTCACCACCCGGTGTGCTTGTAATCATATTTAGAAATATAATACGAACAATATTATTTTAAACTCGCAAATACCATACGATCATGTATATTGTTTCCAAACTTAGCTACAAGCGCGAAAAACTGTAAAAAAACTCGTCAGACGCATTGATTCAAAATACACAATTGATAATACACAATTTTCAAACGTAAAGCGCGTGTAATCTCTCCGAGTGCCCAGCCGCGTGTGGGGAGAGCATGCCGGCTGGCTTAACTTGCGCTGGTCGACTATCCTTGTTTGAGATGTCGCGTCTAGTATATATATTTCAATGGTCAGACGTGAGATTTCACCTTAAGGTTGAACTGGCCGGTCACTTCTCCATACAAACGTCGTAGGGTGAACACTCCCTTATTTGAGATTTTAGGTCCAGACTAAAGCATAATACCGAATGATATCGTCATTATCTAGGCTTGTATGATGCCAACATTTTAAAAATATAGTAAAGTTGTAAGTTATGAGCCTCGAAAACTTTATATGGAAATGTTTCGAGGCTCATAATTCTCAAGTTATTTATTTTATTAAAATTTCGGCATCATACAAGCCTAGATAACGACGAGATCAATCGGTATTATGCTTTATTTTGGACCTAAATCCTCAACTATGGGAGTGATCACCCTACGACGTTTGTATGGAGAACGGGCTGGCCAGTTCACCCTTAAGTTCGGTTGAGTGACAGTTGGTTGAGGTGATGCGTGTGTATGAGGTGGAACTGACCGGGTTGTCCAAGTCCGGCGTGTAGAGGAAGTTGTAGAAGACGGGCTGCTTCTGGTGGTGCTTGTCGACGTACTCGAACAGCGAGTGGCCCACGTGCGGCGCGCGGGACAGCGACCCGTACACACCGCCGCCGCCGCCGCACTCCTCCTCCGACCCCGCGCCCGTCTCCACACCCTTTAAACAAGCTTTTTATAGTAATTACTGTCATTCCTAAGGGGTGCCGGGATATTATGTTACCCCCATCACTTCCCTTGGGTGTCGTAAGAGGCGAACAAGGGAAAATTATCGGAAGGTGGGCAGCAGCGCCTTCTGAGGAACTGTTATCTTACACTGCGATCAAGACCAAGACGCCTGCCAAGCGTGGGGATTATGGCAAATCCCCCTTAATGGGGAAGGCTGTGTTCAGCAAAGAACAATCCGGCTGATACAGTACAATACTGTCATATCCCCGTTGCCCCGCGGGGTGCTGAACAGCCTCCCCCAGGCGGTTTGGGGATCGCTGTGAAACAAAGCAGTTCTTTAGAAGGCGTTACTTCTGACGTCTTTACGACTCCCAAAGATATGGGGAGAGTGCAATTCTTGCCCACCTACCCGGGATATGTAATATATCGGATTTTGAAGCAATTTGGAAAATTTGTGGAAGGGCATTTTGCGAATGCTCGCCCGGCCACCACCTTCAAGTAAAAAATCGGTCACCAAGCACCTAACAGGGTGTTCCGGCTCCATTCCTTGAGAGTCAGTAAATCAATTACCAATGAAATCACAGGCACATGAGACTTAACAACAGAATGTTTCAGGGTCAGTGCCATTCGTCACTTGTGACCAATAATCATTGAAATACATCTGTCATAGGCTGAGGTTACCGTTTACCATCAGTTGAGCTTCAGCCCTGTGCAAGTTCCGTCACAAGCCTATAAAAATATAGCACAGAAAATGTTTGTAGTACTTCACAAAATTAAACAAAGATGAAAGGGGGTAGTTCGGTGACCTATTATAAGATAAATAAAACTATATTCAAAATTTATATTGAGGAGTTAGTACAAGGCTGCTGCCCACCTTCCAGTATAATTCCCTTAGTCACCTCTTACAACACCCACGGGATGATATGGGGAGGTGCAATTTTATCCCGGCACCCCACGGGAAATATACAAATAGTTTATTTCAAATATCGTAGCCTATAACATTTGCTTAATTAACTTTAATATCTTATATTAATATATTATGTACATACCTAGTTATTCCTTAAATTTGTTGAAAGTGTTTTAGGACATGTTTTTGTAGGTGAATTAATGTAGATTAAGGTAGACAAAACTATAAAGTGCACTTGAGACAGATTGTATCACCACTTCACTTCATAGTCACTTTCAATACAATACAATAACTGATGAGTTATTATAACAAACTTAAACCTAAGTAGATAAATTTGTATTATTTTAATTATGTTCATAGAATTACTACAGGCTCGCATACAATTCTACATCACCCTACCCTCCGAACTAGTTCGAAAACTGTATCTCGGTGGCAGTGCACCGCTTCCTCGCATATTGCTTTCGCATTCTTGTGTAGATAGAGATGTAAATAATATTGCCATCTTTGTTTTACAGTTTTGTAGTATACGTAAATTTATCAGACAAATAGATCAATTTTTTATATTAGTCTATAATTAGACATGTTAAACATGTTTACATATATAAAAACAGATTATTATTTCCAGAAATTAAAGTAATGTGTAGGTGAGTTTTATTACATAAGACTTTTGTGTGAAATATAAATATAGTACATTATGTTATCATAATACACTCAGAAAGTTATTGTGAGACACTGTATTTGTTATAATTTATTTAAGTTTTATATTATTATGTAATAATGCATTGTTACACTTGAAATATGTAAAAATATTTATAATATAAAATAATTAAATGTGTAATGTATATTTAATCTATATTAAAGTTCTTCAATTTATGTTATTTAAACACAGTCAATTGACTCGCTAGTAGACAGTAGAGGGGGACTGTTCCGCTTTCTAAAAGGGAAACGAATTAAGTCAGTTGTTCGCCTGCAGTTGAGTGGAACAGTCGTCTAAGAAGTGTACTAGCGACTCAGAAGCGTTTGATATGTAAGTGCAAGTTACCATTACTGTTTATATTTATTTGGTTTGTTATAGCTAATTATGTAAATTAAATATATGGTATTATTGACAATATTGTTTGAATTGTGTGAAATATAATCTAACTACCACTCAATGTGTACGTTCGTTGCAATGACCTTTTCCTTAGTATATAATAAGAAATATCTAACAATTACAAGGCAAAAAGACGGCACAAGTGTTACATACGAGCCTGCTGGTATCAGTCCGCTTGTCGTCGGCATGCGTGATGCCGAGCTCGGCGCGTTGCGACTCGCTGTCGAGCAGGAAGGTGCGGAAGCGGCACGACACGCTGTGGTACGCGATCAAACGGAGGTAGAACTCGTTGAACTCGAACGCTAGCGGGAACTGTTTCTGTAACTGGACACAAGAAACACAATTATATTTTACGAAGACACACTCAATGCTATCAAAAGAGGATTCTAAATTCGTAAAAACCTAATGCATTGTTTACAAGTTTCAATGATTAATGTTTAAGAACAATTTAAAAGTTCGAGAATACGATAGATTGCTATTACAAAAAAACTATTCTACTAATAAGTATGCGCCAATTTTGCATACTCATTAGTAGTTTCTTTAATATATTCTTTAGTTTGCTTTTTAAGTATTCTTAAAAAAACAAACTAAAATAATGCAAAACAATTGCGACTCCGGTCAAAATTTTCAAATAGACACACAAGAGGTATATAAATAACCCATTGGAAATAGTCATAAGACATATTATATTATGTCTTACTTACTCTTTCTTCTTAGCGTTACATAACATATCATATAATTTAACGCTAAGCTAAGCTTATCTTTTATTATTTTCTTGCATCAGGACTTTGACGGTACCTAGTATCGACCGATTGTGGTATTTTTTATCTTTTCTGTTTTTATTTAAAGAATAAACTACGAGAAAGTCGGGAAACAAAAGTAAGGAACGATTAATGACAAGAAGACTCTTTATTAAACAACCAAAGAATTAGCTTCACGGCATGCCACTTAAAGTTAACGCTGTCGTCCAAAGACAAGACAAACCTAGTATAGGGCGAACACCATCAGGAACACATCTAGCTAATTCTTTTTAAATCAATTCGCGCACTCCAAAAGGTTTGGTTGTCAACTACTAGATCTGTCAACCGTGAACATATCTATGCTCACATAATAAAATATTAATTAAATCGGCTCCTAGAACCATACCTCGGTACTAGGTACCGTCAAAGGTCTGATGCAAGAAAATAATAACAAATAAGCTTAGCCAAATATTTCATATTATGTAAAGTTTAATTAAATTAGAATAAATTATAGAAACTACTAATGAGTATGCAAAATTAGCGCATACTAATCAATGGTATGGAAAAAGCAGCAACACCAATGCTGAGTTACAGCAACACAATGATAAGTGTTTACCTGGTGGACGCAATCAAGGAACATGAGAAATGTCGGCGTGTATCCTTGCTGCGGCGTCGCTCCGATGTTCGACCGCTGCGCAAACTTGTGGCCTAACGCCAACCACTCCTTCTCCACGAGGATGCGGAAACCGTCCAGCGTCCGGTAATACGGCTCCAGGCATATTTGGGCTAGCGATGATATCTGTAACGAAATGATATCATCTTACATACATTAACTACACTGAGAAAAACGACTTTGGAGCTTAAATCAAATTTGACCTTATACCGTTGAATTGTAACTACGTAAGATGATTTCACAACTCTTAAGATGATTTTCACCAATCAATAAAAATGTACCATGTTTTATAATAAACACAACCGTCAAAAACGCCTTCCGTAAGTATTTTCAGAATTGAACTTGTAATACGATAATAATTGCAGTATTGACCATAAAATATACCTTACTTTTACGGCGGTTTATATACGGTGATTATCACTATAACGTACGACTAATCAGCCTCATCGAAAAGTCAATATTTATGAAAGACCACAAAATACACCTTAAATGAAGACGAAAAGAAACATTCGCCTTCACTGATCTCTTTTAACGCCTTCTAGTTGGAAGGCGTTTTTAAACGTATTTACGTTTGGTCGGTTTTTTGCCTTCCTACCATATAAATTGGCCATCATTAGGGCGCTTTTGACTTTAGATTTTTCTCAGTGTAGCTGGGAGAGACCTACTGATAATGTACTGTACTATATCAGCCGTATCGTCCACTGCTGAACACAGCCTCCCCTATTAAGGGGGTATTTGCCATAATCGCTATAATCGCTTGGCAGGCGGCTTGAGGATCGCAGTGTAAAATGTCAGTTCTTTAGAAGGCGTTGCTGCCCAACTTCCAGTATTTTTCCCTTAGTCCCCTCTTACGACACCCACGGGATGACATCGGGAGGTGCAATTCTAACCCGACACCCCACGGGGGTTACTGATAATGTAGTCTTAGACCACACTGATAATGTAGTCTTAGATTTTCAAGATTATTACACATAATAATTAAACTCAGTCACCTCGTGACCACGATCTCTGCAAAGTGTTTGAAACGTGGGTACAAAAATAATGATAAATATACGCGATTTAAACCGTTTAAAGTTGTTTAATTACCTACTGATAAGATTACAAAATCTTAAATCTTATATCATCTCTCGGCCAGGTCATATATTTCCAATCTTAATACCGTAGCCTATGAGTCATAGTCCAAAATTTATTTTTTTGATCGTAATATTTATACCAATGTACAGGAACGATTACTAAAGACTTATATGGAAGGTTTAAGAGGTGACGAATGTGAAAAGGTTTTGAAGATTTGCTATCTTACAGTGCGAAACACCAAGATGGCAGCAAGGGGATTAACAAGGATTTGTCACTTTAAAGTAATCTAAAACTTTAAGGTAATAGCTATAGACTGCTGTCGCCGGAGGTCCACGGTTCGATCTCCACCGCCAGCTTGAGCTTCACCGCATGGTGGAAGGGCATTTGGCGAATGTACGCCTGGCTAGCTACCACCCTCAAGTAGAAAATCTGTCAACAAGCACCTAACGGTGTGTTCCGGCAGCAATCCTTGAGAGCCAGTAAAATTAACGGGCACACCAGACTCAACAACTGTGTGTCTCAGGGTGCCGAGCGCAGTGCAGTTCGTTACTTGTGCCAAAATGCATCAGTTAGAGGCAGAGGTTAGCGCTTAACATCAGGTGGGCCTCGTGCCTGTTCCGTCACAATAAAATAAAAATAAAAACATTCTTACTTGAGCGGTGATATCCCATCCGTCCTCGAGAGATAGCAGCACAGATGAGCCCTGCAGGTCCAGCAGGTCCACCACCGCACCCGCCAGCTGGAACAGCTGTCGCAGCTGCCACAGCCATCCAGATTCTTCTATTAACCTGAAAATACAGGAAATACACCCTCAGATTTCTATTTGGTTCTATATACTAAGCGGTATCGTACTCAGGCTTTGGGACAAGTTTCCTTTGTAGATTACTCCTTCTGAAATGGTTTTCACTAAAGTCAAAGCCTTGATAAAAATCATACTTGCATAGATCTATCTCATGGGGTGCCGGGCTAGAATCTCACCCCTCCTGTGGGTGTCGTAAGAGGTGACTAAAGGTAAAATACCGGAAGGTGAGCAGCAGTGCCTTTGGAGGAACTGATACCCAAGACGCCTGCCAAGCGTGGGGACTATGGCAAATCCCCGCTTAATAGGGGAGGTTGTGTTCATCAGTGCACAATCCAGCTGATACAATACAGTAATACATCTATCCTACCCAGCTTGCTCATACACCTTACGTCTTAGGAACTTGTGATGAGAAAAGTAAAACTTTGTTTACCATATAAAAAAAAAACTGTTCACACCACGGCAGTACCTCGCTTTCCAATAGGGCTAGAAGTACCATTATCTTGGTCACTATACGGGAAGGTCCTGTATAGTGACCAAAAGCAACAAAGGAAGGCACAGCGGTCCGTAAGAGTATCTTGAAGCCATATCTGGGGGCCAACTTTAACCCCCAAACTTCAAAATTTTATACCTACACATCAATTAAGCAAGCTTACAAACGGTAATGGAATAGCTCTTTTTGATGACGTCACAACAAATATTTCACTCTTTACGCGAACTCTGACGTTACATTTAATACGAAGTATTACTGTTCCAACAACAAATCCGTCATGTTTATCCATCTTAAAAAACTTTACTTTTTAGCAGCGGATTTAAACTTGATTTTGACAATTTTACGATTAAAATAGGTTTAATTAATGTGTAAATTACGTACAATGTTGTTATTCCTATTATATTTTAAAATTAATGCAAAAAAAAATGATGAGGGAAACTATAAATATTTACAGACTGCTCATACAGTAAAATGTCCTAAAACAATGGTAAAAATGGTTCCATAACATCGTAGTTCGGAACAGTGCGAGCGGGATAGTGATATATTATAAACACCTCATATCTCGCTTGCACATCCGTGATACATATTTCATTCGTTCTTTAAGTGGGATCAAACTAATATTGCTTGACGCGATTGTGGGTCGGTGATAGTTTGTGTCTGCGAATGATTATTTAAAGCATGAAACAAAACGCTTCTTGTTTATGATGGTTTCGTAAAAGGTGGGAATTGGCCCCCTGTGGGGCTCGGTAGAGTATGATTCACATTAGCATCGAAACTCTTTTTGTTCCTTCGAGCTGGTTACTTACTTAAGGAAGCCAGGATGGTCCGGTGCAGAAGGCGCGGAGGGCACAGCGGCCCGCATGAGTTTCTTGAAGGCGTGTCGTGAGGCGCGCGGGTCGGGGTACTCGATGGGCAGCGTCTCGCAGCCCGCGGGGGCCGCAAGTGAAGCTCCCTTGTCGCATACGATGTACAGGGCCGCACGCCGCGGGCCCGCACCGCCTTCGCCTGATACTGAACACAAATTTTATATTTTATATAAAGTAACTTACTTTGCGAAAATTATGATGTTATTTTAGTTAATATAACATCATAATGATGAAATTGGGCATTCGATATGGGAAATTGTGGGCAAAATTGATTTTGAACGTTTTTTGAATATTATTAAAACAGCTAAAATTATAGTACTTTAAATACGTGATTGATGAATATACTTTATAATATAGTACTTTAAAAACCCAAGTACGACCAAATCTTTCGTAAAAGTTTTTGACCACTCCGTCTTCGGCGTTTGAATTAGGTACAATTGGTACAGATAACCGTTCAATTCAGGCAGATCATTAGAGAGTTAAAATAGCAAAATTGTCATAAAATTGCTATCCGAACGCTTATATATTATTACAGATTTGGAAACTGCTAAACACACTATCATCTCCATGCGAACACGCTATTATTAATTGTAATAACAATTAAACCTAAAAATATATGAGGATATATACTGGACATTTTGGCGGAAAAGTCATTTATTCCGCCAAAATATCCTGCTAAAAGGCTATGTATCAAGCGTTCCGATTGGACTACTCAGCGTATCTGGCATTAAAAACCTCTACTTTTTAAATATTTTATATAATTATAATATAACTGTTTTCATTCAGGTTCTACTGTAATAAGAAATAAACATCAAAATTATATCTCTAATCTGTTTGATCTTTCAGCAATTTGCTGCATGGGTTTGATAGAACAAACAACACTTACATTAGCTTGTTATGTGTTAAGTATGAATGTGGGTATCAAGAGAGGCAAAAGTCACAAGATTAAAATTATGTTGACCAATTCAGAAATGGACTAAGAATTTAACTTGTTTAGTTTTAACCTACAAATAAATATGTAAAGAAATGTAAGTCAACATAAAAAACAGCAACCTTTCCGCGGTGGGCGTGGTTTAAAAAAAGCGTACCGTGCGACGCAACTACATTACCTTGACGCAACCGGGGATCCGATAAATTCTAAGCGCCAAATCAATTAACCACTCCAATTGAATTTGTAAGATTGTGCGTGTTTTGTTAATTGTGAACTTGATGAGTCCGAAATCAAAGCGGTAACTGTATGGAAGTAACACTTCTTTACGTATTTATTCGTAGGTAACCTGTTCCTAAAGTTTCTTACTAAGATTTTTCTTTGGTAATGCCACCAAAACACGTGGCAATTTATTGCCTTGTTTTTTTTTGTTTATAGTAAATATTAATGTGATGCGATAATAATTATTCCGAATGATTAAATATTTAGAAAGTTGTAAAAACATTATTTGCTGTGATTTATCGAAATATCACATAATAAATTACTCATTAGGCCACAATACTACCCCATACCCTCAGCTCTGCACTTAGTTCGCGTGCCTATTGGTGCAATAGTAAACATCAGCCATAGAGAAGCAGCTCCAGGCAAATCTTTTCTTCTATCTTCCCATCGACTAAAGTCTTTCCCTGTAGTAATCCAGGTACCAGGTCCAGGCACACATATCAGAATCCACATCAGCAGTGGATAGCTTCAGCCAGGATCGATACAGCTCTAGATGCGTGGGTTCCTATCCAATCTTTGTCATTTTCATCAGTGTAACTATCTGTCACATCTCATGTAATTAGCACGCTCGATTTTTAGAGGTTAATGGGGTCATTGCTCCACTGTTCCCACTACCATCCACCCTGTAGGCTCCCAAGCAGTCCAGAAACACTTACCAGAATCAACATCAGCAGTGGATAGCCTCTGCCTCGGTTGGTACAGCTCCAGATGCGAAGGTTGTCTCCTATCTTTGAGAGATCCCCACCGACCGAAGTGTCGCCCTGTGGTTGCGTTCGCGCCTCCTTTGCCACCGCTATTTCTGCCCAGAACTCTGTAGTTATTTATAAAACTCTATCAAGAGGTTGATTAAAATTAGATGATTTGATTGTAATTAGGATAGAAAAATTCTTAGATTAAAAGTAAAATGTTGTCAATAAATGAGTGTATCGAAATGCAAGAGAAGTAACTGAGGGTAAATAGTGATAAGGGAAGTAACTGAGGTATTTAATACCATATATTTGGCACGTTATTTGTGAATGAAGTTGTTTTGAAGCGCTCGTAGCTGAGCTTGCTTGGTAGTTCGATTATCTAAGTAAAGCAACCTCACATTACTTGGATGACTAACCGTTAGTGCTATTACTTCTGAGCGTGCACATGCTTAGAGGGTAAGTTAAATCGTCGTTCCCGGCTGCTGGGTTAGGATGTCAGTCGTTATAGCATGGTGATAGGGTATTTTGCGAATGCCCGCCTGGCGATCTACCATTCTCAAGAATTAAATCTGTTCACACCTAACGGTGTATTTCGGCAGCTGTACTTGAGAGCCAGTAATTCTAGCTTAGCCTGAACAACATCTTTGACCGCATCATGACTTACCATCAGGCGAGATAGCGGTGAAAGGCTAGCCTATTAACAATACATAAAAAGGTTGGACTATGTACTAAACTGCATCCCTGAACAATGATCATATCGGTACTGTTGTTTTTCTGATATAAATTTCTACCCAGCGAACGAGATAAGTTGAAAAATATAACCATTATATATTAAAAAAAATTGCAAATTTACGAGAAAAAAATTTATAGTCATCCCCCTTTAGCCGGGGTATGCTCTAACCAATTGAGCTAACATGACACAAGGACTCATAACTCTAATTTTTGCTCTCGTTTCTTCAACCATCGTATAGGGATGGAGCGACACCTATAGTCCTACAAACTCTCGAAAATTTGCAATTTTGTAATGTAATTCGCCAAGCAGGCGTTATTGCAAACAAAACAATATTAAAACCATTATTTACGTTATAAAAGGTTATTGGTAAAATGCTAACAACCTCTTAGGATTGACTTCTGCTAGTCCTAAGAAACTATGTATATAAGAATGTTGTTCACCCAAGAGTTCCGGCGGCCTTGGTGAGCAGCGGCGTGTGATGATGCTGCTCGTCGCAGTAGAGCAGCAGCGAGTCCAGACTGAGGCTGGAGTCCTCCAGCTCCCCACGGCTGGCGCGGGCGGGAGTGCATGCCACTAAGGTGGCCAGGTACCGCTCCTAAGAATGTCATACAACAATTATTAAATGTACACGGGGAAAGCTGAATGAGATGGGCACCGGGAGCATTTCGGATCAAGCATTGGACTGCCTATAAATGTGGCTCAACTTTCACAAATAAATAAAAATTTACGTTGAAAATCTGAGACCTTTTACCGTTTCACAGCACAGCTCGTAATACACTCTATCAATTATTTTACAAAAGATAAAATTAGTTTTTTTTTAAACAAGGTAATGTATTTATTTACGTGGATGAATGACGTCATAAACGCGCTATTGCTTGGTCCGAATTGTTAAAAACGCAAACGGTGAGAGTGTATATGCAAAGATATTTTTCTGTTGTTCTGTTGTTATTATTTCAATCATGAAGCAGTGATGGCTCAGTGACATTGGCTATGGACTGCCGCGCAGCAAATCCATGGTTCGAATCCCGCCGCGGGCTTGTGTTTCACCGCATGGTGAAAGGGCATTTTGCGAATGCCCGCCTGGCTAGCTACCACCATCAAGTAGAAAATCTGTCGCCAAGCACCTAACAGCGTGTTCCGGCAGCAGTCCTTGAGAGCCAGGCACATGAGACCTAACAACTGTATGTCTCAGTGTGACGGGCACAGTGCAATTCGTGTTATAGAAATGCATCTGTTATAGGCAGAGGTTAATCCACATAACATCAGGTTTGCCCCGGTTTGCCATGTTCCACCACAAAAACATTAAAAAAAATGCGTTTCTAGACGTGAACAAATTCCACACAAGTCAAGTGAATGGCAAAAATTTGTGCAAAACTATTTATAAAAATAAGTATATACATATGCAGGTCAATTTAACTACGAAATGGTCCCATACCTGTTCTAAGCTGGATGTAGTTTCGGTCCCACTCTGCGCAGCGGCGGGGTTCTGATGCGAGGACTTCAGCATGCCCATCACGCCTTTGTGGTGAGACGCCGCTGATCTACGACAATAACACATATACAATGTTACGTCACTTTCTCGGAGGGGTAAGCTGAGATCACAGATTTCTATTTATTACGATCCTGGTATACTTTTGCATACTACATTAAAATCATATAATATGGGGAGTAAAGTTTAAATAATTAGAATTAGGACATTAATCAGTCATAATATGATAAGTCATTTTAAAATTTTATAATATTACTATTTTATTTGTAGAATTTGATAGATAGATTAACTCTTTATTGAACACCTTAAACGAAACCAAAATTAAAAATATTTACATTATAACATAGAACAATAAGAAACAGAAACGTGGTCGTATTTGCGCAAGCCAAATATGAACCTTATTGAAAAGATTTGAAGACGCTCAAGTTTGTTAAGCTGGTCCTCCGTAAGGTCTAAATAGCAGGCGTCTGCGTAATCGAGAATCGGTCACAAAAGAGACTGTGCAAGCGCAACTTTAGTGGCTGTTGGCAAAAAGTTTCTCAATCTTCTGAGTGAACCTGCGGCAGCAAACGTTTTACGGGTAACGGTTTCCAATTGTGGGATCCAGGTAAGGCTTCATCAAAAACAATCCCAAGATTTTTCACTGTTTTGCTGTATGGAATTTTTACACCCTCAAAGAAAATATTTGGTAACATGTCCCAATCAATTTTACAGATAATCCGTGAACTGCCTATAATGATTCCTTGGGTTTTTTGTGGATTTACTCTTAGACCGTATGATTTGCTCCAGTTCGAAATGTTACATAGGTCATTATTTACAATATTTACCGCTTCATTTAAACGCTTTAGCAGGGATTGGGAGTAAATTTTGAGATCGTCTGCTTAGAGGTGGTAGGAAGAAGTAAGACATTGGGATATAGTGTTTATAAAAATTGCGAAGAGACAACTTATATGAATTTAAAAAATCATCTACATACGAATTTAAGTGTCCAAAATAATTAATATGATTGAGGTCGGCGAAACGTGTTTACACACCTCTGCCTACCCCTTCGGGGAATAGAGGCGTGATTATATGTATGTATGTAAGATCAGCACAATTAAATACGTCTCCGAAGACTTCGCTTTTACAGCGAAGTTGTTTTCAGGTTATGTCTTATCCCCAACATTCCCAACTCGTTTTACGAGACGAACTTTTTTGAGCGAAGACTTACTAAGTGCTATTGACAGATGGCGTAATATAAAAGTTCCCCAGTCAGAGATCATATTTTTCATTGTTTGTAACATGTTTGTAACCGATAATTATTGTTATATTAACACAATTATTTGAATCATATATCTATAAATACCTGACTAGTAAAGCGTGAGTCCTGGGATGTCGCCAGGTGACGACTGGCAGCCTGCCTTGTCGGTAACACCGCGATATCCTCCGCAGGGATTCGTCGCCGATGCTTTCAGGTACTGGTATCACTGCTGGGTAACTGGGAATACGAAAAAAAACTGTTAGGATAAATCTAATGCTGTTTGTTTAACTCCACCAACATCATCATTTTCCTACCCCTAACCCAAACATGTGGGGTCGGGACAGGACGAATTCTCATACAAAACAGAGGACTACAAAACATACCTATGTTGGCTTAGGCTAAATAGTCTTCGGCCCTTCTTAATGCCACTCCGCGTACTTCAGAGGGGTATTTTTTTCTCTAGAGCCAGTTGCTGCAAGTTACTGTTATCTGCACCTAATGTATCCATTTCAAACTTGCTCTTCACTGGCATTATCGTGCTTGATTATGTTGTTGTGACGAACAAGCTCGAGGCCCACCTGATGTTAAGTGGACTAACCTCTGCCTATAACAGTTGCAATTCATGACAACTCACGAATTGCACTGCGCCCAACATAGTTGTTAAGTCTCATTGTGCCTGTAATTTCACTGGCTCTCAAGGACTACTGCCGGAACACACCTTTCGGTGCTTGGCGACAGACTTTCTACATGAGGGTGGTCGCCAGGCGGGCATTCGCAAAATGCCCTTACACCATGCGGTGAAGCTCAAGCTCTGGGCGGGATTCGAACCATGGACCTGCTGCGCGGCAGTCCATAGCCTAGTAGGCTGGAAATACTCAGTACCAACATAGAAGCTAAGCTTGGCATTACAAGTTTTTCTCATAGTGACCCGAATGACATTTATAATAGCTTATTTTCTTTAGTAAACACTGAGTTTCAAAAAGTATGTCCAAAAATAAAAAAACAAATAGATGGAAAGTTGAAGTTCGGTGATTGGGCAACAACAGGTATTCGAAAAAGTAGAGATTATTTGTTTGATCTGTATCGCAGGAAAAATTTAACATCTTGCGAACAGTTTCATGATTATGTTAGGAAGTATTCAAAAATGTTCAAGTCTGTTTGCTTGAGTGATAAATCTCTTTTTATTAGAAACAAAATTAGCAAGTCTAAAAATAAAATAAAAACCATTTGGAAGACTATAAATAGTGAAACTGGTAAAAATAAACCTAGAGATTCAACATATGTCTTAACTATTGATAAAAATCAAATCTCTGATTCAATACAAGTGGCGAATATATTTGAATTTTTTTTTTCTACCTTGCCCCTAGAAGCCACTAAGTC
Organism: Plagodis pulveraria; assembly: GCA_963890685.1. Classification (NCBI taxonomy): domain Eukaryota; kingdom Metazoa; phylum Arthropoda; class Insecta; order Lepidoptera; family Geometridae; genus Plagodis; species Plagodis pulveraria. The sequence goes on from OY982969.1 coordinate 20,973,503, forward strand.
ATTGGATTCTTGTCCCAATGTAGCAGAAACTCTGTTAAAACATAATTTTCCAATCAAATCACCGGACTTTTCTTTCAGACACACCACAAGATTTGAAATTATAAAAACATTTCAAAGTTTAAACATAAAGAGTACTGAAGACTTGTGGGGTATGTCAGTAAAAGTGGTAGAGTCTATAATTTACATTATTGCACCATATTTAGAAACAATATTCAATCTTTGTGTCGATAGTGGAAACTTCCCCGATTTAATGAAACAAAGTAAAATCACTCCAATTTTAAAGTCGGGGTCTACATCTGACCCTTGCAATTATAGACCTATTTCCATCTTACCTGTTCTGAGTAAAGTATTCGAAAAAATTATGCTCAAACAACTACTATCCCATTTTAACAAGCATAATTTATTAAATGAGAATCAGTTTGGTTTCACCAAGAGCAAATCCACAACAGATGCAGGTGTTCAATTCTGCCCCCGATAGTTAAAAAGGCGCATCTAACATTTTTTCCGGATTTGAGTTATATATATTGCCGGAATCAGTAAAAAAAGGCGTATCTGTCTATGTTTTTAATATTTTTCTACCTTGCTTCGATGCGACTTTAGCATAACGAAATAAGCAGCTTCTGCACACTTTTGTACACCTAATTGAAGATAAAAAGACGAATTCAGCTCAAACTTAGTTAAAGAGTCGCATTTGTGTATATATGCCCTTAGGCCTTGCATAGTTTTTTTGAGTTCAGTAATTTGAAAGGCGCATATGTGACCCTAATTCTAAGAGGAAATTAATAAGGCGCATGTAACCATTTGCGCCTAACGCACTAATTGGAAACTACTTTGCATACTAAGAAAAAAAGTCCACATTTGCCCACTTGCGCCCTTTCTACTTCGTATAGTTTGTTTTGGCCGAGGCGCATTTGTCATATACGTCTTAGTACCTCATGTTGCTAAGAATAATACCGACGGTACTTAATTAATAGGGCGCATGAAAGCATAAACGTCTTATTCACTTCTTATCTCGAATCCTGCGGGGAGGTGCGCGGGGTTTGATTCCTACGGAGGTTTGTCATTTCCTTTGTTAGTTGCGCCCGAGTAGCAGTTGGGTGAGGTCGTGTCGCGCGGATGCGCAATTCTTCGTTGCGGGATTTATCACAAGGTATGTTATGTTTCCCGTTTCTATTGCCCTATGTTTTACCGTCATCGTTTGTTTTCATACCCTTCTGATTTGTTTATACAATTACAAAAAAAAACGATTGAATCTGGCTCCGATCAGAGTGCCGAGTGCGAGTTCCACAAAAAAATTCGAATGACTTTACTATCTCGTAAATCGAATTAACGACAATCGAGTCGAAAATCACGATGTGGCGCGGTGGGCGAAGGTCCACCTGCGACTTATTTAATGTTAGAGTCAAAAGTTTAAAACGACTCGTTATTAAAGTAAATTATATCGCTTCGAAATAGGTAATTTAGTGATGTGTTTAATTTTATTACAGGCAAAAAAACATGAAGAAAGGTCGAGGTTTTGACCTTATTACCAAAGCTTTAGGTTCTACAAATGCAAATAGTACTTCAGAAGAAAATGGAGAGGAAATGTTGATATGTCACGCAAATAACAACAACAGTCACGCAGACAAAATATGCCACGGTAACGAAATTATCCAATATAATTGCCCTCAAGTCTCTACAACTGCCAGTATTAATAGTGTTCCCTTTGGTAAAGACCACGCCCTTACCACGACCGAAGCCAGCAGTAGTAGCAGCAGCAGCAGAAGCAGCAGTTCAACAGTAAGTGATTTTGACTCTGACGATTCAGTTATTGACAAAGATTACGTCCCACCACAAGAGAAAAACGACCAAAATAGTGCGCTCGTCTCCGACTCAGAAGACGATTTCATAGAAAATTCACCACAAAACAACATTCGCGTATCAGAGTCACCTGAACGAGAACATTTTGAGCCTGAAACTCAAGACCAGATTTCTGAAAATATAATCCAACTTACCAAGAAAGGTACTGTACGTAAACGCAAACATTATGACATTTCATTAGAAGTGCGTAGGAAAACGAAGAAAGTTTTAAAGAATAATAACCAGTATTGCGTTAAACAAGGTTGTGGCGACGAATGTAAAAAAAAGTGTACTTCAAATATATCTGAAAAACAGCGAGGTATATTGAATAAGCAGTTTCGTAGTTTCACCTGGAGAGAACAGCACATTTTCATAGCTAACAATACGTCTCAAAATAAACCGGCGAGACGAACACAAAGAAAAAACATTAATTCAAAACAAATTAACCGTGAAAAAACGGTTACATACTTTTTGTCGAAAGAAGATGGCAAGAAAATTACTGTGTGTAAGATTTTCTTTTTGACAACCCTTGGATTCAACAGAAAAAACGACAAAGTTCTAAGAAACGCTTTAAAAAATGCACAAACACAAGAATTAAAAGATATGCGAGGCTCTCATTCCAATCCTAAAAAGATCGATAACCAGCCCATCATTGATCATATTAATTCTTATCATCCTGCTATATCGCACTACAGAAGGGAACATGCACCCAATCGAAAATATTTACCGTCAGACCTTAACGCTCGTGATATGCACAAAGATTTTTGTGAGAAAAGGGGTATAAATGAGCAATCTCCTCCCGAATATTGTGTATCTTACGATCACTACCGAAGAGTTATTAAAGAACTTAATATCTCTTTCGCGAAACTAGGCAACGAGGAGTGCGAACTATGCGAAAAATATAAATTACATAACCCTGATATAATGGAAATCCGTCATCGAAGTTGCACCGAATGCAAGGAATACGAAATACATCACGGAAGATACGTTTTGGCACGACAAAAATACGATGAAGATAAAAATCATCAAATGAACATCCAAAACCAGAACAGTGATACCATGTATTACTCGGTAGATCTTGAAAAGGTTATAATGTGCCCTCGTCTAGATGAATTTAAGGTTGCGATATTTTGTCCAAGACTGATATTATTTAATGAGAGTTTCGTACCTCTTGGAGACAAGAAATTGCGAGGCACGAGGGACACATTTGCTTGTATATGGCACGAAGCTATAGCAGGCAGGAAAAAAGACGACATCATTAGCTGTTTCAGAGCCTTTTTTTTGCACTATCGTGATCTTAAACACATCACACTGTGGCTCGACAACTGCGCCGCTCAAAACAAGAACTGGGCACTTTTTTCTCATTTACTGTTTCTTGTTAACTCCAGCGAAGTCAATTTGGAAACAATCACACTAAAATATTTGGAGGTGGGACATACCTACATGTCAGCTGATGAGTTTCATCACCAGGTGGAGCTCTCACTCAAAAAGAAGAAAAAAATATATGACTTCGAAGACTTTCACCGCGCCGTCTCTGATACACATCGAAATATTACTGTAAAGAGTATGGATGTCGGCGACTTTTGTAGATTTGAAGATTGCTCTTCTGTCTATAAACTTCAAAATACGACACCACGAGTCTACCTGAAAAACATGTGTGAAGTTACGTTTGAAAGAGGAGTTAAAACGGTATCGTACAAAACTGATTTTAATGGAACACACAGAGTACTGGACTTTGTAAGAATGAAAAATATTAAAACTGGAATTCCAAGACCAGTTATCAAAACCCAATACAGAGGAATTAATGAAAAGCGAAAATCTGAGATAGTTAATCAGTTACTTTCTCTAATGCCGGAGAACCGAAGGGCGTTTTGGTACAATTTGCCATGTAATGATAACTCTGTTGATTTGATTAACGAATATGAGGATTAAGGTGACAAATAGACATTACTTAGAAAAAAAGAGTACAAACAACTGTTTTCCGCCTGTGTAAAGTTTAAGATTTTTGATAGGTACTGATGGTTATACTATAATTATTATTGTAACTAATATTACTTAGTATTTTTTGTACCTACCTAGTTTTTAAGATTTGTCCAAAGGTTGATAATTTTCTGTGATCCAACAGTGAAGTTATATTTTAAGAGGTAAAATATCTAGTTGTTATTAAAATGCAAATTAATGTTTTTCCGATTTTATTATTTAGGTATCTAAGAATTGTTAGTATTGGGTTGTGTTGTGAGTTCATAATGATATTTATTTTGTTATTTAGTCAATAACACAGGTACTATGTTGTTTCTATAGGGGTTATTCAGATATTTATATAATTACTATAACTATCTGAATAATGACTTAAGTAGATATTAAACTAGTATAAAATAGAAATATTATGAGCAGTCGATTGTTATTCTTAAAACTTGTTTTCTTCCATAATAAATAAAGAATTTGAACTAAAGTATGTATGTGGTAGCTATACGTGACAGGACTGTCATTTAGACTGTACTTAACTATGACTGTGATTAACATTAAGCTAAAATTTGCTTCAGTTTTATTACGTCTAGCTACATATGTAAGCGCAAAGTTTAATATTGTACCTAAATAATTATCCTACTTACTTACTATAAGTAGAATCAAGTGATTCTTTTGTGAATCTCATTGCATTTATTTTGATTTTGTGCCATAGATAAGATTTTTTTAAATAAATTCTTAACTCTGTCGATAGTTTTCTTTTTCATAAAAATAAATAAGAGTTCATAGGTTATAACTAAGCAGTAAAACACATTTACTGTATGTTTTTAGGTTACCTACAGCTTCAGATGAAAGAACTGTGTGTACTTTTTATCTTAGTCAAGGATTATCTACATAGTTTTGAATACTTATGAAAGAAGGCGGATGTAACCAAATGCGCCTTATTTTTATAAACGTATAAGTATAAGTATATCTAGGATACTTAGAATAAAAGTACTGCAATAAGCGTTCTAGATTTATAGGGCGCATCTGGCTATTCACGTCCATTTAACTAAGGACGCAGTATATTTTTCTAATTTTTATACTAAAATAAAAAGGTTTTTTGTTATTTTTAGGTAAATAATATAAAAATATTCAGATTTTTTTAATAGAGTTTAACGACTATATATCCTGGCTATTCTATCCAATTTGAAATATGTTATTATTTTAATAAACGCAAAGACAGCGAACGATTTCCCGTTTGATTCATTAAAACATTTTTTTCTCGATTTTGACTTGTTGTTACATGCGCCTTTTTAACTATCGGGGGCAGAATTGATGTCGCATATACTGGAAGCCTGGGAGAGTTCACATGATGCTATTGGCGTATTTTGTGATCTTTCCAAGGCATTCGACTGTGTAGAGCACTGCACTCTGATTCGTAAACTTTCCCACTATGGTATTCGTGGAAAAGCTCTGAATCTTATAGAGTCATACCTGTCAGACAGGCTACAGAGGGTTGGAATAAGTGGCAATACTTCTTCCGGGTCATTGGTAAAAATGGGAGTACCACAGGGATCAATTTTGGGACCTTTTCTGTTTCTAACATATATTAATGATCTGCCTTGCATGGTCAAAGATTTCTGCGATATTGTTTTATTCGCAGATGATACCTCTCTGATTTTTAAAGTAGATAGGAAAGACAGTGAACTGACGCATGTAAATAATGTATTATCTAAGATTTGTAAATGGTTCACCGCTAATAATCTTCTCCTAAATTCAAAAAAGACGAAATGTTTAAAGTTTTCTTTACCAAATGTTCCTTATGTTGAACCAAACATAAAGCTTGGCCCAGATAAACTCCCTATTGACAATGCGACAGTCTTCCTGGGAATCAAAATGGATTCCACTTTACAATGGGATCCACAAATACATGATCTCTCCGGAAGACTTAGTTCTGCTGCATATGCAGTTCATAGGATAAGACAGTTAACAGACGTAGCTACTGCTCGCCTAGTTTATTTCGCGTACTTCCACAGTATTATGTCGTATGGCGTATTGCTGTGGGGAACTGCTGCTGAGATAGAGACAATCTTTATCATACAAAAGCGTGCAATTCGAGCCATATATAAAATGGGTCCTAGGGAATCTGTGAGGGATCTTTTTAAAGAAATTGATATTTTAACTTTACCAAGTCTGTATATATTTGAAAATATTATGTATGTTCGTAAAAATTTGAGTAAATTTAAATTAAACAGTGACAATCACAATTACAATACTAGGAATAAAGATAAAATTGCGGTGCCAGGTTTTAGATTAGCAAAGACAAATAAAAGGTCCTTCTTAGGTAATTGTGTGCGGTTTTATAATAAAGTTCCTAAACATATTACAACGCTCACAGAAGGGAAATTCAAGTTGCATGTGAAAAACATATTGATTAAAAAATCCTACTACACAGTTTCTGATTACATAAACGACAAAAATGCCTGGACAATTCCGCCTCCGCCAAGCTATTGCCTGTCACCTACATAATTTAAACAAATATTGTAATAACTCTATTATATAGTATGTATGTAACACATTGTTAAAAGATGTTTAAAAGAATGGCCCCGAGTTTCTTGCCCGTTCTTCTCGCAGTGGCTCTATACAATTTATTTGCTGAACGTGGCAGTACAATGTAGAATATTTCAATACTAAAATTTGTAATTGACCTTCATAAGAGCGTCGTAAACGCCTAAATTGAATAAATGATTTTGACTTTGACTTTGACCAATGGCACTGAGCCATCACTGCTTCAAAACTCAATTTGAAACATTAGAAAAGAAGCTTATATAAATTTCACTTGGACCGAAGGCATCGTAAAAATCGCTCAAGCCATTGATATATTGTTATGGTACCATTAAACTATTAACTGTTGTATATTAAGGTATAATACACAACAGTTGACGCCTTCCGCGTTGATGATGTTGGTAAATCTCACCTCCTACACAGCGTATAGACTGCATTAGCGTGTGCGAGACGAAAAGGCGCACTCGCCAGGCCGAGTCGCGCCCAGTCTCGAGCGTATATCCTCTCTCGAACTCGCTCCAAAGTTCGCGCGGCCGGGGCTTCCGCACTTTCGCTGCCCCCAAGGTCCAGGTCTTCAACTGTAACGTAAGCAAACGGTTGTATATACTCGAAAGCGACAAAGACGTGTATAATTACCCACATTTCACTAATCTAGTCTCTTAGTACATAATTTCAAATATATATATATATTATATCGTTGTATTTCATCATATGTATATATATATAATATAATTTGCCAACGATGATCAAGCGTAAATCGATTGAATTTGTCCCGCAAATATATGATACTAACCTTGTGACAATATTTTGTGCGAAGACTTTTCATCAAAATAACTCAATGATAAAAAAAACACTAGACGGCCCACCCTAAACTATGATGCGCGGGTAATACTTAAACTAAAATATTCTCCAAATCTCTCCAAGATCTCCGTTTAACATGGCTGTTAATTCCTTCCTTTCGGATAAAAAAAACAGCATCAAAATCGGTTCATGTGTTTGAGAATTAATACATCACGCGACAGAATAACATAGAGAATAGAATTAGCATTAAACTTGTTACACCTCTCTTTTTTTCTCATGGGTTAAAAAGTAGTACTTACGAGATAAAGTGTCAGCTGATAAAGAAGACATGAGAGGCGGAGAGGTCAGTGACCTGGCATCAGCTGACGGCAGAACGTACTTCTGACGTTTGGACGGTTTGGGCTTGAGACCAGCTTTGCGAGCAGTTTTCAAAAGCGTTTTCTTAGCGAATCCTCTGTAAAAAGGCAATCATTTGTTAGGGTTACTACAAGATACATTTTATTTTTTATTTTAAATCTTACGCTTACCTTTATATCGGTAATTTTATAAGAAAAATACAGTTAGTAAGCGTCATTTACGCTTAAAGACCAGTGTTTTTTTACAGGTTTTAAGGTACATAGGGCATACTGTTTTATTTTTGGATTGCTTACAAAGAAAAGTTATTTATATTACAATATTGTTTTTCTAATCATTTTACTTTAAAGCTTTCTTCATTTCCTAAAAATATTTAAACACAGGAGACACCCCGTGCGTTTGGGTGCATGTTTTCCACGTATTGGTTGAATAACTGTGTAAGGTCATTAAGGACCAAAAAAAAACGCTTTATCTCTGTATATTCTCGAAAGCAATAGCATATGTGAAAGATATATATATATTGGTACATATGGGCTCCCTTAGTATAAAGATAACAACTAACACAAAAATAAAATGACTGGGGAATGATGGTCCAAAATTAAATATAATTTGCCTTGTAACAAAGTTATCTGAAAAGATTTCGGATCATAGAGTCATTAAAACGTGTATAAAACTGTTCCTTAGTTATATAAAAAAAAGAAAATAGCATGTAACTAAAGTGCATATAGAAAAAAAAATGGTTTTTTGGTGCACACATCTCCAACTGAATACTATGACTGGACAACAAGATTGACTAAGATATAGATTTTTGACCCTATAGATAAAAAAACAACACACATTATCTCAATGATCTCTAAAATTTTATTTCTCTAATAAGCCATTAGTATAGTTAATCATTTCTATGGTTTCAAAAACAAAATTTCATATTTATATAAATATCTATTGAATGCAGTTTAAATTGTTTATTAATTTCAAATAATGTCTTCTTTCAGTAAAATGTTCCATCTACAATATTCAAGGTACTTTCCCTCCATGTGGCATCGCCGTGGGACGGCCTGTATATAATATCTCTTCATGCACACTGGAAGTGTGTAGCGTTATCATCATCTTGTTTAGCCTTTGATCACAATGTCACAGGATTGTGGTAAGTGATGATGCGATCGAAGGTGGAAAACCGGTTTAATTTTGTTCAGGCTAACCTAGAAATATTGGCTCTCAATGAAAGATTGCGGGACATACCGTTAGGTGTCAGGCGAAAGATTTCCTACTTGAGGGTGGTGGTAGCTAGCAAGGCGGGCATTCGTAAAATATCCTACCACGATGCAATTACCACTAGGCCGGTCACTTCTCCATACAAACGTAGTAGGATGATCACTCCCTTATTTGAGATTTTAGATCCAGACTTAAGCATAATACCGATAGATATCGTCATTATCTAGGCTTGTATGATGTCAACATTTTAAAAAGATAATTAAGTTGTAAGTTATGAGCCTCGAACACTTTATATGAATATGTTTCGAGGCTCATAATTCTCAAGTTAATTCTTTTATTAAAATTTCGGCATCATACAAGTCTAGATAATGACGAGATCAATCGGTATTATGCTTTATTTTGGACCAAAATCCTCTAATAAGGGAGTGATCACCCTACGACGTTTGTATGGAGAACGGGCCGGCCAGTTCACCCTTAAGTTCATTACGTGGGCCAATAGCAACGCAGTCGGAACGTTCGGTACTCGTTTGTTAAAAGAGACAGAGTATAGGTAAGGCATTGTGCGTGTACTTGAGCGTGTGATGCTTGGGCGGCGGCAAGGCGGGCGGCGGCTGCAACCTTGGCGCGAGCGCGAAGTGCAGCGCGGGGTGCGCGGGGTGCCGCAGCCGCGCCGTCTGCTTGCGGAGCGTCTCGCTGCCCTCGCTGCTCACCTCCTCGTCCAGCGCCACCTGCACACACAAACACTCTACACTACACTACACTACACACAACACCTACTACACGCGCTCAATATACACGGAATCACAACTAAAAGTTCATTAATCTCTGTGAAGGAGAATTATCAATGGTGAAATCGCGATGGGCTCTAATAATTGTGGTAAAGAAAATATTCCATTACAAAAAACGTAATCAACAGTCCCATTTGTGCATTTCGTCACAATTCACGAAATGCACTGCGCCCGTCACTTGGAGACATAGTTGTTAAGTCTCATGTGCCTGTAATTTCACTGGCTCTCAAGGACTGCTGCCGGAACACATCGTGAGGTGCTTGGCGACAGATTTTCTACTTGAGGGTGGTCACTAGCCAGGCGGGCAATCGCAAAATGCCTTCCCAACATGCAGTGTAGCTCAAGCCAGCGGCGGGAATCAAACCTGCTGCGTGGCAGTCCATAGCCAATGCCACTGAGCCATCACTGCTTCAATAAACTATTTCACCATATCCACCATTTTACTTCATATGACTTGGTCAAATCCGCGACATCTAGTACAAAGTATGAACAAGCCTGACCTTGATGAGTTGGAAGGTGGCAGACCTCAGCTGGAGGCCATCCTGCAGCGACTGCTCTAGATGCGGCAGGTAGTGTGTCCGCACCGCCTTCTCGCGAGTCAGCGAGCACAGCGGGAACGAACGGACTACGGTCTGTTCGCACGCTGCAATCATAATAACAACCTATTTACTATAAAAAGTAACGTGGTTTTCACTCATTTTAGTAAATAATACGGGATAACTCACGTGAATAAGTGAGATAGCTCCGATTATAGTTTCAACCACAATCGGTGGTCTTTTTCAATGAGATCTCGGGACGCCCGCATTGACGTCTCGCTTAGCACTCTGCTAAGCGAGAGTGAGTGGACCACAGAGGACAGTTGGAGCTATTTGACTTATTCACGTGAGTTATCCCGTATTATTTACTAAAACAAATTTACTAATACAAAGTTATGAAGCAGTGATGGCTCAGTGGCATTGGCTATGGACTGCCGCGCAGCAGGTCCATGGTTCGAATCCCGCCTCGTGCTTGAGCTTCACCGCGTGGTGGAAGGGCATTTTGCAATGAACTCCCGTTTTGCTCCCAGCCTGCTCCCATCGTTACTTTAATGAAGATACTGAATATCATATTTGAATTTCTTGTTTTATGAACATCCACGAACTAAACTCGTTTCGTGGTACGCATGACCACTTAATGGGTTTAGTGCCATTAAATTGCATGCAAACGTGGTTCCGGTAGCTGTCTTGGAGAGCCAGTAATTCTAGGTTAAGCCTGTTAGACCTACGACCACATCATCTCAGGTGAGATTGTGGTCAAAGGATTAACAATTAGCAATAAAAAAAAACGTCAACGTGAATTGTTATATACTTATTTTAACAAGTTGCGACACCAAAAGTCATTTTCTTTCAATAACTCTATCATCAAGTTAGGAAAACATTTTTCAGTTATTGGAGTGTAGCTCAAAAATGGCTGGACCAATTTTGATAAAAATTTAAATGGAACCACACGACAAGCATTAGCTTCCAAATGAAAAAAGAATCATCAAAATCGGTTTGCCCAGTCAAAAATTCTGAGGTAACAAACATAAAAAAAACTAATTGAGTACCTCCTATTTTTTGTTAAGTCAGTCAGAAAGTAAAGTTGATAGTACTATATAGTCGTTACTCGGTCGGTCTTTCAAAGTTACCAGTACTTACCGTATGGATCCGTCGGCGTCCCTTTAAATATAAGCCTATAGTTAGTGAGGAAGAGCGCGCCCTCTGCCGGCAGCAGCGGCGTTTGTCGTCCGTCGCACACGAGGTACGCACGCAGCGCCGGCGCCGACACGGCCTCGCCGGGAACTAACGCCGGGGCCACTATTCTAGGCTGGAAATTATAATATACATTTTAATATAGCCGGTACATGCTCTGCCAGCTGAGCTATCGTGGAGTCATAGCTCAAATTTAACCTTTCGTTCCTATTGTTTTAATCGCCGCCGCGGGCTTGAGCTTCAATGCATGGTGGAAGGGCATTTTGCGATTGCCCGCCTGGCTAGCGACCACCCTCAAGTAGAAAATCTGTCGCCAAGCACTTAACGGTGTGTTCCGGCAGCAGTCTTTGAGAGCCAGTGAAATTACAGGCACATGAGACTTAACACCTATGTCTCAAGGTGACGGGCACAATGCAACTCGTGACTTATGACGAAATGCATCTGTTATAGGCAGAGGTTAGTCCGCTTAACATCAGGTGGGGCTCGGTCTTGATCCGTCACAATCACATAAAAACATTTTTTTCTTAAATTGATGGAGCGACATCTACAGCCGAACCGAATTAAATTAAACGTTTTTATTTGCATTAAAGACATGTAACATTATTAAACATAGTAACTTAGAAACATATTCACTATAATATACATAGTAGTTAAATTTTTATTTAAGTATTGATGTAAAATCATAAATTAGATTTTTCTCTATCTATCGCAGTAGGGTTCCCTGTGTTTGCGATAACTAGACTCTTCCAAGAATTCAAAACGATTAATTAATATGACACATACATTTTTGTACTTTTTTTATATTCTTTTTAATATGTGAGGTGGTGTAGGTGATTCTTTTTAAACAAAAATGTTCTGCTTAATTATTATTATTCATTATTATTTATTATATAATTTTATTTTACTTGACCAACTTGGTGAGAGTTTTCACTGACTTGTTAAGAGACTAGTTTTGATTTGTTCATGTGTACTTTTGAACTTGACTAAATTCTCAATTAGCATTATGTTTGCAATAATATTGTTATGTTTGCAATAACACATGCGGATTACATTACAAAATTACAAATATACGATAGTTAAAGAACGATAGGAAATAATTGATTCATGAATCATTGTCAGGTTAGCTCAATTGGTTAGAGCATACCCCGGCTAAAGAGGTGGATGGACGCGGGTTCGAATCCTGCACATGACTTAAATTTTTCCTCTCGTGAATTTGTAATTTTGTAGCATTAAACTTGTTTACGGCGACGCAACCCGTTAATTCTAACATTGTAATTTTCGCATTAATGGCTGCTAAACGAATAAGCTATCAAAATGACAACGAAAGGAGACATATGAACCACGAAAACTGTACTACAGTTTATTACCAATTTCTTAAAACAGTGAACTGTGAAGTTAAAGCACAATGCACAAGCAAATTGGCATATTATTGGCGAACGAACTACATAGGAAGTTCCTACGATACAGAGTCATACAATTTCAGGGTGAACTGGCCGGCCCGTTTTCTATACAAACGTCGTAGGGTGATCACTCCCTTATTTGAGATTTTAAGTCCAGACTTAAGCATAATACCGATTGATCTCGTCATTATCTAGGCTTATATGATGCCGAAATTTTAATAAAATAATTAACTTGAGAATTATGAGCCTCGAAACATTTTCATATAAAGTTTTCGAGGCCCATAACTTACCATTTAATTATCTTTTTAAAAAAATTGCATCATACAAGCCTAGATAATGACGATAACAATCGGTATTATGCTTAAGTCTGGACTTAAAATCTCAAATAAGGGAGTGATCACCCTACGACGTTTGTATGGAGAAGTAACCGGCCAGTTCAACCTTAATATCAAAAGGGGGTAGGCTTACTTTCTGGACGGGCGGCAGCCGCCGGTTTTCCCTGGCGACGGCGTCTAAAGTCTCTAGGTGCATGTGTACCACGCCCGGGATCATCTGGTGCAGACATCTCACGTGGTCTGCGGTCACACCGCCTTCTGTACAAACCTGCCAAATAATTACGAGAAGAACTTAAACAAGGAAAGTGCGTAATTATACCAATCGTGCGAAGAGATTGGCAACCTGTGCAATAATTGTATAAATATAACTAACTGGATCTCCAGGCATCCATCAAGTCCCGTGTTTGAGAACAGATTTTCAATAGATGAAATTAAATTTAATTTCAATAGATTTCCTCATCATATTTAGAGGCGAGTCTCGAGCTAGAGACTGTCGCCTTAGTTAGTAATCTATTCGGACGTATAATAACAATACTTATCAAATTTAATTAACATTTTATTTATCATTAAGTTATAATTTCCAAAAACATTTTTAAATAGATAAAAAAAATACTGTATTAGCCGGATAGCCCACTGCTGAACACATCCTCTCTCTTTAAGGGGGAAATTAACATCCCCTCCCCCCGGATTTGCCATAATCCCCACGCTTGGTAGGCGTCTTGGGGATCGCAGTTTAAGGTTGCAGTTCCTCAGAATGCTCTGCTGCCCACCTCCCGGTTTTTTTTTTTTTTTTTTTTATGCCTGATAGGTCTATAGGCCTTTGACCACTATCTCACCTGATGGTAAGTGATGATGTGGTCGAAGATGTTGTTCAGACTAACCTAGAATTACATTATTTATTATATGGTATTTTACCCTTCGTCGCCTTGAGGACATCCACTGGTAACAATGGGGGTGACATTCTACCCCGCACCCCAAGAGGCAAAAATTTACATAAACCAATTAAAATAAGATGCAACGAGACAGCTTCAAAAAGCTAAGTGGTAATATATCCATATTAATACAGTAAAGTCAATAACAGGACATTAAAAAATATTTGACAGTCACATAGACGTAGAGAGTTGCTGCATCGTACACAGAATTCTTAAGGATGAAGTACGAAGTATAATTCAACAATAATCATCCAATACACATACTCGTATGTACAGTATCATATATCTATACAAAGCATAAAAATCCTGAAACATATGCCAAAATGTTACCTAATATTAGCAATACAATACAGTAACTATATAAAAATCTAGTGTGTCTTACCTTATCTACAAATCTTGAGACCATTTTGATGACATTGTTTCCCGCCTCGCCTGGATCCGCTTCCTCGAACCCAGATTCAGCATCTACGCTATCCGATTCTGCTACACTATAAACAACACAACAAATATAAAGCTATAGTAGGTTAAGGAGAAGAGTTCGCGTAGCGGATCACTTGACTTTGAATTTACACCTAATTGACGGCATTAGAGATACCCAATTACCGTAGAATCTACAGTAGCGTAATTCAAGCCGTAGCACATAGAACCTTAGCCGTATTAGGTGATTCTATAGTAACTAGGCTCTTCATCTACGGCTTCAAAAGGGAATGGATTGTTGAAAAGTGGGAATTTCGTTTCATTCATCTTGGGAAAATCTTGAAAACGGCTGTCAAATTCTGTGGATAGATTCAGCAAAAGTTGAGAATACTAATCAAATTTAACATGGTTTACTGAGCGAAATTACCACAGATGATCAGATGTCACGATGTCGTGGACTAGCAGCGTGGTCCAGTCGCACCTGAAGCATTGGATGGAATACAATGCGACCCGCGGGCCGTATCTGTAACATCCCTGCCGTAGATGACTTACCTATTAGTAATACTATTGCTAGCTCTATCCGCGTCGTCGCCTCTCGCTTCAGATCGTCTCCCCGCGCCATCTAGCGGTAGTAGTAGGTAAACCATCCTATTCGCGTAGTGGATAGCTTGACTGTACAGCGTCGACTGCTCTCGAGCTATCATCTCACGTTGCTTTTCTGACGACAAACAAGGTGGAAAATAATACTAAATATGTACATAAAAAGATGACAATACGATAGCAGTAGTAGTAATAGGCAATTATCTTATTTCATGGTCTTGAAAATTCAAATAATGCTTAACCGATGTATACGAAATATGTCAAGAGCACTTTTTATGATGGTAGCCAGATCATATGCGAGTGAGTATCCGTCTTTTTGACTGTTAAAATCAAACTGCGCTCCTGAATCCATTGATGGCTCTCAAGGACAGCTTCAGGAACAAACCTTCCAACATTGCGGTTCAAATCATGCAAATGTGCACTATTTGAGATCAAGTAGTAGTATGGAAGTCTTCTTTATCTGTATTCTCAGCATGGCAACTCCTCATTGAAAAAGGACTTTCAAAATTTATAGCTAGTGTATTAGCTATAATTACCTGGAACTAAACTAGGCCAGAGCCTCATCTGCTCGGCGGCAATTTCCAACGCGCTCGGCTCTTGAGCCTTCAGTAACGATATGTATTCTTCGTCGTCCCTAGAAGTAACAAAATTATTTGTATATTCACATGTATACACACACTTACTTTTCAAATTGGATAATTTAGTGTGTACTCAAGGTATTCTGACTTTGCAAACACACTGCAGTGACATCTAACACTGTGAAGTTTAGCAGAAAGTATGTACGCGTACGTACAGAAACCGAAATAACACATACTTCCAAACGTTATGTCTTTACATTGATGGAAATTATACATACAGGACAAATATGTGATCAGGGGTTAGGTTTTTTTAGCAAAAGTCCATCTTGTTTACCACAGCCAGTGTCAGGTATTTTGCTTCGTAATAGAACTGTACCACTGAGCAGTAGTCCAGTAAAACTAAGTAATACTGTGTTACAGCTTGAACAGCACTGTAAGAAATGAAATTACGGTGCGAACGAGACATCAGACACTAATGCCGTGAATAATGAGCGACGACCGCAGTACAATGTAGAGAAAGAGTGATGATACTGCAGCCGAAATGGGCACACTTGACTGTTATTACCGGCCTACGACTTTACTGTCCTTTTGCGTAATTTAATAAAAATAACTTGTTTTTTATTTAGGATGCCAATGGTTTAGCAATATACACGAATGTTGTAAAATTAAAGTGCGTAAAATCTTAACACATTACAATTCTATGGGGTTTTTTTCCTGGAGATGGTGCTTAGTCAATTTTATTTTATGCGGGAAGATAAATAAATTAATATACTTAACATAATTATACTACGTAATGAAAAATTAAGTTAAGATTTAGGCTCGTTAATAATTGCGTCTCAAAATTGTGGTTTTTTTGAGACGCAATTGCCATTTTAGAAAAAAAATCCAAGCAATAAAGGATAAAACCTGCATCTCAGGAACGATCTTAACTTTTCTTAATACTGTTATGTTTGCAATAACGCCTGCTATGCGGATTACATTACAAAATAACAAATATACGATAGGAAAAATGTAAGTCATGTGCGGGATTCGAACCCGCGTCCATCCACCCCTTGAACCGGGGTATGCTCGAACCAATTGAGCTAACATGACATGACGTCATAACTCAAATCTTTCCTATCGTTCTTTAACCGTCGTATTGTGATGGAGCGACATCTATTAGTACCACTTACGTTGTACTACAAACAAGACCAATTTTGCAATTGGTTTTATACTTGTAAATGATGACGCAATTTTAATTTTAATTTTATTACTGTTATGTTTGCAATAACGCCTGCTATGCCCGCACATGACTTAATTTTTCCTATCGTATATTTGTAATTTTGTAACGATCTTAACTTTCAGATGCATTTAACAGTCTTAGTTACCTAGGACTGGGCACCCTCTGATGTGTGGGACTGGGCAGGTAGAGGGCCTTGATATCTCGCTGCACGTCTTGGTAGAAAGCTGCCTCCCAGAACAGCTGACTCGTCCAAACTTGGTGTTCCTGCGATACGAGCACATTCCTCATTATCAGCAGCCGGAAGACCACCACTAACAACCTCCCTCTATAAACGATTTTTTTTATTTATATCTGATAGGCTAGCCTTTGACCACTATCTCACCTGATGGTATGTGATGATGTGATCTCAGATGTTGTTCAGGCTGACCTAGAATTACTGGCTCTCAAGGTGCCAGAACACACCGTTAGGAGCATGGCGACATTTTCTACTCGGTGGTAGCTAGCCAGGCGGGCATTCGCAAAATGCTCTACCACCATGCTATAACGGCTGCCATCCTAAGATAGCAACTGGGACCGACGGCTTAACGTGCCAAAACACGGAAGCACTCAGTAGTAATGTCACTAGCGGTCACCCAACCGATTCTACGGCATTTGCATCCATTGGCTCCCCGCAACATGATGCCTTTTTACCAGCGTCATTTGAAGAAGCGAAGCGGGTATACCACCAGGAGAATCACTTCTTTTTGGCCTATGAAAATGAAGGAATCATACTTGTGGACTTCTTCTCGCTCACGGCTTTGCTTCTTCGCACAGTTCTGTAAAGAAGCAGTCATGCAGTGACGCAGCGGGCTCTTGTCTTGAGGTCAATTGTATTATAGGTTTTGAAGAAGTGATGGCTCAGTGGCATTGGATATGGACTGCCGCGCTGCAGTTCCATGGTTCGAATCCCGCCGCGGGCTTGAGCTTCACCGCATAGTGGAAAGGCATTTTGCGAATGCCCGCCTCGCGACCACCCGGTCGCGGCATTCGTTCTTAAGGGCAGCATGCCTTCAAGTAGAAAATCTGTCGCCAAGCACATAACGTTGTGTTCCGGCAGCAGTCCTTGAGAGCCAGTGAAATTACAGGCACATGAGACTTAACAACTATGTCTCAAGGTGACGGGCGCAGTGCAATTCGTGACTTGTGAAGAAATGCATCTGTTATAGGCAGAGGTTTGTCCGCTTATCATCAGGTGGGCCTCGAGCTTGTTCCGACAGAATAACATAAAAAAAGAAGGGTATGGCATCCAAGTATCCAGTGATTGCTTGGTAAGCAAGTACCTGTATGCACATGTACGCGTACTGTATGACGCCCGTGCACAGTTTCCGGCAGTAGGCGGTGGCGAGCGGTAACATGGCCGCCGCTATACTGTGCTCGTCGATCGCCGTCGCCGACTGAAGCGCGCAGTTCATTAGTCTGTAACAACACAACACAATACTCGGTTAATACTATACCTAAATATCATCTAGTATTAACTAACTTAGGCGTTCTTAACCGATCGGCAAAGTAAAGCAACGTCCGCCGCAGTCAAGAGCGGTCAACCATCCAATTGACCGCTAGTGATCTTACTACTGAGCGCTTCCGTGCTTCGGAGGGAACGTTAAGCCGTCGGTCCGGGTTGTCTTAGGATGACAGTTGTTATAGCATGGTGGTAGGGCATTTTGCGAATGCCCGCCTGGCTAGCTACAACCCTCAAGTAAAAAATCTGTCGCAAAACACCAAACGGTGTGTTCCGGCAGCTGTCCTTGAGAGCCAGTAATTCTAGGTTAGCCTGAACAACATCTGGTTCATATCATCACTTACCATCGGGTGAGATAGTGGTCAAAGGCTAACCTATCAGGCATAAAACCTAACCTGCCTATTATATGACCTAAGAGCCTTGTTCGCCTCTATTTAACAGCTCATTGCCAACCCGTAAGAAAATCAAAATACTGTTTATATATGGCTTATGTCAGCCCCCGCTGCAACTTGGCGGTTCGACAATGGCTCTAATAACTGAGACCCTAATACTTTCATATAGATGCCACTGTTCAAATTCAAAAAGTTGGTTAAGTAAAGTTTATCTACGAATACCAATATGGCATGATTTTGAAGAATATTGTTGATTGCGTTTAAGAGATGCAAAATTTGTTCTATATCAACACAAATATTATACAAACACATTTTTGACCCAAAAATCTTTGGTACCACGGGTAAAATTGAGTCAAGGCGTTTATTTATATATACAAAAACACATTTTGGCCTTAAATGCCTGGCGATGTAAGCCGTCAGATATGTTTGACATAATTTATTAACATAAAGATTTATTTTTCAAAAACTGTTATGTTAAAAATTCTTATGTGCAAGTAGTTATTCAAATATTAACAACCATTTTCGTGTTGATATGAGCTATATATGTCCGGTCGGCGCGAGGCAATAGTTGGTTTAGCTCATTTAGGTACATTATAACATTATTTTTGTAGTCACTTTTACGATTATCAAAAACGGTAGGATACAAAACCGTCTTTAGATTCTGTTGGACAAAAACTGTAATGGTAAAGTCTAAAATTCTGTGCTGCGTATTCTGGCCGTAAGTTAGTTACTTAGTTGCGTAAGTTACTGTATAATTCTGAAGCGCTCGTAGCGAAGTTTACTTAGCTGTTCTTAACCGATCAGCAAAGTTAAGCAACGTCGCCCGCGGTCATGAGTTGGATGGGTGACCGCTAGTGACATTACTACTGAGCACTTCCGTGCTTCGGAGGGCACGCTAAGCCGTCGGTCCCGGTTGTTATCTTAGGATGGCAGTCGTTATAGCATGGTGGTAGGGCAATTTGCGAATGCCCGCCTGGCTAGCTACCACCCTCAAGTAGAGAATCTGTCGCCAAACACGTAACGGTGTGTTCCGGCAGCTGTCCTTGAGAGCCAGTAATTCTAGGTTAGTCTGAACAACATCTTCGACCACATCATCACTTAACATCAGGTGAGATAGTAGTCAAAGGCTAACCTATCAGGCATAAAAAAAAAATAATGATCTGGAATTGAATGCTCACATCTCTTTCAGATCTGATCGTTCACAATACAATAAATGGGGCCGATAGTAGTTATTTAGCGATGATAATACGACTTCCGTTATTTATACCACGTGAGGTGTAGTGAATAGCGCAATTATTGCAATACTCGTATAGAGTTGTAATATATCCTTAGAAGGATTTTATTGTATATCAAAGATTTTAAATTAAGAAATAAATAAATGATGTGAATAAAAAAAAATCTGCCCTATTTTGTTCAATTCTTTAATATGCGAGTGTGAATGATTCTTTATGGCCGCTTGATTTTTTTTATAATACCTAAATTATTATTAATTTTATATTAAAGTTAGGTATCTTGATGAAATGACTGCAATGCATAGTTATGTATATAGGTAATAATAATTCCTAACAGTTTTGACGAGTTCCGTGCCTTGGCGGTGCTGTAGATGAAACTGGTAATGGATAAAAATTAATTAAAAAAATATATATACCCAACAGTACATATTTTTTTTTTATTTGTTTACAGTTTGTCTATGTTTCAGGAGCCAGTGGCTTCTCCCGGAGTTTTAAGATACTTATTATAGAAATACCGGATTAAATGCAACATGAAAAGCTTGTAATATGCATGTAAGGTATCAAAATATGCAACATCAAATCTTAAAAAACTTATAGTAACATCACTATAATATATATGTAGGCACGATGACCACCTGATGTCAAAAGTTTGTTGTGCCTGTAATGTATTATTTCATATTTTTTATGTAAATATTCAAAACTCTATTCAAAGGGACCACGGCGCGGTCTAGTGTTGCCGCGGCGGGCGCTCTTGGCTCGGAGTAGGCATAAAAACCTAAAAAATATTATGGAAAAATTATAAAATAAAACTTTTTTATTTTCAAAACAAAAAATAAATATCTCAAAATGTTTGTTAGGACTAGCAGACGTCAACCTTAAGAGGTTTTTAGCATTTTACCAATAACCCTGTATAGATTGTACGGCTTGGCAATATGTGATATCTTCTGCATAGACTGATCTATGGCCATAGTATCTAAATTTATAATTTTAGCAAATTATCATATTACCCGTATCATTGAACTTGTATGAATAGCAATTACTCCGCCCAGATGCAATCTTTATGACATATTTACATGACATACATTTTATTTCAACTTTTTTTATATAAACACGTGGATGTGTAAGTATCGCCCCAGTTAATAGAGAAACCTTTTAGAGTTCCTCCGTGCAATATGTTTAAAGTAAACTTAATTTGGAGTATTTTTTGTTTTACATTGTGTTTGTTACCTTGTTATGCTGATATTGTAAGTGAATTTTCTTTTTCTTAAAGTAATTATGTAGGTTTTTGCGTTTATTCTACACTGCTTTTCATGAAATTTGATTTATTAGATAATTTGATTTAAAAGTTCATTATGCGTTAGAGACCTTATTTATTTTTTAAGCAGTGCTACAAAGGGACGCACATATCCCCGAAAAGCACATTAAGGTTTTAAGCACAAAAGATTTACAGCCTTACTTATAAACGCTACTTAAATTTTAATCATTACTTAGCCGCTGATTAGCAAAATTTCTTACTCATAAACGCTACATAACTTTATCCAGTGCCTAAGTACTGCTTAAATCAGCTGTCAATTTAAACACCGTCCCACCCTTGTTTAAATTTTAAGTAACAAGATGGCGCCCATATTTCTGATCAGCTGATTTAGTTACAGACCCACCAATTTATCTGTTCAGGTGGCAGAAAAATGAACTACAACATTCCTTCAAATTGTGACAGTTCGTAGTTGATTTCCTTGACCAGTAGCGCCCTCGAAAGCTGCACAGTTAAGTTGGTGGTACTATACAAAGAAAAGTATTATATTAGGTCCTTACATATGAAATTGGCGTTTTTCGTACTGGCCACTTTAATCACGAATTTCTCCTCTTTGGTAAGGAATTCCAAATTCAAATTTGTACAGCTATATACTCATGTATTTGTGCTTCGATGATAGTCATTCATTTGTTTTTTTCTTCTGTTTTTTTCTGTTTGCGTCACTCATTTTACAAAATGGAAAACCTTAAATATCGCATTATTTACGAGTACGAGTTCCGCCGTGGCACTAGTGCTGCGGAAACAACTCGAAGGGTGAATGATGTGTATGGCGGTCGTGTTGCAAAAGAAAACACAGTTCGTTTTTGGTTCCAACGTTTTCGTTCTGGAAATTTCGACCTGCAGAACAAGCCCCGTGGACGGCCTGAGACTCAAGTTGATAATGAAGAGTTGAAGGCTATTGTGGAAGCGGATCCATCGTCCGAGTTAGCTGCAGGCTGCGATGTTAGTGATAAAACTGTTTTAATTCACTTGAAGCAAATTGGGAAGATTAAAAAGCTTGAAAGGTGGGTACCTAACGAATTGACCGAAACAAACCGGCAAACGCGCGTCGACTGCTGCGTTACATTACTAAACCGGCACAATAATGAAGGTATTTTAAACCGAATCATTACCTGTGATGAAAAATGGGTTCTTTACGATAATCGGAAGCGCTCAGCGCAATGGTTAGATCCTGGCCAGCCAGCCAAATCCTGCCCCAAGCGAAAATTAACCCCAAAAAAGTTACTTGTAAGCGTTTGGTGGACTAGTGCCGGTATTGTTCATTACAGTTTTTTCAAATCTGGCCAGACCATTACGGCTGATGTCTATTGTCAGGAATTGCAAACCATGATGGAAAAGCTAGCGGCTAAACAACCTAGGCTGGTCAATCGCTCCACGCCACTGCTGCTTCACGACAACGCTAGACCACACACTGCGCTACAGACGGCTACTAAATTAGAAGAGCTTCAATTGGAAAGTCTAAGACATCCTCCGTACTCCCCGGACCTTGCTCCAACAGATTACCATTTTTTTCGAAATTTGGATAACTTCTTGCAAGGGAAAAAATTCAACTCCGATGGGGCAGTCCAAATCGCCTTCAAAGATTTTATTGATTCCCGTCCGACTGGTTTTTTTAGTAAAGGGATCAATGAACTACCTATGAGATGGCAAAAGTGCATAGAAAATAATGGTTCATACTTTGATTAATTAAATATATTATATTAAAAAATATTCGACTTTTTGTTCCTCCCATACAAAACGACAATTTCATATGTAAGGACCTAATATTTACTATTTAATTTCAAGATATTTAGCACTAGATACATGCTATTTGACCATTTAGGTAATTCATAATACTTTTTAGTACAATGTTGTCAGTTTAAAATACGTTCGACCTCATTATCCATTTCTTAGCTAAACAGGTGCTATGTAGCGTTTATAAGTAAGAAATATTTAAGCATTCCTTAAACACTGTTTAGTTATCCATTACTTAGCAACTACATAGCGATGTTTTTATAAGTAAGGGGGTTAATGTGCTTTTCGGGGATATGTGCGTCCCTTTGTAGCACTGTAAAAGATTTTTCAAATAAAATATTCTATATGATTGCTCAAAATAATCTTTTGTAAAAATTTTAGAAATGTCGAAGTGAAAAATTAGTATACAGTAGGGAGATTATTAACCGAACTAAACGGGGTTATGGCAAATACCCCCTTAATAGGGGAGGGTGTGTTCAGCAGTGGACGAGTCGGCTGTTACAGTACAGTACAGTAATTTAATTTCTCGAGCTTGCGCTCGAAGAGTCAAGACTTTATGATGATGTTTTGGCGAAAAATCTTAAACGCGTCGAAAATTGTTCCTGTTTGGATACGTGGCCTCTATGACGTCACGTCGGCTTAACATGAAAATTAGGCGGAATTGTCACTAGATATAATATTACAGTTTTTTGGTGTTTATCTAAAATATAAACTTAATTTTAATATTGTTAGGTTTGCAATAACGCCTGCTATGCAGATTACATTACAAAATCATACCCCGGCTCAAGGGGTGGATGGACGCGGATTCGAATCTCGCACATGACTTAAATTTTTCCTATCGTATATTTGTGATTTTGTAACATAAACTTAATGTTTTCTTAAAGTATTTTCAAGGTTAACATTATTTTTATTCACAATACACTTTTATTCGGATTTCCGCAATAAAACGCATGAATCTGTGAATTGGTTATTATTACATTTATTAAATAAATTAATTGGAAAAATGTATTTAATGAGAAAACCAATTTTTTATAAATTTTTCACCGAAGTCAAAATATGTAAATTTCAGTATAGCCTATTTAAGTCACAAAATAATAAATATAATTATCATCTAACCTATTAAATTAATTAATTGTGCATACGAGAGGGGTTAACCAATGTTTGAGTTTCAGTACCTATAGTCTACATTTAGTAACTAAAGAACTAGATATATTACTTTAAATACTTTTTTTTTTTTTTTTTTTTTTTTTTTATGTGATTGTGACGGGACAAGCACGAGGCCCACCTGATGTTAAGCGGTATCCTCTGCCTATAACAGATGCATTTCATCACAAGTGACGAACTGCACTGCGCCCATCACCTTGAGACATACTTCTTCAGTCTCATTTTGCCTGTAATTTCACTGGCTCTCAAGGACTGCTGCCGGAACACACCGTTAGGTGCTTGGCGACAGATTTTCTACTTGAGGGTGGTCGCTAGCCAGGCGGGCACTCGCAAAATGCCCTTCCACCATGCAAACTTTATTAATGTAGTTAAAATTGATACTTTAAATACCATTATTTAAGGTAACATTTTTCTTTTTATATTTAGTATAGAATTTAGAAAGGAAATATGTAGAATCTCCATAGGTTTTACAAAATAAAATTTTGCTCCAGTAATTTGTTAATATGTATTTTTTATTTGTATCCCCAGGGTCCGGGTAAATGGACGATGCTGAAAATCGAGAGAAAAATAGGTGACTTCGACAAGTTTGAGTTAGACATAGTGCAGCGGAAGTACAATCGCACGCACGACGTATTCCACGGGACGCTGGACTTCCATGATGACTTAAACGACAAGTACGGCGTAAGGATGATCTTAGTATTTTCAACGTGGAAGCAATCGTGTATACGTTATTACATCGTTTATTTTTTTATGCCTAGGTGTATGATAGGTTAGCCTTTGACCACTATGTTACCTGATGGTGTCGAAGTTGTTGTTCAGGCTAACCTAGAACTACTGGCTCTCAAGGAGAGCTGCCACACACCGTTAGGTGCTTGGCAACGGATTTTCTACTTGAGGGTGGTAGCTAGCCACCCGTTCATATGGGCATTCGCAAAATGCCCTACCACCATGCTATAACGACTGCCGTCATAAGACGACAACCGGGACCGACGGGTTAACGTGGCCTCCGAAGCACGGAAGCGCTCAGTAGTAATGTCACTAGCGGTCACCCATACAAGTCATGACCGCGGCGGACGTTGCTTAACTTTGCTGATCGGTTAAGAACAGCTAAGCAAACTTCGCAACGAGCGCTTCAAAAGTAATAATGGTCAAACATCAAATCGTGAACTCTTGGTATTCCTTTGATATTCCTTATGGTTTTTGGTTGGAAACGTCGTATGTATAGTGTTCTGATTTCCTCTGAGGAGCCGTGCTGGAATGAGCGTAGCGTTCCCCATCTCTTACCGCGACACTAGTATAAGACACGGAGGGAAAAATAAGGATGTTAGACAGGAGTGCCTTCTGAAAGAACAGTCAACAATACTGCGTAATTTAATTAATTTTCTTGACATGCATTCGAACGGATGGAGAAGATTCGACTGTCCAGCGCCCGCTTCAATACCATAATTGGTAATTTTGCATCCCTATTATCGGTTGAAAATGTTGGTTCACTTTGTCTTATTTAAGACCTTATTCATTGTACAAATTTTCAGTAAATAATAGTAAATAAATTGATTGATACACTAGGTCGGTATTCTGGGGGTTGCGGGTTCAAGTCACGATGGAATTTATCTTTTTCCATCCGAAATAATCTCTATTAAGTGATTTGTGATTAATTTTGTATAACTATTTCATTATATTGTTTTATTAGATACTGTTAATTGTGACGACGAATGTTTATTGAATATTTTAAGTCTAACCATGTTCTCGTGGAAGTGACTGTCTCATTTGAGATTAAATTTCTTTAAACCTAACCTAGAAGCGAATAAATATACAGCTCTGATCAAAGATATGTTTAAGTATATTTATTGTTAAATAATAGTTGTGACTATTTTTAGGTGAAATTGGACGTTTGCGTGTACGTGGATGGGGGTTGCAAGCAGTTCATGGTCATCAACGAGAATTCATTTGAGGGTCTAGTCGACGAGTACGCCGGCCAAAACTTTAAGGATATGTTTCAGTTGGCCGGCGTGGCCAATCCAACATTCCCCATTAGAATGGTAAGTGAACTAAGGCAGTGGCTCTCATTGAGGCTTATTAACATATCGGATGGACGTTGGATATGTTGCTACTTTAACTATAATACAATAAGATTGCAAATATAGTACTTAATATAATTCAAGCGCCCGTTGTATCGCCACCAACTTGTTGTGTAAGCGCCTCCCCAATTTAGAGGGAATTTGCCATAATCCCCACACTTGGCAGGCGTCTTAAGGATCGCAGTTTAAGATATTAGTTCTTCAGAAGGCGCTGCTGCCCACCTTCCGGTATTTTACATTTAATCGCCTCATACGACACCCACACAATTTGTGATATTCTTACCCGGCACCACACGGGGAGCATGAAGCGTATATACCTAAACAATATTATACTCGTAGTCTCTCTAAGCGCTGAAGCGCTCGTAGCATTGTAGCAAAGGGGGCACGTTAAGGCGATCACCGTAGTGAAACGCGCACTTTTGGAATCTTTTTTTACTAAAACTATGAGCTCAAAATATGCGAAATAAATATATTGTAATCTTTAGTTCTTTATTTAGTGAGTTTGTTAATTCGTTTTTATTTGAACTTATTAGTTCTTCTGTAATAAATTGTAATCGACCACCCGTTTTGGACTGTTTTTTATTTATTTAAGAGGATTAGTTAAAGTTAGGATAACAATTCTTTTTTTATAAAATAGCTTATACTATACTCTAATGAAATATGTACTTACTTGTGTTAAAAACATTTTTAAGAATTTTTGGCACAAAATTCCCTGGTGGCAAGAATAAATCGCAACGAAAATCAGTCTGCCCGCAGCGCTCGGGCCGTTTGGACGTGGGATCTGTGCCGTTCGTTACGCCATCATTTTAGTGCATTTATTTTACGAATTAATGCAATATTTTTTACCATAGGTTAGTTTGCAAGTTATACATTATTGCCCCCAATCAAAAAGAATATTGAGTGAGTACTTTTCATTATATTGATTTATAAAATCTTTATAATAAGTTCTTTGAGCGAGATGATAAAAGTTTAGACACGGCATTGTTAATTCCTATTTTAGTAGGTACCTAGATTTTTAACCCGTAGTACAATATTTCATATTGTTATTTTTAGGGTACTGTACGTGTGATACGATGATTTTATAGTTATATGATATTGATTATAATTATATTACTAACTAGAAAATCTGCCGCCAAGCACTAAACGGCGTAAGCCGCTATGTGTCCTTGGGAACCAGTCATTTAGCATGATGATAGGCCATTTTGCGAATACCCGCGTGACTAGCTACCACCCTCAAGTAGAATAACTGTCGCCAAGCACTTAACGGCGTAAGCCACTATGTGTCCTTGAGAACCAGTAATTTGGCATGTTGGTAGGGCATTTTGTGAATATCCACCTGGCTAGCTACCTCCCTCAAGTAAAAAATCTGTCGCCAAGCACTTAACGGTAAATGCCGCTATGAGTCCTCCAGAACCAGTAATTTGGCATGTTGGTAGGGCATTTTGCGAATATCCACCTGGCTAGCTACCTCCCTCAAGTAAAAAATCTGTCGCCAAGCACTTAACGGTAAATGCCGCTATGAGTCCTCCAGAACCAGTAATTTTGCATGGTGGTAGGGGATTTTGCGATTACCCGCCTGGCTAGCTACCACCCTCAAGTACAAAATCTGTCGCCAAGCACTTAACGGTATGTGCCGCTATGAGTCCTCTAGAACCAGTAATTTGGCATGGTGGTAGGGCATTTTGCGATAACCCGCGTGGCTAGCTACCACCCTCAAGTACAAAATCTGTCGCCAAGCACTTAACGGTATGTGCCGCTGTGAGTCCTCTAGAACCAGTAATTTGGCATGGTGGTAGGGCATTTGGAAAATGCCCGGCTGACTAGCTACCACTCTCAAGAATAACTGTCGCCAAGCACTTAACGGCGTAAGCCACTATGTGTCCTTGAGAACCAGTAATTTGGCATGTTGGAGGGCATTTTGCGAATACCAGCCTGGCTAGCTACCACCCTCAAGTAGAAAATCTGTCGCCAAGCACTTAACGGTATGTGCCGCTATGTGTCCGTAAGAATCAGTATTTTGCATGGTTGTAGGGGATTTTGCGATTACCCGCCTGGCTAGCTACCACCCTCAAGTACAAAATCTGTCGCCAAGCACTTAACGGTATGTGCCGCTATGAGTCCTCTAGAACCAGTAATTTGGCATGGTGGTAGGGCATTCTGCGAAGGTGCTTGGTGACAGATTTTCCACTTGAGGGTGGTCGCTAGCCAGGCGGGCATTCGCAAAATGCCCTTCCACCATGCGGTGAAGCTCAAGCCCGTGGCGGGATTCGAACCATGGACCTGCGGCACGGCAGTATATATATACTGCCGTGCCGCAGGTCCATGCAAAATTACTGGTTCTGGAGGACTCATAGCGGCATTTACCGTTAAGTGCTTGGCGACAGATTTTTTACTTGAGGTAGGTAGCTAGCCAGGTGGATATTCGCAAAATGCCCTACCAACATGCCAAATTACTGGTTCTCAAGGACACGTAGTGGCTTACGCCGTTAAGTGCTTGACGACAGTTATTCTACTTGAGGGAGCTAGCCAGGCAGGCATTCGAAAAAGCCCTACAACCATGCAAAATACTGATTCTTACGGATACATAGCGGCACATACCGTTAAGTGCTTGGCGACAGATTTTCTACTTGAGGGTGGTAGCTAGCCAGGCTGGTATTCGCAAAATGCCCTCCAACATGCCTAACTAAATAATGGTCTAACTAACATAATTCAAGCTATATTTGCGATTATTACTTTAAATATCTGAAATTTTAATACATACAAGTGATAGGTGACAACTTGGTTCTTGTAGTTTACATGTTGGCTTAGATTTTTGCAGACAATCACTGAACAATACGGCATTTTAATAAAAATAGTCTACTCGCACACTCACCTCGAACAGGTTTTTAGTAATATTTGCGGTGAATGCCGTGGACGCTGCATATAGGTGTCTCGCGTGCCGCGTAAGAGGACCTCTCTATAGATCTCTGTGGAACCGACTCATACATCTGAAAAGAGTGAAAGAACTTGTCGAAGTCTGTACCGTGAGCACAGTATTGAGATCATATTTTTGAATTGACACGGTACCAACTTTGAAAAGTAATTTCACCCTTTTCAGGAATAGAAGTCGGTTACATTTTAGTTTTTAACATATAATTTTCACTTTTAAATTTAATCTCGTTTTAAGGACCCCATAATCTCAGCAATCCATCAACCAATTAAGCTCATACAGGTTCTTACTTGCAATTTATGTTACTATGAAAGAGGTATCTTTCTACCAAATTTCAAGAAGGTCTATCAGGTAATCAATATATATTGACGGGGAAATATACAGTGCTCAGAGCTCCACCTCGCTTCGCTTAGTCTATTAAATATTTCTATACCTACAAGTAATGATATTTTATTACCCTACAGCGGTTCGCAGTAACTGCAGATAAAAATGTTGTTATATCTACACTTATGTTCTGCCGCTTCTAATAGTTCACGAAACTCTACAATTTTAGCGATACTACGCGTGGTACGGCGACTAGTGCCGCCGTGCGAATGAATATTTTTAGGAGTTAAAAGTTAACGCCCATTTCTTTTAGCTCCGCCCGAATAAGAAATTATTTTGATTACGGTCTTGGCCTTAAGCTGTCGGTCTCGGTTGATTTCTTAGGATGGCAGTCGTTATCGCATGGTGGTGCGGGCATTTTGCAAATGCCCGCCTGTCTAGCTACCACTCTCAAGCAGAAAATCTGTCGCCAAGCAAACCAAGTGCGTGTTCGGACAGTAAGTAATCCTAGGTTAGCATTAACAACATCTTCGATCACATCATCTCTTACCATCTGTAGAGATAGTGACCCAGGCTAGCTGATTAGCTATAAATAAATAAATGAAAAAGTGTAGACTATTTTTGAAGTTCAAATTTTAAACACGTTATTATAAGCTGTTGTAAACACACTATAGTTATTGATTATCATTGCGCTTACATTTTATATTATATATGTTAACTCTTAAAAACCACCTTCCTGTTTTTAATTCGACAAGTTGTGGATAGATTACTTAGGGTCAATTTCACCAAACTAGGATAAAACTGTACGCAGATAACTTTAATCTATGTAACCAACAAAATATAAGAGACCTTTGTCATCATAGACGTTCCATGAAGTTGCAGAATTTTAAATTTGCTACGGTATTGACTTTTATGATATTTGACATTAGGGAAGCAGTCGTAACAAAGGATTTTTTTTATCTTAGAATAAATTATGCTGTCCATTTTGGCGGTATCACTCCAACAACTAAAAAGCAATATTGGCACTTTACTACACCTGATAATACATAGTATTTCTATGTCCACTACGACATGAATCCGACAAATTTAAAATCCGTGTCTTGGTTTGACGTTCTATGGTAGCAAAGGCTTATCATATTTTTAAGGGTTAAAGTATAAAGTTATCAATCCTATATCCATGTTTTCAATAACCGGCTGTACTCACGGGTATTAGTCGAAATTGTCGACGTAGGTTTCAGGCATGTCCGATGCCCTTCATAGGTTGCGCGGAGTCGTTGCCTCGATTTAGACGCGTGAACTCACCTGATGAAGGGCATCGGACATGCCCGAAACCTAGGTCGACAATCTCGACCAATACGCGTGAGTACAGCCGGTTATTGAAAACATTAATATGCCACATACTTACGGGAACTATCAAACATAAATCCCATACAACACAACAATATCAAAGATGTTACATTTCAGATTCCCAAACCAACAACTCAAGTATACAGGGTTATGGGTAAAATGCTAACAACCTCTTAGGGTTGACTTCTGCTAGTCCTAACAAACATTTTGAGCTTTTTTTTCTTGTTTGTTTATGTGTATTTGACGGAATAAACACGAGGACCACCTGATATTAAAAGTCTCTTGTGCCTGTCATTTATTATTTCATATTTTTTAATACTTAGCTCGATGTAAATATTCAAAACTCTATTCAAAGGGAGCGCGGCGCGGTCCACTGTTGCCGCGGCGGGCGCTCTTGGCTCGGAGTAGCCATTGTCTTTTACTGCATGTATATATTTAAAAAATAATTCCAGGGTAAGTACGAATTCGAACAATACTGGTGGAATTGGAACAGTCTTCCCCAGGAGGCGCCCTACGGCCGGTACAATTCTCTGTGTTGCATCATGGAGCTCAACCAGGAGGTGGGCTGCTTACTCGTCGAGGTACTCTTCGAAGAAGAAGAAGACGAAGACTATGACGAATAAACTATACTACTTATAATATGTAATTAAACAAACTATTAATAAAGAAATCTATACCAATATTATAAAGAGGAAAGTTTTGTATTTTTGTATGACACAAATACACTTAAAAACTATCGATTTGGATGAAATTTGGTAAGGAAATACATTGCGACCCGGGGAGGGACACAGGATACTTTTTATTCAACTGCGCAACAAGTGGTTGGTGCTTGGCGACAGATTTTCTACTTGAGGGTGGTCGCTAGCCAGGCGGGCATTCGCAAAATGCCCTTCCACCATGCGGTGAAGCTCAAGCCCGCGGCGGGATTCGAACCATGGACATGCTGCACGGCAGTCCATAGCCAATGCCACTGAGCCATCACTGCTTCATTATGTTATGTTATATATGTAACAAGTTGGCCATATGTCAATGATTTACATTATTTATCATACCTTTAATGTCTTTTCGAATTATTATATAATTATTATCTAATTTTAATGTAATGACTTCCTGTTATAATATTCATGTATTCTCAATTTTTTAATTTTGGTTTAATCGCTCCAGCACTTACCTACATAATGTGGTTTAATTAATAGTACTTACTACCAACTCGTTGTTAGTATTGTAGTGTATCCAATAGACACTTTTGGTAAGATAGTGAGACTATTGTATCAACCGAATTGCCCAAAGCCGAACACAGCCTCTCCTATTAAGAAGGGGTTTGCCATAAACCCCACGCTTGGCAGGCGTCTCAGTGATCGCAATGTAAGATAGCAGCTCCTCAGAATGCGCTGCTGTCCACCTTCCGGTATCCTTACCCATATGCCATTTGGTAAGAACCAGTTGGGTGACATTCTAGCCCGACACGGGCAAACCAAAAGCTAACCAATCAGAAAAAAACATGTAAAAGGACGGACATTTTGCATGTCGAACATCTGATGGTTTTGCAATCGTACAGCGATCGGATGACAATTACTTCATTATGACAATTGTAGATAATAGACAGCAATTAGAGAAAATAGTGTAATGGATAATAATAGAACAAGACCCGTGTCACGAATAGATATTTTATGGCATGTTCCAGATAATTGCCCATATATAACATTACATTGGTAGTATGGCAAACAAGATGTACAGTAATATATATATTATTTAGGTATATTTGTTTCTTTCAAAATGACCGCATAAAAAAAATGCTAATGCCTAGCTGTCGCGTTCTTACATCACCCGATTCTCCGACCGCTGTTCGGAAACTCAACCTGGGGGTGGTGCAGCAGATTCTAAGCAGGCTTTATTGGCCTCAGCAATACGTGGTTTGGCTTGGCCTCGGCATACTGGTACACGTTTCCCCGACGTGTAGCAGTAGGTACAGTACCTGACGACGAGCTCGAACTGGTGATGATGCAGCAGATGCTTGTTGGTGGGCAGCCGCGCCTGCAGGTCCCGCACTAGTGCCGAGCGCGCGGCCGGGGCTCGCAGCGCGCGCAGCACCGCCGGGAACGACTTGCGCGCGTCTGCGTACCGGCACTCGAATATAGCGGCTATGCACGCGCGGAGCACCTGGAACGTTACAACTCATTGAATGTTTACCAATAGCATAGAACATATAATAATACTACGTATAGAATGGACACTCCTCTCCCTCCACCAAAACGGGTCTTCCTCACCCCGCCACCGATTCTGTCGCTGAGCTTGACTTGACTTGAGCAGGGGACGCGCAACTCTAGGCGCAGATCTGTCGCTGCCGAGCGTGGTTAACGCTATGCTCGGCAGCGAGGGATCGTGGCAGGCGGTGGTCTCTTTCTGCGAAGAGGTGATGGCGCAGAAAGAGGCCGCGGAGCGGGCGAGGGAGGACGACGTCCTCTCAGACCCGCTCCAGCGTAGACGAACTGGGGGAAGGAGAAGGCGATTCGGGCGCCTTCTCGCTCTATCCTAGTGTTGTGCGGATCATCGGTGGAGAGTCGGGGGATTCTCCACTGGCTTGCACGATCCCACACGTCTGGGGGATGGCCCTAATGAGCTGGGTCATCCCTCCATTGGCCGGGGCCCGTCACCGGTGACGGGCCAACCGCCGGGGCGAAATGGTGAATGCTAACGCTACCCCATCTCGCCCCGACTAGGCGGCAGACTGCTCATCCCGGGTTTTAGTGGGAAACCTCACTTACTATCCCCCCGTGGGGGTAGTAAGGCCCCTCAGGCGAGGACTCCCACATAACCACTCTGCTCCCCCCGGAGCCGGGTGGTATCTATAAAGGATTTTCCCGGGTCAAAAAAAAAAAAAAGGAGACGCGCAACTCGCGCATGATGACGTGACACGAGTATTTTAAAAGTTGAGAATGGGGTACTCTTGTGCTGTTTACGGTTGCTTATCAACTAAACGGGAAAAGGATAGGCGGTTTTATATATTCCCTAAGGATAAAACGAGCTAAGTCATTCTTGGTAACCTACACTACAGAAGGGAAATTCCAGTTGCACGTGAAAAACATATTGATTAAAAAATTCCTACTACACAGTTTCTGATGCCTGGACAATTCCGCCTCTGCAAAGCTATTGCCTGTCACCTACATAATTTAAACAAATATTGTAATAACTCTATAATTTATGTTCTTCTCGTATAATAAACATTCATGAAGTGTGCCGCGTGTCAACCGTAGCAAAGGTCGGTATGTGTATTGCTTTTCTCTATGGTAGGTATAGGTTACAAATACACTTGTTCGCTGCAAACGAAGTCGATATCCACGGATATTTTTTGCAAACGAAAATCTTCTAAAATCTTTTGAATAGCAGTTTGAATTAAATACAAAAATAAGGTATTATTTTTTTTCAATACCTACTGTAAATTACCGGTTTTTATAAGTTACCTACTGCATAACTGGAGAACGACAAATTGGTAGGTACTTAGTGTCAAAGTCAAAGTCAAAATCATTTATTCAATTTAGGCGTCTACGACGCTCTTATGAAGGTCAATTACAAATTTTAGTATTGAAATATTCTACATTGTACTGCCACGTTCAGCAAATAAATTGTATAGAGCCACTGCGAGAAGAACGGGCAAGAAACTCGGGGCCATTCTTTTAAACATCTTTTGTAACAATGTGTTACATACTTACTATATACTATATAATATACTTACTATATAATATAATAATTATTGTGATTGTAATTATTATCATACTTGTATAAAATGTGAACTTGGAATGATACTTTTTGTATAGTGTAGGTATCTATTGTTGTATAAGTAATGGAGTGAAATGTGAAATAATGTTACCTACTCGGTTGTGTGTTGCATATTCCTACGTCGTACATGGATTTGGATTGTTGTGCTTGTAAATGTTTCTGTAGGTAGGTAGGTACGCATAACCTACGAAATCTAGTAAGTCATAATAACATTATCAAAAGATTGTTATAGTAGTATGGTAGGTAGGTACAACAATTATTCATACGATGTCAATCTTAGAGTTCACGCACACATTTACGCGTGTACAAAAACAACATTTGTGTGGTGTCTGTGTAATAGGTACTCAGAACGCGGCTTTTGTATAGAGCGGGGTGGCCAAACTTATTAACCTTGCGGAGCTCCACGTGCTACCGTCAGCAGTGGATAAAAATGCCAAAACTGATTGTTTATAATTCTGTACAATATTAGGTAACGAAGTTAATTAAAAAGTTTTCATAGCAATAAAATATGTACCTACTTCACTTATAACTTTTGTAATTCACATTTGAACATATTGTACAACAATGTCCTTGGCTAGATTTTTGGCGCTGCACAGCTTCCACAATAGTTATCATGCTGCACAGTGTATGAAGTTATGAACTAACTGCAATGCGCAAGCAGGAAATCAAATGCTCGTCTGACTGATGTGTTGTTTATATCGCATTCATAGTTGAAAATATTCGTTCTGAACGATCTAAAATCTTAATAGAATCTAAAAAACACCGTCAAACGTATTTTCGGAGGCATGGAATTTTATTTTTTGACGTATCAGTTCCTTGTCTGTATTTTTAAATTCTCTTGCTTTCCATAAGATGTCTCCCCTAATTGTCAATTTTATCCTAAACCGAAACTGATTCAGCAGCGATTAATTCGCCTATTTTAATAGATAACATATCAATATTCGTGTCTTCACATAAATGAAAACACCATAAATAAAGAAAAAATAAGAGTCAATTGTTCTTGGTTGTAATTCAGTTGACATTTGCGATTAATTTGTTCCTATTTATTGCAATGATTCGATATGCCGCTTCTCACGGGCTACCGAAAATGCTTCCGCGGTCGACGTCTTGGCCACCCCTGTCTATAGAGAATGAGTTGAGTGTCCAGGTTGTGCCAATAGCCTTATTGGCTAACTAGACTGGTCATGGTAAGTACTGATAAGAATTGCCTTCAGTTTGAAAATCAAACAATAAAATCTTAAACATTCTTTAATATACATAGTATTTATATAATTCTGGTATAAATAATATTTATTATAGTTTTATGGGTTAGGTCTGTTAGTTAATGGTTAGGTTATCTTCGCTGTGGTCATTACTTGGATGGGGGACATTTAGTAGCATTACTACTGAACGTGCACGTGCTTCGGTGGGCACGTCTTAAGTCAGCGGACCCGGTTGTTTTTTTAATGCTATCGTGATGGACAAGCTCGAAGTCCACATGCATTAAGCGGTAGCCTCTGCCTACGACAGATACAGTTCGTTATAAGTGGCGAACTGCACTGCGACCATTACCATGGGATATTAAGGTGTTAAGTCTCATGTACCTGTAATTTCATTCAAATTCAAATTTATTTATTGTGATAAAAAACGTACATTTTATTACAATTTCAAATTATCACACATTAAAAATTAAATTAAAATATATATTAAATCAATCTAATTAATCTGGAATGGGGTAAAAAAAAATAGATGTCAAATAATTAATATCGGAAAACAATCAAAATACAATCAAATGTCAAAATATTTCAATTCTTTATCCAGTTACAACAAAAATATACTTAATCAAAGGTAGTCAGTAATATCCAAATAATAAAATGTAAAATTTAATAAATTCATTGGGAAACAACAATTTGTATTTTATATTCCAATAGATTTAAACATAATGTCAAGAACAGGTTGCATCCCACTGGTTTTTGAGTCCTTCACAATATCGCAATAACGTACACAAAATAACATTCCATTTATCACATGCCAAATCAATTTCGGCGTTGGCGTCGAGGAGTGCATTAAAATGGCGCCGGATTCGAATCAAGGGAGATTCAGAGCGCGCCACTGTGTTATCCCGAGGGACGTAAAACAAGTCATGTCGCCGGCCGCGTTGTACATTGGTGGAACATACAATGTGTACAAAAGACTGAGCAACTGCAGGCAGTCTACCGCACCTCTAATAATCTTGCAGCCAATGCCTAGTTGATCGAGGGAACACAGTAATGCTAACATTGCTAACATTACTGCGGCGGTAGAAATAGGTATGTTTGTTGGCATTAGGATGGCAGTCATTAAAGCGATAGTCGTTAAAGCGATTATGCGAATATCCGCCCACCACTATCTCTGAGAACCAGCTCTCAAGGATAGCTGTCGAAACCTTGATTAAACGACACTTTT
This sequence comes from Plagodis pulveraria, assembly GCA_963890685.1. Taxonomy (NCBI): domain Eukaryota; kingdom Metazoa; phylum Arthropoda; class Insecta; order Lepidoptera; family Geometridae; genus Plagodis; species Plagodis pulveraria. Next base: position 21,010,434 of record OY982969.1, read on the forward strand.
ATACACCAAAACCTGTGTCAAACTCAACCCCTTTGATTATAAACATGAAAATTTAAGAAAAAATAATTACATCCAAATTATATTTAACATTTTGAGGCATATTCGTTGTATTCATCTTACTCTGTTTTAAAATAAACATATACTTTTATCTCTTATTATTCCATGCCTAGTAACAGTTACATATTAATAAACCTCCTCCTCCTCCCCTCCTCCTTAATGCGAACGACATTAACTTTGGCGGAAAATTCAACTGTTTCGTTACTGTATTTTAAATTTGACACGAGTAAACGTCATTTTTAATATTTTTCCCGTTTTAGGGATAATTCATAGAGGCTCCCGGTGCATAAAATCAGTTCGTGTTCCCACACGAGGTCAGAAATTAAGCACTATAATTTCTTTGTAAATGTAATTAATGGAATGGAAGCTTATACCTAAATTAGTCAAATGTTAGAAAAACATATAAAATTATTTTTGATTTCTATTATAGTGGTAAATAATGATCGATTATTACACACACATACATTGTGGCAGTGATGGCTCAGTGGCATTGGACTGCCGCGCAGCAGGTCCATGGTTCGAATCCCGCCGCGGGCTTGAGCTTCACCGCATGGTGAAGGGGATTTTGCAAATACCCGCCTGGCTAGCGACCACCCTCAAGTAGAAAATCTGTCGCCAAGCACCTAACGATGTGTTTCGCCAGCAGTCCTTGAGAGCCAGTGAAATTTCAGGTACATGAGACTTAACAACTATGTCTCAAGGTGACGGGCGCAGTGCAGTTCGTGACTTGTGATGAAATGCATCTGTTATAGGCAGAGGTTAGTCCGCTAACATCAGGTGGGCCTCGAGCTTGTTCCGTCACAATAACATAAAACAACCACTCAAAGACTTTCCGAACGCAAAACTTTCTGACGACAATTTGATAACAGCTTAAAAACTACATTATAAATTGTCATTTTCAGTACCTGTTAATTAAACACAGGCATTCTGGAGTAGGCCTAAGCGAGGAGATATAAATCTGAAATTTCGATATTTTAAATTCCTTATTAGTTTAGATTCTGAGAGACCTCGTGACAATAATGGTCCGACATTGACCACTTTGAATAACTCCAGTTAATTTAATAGATATAAAATTATAAGTATTTGGTGTGTCAAGTCATGGCAAAATCATTTATTCAATATTTTGATTTCTAAGAAAGAAATCAAACGTTCGTTCGTAAGATTCGTCTATACGTCGTTAACGTTCGTAAGATTGACTTTCGTAAGAGCGTCGTAGACGCCTACGACGCTCTTACGAAAGTCAATTACAAATTTTAATATTGAAATATTCCACATTGTATGCCACATTCAGCAAAAAAAATAATTATAGAGCCACTGCGAGAAGAACGGGTTACTCAATAAGCTCGAGTCGATGACACCCCACGTGTCATAAAAGTTTTATTTTCGGCTACTTTTTCATATATTAAAGCCCTCCTGTAAAATAATTTCGAGTCTAATTCAAATTTGGATCAATGTTCTACACGAGATATCAGAATTTCAGATTACTCACTAGTTTAGGACCTACAAAGTTGTGACATAATCGGACAGACAGACATCAGTCCCGTTAGCGATTTCAGGGCTCCATTTTGCCCTTTTGGTGCGATATCCTATAAATCCACCAGTTGGATCACATCAAAGGACAGGATCTTCATATCTTTTCCTATGAAAATGAAGCTAATCGCTATTGGTGGATTTTTTCACATTACTCCGATTTCTCCCACATCTCCGGTGGAAAGTCACCTTCAGGATGCTGTTGATAGCATGACGTTAGTTTACCTCGAGCCTTCTGACGGAGTTGGTGAGCAGCATAGTGCCGTGTTCAGCCGCGCCGGTCGGGGGCGCCGCCGGCGGGACTATTCTCGGCTGGGGCGGCCGCAGCGCCGTCAACCTGGGCAACAAACACAAAATAACGTATAAATTTTGCGTTTCACAATATTTTTACATCACAAAATACCTTGACACAAAGCCTTCTCTTTTAGGGTTCCGTACCCAAAGGGTAAAAACGGGACCCTATTACTTAGACTTCGCTGTCCGTCCGTCCGTCCGTCTGTCACCAGGCTGTATCTCAACGGTGACAGCTAGACAATTGAAATTTTCACAGATGATGTATTTCTATTGCCGCTATAACAACAAATACTAAAAATAAAATAAAATAAATATTTAAGGGGGGCTCCCATACAACAAACTTGATTTTTTAAACGTTTCTTGCTCGATACTAATAACGGTGACAGGTAGACGCTTTAACTATTCACAGAATATTTAGGTTTATGGTCTCTTTAAATATGCTTAATTAAAAAAAAAATTAAGAGGGCTTCCATACAATTTAAGAGGTTGTCGTCGTTTATTTGCTAAAAATAATAATAATGAAAACGAGATAATGGTACGGAACCCTTCGTGCGCGAGTCCCACTCGCACTTGGCCGGTTTTTATTTATTATTGCTGATTATTAATAAAACCTATTAGATATATAAGAGAAACCCTCAAATCAAGAGAAATCAGTTTAATTAGCATGTAGTAGTTAACAAAAGTCCTCACCCTACGCCATATTTCTTGGAAGAGATGGGACACGATACAAAAGTATAGGAATAAAGACAATAATATCTAGAGATGTGCCTAATCGTAATATAATCTACTTCCAATAGAACCGTTGACCACTATTTTATCTGATGGTAAGTGATAATGTGGTAGAAGATGTTGTTAAGGCTAAATTAGAATTACTGGCTTTTAAGGACAGCTGCCGGCACATAGGTACCGTTATATGCTTGGCGACAGATTGTCTACTTGAACTTGTGGTAGCTAGTCAGCCGGACCTACGCAAAATTCCCTACCATCATGCTATAATCGCAAGCCTATTATACAACAACCGAGACCGACGACTTATTGTGCCCTCCAAAGCACGTGCATGCTGAATAGTAAATAAATAAATAAAAATAATAAATACATAAAATGACTACTGAGCGTTTCCGTGCTCCGAAGGCACGTTAAACCGTCGGTCCCGGTTGTCATCTAACGATGGCACATATTATAGCACGGTGGTATGGAATTTTGCGAATGGCCTACCATATAACACTTAACGGTGTATGTTGAGAATCAATGAAATTACATGCACATGAGACTTAACAACTATGTCTCAAAGTGACGGGCGCAGTGCAATTCGTGACTTGTGATGAAATGCATCTGTTCTAGGCAGAGGTTAGTCCGCTTAATATCAGGTGGGCCTCGAGCTTGTTCCGTCACAATAACATTTAAAAAAATGCCTACAAGTAGAAAATCTGTCACCAAGCACGTAACGGTGTATTCCGGCAGCTGTCCTTGAGAGCCAGTAGCTCTAGGTTAGCCTGAACAACATCTTCGACCATATCATCACTTACCATCAGGTGAGATAGTGGTCAAAGGCTAGCCTATCAAGCATAAAAAAACATCAATTAGCACATGAGAGAGGTGGCCTGTGACTGCGTGGTTCGATCGACCGGACTAGGTGGAACAATTTTTCCCATGCGTCGATTTCATAATCGAACAACGCGGACTATTAAACCTCAGAACCATAGACATAGTTTAACAACATAACTGAACTCTTCCGTATATAATTAGACAAGTTAATCCTTCGGTTCCGGTTGTAGTTTAAGACTCATATACTTTAAAAATGAATGTTCTTTACGACCTTTAACCTTGAATCGGAACTTAAATTATATATTATTAGGGTTGACATCATATTTCCTGTTATATTAATGCAGAAACAAAACTAGAAAACAACGTGCGTACATGTGTAAGCCATTAAAGTTAGCCAATCAGGTAACACAGGTTTTGGCAAGTATTTACATTTTAAATATGGAAATTGTATAGCTGATACCATGTAGTGTGGTATCTAATCTAGGATAAGAAAAAATAAACTATATCATTGATACTCTACTGACCTTGGTTTATTAACCACTAAACGAAACGATTAAAACTCCAAAGTAATTACCCTGCACAATTTTCTAGGCGTAGGTCTACAATGTATAAGCTTCATAAAGAACAAGGTTTGTAAGTGTTAATTTTCCTGGTTTTTTATATTGTAATGTTTGCAATAACGCCTGCTATGCGGATTACATTACAAAATTACAAATATACGATAGAATAAAAATAAATCATGTGCGGGATTAAACCCGCGTCCATCCACCCCTTTAGCCGGGGTATGCCCTAACCAATTGAGCTAACATGACATGACGTCTTAACTCAAATCTTTCCTAACGTTCTTTAACCATCGTAATGGTATGAAGCGACATCTATAGTACAACCTACGTTGTACTACAAATTTCTATAATTTTCCTGGTTGTTTTTTTTTCTGCCAAAGCGAACATACAGTACTGTATCGGTTTAAGATTATATTTTGTAAACGTAAATATTTTTCAATATAAAAAATACCTGATTCATAATCTCTAAAAAAACAGTCATATTTTTTTAGTTATATCTTATAATAAAAATATTTTTAATAATTTTCAAATGTTATGGATTTCATTTAGCAATAAAAACATAACTTTTACTTTGAAACCTACAGGTTTGTACGGAACCCTCGGTGCGCGAGTCCGACTCGCACTTGGCCGGTTTTTAAGCTATCTTTTAATTTTTATCCTACTCTAAGTAACGTTTGGATACTTTAGTTTAAGAATGAAGAATCTGAAGCGCTCGTAGCGAAGTTTACTTAGCTGTTCTTAACCGATCAGCAAAGTTAAGCAACGTCGCCCGCGGTCATGAGTTGGATGGGTGACCGCTAGTGACATTACTACTGAGAGTTTCCGTGCTTCGGAGGGCACGTTAAGCCGTCGGTCCCAGTTGTTGTCTTAGGATGGCAGTCGTTATAGCATGGTGGTAGGGCATTTTGCGAATGCCCGCCTGGCTAGCTACCACCCTCAAGTAGAAAATCTGTCGCCAAGCACCTAACGGTGTGTTCCGGCAGCTGTCCGTGAGAGCCAGTACTTCTAGGTTAGCCTGAACAACATCTTCGACCACATCATCACTTACCATCAAGTGAGATAGTGGTCAAAGGCTAACCTATCATGCATAAAAAAAAAAAAGAAGAGATTATGCAAGTATTTTGTTTCATGTTTTTTTTTCTTTATTCTTTTTTCTTGGAACTTTTATCAATAATTGACCATGTCACCCCCCCGCAAATCTCACATCATGTTAATAGCTAATTACTTTAACTAGGACTTGTTCCTCCGTAGAGAAACAAGTATAATCTTAGTAGTACTCTGGCTGCGCCTGAAGAGGGCGAAGCCAGAAGACTTTGCAAGCACCAACATTGGCATTAATTAGTAGTGAGCTCTGTCGTATCTCATCGTTTCGGACAGCTTCTTCAGTACCACATTCTAAGCAATTTGGTGAGTCTGATATGCCCATTAAAAATTTAAACTTGTTTGACGGAATGTGTCCGGAACGAAGTCTCAACAGAGCCACCACATATTTCTGGTTCATAGGCCAATATCAAACCATAGGTAACGAGGCAGATCACACTGGATTGTTTTGTACCATATCCCTTTGCATTTTTTTTATGTTACTGAGACGGGACAAGCTCGAAACCCACCTGGTGTTAAGCGGACTAACCTCTGCCTATAACAGATGCATTTCGTCACAAGTAACGAATTGCACTGCGCCCGTCACCTTGAGACATAGTTCTTAAGTCTCATGTGCCTGTAATTTCACTGGCTCTCAAGGACTGCTGCCGTTAGGTGCTTGACGACAGATTTTCAGTAGATCAGATTTTGTAGCGGGATCTCTCATCAAAATACTCCTATCATTCTTGCCTACACCTATCTTTGACTTTGCTCAGTACCTCACAATGTAGTGGTACGCAGTGAAATGGTATTCCGTAAGTTAAAGCCTCTTTTACTAACCGATCTACTCGTACTTTGTTTCTTCTAAGCCGTAAAATTGACTTTAATTAATAATTACGGCTATAGCTAGTGTGAGACGTAGACTTGCTTTTTAGCATGACCAGTGCTAAATTTGATTTCGAAGCCAGCGGTCTGTTACATTTCCAATCTATAGCAATAAAGGTACACCCACAACAAGCAAACAAAGCGCTTTGTCGGGTAAACGCGTCATCAGATATCTAAAATTATAATTCAACATAATATATTTACATAATTACAAGCATTCTATTACCTTATTACCTACTAATAATATATGTTCGCGCCGCGGGCTCGGTTGCTTTCAGCAGATTTATTTAATTAATATTTTATCGAAGCAGTTTTACTTATCCCGAAGATTATTTTTTCTATGCAGTTCATATAGTGCAGTGGCAGTGTTTATATACCCAGTTTGGTAATTAGAGACGCAATTTGAACGTTGTACTTGAAATATTTTTTTTTAATCTACCTACGGTTGAAGGTGGATTTTCTCACGTCTAGCGTTGCCAGATATCCAGATAAAGCAGGACAAACGAAGGCTTTTTAGTTGCCTGTCCGGATATATTTCACGGTCTCCGGTTATTTTATTTATGATTGACGTTTGATATGACGTTTCAAGACTGTATGAACAATATTCTTCTAGCATCAGAAATGATTTTAAAATAGTTAACAACACTGACAACAAAAGTGAAAATATTGTTTAAAATTAGATTCTCCCGTTACGTATTACGTAAATGGGTTGTCGTAACTTTAATTAGTAATCGGAGCCTAAGAGACCTTATAAATTATAACGTCATTATATTCGTAACTTTAATATATGTTATAGTGCACTAGTTGGCCGCGCCTTAGGTATGTGACCGGTGGAGAGGAAGGGGCGCTTACTTTGGTCATCACTGTCTAATATCTCATTTACGTTGCGAGCAGTAGGCAACCCGCCCCCTCGCCGCCCCTGTCGCCACCTAAGGCGCCAACAACTAGTTCCGCGCGGACTATAGTCACATGAATTAATAACCGTACATAAGGAAAACTTCCAAAGTCCAAATTCTAACCTTTTTTCATAGGGCTGTCACAAGTACATGGAAAATGAAAATCTGGGCAAGTGCGGGTTGGGATTCAGCAATCAGCACATCCGAGCAAATGAACTAACAGAATGATGGGCAGACATGACAGATGTCGAAGTGACAGTTGATGACGTATTCCTAGATTTTAGTTTCATATTTGTATACCAAATATCCTAAAAAATACTGAGACATAGATCTTGGTTGTGACAGATGTCATATTGAAACTTGTAATATATCATTAAACAAATAAGAATAATAAAAAAAAATTGAACCCAAATGGGTTGCAAGTATTCTAAAAATTAATAGGAAAAATGCCTTTATACTTTATAGACGCAACTCTCAAAGTGACACTTGACGACATATTTATAAATTTTGAGTTTATATGTAGGTAGTGATCAAAATCTAATTTAATTTTTCTTTCATATTTCTCGATATCGATTTCATAAAAATTACATATTCAGAATAACGACGTCCATAACAACCTATATCGATATCGATTTTCAGACAACTTGGAAAACCTTTTTACTTGGCAGACGTCATCGAAAAACGAATTTCAAAACCGTATTATGGACCTCCAGAACTACCTAAATATCGACTTTCAGCCAAATCTGAGTAACTTTTTTCACTTGGCAGACGTCATCGAAAACAAGTTCTGAATTCGGAATGAGGACCTCCAGAACAACCTAGATATCGATTTTCAGCCAAATCGGAGTAACTTTATTCACTTGGCAGACGTCATCGAAAAAAATGTTCTGAATTCGGAATGAGGACGTCCAGAACAACCTAGATATCGGTTTCAGCCAAATCGGATTAACGTTTTTCACTTGGCAGACGTCATGGAAAAAAAAGTTCCGAATTCGGAATAAGGACGTCCAGAACAACCTAGATTTTTATTTTCAGCCAAATCGGAGCAACTTTCTTCAGTTGGCAGACGACATCGTTATGCAGTATTAACCTATATCAAAATAAATAATACATTTATCACAAAAAGTTCAAAACTTGGTGGCGGACGCAGTGCAATTCGTGACTTGTGACGAAATGCATCTGTTATAGGCAGTGGTTAGTCCGATTAACATCAGGTGGGCCTCGAGCTTTTTCTGTCACAATAACATAAAAAGGGTAACAAAAACTCTTTGTCTGGTTCTATTATGGTTTTACAATCCATTATTAATACTGTGATAAATCAAAGTACATAATCGTCTGTGTCTGCTTTGTGGCACCCCTTAACTTTGTCCCCAGGCTGAGCTGGTTCAATCCGGTTTGTACCCGAGCGGATACCCCTGTAACCCCCGCGCGTCTTGTCGCGACAAGGTGCACACATATAGCTGTGCGTGTAGTGGTTAAGCTTTCCTTCTCTACGGTTATTTATTCATGTGCTATAGTCCCACAATTACCTTATGTGCAATTGTTTTATTGGGTCAGATAAATTGAATATACTAAACACGTCTTTACGGACTATTCTTCCCAGGCAAAATATCATTCCCTAATATAATAATACATACATCCAATCATAGACAGTTCCATACTCCAGACTCTAACTTAGTTTTTTGTATAGAGAATTATAAAACAAACTTACGTACATACAATCTTATTCTCGTAATAATATAATAAAAATAAATTTTAAATTGCGTATCGCACAAGGGATTATACGAGTTCAGTGAGTATGTAAATGTGTCCAAGTGGAATATACTTCATTCATTTTTTGATCAGTTTAATTATTTATTTACTTGTTTCTAGTCGTTAGTTTGTTGGAGAAGAAACTATGGATATTTTAACTAAAGCCGTAGACACTTATAATTATGTATTTACTGATTTAGCAGGTGAGTTGCTAATATTAATAACAGTAGCATAATCATTTTCTATAAAATATATTGCTCTTGTCCTTGTTCCAAGCTAAGTGTGGTAGGTCGGCATATGTACTTTACTTTCACTCTGTTCTGTTGCTTGTCATCTTTCTACTCACCCCTTTATAAGGATTTGCCTAGTTTAGCCCAAACCGGATTTGCAGTGGGTCCTGAACTGTTTGGGACTCAGTGCTAAACATAATTTTATTTTTACACGACTTGTGCTAGCATCAGCTTCATACATGTAAACATCATATTTATATACCGTATTGGTATGTTTATATATATGTAAAAGTATATATTGTGTAAGAACATATTATTTATTATTTATATTGTATATTATATTGTAAATATTTATAAATATCAATACTATTAAGTATATTGTACACCGACATCCCTTGTCAAAACTTGCTCCCCTCCATTCAAATGTTTTCTGGAAGAGAACGCTTTGAGTGATAAGTCCGCCTATTGTTTACTATGATAAGCATTTTTTTTTGTTTTTAGTTAAGATGTCCATAAAGAGTTTATCTATCTATCTATGATTGGCAGTTCTGTTACCGGACCTAAGAAGCAAAAAGGAGTGTTATGTTTTCAGGTTTAATGTATGTGTGTATTTTAGTGAGTGTCTTTTCCACCATAACTTCTAAACGGATAAACCGACTTTTATGTATGATATACCGTTAGATTTGTCTTGATAGAGCAAGTAACACTAGACACATTAAAAAAATAACCCAACTGACGTATTTTAGACACTTACCCCCTTACTTATAAAAAATTCGCTATGTAGTTGCTAAGTAATGGATAACTAAACAGTGTTTAAGTAATGCTTAAATATTTCTTACTTATAAACGCTACATAGCACCTGTTTAGCTAAGCAATGGATAATGAGGTCGAACGTATTTTAAACTGACAACATTGAACTAAAAGGTATTATGAAAGACCCAAATTGCCAAAAAGTATGTATCTAGTGCTGAAAATCTTAAAATTAAAAAGTAAAAAAAATACCATTCTTTGTAGACCTACTGATTTTTGTACATATGGTTAGGCGTACTGGAGACTTCTGAAGCGAGTTTTTTTTTGCAATATGGTAAATTGTAAGTGCCCCAGTATTCTGTGAATTCGATCCAGCAACCTATTCCATAGCATAATTGGAAATGCATTATGGAAGCCCGAATACAGTTATGTCCCGCTGGAAGTTATCTTTTTCCATCCCAAACAATACCTATGCCCAATTATGTCTACGTTTTTTTCTATGAAGCCAAGATTCCAATCTTCATATATATTTTTTTATCATTCTATAGCGATTCCTTAAATCACAGTAATATTATAAAGGCCGTAATATGTTCTTGTGTTTCGTCTAGTGTGTTAGAGAAATTATTTTGTATGACCCTGAAACTGTGCCCGGTGAATGGCAATAGGCTCGCCACCTATTACATGGAACCAAAACCCAATTGACCGAAACATGGGAGTTTACACACCTCTGCCTAACCCTTCGGGGAATACAGGCGTGATTATATGTATGTATCTAAAGTTTGTGTTTTTGTCTTCTACGTGTATTCACGTTTTAACGGCTTGAGGGTTTGGATGAAACAACAGAATAGTTAGTTTAGGTTCTCCATACTTTTCATCATCATTGTCTACGTGGGTGAAACCGCGTGGCGCGGCTAGATAATAAGAAAATTACAATGAGTTCGATCACCGGATCGGATCAGATGTTGGGGGTTTAAGGAGAAAGGGATTTTCAGTTCAAACAGTCCGGCGTCTAATTTGGACCAGTTTATCACCATTTGGTGATAAACTCGCGACCTATTAAATGAGATCCTTAATACATAAGAATATTTCGATTCCTAAAATATTTTTTTTTGCTGTACTGAATCGACATCTATGCTGAAATTCGCAAATAAGTACTCAATTCTGCATTTAAATTGAATCTCTAGTTACTCATCAGTCTCATTCCTCATCCAATAGGAATATACGAGTGTGGCACAATCCTCATATTCTTAATTCAGGAACTGTACCTGCGGTATACTCTTCAATAAGATCACGAAAAGTAAGTAGGTTACGCATAATATTTATTTCATCATCCAATGTATGTTTCTACTTGCTATATTTTTACGATTTATTAACAGAGTATGTCTTGTTTATAGTTTTGTATACCTCCTTGACAATAACCTCAATAGTAACTTAATCAGCTGATCAGAAATATGGGCGCCATCTTGCTACTTAAATATTTAAACAAGGGTCGGACGGTGTTTAAATTGACAGCTGATTTAAGCAGTACTTAGGAACTGGATAAAGTTATGCAGCGTTTATGAGTAAAGAATTTTGCTAATCAGCGGCTAAGTAGTGCTTAAAATTTAAGTAGCGTTTATAAGTAAGGCTGCATATTGTGAGAAAAAATTATCTTCTTCTTTCAAACCCATCCAGTAGAGTAGAGTATCAAAATGAAGGGCTTTAAAAAGCAATTCCATTAATATATACAGGGTTATTGGTAAAATGCTAACAACCTCTTAGGGTTGACTTCTGCTAGTCCTAACAAACATTTTAAGATGTTTTTTTTTTGGTTTAGATAAAAAAAAAAATTTTTAATGTATTAATGCCTACTCCGAGATAAGAGCGCCCGCCACGGCAACGCGCCGTGATCCCTTTGAATAGAGTTTTGAATATTTACATCGAGCAAAGTAATAAAAATATAAAATAATACATTACAGGCACAAGAGACTTTTGACATCAAGTGGTCCCCCTGCTTATTCCATCAAATACACATTAACAATGTCAAAAAAAACAAAAACAAAAAACATCTCAAAATGTTTGTTACAACTAGCAGAAGTCAACCCTAAGAGGTTGTTAGCATTTTACCAATAACCCTGTATATAACTTGCAATTTTCATTTCAATGGAATGATAAACGTTTAACGAAAATAAATAATTTTCAGTCGGGTTTTTTTACTTCATTAATCAATTATTTGTATCAATTTTAATCGTAAGCACTTCATGTTATGACCGTTATTTATTAATTGTGGTTAGATAATAAATGATTCCTACCTTATCTTTAGCACTGGGTTGTCGTAACTTTAATTAGTTAACTTCCCATCAGGAAGAATATTCATAAGTTTGGAGAATGAACTCATAGTTTTAAAATTATTAACGCCACGGACACGAGTCTGTAGTGTGTAGCATATAATAATAATAATAATAAAAAAATAAAAAAAACTTTAATTAGTAATAATAAGTCCTAAGAGTCCTAATAAATTAATTTGTCATTATATTCGTAATCATTAATATGTCAGTTGTCCCCCGTGGGTTGCCGGGTTAGAATTGCACGGTCCGCGGGTCATCCCGCGGGTGTCGTAACAGGCGACTAGGGGAAAAATACTGTAAGATAGGCAGCAGCATCTTCTAAGCACCTGCCATCTTACACTGCAATCCCCAAGCCGCCTGCCAAACGTGGGGATTATGGCAAATACCCCCTTAATAGGAGAGGCTGTGTTCAGCAGTGGACGAGTCGGCTGTAGTATCTTTAGCACGCAAATCCTTCTTCATTGGGTACATCCATACATTCTTTGTCCTTCCTCTACCCCTTTCACATACCTATAGCATATCATTGCCACTGACTATAATATTCTACGAGTACTGTGTTTTTTTAAAACTGATAGGTAAGTCTTTAACCAATATCTCACCTGACGGTAAGTGAAAATGTGGTCGAAGGTACTAACAGGCTAACCTAGAAGTACTCAAGGACAGCTGCCGGAACACACCGTTAGGTGCTTTGCGACAGATTTTCTACTTGAGGGTCCGCCTGGCTAGCTACCTAGGTAGCCAGGCGGACATTCGCAAAATGCCCTACCACCATGCTATAACGACTGCCATCCTAAGAAAACAATCGGGACCGACGGCTTAACGTGCCCTCCGAAGCGCGGTAACGCTCAGTAGTAATATCACTAGCGGTCACCCATCCAACTCATGACCGCGGGCGACGTTGCTTAACTTTGCTGATTGAGAATAGCTAAGTAAACATCGCTACGAGCGCTTCGTTTTTCTGCATAAAGCATAAAATGTGGTCGTGAAGCTGACAAGGATTGAAACATAGTTAAGAAGTAATTAAAAGTACAAGGCTCAAGATAATCCACACTATATTACGGATGGGAACACAGTTATGTGAACATTACTGCGTGACGGTAGAAAAAGTGATGGTGGCAGTACTTCACCGGACGAACCCGCACAAACAGTTCGACTGCTTCTAAAGTATATTTGCTATATGAACTATGCTTTATTTTCACATTATCATGCCCGTGGAGTGCCGGGCTAGAATGTCGCCCCACATCTCTACCCGTGGGTGTCGTAAGAGGCGACCAAGGGTAACAGTCCAGAAGGTGGGCAGCAGCGCTTTCGGAGGAACTGATATCTCACACTGCGATCCCCAAGACGCCTGCCAAGCGTGGGGATTATGGCGAAACCCCCCATAATGATATTGTGATATTGTTTTATTCGCAGATGATACCTCTCTGATTTTTAAAGTAGACAGGAAAGACAGTGAACTGACGCATGTAAATAATGTATTATCTAAGATTTGTAAATGGTTCGCCGCTAATAATTTTCTCCTAAATTCAAAAAAGACGAAATGTTTAAAGTTTTCTTTACCAAATGTTCCTTATGTTGAACCAAACATAAAGCTTGGCCCAGATAAACTCCCTATTGACAAAGCGACAGTCTTCCTGGGAATCAAAATGGATTCCACTTTACAATGGGATCCACATATACATGATCTCTCCGGAAGACTTAGTTCTGCTGCATATGCAGTTCTTAGGATAAGACAGTTAACAGACGTAGCTACTGCTCGCCTAGTTTATTTCGCGTACTTCCACAGTATTATGTCGTATGGCGTATTGCTGTGGGGAACTGCTGCTGAGATAGAGACAATCTTTATCATACAAAAGCGTGCAATTCGAGCCATATATAAAATGGGTCCTAGGGAATCTGTGAGGGATCTTTTTAAAGAAATTGATATTTAACTTTACCAAGTCTGTATATATTTGAAAATATTATGTATGTTCGTAAAAATTTGAGTAAATTTAAATTAAACAGTGACAATCACGATTACAATACTAGGAATAAAGATAAAATAGCGGTGCCAGGTTTTAGATTAGCAAAGACAAATAAAAGGTCCTTCTTAGGTAATTGTGTGCGGTTTTATAATAAAGTTCCTAAACATATTACAACGCTCACAGAAGGGAAATTCAAGTTGCATGTGAAAAACATATTGATTAAAAAATCCTACTACACAGTTTCTGATTACATAAACGACAAAAATGCCTGGACAATTCCGCCTCCGCCAAGCTATTGCCTGTCACCTACATAATTTAAACAAATATTGTAATAACTCTATTATTTAGTATGTATGTTATATAATAGGTTAAAAGATGTTTAAAAGAATGGCCCCGAGTTTCTTGCCCGTTCTTCTCGCAGTGGCTCTATACACTTTATTTGCTGAACGTGGCAGTACAATGTAGAATATTTCAATACTAAAATTTGTAATTGACCTTCATAAGAGCGTCATAGACGCCTAAATTGAATAAATGGTTTTGACTTTGACTTTGACTTTGAATGGGGGAGGCCGTTTTCAGCAGTGGACAAAACGGCTGATATAGTATGCTTTATTGCACAGATTTGCACTGGCAACGATCCTTGCATATCTCTTTAGCTTCATCTACACTCATCAATCTCTTCATACATAAGCGTCGGTTTAGGGTACTACTGATCTGGCCTTTTTTCAGAACGTCTTCAATATGATTTCGGAACGTTCGCCTAGGATCCTTCCAACACTTCCGTTCACTTGTCCAATGTATACCTGTTTAGTCAGTCTCATTTCATTCACTATCTCTACACGTCCAAACCGTCTTAACATACCTTTTTTTATTCCTGACAGGTTAATCTTTGAACACTATCACTGGTAAGTGATGATGTGGTCGAAGAAACTGATCAGGCTAACCTCGAATTACTGGCTCTCTAGGACAGCTGCCGGAACACACCGTTAGGTGCCTTGCCGACAGATTTTATAACTTGAGGGTTGTAGCTAGCCAGGCGGGCATTCTCAGAATGCCACATGCAAAACCACCTTTCTCAATTGTTATCACTAGATCATTATTCACACCACATCGTTCCCTTATCACACTATTCCTTATCCTGTCACTCCGTTTGACTCCAGTAATGCTTTATCTGTCATACCCAACTTTCACTACCATACATTAGTGTCGGAACCAACAATACTCCATGAACAGCCAGATGAGTCTTCTTAGACACCTTCTGACTGTTCATAAACGCTTGCATATAATGCATATTATAATTATTTAGTAAAGAATATAGAGACCCTATTCAATTTAGTGGTATAGTTTTTGGTAATAAGTGGGGCTCTTAAATGAGTATATAGAGAGAATATTATTCTTACTTCTCTGAGGATGCGTGATCGACTTTTTAGGAACAAAGCTACAAGTAAATTAGCATACCCGGCCGGCCGGGCATCTTCTACAGCAAAGCCCGCGTCGTCGCCAGCCTAGACATTTTATTTTCTGTCTTGTCGTACGTAATATGTAGAAAAAAACATTCACTTTCGAAGGACATCGAATGGTAAGGATTTGTACGCCTACTGATAGGTATACAATGTTGACTATAATAACCATTATCTATCAGTGACCCGTATTTACCTTATTGTTTTTTGGCATGTGTAAAGTTCTTTTACGCATACCCAAGGAGGAAGCAGTTGAGTGATGTCGGGCTCGGAGTTGATAGGAACCCTACTACCGACTAAAAGCCCCGTGGTGTTTTGCCCTCCTCGACTAGTGGCAGGGGTCACGGGGTCGCTCGTGTACTCATCTGTAGCCAGCAGCGGGCCCAGCCTCTGGGAAGTACCTCCACTCTCCCGCCTCTTGGGATGCCCCAGAACACAGGCGGACATCCACACCTCAAGAGGACCTAACCCTGATGCGGGCCGAAACTGGCTGTCCCCACAACTAACGCCCCAGGTCTTCTGAGCGGAGACGGAGTGCGAGCTCGATTAGGTCCCCTCTGTGTCCGCGGTCTACGGATCGGGAGAGAGTGAGGATTTCTCTCCCTCTCCCACTCCTGCGCCTCCCTCTGCGAAACAATAGTTACGATGCCATCGCCTCACACAACCTCTCGGCACCGACCATCTTTACGACGATGGACGCAAAGGAAAAGTATTTACCTAGGTCAAGTTCTGTTTAAATGGTAACAATAGAATTTATTAGGTTAGGATAAGCTTTGTTATTTTTATACAGCTGATCGATTAGCCTTTCACATTTAGGTATGTCAGGTAAGCAATAAAATGATCGGGGGTGATAACCATGCTTGACTTCCAAATAAAGCTGCCGAAACACACCGTTAGTTGCTAGGCGCCAGATTTTCTACTGGTAACCAGCGAGGCAAGCAATGGGCCTACCTATCCGCCAGTCTATGGCTATTGCAACTGGTTCAACACTGCTTGTCTCATACTGGATATACTTTTATTTCAGATCCAAGGGTGAACAACTTCTTCCTACTGTCTAGTCCAATACCGATCATCACCCTCACAGCGTTCTACCTATACTTCAGCACATCTCTAGGTCCGAGGTATATGAAAGACCGACCACCTTACAACCTCAAGACTATAGTCCTCGTATACAACGTCTTCCAAGTGGTCATGAGCACGTATCTTTTTTCTATGGTGAGTTTTTATTTTTACTTCAGCTAGCTTTTCCTTGGTGCCCAACAGTTTCCGGATTTGTATTAGTATAAAAAAAACGCTCCCCACAAGACCGGGGGTCGATACGGATTAGTATACCAAAGTATCCCACTTGGGATTATGTCGGAAAATAATGATGTGTATACAAATTATTAATTTTCAACAATATATATTCTTAGGTAAACATAGTTCCAATTATGTTATAGCCAATACAACGTTTATTTAAAAAGTCTGGTTTAATCAGCGCTGAGTAAAAGGACTGGTTTAATCTACGCTGTCAATAACTCGATCATGAAAGCTCCTAATGTCGTCATCCTTGATTAGATCCGTTTCTGTGCTTTATATAATCAACGAGTAAAATAGTTCTTGCACCAGTATAAAGAGCAAAGTCTGGTTTAAAAGCAAATCAACGCTGAAAAATCGCCTCTCGACGAAATTGTTAGAATTACACAATAATAGGCAACATTAAGGGTGAGCTGGCCGGCCCGTTCTCCATACAAACGTCGTAGGGTGATCACTGCCTTATTTGAGAATTTAGGTCCAATATACCGCTTGATCTCGTCATTACCTCTAGGCTTGTATGATGCCGAAATCTTAATATAATAATTAAGTAGAGAATTACGAGCCTCAAAACATTTTCATATAAAGTTTTCGAGACTCATAACTTACAACTTAATAATCTTTTTAAAATGTTGGCATCATACAAGCCTAGATAATGACGATATCAATCGGTATTATGGTTAAATCTGGACTTCAAATCTCAAAAAAGGGAGTGATCACCCTACGACGTTTGTATGGAGAAGTGACCGGCCAGTTCAACCTTAAGGTGGTGTGCGTGCAAATGTGTGCATGTTATATTGCGGCAAAAGTGTAAATGCACATGGTATGCAACTTTGGCATGGCCTCCTTTACAATTTGGCCTCCTTTAATATTCATCGTATTCTTCCGCACTCCGAGAACCTGAGCCCTTTATGTCTTACTGCCTATGTGGAATGTGCTCATCCCAAAGAGTTTTAGACTGTTCCTTAAAACTGTTTGCAAAAGATTCTAGTTGTTGATGCGTCACTAGGAATCCATCAATTTTGTCATCCATTAAATGAAATTGAAGCGCATATGCTGCACTAAGAATACGCAAAAGACGGAGGCTGAAATATATTCCACGATGTCAATAAAGAATGAGTGTAGCGTGTGACAATTAGTGCAAACAGAAACACAAATAAATAGTATGTATTGGCTACTAAAATGGGGCACGCCTGGGAAATTATTAATAACTCATTAGCCACACTGCCGGGTAAATGTAAAACACTGTAACTCGAGATACAATGTTATGGTGTAACAGAACCCAATCGATTTCTTTCGTTACGTAAATTTTTCTTTACGTAATATTTTTTAGTATGATATTGATGGTCGCAATATTAGCTCTTTAATACCCTTTGACACAAAATAGCTACTTGGGTAAGGAAATCATAACCTCGTGTCATACATTCTATAATCTATTTGGAGCTGCAACAATACAATCTTGATGGCGAAAGCATTTGCATTTTGACAAGGTATTTACCGCTTTGATATTATGCAGCTATTAGGAAGACATGTTATTAGGTTTTTACGTCTGCCTATCCGGCATTCATAATACGGTTTTACATAATTGCAGCACCTTTATGTCCGACTTAAAAAAAGGTCTATAACGCGGCGGTACGTTTATTTAAAAAAAAATGTTTTATATACTTATGAACTTGGCACTCATACAGACCGTTTAGCTAATTAACACAATTACATATGTGTATTGTCATGCCAGTTTCAACATTTATTTTTGTTATTTCGTATTCTGAATTCTTTCCCATCATTGTCATTAACAAACAATACAAGTTTAACATATTGAACAATAGTTAAAATTAATTACGCAAGTACTTACAAGTACTGAATTGAACCTAAGGCTTATCTAAATGATCGTGCAGTTTTCACCGTCCGATCGACCTTTGTTGACGGATTGTATCATCGGATATGTAAAGATAAAGATATAAACAAGTTTTATTAGCCCTTTTGTAAATTGTTTACAGGCAAGTCAAGGTACATTTAATACATATTTATACTAGTTAAACATATTAATTCTAATTACGTCTATATAAATATACATAATACAGTTAAATAAAATTTACAGTTATCACGTTTGCACTTCTCCTAAAAACAAAGATTCTAAAAGCTGCATTGACATGAATTCTTTTAATGTGTAGAAGGGATTGTTTTCAAAAATGTTCTTAAGTTTTAGTTTGAACAAACTATATTTTAAGGTGGTCAAGCTTTTTGGTAATTTATTATACATCAGTATTTTCGAATAACGACCTTGTTTCTGTACTTTAGCTAATTTGGTTTTTGGTACAACCCGAATTTCATTATGTTTTATAATTCGCTTTTCATTATTACGCAAACTGTAAGGTAAAACTTTTTCCTGTTTTTTCTGGAATATCGCTATCCTCATGAATTTCTAATAAACAATTATAGATGTAAAGAGAAACAACTGTCATAATTTTGTCTTTCTGAAAGTGCTCCCTTGCGGGGCTACGCTTTTTCAGCCCATTAATTGTTCTTATTGAACGTTTTTGACATTTGAGTACTCTTGTTATGTCTGTAGCATTACCCCAAACAGTAATGGAATATCTTATTATTGAATGTATATATGCATAGTACACGGATATTAGCGATTTCTTATCTAACAATGGTTAAAGTTTAAATAGAGCGTAATTACCGCTCGCCATTTTCTTGCAAATTTTATCAATATGTGCTTTGTGTTATCTATTGTGTATCCTAAAAATATATTTTTGTCTCTCAGACCAATATGTGTATCGTCAGCAAATAAACATAAATCCGCCTCCGTTGGCAGCACTTTACAAAGATCTATATATTATTTAATATATATTAAAAACAATATAGGGCCCAGGATAGATCCTTGCGTCGCCCCTATCGACACATTTCCCGCCTCAGAAGTTTGATAATTTACGGAGACAATTTGAGATCGGTTATTTAAATAACTTTTCATCATACTAAGTTCAACCCCATGAACCCATAAAACTGTAATTTTAATATTAATATGTCATGACGCAAACAATCAAAAGCCTTTGAAAGGTCACAAAATACGCTAGCACATTTATTTGAACTATCTAAGGAATCAAGAATGTAGTAGACTACCTTTCTTATTGCCATTTCAGTCGATCGACCATTTCTGAATCCGTAGTGTGCTATTGTAAATAAATAATTATTTTCGAAGTATTTAACAATTCTGGCTTTGATAATAGCTTCTAATATTTTTGATAGAGTTGGCAATATGCACAGTGGCCTGTAATTGCTAAGCTCTGTGACATCCCCTTTCTTAAAGAGCGGTATAACCCTACCCATCTTAAGTACATCTGGGAATATACCTTAAATTAAGCATGAGTTTACAACAGTATATACTAGTTCAAATAAATTATCGTTATTTATTACAATATTTCTTAACGTCCTTGTGCTCATATCGTAAATATCTAACGTAGGTTTTTGTTTCATGTTCAATACTATCTTTTTGGGCTCTTCGAGACATAATGTGTAATACGCAAAAGTTGTGATTGGCTTATCTATGGTGTCTAAGTAATTTAAGCAATTTTCTGCGTTATTATTTAAATTATTGGTCAGGTTTTGAGCAATATTCCGAAAAAAATCATTAAATAGAGTTGCAATTTGTTTAGGTTCTGTAACAATTTTTCCCGTTTCATCTTTTAAGTATTCGATATTATATAGTATTGACTTTGGTCGCTTATTTTGTCCTACCTGCTCAAGCCCGCTGTGGGATTCGAACCATGTACCTGATGCGCGGCAGTCCATAGCCAATGCCACTGAGCTATCACTGCTTCAAGACTGTTTCTTCACTGTTTCTCGCCGTCTAGCCGCAAGTCCAACTTTTGGCATAGATCCCAAAGTTTAGTTTAGTTGATGAACATGATGTTTGGTGGTCCTTTATTATGTAAGTCTATCGCTTTATATGGTTGCCATTTATCACTTCAGCTAATAAAGCTTGGTGAATTATTACAAAATCACAAATATACGATAGGTAAAATTCAAGTCATGTGCGTCAATTACTTGGTAAATTGTACGTTTTTACTGATTTCCTCTTTGTGAGTGTAAATTGTTTGTAGCACCGTTACGATGCCGTATTTTTTTTATTTAGATAAATACGACACATGTTCTATTACATTTACACAATATAGGAACAAAAAGAAATAGTAATACACTACAAATTACGTCCATCAACATTATTAATGAATTTTGAAATTCATAAACTGCTTACATAATTTTATAATATTATAATATTCAATGTCAAATATAAGATATTATAATCAATATGTTTTTACAATACCAATCATAAAAAAAATATTTGCTACAACATTTTGTCGTACCAATGCTGGCAAACAATCTCCCTTGTACCGTAAGGCAAAATCTTATAATTAACATTTTAATTCTATAGATATATTTCATAAGAGAGTGGGATGTTTTAAAAAGTCAGTGTTTGGGCTGCTGAAGGAAGTAGAACAGGATACGTTGATCATGTCATCATAGTTTCATTTCAGCTGAGACCGCTTTGTAATTCAAAAGTTCTTAATTATCTTTTCTATTTTTATTATCTTAGTGAAGCATATAATTAGCTACTTAACAAACACTTTGTAAAATATAAAATACTTTGTAGTCTTAATTCTCAGCACATGAATATGAAAATGTAAGCTTGTGGTCAACGTCGTTGGTATCGCAATTAGTTTTATCTTTAAACTTTTTTGTACATTTTTTATTGTGTGTACTGTTTGTTGATCCATGAAAATAAATTAAATAAAAATAAAAAAAACATTCAAAATGTTTATAAAAATAAAATTGATATTAACATAAATTATACAACGTATTGTGCTATAAGTTCTCGCTTCTTCAACAATATTAAAAGTACATACATTATTTTATCCGCAGGGTGCTCGATACATGTGGTCAAAAGACTACAGTTTCACCTGCGACCCTGTTGATTACACGAATAACCCTAGAGCAGTGCAGGTGAGTTGTATCTACGAGTGTTTACTTATGGGGCTGATCTCATGCATTATTTATCACCATCATCACTAGTATGCTGCACACGTTTGGAACCCTAGCCTTTCAATACGGGAGCTAAATACTAACTGATTCAAAATTAAGCTTAAGAACATTTTAATGGCAACACTGACTGTGGCCTTGTTTACATTGACTCCGTGTTTAAATGTTTAATTTTATTTTATTTACACATTTTTAAAGTTTATGTTATTATATAAATGCATATAAATTTGTGATTATCTAGTAGAAGTGTTATGAAAGTGATCAAACGTTACATCGGCTAGCATCTATCGAAAAATTATACGCCGTGATACAAGCAAGGATATGGTGAAACTATTACAATACCTGGATTTACTTTCCTATATTACATTGAGAACAGCTAAATAAACTTCGCTACGAGCGCCTCATACTGTGTCTTTCAATTTTTGAACGATACATTCAATATGTATAACTGTTATTTTTCAGGTTGCTATAGCCGGATGGTGGTACTTTTTCACAAAGGTCATTGAGTTTCTCGATACCATATTCTTCGTGCTGAGGAAAAAGAACAATCAAATATCTTTCCTTCATGTCTACCACCACTCGCTAATGGCATTCTGCATGTGGATTGGCGCAAAGTATTTCCCTGGTACGTAAATGTATAAAATAAAATGTATACATCTTGTTTCTTGTCTGGTGGAAGGTCATTTTTTGATTGCCCGCCTGGCTAGCTAACACCCTCAGGTATTTGTCGCCAAGCACCTAACGGTGTGTTTCAGCACCAGTCATTGAGAGCCAGTGAAATTACAGGCACATGAGACTTAACAACTATGTCTCAAGGTGACGGGCGCAGTGCAATTCGTGACTTGTGATAAATGCATCTGTTATAGGCAGAGGTTAGTCCGCTTAACATCAGGTGGGCCTCAAGCTTGTTCCGTAACAATAAAAAAATACGTTAAGGCATATTATAGCCAACAGTAGGTCAACAAGGCCTGATTAGATAAGTAGATACGCTAATGTACTAACGTTGTAATTTTTGCATAAAAGCCTACTAATTAATTTTAACATAGTTATGTTTGCAATAACGCATGCTATGCGGATACGATAGGTTTTTTTTTCAATACGATAGTTAAAGAACGATAGGAAAGATTTGAGTTATGACGTCATTGCTATGTTAGCTCAATTAGCATACCCCGGCTAAAGGGGTGGATGGACGCGGGTTCGTATCCCGCAAATGACTTAATTTTTTCCGATCGTATATTTGTAATTTTGTAAAGCCTACTAATTATGTTTACAAAACTAGTAGCTCTGTGAGCTGAAGGTCTATCAATGAAATTACAAAACTATGGACGACAGGTCAACTACAAAGCAGCGAAAAGAGTGTCCTAAGATATCATAAACAGACGTATATATGCATAGAAAATTATGATTCATAGCTCTCTATAAATAAAACCAACGTCTGAATTTGAATCGTAACGTGATTAGCATTTTTTTTTGCAGATAGTTAAGCCTTTGACCACAACCTCACCTGATGGTAAGTGATGATGTGGTCGAAGGCGTTAACAGGCTTAACCTTGAATACTGGCTCACAAGGACAACTGCCAGAACACACCGTTAGGTGCTTGACAACAGATTTTCTACTTGAGGGTGGGCGCTAGCCAGGCGGGCATTCGCAAAATGCCCTATCACCATGCAAATATTGTATTGCTTCTAAGCTGAAAGCGTGACTGTGTATGATTAAAAATAAGTTGATTTATGTTTAAAGAAGACAGAAGAATTAACTTTTTTGTTTGATCAGCCCAATATGGTAATTAGTTTTTGCAAAAAAGCTGTTAATTAGGATTAATTAATTATTAATCCTCCATTCTAGGTTAGCCTGAACAACACGTTCGACCACAATCACCATTATGTGAGATAATGTTCAAAGGTTAGCCTTTTCTACCAGGTATAAAAAAGAAACAATGGCCAAGCCTCTAGCCTTTACCAGGTATTCCTCTAAGATAATGAATAGATTCAGGCGTTACTTTGCGGAAATCCATATTCAATAATAACAAATATTTTTAAAATATATTACGAAAACATCAAATTAATATTTTAATAAAACACTTAAAAATATAAAAATATATCTAGTGACAATTCCGCCCAATTTTCCTGCTAAGCCGACGTGACGTCACAAACGCCACGCATCCAAACCGGAAGAACCTTCGACGCGTTTCGATTCTACACGAAGCATCCTCAGGAGGTCTTGACTCTTCGAGCGCACGATCGAGAATGAGCGGCCGGCGGCTCAGCACGCCTTTATATAGACTAGAGCTGAGTCAGCACGCCTTTGTCTAGGCTCGAGCGTGAGTCACTGCTCTTTGTTGCAGCCAACAATTGGTGACTAATACGTTTTTAAAGTGTCACTTTAAAAACGTATTAGTAACAAATATTATTTAAAAATATTTGTTATTATTGAATTAGGTATTCCTCTGTTTTAACGATTCCCACCCCGACTGTTGCAGAGACACAAGACGTTTTTAGATTGGTGTTTCAGATAGGCAAGTTTAATCAATACTGTAGTTTTGTAATTTCTCTAATTGCAGGTGGGCATGGTTCTCTTATGGCCACGTTGAACTCTTTTGTACATATCGTTATGTACACATACTACCTCATCGCAGGACTCGGTCCCAAATACCAGAAGTACATTTGGTGGAAAAAACACGTAACTGTTCTACAACTGGTCAGTATTTTTTGTTCTTTTTAAAAATCCACACTCAGGCTCACTTGGTAGGATTGTTCAAAACAATATTACAAATTAATTGTGAAAAAGTCCTTATCGTTCCGACACCTGGAAAACCAATTTACTCGGGGTCAAAGGTCACAAAAACGGGTTTTACACTATTTTAGGCAAACTGGTAAGGTTTTATACGAAAATAATTCCAGACAAAAAATTTTGTACAGAATTATCTATAAAAAATGTCTAAATACCTTTTTTTTTATTCCTGATAGGTTATCCTTTGACCACTATCTCACCTGATTGTAAGTGATGATGTGATCGAAGCTGTTGTTCAGGCTAACCTAGAAGTACTATACCTTTTTTTTTTATTCCTGATAGGTTATCCTTTGACCACTATCTCACCTGATTGTAAGTGATGATGTGATCGAAGCTGTTGTTCAGGATAACCTAGAAGTACTGACTCTCAAGGACAGCTGCCGGAACACACCGTTAGGTGTTTGGCGACAGATTTTCTACTTGAGGGTGGTAGCTAGCCAGGCGGGCATTCGCAAAATGCCCTACCACCATGCTATAACGACTGCCATCCTAAGACAACAACCGGGACCGACGGCTTAACGTGCCCTCCGAAGCACGAAAACGCTCAGTAGTAATGTCACTAGCGGTCACACATCCAACTCAAGACCGCGCGCGACGTTGCTTAACTTTGCTGATCAAGATACCTTTCTCCTAAGAGCCACCGTTTTAGAGATATAACGACCTATACCTATGCTGCCATTTTAAAGTCTATCCAGTTTCAACCCAAATGGCTTACACTGTGTATATCTAAGTACCAAACTGCTCAGAAATCAAGTTCTAGAAGAAGGCGTGAATGGATGCAAACATATAAATAAGCTCAGGACGAAATAGCAAGCGACAGATAACATTTGTCATTGGATCTGAGTGTTGGGCCACCGAGATGACAGATCAAAATCGATTAAATGCACCTGAGCTGAATACTTAGATGGATGTAAGTTAACGCTAAGTAATAGGATAAGGAATGAGTACCTACTTTAACAGAATTTTGTAATTTTTATTATGACATTGTGACGGAATATGCACGAGGCCCACAGTTTTTTTTAAGCCTGATAGGTTAGCCTTAGACTACTATCTCACCAGATGGTAAGTGATGATGTGGTCGAAGATGTTGTTCAGCTGCCGGACACACCGTTAGGCGTTTGGCGATAGATTTTCTACTTGAGGGTTGTAGCTAGCCAAGCGAGCATTCGCAAAGTGCCCTACCACCATGCTATAACGACTGCCATCCATAGACAACAACCGGGGGGTGACATTCTAGACCGGCACCCCATGGGGCTCGGCATAGGCATCCGGTGAGAAATCGGAGGACGCACGTTCGATTCCCACCCAGGACAATAATGTTGTCCTCCAATAATTTTGGAATTGATACTTGTTATTTTGATTGTTGTCACAGGTCCAGTTCGTGATAGTCTTCGTCCACAGCGTGATTCCTTTGTTCACTGACTGCTCGTACCCAAAGATACTAAATGTTGCAATGGCAATAAATGCACTACTATTCATAAATTTGTTCGGAAGATTTTTCTACGCGAGCTACATTAAGGGAAAAGATAGCCAAAGCAAAAATGGAACAGTCAAAAATGGCACAGCTAAAAATGGCACAGCTAAAAATGGAACAGCAACAAATGGACACGCCCACGTTATAGACAATGAAGATCCAATAAAAAACGGTGTTAAAAAAATTATTACGAACGGAAAACACAAAGATATCTAAATAAAATGTCAATTTTAGTAATAAGTTTAAGTAATATAATGTGTACATATCATACACGAAACATTTTATTATATTTTTTCTTCCTCTACTCACACTTAGTGCATTCGTCGTACATAATGAATAATACAGGGAAATAACCAGGAATCTAGTAAAAATTCGAGTATACTGGTTGACTGAATTTGAAAGACATTAATTGTTTTATTTTTATGCTTGATAGATTAGCCTTTGACCACTATCTCACCCGATAGTAAGTGATGATGTGGTCGAAGATGTTGTTCAGGCTAACCTAGAATTACTGGCTCTCAAGGACAGCTGCCGCAACACACCTTTAAGTGTTTGACGACAGATTTTCTACTTGAGGGTGGTAGCTAGCCAGGCGGGCATTCGCAAAATTCCCTACCACCATGCTATAACGACTGGCATCCTAAGACAACAACCGGGACCGACGGCTTAACGTGCCTCCGAAGCACGGAAGCGCTCAGTCGTAATGTCACTAGCGTTCACCCATCCAACTCCTGACCACGGCGGACGTTGCTTAACTGCTGCTGATCGGTTAAGAACGGCTAAGCAAACTTCGCTACGACACTTGTGATTTTTATATACATATTAAGAATCAATATAGTAATACAATATATGTATTGGTTCCTACTTATATACAGTTCATATATCACAAAACACCAATGGAAAACATGAGAAAGAAAGCCTTTTTATTTCATGTCTTCCTACCCATACACTGAGAAAAATCTTAAGTCAAAAGCGCCCTAATGACGGCCAATTTACATGGTATGAAGGCAAAAACCCGATCAAACGTAAATACGTATAAAAACGCCTTCCAACTAGAAGGCGTTAAACGAGGTCAGTGAAGGCGAATGTTTCTTTTCGTTTTCATTTAAGGTGTATTTTGTGGTCTTTCTTAAATATTGACTTTTCGATGAGGCTGATTAAGTCGTACGTTATAGTGATAATCACCGTATATAAACCGCCGTAAAAGTAAGGTATATTTTATGGTCAATACTGCAATTATTATCGTATAACAAGTTCAATTTTGAAAATACTTTACGGAAGGCGTTTTTTGACGGTTTTGTTTATTATAAAACATGGTACATTTTTATTGATTGGTGAAAATCATCTTAAGACTTGTGAATTCACCTTGCGTAGTTACAATTCAACGGTAAAAGGTCAAATTTGATTAAGCTCCAAAGTCGTTTTTCTCAGTGTAAATATGTAATTATCTTAATCATTTCTAAGATCGCTAAATCAATTGAATTTGGAGGATAGTGCGTGTTTTGTTAATTGCGAACTTGAAGAGTCCGAAATCAAAGCGGTAACTGTATGAGAGTTACCCTTCTTTATTTATTTATTATTATATGTTGCCGCAGGTCCATGGTTCGAATCCCGCCGCAGCTTGAGCTTCACCGCTTGGTAGAAGGACATTTTGCGAATGCCCGCCTGGCTAGCTACCAGCCACAAGTACAAAATCTGTCACCGAGCACCTAACGGTGTGTTCCGGCAGCAGTCCTTGAGAGCCAGTGAAATTACAGGCACATGACAACTATGTCTCAAGGTGACGGGGCCCGTGCAATTCGTGACTTGTGACGAAATGCATCTGTTATTGGCAGAGGTTAGTCCGCTTAACATCAGGAGGGCCTCGTGATTGATCCATCGTAAAAACATAAAAATAAATTTCAAAAGAGGAGGAGGTACTAAATTCGTCTAAATCTTCGCCTTCTTTAAAGCTGATGCTTACCGTGTGGTCCCATTTAAATTTTATCATAATCGGTCAAGCCGTTTTGAGTTACACTCCGATAATTGAAAAGTATTTTCCTATTTGATGACATTGACAGTGAATGATAATCGATCACGTAAGTAGCAAGGGTCATTAAAAAGGCAAAAAAATATTTTTGCCTACAAATGGAACCCACTTCAACACCCAAAAGTGTGAAATAACTTGTCGAAGTCGGTACCACACGCAAAATACTGTGATAATAGGTACTTTTGAACTATCATGGTACCGACTTCAACAATTTATTTCACACTTTTGGGTGTTGAAGTCGGTTCCATTTTTTGGTAGAAAATTTTATGTGTTTAAGTACGAAACAAACACGAGGCCCATCTGGTGTTAAGTGGTAACCTATGCCTAGAACAGATTCATTGTCACAGGTGACAAACTGCACTGCGTCTGTCACCCTGACACATACATTTGTTAAGTCATGTACCTGTAATTTCATCGGCATCCATACCTACTAACGGAAAAGGAACAAACTAATGCGAATATTATCGGTTGGAGGTAGTAATACTAGTAATGAACTTCCATTGAGTTATTTTTGTGTGTCAATTGTTATCAATATGTCAACAGCACGGTCCGAATTACGCATTCGTTACTCACGGTGCGGAAATCCATCATCCATATTTTGAATTAAATAGCGCGTTGTCAGCAGTGTCAACTTACTAGCGAATCGGACCTCTTTTAATTGCCTTCATATTCAAATAAAACAAAAACAATGAAAACTATGTAATGAGTAGTTTAAGACTTGCGTCACAAGTAGGGATCAGCCACCACGTGGTTAATAAAGATAAAGGAAGAGAAAGATATGTTTATTGTCTAAAAATTGGTTTCATTCCTTTGGCGAAATCAAATTGGTTTAATTCCGAAGTAGTGTTTTTTTAATAAAGCGCCATTTACACGCATTTTATTAGTGACTATTTTAGCGTACGTATTACTAAATGCGTTTAACTCAACCTAGTTTTGCTTATACGATGTATAGTTTTGAACGATATATGGTTTTAGTTCTGTTCACATATACATCGGTAATATTTGAAACGGGTTTAGTTTTGCAAGTAAAATTAAAACTTAGTCAAACACTTGAGCTCCGTTTTGATTAGTTCAGTTAAAAATAAAATCCGGCCTTTGTACGAATGTGTTAAATTTAATGCCGACCATATAACTATTACTTAACCCATAGTCCCACACAGTGATTTCAGCAAGAGCACCGTGACTCCAATACGAACCAGGCGACTGCATAATCCATGACGCAATAACCATGTGCGGCCATCTGTGATGGGCGCGCTCACGCCGATACGAAGCAGTGATGGCTCAGTGGCATTGGCGATGGACTGCCGCGCAGCAGGTCCATGGTTCGAATCCCGTTGCGGGCTTGAGCTTCACCGCATGGTGGTAGGGCATTTTGCGAATACCCGCATGGCTAGCGAGCACCTTCAAGTAGAAAATA
Source organism: Plagodis pulveraria (assembly GCA_963890685.1). NCBI lineage: Eukaryota > Metazoa > Arthropoda > Insecta > Lepidoptera > Geometridae > Plagodis > Plagodis pulveraria. Next base: position 21,039,808 of record OY982969.1, read on the forward strand.
TGTCGCCAAGCACCTAACTAACGGTGTGCTCCGGCAGCTGTCGCCAGTAATTCTAGGTTCGCCTGAACAACATCTTCTACCACATCATCATTTACAGTTACACATCAGGTGAGATAGTGGTCAACGGGTAACCTATCAGGCATAAAAAATAAATAAATATAGAGGTGAAGAATACCATAACAGTTTTACGCAGATTCATGAACCGACCGCTCGAACCTTATCCTATAATCGCTATATCCTGAAATTTGGAAAGACGCACAATAAAATCTTTGAAATAATATCAAATAGATAAGTTATTTCAATATTGTTATGTTTGCAATAACGCCTGTTCGGTTGATTACGTTACAAAATTACAAATTTATGCGAGAAAAAATTATATCAATCCCAATACGATGGTTTAAAAAACGAGAGGAAAGGAGTTATGAGTCATTGTCATATTAGCTCTAGCGGTCAGAGCATACCCCGGCTATAGGGGTGGATGGACGCGGGTTCGTATCCCACACATGACTTTTTTTTATTCCTGATAGGTTATCCTTTGACCACTATCTCACCTGATGGTAAGTGATGATGTGATCGAAGATGTTGTTCAGGCTAACCTAGAAGTACTGACTCTCAAGGATAGCTGCCGGAACACACCGTTAGGTGCTTGGCGACAGATTTTCTACTTGAGGTTGATAGCTAGCCAGGCGGGCATTCGCAAAATGCCCTACCACCATGCTATAATGACTACCATCCTAAGACAACAACCGGGACCGACGGCTTAACGTGCCCTCAGAAGCACGGAAACGCTCAGTAGTAATGTCACTAGCAGTCACCCATCCAACTCATGACCGCGGTGGACGTTCCTTAACTTTGTTGATTTTCTACTTGAGGGTGGTAGCTAGCCAGGCGGGCATTCGCAAAATGCCCTACCACCATGCTATAATGACTGCCGTCCTTAGACACTTAACGTGCCCTGCGAAGCAAGCGCTCAGTAGTAATGTCACTAGCGGTCACCCATCCAACTCATGACCGCGGGCGATGACTATAATGTTTTCTCAGGTAAAGTTGTAATTTTGTTATAGACAAGTTATACTCACTTGGGATTGTTATTGGTTCGGGCGTTGAGCACGTTGATAAGTTCTGTAACTCTCGCCGCGTCGAGTGTCGGCAGCGGCGGCTGGTGTATTCGCGACGAAGCGCCTTCTGGTGGACGGAGTATTCTTTGTTGGAATGGCTGCAAAACAATACACATTGTATAATTTTGAGTAGTAGCACAGCCTGGACACTCGACTCATTCTCTATACAAAAGCCGCGTTCTAACTACCTATTACACAGACACTACACAAATGTTGTTTTTGTACACGCGTAAATGTGTGCGTGAAGTCTAAGGTTGTCAACGTGTGATTAATTGTTGTAGTTACCTACCTAACAATCTTTTGATGCTCTTATTATGACTTATTAGATTTCGTAGGTTATGCGTACCTTACCTACCTTAAGAAACACAACAATCCAACTTCATGTACGACGTAGGAATTTACATTTTAAGTTCACATTTTATACAAGTAATGATAATAATAACAATCACAATAATAGGTAATTTATGTTCTTCTCGTACAATAAAAAAAACATTATTTACATCAAACAATCCTTTTCTCGTTTAGTTGATAAGCAACCGTAAACAGCACAAGAGTACATATAAGAGTACCATTCTCAACTTTTAAAATTCTCGTAAAATCGACACGCTTCGTCGTCACGTCATCGCGCGCGAGTTGCGCGTCCCGTACTCAAGTCAGCTCAGCGACAGCTCAGAATCGATGGCGGGGTGAGGAAGGCGCGTTTTGGTGGGGGGAGAGGAGTGTTCATTCTATACGATTATTATATGTTCTATGGTAGTAGTACATGTTTTATAATCGCCTGTTTATGTGTATAAACTAACAAGCTGAGCTTTGTGAGGGCTCGCGTTTATTTTACAACTTGATTCTAGTGGTGTCATCTAGTATTGAGTAGATTAACTAAGTATTGAGTTTAGTTCTGTTGCAGCGATTTTAGCTCTTTGGTTTTCTAATAGATGGCGTTAGTAGTACAATAACATTCTATGCGATGAATACAAAATTGTTGATGTTTCATTTTTAAATGGTTATAAAGTTGAATTTTTTGACATACAACACATCTTGATATGAAGTTAAATTACTATATTAAAGTACAAATCTACAGGCGTGATAGTATTTCAGTAAAAGGGGCCACAAAATGTACAAGTTGAGGGATAGTGAAATCTAGCTCGCTTCGCTCGTCATAATAAAATTAACCTTCATATTTCATCGGAAATTTACGATGTTTAGGAAGCGAGACTTTGCATTGCGATTGCCGTCTACCGGTCACAGTTTCAATACTTCTGGTACTTACAATTTCTTGTAGTAGAAGAAACCAATAGCTGACCAGGAATCGAACCCAGAACCGTTGTATAAATTCCGCGACAAAAAATATTAACAAAGCTGTTACGCTATCTGCTACAAGGATAATATTAAGAAGATATTTTGAGGCGCTCGTAGCGAAGTTTCCTTAGCTGTTCTTAGCCGATCAGCAAAGTTAAGCAACGTCCGCCGCGGTCATGAGTTGGATGGGTGACCGCTCGTGACATTACTACTGAGCGGTTCCGGGTTTCGGAGAGCACGTTAAGCCGTCGGTACCGGTTTTCGTCTTAGGACAGCAGTCGTTATAGCATGGTGGTAGGGCATTTTGCGAATGCCCGCCTGGCTATCTACCACACTCAAGTAGAAAATCGCCAAGCACCTAACGGTGTGTTCCAGCAGCTGTCCTTGAGAGCCAGTAAGTAATTCTAGTTTAGCCTGAACAATATCATCGACCACATCATCACTTACCATCAGGTGAGATAGTGGGCAAAGGCTAACCTATCAGGCATACAAAATACTGAGACGCTTCGCTCGACCTTCAGGCACGCTAACATGAAATAAAAACTTACCGATCAAAAACTAATATAAAAACCAAGTTGAATACGCTTTGACAAGCGCCAACGTGCTCTTTCAGGTCTAAGTCGTACTGAAACGTTAGGGCTCATCACCATTCACTCCTCAAATAACTGCAAGCTAATTTGCACCATACATAGTACGAATTAAAGTGTTGATTCAAATGGTTGAAGTTGAGTCGATATCGGGGTGCAGTAAGCGGCAATCTTTAGTAACAATATAGGTGTCCAAGCTCGATACTGATACATATCAATAATTTAGTCAGCTGTTTATACAGCATATATACACCATTCTATTCTAAATACTTGGCTTACGCATTTGGCAGCACTAAATTAATTCCACAATCATCATACAATTTTACCTAAAAATGGAAACTACTTAAACACTCAAATATGAGGAATAACTTGTTGAAGTCGATACCGTGATAGTTCAAAAGTACCTATTATCACGGTATTGTGCGCATGGTATCGACTTCGACAAGTTATTTCACACTTTTGCAGTCGGTTCCAATATTAAGAAAAAATAACGCATTTTTAGTGACCCTTTTATTACGGGACGGATTCTCATTTACTGTCAATGACAAGATAGGAAAACACTTTTCAGTTATAGGACTGTAACTCAAAAACGGCTGGACCGATTTTGATGAAATTTAAATGGGAACGCACTGGAAGCATCAGCTTTCAAATAAAAAAAGAATCACCACAATCGTTTCACCTTTCAAAAGTTCTGAGGTAACAAATATAAAAAACACTCGAATTGAGTAACTCCTCCTTTTTTTGAAGTCGGTCAATATATGTAACAGCAATAAATATCAAGTGTCTTTTTCAGAAAGACACTGACTATCTTAACTTATTAGGAACCGGCTAGGACCCGCGTTCTCTCGCCCGTTCTCGTCGCTTCGCGCAATCGTGACTCCCAGACGAAGGACTTCAAAACAGTCCGAACCTGGTCGGAATCTTACCGGTAAATATAACGCGGGTCCTAGCCGGTTCCTAATAAGTTAATACGGATAAAACTCGCGATAGGTTTCAAAGTGAACTTTGACTATCTCATCAAAACTGAGGTCATTTTCTTTTCATCAAAAAGTAACATATGTTTGTCGGAGATGTTATGACGCATAAACAACAGCCCTCTACAACCACAAGCGATGTATTATATACAAACCCAAACATAAAGCCTCACCGACTTACCAACACATTGCTATTTTTTTAATGAAATTCTAGTAGTTTCACACATATTTAAATACTAGCTACACCTGCGACTTCGTTCGCGATTGCCGTACCTGCAGACTAATTATTTACATTTGAGCACTGTTTATCTCATATAAAGCAACGCTGTAGTTTCGGTGCAGTGCTCTTAGTAAAACATAACTCAGAAAAGAGTTAACTTTAGGTTTGAAAACTCCCGGGTTGTATTTTCCAAAAGACAGTAGTTAAGTAACTCAGAGAGTTCCTTCGCGGTTCGCAAAATAAATCTTGAAGCAAAGTGCTTCGTGCGTTTCTTTGTAATTTCAATTTTAAAACGGAGTCTTTTCGCTGTACTTCCCCTTGTTTGGCGGTAGAACGAAAATATATTAGATTGTGCACTTCCATTGCGCAGTCTACGAAATGTATCCGGCAAAGGATAGATAGTCAAAAAACCTGACTGTGGCAAATGTTCCAGATTTTAGAGGTTTATCTTAGCAAGCTTGCAAAACTAAATAAGGGTGCCGGGCTGCCCGTGGGGGTCGGAGTCTTCTTTTAAAGCAGTGATGGCTCAGTGGCATTGGCTATGGACTGCCGCGCATCAGGTCCATTGTTCGAATCCCACCGCGGGCTTGAGCTTCACCGCACGGTGGAAGTGCATTTTGCGAATGCCCGCCTGGCTAGCGGACCACCCTCCGCACCACCCTCAAGTAGAAAATCTGTCGCCAAGCACCTAACGGTGTGTTCCGGCAGCATTCCTTGAGAGCCAGTGAAATTACAGGCACATGAGACTTAACAACTATATCACAAGGTGACGGGCGCAGTGCAATTCGTGACTTGTGACGAAATGCATCTGTTATAGGCAGAGGTTAGTCCGCTTAACATCAGATGGGCCTCGTGCTTGATCCATCACAATCAAATAAAAAAAAAAAACTCCGTAACAGACTAACAATTGTCATCCTAAGACAACGACCGGGACCGAGGGCTTAAAGTGCGCTTCGAAGCAAATGCACGCAAGTAAATGCCACTACCGGTCACCCATCCAAGTGCTGACCGCGGCGAACATTACTTAACCTCGTTGGTCGGTTAAGAACGACTATGCTAGCTCCATGGGCGCGCGAAATTTTGGTATGATGTAACTACTGATCACAACTAGGGGTTTATTCATCTTATCATGGTATAGAGTAAGTTAGAGCAATGTGTGAGTAAGTAGGACAAGCTGTAAGCGCACACATAGAGAAATGGATTCGTCATAGTACCTCAGTGCTGAGTACCTGTGGGTTTGGGTTCTCGTTGAGATGCAGCTGCATGGCTAGCTCCTGGATGTGCTGCAGCTCTAGCTCCGGATTCAGGGACTCCAGGCGCTGCTGTTCCGGGAGGTTCCTGGAACACAGTGGATTTTTGAAGCAATGATGGCCGAGCTATGGACTGCCGCGCCGCCGGTGCATGGTTTGATCCCCACCGCCGGCTTGAGCTTTACCGCACGGTGGGAGGGGATTATTCGAATGGACGCCTGACTAGCTACCACCCTCAAGTAGAAAATCTGTCACCAAGCACCTAACAGTGTGTTCCCGTAGTATTCCTTGAGAGCCGGTAAAAGTACAGGTACATGTGTCTTAACAACTTTATGTCTCTAAGTGACGGGCGCAGTGTAGTTCGTCACTTGTGACAAAATGCATCTGTTATAGGCAGAGGTTGCTGCATAACATCGGGTGGGCCTCGTGCTTATTCCGTCATGATGACATAAAAACAAAGAAATAAAAAAAATTAAAAATTACATTGAGAGGAAAAGTAGTAATGTGCGGGATTCGAAACCACGCCATCCACCCCTATAGCCGGGATATGCTCTCTCTTTCTTTCCGGTAAATAGAACGCGGGTCATAGCCGGTCCTTTATTTAAAATGGGGTATGTTCTGACCGCTAAGCAATGACTATGACTCATAACTCTAATTTGTGATCTCGTACTTAACCATGGTATAGGGACGGAGCCCCTGATTTTTGATGATAGCGCCATAAAGCGCTGGACAGTCGTTCAGAGCAAATTATGGATAACACCGCGGTCATGAGCTAGGGCATTCTGGAAATGCCCGCCTGGCTAGCTACAACCCTGAAATAGAAAATCTGTTACCAGCACGTGGTGTGTTACAGCAGCTGTTGTTGATAAATTTTTGCTTTGGTTACGTGTCTAACGCCTAAGCTCCTTGGCAATACTGTTAATATTGTGAAGCCCTGGTGTGCGCCTAATGTTCTACAAAACTACCCACTTCGACGTAAGTGGTGGCGTACTGCCTATCGCATATACCCCCTAATCTAACTACTAAACTACTTCACCGTTGTATATTCGTAAAGATGTAGGCAGAGGTGTGTTGGCTATATGTTTTACGTCCAATATAATGGGGGTCAACTCTTGTAAAGGTGGGCGAGCTTATAACATAGCACCTATCTATCAAGCACAATGGCATATTCCATACATAGAGTATGAGCTGAACCAGGAGCCTCGAGATTGGCACTGTGACCCTCAGGTCACGAGGCAGACAAAAATATGCAGACAGACAGAAATCATATAAAAATCTGTTATGCCTCAAAATAATTATTGTACGCATTAAGGCTTTTTAAAAGTATCAGAGATTTATCTATTTAGAGTGCTTTTAATATTCGTCCATCCACTCCTTTAGTCGGGGTATGCTCTAACCATCCCAATACGATGGTTAAAGAACAATAGGAAAAATTTGAGTTATAACGTCATTGTCATGTTAGCTCAATTGGTTAGAGCATACCCCGGCTAACGGGGTGAATGGTCGCGGGTTCGAATCCCGCACATAACTTAAATTTTTCCTCTCGTAATTTGTAATTTTCTAATATTTAGAGAAAGTTAGCATCCTGTGTCTAAAATCATAAAGTCTTTCTTTGCCTTCAGTCTTGCAAACCAAGAAAGATCAATTTGTGATAGGTTCGGACCTATGTTTCTCCAATTAGTGTCAAGTAACCTAACTGTGAACAGACACTGTGCCAATCTTTTAGACCCAAGAAAGCTCGGCTTGTGAAATGTTAGAACCTATGTGGAATGTCTTGTTAGTGTGTACTATTGTAACAATACAAGCTGCAATACCTCGTCTTAGATATCTTTGGGCCTCTAAAGGGACCCTCTCTGCTATCTGACAACAAGCCGTTCAAGAACATTAGTGTCAAGTAGTGGGTTTCCTACTGGACAGATCACTCACCTGGTCCATTCACCTACAGTCTGTTTTTTCTTACCTGTCTTAAAATGTAAACAAACATACCTCTGTTAGAAAATCAGAAGTTTCCGTCATAATCACTTATATTTGGCCATTCACAACTGACTAGACCTAATAAAAGAAACATCACGCTTCGAATAGCATACAAATATTATTTAAATTTATTGTTTTTTCCGAAATATAAATCAAATAACGTAAATATCACAAAACATGTTTACATTATTGACAGTGCTTTGACGTTTAGTAATCTACATTACATTGTCTATGGATTTTAGTGATGGGAAGATAGGTATCAAAATAAATGAACAATTAAAGTGAACAATTGAACATGCTTCGTTCATCTCATTATACTAACTAGTTGTATCAGTTAAAATGAAAGTTTGTTAAAAGAAGTAGATTAGTATTATTTAGTTTATTTTTTAGGGTTCCGTACTAAACGAGATCCTATTAGAACGGCTTGACTGTCCTTCAGTCCATCCGACCTTTAAAGGACTGTAATTATTTTTGGAACTGTAATAGGTAGCCCGTTGAAATTTTCACAGAAAATGGGTTAAAATAGTGGATTGCTTAACGAATAAAAATAATAACAATAAGTTTAAAATATGGGGGTTGCCATAAAAGAAACCGGTTTAATTTAAATATTTTAATTTTTGCTCTATTGCAAGTCGTTTATCTATATACATTTATAAAGTTTTCGTCCAAATAAATCGAATATCGTATGAAAGTATACAAGTAGTTCGCTAGGACAATGAGTCGACTATATCCCATATACGATATTAAAACGAACTTTTGCAAAATAAATATCAAACAAACGAAACGTTGGCACCCTTTAAAATGTATCGGATGTACAGAACCAAAAGGAAGGAATTTATAAATAAAATTTTATCAAAATGTGTTCATCCGTTTTGGACGTAAGCAAAACAAAGTAATAAGCACACATAAACACACCCATACGAATAATAAACTCGTTATATATATTTTTTAAAATTATACAGTCGTATTTTAAACTAGTTACAAATTATTGGCGTTGCTAACAATTACACATTATACAAATAAAAGTGGTAATTCAAATTCTCTAGCTTAAGGTATATAAGTTTTTTCAAAAGTTTACATTTGTAAGTTGTATTTTCATTGAGAAAAAGTTGTTTGATTCTTCGTTTAAAAAGAATAATCAACCATATTTTGTCTATGGGTAAATGCAAGTCCATTGGCTTGGCTCATGATACTTAAAATGGCAACACTTGGCCAGAATAATCCAAATATAGCTGGTTTATACTTATAATAATGGTATTTGTAGCTATATTAAATGGGGTTCAGTGAACCACCTGCATACTGCCGTTGTGGCATCGTTTGTGTGTAAAAGATGATAAAAAGCTTTCCGAATTGACAAATGACAAGAATGTTAATATTATAGTAGCGCCGCGCCATATAGCCAACTAAATTTTTCTTTTTAAACAATTCGGTCAATTTCATATTAATATAGTTCAGTTCGGTCTGTCGTTCATTCGATGGGTCCCCATTACTAATCTTGTCATTGGATAACGAACCGCCATATTTGTTTACATAATAGGACAGGTAAGAAAAAACAGACTGTAGATACGCTATGCGAGAAGCTAGGACGAGCTTGTTTTGCTCTGCGCCGGGTAGCTCGCGTCTTGTCGCACCAAGCGGTACGCGATTGTTACTACGCCACCGTGCATTCCCTGTTAGCCTATGGTGTTGATCTATGGGGTCACTCCTCAGATTGGCACCGTGCATTTGTCATGCAGAAGCGAGCTGTGTGCGTGGTTGCGAGAGTTGCGCCAAATACACCATCTAAGGCAATTTTTAAGGACCTGAAGATAATGACGTTGCCAGCTCTGTATATTTACGATGTTGGTGTATATGTATACAAAAACATATCCACCTACAAACGAAACTATGATGATCATAACATAAATACGAGGCGCGCACACAACCTTATAATACCTCGTCATACGCTCACTAAATCGAGCAAATCTACTAGGATTTTTGGGGTTAAAGTGTACAATGTCCTCCCTGAACCTATACGCAATGCGAAAACGCTATCAGTTTTTAAAATTAAATTTAAAACTTTCCTCGCTGACCTGGCACCATACACAGTCGAGGAATTCATTCCAAAAATATCGTAATTGACATGATAGGTATGTAATACGTATATTATTTAATGTACTGTTGATTGAATTAACTATTATTAATTTATTTCATGATTTATATTTTCATTAGTTACTATTTTTCAGTTTGACTATTATATAAATTTTAATAATTTGTTCTTAAATTGATGTCTATTATAATTATTATATTCATTTCTCTATTTTTATAATGTTTTGTACATTAATCGATTGTAATTATTGTTAGGAAACTACATAATTATTAATATTATTATGCACATTAGTATGCATACAACAGTAAGTATTATCATATAAATATTTTTATATATGTATATTGTGAATTAACTTGTAATTCCATTATTACCAATATATATTATCATTATCATTATTATAACCTAACTGTGTATAAACATTGTGCCAATCCTCTACACCCAAGAAAGCTCGGTTTGTGGAATATTAGAACCTATGTGGAATGTCTTGTTAGTGTGTACTATTGTAACAATACTAACTGAACTAGCTCGTCCCAGATGTCTGTAGCTCTCCAAGGAGGCCCTCTCTCCGCGACCAGGCCGTTGAAGAACATGGAGTCCAGCAGACGCACTGTGAATGGACACTGCGCCAGTCCTCGAGACCCGAGGAAGCCCAGTTTGTGGAATGTTAAGACCGGTGTGGGATGTATCCGGATTATTGTTAGACAATGCCTGAAATGGTAGATTTTTTATTAACGATGATAAAACGCGGTTTTATTTTTCTAATTATCATATTTTAAGGATCTATGACAATCAGTGTGGCAGTACAATGTAGAATATTTAATGCTAAAATTTGTAATTGACGTTCTTTAGAGCGTCGTAGATGCCTAAATTGAATTACTGATTTTGACTTTTGAATCGAAATAAGTAGATCAAAATGCTGGCACCTATTTGGCTCAAAGAATAAGCATTGCAATTCAACGGGGCAATGCTGCCAGCATGCTGGGCACGCTGCCAACTGATAGTGGGCTAGAGCATTTGGACTCCCTATGAGTCCAAATGCTTTTACTGTAGTAGCTGTAGTATTGTAGTAGCTGTAGTGTTGTATATAGTTTGTAGTATTTGTTTAATGAAGGCATACCGCCATTAAAAAGAAAAAATAAGTAGATAGCATTAATTTTTAATTTTATTGCATGTTGAATAATACTTACATCTTTATAACAAAGTATCATCAAGAATTATATTTTGTGGTGATACCTTGTTTTAAAAGGCAAGTGTTTCAGAAAAACAAACCAATAGTAAAAACCTGGCTAAAGATAAAAAATTACATAAATTGATAAAATTAATTTCAACGTAATATTAACATTATACCAATCGAGAACTTTCTAGAGATATATAGTTCTTTAGACGAAGTAATTTCAAACTAACGTAGGCAAATTACAAATTTACGAGATAAACAATAGTCATGTGCGGGATTCGAAGTACGTCCATCCACCCCTTTAGCAAGTTTAAAACCAATTGCAATATCGGTCTTGTGTGTTGTACAACGCAAGTTGAACTACAGGTGTCGCTGCATCCCGATACGATGGTTGAAGAAATGAGAGCAAATATTAGAGTTATGAGTCATAGTGTTATATTAGCGCAATTGGTTAGAGCATACCCCGGCTAAAGGAGTGGATGGACACGGGTTCGAATCCCGTATATGACTATATATTTTCTCTCGTAAATTTGTAATTTTGTAATGTAATTCGCCATGCAGGAGTTATTGCAAGCATAACAATATTGAAAATATCGTAGGCAAAGCTAGGTAATTAAATCCCAGTTTACACATACCTGTATCCCTGTAGAAGCTTTGCCAGAGTTCTCATAAACACAGCTCTGATCTCCTTATCTAACATATGAGGGGGCGATGAAGACGGTGGTGGAGGGGCGAAGGCCGAGTCCGCAGAACGCAGTTCGGGCTGCAGCACCAGCGCCAGCGAGTCCTGCAGGGAAGACAGCAGCTTGCCTTCCGGCCGGGGGATGTTCACTCCGGGGGGAATGTGGAGCGAGCCCACGTCCAAGTCTGCCACTATCACGTCTAGCTGGAATCAAAGGGAGATTTTATGTGAAAACAGCAGCTCACAATAATTCTGGGCTACAAGTTGTTCAAGATTAACTTTTATAATACAAATCTATCATTGCACTGCCACAATATATATATTTATAAATACATTTTTACGCCTAACAGGTTAACCTTTTGAACATTATCTCACCTGATGGTAAGTGATGATGCGGTCGAAGATTTTATTCAGGCAAACCTAGAATTACTGGCTCTCAAGGACAGCTGCCGGAACACACCGTTAGTTGCTTGGCGACAGATTTTCTATTTGAGGGTGGTAGCTAGCCACCATATAATATAATATCATTTATGAGATAGAATGGACAACAATATAGATAACGGTGACTTAACCAACACGTTTATATATAAGAGAGTAACGGAATGAAATAGTGACGGAAGGCGAAACGGTCGTTCAACTTGCTCATTCAAAATGTGCAAATTACCCAATAAGCCTGCAGGCAGCAGATGTGTATATTTGTGCGTAATAGAGTGGAATAATAACCTAAGCATTTTTCAGATGTTATTTGTTTAACAAAGATCTTTAGAACGGTCTTCACATAAGATAGATAGTTAGAAGACCATTCAAGTTCAAGTTGGAGACAATTCCAAAGTCAAAAAGTCGTTAAAGTTAATTTCAGCATAAAATTTTCACTAAAGCAGCATAAAAATAATTATGCATTAAATTTTAATCACTGTATTTTACAGTTGCTTAACTTAACTCGGATAATAGAAACGTACCCCAGATCTGAAAGCAGAAGAAGGAACAGTAGTCGGAAAAAAAAAAAAAATATATATATGCAATTGTATTAAATAAGAGATAGCTGTCGAAACAAACTCGAAATGTAATAAACGTCTTATATAGTTTTTTAGACTTGTTTATAAGGACTTTAATTAAGCAAATTCTAATTATATATATGTTAGTAAGAAAGGGACTGAATCCCACGACACAGGGTCACCCTAGTGTGGGATTCAGGGATACTTGTTGACACAATACATGTTAATTGTACCTAGCTATACTTAAATTAGTTATCCTCATAAATAATATGTAACTGTAGCCTAAGTTTTCATATCAATAAAGACATTATTATTATTATTATCTGACTAACTTAATAACATAGGCTGGCTTACCATCCATCCGTAGCGATGCGAGTTGTTTAAGCCTAGATACTATTTACTAACTGACCGACTTTTAGCTTTGCGCTCGTCGCCAACGGAATAAAGCGCTGCGGCGTTATTTCATAAACCACCCTCGAGTAGAAAATGTGTCGCCAAGCACCTAACGATGTGTTCCGGCAGCTGTCCTTGAGAACCGGTAATTCTAGGTTAGCTTAAACAACATCTTCGACCACATCATCACATACCATCACGTGAGATAGTTTTTTTTTTATGTTATTTGACGGAGCAAGCTCGAGGCCCACCTGATGTCAAGCGGACTAACCTCTGCCTATAACAGATGCATTTTGTCACAAGTCACGAATTGCACTGCGCCCGTCATCTTGAGACATAGTGCTAAGTCTCATGTGCCAGTAATTTCACTGGCTCTCAAGGACTGCTGCCGGAAAACACCGTTAGGTGCTTGGCGACAGATTTTCTACTTGAGGGTGGTAGCTAGCCAGGCGGGCATTCGCAAAATGCCCTACCACCATGCAACTATTTATGTGCAAAGATAATTCGTTCGCTATCACTGACCAGTTCTGAAACTTCTTCTTTAAGGCTGGAATGGACGCCGATGAGGAAAGGCGTCGGTGTGGCCAGCACCTCGGCCAGCCCCGCCGGCAGCAGCGGGATGTAGACGTGCGCGTACCGGAAGGGGAACATGAGCGCTGCGAGCGCGCGACACGCGGCCGCGAGCCGCGCCGCCGCTAACGACACCAGCAGGATTTTGTGCTCACTCATCACTGCGCACCACAGGGTCACCGAGTTGTGAATACCTGGAAACAGATATAAAATATTCTTTGAAGCGCTCGTTGCGAAGTTTGCTTAGCTGTTCTTAAGAGGCCTTTTACATTTTGCAGCCCTCTAACTCGCACTTTTAAAGATAATTTCAAATAGCAACAATATGGTTTATATTTTTTTAAATGTGGTCAATCATTATTTCGCTGCATGCAACTATAGATGTTTTCAACATATGAAGGTATAAAAGGAGGGTAACAAACATTAACAAAAACAGACGAATTGAGTACCTCCTAATATAATGAAAAAATCTTAAGATCGATCTCAACTTTGAGATGCGCTTATCAATAAGGGCCTATATATATATGCAAAACTAATTTATTTTTAACTAAAATGGTGCAGATAAACTTCATTTTATAACATTTAATCTTTTTCAATGCATTCTCCTAAAATCATACACAGATGATATTGTTTTTTTTTCGAAGCCCATTACGGACAATTTCTTACACAATTCCCGAAAACATTACCCATTCTGGAGATCAAATTTCGAAACGAAGTCCATCTATACAACCATTCTAGTTAGAGCATAAGGCTGCAGATGAGAACTGAAGGTACCAATAAGTACTTACCCAGTAGCCTGAGCAGCATGTGAACAGCAGAGTGCGTGAGCGGCAGCGGCGGCGCGGCGGGCGGTTGCAGCGCCTGCCGGTCTCCAGCGCCGATGCTGAACCTAACGCATGGTCCGCCCGCAGGCGGCACCACCACGCCGCCCACCAGGTTGCCCACCAGCGTCTCCAGCGGCACGCCCAGGTTCTCCACCCACACCGTATAGATTATACCCAGGCAGTTCTGCAACGTTACACACCGATTTTCTAAGGTCAAGTCATCTAGCATCATGCAAATATAGTATACAACTAAATCAGTTAATAGTCTGGAACTGTTCCCGGTAAATGGCAATAGGCTCATCCCTTATTACATCGGAACAAATTGATTCTAGCGAAACGAGGCTATTCAGACACCTGTACATATATCACATCGGGGAACACACGCGTCGAAATTTGTTTTTGATTATATTATATCACAGTTAATGTCGGTTACGCAAGAAAAAACGCTTGAATCATAATGACACCCGTACATCTTTAGAGAGATGATGATGTCTGATCGATGTCTTCCCCTTGAACCTTGATCTATAACAAACTTTACTATCTTAAATATTACTCGATACTTGTATAATCAAATTGCCTAATGTTTTAACATCCAAGTAACCATATTTTAAATAAAAATTGTTTTAAAAATCAGCAAGCAACAAACGATGCATAAAATTCCTTTATGACGTGGTTGTGACACATTTTTATATGGTGTGTTTCATTTATTATAAATTCTTATTTCTTGACCACATAGTGAAGAGGACCAGAAGGATAACTCCGCAAAGCCATTACATTAAATTCGACTCAAGCAACGAAGCAATAAAGTGCACTTCAGCTCGCAAAGCACGGAGTACCCAATATTTATATTCAACTACAAGGCGTCTCTCTTTCTATCATCGTAGCTCTGATCTCTTCTGATGTGGCACTCACTGTAGTACGTATATTCATCTTAAAATTGTAATAATTGTCAAAACATTAACGTGAGCAGAAAGAATGAGACTTACTCTGAAGGTATCGATGTAGTCCTGCCTGGAGACGATAACGAGACACTTTGGCGCGTACATGATGCTGTGGTGGGTGATGTTCGGGACAGGCCTTGTGGACTCCAGGGACTCCTCGTCCTGGAAAAGACGATAATCATACAATCAGTATTATATATTTAATTAATATTTCAATTATAATATAACAACTAAAAATCTACACAAGTTCAATTCAAATTAACTCTTATCTGTATTCCCCGAAGTTTTAATTGGAGCAGCAGCTAGAGACAATGTCAATATCTGACCGCGACGTCGGGGTCCATAGTTCAAATCTCTCTGCGGGCTTGAGTTTCTCCGCACGATAGAAGTGCGAATGCCCGCCTTGCTAGCTACCACCAAGTAAGAACATTTATCGCCAAGCACCTAACGGTATATTACGGCAGCTGTTCGAGCTGTTTAGCCAGTAGTTCTAGGCTAAGCCTGTTGATACCTTCGAGATTGGGTTCAAAGCCTAACCTCCTATCAGAAACAAAAATGAAGTTCTGAATGTAATAAATTAAATTACGACAACCTTTCTTTTAGTTTAAACAAAATTCATAATGTCATAGTCCAATTACTAATAAATATGTAAATAAATTAAAGACAAGCTCAAAAACATCAGAACGCAACCCTTACTGTGGCAGGCGTCTTTTAAAAAAAGTGCCGTGCCGCGCAACAACATTACTTTAACTGTAACTACGCGACCAATGGGGATGCGATAATTTCGAAGCGTCAATTAACTAATCCAATTAGAAACTTGGAAGATTGTGCGTTTTTGTTAATTGTGAACTTGATGAGTCTGAATTCAAAGATTTAACTGTATAAGAGTAACACTTCTTTATATATGTATTCGTAGATACATTAATACTATAAATTGGAAAGATTTGTATTTTTGTATTCAACGAATAAACTTAAAAAGTACTGGACCAATTTGGATGAAATTTGATATGAAAATTGTTTGAGACCCGGGAAAGGACATTGGATAGTCTTTATCCAACTGCGCAAAAACAGGTTAATGGCTTTGCGCGATAACCGACATATGCGCGGGCGGAGCCACGGCCGGAATGCTATAGCTATAGCTATGGCAGGAATTTATTGAAATTAAATGTTGAAAACAAATGTTTATATAAGTATACATGATTTTAAAATAAATGTTTATATATTGATTTAAACATTTATTTTGGTCTCCTTGGTAGGTCGTATAACTATAGTACTTTATTACGATAATTTGCTGATTTGAAGATTTGGAGAATAATTATTACGTTATGTAACATTTTTTTTTTTGTAGGGTTTAGGGGTTAATTTATAGAAAATAGAAGTGCATTGGCGTTCAAGCTATTTTTTTTTTTAATAATACCTGCAGTGTAGTACTCTGTAATAAAGTAAAATGTTCACCAAACCCATTTAAATTTTAAGGTTCCCGCCAGACGTGGATACCACCTTAAAGACTTTTATTGGATTGATTACGTTAAAAACTGCGTGTCTACAAAGAGCGTCAGATTCACAAATAGTGCAGAAGCCGAAAATTCAATCCAGTATTCGTCCTACATTTGAAAGAAAAATTGGGAACAGGCCGATCCTCCTGTAGATTCGATTAGATTGGCTTTTGTGTTACTATGTTAACAATTGAACCAATATCGTGAAAATAGAATAGGACGGTATATTGGGTTACAGATTGACGCAAGTCGTGTGGATGGAATGGTGTTTTGATGGCACTTGAAATCCTTATCTATATGATAACTCGTCTACCACTTAGGTTTATAGGCCAAGTGTACCTACATGTAATGGGTTTATTTTATTTGATAAAGCTTCAACCTTCTTTGTAGTTTAGGTGACGAATCGTGAAGCTCTTTTTTATGTTTTTGGTACGGGACTAGCTCGAGGCCTACCTGATGCTAAGCGGACTAACCTCTGCCTATAACAGATGCATTTCATCACAAGTCACGAATTGCACTGCGTATCTGACATAGTTGTTAAGTCTCATGTGCCTGTAATTTCACTGGCTCTCAAGGACAGCCGGAACACACCTTTAAGAGCTTGGCGGCAGATTTTCTACTTGAGGGTGGTCGCTAGCAAGGCGGGCAATTGTAAAATGCCCTTCCACCATGCGGTGAAGCTCATATATCCTATGCCGCTGGGCCATCACTGCTTCATAAATAATACTCTACTCTATTCTCTCAAATTCAATAGGCAGATAATATGTGCCTCGAGAAGGAAAAAATACCTAATTTTCCTCCTAATTTTATACCGTCTCAAAAAGTGTGTTTTTCAAATTTCAAGAATATTCTCATGAAGATTTATTGTTATGAACCGTAGAATTATTCTTGTTTTGAAGCGCTCGTAGCGAGGTTTAGTTAGCTGTTCTTAACCGATCACCAAAGTTAAGCAACGTCGCGCGCGGTCATGAGTTTGATGGGTGACCGCTAGTGACATTACTACTGAGCGTTTCCGTGCTTCGGAGGGCGCGTTAAGCCGTTGGTCCCGGTTGTCATCTTAGGATGGCAGTCGTTATAGCATGGTGGTAGGGCATTTTGCGAATGCCCGCCTGGCTAGCTACCACCCTCAAGTAGAAAATCTGTCGCCAAGCACCTAACGGTGTGTTCCGGCAGCTGTCCTTGAGAGCCAGTACTTCTAGGTTAGCCTGAACAACATCTTCGACCACATCATCATTTACCATCAGGTGAGATAGTGGTCAAAGGCTAACCTATCAGGCATAAAAAAAAACGAAATGTAAACTCATCTCGTGTAAAATGCCTATGGGCAGCGGATCCGTAAACGACAGGCAGTCGACGACGGCAGCACGGATGGATATTAAACACAAAATTGCCGCGTTATTAAAGTAGAAAATGAGAAATTTTTATGACTCCCGTCGGTGTTGCCAGCTTGAGATTTTTTACTCAACATTTGGTGAATTGAATAGGTTTTGCAACCAAATTATTTTTTTTTAATATTGTTATGTTTGCAATAACGCCTGCTATGCGGAATACATTACAAAAATGCATGCATCCCGCACATGACTAAATTTTTCCTATCGTATATATTTGTGTTTTTGTAACCAAAGTTTTAGTATTATATGGTATTTAAACAACTTTCAACGGTTACAAAACATATCGCGTAATATTATCATAATTTTTACCCCGTGACCACGAGCACTGTAAAGTGTGTCAAACTTCGGGATAAAAATAATGATTAATATTCAAGATTCTTATTAATTACGATGTGTAATAATCGCGAAACCCTAAGACAACTATAATACAATATATTGTAGTGTCGCGCAATTTTTTCTGTTAGAGTAAACATACTATAACGACCCCACAAAACGTGGGATAATGGTATGATGCTAATGATTTTCCAATTTTGTTGATATCACATACAAACTTAGTGGTGTCAGGCAGGACATTCACAAAACAGCTGCATAAATATGAAGTGTTTTATGCAACAACACCGGCCGCGTGTCGCGGTTTCACCCGCGTAGATAATGATGAAAAGTGATGATCATGATGATAAAGAGTATCCAAGACTAACTTTTTTTTGCCGGCTGTATGTTTTTATAATACGAACTATATAATTATAGAATACTACAGCTATTACAATAAAAACATTTAGACAACCTATAAGGCATTGCAAACTCACAGGCAGTCCAAATGCCCACGAGCAGTTGGCAGTGTGCCCAGCATGCTGACAGCATTGCCCCGTTGAATTTCAATGCTTATTCTTTGAGCGACATAGGTGCCAGCATTTTGATCATGTGTCTTAAACTATCCAGAACTTAAATTAATATCTATATTCTAAGTTTCATCCAAATCGGTTAAGCCACCAGCGTAAAGTTTATATCATATTAACAAACATACACTCACACATTATAACTCATACTCATAAAATTTTCCCATTTATGATATTATTACAGTTTTACAGTACATTATACTGTAATACACTGATATTAGTATGATATAAACATTATGTATATTCTTTATCAGGCTTCCGCACGTTTACCAGTTTGTACTTGTATTATTCATGTTTTAGCAGCATCTGCCTTACGTGATATCCTGGCAATATTAACTCCCACAGCCATTCGGGGGGGATGAATAGGGTAGGGCGGATCCTTTGCGGCAGACGTGCTCGGTTCGTCGGAATTTTCTTTTATCTCACATTCACGGGTTTAAGTCTCGCTAGAGCGCTTCTTTTAGTTTTCTGATAAAACGTTTCGTAATAAGAATATTTCAAAAGATCCAGCAATTCAACCACTCGAAATGGTATCCCTGGAATTATTTGGAAGCCTTTCGTCCAATACGCAATTTGCGCATTGTTTTTCTGTATTTACCTTGCCTAACTTCGAACACTATCTCACCTGATGGTAAGTGATGATGTGGTCGAAGATGATTAACCTAGAATTACTGGGTCAATTCGGCGAGTAACTCGGGTCTTAATCCATAATATAAGTTTATTTCTAAACACATACCAAATTAATAATATAATTACAAAATTACAAATTTACGAGAGAAAAACAATATAGTCATGTGCGTGATTCGAACCCGCGTCCATCCACCGCTATAGCCGCGGTATGCTACACAGCCTTGCGCTATATATTTTACATTATCTTCTTAACTTTCAAACAAAATCCGTACTGTATATTTTGTGGTTACTGTACGAAAACTTGTATATTTCGAAGCGCTCGTAGCGAAGTTTACTTAGCTGTTCTCAACCGATCAGCAAAGTTAAGCAACGTCGCGCGCGGTCATGAGTTGGATGGGTGACCGCTAGTGACATTACTACTGAGTGTTTCCGTGCTTCGGAGGGCACGTTAAGCCGTCAGTCCCGGTTGTTGTCTTAGGATGGCAGTCGTTATAGCATGGTGGTAGGGCATTTTGCGAATGCCCGCCTGACTAGCTACCACCCTCAAGTAGAAAATCTGTCGCCAAGCACCTAACGGTGTGTTCCGGCAGCTGTCCTTGAGAGCCAGTACTTCTAGGTTAGCCTGAACAACATCTTCGACCACATCATCACTTACCATCAGGTGAGATAGTGGTCAAAGGCTAACCTATCAGGCATAAAAAAAAAAAAAAAAAAATATGACAACGAAATGTAAATATTATATTATTATTTTAATATTGTTATGTTTGCAATCACGCATGCCCTGCGGATTACATTACCGACTGAGCTAACATGAAATTATGTCATGTTAGCTCAGTCGGTTTATGTATGTCAGAGCATACCCCGGTTATAGAGGTGGATGAACGCGGGTTCGAATCCCGCACATGACTAAATTTTTCCTCTCGTAAGTTTGTAATTCCCCCGTGGGGTGCCAGGTTAGAATTGCACCTCCCCATATCATCCCGTGGGTGTCGTAAGAGGCGACTAAGGGGAAAAATACGGGAAGGTGGGCACCAGCGCCTTTTAAAGAACTGCCATCTTACACCGCGATCCTCAAACCGCCTGCTAAGCGTGGGGATTATGGCAAATACCCCCTGAATAGAGGCTGTGTTCAGCAGCAGTAGACGAGTCGGCTGTTACTGTTAAGTTTGTAATTTTGTAGAGTATACTTATCCTCAGTAGGTATAGGTACCTCAAATTGAAACCTTCACATGTACAGTTCATAACTATGCAAAAGACCTTCCAAACCTCGAGAGACTCGAGACTGACAGACTTCCGCCGGAGACTCAAAGCAATTACAAGCATAATGATGAGCTTCACCACCGACGACAGCTTGGCTACGATACGATAAACCAAGGGATTCATTGCTTCACTACATTGAAATAAAGTCTATTATTACATCCTATTTTTGAAGCGATTGTTTTTTTTTATTGGCGCTGGTTTACCACAATATCACCTTATGGTAAGTGAAGACGCGGTTGAAGACCGTAAACAAACTTAAACATACAATGTGAGCTGGAACTCAAAGACAGCTGCCGTAAAGTGTTTGTCGACACATTTTCTACTGGAGGGTGGTAGCTAGCCAGGCGGGCATTCACAAAGCACCCTACCACTGTGCAATAACGTCTGTCATAGTCTTTCTAAGATTACAACTGGGACCTATCTTGCCTCCCGAAGGGTCGCTGACAGTAATTCTGATACCTCTACGCTGTAATACATTAAGGGGCTCAAGCGGTCTCTTGGGTGCTCCGTTCCAAAGGTAGAGCTGTACTCCTAGTACTTGATTTGAAAGAGATGAACAGAAGATAAAATACTCAACACACGAAACAGCTTAGGTAGGCTGCCTGATAGGGGTTCTATCTCACCTGATGGTAAGTGATGATGTGGTCGAAGATCTAATTCAGGCTAACCTTGAATTACTGGCTATCAAGGACAGCTGCCGGAACACACCATTACGTGCTTGGTAACCGATTTTCTACTTGAGGTGGTAGCTAGCAAGGCGGGCATTCGCAAAATGCCATACCACCATGCTATAACGACTGCCATCCTAAGACAACAACCGGGACCGACGGCTTAACGTGCCCACCGAAGCACGTGCACGCTCAGTTGTAATGTCACTAGCGGTCACCCATCCAACTCATGACCGCGGGCGACGTTGCTTAACTTTGCTGATCGGTTGAGAACAGCTAAGCAAATTTCGCTACGAGCGCTTCAAATCGTTCAATCTCCGCTTAGAGCTCACACTGTGAATAAAGTCAAGGCTATATAACTTTAATTGAAAGATGCTAATGCAAATTTGAATGGCTCAAGTCCAGGAAAGGGAAACGTTCGTACACTTGTGTTTGAAATGCACGCCTTTGTAAACATTTAATTTAAATATTGCAAATAAGACCCCACATGTAGCTTAAGCAGTTAATGTATGTATTTTAAAACAATGCAAATATTTGTCTTGTTTATTAGCGCATAGTTAAACAGTTGTGTAAACGTGATAATGCCGTTAAAATATTTGTTTAAATCGTTCAGCTCTCGTGCCTTTCAAGTAGGGATACTAAATGATTTGTTTATGCCTTAGAAACAGTTTCCGGATACAATATCAAAATGTTGCCTTAGGTTTTCGCGATTATGGCACATAGTAATTAAACAACTTTAAACGGTTTAAATCGCGTATATTTATCATTATTTTTGTCCCGACGTGTGGTTACCCCGTGACCACAATCGCTGCAAAGTGTCTGAAACGTAATGATAAATATACGCGATTTAAACCGTTTAAAGTTGTTTAATTAATATGTACAATATCAAAGTTGTTCCATATCTTCCTACTGGATGTTCATAATGTATAATATGTATACACATTTTATATTTAAAAATTGTGGCAAAGACTTCTGTTTCAGTCTATGTATACAGAAGTATCTTAAAATCAAAGGATAATTTGAATTGTTTCGCTCATGTTTATTTTAACTACGATTATTAAGAATTTAGTGACATCACATTTTTATGAAAATAAAGAAAACTGCCTCGCGTCAATACCTGCAAAAATAAGTGTATACTGATTATTGCAAGCGACTGTACATAAAAGCATACAAGCAGCCGCAGCAAATAAATGGACATAAAACGGACTAAGCCGAGCCGTTCTAATATGCGGAAATGTAATTCAAACAACGAGAATTCCGAAAAATATTTAGCGTCAGAATGGTGGTCGGCATAAAACCAAAGTGAAACTTTTACAATAAAATAAGTGCTTATGTTATCCCTCGTAATCCGGAATAAAATTGCACCCATTGTCTTATTTTGGTAACAGGCGACAATGGAAAAAAATACTGAATTTGGGCAGCAGCACCTTCCGAAGAACTGTCATCTTGCAATGCGATACCCAAGACGCCTGCCAAGCGTGAGGTTTACGGCAAACCTCCCTATGGGGGAGGCATTTGTTCACCGGCGGGCGTTATTGCTGTTGATGTTGTCCTTTGTGTGAGCAAAATCACATTTAACATGATCTTTGTTGTTTTATCGGACGCTTATTATACGTATTAGTAAAGACAGCTCATTTGTCGGATAATCGTCTATTTGCCGTATTTTACGAACATCAAAATATTAAATTCTTCTTCTTAACTGTCCTTATCCCACGCTAAGTGCGGTCACTACAGCATGCGTTCTCTACTATATTCTGTTCCTCGGCATCTTACCATCTTATCACGAACCGCCTGCCAGGTGAGCCGCCTGCTCTACCAGTTTAAAAAATAAAACTCATAACATCGACACACATATCCTTCTTTGTCTCCTCTACCTCAATATTCATACTCAAACAGTATACTATAGTTAAGCTACAAGATTCAATTTTTTTTTTATCCCTCCTTATAAAATAATCGTCATATAATTAATAGAGTATAACTGAACGCTCAAACATCCTTTGACATAATATTGACTTGAGAACAGAATTGTTTTCCATTTGTTCAGGAAATACAATAGGAAATCCCGTCACTGCCTCATTTCCTGAAACATGAAGCCAGAAAATAGGATCTTTCGAAGCTGCGAGGGCGTGTTCAGGCGACCTCGAAACTAAAACAAAGGAAAAAGGATCAAAGGCGCTAAGACGCCCCTTATTACGATCGCAATGAGAGAAAATACGACGGAACTATTATGTAGTTTGGACGAATTATTGAGTCAAAGTATAGGCAATTCAAAAACCATGCCGTGTATGATTTCAACAGTAAAATATTTTTTACTGTTGAATTTCGAAGCAGGGATGGCTCTGTGGCATTGGCTATACTGCCGTGCAGCAGGTACATGGTTCGAATCCTGCCGCGGGCTTGAGCTTCACCGCATGGTGGAAGGGCATTTTGCGAATGTCCGCCTGGCTAGCTACCGCCCTTAGTCAAGTAGAAAATCTGTCGCCAAGCACCTAACGGTGTGTTCCGGCGGCTGTCCTTGAGAGCCAGTAAAATTAGAGGCACTTAACCACTGTACGGGCACAGTGCAATTCGTCGTTGACGAAATAAAGGCCCAGTTTCACGAAACTAAGGTATACATACGGAATAACTTTAATCTCCGTAACCGACAAAATATGATAGGCCTGCATCATCATCTACGTCCAATGATGATGCGGTATTTTAAATTAGCCATGGTATAGTATTTATGAATTTTGACACCAGACAGTCGGCTATAGTCGGTAATAATATTATCCAAGATTTCAAAATTATATCGTCGAACTTGGCGGTATAGGTCCAGAAACTAAACAACATATTGACACATTGCTACAGTGGATAATACATATTATTTCTACGTCCCCAGATGCTATTATTATATATATATATATTTTATGCCTGATAGGTTAGCCTTTGACCACTATCTCACCTGATGGTAAGTGATGATGTGGTCGAAGATGTTGTTCAGGCTAACCTAGAAGTTTCTTTATAGTATTATGTTATCCGCGTATTCTTATAACCCCTAGATTTATTCTAAGCCTAGATTAGTGAAATTTGGCCTTAAATACTTAATCCCAATCGAATGTAGCAATAGCAATAATGATAAAAGACTCAATATTGATTACTGTATCAGCCGGATTGTCCACTGCTGAACACAGCCTCCCCCATTATGGGGGGTTTGCCATAATCCCCACACTTGGCAGGCGTCTTAGGGATCCCAATATGAGATATCAGTTCCTTAGAAAGCGTTGCTGCCCACCTTCTGGTGGGTTACCCTTAGTCGCCTTTTACGACACCGGCGGGTAGAGATGGGGGAAGTGACATTCTAGCCCGACACCCCACGGACAGTATTGATTAAACTTCAGTAAATACAAAATAAAAAAAAAACAATGCCTTACATTTCATGAAGCCAATAACGCTTGCATATTTAAATTATGCACTTCACCATCGCAAAAGCAAGCACTTGAGACTCATGAATAAACATGTGAATTGTGAAGTACTTTCGTTAACTCAATTAACCAATTCAGCAGCCAATAATGAATAATGCATAACAACATGCAACTAATTGCCTTGTTAGTTGCAACAGAACCGCTAAACGATACAAGGTCAACGATACATTTTGTATTACAAAAAGAAACAAGTATAAAAATATAATTAGGTACCTGAAGCGCTCGTAGCGAAGTTTACTTAGCTGTTCTTAACCGATCAGAAAAGTTAAGCAACGTCGCGCGTGGTCATGTGTTGGATGGGTGACCGCTAGTGACATTACTAAGGATGGAAGTCGTTATAGCATGGTGGGCATTTTATTTTGCGAATGCCCGCCTGGCTAGCTACCACCGCCAAGTAGAAAATCTATCGCCAAGCACCTAACGGTGTATTCCAGCAGCTGTCCTTTAGGTTAGCTTGGACAACATCTTCGACCACATCATCACTAACCATCAGGTGAGTGGTCAAAGGCTAACCTAGCAGAAATTTAAAAAGAAAATACCTATTAGTATAAAATTTCATACGGTTTATAGAATGAAATTGCCGTAATACTGTAATAGGTACTACGAATTGACATAAACCTTCATAGTTACGAGATTTAAGAGTGTTTTTTTTTTAATTATACATGTTAGATTCGTCTTTTAAAAAAATACTTGCGAATATCGACTTTGAGTAGTTTTTTTTTCTTAATTTGGAATTAGATGACAGCAATGTATAGATTATAATGATAATTATTTTGATTAAATAAATATGTTAAATTAAATAATAAATGAATTTCGATTTTTCAGTACAAATCGGCAATTTCATAAATATTTATACTGATTATTTGAAGTAAAAATATATCACATAACTGCATAATATAATTGACAATAAGCATCACTTATCACTGAGCATCATTGCAGACGCAAAGGTCAACATTGAGGTCCTCATCATGAAGTTTGGATGTCATTCGAAATAATTTCTTACAACCTCATATACTTATTTTATATTTTTATCTGATATGCTAGAGTTTGAGCACTATATCACCTGATGGTAAGTGATGATGTGACTGAAGATGTTGTTCAGGCTAACCTAGAATTACTAGCACTCAAGAACACGGAACCACCGTTAGGTGCTGGACGACAGATTTTCTACTTGAGGAGCATTGCGGGCATTCGCAGTCATTTCACCATGGTATAAAGACTGCCTAATACTAAGACAACAACTGGGACCGACGACGGCCTCGGCTCCTCGGAAGCATGGAAGCGCTCAGTATATAAGTAATACCACTAGCGGTCACCCATCCAAATGATGACTGCAGCGGACGGTGCTTAACACAGTCGATCGGACAAGTACGCTTGATCATGTTACGCTACGTGTCCTTCATGTTATCATCATGTAGTATAGAAGTACACAAAACTTCCTACAATCTGATATACTTGTAGTTCTTTCTATAATCTCACAAATGTCCAGTATATACAAATATACCATAATATATTTTTGAAGCAGTGATGGCTCAGTGGCATTGGCTATGGACTGCCGTGCAGCAGTTCCATGGTTCCAATCCCGCCGCGGGCTTGAACTTTACCGCATGGTGGAAGGGCATTTTGCGAATGCCAACCTGGCTAGCTACCAAGTAGAAAATCTGTCGCCAAGCACCTAACGGTCTTTCCCGACAGCTGTCCTTGAGAGCCAGTAATTCTATGTTAAGCCTGTTAACATCTTCGACCACATCATCACTTACCATCAGGTGAGATTGTAGACAAGGGCTTACCTATCAAAAAAAGAAAACCCGCATCTGCAATCCCCTCAAACAACGACAATAATAAGATAGCAACAAAATATGTTCAGCGTTGGTATAGTTCCGACCTGAATGGTACTGTTATCAATGCGAAACATTGATAACAGTTGTGCATTAATATCTAGGGCGGTAAGAAAGTTGGTATAACTACTAAAATATATAAAAATTCCTAACATTTAGACTCTATATCTCTATAACTCCAGACTATTTCTATTTCTTCACTTGGTAATCCGAAAATCTAATATAAAATCACGCAAAAAAAACCTAAAAAGACAACATAAATGGATTCTGTGAACATTATTTGTTTAAGCGATAAAGGCCTTGATAACACGTTATAGTACGAGTATTACTAAGCTATATTTTAGTAACAGTTTTGTAAATTTATGGAGTGTCAATAAAGAGGTAAGCTCTCTCTATAAAGTTTCTAGATTTTGAACTTTACTACTTCATTTTATGACTGAAAGAGATTAAGATTTTGTGGCTATTTACATAAGAAGATACGAATTTATACCTTATTTTCAATTTTATAAAGATAGAACTTGCTTGTCTGTATACAGGGATTGTTCTAAAAGTTTAATCGGCGAAATCCCGATGCCGCTTCCTGTGATCAAAGACCGATCTAAATCCGAGGTTTACAAACAAACAGATCGACAATTTGTGACTCACAATGTGAATTATGTACGCTTACTGAAATTTATTTCTGTACTAAAACATGAACAAATAAGATTACGTTTCCTGGGGGTTGATTCCATTGGATATGATTTAGGAGACACTAAAACACGGTACTGGGACTTAAAGTCCCATTTTTGCGTTCTTTGGCTGAAAGTCAACACCGAATAATGATTTCACAATGAAAAATGATATCTTGTTGTGCAGGGCAGTGAGGGCTCCTCTCTCCGATCTAGATTTGAGTTGCAATCTCCTTCGTAACAACAACAACACAAAGTTTATGTGGTAGGACCATTGAACTACTCAATGGGTAGGACAAGTCTTTTTTATATACAATGGAGTGGCAAATAACCTGATTGGAAGCTGTTACCGTCGGTCTCCTATGGACATTTGCAACACCAGGGCATTACCAATGCGTCGCCGACTCTGTAAGACTCTTTTTACATCCTTTTTCAAGGTATTTATAATGAAGCTCTGAAGTTATATAGGATCGTCCTAAAAAAATAACTAGGTAGGAAGAAATCCAAAAAGTTAACTTTATATTTTTAAATATGTTAATAATAAAAAGTTTCGTTGCTATGTTTTTATAAAATCAATAGGTTTGTTTCTTGCTGCTTGCTTTGTTGTTGCGTTTCAGGTGAACAATTAAATTTAAGAGAATTTTAGACTAATTAACATAATAAATAAAAATGGTACATATTATAATATTATTCTTTTAATATATGAGTAAATTATTATGAATAATTTATTTTAAAACATTTCTATAAAGTGTTTAAAAAATCCGTGAATTTTTTTACGTTGCCTCGAATAGACCGCATACCCGCATTCTTCATTATTTTTATTTTCGCGCTACTTGTATAACCGGCCCGTTACCATATTTTTTTCAGAATAAATGATTGTCCTAATAATAATGTTGATCACGCATCGTGATGAAGTTGGCCTGCAAGAAACAATATTTTTCCTAATTCAAACTTTTTTCCGCCCTCTATAAAACTCTCTAAAAGAAGTCCTACTTTACTTGCACTTATAGACGAACCAATCATTGTTTTCGAATAGATGGGATGGGACAAATCAATTGATCGTCTTCAGCACGAAAACGATCGTTTTGTTATAACTCCCAGCAAAATCGACATTTGCATTTACTTTCAACATGCAGAACAGCGGTAACTTAACTTTTTTAACATTTAATTAGTAACTTTTGTATATTTTTATGTATGTAATGGTTTTAAATTACAAAAAGTTTTTCTAAATATAGAATATGTGACATAATTCATTTATTATTAAATGTATTCCTTACGTGACATTATACTCACTGGTAGTCGTGAAAAGTTGAATTTTTGTTTAAAAAAAAATCAAATTTTCCTAGAACTCATCCCACCGTGTTCTGTAGTATATAGTAAAATCACATACTACTTACATACTCGTGATTCAATTCTAGACAACTTACTTCCAGATTGCAAGTGATTTGTTAAAGAAATGACTATTAATCAATATATTAATTACTTGTATGCTAAAAACACAATTAAACACCTTGATTAGACGCTGGAAGCAACTTAATCGCTTGAAGCGCGGAAGGTTAATAAACCTAACATAAACACATCGGTATCCTGATGGTTTACATGCAAACATGAATCTCGAAACGGTAATAAAACAGAATTATGGTCATGATAATCGATTTAGGAAACCACCAGTTGTAAATG
This sequence comes from Plagodis pulveraria, assembly GCA_963890685.1. Classification (NCBI taxonomy): domain Eukaryota; kingdom Metazoa; phylum Arthropoda; class Insecta; order Lepidoptera; family Geometridae; genus Plagodis; species Plagodis pulveraria. The sequence goes on from OY982969.1 coordinate 21,068,880, forward strand.
GGAATGGTGAAATAAAACTATTTCCTTTCAGTGCCCTGATGAACGAAATAAGAACACTCGTACTTATTAGATAGATCATAAAGAGCTTTAATAAATAAAAATATACGGTATTAAATGCAAAGAAAATGGAAGCAGATACATTTTTCATAATGAAATTTTTTTTTAATATTTTCATGTTTGCAGTAACGCCTGCTCTGTGGAATACATTACCAAATTGCATATTTACGACAGAAAAAAAATATAGTCATGTGCGGGATTCGAACCTCCGTCCATCCACCTTACGTCCAATACGATGGTTAAATAAAGAACGTGAGGAAACTGGAGTTATGAGTCATTGTCATGTAAGCTCAGTCGGTCAGCGTATACCCCGGCTATCGGGGTGGATGGACGCGATTGCGAATCCCGCACATGACTATAATTTTTTCTCTTGTAAATTTGTAATTTTGACAAAAATATCCTTAATACAGGCAGGACTGTATTAAGGTGGTATGGAGGTGTCATAGCATTGACATTTCAACGATAGGTTAAGGCACTTGTAATAGGTGGTGAGCCTATTGGCCAAGAAATTGGCTAGGTGGTACGATAAGATTTCTCGTGAGTAAAGACACAGATTTGGACAGGTACCACCACCCTATTCGTAAATATGCATCTGAGTATTTTACACACATGCTAAACATCCTACGAATAAATGTAAGTCAAGCTCAAAAACAGCAGAACGCAAAACTCACCACAGGAAATTCGGCGGAATTATCACTAGATTAGGAATTATTACTAGACTAATTTTTGTAAAGATTTTTAAGTGTTTTATTAAATAATTAATATGATGTTTTCTTAAAATATTTGTTAATTGAAAACTTTACTGTTAACGGTTGAACGATAAAAAAATATCAACGATTCCAGAAAATGTTTATAGCTTTGCCGTCTTACTCTACTACTGCTCGAGAACTTGTCTCATGTCGAGGCAATGCCGATATAGCATTAAATAATATGCATTGTATTAAATTATATAAAGAGAATAATGAACGACTTGAGCTGAGGCGATGTCGGTGCAGTGTCGGGAGATTCAATGTGCAACCATAGTACAAACAGAAGTGGTCAAACAAACGGTTCGTTAATTTCGGCTAGAAATGCCGAGTCCAGGTGGCCGTGGAGGTTTAGGCATTCGACGTGATATCGGAGGACGCGGGTTCGATTCCCGCCTTGGGCAAAAATTTTGTACTACAATAATTTGTTAAATATATTTTCGCTTAGCACGCCATAGTGCTTGTAATCATATTTAGAAACGGTATGAATTGAAACACAGCAGTTTATTGAAAAGAAATACAATCTAGGGTGCATACCATTTGAAGTTAGATTCGCTAAAAACGATCACACTCCCAAAAAGTTGTTCCACATGGGTCTTGGCGTTATTTTCGCCATAAACGCTATGAGGCAACTGGAAAAGTTTGGATTCCCTACATCTAATGTCAAAAGTGACAGAAGTGGCAAATTTTAGTGGCATTCTTAGCGTTCTTATCCTAAATGGAACAGGGGATGACAGTTACAAACGATCACAGTGATCACAACCACAGACGCAGAATGTGATCAAAATTATCGAAATTAACGTTTTTAGCGACTAATGGAACATACCCCTAAAATACAAAAACACAATTGTCACTTAGTTTTATGTGACGGAACATTCATTATCAGAGAGCGACGCATCACAAACGCGAATGTGGCATGTCTGTCATTCCTCACAGTGACACAGTTTTAAATAATAGTAACTGAGTACGTAGAGCATGTGTAATAGGTAGTTAGATGTTACTATTTCTGAGTCTAGACAGAGTAATTAACAGATGAAGCTGTATAGTTCAAGATAACTGTAACGGGGTCGTGTCTGTCACTCAATTTTTTTTTTTTGCATGAACAGTATAGCCGATACGGATGCAACAGCCCTCCCCATTGGCGGTAACATAATTTATGTATCTTCTCGTCTTTATTCACTACACTTTTGTTTTTTGTTGAACATAACACAAAGTTTTTGAAACGATTATGAATATATAGGGGTTAGAATAAACTCAAGGCGTATAATACAAACCCACGTCTGGGCCGTAAAAATTGAGTAAATTTTACACGACTGCCAAAATAAGGAGTGTTTGTTTAGGATTCATGTATGTTTGTGAGTTTCCCGATTTCAATGTATGAGATATCATTAGATTCATCTTGATAGCGCAATTGACACTAGGAACATAAAAAAAAAGTAAAAAAATAAACTGGCGTATTTTATACAGAGATTATAGTGAGAAAAAGAAAAGTTTTTTTCTTTCAAATCCATCGAGTGTGGTATCAAAATGAAAGGCATTAAAAAACGATTCCATAAATATATATAACTGCAGTTTTAATTTCAATGGAACGATAAAAAGTTAAAAAAAAAAAAGAGGCAAAAATAAACAATTTGCAGTCGGGTTTTTTACCTTTTTAATTTATTTATACTTGTTACCTAGCTATGATTGATAACATAGAAAACGTAATCAAATAATTTGCTATGTTAAAATAACATTGCTCATATATTTAAACAACTATTAAACACTAACTGTAGTGTTTGTATTATAATATAATACCTTGTCTCATGTACACGAGTGGTGGGGCGATACGCGAGCGTCAGTTGTTGACAAGACGTCACGGCGGCTGGACGTACGCCTGCACGTGACACTAGGTGCTACAGTGAGCCATAGGGAAGGTGGTACCAACCTTTATCGGGGGTCCTACACTAACAATTTCACTTTATTTACACCTAACCTCAAAATCTCTCTAAAACTTTTACCTGCCACAAATGTTATTAGAAGCATATTAGTTATAGACCTTGTTATGATAATCCATAGACAATAATTACTAAAATCACATAACTACACGAATACAAGAATATAAACAAGTTGCCCATCTGACATTCAAAAAAGAAAGAACTAAAATATGTGTAACATTTTCTGCCTCAGGCGTCAGCGTTCATCGTCACTGAAAGTGATTACCTACCTCGTGAAAATTAGCATCGATTTAAATAAAAAAGGAAGATAGGGTACGCCCTAATATCACGACCATATAATGTGGAGAAATTTAACACAAGCATATAATGCACACCTATAAACTTCCATTGTATATGATACGTTTTAATCGTTAAGGAACAAGGAGGTACGGGTGCCGTTTCTCCCGTTTTTATAAGTTCAATGAAACTTAGTCAATATTTTCGGTCTAGTTTTCGTCCACAATTGCTATGAAAGGTAAGGTAGCCCTGACTCACTTTATAAAGTAAGCAAAGAAGCAAGAAACTCACAGGTCGACATTTTTTGAAGCGCTCGTAGCGATGAAGCTCTCGTAGCGAAGTTGGCTTAGCCGTTCTGAACTGATCAGCAAAGTTCAGCAATGTCCGCCGCGGTTATGAGTTAGATCGGTGACCGCTGGTAACACTACTACTGAGCGGTTCCGTGCTTCGGAGGGCACGTTAAGCCGTCAGTCCCGGTAGTCGTTTTAGGATGGTATTCGTTATAGCATGGTGGTCGGGCATTTTGCAAATGCCAGCCTGGCTAGCGACCACCCTCAAGTAAAAAATCTGTCGCCAAGCGCCGGTGTGTTCAGCAGCTGTCCTTGAGAGCCAGTAAATCTAGGTTAAGCCTGTTGACACCTTCGACCACATCATCACCATCAGGTGAGATATTTCGTCTGTCCCTACGTATACTATCGAAACTAAATATCGCGAATTTTAAGTTTCGTGAGTTTACGAGGACCAGCGACGTCACATTCCATAATTTACGACTTGCTAATATATTAATAATATTTGAAATACATTTATCTACATTGTAATATAATGTGATAGAAACAAGTTTCGACGGTAATAAAAAAAACCCTTTTTGAGTTTCGATAATTCGTAGGGACAGTCGATTTGTCAAAGACTTACCTATCAGGAATAAAATTAAAAATAGATATATTGATATAGTCGAATAAGTCCGTTACACTTACAATAAAATCTGTCGAACTCATTAAAAAAAACTCATCACTTTATCATTGCAATACGCTTGCCGCGTGAAGCCGCGTAAGGCCAGCTAGTATCAGCACTAAAGACACAATCGGACAGACGCAGACGACCCAGTTATTTTTGCTATCCATGTCAAATGATCATGCATACTTCGAGCGTTTAATTGAGTGACTCATATCAGGCGGTAATCAATAGATTAGGTATTAATTTGAAGTATTTTTATAGTTAGACGAAAAGATTGAATTTATTATCTTATCGCATTTATTTGTCATTGTTTTGGTCATTACTGACGGCGTTTCAAACCATTCCCATGCAGCGATCGTGATCACGGGTGGATTCAACACAAAAATAGGTAAAGGTGAAAAAAAACGTATGAAATGAGTGTAATATTATAGTTTAGTTACCGGAGACGTAACTTTTTGATATATTACACGCTTTAGTACGAAGTAGATTTGACTTTGTTATTTTTGTAATGTATATATGGTGATTGGGGAGTGGTGCACCTAAGGTGAATTTTTGTATGTGAAAAATCCAATATTTTGCTTATATTTTAAAACTATGGCTTCATTAGCACTCAAACAAACGATCGGACGACAGGAAACGATCGGAGATCGCAGCCCGCGCATATTGATGCGATAAGACATTGAAGTTTTTGAAATTAAAGTTTCTTAATGCTTTTTGTATTAAGAAACACGACATTTTGAATTAAATTAACAATCAAATATTCATAACTATTAAACCTATTGACTTGAAACCAACGTAGGACGGTCCACTATCGGTGACGCACGCGTAAATTTTGAAAACAAACAAAGAAAACACAAAAAATTTCGACCTTATAATCTCGAGTTCCTGGATCTCCTTCAGGGATATGATGCGACGACATGTGTGTATGTTAGTTATGTGAAACTATTTTCCTTAGAAATTGTCACTATTTAGTTAAAATTATCTAAATTCAGAACATTAGATACCCGATTGCTACTCTCATCAAATCGAACCCAAACCTTCCTTGAATTTAGGCCAGTTAAATAATAATTTATATATCTCGTCAAAATCAGTATTTCATTATATTTTACTACGCGCCCGCCGCGGCAACACTAATCCGCGCCGCGCTCCCTTTGAATAGAGTTTAGAATATTTACATCGAGTTAAGTATAAAGAATAATAATGAGTTAATAACTTACAGGCACAAGAGACTTTTAACATCAGGTGGTCCTCGTGTTTATTCCGTCAAATACACATAAACAAAAAATAAACATCTCAAAATGTTCGTTACGACTAGCAGAAGTCAACCCTGTGAGGTTGTTATTTTACCAATAACCCTGTAATATATCACAGTCATGTAACTTATTACTTCCCGTACGTAAATTATTCGTCGGAAAACACAGCCTGCTATTTAGAGTACTATAATGAAATGATTGAACAACAATAATAAAATATTTCGGTTTCGTACGCGACTGAAGAGCCTATATACGTAAAGGGATCTTATAAAAAGAATTAACATACCTATAGATTGGTAAAAAAAAACCTACCACACGCAAGTGACCTCATATTATTATAAGGACATTGAGTAATCCTTGGTTTTATCCAACTGATAAAAAAAAGCTATACTTCCATTGTACACTTTAAAAAAAATCTTAACATCAACAAAGCAAGAATATTATATATATATATACTTGAGGAAAAGGAGGAGGTTCTCAATTGGACTGCTTTTTTTTCGTGTAACCTCATTACTCTTTACAGGGTGTATCGATTTTGATGTTTTTTTTTTATATTCGAAAGCTAGTGCTTGACAAGCACGTGGTCCCATTTAAATTTGAGTTATCCCTAACGATACGTATTTTATAATTCAAGTTGTTTTTTGTTAAAATTGTATTTATATTATATATACCCCCACTTTGTTAACTTATTGTGAGATATCCCCAATTTGAGAAGAAGACCCTATCTTTCTACTAACTCTTCTTATCGAGAAAACTTCTCTACTATATTATTAGTACTCCAAAACCTACACCAAACTTACATAACATTGTCTGACTACACATCTCAAACTAATACTTATACAGAATCGAAACAATTTCCACGTACATAACACATAAAATCAAATCCCTTTATAAATAACACGCGTACTCATCTTTTACTTGTACTAAGAATACTCTTCCATCAAATAAAGAGGGCCTCTTTCAATCACCAACAAACTATCTACGAAGCCATACCATACACGAATTAATACTACGGCACTATGTGATCATCTGTGAAACCACCATTACTAATTATAATATCATCTTGAAGCAGTGATGGCTCAGTGGCATTGGCTATGGACTGCCGCGCAGCAGGTCCATGGTTCGAATCCCGCCCAGAGCTTGAGCTTCACCGCATGGTGGTAGGGCATTTTCGAATGCCCGCCTGGCTAGCGACCACCCTCATGTAGAAAATCTGTCGCCAAGCACCTAACGGTGTGTTCCGGCAGCAGTCCTTGAGCGCCAGTGAAATAACAGGCAAAAATGAGACTTAACAGCTGGTATGTCTCAAGGTGATGGGCGCAGTGCAGTTCGTCACTTGTGATGAAATGCATCTGTTATAGGCAGAGGATACCGCTTAACATCAGGTGGGCCTCGCGCTTGTTCCTTCACAATAGCTCAAATAGGTCGGACAAAGACTTAAGACGTACAATAAAGGATTGCGTAAGGCAAAGATGAGTGCGAAAAACAAGAGGTGTATTTTAAAAAGCAGATGATATCTAGACTGTAGCACTTGGTTTGATTCTCTAAGCTTTAGATCTCATAGATTTCCGTTGATGAATGCTCGACCAAGATATTACAGGTGGTCACGGTGGGAATAGCTATGTTATCACATTATAAAAAATATATATAAATTAACACATAACATATATAAGCAATAAACATATCAATCGAATTTTTGGGACCCAATGTTTAGCTCTAAGCACCCGCTTTTATGTTCTATCTAGTAGCAGGCGAGCGTATTGCCGTCTATCGGACACAGTTCTTTTTGGTCAGAAAAAACAACTAACCCAACCGGATTTCGAACCCAGGATTTTGGTATTTCAAAGTGACGCTTTCGACGCCCCAATAACAAGGCATATGTTATATTTTAAACTAAGATATAATTACCTACATATAAATACAAAAATAGGGTTTTAACGTAATATTAAGGGTTTTATATACCATAAACAAAAAGTTCTAATTTTGAAAAATGTAGCTCTAAACCAAATAAGACGAAAATCGACAAGAACAAATCCTCCAATACAGTTTGGAACGCCTCCTAAGGTTCCGTCATTCAACTACCAAACGTTAAATTTTGATTGGAGACGTTGAATTATTGAGTGGATGGCAAGGCTAAAGATACCTGGACTAATAGGGTCACCCTGTTGACATCCTATGGAAGATAATAATATACGTTATTTTGACGGTTTACTGTAACATTGCCAAAGGAAAGGGTACGAATCAGGAATTGTATCTTTCACCTCAGTCAAAAGGGTGCCTCTATCTACCGACAAGTTGCCTGCAATAATATGACGTATACAATCCATAATTTTAAAAAAATCATAGTGTTAAAATAATCACCCGTGGGGTGCCGGGATAGAATGTCACCACCCTCCATCTCTACCCGTTGGTGTCGTAAGAGCCTACTAAGGGTAACACACCAGAAGGCGGGCAGCAGCACTTTCTGAGGAACTGATATCTCACACTGCGATCCTCAAACCGCCTGCCAAGCGTGGCCATTATAGCAAAACCGCCCCATATTGGGGGAGGCTGTGTTCAGCAGTGGACTATCCGGCTGATACAGTAAATTAATCATTATGAAACCATCATTACTTAATTAAAACCGATTTCACTTACCTTAAATCGGTTTCAAAATTGTTTAAATATGTGTACCACTAACGGAAGTTTTAATCAAACATGCATTATTACTGCAGGTTTGCACATACGATGCAAACAGGTTCTTAGTAAAATTTCTCAGCGTATGCATTACAGATCAGAGGGAGGTAATTTACTTACTGGCAATAATTACAGCACACGGCGACGTTCAGATTAAATACTTTCTTGCAAATGGTCATCAAGATAACGTGTTTTGCGGCACATTCGATTACCATTTCATTACTTATAACTATAAATAGCAAACCTAGTTTAACTGGAAATCAATTAGTTTCATCGCTCTCTCAACAAATATTGAAACCAACGAACAAAAAGATGATCTCAATCCAATAGACAGGATTCCACTAACCAATCATAGCCCGGGTATGTGGATGAAAGCAGACTGCAGTGCAGTCTCCAAAATAAAAATATCGAATTTTTATGCGGTTTTCTTCATAAATAACTTATTCACGCCTCTTTCCCGTAGGGGTAGACAGAAACCACGAGCTGCCACTTACTACGATCCTTACAAATATCTTTCGCTTTATCTACTCATTAAACCTTTCGTAGATAAGCGTCGGTTTAGGGTACTCGTGACCTGGCCTTTTTTCAGAACGAATCAATTATTAAATGAATTATTTCGTTATTATTTCAGAACGTTCGCCTAGGTCATCCCCTTCCAACACTTCTGTTCACTTGTCCCATGTATACCTATTTAGTCATTCTCATTTCATTCATTTTTCTCCAATCTCTCCATGTCTAAACCATATTAACATACCTTTCTCGATTTTTATCACTACATCCTCATTCACACCACATCGTTCCCTTATCACACTATTCGTTATCCTGTCACTCCGTTTGACTCCAATCTTGCTCCTCAATGCTCTCATCTCCACTTAATTTATTCTACTTTCATGCTTTATCTGCCATACCCAACTTTCACTACCATACATTAGTGTCGGAACCAACACTCCCCCATGAACAGCCAGACGAGCCTCCTCAGACACCTTCTGACTGTTCATAAAGGCATGCAATATAATAAATAATTAAACAAAAAAAATCCAATAAAAATAAGCAAAAGACCTAGTTATCAAAGAATAAAAAAAATATGTGCTTGCCATCGTGTGACGGTGGTGTTGGTAGGTCTTGTTGACTCAAATACAACGACCTTGAACTCGATACCATTTTAGCTATGCAAGGGTTCCGTAATCTACCTACCAGCTCCATCATCAAACCTGCATGATAGAACCAGAATATTACCGAATTGACAATTTTCATGATCACATTTAAAAATTATTAGAGCAAAATTTTGTTATGCCGGTGGCAGGGTTAATTGGCATCCGGCTCGATATCGGAGAATGCGAGTTCGATTCCCACCCGGAAAAATAAAATTTTAATTTATTTAACTTTTTTGTATTGCCTATAGGTAAGCCCTTGACAACAATCTCACCTGATGGTAAGTGATGATGTGGTCGAAGGTGTTGACAGGCTTAACCTAGAATTACTGGCTCTCAAGGACAGCTGCCGGAACACACCGTTAGGTGCTTGGCGACAGATTTTCTACTTGAGGGTGGTATCTAGCCCGGCGGGAATTCGCAAAATGCCCTTCCACCATGCGGTAAAGCTTCGCTGTGGGATTCGAACCATGGACCTGCTGCGCGGCAGTCCATATTAAAGTCACTAAGCGATCACAGTTTCAAAATGAATACATTTAAACGGTTACAGTTATACAATTGGAGTACAAAGTTTCGGCTCGAACGAGTATGTTCAAGTGGAATAGACATCGGGCGCGATATCGGAGGACGCAGGTTTGATTCACGCCAGAGACAAAAAAATTGTGCTCTAATAATTTGTTAATGTTATTTTTGCTTAAGACGCGACAGTGCTTGTAATCATATTTAGAAATGTTCATGATGATAAACAATTAGTGGCAATACATAACTAATCGGTAATTCATTAACAATTTATGAAGCAGTTTTGGCTCAGTGGCATTGGCTATTATAGACTGCCGTGCAGCAGCAGCCCATGGTTCGAATCCCGCCGCGGGCTTGAGCTTCACCTCATAGTGGAAGGGCATTTTGCGAACGCCCGCCTGGCTAGCAACCAATCAATTAGAAAATCTGTCGCCAAGCACCTAACAGTGTGTTCCGGCAGCAGTCCTTGAGAGAGTAAAATTACAGGCACATGAGACCTAACAACTGTACGACTCAGTGTGACGTGCACAGTGCAATTCGTCGTTGACGAAATGCGTCTGTTATAGGCAAAGGTTAGTCCACTTAACATAAGCTTGGCCTCGGGCTTGTACTGTCATTATAATATAAAAAAAAACAGATCGTCTAGCAGCTAGTATATGATTTCACAAACAAACTCCGTGTAAGTAAGCAAGGCCGTCGACCCTGAATGCCGCATCCAGACACATGCGTGGTCGACGACGCGTTTACCGCATCTGGGCCATTCAGCCTGTCTGTTATTTATTGTAGCTAAACATGTGTGAACACCGGATGCACAAGTATTCAGGACTCTGGTCTCTGCTTGCCTAGTGTACGTCAGCGGTAGTTCATTCATGGCGCATCTCACATGTTACAATCAAAAATCTTACATGGGATGTGACGATGTGTTTTTTTTTGTTATTGTGACGGAACAAGCACGAGGCCCACCTGATGTTAAGCGTTATCCTCTGCCTATAACAGATGCATTTCGTCATGAGACGAATTGCACTGCGTTTCACTGAGACATACAGTTAAAGTCATGAGACTTTAACTTTCGTGCCTGATATTTTAATGGCTCTCAAGGATGCTGCCGGAACACACTGTTAGGTGCTTGCCGACAGGTTTTCTACTTGAAGGAGGTAGCTAGCTAGGCGAGCATTCGCAAAATGCCCTTCCACCATGCGGTGAAAGCTGAAGCCGGCGGTGGGGATCGAACCATGGACCTGCGGCACGGCAGTCCATAGCTATTACCGCTCGGCCATCATTGCTTCAAGACTAACCCAACTACACGACGCGGCGTTTTGCCAAGATCTCGTACCGTAACGAGTACATGGGTACGTTCATTGTGTGCGCACTCGGTATGTCGAAATGAAAAAAAAATTAAATCGTTCAAAAATCATAATTTATAATTATAAGGCAATCTTTCACTTTCTTCCCCGTCCGTGGCGTATCACGTTAGGATGTCACCCCCACACCATTTCTTCCCGTGGGTGTCGTAAGAACCGACTAAGGGAGAAATACCGGCAGGTGGGAAGCAGCGCATTCTGATCAAGAACTGACAACTTCTGCTGCGTTCCCCAAGACATCTACCAAGCGTGGGGATTATGGCAATGACCCAATGGGGGAGACCTTGGTCAACGGTGGACATATTCCGTTTGATGATGATCAATCTTGCATACTAACCAATAATCTGTAAAAAAATGCCTTCCTTTTATGATTCAGGCATGGTTTAAAAAATTGACCTAATAAAATGTTAACCGACCAAATTTAAAACAAAGGAACTTTTCTTTTGAACAACCAACATTAGTTCTCTTAATATTAGTTGTGAACACATTTCCAAATGTGTACATATATTCTAAGGAATACTAAATATCTGATCATTGAAAACCGGTCCAGTTATGATGGTCGTATGGACAGTGGAGCCTTGGTAAAAGGGTGTCGGTTTTCACTCAGTGGCATTGACTATGGGCTGGCACGCAGCAGGTCCATGGTTCGAATCCCACTGCTTGAGCTTCACCGCATGGTGGTAGGACATTTTGCGAGTGCCCGCCTGACTAGCGATCCTCAAGTAGAAAATCTGTCACCAAGCACCTGACGGTGTGTTCCGGCAGCTGTCCTTGAGAGCCAGTAATTCTAGGTTAAGCCTGATAACACCTTCGACCACATCATCACTTACCACTAGGTGAGATTGTGGTCAAAGGCTTACCTATCACCATGAAAAAATAATAATAATAATGAATAGATTCAGGCGTTACTTTGCGGAAATCCATATTTAATAATAACAAATATTTTTAAAATATAATAAATAAACGTTAAATTAATATTCTAATAAAACACTTAAAAAATATATCTAGTGACAATTCCGCACAATTTACCTACTAAGCCGACGTGACGTCACAAACGCCACGCAGCCAAACCGAAAGAATTTTCGACGCGTTTCGATTCTACACGAAGCATCCTCAGGAGGTCTTGACTCTACGAGCGCAAGATCGATAAATTTTCCTCTATAATAATAATGCTTGCTAGTTTAATAGCCTCTACTAGACTCCAGTCCATTCTCCGTAGTAATTATTATTTATTCTGTGACGCCAGCTAGTTAAACATTTATAGAAAGTCAACGTTGGACGTCAGCAATTGCAACAATTTCAAATGATACGTGATTCTAAGCATTTCCGTATGTACATCATGAACAACATGCGATGGACACAAGTGGCCTAATAATTCTAATTTATATATGTAGATATACATTATAGCTGATAGGTTAGCCTTTGACCATTATGTGATCTGATGGTAGGTGATTATGTGGTCGAAGATGTTGTTCAACAGAACCTAGAATTATTTTCGCTTAAGTACAGTTTCTGTTACACCGTTACCTTATTATATAGCTTTCTTTACTCAAGTGTGGTAGATAGCCAGGCGGACATTAGGAAAATGCCCTACCATCATGCTTGCCATCCTAAGACAACAACCTGTACGTATCCTGCAAGTGCACGCTCAGTAGTGATGCCACTAACGGTCACCCATCCAAGTCATGACCGCAGCAGACGTTGCTTAGCTTAGTTGGTCGGTTAAGAAGGCTAAGCAAGCCACGCTGCGACTGCTTCAATTTATATGAAGTATGGGTTTGAATACTGTTCAAAACTTGTGTGACTTCTGCCAGCAACAACGCCCGCATCATGCTGATCTTATTACGTAAACACACTTTAGTTCACTTTACATAGCTAGTTGCTACCTAACCTATATCTACTTAGGATCCGAATCCACAAACGATCCTCTGTACGATAAAAATTTAATCAATGTCAATCTATATAAGATATTAGTTATTTACTATTACAAGAGTGATTGGTCGATACGACGTGTGGTCAAAATGCTGGCACTTATTTGGCTCAACGCATAAGCATTGCAATTCAACGGGGCAACGCTGCCAGCATGCTGGGCACGCTGCCTAGTGGTAGGTAGTCGGTTGGAGCATTTGAACCTGTGGGCCTGCAATGGCCTTTTTGATACTACTTCACAAACAGGAGGAGGTACTCAATTTGTCTTATTTTTTTTATGTTTGTTCTCAGACATAAACTCAGAACTTTTGACAGAGTGAAACCGATTTTGATGATTCTTTTTTTATTTGAAAGCTGATGCTTGCCGTGTGGTCACATTTAAATTTCATCAATACCGGTTTTTGAGTTAGCGGTATTGGAGTGTAAATAACTGAAAAATGTTTTCCTATCTTGATGATTATTTATGACAATCGATCCCATAAGTAGCAAGGGTCACAAAAAAGAGTAAAAAAAATATTTTTGCAAAAAATAGAACCGATTTCAACACTCAAATGTGTAAAATAACTTGTCGCACTTGCAAAAAAAAATATCTAAATGATTTCGTTGTAGGTAGTAGCTGTATACATAATGTATAGTATTTTGTTAATAAAGGCATAAAGCCATATAAAAAAGATATTAGTAAACTAAATATGGGTTAGATATTTTATAATATGTTAATGGATCCTATAACTACGTGACAGTTTGCGACTGGACGTTGAAAACATTTGTGAATTTGGCAAAATAAACATTTTGATCACTGGACAGAGTACCAATTCCACTTCTGTGTAGACTTGTTGATAAACTTTGATCTGATCCGAGCATGGTAAAAGGCTACTAGACTAGAACTGGCTGTACGACAGTAGGCAACAAACAAGTCAGATGCTAGTAAAAAAAAATTCTATTTAAGGGCAATAAAGTAGTGGTGATAAGCCAGGTGAAAATGTTAAATGCTAAAGCAACACGAACAATTTCGCGTGAGGATTTGAACCACTCGCACACGGAGCTCACCGCTTCAATGTTAAAATATAAAAAAGAACTTGTATTATAAAATTACAAATTTTCGAGATAAAAAAATATAGTCATGTGCGGGATTCGAACCCGCGTCCATCCACCCCTATAGCCAGGGTATGCTCTGACCGCTTGAGCTAACATGACAATGAGTCATAACTCTAATTTTTCCTCTCGTTCTTTATTTAACCATCGTATTGGGATAGAGCAATACCTATAGTTCAATTTACATTGTACTACAAACAAGACCAATTTTGCAATTGGTTTTAAACTTGTAAATGATGGATGATGCAACCTTATAATTTTAAGATTGTTATGTTTGCAAACATAGCAATATTAAAACCTTTTACTAGTTCGATAAAGTCCACAACGCTATTATCAGTTGTGCGATCTCTAAAATCCAACCAATTACACAGCAGTGCTCGTCTCGTATAACAAACGTCTCAACTCTACTCAACGGCCACGCGGACAGGCCGGTCGACTCATTGCTTGGTAGGAACGGTTGTTATTAGCCGCTACATAGAATGACGTCATCCGATGCCCCATAGAATACTTGATATTACAGTCATGTTCATAATGAGAAAGATTTTTTGTTGTACCAGTGTGTAATTGGATACAAAAAAGATGGTACAGACCCGCCAACTTATCTGTTCAGGTGGCAGAAAAAAGAACTACAACATTCCTTCAAATTGTGACTGTTTGTAGTTGATTTCCATGACCAGTAGCGCCCTCGAAAACTGCACAGTTAAGTTGGTGGTACTATACTTTAAATGCGGAGCTCATGGATATAAAAGCCTATGTTATACTCGTTTTTGTGATAGGTACTTTTATGTTTTATATTAACTCTTGTTAAGTTAACTTCTTGTTTGAGTCAAAGTCGAAATCTTTTATTTGATTCAAGCGGCGACGAACGACACTCTTATCAATTACAAAATTTTAGGTATAAGTTTCTAATGTTGAGTTCAGCAAAAAGGGTGTAGTGAAGAGCCACTGCTAGAAGAAAGAGTGAGAAACAGGGTGTTATTACTTTTGAAGTCTTTCCAATGTGCAAATACATAATAATTATTGATTTTAACAATTATTATGTTGAAGTAACGTTGTTCATAGAAAAGTAATTTATATCAATTATAAGACTTAAAATCATTATTTACATCACATAGTTGACTGTGGTTGGTTTGGCAGAGGTTGAATATTGCAAGCATCGATTATATTTTACATTCAGCCTAAATATTATTTATGTGAGAACTGTTATATCTTTAGGACTTTTATTATAAAATCGCGCACAATTCCCTAAGGACTTTTTGTCTTAAGCCTGGCACCACAATTTTATCTTTATTCCGATCAATGTCAATCAATTGAATGGCTCATCAGTCATCAGCATATTGAGCACTTTCTTTTAGATATTTTGGTATTTTCCAGGATCATTGGTAAGGATAAAAAAAATACTGTAAATCAGCAAAGCAACTAATCTAAACTAGGAAATGGTAATAAAATGTATTCCACAATCATATTAGAGGGGTCAGATCTGTATGATTTTCCTTTTGACATGCATTTTCTTTTTGTAACTGCACCTAGTGCCAGACGATGGCAAATGTATTTGAGACCCAGATCCTACTCTAGGCGTAACCTGAACGATCAATCACATAGTCACTAACTAACATATAAGATAGTGGTCATAAGCAAGTCTATCTTCATTACCGCAATCGTAGCATCTCAACCAAGCACTACAATTATTAAATGTTACAAGGCATAGACATACCAGGAGATACACTCCATTCGCTGTTTAATCGATAGTTGTTCACATAAAACTGTGTTTAAAAACACATTACGTTGGTGCGTAATAGATTTCTTAATGCTCTGGTGTACAAGGTCCCGGTTTCGCATCAACGACAGTAAGTACAGCTAATTAATGTTTCGCGATCATACCAACCAGCTCCTTACCTACCTGATGAGGACAAAGTAACAGACAGACATAGGAGATACACGCCGTTCGATAATTAAATCGAGAAGCAATTTTTTTTTTTTTACTCCTTTGACCACTATCTCACCTTATCGTAAGTGGTGATGTGGTCGAAGATGTTGTTCAGGCTAACCTAGAATTACTGGACTTGACTTTGACTTTCATATTCCAAGATTTTTTTACTGATTTGACTTGTGTACAGACACACACAAGTCAAGGAAGATAAGCTCTACCACACAAACTCGTAAACAATGACAATTATTTGATAGTCTGCAGCAGTTTGACTCAAATTGCATACTAAATGTTAGTTAAGGGTCAAATTGACCAGATCAGAGTCTCGACAGTACAGCTGGGGCCCGATTCTCTTAGCTATTGAACGGCGTTAACGCAACTTAATTGCATGAAAATTTTAGTTTTTGACGGTATCCGTAGTCTGCCCGCTATTTAGGTTCGATCGCAAGACAATGGCTTGATATGTATTTGGTATGCTGTAAGCTATTTTGTTGCGATTGCTTTGCTACAGTGGCATAGATAGCATAGCATAGATTTTAGATAGAAAAATAGCTAAATTATGTAAATATATTTTATTGATGTTTTGACTGATTGATAGAAGTTTTCATTATTTTTTCGGTGGCAACATTTGCAAGCCACAACACAGCCATATGATAGCAACGCGATTGCTATACACCTGCGATTCGGAGCTAGAATTAGCAGACTACCAAATTTGACATTAACAGCAGTTCGAGCGCAGAAGCATCGCAGTAGTGTGGCGTTTGGACAAAGGTAAGAGAATTGGGACCCTGGGGGCCAACGCAAAATTTTATACCTCCACGTCAATTAAGCGAGCTTACAATCGGTAATGGAATCGCTCAGCGTTTTGGTGAAGTCACAACAAATTGTTCACTCTATTCGCGAACTCTGACATACGAAGTATTACTGTTCCAACGACAAATCCGTCATGTTTAACTATGTTAAAAAAGTTACTTTCTAGCAGCGGATTTAAACTTGATTTTGACTATTTTACGATAAAAATGGGTTTTAGTAATTTGTAAATTACGTACAATGTTTTATTTCTATTATACTTTAAATTAAATGCAGCAAAATTAATGAGTGAAACTATAAAAATCCACAGACAGTTGTTGTGCAGCAGACAGTAAAATGTCGTAAAACTATAGTAAAACCGTTCCATAACATCGTAGTTCGGAACAGTGCGAACGGGATAACGCTATATTATAAACGTCTTGTAACTCGATGTTGTCTTAGATTTTCGCGATTATTACACATAGTAATTAAAACAACTTTAAACGGTTTTCACCCCGTGACCACCATCACTGCAAAGTGTTTGAAACGTCGGGACAAAAATAATGTTAAATATACGCGATTTAAACCGTTTAAAGATGTTTAAATACTATGTCTTGTAACTCGCTTGCACATCCGTGATACATATTTCATTCGTTCATTAAGTAGGATCAAACCAATATTGCTTGACGCGATTGTGGGTCGGTGATAGTTCGTGTCTGCGAATGATTATTTTAAGCATGAAACAAAACGCTCCTTTTTTATGATGGTTTCGTAAAAGGTGGGAGTTGGCCCCCTGATTGATATTCCGCGATTGTGCCAACCGCTGCAGGGCACAGACACGTCACAGGAGATACGCTCCGTTCACCGCCGCGCCGTTGAAATCGGCCGTCTCGTCGTATAAACTCGTATTTACACGGACGTACGCTAAATTGTTCATTGTAATGTCTACGTCGAGATTTTATGTGCAAAGATTGGATCAGAAACAAGTACAACGTTTAAATTGTAATTAATGTTTTCGACATAAAGACGACGCACGCGAGCGAGGTTTTTTATTAAAGCCTTTGACTACCGTATCGCCTGTGAGAAGTGATCATGTTTATATAGTCTATTACGCAGACGCAGCTGCGCACTCGTCCTGATGATGAGCATTTTTTTTATGTTATTGTGACGGAACAAGCCCAAGGCCCACCTGATATTAAGTGGACTAACCTCTGCCTATAACATATACATTTCGTCAACGACGAATTGCACTGTGCCAGTCACACTGAGACGTACAGTTGTTAGGTCTCATGTGCCTGTTTTACTGGCTCTCAAGGACAGCTGCCGGAACACACCGTTAGGTGCTTGGCGACAGATTTTCTACTTGAGGGTGGTCACTAGCCAGGCAGGCACTCTCAAAATGCCCTACCACCATGCGGTGAAGCTCATAGCCCGCGGCGGGATTTTAACCATGGACCTGCTGCGCGGCAGTCCATAGCCAATGCCACTGAGCCATCACTGCTTCAAAGCATCTGATATGCTCAAAACTCGGGTCGACGTATTCGATCCCCAACGTCAGTGTTTTTGCCGGTTATTGTATAATATTTAAATAATCTGTAAAATTGTGTCTGTATTTTTCTGTATCCTCTTGTATAATTTTGTAGTTTACTATTTCTAAGCTCTTTAGGGCGTGAAATCGAATTTACGTTCCGCTTATTGTCTTAAATATGACCTACTTTGCGGGAAAACATAAGTGTTGAAAATAGCTTGAAATGTATTCATACCGCTCTCCATACAAACGTAATTTCGTCAGATTTTAAATATTTATGTTCGCATTAATAAATAAATCTCAAAATTAAGATTAATTTTACGATGCATCTTTTGAAAGTTGTTCCATCTTCTAAGGAACTGATATCTCACACTGCGATCCCCTAGACGCCTGCCACGAGTGGGGATTATGGCAAACCCCCCATAATGGGGGACTCTGTATTCAGCAGTGTACAATCCGACTGATACAATATACAATTGTCAAATTTAAGTAATAAATATTTATTCCCTAACTCGTATTTATAAAGCTTTAAATACATCCAGTAACATTTTTGATCGAAGATATAATTATGCACTATCACCGCAACACCAGAAGCCCTACCCTCACGTATCCACATTATCGAGTCCCTCTTGACAGACCCACCAACTTATCTGTTCAGGTGGCAGAAAAAAGAACTACAACATTCCTTCAAATTGTGACAGTTTGTATTTGATTTCCTTGATCAGCAGCGCCCTCGCCAACTGCACAGTTAAGTTGGTGGTACTATACCATCCGCAAATAACTCGAAACAAAACGACCCGTCAGAGATAATGAACAAATACTTATTCACGTCGGTAAGTCACGTAATAGTAAACTTGACAAATTTATTTTTGCTGTCACGATTTTCGGGAGCCGACACAAGTATATGAATATGACGCAGGATATTTATCAGTATAAGAGCACAGTAGCCCAAGCAACAGCAGATATAACTTGGTAAAAAAATAAACTTTTTGCGTGGATACAATTTAGGGGGAGAATTGGTGGTTGTTCGTTCGTAAACAACTAGGGTATACCGTATACCTGATACCAGATGACAGCCTGTTCCGTATCTTTATGGAAATGTAAGGGGATTTTATTGGGTTTTACATTTTAAAGTTTTCTATTTACTTAGTACACATTTTATTTGCGTACATATGTTTCTACTTGTTCTATATATGTCTTCTATATATGTTCTGCTTTTGTAGTCAGATTAATATTATATCGAAGTAATTTTAATTTCTAATGCGTTGTCAGGTTTATAAAAAATAAAATTAGAAAATACAACTGTTTTAAAGTGGCCATTTTTATTCCAAGAAGAAATAAATGCACCGATGAGAACAAATCTATACAACCTGATTCACGGAGTAGATTTTTTGCTTTGCTATACAGCTGTGCTATACCTAAGTACAGTCACGGAATGAAAAGGTTCGTCGATTTTCAAATTGATTCGTTCAACATATTGCGAGCACATATTACCTTTTGAAACTATGTTACAGAATATACTCGTGTTAGAGAAAAATAATGTTTTACTGTTCGTTAATAAAGTTCAATCTTGTCAACAAGATTATTATGTTTGACAAACTAAAACCTTTTTGTTGGTTCAACCTGCCATTATTATTTCTGTTAAAACTATTGTCAGTTCAATGTCACCATTGCAAAATATCATAATTTCTCGTAAATAACTATTTTATAATGGCCAAGACCTTTAAGATTTGAAGAAAGAGCGGCAATTATTGCCGAACATGAAGCTGGCTACAACATCTCCGAGATATCACGTGGTCTAAATGTGACCAGAGATAGTGTGAGATTCTGGATAAGGATACATGGCGAAAGAAGGTGCGCTAGTCGATCATCGTCACAATAATTCCAGTCGCCTATTCTTAACGCCGCACAAAAATTAGACATGAGAAGGCAATATGAAGAAAACGGCTTTGTGTCAACGAATCACTTCGCCCAAATATATGGTGTTTGTCCAAGAGTGATAAGAAACGCATTACACTCAATGGGACTACATTATAGACGACAAGTTAAAAAATTTGCTCTGACAACGGCTCATAAGGAAGCACGCTTAAGATTTGCACAGACTTATTTGAACATCGATTGGAGTACCACTATATTTACCGACGAAAAATGTTTTATGTCGAGCCAACATGGGAGGCGTAATTTGTGGAGATATAATAGTACGAGATATACGGAAGACCATGTAGTGCCCAATTTCAGTTCCGGACGAATCTCGGCCAATGTATGGGGGTGGATGTCAGCGGATGGAGTAGGCGAGCTCGTTCTTCTTCCTTCAAGGGCAAACGCAACACACTATCTGTCTGTTTTAGAAGACAGTATGCTACCAAGTGTCCGTACCGTGTACCCAGCTGATGAGGTACCTGAGGTCAGATATGTCCAGGACAATGCTCGCACGCACACTGCTCGTATTGTGAATGATGAAAGAATGGTTCAACCGGCATAGCGATATAGTGGTGATACCCTGGCCGGCAAGATCTGCAGATTTAAACCCGATAGAAAACTTATGGGGTTTAATGGTACAGCGATGGGAAAATGCAAACGAAAGGACTAAAGAAGCTTTAGAAAACCACTGCCGAATTATATGGGAAGAAACTAGAGGCACTGATCTATGCTCTCCTCTAGTGGGTATCCATGAGAAATAGGTTACAAGGTGTGATTGAAGCTAATGGTGGTTATACCCGTTATTAAAAATAAATGTCATTAAACTTACTCGTACTTTTCATTACCTTTGCTTGTTTTTTTTAATCGTTATCATTTTATTATTGTTCAAGTACATTTTGTAACATCGCATTGATGGGATAGAAAAAACAAGCAAAACCTTATTTGATAGCATATTATGTCATATTTATTTAAATGTTAGCAGCACTGTTTCTTATCCTGGTATGTTGGCATAATTGATCTTTGTATTACTAGTGCAACCGAAAACCGACTTTAAGGTGACGAACCTTTTCATTCCGTGACTGTACATATACCTGCAGAAAAAAAATATATAAAAACGATCGCAAAGTACATAAGTTAGAAGAGCAACTAGCACACCTGCCAGATTTGATTATCCCCTTCCGCCCTTTCAGATAGCAAAATGCACCTTGCATGTCTCCCCTACACTTGAGGGCACGGAGCGTGACTACTGGCATAAGGTTAGGGAGAGACTGTTCAAAAATTAAACAAGCACTACTATGTTTGGAATGACATATTTTATAAATGAACGTAACTTTGATGTAAATATTTTTAACCTTAACCAGACCGGTGTTTACATCGTAGCAAGTGGAAATCAAATTCAAATTTATTTATTTGCTGGAATACAGGTAGTTTAGATAAATAGATCTTAAAATTATTATAATTAATTATTATGTCCACTATATTCTACCCTTAATGGGTGTGCAAATTTCGGTTACATGTCAGTAAAAAATATGTGAATTAAATTAGAAACAAATACAATTGCAGTCAAAAAACAATAAATAAATGGTATACTAGTTAGCATGATTAAATTTACATATTATGGTACACATTATTATTTAATTAATTATACATTTTAATATTGGTCATGACAATCAGACCTGACGTTATCGTAAGTATATGAATCAACGATAATTTACCCAAAACTAAGCATTTCAAGTGCTCGTAGAGTTAAACAACGCCCGCGGTCATGAAAAAAAAATGCGTTGATGACTTGGATAGGTGATCGTTAGTGGCATTACTACTGAGCGTTTCCGAGCTTCGGAGGGCACGTTAAGCCGTAGGTTCCGATTGTTGTCTTACGGTGACAGTCGTTATTGCATGGTGGTGGGGCATTTCGCTACCAGCATGTATAAAATCTGCGCCAAGCACCTAACGGTGTGTTAAGGAAGCTGTTCTTGAAAGCCAGTAATCTAGGTAAGCCAGAACAAAATCTTCGACCATATCATCACTTACCATCAGGTGAGATAGTGGTCAAAGGCTAGTCTATTAGCTATATAAAAAGGTTCAGGCATACCGAAATATATGCATTTGCCTTTACACCTTGCACCCTTTTACCTGTCAAGGTTTTAGTAGTCGTACGTACCATAACACAATTCAACCGCGAATGCTCTCATAATGTGTTTACTAACATCACTCCAGTTCTGATAGTTCTGACATGTGGAAGCGGATAATTTATTTTGTTATCCTTTGCTTTTTGCGATGTTCCTATTTGATTTACTACGTCTACACATATATGTACTTTACTACCGCGGTCATACTTATCGATAATAAATGATTTATTTTTAATTTCAATCAGGAGGTGTCTAAGAAGGCTCGTTTGGCTGTTCATGGAGGAGTGTTGTTTTCAACAATAATGTATGGTAGTGAAAGTTGGGTATGGCAGAAAAAGCTTGAAAGTAGAATAAATGCAGTGAAGATGAAAGATTGAGAAGCACTATTGGAGGCCATCGGAGTGACAGGATAAGGAATAGTGTGATAAGGGAACGATGTGGTGTGAATGAGAATGTAGTGACAAAAATCGAGAAAGGTATGTTAAGATTGTTTGGATGTGTAGAGAACGAATGAAATGAGAATGACTAAACAGATATACATGGGACAAGTGAACGGAACTGTTGGAAGTGGAAGACCTAGGCGAACGTTCCGAAATCAGATTGAAGACGTTCTGAACAAAGGCTAGGTCAGGAGTACCCTAAACCGACTCTAAAGTATGAAAGGATTGATGAGTATAGATGAAGCGAAAGAGATAATATATAAGGATCGTAGTAAGTGGAAATCTGTGGTATCTGCCTAACCCTACGGGAAAGAGTCGTGGTTTTATGTATGTATTACATAAAACCACGACTCTTTCTCTAAATTGTGAATTTATAGTAAACATAATTTCACAATTTAGAGAATCACATGTAGAGAGTAAGGCAGGTGTAGCAATAATCGTCCCATGTATTATGAAGATTATATTATATAGGTATGTCATATGAAATAGCCATAAATATCCCACGTGTTTCACTACATACCTACACTATACTATAGTACATTCTTGTTTTGACACAAAAATAACCATCACTTTCCAAAACAAGTACGACAAACTTTACATAGTATATATATATTACGTACAGGTTGTTGTTTTGGTATGTTCTCACGCTCAACATTCATGTTTTTTTACCAGAGATGCCATAGGCTAGTATTATCACGGACATTAGACAATTCCAACACTATAGGTAAACCGTTTATCTTAGTCCTCGCCTGCGCGGTATATACTAAGATAAATGGTATAGTAACATAACTATTCCAAAACAAGAACTAGTAACAATCATTAAAACATAAGCGTTTTGATTTCCCGTGGGGTACCGGGATAGAATATCATCCCCCTATCTCTAAATCTGAATGTCGTAAGAGGCGACTAAGGTTCTAAATACCTGAAGGTCTTCTGAGGAATCGCTATCTTATACTGCGATTCGGAAGACACCTGCCAAGCTTGAGGATTATGGTGAAACCCCCCTGATGGGGAGCCTGTTCAGCAGTGAACAATCCAGCTGATACAGTAAGCTTTTCGATTGACGTCAGGAAGGACTGCTAGGAAAAACAAACCATCGCCTCGATAACGCAGCAAATCAAACATCTGCTCGCGATATGTAAGGAAAGAACTAAAATTAAAGTATACATAAAAGTAAACTAAACGAATAACTTACTAGAATATTAGTACATAAATAAATAGCCATAACATCCGGCGATGAACAAAGAGATCCCTCAGGGGGAACATCACCGTGTAATATGGCAGATCTGCCCACCTGCTCGTATATTTCTCTGCATCATCGCCTCATACTACTCCCACGGGAAGATATGGGGGGTGGAATTCTAGCCCAGCAATCTAGCCCTCGACTATATTAGTAATCGGTCAATATGGTACCTTGACAATATTAATTCACTGTTTTTTGACTGAGATATCAATATTTGCTTTGATTTCGAACTCATCAAGTTTTTGAACTTGATGAGTTCGATTACCAAACACGAACAATCTTCCAGATTCAATTGGAATTTGGATTGATTGATTGATTTGGCATATAGAAATGATCGCATCATCTACACTCATCAATCCTTTGATACATAAGCGTTTTAGGGTACTCCCGACCTATAGCCTTTGTTCAGAACCTCTTCAATCTGATTTCGGAACGTTCGCCTGTTCTTCCCCTTCCAACAGTTCCGTTCACTTGTCCCACGTATACCTGTTTAGTAATTCTCGTTTCATTCATTATCTCTACACATCCAAACCATCTTGCTCGATTTTTATCACTACATCCTCATTCACATCACATCGTTCCCTTATCACACTTTTGCTTGATCGCTGATTAGTTGCGTCTAGGCAATGTTGTTGCGCCGCACGGTACACTTTTTAACGCCGCGGTAAGGTTTGCGTTCTGCTGTTTTTGACCTTCACTCACATTTCATTATATATTTATTCGTAGACCTATACACTGTTTTTCGACTCCGATTCCGTAACAGCAGCAAGAAATGACATCACAATAGCAGTTGCAAAATAAAAACACGACAATGAAGAAAACTAAGTCGGTCGTTATGAGAGAATGTCAAGTGCAATCAACGACTGCTTGACACCGTTTGCAGTATCTGTTGATAAAACTATCATATCATAATCATTTAATGTAAATGGCATATTAAGTAATGGACCAAATTACTGCAGCATTTAGCATCGATTTTTTTAAATGAATAGATTCAGGCGTCACTTTGCGGAAATCCATATTTAATATTTATTTTATTTATTTTATTTATTTATTTCATAGCACACAATACAGAATACAATCAAAACATGAAATAAATACAAGTATTTTGCTTAGATCTAGACAGTATTCCTAAACTATGTATGCCTAAGAGCTTCGTAAATATTATATAAATTAACATAGACAGCTAGAGAGCTTAAATCTGTGGTAATTATTTATATTCTTGTTAATTTAAAGTTATATGAAATTAAACAAATAAATGTGTCATTAATTGCTTCCGGAATTTATACAAATTAAAATGAAATATGTCTATGTCTCGGTTTGAGACGAGAATTTCATTATATTGGCGACACATCCTTACGATAGGGTTATAAAAGGAAGTATTATTTGTGTAAATGTGGAGGGTAAATATATTATAATTAACATTACGCGATCGAAAACGAGTATTAAAATTCAGTAGGGAGAGCAGGGCAGAGGAGTCTATATAAGAATGTATTATTTTATAGAGCAACACAAGGTCAATAAATTTACGACGTGTTGCAAGTGGGGTAACATTGAAATATTCCAGTCGTTCAGTATATGATGACAGCTTGCGACCCATACCACATCTGTAGCTTAAGATGTTTAAACATCGTTTCTGGATACGTTCAATTCGCTCGGAATGAACTTCATAGAAAGGAGACCAAATGGACGAGTTGTACTCAAGCAAACTTCGTATAAGTGTATAATAGAGGCAAATAAAGCTTTTAGGATTACGAAAGCTTTTAGTGGTCCTAGACACAAATCCAAGCAGACGCGAACCACGTTCTATTATGTAGTTATAGTGGTCATGAAATGTAAGTTTATCATCAAAGAATATTCCCAGATCTTTAGCAACATTCTTCCTTGTAAGAATGCTATCATTCAGAGAGTAATCATATACATACTTATGAATTTTTCTGGTGAAACTAATAACAAAGCATTTGCTAACATTAAGCTTCATGTAGTTAAGATCACACCATAGAGATAATGTGTTAAGATCTTTTTGAAGGTTAATAGCGTCTTCATGGTTATTCACCGTGGTAAATATTTTAAGGTCATCAGCGTAAAGAAGACAAGGACACGAAAGGGATTCAATAAGGTCATTAATAAATATTATAAACAACAGGGGCCCTAAATGACTTCCCTGTGGTATCCCAGATGTCACTTCTACTGGGTTAGAGAGATGACCTTTTAGTGCTACAAGTTGACTCCTTCGGCTTAAGTAAGATTGAAGCCACCTCAGTAGACAACCATGAATACCAAGACCTGCTAGTTTATTGTATAGTACAATATGATTAACTTTGTCGAAAGCCTTTGAAAAATCTGTATAAACAGCATCTACTTGGAACCGTTGAGCAAAGGCGCTACATAAATAGTTTTTATACTCTAAAAGATTAGAAGTAGTCGACTTGCCTGCCACAAAACCATGCTGTTGTGGGTGTAAAAATGGCTTAACGTGATAAGATAAAACATCATATACAACACTCTCAAATAATTTTGCAAAACATGATAATATGCTTATAGGTCGGTAATTTTTACAATCCGATTTATCACCTGATTTATAAATTGGTATAACATGAGCAATCTTCCATAACGTCGGAAATGTACCTGACCGAATTGACTTAGTAAATAACAATTGCAAAGGAAAAGAGAGTTCATCAGCACAATTCTTTATAAATTTTACGGGAATCTCATCAGGGCCTGGGCCCTTATTTGAATCCAACTTTTTGATTTTACTTAAAATATCTTCCCTTGTTATGTCGACATTGCTTAAGTGGCTGTTGTAATCAATTTTGACTGAAGTTTTGGGAAGCATATCATTAGCACTCTCAAACACCGAGCTAAAGTATTTTGAAAAAAGGTCACATATACCTGATGGGTTAGAGGTTGAAGTTCCCTCGAAATTCATAGTTAATGGAATAGAATTCGCGGATTTTCTACTGTTCACGAACTTCCAAAATGCCTTTACATTGTCACTTAGAGAGTCCTCAATAGTAGACACATATCTCTTGTAGCATGTATCTATTAAAATTTTGCTCCTAGCTCTATAGTATGAGAATTTGTCGTACTCTAACGGGTTATCAAATTTTTTGTAGAGTTTATGATATTTGTGTTTTTTCTCCAAACAACGCCTGAGCGCTAGACTGAACCAAACCGGGTACTTGTCATCGTGTCTGCAAGATAGGGGAGTATTATTACTTATTATGACATTCAATGCTGAATAAAACGATGCTAAGTCCACATCAATATCAGAAGACGATAGCATTGAGTGCCAATCAGTCTGGGTCAACTCTAGCCTCACATTATCAAATCTACATTTATTAAAATTAAAACGCTTACGAGGCTTTGGTTTTATTGGTTTGAATAAATGGTTTTCGCTGACAGCACCAATATCCACAACTATTGCTGGATGGTATCTGTCTAAACGACTCAGAGGATCCGAACCATACACCTGAACATCACTGGTAGCTAGTACAAGGTCAAGTATGCGATTTAATGAGTTTGGTATGCTATTGAATTGTTTGAGATGACAGAGGGCCATGGTGTCATATAGTAAATTCGATTTTTTGTCTGTACGTGGGCCAGGCGTCATCACAGAGCAGTAACTCTCCTTAGACCATGATAACCCAGGAGTGTTAAAGTCACCAATGCAAAGACATTCTTCAGAATCACTCATATTCAAAATTACTCTACAACAATTATCATAGAAGGACTGTAAGTCATGTTCGGGTAACTTAGGAGGCAAGTAAACGAGACATAAATTTAAGGTTTTACTATTTTTATGAGACTGTGCGACAGTTAACCATAGATCCTCTACACTGCTCTCTAATGAAGGTTGGCGAGTGACTTTAATGTTTTTTTTGACAGCAATTATGATTCCACCTCCTTCAATGTTGCAAATTGACGTGCTTGATCTATCTCGTCTGAAAATGTTATAGCGATTATCAAATAACTCAGAGTCGTATACACTACTATTAAGGTTAGTTTCCGTGAGGCATATTATGTCATAATTACATGCCAGCGCATTTAAGTATACATCTGTGATTTTGGTACGAATTCTGTTAACATTCTGATAAAAAATTAACATAATGATTAAAATGGGACTTAACTTAAAGATTAAAACTTTTTACTAAATTAATTAATAATAATAATCTAAACTAGCTTATCTAAAGCTTCATGGTTTTTAACGTAAATGCTGCCACTGTTGTCATCCTTCCTTAAGTATACTCTACCATATTTGACCCAGACATATTTATATTGTTTTTCCCTGGCGAATCTTCTCGCGGCAGCATGTAGTTGTTTACATTCTGGGGAAAGATGTTCAACTACATATATTCTTTGCGTTTCTCCACTGATGCCAAGTTGTCGTGAGTTTAAGGTATCCTTGGGATGCCCCTTGTTAAATCTCTGCACAGCCGAGAGTAAACAGTCTTTCAACCGAGGAGAAGCTAGCGTGACCAAGATGTTCCGTGGCCGCTTCGAATTACTGTCCATTTTGGCGACTCGGCGGCAGGCGTGGATAGAATTATCTTCCATGGAAAGGTTGACAATATCGCATAATTTTTTAAATAATGTGGTTACATTTTCATTGCGATTTTCAGGCACCGCTTGTATCTCTACGTTGAAGCTGCGTGTAGTTTTTTCTACTGAAGATATGCGGCTCGTCAAATTGTGCAAATCACTGTGTAGCCGTTCATTGTCAATCTCCAATAACCTAATGGTCGAATCCTTCTCAGCAATCTGAGTCCTTAAACTTTCTTGTTCGGAGCTTAAAAAGTCAGTGGTATCGTTAAAGTCTCGTTTTAATTCCTGTGTCATGAGGCCCACCTCAGAGCGCACCATGTTTTTAACGTCTTCTTTCAGTGCTAAGCGGAAATTATTCATGAAACTTGATAGCGAGTCATTTAACTTTCTGTCAAATAAGGCGCTGATTTTTTCCATTGTGACGCCTCCACATCCCGACTGACAAGGTGCTAAAGCCGAGACAGATAAGCATGTAGATTCGGCTGACGAAGAGTTGTTTAGGGTGTCAAGTGACATGTTCATAGAATTTTCAGCTACAGGAAGCTGATGCTGTCTAACTGGGGTATCAGCATTATTATTTTTACGGCGACGGGATACATTGGTGCAAGCTGGACATATCCATGCAGTCTTATAATCAAGGGGAAGCGCCCGAAATTGATCATCGTTTATGTTGAGGCACTTATTATGATAGCAGTTCCCACACGCTTGGCACCGCAAAAAAATATCAGATATAATAGCGCTGAGACAACCACTGCAACTCGACATGATTATATTAATATTATAGCAATCAAAAAAATCGCTTACTACTAGTGACCTCTGTGGCGAAAGTTATCAACTATTTGATTGCCTCGTATAGGTACTGCTTCAAACTGTGAATGAAAGAGGTGCAGTTTGGAACCCAATGCTGAATGGTACAAATATTATGTAGTTGATGTTAGTACACAAAAAGAGATGTCGCTGTAATCAACGTACTGTTAAGTGTGAATGACAATGCAATATTGATGGGTGAATATGTTTCACAATTGCACAAAATAATCACAGCACAGAAATCACCAAGAGTGTTAAATAGTTAAACCGAAGTTTGACACTTTTTAATGCCCGTTGCTATATATTTCAAGGCAACTTATATTTTAGTGCAGTCACTAAGAAATGAATAAATTGTAGCAATGTTTAACATGTAACACAGTTATGTTGAGAATACATAGATATTTAACACATATACACACGTTGGCACTTATAAAACACTATTTGACACTTTTTGTTACAAATTGTTCAGAATAAATAATTTATTTGAATTATTATCTCAGGAGCTCTGTATTAACTTGTTTACATCGAGGTGGCGCCCTCTAGCCATGAATATAATAATAACAAGAAGAAGACATTTAATTTAAATTAAAATATAAAAATATATTTAAGTGACAATTCCGCCTAATTTTCCTGCTAAGCCGACGTGACGTCACAAACGCCACGCAGCCAACCAGGAAGAATTTTCGACGCGTTTTGCTTCTACACGAAGCATCCTCAGGAGGTCTTGACTCTTCGATCGTGCACTCGATATTTTTTTTTTATATTTTAACGTTTCTTTTTTATGTGATAGGAGGCCAACGAGCGGGCGGCTTACCTGGAGGTAAGTAATCACCGTCGCCCACGAACATTCACAAAACCAGAGGTCTCGAGGATGCGTTGCCAGCCTTTGAGGAGGGAATATGTAAGTATATTATATAATAAGTGTTTATATTAATTTAATACTTTCTTAAAATATTTGTTATTATCGATTTTTTTTATTGTAGTTGAAACTACTACTGCCTAACTAATCCAAATAATCATATTATAGTTTTTAACTGTACGTACCATCAGTACACCCACACAGAGACATCGTGTACAAACGTGCCTACCCATACAAATGCGGATCAATAATTTACATTAGAGGAGCGCTCCTCCATGAATAAACAGCTCTGTAGCAGTTTGATCGGCCATTCAAGGAATACGATCTCTTATCTAGTTCATAATATTTTTTTCTCAAAAATGGTATGTTATGTTGCCATAACATATCTAAAAAGTATCCAGAAAGTGAACTCTACCGCAGACTTATTCGCAACTGTCCGGTGAGAAGCGAGATTTTAAATTTGGAATGTCCTACTGTCCAGTAAGTATGTAATTTACTTACTGAGTAGTAGGTCGTACTCTTTAGATCTCGCTTAGAAAAAACACCACAGTACAGGACACAGATTAGAGTTTAGCCAATAAAATATGGTTACAGGAGACAGGCTCTAAATATATATCTATCTCTCTTTTTGGTATGACATTTTATGAGATAGATATATTTTTAGAGCCTTAATCAGCCATTCTATAGTCTGTGAGTGTGACACTTAACGTGACGCAGAAAAAGTGTGCACGTTCCGTTTTGTTACTTACTAATGTTGTAGAAGTATAGTGTGGGATTTTATGTTTGTATTTAGTAATTTCAGTTTATAAATCATGTTGGATAAAAACTTTCCATTCTAAAATTAACAACTATTTTCAAAAACAATAATTTGTTGTTAAACTTCCTTTAATTTTTGAGAAAAGCATTATACAAACCTCAACCAGTAGAAAAGCCATCCTGGTCTCGTATATTTGGCCAGAAAGGCTTACTTACTGGATTCTGGAGTACTATACTAGTAGCTTTTGAAGTGGAAATTTGTTTTCCAATCGGCCCGATGTTCACAAAATTGCGAAATCTGAATAACATTTTGTATTATCACGTTTCGGTAATGTTTTTCGCCAAAATGCCAGGTAGAAATGCAGGTGGTAAATTAAAATCAGATAAGGCGAACCGGTCGGCATTTGCAATGTTTCAGACAGCATGTTATTGCTTATTCTGTGGTACGAGTGATGTCATTATAATGCTTGTAGTTTTAACGCTATAAAAATGTAATGTTAGCACATTTACGTAATTATGTTCTTAAAATATAGGACGTCTTTGTTTTCAATCACCATTTGAATATTCATTTTTAAATCGACATTTATTTAATTTTTTGTCATTTTGTTGAATTTGTATAATTTGTTTTTTAATCGTGAGTGTAAATGGTGTATGTAACCGTTTTATTTGAATAAATAAATAAACAAACTTTTAGAGTAGATTTTTTTCAAGTTTATAGGGATTCGAGTTCTCCGGCTTTACGTACCGGTTGCCTTAACCACTCGGCCATCGAGCCTGGCTGGATAGATGCGAATTCTATGCTTTAATTTTATTATTTTAACTGTCATATCATAGTGGACGTTGTGGCCACTAACCAAACTACTAGAATTCATCTGCCCAAAAGAAGTGCTTTCTCAAACAAAATAGAGCATAAAATTCGCATCTGTGTAGTCTCGATCACTGAGCAGTTAGGGACGCCCGGCGCGTAAAACAGGTCCGAATCACACACGTATAAAAAAACCTTCTGAATAAATTTGTGAACGTGCTTGAAATACTACATAAAAATACAGAAGATGTTTTATTCTGACTTTCAACTAGACATCTATTATGGTTGGTGTCCTTGAGAGTCAGTGCCCATTCCCAGTCTAGTCTTCTAATATTTTTGATTACATCATCAATTACCAACAGTTGAGGCCTAGGCTATCAATTTAAATGAAAGCAGATTTGTTTTGATAGCTAAAGATAAAAATAAATAAAGGAGACACTGAATGGTTTAAAATTTTGTATCATTCGCAATGTATGTTACTAAGATTTTAAATGGAAACAAGCAATTTCATGTTCATCATGAATGGTATATTTTATAAACAAAAGTTGTCTGGTGGATATTACATGATGTTATAGGACCGACTATCTGCACTGTTATGCATGATTACAATGAAGATGTGATCAGACTAGAAATATATTTAAAAAATAAACAGATTTGGGTCACTCCTTAGTCCGACCGGAAGACGCCGCAAAATAAGTATGAGTTATAAACTTTTCATTAGAATGTGCAAATGTCTTTCATATTTTTTTATGGAATTGAGACGGAACGCGCTTGGCTCACCTGACGTTAACCGCTGCCTATAACAGGTGCATTTCGCCACAAGTGACGAACTGCACTGCACCCGAAACCCTGAGACATACAGTTTTTAAATCTCGAGTCCCTGTAATTTTAATTACTGGCTCTGAAGGACTGTTGCCGGAACATACAGTTACGTTCAGCGGCAAATTTTCCACTTGATGGTAGTTGGCCAGGCGAGCATTCGCACAATGTCCTTCCACCGTGCGGTGAAGCTCAAGCCTGCGGTAAGGATCTAACTATGTACCTGCGGCACGGCAGTCCATTGATTATTACTTAGGCTACCATTGCTTCACTTATCTGTCATTTTGTGTCCAACAATAATAGGTGCCACATCTGGGAAGGTTGGAATCAGTTAAGCCATAAAGATGAAGCAAAAATTTTATACAAAATTCATATTTATACTACTTGTTTCGGCCTTTATGTTTTCAGAGGATTTTTTGTAAAACGTTCGTCATCCTTTCTGTTGTTACATATACCATCTTGTTCCAACCCCTCACACTTGGGCTAAGGGTGCGCAGAAGATGTTGAAAGACATGACATTTATTAAAGGTTCATAAGTTTCATAACCTACGAGAAACATTAGTAAGTACTCGTAGATTGAATCTTCCAATATTATCTGCGACGCAGGCTCACGATGGCGTCGTACAATTATGCCGGTAAAATAAACATAAATGAGTTGCCATTAAGCGGTTTCCCTGGGGAACTTGTATTATTTATAGGACAGTTTACGAGCGGCGAGCGGACGTGGATCGGTTCAGGGAATGTGCTCCACAACCGAGCTACAAACTACCATGTTAGGGAGCATAGGGAGTAAGGAAGGAAGCTACTATTCCAGTAATATATTGAGAACTTGGTAAGATAAAATAGAACTATATATTGCTGCTTGAGCAATGTATGGTTACAGATAGAAACTCTTAGATGGAAGAAATATTGTCGACCTTTGGTACAGTGGATGGTGTGTTCGGATTAAGAATACCAAAGAATTGATATGTAGGCTGAAGAATAGTGGAATTCTAACCCAGCACCCCACGGGGGTTATGAATACACTTCCTTTAAATTCCATACTTGAAAATATTCTATGACGGGATGCTATGCTTTGCGCCAGATTTCACTATAATTGAAAGTAGATACCTATTCTGTATACATTTATTCCTACTAATTCTAATAACAATATTAGAAAAAAACTGTAAAAATTTCGAAGAACTGGCAAAATTCCGGACGTTTTGTTAAAAACTTATGTCGAAAGGGTTTTTATAATTGAAATAAATGAACACGGTTGATCGGACCACTAGGAGTAGTTGGGGAATATTCAAAAGAAATGAACTATAATAAATGAAATTGACTTTCTGACGATTCTGTAACATCGATTCTTATCACGCAGTATATTATTGTTCGCAGTTTATAATATTGTTTTAAATGAGGTGATTTGGTTTTTTGTTTTATGATTTATTTATGTTATGACACGAACAAGTGGCCCGTTTGATTGTCATGCCTGTCCATTACAGCTGCAATGTCACCATCCCTATTCTACATTACACTTCACTGCGCTAATCACTCCGAGACGTTAGTACAACATGTTTTATAAAAACTCATTGATCTTCAAACTTCATTGTGCATTTGCATATATTATTATAGAACAATATATTTATTTATTATTAATATGACAGATATTTGTTTATAATTATTACTTATAATAATGTAAAATTATGATTAAGTGAAATACCTAACTGTTAATTTAGATTTCATATAATATATTCACATATTTGAATAAGTATTGTTCTTACTTTTCTTTAAACTTTCGTGAACTAAGCTCATGTTTCTAAATTCTAAACTGGTCTTTTCAGTCTACTCGTGACCACGGTCAATGCAACTTGATCGAAACGTCGAGGTTAGTCAAAATATAATTATTTTGAAGTTTATTCGTGCGTGAAAAGACCCGTTTAGAATTTAGAAACAGTATTGTCCTTCTTTAATTTGTGCGAAAATTCCGTACATCTTGAAATTATCGCAGCATTAGGACTACGAACAAAAATTTCGGATCTGTCGGGTAACTTCCGGCCTTATGGCAACCCTATGTAAGGTAGACATTGTCATGGTGGCGGATTCTTTGAGTAGAATAATTGGGATAGCACTATCGTTTAGAATACATATCAATATCAATAGTGACTCATGCTATGACCCAAAGCTTTTTTACGACGAGATCTCAATGAATAGAAGCTATTATTAGGAAGATAATGGGAAAGCAGTGACCGTGTGCGGTAAATAAAGCCAGTCAAGTCATAGGATGTGACTCACGAAGTCATTTGCCGTAGGTTAATGCCAACAGGAATCAAATACAGTTGCTTTCACAAGTTTTTTTGCGATTGTAAATCTTATTTTGATAGTAATAAAAACGATTTTGGAAAGTACAGCGGTGAAACAAATTAGGGACGTCAGTCAGACGACTCCTAATGACTGTATTTGTCTTGGAAGATGGATTTGTGATAATTTCCTTCAACTTGCGATTGCGAGAATCTTAGAGGACTTGGTTATATATGATATTTACCTTGGTGGAAATGGTTTAACTTCATAAGTAATAGTGCCGCTCTATATAATCTTTTTTTTGTTTGTTTAGGGATATTGTCTACCGCTGTCGGTCGTACAGCTCCACCGGATTTTGGGCCAGGGAAGGCCCTCTTACAGCCCGGGTCTATATAATCTTAAAATATACATGGACATAGAAGTATGGAAAAAAAAATATAGGTAGGCTTGATTACGACCACTAACGAATCTCTTCATGCGATCAAGCGATATGGCCGCCCATAGTCCAATCGAATTTATTAATTTGTTTGTAATATTTTTATAGTTTTACTTAGGATAGTTGATCAATAAAGAATTTTGTATTGTATTGTATACTTTAATGACATCAGCGACTGAAGCGCGAAACAGTATAATGGGCGTTTGAGCAAACGTCATAGGGAAACAGGGGTGCAGTCGAATGACATCTGTCAAAAATCCAAAATGGCGGATTTCAAGATGGCCGTCATACTAAGTCTTCCGATCCTGCTAAAGCGAGGCCATGTAAGAATTGCTTTAGCAGCATGTAGGTACCTACTTTAAAATAAACCAAAACAACAGTTGCTCAAGAAGTAAATTCAGCTCTGTATTGCTCAAATCGCTACAAAAATAATATATACTTTTGACCTAAATTTTCATTTTATAAAGGGCATCGATCAGTATAAGCCATTAAATCAGTACAGCGTGTTTTGGTTACGTATCGAGCCGTCAGCACTTCGTAAACTCTGTTGGTACATAATAAACATTGTATAAAAGAACTCGTTACAGTAAATATTTCCGTTGCTAGTTTTAACCTTAAAATGATGACTGTTGACTTCATCTTGATGACGATGTTACTGTAATTTTTCCTAAATAGTCAAGTTTTTTGTTTCTATGTTATCACTTTACAAAATGTATTTTAATATGCTTTTTTTTTTTTTTTTTTTTTTATGCCTGATAGGTTATCCTTTGACCACTATCTCACCTGATGGTAAGTGATGATGTGGTCGAAGATGTTGTTCAGGCTAACCTAGAAGTACTGGCTCTCAAGGACAGCTGCCGGAACACACCGTTAGGTGCTTGGCGACAGACTTTCTACTTGAGGGTGGTAGCTAGCCAGACGGGCATTCGCAAAATGCCCTACCACCATGCTATAACGACTGCCATCCTAAGACGACAACCGGGACCGACGGCTTAACGTGCCCTCCGAAGCACGGAAACGCTCAGTAGTAATGTCACTAGCGGTCACCCATCCAACTCCTGACCGCGCGCGACGTTGCTTAACTTTGCTGATCGGTTGAGAACAGCTAAGTAAACTTCGCTACGAGCGCTTCAAAAAGCTTAGCTAAGAGAGACAAATATATCTAGTCTGAGCAATTTAAGGACGTCCGCGGTGCTACGTAAATGCAGTATTGCCACCAAAAAGGCCTGTAACCTAGATCCATAATTTTAAATCCATTTGCCTAATATAGCGATGTGGTTTACCAATTTATCATAGAACAATCTGAAAACGATGTTCTTTCGCCGGGTCCATTGAAGCGTAGTCTGAGAAGCAAGTCACACCTTGCTTCTCAGACTATGAAACATAAAAGCCTACCTAGTTATATATTATATGTAAAGCGGGACTATGTTTCGTATATACTAAACTATCAAAGTATAACAACATTGTTCTACTAATACTAATTACCTACTCTAGGAATCTTTCGGGACAATACACGACATTTTCTCGTCTCTAACATCCCGCAGAACCTGAAGACCAGTCTTCAAAAACTTTGTGTTGCCAGTTGATGACTTATGGCACCGAGACGTGCTCCTTAACTGTGGCCCTTATATACAAGCTCAGTCGCTCAACGAGCTATGGAGAGCTTTGCTCAGAGTTTCTTTGCGCGAAAACCCCAGAAATGGGAAAATTCGCGAAGGAACCAAAGCCATCGACATCAGAATTTGCAAGTTGAAGTGGCAGATTGCTCGACAAATTGATAACCGAATGATGAAGAAAGGTTCTCAGAATGATTACCAGAGTACGTACAGACTTGGAAGACTGGGTGGACGGGCGACATTGTATGAGTCACGGGGAGCCGATGGATACAAGCAGCTTGTTCGTTAGGCGAAATCTTATCACGCTAATGTTGTAAGCTTATGCGGACGTTTGTGAGTGTATATATTTGTTTCTTCTTCTCGCTGAAACGGCTGAATTGATTTGAATGAAACTTGAAATACAAATAATTTAGGTCCTGGATTAACACATCAGATATTCATCACTGTCTACGCGAGTGAAACCACGGGGCGCAGCTAAACATATTATATTAGAAGCAGTGATGGCTCAGTGGCATTGGCTAATGACTGCCGCGCAGCAAGACCATGTTTCGACTCCCGCCGTGCACTTCAGCTTCGCCGCTAGGTGGAAGGGCATTTTACGAATGATCGCCCGGCAAGCGACCACCCTCTAGTAAAAAATCTGTCGCCAAGCACCTAAAGGTATGTTCCGGCAGCTGTCCTTGACCGCCAGTAATTCTAGGTTAAGCCTGGTAACACCTTCGTCTACATCATCACTTCCCAGCAGGTGAGATTGTGGTCAAAGGCTTATCAATCAGCAATTTCATAATAATAATAATAGCTCTTTATTTCAGACTCTTCGATCCATTTACAATGTTAAGAGAAAATAAAAAAAAAAACAAATAAAAAATTCTATGTCAACAAAAAAAAAAACATTATAACAGTAAAAAAAAAACAAAAATTATTAACTTACTTACTGTTACTTAGGTCACAATAGCAACCCAGTGTTTATACGTTGCTGTCTGCATAAGTCTATCGGCCAAACATCTAATGATAAGATTTTTACACAAGTCAACCCTCGACATGAACGATGCTATCCTTTTGCGATGTATACATTGAATGAGTCTACAAAAGAATTTAAAAAAAAAACGACCCTTTACTTGTTGTATTCTGGTAGGAAGGTGTTTGATGACCTGATATAGCCAAGTAGTTTATCCAGTAGATCTATGTATAATATACAGGGCTGGTTGACCGCACCCGCCGTGTGATGCGAAACCGGACACCATCTCCAACATACACAGTTCGTCATTGACTCCGGTTATGTGCATTGTAACATAATATCATACTTTACAACGGTTCTCAATTGCGCTACAATTTACTATTATATTATTCATATACAAGTATACATGCCAATTATGCTGACAGTTTTTTATGAGTGTTCTGTATTTACGCAAGGTGCAAAGCGTTTTAAATTACAATCTGCTCTCTGTCTTTTCGTCTGTTTGTCACAGGCTTTGGAGCTACTTTGAGTTACTACTACGTATCTTATGTAATTGACCCAAAACAAGATACTGTTCTCACTAGGACATCAATTTTATTATAATGGTAGCGGACATTTTACTAAGGGCCTGTTTCAGAATGTTCGAGTAAGTTCCGGTTATACTACCCAGAACATATTTATAAATAAAACACTATCTTTGAGTTTCACAGTCATCGATTTAGCCTATCCATCGCATCGGTTAAAGCTTGAAACGCGCTGCATGTTAACTGTCATTTTTATCATGCAGTTATTTTATGTTCTGGGTAACCGCAACTTACTCGAACATTCTGAAACAGGCCCTAAGTCATTGTGCCCTAATAATAT
This sequence comes from Plagodis pulveraria, assembly GCA_963890685.1. NCBI lineage: Eukaryota > Metazoa > Arthropoda > Insecta > Lepidoptera > Geometridae > Plagodis > Plagodis pulveraria. The sequence goes on from OY982969.1 coordinate 21,107,549, forward strand.
GTGGGGGTAGGGTATCATCGAATGGAGATCACTAAGCAGAGTACTAATTACATTTTAATCTTAAATGAATGTTTAAATGCAGATAGAGGACTGTCATAGTTGTGAATTAAGATTATTTTCGTCACGGTATATATCTCAAAACCTAAACTAGTTAAGTTCCTATATGGTATTCTTGTACATTATGAACCATAATATATTGTCTATAAACAAAAAAGACACAAGATGCCGATTGATAGGTTTATTTTTGAGCTGTGATGGTAAAAATAATTTATTTTGTACGTGTTGTTGCGATGCTGTAGGTACCCTAGCGAGGAGAGAAAGAGCGAGGCAGTCCCACTATGCTGACTTCGATTTTGTATACATAAAAACAACGAAATTCCACAGTAAATCGACCATTCTATTGCCTTCTAATAAGATGAAGTTATCTGAGGAAAAATAAGAAAGAAATTGAAAAACTACTTGTAGTTGAAATTCTATATGTGCGGTAAACCATCCGTAGTAAAAATCGATTGTCAAACACTTACGGTATTCTGAGACTGGGCTTAACGATTGACTGATCTATCTAGAATCTCGATCGTGCGCTCGTAGAGTCAATACCTCCTGAGGATGCTTCGTGTAGAAGCGAAACGCGTCGAAAATTCTTCCGGTTTGGCTGCGTGGCGTTTGTGACCTCACTTCGGCTTAATATGAAAATTAGGCGGTCACTAGATATATTTTTTATATTTTTCAAGTGTTTTATTAAAATATTAAATGAATGTTTTCTTAAAATATTTTAAAAATATTTGTGATTATTAAATATGGATTTCCGCAAAGTAACACCTGAATCTATTCATGATCTATTTAGTCTTAAACGTATGAAGCAGGCTCAATTTGATATTTTTAGAGCGTCTACTGTTTTATGAGACAGAATAAATAATCGGCTGGCTAGTACTAATCGGTACACATCATTGCGAGATATTAGTTCTATGTCATTCGACTAGTAATTTCCCTTGGTACAGGCCCTTCAAACACGGTAATGTTTGCGCACTACTACTTTGAGATGAGGCACAATATCTGAAACTGCAGCAACATCCCACAGGGAAGACTATAAGTTAAGAGAAAACCCACCTGGTAAGAGAAAAATTCATTATTTCCGAATATCATGGATAATTTTGAGCAGTACTATAAGTAACGTATGAAATAGTATAAAATCACGTCAGAAGCCCCGTTGACGCTCCTAGTATCCAAGTGGCTCCTTTATTACAACCTTTAAAACAAACGCCGGAAGCTTACCATAATAATAAACACAGCATTCAATGAAAGCAAGCACCATAAAAAGCTTGGTATGCACTCGCCGACAGCATTATTAAATAAACTTTAATCGACTACCAAGTACAAAGTATTTATTTAATCATTTAGAATATGCGGGTGCTTTCAATGTATGGTCATATTATAAGTATACATCTAACACACACATGGATAATTTTTTTATTAGTGTTATAACGTATTACGTCATACGAGAATAAATCTAACACACACATGGATATTTTTTTTATAAGATTGTAACTGTAGCAGTCATAACAATGACTTCAAACGATTAAATGACGTGTTTCATAAATGTATGTTATTATATCAAGGATACATAGTTTTTTCGTACAACTTCTTAAGAGCGCACTGAGCTTTTTAGGTATTCGCGTATGTGTGCGTGAGTAACACGCCGCCAGCATCCGTCCCCGTCCGACGGCCGAAGCTGTACTAAAAGGCGACAGGGAGAAAGCATCGCGGCTCTGGCTAAAATGGGCGAACCGTGCGTGTATGCTATATCCTTCGTATAATAAAAACAAATACCTATATGTAAAATGTAATGTGTATACGTTATAGAATACAAGTTGTTTTTTTATTATTCAAAAACTGATGACTTTCCGTGAAGTATTTACGCCGTACTAAGGGTTTATTTAATTGTTTAGATAAAAGTTTTTTTTTTTTTCTAACTTTAAGTCATCGTGTTTATAAAGTGTATAATTTATGGAATGAATCGTTATATATCATATATATTAATTGCATAACTCAAAATTATGATATAGAGATACAGCAAAGGATCAAACGAACGTAAGTATTTCATGATTGCCACGGTACAGGCTTAAACGAATTTATACATGTCCCACTAACCAAAGTCCAATGACGGCCAATTTTGTGACGTCTATTTCAATAATTAGAAAATTACCCCTAGGGTTTCGGGTTCGAATGCCACTCATTGCTGGTTGTCGTAAGAGGCGACTAAAGTTAAAATACCGAAAGGTGGGAAGCAGCGCTTTATAAAGAACTGATATCATAACCTGCGATTCCCAAGACGCCTGTGCCAAGCGTGAGGATTATGGCAAACCCCTTAATGGGGGAGGCTCTGTTCAGCAGTTGTAAATCCAGCTGATACAGTATTCCAAAATTATTTGCTTAGTGTCAATTACTATCCTGGTCACAGCCTAAATATAGAAATGTATGCACCTAACCTAATAATAAATATTGTAGTAATTATGCAAACAATGCAAGGAAAATTGATCAAGTCCTCAAGGTAAGCAAGTTATCCTACAGAAACAAACTATAGACAAAATTCATTTCTATGGCGAGCTAGCAACTAATTCAATAAATAAAAGCTGCAGGCATAATGATCTAGATCTTTTTTGTACGATTTAACACTCAGCCAGAGAACTGTTGAGTACTTATTTCTTTACTGGTGATATTTATCCAGCCGGATCGTCCACTGCTGAACACAGGCTCCCCATTTAGGGGGGGTTTGCCATAATCCCCAAGATTGGCAGGCGTCTTGGGGATCGCAGTTTAAAGTATCAGTTCCTCAGGTGCTGCTGCCACCTTCCGGTATTTTACCTTTAGAGGCCTCTTACGACACCCACAGGTAGCAACGAGAGGGTGACATTCTAACCTGGCACCCCACGGGGTAATAAAATTAGTTAATTATAATTGTTTTTCATGGTATTTATCATACTTCACTTTTTAAACGTGTATCATAAGCGATTGTTATTGCTCTAACTTTATTATTATGTTGTCACCACACGTGAAAACCTATAATTAGCTTTTCGTAACTATATTACAATGTACTTCAGCTGTTGGTTTTCCTTTAAATTGAATAAATAATTATAATACATATTAACTATATTCAAAATTCTTAAAAAAAGAATAGTTAACTGGTATTTCATGAAGCGCTCGTAGCGAAGTTTGCTTAGTTGTTCTTAACTTATCAGCAAAGTTAAGCAACGTCGCGCGCGGTCATGAGTTGGATGGGTGACCGCTAGTGACATTACTACTGAGCGTGCTCGTGCTTCGGTGGGCAAGTTAAGCCGTCGGTCCCGGTTTTCGTCTTATGACGGCAGTCGTTATAGCATAGTGGTAGGGCATTTTGCGTATGCCCGCCTGTCTAGCTACCACCCTCAAGTATAAAAATCTGTCGCCAAGCACTAAAGGCCGGCAGCTGTCCTTGAGACCCAGTAATTCTAGGTTGAAATGATGATGTGGTCGAAGGTAAAATACCGATTTTAAGAGGTTAACAGGCTAACCTAGAGTTACTGGCTCTCAAGGACAGCTGCCGGAACACACCGCCGGCTGTGCCACTGGCAGGCTGCCCACCTGATAGAAAGTGGTCACCGTCACCTACGGACGTTTGCAACACCAGAGGAGTACCGAACGCGCCGCCGACCTCCAATGAATCTTACGACACCCTTTTAAACAACCGTATATCGTATCGCAGAGGAAAACCTCGGCGGGAAGTATTAGCCTTTGACCACTATCTCTCCTGATGGTAAGTGATGTGGTCGAAGGTGTTATTCAGAATAACCTAAAATTATTGGCTCTCAAGAACAGATGCCGGAACACATCGTTAAGTGCTTGGCGACAGATTTTCTACTCGAGGATGGTAGCTATCCAAGCGGGCATTCGCAAAATGCCCTACCACCATAATATAACGACTGTCATCCTAAGATGACAACCAGGACCGACAGCTTAACGTGAACTCCGAAGCACGGAAGCGCTCAGTAGTAATGTCACTAGTGGTCACCCATCCAACGTCCGCGGCGGCCGTTGCTTAACTTTGCTGATCGGTTAAGAACAGCTAAGCAAACTTCGCTACGAGCGCTTCAAAAGTCCTTCAAATCTTTATAGTACCTACTTACGCGGTATAAACATTCTAGAGAGTCATTGTGTTGTTGAGCGCAGAAGCTCAAGGTAGTGTGGGTGAATTTCTCTTCGATGGCGAGCGGTGCGTTGATGGAATTCAGAAGTTGCCATTGATTGTTTGTATGTTGTTTTTTTTTTGCCTTTATACTTCTCTCACCTGAATGGTATGTGATGAGGCGGTCAAAGATATTGTTCAGGCTAACGTAGAATTACTTTGGTGTAGAATTGGCTCAGGACAGCTACCGGAACCGAAACACACCGTTAGTGCTTGGCGACAGTTTTGCTACTAAAATGTGGTAGCCAGCCAGGCGGGCATTCGCAAAATTTCCTACTAGTACATTGTATTTGTAACTACTGCCTCCCTAAGTCAACATGCGGGATCTACCACAAAGTGCTCTCCGAAGTACGGAAACGCTCAATAGTAAATGCCAGTAGCGGTCACCCATCTAACTCGTGACCGCGAGTAACTTCACAAAAATAACGGTCGATCCCAACAGCTATATAAAAACGGATGCGGTTGGCGTTACCGTGCTGTGGCACCCGCCATTCACCACTAATCTTATGTAGGTTAGTAACAAGCTTAGATAGACAAGTTTTATGAACTCCTTGGACTTGTAATTCTATAGCATACAAGGACACAGCTTGCATTACAAACTGACGTAACATAACATTAAGACATTTTTAAGTATTTTTTTTTTGCCTTCGACAACTTATCTCGTGTAAGTTATCGTATAATAAATGATGTGATGATATGATCGAAGATTTTATTCGAGCAGATCTACGGAACTGGCTTTCAAAGACAACTGACGGAACACGTCATTAAAATGTTCTACTTGATGGTGGTGATGGGTAGCCAGGTGAACATTGCAATGCCCTTGATATGACGCCTAACATACCTTCATCGCACCATGGCTTCATTCATCTATTAATCATTAGAGAAGAGAATAAAGGTTTGGCCAGTCTACAAACATCAAACATGCTCATCATTGAACAACGGCTTTCCCCCGAATTGGGGAAGCTTGCCTTCGTCTCTCGTCGTCTCTTCCGACTCCCACAGGAAGAAATGGGAGGGTGCAAGTACAATTCTGACCTAGAACCCCACAGGACAGAAATGGTGACTATGTATAATAAAATAATAATGTTCACAAAAAAAATACGTCCCATATTTGGATCAAAACATGTTTGGACTAGCCTATGGTCACATGCATAGAGGACATTTTGCGAATGCTCGTCGGACGGTGTGGTCTTGCAGCTGTCCTTTAGAACCAGTAATTTTAGGTTAGCCTGAACAACATATTCAACCACATCACTTACTTACAATCAGGTGAGATAGTGGTCAAAGGTTATTCTATCACTTATATGCTCCACACTACACGATTCGCAGGGACTAATGAAGCAATAGTAAATAAATACAATCCCGGTGACCTAACCATACCATTAGAAAAACACAATCTGGAAGTAACCTTATTTTGATATTTAGCCTTTCCTATTTCCAGCTCTAAATAAATCTAACATAATTAGTACACTCTGAACCGAAATCTGGATATAATACATCCTGGATTTCCAGTGTAACAATTTCATGTAAGGCCTTGACAATCCAAATGACGTAACCCTGGTCCTTTTTAGTTTATCTCCTAACGGATGCAGCGTGCGTCGGCGGACGATTGATACCCACTCGGTAATACACAATTTTATTGTAACCCTTTATCAAACTGGGTATGTGTCAATGACAAACTACGAGTAAGTACGTCAAGGTCCTCTCAATTTACAATTGAAACAAGATTTCAAAAAATAATCACATATTTTTTAAATTTTTTTTTTAGGCCTGATAGGTTAGCCTTTGGCCACTATCTCACCTGATGGTAAGTGATGATGTGGTCGAAGATGTTGTTCAGGCTCACCTAGAAGTACTGGCTCTCAAGGACAGCTGCCGGAACACACCGTTAGGTACTTGGCGACAGATTTTCTACTTGAGGGTGGTAGCTAGCCAGTCGGGCATTCGCAAAATGCCCTACCACCATGCTATAACGACTGCCATCCTAAGACAACAACCGGGACCGACGGCTTAACGTGCCCTCCGAAGCACGGAAACGCTCAGTAGTAATGTCACTAGCGGTCACCCATCCAACTCATGACCGCGGGCGAATTTGCTTAACTTTGCTGATCGGTTGAGAACAGCTAAGTAAACTTCGCTACGAGCGCTTCAAAAGTATAGTACGGTATAGTTCCCATATGAAGTATCGAACCCTGTGTTAAGTTGAACAAAAAATGGCCTCATTGGCCTTTGGACAATGACACTCTTACATGCAAGGGTGCAAAAAACTTAGCCTAAAAAGTTCCTAATGTATTGTGGAGCCTCCATAAAAATAAATGAATTGAATTCCCAGACCGATAGTCTTTTTTGGGTAAACATTCAAGCTTCAGTTAATACCTTTTTCCGTACATGACCTGTAACCTATGAAATTCGGGCAGACTCACTGCGAAGTGCTCTTTGGATACATATACCTACAGGTACTTTTGCCGTAAGATGAAAAGTTTACAGAATAATTGCAGTACAGTCCCGGAGATGATGCCTACATAAGGAATACCCTTGGGGCGGGATAAGATAAAAATATCACTCAAAATATTAACCGCCTAAATTTAAATCAAATAAGCTTTTGTTTAAAACAACCAATATTCGTTTCTTTACCGAGTTCAAAAAAATGAGGAGGTACTCAATTCGTCTGTACTGACTTCAAAATAAGGAGGAGGTATCTCCTCCTCCATTAATCTATTTTTTATTTTACTTGGTGAACCGATTTTGATGGTTATTTTTTTTACATGAAAGCTGATGTTTGCCGTATGGTCCCATTTAAATTTCATCCAAATCGGTCAAGCCATGTTTGAGTTACACTCCAATAACTGAAAAGTATTTTACTATCTTCGTGATATAGTCATTGACAGTGAATGACAATCGATTCCATAAGTAGCAAGAGTCACTAAAAGGACAAAAATTTTATTACAAAAAATGGAACTGACTTCAACACTCAAATGTGTGAAATAACTTCGAAGTCAGTACCATGACCACAGTAGACTATACAAGCCCTTAACTACCCGTGAATATGGAAAACAATTTGCTTACAAGGTACAATAATTTCTAGTAAGTATAACTGACCTCGTCTGCGGGCTTGGTGGGTGTGATAGCGACGGTCTCGTTGAAGCATAGACACGCGCAGTAGTGCCGGTTCGCGTCTACGTCCGTCAGCACGGACACGTAGAACCGAGGCTCCGAACGCTCCGTTGACAACGCCCATCCTTGCGGCTGGCAAAACTGAAAACAACATCTGGGTATAATAGGCTCATCAATCACAGTCAAAATTCATTTAGTTGTACATAAGTTTCGAAATGGTCTAGTTCACGCTGCATTCACATATCCGCCTCCGCCGTGGGAAATCATAGCAGAAAAACTGCTATCATCCTACAAGTATGTCAATTATATTGTAACTATTTCAGCCGGATTGTCCACTGCTGACCACAGCCTCCCTCATTATGACGGGGTTTGCCATAATCGCCTTGACAGGCGTCTTGGGGATCGCAGTGTCATATATCTGTTCCTCAGAAAGCGCTGCTGCCCACCTTCTGGTGTATTACCCTTAGTCGCAGCAAGTTTTAGTGATTAGAAATTTGCTCGGTGGTAGGGCATTTTGCGAATGCTCGCCTAGCTCAGTCAGCAAGCTCCAGTAGAAAATCTGCAGCCGCTTGGCTACAAAATTTATTTCCTAACCTTATCTAACGGTGTGTTCCAGCAGCTGTCTTTAATAGGCAGTTATGCTAGGTTAGCCTGAACATCATCTTTTACCGGTTACCTAGCGGCTAAGTCCTACTCCTAGCCTATCAGCAATCACGGCGGCATTCGTAAATTTATTGTAGGAACAAGTTTTACAAGTCAGTGTCGAAATAATTTATCTAATTTAGATTACGATGCTCTTACAAAGGTTAATTAAAAGAATTAATATTGAAATATTCTACATTGTACAGAAACGTTCAGCAAGAAAATCCACTGCTGCTACAGGAACGGGCAAGATGCTTGGGCTCGGGGCTTAAGAGGCATTTTACATTTTAATGCGGTATACGAAGATTTTAAGCGCTTAATTTACTATCATAGGAAATATCTACAAGTTGTTTAATAATTGATAAAAATATAATAATCTGTTCTCTTATCAGTTAATGTACCAGATTTACAAACATAACATTAATTATTTTGTAGTGACCAATCTCCCGCACCTTGTTTTACGAATTAAAGTACACATAGCCAACTTCAGAGTTCTATCTCTTGTATAAAGATTCATCAAATTAACTAAAAAAAAAAACTGTGCATCAGGCATATAATCCTGTTGACACATAGTGTACTAGAATATCGATAATTAATGGTCATTGTAGAAAAAAAAATAAAGATCTTGCGCCAATTTCCACGAATTATATCAGCAGTTTAACACGATATATTGCGTTTAATAAAGTGTAATTCCAAACAGATATTATATGAAAAGAAAGTTTATTCTTTAATTAATCTGATCTTGTATAAATTGTGCTGTTAACTCTGTTTTGTTAGACAAGAAAAAATATTTAACATAACTCGAAATGCTCATAAATTGAAATGTACAAGCGCGAGGCGATCAGTACCGCGCGAGCGCTCATCGAGGTAGGACCTGCGTTCGTTTTGCCTTGCTCTGACGTCTCGTACGCGGAACGCGTAGACGCAAGTTTATAGTGCGACCACAGAGTTTTGATCATGTCTTTATTTTTTTAAGTAACAAACTATACTTTATTTTTGTTGTCCATAATATAATTATTGTTCTCTTGTTAAGTAACTACATCTTTAGTTTCTGTTTATTCATTGTGTTAAAAAAAGGAAACGTCACAATTATGCAGCCTTATACAGCGTTATTGGAAAAATGCTAACAACCTCAGAGGGTTGACTTCTTTTTTTTGGTCTGCTAGTTTTTATATTATTCTAGTTTAAATTAGTAACTCACTATAACTTTTGTTTTAGAAGGATAAGATGACAGGCGAATAATTGATTTCTACTATTTTTGGATTCAGTTAATGTCTATAAGTGAACACAGCGATAACTTCAGCAGGAAATTAAACTACCTTCCTAATTTGTACAAAACGGCCTCCCTGCTTTTCCATCATTTGTACAAACCGGGATACCAGTTAGCGGTCGATAGTCGTATTTACAAATTTACCATAAAATCTGCGTAAGTGTTTTCTGCGTAAGTTTAAGTTTTGAAGCAGTGATGGCTCAGTGGCATTGGCTATGGACTGCCGCGCAGCAGGTCCATGGTTCGAATCCCGCCCAGAGCTTGAGCTTCACCGCATGGTGGAAGGACATTTTGCGAATGCCCGCCTGGCTAGCGACCACCCTCTAGTAGAAAATTTGTCGCCAAGCACCTAACGGTGAGTTCTGGCAGCAGTTCTTGAGAGCCAGTGAAATAACAGGCAAAAATGAGACTTTACAGGTATGTCTCAAGGTGATGGGCGCAGTGCAGTTCATCACTTGTGATGAAATGCATCTGTTATAGACAGAGGATACCGCTTAACATCAGGTGGGCCTCGCAGTTGTTCCATCACAATGACATAAAAAAATAAATTAAAAAAAAGTCCGACTTTCATAATCCAAATGGTTTTCAAAATGATGCATCCTTGCCCATACAAGAAAGAATCCATACTTTTCTGAGATAACGGAAGTATTTTGAATATTTTGATGAAATCTGAAACCATCACAAATTACATTTTGGCCCCAAAATATTACGTCATTTCATATTAATCTCGTAACTACGTCAACAGTTATAAACCTAGAAAAACGGAATTTTGCATATGTATAAGTAATTTTTCGCTCGATACATTTTGCAACGCAAACACTTACCGATGCAAATTTGCGTATTAAATAATCTCGTAACTAATTTTAAACTTCTAAACCAAAAAATCTGAAATAATACAAGTGTATAAATTATATGTAAATAATAATATCAAAGAAGGAGCAAAGCCGTATGTGATATAGTTTTTCAGAAAAATATATTGCACTCCAATACAGTTTTCCCGCCAAAGTTCTTAAAACAATTCTCGACATCAGAACCATTTAGTCGGATACCTAATTTTACAACTATTCAGGAGAGCAAAAATAAATGTTTAATGTGAATTATTATTTAATGTTTTTGAAGTTTCTGGAGTAAATCGCTATAATTGTATATGCTCGTTGATTTCATATTCGTTTACGATTATTTTTAACTTGATTTCTGTAAGTAATCCAGAAAAAAACCAACTTTTATATACTGAAGTAGTTACATCAGACCCAATTTTCAAGGTCTGGCTACAACGGAAAGATTTTTTATTGACAAAATACCATATGTTTCCATGAATCTCACAGTTATATCTGTATACGATGTTGATATCAGGCCATTTGGTCCCAAACAATGAATTTTAGTTTTAAACATATGCTGGCTAATATTACAATCAGACCGTTTGGTTCCAAAATATATGTGTGGTGTGTAAAAGTAATACTTTATATACATAAACAACAGATCATATGGTTCGGAAAAATAATGATTTATGTAGCTTGTTTGTGGCGTTATGTTTAGCTCTGACATTACATACTCAAGAAAATCAAACATACATTGGTCTTACCTTATTGTAATACCATATGACTCGTATAAATAACATTACACTTTTTCTGACGCTCCAGTTAAGGCCGTAATATGCTTTACATGAGACTTTATGGTACTGGTTTTGTTTGATTATTATAAAGTCTATTGTTAAATAAGTCCTAATAGTCTCTTACATCTTTATTTTGTACTGTATTGTTTAGGAAGGTAAGGCCTACAATAAGTTAGATATTTATAAAATGAAAGTACTTAAGTATATTCGTAATCAGTATTATTATGTTTAAACCTAATTTAATCTAATAGGTAATTAGTTTATATGCAAAAAAGACAAACAAAAGCACAACAAATTACAAAATGAACATTATTACCAACCTAGCATTGCTTATAATAATATTTTGTAATTACAAAAACTCAATTCAAGTATTCACAACAAAACAACAAGCCACAATAAGAATTAAGTAGACTGTAATAAAACAAATAATTAAAAATCTTATTTAATAAATCAATACATAGCTTTGAAAAACCAATAAAAAAACTATTATAATTAAATCATTTCTTAGATCTGATCAGTATGCTCTGAGGCATATAGACATAAAGCAATTCATGGTGTGTTAGGTTTTTATAATACTAATGAAATTTTACAGGTATCCTATTAGTAGGAGTTTGCAGATCTCGGTACTTTGCTGATGAGATTGGTTTTTCTGTTGACGCATGTTTGGCAAGTCAGTAAGTATGGGCAGATTACTCTTTCTTAAGTTGCTCTTGAGAATAACTTCTTCAAAGGCATCATCATTGAATTCTGTTTTATAAAATAGAGACCCAAGTTTCTCTCTGCGAAACTGCCACCAAACGCTTTCAGATATTTAGAAATCATTCCCTCTTATATTTTGTTTTCGTTGAACGTACGGTCGTGATTTTTTATACAGGTGTGTACAGGATTTTACACACGTACGCACAGGAAGTAACTCATTTCCATTTCGTTTACATTATATGTGTTACGGCCGGCATGTTTTTATAAATTTTATAACTGTGATCGTGATGAAAATGCTAATAAAGCGTTAATAACTTTTAAACTATTTAAGCTATTTATCTGAAACTAACGTGAAACGAACCGCTACCAGCGGCCGCTAAGTACAAAACACAAAAACAACATACAAAATGGAACCGAACAAAGACAACACAATAAAATCGACGTTATGGCTATTGATTGAAGTAAGATGAAACTATTTGTTGATACCGGATCACATATATCACTAGACCGTAACAATAGTTTGTTTTTTACAACATAGACAATAGATGAAACAAGTTTATAAAATTATGGCATAGTGTGAGAGATTGCTGTTTTTCCTGATGGATGGATCCTGGTCCTCTTGAGACTCTTCAACGTCTCCAACAAATTCAAGTCATTCAAAAATCCAACAATCATTCAAAAACAACACGCGCGGGGGTGTCAAACAAGGCGCTGTCCCCAAAATCAAACAAATAATGTAACACGACACTCAAAAGCAAACTTTTTCTATTCAACTCAAAATGTCTATAGACTAGTAGACTGCCTACGCTAGGGAGGCGTTCAGAACCTTGCCTGCGCAAAGTTGACGTTCCAAACAGTAATTATAATCGTAGTCGTAGTCGGGGTCGTGATCTTGATCATGATCGTGATCGTGATCATGATCTTGATCGTGATCGTGGTCGTGATCATGATCGTGGTCGTGGTCGTGATCATGATCTTGATCGTGGTCGTGGTCGTGATCATGATCGTGATCGTGATCATGATTGTGGTCGTGGTCGTGATCATGATCTTTATCGTGATCGTGGTCGTGGTCGTGGCCGTGGTCGTGATCATGATCGTGGTCGTGGTCGTGATCATGATCTTGATCGTGGTCGTGGTCGTTGTCATGGTCCTGGTCGTGGTCGTATAGACAAAGAACTTTCTAATACTAATAAGAAGCTACCTTACTGTCCTAGATGTCGCAATAATGGACATAGTTTGAGAGAGTGTCCTAATACTGAGATCATGTGTTTCAAGTGCGGTCGCAAAGGTGTCAAGAAGCCTGATTGTCCTAGTTGCAATCCAAAAAACTAGAGTTACAGGATTGTGGTATCATTTCTTCCACATTAGGTCGCTGCAATAAGGAAGAGTGGGATGAGTGGTTAGAGACTGTACGTAGGTTTTTCAACTGCTACAAAATTGCTACAATTCTGAACGATAAACCTCTGAATGATATGCGACCTTACATTAATATAAAAATAAAGGGCATTACTGCTTCAGGTCTTCTAGACTCAGCATCTGCGATCACCATCATTGGCAATAATGCACATGTTTTGTTTCTTAATCGTGGTTTTAAACTGTATGATGATGACAGAATAACTATTGTTGCTGCTGGTGGTCAGAGTTTTCAAAGTATAGGCTATATTACGTTACCAATACACTTTGAAAGTCAGTTTCACATAATAAACACATACGTTATCCCTGAAATTCAATCGTCGCTTATTCTAGGCATTGATTTCTGGCGGACGTTTCATTTATGTGCTAAATATTTAGGTTCATTACAATTAGCTACGGTGCCGCTAATGGATTTAAATGTAGACAAACCGGATACTTTTGTTAATTCATATGATAACCTAGAGACTTCTCAAAAGGCTATCGCTGATAATATCTCATGACAATTCAAAGATATATCTTTCGACCGAAAAGGTTTAGGTCGTACACATTTGATCACCCATCGGATTGATACTGGCGATTCTCCCCCCATTAGACAGCGGTATTATAGGCTCTCCCCAGAAAAACAAAAAATTCTAATCGAGCAGGTGGATGAGATGTTAGCCTTAGATGTGGTGGAATATTGTGAAAGTGCATAGCAAAGCCCTGTTTTGCTTGTCAAGAAGAAAAATGGTGAACCTCGTTTTTGTCTTGACAGCAGAAAGCTCAACTCGGTGACTAAACGTGACGCGTACAATTTGGCGTATATTTCAGAAATCTTAGACAATCTTTGCGATGCTCGCTTCTTAACTAGTTTAGATTTATCTAAAAGTTTCTGGCAGATTCCTATAGAGGAGGGGGACCGCGACAAGACCGCTTTTTACGTGCCCGGACGCGGGACTCTTAGATTCAAGACAACCCCTTTTGGATTGACAAATGCCCCTGCCACACAGCAGCGTTTAGTCAATACACTGTTAGGTGACGTAGATCACTGCATATTTGCGTATCTTGATGACGTCATCATCGTTAGTAGCAATTTTGATGAGCATGTATCCCTTCTCCTTCGCGTTTTAGACAAATTACGCAAGGCAAACTTGACCATCAACCTTGAAAAGTGTGAGTTTTTTCGAAGTCAGCTTAAATACCTAGGTTACGTGGTTGATGCGAACGGGTTGCGGACCGATCCCGACAAGGTAGAAGCTATCCTGAATTACGCTACTCCTACCAATCGTAAGGAACTGAAACGGTTTTTAGGTACAGCTACGTGGTATCGTCGATTCGTGCCTAATTTTAGCACAATCGCAGGACCGCTGAACAAGTTGACTTCTGGTAAGAAAAATACTCCACCTTTCCAGTGGACTGATGAGGCTGATGCTACTTTTAAGACCTTGAAAGAACGATTGGTATCTGCTCCAGTTCTTTCGTGTCCTAATTACGATTTGCCATTCCAAGTACATACAGACGCAAGTAACTATGGGGTAGGTGCCATGCTTACACAATGCATCGAAGGTAAAGAACACCCAATCGCCTACATGAGTCGATCGTTGACTGCGGCTGAGAAGAACTACAGCATCACCGAACGCGAGACTCTTGCTGTTTTAGTTGCCTTAGAACATTGGCGTTGTTATGTTGAGAACGATAAAACATTCGTTGTCTATACCGATCACAGTGCACTTAAATGGTTCCTTTCTTTAAACAACCCTACGGGCAGACTTGCACGTTGGGGAGTTCGTTTGTCGTCGTTTGATTTTGAAATTAAGCACCATTGACAATGTAATTCCAGACGCATTATCGAGAGCTGTCCCAGTTGCTGCTATCGTTACTGCCAAGTCATTTGCGACTTCTAGCGATGACTGGTATAAGGACCTTTACAATAATTGTGTGACCAAATCTTTGCATTATCCTAATTATCAAATAAAAAATGATACTCTGTTCCGACTCAGTAAAAATAAGTGTCATCTTACAAATGAATTTTCCTGGAAAGAGGTAGTTCCTTCAGAACTGAGAATAGCTATCATCGCTGAGAACCATAGTGAGCCAACTGCTGGTCATTTAGGTATTTTCAAGACCTACAGACGTATTGCGCTTAGATACTACTGGCCGGGTTTGTATAAGGATATAGCGAATTTTGTAGCCGCATGTCCCATTTGTATTCAGTACAAAATTCAAAACCATGCTACTCTTGGTGACATGGGCCGCCCAAAACAGTGCTCACGGCCATATCAAATGATATCTATCGATTTAATGTGTCCTTTACCTGTTAGTCGCAAACAGAATTGCCACATTTTAGTTGTAACTTGGTCATTATGGCAGACAGTGTTAACGACTGGATATAGATACTGTGTAGAGTGTGAACGAGGAAAATAGCAATTTTTGGAAAATTTCAAAGAAAGAGCTTTTAGTCCGCAGCTTTTAACCAATGCCGTTACGTCAAATATTTATATAATTTTAAGCCGTATAGTTATTTAATTATTTAAGTTTATTGTTACAATAAATGATTCAAACATATCTATTTTTTATTCATCAAGGATGAAATGTAAATATACGATTCACGATATAGGTTGACTATTTAATGTACATGCCTACTTCTTTTCTATAACATTAGCAAGTAGTCGACAAGAAATTGATTATTTACTCATGCCAATCACACAATTTTTAAATTTGCAACTTACAATTCTTTATTAATGAGTGCTAGTATCAAACTATGTTACTCACAGTCACGCTATTCTGTCGTCATTTCTTTCGCTTGTGTATGCGATGCGCTGGCATTGACCTAAACTTCAGAAGCGTGATTTTGTGAAATGGCTCTTAACGTCTTTTTCTGCGCGTTACAAAAGATAATATAAAATTGTTACAATTCTCGTATTAATTACGTAGGTGACAGGTGGCATGCAGATCGTCCAAACATTTTTGTCGTTCAAAGGGTTTTCCTGATTTGGTCACTTTGATTTTGGTCACTAGAATTCATAAAAAATATACATTATGTGGACATTTGGCTACAAATCCGTGCTAAAGGCTTTTTATAACTGATTTATTAATAGGGGAAAAAAACTGCAATGCAGCAATAAAAACAAAAATAAATTTTTATTTAAGATTTTGTATGGAACCCGGTGATGAATTTTCACATCAATTACGCTAAAATGGGACTAATAATGATACCTAATAATAATAACAAAATAATATATAAGACCTACAATCCTTAACAAGTCCGTGATAAAAATTTTCAAATTGGACAATAAAAAGCATAATTTTCTAATTTTTTTCTAATTTTGGACATACAAAAGATAGTAAGTAGCCATTGAGACTGAACTTTAATTACTTTATAAAAAAAAAAAACTCCGTTGCCGTCTCCTCCTGATTGATCTGAATAGCCCCCTTTGAATCACAAACTGTATATTAAGGCTTTTTTAATAAACTTTTTCTATACACCTGCAACGTTTATTTTGAGCGCAGAATAAAAAAAAATTATGTCAAGGTACGATTCTCGATTTAAAATATTTACCTATGCAGCCTTTAAACTGCCCAACCTGGACCGAATCACGTTCTGGTGCACGGGCCCTATATTTCTCCAGCCTGATATTAACCCTTTCTTTATTATTTATTATCAAAGAGGGCAACAACAGTGGGAGGGATTAACGAGAGAAGGTGTTCTTACTGCTGATGAACACGTTGAGCTTCATTTAAATGTGACACATCAGAGCAAGGATCATATATTTCCATTGTAAACGTATCCCACGTAAAGAAGACGGTTTACTAGCCACCGAGAATTTGTATACCGATTTGATGTGACATTTCACATTACTATATCAACACTGTTGATATCGAGGAAACTGTTGAACATTAGTTTTCAGGGGCAAAAGGGCTCTGGCCCTGAGATGAGAGGGGATGTTCATGGTCACTTATAATTTGCGATCTGCTCGCTTTTTATCACAATCTCAACCGACGTCATCTGCCTGACATATTTGGACCTAAGTTTATTTTCTCCTCCGTATAACGGCTGGTGTACCTCCAGGACAAATATGCACATTATAGCGAGCGTGCTTATTAATAAGTAGGCATCGTCAGGATCACTACGTCCTAGTTATGAATGAAATTCTATTGTTATCATTATCGCCGATGCCAATGGGCTAAATTTATTTGACAGCATCATCATCAGCCGGAAGACGTCCACTGTTGAACAAAGCCTCCCCCATAGAACGCCACAAAGAACGGCTATTAGCCGCTTGTAACCATTGGCTACCCGCGACTTTAACGATGTTGTCAGTCCACCTAGTGGGGGGCCTACCAACTCTATGTCTTCCGGTGTCTTGTGGTAACCACTCGAGAACCTTTCTTCCCCATCGGGACATCGACCTGACGAGCGCTGTGCATCTAAAGCGCAGCGCCGCGTCCATAGCCTGCAACTCTCGCACGCTACATTTGCCTACTGTGCAAGTAGACGACAACAAGCAAGAAGACGGCCTTAACAGTTCGTCGAGCAATGTGGCCTGCCCATTGCCACTTCAACTTGCAAATTCTGAGAGCTATGTCGGTGACTTTAGTTCTTTGGCGAATATCCTCGTTCCGGATTTTATCACGTAAAGAAACTCCGAGCATAGCTCTCACAATAGCTCGTTGAGCGACCCTGAGCTTGTCTATAAGGGCCACATTTGGCCCTTAGTTGACAGCAAAACCCAATAATACTGTTACTGTCCTTCACAGGGGTCGAACTCAGAACCTCGATTATAAAGCGACGATGGCCATTACCATCAAGACAGTAAAAAAAAAATATCAATCTATATAAATCGCGATAACAATACAAAAGTCCCTATAATTTAGGAATACGCGTACCGAAACAAGGCACGACCACAGATTACCTAGCAGGACCGTGTTCATGTTTGCGCGTATTCGCATGACATAATTTGTGTGGGTACCGCCATTGTGCTAGAGACTACCTATTTTTGTTTGGAGGCTCAAGTTGAAAAGACCTTGGTTTTGCATTGTTTGGTTGGAAAACATGTGCGAATTGTGAATTGCGTTCTAGTTAGTATTATTTTATTACATTACTCAGCACATATTGAATAGTTTGGGTAAATTTTATTAGCGTTCGAGTTCTAGCTAAGGAACTGTCCAAGTAGCGCGTTTCAAACAAATTTGTGATATTTTAATTGCAAACATATCCCTAACCCTATCTATGCTTCTGTTTTGCCAGCTTTCGGTAAAATTAAGATTTTTCAGAAAAAATCTGAGAAATCATTTTATGATATTTTTTCTCATTTAGTGATGAAATCGGCGGTGTGCCTTTATTAACATAATACTACGAACTATATACAATACTACAGCTACTACAATAAAATCATTTAGACAACCTATAAGCCATTGCAGACTCACAGTCAGTCCAAATGCTCCAGCCCACTACCAGTTGGCAGCGTGCCCAGCATGCTGGCAACATTACCCCGTAAAATTGCAATAAATGAAAATGTTAAATGAATAACTAATGATAATGAATGGGATAAAATAAATGATAAATCAGAAAATTTGCGAACCAGAAATTATTAGGTTCAGGCATATGTAGGCAAAATTTCACAAAGTTTGTATACTAGGTATTTAAAATATGGCGAAACTCTGTTTTTTATGGAAAGCGGTACGTGACATCTGATCCATGAGGCATATTATATTATCTACATTTAAACATTTCACGCATCGAATTAAACCTTATATTTTGATTGTCACGCTGCAGCTATAGGGGAATTGTAGTTCTATACTATTTCCATTTCTTTATTTCCTCGATGACAGCTCCTGTGAAAACTTGAACGAGCGTTCTTTTCCTCTCGGCGCGTTATGTTTACATTATGTATGCATTATTTTATAAAACACTAGCGGCCCGCTCCGGCTTCGCCCGGGTATAAAATATATAGCCTATGTATTTCACTGAAAAATGATTAAAATCGATTCAGTAGCTTTGATTTATTGATAACTGCACGGGCAGCAGGCGTAGCCCGCACACGTTAAATTTAGAGTAAAACAATTCTTCTTTCCCTAAACTATGAAGATTTCCTTTGGAATATCTAAATTCATACAATACATTTTTACTTATTTACATTTTTACACTACTACACGCTCTCGCCTTAAAAATTGCGTACGTTTGCAAACGTACGCAATTTTTAAATCTGTAATATCTTCGAATATATTCATTTAAATCATATGCTGTAAAGGGCCATATACATATATCTATATTAAATTAACAATGTATTTAAAGTATTTAATTAGATAAGGATTAATTCTGTATTGGTTAAAATCGCTTCGAAAATTAGCCATTATTTGTCGTAAAAAGTAAATGAATTTTTTTTAGTAGTGATGACGTTTACGCACGTTCAAGGTTATACCCAAAGATTACTATTATACCAAAGTTTCTCCGACTCTGAAATAGTACAGTAACTTTCATTATATGACGTATATGAATTCTGTGCCTATAGCTTTATGAGGTTGTTGGTACAGTTCATTTTAAGATGTCGATTTTAAAATAGCACCGTGCTCAAAACTTATTTATATTGCTAATATGTGCCTAATAGTAAAACAGACAGTAATTTATGAATGTTATAAGAGAATGGCGGAATTTACGCACAGAATGTTAACCAAATATAAAGGCGTTTTTGACCTAATTACTTTTATTATTAATTACTTACTGATACGTTAGGATGTGACCTCTGCCTTACCCGTCCGTAAAGCCTTAAATAATATATTAAAACTTGCTGCCAACTAAAGTTGTCTGAAAACACTGTTAGGTACTTGGTGACCGAATTTATAGGAGATAGCCTAGTTAGACAGGCGAGCATTCACAAAATGCCCTACCTACCACCAGTTGAATTGGTCGTGGTCACGACAGCGTTGGACCCTAAAATCGTAATTTATTAGTTCAACAATACAGGTTGGTAGGAAGGTCGATGCAAAGCCTTGAGGGGGGATTAGATCACTTCGTTATGTAAATGACAACACATTTTTTTTATGGTTAAATAATATACTTATGGCTTGTTGAAGAATGTTCGAGTAAGTTTTTGTACTACCCAGAACATAAAATAACTGAATAATAAAAATGAGTTAACAGAGAGAAGTTCTTTAGAAGGCGCTGCTGCCCACCTTCCAGTATTTTTCCCTTAGTCGATCTTACGACACCCACGGGATGATATGGGGAGGTGCAATTCTAACCCGGCACCCCACGGGGTAATTACTCATCAGTTACCACTTATTTGTGTGGATACAGATGACCGTATTTTCGTTTAGTCTTTCACAGTTAAGTTAAGTTATACACATCAAGTTTAAAAAAAATAGGTTTGTCGTTCGAAATGTCAGATCAGGTAGTATCTAAGAAGGCTCGAGCAATATCAAAGAAGGTAGTGTCTAAGAAGGCTCATCTGGATGTTGATGGAGGAATGTTGGTTCCGACACTAATGTATGGTAGTGAAAGTTGGGTATATCAGAAAAAGCATGAAAGTAGAGTAATGCAGTGGAGATGAGAGCATTGAGAGAGAGGAGTCAAACGGAGTGACAGGATAAGGAATAGTGTGATAAGGGAACGGTGTAGTGTGAATGAGAATGTACTGACATTGGACATGTAGAGAGAACGAATGAAATTAGAATGACTAAACAGGTATACATGGGACAAGTGAACGGAAGTGTAAGAAGGGGAAGACCTAGGCAAACGTTCCGAAATCAGACTGAAGACGTTCTGAAAAAAGGCCAGGTCAGGAGTACCCTAAACCGACGCTCATGTATGAAGGGATTGATGAGTGTACATGAGGCGAAAGAGATATGTAAGGATCGTAGTAAGTGGAAATCTATGGTCTCTCCCCACCCCAACGGGAAACAGGCGTGATATTATGTATGTATAACTTTCCGTTTGGACGCTGCTGTGAACGAGTTAGAACAAAATATGGAGAAACTCTCCAAAATCCATACATGCATTATCTCGAGGGTCTGATATATAATGGACTAAATTAATCTAGCATAGATATAATATGCCTAATGAGCCTTCAAAGCTTTGCATCGATATTCCTAGCACCCTATACTACACGGTAAAACGGCTCATGCAGTCAAAATTATATTCTAGCTTCTTCATTAGAAGCTTTCTATTGACCTTCTATTTTAGATGACAGCACCAACCGTTGGAAAGTTATCATTTGTATATTAACAAAAGCTAATTTCTAAAGCTGCCATAGTGAATTGGGCAACTTGCGATTTCGGCTTCCTTTTTAGGATTCCGTACCGAAAGGGTAAAAACGGGACCCTATTACTGAGACTTCGTTATCCGTCCGTCACCAGGTTGTATCTCAAGAACGATTATAGCTAGACAGTTGAAATTTTCACAGATGATGTATTTCTATTGCCACTATAACAACAAATACAAAAAATAAAATAAAATGTATATTTAAGGGGGGCTCCCATACAACAAACTTAATTTTTTTACCGTTTCTTGGTCGATACTAATTACGGTGACAGGTAGACGCTTTAACTATTCACAGAATATTTAGTTACGGAACCCTTCGTGCGCGAGTCCCGCTCGCACTTGGCCGGTTTTTCTCAGTAAATGAGCAAATGCTTACCCATCCAATGCCCTCGTGGAACGGTGTATCTTCCCAGTTGATCTCAGGGAACCGCTGGAGGACGACGCCGCTGTTCAGACCGCTCCCTGAGACAATACCAAAACGTAACATTAACTTAAAAGCTTGGATCGTTCCCTCTTCCAACATATAAGCTTGAGAGGTTTCTATAGTTTCTATCATAACTTTAGTTTTTTCTTTTACAACTGATAGGTAAACATTTCACCACCATCGCACCTGTTGGTTAGTTACGAAGTGGTCGATGAATGGTGAAAAGGATTAACTTGGCGCTCAAGGACAGCTGCCGTAGCACATCTTTAGGTGCTTAGCTGTAGTGCTGCACCATAGATTTTCTACTTCTGCGAGAGTTTGCAAAGTGCCCTCCTTACGTAAACCTCCATGCGGTAAGTGTTAGCCCATGGCAAGATTCTCACCATTGACTTTCTTCTGGGCATGTATCTATATATATATATATATCCCACAGCTATTGCAAATGGGGCGTCCCTGTATCAAATTATGTACATTACAGTGATAAATAGTGAGTATTCCCTTATTTCACGCGTAGCAACGCTTTACTAAAGCTATTACTAGGACAAAATTGTAAAGCTATGTTGATTAATTAAATAAAGTCATTTAGAACTCGGTTAAATAATTTTACCCATTTTTAACCTCAATAAAGTATTGTATCAAAATTTGCAGTATTTGAATAGAATGTAAAAATGCACATTATTCAAACTAAACATCGATTTCACTTAGACATCTAGCGATGTATGTTCTTGAGTAAGTTCACTATTCTAACATAATATTGTTATTCAGCTTTCCACATAAAGAGATCACTCCATTAATAGACACTAGCCTTAATATAGACAGTGGTTTAGGTACGAGCAGTAGACGAGCTGCCAGACAAGCCTAGGCTATAAATGCTATATAAGTAGAAGTCTAATTTAACACAGAAGAGCACGCCTATACTTGTCAGAGGAGATTTATTAATATAATCCTTTTCTACGTCGACAGATCCAATATTAATCCAGTACTGTTTATTAAGAAATTGTGATTACGAATTACAGTGTAAATAACCATAGGGTTTTGAAACAGGAAAAACTAAGTTTGTTCTCATTTCTCTTTAATAGCAAACAAAGCATTATTGTAGGACATTTTGCGGTTGTCCGCCTGGCTAGCTATCACCTTAAAAAAAACCAGTTGCCAAGCACCTAACTGTATATTCCGGCAGCTGTACTGGTTTTTCCTGTACTTGAAATGCCAGTACAACCAGAACCAGAAATAGGTTAGCCTTGCGATAATGCGTGGTCAGAAGCTATAGCCTATTAGCAGTAAGAAAGTATAAAAAAGTTGCCCGCACCAATATTAATTATTCGTTGCACCATGTACCAGATACTACAAGTTACAATATCATTTAAAAAAATAACTGAAAATCCGCCAAACATACCAAAAGAATTTTGCACAGCATACGGCATTTAAACATCATTCCACAGCAAAATAACACTAACATCTGCCTACACAATAATCGGCACTTCAGAACCAGATCAGCTTTTGATATAGGTGATCCGTTAAATCGATCACCTTCCAAACGAAACATTCCATACACCCCAAAGCTATTTTGGGGCATTCCACCCATACTATGCAAACACCTACATCACTCTCCAGAGTGGGTTCGGCTCAACCAACACGCAAATTATCGCATAGTTGGGCACGGGCGGGTTCTTCGAATAGTTCAAGCGATCCAGATTAGTTTGATGGAACCGGCCTTGACCCGAAGGTCCACACCGAATTGTCTAAACGGAGACAGTTTTTGAACAGTAGGTCAATTTCTAACGACCGTTTATGTTAACGACGCATGTTGAATTTAGTATGCGGCAGAGGCAGTGGAGCGAGTTTTTGATGAAGATTACAAACCGTAGAAGCTTTGCTATTTGTTTATACAGAGAGTAGATCGTCGTTTGATCGGAAGGAGGTTTTTTCTTTGGGGGAAAGACAGCGACTTATCTCGGAGGGGATTCTCCTTTAGGTGCCCATTTAGGGATTGAAAAGATTTACAAGTCTTTTGTTTCATAATATTTTAAGAAATTTAAAAGCAACGAGCAAATATCCTGTTTCGTTATAACTGATAAGCAAGATATGTTAAAACATTTGAAGATATATTTCCATGTTTTAGGCGATATCTAAGTCAAGCTTAAAAACAGCAGAACACCTTACCGAAGCAGGCGCGGTTCAAAAAGTGTCTAACCTAACCCAACTAAGCGGATGCGATCATTTCGAAGCGCCTAATTAATTAATCAATCCAATTGAATTTGGAAGTTTGCGCATGTTTTGTTAATTGTAAACTTGACGAGTCCGAAATCAAAGCGATCACTCTATGCAATTTACAATTCTTTACATATTTATTCGTAGCCCCGGTAGTAATGCACCCGATGGCCATCTTTTTTACCTTTTGACCGCGACCTCACCTGACGGTAGGTGATGTGGTAGAATATTAGAAAAGAAAATACTGGCTCTCAACGACAGCTGGCGGAATTCACCGAATTAGATGCTTGGAGACAGACATTTGAGGGTCATATCTAGCCATCCGCAAAGTCTTTCCACCATGTGGTAAAGCTCAAGCCCGCAGCTGGATTCCAATCATAGCCCAACAGCATGGGCCATCACTACTTCAAAACAAAACCTCTAACTCAGTTTAAAACTGACAATAAGTAGGTTAGAGAATAAAAGGGCATCGTGATAGTTAGATGGTGTTTACCGCTTTACCAGTGCCATTCGAATCTAAGGAATGGTACCGTCCTTGGCCTGTAACAGCAGGTGTCTAAACGGGGACAGTTTTGAAACTGGTTTTCAGTAGGTGAATGTCTTTCTGGCAATTGGCTTGCCTTAGTATAAACAAACTTGTGTCACTAAACATTCCGAGGGTGACGGGCCACTTGTGACGAAATACATCTATTATATTCAGAGGTTACTGCTTAACATCAGGCGGGAATCGTGCTTGTTCCGTCACAACACTTTAAAAAATATAATAGAACTGGTATAGCCTGGAGTTAGACGAGTTAATAACCACCCAGAGGTGTATATATATATATATATATATACTTATAACAGATCTTTAGAGTATATATATGTATATGTATCCTTCAAATATACAATTATATACAAATTTACAATGTAATAACTACCTAGTAAAACAATGACAGGATAAAATCACAAGGATAAGACGGGTAGAGTTCTATACACAGCTCACAATGCACTGCACTAGCAACGTGTCACTATGTACTCGTAGGTACCTAAAGTTCGTGTAATATTGTAATTCGGTGTATTCCGTTCCGATCCCACGAAGAGATACCACATGGTATCAGTTATATTTTCTATTAAGTTTTTATTCCGTTCTGATCCCACTTATAATTAAGAGTGGGATCCGTTTATTTTTAATTATTTTACTATTCCGTTCTGATCCCACCTAGTCTTTAATATATTTAGGCACTTAATCGAGTACGGTTTGCAAGATAAATTTACATTTTTATAATAACATATGATATTTTGTAACCAATTTTCAAAGTACCAGGAGGGCAGAAGTTTTAAGAAGTCATATATACTACTGTGTATATATGCTAGAAAACAAATTTATAATAAAGCTTGTTCTCATGGTTCTTAACTAGTTACTTAGCTAACAAACCTATAAAAAAATTCAAATGTTCAAAGCAAATGTACCAGAATGGCAGCCAGAAAAATAAATAATCATACTTTCAAATAGCAGTTATGAATGCTATATCCAAGGTTTTACATCAGTTCACGTAAAATTATGTTACTTCCATTTCTCTCAGAGTGTGTGGAAGAAAGAAATGTCACTAAATTTAACAAAAGAGAAAGACACACGGAGGCATGTTGTACTGTCAGCTTTACTGCCATTACTACTGCTCATTATTTAGAAGAGATGCAAACTTACACTTATTGCGTAATAACCAATGTAACCTAGTCCACAATTACTGAAGCGTAAGGTTTCAAAATCAATTTTCAGAAATAAACGGATTTGCCATGTTACACATCAACTGAAAATTGGTCACAGCAGGTTATTGTTTGGAAATGTTAAGATAGTTACATTTTATTGTTAAGTTTTGTATATTATAATGATGTTCATTATTTTTTGTTAAACTTAATAGTCGTTTGGTTTGTTACTCTATCTCTTTAACTCTAAAAGCTCTTCGAGATCTTGAATTATTACTTTGTAAATTTAGGTAACGTAACTATAGGTACCTGTAGTAGTGAGTTCGTATCCCACTCCTAGTAATTTATTTCCCATGTAAGATATTTTTTATATTCACGTTAAACATGCATAAATGTGCTCATACTGTTTTTTTATACTTAATTTCTTTAATTATTCTTTCAATAGTTTCAATACCTTAGTTTAATGTGTAAAATAAAGAGTGACTTGGTCTTGAAGTAGATTATTAGAATATTTTTCTTTTAGGTTAAATATTTAAAACTCAAATTACTAAAAAAAAATTGCAGTAAAGGTTGGTTTGCTTAATTAAGCTCAATGGAAAACTTAAGGTTTGTGCATTTTTTCAGTTTTTTTATTTAGCCCATATGTATAATTCATTTTGTAAATGTAGTTTTTCTATTACGAGATCTACAATATAACACTCCTATGAACTTCTGTTTTCCTGGTACTTTGAGTTTATTAAATAAATAAATCATACAACATTCAAAATTCTCATTCAAAGATAGCTGAAGTATGAAACTCCCATGAACTTCTGCTATTCTTGTAGTTTGAGAATTCATACATTGGTATTTATGCCATTGTGTGCTGTGGCGTTACAAAAACTTAAAATAATTGTCTTCCTTTTTTGCTAACGTACTGAAGCACGTTAACTATTATTAAATCAGGGTCATAAAACAATGTGTGGGATCAGAACGGAACGAAAAATAAGGATGGGATCAGAAAGGAATTTTATTTTACAAATAAATAGTGTGGGATCCGTTTGTGGGATCAGAACGGAATACACCTGTAATTCTCTCTTCGAACGCGACAATAAGGTTTATTGTGCAGCAAGTTCAAATAACTGATTGTCTATAAGATTATCACCGTATTCAGAGCCGCTTCGAAGATAACTTAACATCAGCCGCTAAATATCATTAATAGGGGCATCTCCAGTTTTCCCTATCTTTCTTGAAATAATTACCCTATAGCGCTATTAATATGGTTCTTTTCTTTAAACTTTCGTGAACTAAGCTCATGTTTCTTAATCCTAAAGGGGTCTTTTCACGCACGAATAAACATCAAAATATTTATATTTTGACTAACTTCGACGTTTCGATCAAGTTGCATTGACTGTGGTCACGAATAGACTGACCTACTTCTACTCGTGACCACGGTCAATGCAACTTGATCGACACGTCGAGGTTAGTCAAAATATAAATAAGGTAAAAGCACTAATGCTAGACACATTAAGGAAAAATCAAACTTCATTCTCAAAAATAAAATGTATTTATCAAAAAATTACAGAAATAATGTTTTTTAACTGTTAGAGCAACATTTAGAAATTCCCTTTTTCATATTAATTACTTTAGGACTGTAGTATTTTTAACAAAGAATTAGATTTTTCGTAGGTTTGCCGGACACACTAAAAGATGACAGCATCAAAAATCAAATCTACCAAAAATAGACATCAATTGGCACTAATTGTAGACATGACTATAAGATCACATTATTATTATGTTTTATCAAAACAAATCAACAAAAATACTTTAAAATGACAAACGAGTACAGCTTGTGCTTTAAAATTACAAATTAAGTAACAAAATATAATCAAATTACATATCATAAAAATTAATTTACAGAAAATCAGTATTTAGCCATATAGCTTGTTAAATGTAATTAGTTTTTGACATTTTAAATACTCTAAACTATTCAATACATAATTATCACATCAAGTCACCCGCGAACATTTAATGGAAAATCAAATTTATACTTAATTCTATCACCTGCACCAATCATTTTTGGCGCATTGAGAACTTCCACTATTTGAGATTCACTTACTATACTAATATTTTTTTCATTTTCTTAAAATACAGTTTTGTTTTTATCAATGCTTACCGTTGCCATCACTTCAATCTCTTTGTCCGATATTTTTTGGACAACGCAAATACATTTGTGAAACTTCTTTTCTCCAGGAAAGTTAATAATAACATAATCACCAGGCGTGAACTCATTTTCCTTATGGTAATTTTCTTCATCTGTATATAAATATTCTTCTTCATTGTCAATCTCACGCTTGTCAGTTAGATCATCTAAGCTATCTCCAAATTCTATCCATTCCTCTTCAGTACTTGAGCCAATACAGATATCAGTCTTGTTAGTTTTCTTTTTCACAACCTTTTGACTTTTCTTAGCTAATTTCTGAGCATCCTTAAGTTTCTTTCTCCTTCATTATTCTGTTTTTTCTTCTTTCTTTAAACCTTCGAACCTTGAAACCTCGAAACCTTCTTAATTTCCTTTTCTTCGTTTCGTTCATTTCATTATTTTTTTCTCCTTGTTTTCGTAATATTGTTGCCATTGCTTGGAAGACACTACAGAGGGTTTTTTTTTTCTTTAGGTGCTGTGTAAAACCAAACTCTTTTAAAGGGACTAGGAATGATTTCACCCATATTATGCCAGAGACTTTGTGGAAATTATGACGGAGTATCGAAACATCTGACCCTCTACTGGCGGCATCGTGATTGAACCTTAATCTGAAACTAATAGTTGACACCTAGTATACCCTAATAGTTGACACTGTCTTCTTTTAGTAAGGCTAGTGTACAACAAACGAAACTCAGACAGAACTTTATTTGTACAACATAAAGGCTAAATTTGCAATAAACCAAGCTAACAAATTCAGTTCGATGTAACCCTAGTAGAAGACACACGTGTCATCTTTTAGGTTTTGATTAATTTCTGGTACCAATAGTTAACACCACTTAAAATGTATACAAAAACAAGCTAAAATAGCAAGGAAATGGTCCTAATAAATCAATAATTTTACATATTTATAATATTGAAACTAACAGTAGCCAAAAATCATATATATAAGACAAAATCATATTTGATAAAAGTCAGTTGCCTTAAGAAAAACACTAAGAATTACGCGCATAACGTCAACCTGCTCCCATTGTTTGTTGCAAACTGACGCCAATTTTAAATTTGCTTCGGACAATGACTTAAGCTTTCGAGCATGTATCATAGATAGCACTAGGTGTCTTTAACATCAATGACAATGTTATTTAAATGATTAGTTTTCTTATTAGAAACGATTTTTGTCGAAAATGTCATCTTTTAGTTCAATGTCGGGCATTAGTGCTTTTACCTTATGTTGATGTTTATTCGTGCGTGAAAAGACCCGTTTAGGATTTAGAAACATTAATATGGTTGTACTCGCTTACATTAGTAAACAAATTACGTAATTTACTTCCGGTTTCCACAACAGGCATCTCTTTCTCATGAGGAAAGGTTACAACATCATACATGTAACCTTGAGGGATTATATTGTTCGATAACCGTATCAAAACTATTGTTTGCATGTCGTTTGTCCTCCTATCACATAAAAACCATTGTATATTGTACTTAAAGATCTCCCTTACATTACCATTAAATCATACGTTCAATATCTTAATCAAACTACATTTAATACTGCAACAAAGCAGAATATTAAGAAAAATATTGAAATATAAATACCCCAAGTGATAAAAACGGTAGGTAAGTACCTACATAAAAATATATTTTTTAGGTCATGTACACAGAAAACGCGCCATTTACTAGCGAAGAAATAATTAGAAAGAAATTATTTTTTAAACAAAATTTAACCTTCATATTGTTTAATAAAAACCGGAGGAGCTGGCAAACGAAAGCGAAGAATAGACATGTCTCTATTAGGGTCCTTTGTGTTCAAATCTGAAAAGAAAACTTTTCCTTTTAGAGAGTGAATGACAACCGAAACTAAGTAGACAAAACAAGCTTGTAAGGTCCAAGCTTTTGTTTGATGGTACCAAAAAGAAACAAGAAAAAACTTACAAGGTGGTATAACGTGAACATAAATAAACATTTACACACGAGATGATTGAATTGAAGTTCGTGACCTCACATTGAAATACTATTTTTTAACTGTCCAATTCATACTTTCATTGGTTATCCCCATTATTATTTGTAGTTTAAAAACTAGTTTAGTAAGACTAAGAAAAATGCAACCAAGGGCATCATAAAAAAAATTGAAATTATTGAAAACAGTGTGGCTATCAAATATATTTTTTAAATAAATTTGAGTTCAAACAACGATAATATTAGGACAACATTGAGGAGACCCTTTATATTCCAGTATGAAAAAATGGGTTGTTGAGTTACATGGAAGAGAGCATCGAAGCGAAGATGACCAACACTCTGGACGCTTAACGAAGTTTATCACTTCAAACTTATGCATTTTCTAAGGTTCCACTAGGTGGGTCCCGAGGTTGCTTTCAGTTAAAAAAATACTAATTCGACTCACAATTTTTTGCTACATTTTCAAAATGTTTGAGACGAATCTGCAAGATTTTATCGACATATTTGTGACAACCGATGAAACGGGTACACCACTATAGTCAAAATCAGTTTGAAGCAGTGATGGCTCAATGGCATTGGCTATGGACTGCCGTGCAGCAGGTCCATGGTTCGAATCCCGCCCAGAGCTTGAGCTTCACCGCATGGTGGAAGGGCATTTTGTGAATGCCTGCCTGGCTACCGACCACCCTCAAGTAGAAAATCTGTCGCCAAGCACCTAACAGTGTGTTCCGGCAGCAGTCCTTGAGAGCCAGAAAAATTACAGGCTAATGAGACCTAACAACTGAATGTCTCAGTGTGACGGGCACAGTGCAATTCGTCGCTGACGAAATGCGTCTGTTATAGGCAGAGGTTAGTCCACTTAACATCAGGTGGGCCTCGGGCTTGTTCCGTCAAAATAACATAAAAAAAAAGCAGTAGTCCAAGCAGTGGATAAAAACTGATGAACCGACTCCAAAGAAAGCCAAGACAATTCGGTCAGCTGACAAGGCCATGGTGTCCATTTTTGGAGATGCTGGGTATTATCATGGTCGACTCCAAAAGTTGAACAATAAATTCAGTATATTACTGCACCCTTTTGTGTCGTTTAAATCAGGAAATTAAAGAATAACGCTCAGGATTATTGATTACTATTACAGATTTGTTTCATCAACACAAAGCTCGAGTTCACACGTCCATTGTGTCTATGACTCAAATTCTTGATAGTGGATGCGAACTGCTGGTGCATCCGCACATTTTTGATTGTGACCGATTTAGCGCCGAGGACATTCACCTGATAAAAACAACACTTGAATCTTTTCAACAAATGAAGAGGTTGAAGTCTCCATAAATCTCTATATTGAAGACCTTGAAATATTTTTTAAACCGCTTTTAAAACCAGATGGAAGAAGTGCTTAAAGCTAGGTCGAATCCTCAAATCTTCGTTAAGGTTCAACCCACGTATATTCACTATGACAACGACACATCTAACGAGTTCAAACACTACATTAGTATTTTTTATACTTGAGGAGTTCCTATGGCCATAGTCCTGAGACCCTTGACACCACCTAATTAGTCAAGTAGTTGTATCTACAGCAGTTTCAAAATAATTTATGTTCACCTTCCATCTTTATTAGACCAGCTCCATAGCACTATTAGGGCTTTAATATTGCATTATCACTTTAGTAATAGTAATTTCAAATCTCAGGTCTATCAGAACAATAAAATCCGTCCCAAAATCGTCTTCGAATTGTAAACCGTACAAAACAATCTTAAGTTACTTAGACAATATATACACAATGAGACAATAAAAGCTTGTAACGCGTTCGACACTTATCGTCTCCATCGTGAGGCAGTACTCTATCGGGGACCAGTCGCGTGTCACAGCTCCACAAAGAATGTGGGCCGCCCCATTCATCCATATGCAAATGTTACCGTTTCTAAGGCGACACCGCAGAGCACACTGTCAGGATCTATTGTCATCCCGAGGCGGCAGGACAAAACTGTCCGTGTTGACAAAACACTGAATAAGACATCATGATGAATGCACCTGTTGTCTTTTGTTTGGGAAAACGTGAGTGGTTCTTATTTGAAGAGGAATTGAAAGGTCATCCCTGTTTCGCATACAAATATTTGTAAATAATAGCAGTCCACTTGTACAATATACTGTTATTGAAGTAACATCGTCCATGGATCTATTGTGTTGTGCTGTGCCTTTTTGACCGACTTCAAAAAAAAGTTACTCAAATCGACTGTTTTTTGTATATTTTATACCTCAAAACTTTTGACTGAGTAAACCGATTTTGATGATTCTTTTTTTTATTTGAAGGCTTCCCAAGTGGTCCCATTTAATTCCGTAGCCAAAGCACAAAAACTGAGCCCTATTAAAGAGACTCCGCTGTCTGTCAGTAGATGTCTATGTCACGGAGTAGCTCGTAAACGGAATGAGTTACAAACCTGAAATTTGGGTATTATGCGAACGTTGACACAAAGAAGAATATTGATTTTACAGAATACTTTATCTCAGAGTAAGCTACGTCTCAAGCCGAAGAAAATCTTTCCAAAGAAGGAGTGAACTATCTTGAGGATGTGACATCTGCCGCAGATGTTATTGTTTCATACATGATGAAATGTTATTTTTTTCTCAAAGGTTTTCATACACCTGTTTACGCACGTGTCTCCTACAATAAATTTTTATTTCAGAAGCCATCTAAAACTCATTCAATATAAAGTTACTTGCTTTGGACTCCAATTTACCCGACGCACTCCATGACGCCAAAGATAGGCATAAGTGGCGGGACACCGTCAAGACAAAAGTGCTCCAAAAACGGGGTAATCACGACCCTCAGTAATGAGGAAAACGGCACGAGGAGGAGGTTAAAGTTACTTAAAAAGCAAAAATCCTTTTTTCCACAGTATACAATGTTCAAACGGTTAGAAATAAACCAAAGGCCACAGTGGTATTTACCGACTGCTTACCTTTGATTATCGAAACCGTAAATTAGCTTTTCATAACATCTGCGCACGAGCCGCTGTTTACGAAACAATTTTGCAAGCTTATAACACAGTTCAGGTTAGGACTTTGTTTCGAGAAACTAAGTGGATAGAACCATCGTATTTCGTACGTTGAGACAACCCAGATAATCTTAGTTCAGGTATTAAAATAGGACCCCCCCGAAGGGTTCCCGCCTTGTCGTGGCGGTGGGGCTTAGTAGCCGTGGCTTCGTCACCCACGGTGAAGCGAAGAGGAACCAGGGGCCGTGCTGGCTTGGGCAGTCGGCCGGCCCCAGAGGGGCCGCTCCACTGGGCTTTGCCTCTAAGTCCAGACTGGAGCGGCAACGGGTAGGCTGCGGTGCTGTATGGGCAGCACCGCATCTGAGGCGGGCTGTGGTGTTGTATGGGCGACACCACAGCTGACGGTGAGGGGCCACGGCGGGAGAGGAGTGCCGGTATCACGGTGCGCCGCTCTCCCTACCTTCCGTGGCCACGGCGGGGCCGCCACCGTTGGATGGCGGACGCGGAGGGGCCGCAGGGGAGGAGGAGTGTTGGTATAGCGAGGCGCCGCTCTCCCTATCCTCTGCGGCCGAAGTAGCAGGCGACGGGGCTACTCATCTGACCCGTCGCAGGGGGATCTTGGGCGTCGGAAGCGGGGTCGTCTGACGCCCATTTGCGGGCTTGGTCCCCGGGTGGTAGCGACGTGCCATGTGTTCTGGTGCGTCGTGAGGGGTAGCACCCCAGGAGGGGTCCGGCAACGGACAACCGTGGCGGGTTCGTGGTTGAGTGCTAAAGCGACCCTGCGATCCCGCCGAGAAGCGGTAGAGACGGAACACCGTGTGTTATTTAGTCGGTAGGGGCACTTGCTGCTGTGGGAGTAGTTGGTGTCGAGCCAGACATATCCCGGCCACCTTCCCCGGGGTGGACGGGAATGCGTAAATGCATTTTTCACACGTTAAAAAAAAAAAAAAAAAAAAAAAAAAAAAAAAAAAAAAAAAAAAAGGTATTCAAATAGGACAGTTAAATTTACTGCTGTTGGTTTCCAAAGTATTGTACTTGTTTATAAAGAGCATCGCAAGCACATGTTGGATATTAACTCAATTGGGATGTCTTTTTGCCACTTGATGGGAGAATAGTTACATATGAGGATATGTTGTAAAAGAGGACTATGGGAAAGAATCAGCTAAATGAGTACCATGCTATAAGGCGTTCCCGTCGAAGGGAGCAGTGTGTTGTGGTTGGTACATCAGACTTATAAGACTGCTCTGCCATTCTAACAACCTCATAATCCAAAAGGTAACGGAATACTGCCAGAAAGAGCACGTCAGAGTCAGAACACAGCAACGTAAGCTTCTTAGCAGCGGTTGTAACCTAACAGATTTTTTACTACTGATGCGATAAGCCTTTGGCCACTATCTCACATGATGGTGAAAAACTTTCAGCAATATGTTATTGAATCTTCCTTTGTCTTTTTAGGGAAAACATATATTCCACAGAAAGATGATAATGAAATAAAAGTCGTCTCTAGCTTCCTATGACTACAACAACCTTAATTTTAAAGAATAGCAAAGACGCTTTTGTTCACAAATTGTTTAGACTTATTTAGAATTCGACGCTGCTCCGGTATGGTGGTGTTAAAAATAGATGCTTCCGAGTTACTCATGATTGAGTCAAGGACGTGGGCCGAGTGTTAATTAGTGAGTTAGCTCATCATGTAAGTAGTGCAAAGAAGGTTTAAATTATAATAGAATTTAGGCAGATTCATAGCTGGAAGCCTCTGTCAAAAATCATAATAGCTACTTAACTAGAAATAGTACGTTTTATAAAACAAAAAAACACGCCTATATTTCCCGAAGCCAGCGGTGTCTTAACATCTACGCTTAGACAGACATGTTTTGGGCTAGTATTATTGGGGCCTATTTCTCTCTACCGGGCACAGTCCAGACTCCGGACAGCTATCAAAAAATATCTATCAGTAACACCGAATAATTACGTAATAATTATGAACAGAGTCCGACCCGACGATAAAAGCCAGGACTTTGAGATTTCAAAGCAGCGCTTTTACACCCTCACACACATACACACACAAAAACCAAGGAGGCCGGATTTGATATGTAAAATGAAGTACTAAACTCAAAATCCTAGACCAGAAACATTAATAACTCAGATAGAGAAGGCAAAGATTCACAAAGATTTTTTTGTAATTTGGCGCTTAATCACTCACGATCTCACCCACCCTTACGTATCACGCGGAGCCGATATCGTCCATTTATGAATTAAATTCTATTGTTGTTGTATTCTATAGATGCGCATGGACTTAAAAAGAAAATAAGGAAAGTACGTTTTATTTTCAAACAAAGACTTTGTAACGAGTATGTTTATCGAACCAGTAGTTCAAACACTCCAAAACCGGACAAGGAATTCAATAGAACCCGTTGATGCCAACCCTCTGATTATGCATTCATCGAGCAACTGTTCTGAGGACGCCATGCATATTTCCAGTCACGTCTCCGCCAGCGATTTCCAATTATTTAGCCGTATTGCCCAAGGGAATTTGATATTTTTTGCTGCCAAAGCAGCGAGATTGTCTGTTTACTCCGTGCGGCGGCTTATGTATCTTCCTTCGGTGATTGACCTCGCATAATGAGTTTTGTGCCTCGAAATGAGGATAGTCCAATAGCTCATCAGATTAAATTTGACGCAGCTTCATTACGGATATGTTCCTGAACTGATACAGGATTTCTTGAAAATGGGGCTACTTGTTATAGGTATAATATAACGTCTATTTACTCATATTATGAAACATATCCATTTTGTATAGTGGTACTACTATAGATAGAAAATAGATTAAGAGTATGGGCAATATGAATTAAAAAAATATTAATGCCGATTACAATGAAACAACGACGAAAGATTCCTGGTTCCTACGGTACGGGTTTCGAGCGTAGTGTGGGAAACATGTGCTCCATCCTATTAACTGGGAACTATAAATGCGTAATACTAAATAATTTTAATATGACGGTAATAAGAATCGATAAGTAAACAGTAAATAATTATATTCGTACATAACGTCAAATGAAAAACCGATCACGGAGCGTGTTCATTTGTCAATTTAGAACATTAACTAAAGATGAAAATTCATTATGAATAAGCGTCCATCTAGTACCAACACATAAAATAAGGCTTAGGACCACGACAATCACCTTGAGGCACTGATTCTATGGGCGAGCGGTTGTTTTGGATCAGACTTTTAGAATCGGACACATTATTAATTTATTATAAATAAAATACTACTCTTAAAAAAAGCGACGGAACTATATTATGGTTTTATGTTTTGTCTATATATGTATATGTGTCTTATTAGAAAAAGGAAATTTACTTCTCACATCTTTTAGACGGAACAAATCTTTTTTTGGAATATAATAACTCAAAAATTATCAACATAAAGTTACTTCAATTTCACTCTTATTTTAAGCCTTTTAGAAAGAGCGGCCAGTGAGTGTGGCCGTGACCTTCTCTAAAATAACAGTCATCGCTCTTCACAGGCACGCTGCACCTAACACCTAACCGCTAACAACTCCAAACATAACATCGACCATTGGTTACAACGCAACAAGTGTGGATAAGAAATAACAGAGCGGTCACGTTTCGGCATTGCATAAGCGGAAGGTTAACGAGTAACAGTACCGAGTTTGGAGGCCGTCCTAGCCGGTTCCTTCGGCGTCTTTGTGTAATTGATACAGTGGCCTAGGATCTAACTGTGCAGTTCCTGTGGGTGATTTTATCATGATATCTGAAATCTGAATAGAACTTTTAGGACAGGGAGTCATCCAATAAACCAATTTGCATTTTACGATTCACATACAGATTTCGACATGTAGGAAGGTTTTTTATTAGTACCACGATCACAGAAAAGCTTTCAACCCAATCAGGATAGACCACGTTTGTACCATTTTAGCTATATTCTGTAATTGCAAAAGAACACCAATTCAAGATGTTGCTGTTTTTGCTGAATCATAATCAGTTGCAATGGGAAATAATTTTAAAATAAAAATGCCATTTCAATTTCACAGCGCAAATAAGAACTATAATGCTGTTACCATCTTTCGTCTAGAATTATTTCCGAATTGGATTACCACGCAGGGGTATGGTTCGAATCCTTTACGTCGAAATCACGAGTCAAGGCTAGCAGAGTTTAAAGAGTGCTCACACTCGTACTTTTAACAGTTACTTGCGTTTCTTGCGCGCCTGCTTCGTTTACTGCACGATGAACATGATTGAAGTGACTGCGTTCGCTGTAGTTGTAGAGAATGTTTCAGAATATAGGCATGAAATTCAGAATTTTAGAATATCATGTTTGCCAGACCCTTCCATGGAATCAATATAAACCATGACATGTATTTTACATTGTCTCCGATTATTTGCACACTGCGCGTCAGTAAGACTATGCTTGACATGATCACCTCACGCCTCGGGATGAGAGAAGGAGAGGGCCGACCACTCTCCGACTAGCATCCCCTGGTCTTGCCTACTTGAGTGTAGATCTAGAGATGGGAACTTAACGTGTGTGTGCCCTTAATGTGCACTGCTACTAAATGAGCTCCTGTTTTAAATTTGAATAATAAATGTAAATACTGTACCTTTTGGATTGTGAAAGTGATTAGCAGCGGCGTATATAACCTATAAACAGATTGATGACACTCTTACACATCGGTGAGCAACAATATTGAAAATTTATCATTGTAAATGTTTTTAAAATTACGTTGATTGTTACACACACAGACAAAGATTCAAATTTTGGCAAATATTCATGTCTTTTATACATTTCTTTGTGTGAAGTTTTTTCTGTTGTGTTGTGATATCTGTTGACAGTTTTTCGATTTAACTGACAACTTATGCCAAACGACTTGACTTTGACGTCTTGGAAATACAGTTTTGCCAACTGAATAAGAAAAACTGCGTTCGGAAACCAGATTATTTTTAAATTTATAAAATGGAAAATATGGATACTGACAATATTACGTTTCGAAATTACCGACGACAACGAGCAAATTCACTGGGGACATTGAGCGATTCTTCCATGTTTGAATCAACGAGAATCGGAACCTCCCAAATGAATTTCGATCAAAACTCATCT
This sequence comes from Plagodis pulveraria, assembly GCA_963890685.1. Classification (NCBI taxonomy): domain Eukaryota; kingdom Metazoa; phylum Arthropoda; class Insecta; order Lepidoptera; family Geometridae; genus Plagodis; species Plagodis pulveraria. The sequence continues at coordinate 21,145,314 of OY982969.1, forward strand.
TGCCTAATACTTCAGGAGAAAATTATAAACTTAGAGAAAGATCTGTTAGCAGCAAACAATGAAGTGGAAAACCTTTTGCTCGAAATCGGAAAGCTAAAAAGAGAATTACAAAAGACTAACGAAATAAACGAAATTTATAAAAAAATTGAATTCGGGGATGGCTGCAGTACTCCTATACCAGGTCAAAAGCGTAAAAAGCAGAGACTTTCACTTGGTACAAATTCTAAAACACAAGCTGACACTATAGTTGAGTTACAACAGAAAATTCTACAATTATCACAATGGCTACAAGAAGAAAAAGAAAAAACGAAAGTAATCAAAGAAAACAAAGAAAAGAAACATTCTGTGCAAAAAAATAAACAAATCAAAGATAAATTTAATGTGAAAAATAAGTTGTCGAAAAAGATAAGACGAATGTTGAAGAAAATTAAATTAAATCTAAAAAAACATCACAAAGCTATTAAAAATGAAAAATATATAATTAATAATAAAACTAAAATAGAAACAAATGACCCTATATCTAATGAAATTCAATGTAATGAGAATAAAGAAAATATAGAAGGCGAACACACAACTAAACCTCAAACCAGTAACATAGTACAAAATCGACAATACACTACACAGAACAAGACCGCAGTAGAGAAAAAAATTGTAATCATTGGAGGTGCACAATGCAAAAATTTGGCGTCCTATCTTATTTCTAGCCGCATCAATAATATTTATGAAAAATATAGAGTCATAGCCATATTGAAGCCAGAAGCGAAGGCGGAGAGCCTTCTTGAGATTTGCAAGACAATCACCTTTAACAAAGATGACAAGCTAATACTGTGTCTGGGAGAAGAAGACACAAATCCGACAAAAATTTTACTGGATACATATGCCACTTTGAAGACACTTATAGGTCCTAGCATTTATCTACTAAGTATCTTAAGAAACAAATACCTAAATGAACAGAAACTAAATGATTTACTTAAAAACCTTACTAAGAATATACAAAACTGTTTTTTTATTGATATAGATAAGGCTGCTAGAAATAAAAAAAGAGATATGTGTCAAAGAATAAACTATTGGATAGATACTTATGATTATAACACTAAGTACTTGCCACGATATGTAAATACCATAAATAAAATTTTTGAAACATGTAATAAAAGTAGCACTGAAATAAAAAATGTAAATGGGCCTCAAAAAGGTACCATACCATATTATTTCAAAAAAATTAATGCTATCAATGAGGAACATATTAGGCCTGTTGATATAAAAAAGACCATACCTGACTATTTTCCGGTCGTGACACGAAATAGGATTACAAAAGACACATCCGGCCATACACATCAAAATCAAATTCAGAATAATGACAGAACCTCAAAAGACAATTTTTTTCGTCTATGATCATATTCTTGTGATGCATCAAAATATTTCAGGTATAGTCAATAAATTGGATTTGTTAATTGTTGCATTGAATGACCTGTATGAATCGGGCAAACATGTCGACGTAATATGTGTAACTGAACATAACATGAAAGATGGAGATGAATTAGTTTTAAATGTACCTAACTATAAATTAGCATCAAGTTACTTTAGGACAGAAAGGAGAGGTGGATCGTGTATTTTAATTAGAAGCCACCTCGAATTTACCGATATTACAATTGTTAAACAATTTTCAATTAAAAATATAGTTGAATGTTGTGCTATAGAACTAATACAACATAATGTAATTGTAGTAGCAATATACAGAGTTCCAAAACCGCAGCACATTAACACATTCTTTGAAATATTAGAACGCATACTGACACTTATTACAAAAAACTCTAACAAAAAAATTATTTTATGTGGTGACTTTAACATTGACATTTTGAAGACTAACAATCTAAGTTTAAATTTTGAAAATATATTACGGTGTTATAATTTAAGATTCATATTTAATGAAGTTACAAGACCTAGCAGTAAGACATGTATTGACAATATTATTTCTAATGTACGAGCAGGGCAAGGTGAAATTACTGAGATGGCTCTATCTGATCATTATGCTCAACTATTTAAATGTCCCGTGAAAAAAACATGCAAACTTAAATCATGGACCCTATTAACGAGAGACCTAAGTAGCGAGAATATGGTAATCTTTAAAAGATGTTTAAATAGTCTAAGCTTTTATGAAGTGTATAATGCATCAAATCCAAATGTTGCCTATAAAATATTCATGGAAACATTTAAATTTTTTTACGATCTCTGTTTTCCATGGAAAAGAATAACTATTAGAAATGAAATACGCAAAAATTGGTTATCAAAAGGTATAAAAACTTGTAGTGGTAAGAAAAGACAACTGTTATGGCGATATCGATTGTCACCCACTTATCTGAATAAAGTTTCTTTGCAAAAATACTCTGCACTTTACAAAAAAATTATAAGGCTTACAAAAAAAGCTCAAAACAATTATCATATCAAGTCTGCTACAAATAAATCAAAAGCAACATGGCAGATTATAAATAAAGATAAACCAAATTTAAAACACTTTATATCTGAAATAAATTATGAAAATAGAATAATTACTGAATCAAGTGCAATCTCAAATATTTTTAACAATTACTTCACAAATGATATTCAGGATAATAAGACAAAAAATATTATTTCTTACCAAAATTCAAAGCATGCGAAGAAACTACCGAATCAGTGTTCTTCCTTATTTCTTGCCCCAACAACACCAGACGATGTAATCAAAAAAATACACTGTTTGAAGAATAGTAACAGTGTCGGTTTTGACGAGATATCCACGAAAGTCTCCAAATATGTGAAAGAAATAATCTGCTTTCCCCTAAGTCATATATTTAACATAAGCATAGAACAGGGAATCTTCCCCGAAGGGTTAAAAACATCAATAATTAAACCACTGTATAAAAAAGGAGACAAAAATGATATCACTAATTATAGACCAATCGCTATTATACCAGTATTTGCAAAAGTATTGGAAAAAATAATTCATGAAAGCTTATATAATTTCCTCGAAAATAACCACATGCTTGCAAAGGAACAAAAAGGATTTAGAAAGGGAAAATCGATCAACATGGCTATCTTTGAGTCTCTAAAACTAATTATGCAAAAAGTAGATCGAAGAATACCAATGTCTGCAATTTATATGGACATGAGCAAAGCTTTTGACTGTGTTGACCATGACATCTTAATTTACAAACTGCAACGGTATGGTATTAGAGGTAACGTTTTGGAACTGATTAAATCTTACTTATCCAATCGATTTCAAAAAACCGAAATAGTTAGATTGAATTTGAAAAAGAAATCCCAAGAAAATATTATATCTAATGCACACAGGGTTATCTACGGTGTTCCACAGGGGAGTGTTTTAGGTCCCTTACTCTTTATTTGCTACATCAATGATCTTCCAAGGTGCACTCAACATCCCATGACATTGTTTGCTGACGACAGTACAGTTATTGTTGAAAAACAAAATGAGGAATATTTTGTTAATATCAATAATACTATACACGACGTTATTAATTGGATGGAAGACAATAATTTAAAAATTAATATGACAAAAACTAGGATAATGCATTTTAGTCAACGAGACTCTGACCTGAATATAGATATTATGTATCAAAATCATATTATTTACAAAACTGACATAACAAAATTTTTAGGAATAAATATTGACCGGCAACTAAGATGGAAAGCCCATACAGACACAATTATAAAAAGATTAAATAGTTTGGCTTACGCACTACATCACCTCTCGAAGGTAGTTAATCGTGACACTGCATTAACAGCGTATAATGGGAGTGTGGCTTCCTTGTTAAGATATGGTATTATATTTTGGGGAAATTGTTCAAACAAACAAAATGTATTCATAGCACAGAAAAGATGCGTTAGGGCGATAACACACCTTAAATCTACTGACAGTTGTAAACCTTACTTTAAAGAGTGCAATATCTTAACACTGCCATGCCTGTATATATATGAGATTGTTGTTTTCGTAAAAAATAATCTTCATTATTTTGAGTCAATGGGTGATGTATGTAATTTTAACATTAGGCACAAGTCAAGACTGTGCAACTTACCATCTCGTACGGCTTTGCTAAATAAAAGTGTATATTGTATGGCTCCAAGGATTTATAATAAATTACCAGAAAACATTAAAAATTGTAATTCATCTAGCTTTAAATTAAAAGTTAAGAAAATACTTATGGAGAAATGTTATTACAATATATTTGATTATCTAAATGACAATGAAATCTATGAATTATAACTTTAAATTTTGACTTAATCTTATTTGCAAATTTTCGTTGACATTTATTTATTTACTGACATTTCTTTATATTTTATATTACTGGTTTAATTAATTTTATTTTTCATAACATGACATAGATCTGTATATTTTAATTTTTGTATTATGTATCACTTTGCCTTTTGTATTCATTTGCATGCTAATTATGGCAAGGATGTATATGGCACTTTTTAATATTATAAATGTTACAACATGTATTACCTACATCTTGCAAATAAAAATCTTTGACTTTGAAAAAAAAAAAAAAAGCACTTTCTAAAGAACTGCTATCTTAAACTGCGATCCCAAAGCCGCCTGCCAAACTTGACGATAATGGCAAACCCTGAAGTGAATGTTGAGCGCCATCGAACTCGCGTCCCAGGTTTTACGCACCGCCTTTACCGAAAGGCAAAGATCTTATATGGTAGACAGTGATTAAAGATTTTGTGCCTGCTATAAAATAGGAAAGACAGCTGAATAATGACCCATTTACCAGCTTGCATTGAAGATTAATAACATTTTAGTACTAATATGAACATATTTATTTACATATACTCAAATTATTACTTTTTCAGAATATTAAATGGAAAACATGTTATTTTATTTGTCGTAGGTAAGGTACATTTAAATCTATTCCTAATATTGGATATTTAAGTATGTATAATATATATGGCCCAAATCTTGAAACATGTAGAAACATACTTACTTTTTCGTACCCTAGGTTTGCCTCTACTCGAAAACTATAACTACGCTATTTTTTCTTCATTCCAAGTGTTATAATGGAGATTGTCGCTGTTTACTCGTAATTCATATTTACATAAGTTTTAACGAGCATTATAATATTTTCCAATATATTCAGACACAGCCTTACCATTTTAACGTCCTCATCATCCGAAAGGTAGCAGTGGATTATACTACGGGATATATGGGAGCCAAACAGTTTTAAACCATTTTAGAGAGTCTATCTCAAAAACTAAACCACTTAGTAATCTGGATTGCTGTATATTACGTAACTAACATATTATATTGTATTTAATGCGAACACTGAACGCTTCGGCGGGTAGTTCATAATTTTAATGTTTTTTTTTTGCATCTAATTACTTATTATACTTGAACACGTAAAAGTACAGATTCCAAGAAGAGTTTTCGCAATTTTTAATCTCAGGTCTATCAGAACAATAAAATCCGTCCCAAAATCGTCTTCGAATTGTAAACCGTACAAAACAATCTTAAGTTACTTAGACAATATATACACAATGAGACAATAAAAGCTTGTAACGCGTTCGACACTTATCGTCTCCATCGTGAGGCAGTACTCTATCGGGGACCAGTCGCGTGTCACAGCTCCACAAAGAATGTGGGCCGCCCCATTCATCCATATGCAAATGTTACCGTTTCTAAGGCGACACCGCAGAGCACACTGTCAGGATCTATTGTCATCCCGAGGCGGCAGGACAAAACTGTCCGTGTTGACAAAACACTGAATAAGACATCATGATGAATGCACCTGTTGTCTTTTGTTTGGGAAAACGTGAGTGGTTCTTATTTGAAGAGGAATTGAAAGGTCATCCCTGTTTCGCATACAAATATTTGTAAATAATAGCAGTCCACTTGTACAATATACTGTTATTGAAGTAACATCGTCCATGGATCTATTGTGTTGTGCTGTGCCTTTTTGACCGACTTCAAAAAAAAGTTACTCAAATCGACTGTTTTTTGTATATTTTATACCTCAAAACTTTTGACTGAGTAAACCGATTTTGATGATTCTTTTTTTTATTTGAAGGCTTCCCAAGTGGTCCCATTTAATTCCGTAGCCAAAGCACAAAAACTGAGCCCTATTAAAGAGACTCCGCTGTCTGTCAGTAGATGTCTATGTCACGGAGTAGCTCGTAAACGGAATGAGTTACAAACCTGAAATTTGGGTATTATGCGAACGTTGACACAAAGAAGAATATTGATTTTACAGAATACTTTATCTCAGAGTAAGCTACGTCTCAAGCCGAAGAAAATCTTTCCAAAGAAGGAGTGAACTATCTTGAGGATGTGACATCTGCCGCAGATGTTATTGTTTCATACATGATGAAATGTTATTTTTTTCTCAAAGGTTTTCATACACCTGTTTACGCACGTGTCTCCTACAATAAATTTTTATTTCAGAAGCCATCTAAAACTCATTCAATATAAAGTTACTTGCTTTGGACTCCAATTTACCCGACGCACTCCATGACGCCAAAGATAGGCATAAGTGGCGGGACACCGTCAAGACAAAAGTGCTCCAAAAACGGGGTAATCACGACCCTCAGTAATGAGGAAAACGGCACGAGGAGGAGGTTAAAGTTACTTAAAAAGCAAAAATCCTTTTTTCCACAGTATACAATGTTCAAACGGTTAGAAATAAACCAAAGGCCACAGTGGTATTTACCGACTGCTTACCTTTGATTATCGAAACCGTAAATTAGCTTTTCATAACATCTGCGCACGAGCCGCTGTTTACGAAACAATTTTGCAAGCTTATAACACAGTTCAGGTTAGGACTTTGTTTCGAGAAACTAAGTGGATAGAACCATCGTATTTCGTACGTTGAGACAACCCAGATAATCTTAGTTCAGGTATTAAAATAGGACCCCCCCGAAGGGTTCCCGCCTTGTCGTGGCGGTGGGGCTTAGTAGCCGTGGCTTCGTCACCCACGGTGAAGCGAAGAGGAACCAGGGGCCGTGCTGGCTTGGGCAGTCGGCCGGCCCCAGAGGGGCCGCTCCACTGGGCTTTGCCTCTAAGTCCAGACTGGAGCGGCAACGGGTAGGCTGCGGTGCTGTATGGGCAGCACCGCATCTGAGGCGGGCTGTGGTGTTGTATGGGCGACACCACAGCTGACGGTGAGGGGCCACGGCGGGAGAGGAGTGCCGGTATCACGGTGCGCCGCTCTCCCTACCTTCCGTGGCCACGGCGGGGCCGCCACCGTTGGATGGCGGACGCGGAGGGGCCGCAGGGGAGGAGGAGTGTTGGTATAGCGAGGCGCCGCTCTCCCTATCCTCTGCGGCCGAAGTAGCAGGCGACGGGGCTACTCATCTGACCCGTCGCAGGGGGATCTTGGGCGTCGGAAGCGGGGTCGTCTGACGCCCATTTGCGGGCTTGGTCCCCGGGTGGTAGCGACGTGCCATGTGTTCTGGTGCGTCGTGAGGGGTAGCACCCCAGGAGGGGTCCGGCAACGGACAACCGTGGCGGGTTCGTGGTTGAGTGCTAAAGCGACCCTGCGATCCCGCCGAGAAGCGGTAGAGACGGAACACCGTGTGTTATTTAGTCGGTAGGGGCACTTGCTGCTGTGGGAGTAGTTGGTGTCGAGCCAGACATATCCCGGCCACCTTCCCCGGGGTGGACGGGAATGCGTAAATGCATTTTTCACACGTTAAAAAAAAAAAAAAAAAAAAAAAAAAAAAAAAAAAAAAAAAAAAAAAAAGGTATTCAAATAGGACAGTTAAATTTACTGCTGTTGGTTTCCAAAGTATTGTACTTGTTTATAAAGAGCATCGCAAGCACATGTTGGATATTAACTCAATTGGGATGTTCTTTTTGCCACTTGATGGGAGAATAGTTACATATGAGGATATGTTGTAAAAGAGGACTATGGGAAAGAATCAGCTAAATGAGTACCATGCTATAAGGCGTTCCCGTCGAAGGGAGCAGTGTGTTGTGGTTGGTACATCAGACTTATAAGACTGCTCTGCCATTCTAACAACCTCATAATCCAAAAGGTAACGGAATACTGCCAGAAAGAGCACGTCAGAGTCAGAACACAGCAACGTAAGCTTCTTAGCAGCGGTTGTAACCTAACAGATTTTTTACTACTGATGCGATAAGCCTTTGGCCACTATCTCACATGATGGTGAAAAACTTTCAGCAATATGTTATTGAATCTTCCTTTGTCTTTTTAGGGAAAACATATATTCCACAGAAAGATGATAATGAAATAAAAGTCGTCTCTAGCTTCCTATGACTACAACAACCTTAATTTTAAAGAATAGCAAAGACGCTTTTGTTCACAAATTGTTTAGACTTATTTAGAATTCGACGCTGCTCCGGTATGGTGGTGTTAAAAATAGATGCTTCCGAGTTACTCATGATTGAGTCAAGGACGTGGGCCGAGTGTTAATTAGTGAGTTAGCTCATCATGTAAGTAGTGCAAAGAAGGTTTAAATTATAATAGAATTTAGGCAGATTCATAGCTGGAAGCCTCTGTCAAAAATCATAATAGCTACTTAACTAGAAATAGTACGTTTTATAAAACAAAAAAACACGCCTATATTTCCCGAAGCCAGCGGTGTCTTAACATCTACGCTTAGACAGACATGTTTTGGGCTAGTATTATTGGGGCCTATTTCTCTCTACCGGGCACAGTCCAGACTCCGGACAGCTATCAAAAAATATCTATCAGTAACACCGAATAATTACGTAATAATTATGAACAGAGTCCGACCCGACGATAAAAGCCAGGACTTTGAGATTTCAAAGCAGCGCTTTTACACCCTCACACACATACACACACAAAAACCAAGGAGGCCGGATTTGATATGTAAAATGAAGTACTAAACTCAAAATCCTAGACCAGAAACATTAATAACTCAGATAGAGAAGGCAAAGATTCACAAAGATTTTTTTGTAATTTGGCGCTTAATCACTCACGATCTCACCCACCCTTACGTATCACGCGGAGCCGATATCGTCCATTTATGAATTAAATTCTATTGTTGTTGTATTCTATAGATGCGCATGGACTTAAAAAGAAAATAAGGAAAGTACGTTTTATTTTCAAACAAAGACTTTGTAACGAGTATGTTTATCGAACCAGTAGTTCAAACACTCCAAAACCGGACAAGGAATTCAATAGAACCCGTTGATGCCAACCCTCTGATTATGCATTCATCGAGCAACTGTTCTGAGGACGCCATGCATATTTCCAGTCACGTCGCCGCCAGCGATTTCCAATTATTTAGCCGTATTGCCCAAGGGAATTTGATATTTTTTGCTGCCAAAGCAGCGAGATTGTCTGTTTACTCCGTGCGGCGGCTTATGTATCTTCCTTCGGTGATTGACCTCGCATAATGAGTTTTGTGCCTCGAAATGAGGATAGTCCAATAGCTCATCAGATTAAATTTGACGCAGCTTCATTACGGATATGTTCCTGAACTGATACAGGATTTCTTGAAAATGGGGCTACTTGTTATAGGTATAATATAACGTCTATTTACTCATATTATGAAACATATCCATTTTGTATAGTGGTACTACTATAGATAGAAAATAGATTAAGAGTATGGGCAATATGAATTAAAAAAATATTAATGCCGATTACAATGAAACAACGACGAAAGATTCCTGGTTCCTACGGTACGGGTTTCGAGCGTAGTGTGGGAAACATGTGCTCCATCCTATTAACTGGGAACTATAAATGCGTAATACTAAATAATTTTAATATGACGGTAATAAGAATCGATAAGTAAACAGTAAATAATTATATTCGTACATAACGTCAAATGAAAAACCGATCACGGAGCGTGTTCATTTGTCAATTTAGAACATTAACTAAAGATGAAAATTCATTATGAATAAGCGTCCATCTAGTACCAACACATAAAATAAGGCTTAGGACCACGACAATCACCTTGAGGCACTGATTCTATGGGCGAGCGGTTGTTTTGGATCAGACTTTTAGAATCGGACACATTATTAATTTATTATAAATAAAATACTACTCTTAAAAAAAGCGACGGAACTATATTATGGTTTTATGTTTTGTCTATATATGTATATGTGTCTTATTAGAAAAAGGAAATTTACTTCTCACATCTTTTAGACGGAACAAATCTTTTTTTGGAATATAATAACTCAAAAATTATCAACATAAAGTTACTTCAATTTCACTCTTATTTTAAGCCTTTTAGAAAGAGCGGCCAGTGAGTGTGGCCGTGACCTTCTCTAAAATAACAGTCATCGCTCTTCACAGGCACGCTGCACCTAACACCTAACCGCTAACAACTCCAAACATAACATCGACCATTGGTTACAACGCAACAAGTGTGGATAAGAAATAACAGAGCGGTCACGTTTCGGCATTGCATAAGCGGAAGGTTAACGAGTAACAGTACCGAGTTTGGAGGCCGTCCTAGCCGGTTCCTTCGGCGTCTTTGTGTAATTGATACAGTGGCCTAGGATCTAACTGTGCAGTTCCTGTGGGTGATTTTATCATGATATCTGAAATCTGAATAGAACTTTTAGGACAGGGAGTCATCCAATAAACCAATTTGCATTTTACGATTCACATACAGATTTCGACATGTAGGAAGGTTTTTTATTAGTACCACGATCACAGAAAAGCTTTCAACCCAATCAGGATAGACCACGTTTGTACCATTTTAGCTATATTCTGTAATTGCAAAAGAACACCAATTCAAGATGTTGCTGTTTTTGCTGAATCATAATCAGTTGCAATGGGAAATAATTTTAAAATAAAAATGCCATTTCAATTTCACAGCGCAAATAAGAACTATAATGCTGTTACCATCTTTCGTCTAGAATTATTTCCGAATTGGATTACCACGCAGGGGTATGGTTCGAATCCTTTACGTCGAAATCACGAGTCAAGGCTAGCAGAGTTTAAAGAGTGCTCACACTCGTACTTTTAACAGTTACTTGCGTTTCTTGCGCGCCTGCTTCGTTTACTGCACGATGAACATGATTGAAGTGACTGCGTTCGCTGTAGTTATAGAGAATGTTTCAGAATATAGGCATGAAATTCAGAATTTTAGAATATCATGTTTGCCAGACCCTTCCATGGAATCAATATAAACCATGACATGTATTTTACATTGTCTCCGATTATTTGCACACTGCGCGTCAGTAAGACTATGCTTGACATGATCACCTCACGCCTCGGGATGAGAGAAGGAGAGGGCCGACCACTCTCCGACTAGCATCCCCTGGTCTTGCCTACTTGAGTGTAGATAAATCGAGAATTGAGCTTCATATAAGACGGTAGGGCATTTATCAAACCTTCAGAACACTACGAACTTTGAGTAGAAATTTACCAAGGACATAGAGGTTTTTTCTGTGTCAGCTTAGCCTGTTATAACGTGTCCTGCCACTTGGTGGTTTGGCCACAAGTGGTCAAAGGCTAATCTATCAGCAATAGAAACTACATTATCACGCCGATATAATTATCAGAAGTTGAAGCATAATCAATAAAGTATGAGGTAAGACCAAACAATATGACCCGCTCGCGTCTGCTGTGATTGATTACGATTATTGCGTCCAACCTTGAAAAGACGTACAAATTACTCACATTAGCAAAAATGAGAATAAATGCCAGACTCAATAGTCACACAATGAACTTTTTGCTCGATTACAAAGACGATGAAGTAAAAAGTTACGTCATACTTGTATCGTGAGACAAAATAACAAACATTGACCGTCGAGTTGTATGAATGTCAATTATAACAACGTGTGATTCATAGGTAAGGTACATTTAAATCTATTCCTAATATTGGATATTTAAGTATGTATAATATATATGGCCCAAATCTTGAAACATGTAGAAACATACTTTTTCGTACCCTAGGTTTGCCTCTACTCGAAAACTATAACTACGCTATTTTTTCTTCATTCCAAGTGTTATAATGGAGATTGTCGCTGTTTACTCGTAATTCATATTTACATAAGTTTTAACGAGCATTATAATATTTTCCAATATATTCAGACACAGCCTTACCATTTTAACGTCCTCATCATCCGAAAGGTAGCAGTGGATTATACTACGGGATATATGGGAGCCAAACAGTTTTAAACCATTTTAGAGAGTCTATCTCAAAAACTAAACCACTTAGTAATCTGGATTGCTGTATATTACGTAACTAACATATTATATTGTATTTAATGCGAACACTGAACGCTTCGGCGGGTAGTTCATAATTTTAATGTTTTTTTTTTGCATCTAATTACTTATTATACTTGAACACGTAAAAGTACAGATTCCAAGAAGAGTTTTCGCAATTTTTTTTTTTTTAACTTATTGATTTATTTACATTTGTTATGGGTAAGTAAACGAAATTAATATTTTGACAGCTTTAGAGGTAAATCATGGAATCGCGTGCATTGATGTCCAACCACTGTTGAAGATAATACGAATAATATGATTTTAACCTCGCGAATACCGTGATCTTGTAGAATGGCTACCAAACCCAGCTACAAGTGAAAAAACTGATAAAATTTGGAAATTTCCGCCATAGACGTCAGTTTCTACCATAAACAACTATATAATATAGTGAAAGGAAATTTAAGAAATGTTTACACACTATAAAAACAATTGCTAAGAAGCCAGTCTTCTTAGCTTGTATTTATAGTGTTAAGGAATTATTAGATTATTGAAAATATTTTTTTTTTATTTCACGGTATAAAATAATTGATATAAATTAATTTCATGATAACATTTGCACGTCTTCTTGCAGACTGAATCCATAGTATCTATATGACCAATATTAAGATCCTTTAGACAAATATTCTAGCAAATAAATATATGATTTGATTTGAGTACTGAAAACGCCAATTCTTATTATTGCTAGGTTTTTCCTTGTAAAGTAAATATTTTTTCGTTCACGTGTTGTCGGTGTCGGGATCCAACTGAACCCATATAAAATGTGGAATCCAACTCGGATTTGGTTCTGTATAATGAGCGGAAAACAAACGTAGGAGATGGAGTGGAGAGAAGTATATTCGATCGGAATTTTCCAGATACCCATTCGACCAAAAAATAAATAGCCAATAGTATCTTCACAAACAATATTTACTTTTTCAGAGCTGAAAATAGTGCACATAAATAACGCAAGTGATTAGTCAATAGAAATACAGGTATACATTATGTACAAAGGGGGAGCCATACTAACTGATTCTGAATCTGTAGCTGTGAATTGATGTGATTGACCTATTTTGGGGGCGCGTGCCGGCGCCCTAAGAGGGCTTGCCTGGCTAGGGCAAAATTGGAAAATTATTTACCATTTTCACTGTTAGTTACCGACAAATGTTCGGAAAACCTCACGAATTGAAATTCTCAGCCTTATTTTATATTAAATTTATCAAACAAGGCTTTCAGTCAAATGAATATTGAACGTGAACCCAGCCATGGTTTCGACAATACGACTATAGAAATATCGCCAATATGTATTAAGGTCTAATATACCAATTCAATGCAGATTCGAATTTGGAATAAAGGATGGCTCAACAACGGGATTGATTACTGAAAAGGATTGATCAAGAATTTGTAAACTGCTATTTTTCGACATTCCATACAACAGCTATATAGGCTTGTCATGTCACTAGCGGTCACCCATCCAATTCCTGACCGTGGCGGACATTGCTTAACTTAACTGATCGGTTAAGAACGGCTAAGCAAACTTCGCTATGAGCGCTTCAATGTATACTAAAGGGATTAGGGTGGTTTGACATAATTCCCACGCTTAGCAGGCGTCATGGGGATCGCAGTGATAGATGCCAGTTCTTCAGTTGGTACTGTGACCCACCTTCTGATACTTTTCCTTTGGTCGCTTCTTACAACTCCTACTGGAAAGAAAGGGGGTACAATTCCAACCCGGCACCCCAAGGTAAAATATGCCAGTCAGATTTCTTTTATTTGATCTAATGTACTAAGTATATCAACAAGTGGTTTTACAATGTATAATAAATCCGTCAATTTCTTATGACATTGTTGACCCAAGAAAAATTGTTCAACTAAATTGAGGTAAAACTTGATAATAATATTGTTGTGCCTGAATATCACCACAAAAATATCTAATAGACACCGTGAACTGCTTGCAAAGTGGATTTTATTAAACCGTTAGCGCACTGAAATTCAGGCATTTATGAATGAACGTAAATAGTTATCATTATCTTTGATAATCAAGGATTAATCTATATTGCAACTGCCCATATAATTAGTATGCAGAAGCTAGAAAAAAAGTCTTTCACCAATAAGGCTTGTCTGTTTTTTTATGAAAAATGCTTGTCTTATATAAATGTACTAAACAAAATATACCATCTCTAGATTTCACAAAATTAATTTACCTAATTTCTTACTCAATATGGACTACTTTTCTACATCAAATGTGATCATTTAAACTAAATAGCAAATAAATGTAGTTGAAAACTTGCCGAAGTGGTCATAAACAAGTTAAAATTCTTTTCGATTTCAAATAATACTATTAAAATTGAAGCCCACAACTAGAAAAGTAATACATACTGTAAACTTAACATTTTTTACAAATATGTCACACCACTACTTTCAACCAACCTTCTCAACCTATAACATTTCAATCAAATCTGTGTGCGAGTAGACCAGATATTTTCTTAAAGCATGAACATATCTGTTCAAATGATCAGTTCCAGTATGGTTACTTAACATTCATTGTGGAGCACAAGGCTGAATGAGTTAGGTATCAATTTAGAGACACGCTGGCCTGTTGCTATGATGATTTTGTAATTGTAACTTTTGTGTTGAGTATTATTGTAGATTTCTATTATAATATAGACAGCCCTTGGGGTACCAAACTAGAATGTCTACCATAATCTCTTCCCATGAGTGTCTAAACAAGTAAGAGGGTACTGAAGGTAAAATACTGGTTGCTATCTTACACTGCAATCCCCAAGATGACTGCTAAGCGTGGGGATTATGGCAACAAACAAAGTAATATTTGTATACTGTAGTAAGTTATGACTGCTACTTCGATACTAAATATCCTTCAGTGAACAAGTAACAGAACATCTTTAGTCGCAATACAAAAGACAATTTCAATTAGAAAATAAAATAATGTACCAATATATTATGTATAAACGTTATCTAGTAGGTTTTAGTCAGTAGGTAATTGTAAAGTAATGAGTCGTGGAGGTTGATGACTCCCATTTGATAGTGGCACCACTAGTTAGTAAATTTATTTTCTTTGATGTCAAATGAGACAAGCTAAAGGCTTGTTATTTTATGTTATTGTGATGGAGCATGCCCAAGGCCCACCTTATGTTAAGTGGACTAACCAATAACAGATGCATTACTTCTAGGATAACCTGAACAACATCTTCGACCACATCATCACTTACCATCAGGTGAGATAGTGGTCAAAGGCAAACCTATCAAGTATAAAAAAAAAAAATTAAAAAAAAATGCATTTCCTCAACAATGAATTGCACTGTGCCCGTCACAATGATACATACAGTTGTTTAGGTCTCATGTGTCAGGTGTTGGGCGAGAGATTTTCTACTTGAGGGTCGCAAGCTAGGCGGACATTCGCAAAATGCCCTTCCACCATGCGGTGAAGCTCAAGCCTTCGGCGGCGGGACTCGAACTATGGACCTGCTGCACAACAGTCCATAGCCAATGCCACTGAGCCATCACTGCTTCAAAACTTACTAACTTAAGGTAAGAAAAGGTACTATGTATAGGTAAATACATCGTTTACTGATATTATTGTGACTCCAAAACTATCGCACAAAATTACTATACTGTGAATAAAATAAGTACATACCTAGTAGGATTCTGATTCTAAGGTGTTACACTAGGTAGTTACAAATATATGTCCTGAGCAGTCTGTACTATTAATAGGCAGGACATAAGCTTTACTCCAGGAAGCCAAAATACCTCTTTTACAATTCTTCAGAAAAAAATGGCCAAGTGCAATTTGAACTAGGGCTGTGGTTCCATATAACACATCGGATATATTATGTATTTATCAAAATGGAAATGTGCTTTATTTAATTCAGTTTGGAATCCTCAGCTGCCTCACATTTAAATAACAAATAGTAAGGAAGATATATTAAAACTCAATATTAAATTAACCAGAAATATGCTGTAGTAGTCAGCGAAAGGAGTATACTAGTGAAATCCCTCTATAATCTCTATGACTGTAACTTCCCTCTTAGAATGCATATCCAAAGTGGCATTAGTAGGATCTTATCAACTTACGTTATTTAAGTGGTTCAAGATTGTAATCAGTCAATCAAAATCCTATTAATGACACTTTTCACAGATTACCTACCAAAGTAGGAACAACAATATCCTGAGTTATCATAAACAAACATGGATATATGCATAGAAACTCAATATTTGTAGTTATATAAATATGTAGAGAAACTAAAGTATCTCAATTTGAATAGTATTTTCATTCCATAAAAACTAAATTTTGCATGCAATAAATTAGCAATATGATGTTTCAAATGGCAGTCATTGCCCACAGAGTGTCAGAAGAGGTTAGGTGTATACATTTTCTTAAACTGGCCTAATAATGTGATGTATTTGTAAATCACATTTTGAAGAAAATAATTTATTATAACAGATTTATTGCAATATTGATGAGCTTTTGAAATATTTCTTTACTTTTAATTGTCATTGGACTACATTACAAAATAACAAATTTACAAGAGAAAAAATTATAGTCATTTGCAATTTGTAATGTAATCCACCGAGCAGGCATTATTGTAAACATAATAATATTAAAATGTCTGTTATTGGATTATTATTTAATATGATATTGCTGTTATCATTTTTTGACTATAGCTGCAAATCTAAAAGCATAACGTGATCAAACCACTATTTTTCTAACCATATCTCAAATCCAGTGCCTAAAAATGATCACTGCCCAATGATTATGTGTCAATTTTCCAAAATAGTAGGATCTCTGAACAAACTAATTTTCTAACACGTAAGAAGTTTTTAGTTGTTATGTATTTGTGAATATTTGATTGTTAAGTAATGATAGTTCCAGATGTTTGTAAATACAATAAATTATTGTTATTTAACATAACTAAAATCATATTTGGATAGATTAATTAAACTGGTACCACCTCATTTTTTTTTTTTAATTTTAAATAAATAGTTTATTAAAACTTTACTGGACCTAAACAAATCTTGCTTATGCCTAGCAGACACCAGTTAATTATAGACAGTCGGTTGTAGAAAACTTGTTGGACCATGAACCAAATAACGACTAAAGGTACTTACTTTCCTTTTCGTGGTCGAATCCCACTATCACAAAGTAGTCCACAAGCCTGGACATGGCAATCCTAGGGCTGCATTCGGTCACATACACTTTATAATTGAATTACGTACACATAAACATTTCACACAAAAACCAATGGACTTCCACATTTTTATTCACATTCACTGGTTACCCATTAAAAGGGCCGATTCACTAACTGCTCATAATGTAGATACAGAACACTTTCATTAGCGCAATCCAAACCTTATAGCTACACAAATTTTCTAAATGTACTGGTTTATTCTTCATAAAATCACGAAAATATAACCCGTAAAACTCTTTAATAGAGAATAAATAATTTATATCGCCATGAAGACGTAGACTTATTTAATGCATCTAAATTTAATCAATTGAGATTTTTCTAGAGTTAGTAAACGTCCGAACGCGATTCTCAGGCGTACATTACACACCCGCCCGACATTAAATTTAACGGCCGCAGCTATTTCCCCGCAGTAATTTTAGCACAGACTAAATATACCTGTTCGTTCTTCAGTGTAATGTTACCATTACTAAGATTTTCAAGTAACTCAGTATTGGCCATACAACTGACTTGTAACCGTGAATGGGATGCTTTGCAAAGCGATTTATTATCTGTGTTAAACGTCTGTTTAAGATTAGGTTTGTTTACATTATTGTATTTTATGAATTTCTGAAGTTCTCTAAATATAAAAGATAATGTAGATTGATTGTTTTAGAAATCGTCCGTCAAGTCCGATCCCATATCAAATGTAAGTAAGCGAGTATAATACAACAAAACGTCGTAATGAAAACCTGTAACTGTTGCATGGTAGGAATCACTGCAAATACTAACAATTTGCCATTAATAAAGAGATGCTTTTATTTTTTAATAATGAAACGCCCTCCTAATCTCGAAATAGGTCAGTTGAAAACGTTACTAATAGTCAATTGGTCACCTATAATAATATAACCTATATGGCCAGTGTCGCAAAACTTGCCATACCTATTATCTATCTTATTATAAAATACATATGAGGTTATAGCTTCGCGATGTACTAATGTATTTCTCATATCTGGATTCGTCTTCCTGTAGGCTGCTAATTCTTTGTTTCTGCTTCGCCTTGGTTATGGGTTGTTGTTGTGTCTCAGCCTGCTCTCTACATCCACCTCCTATAGATATTAATGCAAGATGAGTATACCTAATCACCCATCCTGCCGCGAAGTCACGGTAAGCCCGTGGCGCTCCTTGGTGCACTACTTGGTCAACTGCAAACATAACTAGTATCAAGGCAATGCCTAAAATTCAATCACCGTCTCGCGATACACGGATTAACATACAATCTCACTCTCAAAGGCGCGAGTGATATACCAGACGTCTCCGGTAACCCATGAAACGTAAACTTGGTCAAGTGGGCAGCTTAAGATTCTGAAACAACCCAGATCTCACCCCTCGCCTTGGAGACGAGATATGTGCCTGGGTCAACTTTGGAGCTGTAGTTAGCATAAGATATTCATCTTATGCTAACTACAGCTCCACACCAGTCAGGATTGATCCCACACAGCGTGTGCAGGCAACCATCCAAAATGGCATTCCTAATAAAGATGAAACAAGGGACAAGACGATTTTACTTAGCATTCCATGGGTTCACCATGCAGGTGCCGGGTCCATAGCGTTGCAGAGGAAGAGGCCCAAGTCAAGGTGCCTGGGACTTGCAACCCAGTGAGTAAGGTTAAGGGGCCCCTTTATGATGCATTAATGCTCCCTTTCACCGCTCGAGCCTCCTCCCCTGCCCAACCAAATTTGGTAAGATCCTACTAATGCCGCCTTGGATACACGTTCTAGGATGGAAGTTACGGTTGTTCTTGACAGGCCAAGGTCTTTTAGTAGGTTATATAGGGATTTTGCTGGTATACCCCTGCTCCGACTTCTACAGCATATAAATTAACCACATAACCGTTTTTGGTTAATTCATTTGTTAAGTCATAATATTTGTTAGTTTTTATTGTGTGGTCTTTAGGTATGTTTGTTTCCCACGGCGCAGTAAGTTCTATAAGTACTATGCGTTTTAGATTTTTTGTGTATAGAAATATATCCGGTCTGGATGATGAAACACCAACATCCTCAGGAATTTAGTAATGTTTTTCATACATGTCTATCAAAAGAGTCCAATCGGGAGCTGCGCCTAAGATGGAGTAAGGCTAACTTCGACAGCATATAAATTAACCAAATAACCGTTCTTGGTTAATTCATTTGTTAGGTCATAATATTTGTTTGTTTTTATTGTGTGGTCTTTAGGTATGTTTGTTTATCATTATCATCATAAGCCGAAGACTTACAATTTTGAACAAATGCCTCCCCCATCCACATATTATGTACTATTACATTAGATTGCAGTAATTATTACATTAGATTGCATATGCCGGGATTTTGTCCTTGTGTCTGGTCTAAAACTTATTCAAGTTTGAATTAGTGGAATCAAGCGTCTTTGTCAGATAGATTTTAATAACAATCAAAACCCTTGTACACAAGTTTTTTTTACCATGGCAGAGGTTATTTACACATCATTTTCTTTAAAAATGTATTAAAAAATGGTCAACATGTGTTGATGTTTTGTTACATGTCAGTAGACACACACTCATATATAGTATTTTAGTCGGCAAAGTACTTAAGTCAATAACTTATTTTAAATTAACATTTGAGCTAAGTGCTTTCATTAACTATAAGTTCAGTGTCAGTCAGAACATGTAAATGAAATAGTCTATCAGGCAATGTTTCAAGGTTCTTAGAACTATTTACAATAATTATATAAATAGGTACTTATTTTTGTACAAGAACTTCAAGTGTATTAAATGATTTACCTGTATTTTGATTCGACGACAATGGTGTTTGGTGTATGTTGTGAATTTAATCACTACTGCCATAACGAGGGTACTTTTCCAATGTTTTAATAAAATTACTTGTAGAAACGTGTTGGTAGAAAGATATTGTTTGTATTTTACACTAATTCATGTACAAACAAAAGGAACGAGATTTTAAGCTAATGTACTTTATACTGCATATCAGAAGTTTTTTTAGTTTTTTTTATGCTTGATAGGTTAGACTTTTGACCACTATCTCGCCTGATGGTAAGTGATGATGTGGTCGAAGGAGTTGTTAGGCTAGCCTAGAATTACTGGCTCTCAAGGACAGCTGCCGGAACACACCATTAGGTGCTTGGCGATAGATCTTCTACTTGAGGGTGGTAGCTAGCCAGTCGCCAACGTCCGCCGCGGTCATGAGTTGGATGGGTGACCGCTAGTGACATTACTACTGTGCGCTTCCGTACTTCGGAGGGCACGTTAAGCCGTCGGTCACGGTTGTCGTCTTAGGATGGCAGTCGTTATAGCATAGCGGTAGGGCATTTTGTGAATGCCCGCCTGGCTAGCTACCACCCTTAAGTAATGTAATCCGCATAGCAGGCATTATTGCAAACCTAACAATATTAATCTAACATAGTTATGTATATAGGTACAATTACTTAATCTGTGATTTGTTATACTGTTATTCATTAAACTATAGTAGAGCAATATTAATGAGTTTTTTGTTACATTTTTAGGGTTCCGTAGTCCTGACAAGGAACCTTTACTTAGGGGTTTCTGCTTCCTCAGGCTGCATGTCTAGTAAATAAGGTGTTATTACAAAATCACAAATATACGATAGGAAAAATTTAAGTCATGCGTGGGATTCGAACCCACGTCCATCCACCCCTTGAGCCGGGGTATGCTCTAACCAATTGAGCTGTGTGAGTGGTTGTGTAACTCCGCCTCATAATGTTCAATTTTGACAGTTATGATGCCGGTCCTCAGCCCGGACAAAGGAGGAAGGCACACACTTACTAATCATCCTACAATTACTGGCTCTCAAGGACAGCTCTCATTTTGCCAAGCACCTAACATCTGTTGCCAAGGTAGGTGCTTGGCACAAGATTTTCTACTCGAGGGTGGTTGCTAGCCAGGCGGGCATTCGCAAAATGCCCTACCAGCATGCTAAAAACAAAGTCAAAAGTATTACTTAGTGCTTCTTCATAATGGTATGCATACTGTGATTGTGGAATGTGTACAATAAGATACCATGTAACCTATCAAAAGGTACTATGTTAAAGTGCAAAACATGGTTTCATTGTTGTACTGTCACGATTGATTTTTATGTATAACCACGCATAGTAATGCATCTAGGTTAGTTAACTACACTAACTGGATCATATGTTTTTGGTGATATTTTTTGTGGGCTAGATTATACCTTCAGTATTTCTTATTAACTTTATCAATTTAATTTCAATAGTCTATAATAGTCTATAATTTCAATACTCTATAATTATGCTAATAAACGTGGCTAGGTGATAATGTAATTGCTATCATTAACAGACATACATATAGTAAATAATATTCATACATAGGGATAAATGAACTTAAGTTAACATCTGTCACAACCGGTAGATTGAAGTGGAAACCTTGGTAGGGGTAGGTGTACAAGCCGACTATAATGTAGAGATTTTATATTCCAGTAACGTAAAACCAAAACCGTCACTCCAGTAACAAACCTGGAGTGACGAGGGCAGAGCAGTGCACGCTCGTATTCAGATCTAAGCTCCTGGGTGACATTGCAACGGGAGCACGCGTGGTGCTTAGCTTCAGGCACAACTTGATGCTGCTCTACAGATTTTATTACGCCAGTTGAATAAGATGTGTGCTATTGCTCTAGGGCTATGATAGCAGTGGTGTGCTGTGATCACATCGCAGCTTTGTATGCAGTCAATAAGAACTTGTTGAGACATAGGTACTGATGAATATAATTTCCATTCTTTTTCAGGAACGTAAAATCTTTCTCCATTGACGTCTTCAATCAAGTCTTTAGTCAAGCCTGTGTACAGTCAAGCATATTCCTGTAACGTTTTTGTGATAATATCAATGTGCCTGTGTTTCAATACCTAAATAATTTACTATGTAGAAATTCTTTATAAATATTAAACTCTTCCTGTAATAACTGCTTTATTTATTCCTTTTCCATTGCCCATTAGTAGTATGACATCAACAAAGTGTTATCCATATTCCGTTACCATTGTTTAAGCATATAAGTATCATGTTTTAATCCCATAACTTATCTTTGGGTAGACTGATTTAGATAAAACAAAAACCTAAACCTCATGACTCCTATAAATATATAGGTATTAGAAATAAGAAAAAATATTAGTATCTAACCTTCCTATTTATTAAAAAAGATTTTTGTTGGTATATTACCAAGAAAAATGTTTTTAATATTTTTTTTATATCTATGATAGGCTAGCCTTTGATCACTATCTCACCTGATGGTAAGTGATGATATGGTCGAAGATGTTGTGCAGGCTAGTCTAGAATTACTGGTTCTCAAGGACAGTTGCCGAAACACACCGTTAGGTGCTTGGCGACAGATTTTCTACTTGAAGGTGGTAGCAAGCCAGGCAGGCATTCGCAAAATGCCCATCCACCATGCTGTAACGTGGGACAACAACCGGGACCGATGGCTTAACATGCCCTCAGAAGCACGAAAGCGCCCAGTAGTAATGTCAGTAGCGGTCACCCATCCAACTCCTGACCGCGGCGGACATTGCTTAACTTAGTTGATCGATTCAGAACGGCTACGCAAACTTCGCTACGTGTGCTTCAATTATCTGTCATGTATAGACATGACGTTTATTACAGATTTATTACATGTATAGATGATAGCTCCAAACGGAGAACTCACTTACAAGACACGCGATTTCACAGGTTCAAAGAAGTAAAGAACTTGAAACAATTTAGCCAAACATTGTTATTGTCATAAGAATGTGCGTGTAGTCACGGAAAGAAGGCATAACTTTTAACAGATTGTAGTCAGATTTCAATAATTCTTTTTTTTATTAGAAAGGATATACCATTATGTTGGGCCCGTATAAATTTCATTAAAATCGGTTGAATAGTTTATAATTATGTTATAGTCAATTAATTGAAAAATGTATTCG
The DNA here is from genome assembly GCA_963890685.1 of Plagodis pulveraria. NCBI lineage: Eukaryota > Metazoa > Arthropoda > Insecta > Lepidoptera > Geometridae > Plagodis > Plagodis pulveraria. Next base: position 21,168,629 of record OY982969.1, read on the forward strand.
CTTACCTGGATGATTTAATGGTATTTGCTATTGTCGACGATGAACACTATTTTAGGCGAGTGAATGTTATTAGAACTTCATGAGTTTGACCTACAGCTTCGTTAGTTACTATCATCAGCTTTTGGCGTCGTGTCGTCGATTGAAAGCTCAATAGTTTTTTTTTTTTAATGTTATTGCGACGGAACAAGCTGTGTTAAGTGGACTAACCTCTGCCTATAACAGACGCATTTTGTCAACGACGAATTGCACTGTGCCCGTCACGCTGAGACGTCCAGTTGTTTGGTCTCATTAGCCTGTAATTTTTCTGGCTCTTAAGGACTGCTGCCGGAACACACTGTTAGGTGCTTGGGGACAGATTTTCTACTTGAGGGTAGTCCCTAGCTAGGCGGGCATTCACATAATGCCCTTCCACCATGCGGTGAAGCTCAAGCCCGCGGCGGGATACGAACTATGGACCTGCTGCACGGCAGTCCATAGCCAATGCCACTGAGCCATCACTGCTTCAAAAAAGCTTCGGCCCTGCTATAGGTAAACCCCATAAATATCTTATATTAGTAAGTAATGGATAATAAGAATATATTAGGGTTTGCATATAGAGCACATGGGGTACTTATCTTCCCGGAAGAGTGATGTTGTGGGATAGCCACAGCCTATAGTGCATAGTGCACGTGTATGAAGTCGTGGGTGGAAACTGAAGCATTGTGACTACATAACTTGTGAACAAATACATAGATAAAATAAATTATTACCATTACGTAATGTCAAATGGTTTGAATTTCCAAATATCGAACATACATTTACATCTTAACAAGTCAGCATCGGCACCCGAATTCAGGCATAGGTACATATGAAATTCAATTGTTTTCATTACCTATGATGCGCAAGAATTAATGTATTCAAAAATACCGGAGATGCCTATGAAATGAACAAGATAGGAAAAAGGCCATGATCAACAAAAAAAACAGTAAAATATATACATTTTATTTCACTAGTGTACACAAATTCTCACTACCCTATTTGTATGTTAATATAATAAAACATTTATGTATGATTTTTTGATGGGATAAAAATACTCAAATTGTATATCAATCGAACTAAATTGAAACTAAAATAATGTACGTAATGAAAATATCTAATACTAGCTTTCCGTCCGCGACTCCGCCCGCGCGTAGGTATGTCAGTTATCGTTTTGCGCAATTGGAAAGAACTATTCTACGTCCTTCCCTGGATCTCTTTTACCAAAAAATGGAACCGACATCAACACTCAAATGTGTGAAATAACTTGTTGAAGTCAGTACCATGATGGTTAAAAAGTACCTACTATCACAATGTTGTACGCATGGTACCGACTTCGACAAGTTGTTTCACACATTTGAGTGTTGAAGTTGGTTCCATTTTTTGGTATACATTATTTTTCACCCTTTTTAGTGACCCTTGCTACTTATGGGATCGATTGTCATTCACTGTCAATCACTATATCATCAAGATAGGAAAATATTTTTCAACTATTGGAGTGTACCCCAAAAAAGGCTGATCCGATTTCTGATTTCCGATGATGAAATTTAAATGGCACGACACGGCAAGCATCAGTTTTCAAATAAAAACAGAATCATCAAAATCGGTTTACCCAGTCAACATTCTGAGGTAACAAACATAAAAAATAAAAATACTGAAGAATTGAGTACCTCGTCCTTTTTTGAAGTCGTTAAAAAATACGGCTGTATTTTGAAAATATCAATATAGACCAAAAGATTGTGTTTAAAATTTGTTAGGCAAGAATAATAAATAAAACAACAACGAAATCAAGAAATGTATGTTTGGAGTTTTGTAATTTTTTTTGCCAACATTAAAAAAAGGAGGAAGTACTCAATTCATATATATTTTTTTATTTAATTAACTACAAATAATATACGGGCTACAGAAACATCATAATTAAATAATTGATTGTACAAGAGAGAGAGAGAGCCTATCACTTATAGGCATCTGACGACGTGCGTATCCGAGACATTGCCATTAAATATAGCGCAGGAGTTAATACTTTCAACACCATAATATAATGTATAATCATAATATAATTTACTTTACCTTTCTGTACACACATTATGTTAAATTACAATCTAAATCAAAATTTGTATAACAGTTATAATTGACATAAGATAATGTATGACATAATTATCTGTGATTTGTTTTGTGTATCTAAATAAATGAAATAAATATTTCGGTCATTATGAAAAATTTCCAAAAACTTAATCGTAAAAAATATTTTATGGACTTATCAAACCTGCTCACAAAATTTCGTGAGAATCTGTTGAGAAATGCGACCTTTATAGAACAACCGGACATACGAAAGCATTTGTAGCAGCGACGCTTCGCTTGAATTAAGTTCTCGGTCGGTTAATTAGTGTATGTGTAGTGTATATCAAATTCTCATGTCAAAGTGTTAGTAACCAAACTCTACCGAAACGGCTTGACCGATTCCTATGAAATTTTGTGGGTATATTCAGTAGGTCTGAGAATAGGACGTTAACTATTTTTCATACCCAACATTTTATTTTTATCTTTCGGACAAAAACCCTTTTTTTTAATTTATCTACGATTTGGCATTAAAATACAATAAACCCTAAAATTTCACCCTTCTACCACCAACACCTATTTTTAATAGCTATACAAGTAGGTACTTTAATAATTTTCTACTCTCGGCGGTCGATAATTGATCAGGAAATGAATTGCCCAGAGATGAATTGCTGTGGCCGTTTTAGGGCTGCTATTACCACTCGTTCTGTTATTCCCGCCAGGCGTCTATCGGTGTCACTTCTCACCCCGTAAACAGCATTGAGTAGGCAGGACTCCTGTCTTATGCACACAATAAGCTTCCTATCACTTTCTAAAGTTTAGGGCTTGAACAGTTTTATTTCCTAAAATTTCACTATCTATACGGCACAAAAGTTCACGGATATCCAAAATAGCATAGCATGTTGAGTACGATGAGGAGCAGCAAACTTGCAAGTAATTGTGAATGAAAGAATTAACGCAATACAAAATAAGGCTGTATTTTGTATTGAAAATATCAATGTAGACTAAGAGATGTAGTTTAAAATTTATTTGGTAGTTAAGATAATCAAAGGACAATGAATTCAAGAAATGTATCTTTGGTGTTTTGTTATTTTTATATGCGGTTATCGTTAATAGCGCTTCTTTCCTCTTCCTTTTTTTACTTACTTACATAAAATAAGTTAGTCATTTTTATGTGACTAACATAATATTCACTAGTTAAAATTTATATGGCAAAACAACGTACAGACCCACCAACTTATCTGTTCAGGTGGCAGAAAAAAGAACTACAACATTCCTTCAAATTGTGACAGTTTGTAGTTGATTTCCATGACCAGTAGCGCCCTCGAAAACTGCACAGTTAAGTTGGTGGTACTATATACCGGGCCAGCTAGTATTCATATAATATTATGTCTATAGAATTTCTTATATTTTCTAAATTTACTTTACTTTAAGTATACATTTATACCTAATCCTTTTAAAAAGCCATTTACATATATTTACTAAAACAAAATTCGTAAAGAATAAGAACAACTCTTCCGTGTCACGGAACGTATATCTTCGTAAGAACGTAAAAGCCTTATACATACAGCACACTATAAAAGAACCAGTCTAAAAGACCCCTACAATCTAGAAAGGCGAACGGTGACAAAGGTTATTTTATGCTGGTACTGCGGGGAAATAGCCAAAACATTGCCCACGCAGTAGCACACATACACAAAAACCTTAACACTTTCAAAGAAATACATACACACATACACATATTTCTGACACTCCGGGCACCCATATTGCCATTTTTTAGAATATTCAGATTTCGTATTTATCTAGGACACTGTGAACATAATATGTTTATACAAAAATCAAAAGGAACGAAAAAAGAAGCAAAGGGAATTGTTAATGAAATATTTTTCAATAACTTTGGGATATTTCTATGCTCCCACAGCTATTTTTCGTCAGTAAAAAGCAAATAATTAAAACTATTAAAAGCTGCCCATTCACGCACTCAGTTTTACAGGGTTCATTCAATCTTTTATATTATCTATGCAAGGTTCCACAGATAATATATGCCTGTCATTTACTGCGGGGAAATAGCTACTGCGAAATTTAACATTACTTCTTTCTTAGCCCAAAGATTAAAGAGTCTCCCTCCATACCAGTGCTGCCAGATGCTTTTGACGTTTTATCTGTAGTGGAAACTGCTAAAATCTGTATTAAAATTAGATAGATAATTAATAACAACAAATTATCAAATCATAACTTAAACTTTTATCGAAGGAACAAATATCAATAACTATATAATTTGCATTAATCAGTCATACATGTTTGTGTTTTTCATCAGTAATATTTTATCAATATCTAGGCCATAGCGAATAATGTTAGGTACATTGCTTTGTTTCATCTTCACTAAAAATAATGAAAAAATTCTCTCTACGGCGCGGTGGTGGCACTAGGCTGAGCTACCAAATAAACGACATATATTTAAAAAAAATAAGTACTACTAAGGGTGCTTACCATTTCATGTTAGATTCGCTAAAAACGCTAAAAACGATCACACTCCCAAATATATATACATAATAGTTGTTCCACATGGGTCTTGGCGTTATTTTCGCCATAAACGCTACATCTAATGTCTAAAGTGACAGAAGTGGCTAATTTTAGTAGCTTTCTTAGCGTTCGGAGCTAAATGGAACAGGGGATGACAGTTAGGGTATGTTCCATTAGTCGCTAAGAACGTAAATTTCGATAATTTTGATCACATTCTGCGTCTGTGGTTGTGATCACGTGATCGTTTGTATCTGTCATCACCGTTCCATTTTTGGATAAGAACGCTAAGAATGCCACTAAAATTTGCCACTTCTGTCACTTTTGACATTAGATGTAGCGTTTAAGGAGAAAATAACGCCAAGACCCATGTGGAAAACTTTTTGGGAGTGTGATCGTTTTAAGCGTTTTTAGCGAATCTCACTCAAATGGTACGTACCCTTACAAACGATCACAGTGATCATGGGTGCGTACCATTTGAGTGAGATTCGCTAGATGTTATCCAGAGTTAGATGCAGTGTGTACAGAGCACACCCGTACAATTTGTAGCCTATAACTAGATCTTTAATAATAATCTCATATTTTTACAAACGTTACTTTTATATTCTTCAAGACACAATCAACAACAATAGGTAGTCATGGTAACCTTCACTAAGTATTACGTATATACACATTATCTATGACAGTTATATATTACATAATTACGAAGCAAACTGTTTCTGTCAAGTATCTCTGCAAAATTACGCTTTAATTAGGAATTAGCTATTTTTATGCATTTTATATCGTAGTTAAGCCGCGCAAATCATCATATATTTATCTTTACATACAGTGCGTTTCACGTGATTGAAAGCACTTATAATATATTAAAACTAATACGCGCCTCATTTCTCACGCGTTCAATATGTTACTTTATGTGGATATTTTGTGACATCAGAATTGTAAGAAATATTATACAGGAGTATGTCGATAAGTATTATTTGTTTTCCTGGGATGCTCTGTTCTGTATAACGGTGTGTGCTACTAACAAACATGTAAAGAAATGTAAGTGAAGCTCAAAAACGGTAGGATGCAGACCTCACCACGGCGGGCGTGGTTTAAGAAGTGTACCGTGCGGAGCAACAGCATTAACTTGAGTCGACCAATCCGATGCGATGATTTCTAAGCGCCAAATCAATTAATCAATCTAGTTGAATATGGAAGATTGTGTGTGTATTGTTCATTGTGAACTTGATGAGTCCGAAAACATTGTGGTAACTGTATGAGAGGACAGTTTAGTTAGTAGTCATGTGGTTAGTCCAGTTTTTTTTTCTTCTCTACATATTTAATTTTATTCTTAGGGTGTGTGTTTATTATCTACATGTATCCATGTATACTATTGCATCAGTTTTATACACCATAATCTCATCTCATCGATATCGATAAAATCGTTATAATTTGCGATCTTAAGAGAGCATCTCTTAAGATCGCAGCCATTTATTTTATAGGTAGTTCCAGTCCATACATATGTCTATGGGTTTGACGACTAAAACAGAAAATGATTCGGCTTATTTTAAAGGTTTTTTTTTTGTATATTTTATATTATAAAGACAATAGAGCAAAGTGGTGTACTACAATTTTCATGGAAGTAATAAGTACTACGTACAACAGGAAGAACTTTGTTTTGAAATTTAAGCCGAACGAGAGCTCAGTAAGTGTACCTCCTATCCCTCTCTGGCGATGGTGACTATATTGAAATATGAATTAAGGACAATAATTATAAAAAAATATTTGTGATCTAACGTCAGCAGATTGCTTCAGATGGATTTTAATCGAAGATGCTAATGATTAACTTGTCCTTATCGGCCCCATACATTTCCTGTTTTTGCCGAGAATGTTGACTGTGCGAGCTTGCTCTTTACACTCACGTCATATAGGTAGCTACTTACGTACTGGTCCTTGTGGGACACGGACATGCAGCTGGACTCAGGTAAAATTACTATAAGCTACCTATTGTGGTATATTTAATGAATTAGTTAAGGAAAAAAACAGTTAAGTTTATATTTAAGTTTAATTTTAAATCAGACATTGCTAATTAAAACAGTCTTGTGAAGTTTCTGCCGCAAACCCAGCATATTCCTTATATGTTTAATGAATTCTAATTTTCCATTGTGAGTTAATTTTAAATTGAGATATGAATTCGCTCACTTCTTCACCAATTGAATATCATGTGGATCTTCAAAGATTGTGCTGGATTTTTCCTTAACATTAGGATCTATAGGAAATCTGAAATTGAAATAAAGTATTTTGATAGAGAAAAGAATAAAATTGCATAGGTATTTAAGTTACTTGTTCTTAAACTAGGATTGGATAGTCATGCATGGTCACCGTAATTCTTTCCTAACAAATTATGTTTAAAACTATTACCTGTGAAAAGATAAACCAAAATCAGGATAATACTCACTTCCGCCAACCTCCACGACACAAATTCTCCCCATTTTAACCAAAATTCTTCAAAACTATTACGAAATTAAATAACACTCCGCCATTAACGTCCGAGTCAGCGATTTTATGTGGGGTTGTCAGGTCAGGTGTCCGTATTTCATACAAATATAAGAAAACCTATACGGCAATAGAAAAAAACATGCGTTAGTAAGGCTTTACACGTAGCAACAAATAATTGTGCTTGAACATGTCGGTAATAAATTATAATTTATATTTAGAAACATTTTAAAAGTAAATGTTTTTACTTCATTACATTGCATCAATCACATATTTTTCTAAAAGAAACGAAAGGATTGAAATCACCTTAACTCTGGCAACTCTAAGTCACTGTTAGAACGGGACACAGAGTTCAGTGGTGACCCTCTCACTCGGCTTCATTTTTATTTTGCGCGGAACAAGACTCTTTCGATACACTTTTATTTTCCTTATTTTAGCTGCAGATGCACAGATAGACCTCATTTCTGTTGTACGTAGTACTTATTACTTCCATGACAATTATTTAGAAGACATCAATTACATCTACAAAGAAAAGCCTCACTATTTATAATTCGTCTATGGGACCTTTCATTCCCAAAGTTTCCTCCCAATCTTTGAGTATTACTTTCCTCTATGGGTGCTTACCATTTGAAGTTAGATTCGCTAAAACGCTAAAAACGATCACACTCCCAAAAAGTTGTTCCAGATGGGTCTTGGCGTTATTTTTGCCATAAACGCTACATCTAATGTCAAAAGTGACAGAAGTGGCAAATTTTAGTGGCATTCTTAGCGTTCTTATCCTAAATGGAACAGGGGATGACAGTTACTAACGATCACATTGATCACAATCATAGACGCAGAATGTGATCAAAATTATCGAAAATAACGTTCTTAGCAACAAATGGAATATACCCTATAAGAAAATCTTAGAGTCTATTCTATGGTATTTTATTTGTATACTCTTTTCTCTCTCTCTCTCACATAGATTAGAAAGGCTATTTATTTATAAATTCCTCCCATCAAATCAAAACAAACAATAACAATCAATTCCTTTTTACTAATTTCTTGTTGCCTTTGTTAAATGTAAATAATGTCTGCGGTTAATCAACAGATTGCTGGACTAAAACAAAAGAAAGTGTTTAAAATTATTGTATTAGGTGACTCGGGTGTGGGTAAAACTTGTCTTACCTATCGATTCTGCGAAAATCAGTTCCTTGACAAGTCGGAGGCAACTATTGGCGTCGACTTTAGAGAAAGAATTATTAAAATAAATAATGAAGACATAAAGGTAAGCATGTGGCATCTTTGTTACAACATTTGCAGCTTATGATGATAGGGTTCTAGTAAGACGTCTGGAATCTTATCACCTCTACTATTGTTCACCTCAATAGCAATAACGGTTGCGTTTCGGGCATATACATCAATTAGCCCAGCAATAATACATCAATTAGCCCAGCAATAATACATTACTAGTAATATAAATGGTGTGGAAAGCACCACCTCAGTGTGCGCTTTATCTGTGCCTATATAGTTTTATTGCAACCAGATTGGCAGATGGATCGAAGGATAGCTGTAAATGTTTAATTTTTTATGTTTTTGTGATGGAACAAGCACGAGACCCACCTAATGTTAAGCGGTAACTTCTGCATAGAACATGGAGCCCTGAGAAATAAGGTTGTTGAGTCTCATGTGCCTGTAATTTTTCTGGCTCTCAAGGACTGCTGGCAGAACACACTGTTAGGTGCTTGGCGACAGATTTAATATTTTAGGGTGGTATCTATCCAGGCGAGCATTCGCAAAATGCCCTTCCACCATGCAGTGAACCTGCGGCACCGCAGTATATAGCTATAACCGCTCAGCTATCATTACTTTGACACTGCATTAAATGTAAAATATAACAGTGTTTCCATAGAAAAAAATTAGAATTGTTTATTTATTTCTCTTGACACACACCACACATATATGTAGGTATCTTGCCTAATGGTAATAGATGATTCAGTTAAAGATATAGTTTGGCAAAGATTATCTACTTCAGGGTGTTACTAGCCAGGTGTATTTTATTTCAAGTTCATGTACCTATGTGAACTTGAAATAAAAAATAATGTAGGTAAATAAAATTTTATATGAATTGGAAACTATTAATGATTAACTATTTTACAGCAGCTTGGAGTAGGTATGCAATAGGTAGGATAAGAAATGCCTACATTACATTCGGTATCTAGTAGACTAGGTATCTAATGATGTTGTCTGATTGAAGTAGGTAGGTATCTACTGATTACACAGGTTTATGTAGAGAATCGATTGGCGATCAAGCAGGGCATTCAGCAGGCTAGCTAGATTAGCTGGTAACCTGATATAATCTAGCCACATGCCGCGCACTCAATGCCGTCGCCTAGCCTCCGCGACCGTTTGAGTAGGTATGCAAAATAGCTGTTTTGTCATAGCATAGTGTCCTATTGACTTACCATAGCATTCGTACATGTGTGAATGGAGTTAACCGCGTTTGTCGCTATGCTCCACTGCTTAGATAATAGTTCGTACCTACTGTTTTGTGTATGTGAAATGTGAATATTAAATGTGCGTGAAACACACTCGGTTATCGATTCCCTACACCACCCCCTACAGAGTTGTTGTTATATTAGGTCCTTACATATGAAATTGGCGTTTTTCGTACTGGCCACTTTAATCACGAATTTCTCCTCTTTGGTAAGGAATTCCAAATTCAAATTTGTACAGCTATAGACTCATGTATTTGTGCTTCGATGATCGTCATTCATTTGTTTTTTTCTTCTGTTTTTTTCTGTTTGCGTCACTCATTTTACAAAATGGAAAACCTTAAATATCGCATTATTTACGAGTACGAGTTCCGCCGTGGCACTAGTGCTGCGGAAACAACTCGAAGGGTGAATGATGTGTATGGCGGTCGTGTTGCAAAAGAAAACACAGTTCGTTTTTGGTTCCAACGTTTTCGTTCTGGAAATTTCGACCTGCAGAACAACCCCCGTGGACGGCCTGAGACTCAAGTTGATAATGAAGAGTTGAAGGCTATTGTGGAAGCGGATCCATCGCAAACCACGTCCGAGTTAGCTGCAGGCTGCGATGTTAGTGATAAAACTGTTTTAATTCACTTGAAGCAAATTGGGAAGATTAAAAAGCTTGAAAGGTGGGTACCTCACGAATTGACTGAAACAAACCGGCAAACGCGCGTCGACTGCTGCGTTACATTACTAAACCGGGTTGGAGTGTAACCTTGGGGGCGCAAAAAAAAAAAATTTTTTTTTTTCGCTTTAATGACCTCCTGGGAGGTCAACAAACGTCCTAGGTCAATGACCTCAACTTTGGGGTCATTGACCTAAGTAACCTTAATATAGGTCCGACACTTAGAAAAATTTTCAACATTTTCGAAGTATAGTTGACCTATATATTTTTTGATGCCATGTGAAAGAGGCACTAATAGCTAGCATCTTTAGTTCGAGACGACGTAGTCTAGCCCCACCGGTAGCCCACTTACAACCAAATCAGTCTGTCGATATGAGCCTACCTAGCGAAGTAGACGTCTGTGGTGGGGGTCGCCTGAACTAAAGTAGTAGCTATGAGTGTCCTCTATCCAAAACTACAAAAAAAACAAGGGGTCAATTGGACATGAAATTTTCGTCAAATTTTTTCTAAGTCCCAAATCTAGTTTGTGTAGCAGCGGTAGGGAAGGGGGCGCAGAATTTCACGCCAATTAACATATGTTTTTTTTGATGCCATGTGAAAGAGGCACCAATAGCCAGCAACTTTAGTTCGAGACGACGTTGTCTAGCCCCACCGGTAGCCCACTTACAACCAAATCAGTCTGTCGGTATGAGCCTACCGAGAGAAGTAGACGTCTGTGGTGGTGGTCGCCTGAACTAAAAAAGTAGCTATGAGTGTCCTCTATCCAAAACTACAAAAAAAACCAGGGGTCAATTGGACATGAAATTTTCGTCAAATTTTTTCTAAGTCCCAAATCTAGTTTGTGTAGCAGCGGTAGGGAAGGGGGCGCAGAATTTCACGCCAATTAACATATGTTTTTTTTGATGCCATGTGAAAGAGGCACCAATAGCCAGCAACTTTAGTTCGAGACGACGTTGTCTAGCCCCACCGGTAGCCCACTTACAACCAAATCAGTCTGTCGGTATGAGCCTACCGAGAGAAGTAGACGTCTGTGGTGGTGGTCGCCTGAACTAAAAAAGTAGCTATGAGTGTCCTCTATCCAAAACTACAAAAAAAACCAGGGGTCAATTGGACATGAAATTTTCGTCAAATTTTTTCTAAGTCCCAAATCTAGTTTGTGTAGCAGCGGTAGGGAAGGGGGCGCAGAATTTCACGCCAATTAACATATGTTTTTTTTGATGCCATGTGAAAGAGGCACCAATAGCCAGCAACTTTAGTTCGAGACGACGTTGTCTAGCCCCACCGGTAGCCCACTTACAACCAAATCAGTCTGTCGGTATGAGCCTACCGAGAGAAGTAGACGTCTGTGGTGGTGGTCGCCTGAACTAAAAAAGTAGCTATGAGTGTCCTCTATCCAAAACTACAAAAAAAACCAGGGGTCAATTGGACATGAAATTTTCGTCAAATTTTTTCTAAGTCCCAAATCTAGTTTGTGTAGCAGCGGTAGGGAAGGGGGCGCAGAATTTCACGCCAATTAACATATGTTTTTTTTGATGCCATGTGAAAGAGGCACCAATAGCCAGCAACTTTAGTTCGAGACGACGTTGTCTAGCCCCACCGGTAGCCCACTTACAACCAAATCAGTCTGTCGATATGAGCCTACCTAGCGAAGTAGACGTCTGTGGTGGGGGTCGCCTGAACTAAAGTAGTAGCTATGAGTGTCCTCTATCCAAAACTACAAAAAAAACCAGGGGTCAATTGGACATGAAATTTTCGTCAAATTTTTTCTAAGTCCCAAATCTAGTTTGTGTAGCAGCGGTAGGGAAGGGGGCGCAGAATTTCACGCCAATTAACATATGTTTTTTTTGATGCCATGTGAAAGAGGCACCAATAGCCAGCAACTTTAGTTCGAGACGACGTTGTCTAGCCCCACCGGTAGCCCACTTACAACCAAATCAGTCTGTCGATATGAGCCTACCTAGCGAAGTAGACGTCTGTGGTGGGGGTCGCCTGAACTAAAGTAGTAGCTATGAGTGTCCTCTATCCAAAACTACAAAAAAAACCAGGGGTCAATTGGACATGAAATTTTCGTCAAATTTTTTCTAAGTCCCAAATCTAGTTTGTGTAGCAGCGGTATATTAAGTTTGAACTGGCCGGTCACTTATCGATACAAAGGTGATCACTTCCTTATTTGAGGTTTTAGGTCTAGAACTAAGCATGATATCGACTGATCTCTTTATTATCTAGGCTTACTGGTTCTCAAGGACACATTTTTTTTATGTTATTGTGACGGAACAAGCTCGAGGCCCACCTGATGTTAAGCGGACTAACCTCTGCCTATAACAGCTGCATATCGTCACAAGTGATAAATTGCACTGCGACCTTGAGACAATGTTCTTAAGTCTCGTGTGCCTGTAATTAATGATCACTGAGCCATCACTGCTTCAAAACACATAGCGGCATATGCTGTTAAGTGCTTGGCAACAGATTTTCTGCTTGAGGGTGGTATATAGCTAGCCAGGCGGGCATTCGCAAAAAGCCATACCTACCACTTTGCTATAACGTCTGCCATCTAAGACACCAACCGGGACCGTCCGAAGCACGTGCACGCTCAGTAGTAGGTAATGCCACTAGCGGTCACCCATCCATGGACGTTGCTTAACTTAGCTGATTGGTTAATAATCGGCAAAGCAAACTTAGCTATGAGTGCTTCTGATAAGTAGGTCACTAAACTCTTATTATTTATCTTATTACTCTATAGGTATTTGTGATTTTGTAAGGTCACTAAATCTCTACACAAAATAAAGTAATAGGTACGTCTATTTTATTCTATGATAATACATACCACATAACTATAAACGTGTAGGTATATTACCTACTTAATTATTAATTGTGCATCAAATTTTCTGTAAAATCTTTTGTAGATTCGCGATTTTATTTACAACCACATGAACACGAAGTACCTACCTAACCTACTCAAATGAAAGTTTTATATATTGTTGGTTTTGAAATATCACGTGGACAATGTTCTTATGCTCTGGAGGTTATCCTTTACCACTTTCTCGCCAGATGATAAGTGATGATGTGGTCGAAGATGTTGTTCAGGTATACCTAGAATTACTGGCTCTCAAGGACAGCTGCCGGAATACACCTATACACCGTATAGATATTTTTTAATTGTTATTAAAAAAGGATAGGGTTTACTAAGATTATTAAAAACTAAAAAAAATATAGTTATATAGCAATTTCACATAAAAAATAACCTAATTTTAGAGACAATATTGACCTAGAAATCTAAAATAAAGATATTCTATTGAGAACTTTAGTTATGTATCTTGGTAAAACCGTAATAATATGCTAAATTTCCGCTTAAATTGTTGATATCTCCACACAGTTATTACGTTTTTCGGAACATCGTGCGACCAAACGAAACTTAATCCATCTAAAATAACTATTGTCACAAAAACTTCACTTCTATATCTGCAAATTGGTTAAAAAGATTACAAAAATATGATTTTTTATAATGTTATGACGATTTCCGATCGGCTCTTCACACAATTTTTACGAAAAGTGGTAGTGTTAGCGAGAGGAACAAACTCATATATCAAGATATCATTTCCTTTTCACTCTCCTTTATTTGATTGATTAAATATCTAGTAGTACTTAGTAATGAAACTAAATAATAAAAAATATAACTTTGAAATTCACTGTTATATAGGTATATTTTTCGCTCATTTTGAGTAAACATCCTAATTTTGCGACCGTCTTGCCCTTAACATTGTAGATGCAATAATGTTATTACGAAGCGTGCGGACTCGGTCGCGACGCGCTGGGTGCCGCCCCGCGGGGCGCAACGTGGCACGCTTTGGCTGCTGCTTTGCACGTTTTTATTGTATTCACTTCGTAAATATACATGTACTTATTACCTATCTAAATATCACCTCGGTAGGTAGGTAGATTTAGAAAATGCCATACACGAAGACGCCGCGGCCGGCGGGCGGGCGCCGCCGCCGCGCCGCCCTCTCTTTTCAAGGGAATAGCGGGGTGCGGGGGGTCAGTCAAGTGCAAGGAATGTGCCGTTCGCATGGATTAAGTACCTACCTACAGCTGATGTTTTCGATTGCTTGGATAGTGTTTGGTACACGAAGAGCTCACTAGTAATGGCAAATGGCTCGGATCAGAATAAATAAGTACCTACTTTGTGAATAGTTCAGTCTTTTTTAATTCAGAAGTTTGCGTTCAATTAGTAGTTCGTAGTTAAAGTCAAGGTCAAAATCATTTATTCAATAAAATCTCTAAAATATTTTTTTTTATTCCTAGTAGGTTAGCTTTTGACTACTATCTCACCTGATGGTAAGTGAAGATGTTGTTCAGACTAACCTAGTATTACTGGCTTTCAAGGACAGCTGTTGCCCTACCACCATGCTATAACGACTGCAATCCTAAGATAACAACCGGGACCGGTGGCTTAACGTGCCCTCCGAAGCACGTGCACGCTCAGTAGTAATGTCACTAGCGGTCACCCATCCAAGTCATGACCGCGCGCGACGTTGCTTAACTTTGCTGATCGGTTACGAACAGCTAAGTAAACTTCGCTACGAGCGCTTCGTAATCTCTCATAATTCTCTTAGCTTATTACTATAAATAAAAATCCTTGTAATCACACTAATATTATAAATAGGTAGGTATGTGTCGAAAGTCTGTGAGTATGTATGTTACTTCTTCACACCTAAACGGCTGGATGGATTTGGATGACATTTGGTATGGAGATAGATTATACCCTGGATTAACATATAGGCTACTGTTCATCATCACGATCATCACCGTTTTTCATCAGCGCGCGGGTAAAACCGTGGGGCGCAGGTAGTTGGTAGGTACAAATAAATCATGCAGGACAAGATGTTGTACAGAAGTACAGAAGGGGCCTGTGACACTTTTCACCACAAACGGCACATATGATTAAACTGTGATAATTTGACTATTTAGTGTAATAGGTGGGTTTGTTTGTAGTAGGTAGTTTGAGTGTAGGTAAAGTAAAGAATAAGTTAAGTTTGCATAGTGTACCTATATGTAATAATTATATTTCAATAGTTTTTAAATCATGCTCATTCATACAAAAACGTGGCTAGGTGATAATGTAATTGCTATCATTAACTTATATACTAACATAGTTATTATTACTTATACTATATAGGGATAAGTGAACTTAAGTTTACATCTGTCACAACCGGTATATTCAAGTGGAAACCTTGGTAGGGTTAGGTGTAAAGCCGAGTATATTGTAGAGATTTCATATTCCAGTAAAACCAATATCTTGGAGTCACGAGCAGGGATTTTACAGTAGAGGTATTTACAGAAACGTAGGTAATCTATTACGTCTTCAAGCTCAAGCCGTGGGACCAATTTCGGAAAAAAAATGGTATGGAGGCGCTGCATTAACAATAAAATAGTACGTATAACGACTTACACTAACAATCATTTCGTTACAACCTCAAAATAAAAACACTGGTTCTTTATCATATACTAGTAGGGTTTATGTTCTTAAATATTATGACCCTCTCACATTATTTATTACTAGATATACTAGACAGTTCGTCAGAAGACGATTTTGATTGCGAATTTAATGCGCATATTGCCACATGTGCCAAAAAAAAGAAAGAGATGGATTGAAGATCATATAAAGTTTAAGGAAAAGAGCGGGGAATTCAAATTATACCATGAATTATCAGCCGCGAAATTGTGATTATTTTCCAGTTTAGGAATCCTATACTCATTAGAATTGACAAACACCCGATCAAGTTACGAAAAATTAACTCTACTCGTGCTTACTTTTCTAGGGTTTCTCTCAATTACTCCAGGATCTTATCATCAGATCCTGGCTTTCTTGCCAGAGGAACACCCTTGAGCTATCCCCACTTCAACGAAAAAACTAATCACGTAACAAATTACCGTGTGTTGTCTCTTGTCAATTTCTATGGAAAAATGTATTGGGCTATATTGAAATATATCGATTTAAAATATATTGCTTTATATTATAGCTGCCGTCTGTGAACGCCTTTACATCTGTTACCAATACATACGGTGCCAATACAAATCCCTGGTGACGAGTGCAGGGGGCCAACTCCCATGTCTTAATTAAGTCTTAATAATTAAGACATTATTATTACTATTATTCTTTTTTATTTCTATTCTTATTATTATTACCTTACATTAACAATTTTAATTTGCACTACCACATGTCACTACAGTAAACTTACACTAGAACTTCAACGTGAGAACGGGCTGCATGCATTGAATCAAGACATTTGTGCGATAGAGATAGCGCTATATAAACATGATAGCAAATCATTTGTAAAAATTCCAATTGTCTAAATATCATGGTTCATGAGGATACAGCCCGGTGAGAGACAGACAGCGGAGTCTTTGAAATCCGTTTTTACCCTTTGTGTACCAAACCCAAAGCAGTGAAGGCTCAGTGGCATTAGCTATGGATTGCCGCACAGGTTCATGGTTTGAATCCGCCGCGCGCCGCGGCGCGGGCTTGAGCTTCACCGCAACGTGGAATGGCTACCGCTGCTACACAAACTAGATTTGGGACTTAGAAAAAATTTGACGAAAATTTCATGTCCAATTGACCCCTGGTTTTTTTTGTAGTTTTGGATAGAGGACACTCATAGCTACTTTTTTAGTTCAGGCGACCACCACCACAGACGTCTACTTCTCTCGGTAGGCTCATACCGACAGACTGATTTGGTTGTAAGTGGGCTACCGGTGGGGCTAGACAACGTCGTCTCGAACTAAAGTTGCTGGCTATTGGTGCCTCTTTCACATGGCATCAAAAAAAACATATGTTAATTGGCGTGAAATTCTGCGCCCCCTTCCCTACCGCTGCTACACAAACTAGATTTGGGACTTAGAAAAAATTTGACGAAAATTTCATGTCCAATTGACCCCTGGTTTTTTTTGTAGTTTTGGATAGAGGACACTCATAGCTACTTTTTTAGTTCAGGCGACCACCACCACAGACGTCTACTTCTCTCGGTAGGCTCATACCGACAGACTGATTTGGTTGTAAGTGGGCTACCGGTGGGGCTAGACAACGTCGTCTCGAACTAAAGTTGCTGGCTATTGGTGCCTCTTTCACATGGCATCAAAAAAAACATATGTTAATTGGCGTGAAATTCTGCGCCCCCTTCCCTACCGCTGCTACACAAACTAGATTTGGGACTTAGAAAAAATTTGACGAAAATTTCATGTCCAATTGACCCCTGGTTTTTTTTGTAGTTTTGGATAGAGGACACTCATAGCTACTTTTTTAGTTCAGGCGACCACCACCACAGACGTCTACTTCTCTCGGTAGGCTCATACCGACAGACTGATTTGGTTGTAAGTGGGCTACCGGTGGGGCTAGACAACGTCGTCTCGAACTAAAGTTGCTGGCTATTGGTGCCTCTTTCACATGGCATCAAAAAAAACATATGTTAATTGGCGTGAAATTCTGCGCCCCCTTCCCTACCGCTGCTACACAAACTAGATTTGGGACTTAGAAAAAATTTGACGAAAATTTCATGTCCAATTGACCCCTGGTTTTTTTTGTAGTTTTGGATAGAGGACACTCATAGCTACTTTTTTAGTTCAGGCGACCACCACCACAGACGTCTACTTCTCTCGGTAGGCTCATACCGACAGACTGATTTGGTTGTAAGTGGGCTACCGGTGGGGCTAGACAACGTCGTCTCGAACTAAAGTTGCTGGCTATTGGTGCCTCTTTCACATGGCATCAAAAAAAACATATGTTAATTGGCGTGAAATTCTGCGCCCCCTTCCCTACCGCTGCTACACAAACTAGATTTGGGACTTAGAAAAAATTTGACGAAAATTTCATGTCCAATTGACCCCTGGTTTTTTTTGTAGTTTTGGATAGAGGACACTCATAGCTACTACTTTAGTTCAGCCGACCCCCACCACAGACGTCTACTTCGCTAGGTAGGCTCATATCGACAGACTGATTTGGTTGTAAGTGGGCTACCGGTGGGGCTAGACAACGTCGTCTCTAACTAAAGTTGCTGGCTATTGGTGCCTCTTTCACATGGCATCAAAAAATATATAGGTCAACTATACTTCGAAAATGTTGAAAATTTTTCTAAGTGTCGGACCTATATTAAGGTTACTTAGGTCAATGACCCCAAAGTTGAGGTCATTGACCTAGGACGTTTGTTGACCTCCCAGGAGGTCATTAAAGCGAAAAAAAACAATTTTTTTTTTTGCGCCCCCAGGGGTACACTCCAACCCTAAACCGGCACAATAATGAAGGTATTTTAAACCGAATCATTACCTGTGATGAAAAATGGGTTCTTTACGATAATCGGAAGCGCTCAGCGCAATGGTTAGATCCTGGCCAGCCAGCCAAATCCTGCCCCAAGCGAAAATTAACCCCAAAAAAGTTACTTGTAAGCGTTTGGTGGACTAGTGCCGGTATTGTTCATTACAGTTTTTTCAAATCTGGCCAGACTATTACGGCTGATGTCTATTGTCAGCAATTGCAAACCATGATGGAAAAGCTAGCGGCTAAACAACCTAGGCTGGTCAATCGCTCCACGCCACTGCTGCTTCACGACAACGCTAGACCACACACTGCGCTACAGACGGCTACTAAATTAGAAGAGCTTCAATTGGAAAGTCTAAGACATCCTCCGTACTCCCCGGACCTTGCTCCAACAGATTACCATTTTTTTCGAAATTTGGATAACTTCTTGCAAGGGAAAAAATTCAACTCTGATGGGGCAGTCCAAATCGCCTTCAAAGATTTTATTGATTCCCGTCCGACTGGTTTTTTTAGTAAAGGGATCAATGAACTACCTATGAGATGGCAAAAGTGCATATAAAATAATGGTTCATACTTTGATTAATTAAATATATTATATTAAAAAATATTCGACTTTTTGTTCCTCCCATACAAAACGCCAATTTCATATGTAAGGACCTAATATTAATAGCCACCTTATATATAAATTTAAACATTGTATTGAATTTTATTACAAATACACATTAAATTGAATTTCTTTCCTACTTAACACTTTTGTTGCATGTATTTACCTATAATATTATTTTTCCGACCCAATACTTTGTAGGTGGTTTGCGTAAAGACATTAATATATTTTCATCAATATTAAAAACTAGTATGACACAATTCATTATCAATAAAAGGTATTTCAGGCCCAATCACCTGAAAGGGTTATTGCCTGGAATTTCTGGAAACCTAGAACACAATACTAGCAGGAAGTTTGAAAGATGCCAGAACATAAGAAAGGCAAATAGCAGTGTTCTGGATAGACCTAGAAAACGTGTTTGGTTATGTGCAGCACGTAAAAGATTGCAATACAATTTTCCAAGATTGCTGCATCTCAGCAGTTTTGGATTTCGTAGTATAATTATACTATTTGTACCATAATTTCATAGTGTGTAGTATGTAGTATCGTAATGTCACTATACTACGCGAGAATACCATAATTTTGTCTTCAGGTCGAATGACTTTTGTTATTGGTCAACCCTATTAATTTTAAATATTTACCCTACAATATCGGTATTTTCTGTATATACGACAACATTTACTAAGATCTTGGCTTGATATGTCTGAAAACTATCCCTTTGATACAAAATTTGCTCTTGATTTCCTTATTTTACCTCACGCAAACGCTGATTGTGAAAGAGTGTTCAGGAAAGTTAATTTAGCAAAAACCAAATTTAAGAATGACCCTGCAACTCGCTCCATTGACTCCCTTTTACTTTTTTGCAATGTAGTAAAAGAAAGCAAATCCAATAACTGCATAGAATTTATACCGTCTTACTAAATGTTACGTCGTGTCTATGCTAAGGATGAAGTTCCGATTGGCGAGTTAGCCGAGATCGACGTCCACTTGCCTGAACTTGATTAACATGTCTATGGGATTATGTAAATATTTTAATCTCGACTGCATAAAAGATTATTACTTATGAATTACGAATGCATTTTTTTTGTGGAAACACATCTGTAGCTGTAAATCAAATGAAATTACAGATTTTCACGCTTTTATCTAGGTTTTGAACCATTCTACGCGATTACGGTATTCGCAAGTTTTTAGTATTGCTCGTATTATCTTGAACAGTTATTGGACACCAATGCCGTTAAAAATATTAAAAATACGTTTTCTCGTTACAAATGGTATATATTATGGTAATTGTATATTCAATAGGTATTGCAGAAATGTATTAGATATTGAAAAATCTTCTCTCCGTATCTCCGTTTTACGCGATCTAGTACAATATAAAAGATTTATCAGAAAAATAAAGAACAACTATTTTTTATTTCCTGCTAAAGACGTCATAGACCAGGGCAGCTATTTTCTGAAACCAATAAAAATAATAGCATGAAACCCGTTGAAAAACGACAGAAAATAAAACAAAAATAAAACGAAAAATAATTTACGGGCGATCTGAGGTCGGGAAATTCGGAAGGGTGAGTTTTTAAGGGTTAAAACCGGTTTATCTCGATTTCCGGCTAAACTACAAGTCCTATGGAAAAAAAATAATAGATAAAGTTGTAGGTAATAAAAAGATCTACAACTATTTTAATAAAACTTTTTTCACTTAACTGCAAATTTTATGAGAAAAATTGAAATAACAAAATTTTTGGTTTTTTATTTTTATCCTGTACAAAAAAAACTCTAATTTTACTGAATTTGATAAAAACTTGCGTTTTTATGTCCCAAACACACTGTTTTTTTTATTACAATATTTGTTTCTTTACTTTATTTTGACTTTCTATTGAAAATGCACCCTAGATTGAAACGAAAATTCTCGCGTCGAAATATCAGCTTTTTTTTAAAAGTAGGTGGGCTTTTTGTGTAAAAGATTTGTAAAAAAATAACACTCCCTTCCATTTTCCGACCTCAGATTGCCAGTAAGTTATTTTTTCCTTTCACTTTTGTTATAATCTCTCCCATTTTCAACCAGTTTCATCCTACCATTATATTTTTTTACTTTTTACCATTTTCAAAGGCTTTTCCACTGGTCTATAAATTTTCGCCTTAATCCAAAACATAAATGCCTAAGAGCGAAACGTTATACGATATGATAAAAAACTTGAAACGTCAAACGTAGTATAATTTTGGACAAATCGTATAAATTTAATAAAATAGTATATATTTTTGAGGGGTCTGAATCCAACCCTGCTTCTCAGCAATAGCATTTAATATAGTAAAAGTAGTTAATATTTTAATCGACAAGCTAATTCATGTCATGTCTTTCAATTTGAGGCTATTGGTTTAAGATCAATAAATACTGACATGTAACCCGAAACAATGTCAGGAACTTTTACGACAAGTGGATGAGTTTTGTGCATAGACTGAAGGATAGAGAACAATACCATGTAAATACCACTGTCTGAATCTAGGTAAAGGGAATACCAAATTTACATCTCACGATCCGGGAGTCTCGGTAGGAGGTCAATGTGTTTCCACAATTGCTAAAGCGTTTAAATTTCTTGCTTGGGGCCTTATTTTTTTTTAGCAATAGTTGTTTTGAGAACTGGTTGCTTCGCTCCGCGCCAAAATACGGGGCCTGTAGCATTTGCTGTTTCCAGCTATATGGCTAATCCGGCACTGAGTTAATTGCATTTGCCTGAAGTGTCAGTAACTTATCACCTGTTATCTAAAGAGATAACAGGATAACATGGTTGTTTCACTGGTTTTCATGCTGGGCATTTTTGCGAATTCCAATTTCAAAATCCCTGCTTCAATGCTGCTACCACACTCAAGTAGAAAATTTCCCCCCAAGCACGAGTGCTCCGGCAGCAGTTTCCTTAGAGCAAATTTCCATTCTATTTATCTTCAATCACGTTATCACACCTCAGGCGAGATTGGGATCAAATGCAGTTTTTATTTAGTAACTGAAAGTGTAATAAATGTTTCGTCAAAATAGCGGTTGGTAAATTCTTAGTTTATGCGCAGTTTTGGTTAAAATACATTCAAATAACAAAATTAATTCTTTATCAAGATGCATGTGATGGCGTTCGGGAACGCAACTTTATGATATAAATTCATTACTATCTTTAACATGTATTTAAGCTTGCTCTTTTAACTTGTCTTTTTAAATAAACTGAAAATAGTACTCAAACTAAAAATAAACTGTTTTGTTAACGAGGTCCAAAATGCCGACATCCATGTCGATCCCCTTGGAACTATTTATAAGCAAATTATATTTTGTCTTAGGCTGTAAGATTACTTTTGTAATAAATAAATAAATAAAGTTAAAATATAGTGTTATTAAATTGTCCGGTTATTTAATTAACCTGTTTTCTATCATGTCATAAATAAATATAAAGAGTATACCTAATTTGTAAAAATCCCAAATAGTTTTCAAACAAAATAATAATTCCGAAAAAGTTTGTCTCAATGACCCCGACGTGATTTGAACACGCAACCTTCTGATCTGGAGTCAGACGCGCTACCGTTGCGCCACGGAGTCGATGTGAATTGCGTCGAAAATGTGAATGTATTGACTAGCTATAAATTGTTACGACTTCGCTCACTGTTGTTTCGTTTAACTTCTATGATCTAAAAATATAGTTTCTTCACTTTGGTGAAGCATTAAAAATAACATTATCTGCCTACCCTTATCCCACTTATGTGGGGTCGGCCCATTCTAACATTCTCAATAGATACATAGCACTGCTAGTTTCCGGACGCCCTCGTTTACGTCTCGCTGGCACTGTACCAAGAGAGAGTTTGAAAAAGCGCACCGTATGTGGTTGAAACTATATTCGGAGCTATCTGACTTATTCACGTTACCCCGTGTTATTTACTAAAACTGAATGAAAACCAGGTTAATTTTGGTAATAAAACTACCAGTTTCCTAATTTTTACCTATATGATCGGCTGTATACCTGTAGTAAACCCTCCTCGTAGTATGATAGTAAATAATTTTTTTTTTATTTTGTTACGCGATTTCTCCCCCAATTATAAACTGACTTTGATGATGACTGTTTATTTTTGTTGGGTAGAGTATACCTCAAAGTTCGTCCTATCACGAAACCGATATCGTCCATTTATGAATTAAATTCAATTGTTCTCATTATGTAGGATGCACATGGATGGTCATAATGAAAAATGTATTTGCGTACCTGGATGATTTAATGGTACTTGTAAGTTTTGCCGATGGTGAACAGTATTTCAGGCAAACGAATGATCTTGTAAGCAGTATGCATCACTAAAACGAGGGAATACAATATTTTTTGATAAACGGTACAGATTTCTACAAGTTATTTTACACTTTTCAGTGTTGGAAGTAGGTATCGTTTTTTTTTATACAAGTGTGGAATGTTGATTATTTCACACAAGGCGATATAGCGATAAGGGAGACGAGTGTAATGATTAATATCCCACACGCGTGTCATACGACGTTTTTCAACACACTTGCGGGGAACAAATACGAACATTTCGATCAGAAAATATTTAAAAATAGCGCACTGAGATCAATATTACCTAAAAATCGCCCTGTAGAAAACACCGAGCAACTTCGGCTTTTGATTAACTAAATAATGATCCATAGTCAATTTAATTTAATAATAACAAATATTTTAAGAAAACATTAATATTTTAATAAAACACTTAATAAATATAAAAAATATATCAGTGACAATTCCGCCTAATTTACCTGTTAAGCCGACGTGACGTCACAAACGTCACGCAGCCAAACCGGAAGAATTTTCGACGCGTTTCGGTTCTACACGAAGCATCCTCAGGGGGTCTTGACTCTACGAGCGCACGATCGAGAATAAAATTTCGATCGTGCGCCCCTATTTTTGTTTGATTTTTTTTAAATATAGATTTAAAAAAATGTATATTTAAAAAAATCAAACATTCTCGATCGTGCGTTTGGCGTTTGTGACGTCACAATTAGGCGGAATTGTCACTAGGTATATTTTTTAAGTGTTTTATTAAAATATTAATTTAATGTTTTCTTAAAATATTTACAAAATATTTGTTATAATTAGTTATAATAATTAAATATGGATTTCCGCAAAGTAAATAATTAATTCCGCAAACTAAATATATTAATTATCAATTTAACATACTAGATACAATACAAAACGAATGCAAAACACTTTATCTTTTTGATAGCATTAATAATATGATTAAGAAAGATAATACTTCATTCATCCAAAGTTTTAACTTAGTAGATAAAAAAATCTTTGGACTGTTTTTATAAGGAAAACGTATGAAACAAAAAACTATCTCCTTGGTGAATAGCGTGGAAAAGTTCATTTTTTTTATACATACAACACAAGTAAAGTAGAAAAAAGCACTCGTGCCTAATAGTGTACATTATGAAACTAAAGTCGGTGTACATTTTTTTTTTTTTCCTTATAGGTTAGCCTTTGACACACACCAGATGGTAAGTGATGATGTGGTCGAAGATGTAGTACAGGCTAACCTAGAAGTACTGGCTCTCAAGGACAGCTGCCGTCACACACCGTTAGGTGCTTGGCGACAGATTTTCTACCTGAGGGTGGTAGCTAACCAGGCGGGCATACGCAAAATACCCCACCACCATCATTATCATTATTATTATCATTATCATAATAATTAAACGGCACAATACCAATTACATAATTATCATTTACAATCAAACATTCTAGTACTTATTATTAAAAATTAAAAATAATATAAACAAGAGAATCTCAATATTAATGTCGCATCATAATAAAAAATATGTACATGTCAGTTTAGAAAAGATAATAATAATATAAGTGAAGCGGATAAAATCATAACATAACATTGAAATTTCATAATTTTTATAGCACATATTATACACCATGTACATAATATGTGCTATAAATGCTATAACGACTGCCATCCTTAGACAACAACAGGGACCGACGGCTTAACGCCCTCCAAAGCACGGTAGTAATGTCACTAGCGGTCACCCGTCCAAGTCATGACCGCGGGCGATGTTGCTTAACTTTGCTGAACAGCTAAGTAAACTTCGCTACGAGCGCTTCGAAATTAAAGGCCTGTTACGAGCAAGTGTGTTGAAATATTTTATTTATATATATATATAATTTGATACGCCGAATTATACAATGGAAAAGTTTTTATTTAGTAACCTACCCACAGAATACTATTCAGGCGTTACTTTTCGGAAGTCCATAACGCGTTGAAAACTCTTCCAGTCGGGCTACGTAGCGTTTATGACGTTACGTCGGCTTAGCAGGAAAATAAGGCGGAAATGTCACTAGATATATTTTTATATTCAACATTTTCTTTGTTATTATTACCTCTATTCTAGTGACTAGCTACCACCCTCAAGCAGAAAATCTGTCGCCAAGCACCTAACGGTGTGTTCCGGCAGCTGTCCTTGAGAGCCAGTACTTCTAGGTTAGCCTGAACAACATCTTCGACCACAGGCTAACCTATCAGGCATAAAAAAAAGGTAATATATATACTAGAAGAATATTATTAGAGTAGGTATTAATACTTCATCTATGATTTACCATAAATCATATGGAATATTACAGTATTTCAGTAGTATTTTATTTGTAGATTTCAGTGCCATAATAAAAATTAGGTACTTTCCTATATTGCATCGAACCCATAGGGGTTACAAGGTTACGTTTCTTGAACTAGTAATCATCTCTCTGCCCTTGCCTCACTTATACATAGAATCGATGTAGTATGTTTTATTTTTAACCTACTTAAAAAAAGGAGGAGGTACTCAACTCGTTTTTTATTTTTTTGTTAGTTACCTTAGAACTTATTACGGGGTAAACCGAATTTGTTGTTTCTTTTTTTTATTTGAAAGCTGATGATTGTCGTGTGGTCCCATTTAAATTTCATCACAATCGATCTAGCCGTTTTTGAGTTACACTCCGAGAATTGTATTTTTTTTCTATCTTAATGATATAGTTAATGCCAGTGAATGACAATCGATTCCGTAAGTAGCAAGGAACACTAAAAAGAGTGAATTTTTTCGAAGTAGGTACCATGCACACAATATTGCCGTAATAGGTACTTTTGAACTGTGATGGTACCGACTTCAACAAGTTATTTCACACTTTTGAGGGTTGAAAACGGTTCTATTTTTAGGATTTTTTTTATTTTCACAGCATTAATGACGACACATAAGAACATGTAGTTGAAAGGTGTGGCTTAACATTATGTTTTATTGCCAAAATAAAACAAAATAACATTATCTGTAATTTTTTTATGTGTTCGTTGGAAGACCATATTTTTTACCCTGATGTATTCCTTTATCATCAAAATACTACGAACTATATACAACACTACAGCAACTACTATGAAAGCAATTAATTGCATTGCAATCCAACGGGGCAATGCTGCCAGCATGCTGGGCAAGTTGCTAACTGGTGGTAGGCTGGAGCATTTGGACTGCTTGTGAGTCTGAAATGAAAATTATATACGAGCATATAATGTTATTACAAAATTATTAAAAATTTAAGTCATGTGCGGGATTCGAACCCGCGTCCATCCGCCCCTTTAGCCGGGGCATGCTCTAACCAATTGAGCTAACATGACATGACGTCATAACTCGAATTGCTAAGCGAAAAAAAAAAATTTTTTTTCCTGTCGTAATTTTGTAATGTATTTCGCTTAGCAGGCGTTATTGCAATCATAACAATATAAAAATTATAAGGTTGCGTCATCATTTACAAGTATAAAACCAATTGCAAAATTGGTCTTGTTTGTAGTACAACGTTAGTGGTACTATAGATGTCGCTCCATCCCAATACGATAGTTAATGAACTATAGGAAAAATTCGAGTTATGACGTCATGTCATGTTAGCTCAATTGGTTAGAGCATGCCCCGGCTAAAGGGGCGGATGGACGCGGGTTCGAATCCCGCACATGACTTAAATTTTTCCTATCGTAATATTTGTAATGTTGTAATGTTATCCGCTTAGCAGGCGTTATTGCAATCATAACAATATAAAAACATATAATGTTAGTTAAGTATGTGCCAAAGTACATAGATTCTTTTTTATGACCGGTTTTACTCGTCACTGACGCTGGTCCTTTGCGTATACCCTGGTTAGTAGAATACCCGCAACTAAAGGCGTTGATGACAAAGAGCCCTGTAAAGTTGTGCGCCTAATGTCTAGCAACACCCTACTAACGCCGAATAGAGGAATGCTGTTCATTCGGGGCATTCTATCCCTCAGGTGTCTATTATGGCTTGCATTACGAGGATACAGAACAGGCCTTATATTCTAAAGCCGTGAACTGACGGCAACTATAATTCTACCAATTTTTTTTCTTTGGTTTCAGCTTCAGCTATGGGACACGGCTGGCCAGGAGAGGTTCCGAAAGTCAATGGTACAGCATTATTACAGGAACGTTCATGCCGTCGTCATAGTATACGACGTGACCAAACCAGAGTCCTTTCATGTAAGATATTCTATGTAGTACAACGTAACTTGAACTATAGGTGTAGCTCCATACGATGGTTAAGACCGAGACAGACAGAAGAAGACAAATTAAAGTTATTATTCATATGTGATATTAGCGGTCCGAGCATACCCCGGCTATTGGAGTAAAGGCGCGGGTTCGAATCCCGCACACGACTATAATTTTTTCTTTCGCAATTTTGTAATTTTGTTTGTATAATAAAAAATTACACAGGTAAGGCTATAGTTAATTGTTACTACGTTATAATATCCTAACACAGGCACAGGCGTAAGTTTCTTAGCATAGTGGAAGCGCATTTTGAATGCTCGCATAATGCCTTTATACATTTTTTAAAAGAGTTTTTTTGTTATTCTAATTATTTTTGTATTAATTTAAAGTTTGTTGTACCTTATTATATTTTAATTTAAAAATATTGGTAGAAAGATATTATATATTTTTGAAGTATAAAGTTTTTATATCGCTATTTAGAGCAGTCACTTAATATTTTAGGAAAACATCAAATTAACATTTTAATAAAACACTTAAAAAATACAAAAATATATCTAGTGACAATTCCGCCTTATTTTCCTGTTAAGCCGACGTGACGTCACAAACGCCACGCAGCCAAACCGGAATTTTCAACCGCAGAATTTTCGACGCGTTTCGCTTCTACACGAATCATTCTCAGGAGGTCTTACTCTACGAGCGCACGATCGAGAATTCTTCCGGTTTAGCTGCGTGGCGTTTGTGACGTCACGTCGGCTTAACAGGAAAATAAGGCGGATACGCTGTTCATATGATATCTGGCTGTTATCTCACGTAATGCGGGTGTATCAGGATTACTTATAATTAGCTCGTATATCTAACTCGTATCTTTCCAATGTCAGTACAATTCTCTACTCTACTAAAAGTGCTATACGATAAGTGAGTACTTTTGCCTTTTGGGTATGGAACTCTAAAACCAGAGGAACATATTCGAAGAGAGGGTCAAAATTCGAAACTAGTTCCTTAATAGCCTTACAGTAAGCAATCTGCGCCTGACCCAAATTAGCAACTTGTGTCCGGCAAGTACAAAATCATACAAACCATTCGGCCATTCATAAACAATGCATTTTTTTATAAAATTGATTTTTTATATTTATTGTTATGTTAGAAGTAACGCCTGCTTGGCGAATTACATTAGAAAATTACAAATTTAGGAGAGAAAACATTATATTCATGTCCATCCCGATACGATGGTTGAAGAACGAGAGCTAAAATTAGAGTTATGAGTCATTGTGTCATGTTAGGTCAATTGGTTAGAGCATACCCCGGCTAGAGGGGTGGATGGACGCGGAATAGAATCCCGCACATGACTTTACATTTTCTCTCGTAAATTTGTAATTTTGTAATGATAATTTATATTTGAAATCTGTGCAATAAGTTTATTTTCAGCGCACACTGCAACATCTGCAAAGGTTATGGCAATCGTTCCTTTAAATTTCGAGAAAATAATACTTTTAACAAGAACATTTTATATTTTTTCTACTTCGAAATAGATACAGAAGAAACGCACTGGGAATTAACAATAAATGTTTCATACCTTATCGCAACCGAGTTTTGCTTTGCGGAGACGTGATATGACATACACGACGTTTGATAAAATTATGTACCGAATCATTATTATGAACGAGGGGGATTTATATTGTTTTTATATCGATCTACATAGTTTTGAAGATAATTCTGAATGTCATTAGGAGTTAGGAAATTTGTACCATCAACAAAACTTTGTTTCACAAAATGAACTTTGAGAGAGGGTTTTCCTATTAGTCTGCTACAGACCTAAGTAGAAGACTATGCTTATTATTAAGATTTAGGATGAGTATGTGCGAGAAGGATGTGACCACTGCGCTCGGCGAGTCTAGGAAAATTACACGTTTCTATTGGTGGACTTTTTCCTGTTGCGCTGATCTTTCTCGCATATTTCTGGTAGATACTCATGCAGCGTTAGCCAAATTCAACGATTCTTATATTTTTGAATACATTCAAGATAGTTGATCTATTTTCAAGTCAAATCCAGTCATAATTTGAAGCCACTAAAGGCTCGCTAATATTATAATCCCTCGTCCGCTGCATTGGCTTGCAGAAGTATCACTTACTTCCCCAGTGTGACTTTTGCTTACTGTCGTTTTGAATGGTGGTTGTTTTTACACCAAACGGTGTTTCCTTGATTTTGGTCACATACCAACAGACCCCCGTGGGGTGCCGGGTTTGAATTCCACCTCCCGATATCATCCCGTGGGTGTCGTAGATAGAACAATAGATAGATAACACTTTATTGACACAGTCAGTTAACATTCACAAATTAAGTAAGATTAATTATTAAGTCGTAAGAGGCGAATAAGGGAAAAATACTGGAAGGTGGGCAGCAGCGCCTTCTAAACAACTGCCATCCTACACTGCGATCCCCAAGCCGCCTGCCAAGCATGGTGATTATGGCAAATACCTGTGTTCAACAGTGGACGATCTGGCTGATACAGTACAGTACCGACAGATCAAAGGGTTGACTATAAGCAATAAAGATAAACCTTGTTTACAGTCAATAGCGAGTTGGATGTCAGAGGTAGAGTCTCACGGCCTGATGCGCGCGCCGCGAGTGTTGGTCGGAAATAAATGTGACTGCGGCACGACAGAGTCTCGGCTCGCTACCACTTACGCTCAACGACTGGCCGACAAGTACGGCATGCCGGTGAGTACATCCCCGTATATCATACAATTGTATACAGTCCATCGCTCTTCAAGTCTCAGTAAGTCATATTTTCTAAGGGTATATAAGTATCATCAAAATATGTTGTCCTAGTACGTCGTGGCTTGCATAGCTGGCTTGGTAGACGCCATTGTCGGGTTTTTGTCATCTCGAACCGAATTACAGTCTGCGTTATCCATTACCCTGACTGGATTTTGTGGTATTGGGTATGAGCTTTTCATTTATCCATTAACTTAAATTGACCATCGATTATCATAACCTTTTTTTAATTATAGTTTATCCTTTGACCACTATCTCACCTGATGGTAAGTGATGATGTGGTCGAAGATGTTGTTCGGGCTAACCTAGAAATACCTAGGCTCTCAAGGACAACTGCCGTAACACACCGTTAGGTGCTTGGCGACAGATTTTCTACTTGAGGGTGGTAGCTAGCCAGGCGGGCATTCGCAAAATGCCCTACCACCATGCTATAACGACTGCCATCCTAAGACGACAACCGGGACCGACGGCTTAACGTGCCCTCCGAAGCACAGAAACGCTCGGTAGTAATGTCACTAGCGGTCACCCATGCAACTCATGACCGCGGGCGACGTTGCTTAACTTTGCTGATCGGTTGAGAACAGCTAAGTAAACTTCGCTACGAGCGCTTCAAAATTTGTTTTTAATATTAAAAGTACTCTGTTAAAAACGGTACAAATCCAGTTTGACCTCCACAATGAATGATCATCAAACGGTCACATTTACCGTTTTATTTAGTTTTGTTTTTATAATATTTTTATGTTAATAGTTCTACGTTTGGCCACCAACTCGCTTGATGGCACAGAATGAATTGCTGATGGTAAGGGATGGTGTGGCCGCGGTTGAAGATAGATATTGCTGGCAAAAATCCTATATTAAGTTATTCAATCAGAAAGTGTCAAACTTATACAACTACGTTGTATTCATAGTTCTGAGATATTAGTTTTCTACTTGAATTGTTAAAATAGTCTCATAAGCTATGTCATTATTATTATTATACTTTACATTATTATTATTATATATTATCTATTTATATCTTCTAGATCTACGTCTACGATAATAAGTATTGAGATATTACACAATTAGAAATATATGAGAGGAAACATTTTAGTCATGTGCGGGATTCGAACCCGCGTCCATCTAACCTTTTAGCCGGGGTATGATATCACCAATTGAGCTACCATGACAATGATGTCATAACTAAAATTTTTCCTATCGTTCTTTAACCATCGTATTGGGACAGGAGCGACATCTATAGTACAATAATCCGCAATCCGATTACATGTAGAGAGCCTAATAGAGCCTAATATCTATGCTTCTGATTTGCCAATTTTTCGATTTATTATTAATTTTATCCCTAAATGTCAGAATAACAATTCCCATACAAAACTATTTTTCGAATTATTTTTGAAAATACTTAATGTTACGGAAATCTAGCAAGCCAGAAGCATAGATATAGATTTGCTTAAGGGCATACACGCAAAGTTTCGCCGAGTTTGAACACTTGATATTTAAAATATGACGAAACTACGTTTATATGGAAAGCGCTCCGTGAACTCTGCTCTTAAATTACCTTACGTAGAAAAAGTAATGCAGAGATATAGTCCAAAGGCGTATTTCATCATAGTCTATCAAAGTCTCATTATCCTTCTTCCTTTCCGTTCCTCAAATTCTTGAAAAACGCATGAATAGCTTTACGGTTTATAGGCTGCGTAACACAGTCATTTTCTTTTAATTTTCATACATTTTATATTGTTAACAAACAAATATTTTCCTAAGTACAAAATTTCATAAATATTATTTGCTCAGTGAACTTAATTTTTGACAATTAAAAACAATTTTTGAATTGAAATTGTCGTGAGTTTCACACATATTTAAATAATACTACCTGGCAAAAACACTCACGTTGGAGATCGAATACATCGACCCGGGTTTCGAGCATGTCAGATGCCCTCCGGGAGCTCCCAGACGCAGCTGCGCACTCGCCCTGATTATAAGCATCTGACATGTCAAAACAATGTCTAAGAAGTTTGGTTTCATTAAACAAAACATCTTTCCACAAATTTAAGAATAATCTCATAAGTATCTCTCACATCCCGTGCCCCCGCGGCACTGTACCCCGTGGGCGAGGACTCATTAAAGCGGTTTGCCTATCCTAATATATAGTATCTAACACATTTTAAAGCACTAAATTTACATCTCGTATTAGGGTTATGTATGTTATGTATTATATTTTATCGTATGCTATACTCAACTTGACGCCGAGGCAGGCAAGAGAGGTGTGATTGTCGCGTCCAGCCAATTAAGTTTCAACCATCCTATTCAGGTCTCAGCTGTTCTGCCAATCCCTTCCCTTCCTTCATTACAGACATGATGATAATAACATTGTTATTTTCCGCAGCTGTTCGAGACATCAGCGCTACTGGACTCGGAATGCAATAACGTGGAATCGATATTCATGACGTTGGCACACAAGCTATATTCCAAACAACCCCTCCGGGTCGCATCTGTCGAGGTGAGATATTATCTAGATAAATACAAATATTGAATTGCCCTGATATTCGAATGTACTGTACTGTACTGTAACAGCCGGATAGTCTACTGCTGAACACAACCTCCCCCACTAAAGGGGGGTTTGCCACAATCCCCACGCTTGGCATACTTCGTTGGCGTCTTGGGGATCGCAGTTTATGTTTTTCCGATTATAACTTTCAAACTGTTAATCTGATATTAATAAAATACCTACGAGAGTAGCTGATATAAATACAAATTTTAAGTTTGTATATGAGCGACACCTACAAAGTCTACAAACATCAAAATTAAAGTCCAGGGGTCGTTCAAGTGTAAGATCTTTAAATGAGTTAGATTTTTGTCAAAAATACAAATATACTCTACTGAGTGGAGTGTCTTATTACTATAAGACACTCCACTCAACCTAGTTTTGACAATTGGCGTTTTAGATACGTATGGGCTATCTTTTAATAAATAAAACATTCGATATTTTGTATTAGTCAAAATGTGTCGATAAAATATTAAATAAGTGTTGTGTAATTTCTTGCAGGGAGAGCGGTCCCTTGGCGTAGTGACCCTACCTCGCCAAAGTAGACCAGCAACGAATGGAGGCGAATGGTGCAGCTGCAGCTAAACCCTCAACTCTATTGTCTGTAGTCTATATGAATGTAAACAGCTTTTTCGGCCAATGTTGGATGCAAGCAACATTGTTACGACTTGAACTCCATGGTCAGAAAAAGAATAATAAGGCTGAAATGTATGAAACGAACTTCGACTTTCCTCTGCCGTAGCTTAAAAGAAAAGTAGGAAATTAAACATATAACCCGGTTTTATGAAGAAAAGAATCGAAGAAAGCGCGGTAAATCTCACCTTTACAGCTCTCTCTCTTTCTCTATCTCTCTTTCCCACTATATACTGTCTATAGTGTGCAAGTGAGATGTAAAGGTTTGCAGCGCCATCTTCGATTCGATTGCTGCCTATTTAATGCTTACCCAGTGGTTAAATTATATATTTTATTAATGAATTTAGCAAAGAAACATTTTCTAAATAAGGCAGAGAAAGCAAAGTGCGGTTTATAGATATCGACTTAAGTAATTTTGACGCCCGTCCGTGAATACATCGAAACAACGCGTTGAACCTTTAAGGCTGCAGGTTTGTTCACGCCAGGCAAACGCGAACAGGTCCCGATACACATATTATTATGTTTGTGTTACTTTGTTGTTATTTTACTCTCATGCACGACGGAGTAGTGTGAATAAATATAAGTTATATGTTTGATAGCATTCCATGTGATACCCGCACAGGCTGGAGAAAAGTACAATGATGGTACTTCCCGAGATAGAGTAAAACACAAAAATCTACCAATTATACTTATTGTAAATTAGCTTGTGTCTGCGACGTCCAAGTTGA
The DNA here is from genome assembly GCA_963890685.1 of Plagodis pulveraria. Lineage (NCBI taxonomy): Eukaryota > Metazoa > Arthropoda > Insecta > Lepidoptera > Geometridae > Plagodis > Plagodis pulveraria. The sequence continues at coordinate 21,202,946 of OY982969.1, forward strand.
TTTTAGTTATATCTTATTATCTCGTTAACTACTAAGTAAATCTGGTTAAAATGTAACCTATAATTATCGATGTCCAGTCATTTTGCTAAGTATAATGAGAAAGTTGCTGTTTCTGTGTATGTTTTACTATTTATTGCGTAAACTTGAGGGTATGTAAGCATTTTAGCTTTATATGTGAGTTATTCCAGTCTGATCCTGCTATATATATTTCGGAGATTTCACTGTATATTTAGTAATCCGAAAGTATCGTCTAATATACTCTGCAATGTTAGTGAGAAAACAGGTTCCTATTTTCAATAATCCTTTATTCATTTTGTTAGCTACTTACCGCTATAATTTGCAACCACATTACCAACTCACTTTACAATATATGATATCAGAGGTGAGATGTTAAACTTAGAGACCATTATATATTTTTCTAATATGTGAAAAATGTGTCACACGTGCCTTTAGGCTGCGTATCACCAGATACGTGCTAGGATGATGACGGGTGTAAGAAGGATAAAGCCACCAATAGCATCGGTTCATTTTCTAGCCTCGCCAGGCCTCAATCCCCACTTTAGGTACAAAGCTACAGGTACATCAGCGTATCCGTCCGGACGGGATTATTGTACGGCACTTGCCGCGTCAGAAGAGATCAGAGCTATGCGATAGAAAGAGAGACGGCTTGTAGGTGTATATAAATATTAGGTACTCCGTGCTTTGCGAGCTGAAGTGTACTTAATTGCTTCGTAGCTAGAGTTGTTTTCTTGGAATTGGAATAGCTTTGCGGAGTGATCTTTTGGTCCTTTTTATTCTGTGGCCTCGATAACCACAGATACATGTTACTTTTCGACACCCTTGCTCGTAAAGTGAGCTTTAATATATCGTTCTTAGGGCCATAGGACTAGTGTATAATATTATACACTAGTGCGTAATAGATTTATCCCTACAAAGTTAAGTAAGTACTTAACTGCAAATTATATGGCAGTAAACAGAGCATTTTCAATTGAATCGGGTAATACAGATTTGGAACATCAAAGAGGTTGATATGTAATCAACCATCATACATTTGCCACGCGCAAAAAAAAACTTGCGCTCTATTTTCCATAATTTTCGTATGTTGTTTGTATCGCATTTATGCAATATATTTTTTTTTTCATCGCAATGGTGTTGAAAAAGTGCGTATGAAACTGGTGCGCGTTGTTTATTACAATCTCTACTCCATTTAGGTCTTCGATGTTCGATCTCAGGCCTTAAACCCGTCTCGATTGTAATAACCAACTTTGCGCACTTGTTGCACAATGTACTATTATGTCACCAACACGTGTTGGAAACAGAAAAGTTCCCTAATAATAATTTCGAAGCGCTCGTAGCGAAGTGAAATTAGCTGTTCGCAATTGATCAGCAAAGTTAAGCAACGTCGCCCGCGGTCATGAGTTGGATGGGTGACCGCTAGTGACATTACTACTGAGCGTTTCCGTGCTTCGGAGGGCACGTTAAGCCGTCGGTCCCGGTTGTTGTCTTAGGACGGCAGTCGTTATAGCATGGTGGTAGGGCATTTTGCGAATGCCCGCCTGGCTAGCTACCACCCTCAAGTAGAAAATCTGTCGAAAAGCACCTAACGGTGTGTTCCGGCAGCTATCCTTGAGAGCCAGTACTTGTAGGTTAGCCTGAACAACATCTTCGACCACATCATCACTTACCATCAGGTGAGATAGTGGTCAAAAAGCTAACCTATCAGGCATAAAAAAATAAATAAAAAAATAGACTAAGCATAAGTTAGCGCAGGCGGCGCAACACAGTGCACAAAGAAAAAAAAAACTGCTCAGCCCTGCGCACTACTCCTTACTTTACCACGTCTCGCCTGCGCTGAGATTACCCTAATGTCTATTATTTATTAGGCACTGTATAGTGTGATAGTAAATTCAAGTGTACGGAGTGTTTGACTGTCTCAAAGGTTGTATGTGACTGTATATGCTTAAATATAGTTATGTGTAAAGCAATCGCTTTGTGAGTACCTAATTTATATTATTGTAACTAGAACACGAAACCTAAGAGAATATAATATTTTGTTAAAGGAACATAGTATTTTTCTACAATATGAAATGTTTAAACAAAATCGTTACATAAATTTATAAAACGTCATATAATATACTGCGCGATTTCGTATTGGGCACTATAGTCATAGTAAAACAAGGCAATTAGTTTGACATAATAGAGCTCTACCAAACGCGACGTGTGCGCGCACATATTGACAAATATATAGCGTATCCAGAGTGCGTCGATTTATACAGGGTTATTGGTAAAATGCGAACAACCTCTTAGGGTTGACTTCTGTTAGTCCTATGAAACATTTTGAGATAATATTTTTTTGGTTGGTTTTTCTTAATTTTTTATATATTTTTTTAGGTTTTAATGCCTACTCCGAGCCTAGAGCTCCCGCCGCGGCAACACCGGACCGCGCCGTGGTCCCTTTGAATAGAGTTTTGAATATTTACATCGAGCAAAGTAATAAAAATATGAAATAATACATTACAGGCACAAAAGACTTTTGACATCAGGTAGTCCTCGTGCTTATTCAGTCAAAAATATATAAAAAGAACAAACACAAAAAGAAAGTTTAAAAAAATAACAAAACACAAAAAATTTATATCAAAATGTTTCTTAGCACTAGCAGAAGTCAACCCTAAGAGGTTATTAGCATTTTACCAATAACCCTGTATAGAGAGTATATATTCAATAAAAATCGTGGCTGTAGGTAGTTACGAATTGATTTGCTATAGTACCTACACATTATATAGATATTTTTTTTATGTTATTGTGACGGAACAAGCTCGATGCCCACCTGATGTTAAGCGGAATAACCTCTGCCATTAACAGATGCATTTCGTCACAAGTCACGAATTGCACTGAGCCAGTCACTTTGAGACATAGTTTTTAAGTCTCATGTGCCTGTAATTTCACTGGCTATCAAGGACTGCTACCGGAACGCACCGTTAGGTGCTTGGTGACAGATTTTCTATTTGACGGTGGTAGCTAGCCAGGCGGGCAATCGCAAAATGCTCTTCCACCATGCGGTGAAGCTCAAGCCGGTGGGGATCGAACCAGGGACCTGCGCACCGCAGCCCATAGCTATTACCGCTCGGCCAACGTTGCTTCATAACTACAATATTAATAACTGTATAGTTATAGTATTTTGAGACAAAGATGAGAAAGAGAGATGGACAACCTGCTTATCCAGATTAAAGTAGGCTTTTAAATCTCCTACGAACTACCAGTTAACGTAGTTTTCTTGTTTTACTATGCTAACAATGTTGATGTCAGTTTATGTAACGATTGTGAATAAAGCTATTTAGTGTGTAAGCAAAGATATATTAGATTTATGAATTAATGTGCCAATAAGAATTTAATAGTACAATGTTTAAATTGTGAACATTATTGGAATATTCCAGTGAATATTCCAGTGTCAGATGTGAGCATTTATACGGCAGCTTAATTTATATTATATTGAACAAATAAAATAGTAATAATGTTTACTTGAAACCTAGTTATTTAGATTCTAAATCTTTTCAATCTACACTTAACATGTGAAATAAAACGTATTTACTATGGAAATGTCTATTTTTATTGGCTTGTAAAAACCCGAGTAATATAGAAAAAAATATCTATATACCTTTTAACAATAATATCATTAAGAAGGAACGAAAGATGCGTGCAAGGGATAGGAAGATAAGTCACAAAATCGACGTACCCCTGTTTTCTCCTGAAAAAGGAGTCGATACAATAATGTTATGGCATTACAATTTAAAAAATAAGTATGTATATTATTTTATTCTTTTCTAATTTATAAATCAGGGTTTAGTATTCGTTGGTTAAATAAAGGATATGCTTAGTACCCTTTTATTATAGGTTGTATTGTTTCAGATCCCTCGTTAGTTTAGTTTTTGAGTAAACAAAATTGGTCTATAATCATTGATATCTTGAACAGACCCCCGTTTATATATTATAATAGATTAGACAAAATATATATAATCTTGTAGTCTAGTCATTGAACTCTAGACGATGACATGGGACACCAAGACAAGTACTTTTGGCTTGTTTCTATCCTGTTACCATCTACCACACCACCGCTAACCACAGGTGTGATGGTGTGATACATGAGGCTGTGGACACTGGGTAGTCTTAAAATGATTAAAAATTACCCAAGTATCAGCCAAATTACCCCCGCTGACCACAATCCCCAAGTTTTGTTTTGCCATAATGCTCTGCACGCTTAGCAGGCGTCTGGGGATGTGTACAATGTAAAATCAGTTCCACAGACGGCGCTGCTGCCCAAGCTACCCTTAGTCGCATCTTACGACACCCATGGGAAGAGATTAGAGTGACATTCTAGCCCGGCACTCTACAGACATGTTATTATACTAGCCTGGACCGTTAAAAAGTTATTGTGTAAATTGAACTAAATTTTTTTACACGTATATATCAAAACATTCATAATTACAGATCGCGCGGCGAGAGTTTGGCTTTGACCTTCGGATGGAGGGGATTACTGCGCATGGGTACTGTCACGCACACAATACTTTTCCTTTTTTATGTACCAGGTTGGATATTTGAGTGGGTCAAAATTCATGTACAGTGGTAATAATGCTAGAAAATAATACGAAATAGATAAACTTCTTCATTTATTAAAACTATTGATAGTTATTTTACTTATATAAATGTTTATTTCCTTTTAAAGTTTACAGAGACAGCGATGAAAATTCTAAATAATTGTTTTTTAATAAAATTATTTATTCCAAGATACAATGTAAAATTGGTACATACAAACAAAAGAAAACTTAAAATAATTATTAAATATAAAAGTTAACATAAAAAAAAGTCCTAGCCGCAGTGCTATTCAGATTCTGAATCAGTTAAAGGTTTAACGCCTTCTATGAAATCACCGCATGGTCCAGTGGTGCTGCCGCGACACGAAATTGTGCACCGTCTTTTGCTTGTTGAGGGTCCGGGTTCAGGGCTTCCTCGGTCGCAGTTGTCATCATCATCATCTTCATAACCATCATCAGAATCATCGTCTTCGGAACTATCATCGACGCGAATTATAAATTGCTCGGTAAGTAAATCAACTACATGGTCACTCTTGGCGTACTCTTCTTCTATATCTTTTACCTTTTTACATATTTTTTCCCATTCCTGGGCACCCATTAAGGATACTTTTTCTTTGATAAGTTTGGTACATTCTTGTAAATTCCATTTAACATTTTTGCTAGCTACATATTGTTTAATAGTAGCCCATGCCATTTCTATGGGGTTGAGGTCTGGATGGTAAGGCGGTAATCTCAATATGCTATGGTTTGCTTCTGCTAAAATTTGATCTATTGAAAAAGTTTTAAATCTTTCTTTATTAGCTTTTATCAAGTTGTACAATTGTGGCTTGAGCATTGTTGAATCATATTGTATGCCTTTATCAGTTAGCCAATTCTGCATATCGGCTTTTTTGGTATTGGAGGACGGTGCTAAATCCCATTGTTTATTGTGGTATGAGGCGTTGTCGACAACCACTACAGAATTGGGTGGTAGGTTGGGAATTAATTGTGTCCTAAGCCATTTTTCATAATTCTCGTAATTCATGTTGTCGTGATAGTCCCCTGTTTTGGTGCCGGCTTTAAAAGTTAATAAAGCATTTGGTATGAACCCAGCTTCAGATCCTGCGTGGACTATCACGACTCGTTGTCCTTTAGAAATGGTTTTTTTTAGTCCTTCTGTAGGGCCATCGCTCCAGGCTTTGGTTGTTGAGTGCGATGAATCTACGTAGGATTCATCTGTGTAAACAATGGGTCTTCCTTCTTGTCGATATTTTCTTATTTTTCTTAAATATTCAATGCGTTGTAATCGGATATTCGATGTTTCTATTAGTAATTTACGGTTGTTTTCTGTTTTTTTCCAGCGAAATCCTAACTCCTTTACAATTACACGAAGACTTGTTTCTGACCCTTTAAAGTTTATATCTTCCTCAAGTTTCTTTTTTAGTTTCCCAATGGTGGGAAGTTCATTATTCGTCTTGTGAAAATTGTGTATACATCTTTTTATAACTCCTTGGTCAAAATTATCAATATTCGTAACTGGTTTAGCTCTGGGACGTTTTTTTCCAGGTGTTCTGAAAATAATTAGCAAATCGGAATTCTTGGCTTGATTTGCGATATTTTTTACAGTGCCAATTGAAGTCTTAGTGGCCTCCGATGTCCGTTTTTGAATTTTAGCAAATTTACTGACTACACAATTTAATTTAGAAACAGTTTCCGTTTTCATTACCTGCATAGTCTGTATAGTTTGGTTATTCTCCGACTGACTGAGTAAAGAAGCAACTTCCTCAATCAGACTTTGAATTTGCTTCAATGAATCGATACATTCGTCAGCTTCTTTCTTTAAAAAGCAATTCACGTCATATATCATTTTCCGTGCTTGCCTTTTTAAAACAATGTTTTTTTACGCATTTTCAAATCACTTTTTAATATTTAACAAAAAAAACTTAACTGACAAACTTAAACAAACAAACTCAACAAATAATAACAATCGCCAACAATAAACAATTAACGAAAAAAGCAATTCACTTGTGAACGTGATTGTACAACAGGAGTGCGCGGTACGTCGTATCGATGCGAGAGGCAGGGAACGATTGGAGCGCCAATCAGAGCACCGCATGCGCCTACACATCCGCCCCGCACCCCGCTAATTGCCCGTTGATACCCAATTTCTGATTTCTGCGCAATAACGGTCAAAGCCAAACTCTCGCCGCGCGATCTGTATTAAGTTTTTAGGCATCAGTCACCTACGGTAATAGGTCCTTACATTATCTGCATTTATGGATAGCAAGTTATCTTAATCGGCGATTGTTTTTCTTGTAATGACATTTATAATTTGGCGATAAGATTTAAAGACTCCGTGGCGCAACGGTAGCGCGTCTGACTCCAGATCAGAAGGTTGCGTGTTCAAATCACGTCGGGGTCAAATTTCGTTTTTATACTGGTTATAATAATAACGTAGGTTTTTGCTATAGTCCACTAAAGATATTATTTGCAATCTTTGTGAGTTTTAGGGCCTGTTTCAGAATGTTCGAGTAAGTTCCGGTTATACTACCCAGAACATATTTAATAAATAAAACAATCTTTGCGTATCAGTCATCGATTTAGCGTATCCATCGGTTAAACCTTGAAATGCTGCATGTTAACTGTCATTTTTATCATTCAGTTATTTTACGTGTTGGTTAGCAACCCGAAACTTTATTAGGACATTCTGAAACGGACCCTTAATTAAAAAAAAACTATCACGCCTGTAATGAATCCAGGGATCGGAGATAACAAAGCGAAACTTTCGCCACTCGAAAACGAAAAAAGAATGGGGACGACTTTCTTGTTCGTTCTTCTCACAGTGGCGCTATACATTTTTTATTTGCTGAACATGAGAGTACTATGTAGATTTATTTCTATGTTCAAATTTGTAATTGTCGCAGGCGCCTACATTGAATATGTGGTACCTAACACTGGCAGTTTTCATTGCCTGCTGCTGCTGCCCACCTGGTACTTTTCCTTTCAGCCTCTTCACGACTCCGTCATGTCCTACTATATTGGGGATGCAATTTTAGCCTGACAGCCCTCATGGACATAATGGAGTATATTATGAAAATTATCTCGATATTTGTTTTTATCTTATCCAATAACTTGAGACGAGCAATTCTTTTGATCTTGGTATCTTGGTAACTGCTCTTTCATTTTTCTTTTTCAGTTTTCCTATAAAAAAGCATATCTGAAAATACACGATTTTACCAAAAAATCGATCACCCAAAGACATTAGTGTGCACGATAACAACGTGCGGTTTTTAGTCATAAAGGAATCAACATACAATGTATTTCAACTTAAAGGAACCAGGCTAACATAAACCCATAGCCTTCCGGACCGATGACAACTACAATGCTCAACTGGTTGAATCGTAGGAAACGCTCTGATTCCCCATCGCACAACCACCTCTATTTTCTCTAAAGAAAAGAAAAAAATAGACTTAACTGAAAGACGAATTGTTGGCCTTACCGCTGCTTTACCGTTGTTGTTAAAACCAAGAATTTACAAATGTCAAAGAGACATAAATAACAAAGTAATTTTTTATATTTTATTCCCTCATTCTCATTATATTACATTCGCAAAATATTATATTCGCTAAATATTACATTCTCAAAATACTAGATGTACAATTGAGCACAATAAAAAAATTAAATTGAAGTTGTTTCGTTGGTTTATATACCCAGATAAATTGAGTGGTAATATTTATAATAATTTGTTCCAAGTAACCTTGAGAGTTCGTCTGCAATAGGGTTCTGCCATAGGCGTCTGCTCTTGAGGAGAGCACCATATAGGTTTGAGTGGACCTGTCCAGACAAAGGTACGTAGGTAATCGCACAGAGGCGACCTTTATAAATTGCTGCGACTTTATTCACAGCATACAACACGCTACAAACTAACCAAATTAAACCTGAAGTACCAGGAGATAAGAAACTTAGAGAAGGTTGCCATACTCCTTTAGACAAACAATACACCTGCATTGTTTGTACGTAGTAGTATGGTATTGCGGGTTGTCTCTATAGCTCTTATCTATGCGCTATGCACTGAGCTCTATGTCATTTCAGATTCTATGTTTACGCTGATACCTTCTTTATGATTCTTATCTCCTGGTACTTCAAGGTTTGATTTGGTTAGTTTGTAGCGTATTATGTAAAAAATTCACAACTGTTTTTACGTGTACTGGTTTTACACCCTACAAAAATTTCACAAGTGCCTAATATAATGTGTAACTAGTGATAACAAAATTCAACACAAGTTTTTGTCCCTTTAATTTGATAAAATTCAATTTACTATTTATTTTTCAAGTCATTTTATAACATTAAACTGCAGAAGCCATTTACATAGGAATAATAATAAAGTCCTGTTAAAACTTTTGATGATACATCACTATTAATTAGTGGTACTGATTAACTCTAAAATCCTACCGTACTACCGTGGGCATGGTTAGGAGTACGGTGGGTCTGAAGCGTTTGTTTGCGTCCAGTTGTTTTCCCCCAGCGGATCAATCAGTTGTGTCTCAAAAGAACCCATGGCACAACCAGGGATTCGAGCATTCGTCAGTTGTGCCATAGGTGCGTTTTTTTTCACCAACGGACCAATCAGTTGTGTAGAAGGGAATCAAAAGTACCCATGGCACAACCAGTTGAGCATTGTAGTTGTGTCATGGGTCAGGAAGGACCCATAGGATATTTCTTAAATTCCAGAAACCTGAAAGAACTTAGTTTAAATAGGTATGTTAGTAATATCACAAACAAACCTAGGTGTGCAACAAAACTCTTCAATAACAAAGATGTTGCGGCCTAGGACGGGTAACCTCTTATCACTTAGTTGTACGCAGAACTTTGTTTTCTTATATCCAAATATTTAGTTCGTCCACTGAGCAATTACCGCATCAATCCCTTACTATTCAAATACTTTCGCAGATCTCTTACTCATAAAGTATTAAGATAGGTACCTAAAGCACGTATATAAAGGCGTATTAAATAAAATCCCAGAACATTTTCAATCATTTATTTAAATCGAACGCGACAGTAACCGATGCTACGTACCAAAATAATAACTTAATTAACATTAAAATGAGATGAGTGTATCTATTTATCCAAATAGGTTAATTAATTAGGTACTATACACAATGTTTTACTTATTAGGTGCACGTGTCTCGTCTATTTCAAACAATTTCAAGAACATTTGCTTCATAAACTGTCTCCGCAGATTAACATGAAAAACTACTACCTGCTTAAATATGTCTTACCTCAAAACAATTGAAACTATTTTCAGTATTCAATAAAAAGAAAGAGAGGGCTTGCCAATGACATTTAAATCAAATGTCTTTGGAGCTAGCTACATTTCATTTTACATGTTGAACTGACTGGTCAAACTCCATACAAACGAAGGTTGTTTATTTCTTTAGGGCCAAAACTAAGCATGATAGATATCGATTGATCTCTTCAGTATCTAGACTTGTACCGTTACGAATTTTCTATAAGAAGTTGAAAGTTGAGTCACAAAATATTTATATGAAAAAATTTCGAAATCGTGCTTAGTTCTGGACCTAAAACTTAACCCTTCGACGTTTGTATACAGAAGTGACCAGCCAGTTCAACCCAAATCGCTACCAATTGTTGATTTTCGAAAATATCAATATGCCTTTAATCGTGTTTTTATAAACACATGTAATGCACTACAATATTAAATTGACTATTTTATATAATAATTACTGTAGATAACTTTCATATCACAACTGTAACATTAACAAGACAAGCATTATAAGTCTATATTAATGTTTTGTTTTCGTTTATTTGTTTACGTGCTATGTATGTACATGGAAGTTTAGAATAAGATAAAATTCGTACAACATTGCAAATACATAATGTATATCTAGCGAACATATAAAGATTCATCAACATTTTTGTGCACAACATTTTTCCGTGACTGTTCAAATATTATTATAAATATTAATTTGAATATTATTTATTATTGTATTAGCAAAAGAGGGTTATGGTCGATAAATAAAATAAATACATATCCAATAAATAAATTCAGGGCAAACCACATAGAAGGAGCAAGGGCGAACGTTTTGGCTCATACGCCCAGCGCCGGTTTCTGAGATCTCAGATCCATATTGACACAATTAAATTTCATTAATAAAAGTATATTTTTGCATCATTATTACCAAACGCGAATCTTCTTTCCAACTGAATATTCACGGAAAATGCTGCCTACGAATGCTGAATACAAACATATGAAAATGAACCTTTTTTCAAAACGCAGGCATAATACAAACGTGTCCCCAAGCTTCATAATTTTAGTAAGTACTTATTAAGCTTAATAATGTACACGCGATACAAGCTGGCAAGTTATTAAAAACTAAACTCCAAACACTAAATAGGTATATAATCACATATTTGTATACAAATTATATATAATGAATTATTTTTGGTCTATCTTTCAAGTTTTTTTTATATAATTAAATAATATATTTTAGTAAGTTATATCATCAATAGAAAATAATATTCTACCTTGCAATACTAATAACAACAAGGGCATTAATTCTATGATATTTATTAATTAACTATTATCTATCTAACAAAATATTAGAAACACGCGTTCGTGCAACGATTTACCAGCAACGATTGCACTAAGTTATTGAAAACATACAAATCTGATTCTGTCGATGGAGACGCACGACGCTGCCGATTGTTATTCGACGAGAATTTTTGATTTTGCTTTGATTTTATTAGAATTTTTAATTTTGAGCCGGGATGTACGCCCTTATTCGTCAAGCTCAATCTTGACGAATAAGGGCGTACATCCCGGATACATGAGTCACGTTAAAAATAATTGAATAAAAGTAAAGACGCCAACCAGCCACTCACATCCGGTAAGTTACAGCGCATGCGTTTAATTATTCTCACTTATCATACAGTCCATCAAAGTTAACTTGACTAATGTATGGAGAGCGCCCCCTGTGGCATGTTTCATCAAGATTTTAGCCAACAGAGAGGTTAAGAAGACGTAATTCGCGAATAGTAATCTTTTATTTCGCAGTACAAACTCTCAGTTCATCTGCGTGAGTTTCAGAGACCATTTCAGGCATTTTCTACATGCGAAATGCGTATCAGTCAGATCGTTCGGGCCGTACATACAAGTGAAGCTTTCCCTAAGCTCAGATATTGCGAAACTCCAGCGGACGCTTTTGGTAATGTTACTTTCCTCAACAAATAAGTCCTATAGTCCTATAATGTAAAACGTTCATAGACTGGACGACAAATAATAAAAAACATCTTGCAAAAGTGATGGAACATGTTTTCAGATTTAAATGAATATTTATCTTAATTGTCCTCTACTAAATACTAATGTAGCATCCTTTTTAATACCATCTACCACAGCGTAGTCCGCACGTAACGATCATCAGAACCAGATTCAAGCTCATCCAACTACCCTCTACGTAAACAATATGATCATATAATACTTGATATTTCACTAATGTCAACTCTACATTTTTACATTTTAGTACTTTGTCGTAATAAAAAATTGCCAGTGCTAAAAGATGCGAACGCTGTTTTATTTCGTTAAGTTCAATAATTTGCATGTCTGGCGATTTATCTACTCAATATATTTTATTTATATTCCTAATGTCCAGGCCATATGAAGGCATAATGCCGAGGTGCTATTATAAAGACAGATCTAGTAACGTAGTAAAATGTAGTAGCAAGTATGCAACGTGTTATTGAAACTTTTGGAAATAAAACTATCGTAAAAAAGTTATAACTTTAATAAATGTGATTTTGATTAGAACTGTTTTCATCACCCAAGAATTTCGTGCGACTACTAATGCGGCCTCAAAACTATTTTACTGAGTAACTTGATACAACTTAAGGTTGAACTGACCGGTCACTTCTCCATACAAATGTCGTAGGGTGATCACTCCCTACTTTGAGAATTTAGGCCCAAACTTAAGCATAATATCGATTGATATCGTCATTATCTAGGCTTGTATGATGCCAAAATTTTAAATAGATAATTATGTTGCAAGTTATGAGCCTCGAAAATTTTATTTGAAAATGTTTCGAAATTCTCAAGTAAATTATATTATTAAAATTTCGGCATCATACAAGCCTAGATAATGACGAGATCAATCGGTATTATGTTTTAATTTGGACCTAAATCCTCAAATAAGGGAGTGATCACCCTACAACGTTTGTATGGAAAACGGGCCAGCCAGTTCACCCTTAAGACGCTGATAGGTGCTAAACAGCTTTAATTGAACAGATTTTCAGCAAAATGTATTGAGTTTGTCGCAGTAAGTAAATTTAAATTTTAATCTTGATCACATTATCTAAGACCAGCAAAGTCCGAAACAAGTTTCCTTAAAATTTTCTCGATAGAATAAAATTGCAAAGTTGACTCTAAATTACGCTTGTAACGTAAACATCTTAATTATTTACGTATGAATGTGTATGAATATATATTAATAAAAATAGCAATACTTTATCAACAGCGACAAGAAGTTACATTTTCGATTATACCACTTTTGTGTTATTAAGCTTTCTTTCGGATTTTACGTAGACTGATCGCGATTTCACCATAGCTGCCTCTCTTTCACTCCTACGCAGTCCGATAGTGACAAAACATTCATCATTTGACAGCGTTAACTCGATAACAAGTTTCAATAACATGCCGCTTGGTGCGCTACTTGTAAGGCCAACAGCACTTGTTGAATTGCCTATTATCGCGATAATTAACGACATTAAGCCTTCATGTGGCCAAGGCATAAGAGACACAGCCGTTATTCGTAAACGTCACCACAACAATTTTTCTACAAATGACGATCTTCAACATCTGAAGCCGGACTATATCAAACACGAATTGATTTTACTAAAATTTTTTTACGTTTGCCTCTAAATATACTCTATCCTTTTTTGTTTCACACAATAAGAGACAAAAACATAGAAATTATACATAAAATATTATATATAACAGAAAAATATGACTTGAACCCGCAAACCTCAGAATACCGTCCTGGTGCATTACCAATTATGCTATGGAAGCGGGTGCTGGACAGTCGAATCTTCTCCATCCGTTTGAATGCACGTCTTTTTGACATTGGCGACATCTACCCAAATAGCAGAAGACTATTTACTTAGGTAGGTTGATACACGATCAACACTGAACATATTTTTCCATCCGAACTAAATTCTATGTTTTCGCTTAGCATTCGTCAATGCTCATAAAATAATGCTAGTCAAGGGACAAAAACATGCGAAACTTAACTAACGAACAGTTTAGTTACGTTCAGTCTCTCAGTATCCATATAGAAATTACATTAACATAGCATAAAAGAGTAAAATTTGTGTTTATGTATGGTGTCAAATACAATTAGTCACATATAAGTCACACCATAACACAACTTCCATAATATATAAGTTTAATTCAACTTATGGTAACATATTATATATTTCAATGAAATTGAATATTATACGACTTAAAGTTTTCTATAAAATGGATACTGGTTTCTATGTACTCGACGTTAGATTTTAACATCAAAATTTTCATCTGGGCGTTTGAAATAAAAAAAACATTAGGATTTTTTTAACTTGGATTATTGGATATAACAACAAAATAGAAGTCAACAGCAAGTATAGGTACAAGTCGGTATTGCATAAAGTATAGCGAGTTTCGACTGCGTTAAACTTAAGTTTATAAAATTACTAAGCAATGATTATTTTAACTATGGTTGACATTTGTCCGTAAGGCCGGGATTCGATGTAGACAAACTGCGGTAAGTCAGTGGTAAGCATATCCCGGTCCTATGAATGAATTTTATCGTACCTCTGATTACCAACCAAGTTCTTCTGTTTCCCTTCATTGAAGTTTATGTAATAAGCGATATAAAGAACCCTACAATGTAGCCATGGCATCAACAAGTTACTACTAGTTTTTTGTTACAATATCAGTAATCTGTTCAACAAGCAGCCTATGAAGACTGATACAATACAAGACCTATACACGAAACAATAGATTATTTTATAATTTTAATTAAACCTGATTCATAAAGCTCAACGAAACTGTTTACCATTAATTAAAATATATTATGCAGCATGAATAATAATTTTAAAATGTAAAATTTTGGCCAGATCAAGCTTGCGTTGGTTAAAGGGATACTTTACACTGATATTTAATAACTTTCTCACTTCTCATGCCCGTCAAGTTTCTTTTATAAACAGTTTAAAATGACTAAAACGGCTTTTTATACTCTGGTGCATACAAACCTGCTTTTTATGCACTAGTGCATAAAAGTCTGCCTTTAAGTGTGCTTAAAAGCAGACTTGTATGTGCATAGTACATAAAAAACTATTTTATTTAAAATTGTTCAAGTTTGTTAATTATTTCCTGTAGGAAGTTTGCTGGGTCTTGAATATATTCACATAGATTAGGGGAATTACTAAAGATCCACAAAAACATTTTATCAAACAATAACACTCAAAATAGAACATTGTTTAAATATTAATTTTAATACAAGATATAATCCTTACAACATCATTGTTTCATTACCTCGCAATTGCAGTGAAAAGCCGAGTGAATAACTCATGCATTAAACCATTAAAGTAACAACTTAAATATCAGTTGTACATGTAAAAATTCGCGGCTATAACTTGATTTATGCACTCGATTTACAATCTATTCCTCATACGGCACATTTCGACATATTTGAAAAGAAAACATATCTGTACATGAATATTTCATTAACCAGTGAAAGCGAAACATCGCTTCGCAAGGATTCCAAAAACAAACAATTTCAACAAATAATAGAACGTCAATATTCGAGTAGAGTTGTCCACTAGGCATCATCTTCTTACTTTGATCCCCCATATACGGGGGTCGGTACAATACGTTCTCTTTGAGTTCGCGTATATTTACATTACATTACAAGATAAAAGATGTCATTACGATCCATATTCTAAAATATTGCCATTTAAATAATTAAAAAAGCTCACAAAACAAACGCGTGAGACTAGTTATAAATCTCATAATTATAGCAAATTCAAATCACATAGAATTTTACCCAAGTTCAGACCATCGCACGATAATAACATCTACTTATTTTTTTTATATTTTAATTTTTGCAATGACGCATGCTTCGTGTATTACATTTCAAAATTATACCAAGAGGAAGAAAATTATTGTCATGTGCGGGATTCTAACCCGCGCCTTTAACCCCCGGGGTATGCTCTGACCGCTAAGCCAACATGACATACGACTCATAACTCTAATTTGTCCTCTCGTTAACCATATGGGGATGGAGGTATCCTATAGTTCAACCTACGTACTCGTCTATGTAACAATAATTTTAATAACAACAAACATCGACACATGTATATCCCCGATAGGATAGGCAGGGGTCTACAAGCACCCGATTTGCTCTCGTTACATTATAACGTCCAGATTTATAGGGTGCAAGGGGATTGCCACTTACCGGATACACAACCATACTCCCGACTGCATTTCAGACTATTTTTTGTAAAAAAAATCCTATTATCTCTTTCCGAACCGGGTGCCAAAGGCTACTTTGTCAAATAATCCTACAATCTCTTTTTTTCTTATTCCCGGTATCAAAGACAACAAATTCTTATAATTTATTTTTCGATCCCGGTATTGAATACAAGCAATTCTATTGCAGGCAAAATTTCTCTCAATAGAATTTGATGTGTCGCCAAAATAACACAAAACCTTCAATATGGATTACTACATTTTCCATACCAACTATTGCTTTATCTGTGACGGATACCAATAAATAGTAAATAATACACATTTACTATTTGCGATACGAATATACGCTTCTTTAAAACACACACACATACTGGTTTAAAGCAAATAAATCTTTATGTACCACGTCAACACGGTTCATTTTGTTTTGTATAGTATTAACACTTCGAAAAGGCATTAACATAGAAACAAGTATAAATTCGCGTGATGGTCCGAACCTAGCCTCTAGTTAACAATTTGTGCGAATACATAAAAAAGCGGTCGTCCCGCTCACTCCGCGCACCGAGCGCATCGTCTGTCTCACTCACACGCAATGGCGCGCCCCGAGCAAATGCGCCGGTGCTTATGCACCGAGCACACTACCAGCGTCGTCGACGGACACCTGAAATAAAAAAAGAAGTTTATAAAATTACAGATTTAAATTTAGCAGCTCTATTATCCGAACTAAGGGTTGTCGAGAGCAATCCGAATAAGGATTACTGCCCACTGGCAATTAGTTCAATTAAATTCTACCCAGATGGCGCTAAGTGTTTGTTACATAGAAAAGGTAAATTCGTATGTTTTTTTTTAACTCAATTTTGTAAAAGAAAGAGTTCCTGTAGAGCGCATGAATGTCGAGAAACAGATGTTTACAAATTCCAAAGTAAACTTGAAAGCGGATAAGTGACTACAATGATGTACAAAACCAATTTAATGTCGTATGAAATTGAGTAAAAATAGTTTAAGTACGTATAAAATGTAACCTTTCGAATAGTTCTCCTTTCCTTCCCAAGAAAGGTAAGCATCTCGTTTTTAACTCATCGTTCAGTCATGCAGATATGCCTATCTGCATGTCACTGTAAGGTACTTAAAAACTCTTGTTCAAAATCGCTATTGAAATACAGAATAAAATCATAGTCGATTTTTATAGCTATAATCTGTTTTTTTTAGCAAACGAGTACTGATTATGTCTATCGCACATTTCCGATATTGACAGAGTGAGATGCGTCATGATTAAATTACATGTAAGTTTAACTTGCAAATCTATCCACATTGCACCAGTAACTTCTAATGCCGTTAACAAGCATGCTAGCTACTGTACCAATCTACATGTGTATCCTCGGCTTATTATTTTTTTTTATATATTATTGTGACGGAACAAGCTCGAGGCCCACCTGATATTAAGCGGACTCACCTCTGCCTATAACAGATGCATTTCATTCACGAATTGCACTGCGCCCGTCACCTTGAGACATAGTTGTTCAGTCTCATGTGCCTGTAATTTCACTGGCTCTCAAAGACTGCTGCCGGAACACACCGTTAGGTGCTTGGCGACAGATTTTCTACTTGAGGATGGTAGCTAGCCAGGCGGGCAATCGCAAAATGCCCTTCCACCATGCGGTGAAGCTCAAGCCGGCGGTGGGGATCGAACCAGGGTACTGCGGCGCGGCAGTCCATAGCTATAACCGCTCGGCCATCATTGCTTCATAAGGCTTATGTTGATAACGTGTGCCAATAGCAATCAGACAAAATTTTCGGTACTCGTTTGTTAAAAAAAACAGACTATAGGCTTCTTTCTGCTAGGATTCAAATACACAGCGCCATCTTTGCAATAGTAATCGTAGTAGTAAAAATAATTTTTAAATTCTAACGCCTTGTTTGATCTTCGTGAGAATTTTAAGATCCACAATTAAGTATATTTGTATGAATATGCTGTATATATATTTAGATAAAAGTTTTCAAAGAGTGCTGACATTTTTAAAGTTACTTTAGTTGGTTCAGCAAGGCTTTTAACTTTTTTACTGCTTAAACTTTTACAAATAATTATACATTTCAAATAGAATTCCATACACAAATCAAAAAAGAAAACAAAACAATATATAATACTTTTTTATTGCCTCGCTATAATCTCACTAGTTGGAACTTGTGTTCGAAGATGGTAAAAAATGGCTTAACCTAGAAAAAGAACTGGCTCTTTGTATCCCCAAAATGCCCTACCATCACGCAAGAAGTCGGAAGTTTCAGGAGTTTGAAACCTCCACTATAGCCTAACGACTATAGCTGTCCTAAGAAAACAACCTGGACCGACTGCTTAACGTGCCCTCCGAAGCACGTAGCTCGCGCTCAGAAGTAAATGCCATTAGCGGTCATCCATCCAAATAGTGTCCGCACATAGAGAACATTTCTTTACCCCAGTTCATCAGGGGCCAACTCCCATCTCTTAATTCAGTCTTATTTTAATCTTACATTAACAATTTTAATTTGCACTACCACATTCCACTATAGTAAACATACATTAGAACTTCAACGTGGGAGCGGGCTGCATGCATTGAATCAAGGCCTTTGTGCGATAGAGACAACGCTATATGAACATTATTGTTTCGTGACAGCCGTGGTACGAATCTTAGTATCAATATTTTAAGCTGGAAATAATGATGTTGGTTTTCTACACTGAGAAAAACGACTTAAAGTCTTAAATCGAATTTGACATTTTACCGTTGAATTGTAAATACGTAAGATGAAATTCACAACTCTTAAGATGATTTTCACCAATCAATAAAAATGTACCATGTTTTATAATAAACAAAACCGTCAAAAACACCTTCCGTAAAGTATTTTCAGAAATGAACTATTTAATACGATAATAATTGCAGTATTGACCATAAAATATACTTTACTTTTACGGCGGTGATTATCACTATAACGTACGACTTAATCAGCCTCATCGAAAGTCAATATTTAAGACAGACCACAAAATACACCTTAAATGAAGACGAAAAGAAACATTCGCCTTCACTGACCTCGTTTAACGCCTTCTAGCTGGAAGGCGTTTTTGTACGTATTTACGTTTGGTCGGTTTTTCGCCTTATACCATATAAATTGGCCGTCATTAGGGCGCTTTAATTTATATATAAGCTTTAAATAAAATTGTATAATAGTTTTTAAAAGGTGGGAGTTGGGGTGTACGTAATTATGTTGTGTTATGAAGCAGTGATGGCTCAGTGGCATTGGCTATGGACTGCCGTGCAGCAGGTCCATGGTTCGAATCCCGCCCAGAGCTTGAGCTTCACCGCATGGTGGAAGGGCATTTTGTGAATGCCCGCCTGGCTAGCGACCACCCTCAAGTAGAAAATCTGTCGCCAAGCACCTAACAGTGTGTTCCGGCAGCAGTCCTTGAGAGTCAGAAAAATTACAGGCTAATGAGACCTAACAACTGGACGTCTCAGTGTGACGGGCACAGTGCAATTCGTCACTGACGAAATGCGTCTGTTATAGGCAGAGGTTAGTCCACTTAACATCAGGTGGGCCTCGGGCTTGTTCCGTCACAATAACATAAAAAAAAAAAAAAAAAGGTAAGATCGAGCAGGCTTGCTTACCGGGGCGTCGCCTCAATCACAAATTCTGCCAAGTGGTGGTGGCGACGAGTAGATGCGTGTCGGCGGCGCGCGCGATCTTCTCCTGTATGCCGTGCGAGAGCCACACCATTCGCAGGTTCGAGTACTTCTCCGCGCACAGGTGCAGCGGGTTGCCGCGACGGAGGCCCTGACGCAGACAAGTACAAACATTACAAAATCACATATATACTATAGGAAAAATGTTAAGTCAAGTGAGGGATAAAAAAAATAAAACCTATCGTATATTTGTAATGTTGTAATGTAATCCGCATATCAGGTGTTATTGCAAACCTAACAATATTAAAAAGTTCTTAAATTACGGCACGGGGACATAAACAAACGGAATTTCACTTTACCTACACTAGAAAAGGTTCATACAAGAAAGAAATAATAGTAGATTGTTAAGCAAGGGACGGATGTATGAGAACTCTTCATCTGTCCATTGAGACTCCCTCCGGGAAAGCAATGTCTTTCATTAACCCCAAGGTAAACATTCTGGCGCTGTCCCGTGTCGTGCCGGGTTAGAATGTCCCCCCCCCCACCCCCGCTACATGTGGATGTCGTAAGAGGCGACTAAAGGAGAATACCGGAAGGTGGGCAGCAGCACCTTCTGAGGACCTGTATATAATACATATATGTATATTCAGAATGAATAGCAACTCTGCTTTTCATTCTGAATATGAGGAAAGTAAATAAAAATGATTCATAAATTAAATCATAATTTAGCGAAAAGTTAATTGTATGTATAAAGTCATGTTACAGCACTATTGATAATATTTTATGTAAAAAAAAATCACATCTCATACTTGGAAACTACGCTTGAAGTCACGTGATCAGAGATGAAAACAAAATCGTCGTCTCTCAGACACAATTTTCGCAGCTGTCAAAAATTCAAATATTTATACAGCCACCTCTAAATCAGGGCATTAAATTGTAATTATATTTAACGTGACTTTATTTACTTAAAATTTACTATTATTATTTAAGGGTGAACTGGTCGGCCCGTTCTCCATACAAACGTCGTAGGGTGATCACTCCCTTATTTGAGGATTTAGGTCCAAAACAAAGCATAATACCGATTGATCTCGTCATTATCTAGGCTTGTATGATGCCGAAATTTTAGTAAAATAATTAACCTGAGAATTATGAGCCTCGAAACATTTTCATATAAAGTTTTCGAGGCTCATAACTTACAACTTAATTATCTTTTTAAAATTTTGGCATTATACAAGCCTAGATAATGACGATATCAATCAATATTATGCTTAAGTCTGGACTTAAAATCTCAAATAAGGGAGTGATCACCCTACGACGTTTGTATGGAGAAGTGACCGGCCAGTTCAACCTTAATATATGAATATTGTTTGTGTAACTAATCAGGTTTTTATCTACTTTTCTCATATTCGAAATTAAAAGCAGTGTTTAGTTCGGGTGAAACTCTCACTCAGTTACGTGCTTCATCCCGCGCTCGCCGCTGTGCACAATCGTGACTCCCAGACGAAGAACTTCAAATAAGTTCGAAACTGGTCGGGGCAATATCCGGTAAATATTACGCGAGTCCTAGCCGGTTACTAAATAGTAATTATGGACAAAACTCGCGAAAGTTTTTTAGCTCAGAATTGAAATAGTTATGTAATAGGAGTGCGATCGATACATTATGTTCGCAGATAATTTTTTCTAACGTATGAGTTTAGTGTGGAGTAGTGTGGTGTGGTAATATGTCGTATAGTACAGTGTGGAGTAGCGTAGGGTGGTGTGGTGTCATGTAGTGTCATTTAGTGTGGTGTCGTGTAAGGTGATGCAGTGTTTTGTCGTGTAGGGTGGTGCAGTGAGGTGTGGTGCAGTGAGGTGTGGCGCAGTGAGGTGTGGTGCAGTGAGGTGTGGTGCAGTGAGGTGTGGTGCAGTGAGGTGTGGTGCAGTGAGGTGTGGTGCAGTGAGGTGTGGTGCAGTGAGGTGTGGCGCAGTGAGGTGTGGCGCAGTGAGGTGTGGTGTAGTGAGGTGTGGTGCAGTGAGGTGTGGCGCAGTGAGGTGTGGCGCAGTGAGGTGTGGTGCAGTGAGGTGTGGTGCAGTGAGGTGTGGTGCAGTGAGGTGTGGTGCAGTGAGGTGTGGTGCAGTGAGGTGTGGTGCAGTGAGGTGTGGTGCAGTGAGGTGTGGTGCAGTGAGGTGTGGTGCAGTGAGGTGTGGTGCAGTGAGGTGTGGTGCAGTGAGGTGTGGTGCAGTGAGGTGTGGTGCAGTGAGGTGTGGTGCAGTGAGGTGTGGTGCAGTGAGGTGTGGTGCAGTGAGGTGTGGTGTAGTGAGGTGTGGTGCAGTGAGGTGTGGCGCAGTGAGGTGTGGTGTAGTGAGGTGTGGTGCAGTGAGGTGTGGCGCAGTGAGGTGTGGCGCAGTGAGGTGTGGTGCAGTGAGGTGTGGTGCAGTGAGGTGTGGTGCAGTGAGGTGTGGTGCAGTGAGGTGTGGTGCAGTGAGGTGTGGTGCAGTGAGGTGTGGTGCAGTGAGGTGTGGTGCAGTGAGGTGTGGTGTAGTGAGGTGTGGTGCAGTGAGGTGTGGCGCAGTGAGGTGTGGTGCAGTGAGGTGTGGTGCAGTGAGGTGTGGCGCAGTGAGGTGTGGTGTAGTGAGGTGTGGTGCAGTGAGGTGTGGCGCAGTGAGGTGTGGCGCAGTGAGGTGTGGTGCAGTGAGGTGTGGTGCAGTGAGGTGTGGTGCAGTGAGGTGTGGTGCAGTGAGGTGTGGTGCAGTGAGGTGTGGTGCAGTGAGGTGTGGTGCAGTGAGGTGTGGTGCAGTGAGGTGTGGTGCAGTGAGGTGTGGTGCAGTGAGGTGTGGTGCAGTGAGGTGTGGTGCAGTGAGGTGTGGTGCAGTGAGGTGTGGTGCAGTGAGGTGTGGTGCAGTGAGGTGTGGTGCAGTGAGGTGTGGTGCAGTGAGGTGTGGTGCAGTGAGGTGTGGTGCAGTGAGGTGTGGCGCAGTGAGGTGTGGTGCAGTGAGGTGTGGTGCAGTGAGGTGTGGTGCAGTTAGGTGTGGTGTAGGTGTGGTGTAAGTGTGGTGTGGCATGGTGTAGGGTGGTGTAGTAGGCGGTACCTGGTCAGTCTCCCCGTAGGAGTCGAGATATGGCGCCGGCAGCTTGGCCCCGCGCGCCGGCGCCGCCAGCAGCAGCAGCTCGCAGTCCCGCACGCGCAGGAACACGCCGCTGCCCGCGCCGCACACCGCGCAGTGCGCCACGCCCGCGCCCACGTGCTCCGTGCCGCCGCTGCCGCCGCCACCGCCGCGACCCTAACGCGCAATATACAACATGTTACCGCACTCGACAAACTCAATGGACGAATATCGGTCATTCACCCCAATACTGTATTATATCTTCTGTACTTTCTTAATACGCACATAAATAACGTCACACCTTTCTTTCGGTGGTTTACGCCATGATATGTGTGTTGATTTTATGCGTACCATTAAATTATAGAATGCAATTAAGTTATTATAAATACATAATGGCAATACAATTGGGTGTCAAATCACTAATGCAATCTCTCACATACAACTTAACAATATTTCTTATTTTCAGTGCTACCATACAAAATGATTGCTTTATCAAATCCCTAATAGAGAAGCGAGAAAGTTCGGAAGTATGTGGAGAACCACGCCACTATCGCCATATAATGCGTTCGAGAATAGTGCTCTGTCTTCAATGTTTGCTCTACAAAGATCTTTTACTGCTATGTATGATTATTAAAATAGGAGTCTGTGAAGTTATAGTTATGAGTAGGTATTATTAAATAAGTCTTATAATATAGTTATTTGTATTGATATTTTTTTATGATATTAGGTGATGTCTCGTCACTTCATCATAAGAATGTATGCAAGTTCGCTGGAGTCATTTAAACTGCTACAGTATCCTTCACGTCTAAACGCTGAGAATAATTGATACTGCTGTGATACCCACCTAGAAGGAATCTTGCTGATTAGGCGTACCACCTGGTAAGTAGAAGATATAATAATATATTATGGATAGAATGCTATAACACCCTTTTTAGTGCGTTATTTTTTCATTTTTTCACCATACTTTCGGATAACGGTGCCAGGTTATCTTTGCTATGGATACGAGAAATAGCTTAGCGCAAGACGCTTTGTAACAACGAATTTTAGTTGAAACAAGGTCAGAGAAACAACCTTATATTTAGGATGAATTTGACTTCTATCGCTACATTATTTGACACTATTTAAAGCATAACTTTTTGGTACATATTTATTTCAAAACTCACTAACTTTGCGCTGAAATAAAACGTCAGGTTCTCAAAAATGTGCCCCTAATATATTTGTTTCGAATAAAACAATATTATTAAAACTTTATAGATATCACTATTTTGATATAAACCATAACGATTCGTGCACGAGTTCTTTGTGTTATTTTTTAGCACTATTTCCGGCATTTTGGCACTATTTCTGCTAATTAGGTACTATTTATATTGCCATTTATATTCACTATTAGGTACTATTTATTGGCATAATTGTAACCATCCACTGATGTGTTTGGTGAGGCTTCCAAGAATACAAAATTAAACATAATTAAAAATTGTACCAAGTAAGTAGTTACCTTGGGTATCTCCGCCTGGCAGCAGTAGCTCTGCGAGCACAGTATCTGCCCACACACGAGGCACATCGTCGGGTTTTTGCTATCCTCTCGTTCTGAATTCGGACACGAGAATTCTGATACCCTGTCGACAAAACAAACGATTTGAAGTTTTATTTAAAAGAGCATTGACGCATGCTAAGCGCAAACACATACATTATTTCGGATGGATAAAGATAAACTAAAAAAAGAGATTTCAGGGAACTAATTTATGAATTTTTCTTTATTTTATTTACCAAAATAATTAAAATATGTTAGCATACAGAATTCAAATTCAGTTTAAATATATTATGGTATCATGCGTGAAGTGAAATGATGCACTTACGTAGAACTTCTATTCTTATGTATAAAAAGAGAACGCTGACTATCTTACTCATCCCGTGGGGTACCGAGTTACAATAGAAGCCCTCCATATCCCTCTATAGGAGTCTTAAGGGGCGACGAAGGGTAAAATATCAGGAGGATGGCAGAAGCGCCTACTGAAGAATTGCCATATTATACTACGAACCCTTGCCCGAATGGTGCCGGGCTAGAATGTAACTCCTATCTTTACCCGTGGTTGTCGTAAGAGGCGACTAAGCGTAACACACCAGAAGGTGGGCAGCAGACCTTTCTGAGGAACTGATATCTCACACTGCAATCCCCGAGCCGACTGCTGGGCGTCTGATGGGGATTATGGCAAATTTTCTCTTAATTTTTCTGGTTTAAGATATTTATTTCTCATAAGAATAAATTAACTTACTACACAAACATTAAAGTACCTAGATTACAGGTACTTATTAACTAAGGTTCCATACATATTTGAAATTAAGAGCATTATAAGTATAAGTGTGTAGTTTATAACAACTTTCAATATGCAATCAAATATCTGTTCGGTCCGGTTCACTCTTAAGGAATGTGTGTCTATTTATGCAGAGATAACGCAACTGGAAGTGACATAAAAATTCTAAAGCGATACGACTCGGTAATTATGGTTTTCTTATTATGTTAGCACGATTTATTTTTAAAGGATTTTGGTTTGTATCTGTATTATATTAGTATATTTATATAGGGTATATTTTGAGATGTTTTTCTTTAAATATGTTTTTTTTTAAGTATATGAATATATTCGTACACAGAAATAAACTGTTAAACACTAAGCAGGGAAATACTTAATGTTTTTATGTTCTAGTCGTATCAGTTTATGAGTATTCATAAGTTTATACATGTGTGTTTTTTTATACAATTAAATACCGATTCTTTTACATTAATATCTATTTGATAAGTATTTACTTTTTCAAATTGAATACAGTATTTGCAATTGAATACCACATTGATAGCACTAGGTAATGAGAAACACGTCTGGAAGAATACACCAAAAAAAAATAATACAGTTTAGAACACGTACCTGTTCATTAACTCTGAGAAGTCCTCCGGCAGGGGTATGAGGCGCGGGGGTTCGGTAGGTTCCGTAACAGTATTGAGTGGGATGTCGCCCATGAACCAAGCGCCTGACATCGCTGCCCATTCCGACACCTACAACAAAATATAACTTACACAACTTACACTACACATCTATCTATCTATATATATTTATGAATCAAAGTCCTGGCTCACTGACTGACAGACAACGCACAGCCAAAACCGCAGGTCGCAGAGACTTGAAATTTGGAGGGAGTATTCGTCTTAATGCGTAGGGGTGTACTAAGAAAGGATTTTTTGAAATTCAACTCCTAACGGGTTAAAAATGGATGAAAACGTTTGTATGAAAGTCCTGTGTTTTATAACTTACAGTCCTGAAAATTTATATTCGGATAAATCATTAAAAAAAATACATGTTCAACATATTTTTGACAGGGAAGACTTAAGTGTGTGAAATTGCGAATGAAACTTTTATGGAAAGGTTTTTGCAGTTATAGGGATGAAAATTGGTATCTGGATAAAGTTTTTAAAACAAAACCATGCCATAATAATATTTTTTGTTAGGTTTGATTAGAAGGAGTGAAAATGGGGAGGAAAGTTTATCACCTGAACCTTAACCGCTGCGCTTAAGGCGCTCGGCCTGTTCGTCTATCTGTAATATTGGTGTATTGAATAGGCTGACACTTGAAATTAACACAATTCATATTTAATAAAAAAAGTCCTAACAAACATTAAGAGTATTTTTTTTTCGTTTATCTGTATTTTACGGAATAAGCACGAGAACTACCTGATGTTAAAAGTCTCTTGTGCCTGTAATTTATTATTTAATATTTTTTATTACTTAGCTTGATGTAAATATTCTCAAAACTCTATTCAATGGGAGCGTGGCGCGGTCCAGTTTTGCCGCGGCGGGCGCTCTTGCCTCAGAGAGACTCAAAACTTAAAACAGTAAGTTTTTCTAGTACTGCCTGGCACTTTTAAGTTCCGTGGCTCATAATATAAGATTATGCCTATTGTCCAGAAAATTTATATAAAATATAAAATAATAACTTACAGGCACAATTGACTTTTAACATCAGGGGTCCTCGCGTTTATTCAGTCAAATATAAATAAACAAATACAAAAAAATAAACTCAATATGTTTGTTAGAACTAGCAGAAGTCAACCCCAAGAGGTTTGTGAGGGACATAATTATGTAGTATGAAAGTTGCATGTAAGCGATTTTGTGATGAGAAGAGAAACGAATGATAGGAAGTCGGCACGAATTGAACTGCTCCCGTCACCTTGAGACATAGTGAATAAGTCTCATGTGCCTGTAATTTCACTAGCTCTCAAGGACTGCTGCCGAAACACACCGTTAGGTGCTTAGGTGGCGACAGATTTTCTCTTTTTTTTTTCTAGGACAGGTTTTTGAGTGTGGTCGCTAGCCAGGCGGGCATTCGCAAGATGTCCTTCCACCGTGCGGTGAAGCTAAAGCCCGCGGCGGGATTCGAACCATGGACCTGCTGCGCGGCAGTCCATAGCCAAAGCCACTGAGCCATCGCTGCTTCAAAAATTCATCTGTTCTTTTCTTTCTTAGCACAATTTTAACCACCCGCGTCAATGTGCAGAAAAACGTAATATGTATAATCAAATATATGTATATGTATTCGAATTCTTATTATACATTAGAAATGTGTATCATTATTAATTAAATAGTTTTATTTCAATACGATTAGACAATACTTTCTCTTGTTTTGCATAAAACTTTCAAATGTCTCTATATTGCTAATAATACGTATATTTTATTCCTAGTTTTAAGGTAATACTAAAACAAGGAATAGTTTTTTTTTATTTATATTTTTTTAGGGTACCTAACCTGATGGTGATGATATGGTTGTAGATATTGTTCAGCCGAGATATTGCCGAGAATTAATCGCAAGGACAGCAGCCGGAACACACCGTTAGTGATTAGTGACAGATTTTCTTCTTTAGAGTGGCAGCAGGCCATTCGCAAATGCCTTACGACAATGCTACAACGACTGCCATACGACAACAACCGGGACCGACGGCTTAGCGTGCCTTCTAAAGCAAGGAAGCGCATACCACTAGCGGTCACCCATCCCACTCATGACCGCAGCGGACGTTGCTTAATTATATTTTTTTTATGCCTGATAGATTAGCCTTTGACCACTATCTCACCTGATGGTAAGTGATGATGTGGTCGAAGGTGTTGTGCAGGCTAACCTAGAATTACTGGCTCTCAAGGACAGCTGCCGGAACACACCGTTAGGTGCTTGGCGACAGATTTTCTACTTGAGGGTGGTAGCGCGAATTCGCAAAATGCCCTACCACCATGCGAATTATCAATCGCTAAGAGATGAATAATCGACTAAGCAAGCGACGCTCAGAGCGCTTGAACTATCCTACGCTTGTATATTTATTCAGTAAGTGACTTCGCTTTTATATGCACATGGATAATACCTTTTCTCTTGCAGTAGGCGTGTCCATCAAGTCCGTAAAGGTGGTGGGCAGTCCCAGGTACCCGCACATAGTGTCCCAGGTGTCTCCGGCGAAGACCGTGAGTGCTTCCGGCGGGTTGATGTCGCTCAGGAAGTGGTAGAACAGACAACAGCTGCGGAGGAAAGTGCGGCAACGACGCTTCATCTTCTCCCATACTTCGTACGCGTTTAGCCCTGTAGTATAGATAACAAGTGGCATCACATCAGCACCCAGAACTTACACTGTTAAACAAAGTCAAAATCATTTATACACTCTAATGAAGGTCAATTACAAATTTTAGTATTGAAATATTCTACAATATACTGCCAAATTCAGCAAAAAAATGTATAGAGCCACTGCGAGAAGAACAGGCAAGAAACTCGGAGCCATTCTTTTAAACGTCTTTTAACATGTAACATAATTGCTATTTAAATTACAATATATTTTTTAATTATGTAGGTGACAGGCGATAGCTTGGCAGAGGCGGAATTGTCCAGGCATTTTTGTCGTTTAAGTAATCACAAACTGTGTAGTAGGATTTCTTAATCGATATGTTTTTCACATGCAACTTGAATTTCCCTTCTGTAAGCGTTGTATTATGTTTGGAAACTTTATTATAAAACCGTACACAATTACCTAAGGACTTTTTATTTGTCTTTGCTAATCTTAAACCTAGCACGGTTTTTTATCTCTATTCCTAGTGTTGTAACCGTGATTGTCACTGTTTAATTTAAATTTACTAAATTTTTTGACACTGCAACTGTATCAACTTAAATGGTGGAAATAGACTTAATGGTCTCATCATATCATGATAAAAAAAAATCCCACATATCTATCAATCTATGCTTTCCTATCGGCAACAAATATTCAAAAGTAAATACATTCCCGTGGTGCCGGATTAGAATATCACCCCCCCATTTCAACCTATGGGTGTCGTAAGAACCTTCTGAAGAACTGATATCTTAAACTGCGATCCTCAAGACGCCTGCCAAACGTCGAGATTATAACAATCTCCTCTTAATGTGGGAGTAAATAAATAAATTCAATGGAATTAAAATCAATATAAATAAACACACCTGTGGTACAATATCCTCTTCTAACGGCCGACAGCATGGGCAGCAAATTAACCAAGTCCGCCTTACTCCTGTGATCATCTTCGTCCATAGACTCGTTGTTGCATTCGGAAACGACCATCGTTATCAAAAGCCTGGCGAGCAACGCTCGCAAGCACTGTACAGTGATCTGCTTAGCTAAGAAGGTAGGTCTCGCAGGCCCTGCCACTTTGCAGAACAAGCTAGGCGCGGTGAGCACTAGAGGCACCAGAGTGCCGAACGGTTCGTGAGTGAGAGGCGATGTTTTCTCTAGGACGTTAAGGGAGGTAAGGGCGTGGTGCGCGAGGTACTTGGGCTCGGACCAGACGGCGGGCATGGCGGCCGCGAGACGGACCAGCGCCTGCAGAGCGTCGCGGTGACGGGTCGGGATGTCACCGAGGAGAGGCCTATTTTCAGCTTCGAGCACTGCGTTAGAGCTTAGGATAGTGTATGCGGTCGCGCGGTACAACGCAGCGCTTGCGTGTAGATCGCCAAATACGGGTAGTACCTGAAAAACATTTTTTTTATATTAGCCTTTGACCACTATCTTACCTGATGTGGTCGAAGATGTTGTTCAGGCTAACCTAGAATTACAGGCTCTCAAGGACAGCTGCCGGTACACACCGTTAGGTGCTTGGCGACAGATTTTCTACGATTTCAAAGTGCCCTTCCATCATGCGGTGAAGGTCAAGCCCGCGGCGGGATTCGAACCATGCACCTGCTGCGCGGCAGTCAATAGCCAATGCTACTGAGCCATCACTGCTTCAGCTTATCAGGAATGAAAAAAAAAAAGTAATAAGTTTTTCAACACACTCCCTCGTAACGGGCCTTTACATGCACCGATTTTAGTTTCATAATATAGTCTATTACGCACTCGTGCTTTTTTTTTACGCTACCGCACTAATGTTTTAAATAGTAAAAAAAAAACGTTTCCACACTTCTCACCAAGGAGATTGTAGTTTGTTTCATTCGTTTTTCATATAAAAACAAACCAACGAATGTTTTACCTACTGAAGTAGAACTTTAGAAGATCTAATTATAAAACGCCTTAATCAGATTATTATTGCCATCAAAAATATCAAGAAAATATTTTCGTATTCGTTCCTCGCAAATGTTTTGAAAAACATTGTATGAAACTCGTGCGCGTTGTTTATTACAATCTCTACTCCATTATACGGGTTTAAAGTCTTCGATCTTCGATTTCAGGCCTAAAACCCGTGTCGAATGTAATAAACAACTTCGCGCACTTGTTGCATAATGTACTATTCCAATACATACCCCGGCGAAGTCTTCAATGAGAGACTTGGTGAGCGCGTTGTAAGCTGGCACTTCTCCTTCGAAGTGCAGCAAGAAGGGCCGCGGCAGGATAGTCTCCGCGTGAGTGGACACGTACACTTCCCGTTCGTTCGAAGCCTCCTCTTCCATATCTGATGACATTGCGCCCACGCTGCGGGCTCGAGCCTGAACACATTTCAATAAATCATTTATGGAGCACATAATTGACAAGTCTTCAAGCAAGTACTCAAATTCTAAAACCTTTGCGAGGTTTGGGGACGATCATGTTTTATATTTTTTTATAATTCTTAGAATGCTGCTCTATATAGAGCTGGTTTTAAACTACTTATTGAAATACCTCAAGTTACTCGGATACAGTAATACAGCCTTTGCTTCATAGAATAAAAATAATTGTGTCTTCTGTTTGTTAATGAAAATGAAAATCTAGTCTAATCAGTACCTAATATTTTTTTTAAAGAAAATTAAAAAAAAAACATCTCTTATTTCATAACAGTGCGGTGGTGCGATTTTTCAATCTCACTTAGTGAAGCTCATTATATTGTTATGTATATATATTATGTATATACAAAATACTTGTCAACACCCTTGCTCGTAAAGTGAGCTTTATTATATCGTTCTTAGGGCCATAAACCGAACTATAACACCCTCGTGCATAATAATATTATACACTAGTGCGTAATAGATTATCCCTACAAAGTTAAGTACCTAATTGCAAATTATATACTAACTTAACTTTGAGTTGAAAAAGTGCGTATGAAACTCGTGAGCAACTTGCTCATTATACACTCGGCTGATTTACGCCCTCGCCTACGGCTCGGACTGCAACACACAGCCTCGTGTATAATGAGCAACTTATCTCACTTGTATCATAATCTACCATTATATTATTATAAAGTACATACACTAACAAATTGATAAATGCACTTTACTATTATAATTATGTGCAGCTATATTCAACATAGAGAATTTTGTTGTGTGTATATGTATAAATATAACTAGAAAAAAGTTGAGCTTTGTGAGGTCTCGCGTTTATTTTACAACATGATACTAGTGGTGTCATCTAGTATTAAGTACATTAACTACTAGTTTAGTTCTGTTACAGCTATATTAACTCTTTGATTTTCTAACAGATGGCGTTAGTAGTGCAATAACATTCTATCCAATTAATACAAAATTGTTAATGTTAATTTATTTAATGGTTATTTTTTTTTGTCAGATAACAACACATTTAGATATGAAGTTAAATTACTATGTTAAAGCACATATCTATATGCTTGATGGTTTTTCAGTAAAGTGTGCCGCAAAATTTTCAAGTTGTGGGATAGTGATAAGGCACTTCGCTCGCCCTAATAAATATAATTATGTAATTTATAATTGTTGCACTCAGACATAAGTTAACTCTTAACTAATGTTGAATTGTTCTTTTTTTTACTGTTTTTGTTCGTATTTAATACTAATTATTACAAATAGCAACAGTATTTTTGCAACAATATCAATAGTATAGGTAGAGTAAAGAATAAACGTATAGCAGGTAAAACAACAACTCAGTCGGAACTGCCTGACATGTGCTACCCAATTGTTCGGAAAACTGTACCGGGGGCACTTTCTTATTTCTAAATCTTTAGTCAATCTGTCTATAGTGTCTGTCACCTACATACGCAATATGGAGGCTTCCCGGTTTCTGATTGATCGATCAGCATTAGGGACTCTATCGTATCTTTTGAAGCAGTGATGGCTCAGTGGCATTGGCTATGGACTGCCGCGCAGCAGGTCCATGGTTCGAATCCCGCCCAGAGCTTGAGCTTCACCGCATGGTGGAAGGGCATTTTGTAAATGCCCGCCTGGCTAGCGACCACCCTCAAGTAGAAAATCTGTCGCCAAGCACCTAACGGTGTGTTCCGGCAGCCATTCCTTGAGAGCCAGAAAAGTTACAGGCTAATGAGACCTAACAACTGGACGTCTCAGTGTGACGGGCACAGTGCAATTCGTCGTTGACGAAATGCGTCTGTTATAGGCAGAGGTTAGTCCACTTAACATCAAGTGGGCCTCGGGCTTGTTCCGTCACTATAACATAAAAAAAAAAGAAAAAAAAAAGAGGATTAAAAGTACGCCATGATATGACGTATAATGGTAAAACTAGTAATGCATTGAAGTGAAGTAGCGAAGTTTTGAAGCGCTTGTAGCGAAGTTTACTTAGGTGTTCTAAACCGATCAGCTAAGTTAAGGTTGAACTGGCCGGTAACTTTTCCATACAAACGCCGTAGGATGATCACTCCCTTATTTGAGGTTTTAGGTCCACAACTAAGCATGATATCGATTTATCTCTTCATTATCTAGGCTTGTCTAGGCACCGATTTGTAAAAAAAATCTTCACATGATAGTTATAAGCCTCGAAACATCCCTGTAATATCACGAATTTTAGCGCATGTTTAGTCGTAAATAAACGACTTATAGAGCATGAAATCCCTAAAATTATTTACATAGAAGCATAGCTCAGTTCATGATCATTTTAGATAACATTTTGGAAAACAAATACATCCAGTAGTATAATCATAAACATCCTAGAGCCAAAGGTCGGCACACATAGTTTTGCGCGCTAGTTTTTCGTTCACAATATTGGGCATCTCATGTCAATACTTCCATTCCGCGGTGAGGGAAGCGGGCGGGCGGGTCTCATGCGCAGCACACTAATATATAATTAACAAAACGCACACTACCAAAAGTCACGTGCACCGCGCCGCGATCTTAGAACATAATATTATATTGTAGGTATGCCCTGTTGCTTTTTGGTGTGCACGTATGTATACACTACCAATATGTAGTGCTTATGCCTACTTACGTACTTATATATATATATATGTATATATATATATATATATATATATATATATATATATATTTACATATGTTGGGAGTTGGGGACTGGATTTTCTTTCGCATTTGATTAGTTTGTTCGTGATAGTAAGTGTCGGACGCCATAATCCATATAGATAGGTACTTGGGTAATATAAATACGTAACTATGTCTAGGTACTCACCTACTCTCACCTAAGTTAGTACCTAGTTGGTATTAGTCAATACGCAGGTCCTAATGGTGTGGTGGTGAGTACCTAATCATTTTAGCAACACTTAGACAATATAAAAAGCTGCATTTGGTTAGATATGGTATGGACGTAGGTAGTCCGCATTCTTTTTAGAATATAGTCTAAGCAGTAATATAACTTCGAGAAAGTACCTACCTAACACAAAGTAGTAAAGGGTTAGAATTAGAAGCTCAATGGAAGATACCTACCTATCTACGATATAATTATGCCTTAGATGGTAAACTTAGCGATGATTGTAGGCACTTACCTAATCAATAATAACCTATGATTAGCTATTGATGTTTATTGGAAATAATTTAAATCAGTTACGGGTAGGTAGAGATTTTTTCTTCCAAATGTGTTCTACCAGGATTGGTAGATCCATGATGCCATCGTACATTACCGCTTAGAGACAGATTTTGAAATCGGTACGACACACTCTCATCTCAAAGCTCGCTAGCCGGGCGAGCATTCGCAAAACAACCTTCCACCATGCGGTGAAGTTCATGCCCGCGACGGGATTCGACCCATAGACCTGTTGCGCGGCAGTCCATTGCTAAGAGCCATCACTGCTTCCCGTTAAGTGTTTAGTGACAGAATTTCTACTTGAGGGTGGTAGCTAGCCAAGCGAGCATTCGCAAAATGCCCTTCTACCAAGCGGTGAATTTCAAGCCCGCGGCGGGATTCGAACCATAGACCTGCTGCGTGGCAGTCCAAAGCTAATGCCACTGAGCCATCACTGCTTCCCGTTAGGTGCTTTCTGACAATTTTCTACTTGAGGGTGGTAGCTATCCAGGCGAGCATTCGCAAAATGCTCTTCACCAACGCGGGGAAGCTCAATATCGCGGCTGGATTCGAACCATGGACCTGCTGCGCGGCAGTCACTAGCTAATGCCACTGGCCCATCACTGCTTCCCGTTAGGCGCTTACTGACAGATTTTCTGCTTGAGGATGGTGGCTAGCCAGGTGAACATTCGCAAAATGCCCTATGCCCTTCCACCAAGCGGTGAAGCTCGAGCCCGCAGCGGGATTCGAACCATAAACATGCTGCGAGGCAGTCCATAGCTAATGCCACTGAGTTCACGTTAGTTGCATGGTGACAGATTTTCTACTTGGGTAGCTATCCCGGCGAGCATTCGCAAAATGCTCTTTTTTTATGCCTGATAGGTTAGCCTTTGACCACTATCTCACCTGATGGTAAGTGATGATGTGGTCGAAGATGTTGTTCAGGCTAACCTAGAAGTACTGGCTCTCAAGGACAGCTGCCGGAACACACCGTTAGGTGCTTGGCGACAGATTTTTTACTTGAGGGTAGTAGCTATCCAGGCGGGCATTCGTATAATGCTCTTCTACCACCCGGTGAAGATTAAGCCCGCGACGGGATTCGAACCATGGACCTGCTGCGCGGAAGTCCATAACCTATGCCGCTGAGCCGTCACTGCTTTACAAAATATGTTGTAGTAAAAGCAGTAACTTGCTAATTATGTAATAAATAATTATTGTTGGTAAATATTTACTAAGTACATCAATATGAAAAGAACAAACTAATACATTTAGTATGTACCTACAAATCATTGTACCTACTTACTAAATATTTACCTACTATAGGTGAAATAACATCAGTATGTTATTATAAAACGAACGAAAATTATAACAACAGGTACCTACTGTCCGAACCAAAATGTATTCCTCTGTGAATATATAATATTATTTTATAATAAATACCTACACACGTCGTGACGTAGCTTGAGACACTATCTCCGTCCGTCGTCAAACATCGTACTTCGTTCGGCATGGTTCGGCTTTCATTGATATATCGCAAACAAGTGTGCGTAATTAGCGTAGATGCAATACGGGTGTGTGATGCGCGATCACTATCTTCGTACTACTCATCACGGAGTCTTACCCTTTCCCACAAAGGTATAGGTGAAATAGCATGCTTTGTTGCCTCGCCCGCTGATAAGTTCGAGCCGTCGGCAAGTGCATCCTTAAGCAACGTCTGCCGCAGTCATGAGTTGGATGGGTGACCGCTAGTGACATTACTACTCAGCGCTTCCGTGCTTCGGAGGGCACGTTAAACCGTCGGCTCGGTTGTTGTCTTAGGATGGCAGTCGTTATAGCATGGTGGTAGGGCTTTTTGCGAATGCCCGCCTGGCTAGCTACCACCCTCAAGTAGAAAATCTGTCGCCAAGCACTTAACGATGTGTTCCGGCAGCTGTCCTTGAGAGCCAGTACATCTAGGTCAGCCTGAACAACATCTTCGACCACATCATCAGGTGAGATAGTGGTCAAAGGCTAAGCTAACAAGCATTAAAAAAAATGAAAGTGACGCTTTACCTGACAAAGCAAATCTTCGCAAGTCTCCGTGCAAACATGGACAGCTTCCTCGCTGACTTGATGTTTCAGCTCCAGTATTTTCTGCACCGACTCCAGGTACATGTCTTCAGACAATGGCGGCGGGGAGCCCCCCAGCAGCGGCGGCGCGGGCAGCAGCGGCAGCGCCGTGTTGCACAGCCGCTCGCACAGCGGGCACAGGTACTCGCGCTTCTCCACGTCGAACGCGGCCGGCTGACGCACTCGGTACGGCCTGGGGAGTTGGCTACACTTAATATAAGTACAGATTGTTGCTCGCATCAAAGGCGAGACACATTACAATTTGGAATTTAGATGTAATTAAAGTTTTTGTTCGAAACATACAAAACATTTTTTTAATGTTATTGTGACGGAACAAACACGAAACCCACCTGATTTTAAGCGGACTAACCTCTGCCTATAACAGATGCATTTTCGTCCCAAGCCACGAATTGCACTGCGCCTGTCACCTTGAGACATAGTTGTTAAGTTTCATGTGCCTGTAATTTCACTGGCTCTCAAGGACTGCAGCATGGTGCTAGGGCTTTTTGCGTATGCCCGCCTGCATAGCTACACCTTCAAGTAGAGAATCTGTCGCCAAGCACTTAACGGTGTTTTCCGGCAGCTGTCCTTGAGAGCCAGTAATTGTAGGTTAGCCTGAACAACATTTTCGACCACATAATCACTTACAATCAGGTGAGATAGTGGCCAAAGGCTAACCTATCAGGCATTAAAAAAACCAACTACAGCTCCACATTTCACGTGGCAACTTCCTGATATTCTCCTGTCAGCTTATCCATTCTAAGCTGAGAGCAACTGAATGGTAACTAATGCAACTCACCGCTTGCTCTCCTTATCCAGCACATTTTCATAGTACTTCTTCCAGCAGTTAGCGTGCAGCACGTGCCCACAGCTGGACACGTGTGACTGTGCGCCCACGCCGGCCGGGAGGTAAGCTTCGTGCCATCCCTCCGGTATCAGCCCATTTACGCCATCCCTAGCTCTGTTCAAAACTGACGACAGTTGGGCGAAAGCTACTAGGACGGGGGGATCGGTTTTTATATCTACGCGTGCCTGGAATTAATAAATGTTAAACATATATTAATATAATATAGTGAAGGTATTGATAGACAATATAGAAGGAGCACAATAACATTATTTTGTTGTCATATTAAATTAAGTTTGAAGCAGTGATGGCTCAGTGGCATTGGCTATAGACTGCCATGCAGCAGGTCCATGGGTCGAATCCCGACGCAGGCTTGTGCTTCACCGCATGGTGGAAGGTCATTTTGGGAATGCCCGCCTAGCTAGCGACCACCGTCAAGTAGAAAATCTGTCGCCAAGCACCTAACAGTGTGTTCCGGCAGCAGTCTTTGAGAGCCAGTAAAATTACAGGCACATGAGACCTAACAACTGTATTCAAACTGTCTCAGAATTCGTAATATGGAAACGCATCTGTTATAGGCAGAGGTTAATCCACTTAACTTCAGGTGGGCCAAGGCCTTGTTCCGTCACAATAACATAAAAAAAAAGTATAAGGGATATTTTTCTTAAAATTGTTGTAATTTTTGAGCAGTTGAAAGATTTAGGCACTGAGACATAGAGTCCTTAACGACATTGACATTTAATTTTTATCTATTGTAATTAATAATATTAATCTATGACACTTTAACAGGTTCACTGACAGTTTTTAAATGTTTAATTTTAATTGGTAAAGACATTATTTTTTTATTTTATTTATGACGCATTGAAGAGTGAACATAGTAACATTGCGAACTTATTTGGTATAATATAGTATATATGTTATCGATAAAATATTTTAATTAGTCAGTACTATATTATTTTTAGGCTCATGGATTCTTGCATGCCAAATGGCCAAATAGATAGATAGATAATACTTTATTGTTACACCACATAAGACAATAAATAAGAGGTAAAAATTATAATTTTCAATGAAAGTGTTACAAAGGGCGGCCTTATTACTAAAAGTAATCTCTTCCAGGCAACCTTTGGATGGAGAGGATTTGTAAAACCGATAGTGACGGGGTGCAGTTAAGCGATATAATTGATTTATCAAACAAATACTAAATCATACTCAATTTCAAATATAATTCATACATACCATAATACAATATACATATTCCCATACAAATACACTTACATATATACAATATTTAAATATATATAGTATATACATATGATAAATAAATACTTACAACACAGTAATAAGCAATACCACAGTTTATAATGAAGAGCGTTATATGGACAGATAGAACTTTTTTATCTGGTCCTTAAAAACATTTAGAGAAGATGCACGTCTTATTAATATATAATAAAATATGGCAGAGCTATTATATATATATACTTAACAGCTTTAATAAGTTGGCATCGTCAGGCCCACTACGTCCTAGTTATGAATGATATTCTATTGTTATCATTGTCGCCGATGCCAATGGGTTAATACCTATAATGGCAATAAACGATTTTATTTTACTGTGGCTCTTACGGATAATCACAGAGTCGGTCAATGAGCTATGGGTAAAGCTATACTCGGAGCTTATTTGCGCGATTAAATCCGGAACCTGGATATTCGCCAAAGAACCAAAGTCAGCGACATAGCTCTCAGAATTTGCAATGTCCCGCCCATTGCTACTCCAACTACAAGTAGAAAATCTGTCGCCAAGCACCTAACAGTGTGTTCCGGCAGCAGTTCTTGAGAGCCAGAAAAATTACAGGCTAATGAGACCTAACATCTGGACGTCTCAGTGTGACGGGCACAGTGCAATTCGATGCTGACGAAATGCGTCTGTTATAGGCAGAGGTTAGTCCACTTAACATCAGGTGGGCCTCGGGCTTGTTCCGTCACAATAACATAAAAAAAAAACTTTTAAAATATTTGTTATTATTAAATATGGATTTCCGCAAAATAACGCCTGAATCTATTCATTAGTAAAGTTTTCATGTATCTGTTTGGCACGGAGACAATACAGATCCAATTACAATTCTACGTATGTAGTTATTATCCACTTCAAAGGGTACGTTCCGGTTTTAGTATATTAGGAAACACTGCAAACACTGCTCGACAAACTGATAAGCGCTGGGGAAGAAGTGTTTACCACATTTTACTGGAAGACGTAGAGTTAGTAGGCCCCCCACAAATAGCCGTTCATTGTGGCTTGCTGTGGGGGAGGCATTCGTCCAACGGACGTCTTTAAGCTGATGTTAATTATGATAAAAGATTGAGAGAAGCGCATCAAAGTTAATATATTGTTCTAAGTGCTTACTTAAGTTATGCCAATAATAGTAGGTAAGTAACTAAGCTACTTAATATGCATACATACATATACAGCTGAAAACTGTGATTCTGCTACGTTTTTTTAAGAAATTAGTTACTTCTTGTCGACTATTAAATATTTGTTATAATTAGGTAGGTAGTTTTATTTCATGTTAATCTATAGAACAAAGAGATTGCAGATGGACATACATATTTATTGTTATTATGTATTTTATAGTGTTATACAAATGAATTACGGGTTTATAAATGTTTAATTATTGCAGTAACAAATTTACTTACCGGCTGCTAATGAAAGGTAGATAGGTAGATGCGTTTGTTTTGGCTCGATTGCGTTTGTAGCAGTTTCAGAAGTGGCATTTGTGTATTAGAGTTCGGATAGAAGCTTTTGCTATTTTTGACCACCAATTACTACATGCTATCCGAACGGCTTAAAACATACTTTGACAACCGACAATATTTTAACAATTTTGCACAGTACGAGACATGGAATCAATCTCTAAAATTAACAAAACAAATAGGTACCTATATAAAAAACTTGTGAAACTCTTCAATCGCGCCAAATACAACTGTCAAACCAGCAGTTGTCAAAAAACGATCACAACGTTCCCACGGTAAGACATGGGTCAAAAATATCACTTTTCTTTGTCATTTGTAGCGTTTTCAAAGCTATCCGAACGGTGAGCGAAAACGATATTTTTGCTCACGAAGTCCCAAATCGAACGGCCCGTGTGATAATTTTTAGCGTTTGTGAGTTTTATTTTTGGCACCGATAGGCTATCCGAACGCACTATAAGTATACTGTGCATTATCTTAGGACTTAAGTATTTAAGTAATTATTTATATCCTGTTTGTTTTTATGGGAAAAATAAACAATTTGTATTTATTTGTATTTGTAAAGTACAATAGGCACAATACAGTACCTCTTCCTGACACATGATGCAGACCCTTGAAGGCTCCGGCACCCCCCCGCCCCACACGCCGAGCGCCGCGCCGCAGTACAACGGCCGCAGTTCTTGTTCTTCTGCAGTCACCTGTAACAGAACAATTACTAAGAATTCCTTCTATTCACCGTGCACCTGCCGCGTTCTTCGCGTTGTAGTGAAAAACGCTAGAGGGAGCTGGGACTGGCTAATTAGAAGTAGGGTTAAGAAGGTCTTAGAGGTTAACCTCTCCCCCAGCAATTTAAATTTAATAGGATTTTCAAGCAGTGATGGCTCAGTGGAATTTGATATGGACGCCGCAGGTCCATGCTTGGGCTTGAGCTTCACCGCGTGGTGGAAGGGCATTTTGCGAATGCCTACTAGCGGGCTAGCGACTACCCTCAAGTAGAAAATCGGTCGCCAAGCACCTAACGGTGTGCTCCAGCAGCAGTCCTTGAGAGCCAGTGAAATTACAGGCACATATGAGACTTAACAACTATGTCTCAAGGTGACGGCCGCAGTGCAATTCGTGAATTGTGACGAAATGCATCTGTTATAGGCAGAGGTTAGTTCGCTTAACATCAGGTGGGCCTCGTGCTTGATCCGTCATACATAAAAAAAAGATCCGACTAAATCCGCTTTTATAAGTTTTTTAAGGTCAAAATTAAGTTTTACTAGCTAAGATTGGTAGCTTAGAGTTTTGACTGGTATACCTCTCGCTCCTATTTCTACAGCATTATGAAACTCCATAACCTTGTTAATTTTGCTTGTTTTTATTGTTTTTCATTACGTATGTTTGTCTCCCACGGTACAGTAAGTCTACATATATTAGGGGTTAAAGTATGAAATTGCCGATTTGTACTGAAACATTGTAATGTTATTTTTTTTAATTTAACATATGTTGTTATTCAAAATAATTATCATTATTATCTATACATTGCTGCCATCTAATAGGAAGGGCATTTATGGCTTTGCGATAGAACTCTGGTGATCTATATTAGACAAACTGTGTGAAAGCATTTTGTACTCCTGGGAAGGAAACTTTTTATGACGTAGAAAATTGTCCATATCACGAAATAAATTGTAGTCCGTTGTAGCAAGGTCTGGCGAATACGGAGGGTGACAAATGCTTTCTAATTGCAGTTTCTGTAGAGTTAAAATGGTTTCTCGTTCTGTATGAGGTCTCACGTTATCATGGAGCAATAATGGTGACGATGGTTTCATGAGTCAGGGCTGTTTCACTGCTAGTTTTGCTGTCATTGTTCGGAGTTCGGCACAGTAGACATCTGCCGTTATTGCTTGGCCAAATCGGAGAAAGCTGTAGTGAATGACACCATGCTGAGACCACCAAACAGTTACCATTAACTTTTTCTTAGTGAGCTTTGTTTTAGGACACTGTTGCGGCGTTTGACCTGGGATCAGCCATTGCATTTTTCGCTTATGGCTTTCGTAACGAATCCACATTTCATCTCATGTCACAATTCGATAAAATATTCCTTCATTTCTGTATCGATTCAACAAGGCAACACAAGATTCAACACGCGTTTCTTTCTGCAGATCAGGCAAATCATTAGGCACCCATTTTTCATTATTTTTTAATAAGTTCCCATTTTTTTCCACACAACCCTATACCATAACCATAGTAAATCAACTTACGTCAGTGTTGGTCTCCTCAAAGAGCGTAGCGTTGTTGGATATGAACTTGTTCATCTGGTTCTTCATCTGCGCCATGAGCTTAGCCCGCCGCGCGGCCGCCAGCTGCGCTCGCCTGTTCTTCTCCGCCTCAGCAGTCTCGTTGACCGGCTTCTCGTCAGCGTCCGTCTCCATACTGTTGGCGTCTCCACCGCCATCCTCCGTGTGCCCCAGTAGAGATCTATAACAATATGTCACGCTAAATGCTAAACGATTACAAAATAAACCTCGAACAATTAATGACTAATGACTTTCTCAGCGGAAGAACCCATGATTATATAATATAAAGCAGCCTGTTATATATAAAATATCTATCTATCTAATATAGACAGATATATTATATATAACAGGCTGCCATAAAATGTTATTTTCATTTATTAGCAGCGAATTTAATAAAAAATGTCGTACGGTAAAAAATAAACCCCGTTTGTCGTCTTAGGATGGCAGTCGTTATAGCATTTTGATACGGCATTTTGCGAAGCCTGGCTAGCTACCACCCTCAAGTAGAAAATCTGTCGCCAAGCACCTAACTGTGTGTTCCGGCAGCTGTCCTTGAGAGTCAGTAATTCTAGGATAAGCCTGTTAACACCTTCGACCACATCATCACTTATCATCAGGTGAGATTGTGGTCAACGGCTTACCTATCAGCAAAAAAAAGGAAAAAACAAGTAATTGCGCAACTAAAGGTATACGGAAAAGCAGAGACGTTATGAATAAACTATATTTTTAAAAAACTTAAAATTTTTATTTGCAAGCGAAAATGTATCCAAAAAATTTAAAGGCTTGTGCTAAATCTTATAGAAACCATTTGATATATAACAACCTTCGACATTATTACGACTTTCAAAACTTTAAACATAAAGAGTACCAAAGACTTGTCAGGATATCTGGAAAATTTGCTGTATAATATAGCTACTATTGCACCATATTGAGTTTCAATCTTCGTGTTGATAAATGAACCATTCCAGATTTTATGAAACAGTAAAATTACTAAAATTTTCAAGTCAGGGACTACAACTGACAATTATAGACCGGTATCGATCCGTCCAGCTGTGTCATAAGACGATAATTTTATCAAAAACTTTTGTTTCAAAGTCGAACCCACATTAAGTATGGTGTACGAAAAACAGTACAGTTCAGGATATGTCAATAAATAGTTTATTCATTTATCTGATGGTATGTTATTTGTTGATGAAGGACTGGATACATTGCATGGAGGTTAAGATGCGTCTTAAAAACTTGAATTTTCATCCACAGCCAGAAAAATAATATGGATGACACATCTTTTGATTGAATTTGGTAAATATGCAAAAATATGGATGCCGTCATATAGTTATTCGGGTCTATTATCTTTTATCGTAACTATCACGGGGAGTGTTCAGAGAAACTTTTTGGTTTAATACCAGCACTGAATTTTGCCATCAGACGTCACAACATAGCATGATGTTCCATAAATTTCATGTCGACGTCGGATAGTCCACATCCGTGCGATTCTCGCGGTAATATCTGCCTCGCACTACCACTACCGGTTCAAAAGTACTATTTCTGACCCGATACGATTAGGAGCTTTCAAGAATGAGACCTTTGGTGTTGCGGATGTACATGGGCAGTTATCACCAGAGGCTTATAAGCTTCTTCTTCCAGTCCTGAATTGGAGTAAGCACTAAAAGTATTTTTCATTTAATCTGTTCTATTTCTCATCACCTCATTACACACACCTTTGTCGTACAAAAACAAGTTAAAGAAAAAATACGTACTTCATCTTAGCAAGCACCCATTTGGCGAGGGCGCGATGCGCT
The DNA here is from genome assembly GCA_963890685.1 of Plagodis pulveraria. Classification (NCBI taxonomy): domain Eukaryota; kingdom Metazoa; phylum Arthropoda; class Insecta; order Lepidoptera; family Geometridae; genus Plagodis; species Plagodis pulveraria. Next base: position 21,246,703 of record OY982969.1, read on the forward strand.
TCGACTCTCGGACTGGTGACCAGCTTCTGCAGCAGCGCGTAGATACCAGCTCTTTCAGCGCTTTCAGCGAACGCCAAGAACTCGTAGTGCCCGCTCTCTTCGTCTCGGAGCGCGTATCCGATTAAATGAAGAGCCTGTAGATGCATTTAATTTTAACAAATTAGAGGTGAAAAGAAATATGAAAATTATCCAAATATGAACACAGTTCACGTAGGTATCGAGTTTAAAACATATGGGATGAATTGACTACATACTTTTCCTTTTTTTGAAGTGACTCTAAACGTTATCGTACACAGCATAACCATAACCACTAGACTAAGGGCCTGTTTCAGAATGTTCGAGTAAGTTCCGGTTATACCATATACTAAGAACATAAAATAACTGAATGACAAAAATGACAGTTAACATGCAGCGCGTTTCAAGCTTTAACAGATGCATAGGTTAAATCGATGACTGTGAAACGCAAAGATAGTGTTTTATTTATTAAATATGTTCTGGGTAGTATAACCGGAACTTACTCGAACATTCTGAAACAGGCCCTAAATTGAATTTATTTTACTCCGATGAAATAGGTTGAAGTAAAATATTAACTTTCTCTTCACTACACAGTTTATGGTCATTTTATAGCATGATAGTAGAGCATTTTGTGAATGCTGTCTGGCTAGATACCATCCTCAAGTAGAAAATCTATCGTCAAGCACCTAACGATGTGTTCCAGCGGCAGTCTTCGACAGCCAGTAATTTTAGGTTACCCTGATCAAGGTCTTCCACCACATTATTACTTACCATCAAATTATATATAGTAAGTATATTTAGATACAGTGGTCAAAGGCTAGCCTATCAACTATAAATAAATAATATTTTACAGTACAAAATTATCGATTTAGGATTGTGGTTTTCATTCGAATTAATATATTTTAATATCTTTGAAACTATACACATTTCTCTGGACTTATACATTCATCATGAACTAGAAATATGCCGTTTTTAAAAGAATGAATGCCTCTCTTATAAACATATAGATTAAAATATGTAGAGAAGCTCAACTATAACAACAAATAATTGTGCTTCAGAGCCAACTCCCATAGATATCTAACTTGCCCCACCTTCGACCACATCATCACTTATCATCAGATAAGATTGTGATCAAAGGTGAAACCCCTATGATCTATATATAAAAAACAGTGATTCGGTAACGGCAACGACATCATTGACAGATCTGGAACCATAATGTACTTCTATATACTATTACATCAGATTGTTTCGTATATTGAGAGGAGGGGACGATTAGCAGGATTTTGTAAGTACTGGAGTCTCCATTACCTTATGGAACTGCGTTTCCGAGAAGGACCTGGCCTTCAGGTCAGCGGCTCGTTCCAGGACACATTTGAGCACGTGTAGCGCCGCGTCACATTGCGCCAGGTTTGCCAGAATACTGAACGGAGGGGACAGTTTCGGCAACATAGGCGGGGGACAGCATTCTGATAGACCTGGAAACGAAAAGATAAGTATAGTTTATATACATTCATCGCATATCCCACTTACCTTTCCGCCTAATACAATGTCGCCATGACTACTTCGCTTGACTACTTCGCTCGAAATCGCGTGGAACATAATTAGGTCTTCCGACAATGTCCAAATTGGACTCAGAAAGTCGTCAGTCGTCTAGATAGGTTTACCGATGCACCATGCGTTTTAAGTAAGTGAAATATTGTCTTTCTCGATCGTGCGCTCGTAGAGTCAATACCTCCTGAGGATGCTTCGTGTAGAAGCGACACGCGTCGAAAATTCTTCCGGTTTGGCTTCGTGGCGTTTGTGACGTCACGTCGGCTTAACAGGAAAATTAGGCGGAATTGTCACTAGACATAGTTTTGTATTTTTTAAGTGTTTTATTAAAATATTAATTTGATGTTTTCATAAAATATTTGTTATTATTAAGTGAAATATTATAAAATATTGATTGGCAAAGAAAAGCAGCTACTATAACGAAAGTATATAAGCAACCTAAGGGTCATTGCATGGCTAAAAGTAGTCAAAATGCTCCAGCCCACTACCAGTGGGCAGCGTGGCCAGTATACTGGCATCATTGCATCGGATTGTAATACTTATTCGTTACACCAAATTTGAACTATAGCCTAAATAGAATAAGAGTTTTTTTTGTACTTAACATAATTTTAGTTTGTGGTGTATAGTAGAATTACGACCAGTCAGTGTGAAATATCTCCATTTACCTGCAATTCGTCTTCTATTCCTCTGCTCCTCTTCACTCCTAGACAGTTCTTCCCTGGTATAGTGGTAGAAGAAGGTGTCGTATTCATCATATAAGTGCGGCTTCAGTTTATAAACGCCGCGCACGTTACTGCCGGAAGGTTTGAAGAAGTCTGCCACTTCGTGAATGACGGCTTCCAGACCTGTCTCGTGGAGTTGGTCTTCAGGAAGAGATCTGGAATGATAACAATAGTATTTAATGCAAAGAAATCTCTTCTAGGAAAGTTACTTATTGGTCCCTTATAAAGTATATTTTCTTCTGATGAATGCTTATAGTAAAATTCTTTAAAGATTAAACAAGATATTCTTTCTTCTGGAGTCATAACATGGTAATTTTCATCTTTAATTGCCAGTTGAATACCTGTGAAAATACTAAATGGTTGTTCTGGGTGGTGTGTTATTAATTTTTTTTTAATATACCAGCGTTCATTCTTAGTTGGAAAAAACCATTTTAAAAAATTAGTAAGGTGTTACAATAATGCATATCGATATAATTCTACGATACGTGCGATATTTTTTTTAAACGCTCGTACCGAAGTTTGCTTAGCTGTTCTTAAACGATCAGCAACGTTCGCCGCGGTGATGAGTTGGATGGGTGACCGCTAGTGACATTACTACTGAGCGTGCTCGTGCTTCGGAGGGAACGTTAAGCCGTCGATCCCGGTTGTCGTCTTAGGATGGCAGTCGTTATAGCATGTTGGTAGGGTATTTTGCGAATGCCCGCCTGGCTAGCCACCAGCCTCCAGTATAAAATCTGTCGCCAAGCACCTTACGGTGTGTTCCGGCAGCTGTCCTAAAGAACCAGTAATTCTAGGCTAGCCTGAACAACATCTTAGACCACATCATCACTTACCATCAGGTGAGATAGTGGTCAAAGGCTACACGATCAGGCATTACAAAAAAAGATATTATATACTTCTCTATTATCCAACTAAATAGATTAAAATGATTACATTAATCTAATAACTACAGCAGATTGCAGTATGCAGAAAGTATGAGCAAGAGACACGTTATGAAGGGTATACCTGTTCAGTTCAGAGTGCGGCATGGGTTTGACGCACAGCATTTGAATGATTTCCTTCTTGGTCTTTTCTTCGTTCGTCACTTCACCAACGCCAGGCACATAACGGGATCCGATTACTGCAATCAAACATCACTCTTCTTCAGGAGACATCTTTTACTTTGTTTGAAACGTGAAAATAATATTAAATATGTGTCCTTCAAAAAAACACAGGCATACCGTAGAATTATTTGCGAGAAAAACGTCTGGATACTATCATCGCCTTTGACAAGAGTTAATCACCGGAACAGATTATTATCAAAACCTTTACACATATAATTTTGTACAGCTAGCAGCTAGCATATGACCACAATCTTACCCGATGGTAAATGACTCCTGAGGATGCTTCGTGCTGAATTTGATCGAAGGATAAGAGGATTAACCTAGAATTACTGGCCCGCAAGGACAGCTGCCTAAACACACCGTTAGGTGCTTGGCTTTCTACTTGAGGGTGAAAGCTAGCCAGGCAGGCAGTCACAAAATGCCCTACCACTCAGCCCTCGATGGGATTAGAACCATGGATCTTCTACGCGGCAATCCATACCCATTACCACTGAGCAATGACAAATACAAGGTCCTTCTTAGGTAATTGTGTGCGGTTTTATAATAAAGTTCCCAAAACATATTACAATGTCACAGAAGGAAAATTGAAGTTGCATGTGAAAGACATTTTGACTAAGAAATCCTACTACACAGTTTGTGATTACTTAAACGATAAAAATGTTTGGACAATTCCGCCTTTGCCAAGCTATCAACCGACATCTACGTAATTTAAACAAATATTGTAATTATTTTATTATATACTTTTCTTTTATTATTACACATTGTTAAAAGACCTTTATAAGAATGGTCCACAGTTTCTTGCCAGTTCTTCTCGCAGTGGCTCTATAAATTTTTTTGCTGAACGTGGCAGTATAATTATTTAATCATAAACTACAATAAACTAATCAACGTCCGTAGATGCCTAAATTGAATAAATGATTTTGACTTTGACTAATTAGTGTTAAGAGGCATCTCTGAGTGCGGCAAGCGGCTGTAAGTAAAACTTACTGTGTATAAGCAGTCCCAGGAACTCTTCGAGCATGGCGATGGTATGCCGGAGTGTGTCTTCCTCTATACTGCGGTTTTCGAAGTCGGGGTGCGCCCAGTCGAGCAGTTTGTACTTGTTCAGTACGTGGATGATGAACTCATTGTTTTCGATCAGAGATGCGCCGATCTGTGGGAATACAAATTATAGATAGATAGATAGATAGAAAACACTTTATTTGCACAAGAACTTAAAATTAACATTACAATAAAAAAAACTTAAACAGAAATTACACTAGTGCAAAATGGCGGCCTTATCGCTTATAGCGATTTCTTCCAGACAACCAGGAACAAAGGATTTATGCATATTTGATATGGGAGGCAGTTCTCCGCAATTAGGTATACAACTTACTGACGTTACCATGAAGTAGGAACTGCATACAAGAAATTTATCCTATATTAAATCTACCATAATTATATAAACTTTCGTGAAATAATACACATATATGAATACCTATATATATACTAAATAAAAAATAAACATAAACCTAAATACTATAGATGCCTACTAATACAAGTACAGGAAACTAATGATATAAAAGCTAGCTATTACTAGATAAGTAATGTTCTTTTACTCTATTTTTGAAGATATATAGCGACTGCGACTTACGGATTATAACTTAGGTACTGCGCTAAAAAATACCAAATAACTTTTTATCTAGCATTAAATCGTTACTTTTGACTGTATTTAATACTGATTAGTGTTCATTGGCGTCTCTGTGTCTGGAGTCTGATTAATGGTTTAGGTTTTGGTAAGTTCCTCTTCTATTGGACAATGTTTACACGTTTGAAGTATTGAAGTTGGTAGGAGAGTAAGTTTTCAAGGACAGCTGTCGATAGGTGTTATGCAACATACTTTGTACTTGAGAGTAGTATAATTCAAAGATTGTGTTCTCTACGAAGATTTCAAGGCAGCTTTTTTTTTTATCTTTATGATCATTTTAAAATATTGAGTAGGCATTGAATACTAGCTTACCGTCGTTCACGCTAACCTAGAATTACTGGCTGGGTAGCTATCGGAACACACCGTTAGGTTCTAATAGGATTTTCATGCACTATTACATACTTAGTACATAATTCTTTACCAGGTGATAGGTCTTTTTAACAAGAGTCCATCTTGGTGGGTACCACCGGAGTTTTAGATATTCTGGCTAGATGCTTCAGTGTGCAAACACTACTGTGTTTAGGCATGAATAAATGGCTGTAGCAAGTAGAATTATTGGGCAAATGAGACATAAACTAACTTCCCGGAGTGACGAACGCAGTGCAGGGTCAAGCAGAACGAGGACGATGTTTGCAAACTTAATGGACATGCGTAACGCTTACCATCAGACGGCCGACATGTCTGTCCGAACATATCTTGACATAAAAAAACATGTGGATATCTCGGTGCGGCATTTGACGCTATGGCAGATGTACATTTGGTTGAATAACGCGCGCTCATTACTTTTTTAATTGCTGATAGGTAAGCCTTTGACCATAATCTCACCTGATGTTAAGTGCTTATGTGGTCGAAGGTGTTAACAGGCTTAACCTAGAATTACTGGCTCACAAGGATAGCTACCGGAACACACCGCTAAGTGCTTGGCGACACATTTACTACTTGAGGGTGGTTGGTAGCCAGGCGGGCATTCGCAAAATGCCCTTCCACCATACGGGGAAGCTCAAGCCTGCGGCGGGATTCGAACCATGAACCTGCTTCGCGGCAGTCCATAGCCAATGCCACTGAGCCATCAAAAGTTAAAAGCTGAGCCATTCCTTGCCTATATGTAGCAACATATACATACCTGCAGCATGACAATGTCGCGGTCCAACATCTCAGTGCGACACTTGACGTTGTGGTAGAAGTACAGTTGGTTCAGTAACGCGAACCCGTTCCTGCGCCACATCCCCGCGTGCACTTGCGCTATCATCGCCATTGTTTGTAGCACTGGCTCTGCAATACGTACAGATTTACCGGTTACACACTTTCCCAATCACGAAGGAGCGCCCCTACATATTTTTTACTGCCTACCCAAGCGATTTATTTATTTATTTAGATACACAAAACAAATTACAGTCAATTTCTCATTTACAATAATTATACAAGTTATACAAATTTTGAGCTGGATTGTAATTCAACATATGTGTATACAGAAAAGTATAATGAAATCCGATTATATTTTACATTTTGTTGTTTCATGGTAAGTATCAATAGCATTTACACCAACACTAAGACATCGTGTACAAACGAGGCTTAAAGTTAAAGGGTTTTTCAACAAGAACATTGTTTTTCAATTGGGGCAACACCAACAGCATGACAGTTTTGACATTTAGTTTTTTGACGTATTCGTAGTAGATGCTTTGGCAATAATTGTTACAATGAATTCAATTTCGCTCGAAAATCGCATTAAAATAATTAAAATGCGTTATATAAATGATGGTTCTGTTAAAGTTACATTTCGTAAAATTCGTTGTATTTTAATTTTAAAATGTGCCAACATCAACGCGTGTTCAGCCGGGTTGTTCAACTGAAAACATCGCAGCCGTGAAGCCACAGTATCCAAAACCACCATATGGCGAATTTTGCGTAAGGATTTGGCTTTGAAGCCTTGCAAGGTTCAACTGCTGCAGAAATTGAAGTCTTTCTTCAATTGAAATTCAGACAAAAAAAGCTACTACTATTTCAAAGCATGATTTAAGTATTTCTCATTCTTTATGTTAGCCTCACTGCACTAAAAGTTAACATAGCAAAAACGGAATCGCGTTGATTTGTTTTAACACTTTTTTTTTCTACAATCTCGGATTTTCAGAAGTTCATTCATAGTGAATTGAATAGAACATTCTAACGTTGTATTTTTTGCTTAGCAGTCGTTGCTAAGCGAATAATCTTACAAAATTCCATCAAAAGGGCACATACACGCGCGGAATTCAAACCCGCGACCATCCGTCCCTCAAACATGCTCTGCCAATTGAGATATCGTGGCGAGTGAGTCATAACTGAAATTTATCCTTACAACCGTCTAAGGGTACGGAGCGACATCTGCAGCCAACTGATTTGTACTACAAACGACGAATGGTCGCGGGTTAATAGCTAGAAGATCAAAACTTTTCCTTTCGTAGTAATTTTGTAAGAGACCTAACATGTCACAAATCCAATAGAGAACTTAAGCAGACAGTCGTCAATTGGTTAAAAAGTTTGAGCCCTGAGGATGCTGAAAACTTTATAAAGATAAAAACATGAATAATATAATTCATATATTTATGTGCATATGTGTATATGCATATGTACATGAATTGTGTAGGTTATGTATGTTTTTATCTTAATCTCACAAACTCTCTTTCTCTCACACAAACACACACACACCCACACACACACTCACTCACACAGACACGCGCGCGCACACACATACACACCCACACTTTCAAAAACACACGAACATAACAAGCTAATAATGTTAATTATAGTGTAGTTCAAAATGTTTTATACTTACCAACCTATCTCATGTTTTTATTATCTTTGGTCACCTAAATTACAATTTAAAACTGTGAATTTGAAGAGCAAGCAGAAACCTACAACACAAGTTAATTCTTAGTGTAGGTTCTGCGAACAGAATTATTGTGAAACTTGTATATTACTTAAGACAACAAAATGTAAACATCATATTATTTATCTTTACTATAGGTCTTTGGTATGTTTTTGGAAATAAAAATTTATTATTATTATTAAATTTATTATGTTAACATTCACATAACAATTTGTGAGGCAATCGAGGGCAAAAAATATTAGGTAAGCATATTTTAAACTCACCTATGAGCTCCTCAGGCTCAGGTTTGGGCTTGTCAGGCCTGTCGAACTCAGGGCCGTGGTAGGATAGCCCGTGGCGATGCAGCTGTAGATGCAGGCCCGCTATGAACCGGGACAGCGGCCGGTGGATCGACACGGGCTGCGTAGACACGTCGTATTGGATCACCGATGCACTCTTGTTGCCTAATTCTACAAAAAACGATAATACAATTGAGAAATTTACTTCGAAATTCTCTCCTCCTCATGTCAGTCTGCTGTTTGTTCGTCAGGGGTTTCTAGAATAGTTACATTAAAACTATATTTTTTTTATTTAAGAACTTATTTATTGAATTAAATACATAATAAGATAAATGGAATAAAAAATCTTTTTGAACCATATTTTAATTTTTGAATATTTTTGCATCAACAAAAATATATCGTTAAAGTAGTCACTATTATAGGCCATTTTTGTTACAGGTCTCACTCAAAACAAAACTAGTTAACTAGTAACGATTCTAGGTTTACTGTATAATATGTACCTAAAACTACAGTTCAACAACAAAAGAAAATTAAAAACCGTGATGAAAACTAAGAAACATTATTTTACATGGGTTGTTACTATGCTAAGCCCTTATAGACCTACGTGCGACTTGCACTTTCCGGGTTATTCTTTTTGAGGAAATATTTGCGGTTGGCTACTATCTCACTCATGTCGATATAATATCAACATGTCTGCCTGTTTAATGCTGTGCATGGTAGGGACCTAAACCTCGAGATTGTTATGACCTGGGATCAATCAATCAATCCTCAGACTAGTTTCTCTTACAGAATATGTATAGTATAGTTCCGAAGTATGCTATTGCCCATATTTCTGTTATCCACCACTTACTTAACTAGGTTTAGTGCCTATGAAAGTTCATATTCTGTTTACGCTGAAATCCAATTTGATATGAAACAAGAATTAAAGTTGCCAACTTTTGTTTAGTAGAATTTCAGCTTTAAATGTTTCTTTCAATAAGGGTTGACTTTATGTCAAAATAGTTAAAAATCATCATTATTAGCAGCCAGAAGACATCCGCTGTTGAACAAAGGCCTCCACCATAGAACGATACAAAGAACAGCTATTAGTCGCACACATACATAACCAAAATACTGGGAAGTGGGCAGCAGCGCCTTCTGAGAAATTTACACCAATAACTGCAATCCCAAGACGCCTGCCAAACGTGGGAATTATGGCAAAAACCCAGTTATGATTAGCCCAAAAAAATAGCTAAACTTAGTATCTATTCGGATGACGTAAAATGCCAAAAATAGCCGCAATTGCACAGAATATATTTAAGGAGCATTTTTAAACATTTTGGCTTAAAGTTTAAAGTAAATAAGTTTTTTTTGGATTTTACTTTATTTTAATCTTATTTATTTCGTATAGTAATTAAACAACATTAAACGGTTTAAATCGCGTATATTTATTAATTTTTGAAGCGCTCGTAGCGAAGTTTACTTAGCTGTTCTCAACCGATCAGCAAAGTTAAGCAACGTCGCGCGCGGTCATGAGTTGGATGGGTGACCGCTAGTGACATTACTACTGAGCGTTTCCGTGCTTCGGAGGGCACGTTAAGCCGTCGGTCCCGGTTGTTGTCTTAGGATGGCAGTCGTTATAGCATGGTGGTAGGGCATTTTGCGAATGCCCGCCTGGCTAGCTACCACCCTCAAGTAGAAAATCTGTCGCCAAGCACCTAACGGTGTGTTCCGGCAGCTGTCCTTGAGAGCCAGTACTTCTAGGTTAGCCTGAACAACATCTTCGACCACATCATCACTTACCATCAGGTGAGATAGTGGTCAAAGGCTAACCTACCAGGCATAAAAAAAAAAAAAAAAAGTTTTGTCCCGACGTTTCAAACACTTTGCAGTGATCGTGGTCACGGTCGATCACCGTTTAAAGTTGTTTAATTACTATGTGTAATAATCGCGAAAACCTAAGACAACATTATTTATTTCGTTTTAGGAGTTTTTACAAAATTGCATGCCAGTCCCATCGTAGTGGTTAAATTCTACAAGACTCCCTATTACATTACAATATTTATTTGTGTATTACCTTTGAGAACCCTGGGCGAGGGTGGGTAGGTGTCGGCAAACCGCCGCAGCGCCATCCAGTACGCGGAGGCAGCGATCGACTTCTCTGCCGACGCCCACTCGATGGTGAGCGTGATGCTGTGCGCCAGCTTCACGTGGAGGTTGAACGCAGACTCCCACTCCGGCTCGTACTCCATGTGCTGACCTACCTGTACATCAATCAACATACAAGCTATAACATACTAATGAATAGATTCAGCCGTTACTTTGCGGAAATCCATATTTAATAATAACAAATATTTTAAGAAAACATCAAATTAATTAATATTTTAATAAAACACTTAAAAAATATAATTTCTCGATCGTGCGCTCGTAGAGTCAAGACCTCCTGAGGATGCTTCGTGTAGAAGCGAAACGCGTCGAAAATTCTTCCGGTTTGGCTGCGTGGCGTTTGTGACGTCATGTCGGCTTAACAGGAAAATTAGGCGGAATTGTCACTAGATATATTTTTGAAGTGTTTAATTAAAATATTAATATGATGTTTTCCTAAAATATTTGTTATTATTATAAGATACTTTTCTCAAAAATATGTAATGTTGTCATAACATCTCTAAAAAGTATCCAGAAAGTGAACTCTACCGGAGACTTGTTTACCAGTTCTGTCCAGTAAGAAGAAATTTGGAATCTCCAACTGTCCAGTAAGTAAGTATGTAATTTACTTACTGGACAGTAAGAGATTTTTTTTTAGATCTGCTTAGTCAAAAACCATAGTACCAGACACAGATTAGAGTTTAGCCATTATAACCTAGTTATATGAGGGAGACTCCAAATATATATCTATCTCTCTTTTTGGTATGACATTTTATGAGATAGATATATTTTTGAGCCTTAAACAGCCATTTTATAATCTGTGACACTTATAGCAAGCAGAAAAAGTATGCACGTTGCGTTTTGTACTATGTAATGCTGTAGAAATACAGTGTGAGATTTTATGTTTATAAATTATGTTGGATTAAAACTTTCCGTTCAAAAATTAATATGGAGTTTCAAAAACTTTTTTTTTTACTAACACATTCATGTAATGTAAAAAGAGTTCAAAACTAAACTTTTTTTTAATGTACTATAACATTCTCTGGACTCATCATGCGGATGCAGCTTTCAAAGTGCTGCAGAGGAATAAGCCAGAAGGTGTTTGGTAAATGAAAGCACCATGTGCATAATATTACCTGTCTGACAATGGAGTCCATTCCTTGCATCATGCAGAGCAAGTTCATCATGAGCGAGAGGCCGTGCAGGAACCCACGGCGCAGGTCTTCATCAAACGACGCCGGCACGGAGCCGAGCAGGTACTTCACGTCGTATAGAATGAACTGCGCACGCTTAAATCCCATGGGAATGTGACTGCGGTCGAATTCCAGACGACCCTGGGGAAGAAAATATATAAAAAAGATAAAAAATATAAAGATATGAACAGGCCTTATATTTTACTCAAAAGCGTCTGCAATGAATGTGAATACCGTTAAGAAAACATTCTGTGGATTGGACTGCCGACCAACTCCCGACGTGAGCCATGCATGGTTTAAGGAAAGTCGGGTATTTGCAAAAAAAAACAATCACTTGTTCCTAATTTTATCCCCTACAAAACGATAAACAATTTGTTCACTCAAAGTATCTGATCTGTCAAAATATAGTTTTTATGAATAAAATATAGTTATATGGAACATAATTTATACCAAAACTACTACTATATGCAAAAATAAACCTTGTAGGCTGATGGGATCTTATAAAGTGACCTCATGTATAATGCACCTATAATGACTAGCGATCTTGATCGTTGCATATGAATTAATTTAGGGTAGAACATGAAATAGCTGGAAACTCTGTAAGGTAAGAAAAATACTAGTGGGATTCGAATTCCGCGAACTTAACAATTTTAACATTGTTATGAATAAAATATAGTTATATGGAAAATAATTTATACCAAAACTACTACTTTATGCAAAAATAAACCTTGTAGGCTGATGGGATCTTATAAAGTGACCTCATGTATAATGCACCTATAATGACTAGCGATCTTGATCGTTGCATATGAATTAATTTAGGGTAGAACATGAAATAGCTGGAAACTCTGTAAGGTAAGAAAAATACTAGTGGGATTCGAATTCCGCGAACTTAACAATTTTAACATTGTTATGAATAAAATATAGTTATATGGAAAATAATTTATACCAAAACTACTACTATATGCAAAAATAAACCTTGTAGGCTGATGGGATCTTATAAAGTGACCTCATGTATAATGCACCTATAATGACTAGCGATCTTGATCGTTGCATATGAATTAATTTAGGGTAGAACATGAAATAGCTGGAAACTCTGTAAGATAAGAAAAATACTAGTGGGATTCGAATTCCGCGAACTTAACAATTTTAACATTGTTATGTTTGCAATAACGCCTACTCTGCGGATTACATTACAAAATTACAAATTTACGAGAGAAAAACTTATAGTCATGCGCCGGATTAGAACCCACGTCCATCCGCCCCTATTATGTCGCCGGGGTTTGCTCTGACCGACTGAGCTAACACGACATTATGACATAACTTTTTTGCGTTCGATCCTCAATCATCGTATGGGGATGGAGCGACAGCTATAGTTCAACATACGTTGTACTACAAACAAGACCAATTTTAAACTTGTAAATGACGCAACATTATAACTTTAATATATAACAAGAATAGGCAATAACGCTGACTCTGCGGATTACATTAACAATGTTAATTCGAAATTTTTCAATTTTTGTTCATCGAAGATTCATTCAAATTAAACGCTTACAAAAAAACTTGCATGTAAACGCTTGTAACATGTTACAGTAACATTAGAGTCGTTGCGTACTCACATTTTTGCACCTGCGGTTGCACTCGCTGACGAACGTGTTGAGCACGAGGTAGAGCGCGTCGTGCTGCGCGATGAGGTGGTGCGCTAGTGTCGGCGTCGTGTACAGCTGCACCGACAACGACGATATCGAGAACGAGTGGTCGTGGTCGTCGCGGATGAAGTCTTTCAGGATCGAACCTGGGGAATACGTACTTTTGTCATTTTTTTTTTTTTTTTATGTTATTGTGACGGAACAAGCTCGAGGACCACCTGATGTTAAGTGGACTAACCTCTGCCTATAACAGTTGCAATTCATGACAACTCACGAATTGCACTGCGCCCGTCACATTGAGACATAGTTGTTAAGTCTCATTGTGCCTGTAATTTCACTGGCTCTCAAGGACTACTGCCGGAACACACCTTTCGGTGCTTGGCGTCAGACTTTCTACTTGAGGGTGGTCGCTAGCCAGGCGGGCGTTCGCAAAATGCCCTTCCACCATGCGGTGAAGCTCAAGCTCTGGGCGGGATTCGAACCTGCTGCGCGGCAGTCCATAGCCAATGCCACTGAGCCATCACTGCTTCGAAATACATTATGTTTCTTTTGTTTCGTACTGGGTAGCACTTGACCACTATATCAGCTGATGTTAAATGATAATGCGATAGATGATGGAGCGCGCGCCTATTCACTCGCGTTTTGAAGACCCCCATATTGTACTAAACCGGAAACACAGACTCAGGCAGGGTGTCCCATTCCCTGGCGGTTCGTTTGATAAACGAAGAAGCAAAATCGCTTCGTTCGGGTAAATGGAACATCCACCATATAGCGGTGGCGCTTCTGAGTATCCCTGGATGTCCGATTATAGAATGGCAGCAAATCATGCAGTTCCATGGCACACTGCCCGAAATGTATCCGATAAAAAACCGATAAACAAGCGACTTTGCGGCGATGCTCGAGACACTGGAGTCTCTTGCCTACTAGTTGGTCGTCGTTAATGAGTATCTTGACTCTCCTGTCAATAGCTTCCATTTCCATTATCTCCAGCTGGTATTTGGCATACACGTCTCACACATATCCGGACTTTATCATCGCTTGTATGATCATCATTCAATCGTGTTCGAGTAAGATACGCACGGATTTCGAACGAAGTTATTTGGAGATGACGCCTCCGAATACCACTGGGGGCCAACTCCCATTTTTTACGGAGTGACAGGATAAGGAATAGTGTGATAAGGGAACGATGTGGTGACAAAAATCGAAAAAGGTATGTGAGATGGTTTGAACATGTAGAGAGAATAAATGAAATGAGAATGACTAAACACGTATACATGGGACAAGTGAACGGAGGTGTTGGAAGGTGAAGACCTAGAGCGTTCCGAAATCAGATTGAAGACGTCCTGAAAAAAGTCCAGGTCATGAGTACCCTAAGCCGACGCTTACGAATGAAAGGATTGATGTTTGTTGATGAAGCGAAATAGATATGTAAGGATCGTAGTAAGTGGCAAACTGTGTCTACCCCTACGAGAATGAGGCGTGATTTTATGTATGTATGTAAATAGACCCTTGTTAGTTTACTTTCGAAGCGTTCGTAGCGAAGTTTACTTAGCTGTTCTTAACCGATCAGCAAAGTTAAGCAACGTCCGCCGCGGTCATGAGTTGGATGGGTGATCGCTAGTGACATTACTACAGAGCGCTTCCGTGCTTCGGAGGGCACGTTAAGGCGTCGATCCCGGTTGCTGTCTTAGGATGGCAGTCGTTATAGCATGGTAGGGCATTTTGCAAATGCCCGCCTAGCTAGCTACCACTCTCAAGTAGAAAATCTGTCGCCAAGCACCTAACAGTATGTTCCGGCAGCTGTCCTTGAAAGCCAGTTATTCTAGGTTAGCCTGAACAACATCTTCGACCACATCATCACTCACCATCAGGTGAGATAGTATTCAAAGGCCCACCTAAAAATTGACAAATCTTTTCAGTATGTTTTAAATTGATACCCAACTATAACACTTACCGTAGTTCTTAGTGAAAAGTATCGCCATGGCTCTCTTAGTGGAATAATCCATGAGAGTAGTGGCGATGAGCAGCCGATGCCAGGCAGTCCTTGCCGCCTTCCACATCCTGTAATCGTTCTGCATCACAGCAGCAGCCACGCAGCCTCCTACACTCAACGAGTTGGCAAACCCCCACTCCTCGATGCCAAGAGCTATCTGGCTCACCGCCAGCCGGAGCGATGGCTCTTGGGCTACGAAGTTCTGAAGCCTGGAATTAAGATAGTCAACGACGGATATTTAAGATAGGAACACGGTGAGAACATATTGCTTAACTGCTAAAACACCTCATAACATCGAAAATTGTTGAGCGAGTGATTCTACCTGTTGTAATTAAAGTAGTAGTAAGATGCAGTATCTTACTATTACTGAAATTATGGTTATAACAAAATACATATGTACGCTACAAAGAAAATTAAAAATGTTATAAAACCCTGGGATTCAAAGTAGAATTTGATCTCTGGCTCGAAAAAATACTTGGTAGTTCTGTTCTCACAAAGTAAGAGATGACTAAAGATTACTTAGTAATATTCCGGAGTCTGTAACCGTGCCCGTTAGATGGCAATAGTCTTACCCCTATTATATGGGGGGCATATTTATGTATATATATTTAAATATTATATATATATATATTGTAACACTTTCACTGTAAATTATAATTTTTACCTCTTATTTATTGTCTTGTGTAACAATAAAGTATTATCTATCTATCTATATGAGACCAAAAAATATCTGGTAAAACGAGGTTGTTTAGAGTTTAGACACCACTATCTACCTCTTCACACTATCAGGAAACACAGGGGTGAGATTTTATCTTTTTAATGTATGCTGTTCAGTTGATATATACATAAACAATGGAACTAGGTAGTTATATAAGTAAGTTAGAGCTAGACAGACAGATAAGCAACTGTGTGAGACGAGAAGTACCTTTGAATCAGTTTAGTGGCGTGTTTTGGAATGAAACTCACTCTGCTTGTACTTTCCATCAATAAATTGCTATCGTGACATCATAATATACTTGCTTGATTTTCATATAGTTTGTCATGGATTTAGTCTGTGCTAAAGACCTTTCCACTCACGAAGGCACGCGAATCATATATATTTTGAATGTAGCTACAAATACTACTGCCTACCCAAGCAATCACATTTTACTGTTTTACTGTATGTATCTGCATTTACACCCACACTTAGAAATCGTGTAAAAACGAGACCCACCAGTACAAATGCGCATCAATAATATACTGTGGAGGGGCGCACCTTCTGCCATGACAGCGCTATGTGTCACAGAATACAAAATAGTTACATAAAGTTAGCGGGAATATAACCAAACCCTTAGAAGTTAAGATGAATATGTTCTGTAAGCAGTCCGCGCTAAGCTAGTAACTTGAAAAGACGTTACTAAATTGATAATTGCTTCATTTATTTTTAACCCCTTCTGTCATGTATATGCTAAGGATGTCATAGATGAGAATATAGTACTGTGTCAGCCGGATAGTCCACTGCTAAACACGGCCTCCCACATTATAGGGGGATTTGCCTTAATCCTTACGCTGATGGGCGCATTGGGTATCGCAGCGTGAGATATCAGTTCCTCAGAAAGAGCTGCTGCCCACAGCGTGTTCTGGTGTGTTACCCATAGTCGCCTCTTACAACACCCACGGGCAGAGATGGGAGGGTGACATTCTAGCCCGGCACCCCACGAGCGGGAGAATATAGTAGTAGACAATACTTATAGTAGGTATAGTTGACTCACCAGTTGAGCAGCTTCATGGCGAAGTGTTGATGCGCGATGACGTGGGCGTGCATCACGAGGACCTTGAGGCTGGGCCCGTGCCGGGATGTATACCTTTAGAACATCGCTCATTCAGTACACAACACACATATCGATATTACAAATTTACGTGATAAAAAATATTATACTCATGTGCGGCAAACATAACAATATTAAAATTATAAGGTTGCGTCATCATTTACAAGTTTAAAACCAATTACAAAATTGGTCTTGTTCCCAATACGATGGTTAAAGAACGATAGGAAAAAATGGAGTTATTGTCATTGTTATGTTAGCTCAATTAGCATACCCCGGCTAAAGGGGTGGATG
Source organism: Plagodis pulveraria (assembly GCA_963890685.1). Taxonomy (NCBI): domain Eukaryota; kingdom Metazoa; phylum Arthropoda; class Insecta; order Lepidoptera; family Geometridae; genus Plagodis; species Plagodis pulveraria. Next base: position 21,263,977 of record OY982969.1, read on the forward strand.
GACGCGGGTTCAAATCCCGCACATGACTTAAATTTTTTCTCTCGTATTGTAATCCGCCGAGCAGGCGTTATTGCAAACATAGTAATATTAAAACAAATATCGATACTCTACACAACACAAAACCATACGTTTCTAACTACTTGCAACGTGCCTGGCGTTCAATAATGTAAAATTGAAGAGCGCCAAATCGAAAATCATTTTACCGTATTTTAATTCACTAATGTATATGTGAGCCGAATTTGTAAGACTCCATTCTACGTGTTTAGTGGACGCCGGCACTACTACGACTTCATAGTTTATGTACGCATAAAAGTTTACGTTTTCGGAAATACATTTTTAGCGCCTCTAGCGGAAAAGTAGTGGAAGTAAAGAAATGTGTACCAGACTGTTCTATTTTAGTGTCTAGAAGAAAACATATTGGAAATAAAAGGAGACAGGTTGTAGCATAAACAATTTCGCTACGAGCGCTTCAAAAATAGTTAATGGTTAGTACCATTAACTATTTTTGAAGCGCTCGTAGCGAAGTTTACTTTGCCGTTCTAAACCGATCAGCAAAGTTAAGCAACGTCTGTCGAGGTCATGAGGATAGGTGACCGCAAGTGACATTAATAATGAGCGCTTCCGTGCTTCGGAGAGCACGTTATGCCGTCGGTCCCGGTAGTTGTCTTACGATGGCAGTCGTTACAGCATGCTGGTAGTGCATTTTGCGAATGCCCGCCTCGCTAGCCACCACCGTCAAGTAGAAAATCTGTCGCCAAGCATCTAACTGTGTGTTCCGGCAGCTGTCTTTGAGAGCCAGTAACTCTAGGTTAGCCTGAACAACATCTTCGGCCACATCATCACTTACCATCAAACTTGGGGATCGAAGTGTCAGATGGCAGTTCTTTAGAAGGCGCTGCTGCCCACCGTCCAGTATTTTTCCCTTAGTCGCCTCTTACGACACCCACGGGATGATATGATGAGGTGCAATTCTAACCCGGCACCCCACGGAGGGATATTAAATACCATAGATATTAAATCTATGATAAACATATCTATATGTTGCTTCCGAGAACTCAAAATATGTTTTTTTTTTTTTTTAAGCCTGATAGGTTAGCCTTTGACCACTATCTCACCTGATGGTAAGTGATGACGTGGTCGAAGATGTTGTTCAGGCTAACCTAGAAGCTTACCCGTAATTGTATACTTACACTTCTATGTCAGTCTTGAGCTTGTCGCAGACTTGAAACAAGTTACATTTGACGAGGGCCCTCCCCTCGCGGTCTATTAGCGTCACCAGCTCTACAGAGTCGCGGTGGTTCGCCTTCATCACTCGCGTCAATGTGCCTATCACCTGTCCAATTCAAACAAAATAATGTTTAATAAACTAGAATAGCATCAATTATGTCAATGGTTGTCTGAAAGGAATTCCTTTAAGCAATAAGACTACCCTTTGTATACTGTGTGTGTGTTATATTTTATAATAATGTTACTTTTAAGGTATACAAATAAAGTATTTACTATCTGTCATACTATTTCAGCCGGATTGTCCACTGCTGAACATAGTCTCCCTATTAAGGGGATTTTGCCATAATCCCTACGCTTGATAGGCGTCTTGGGATTGGAGTGTAAGATAGCAATTACATCAGAAGGCGCTGCTGCTCACTTATTGCTATTTTTCCCTTAGTCGCCTCTTACGACACTCACGGAAAGAGATGGGGGGTGATATTCTAGCCCAGCATCGCACGGGTATCTATCTATCTATAAGAAAAAGTTGGCCGTTCTCATAAAACTTTATAAACGGATCACGTATAGAGCACGTATAACATTTTAAATTGCAAAAGCGGATCACGAATTGTACGTGACGCGCTTCCAATACGGCTTACACCAGTATCTCTAAAATATACAATTATAGATAATAAGTCAACAGCTATTCATCACATTAGCATACACTTAACAAATTTAGGAGTAAATAAACAACCGAGCACAATAAAAAACCCGATAGAAGGCTTAAATCTCACCATCAAACCTAATGTCATAATTCACACACCCTTCCCTAAGATACTTTGATTTGTAAGTAACTATATTATTTGTCCCGTGGGGTGTCGGGCTACAATGTCACCCCTCCATCTCTTCCCGTGAGAGTCGTAAGAGGCGACTAAGGGGAAAATATCGGAAGGTGGGCAGCATCGCCTTCCAAAGGACTGTTATCTTGCACTGCGATCCCCAAGCCGCTTGCCAAGTATACCACCCTCAATTAGAAAATCTGTCGCCAAGCACCTAACAGTGTGTTCCGGCAGCAGTCCTTGAGAGCCAGAAAAATTACAGGCTAATGAGACCTAACAACTGGACGTCTCAGTGTGACGAGCACATTGCAATTCGTCGCTGACGAAATGCGTCTGTTATAGGCAGAGGTTAGTCCACTTAACATCAGGTGGGCCTCGGGCTTGTTCCGTCACAATAACATTAAAAAAAAAAAAAAAAAAGTGTGTGGACAATGGCAAATACCCCCTCAATAGAGGATGTGTTCAGCAGTGGACAATCCGGCTGATACAGTAAGGGCAAAGGAAGGAGTATAGGTCACAAACCTGTTCAAAGGTGTGGGTTTCATCGTTGTACAAGACGGTGCAGTAGCAATCCGGCTGGTCCAGTATCTGTTGCAAATCTCTTTCAGCGTCTCTCAATCTGTAAAACACATGCCATTTCCATTATTTAAGTGCTCCTATATCTTATCCCGCAGCATGGAGGAGGCTTTTACAGCTCAAAGCGATACTTACACTAAAAATATTTAGATTAGACTATGGTGTTATTAAAATGTATTGTAGATTCAAGAAAAATTATAGCAATGTTACTTAAGCAATGTAAGAAAATAAAAGCTATGTTATTATTATATTTTATCCCTACAATCTATGGTTTCAGTACCTTATGTACTCTTAGTCTTCATAGTTTATGTTATCATAAACTTAACGTTTTCTCTCATACATAATATAGTTAGTTCATCTCAGCGCTGGTAGAAATTAATATTTTAAAGTTTAATTTGATGGTTACGCAAAAACTCGTAGGCCTCGTAGCTCACGAAATCATGTACTAGCTAGAGGCTTACTGCACAGCGCCTCCACGATGTAGATGGTTATTGAAGGAGATTCGAGACATTTTGTTATTTTAGATACTACTATTTGAGATATGTTATGGTTAAGGATGCAATTTAAGGACAATGTAAAATATATCTATTATACATATTATTAGCTTTAAGGGTAAACATTGTATAATAAGAAGTACTATACTTCTCTTCATTTTTTTCGCGACAAAAGGGCGCAAGTGCACAATTTAATATGCCTGATAGGTTAGCATTTGACCACTATCTCACCTGATGGTAAGTGATGATGTGGTCGGAGATGTTGTTCAGGCTAGCCTAGAAGTACTGGCTCTCAAGGACAGCTGCCGGAACACACCGTTAGGTGCTTGGCGACAGATTTTCTACTTGAGGGTGGTAGCTAGCCATTCGCAAAATGCCCTACCACCATGCTATAACGACTGCCATCCTAAGACGACAACCGAGACCGACGGCTTAACGTGCCCTCCGAAGCACGGAAGCGCTCAGTAGTAATGTCACTAGCGGTCACCCATCCAACTCATGACCGCACGCGACGTTGCTTAACTTTGCTAATCGGTTGAGAACAGCTAAGTAAACTTTGCTACGAGCGCTTCAAAATATAACTTAATGGCAATATAAAGTAACAAGTCAATGTTCATTATGTCTATTGTATTGAAAATAAACAAAAACAGTGGTTACCGCTTTATAACAGTTGGACTTCGAGCTTGTACAAACACAATCCCATAAAAAACATATAAGCTAAAATCAAACACTGCAATATTAATGAACGTCTATCTATGGTGAAAAAGGCCTATACAATTTTCTTGGTTACAAACGTTAAAGTTATACTCATACAGTTATCATGGTATAGTTATACCCTATTATAGTGTAATTGTCCCTAAGATTGTTTAGTTGTCTTGTACCCGACTGTTCGTTCTCCTTTTGGATATCGTAAAAGTTGAATAAGGGAAATAATACGCCAAATGAGCAGCATGGTACTACACCTTTCTGCTTGATTATGACTTTGCTGTACATTGGGCGCACACCAGGGTTGTTGACCATCTTAACGGCCTCAATAACCAATGGTAGCAGAGATACTACCAACAAGAAAACCAAGAATGAGATGAAAAATGAATAAAGAGATAAAATTATAGAGGTATAACTTTTTTTTACCTAAGATCATTGGGCAGGCCGGGAGCGTGGTCGTGAGTGAGCAGCCGCAGACAGTAATACAGACAGACGGACGCGACAATCTTCATACGCTCCACCGCTTCAGCGCTAACATTCGCCTCGGCGGTATCAGTCTCTTTACCCGCCTGGAAATATAACACATACAGCTATTTGAACATATGACATAAATAACAAGTATAAATTGAATAAAAAGTAAAAAACGCTACTGCAATTTATTTATTTTCGTTAAGGGTTTTATCGTTCCATTGAAATGAAAACTGCAAGTTATATATATATTTTTGGAATCGTTTCTTAGAACCCTTCATTTTGACACCCCACTCGGTGGGTTTGGGACAAAAAAAATATGTTTAATCATACAATATGGCGTCTGAAATCCGCCTGTTTGTTTTTTTTTACTTTTTTATGTACCTAAAAAAGTCAATCATACATTAAAATCGGTTAAGCCTTTTAGAATGTATGGTAGAATAAAGAAACTCACAAACATACATACATAAACCCTGAAAACATAGCACCTGGCGGTAGGGCATTTTGCAAATGCCCGCCTGGCTAGCTACCACCCTCAAGTAGAAAATCTGTCGCCAAGCACCTAACGGTGTGTTACGGCAGCTGTCCTTGAGAGCCAGTACTTCTAGGTTAGCCTGAACAACATCTTCGACCACATCATCACTTACCATCAGGTGAGATAGTGGTCAAAGGCTAACCTATAAGGCATAAAAAAAAAACCTTTTTTTGTGCAGTAGTGTAATAACAAGTTTATTTTCCTTATTATTTTATTATCAGACTCCTAGGTGGTAGGTCCTCTTTGACAAAAGTCCATCTAGTGGGTACCACCGCTGGTTAAGATATTCTGCTTCGAATCAGTAGTGTGAAAATACTACTGTGCTTAGGCGCGAAGGGCACTGTAGCAATTGCAAGACATAAGAACTAACGCCTCCGAGTGACAAGCGCAGTACACAGTCAATCAGAACGAGGAAGGTTACACAGTAATGGACCGTCCACCTCGTGATGCTTACTATCAGGTGGGCAACTGGCCCGACTCGTCACTCCATCACATAAAAAATTGGTGGCATTAAACCAACCACCAACGTTTGAAATATTTTTAAGATTGATACTGCAGGTATGAACCAATCATTGTCCCGTGGCAATAATTATTGCTGCCACGCGAGGGGTGTCGAATACTGGCTTGGGTTTTATCGTACGACTTATTGCTGCGCGGCAGTCCATAGCCAATGCCACTGAGCCATCATTGCTTCTGATGATGAGAAGACCCCATTATGAGCAAGCATGAAGAACTCTCGATAACCATTTAGCCCTGCCGTTACTTACCGCATGCAGTTCACAGAAGGGATCCCGCTTCCAGGCCTCGGTGTCCCCACAGTCGCAGCACCCGCCGCCGCCGGACTGACCCATCTTGTATTTGTGGTGTCTGTGCGGAGACACCTTGAAGCATTCCACGCACAGCACGCATGTGTTGTCCATGCCTGGAACGAGTCAGAGATATTTTTTTTGAATATTGTTAGGTTTGCAATAACGCCTGCTACGCGGATTACATTATAAAATCACAAATATACGATAGGAAAAGTTTAAGCCATGTGCGGGATTAGAACCCGCGTCCATACCCCGGCTCAAGGGGTGGATGGACGCGGGTTCGAATCCCGCACGTGGCTTAAATTTTTCCTATCGTATATTTGTGATTTTGTTATAGAGTCAAAGATATGTTCAACATTCTATTGGGTATATTACAGGAGCATTTTTCGTATCCACACAAAACTAGGTGTTCAACACATTTTACTGTAAAAGGCATAAGTTCGTCGACTATTACCAAGTTCAATTGTCAAACACGTTGTCAAAATACTATTATTAAAGATTTATCATCGGACATGGATTTTCAAAGCGTTACGATGCTTAAAAAACATCCGTAACGTTATTTTTACCTAGATAGTCCTCAAAACGAACGCACAATGTGATAGTTTTAGACATTTATGGGTGTTATTTTTGGTACCAGCAGCCTATAAGAACGCCCTAAATGTCGAAATGGTTTGACTATAAAACGCCGCTGCCACTTCGGTGTGAGATGAGCCTTGATTTTCAAGTTTTCATTTTCCCCTATGAATAATGATGAAGCGCAAGGGAATTTCCACACAACAGAACTTCGGCGGTGTCTAAAAGCTCCGATGATTTTGGTTCCACAATACATTGGGTTTCGTTGTCTAACAATGAAATTTTCAGTATCTGGAGTCTGGTCCTGTGTCCGATAGACGGAAGTAGGCTCGCCCAATATTACATGGACCAAAACATGTCTACGTGGATATTTAGTCAATCGTGAAGATATATGTGCATATGTTATGGTAACCCTCCATCCCCACCACCAGTAAAATTGGGGGACTGTTTTTTCAATTGTGGATGTCCACCAATGACGATGTGAGTACAGTAAGGCCCTTACCGCATTCCCGACAACTGTATGCTGGTTCTCCCTGCTTAAACACACGGCCGCAGAGCGTGGACCGCCGCGGAGCAGGTGGCGGCGCTCCTTCACTCGAGCCCCATACAAACTGTTCCAGAGGCTCGATTAACAGTTTCGACGCCAGCTGCTCGTCGAATGACCAATCTGAAAGATTAAATTAATTCACGGTAGTTTCACGTGGCAGCACGCATAGAGTACGTATTTTTGCGATCGCTGTATATATCTTTCGCTTATTCGCTCGCAGCATATTCTTCATCCGTACTTACACCAGTATATAATATGTATAGCACAATATAAAATAATTAATCATATTAGTTAGCATGTCCAAAAAAACTGAAGACTACGAAAAAGAAATAAGAAAGTAAAGCTGGGGGATATATTAGGGAAGTGTTAGATATTTTTTTACTCAAAAATAGGAAAATAGGAGATATAAATTCGACAAAAATAGAAACACTTTTTCATATAATATCACACAATTTTAACAAGGCAATTATGATGTACCATATATCACCAACGTAGTAACAATTAAAGTAGTTTTGAAGCTGTGGAAACACATTTATTTTTTATATTTTGTAGCTGACAAAATAACATTTTTTTTTTCGAAATATGATAAAAGCTCTATCGCGTGGTAACCGAAAAATCACATATTCACAAATCATTGGAGCACAACATTTTTTGTCCCTGGCGCGAATCGAACACCCGTCCTATTTCACTCGGCCGAGTGCTTTAGGCATCCGACGCGACATTGGAAGACGCGGATTTGATTCCCGCCTGGACAAAACATGTTGTGCTCCAATAATTTGTAAACATATTTTGTTTATGTTTTAATTTAATGTCTAGTGTCCAAAAATGTCTAGTTTTTTTTTTAAATGTTATTATGACGGTACAAGCTCGTGGCCCACCTGATGTTAAACGGACTAACCTCTGCCTATAACAGATGCATTTCATCACAAGTCACGAATTGCACTGCGCCCGTCACTTTGAGACATAGTTGTTAAGTCTCATGTGGCTGTAATTTCACTGGCTCTCAAGGACTGCTGCCGGTACACACCGCTAGGTGCTTGGCGACAGATTTTTCTACTTGAAGTTAGTATGACTTAGTATGATTACAATTACAAGAGATAAACAATTTCAGTATATTAAGTCTAACCTAGACATGTCCTGTTGGGTTGTGGCGAATATATCCTGGGGACAACCACTCGCCAGTGGTCCTGGAAATGTGTGGGGGACAGTACCCCTTCCGCCAGCTTGGTCCTCCATAGCTCCACCACGGCATCAGCGCGCGCTGGCAACGTGTACCTGAAACAGAAAAGCGTTTCTATATCAAGATGAATTCAGATATCCACCTAATAATATGGAGGTTCTAACGAATAATGGTTACGGAGTTCACACATAACCATATAATTCTGAGACTTCCACTATTAGCATAGTTTTTTTCATAGACCGCTTGCTTGGATGTATGTAATATGTAAACAGATAGTGTTATATTATAACTAATATTATTGACCGAGCGAGCGCGAAGCGACTCAGTTTCAGCTTGTGCAAAAATGCTTTCCTGCGTCTGTGGGCGATGACTAACTGTTCTCCTCTACAGGTCACATTTCTCAACCAATTCTCGTGATATTTTGTGAGCAGATTCGATATTTATATGGTAAATTTCTTTGTCAATACAGTTATTCGAAACATTTCAAAACGGTGTAGATTAACCCATTGGCATCGGCGATAATGATAACAATAGAATTTCATTCATAACTAGGACGTAGTGGTCCTGAGGATCCCAACTTAGGTTGTTGAAAACGTATTGGGTCTCTTAGCCGTAGTCTAGGGTCTTAAGCTCATGGAGCCCCTAGTATCATAATCAGGAATGATACGGGACGCGTCATGCCAAAGAACCTCAATGCACTAATAGCACCACGGTGGAGGTCTCAGTTCACTGAGCACAGGAGAGGAAGTGGTCCATCATTCTTTTCAGTGCACAGCACTCCCACTGAATATCACCCCGGATTGAAGATGGTGGGGACCACTCCAAATGGGATCTCTGGCCAAATGACATAATATATAATAATAATAATAATATAAGCTTTTTATTTTCTTACACTCTTCTTACTTAAGTAACATTGTTCTAACTTTTTTCTTAATTCTACAATACAATACATTTTAATAAAAAATCCTAATCTAAAGTGTAAGTACCGCTTTGAGCGGTGAAAGCCTCCTCCATCTGCCTCCATCTCTCCCTATCTCTCGCTGCCCGGCTCCAAGTAATACCGGCTGTTTTGGCGATGTCATCGCACCACCTTTTACACGGTCTTCCTGGTCGTCTCTTTTTATCCATGGGGTGCCAGTTAGTTGTTGTTTGCGACCACCTTCCGTCTGTTACCCGTTGTAAGTGTCCCGCCCATTTCCATTTTAGCTGAAGGACTTTTCTCACTGCGTCTTTTGCCTTCGTCTTCTTCCTTATAGTGCTGTTTTTTATTTTTATCTTTCAGCTTGTGGCCTGTGTAACTTCTCTCGATTCCTCTTTGACACACTCTTATTTGATCGAGTGTCTTCTTCGTGAGTGGCCATGTCTGGCATGCATATGTGAGGCATGGTAACAAACACATTTCCATTGCTTTCGTTTTTAATTTTATTGGTAAGTTGTTTTTGAAAATATCTTTCATACTCCAGTATTTATTCCACGTGGTTTTTGTCCTTCGCAAAATTTCTTTTTCAGTGCAGTTTTTGAAGGTGATCAGATGTCCTAAGTATATATAGTCCTCTACAAAATCCAAATATGTGTTTTGAATTTCTATGGGTACCTTTTGTCTGTTGGTCATTATTTTTGTCTTATCTTCGTTGACTTCTAGTCCTACTTTCTTGCTTTCTTCACAGAGCGACTCTAGCATGGTTTGTAGTTCTTGTGGGTCTTCTGAAAGCAACACAATGTCGTCAGCGAAGCGTAAATGTGATAAGTACTTTCCGTGTATTTTTAAGCCTTTTCTCTCCCACTCTACTTTCCTGAAGACTTGTTCAAGTACAGCTATGAAAAGCTTTGGAGAGAGGGGGTCACCTTGTTTCACACCTCTTTGTATTCTGAAGGGGGGTCCACGTTTTTCTAAAGAAATTTGTGAGGTGCTGTTCTTGTAAATTTCTTTTACCAGGTCTAAGTAATCTTTATTTACTCCTTGTGTTGATAAGGCTTCCCATATAGAGTCGTGATATACTGAGTCGAAAGCTTTCCGATAATCAATAAATATGATATATAAAGGTTTATCATATTCATTATATCTTTCTATTATCATTTTCAGGGTATGAATGTGGTCTACTGTTGAAAAGTTTTTCACAAATCCAGCCTGCTCTACCGGTTGGTTTTCATCTATAATTTTTGTCAGGCGTCTCAGAAGAGTTGTAGAGAACAGTTTATACAAGCATGATGTTAGGCTTATTGGCCTGTAGTTCGAAATTTGGTTTGCATCACCTTTCTTGTAGAGTAGTACTATGTGTGAGTTAGTCCATTGCTTTGGTATTTGTTTTGTAATAAGTATCTGATTAAAGAGGTTGGTTAGCGGTGCTACCAGGATGTCTTTACCTGCTATAATCATTTCATTTGTTAGGCCAAATGACATATGTACTTTTTATTATTCTTGATAGGTTAGCCTTTGACCACTATCTCACCTGTTGGTAGGTGATGATGTGGTCAAGATAATGTTCGAGGTCTTGGTCAAGGTAATGGCTCTCAAGGACAGCTGCCGGAACACACTGTAAGGTGCTTGGCGACTGATTTTCTACTTGAGGGTGGTAGCTACCCAGGCGGACATTCGCAAAATGCCCTACCACCATGCTATAACGACTGCCATACTAAGACGACAACCGGGACCGAGGGCTTAACGTGCTCTGCGAAACACGTGCACGCTCAGTGGTAATGTCACTAGTGGTCACCCACCCAACTCATGACCGCGGCGGACGTTGCTTAAGTTTGCTAATCGGTTAAGAACAGCTAAGCAAACTTCGCTACGACCGCTTCGAAAAAGGGTTGGGTGGGGGGTCAAGGCACGTAACGAGTAAACGAGTCATGACCACCAGTTTTGGCCCGTGTTTGTTTCTTTTATTCAAAAGTATATTTGTATAGGATATGGCATATTGTTTACCCGTATAGTAAAATATCTGGCCGCAATTTTTCCTGGGGGAATGTGACGGTGTCGATTATAGAAAATGTTTACTGAGAAGATAATTACCTACACAATGTGTTTTAGTGATGAAATTATTTTAATCAAGACACAACATATAGATGAAGTGAACGCGGCATTGTACGTTTCCTTAAAATCCTATCACGAGCAGTTTGCGTGATGGCTTAGTTGCTTCCACGTGCACCGCTATCCTCGCAAAACGCGCATAAGGCAAGGAAGACAAATAGATAAACTATGTTAAGGATACAGTAAGTACACTTAAATAAACTATAGAAAATAAACATATGTATGAATTAACAAATCCTGAGTGACTCGTAGTAACGTGCAATGCAAGACAGTTTGTTTACATACATATAATATCAACATAAACAGATGTTTCGACTGCAATGGGGATTTGTTCCCGCAAACAGGGTCACCATTAGTTTATTTTGCACTAAACCTTGCATAAATATGTAAGTTTGAGATATGTTTTAAAGACGCAGTTTTCGAACAATGGCGACCGGCTATGTTAGGTTAGTCATCTAACATTTTAGTATTACTATTGCCGCTTATATATTCACATAAACCTACTCATCTATTTTTTTTAATACAAAGGGACGAGGGATAACAGGCGGCGTAACGCCTGCCCATTAGGGTAGATTTATATTAGAGCGGGCCGTGCCCGGGGCGTGCCGTGCACGTGGCCCGTACGGGCACGGATTTGAAACGTTACATACATTTTGTATGAAGCAATTTATATTAGACCGTGCCTGATCCGTGTCCCGTCCGGGCCCGCCTACTAACGTACGGACGGGCTTCGGCCCGGGCCCGCCCCGTCCACGGCCCGGCCCGGACACGGCCCGTTCTAATATAAATCATCCCTTACTGTTGAAATTTCACCATTCTGCAATACAGTGCACTGCGCTCACATTTGCATCTCTACGTGGCTCAGTATGTTTAACTGGCTAGTCGCACCTACAGTGCCTGAACACAGTAACATTCGCAGGTTACTCATTGAGGCAGAATAACTGGTACTGTGGACCTACATACTTAATTATGTAGGTATGTATACAAGTACTTATGGAAATAAGTTGTTTCATCATACGGACAAGTCTAAACTTGTCGATGATAATTCAAGTAACATTTATTTAGAATTTTAAGGTCAAGATTTTAAGGGAACCTTTGAGGAGATATAAATAAATACCTAATCATCTTAGTCAGTACGTCTCTGGGCCGCTACTACAATTCAACGAAGTTTCGATTTTCGTGTACGAGCGACCTTTTAGGCAACGGAAATTGAATGTGTCATGTGTATGTTTCAATTAGTTTTAAGTCTTAACACAGAGAACTTAAAGAACATTTTCCCATGGTAAGACTCTGAGAATCCTAGTTATGGAGCTCAGCGAGAGGTGTCGCTATTGTTCAAGAAAATGCACGTAAGATATTTAGAATTTACGTTAAAGTCTTCGTTCTCCATAGGTATTTATATCTTCATTAGTATTTGTGTTCTTTCTGCATATTTAGAACTTGACTGACTATTTATAAGCAAACGAATAAATTATAATATCATATTTGGAAAATGTACCAACGATACGATTCCGATAAAAAAATTTATTCAGAATCAACACAGGCAAATGCTTGCAAGTCTATGCTACGAACGAAGTTAAACAGAAGTAAGCCGATACGTGTTTTGCGCATACCTTACATTCGGACCCGAAGTTCGATACTTCTTCGAATTGTAGTAGCGGCCCTGGCTAGCAGGTAGGCCGGGAGAACTTTTATGAGGACATCATCGCTGGATTTCTGGCATTTTCTCAGATAAAACGGCACCACCGGTTCAATGACTCCGCTCAAGAACGCCTACCTCAAAGGTCATATATTCGGACAAAATATTATGCTCATAATATTATGTAGCAGAACAAGGATCGAAGCCAAACTCAAAGCCGTAACACGTCGCGGAATATCACAACATAAACATTAAACAAAACAATAGAACTCATTATAAACGGCGGAAACTAAAGAAGAAAATTAAACCATAATATCAACAACATACAGTCAATAATTCAAAACCACACAATCAAATATGTAGGGATGACAATTGGTTATGACCTTCCGATTAGATATATTGGCAAAGGCGGCACGCATGTGCCAAACGTAGATAAGATTGGTTGAAATGCTACCGGAAATGTCTAGAACGATGTCAATATAGTAATAATCCCATTTTAATAATAAACGTTCTCTATCCGTCACAATTCATTTCCCAATGAGGAAAACAAAAGAATAAAATGTATGGACAAGTTAATAAACAATTATAAGCATAATTATACAATATATCCTACTTATTATGATTTATTGAGGCCTGCGGGCAATTTGAGGAACCTTCACGAGATCGACGTGTTGTATTCCCATGTTTTATCTAAAAGAACTGAATCAATATTTTTTTTAAATTAAAATTTTATTAATATCTCTTAAAATCTAGGCTTCTATAGTATTATTTTATGTTATAATTGGTCTGGTGGTCATCATTGCGGTAAAATGGGGCATTTTAGTTATTTTCAGGGTCATATTTTCTTTAGTAATAATTTGTTGCTGAAAAAAGGAAATGATAGGAGCGTGTCTTTAACAGAATTCGATTTTATATAAAAATGAGTGCTCTAGAGGCATTATCCAGGAAGTAAATAGGGGAATACATTTGGATGGAAAATTGCAGCCCGACTTCCCTCTTAATGGATCCTATTCACAGACGAATAATATTTCAATATTTCCTTAGAACTTCTTTTCTCTGTGTAATAAATACCGTCTAGCATTTATATCGAATCTTCCACTCCCAGGCATTTTCTCCAGCTCAACAATCAAACTTACAACATAACACAAAAATACACTAAACTTTTCACCACTACTCGGAGCGAGCACAAAAACAACTTTGTGCAAAATGCAAATTCAAACAACTGATCCATACACACACTGATGCTGAATAACGTGCTCAAAATAAACACAGAAAACCGCAACTCACTCTTCTTCGTCTATCATTTGACACTCCGATTCCGCTACACTACAGATCCCGCGTTAAAAAATCATTTTTCCAACACTTTAACACGAGTTAACGCCGCGAAGGTAAACAATAAACTAAACTACAATTTGGCAAACAGCCACGGACGTAGATTGCTAGAGACGCTCTCGTTATTGATAACTCTTTGTCTCAGTACGCTAAAATAATATGAATCAGCACAGTCTCGCAAGCAGAATTTTCTCAGGGATGGCTATAAAAGTAAGGATTACTATGCATTTAGTTGTATAGATCATTGTTGTTATTGAATTTGTCTACAGGTTGTTGTTGGCTTAACTCACATGGATGAATTGACGTAAGCGTAAGACCAAAAAGTGAGCGCTCGTAGCGAAGTTTACTTAGCTGTTCTTAACCGATCTGCAAAGTTCAGCAACGTCCGCCACGTTCATGAGTTTATGGGTGACCGTTTGTGACATTACTACTGATCGTTTCCGTGCTTCGGAGGACACGTTAAGCCGTCGGTCCCGGTTCATCTTACAATGGCAGTCGTTATAGCATGGCGCTCCACGCTTCATCATCACAGTTTCAAAATCACATACCAAGTTAGATTGTCATTAGGCTTTAAATAAGGATAATGCATTGGAATTGCTTCCTGGTTTTATAATATTTAATGTCTATGTTTGCAGTCTGAACGGTGGTTATAAAATAATTGAGGACAAAAATAAATCAATCGGATCGCTAAAATTGATCACGTTAGTTGTCTTTTTATATTAGAACATAGAACTGTTTTGATATCAAGAACTATTAAGGAAGAATTAAAAACTATTTAGTCAAATAACTAGTTCCTTAAGTTCATAAATAATGTCCACACGAAAATTATTACCACAGTTAAGTCGTCACAGTAGGCAGTATGATTACAACTAGTGACATCATCTTTTTTAAGACAAAGCAAAATTATACTACTATAACTCTAGAACTGTACTGTATCAGTCGTATTGTCCACTACTGAACACAGCGTCCCCATTAATGGGGGATTTGCCATAATTCCCACGCTAGGTAGGCGTCTTGGGGATCGCAGTTTAAGATAGCAGTTTCTCATAAGACGCTGCTACCCATCTCCCGGTATTTTACCTTTAGTCGCCTCTTACGACACCCACAGGTAGCAATGGGAGAGTGACATTCTAGGCCCGGCACCTCACGGGGCACTCTTAACATCAATAACTCTAGTATAGTTTATACACTGGCAAACTAACAGTTTCATTACGAAGACACATTTTTTCGAAGCTCTATATACCTATTCAAATTTGATTGTAAGCCAATGGTTTTTTATACATGTTTTGACACATTATTAAGAAGTTGTATAAAGTCCCATCCAATCATTTCGTTAGCTATATGCAAGTTCCGGATTCATATTTCGAGTGCTCTCACTAATAAACTTCTTGAATGTATGTACATAGTTAATATATATATATACAATATAAATATATAATAAGGTAATATTTATCGGCTACGCAGTAATCAATGAAATTCATTTCTTCCAAAGAGTATGAATACAAATGATACGGTTTTTGTTTTCTGAAATAGGAATAAGGTAAAAGAACTTCCTCGTAAATCACTTTTTATATGAGGAAAGTCGTAACTTTAAGACAAAGGGATGTTTACACCTTGATTTCACCCACCAGTCTATCACGAGCTATGGTCGTAAATGCATATAGCGACATTCCTTCTACAAATGCCAAAAGTTCGCATAGTACTCTTCCCATTCTTCAAATGTTTCTGTCCAGATTATAATGACATTCATTCATAAACTGTTCTTGACCCGCGACTCATGCCAAGATGTTTGTGATGATATTTCTGAAGCAAACAAAGAAACAACGGAGTTGGTACGTTATGACTTATGACCATTGTTTGGATTTTCAGAATATTCGACATAACATCTGAAACCTGATGTGCAAGCAGCGAAGTTTGCTTTGCTGTTCTTAACCGATCAGCAAAGTTAAGCAACGTCCGCCGCGGTCAGGAGATGGATGGGTGACCGCTAGTGACTTTACTACTGAGCGTTTCCGTGCTTCGGAGGGCACGTTAAGCCGTCGGTCCCGGTTGTTGTCTTAGGATAGCAGTCTTTATTGCATGGTGGTAGGGCATTTTGCGAATGCCCGCCTGGCTAGCTACCACCCTCAAGTAGAAAATCTGTCGCCAAGCACCTAACGGTGTATTCCGGCAGCTGTCCTTGAGAGCCAGTAATTCTAGGTTAGCCTGAGCAACACCTACGATCACATCATTACTTACCATCAGATGAGAGAGCGGTCAAAGGCCAACATATCATGCATAAAAAAAAACAAGCAAAAAAAGTATTCGGGATAAATCTGTCAACCATTGAAAGTTGCTTTTTTGGAATGACTAAAACTGAAAAGGGTCAGGTGATATAGGTAATTTCCTAACAACATATTAATAGACCCGTGGGGTACCAGGCAAGAATGTCCCCCACAACTCTACCCGTGGGTGTCGTAAGAGGCGACTATGGGTAACGCACCAATAGGCGGGCAGCAGCACTTTCTGAGGAACTCATATCCCACTGCGTTCCCAATTCGCCTGCCAAGCGTGGCGATTATGCCACCTCCTCGTATTGAGGAGACTGGACTGTTCAGCAGTGGACTATACGGCTGATACAGTACTATATAAATAATTAATACACGTTGGAAATCAATCCTGTCCCTATCTTTGCCATTACTAGCGGCCTTTATGCGTTTTATAGGTGGTGAGTAATCACGTGTCTAAACATTTGGCAGGTGCCGGTATCTCATTTAATAGCCTAATTCACATACCATTCATTGTTTATAACAATTGATGAAGCAGCGATGGCTCAGTGGCATTGGCTATGGACTGCCACGCAGCAGGTCCATGGTTCGAATCCCGCCACGGGCTTGAGGTTCACCGCATGGTGGAAGGGCATTTTGTGATTGCCTGTTTAGGCAACCTGTTTAGCGATCACCCTCAAGTAGAAAATCTGTCGCCAAGCACCTAACAGTGTGTTCCGGAGCTGTCCTTGAGAGCCAGTAATTCTAGGTTGAGCCTGTTAACATTTGTTTGTAGAGATTGTAGCCAAAGGCTTACCTATCAGCAATAAAAAAAAACAATAACTTAAGCAATGAAAATGAAAAAAATCAAATGTTTATTCTGATAAGGCATTGTAGAGTCAATGGAATGGTTGAGCACCTGTTTCCCATTGCACACTAGGCTCGAGGCCCGTATTATGAGAAAAAGGACTCTTCCGCCGGAGTCGTTACAAACATGGTGTTTTCGCATGGTGGAAGGGCATTTTGCGAATGCGCGCCTGGCTAGCGACCACCCTCAAGTAGAAACCCTGTCGCCAAGCACCTAACGGTGTGTTCCGGCAGCAGTCCTTGAGAGCCAGTGAAATTACAGGCACATGAGACTTAACAACTATGTCTCAAGGTGACGGGAGCAGTGCAATTCGTGACTTATGACGAAATGTTTCTGTTATAGGCAGAGGTTAGTCCGCTTAACATCAGGTGGGCCTCGTGCTTGATCCGTCACAATAAAAAAAAAAATCGTGCCTTTCATGAAAGTAAGTACAAAATAACTATGGCAAATTATTCAATGGCAATACATGGCAATATTAAGAGAGAGAGAGAGCAATAATAATTCATATTAGCAATAGCATATTAATACGTTAATGGCCCCGCCGGAATTTTGTTATGTATTTTTATACAGAACGGTCTCATAGTCGTTCGCTTCACCGACGCTCATGTAAGTAACCGGACAATATCCTAAAGAGATAGCTACTACGCCTGTTCTGGTCACAGTTGCTTTATACACCTTTTTGCTGATTGCGTCAGATATTCAAACGAGCAGGCGGCTCACCTAGTGGTAAGTGATCACCGTCGCCCAAGAACATCCGCAACACCAGAGGTATCGAGGATGCGTTGCCGGCCTTTGAGGAGGGAATATGCTCTCTTCTTGAAGGCCCCTAAGTCGTATCCGTTCGGAAATACGTCACCTGGCAGCTGGTTCCATATTGTGGCAGTGCGAGGTAGAAAATGCCGTGAAAATCGCAAGGTTTTGGACTCCCAGACGTCAACATGAAATTGATGAAACATCATGCTTTGTCGGGATATCTACGTCGTTCATTTTATAATTGAGCTTCATATAATTTGTAATTAATCTTTAGCTTAGTATGGTTGTATATGAAAGCGCTCTTTGTTTAGCAATACTTATTTGGCCTCCATATATGTGGCCTTCAAATAATATTTTTATTTAAATATGGAAACGACTTCGTCACTCAAAAGTGTGAAATAAATAGTTGAAGTCGGTACCATGATAGGTCAAAAGTACCTATTATCACAACTCGGTTATTTAAGATAATGAATAGATTCAGGCGTTACTTTGCGGAAATCCATATTTAATAATAACAAATATTTTTAAAATATTTTAAGAAAACACTTAAAAAATATAAAAGTATATCTAGTGACAATTCCGCCTTATTTTCCTGTTAAGCCGACGTTGTTATTATTAACTCGGTTCTATTTTTAGATAAACAAGTTTCAAGTTTTTTTATCCTTTTTAGTGCCTCTTGCTGCTTACGGGATCGATTGTCATTCACTGTCAATGACTATATCATCAAGATATAATAGGAAATTATCAGTTATTGGAGTGTAACTGAAATTGTGATGAAATTTAAATGGGACCACACGGGAAGCATCAGCTTTCTAATAAATAAGGAATCATCAAAATCGGTTCACTCAGTCAAAATTAATGAGGTAACATAAAAAAAATACAATCGAATAAGAACCTCCTCCTTTTTGGAAGTCAGTTAAAAAAGGGATTGCCAGTGTGAAACTAAATTCTTTAACTAACTAGCACACGTGATTAACTTAATTCTCTCAAAACAAACATATTTATCTTAAATGTATGTTTAAATACAAATCAATTTATTTTTCATGTTCGTCGAATACACTGCTCGAAATGAAAGTTATCGTGGAAAAATACAGATATAAAAACGCATTACCTTATATATAAATGTACCATTGAGACCTCCGCTTCGCGCGGTCATAAATACTGTCATGGCCTACGAAACGATACTGCATCGAATACATATCTACCCTTGAAGTTCCTCTTATGATTCCAATATCGCGCCGTGCTTCCTTATATCGGCATGTTATTACAATTATTTTTTAAACTTGTATAGATTAACGTCAATATGTAAACCAGTATAAATTATTTTTAAAAGTAAAAAACTCGACTGCTTCTTATTTATTTTCGTAAGAATAGAATAGAATATCATTTATTTTCAAATGTGAGTAAATAATGTTGTTGAAAGTAAATCAATTTAAGGTCTTACACATTTCACCAAATTACTGGCATGCAAAAACTTTTAATGAAAATTTAATTTCTAGAAGTACATATTGTTATGGTAAACAGGTTTCTTAAATCTAATCGAATATAACTAACTAACCATGCGCCTTCAAAATAAAATATTCATCAAGAGAAGAAGAAAGAATAGAAGGCATGATGCAGCCACCAGACCCTTAGTTCACGCTTAAATTTGTGCAAAGGTAATTGTTTAATATATTGTGGTAATTTATTATATATTTTGATTGACATAGAGTAACTATTTTACTTTAAGTGTTTTAGCGTTCCGTTGAAATTAAAACTGCAAATTACATATATTTGTCGAATTGTTTCTAAAAGCCCTTCATTTTGATACACAATTCGATTGGTTTGGGAGAAAAAAAAAATCTTCTTAAAAAAAGCGTTAAAATACCGCCACATCGTTTTTTTTACTTTTTCATGTACCTAGTGTCTGCATCAAGACAAATCTAATGATATATCATACATTAAAATCGGTTAAGACGTTTAGAAGATCCCTGTGGCGTGCCGGGTTAGAATTGCACCTCCCCATATCATCCCGTGGGTGTCGTAAAAGGCGACTAAGGGAATAATTATACTGGATGGTGGGCAGCAGCGCCTTCTAAAGAACTACTATCTTACACTGCGATCACCAAGCCGATGCGCGATCAGCAATCCGGCTGATACAGTAAGCAGTTAAGAAGTTATGGTGGAATAAAGAAACTCAAAAGTCAAAAAGTCAAAATTATTTATACAATTTAGGCGTCTACGACGCTCTTATGAAGGTCAATTACAAATTTTAATATTGAAATATTCTACATTGTACTGCCACGTTCAGCAAATAAATTGTATAGAGCCACTGCCAGAAGAACGGGCAAGAAACTCGGGGCCATTCTTTTTAACATCTTTTAACAATGTGTTACATACTTACAATATAATAGAGTTATTACAATATTTTTTTAAATTATGTAGGTGACAGGCAATAGCTTGGCGGAGGCGGAATTGTCCAGGCATTTTTGTCGTTTATGTAATCAGAAACTGTGTAGTAGGATTTTTAACCAATATGTTTTTCACATGCAACTTGAATTTCCCTTCTGTGAACGTTGTAATATGTTTGGGAACTTTATTATAAAACCGCACACAATTACCTGAGAAGGACCTTTTATTTGTCTTTGCTAATCTAAAACCTGGCACCGCTATTTTATCTTTATTCCTAGTAATTAAATTAAATTTTAAATTAAACAGTGTAATCGTGATTATCACTGTTTAATTTAAATTTACTCAAATTTTTACGAACATACATAATATTATCAAATATATACAGACTTGGTAAAGTTAAAATATCAATTTCTTTAAAAAGATCCCTCACAGATTCCCTAGGACCCATTTTATATATGGCTCGAATTGCACGCTTTTGTATGATAAAGATTGTCTCTATCTCAGCAGCAGTTCCCACAGCACAAACATACATGCATCAAGTGACATACATGAACCCTGAAACTATAACTCTCCTTTTTTTTGGGCAGTCTTGTAAATAGGTACCTAAAAATGGTTGATAGCAAGCTTGAAATAAGCTTACTATATATTTTGTTAAGCGCCGAAAAACATCGCGTTTTATTGTAAAAAATAAATATACCATCGCGTTGGTAAATCGCTTAGGGAATAGGCAGCGGTGTATAAGCACACACGGCGAGCATACAATCTACAGGACATTTTCCATTAGAATCCGATCTGCTATTGAAAACTTCGAATCGAACTCTTGTGATTGAATTCACGTATTTTGTTTTATAATAGATGAGCACGCATTTGACCGCAGCTGCACATCGTGGAAATCAAAGACGGGGTCGACGACGGTGGAACATATTTGCGTAGAAAATATCTACTCACTTTCAACTTGGAGATTCCCAGATTTTTTTATCGGGATCTGCAACTATGTAGTCAGAACTGGAATAGATTTATCCCAGCTCAGTCTAAACGAAAAAGTATACCAAAAAAAATTGCAAAGAAATATTTATATAGTAAAAACAATAATATATAATCATAAAATTTGGATTTGTATCAATTCGAAAATGTAAGGGGTAAAAATGGGGGTCCAAAATTTTAAGCTAAAATATACCTGAGCGAAGGGGATGTATGTATTTGTCAATAATTGAGATACAGCAACGCTTGTAATGTGTTCCATACTTTAGCCGTATGCATAATATATAGGTGTAATGAACGCGGTCCATGCGTATTTTCGCCTCGGTGACGCAACTAAGAAATTATATGGGAAGGTTGTGTAGATCGATCGCACATTCAATGCGAAGCCTGTAAAATACAGAAGGGGTGGCAACTTTAATGCGAAGCCTGTAAAATACAGAAGGGGTGGCAACTTTAATCCGCAGCTTTTAGTTTAGTCTCCATCAAAATATCATTATCATTATGTATGATGTCCAACCCTAAACCGACGCTCGTGTATGAAAGGATTGATGAGTGTATATGAAGCGAAAGATATATGTAAGGACCGTAGTAAGTGGAAATCCGTGGTCTCTGCCTACCCCTACGGGAAAGAGGCGTGATTTTATGTATGTGTGTATTTAGTAATTTCAGTTTACAAATTATGTTGGATTAAAACATTCCATTCAAAAATTATCATAGAATTTCATAAGATTTTAAAAATGTTTCTTCTGGCTTCGGGTTCTTATTTAGTCATATATGGCATACCTATATGATATGGCTGCAGTATGCCATACAGAACCAGACTCGAGTTTGACACATCTCTCCTTATGTAAGATACTCCGCATACCCAACTTTTTTGCAACTAATCTAGCCCAGATAGACTATCTGCGTACTGCGTACCATGACCTGAGAAGATCTTTAGCATGAAGCAAGAAGAGAGTAGCACAGAGAAGTGATCATTCAGTATCTAAGATTTAATAGCCCTAATGCATCTGTAATAGGCAGAGGTGAACGCTTAATATCTGATAGGTAATATCATTTGTTTATTTTAATTTTATTGTAAAACGGTAATATACGAGGGTGAATCAAAAAGTTCTTAGAAGTGCATATATATGAAACCTTTTTGGATCAAGTTCGATATTCAAATTAAAGAGTGTCTATCACACTATATTTATGCAGACTGTCACTTATTTTTGTCAGTTCGTTCGCATGTAATAATTTTTTTTGTGCAACGAGTTGCTAAAAAGTCAAAATTATGGATAAAAGTGAGTTACGTGCGGTGATAAAATATCTCAGTTTGAAAAAAATGTCTACGAAGGAAATTTTTTTGGACATTCAGCAGACATTAGGGGGTGATGCTGTACCCTATTCTACGGTTGCGTACTGGGTGGCTGAATTTAAAAGAGGTAGATCAAGCTGTAAAGATGACCCGCGTTCTGGGCGGCCTTCAACCTCCGTTACAGAAGAAAATGTCAAAAAGGTTGAGAATCTGGTTTTGGAAGACAGAAGAATGACTATAAAACATATAGCTGAGATCCTAAAGATATCTTTTGGTAGCGTTCAATCCATTTTAATTGATTCACTGGGGTTCAAAAAAGTGTCTGCAAGATGGGTGCCACGAATGTTATTTAACGAAAACAAAAAGCGACGTTTGGAAATTTCCAAGCGTAATCTCGAAATGTTCCAGCGTGATCCGGATAATTTTTGCCGTCGTCTTGTCACCATGGATGAAACGTGGGTCCACCATTTTGATCCTGAAACTAAAAGACAAAGCATGTCTTGGAAACGACCATCCTCTCCATCCATTAAAAAATTTCGAGTTGCTCCTACCGCTGGCAAAGTTATGGCCTCTGTGTTCTGGGATAGTGAAGGAATCCTTTTTATTGATTACATGCCAAAAGGCCAGACGATTACTGGACCCTATTACGCAAATTTAATCCCGAAAGTGCGTGAAGCGATTAAAGAAAAACGTCGTGGAAAACTGTCGTTGGGCGTGTTGTTCCTTCAAGATAACGCTCCTGCTCATCGATCGGAAGTTGCGGTCAACGCAATCCGCTGTGCTGGCTTCAATCTCCTTGACCACCCACCATATTCTCCGGACTTAGCCCCAAGTGATTTTCACTTGTTTCCAAAATTAAAAGAGGAAATTCGTGGAACAAAATTTCACGATAATGACGCGGTTATAGCTGCCGTAGAGGACTTTTTCGAGAGTCAAGAAAATAATTTTTTTTCACAAGGAATAAGGAAGTTAGAAACGCGTTATTCTAAATGCATTGCATTGGAGGGAGATTATGTAGAAAAATAAAATATTATTATTTAAATCTTTGCATTTTTTAATATTGATTCCAAGAATTTTTTGATTCACCCTCGTATAAGTGCAACTTACATGTTTTTTTTTAATTTTGAATATCTAGTTGACCTCATGCGTGTTCCATCCCAATACAATAAAAACTGCAAACAACCGATTGCAAAATCTTCCCTACCTTTCCCTAGGTCCTATACCCCTGCCTCATGCTAAGTGGGGTCACCAAAACATTTATTCGTCGTCGACTTCGCTCTACTAGCTGTCATTTCAGCATTCATATATTTTGAACGCATACATAATATAGTCTTTCTACAGGTATTAATAATCACAAGCTCCCAAGAATGCATCACAGAAGCCGGCCCAAGCCTTCCACAGTTGAGAGACAACCTGCCATCTTACCTTACATCAAGGGTGTCACGGACAAAATTGGTAATATCTTAAGACGAGCTTCAATAAAAACTTACTTTAAGCGGCACAAGAAGATCAACCAATTTTTAAGACCTGTTAAGTGCAATATTCCCCTACAAGATGCAGGTGTTTACAAACTTGATTGTGAATGTGGGCTGTCATACATTGGGCAAACAAAGAGGAGCATTGGTATCCGGGTAAAAGAACACATTGCTGACATGAAGAACAGACGCTCGACCAAGTCTGCGGTTTGTGAACATGTCCAGGACAAACCCAACCACTACATTCGGTTCGACAACCCACAAATCCTCGCCAGAGAGACCCGGTTTATGCCAAGAATGTTACGCGAGGCTATTGAAATCAAAAAATACCCAAATTTCAATAGAGATGATGGTTGGCAAGTACCACCTGCTTGGGATCCTGTCATCAAATTAATTAAATCTCAAAGCCGACACAAATCTGCAAGACCTCTGGACACTGTGAGCGAATACTGCGTGAATATGGAACGTTATGATTAATACAAAAAATTTCAGACGGTAGACCAAATAATTTTCTTAATAACGCATGTGACAAATAATACCAATTAGTCACCCCGTGACCACGATCACTGCAAAGTGTTTGAAACGTCGGGACAAAAATAATGATAAATATACGCGATTTAAACCGTTTAAAGTTGTTTAATTACTAGGTATTAAGAATCTCACCAATCGTCTAGAATTCTTATTCTCTCTCTTATACTCTACAGTGGGCGTCTTGAGTTGAGCTATAAACTGAATGAGGTCATTGAACCCATTACTTTATTTTTTCACATCAACAAGCAATTTTTCAAAAATAACCATGAACACATTAGCCTCTTTCGCGTCGAGTCGAGTAAAAATATACACTGTGAAATTTGCGAAATTTATATTTTTCGCAGTCGGGTAAAATTAAGTCTCTCGCATAAATGCAGAGCAACCAATAACAATACGTCGCGTACTGGAATGTAGTAAAAAAATATATATTGCGAAAATAAATGAGGACACATTACCCTCTTTTCTCCGGCGTAGTTGGGTAAGAATAAATACCTAAGCATGACTATGTTTCTATATATAAACAAGCAATTCTAGTTTTCTGCATGGTTTGTGAAGTAATAAAACTAATTGCAACAATAAAACAAATAGGTTACGCGACCTACACCTCACTATTATGTTCATGTTAACTTCTGCCTACGTTGTTAATAAAGAGGTTATGTATCAATGATTCCTTTTAAGGGATCATAGTCATAGCCCCAAGCATAGAGGGTCCCATGCTATATAAAACGAGACTATTGCCTTCTAACGGGCAGTTATAGACTTCGGCCTATACTACAAAAAAGTTTTTTGACAGAAAAACCCAGTTACTGCCTAACTCGGGATCGAACCCAAGAGTAGGAGATTCCAAAACGCCATTCGACTGGATAAACGAGGAATGCATATTACAAAGTGCTCCATTATTTAAATTATACAATTCAATATAAAGTAATTTATTTGCATGAAAATGATTGGTACATAACACGTTACAAATAAAAAATTTTGCTCGTGTATTAAGTAATATTAGAAAATGTTATATCAGAATAATATTAAATTTCAATTTAATAATAAAGATTCATTGAATATATAATGATTAAGAGGCATTTTACATTTTAATGCGGTATACGAAGATTTTAAGCGCTTAATTTACTATCATAGGAAATATCTACAAGTTGTTTAATAATTGATAAAAATAGAATAATCTGTTCTCTTTTCAGTTAATGTACCAGATTTACAAACAAAACATTAATTATTATGTAGTGACCAGTCTCCCGCACCTGGTTGTACGAATTAAGGTACACATAGCCAACTTCAGAGTTCTATCTCTTGTATAAAGATTCATCAAATTAACTAAAAAAAAAACTGTGCATCAGGCATATAATCCTGTTGACACATAGTGTACTAGAATATCGATAATTAATCGTCATTGTAGAAAAAAATATAAAGATCTTGCGCCAATTTCCACGAATTCTATCAGCAGTTTACCACGCTATATTGCGTTTAATAAAGTGTAATTCCAAACAGATATTATATGAAAAGAAAGTTCATTCTTTAATTAATCTGATCTTTAATAAATTGTGCTATTAACTCTGTTTTGTTAGACAAGAAAAAATATTTAACATAACTCGAAATGCTTATAAATTGAAATGTACAAGCGCGAGGCGATCAGTACCGCGCGAGCGCTCATCGAGGTAGGACCTGCGTTCGTTTTGCCTTGCTCTGACGTCTCGTACGCGAAACGCTTAGACGCAAGTTTATAGTGCGACCACAGAGTTTTGATCATGTCTTTATTTTTTAAGTAACAAACTATACTTTATTTTTGTTGTCCATAATATAAGTCTTGTTAAGTAACTACATCTTTAGTTTCTGTTCATCCATTGTGTTAAAAAAAGGAAACGTCACAATTATGCAGTCTTATACAGCGTTATTGAAAAAATGCTAACAACCTCAGAGGGTTGACTTCTTTTTTTTGTTCTGCTAGTTTTTATATTATTCTAGTTTAAATTATTAACTCACTATAACTTTTGTTTTAGAAGGATAAGATGACAGGCGAATAATTGATTTCCAATATTTTTGGATGCAGTTAATGTCTATAAGTGAACGTAGCGATAACTTCAGCAGGAAATTAAACTACCTTCCTAATTTGTACAAAACGGCCTCCCGGCTTTTCCATCATTTGTACAAACGGGATACCAGTTAGCGGTCGATAGTCGTATTTACAAATTTACCATAAAATCTGCGTAAGTGTTTTCTGCGTAAGTTTAAGTTTTGAAGCAGTGATGGCTCAGTGGCATTGGCTATGGACTGCCGCGCAGCAGGTCCATGATTCGAATCCCGCCCAGAGCTTGAGCTTCACCGCATGGTGGAAGGGAATTTTGCGAATGCCCGCCTGGCTAGCGACCACCCTCTAGTAGAAAATCTGTCGCCAAGCACCTAACGGTGACTTCCGGCAGCAGTCCTTGAGAGCCAGTGAAATAACAGACAAAAATGAGACTTAACAGGTATGTCTCAAGGTGATGGGCGCAGTGCAGTTCGTCACTTGTGATGAAATGCATCTGTTATAGGCAGAGGATACCGCTTAACATCAGGTGGGCTACGCGCTTGTTCCATCACAATGACATAAAAAAAAAATAAAAAAAAGTCCGACTTTCATAATCCAAATGGTTTTCAAAAGGATGCATCCTTGCCCATACAAGAAAGAATCCATACTTTTCTGAGATAACGGAAGTATTTTGAATATTTTGATGAAATCTGAAACCAGCACAAATTACATTTTGGCCCCAAAATATTACGTCATTTCATATTAATCTTGGAACTACGTCAACAGTTATAAACCTAGAAAAACGCAATTTTGCATATGTATAAGTCATTTTTCGCTCGATACATTTTGCAACGCAAACACTTACCGATGCAAATTTGCGTATTAAATAATCTCGTAACTAACTTTAAACTTCTAAACCAAAAAATCTGAAATAATACAAGTGTATAAATTATATGTAAATAATAATATCAAAGAAGGACCAAAGCCGTAGGTGGTATAGTTTTTCAGAAAAAAATATTGCTCTCCAATACAGTTTTCCCGCCAAAGTTCTTAAAACAATTGGGTTGTTTTAATCTTGTTACTTTAAAATATTTGGCGTAAAAATCTGTAACAATTCATGGCTAAAGAACAATATTAAATTATCATATTAAAAGAAGAATCAAAGTTCTAGGTGGGTCTAGTTACGAAAAAATAAAAATAGCAATTAAATTACTATTTCCCACCATTTTTGTCGTGTGTTCAAACCCTATTTCCAGTATTTTTTTCTATAAAAGGTGTATTATCATTTATTTTCCATAGAGGAAATAGTTAGCATAAGAGTATATAGTGAGGATTGCATTGGTACCAAGAAGTATATATGTTGATTATAGATTGCATCAAAGATATTCGATTTAAAAACAAAAAAACCTCAAAATGTGTTTACATTTCGCTGTTTGGTCTACTCAAACTAAATGGATGAAAATGTTATTTTTTTAAAGGTATAGGTGATATATTGTGGTATGGGAATATGAGGGTGACATGTTTAAGTAATGGAAACCAAAAACGTCATGGGACGTTTGTGGTTGGTACTGAGTTGTTTTCCGGATGCACAGAAAAATAAACCTCAGTCCTATGCATGGTCATTATGGCAGGCAGTGTTAACGACTGGATATGGATATTGTGTAGAGTGTGAACGAGGAAAATAGCAATTTTTGGAAAATTTAAAAGAAAGAGCTTTTAGTCCGCAGCTTTTAATCAATGCCGTTACGTCAAATATTTATATAATTTTAAGCCGTATAATTATTTAATTATTTAAGTTTATTGTTACAATAAATGATTCAAACATATCTATTTTTTATTCATCAAGGATGGAATGTAAATATACGATTCACGATGTAGGTTGACTATTTAATGTACTTGCCTACTTCTTTTCTATAACATTAGCAAGTAATCGACAAGAAATTGATTATTTACTCATGCCAATCACACAATTTTTAAATTCGCAACTTACATTTCTTTATTAATGAGTGCTAGTATCAAAATATGTTACTCACAGTCACGCTATTCCGTCGTCACTTCTTTCGCTTGTGTATGCGATGCGCTGGCATTTACCTAAACTTCAG
This sequence comes from Plagodis pulveraria, assembly GCA_963890685.1. Taxonomy (NCBI): domain Eukaryota; kingdom Metazoa; phylum Arthropoda; class Insecta; order Lepidoptera; family Geometridae; genus Plagodis; species Plagodis pulveraria. The sequence goes on from OY982969.1 coordinate 21,292,569, forward strand.
TAGCGTGATTTTGTGAAATGGCTCTTAACAATAAATTTCAGCAAATATAAGAATACAAGGTGCATACTAATCAACATTAAATACATATCAAATCTTATTACTATAATTATTATGTCAATATCTCATTCAATAAACTTAAAATTTAAACAATTGATATTATACACATTATTCGATATATATTTCGATTTGTCATTTTAACGGTATGCGGTTGTTTCTTTACTTTGAGTCTTATGGTTTTGCGTTAACGCTTTGAATTTTATTTTTTATATTTTTCTTTTATGTTATTGTGATGGAACAAGCTCGAGGCCCACCTGATGTTAAGCGGACGAACCTCTGCCTAAAACAGATGCATATCATCACGTGTCACGAATTGCGCCCGTCACTTTGAGACATATTAGTTAAGTCTCGTAATTTCGTACGCTCTCAAGGACTGCTGCCGGAACCCACCGTTAGGTGCTTGGCGAAAGATTTTCTACTTGAGGGTATTTGGTTGCTAGCCAAGCGGACATTCGTAAAATGCCCTTCCAGCATGCGGTGAAGCTCAAGCCGGCAGTGGGGATCTAACCAGGGACCTGCGACACGGCAGTCCATAGATATTACCGCTCGGCCATCATTGCTTCAAAAGATCTGTATATCATAATGATTTATGGGGAGGTGAGATTTAGATTTAGAGAAAACAATCAAATAAAACAAACAACAAATTCTCTCTGTTTATGATTATCGAATACACGTAGTTAACGAACTTGGCAAGTTCACGGTTTGACTAATCTTGAACGACCGGTTATTGTTATGTAATTACATATGTATCAAGCCATTCGACTTACAATTCTGGCCCTTATTACCATACATTAAAATCCACATAAGTAAAAAGTGGATAATATTAAAACATACCTAGAATTGCAAGTAAATAAGGTCTAGTTTCCTAGTGCCAGTGGCGTGTGAATTTGGCACGGAGCCATGAAGATCTGGATGATGTCACCACTCTACCCTTTCTCAAGGGCTTGGAGCGACATTGAAATGTATAGTTTTTTATGTTTTTCGCCCACAGAGCAAAAATTGAGCCCTTCTGTTTGTCTGTATGTACCGGATCCCTAACTCGTAAAGGCAATGCGTGACAAATCTGAAATGTCGTTATTTGTGTAGAATATAATGAACTATACGTGCAAGGTGGCGCAAAAGTAAAATGTCATATGTGACACAAAATTGAGGACATTCAGACACTGTCAAACGCTGAAATTCTGTCACTATCGTACTGCATAGGAGTGAAAGAGAGGCATGATGGTGAAATCGCGAAAAGTATGGGTAAAAACGAAAGAAAGCTTATTAACACCTTTGTAACTTAAATCGAAAATGTACCTTAACTTGTCTATTTAATGACAATTTTGCTATTTTATTGTTATATTTTTATATACATACATACATGAATAAATAAGATATTTACGTTACAAACGTAATTTAGAGTCAACTTTGAAATTTTATTCTATCGAAAAAATTGTAAGCAAAATTTTACTAAGAAACTATAATCAAGATTTACATATTTTTTTTATTGCTAATATGTAAGCCTTTGACAAAAATCTCACCTGATGATAAGTAATGATGTGATCGAAGGTGTTAACAGGCTTAAACTATAATTACTGCCTCTCTAGGACAGCTGCCGGAACACACTGTTACGTGCATGGCGACAGATTTTCTACTTGAAGGTGGTCGCTAGCCAGGTGGGCATTCACAAAATGCCCTTCCACCATGCGGCGGGATTCGAACCATGGATCTGCTGCGCGGCAGTCCATAGCCAATGCCACTGAGACATCACAGGCTTAAAATGAATAAATTATATCGCTCAAATAACCACCTCCCGAGAGGCCCGAGTTATGCACATAAGTGTGCCGTTTCACGGCATTTTGAATTATTGCTTGCAAAACAACTGGCTGCAAATAGGCGATTTTATCTTTAAGGTTGAACTGGCCGGTCACTTCTCCATACAAACGTCGTAGGGTGATCACTCCCTTATTTGAGATTTTAGGCCCAGAATTAAGCATAATACCAATTGATATCGTCATTAACTAGGCTTGTATGAAGCCAAAATTTTAAAAAGATAATTAAGTTGTAAGTTATGATCCTCGAAAACTTTATATGAAAATGTTTCGAGGCTCATAATTATCAAGTTAATTATTTTATAAAAAAATCCGAATCATACAAGCCTAGATAATGACGAGATCAATTGGTATTATGCTTTATTATGGACCTAAATCCTCAAATAAGGGAGTGATCACCCTACGACGTTTGTATGAAGTACGGGCTGGCCAGTTCACCCTTAATGTTAGCTTTCAAGTCCCAAAGTAAGAAGTCTGGCACCATTAGATCTGGTGTTTTGGACAACACTTAATTGTTCACGCACACGGAAGTCATGGAACATGACGACGAAATTCAAGTTGCGTTAATACAACAGACCGAAATTGGTCAAATAATCAGTAACAATAATTCCACGTTCTACAGATAAATGATTATATAAATAACAAAATACTTGTTGATTTCATTTGATAATTGATTTGGCATAGTTGTACGATTAGGGGCCTGTTTAACGAAAACCAGATATTTACCCAGAATATGTATACACAACACAAGCTGTATAAAGGAACGTTCGTCCGAATATCTAGAATAACTAATGCTGGTTGTTTAAAAGAAGGATTCATTTGTTTTTTGGTCGGTTAACATATTATCAGTCTAATATGTTTTATCTTACAAAATCACAAATATCCGATAGGAAATATTTAAGTCATGTGCGGGATTCGACCCCGCGTCCATCCACCCCTTGAGCCGGGGTATGCTCTAACCAATTGAGCTAACATGACATGACGCCATAACTAAAAATCTTTCCCATCCTTCCTTTCTTTAATTATCGTATTGGGATGGAGCGACATCTATAGTACCACTTGCGTTGTACTACAAACAAGACCAATTTTGCAGTTATACTTATTATAACTAACGGGATATTTACCGTGTTTTTGATTGGTTATGAGCTCTCGATATTATATAATTATATTATATATTAGGTCCTTACATATGAAATTGGCGTTTTGTATGGGAGGAACAAAAAGTCGAATATTTTTTAATATAATATATTTAATTAATCAAAGTATGAACCATTATTTTCTATGCACTTTTGCCATCTCATAGGTAGTTCATTGATCCCTTTACTAAAAAAACCAGTCGGACGGGAATCAATAAAATCTTTGAAGGCGATTTGGACTGCCCCATCGGAGTTGAATTTTTTCCCTTGCAAGAAGTTATCAAAATTTCGAAAAAAATGGTAATCTGTTGGAGCAAGGTCCGGGGAGTACGGAGGATGTCTTAGACTTTCCAATTGAAGCTCTTCTAATTTAGTAGCCGTCTGTAGCGCAGTGTGTGGTCTAGCGTTGTCGTGAAGCAGCAGTGGCGTGGAGCGATTGACCAGCCTAGGTTGTTTAGCCGCTAGCTTTTCCATCATGGTTTGCAATTCCTGACAATAGACATCAGCCGTAATAGTCTGGCCAGATTTGAAAAAACTGTAATGAACAATACCGGCACTAGTCCACCAAACGCTTACAAGTAACTTTTTTGGGGTTAATTTTCGCTTGGGGCAGGATTTGGCTGGCTGGCCAGGATCTAACCATTGCGCTGAGCGCTTCCGATTATCGTAAAGAACCCATTTTTCATCACAGGTAATGATTCGGTTTAAAATACCTTCATTATTGTGCCGGTTTAGTAATGTAACGCAGCAGTCGACGCGCGTTTGCCGGTTTGTTTCAGTCAATTCGTGAGGTACCCACCTTTCAAGCTTTTTAATCTTCCCAATTTGCTTCAAGTGAATTAAAACAGTTTTATCACTAACATCGCAGCCTGCAGCTAACTCGGACGTGGTTTGCGATGGATCCGCTTCCACAATAGCCTTCAACTCTTCATTATCAACTTGAGTCTCAGCAGTCGACGCGCGTTTGCCGGTTTGTTTCAGTCAATTCGTGAGGTACCCACCTTTCAAGCTTTTTAATCTTCCCAATTTGCTTCAAGTGAATTAAAACAGTTTTATCACTAACATCGCAGCCTGCAGCTAACTCGGACGTGGTTTGCGATGGATCCGCTTCCACAATAGCCTTCAACTCTTCATTATCAACTTGAGTCTCAGGCCGTCCACGGGGCTTGTTCTGCAGGTCGAAATTTCCAGAACGAAAACGTTGGAACCAAAAACGAACTGTGTTTTCTTATGCAACACGACCGCCATACACATCATTCACCCTTCGAGTTGTTTCCGCAGCACTAGTGCCACGGCGGAACTCGTACTCGTAAATAATGCGATATTTAAGGTTTTCCATTTTGTAAAATGAGTGACGCAAACAGAAAAAAACGGAAGAAAAAAAACAAATGAATGACGATCATCGAAGCACAAATACATGAGTCTATAGCTGTACAAATTTGAATTTGGAATTCCTTACCAAAGAGGAGAAATTCGTGATTAAAGTGGCCAGTACGAAAAACGCCAATTTCATATGTAAGGACCTAATATAATATCCCGTTAGTTATAATAAGTATTAGTGTTAATGACCGTGACAGTTTAAAAACTAATTTTGCAGTTGGTTTTATATGTTTTATCTGATGACTGAAAAACCTAAGTAAAGCAAATATATCTAGGTAACGAGGTCTATCTAAAAAAAAACGCTAGGAATTTGGAATCTGTGTATTATGTACCATTAGTATTTGAACAATCTACACTAATATTATAAAGAAGAATGATTTGTATTTTTGTATGTAACGAATAAACTTAAAAACTACTGCACCGATTTGAAAAATTCTTTCACTATTAGAGTTTTACATTATCCTTGATAACCACACTGAGAAAAAGGACTTAAAGGCTTAAATCAAATTTGGCCTTTTACCGTTGAATTGTAAATACGTAATATGAATTCACAACTCTTAAGCTGATTTTAACCAATCAATAAAAACGTACCATGTTTTATAATAAACACAACCGTCAAAAACGCCTTCCGTAAAGTATTTTCAGAATTGAACTTGTTATACGATAATAATTGCAGTATTGACCATAAAATATACCTTACTTTTACGGCGGTTTATATACGGTGATTATCACTATAACGTACGACTTAATCAGCCGCATCGAAAAGTCAATATTTTAGAAAGACCACAAAATTTTTTGTACGTATTTACGTTTGGTCGGTTTTTCGCCTTATACCATATAAATTGGCCGCCATTAGGGCGTCAACTCGAAGCAGTGATGGCTCAGTGTCATTGGCTATGGATTGCCGTGCCGCAGGTCCATGGTTCGAATCCCGCCACGGGCTTGAGCTTCACCGCATGGCGGAAGGGCATTTTGCGAATGCCCGCCAGGCAAGCGACCACCCTCAAGTAGAAAATCTGTCGCCAAGCACCAAACGGTGTGTTCCGGCAGCTGTCCTTGAGAGCCAGTGAAATTACAGGCATATGAGACTTAACTACTATGTCTCAAGATGACGGGCGCAGTGCAATTCGTGACTTGTGACGAAATGCATCTGTTATAGGCAGAGGTTAGTCCGCCTAACATCAGGTGGGCCTCGTGATTGATCCGTCATGATAACATAAAAAAAAAGTACTTTATGTAAGTTCAAAACGATCTTGACCTAAATAAAAAAGTAATAATTTTCATGACACACTTGAGCATACACACTCGTGGCGAAAACGATAAAGAACAGTTAAAAGAGTTAATGAAAAGGCTGTGAATAAATTTAACAATAAAATGACCAACTGCACCCATTATTAGTGATAACTTAAATACTACTCGTCAGATCTCACTCAAATTTAAATGGGAATCAAATTCGAATGTACAAATATACATCAAAATCAGTACACACTGTATAGAGCAGGGGTGGCCAAGACGTCGACCGCGGAGTCATTTTCGGTAGCCCGTGAGAAGCGGCCTATCGAAACATTGCAATAAACAGTAACGAATTAATCGCAAATGTCAACTCAATTACAACCAAGAACAATTTACACTTATTTATGCTGTTTTCCTGTATGCGAAGACATGAATATTGATATGTAATCTATTAAAATTGTTGAATTAATCGGTGCTGAAAATAGGTGAATTCATCGCTGCTGAATCAGTTTCGATGAAGGAAGAAATTCAGCAAAATTAGGTGAGAATTCTTATTGAAAACCAGAGCATTTGAAAATACAGACATGGAACTGATACATCAAAAAATAAAATGCCACGCTTCCGAAAACTTACACTATTTATCTTTTACGGTATTTTTTTTAGATCCACGGATTTTAGATGTTTGAGAATGAATATTTTCAACTACGAATGCGATTTAAACGACACATCAGTGAGACGAGCATTTGACTTCCTGATTGCGTATTGCAGTTAGTTCATACACTGTGCAGCATTATAAACTTGTGGAAACTGTGCAGCGCCAAAAATATTGTTGTTCAATATGCGAAAAAGTGAATTATAAAAATTATAAGTGAAGTAGGTACATACTTTATTACTATGAAAACTGTGTAATTAACTTCGTTACCTAATATTGTATAGAATAATATAGAATAATATTAATTGTATAAAACAAACAGTTTTGCCATTTTTTATTCATTGCTGGTTGTTCGTGGAGTTATTTTAAATTATAATGTAGACCGCATGGTTTAAAAGTTTGACCACCCCTGGTATGTAACGAGGCATCACACACACAAAAAACATACAGTCTAATTGAGAAAGGTTATAAGGTGTTTTGAATTTTGTTAAAAAGTGAAAAAGACTGTCCCTTTGGGCTGGTAAGATAGCCGCCTAAGCGTACACACGAAGAGGAAAAGGGAATTATATTTTATATAACAAAATTATTTTTTTACCTGTTTTATTGAGCCTTGCTACATATGGGATCGATTTTCATTCACTGTCAATGACTATATCATCAAAATAGGAAAATACTACTTATCAGTTCTTGGAGTGTAACTCAAAAATTATACTTTATATTAGTATATTTTTTTACCATTTTTATTGAGCCTTGCTACTTATGGGATCGATTGTCATCCACTGTCAATGACTATATCATCAAGAAACGAAAATACTTTCCAGTTATTGGAGTGTAACTCAAAGATTTTTATTTTATATTAGTTTTTTTTATACCATTTTTAGAGAGCCTTCCTACATATGGGATCGATTGTCATTCACTGTCAATGACTATATCATCAAAATAGGAAAATACTTTCCAGTTATTGGAGTGTAACTCAAAAATTATATTTTATATTAGTATATTTTATTACCATTTTTATTGAGCCTTGCTACATATGGGATCGATTGTCATTCACTGTCAATGACTATATCATCAAGAAAGGAAAATACTTTCCAGTTAATGGAGTGTAACTCAAAAACGGCTCGACCGATTTTGGTGTAATTTAAATGGGACACGGCAAGCATCAGCTATTAAATAAAAAAAGAATCATCAAAATTGGTTCACCCAGTCAAAATTACTGAGGTAAGAAAAAAAACATACGAATAGAGTACCTCCTCCTTTTTTGACGTCGGTAAAAATCAGGTAACTCAGCGATCACTACGCCAAAGTACGAATGAAAGAACAAAAATATCATTAGACAAATCAAAAACTTACGGAGCCATAACGCACGATAGAACCATCTTCACGCACAAATCTATTACTATGAATGTACGTATATTTATTATTACATATATAATTTATATCGTTAATTAGATTATAATTTCTCAGTGTAAAGTTGTACCGAGTCTAGGTCAAATCGCTTTCCGCATGACACGACGATAATCATTTTTACGGCTAATCAGTCACGTCATTGTTATCAATACGTTCATTTCTGTTTTGGATTACGGTAGAATATTAAGAGCCATTTCACAAAATCACGCTACTGAAGTTTAGGTAAATGCCAGCGCATCGCATACACAAGCGAAAGAAGTGACGAGGGAATAGCGTGACTGTGAGTAACATATTTTGATACTAGCACTCATTAATAAAGAAATGTAAGTTGCGAATTTAAAAATTGTGTGATTGGCATGAGTAAATAATCAATTTCTTGTCGATTACTTGCTAATGTTATAGAAAAGAAGTAAGCATGTACATTAAGTAGTCAACCTACATCGTGAATCGTATATTTACATTTCATCCTTGATGAATAAACAATAGATATGTTTGAATCATTTATTGTAACAATAAACTTAAATAATTAAATAATTATACGGCTTAAAATTATATAAATATTTGACGTAACGGCATTGATTAAAAGCTGCGGACTAAAAGCTCTTTCTTTTAAATTTTCCAAAAATTGCTATTTTCCTCGTTCACACTCTACACAGTATATATATCCAGTCGTTAACACTGTCTGCCATAATGACCATGCATAGGACTGAGGTTTATTTTTCTGTGCATCTGGAAAACAACTCAGTACCAACCACAAACGTCCCATGACGTTTTTGGTTTTCCATTACTTAAACATGTCACCCTCATATTCCCATACCACAATATATCACCTATACCTTTAAAAAAATTACATTTTCATCCATTTAGTTTGAGTAGCCCAAACAGCGAAATGTAAATATATATTTACATATTTTGAGGTTTTTTTGTTTTTAAATCGAATATCTTTGATGCAATCTATAATCAACATATATACTTCTTGGTACCAATGCAATCCTCACTATATACTCTTATGCTCACTATTTCCTCTATGGAAAATAAATGATAATACACCTTTTTATAGAAAAAAAATACTGGAAATGGGGTTTGAACACACGACAAAAATGGTGGGAAATAGTAATTTAATTGCTATTTTTATTTTTTCGTAACTAGACTCACCTAGAACTTCGATTCTTCTTTTAATATGATAATTTAATATTGTTCTTTAGCCATGAATTGATACAGATTTTTACGCCAAATATTTTAAAGTAACAAGATTAAAACAACCCAATTGTTTTAAGAACTTTGGCGGGAAAACTGTATTGGAGAGCAATATTTTTTTCTGAAAAACTATACCACCTACGGCTTTGGTCCTTCTTTGATATTATTATTTACATATAATTTATACACTTGTAAAATTTCAGATTTTTTGGTTTAGAAGTTTAAAATTAGTTACGAGATTATTTAATACGCAAATTTTGCATCGGTAAGTGTTTGCGTTGCAAAATGTATCGAGCGAAAAATGACTTATACATATGCAAAATTGCGTTTTTCTAGGTTTATAACTGTTGACGTAGTTACGAGATTAATATGAAATGACGTAATATTTTGGGGTCAAAATCTAATTTGTGCTGGTTTCAGATTTCATCAAAATATTCAAAATACTTCCGTTATCTCAGAAAAGTATGGATTCTTTCTTGTATGGGCAAGGATGCATCCTTTTGAAAACCATTTGTATTATGAAAGTCGGACTTTTTTTTTTTTTTTTTTTATGTTATTGTGATGGAACAAGCGCGAGGACCACCTGATGTTATGCGGTATCCTCTGCCTATAACAGATGCATTTCATCACAAGTGACGAACTGCACTGCGCCCATCACCTTGAGACATACCTGTTAAGTCTCATTTTTGTCTGCTATTTCACTGGCTCTCAAGGACTGCTGCCGGAACTCACCGTTAGGTGCTTGGCGACAGATTTTCTACTAGAGGGTGGTCGCTAGCCAGGCGGGCATTCGCAAAATGCCCTTCCACCATGCGGTGAAGCTCAAGCTCTGGGCGGGATTCGAACCATGGACCTGCTACGCGGCAGTCCATAGCCAATGCCACTGAGCCATCACTGCTTTAAAACTTAAACTTACGCAGAAAACACTTACGCAGATTTTATGGTAAATTTGTAAATATGACTATCGACCGCTAACTGGTATCCCGGTTTGTACAAATGATGGAAAAGCCGGGAGGCCGTTTTGTACAAATTAGGAAGGTAGTTTAATTTCCTGCTGAAGTTATCGCTGTGTTCACTTATAGACATTAACTGAATCTAAAAATATTGGAAATCAATTATTCGCCTGTCATCTTATCCTTCTAAAACAAAAGTTATAGTGAGTTACTAAATTAAACTAGAATAATATAAAAACTAGCAGACCAAAAAGAAGAAGTCAACGTTCTGAGGTTGTTAGCATTTTTCCAATAACGCTGTATAAGACTGCATAATTGTGACGTTTCTTTTTTTTAACACAATGGATGAACAGAAACTAAAGAGGTAGTTACTTAACAAGACAACAATAATAATATTATGGACAACAAAAATAAAGTATAGTTTGTTACTTAAAAAAATAAAGACATGATCAAAACTCTGTGGTCGCACTATAAACTTGCGTCTAAGCGTTCCACGTACGAGACGTCAGAGCAAGGCAAAACGAACGCAGGTCCTACCTCGATGAGCGCTCGCGCGGTACTGATCGCCTCGCGCTTGTACATTTCAATTTATGAGCATTTCGAGTTATGTTAAAAATATTTAACATAACTCGAAATGCTTCTACTCTTGTCTAACAAAACAGAGTTAATAGCACAATTTATTAAAGATCAGATTAATTAAAGAATGAACTTTCTTTTCATATAATATCTGTTTGGAATTACACTTTATTAAACGCAATATATCGTGGTAAACTGCTGATATAATTCGTGGAAATTGGCGCAAGATCTTTATTTTTTTTTCTACAATGACGATTAATTATCGATATTCTAGTACACTATTTGTCAACAGGATTATATGCCTGATGCACAGTTTTCTTTTTTTAGTTAATTTGATGAATCTTTATACAAGAGATAGAACTCTGAAGTTGGCTATGTTTACTTTAATTCGTAAAACAAGGTGCGGGAGATTGGTCACTACAAAATAATTAATGTTATGTTTGTAAATCTGGTACATTAACTGAAAAGAGAACAGATTATTCTATTTTTATCAATTATTAAACAACTTGTAGATATTTCCTATGATAGTAAATTAAGCGCTTAAAATCTTCGTATACCGCATTAAAATGTTAAATGCCTCTTAAGATGGTGTTTGGTATAATAAATGTTAGCGTTGATTGATAGAAGTTTTCATTATTATTTGAGTGTCAACATTTTCAAGGCATAGCACAGCCATACGATAGCGACGCGATTGCTATGCTATACAACTGCGGTTAGGAGCTAGAATTGGCAGACTACCGAATTTGACATTAACAGCAGTTCGATCGCAGAAGCACCGCAGTAGTGTGGCGTTTGGTCAATAGCTAAAAGAATTGGGGCCCTGATGGTGAGGTGAGCATCAGCGCCTTTTGATTTGATAATAAAAACACGTAAATGGGCGGCGTGGCTCTACGTTGTTTTATTCCGAATGCATGGTTTCCGGTTCTAAGGACCACCCTACCCGCATCCCCCTTATGTGAGGTGGGTAAGATATGTTTTCTCAAACAACACAAGGGACAACAGAAGAACATCTATAATTAGTTTCGCTAACACCAGGCGACTAGCGCACTCCGCGCTTTAGGTACAAAGCTACAGGTACATCGGCGTATCCGTCCGAACAGGATTCTTTTACGACGTGTCAGAAGGGATCAGAGCTATGCGATAGAAAGAGAGACTGCTTGTAGGTGAATATAAATATTAGGTACTCCGTGCTTTGCGAACTGAAGTGCACTTTATTGCTACGTAGCTAGAGTCACTTATTGTTTGGAATGACTTTGCGGAGTGATCCTTCTGGTGCTTTTTATTCTGTGCTAACACACAAGACCACATATAATAATAGTAATCATAGACATAAGTTTATGCAGACAGCCCTATTTGGGAATGCTCTCGTTGTTAGTATTATATACGCTACATTTCCGGCTATTATCACGATAAAATGTGAAGGAGAACTTGTGCGCCCAACGTGCAAAAACACTCCGTATCACATCGTGTTTATTGGGCGCATTTTTCCCTACAGCAGCATCCAGCAGTAGGATTTGGACCAGCACTTATATTTTTAACCTTGTTTGGCTAAACTAAAATCAATGGATTCCACTCTGAATTTACAGACAAGGCGGAACACAACCACCAGTTAAACTGTTGTTTTTAAATTTATTGTTTAGTGGATATATATTTTATATACAAAATGTATAAACACTAAACAGTACCATTATGGCACTGTGATTAAGGCGAAGTAAGATAATTCTCACTGGCTTCCGGTTCCGTTGACCATTCCATTGTGCACCAGCTCTTGTCAGAATTATAATTTAATTGCTATGCCTTTGCGAGATGAGAAAATTATAATTCAGGTAAATTTCGTATTAACTGCGCCTTATGATTTATTTTCGGCTAAATATAATATAGAGACAAAGTAAGGTAGGTATCAAAGTCTACTTAAAAAAAAATTAAAACTAAGGAACTGAATAATTTCAAACGACATTTGATGCAAAATCTCAAAGAAATTATCCGAAATTCTATATCACTAAGCTCATTCAATTGTTTTTCTTTTTATGTTCAGAAGTGATGAGATGGACAAGTCGCCCGCGTGATGGTAAGCGTCATCCCAGTCCATTACGGTTGCAGTGCACCGTTCTTGACATTGCACTGTTGATTGACACTGCACTACGCTCTCAACTCCGAGACCTTAGTACTTATGTCTCGTTCGTTCATAAATTTCACTTGCTACAATGCCCTTAACGCGTAAACACAGAAGTTTTTGCGCACTACTGCTTCGAGCAGTAAATTTGACACTGCGGTGATTTCCACCAAGATGGATTTACTTGGTAATTGTAGCATGTAAATATTCTTGTTTACGTTTCCCATGGTCTTTCCTTTCCAACGGTTTCCTTCGGAATCGCCACGCATACTTGCTTTGTCTAATCTCTTTTCAATCTGTCTACATGTCCAAACCATCTCAGCTTCCCTTTTTTAGCTAACGACATTATATTCTCCTTATTCACTCCACGCTGCTCTCTTAAGACGATGTTCCCCTCTCTGCCTAAAATTCTTTACAAATAATTGGATATGTATATAAAAGTCTCCTTTTAAGAGTAAATACAATTTTCTATTCTATTAGCAAAGAACGAATCTTGTATTAGCTTCCAGTCAGAGTTAAGCAACAACGTAAAGGTCAAGGTTGAAATTTCGTAAATTTATTGCGTTTCAGGCATTCAGTCACGCAAATTCTATTTATGAGTATGAAAGCCGAAAGTTATAAACAAACATTAAAGAAATATGATGTTTTGGGAACACGCTAAAGTATTTTAATTTTTGAAATAAAATAACTGATTTTAACACATATATTATGATAATGAATAGAAGATACAGGCGTTACTTTACGGAAATCCATATTTAATAATCAGAAATATTTAAAAATATATAAGTAATAATAATTTTTTTTTGTGTAAAATTTAAAAAAATATATTACATATTTTAAAAACTATTTACAATTTTTAATATATTTGTTATCATAAGAAATTATTAAATAACTCATTGAAGTCGGTATTCTAGGATCATATAAAATTACTCTGAGCTCCCATTTTGGTTGTCCGACCACAAGTGTATTTCACATTATTTAGACACATAAGTCGTTTAAAAAAAACACTATTTTCATTTAGTGATACAGGCTGCTTACAATAACGATTTTCACTCATACCTAATAGACAACATTGGTCACATTTTGCAATTAGGATGTAATTAAGGAATGGGCATAAACTTCGGCAAATACTTATTTTATATTACTTATGGGTAAACCTTTAACCACAATTTCACCTGACGGTAAGTGATGTTGCGGTCGAAGGTGTTCAGGCTAAACCTAGAATTACTAGCTCTCAAGGACAGCTGCCGGAACACATCTTTAAGTGCTTGGGGACAGATTTTCTACTTGAGAGTGGTCGCTAGCTAAGCGGGCATTCGCAAAATGCCATATCACCATGCGGTGAAGCTCAGGTCCGCGGCGGGATTCGAACCATGGATCTGCTGCGCGGCATAGCCATAGCTTTTTTTTTTATCACACCGATACGACTCATATTATAACATATTTATATGCAAATTAATTTTTCTAATAAATTATCAAGTAAATCGATGATACACTAATTTAAAAAAACATTATCCTTACTTTACATTCCGATATTCCATAACAGGATATTCCGTGACCTTCTGCTTCATTTCATCATGACCGCAGCAAAACACTCTAAGTAAATCTGACAGCAACATTATTAAAACTATAACTATTGTTTTTAATTTCACTGAACTGCGGCCACTGCTTTTAACATTTTAGCCCGACGGTATGCCTTTATTAACAAAACACTACAAACTTTTTAACTGTTACAAAAAATAATACATATAATTTTATTATTTTTCTTCAAGTTATTAGTCCCCACGTATTCAGATAATTTATTTAAAATTAGGCAATATGTTTTTCAAACATTATTTCACTTCGTGCTACTAATGTGTTTCTTTTATCACAGAAAATGCACTATTTCAGTCACTATTGGCAAGTGATATTAGGTTATACATATTAATAAAATAAAACGCGATTTTTTTAATTTCGAGTACGAAATACGAAACGTTCTTTATTCGTTGACTTACATACTTAAATGATAAACTGAATAATATGTTTTTTACCTCGACGTTGATAGGCAATATAGGTATTAAAGAGATATAGATTTACACCGGTGCTGATATGATCAATGATCTAATACAGCTGGTGGTATGTATATACAATGTTTGCTACATGAAAGCGTCTGTACATTGACTCTAGTTATCAATTAGTAGTTTTTTTTCAACTTGTATGTCTCTATTGATTGTAAAGTAATCACAGATATAGCTAGTCAAGTGCATGAGGTACTATTTGAACCGACTTAAAAAAAAGGAGGTGGTTCTCAATTCAACTGCTTTAGGGTTCCGTACCTTAAAAGGAAAAAAACGGAACCCTTATAGGATCACGTCGTTGTCCGTCTGTCTGCCAAGACCCTTTTTCTCAAGAACGCGTGATGGTATCAAGTTAAAATTAATATCAAATACGAGAATGAGTTTGTAAGTGATAGTGAGGATGTGAGGTATGTTACTCCTTCATGCTAAAACGGCTGAACCGATTTAGATGAAACTTGGAATACGGATAGTTCAGAACCTGGGTAAACGCTTTGGATACATTTCATCATCCTGATCACTCATCATTGTCTACGCGAGTGAAACTTTATGACGCAGCTAGTCTTCATATAGGACGATAATTATTTTGATGTTAGTAGCGCAAGTGGATCAAGCGAGAAAAACATCTAAATCATGAGATTGTTTTACGATAGTGACCCAGATAGACAAATGCTAAAAGTTTTTTTTTTGCTATTTCAAATTGAGGTAAACGAACTTTTATATAAACTAAGCGGCTTGATGTGTTGCCAGATTAATGATGCCTATAGATTGAATTTACGCGGTTCCTTGAACCTGTGGGTTATTTTCGAACGGATTAGTAAGAATTCGTCTTGGTGAATACCACCGGAATCTTAAATACTCTGCCTGGAGGTAGCAGTGTGCAAACACTACTGATTTTAGGCTTGAAGAGTACTGTAACTGCTAAAGTTACGAGACAAAGAACGAATGTCTCGGAATGACGAGCGCAGTGCAGTTTCAAGCAGAACGAGAACGGAGTCACTGCAACTTTAATGGACAAGCGCGACGCTTACCGTTAGACTGGCGACTTGTCTCATCTCTATAACATCCTAGCGACCCGCCCAAGCTTTGCATGGGTATTAAAAAAAATAATTAAACACATAAACTGTAATAGTTGGACGAATGATATTGTGTTTTTTTTTGTAGATATTGATGCCCTCTATAAAGTTGTAGTACATCACTTTGCTCCATTGTCAACAATTTCCGCTGCGTGCGTGATTTAACGATATTTTTTTCACACTTTGGGTTACATTATCGAAAATTTCATTCAGATCCCTAAGTTTTTGTAAACATTATAGGGCGTATGTTCATCAGGGATAGTGTAGGATTTTAATGGTACAAGATTTTTTCAAATCGGTTCAGTAAGTTTTTAAGTTTATTCGTTACATACAAAAATACAAATCTTTCCTTATATATTAGTATAGAAAATATCTTCTTTCTAATATTAGTATAGAAAAGTGTTTAACAACCGTATATCCACGACGAAATGGGCAGCGGTGTATTACGACTTAACTATCATAGGGTATCGCTAGAAAGTTTCTTCAAAAAATATTTATTTCATTAATAAATTTATAATTTGAATAAAAATTCATTAAAAAAATATTTAAGGTCTCCAAAAGAGGCTTCGAGTAGATTCAATTCTAAACGAAAATCGAAAAATGGTCAGGCTGGGCTATGTGGCTTTTATGACATCACATCGGCTCGACTTGAAATTCAGGCGAAATTATTACTAGACAATAAATTAATTGTTCTTAATGTCATTATATAAACAAATCGGTAGTTACCAACTCCTATATGAAAGGGATCATGGTAGGATGATGAGTACTCGTATCATAAGTATAAATAAGTTTTCAACATCCAATAACTCTATTAGCATGTGTTGTCACGCGTCTTGTTGACTTTGATCCGTATCCCACCGTTGTTACTATTTCCAGTGTCGAAGAGAAGATTATTAGGCGTGGGTGAAGCATCAGGTCACACGGACAGTGCAAATAACTAGCGAACTGTCCGCGAGTTCGGCCGTGAGGGAGTCGTATTGCAACCTCGGGAACTACGTAACTACACAGAACGTGTCAAATTATCACTTCAACAGAAATGATGGCTCAGTGGCATTGGCTATGGACTGCCGCGCAGCAGGCCCATGGTTCGAATCCCGCCCAGAGCTTGAGCTTCACCGCATGGTGGAAGGTCATTTTGCGAATGCCCGCCTGGCTAGCGACCACCCTCAAGTAGCAAATCTGTCGCCAAGCACCTAACGGTGTGTTCCGGCAGCAGTCCTTGAGAGCCAGTGAAATAACAGGCAAAATGAGACTTAACAGGTATGTCTCAAGGTGATGGGCGCAGTGCAGTTCGTCACTTGCGATGAAATGCATCTGTTATAGGCAGAGGATACCGCTTAACATCAGGTGGGCCTCGCGTTTGTTCCTTCACAATACATTAAAAAAAACTACATTAATAAAACAAATATTTTTAAAATATTTTAAGAAAACATTAAATTAATATTTTTAAAACACTTTAAAAATATATCTAGTGACCATTCCGCCTAATTTTCCTGTTAAGCCGACATGACGTCACAAACGCTCTAAGCTTGCCGGCTCGATCGCATTGCCGGCAAGCTTAGAGTACAGACGTGTCAAGTATTTTTCTTACAATTATTTAAATTGAAGCCAATCAATATTGAATCTTATCCTTATTGCTAATTAGTACAGTTTTTAAAAGTGCATATAGTGTATTCATACTGCATTCTGCTATCGCGGAGAACATCGACCGACCGCCGCAAACACCGAACCAGTTGACAGGTATAGGGAAGGGATTTCGGTGAGTTGTGTTTGTTGATAAGCGGAGCGACAAGTGGAGCGTTTATTTTGCTTGTTTTATACAAAAGTAAAGATGAGCGTATCACATTCCCCGACTAGAAACTCATCACGCAGTAAAATGATATCTGCAGAAGGAAGCAGCAGCTCTCAACCAGATTTGCCAAGTCTAAGTGCATTTGAAAAAGAGTCTAAAAATATTCCCCTGCGTAAAAGAAAATCGCCTGAAGACGAATTTACTAATCAACTTAGTCAATTTAAAAAAGAAATATTGGGAATATTAAAAGAATCCAACAGAGCGCAAATAGAAAATATTAACAAGATTGGTGAAAATATCACATCTTCGCTTAAAGAACAATTACACGACTTAAAAAACACGACAGAAATACTAATTACTGAGAATAATAATCTTAAACTACAAGTCACGAGTTTGAATGACACAGTAAAGGCAAATAAGGAAGTCATATCCTCACTCCAAAACGAGGTGCAGAAACTCAAATCCAACCCTCACCCTTCTACGATGTCAGTGCCACAGACAGTACTGCAAACCGATTACGACGACATGATTTTGGAACTCCAGGAACGTGCAACTAGAAGCAAGAACATTATAATGATAGGCATCCCTGAACAAAAACATGATGAAACAGAAAAGAGACGAGAAATGGATAGGTATGAAGCGGAGAGAATTCTAAACATCATTTACCCGGGTTGTCCGAAGGCAGGGAAAATAATACGGATTGGTCGATATGATGATAAAAAGTCACGGCCGATGAAACTATGCTTTGATTCCCAAGAAATAGTTAAGATTATACTGCGTAATAGAACTAAAGCAGTCGAAAATTCTGTTCGCTTTTATTCTGACCAAACACCAAACCAACAAAAGTTTATGATGAACCTTAAGAATGAACTAAGATCACGCCAAGATAAAGGCGAAAAAAACTTGTCAATAAAATACATAAAAGGAACCCCTAAAATCATAACACTATCAAAAAACTAACAACTGCTACAACCACATCACAAACGACAACTAATCGTAATATTATTACGTACGAAATCGTAAACAAGTATGAAGATATCACCACCACGAATAAAACAATAAGCTTTCTATACGCAAATGTGCGCAGTATAGTCGCGCCAGGCAAGCTAGACGAGGTAAAGTGCATAATAGAGACATTTCAAACAACTTTACATGTTATTGTGTTTGTGGAAACATGGATAAAAGACGATAATGAGGCCCAGAGATTAACATTACCAAATTACACACATTATTACAACTACGGAACCGCTACAAAAGGAGGCGGAGTATCAATATACGTACACAATACTTTGACACATGAATATGTCGATGAACTATGTGAAGATGGCAACCACTACCTATGGATACATCTGGATAAATTTTCCTTAGACATTGGAGCAATCTACGCCGCAAATGTGAGGAAGTTTTTAGCTAATTTTGGTAATCAACTGGTCAACAGAAAGAGGGTTATAATATTTGGAGATTTTAATTTAAATTTACTAAATGAAGAAAAGTGTGTCAAAGAATACAAGTACCTGATCAAAGAAAATGGACTAAGAATCTTAAATAAAATTGATAAGGATCACTGTACACGAGAGACAGCTTCTACAAAAACATTATTGGATCACATTAGTACAAATCTACGTGATAACACCTACCACATGGCTATCATTAACAGTGCTATGTCAGACCACAAACAGATTTACTTTGAAGTGCATAAAGTTCAACAACAAAAGCCCAAGCAAATAGAGTACAAAGCTATCAACTATATTGACCTGTACAAAACAGTCGAAGACACAACGCTCTACTTGGAGAACCTATTTGCAGAATATGATAAATTGGAGACATTGCTATTAGAAGCAATTGCTAAAAATAAAACAGTTAGAACCAAGCGACTTAACCCGCCAAAGACAGAATGGATAAATAAACATTTAGTTACATCTATAAATAAGAGAAACATTTTATGGAATGACTTCCAAAAATCACTGGGAGATGAAAAGCTAAAACAAGAATATATTTTACAAAGAAACTATGTAAAAGCAGATATACAGACAGCAAAACAACAATATTATCACAAAGCATTCAAAACTTGTAAGAAAAACCCTTTTAAAATGTGGCTACTAATAAATAACCTGGCAAATAATAAAATAAAACAAAACTATATTCCAACAAAACTTATCAGTCCGATGGGCCGTATAATATCCGACCCTAGAGATATGTGTGAATGTTTCAATTCTTTCTTTTCAAATATTGGTACAGAACTGGCAAATAAAATTCCTAAACAATACTACGATAAATTAACTCAAGAATTAAGTAGTCATCAGGAAGTGAATAGCCCCAAACTGACACAACTAAAACCTGCTACTATAAGTGAAGTTGACAAAATAATAAATAATTTAGACACAAACACGAGCACAGGAATTGACGAGATAAGTACGAAAGTATTAAAATGTCTTAAAGGTTTAATCATTACTAACTTGACGGAATGCATTAATAGGTGTCTAGAGAAGGGTTGTTTTCCAGATTCTTTGAAGTTAGCTAAAGTTAGCCCTATATTCAAATCGGGTAGTAAAACAGAACCTGGTAACTATCGTCCAATATCCGTAATGCCTGTCATGTCAAAGATCTTTGAAAAGATATTTCACAGTCGGCTTATTGACTATCTTAAATCTATAAAATTTCTTTATACAAAACAATATGGCTTAAGAGCAAAATCAAATACACTTGCAGCAAATATAGACCTAGTCACCTCAATAAAGAACAATATTGATCAAAAAAAGATAAGTCTTGGTATATTTATTGATTTGAAAAAGGCTTTCGACACCGTGAGTCATGATTTACTTCTACTGAAATTAAAAAAGATAGGATTATCCAACTCTGCTTATGACATATTTGAATCCTATCTTAAGAATAGGTACCAAATTGTAAAACTCGGAGAATATAAGAGCGAACCTCAAAAAGTTACTTGCGGCGTTCCACAAGGCTCAATCGTTGGTCCTTTATTATTTCTGGTTTATATTAACAGCATACATGAGATTGGTCTAAAGGGTGACATCACATTATATGCTGATGACACGAGTCTATTTTATTCAGGTAATTCAATGAAAACTTTGATAGATGAAGCCCAATACGATTTAGATCTATTATATATATGGTTACAATCAAATTTACTAAGCATAAACACGGATAAAACAAATTACATCATTTTTACAGCTAAAAACAAACAACTTGGCACATACAATAATTTAATTATTAATGGTAAGAAAATTAACGAAATACATAATACAAAATATCTTGGGCTAATCCTTGATAGTCAACTAACGTGGAGACCACACATTGATAACATCAGATCCAAACTCGTATCACTCACAGGCGCACTACGTAGCATAGTACGTTGTCTACCAAAACCTGTGAAGTACACCATTTATAATGCTATGGTTAAATCTCGAATAGATTATCTGATAGAAGTATGGGGAACAACAGCTAAAACCAATTTACAAATATTACAAACAGCACAAAATAAATTAATAAAAACTCTTTTTCAGTACGACTATTTAACGCCCTCTATGAGAATTTATAAGGAAACCAAACTCATGAACTTAACACAGACTTATAAATATACTACTTGTATTTTATACGCAAAATTCTAACAAAAGATATACATTCACAAATAAAATTTACAAAAAAAATTAACATCCAAAAACGAATGACTAGACAAGCAAATAATCTCTGCCTAAGAATCCATCGCACCAACTACGGAAAAAGGAATATAATGTATGAAGGCGCAAAAATATACAATAAAATACCAAAAGATATTAAAGAAGTAAGTTCATTATGTACTTTTAAAAAACTCTTAAAAAGCCATGTTTTAAGGGATTTTTCAACGATTGAGAACATATACTGTGGTAAATAACTTAGTTTTTAATATACCGTAATTACTGTAAACTCTCGCTAAACGTCTCACTATGTCATAGGCCTTAACAAACACTCAGTTACTGGCTCACAACACTACGTTGCGCTGCGTTTTGGATCATATGTTTAAATGAGGGTAGATATAATAATATATTGTTACTATTTTGTTCTGTATAATGGGCATATCTTAGACATTTGATTTGTTCTAAAATGGTATTGATGATTAAATACATTCCAAACATCAATATAGGCTTATCTAGATAAGAGTAGTGAGGAGTGAGAATTTGAATTGTATTTTGTTTTTTTTTATCTTTTTTGTATATAAATAACGTATATAATGTAACTGTTACATATATATTATTAAGTAACTATTTGATTTCGTGTACACTGTGCAATCCGGTATTTAAATTTTACTTTGTTTTTAATGTGTTTCTCTGTAAGTGAATATTGTTATTCTTAAGAGAAATAAAATTCTTAAACCACAACGCCACGCAGCCAAACCGGAAGAATTTTCGACGCGTTGCACTTCTATACGTAGCATCCTCCCGAGGTCTGACTCTACGAGCGCTCGATCGTGCGCTCGTAGAGTCAAGAAGATATATTTTTTAAGTGTTTTATTAAAATATTAATTTAATGTTTTCTTAAAATTGTGAAGCACTCGTAGCGAAGTTTACTTAGCTGTTCTCAACCGATCAGCAAAGTTAAGCAACGTCGCGCGCGGTCAGGAGTTGGATGGGTGACCGCTAGTGACATTACTACTGGGCGTTTCCGTGCTTCGGAGGGCACGTTAAGCCGTCGGTCCCGGTTGTCGTCTTAGGATGGCAGTCGTTATAGCATGGTGGTAGGGCATTTTGCGAATGCCCGCCTGGCTAGCTACCACCCTCAAGTAGAAAGTCTGTCGCCAAGCACCTAACGGTGTGTTCCGGCAGCTGTCCTTGAGAGCCAGTACTTCTAGGTTAGCCTGAACAACATCTTCGACCACATCATCACTTACCATCAGGTGAGATAGTGGTCAAAGGCTAACCATTCAGGCATAAAAAAAAAAATATATATATATAAATATCTGTTATTATTAAACATAGATTTCCGCTAAGTAACGCCTGAATATATTCATTATCTTATGTCACTACATTATTTTTTAATATGCATTTGTATGCTCTTTTAGATGTAAATATTTATAAGATATTAATATTTGATATAAGTATTTTATAAATATATCCTCGTATACAGTTTCTAAGGGGCATAGTGCGCTACTGGCATACGTAATTTTTTTTCTAGTACACGAATGAAACTTATACCAATAAATGGAGTTAGTGTTTAAACCATTCATATTAAGGGACTATATGGGCTAAATGACCGCCCCGCTGAGATAAATGGCTTTGAAAATCTGGATATCTGACCACGTTATCTCGGAAACTACGCAATAACTTGAATTGATTCTTTTTGAGATATGTTCTGGAAACTCTTTAACAGTTGCAGGATTTTGTTTTATCCATATCGAACAAGAAATGACAGAGTTATGAGAGACAGGCAAGACTTTAAATTAACGTGAAGGAGGACGCTCGCACTGCTGCATGCTGACGGGTTTCTTATGAAACAGTTTTACATATAATACGAGATTAGGTACCAGTATGTAACTAAAACAAAATCTTCCAAGGAAGACATAAGTATCAAAAAGTTATTGCATAGTTTAGGAGCTAGCGTGGTCAGATATACAGATTTTCAAAGCAATTTATCTCAGCGGGGCGGTCATTTAGGCCATATATTGTCCCAGGATATGAATTGTTTGTAATCACTAACCCTATCGACTGGCAGTTTCATTCGTTTTCCCGAAAATAAATGTGTGGTGAGAAAAATGGCTAGAGATCTGGGAATAAACAGTCCTATGCCTCGTGAAAATGACCCTAATCTGAAAGTAAACTAGGAAAAGCACAATTTCTGACAGTGCGTCTCTGCTAGGTGCCGCACCGGACCTACCGCGAGTGGTGTTTCTGAGTTCAGAGTTCTGCGTTCTGCATTTCACGTTCACTGTGCTACACGCAGCGAGCGTTCGAGTTCTTCAGTTCAATATGTTACCAATTCGGTTCATAGCAGATCGTTGCTAGGTAACATTACCGACCACAAAGGTTAGATCCTTTTATTAAAGAGATTCTACATCACAAGAGACTCAAACTACGAAAAAACGTGCGTTCTCTTTGACTGCCACGGTCTTAGAGCTGTTATGTGCATTCCATCCATCTATGCAAGTAATTGCATACTTCACAGTGAACGGATACTGCAGAACTCGAAACTCTAGAACTGTCTGTATAAGCACGGCGCGGCGCCTAAATATCAAGGTTTTTTTTTTCCATCGAACATGTACTTATATAAAAATTACTGGTATAGTTTGCTGTTCCTGTCTCCCTGGACCTGAAGCAGTTCTTCACCTCTAGAGTGTATAATCACTCCCAAGGTTTTACACACACGTAAGAGTAGCAGACTTTTGAAAGAAGGAAGGTTGAAAATCCTTCATCCACGAGTAAAACGTAAGTAATGTATATTGTTCATTCCTACCACTCCACACTGAGAAAAATCTAAAGTCAAAAGCGCCATATTGACGGCCAATTTATATGCTATAAGGCAAAAAACCGACCAAACGTAAATACGTACAAAAACGCCTTCCAACTAGAAGGCGTTAAACGAGGTCAGTGAAGGCGAATGTTTCTTTTCGTCTTCATTTAAGGTGTATTTTGTGGTCTTTCGTTCTTAAATATTGACTTTTCGATGGGGCTGATTAAGTCGTACGTTATAGTGATAATCACCGTATATAAACCGCCGTAAAAGTAAGGTATATTTTATGGTCAATACTGCAATTATTATCGTATAACAAGTTCAATTCTGAAAATACTTTACGGAAGGCGTTTTTGACGGTTGTGTTTATTATAAAACATGGTACATTTTTATTGATTGGTGAAAATCATCTTAAGAGTTGTGAATTCATCTTACGTAGTTACAATTCAACGGTAAAAGGTCAAATTTGATTTAAGCCTTTAAGTCGTTTTTCTCAGTGCACTTCACCTCAAAGAACGTTTTAATTACGTACATCACTCTCACTCACTCTCCCTGCGTTCTTCAAACACTCTGCAATTATTACTCCTTTCTGCTACAACGATATATTATGACAAATCATTTACAAAACAGGCTGTCCGTCTATGGAATGCGCAACCTGTTAATATCAGGCATACCAAGTCCATTATTTCCTTTAAAGATATGAAGAAGATGCAATACCTATCATCACAGCTATAGGCATTTATTTTAAATAAGTATATATTTGTATTAGGTATATTTATACGTATATATTCTATTGAAGTATGTATTGTTTTATTATTATGAAAATGTTTATGTATCAATAATTATTTTATGTTTTCTTAAAGATTCTTATCATTTTATCAACTTGCACACCACTATACGCAATATCCATTTAATTCCATTCAACGGTTGCCTGTAAGAAATTGCCCTTAGCGATAAGGCCGCCCATTGTACAACTATTAGTTTATGTGCCTGTATGTTATGTTTTAATTGCTAAAATTGGTGGCAATAAAGAATATGTGTATTGTAAAACTTAAGAATAATGAAAAACACCAGACGTAACTGACTTGTCCATCCCTAAAATATACTTCCCCATGTTAAGTTTCCTTCTAAACTACTTCTTCTTCTCAGTCGGGCACTGCGTGAACACTAATGGATGTACACGCAGGGGCATTTGTTAAGTCGCTAATATTCGCAAAGCGACTTCTTAGCGACGTCTCTAAGATGTGTTCTAAACTACAGATGATCATAATTTGACTAAGGGCCTGTTTCAGAATGTTCGAGTAAGTTCCGGTTATACAACCCCAGAACACAAAATAACTGAATGATAAATGACAAGCTTTAACCGATGGATAGGCCAAATCGATGACTGTGAAACGCAAAGATAGTGTTTTATTTATTAAATATGTTCTGGGTATAACCGGAACTTACTCGAACATTCTGAAATAGGCCTTAAAACTATCAACTCACTTATCAGCCGGCTTCATTTCCACAGCACCCTCTTCCATTGGCTCATCTACCACCTCGACATCTAACGGCACTGGCGGTGGAGAGCTCATCTCCGATCATATACCCTGGAACAAGGGAAACACGTTAGGTATATAGAGGTCCTTACTACTTCCACATGTATCACTGTATAAAAGTCACTTCTCGCTGTCTTTATATATGCTTAGATCTTTAAAACTACGCAACGAATTTTGATGCGTTTTTTTTTATAGATGGAGTGATTTAATTGGAAGGTTTATATGTATAATACACGCATAATATAGTAGAGAAACACTGATATAATTTATGAGGTTTCTAATGTGATATTGTAAATAAACACATTTTTTTTGCGCTTACATTGCAAACGCTGGCTGAACCCTACGAGATAGATCAAAATAATGTACTACAGTATTGTACCCTTAAAAAGTTCTACGAAAAATTCCGCAATGGTATATATATATGTCACCGTTTTATTGTACTAACCGTTAGTTTATAATAAATCTAGTTAGATTATAAACTGTCGATAGATTGTGAATGGAAACTAAAATTTACCATCTAACGTTTAAATTTTCGTAAGATTATAAACTGGCCATGTCTAGCTGGCTGTTTATAATCTAATGATCCATAATCGCCCGCGAAATTGTGAACCATCCTCTGATTGGTCGCCGTTATAGGTGCCATGAGTTTATTTCATAGAGTTAAGAACAAAAATAATAGTCAGACAAAAACAACATATTCATTTCGAGTTTGTTACAACATTAAAGAAAACTAAGGGATTTAAAATAATGACCACCATAAAATGCTTTGATACCCTTAGTTCTTTTACCTTTTAATGTTCGTTCACAATCTATCGACAGTTTATAATGTCACTAGATTTTTTATAAACTAACGTATCGTACAATTATCCAGGGATAACCCACAATAACAATTTTTTATCCTTTACTTTTTACGAGAAATAATGGCTTATTTACGAAGCGATTTTAGGCAACGGCATTAATCCTTATCCAATTAAGTACCTTAAATACATAGTGTATTTAATATAGATCCATGTGGCCCTTTACAGCATAAGATTTTACGTTGCGCGTTGAGTGTTTTCACGTGGCCAATTATTTGTCGCTCTTTCAAGAGTAACCTCAAAAGAAAACATGTTTGTATTGTCAAATGACATAAAAGCTGTGAACGTTGTATATAAGACATTCTTTAGTATATTTAGTATCAGAATTGCACCCGTGCGAAGCCGGGGCGGGTCGCTCGTATATGTACATAAGAAGATTTTGTCCAAGCTTAATTTTGAAAAAAAAAGCAACAAAATGCCAAGAAAATATTATTCGATGATAATGTATTTCTATTCGATCAGTAGTTCCTAGGATTCAAGGCCATAAAATAGGGGGTGAAGTATGAAATTGCCCTTTTATTATAATAGGTACTTCGAATTGACATAGAACCTTCATGGTTGGAGATCTTTGAGTAATGGTTGTTCTTTTAAATAATGTGCAACATTCGATTATCGACTTTCAGTTGTTTTTTTTTATACAGCTTAGACAATAATGATGGATACTTCGCGAATTCGAGTGATTTTTGAATACGAGTTCCGACGCGGAACTAACGCGGCAGAAACAGCTCGCAATATCAATGTTCTGTTTGTATGGAGAGGGGACTGCTAATGAACACTCCGTGCGATTTTGGTTTAAACGCTTTCGTGATGGAAACTTTGATTTGAAGAACGAACTACGTGGAAAACCGCCCATACAGGTGAATAACAATGAATTGAAACAGGTGGTGGAAGCAGATCCGAACTAAACTACCCAGGAATTAGCGTCATGGTTTAACTGATTGATTGATTCATTTGCGTCAAATAAAAAAAATAAGAATGGTTGGCTCATGATTTGACTGATCTGCAGAAAGAAACGCATGTTGAAACTTGTGTTGCCTTGTTGAAGCGATACAGAAATGAAGGAATATTGAATCGAATTGTGACATGTGATGAACAGTGGATTATTTACGAGAGCTGTAAGCAAAAAATGCAATTGCTGACCCCAGGTCAAACGCCGCAACAGTGCCCTAAAGGAAAGCTTACCAATAGAAATGGTAACTGTTTGGTGGTCTCAGCATGGTATTATTTACTATAGCTTTCTCCGATCTGGTCAAGCAATAACGGCAGATGTCTACTGTGCCGAACTCTGAACAATGATAGCGAAACTTGCAGCGAAACAGCCCCGACTCATGAATCGATCTTCACCATTATTGCTCCATGATAACGCGAGACCTCATACAGCACGAGAAACCAGTTTAACAGGTACTGCAATTAGAAACCATTCGTCACCTTCCGTATTCGTCAGACCTTACTCCAACAGACCACCATTTTCATTCGTGATTTGGACAATTTTCTACGTGATAAAAAGTTTTCTTCCCAGGAGGCAGAACAAAATGCATTCACACAGTTTGTCGAATCTAGATCATCAGAGTTCTATTGCAAAGGCATAAATGACGTTCCTATTATATGGCAGCAATGTATAGATAATAATGGTAATTATTATGATTAAATAAATATTATGTTAAATTTAAAAAAGAAACTTAGTTAAATTTTTCAGTACAAATCTGCAATTTCATACTCGAACCCCTAATATTAATATAAACAACAAATCAACTCGCATGTAAATCCCCGTAAACTTAAGCAGTGATATTGAAAACTTAACTATACAAAACATCTATACCGTTTTATGTAGTATTTGAAAAAATAGTTTTGTATGGAAATTTTTATGATAAATCGAAAAACTGGCAAGGGAGCATAGATTTTATGCTTAGAGATATGTATGCAAACTTTCACGGAGTTTTAAGGGTGAACTGGCCTGGTTCTCCATACAAACGCCGTAGCGTGATCACTCCCTTATTTGAGGATTTAGGTCCAAAATAAAGCATAATACCTATTGATATCGACATTATCTAGGCTTGTATGATGCCGAAATTTTAATAAAATAATTAACTTGAAAATTATGAGCCTCGAAACATTTTCATATAAACTTTTCGAGGCTCATAACTTACAACTTAATTATCTTTTTAAAATGTTGGCATCATACAAGCCTAGATAATGACGATATAAATCGGTATTGTGCTTAAGTCTGGACTTAAAATCTCCAATAAGGGAGTGATCACCCTACGACGTTTGTATGGAGAAGCGACCGGCCAGTTCAACCTTAACACTTGATATTTAAAACATGACGAATCTACTTTTGTTTTGAAAGTACCACGCGCGCTCTAGCCTGAAGGGCAGTACAGTAAAGGTATCTAGGGTATTTGACCGTCGTGATGATGTAAGTGAAAAGAAATAGAAGGACGTTATTTATTCAAAAGGTCAACGATCCCCTGCACCGCAACTGATACCGATTTTTTCTTATCTTCACACGTTTTGTTGCAGATATGTGTTATGATAATGTTAATTGGCAGCTGTTGTAGGATTTTTTGTTGACATGCTCGTAAAGTTCTTGTTTGTGCTAGGTGTAAGCAGACTACACCTGGTTTTTACGCTCTAGTGCATAAAAGTCTGCTTTTAAGCATAAGTGCGTATAAAATATTATTTCTTTTAAAATTGTTCAAAGAGGTTCAGTTAATTAATATATTTCATGTAGGAAGTTGGCCCGGGTTGTCAATAACGCCCACAAATCAAGGGTATCAGTTTTGTCTCAACAATGACACTCAAAATAGAATATTATCATGTTAACACTTTCGACTACATCATCACGTACCATAAGGTGAGATTGTGGTCAAAGGCTCACCTATAAACAATAAAAAAAAATGCGGACATAGTAGTGGAAGTAAAATAATTGTATAACAATATATCAACGGGGTCTCAGCGAAGATATAAATCGCCTTCATACCTTTTTGACTAGAAATATGATTTTTTGCAAATGGTTTACAATCTGTTATGCAAAACGGTGTACATTCGTTCCCTACTTACAAAAGACTTTACAATCTATTGTAAAAAAGACAGCAGTTCGTGAACTTCACGAGTATAAAAGCGGGATCCTTTTAAACTCAACGGCCGATACTACTTCGGGTTCAGCCAAGGGTATTCACGAAATGGTAATACTGTCCAAGAGCCGTAAAAGGGTGAGCTAAAACGTAACCTGAATAAACACTTGTATAAGTTCCACAAGATTGCTTGATAAAGTTTAAGTTGAATATATATCATATACGTATCATATTCAACTAAAGTCGAGTATTAAACCCATTTAGCACAGGATGTTCAGCATCTCGGCTGAAATGACCTGTCTTATGCACTCATTGACTGACAATATACAATTTTTCAATAACTACATAATAACGTCTGTCTCGTTGGTGTATGAAGAAATGCGTCGTCGCTTTGGAATCTCGAGGTCCTAGGTTCAATACCCGGGTCGGATAAGTTATTGGGTTATTTCTGATAAAGAATGTTTTAGTAACAGTCCGGATTCTGGAATATTACTTAGTAAATTATAAACCATAATTTCAAGCGCTCGTAGCGTTGTTTGCCTAGCAGTTCCTGCAGCCTAGTAGCCGATCAGCTAAGTTAAGCAACGTCCTTTGCGGTCATGAGTTGGATGGGTGACCGCTAGTTGCATTACTACTGAGCGCTTCTGTGCTTTGTAGGGCACGTTAAGCCGTTGGTCGCGGTCGTTGTTTTAGGATGGCAGTCGTTATAGCATGGTGATACATTTTGCAAATCCCCACCTGGCTAGCTACCGCCCTCAAGTAGAAAATCTGTTGCCAACTACCTAACGCTGTGTTCCGGCAGCTGTCCTTCGGAGCCAGTCATGATAGGTTAGCCTGAACAACATCTTCGGCTACATCATCACTGATGAGGTGAGATTTTGAAGCAGTGATGGCTCAGTGGCATTGGCTATGGACTGCCGCGCAGCAGGTCCATGGTTCGAATCCCGCCGCGGGCTTGAGCTTCACTGCACGGTGGAAGGGCATTTTGCGAATGCCCGCTTGGCTAGCGAATACCCTCAAGAAGAAAATCTGTCGCCAAGCACTTAACAGTGTGTTCCGGCAGCAGTCCTTGAGAGCCAGTAAAATTACAGGCGCATGAGACCTACTGTACGTGTCAGTGTGACAGGCACAGTGCAATTCGTCGTTGACGAAATGCGTCTGTTATAGGCAGAGGTTAGTCCACTCAACATTAGGTGGGCCTTGGGCTTATTCCGTCACAATAACATAAAAAAAGATAGTGGCCAAAGATTTAGCCTATCAGATACATGAAAAAAAATTGGTGGTCTACTAAAACATGGGATCAAAACATGTCTGGCGAAATGAGAGCGTTCAGATATTTCTAATTTGCCTTTCGGCGATTACGATATTATTATGTTATTTACTAAACAATACAATCGGTTCCTGCCTACAAACTAATCTTTTATCTTGTTGTTTTGTTTACAAATTTCAGATAAAGCTAATAAAGGGTTAAATAGCACAAGATTAGGCGGTATTTAAAATGCGCAATCGATACTATAATTTTCTTTGTCTTATTTATCGCCTATCTTCCTGTAGGAGTCATAAGAGATGAAGATAAAAATACCTAAAGACGGGCAGCAGCACCTTCTGAAGATCTGCCATCTTATACTGCTGTCCCCAAGACGCCTGCCAATTGGGGATTTTATAACAAATCCCTTAATAGAGGAAGCCTTTGTTCAATAGTGGACTTCATGACTGTAGAGGTAACTGACCGCGGAATCTCGTTAGTGTGATTGGCTGAGGGTATAATTATAAATGTTTTTTTACTGATAGGCTAGCTTTCAACCACTATCTCACGTATTACATACCAATTGGATAATTTTAAGCGCTCTTAGCGAAGTATGCTATGCCGTTCGTAATCCATCAGCTAAGTTGCGCTACGTCCGTCGCGGTCATGAATTGGATGGTTGACCGCTAGTGACATTACTACTGAGCGCTTCCGTGCTTCGGAGGGCACGTTAAACCGTCGGTCCCGGTTGTTGTCTTACGATGGCAGTCGTTATAGCATGGTGTGTTCCGGCAACTGCCCTTGGGAGCCAGTCATGCTTGGCTAGCTTGAACAACATCTTCGACCAAATCACCAATTACCATCAGGTGAGATAGTGGTCAAAGGTTAGCCTAAAAGCTATAAAAAAAATGTGGTTGATGATGGTGATATGGAACTGGCTCCGACGGCTGTCGGAACCCACGGTTAGGTGCTTGGCAACAGATTTTCTACTTGAGTGTGGTAGCTAGTCAGGCGAGCATTTGCAAACCTATCACATATAAATATCAAGCCTACGGCGTGATTCGAATCAAGGTAATTACCACGGTAAGTTAATATTCACTTCAATGCCAAATTATTCCAGTCCTCCATTTGATTTTGCATTTATCGCGTATAATTTTTTTTGCTATATTGATACAAAAGTGAACTACGTTTGAGGGTTTCTTTACGTTAATACAAAAACAGAATTATTGGGTTTGTTGTGACTGTACTGTAACAGCCGATCCCCAAGCCGCCTGCCAAGCGTCGAGATTATGGCAAATACCCCCATAATAGGGGCGGCTGTGTTCAGCACTGGACAATCCGGCTGATACAGTATCAACTAAACAACGAAAGATTTTTGAGAGCATTTCGTTTAGAGCAGTGAGTTGCAGGTTTTCTAACCGACATAACATGATGAGGAAGAGTCATGTGCCATAATAGGGTATGTTCAGACCCCGGCTATAGGGGTGGATGGCGCGGTTTCGAATCCCGCACATGATTATTATGTAAGTTGCCTATTTTATTTTTGGAAAATCACTTGTATCGTTACCACGGCCATGTTTTCGTATAACACAGAGTGCAAACAACGGACATTTGCCCGATCGAGTTGTTTGACCTCAAGTGCCTACCATTTGTTTTTAAAATATCTTCAACTTTAGGTACCTATGTTTGAATATGCATTATTTATTTGAGCAATGTCACTGACACATCACTACCTTAAAAAAAGAAGATTTCATGTTTTTGTCGAGTCGTGTCGTATACGAGGGCTGCACTAAAAGTACCGGGAATGGAACATTTCCACTGTTCCTGTCATATTAAAATATTTTTAATTGAAAACTCCTTGGTTTTAAAAATAGAATACGTCGATATCGAATAAAAAAGTCGTTCATAAGCCTTTTCTTTACTTTATTATTGCCTTTTGCTTATTAGGGATAAGAACGTATATAAGTGCGGCTATGTTCGTCAGGTCAACGTTGCTATCTATGTCTCCATGTATACAATATAGCTTATAGAATGGTGTACAGCAGATTGAAAATGTACCATCCATTATAAACGTTTTCAGTTGGTATGATTTCACGTGCTGTTACAATGCAGAAAGCGATTATTCTGTTTCAGGCTCACTGTCGTCGTCGAATAACAAGAATGAACATATACATGATACAGGAAAGCGGCATGATTTTATAGATACATAAAATCACGCCGCTTTCCCGTAGGGGTAGGCAGAGACCACGGATTTCCACTTACTACGACCCTTACATATCTCTTTCGCTTCATCTACACTCATCAATCCTTTCATACATAAGCGTCGGTTTAGGGTACTCTTGACCTGGCCTTTTTTCAGAACGTTTTCAATCTGATTTCGGATCGTTCGCCTAGGTCTTCCCCTTCCAAAACTTCCGTTCACTTGTCCCATGTATATCTGTTTAGTCATTATTATTTCATTCATTCTCTCCACATGTCCAAACCATCTTAACATACCTTTCTCGATTTTTGTCACTACATCCTCATTCACACCACATCGTTCCCTTATCACATTATGCCTTATCCTGTCACTCCGTTTGACTCCAATCATGCTCTTCAATGCTCTCATCTCCACGGCATTTATTCTACTTTCATGCTTTTTCTGCCACACCCAACTTTCACTACCATACATTAGTGTCGGAACCAACACTCCCCCATGAACAGCCAGACGAGCCTTTTTAGACACCTTCTGACTGTTCATAAACGCGTGCAATGCTCCGTTTACCATGTTTCCAGCGTTCGCTCTCTTTTCTATATCTTTTTCACACTCACGATCTTTTGTAAACATGGATCCCAAGTATACAAACTCTTTCACTTGTTCCACTTTTTCACCTCCGATCACAATATTGCAATCGGTCACTCTTATCATCTCGTTCAAACACCATAACTTTCGTCTTACTTACATTTATTTTCATTCCCTTTCTTTCTAAAGCCTCATGCATAACATTTACCATCTCCTGCAACTCTTTTACCGACGACGCAAGTATTACTTGGTCATCAGCGTAGAGAAGACATTTGATGAGTAACTCGTTCATTCTTAATCCACATTCACTGTCTTTCAGGTTTGTCAAACAGTTATCCATGAATAAGTTGAACAACCACGGTGACGCTACACATTCTTGTCTAACACCTTTTTCGATGTTAAACCCATCAGTGTATGTCCCATTTATCCTAACGCAAGCACTGGAATCCTTATAGAGGGATTTCAGCGCTTGGATCAGGTTACCATTCAGCCCATGCATAGACAACGCTGACCACAGTTCGTGCCTACTCACCCTATCATAAGCTTTTTCTAAATCTACGAAAGCGCAATAGACCTTTTGGCTTTTCGCCAAGCATTTTTCGGCTATGCATCGTAAAGAAAAGACCTGATCCGTACATCCCATTCCCTTTCTAAACCCTGCTTGTGCATCCCACACTTTCTCATCTGTCTCTTTTATCACCCGTTCAATCAATACTTTCGCATATAGTTTACCGACGACGCTGAGGAGGAGTAATTCTTGCAGTCTTGTTGCGACCCTTTTCATTTATAAAGCGGCACAATCACAGCCTTGCACCAGTCACCTGGTACACGGCCGCTCCTCCAACACATATTAAAAAGGCGGTGCAACAGACAAGCTACTATGTCTCGCCCAGCTCTCAGCATCTCGACTGACACTCTATCATATCCTGCAGCCTTTCCTAATTTCATACCCTTTAACGCTTTCAAAATCTCATCCATACCTATTTCATTTTCATCATCACTACTATTAATATAGGTTTCCGGAACCTGGTCCAGTGTTCCCTCTCTTTCAAATAAACTTTCAAAATATTCTTTCCATCTTTTCAACACACATTCTTCTCCTTTTATAATGCTTCCATCATGACCCCTGATTTGATTAAGCTCTGAGTTTGTGTTTTTGCCTCGAACTGTTCTTATGGATTTCCAGAATTTAACATTTGACTGGAAATCATCAGAAAGCTTTTTGTCAAACATATCCTTTCGTTCATCTTTATTTGTGCACACAACTTCTTTAACTATCTTTTTAATCTCTTATAATCCTTTCTTGCTTCACGTACATCATCATGCGTTGCCATTTGTACTTTTTGGTTAGCTTTTGTTGCTAACCAATCCAGCCATGCTTTTTTCTTTTCATCCACAGCCTTTTGCACTTCTTGATCCATCCACACGTTCCTTTGCATTTTTCCTTTTCGCCTTTTAGAAATTCCACACACATTGATGGCAACATCTACCACTCCTTCCTTAAATTTCATCCACAATTCTTCAATTTCACTTATCTCTTCCAAACCATCAAGCCTTTCTTGCAGCTTTGTAACATACTGATTTTTAACATCCTTCTCTTGCAAATTTTCAACTTTCACTCGTTCCAAACAATTCTCACTTGTAGGTGCACGCACTCGGTGTCGCCATCGATTGAAAAGGCCACTTACACGTGTTACCACTAAGTAGTGGTCTGAATCGATGCCGACTCCGCGGTACGCCCGAGTGTCTAATATTTTTGTCCTCAGCCTTTCATCCACAATCACAAAGTCAATCATACTTCTTGAATCACCTTCTTCCCTTGTATACAAATGGATCTTTTTGTGGTCAAACATTGTGTTTGTCACGCAGAGATTCCATTCCAGACACAAATCAAGCAAACTTAGTCCATTCTCATTCACTCGTTCATCCCCAAAAGCACCAAGAACCCTTTCATATCCTTCTCGCTTTATTCCTACCCATCCATTAAAATCTCCTAACAATACAATCCTTTCATTATCTTTACATAATTTTAAAATATCGTGCATACTGTCCCAAAACTCCTCTCTTTCTTTTTGGGCTTTTGGGGGACTTTATCGATCCCATGTCCGTCGGTGCATAGACACCGACCACAAAAAGTCGAGTAAGTCCAACTTTAAGCCTCACCCAGAGAAGTCATGGGCTCACGCATTCATACTCGATCATACATTCATTCATTCGTGCAGAAAGGATCACACCAACGCCTTGACAGGCTCTGTTAGTTATCGGTACTCCAGACCACAGTGCCGCATAAGATCTATGTTTGGTGGTGTTACATCCTTTCCGCTTCGTCTCATTAACACACAAAACATCTATGCGCCTTTTATCCATCATCTGGCATACTTCATCCTACTTCTTTACTGTCTATTCCACCCCTTACATTCATCGTAGCAAAGCGGCTCTCCGCGGGCCGCTTTCCGCCCCCGCGAGGAACGAGACGTGATGGGTGGCGAACCTCATCGCCAACATTTGGGATTTTATTGAAAAAATTGAAATCCATGCGGTTCCCACGAGTAGCCCGCATGCCAGGATAAGGCTAGCTGTTTTCTGGGTTCGCCAGGTCCCAGGGCAATTTGGCACGCTTGGGACTAGGCACGCCCCTAGCCACGCATCCATAGGCACGGCAGATCCCGGATTGGCGGAAAGGGAAGGAAAAAGGGAAAATGGAAAGGATTAGTGACGAGGAAAGGATGTCTATGAGTTTGGGTAGGAAATAGGTATGTAGGACACTACTACCTTGGAAGGGTATTGGTAGAGGTAGTAGCTAGGACGCCGGGGTCGCATACCCGCATACCACCACAATCACCGGACAGGCAAGTGTGGTAGGTTTGTCCCTGACGATAAGACCTAAGAATTAACTTGTATATTTTTCTGGAATTATTACATCGTCGCATTTTGAAAATTTTACGCACGTCTAATTCACGATTTCTCGCATTGTACAGTGATCGTGAGATGTGAGAGGTAGGAGATTTTGGTATAGCTTTTAGTAAATCGTAACTAATACACATTATTATGGGAAATATAAGCACTATTTGAATTGTCATTTTAGCGTTACATATTAATTACAGTTTCTTAACTTTATTTGAAATTAACCTTGTATGCGGACGCTACTTTTTGTAAAATGAAGACTTGTGACGAATTAACATTAAGCCTTACCTACCTGTGACGAATTTACACATATTTTTTTATGTGTGTGGCAAGTTTAATTACAATGTATGGAGTTTACAAAAGTGTGGCGAATTTACTCTGTGGCGAGTTTTCAATAACCCATATGAAACTGAGATTGAATCAATATTGACTCAATATGAACGATATGAAGTTAGTAGACTACCAAAACTGTCAAAACTGACCAGGCGGAGTCCATTATAGATTCATATTGATTAGCAGACTTGACGCCCAGGTGTGTAACAGGCAGAAGTGTGATTTACAAAATGGTCTTGATGTTTTTTTGTGTTTTGCAAGCCATTTGGTTATAAACTAGTTTTAAATCTTTCTAATGATATTTATTACCTGAAATATCAATGTAATAACAGAATATGAAGATGAAAACGACGTCCTACCCTTCAAGGTAAGCTGACTTAGTCGAATAATTACACTTTTATAATTATCTTTCATATGATTACCGGAAGAATATACAATATTCGTATAAATTGTATATTCTTGATTCGAAAATTAGATAATTTCAAACTAATTAGTTTGTTTCAGTCAACTGCATATGTATAAATTTACAATTTCATTTCAATTACCTCAATATATCAGACTCTGTGTTTTTATTAGATTTAATTCTTATTATATTGATGAATACAATTAAAAATAATGTATGTTATTTTTTTTTATTTCATTAAATTTTATTATTTATCGAAATTCACCAATTAACACCATTCAACTTATAATAATCTTTTTCTCCTGCTTTCTTCATAAGAACTTGTGTATTTGTAAACATAACTTCATAAAAATAAAAAAAGGGCACATAAAACAATTACATACATCACAAAACTATAAGTATATTTCAATGTAAATTACAACTTTCTATCACAAACACTGAGCGCCATCTGGATGGGGAAATAATGTGACAGTGAGCTTCCCCATTAATTTATAAATTTGCTAATTATTAAAACTCCATTCCATAGGCAATTCCAGAATGTGTACTTGCCCAAAAATAAATTTATCAGCCAAATAATAGGGGTTGAAGTATGGAATTGCCCTTTTATTGTAATAGAATAGGTACTTTTTGAGAGAATTTTTTTCTTTTAAAAAATGTGCAACGTTCGATTATCAACTTTCAGTTGTTTATTTTATTCAGCTTAGACAAAAAAGATGGATATTTGAAAATTCGAGTGATTTTTGAATACGAGTTCCGACGCGGAACTAACGCAGCAAACAAAACAGCTCGCAATATCAACGTTGCGTTTGGAGAGGGTCTGCTAATGAACGCACCGTGCGATTTTGGTTTAAACGCTTTTGTGATGGAAACCTTAATTTGAAGAGCGAAACATGTGGAAGACCGCCCACACAGGTGAATAACAATGAACTGAAAGAGATGGTCGAAACCGTTCCGAGCCAAAATACCCAGGAATTAGCGACAATGTTTAACGTTACCTTACCAACAATATTGATTAATTGCGTCAAATATATATACATAATAAAATATAAGAAAAATGGGTGCCTCATGATTTGATTGATCTGCAGAAAGAAACGCGTGTTGAAACTTGTGTTGCCTTGTTGAATCGATACAGGAATGAAGGAATATTAGATCGAATTGTGAAATGTGATGAAAACTGGATTCTTTACGATAACAGTAAGCGAAAAATGCAATGGCTGACCCCAGGTCAAACGCCGCAACAGTGTCCTAAAGCAAAGCTTACCTACCAATAAAAAGGTAATGAGTTACCATTGGTTTGGTGGTCTCATCATGGCGTTATTCACTATAGCTTTCTCCGATCTGGTCAAGCAATAACGGCAGATGTCTACTGTGCCGAACTCTGAACAATGATAGCGAAACTTGCAGCGAAACAGCCCCGACTCATGAATCGATCTTCACCATTAATGCTCCATGATAACGCGAGACCTCATACAGCACGAGAAACCGTTTAACTCTAAACGAACTGCAATAAGAAACTATTTGTCACCCTCTGTATTCGCCAGACTTTGCTTTCGTGATTTGAACAATTTTGTAAAAAGTTTTCTTCCCAGGAGGCAGTACAAAATGCTTTCACACAGTTTGTCGAATCTAGATCACCAGAGTTCTATCGCAAAGGCATAAATCACCTTCCTATTAGATGGCAGCAGTGTATATCTAGATAATAATGGTAATTATTTTGATTAAATAAATATGTTGGATTAAAAAGAAAACTAACTTAAATTTTTCAGTACAAATCGGCAATTTCATACTTTAACTTCTAATACTAATTATTGTTATTATTATTAATAACAAACACACAATGAATAATGCAATGGGCAACTTGAATACATAATACTGTTTCGATTTACTATTCTTTTTATACCAGGTAAATAATTACAGCTTTGGCACGAAATTCAAAATGTTAAGTGTTGTTCTTTAATAATAACGGACTAAAGACAGCTTCAT
The DNA here is from genome assembly GCA_963890685.1 of Plagodis pulveraria. NCBI lineage: Eukaryota > Metazoa > Arthropoda > Insecta > Lepidoptera > Geometridae > Plagodis > Plagodis pulveraria. The sequence goes on from OY982969.1 coordinate 21,331,576, forward strand.
CATGTATTTGCTAATACCCTCTTGGCTACATAATACTTAAGACCATCAAGTAGAGAATCTGTCGCCAAGCGTCTAACAGTATGTTCTAGCAGCTGTATTTGAGAGCCAGTAATTATAGGATCTTCAGCCTGTTAACACCGTCAACCACATTGTTACAGGTCAGATTGTGGTCAAAGGCTAACATATAACCGTCCAATGAGCTACTGCTCTCACAACTAGAATAGAAGCTATGACAAAAGTTTGTGTGTGTGTATGTATGTGTTTAAGTTTCATACCACTCACAACTGCAATGATTTACCTGATTTTATTGAAATTTTGTACATATATACTATTTTGTACCTGGACTCCATATGGGATACTTTTTATCCCGAATAAAAAGTAGTTTACGAGGATGCATGACAAAACAGAATCCCATGCAAAGCCATGGCTGGAAGCTAGTATTTTAACAATATTCTAATCTTGACATACTTGTCAAAGCCAGTAAAAAAATAAGCTAATGATCTAATAAGCATAGCATAGATCACACTTAACTTCTTTTTTTTTTTTTGGGTGGCTAGATCACACTCCCTTTGATACCCACTTATTGGGCACAGACTCCTCAGTTCTCAATTATTAATATTAAAAATAGCTCTGCCATTTGAAGATTCTATGAAATGCAGCCTATCTTGTAATTGAAGAACCTGTACACTTTGGAGCAAGATATCCCTTGCAAAGCCCATCAAAATCACTCTATTACCTATATAAAAGACCTTGGGGTGTCAAAAACAACCGTCACTTCCTTCTTACAACATGTATGCAAACCCACTTTTATTGCATCTTATCAAATTCAACTAGATAGGAAAGAAAACTCAAGGAGTAAAGGAAAACATTAAGTGTATATCATAGAGGTCTACTATACCCTACACTCTGGGTTGCCAGACTTAAGCATTACCCTAGAATATATAATAATACTATGTATAGAATGGACACTGCTCTGGAATGCTAAGAAATTCGTCTCAATTACATCAAAAAATGCTATATTTCATAACAGTGGAAGAATTTTATAACCTTTGATGCGTTTTTCTGAGAAAAATGTATTAAAAACCTAGTTTTGTATGTTGCATAGAATTTATAAATATTAATTGCATGGCTTGCATCTTCAATGCAATTTTTTTTAGATATCTTTTCGTAATGCTTTTGTTTATATTATGGGTGACAATCAAGCAGACGGCCAGCCTGATGGTAAACGGTAACTGCCGCCTATGGACATCTGCAACACTAGCTGCGCTGCTGATGCGTTGCCTGCCCAGAGAGGAATTTGTAGATTAAAAAGGTCCATGTCGTAGCTTCGCGGAAAGACCTCCAGAGGAAGGCCGTTGCACATCCCACATATACATGGAAGAAAGGAGCAACCAAAGCTAACAGTGTGTGATGTCCATACTAGCTGGATGTGGGGGAACATTCGCCGAAAATGGGATGTCTTCATAAATCAATTCATATTAAGTGCATGCATTACCCTTTGAGAATGACAGCAATTAGAAGGAATCTTTGTCATTTGTTTGATTTAAGACAGCAAAAGTGTCGAAAATTACTATCGAATGCTTAGATTCAAGTTAAAATTTTTAAGCTACTTCAAACGCTATCATCTGATATGAATGCAACATGCAAAATTAATATGCTAAACCTATTCAATTCCAAGCAGCTGTAATAAGCAGTAGCTCTAGAAAATTATTCCTCACATATTGGACTATTTTATGGTAAATCCTCATAGTTTGCATTAACAGAATTGTTTTCATGTAAATGAGTTTTGTTAGCATTCATTGGTACAAAGGTACATTAATCTTAGATAATAATGATATATCGATCACAACATGAAGTCTCCAGAAAACTACAGAAATTAAACATGAAAAGTGAAATCGTCATGGATTGACGGAAAAACGACGATTAGCACGCAAGACGACAGTCATAACAAAAGAAATCGGCTTACCTTCACTTTCGCGAAACGCGTCGACTCATGCACCGTCACGAGACACTTTTTATCAACTTATATTTTTGGATCAGACACAAATGCTAAATTCTAAGTAGATAAATGTTAAAATTCACTTCCATCACGGGTTTTTCGGACTAGAAAAACTGTACGATTATTGGCACTTATCCACGAAATTTTGACATTTCATCACAGCGCAGTGAGCGCATCAAGTTCTAAAATAAATTCATTTATTTATTGTTGTCTCAGTTCAATAATCTGTTATATAATTCAATCAATTGAAAATCACGAATATGATCGATAGTAACAAAATGAATGCTATAAATTTCGAAAATAAAATTTACATTACAATTTCACCGAACACGATTTTGACAGCTTATTTGAAAATCAGAAAGTCAAAGTCATAGAGAGTAACATTGTCATGGATATCAATGAACATTGTGCGAAAATGATGGCTGCCTTCCGTTTCAAGCCAAAATTGAACTTCACGATGTTGCATTCGCATTTAAACGAAATGTAGTTAACATTTCGTTTCAATGAAATCGCCCCACAGACATTGATCAATATAGACAACGTCTGTTCCTCCATATGTATCAAAAACCTATCACTTTTTTTTACCTACTTAGACGTCACAAGTGCGTTTTAGTGATGGGAAAATCTCACCCGTGCGAAATCGATACAATGACACCGCCTCCGCCGTCGCACCGTCACGTTCTGTCAGTTTCGATTTAATAGCACCATTCTCTAAAAGCAATAAAACATTTACGTTACGATAAGATAAACACTCTTTCAATATAGTATCAGACCTGCTCTAATCGTTCCAAGAAGGATTAGAATCCTGATGTTGACAACGTTTACAGCTTGATTAATGTCAATTTAATAATGAATTGTAGGTTTTAGTGAATTAAGCCACAATGGTGATCAATGTTAATGAACTAACATCATCATTATTTGACGTTTCCAGTACTTCAATATTCGATATTGCTGTTATAGTCAGTCATTGAAACTTATTTGTTTGCTATCATTCAAATGCACATAACAAATTCGTCTAGGTATATCTTGTTGGGTACCAATTTTCATGCCCTGTCATTTTGTCACTTTGTGGTGGGTCACCGCTACAAAGTGACGAAATCTATAATTTAACTTTTATTCTCATTCCTCTACTCAAATTACAAAACCAATTAGAATCAAGAACTTTTGCATCACTATTTGCTTTGTGCGACAGAAATGATGAGAATAAAGCCGTACCCCGAAGTGTGAACGATGAGTGAAATTATTCATTGTTTCCTTTTCATTACGTGTTTTAAGTAGCAGGTCCTTCAACTTTGTAACTAAAGCTAGCAGTGAATTATGGCGCGTACGGTTAACTTCTACTAACATATGATCGACATCCAATGGATCGTGAATCACAAATTTTTCCGAAAAAAAATGAGCGACCTCAACGAAACATTCACTTACCAGATACTCGTAGAACAGGATACGTACTAATTGTGTCTTGCCACAAGGTGCTTAATCTACTATTCTGTGTGATAGTGTCGAGAACTGATTTCCACGTTGGTGCTAATAACGCTGCTCTGCCGTCGCCAGCCACCACCGCCACTGTGGCTGCAAACAACAATGCATGCGCGGACGCGGTCAGGCCCCCACGTACTCCTTGATGAAGCGACTCTGAAAGTCGCAAAACCAGCCGAGATCTAAGTACTCTGCTGATTTAACATAAGTGAAATCGGTTTCAAAATTATTGTTTAAATATATATCATTTACGAAAGTTTTAATTAAATATATTGCTTTTTCATTTTATCACTATAAGGTTTCTAATAAATAAAAAATACAATGCTTTCATACACTGTATTTCCCATGCAGTGTGTGTTCAGTAGAATGAGTAAAATTACAGTAAATCTACTGTTATTATTATTGCAGTGCATCTGGAGACTCTGCAAAACTGACATTTAGTTTATGTGTGAGTAAATACATTCTGTACAAGTGTACTTTGCCGATGAGGTAGCAACTATTAATTAATATGTGGCCGTGAACGATGTGAGTTCAATGCTTCTGAGAAACGTTTTTTTACTTTACATGCTAAATAAATCTACTATTTTCATATCTTAAAAAAGTGGTCAAGCTCATGTCGGGCCACGCGCAATTTAGGGTTCCGTAGTAACCCGTTATCATAATATAGAACCATTTTGTTGTCCTTTTTATCTCTTCCACATTGTTCGTGTCAAAGCTAAATATAAGAGTGCGATTGCTGCCAAGTTATTATTTCAATTGTAATTCGACAATTCCTTTGTGATTTCTATAGGTACTCGAATGAATAAGCAACATTACTGGGATTCAGAATCCGTTGGTACATTGCTATCTAGCGGCAGCTTTGTGAAACATATTATATATATATTTTATCGATCAACAGAGTCACAATATTTTCTTGTAAAAGTCTTCTTAAATAATTATAATTGTGAGACCAACATCGTTAACCACAAATTTAGTAATTTTTGTGAGTTAGACATAGGTAAAAAGTACAATGCGCACGCGCACATCCTTCGCTAGTGAGCGCTTCAAGACCACGACGCATTCGCCTCCGTGTCGTCGTCGAATTTATTTTGTGTAGTATGTTTCAACACAAGATTTTTTATTTTAGATTTAGTTTTTAATGCAAGTCTTTACCAATTAAAACACGGTAAGCGTCAGAACCCCTGGAACAAGTGTGATTTTTTATATTTGGATACTATAAAATCACAATACTCATTATTTTTTCACTGTCCATCGTGGTACTAAATCATTTAATTGAGGTATCAAATGGTACCAAAAAGGTATTGTAATTTGACATTATCCAAATACAAAAAATCACACTTGGTCCAGGGGTTCTGGCGCTTACAAAACACGAAACACGAAATTTTATCTTACGGAAATCAATAGTTTTGGAGAAATAAATTATTGAAGTTTTAATTTTAACCTTGCCTTGCGTATGTTGCGTTTCTGCTAGGTACATGACATAGCCTAATGTATTCAAAATACTCGTCTGACTGTTCCTGACTGCGAATTATTCAGGTTGCTTAGATTAGGTCGAATGGTGTGACAGAACCAAATCAGAGCACCCACCTTCCAAGCAGTCTTGTCTGCCCTACCCCTAGAGTGTTTTTTATAAGCAGGAGACGCGGAGGGGGAGCGGCGCAAGTCTACTGCGAAGGCGTAGCGAGTACGCTGCGATAATGTTGCGAGAAGACTAAAGCTGCGTACCCACAGCGCCGAAGCTGTCATACAATTACTTCACTTCTAATAAGACATTTGTGTCTAAGCCTACATTTTGGAAAATTTAATTAGTGTTAAAAAAAGCCCTCCCATCAATGGGGAATATTCCGCCCTCTCTCTTCCTCCCCATGGCACAAAATATATACATAAACCATAACTAGTCCTTCCAATGTATGTAGATCCATCCATCCACCCACTACTTCATCCATAGACTTAGGATTTTTTTGTTACGCTCAAAAGACCTACGAAGTGAGGGAGTGAAAGGTCCTAAGCTGCTACAAACCGTCGCGAGAGAAAAAGAGATTGTGAAACAAGAAGTCAGTATGTCATTTTTTACGCGAATAAGAGCTTCAACTTCAACTTCTTCTTTATGTGGCTTCTGCGGGCTTGCCACAATTTCGCCAATGTCGCGTGGATAGAGAAAAAGCAAACGAAACAGAGAATGTTCGGTGGCAGGCTTTTGTACAACTCAACATGTGGGTCAATTTAGTATCCGGGTAAAGTTAACCTGAAAGAAAAAAAAAAAAAAAGACAATACAAAACATACAGTACAACACAAGTAATATACTACAGCTATCTACAAAAACAAAACATCATATCAAATTTGTATAATAAGTATATAAATAAATAATATTATGATAAATACATTCAAAGCCTGATCTTATTAATTTGAATAAATTTACTTAATATATAAATATAAGGAGTGGAAGCAAATGTTAGAACACGCGAATAAGAGGCCATAGCGTCCCGGCGTGCGTGCATCACGTTCAGTTGTCCGTCAAGAAGTGCGCACACTTCAAAAATCAGAGAGGAAGTGAACGAATTCGACAGTCATCCGGCCGCCATGACACCTACATCTCCATCCGGTGTTACCCGCTCTAAAAATGAATTATCGAATACAAAGCAATATCGATTATAGTACTGAACATCATAGTGATTTAATTAATCATAACGTTTCATTTTTAATCTTCGTAACTCCCATAAATTGTTCACGCGCCGTTAAATTCAATATCTCAAAATCTTTCTTCGGCCTACCACCTCTGTGCAGATGATCTTCAATTGTACTGCCAAGCTCATCTACCTAATTTATCTGATGCAGTGGAAACAATAAATAAAGATTTATCTAAAATATCGGTATGGAGCAAGGCCCACAGGCTGGAAGTCAATCCTCAAAAAACGCAAGCCATAATTGTAGGAAGTTCTCGTTTAATTTCCAAGCTAAATTGGGATTTACTGCCACGTATTAAATTTGATGGAGTAACTATTCCTTTTAGTGAAACTGTAAAAGATCTTGGAATTACCATTGACAAAAGCTTAACTTGGGATCCTCAGTTAGCAATAACTAGTCGAAAACTGTTTGCATCTGCTGGAGTGTTACGTAGACTTCGCAACTTTCTGCCTACTACCACTAAAATTGCGCTTGCGCAATCTCTATTACTCCCAATCCTTGATTATGCTGACGTCTACTATCTAGACCTCATCTAGGAGCAGCTGAATAAACTTGAGCGTCTTCAAAACTTCTGTATCAGATTCATTTATGGTTTACGTAAATATGATCACGTCTCCGAATTTCGTACTAAGCTCAAGTGGCTCCCAATTCGTTTTCGTCGGAATGCTCATATATTATATCTCCTTTACAATATTCTGTTCTCTCGTTCTACCCCGTACTACCTCAAGGAACGTTTCAACTTTCTTCATAGTACCCATTGTTTGTCGTTACGGTCATCAGAGAACTTAATGCTGCAATCCCCTGTAACTAAAACAATCTTTTTCCACCACTCTTTTGCTGCTGAAGCAGTTAGATTATGGAATCCATTACCGTCAAAAGTAAAAAGTGCCCCATGCTTACAATCATTCAAGGAGCAACTTAGAACCCATTATCTGTCACTTTAGCTAGTCATATGATTGTGAACAGTACCATAGTAGAAAGAGTGGGGAAGTAGGTCATCTCCAGCCCAATTCGCTATATAATTACCTACCATACTTGCCTGTATCAGGGTTGTTACTTATGTATAATGTATGTACGCGTATATGCTAAATTTTAATTCAGTACCTAGAAATAGGCAAGGGCCGGGAAGTTGTATTTTTTACTTGTGTTGTCTGGGTTCAGGGTTAGTGAGGTGGGTTTTATACCTAAACGATGATAACACATTTCACAATGAAAAAAATACCGACTGGCGATAGCTATGTGGTTGCGAGGCTAGTGACGTGCGACGCGGGGCATACCTAATACAACAAAAAAATAAGTAGGCATAATCAAATAAAAATCATAGGTATGCTAGAATAAGTGACTTGCTTACCTTTCCTGTTCAGTAAGTAATCTGAACAAAGACAACTCTGGAATCTATGAATTATTTAGACAGCCGAACACACAGCAATAAGTTCTCATGCGATTATCAAACATTTTCATTTATTTAGCGGTGCCAAAAAGCCGTGACGCGCGATCCTTGTTCGGTAAATGGTTTGATGACATTTTGTTCAATGTCACAAGACCAGATTGTGGGTATATGTTTTTGCCGAGGAGCACATCAGGGGTAGATGTTACATACATGTCATTGTAATGAACCAAAGTGTGATTGCTAGGAGCATATATGACATATTCATTTTTAATCATGTGCTCATAGAGGGTTCTTCCGCGTATATTAGTAGTACTACAATTCCAAAGCTCATGTTTAGCGTTAAAATCTCCCATAATTAATATATTAGAGCATGTATTGAATAGTAGATTAAGATTGCTTTTTAGCAAACTATGGTTGGGTGATTGGTATGCAGAAATTATAGCAACATCCTTGCCTGATAGATTAACTGTAATGCCTACGCATTCCACTTGTAAGGTCTTCGGTAAATGAAGTATCGAATGATTTATGTCTGACTTAATGAGTACTGCAACGCCTTGCCCTTAGCCATCATCTCTTTTGTCAGAGCGGTAGCATACGTAGCCGGGCGTAAGCAGATTACAATTCGAATTTAAACGAGTTTCGCATAAAGCAGCTATGTCGACACACATTTCGTGAGTTAAGTTAAGAAACTCCCTAATTTTGTTCCGAATGCCGTCAGCATTCCAGTATGTTATACACAGTTCGTGGTTGTTAAACATATTGGCTTAAGTGTGTTAAGATCAAAAGAACTTTATCAATCATAGAATTACAATTTTTGAATTTGTTTTTAAGAGACTTGATGGTCATCAGTATTTTAAGCATTTCCGCTGTAGTTTCATCTTCCACATTGGTCGGTATTGTAAACAACTGTACTTGATGCTGGGCACGGCTTTCCGGCTTAGCAGAGGCAATTTTGTTCCAGTAGATAGTGGGTGTAATCTCAGGGTTAGTAAAATTTTTGGATTTAGGTTCAGTTTGAGCTGCAGTCTGCCTGTTGCTATCGGGAACCTTATTTGACTTGTTATGGTTTGTAGAATCAGCAGACGTGATGCTGGGCCAGTCACCATTGTTAACAGTGATAGCACGGATAGGCATGCGTTTGATGGATTGTATGGACTTCCGCTCCTGCTTTCTGCTTTCCATATATTTCAAATATTTCTGGCGTTCATTGCAATGTCGATAGTTTGCTGGGTGGTTTTCGCCACAATTACAGCACTGAGCAGGCTCACTACGGTCTTTTTAGGGCATTCCAACGTCAAGTGTAGTCCAGTGCATTTAACACAACGTGGAGCCAAATTGCAATTTCTAGCTGAATGTCCGAACGCTTGGCAACGGTAGCATTGCGTACCCAAAAAGTTATTTGCTCTATATTTTTGTATTTTAACCACGCAGCTACTAAGATACTTGATTTTCCTAAATGCAGTCATATCAGTTTTAGGCGGTAACTGTACCAGAAATGGTGGGCATGCAACTTCTTTGTCACCAGACATTTTTAGCTTACGAACTACCACATCATTAAATCCTAAGAGTTTAAGTTCATCTGAAGGTGACTTTTCCGCATAGGCTGGGAGCCCAAAAATAACTGATTTATATTTCCATACGTCTTTGCGGGAAAATGTGTGGAATGATACATTTTCCAGGCGAAGACCTTCTTGGAGTTTATTGTGGTTATCTGAAGAATAGCAAAATATCGTAAGTTTGTTGTTACCTTTGTATAACAGATGATAATCGTTGATGTATCGAGAAACCATAGTTTTGATGAAGTCGTGGGCCCAGTCAGGCTTGATTTCCATGATGATTGGTGGTATTTTGCTTGCCTTTAGAAGTGCTTACATTTGAATGAGTTTTAGGTTCAGAACGTTGAGCGTATTGTTTTGTAATTTTCCACTCATTCGGGTTTTCGATGCTGCAATCTCCAGGTCTCTTTGCCGATAGAGAATTCGTTGAATTAGACCGGACCAGAAATCGATCCATGTTCGTTTTTTTTTAACACTTTATAAACTGTCGGTATCGAGATGGGACTTTCCCATCACTAGACTGAGGACGTCTCATGCACGCAGTTGTAAGCGAATGTATGCGTGCAACTACGACTGAGGGTATGTTCTATTAGTCGCTAAGAACGTTATTTTCGATAATTTTGATCACATTGGTTGTGATCACGTGATCGTTTGTAACTGTCATCCCCGTTCCATTTTTGGGTAAGAACGCTAAAATGCCACTAAAATTTGCCACTTCTGTCACTTTTGACATTAGATGGAGCGTTTTAGGCGAAAATAACGCCAAGACCCATGTGGAAAACTTTTTGGGAGTGTGATCGTTTTTTTAGCGAATCTCACGCTAATGGTACGCACCCTGAGTACAGCGCGACACCCATACAAACTTATATCTGAGGCCAACTGGCTTGATGTGTTTGAGGCCCAACTTGTTGATCGTGCATTGGAGAATTTCTATAGCACTCTTTATAAAATCTTTGATATTTGTGTGCCAAAAAAGGTTCGTTCTCAACATCGTAGTAGACGATACCCTGTTTGATTTACTGATGATTTTTTTTCTTTTTTTTTATGTTGTTGTGACGGAACAAGCTCGAGGCCAACCTGATGTTAAGCGGACTAACCTCTGCCTATAACAGATGCATTTCGTCACAAGTCACTAATTGCACTGCGCCCGTCACCTTGAGACATAGTTATTAAGTCTCATGTGCCTGCAATTTCACTGGCTCTCAAGGATTGCTGCCGGAACACACCGTTAGGTGCTTGGCGACTGATTTTCTACTTGAGCTTCTCGTACCTACGAGCTTTAATATTATTGAATGCACTTCTGGCATCAGCTTCCGAGTGTGATATATTCGCTGATCGATGGACGCAAGAATGCAATGCATGTCTTAGGTACTGTGAGAAGATTGATAGTGTAAGGAATAGTTCAATTACTTAATGTTATATAATTTAACTACCTGTATTTTCATTATTATTTTATTTAACTATGTTTATTTCATAATTACCTAATTATAATGTGTAAATAAGATGTCTGTATTTCATGGTATGTGATAACTGTAATGCTGTGTTTATATTTTTTGATAAATAAATAATAAGTTGGCATCGTCAGGACCACTACGTCCTATTTATGAATGAAATTCTATTGTTATCATTATCGCCGATGCCAAAGGATTAAGGCATAAAAATAATCCAAAAATAAAATGTATGTAGATTGTTTTACATCTGATTATTTGGGTTCTTACACGACTTCTTTGCTGTTTAAATCTAGATAAATATTGGTCAAATATTAAAATTATAATTGTAGCGCCAGCTTATTTAAACGGGCCTATCACATCTCATAATAATATTTCCCGCGGCCATTCCAACCAATGGGACTCAACCGCCAACACTGTCGTTCGTTCCCGCGCGAATTCCAACACAAGCAGCGCCCTCTCGCAGGACAATACACAGCGTTGCCGCTCGGGTCGCGTAGTTACTATACCGGCGCGCTACCGCCATTAACCAAGATAGATTGTTATTGTTGTTATTGTTGTAAACGCTTTAAATACTTTTGTATACTAACTTTTATGACAGTAAACAAGTGCGTTACGAAATTACTTGTGTTCTCACTTATATATATCCGTAAAAGTGGCTGCCCAAGTGTGGGGCCGGGAACATTCGCAACTCCACAGTGCTAAGTGAACAAAAGTTTATTCGAAAAATGACGCGTACGCGGAGACAATCGCGTCGCCAATCCGACTTCGATGATGCCATCGATCAGCCGGAACCTCAAGCCGAAGCAAACAACTTCTCCCGTGACGATTTTGCCGCCATAATGGCGACCCTCCAGCGCTCGCAAACGGAGACTTTACAGCAACTGTTCGATCACGTTATGCAGCGCCAAACGTCTTCAAGTTCTCCGTCACCATCGCTATCAGCACCCGTGCAATCAGCATCTGGCAACTTTACAGCTTGCTCGGCACGGTTCAGCGGAACTCCTGGTGACTCGCTCGACTCATTCCTGGATGCCGTTGAAGCCTACAAAGAGTGTGCCGACGTTAACGAAGCAAACGCCCTTCGCGGCCTTTCTATGTTGCTCGTAAGTGATGCCGCGACTTGGTGGCAGGGGGTAAAGGCAACAACAACGACGTGGACCGCGGCCGTTCAAGGCTTACGCAGCGCCTTCGGTGACACTCGCCCGCCGCATCGCATATACAGGGAGTTATTCAGTCGAGCACAGGAAAATGAAAAAACTGAATTGTTCATAGCAAAAGCACGATCGTTACTATCAAGGTTACCTAGTGGAGATATATCAGAAAAAGTGGAATTAGATATGATTTACGGCTTGCTTCATCAAAGAATCCGAAAACGTCTAAGGCGAGATGAATTTAATACATTTAACGTCCTTCAACGTAAAGTACGCGAAATCGAGGACGCCGCCGCCGAAGATTTTCATGATGAGCGCCCTACTTCACGCCTTCGACATGCAGACGCAGCGCCCTCACACGGAGCTGCAGTACCCGCGCTAGCGTCGCCCTCGCGTTCGCCTCCGGTACCGCGCCCGCCCGCGCCGCGCCCTCCTGGGCCGCGCTTGACGGCCGCGCCTCGCCCGGCTGCGCCGGCGACTTCTGCGCCACCGACATCTGTCGCCGGGTACCCAGCTGCTAGTCGATCTACGCGAATTTACTCGGAGCCTACGCCACAACCCTCGAGTTCATCATCGTTCTGCTTCTACTGCAAAAGCAGAGGCCATAAGCGAGAACAATGTCCAAAGCTAGCCGCGAAAACAAACAATAACAATCTCAATGCAAGTGTAGTGCCTAGTTGCTATGAATGTGGTGAAAAAGGAGTTACTCGATCTCAATGTTCTAAGTGTAATTCGCGATATTACGCCATAGATTACGTTGACGGCCACGGAGTTCCATTGGTTGGATCGAGTTCAATGACCCCTTACTTACACCGCACTCGTAATTCATATCCCGGTAAAACAGAAACTCAGGTGAGTCATTTCAACATTAATAACTTTCATTCTGTCGTTACTAGCGGGCCTACAGATTCTCTTTCCATCGGAGGGCCTTCTACACCTATAAAAGCCCATTATCAAAAATGTAAACAAACCATAAACCCGTTGCGAGAATCTAAAAATATTACTTACCTACCTACCGACTTTAAGGCCGCGATTCCACAGCTGTTTTGTGCATGGCAGTATAATAGAGATATACGTATGTATCATCCTACTGATTTTAAAGCTGTTATACCTAAATCGTATTTTGGTTTTTGTAAACCTGTGCCTGTGTCTTGTAGTTTACCTGAATTACCTAACTCATGCGATTTAGATAAAAATGTTTCTTATTTTATGCCGTGTGATTTTATCAATGTTTTACCAAAAGATTTTATGTCAGATCTGTGTGTTTTGACCAAGGACAAATCATCTCAATGTTGTGGTATTGATAAGAATAGTAGGGTGACCATGATGTCGAACGGACATGCACCTTTTATTGCGGATAACTGTTTATATCGTAATAAGGCCGCCACAGGTGATCGTTCCGAAGGCATACTTGATAGTAGGGTAACCATGATGTTGGACGGACATGCACCTGTCGTTGCGGAAAGTCGTTTCAACCGCCACGATGCATTTACGGGTGATCGTACCGAAGACCTACTTGATATTAGGGTGACCATGACCACTCTTGAGGACACATTTTGTGACTCTTCTTTTTCTAGGTTTGAGTCAATTGCACCAGCCTTTGATGCCACCGGGATGAGTAGGGTGTCCATGACTTCAGTGGAAGGCATCCTTGACTCTTCTTCATCTCCACTTTGTGAGTTTCCTGTCGGTGATCCAGGTATGTGCACACCTTTTGTCAACAACACTGGGGTGACCATGAATCATGAAGTTGATGATTTTCATGAAATAAATATTGGAAACCATCCACCTTCGTCGCTTACTAGTATGAGTAGGGTGACCATGTCACCGACTGTCTCTTTATCTACGTTAGGGACATCAAACGATATTTGTCTTCAAGATAGTAAAAATTATGAAAATCGAAGGCCTATACTAGGTATAGAAATTTTAGGAACCAGAGGTATAGCTTTGTTAGATACTGGTGCGCGAGGCTGTGTGGCCGGTTCATCACTTCACAGCCTTCTTATTGAGAAAAACCATCCTTGCCATGAGGTGACAAAGAGAATAAGATTAGCTGATGGTTCAGCGCAAAGTCGCCAGGTTCTTGTTGCTAACCTTCTAGTCCGAATAAAGGAAAATAAATCCATTATGGCCGAATTTATTATATTCCCTGACGCCACAGGAAATGAGACACTTCTTGGCGTCGATTTTATTAACGCTGCGGGTCTCGTGTTAGACTTTGCTGCTTCCAAATGGAGCTTTTCAGGTTGTAAGCAACTTTATCCTTTAGAATATGAAGCTCAAAGGTCATGCACGTCGGTCTCCACCGCTGATTTCTTGTGTGAAGATGAAGGTTTAATGCTTAGTCCAGAACAACGACTGCAACTCTCTGACCTTCTTCAAGAAAATAAGGATATTTTCCAAGCAGGGGGAGCCCCGACACCTTTCGCAGAACATCGTATTGATACTGGCAACCATCCGCCGATTTCTGTTCCGCCTTATCGGCTGACTCCTGCTAAAAAGGAGTTAATGAAGATAGAGCTGGACAAAATGCTCAATGATGGCGTAATTGAAGAATGTGAATCTGCTTGGACTTCACCTGCAGTTCTGGTTCCGAAGAAGGATGGAGGGGTAAGGTTTTGTGTTGACTATAGGCGCCTTAACGCGATCACGAAAACCGATGTTTACCCGATCCCGCTAATAGACGAACTTATTCAGATGACCAAGCGTGATTGTTTTATGTCCACCATTGACATTAGAGCTGGCTACTGGCAGGTCCAGGTGTCTCCAGAAGACCAGGACAAGACCAGTTTCGTCACACCTTTTGGGACTTACCGTTTTCGCCGTATGGCGTTTGGTCTCAAAAACGCGCCATCAACGTTTCAGAGATTAATAGATCGCTTCCGTTCTGGTGCTGCCCTGCAGGATGTGACGCTCCTGGCTTATCTTGACGATATAATGATCATTACCCAGGGAACCTTCGAGGATCATCTGCGTGACCTTCAAAAGGTGTTCGATCGACTGCGTCACTTTGGCCTCGTAGCAAATCGAGAAAAATGCTTCTTTGCCCGGCAGGAGGTGACATATCTGGGTCACACTATCACACCTGAAGGTATTCGACCAGACTCCTCAAAAATTGAGGCAATCCTGAAACGGGGTGCCCCTGGTAACGTCAAACATCTTAAGTCGTTCCTTCAAACCTGTTCGTGGTTTAGGAAATTTATTCAAGATTTCTCCAAAATCGCGGAGCCCCTCACCAAACTCACTCGTAAGAATGAGCCTTGGCGATGGGATAATGCGCAACAATGTGCTTTTGACACGCTAAAATCTAAATTGTGTCAAGCGCCTATATTGATTCAAGCCGATTACAATCAGCCTTTTCTGCTTCGTACGGATGCCAGCAATTATGCTGTAGGTGCTGCACTGCTTCAAGGAGTGGGTCATGATGAAAGGCCTATAGAGTACGCGAGCCGTCTTCTCACTTCAGCTGAAAGGAACTACTCTACCACTGAACGCGAAGCTCTTGCAGTTGTGTGGGCTGTTGAAAAGTTTAGAGGATATATAGATGGGCATACCTGTATCGTAAAAAGTGACCATCAGCCTCTGCGATGGCTTTTCACCCTTAAAACTCCCACCGGTCGTCTTGTTAGATGGGCTCTCAAGCTTCAGTCTTACGACCTTCGCATAGAGTATGAGCCAGGTAAAGTTAACGTTTTAGCGGACACACTGAGCAGACCTGATTGTGATGATGTTGCTGCTTGCAATCTCTGTTCCGTCTCACTTGATCTTCCTCAGGTCTCTGCAACGGATCTACGAGCTGCACAGTTAGAAGATCCGGAAGTGCTGAAAATCATACAGGACCTGGAAGATGTGGACGAACTTACCTCTACTCGATGGCTGGAACGTGGCTATGTCATGTCACAGGGTGTTTTATACCGGTACGACCCTGATGCTGACTGTGAAGAAGCTCAACTAGTCGTTCCGAACTCTAAAAGAGAAGAAATTCTCAAGGAACTGCACGATTCCCCTACAGCTGGTCATCAAGGAATAGAGAGGACTTTACACCGACTTCGTGAAAGGTATTTCTTTCCAGGTATGCGTCGTTACGTTACAGAGTACTTGAAGAACTGTATTGATTGTCAACGTTATAAGGCTTCCAATCAGAAGCCCGCTGGGCTATTGCAAACTCCGGTTTTACAACAAAGATCTGAGGTCCTTGCTGTAGATCTTTTTGGTCCATTACCTGAAGGAGACTTGGGGGAGCGCTGGGTCCTTTTAGTGGAAGACGTAGCTACTAGGTGGGTCGAATTATTCGCCTTAAAGGACGCCACCGCTGAGAACTGCTCCCGTGTCCTCATCGAGGAATATTTCCTCCGATATGGCCTACCGCGACGCGTGATCTCAGACAATGGATCTCAGTTCATCTCGGCTGTAATGCAGCAATGCATGTTTGTTCTTGATGTCAAACAGGAACTCATTCCTGTGTACCACCCTGAAGCAAATCCTGCTGAGCGCAAAAACAGGGATTTCAAGGTTCCGCTGTCCATGTTAGTCAAAACAGAGCATAATAATTGGCCCAAATATTTGGCTCATGTCCGTTTTTCCATGAATAGTGCTGTTTGTAGCACAACTGGTAAAACTCCTGCTTACCTGACCTTCGCTAGGGAAATGCGTACACCCTTTGACGTTCGCCATGATATTCGTAGCATTATGGAGAAGGAAAATTTTGTACCACAAGCGACACCTTACTTGCGGTCGTTTGTTAATAGCATGCATGACATTCGTGAACGCGTTGAAAAGTGTCAAGACCAACGAAAGGAGACTGCTGATGCTGCACGTCGCCCCGCTCCGACTTATAAGGTAGGTGATTTGGTCTTGGTCAAAACACACGATTTAAGCAACGCTTCTAAAGGTGTTACTCGAAAGTTTATGCCTAAACGTGACGGACCCTATAGTATCAAGCGAATTGTTAGCCCAACAACATTCATTCTGGTAGATTCCGCGAATACAATTATAGGGAAATATCACTCTACAGATTTAACGCCTTTAACAATTGCACCATCTCATCACGATATTATACCTGTCATGCCCAAAAGAGTTCGTGGTAGGCCGCGTCAACCAGGTCCTTCCACAGGTAATTTGAATTCCAGGTCCGAAACGGGACGTTTTTCCGACCTGGAGGGGGAGTCTGTAGCGCCAGCTTATTTAAACGGGCCTATCACATCTCATAATAATATTTCCCGCGGCCATTCCAACCAATGGGACTCAACCGCCAACACTGTCGTTCGTTCCCGCGCGAATTCCAACACAAGCAGCGCCCTCTCGCAGGACAATACACAGCGTTGCCGCTCGGGTCGCGTAGTTACTATACCGGCGCGCTACCGCCATTAACCAAGATAGATTGTTATTGTTGTTATTGTTGTAAACGCTTTAAATACTTTTGTATACTAACTTTTATGACAGTAAACAAGTGCGTTACGAAATTACTTGTGTTCTCACTTATATATATCCGTAAAATAATTGATTAGATTATCGCTTCATCGCATCTACATCGAGATTTGAGACTCATATGTAATATATACATTCCGTTAGATGGCATGATGTAGAAATCACACAACAACTTCAGAATTTGAGTTGCATGAAGTGTCCTTTAGATGGCGTTTTAAATAAAACACTTTAGCTAATATAGTACCGCCACCTAGTTTAATAAGTCGAACTACAAGGTACCGGCGACGATAATAAGTTTTACGCGATTTTAGTCCCTAGGTATGGAGTTTCTCTCTTTCCTATATTATTTCTCTATGGCTAGGATTTTTTAGCTACGGTCCTACCAACATGCTGTAATAAACACATATTATATGTAGGTACATAGATTACAGCATGCTAGTAGGTATTTTGAGAATACCCGCCTAGCTATCTCAGCTGACCAACCCTCAAAGTGGGAAATCTGTCGCCCAGCACCTAATGGTGTGCTTCGGCTGTCCTTGAGAGCCAGTAATTCTTTCTACTATTTTCACGTGTCACGTTTTGAAAGCAAAATTTAGACCATATGTTAGTCATTTTTTTCCATTGGTTCTTCTACAGATGGGTTTTAATTGCTGCTTGGCGATTTCCATGGATTGTGGGATAAAACATCCACTAGAGACTGGAGCGAGTTATGCGCCAGTGTTTTACATATATATCAAAGGCTAGCTTATCAGCTGTAAAAAAGGTCATTTTTATGGAAGCTTGGCTAGCTTCGCCCGGGAAGCATTCATAGGGGTAATCTTAGGGGAAATTTAGTTGCCAAGCATTAAGGTTGAACTGGCCGGTCGCTTCTCCATACAAACGCCGTAGGGTGATCACTCCCGTAGTTGAGATTTTATGTCCAGAAATAAGTATAATACCGATTGATCTCGTCTTTATCTAGGCTTGTATGATGCCGAAATTTTAAAAAGATAATTAAGTTGAAAGTTATGAGCCTTGAAAATGTTATATGAAAATGTTTCGAAGCTCATAACACTCAAGTTAATTATCTTATTAAAATTTCGGCATCATACAAGCCTAAATAATGACGAGATCAATCGGTATTATGCTTTGTTTTAGACCTAAATCCTCAAATAAGGGAGTGATCACCCTACCACGTTTGTATGAAGAACGGGCCGGCCAGTTCACTCTTAAAGGTGTATTAAGAACAGAATGTATTCAGGCAGCTGTCCTTGAGAGCTAGTAATTCTAGGTTAGCCTGAACAACATCTTCGACCACATCATCATTAACAAACATGTGACATTAGTGGTCAAACGTTGTTAAAGCTTAACCCTAATAAATTATCATTTAATATTCCTTACTATCGAACAATGAGACCCTTGTAAGAAAGTTTAGGGAATAGAAAACAAAACATATCTATATTTTATTTCTGTAATCAATAGCTCTTTGTATTCGTTCCTCGTAGCAATGTTTAGAGATAAGAACATTAGACAATTAAAACTGTTTTTAAATATTGAAAGGGTCCCTTTGTGCTATCCAGAATAATAACTGTATTGATAATTTTCGGGAATCGTCTTTACATGCGTACACGCATCTGGTCACGTACGCCACTTTGTGTTTTATAAAAACTAGCACCGCTCTTAGTTCTTCAGTTCATCTCTGCTCGTCATAGTATTAAGACATATAACTTGTAATTATTTTAGAATTAAATAAAACAGTTTTTTTTAAAAAACCGTTCTCATTTCTGCGCACGTAACAATTTGGCGCAGTCGGTAGGATATATTTCCATTCGGGGAAATTTAGGAGTGAACATCTCTACGATCACATCTCGTCGGGAAGTCATCGTTCCTGAATCCAGTCGGCGAGCCCGAAAGTTGCTGCATACAACTAGGGAAGAAACACAAATGAAGACAGCAGTACTCCTTCTACTGTAAGTCCTTTATTTTGTTTTGTCACTGATTGGGTATATATTTCTCCGTCCATTTTTAATTTTCTTTGACCCTTTAAAAGCATATTGGTTAGGTCTTACGTGTCGTAGGAATGAGCCAAGACAGTGAAATGAAGCAAAAGAGTGTATCGGTTGCTTTGGAACCAATAATTCCATCCAACCAGTTGTTCGCAATTATTCCAAAATTTAATGATAATTCAAAGAATTTGAATACTTTTATAAGGAGTTGCGAAAAGGCTGAGGAACTTGCAAGCCCAGCACAAAAAACAATTTTGTTATACCATGCCATTTCACAATTAGAAGGCAAAGCAGCAGCTTTTGCCAATTCTAAAAAATTTACGAATTTAAAAGATTTTTTATGTGAGTTAAAACATCAGTTTGGTGACAAGAAGAGTATAAATGAGATACTCCTTGAATCACAGCATGCACGCCAGAGAGGATCAATGGCTCAGTACGTAGATTACATCAGTAATCTTAGGGATGAACTCCTGGCCACCGAAAGTATTCTTAAGGATACTAGTGGACAGCTTAGAATCGAGTATGATAGACTTATTTTAAACAACTTTTTAGTAGGCTTAGAACCTAGTTATTATCATAGAGTTCGAATGTGCAAACCAAAGGATTCACGCGAAGCTTTTAAAATAGCTCTCGAGGAAGAAAGGGCACAAAAATTCTATAATAACATTCAAAGCCCGAAAGCCTATAATAATGCGACTACTAATTTGAAATCTCAACCATTTCAAAATAAACCGAATACAAGTGGATATAAATCGAATGATAAAACTCAACACTCAAATAGTAACAACAGCAATGGCCATAATAATAGATTTTGCTCATTTTGCAAAATACCTGGTCATACGTTGGAATATTGTAGGAAAAAGAAAAATAATCAACAACAAAAGATTTCCTCTTCTTCTTCATCAAGTCGTCCAGTGAATAATTTAAACTCGGAAACGGAAGTTGCATCCGAGCAGTCAACTTCCGAGACAGAAGGTCTTCTAAATCTGCTCAACATTCAATAAGCAATGTATTTTCAGTTGACCAATACGATAATACGCCCAAATTGCTTTTTGTAAAAATAAATATAAAATCTAACATTGTAAAACTACTTGTAGATACTGGCGCTTCATTATGTGTTATCAGTCCGCGAGTGATTAAACATATTCCGGAACTGAAAATACACAAAGAAACCATTAAAATTAAAGGAATAGGTTCTGAAAACTTTTCAACATCCGAATATGTTGAAATACCCTTGTCAGCTAAGTATAATCACAAATTCTTTATAGTTGACTTGAGTATCCCTTATGACGGTATAATGGGACTCGACTTACTTAAACGCTTCAAAGCAACTATAAACACAGAAAACTGGGAAGTTAAATTAAATAAACCAGATGAAAACGATAACAAATTAAGAACAACTTATGATCAAGAAATTAAACTTGAAGCAAGAAGTGAACAAGTGATCCCGATACAGGTTAATAATGTCCAGAACGGGGATTGTTTGATAGAAGCAGGAAAAACTAAAGAGGGTTTATTAATCCCTAATGCTCTTGTTAAAGTAACAAACCAAGTTGCTTTTGTTTCTTGCATTAACCCTTCGTTTAACACGATTAATATATCGAAACCAACAATCACGGCATATCCCGTAGAAATTGATGAAATACGAATTAACGCTATTGTTTCTGCTTTCGCAGGCATGCTGCCAGCAAACATAATAAATAATAATGATTTATTAAAGGAGCTTAACAAAAGCCCTGAACAAGGCAAGTTCATAGAAAGACCTAGTTACAATAATATTTATAACTTGTTGAAAGTAAGCAAATTTAATGCGTTCATGGATGGGCTCACCTTTATTTCAGTTGTTGAAATCCCTTTAGTAGATGAAGATCCTTTTCTGAGCTATCAAATCCTTTCCCTTCCTAAAATGGACAATAACTCGATTTATCATACCCTTTTAGTACAAAATAATTATATTGGTCTGACCAGAGATAGAAGGTTTTACGTCAGCTTAGAAAACCTGTCCGGATGTACAGAGTTTACTGAAGAGAAGCTTATCTGCAAATCACTCATTGTACACGAAGAAAACTCTGATCCAACATGTGAAACCAGCATCCTGAAACAAGATCTGAAAAACTACAATATGTACTGCCGCATCATGAGCACTAAAGGAAACTTCAAGTCGGTACATAGACTAAGGAAGAATAATTGGCTCCTATTGTTTACAAAACCTACGAATATAATTGAGGGTTGTGGCCAAAACTACACAACCACCTTGTTCGAAAATACAGGATTACTCACCTTAAACGAATACTGCTCAGCAACCATAAATACTATCAAACTCAAGAGCGAAGGTAAAATCGAAACTAATCTTCAAATCCCTGAAATGAAGATCGATATAATCGAAGAAGTTTACAATCATCCCTCTATACATCGAGTATCTGAAATTGAACTATTACCAAGCAAAATAACTAATATAAATCTGCAAAATCTCCAAGAAGCAACCCACGAGATGAAAAATATAAGAAAGGAACTTGATAAATTACCTGGAACTGCAGATCCTTTATTGAAAAGTGACACTATCCTACTTTATATAATTGGTGTCATAGTCATTGGTTATATCATATATAAAATCTGCTGTCAAGACAGGCAAACTCAATGTGGACGCCGATACTGCCATTCATTAAACTGCCCTGGGAGAAGACGTCGCCGTTCTCACGAGGACCTTGAGATGCAACCTGCAGATCCTGTAATACGCAGAAATCCCGATGAAGTAACATACGCCACCATCGAAAGTACTGAACAGGAGCACCACGCGCGACCCTGTAGAATAAGAATAACCGAGGACAATCTGTAATGTTTAGTGCAAGTGTACTTGATAGAACACACTTTGTATAAGTTCCTCAACAGTAACGTATTAATTATTATAATTGTAAATTACTGCAATACTCTTTAATAAATGTTAAATTCTGTATAACTTAATAACTATATTGTGATTATAATAGTTGTTGTTGGAAAATACTCACGTCATTTTTGAGTATAATTTCCAATCTAAGGCGGGGGATGTTAAAGCTTAACCCTAATAAATTATCATTTAATATTCCTTACTATCGAACAATGAGACCCTTGTAAGAAAGTTTAGGGAATAGAAAACAAAACATATCTATATTTTATTTCTGTAATCAATAGCTCTTTGTATTCGTTCCTCGTAGCAATGTTTAGAGATAAGAACATTAGACAATTAAAACTGTTTTTAAATATTGAAAGGGTCCCTTTGTGCTATCCAGAATAATAACTGTATTGATAATTTTCGGGAATCGTCTTTACATGCGTACACGCATCTGGTCACGTACGCCACTTTGTGTTTTATAAAAACTAGCACCGCTCTTAGTTCTTCAGTTCATCTCTGCTCGTCATAGTATTAAGACATATAACTTGTAATTATTTTAGAATTAAATAAAATAGTTTTTTTTTTTAAAACCGTTCTCATTTCTGCGCACGTAACAACGTTAGCCTGTGTTTAATATATCATAGACGGAATCATATAGCTGCATTCTATGCTATCCAGTCACTACCCGTGATCACAATAAAAACACAGTTCTAAAACAACAATCATCAACATTTATTGCTAATATTATAATTTATTGCAAAATAACAAATTTACGAGAGAATAAATTATAGTCATGTGCGGGATTCGAACCCGCGTCCATCCACCCCTATAGCCGGGGTATGCTCTGACCGCTTGAGCTAACATGACAATGACTCAAACTCCAATTTTCCTCTCGTTCTTTATTGAACCATCGTGTTGGGATGGAGCGACACCTATAGTTCAACTTGCGTAAAACAAAACCAATTTTGCAATTGGTTTTAAACTTGTAAATGATGACGCAACCTTATAATTTTAATAATGTTATGTTTGCAATAACGACTGCTTGGCGGATTACATAAAAAATTACGAATTTACGAGAGAAAAAAATATAGTGATGTGCGGGATTCGAACCCGCACTATAATGTGATCCGCCGAGAAGGCGTTATTGCAAACATAACAATATTAATATTATAAAGTATTCGCTAAAATATATTAGTTCCCAAGATCACGTGCAGATTTGCTAAGATATTGGTGGCGTAGAGAATCCAAGTGGTGGGTACTTCTCCAGAATGGGCGCTACTGACGATGGGTAGAATGCCATGAACTTGAATCTCTCACCCATTTTGTTCGGGTCGACTAACATTTCGTATGCGCTTTTGATTTTCTCTCTGTCTTCATCTGACTTAGCGTTATCCATTAAAACCTGAAAAATGCATTGATATTTGAAAATAATTATCAAGTCGGTTCGACAAGTTATTTACACATTTGAGTGCTGAAGTCGGTTAAATTTTTTGTTATTTTTTTTTCCCGTTTTATAGACTTTTGCTACTTATGGGATCAATTGTCATTCACTGTCAATGACTATATCATCAAAACAGGAAAATACTTTTCAGTAACTAACTCAACAACAGTACCTCAACAACGGCTAGACCGATTTTGTTGAAATTTAAATGGAACCACACGGCAAGCATCATCTTTCAATTATAAAAATAATCATCAAAATCGGTTCACTCTGTCATAAGTTATAAGGTAACAAACATAAAGAAAAAATACAGACGAATTGAGTAGGTACCTACTCCTTTTTTAAAGTCGGTAACAATATGTGCGTCTACAACAACTAAAATGTAATAGAAAGCAACAGAACATAAGTATCTGTAGCTACATAGGAAACAAACATTCACATTATATTATCTTTTTAACCGAGTTCGTAAAAAGCGGTTCACAGTAGGGGTTGCCTTTTTAGCCGGGTACCGAACCGGGGATATGTTCAGACAAACCTAAAATTACTTTAAAGTCGGCAGACCTGTATGATGGCAGCTATTCAGAAAGCGCTGCTACCTAATGCTAATAATAGAATTTTAATTACCATTAGTTAATTTTTTGCCAAAAAATTCTATTATTATTTGCTCTCAAGGACAGCTGTTGAAACGCATCGTTAGGTGCTTGGATAGAGAAAAGCTAACTAACCAAGCGGGCATTCGCAAAAGGCCCTACCACCATGCTATAACGACTGCCATCCTAAGACAACCGGGACCGACGACGGCTTAACGCCCCTCCGAAGCACGGAAGCGCTCAGTAATAACGCCAATAGCGGTCACCATTCCAACTCCTGACCGCGGCGGACGTTCCTTAACTATGCTGATCGGTTCAGCTGGCTAAGCAAAATGCGCTACGAGCGATTTAATCTAGACTGCTCACCTGTAGTCGAACTTCAGCTTGGGCTCTTTCCAAGAAATCCTTCTGCTTGACAGGACCAAGGACAAGGGCATAACTTTCATTGGTGGGAGTCTTGGATGCTGCTACTCTCAACTGGGAGAAGTCTACATCAGCTGTGAGATCTGATGCACCGGGGTTCTCTAGTGGGTCCACAACCTTGTGTTTGTGAAATGCCTGTAAAAGGATAATCTTCAGTATTTATAATATAGAACTGTGCCCTGTGAATAACAGTAAGCCATTTGTTACAAGGGACCTGAGGCAATTTAAATATCATCTACATTATATCGGGTTTCTCTCAAATGGCGCAAAACTAATAGTTTTGATTTTTATTCTAAGAAGCAATGATGGCCGAGCGTTAATAGTTATGGACTGATGTGCCGCAGGACGGCGAATTAACGAAGATTTATAGTTTTACTTTCTATAGATATTCATTATTTTATCGCTAGTCGCTTACTTCGTTTAATTTCGATCTAGTTTTAATCAAAACCCAACGTAATAATATGTCTATCTCTTATTACATTCAAGACTCCATAATTAGCGCTATCACTTTCTCGCAGTAGGTACTGCTTAGTCTGTGAGGTAAGCGACGCCCACTCGATATTTTATGTACAGTCCCACCAACTTATCTGTTCAGGCGGCAAAAAAAAGAACTACAACATTCCTTCAAATTGTGACAGTTTGTAGTTGATTTCCTTGACCAGTAGCGCCCTCGAAAACTGCATAGTTAAGTTGGTAGTACTATAATGCGTAATCTGGGCTCTTATACACTTCTGGCTACCCTCTGCTTTTGGGATAGAGAACAAAAGAGCAGGCAACTCATTTGGTGGTCGCCTACGGAATCCGTATAATGCTAACAACCTCTTAGGGTTGACTTCTGCTAGTCTTAACACTCCTAGCAAACATTTAGTGATTGTTTTTTTTTTGTGTATTTGACGGAGTAACCACGAGGACCACCTGATGTTAAAAGTTTTTTGTGCCTGCAATTTGTTATTTCATATTTTTTACTACGAGAAAACTTAAAACAATAAGTTTATCTAGTAATATATATCTGACACTTTTAAGTTCTGTGTCTCGTAATAAAAGACAATGCCGAATGCCAACGACCGTGCCGCGCACGGTTTGAATATAGTTTTGAATATTTACATCGAGCAAAGTAATAAAAATATGAAATATTAAATTACAGGCACAAGAGACTTTTAACATCAGGTAGTACTCGTGATTATTCCGTCAAATACACATAAATAAACACAAAAAAAATCTCAAAATGTTTGTTAGGACTTTTTTTTCTTTTTATATCTGATAGGCTTGCATTAGACCACTATCTCACCTGACGGTAAGTGATGATGTGGTCGAAGATGTTGTTCAGGCTAGCCTAGAATTACTAGGACTAGGCCTAGGACTAGCAAAAGTCAACCCTAAGAGGTTGTTAGCATTTTACCAATAGTCAAAGTCAATTTTTTTAATTCAATTTAGGCGTCTAATACGCTCTTATGAAGGTCGATTACAGATTTTAGTATAGAAATATTAAACATTGTACTGCCACGGTCAGCAAAATTTTTTTATAGAGCCACTGCGATAAGTACGAGCAAGAAACTCGGGGCCATTCTTTTAAACGTCTTTTAACATTGTGTTACATACTTAGTACATAATAAAGTTATTACAATATTTGTTTTAAATTACGTAGGTGACAGGCGACTGCGAATAACCCTGTATAAGGGCGTAATAGTATATATCTTGTATATATTTTGCATGGTGGTAGGGCATTTTGCGAATGCCCGCCTGGCTAGCTACCATCCTCAAGTAGAAAATCTGTCGCCAAGCACCTAACGGTGTGTTCCGGCAGCTGTCCTTGAGAGCCAGTACTTCTAGGTTAGCCTGAACAACATGTTCGACCACATCATCACTTACCATCAGGTGAGATAGTGGTCAAAGGCTAACTCATCAGGCATAAAAAAAAAAAAACTAATTTAGTATTGGGGTTAATTCAAGTCCAGATTCTTATACTTATTCTAGTCCCAGACTTTAGTAATTTATTTTATGCTACATATTAAGATTCTGTACACTTAATGTGCCAACAACAAGCCCTAAGTGGTTCATCCGTAACAAAAATAAATATTGTAATAATTTTATAATAGACTAACAAATTGTAAAAGAGTAATAGTAGATTATGATACAAGTGAGCTAAGTTGCTCATTATACACGAGGCTGTGTGTTGCAACCCGAGCTGCAGGCGAGGGCTTAAATCAGCCGAGTGTATAATGAGCAAGTTGCTCACGAGTTTCATACGCACTTTTTCAACACCCTTGCGAGGAAAAAATATATATAATGCACAAATGCGATACAAACTACATACGAAAATTATGGAAAATAGCGCGCAAGTTTTTTTTTTTTGCGCGCGGCCTATGTATGGTGGTTTATTACATATAAACCTCTTTGATGTTACAGATCTGTATTATCCGGTTAAATTGAAAATGCTCTGTTTACTCGCATATAATTTGCAGTTAGGTACTAACTTTGTAGGGATAATTCTATTACGCACTAGTGTATAATATTATTATGCACGAGGGTGTTATAGATCGGTTTATGGCCCTAAGAACAATATAACAATACAATAAAACAGACCACCGGATGTGGTTGAAATTATAGTCGGAGCTATCTGACTTATTTACGTGAGTTATCCCGTATTATTTACTAAAATGAGTGAAAACCACGTTAGTTTTTATAACAAAATATAATAAGGCTCACTTTACGAGCAAGGGTGTTGAATGAAAAAGAATGGCCCCAAGTTTCTTGCCCGTTATTCTCGAAGTGGCCATATACGATTTATACTGAAAGCGGTAGTAAATATTTAATAATAAATTATGTAATTCGTTCATAAGAGCGTCATAGACTCCAAAATTGAATAAATGATTTTGATAATGAAGATTCACAATTTAATGTTTTCTCAAAATATTTGTTATTATTAAATGATTTTGACTATTGAACAGCAATGCAATGTTTGCTTATTTGCAGTTGGTGCACATGCTTACCCTTGGTAAGGTACTCCCAGGGAAGGTAGAAGACCCATTACTACCTACATACCTATAAAAAAATACTAACCCTGAATGTGTCCCCCTTTTCCCCTTCGTGCCCATAATCTGCAATCAGCGCTATGCCCCCATGTTCGTCAACTCTCTCAGCTAACTGCCGCGCTATCCCCAACCCTCTTGCACTGATCTCCAGGTCAGTCCTGTCACCGGCATCTAGGGGAGGTTTGATCAGCATCTTCACAGGATTTGTTTCGTTGGCTGCCATCCGGTAGAACAACTTTCCTGTTTCGTCTATGTCTATAAGGACTTCGCGCCATCCGTTTTCTGTTTTCTGCAATAAGAATTTCGAAACGATGTGAGCTACATATAATACATATAATTAGTAAGAATATATATAAACAAAAGTTAAAATAGAGAAAAAAAATTACGGCTCATCTGTAATTTGGGGCATTGGGACGTTTCGCACCACCGTGTGATGCTCCCCACAGCATTTATTGAATGGGGCTTTATGCACCACGCCACGCCTATTTTTATGCAGTAATTCACATATTATATAATTAACAGACACAATCAGAATAAGTGAATATCTTCTTCTGTAGCTAAAAATTTGATTAAAAATGACATTAATGAATTAAATTTGAATAATAAGACCTTTGTAATATATATTTTATTGATTCATTGATAAAAATTATACTAAATTAGCATCAGCAATACGAATTCATAAACAATATTTTTGAACCCCGCAGATACCTACGAAATTTATAAAATCATAATGGTAAAACTAGTGGATATGATGAAATATCTCAATCAAACAATTGAAGAATTAAAATGCTACAAATTTTTGATTATGACAAAAATCTTAACTGGAAAATCATATTAATGCTGTTTGTCAGAAACTTTGCCCTTACACTTTTGCTTTAAAAATAATTAATGTTTAGATTTTAGACACAAAATATCTGCTGAAGCTGCCTATCATGGCTATGTTTCTTCTGTTTTCAGTACGGCCTTACAGCCAGCTCCCGATTGGACTCTTTTGATGGACACGTATGAAAAACACTACAAAATTCCTGAGGATGTTGGTGTTTCGTCATCCAGACCAGATATATTTCTGTACTCAAAAAATCTAAAACGCATAGTACTTATACAACTTACTGTGCCGTGGGAAACAAACATACCTAAAGACCACACAAGAAAAACTAACAAATATTATGACTTAACAAATGAATTAACCAAAAACGGATATGTGGTTAATTTATATGCTGTAGAAGTCGGAGCAAGGGGTATACCAGCGAAATCCCTATATAACCTACTAAAAGACTTTGGCCTGTCAAGAACAACCGTAACTTCCATCCTAGAACGTGTATCCAAGGCGGCATTAGTAGGATCTTATCAAATTTGGTTGGGCAGGGGAGGAGGCTCAAGCGGTGAAAGGGAGCATTGATGCATCATAAAGGACTGGGTTGCAAGTCCCAGGCACCTTTTGACTGGGGCCTCTTCCTCTGCAACGCTATGGGCCCGGCACCCGCACGGTGAATCCATGGAATGCTAAGTAATTTCGTCTCATCTAAGGAAACTCAGTTGAATTAGACAAGGGTTTCATGGTTCAGATGTGGTGAATCCGAGTAATAAATAAGGTGGGTTTTCACTCATTTTAGCGCGTTGCTAAGCGAGACGTCAATATAGGCGTCCCGAGCTCTACTTGAAAAATACCACCGAATGTGGTTGAAACTATAGTCGCAGCTATCTGACTTATTCACGTGAGTTATCCCGTATTATTTACTAAAATAAGGTGTGGTTTCTTGACAGCTGCAAACCATTATAAAAAAATATATATCATTTGTTCTGCTTCCATGTATATATGAGACTAATGTATGTTTGTAAAAGCAAATGCTAGTTATTTTCAGAGATGAAGCGATATTCTTTCTCTATGCAAATAGAGCATTATTATATCAGCCTCGTTGCCAGGAAGTTATTTATGAAAAAACAATATGTAATGTACAGTTTCTACAAATTACCTGAAATCATTAAATCTTTAACCGAAAATAACATTAAAACCAGACTTAACAAGTGATTATTAGACAATAGTTTTTACAGCATAGCTGTAATGTACTGTATCAGCTAGATTGTACACTGCTGAACACAGCCTCCCCTTTTTTTATTTACAGGGGAATCGCTATAATCCCCACGCTTGACACGCGTCATGGGGATCGCAGTTTAAGATATCAGTTACTCGGAAGGTGCTGCTACCCACATTCCGATATTTTACCTTTAGTCGCCTCTTGCGACACCCAAAGGTAGCAAGAGTCCGTATCATGGTTTCGACAGACAGATACTCGACAATCGGTGGCTCGACAACACATCATCTCGACGAACGACAGTGCGACGGATCTTTTGTTCGACGATCGATGATGCGACATAACGTTGGATCGACAAACGTTTGCGCGACAATCACTGTAGCGACGGGGCTATCCTTTTTTTTTGAATGGGGTAAATGCCTAATCAATTTAGTAGTTTTTAAGTTTATTTGTTACATACAAAAATACAAATCTTTCCACTTTATAATATTAGTGTAGATTTTCCTTAACCTAGACCCAACATTTTTTTCACATGCTTACTTCTCGATGAAGCTACTCTTGATGAGTAGCACTACTATCAGTGCTGAGTAGTTCAACTGATAGTAAAAATGATGAACCTTGTATCTGTCTGTAGTACTTCCACTAATAAAATTGTTTGTTCGACCAACTTAGATCATTTGTATGGGTTATCAACCTTTTAGAGTTGACCTCTGTTAGTCCTAACAAACATTTTTGATGGATGTTTTTTTTCTGTCTGATTTTTTAGGTTTTGAGTTAAGTCATAGAACTAATGTTGTATGTATTGTTAAATGGATGTAGTCCACAAACTGCCTTTGAATAGAGTTTTAAATATTTACATCGACGAAAGTAATAAAAAATAATAAATTACAGGCACAAGAGACTTTTAACATCAGGTGGGCCTTATGTTTGTTGAATCACCAAAAAATTTAAAAAACCTTTGGTTTAAAAATTTAAGTTACGGCTAACATGAGCCAACTCTAAGAGGTTGTTAGCATGTTTCCAATAACCCACAAATGCGTAAAAGGCACAATACATTTTTTATCTTCACATAATTTGAATTTATGGAATTGGTAGTGACTACACATTGTTTTTATATGTTAACTTTATACTGAGCACTCTTTGCCTTTCCATTTTCTTGAGGGACAAAGATAATCATTATGGTTTATTGATTCTAATTGATAAAACTACAATTAATTAGCTGCACTTCTTGTCTATGTATGAAAGTATCACAATGGCGGTTGTTTTCTTCCTGCTATGGTTAATTCACACAAAGTAAATCAAATATGGTGGACACTTACTTGAAACTTATGTATTGGCAGCACATCAAAGAACTCATGAGCTATGTACCAGGAGAAGGTGCTTGGTACTTTCTTCAGATCATTGTACCAGTAAACTTTTATGCCACTAACAGTTTCTCCCTGTAATATATACAAACAAATTAATATAATGAATAGATTCAGGCGTTACTTTGCGCAAATCCATATTTAATAATAACAAATTCATTAAAAATATTTTAAGAAAACATTAAATTAATATATTAATAAAACACTTAAAAAATATATTTAGTGACAATTCCGCCTAATTTTCCTGTCAATACGTGCCCGATACTAGGTCTTTTTATTATTTTGTATTCCATTTTAGTAACAAAATTATGTGGTCTGCATGATCGTGCATTATGTGACCACACGCGTATCTATCTAAAACCTTATTTTTGTTAAATGATTTCTTTAATATTCTTATTCAACATGAAACATCTCGATCGTGCGCTCTTAGAGTCAAGACCTCCTAGGATGCTTCTTGTAGAAGTGAACGCGTCGAAAATTCTTCCGGTTGGGCTGTGTGGCGTTTGTGACGACACGTCGGTTTAACAAGAAAATTAGGCGGAATTGTCACTAGATATATTTTTTAAGTGTGTTATTAAAATATTATTTTAATGTTTTCTCAATATATTTGTTATTATCAAACAAATTTATTTCTAAATATGATTACAAGTACAATCGCATGCTAATTGAAAATCACACTTACAAATATATAGGAGTACAAAATCGGAGGATGCGGGTCAATGAACGCCCAGGACACAAAAAATTGTGCTCCAATAATTTGTCAAATAAATTAAATTCACTTTGTAGTTTATATATATAACTACTACTTTTCAGTGTTTTTTCAAGTTGAATCTATTTTTTGTTTTTTTTTTTCTTACTCATTATTCCTTTTCCATTATTCTATGGTGAGATGTTTAATTGACTTTTAAATTGTTGAACCAGTCCTTAAATTCTTAAGCAGCAAATGGTATGTCATCAGTACCTAAATATGTATTACCTCTAAATTGTGTGGCATATCCAAATCCACAGCTTTGTGTGACATGCAGAGCCTGTTGGCTTGTACTGTCTGCATAGTCTCAGAGACTTCCACCAGATGCAGGCTCAAGTCATTACTTTTATAGTTGAGGCGGTGGAGTACCTGCAAATCACTTACATACATTCATAAAATTACACCTGTTTCCTGTTGGGGTAAGGAGAGCATAAACAAGTAACATTTATTTATAAATAATAATAATAAAATCAGTTCTGGTTTAGTGTATAAATTTAAGGGGGGTGGGAGGCGGGGCAGGTGCGGGGGATGGGTAGACCCCCCCTGTAAAGGGTAAGTTGCGACCTCCCCCCCCTTTTTGGAGACATTCAGTCATCAATTTTACGCGGGAAGGGTAGACCCCTGTGATGGGGAAATAGCGACCCCTACCCTCCCCCCTTTTAAACACATAATATTTTATAATTTCTAATCTCCCTTATCATAAAAAAATTTACTTTTTCATGATTAAATTTGTTTTTTTTTTGGGCTCATCTCCATAGCAAGCTTCTGGCTCCGCATTTTTTATATACACTAGAGGTAGGGACTACAAGACCAGGTGGAATTGGTGTGTCGGATCTGTGACCCACTTTGAACATAACCCAATCCACTACACTAATAACATAGGTTATAGCAATTAGAAGTACATTATCTACCTACTAAATCTGAGCCAGTGGGGAGCGCAACTACCCTTTCACAGGGGGAGCTATAACCTTCCTCCACACCGCCCCTCACCCCTAAAATCAATGACTGATAGTAGTAAGGTTATAAATTTAAAAAAAACATATCACAGAAAAGGGGGGGATCACAACTTCCCCTTCACAGGAGGGGCCTACCCTTCGCCCCGGACCCACCATCCATAATTCAATGTTTTATAATCTAAACCAAAGCCATAAATAAAATTATTTATTTGTACCAACATAGATGATTGGTATATAACTTTGTTAATAGTGTTTGTTGGGTAATCCAGTTTACAAACAAACATTCTATGTAAATTATAACTGCTTACCTATAATGGTTCAATAGAGACAAACATATAAAAGTCGCTTTATGTTACCGAAAAGTTTTCCAGTGCAGAAAATTATTATAGTTGAAATAATCAAATAAAATTACCCTAAGAAAATCCACTAGCAAGGTACCTTTTCCTGGTCCAAGTTCGACAATCTGCAGGGGCTTACTAATTCCCATTTTCTGGCTTTCTGCGTAGAACCATACAGCTAGAATTTCGCCAAACAGCTGACTTATTTCTGGTGAGGTGACAAAATCACCAGCTTCACCAATCACCTCTTTTTTCATGTAGTATCCTTCTGTAGGGTTTGTGATTACGATGTGCATGTACTCGGCCACAGTCATAGGCCCATTTAAACGTATTTTCTCCTTCATAATTTCCATTAGACTGGGAGCTGACGCAGGTGTCGGCATTTTCAAAGTTTTAGGGTCGGGCCGTTTTATAATTTTATAGCCGTATGGCCTAGTGATTGTTTGGTTAAAAATTATATTGTTGCACATCCTAAAAGCGAACCGTGAGTGCATTTTGAAAAGACTATACTTCCCTGATTTCTAACCTGCAACATCAACAATAACAAAACTATAGAGTGATAGCCCCTTGCTTGACCCCTTCGGGCTTCGCGACGTGTTAGTATATACAAAGTTACTTTATGTTCGCGACTTGCGTTGCGAATAGGTACGATGAGAAAACAGCTGTTTTTGACAATAAGCAGTGTGACCAGATTTAAATTGAACATTAAGGGTATGTTCCATTAGTCGCTAAGAACGTTAATTTCGATAATTTTTATCACATTCTGCGTCTATGGTTGTGATCACGTGATCGTTTGTAACTGTCATCCCCGTTCCATTTTTGGATAACAACGCTAAGAATGCCACTAAAATTTGCCACTTCTGTCACTTTTGACATTAGATGTAGCGTTTAAGGTGAAAATAACGCCAAGACCCAACTTTTTGGGAGTGTGATCGTTTTTAGCGTTTTTAGCGAATCTCACTCAAATATATAATGGAACATACCCATAGACGCAATGTGATCAAAATTATAGAAAATAACGAAATTAGCGTCAAATGGAATACGCCCTTAGTAATCGTTAGGGACCATAGAGAAAAGTAATATATTAGGGACACAATCAGACAAGATACAATTTTCCTTACTTAAACTTAACTTAAGTTTAAATTCCTATTCGCTAATTAGAGGTACCTATTAAACTCTTGTCCTAAGCCATTACTTATAATCTTTTTGCATAATACATCTCAAGCGTGCACATAGAATACAGAGATAGTATATTGAGGTTATGTTTCTTCGTTATTGATACTTCAATCCACGTGAGTTTATAGAACTGTCTCCTCAATCATAGTCACTAAAATGACTCAGTTGCAAAAGGATAAACACCAGCGAGAAGACAATACAAAGTTCAAAGATGGAGTCAACAAAAATGCCAGATTGATGGTCAGGAACATTTCCTTCAAAGCCACAGAGGATGACCTAAGAGAGCATTTGGCTCAGTTTTCCATTGCCTGACGTCGAGTTGAGGGTTGATATTTTTTTCACAGAGAGGTTACATTATTATAAGCACACTTGCAAAGTTTCAAAATCAGAAAATGCGTAGTTTTTGAGAAAAAAAATATTGAAAATTAATTATTTTGCAATATTAATGCTAAATAATATAGAATTCTCGCCAATGAACGTTTCGTTTTATGAACGGTTAAAGGCGTATTCCACTTGACGCTAATTTCGATATTGTCGATAATTTTGCGTCTATGGTTAATATGAACCATAGATATAAAATGTGGTAAAAATAATCGAAAATAACGGCGATAATAATTGGCGTCAAGTGGAATTCGTTCGGTAACGTTTTGTATTAAAAAAGCAGGTTAGGTTAGGTTGAAACTGCGACAACACAACGCGCGAGCCGAGCGAGCGTAGCGAGCGTGCCGCGGCAGCGGCCGGCGAAGCGCTAAGAAATCTGTTACACATCCAACAAAACAATAAATTTGATCAGTGAAGTGTTACAAAAAGTGAGGTGATGATTTTACAAATATATGCATAACTCGAAAACTATGCATTACCTTGTAATAAAAGTGGTGGGAAAGGGAAGAGATGACCCTCCGCTTCCACTGCCCTCCTTAATGGCAATCGATTTTAAAATTATTATTTTAATTTTAATCCAGAAAATGAGGAAAATTTAAAATAAGTAAAAAAGGGGGGGGATGCGGGACATTTCCTTTGAAGAGGGGGGAGTGGTACCCCTCCTCCCCTCTCCCCACCCCCTCTACCCCCTGGATTCGACGGCCGTCAATGGAAAGTCGTACCAAATACTTTGGCCAGACTCACCAGTAAGATATGTGTACCAGTAGAGGTGCACATTAACCCATTGGCATCGGCAATAATGATAACAATAGAATTTCTGAAACTTATGTATTGGCAGCACATCAAAGAACTCATGAGCTATGTACCAGGAGAAGGTGCTTGGTACTTTCTTCAGATCATTGTACCAGTAAACTTTTATGCCACTAACAGTTTCTCCCTGTAATATATACAAACAAATTAAGATAATGAATAGATTCAGGCGTTACTTTGCGCAAATCCATATTTAATAATAACAAATTCATTAAAAATATTTTAAGAAAACATTAAATTAATATATTAATAAAACACTTAAAATATATATTTAGTGACAATTCCGCCTAATTTTCCTGTCAATACATGCCCGATACTAAGTATTATTTTGTATTCCATTTTAGTAACAAAATTATGTGGTCTGCATGATAGTGCATTATGTGACCACACGCGTATCTATCTAAAAACCTTATTTTTTGTTAAATGATTTCTTTAATATTCTTATTCAACATCAAACATCTCGATCTTGCGCTCTTAGAGTCAAGACCTCCTAGGATGCTTCTTGTAGAAGTGAACGCGTCGAAAATTCTTCCGGTTGGGCTGTGTGGCGTTTGTGACGACACGTCGGTTTAACAAGAAAATTAGGCGGAATTGTCACTAGATATATTTTTTAAGTGTGTTATTAAAATATTATTTTAATGTTTTCTCAATATATTTGTTATTATCAAACAAATTTATTTCTAAATATGATTACAAGTACAATCGCATGCTAATTGAAAATCACACTTACAAATATATAGGAGTACAAAATCGGAGGATGAGGGTCAATGAACGCCCAGGACACAAAAAATTGTGCTCCAATAATTTGTCAAATAAATTAAATTCACTTTGTAGTTTATATATATAACTACTACTTTTCAGTGTTTTTTCAAGTTGAATCTATTTTTTGTTTTTTTTTTTCTTACTCATTATTCCTTTTCCATTATTCTATGGTGAGATGTTTAATTGACTTTTAAATTGTTGAACCATTCCTTAAATTCTTAAGCAGCAAATGGTATGTCATCAGTACCTAAATATGTATTACCTCTAAATTGTGTGGCATATCCAAATCCACAGCTTTGTGTGACATGCAGAGCCTGTTGGCTTGTACTGTCTGCATAGTCTCAGAGACTTCCACCAGATGCAGGCTCAAGTCATTACTTTTATAGTTGAGGCGGTGGAGTACCTGCAAATCACTTACATACATTCATAAAATTACACCTGTTTCCTGTTGGGGTAAGGAGAGCATAAACAAGTAACATTTATTTATAAATAATAATAATAAAATCAGTTCTGGTTTAGTGTATAAATTTAAGGGGGGTGGGAGGCGGGGCAGGTGCGGGGGATGGGTAGACCCCCCCTGTAAAGGGTAAGTTGCGACCTCCCCCCCCTTTTTGGAGACATTCAGTCATCAATTTTACGCGGGAAGGGTAGACCCCTGTGATGGGGAAATAGCGACCCCTACCCTCCCCCCTTTTAAACACATAATATTTTATAATTTCTAATCTCCCTTATCATAAAAAAATTTACTTTTTCATGATTAAATTTGTTTTTTTTTTGGGCTCATCTCCATAGCAAGCTTCTGGCTCCGCATTTTTTATATACACTAGAGGTAGGGACTACAAGACCAGGTGGAATTGGTGTGTCGGATCTGTGACCCACTTTGAACATAACCCAATCCACTACACTAATAACATAGGTTATAGCAATTAGAAGTACATTATCTACCTACTAAATCTGAGCCAGTGGGGAGCGCAACTACCCTTTCACAGGGGGAGCTATAACCTTCCTCCACACCGCCCCTCACCCCTAAAATCAATGACTGATAGTAGTAAGGTTATAAATTTAAAAAAAACATATCACAGAAAAGGGGGGGATCACAACTTCCCCTTCACAGGAGGGGCCTACCCTTCGCCCCGGACCCACCATCCATAATTCAATGTTTTATAATCTAAACCAAAGCCATAAATAAAATTATTTATTTGTACCAACATAGATGATTGGTATATAACTTTGTTAATAGTGTTTGTTGGGTAATCCAGTTTACAAACAAACATTCTATGTAAATTATAACTGCTTACCTATAATGGTTCAATAGAGACAAACATATAAAAGTCGCTTTATGTTACCGAAAAGTTTTCCAGTGCAGAAAATTATTATAGTTGAAATAATCAAATAAAATTACCCTAAGAAAATCCACTAGCAAGGTACCTTTTCCTGGTCCAAGTTCGACAATCTGCAGGGGCTTACTAATTCCCATTTTCTGGCTTTCTGCGTAGAACCATACAGCTAGAATTTCGCCAAACAGCTGACTTATTTCTGGTGAGGTGACAAAATCACCAGCTTCACCAATCACCTCTTTTTTCATGTAGTATCCTTCTGTAGGGTTTGTGATTACGATGTGCATGTACTCGGCCACAGTCATAGGCCCATTTAAACGTATTTTCTCCTTCATAATTTCCATTAGACTGGGAGCTGACGCAGGTGTCGGCATTTTCAAAGTTTTAGGGTCAGGCCGTTTTATAATTTTATAGCCGTATGGCCTAGTGATTGTTTGGTTAAAAATTATATTGTTGCACATCCTAAAAGCGAACCGTGAGTGCATTTTGAAAAGACTATACTTCCCTGATTTCTAACCTGCAACATCAACAATAACAAAACTATAGAGTGATAGCCCCTTGCTTGACCCCTTCGGGCTTCGCGACGTGTTCGCGACTTGCGTTGCGAATAGGTACGATGAGAAAACAGCTGTTTTTGACAATAAGCAGTGTGACCAGATTTAAATTGAACATTATGGGTATGTTCCATTAGTCGCTAAGAACGTTAATTTCGATAATTTTTATCACATTCTGCGTCTATGGTTGTGATCACGTGATCGTTTGTAACTGTCATCCCCGTTCCATTTTTGGATAACAACGCTAAGAATGCCACTAAAATTTGCCACTTCTGTCACTTTTGACATTAGATGTAGCGTTTAAGGTGAAAATAACGCCAAGACCCAACTTTTTGGGAGTGTGATCGTTTTTAGCGTTTTTAGCGAATCTCACTCGAATATATAATGGAACATACCCATAGACGCAATGTGATCAAAATTATAGAAAATAACGAAATTAGCGTCAAATGGAATACGCCCTTAGTAATCGTTAGGGACCATAGAGAAAAGTAATATATTAGGGAC
Organism: Plagodis pulveraria; assembly: GCA_963890685.1. NCBI lineage: Eukaryota > Metazoa > Arthropoda > Insecta > Lepidoptera > Geometridae > Plagodis > Plagodis pulveraria. Next base: position 21,370,018 of record OY982969.1, read on the forward strand.
ACAATCAGACAAGATACAATTTTCCGTACTTAAACTTAACTGAAGTTTAAATTCCTATTCGCTAATTAGAGGTACCTATTAAACTCTTGTCCTAAGCCATTACTTATAATCTTTTTGCATAATACATCTCAAGCGTGCACATAGAATACAGAGATAGTATATTGAGGTTATGTTTCTTCGTTATTGATACTTCAATCCACGTGAGTTTATAGAACTGTCTCCTCAATCATAGTCACTAAAATGACTCAGTTGCAAACGGATAAACACCAGCGAGAAGACAATACAAAGTTCAAAGATGGAGTCAACAAAAATGCCAGATTGATGGTCAGGAACATTTCCTTCAAAGCCACAGAGGATGACCTAAGAGAGCATTTCTCGAAATATGGTTCTGTTGAGGAGGTAAAATTGCTAAAGAAGCCTGACGGGAGACTGGTCGGATGTGGTTTCGTGCATTTTACTCATGTGCCGATGGCCAACAAAGCTCTGTCGGATACACACAAAAAACCTTTTCTTGGTAAGTAAATAATAGCATTTCATTAGTTTCATCATAACAACCACAAAATTTATCTTAAATTGTTTGTACTTCTACTTTTAAATTACACAGTTTTTTGAAATTTTAAGTCTTTTCTATATAACAATACGTGCAGGTGAAAATACTTGGCTCAGTTTTCCATTGCCTGACGTCGAGTTGAGGGTTGATATTTTTTTCACAGAGAGGTTACATTATTATAAGCACACTTGCAAAGTTTCAAAATCAGAAAATGCGTAGTTTTTGAGAAAAAAAATATTGAAAATTAATTATTTTGCAATATTAATGCTAAATAATATAGAATTCTCGCCAATGAACGTTTCGTTTTATGAACGGTTAAAGGCGTATTCCACTTGACGCTAATTTCGATATTGTCGATAATTTTGCGTCTATGGTTAATATGAACCATAGATATAAAATGTGGTAAAAATAATCGAAAATAACGGCGATAATAATTGGCGTCAAGTGGAATTCGTTCGGTAATGTTTTGTATTAAAAAAGCAGGTTAGGTTAGGTTGAAACTGCGACAACACAACGCGCGAGCCGAGCGAGCGTAGCGAGCGTGCCGCGGCAGCGGCCGGCGAAGCGCTAAGAAATCTGTTACACATCCAACAAAACAATAAATTTGATCAGTGAAGTGTTACAAAAAGTGAGGTGATGATTTTACAAATATATGCATAACTCGAAAACTATGCATTACCTTGTAATAAAAGTGGTGGGAAAGGGAAGAGATGACCCTCCGCTTCCACTGCCCTCCTTAATGGCAATCGATTTTAAAATTATTATTTTAATTTTAATCCAGAAAATGAGGAAAATTTAAAATAAGTAAAAAAGGGGGGGGATGCGGGACATTTCCTTTGAAGAGGGGGGAGTGGTACCCCTCCCCCCCTCTCCCCACCCCCTCTACCCCCTGGATTCGACAGCCGTCAATGGAAAGTGGTACCAAATACTTTGGCCAGACTCACCAGTAAGATATGTGTACCAGTAGAGGTGCACATTAACCCATTGGCATCGGCAATAATGATAACAATAGAATTTCATTCATAAATTGGCCATAGTGGTTCAGTACGATGCCAACTTATTAAGCTCACAATTTATTATGCAAGCTTCACACCATAGTCAATCTTTCTCCAATCTGTGAACTAATCCTTCATCGCCCACACACTGCACAAGCTTTCAGTTGATTGCAAAACACGGTAAAATAAAAAATCGAAGATTGAAAAATTGAAGAGTAGCATAACAAACTGCAAGCCACATACAGATTCGTTTGCGACAAATCTGCGTGATTGGTGCACCTGTGTGGGTATTACGCAAATCATATTTATAAACAAAATTTGATCATATCTTAGCACATGCATCAAGAGGTAATCATAACAATACTACAGTTTATTCTTTGGGTTTAATCATATTGGTCATGTTGCGTATCATTGCAGCAGCAGCAGGGCAATGTTATGCAGAATGAGGACAGTGACACTGCAACAAGTGTGATGCTGACTATAAGGCAGACCACTTGTCTGTCGTGTGACATATGATTTCATGTTTTTTATTTTATTTTTTATGTTGTTGTGACGGATTAAGCATTTGGCCTACCTGATGTTAAGCAGACTAACCTCTGCCTATAACAGATGCATTTCATCGCACTACGCCCATCACCTTATGACATAGTTCTTAAGTCTCGTGTGGCTGTAATTTCACTGGCTCTCAAGGACTGCTGCCGGAACACACGGTTAGGGGCTTGGCGACAGATTTTTTGTGGTCGCTAGCCAGGTGGGCATTTGCAAAATGCCCTTCCACCATGTGGTGAAGCTCAAGCCCACGGCGGGATTCGAACCATGGAACTGCGGCACGGCAGTCCATAGTCAATACCACTGAGCCATCACTGCTTCTACTTCTTATGTTATTATAAAGACACAAATTTGATTTTTGCTTCTGTGCTCATTTTACAAAACTCATTGTACAAGTGACATTCTGGCGACCAGCACAGCGAGTATCCCAATACTAGTAGTATACACATACAATACCTGTAGCTTAGTGTGCGAGTCATCACATAAATGTAGGTGCGATACTCAATGCTGAATAGTCTCTAAGACTCAAGTAGGTTACTTGTCCCCTTAATGTAAGATGGGTCTTACTTGTCTAATAGGTCACCTTTTTATATTTTTATCCTTATACTGGCATTACTTGCACATTGCATCATGGGAGATTCAAAAATTATGTTTCTTTTACAGATAGACCAATAAATGTTACATGGGCAATTCCAAAACACAAATACACTGAGCAATTACAAGAGAATAATGTGAAGCAGAAGACAGAAAGGGCACCATCAGAAGACACTGATGCAACAGTTAAAAGTAAGTTCAGCTCACTGCAGTAGTTCCCAGAATTCTTTAAATTACTGTTTGGTATAATTACATATTCGTTAGTCTTCTCACTTTAGCACAGAATACAAAAGGTCTACTGTCTGATAAAACACCCAAATACCTGTAGCATTCTATTGGGAACTATTACTGCACTTAGATTAAGCAAATTTTTAGAATTAATAGTACACTTGCATATGCTCACAGTGTGAGCAGCCAGACACCAAGCATATTTGGTTACTGTGGCTCTCACACTTTACATCCAACATGCACATATATATATGTGTATTTGTAATGTACATAGCTTGAAGTACAATAACAGCTAAACACATCAGGGGCCCTTGATCTTTACATAAACAGTGCTGAAATCCGCTCCAATACTCCAATCCACATGTTCAGTGAATGGCATCAAAGTTGATTGCCTTAGAATATGTTAAGATATTGGATCTAATTTATTTTCAGAGCACAACATTTTTGTGTGTATGTGTAAATGTTCAACTGTGGGAATCAAATTTGCTTCCCCTGGCTTTTTGCAATTAGTGCCTTAACTGCTGAGCCTGCTTATTTTATTATTATCATCATAGGGGATGGTGCAATATTCAATACCATGTTTCATTTTGAAGCGATCGTAGCGAAGTTTACTTAGCTGTTCTCAACCGATCAAGCAAAGTTAAGCAACGTCGCGCGCAGTCATGAGTTGGATGGGTGACCGCTAGTGACATTACTACTGAGCGCTTCCGTGCTTCGGAGGGCACGTTAAGCCGTTGGTCCCAGTTGTTGTCTTAGGATAGCAGCCGTTATAGCATGGTGGTAGGGCATTTTGCGAATGCCCGCCTGGATAGCTACCACCCTCAAGTAGAAAATCTGTCGCCAAGTACCTAACGGTGTGTTCCGGCAGCTGTCCTTCAGAGACAGTTCTTCTAGGTTAGCCTGAACAACATCTTCGACCACATCATCACTTACCATCAGGTGAGATAGTAGTAAAAGACTAACCTATCAATCATAAAAAAAAAAGAATGTGCTTGAAATGATATGAGACTAATTTCTTAGCATTCCATGGATTCACGGTGCGGGTGCCGGGTCCATAGCAATGCAGAGGAAGAGGCCAGAGGGACCTGGGACTTGCAACCCAGGAGTAGGATTAAGGGTCCCTTTATGATATATCAATGCTCTCCTTCACCGCTCGAGCCTCCTCCCCTGCCTAACCAAATTTGGTAGGATCCTACTAATGCTACCTTAGATACACATTCTAGGATGGAAGTTACGGTTGTTTTTGACAGGCCAAGGTCTTTAAGTAGGTTATACAGGGATTTTGCTGGTATACCCCTTGCTCCAACTTCTACAGCATACAGATTAACCACATAACCGTTTTTGGTTAATTCATTTGTTAGGTCATAATTCTTGTTTGTTTTTATTGTGTGGTCTTTTGGAATGTTTGTTTCCCATGGCACAGTAAGTTCTATAAGTACTATGCGTTTTAGATTTTTTTAGTACAGAAATATGTCTGGTCTGGAAGACGAAACACGAACATCCTCAGGAGTTTTATAGTGTTTTTCATACGTGTCCATCAAAAGAGTCCAATCGGGAGCTGCGCCTAAGATGGAGTAAGGCTTGGATTTAGATTTTGTAGATGATCCATCTTTTACAAAATCGACGTGTTGTTTATTCGTGGTCAAACCTTTTTTGCTCTAGCTACCGAGAGACTCGCGGCTTCACGTATGGTTTCGAGGACTCTATCATGGCGACGTGAATAATGACCCCTATCAAGGAGCACCTTGCATCCTACCAGCAAGTGCCTAGCTGTACCGATCGCCTCCCGACAAATATCGCAAGACTTTTCGGTGGCTTTCCCCCATCTTACTAAGTTACTTTGGTCTGGGAGGGTCATCTGAAAGGCGTTTAGATATAATTTTAATAAGGCAGGAGACCAGTCGTATATCAAGGTGCGCCACTTTAACGCCAGAGGGATACAAAATTCACCTATAGTTAGCCATTCGCTCTGCATTTCCAAGCTCATTGCATGCACTTTATAGCTATCATTTTCGTCTTGCTGTAGAAAAGATTTTACAACGTCCTTATCCTCCATTTTCTTTTCCGACTCAAAACCCGCTTTGCTGGTCTGTGCACCTATCATAAATTGTTTGTGGAATTGAAGCCTCGAGTCAAGGTCGGAGGCACTTTTGTCTTTTGGGAGAGATGCGACTATATCGTCTTGAGATTTTGATAAGACGTGCGTTTTGGTAACTCTGAGGTGTTTATAGAGCTCCGAAGGTTTCTTTAATTTCATCCCAAGATTAGTTTGATCCCTAAATAGAGTAGATGGGTCTGCCGAAAGTGCGAGCCCCAACCATGACTTTAATGTCCTTATGACGTTTACATCCAGCTTTGTTAAAAGTGATTTTGTAATGTTGTATACTAGAAAAGGCCAAGTCAGACGTGATGTTAAGTAGTTGTCGTATATCCAAGCTTTTTTAATGTTTTATTTATTATTTTATTGTTTCCGAATAAGCTCGAGGCCCATCTGTGTTTAAGCAGACTAACCTCTGCCTATGATAGATGCATTGCATCACAGTCACGAATTGCACAGTGCCTGTCACCTTGAGACATATTTGTTAAGTTTCAATGTGCCTGTAATTTCACTGGCTCTCAAGGACTGCTATCATAACACACCGTTAGGTGCTTGGCGACAGATTTTCTACTTGAAGGTGGTCGCTACCCAGGCAGGCGTTCGCAAAATGCCCTTCCACCAAGCTAAATATCTGATCTCTTGAACTACTCAATAAATTATTATAAGATACTTATTACTTTACACAGCATGAATATATGTGATGTGAAAACTGAAATTTTCTTTTTAGTAGAAAATTTAATTTTGCTGATTGCTTTTTAACTAAGGTGTTATTATGATATACTAATTAAAATAAATAATTTTGCAGAAGAACAACCTGCTGTAACCAAACAGGAAAAGAAAGAACGAGTCAACCGCAATGCCCGTCTCATTATCCGTAATGTCTCATTCAAAGCTACAGAAGAAACTCTCCAAGAACACTTTAAACCTTATGGAGACATTTTGGAGGTTAAACTCTTAAAAAAGCCAGATGGGAAGCTTGTTGGATGTGCTTTTGTACACTTTAAGAATGTTCCCATGGCTAAGAAAGCTCTTTTACATACAAACATGAAACCATTTTTGGGTAAGTTTACTAGGAACCAATAAATAAATTAAAATTGTATGAATGAGTCATTATCAGTGAACAGAATGACAGAATATAAATTAACGAATATAAATAAACATACATAAAATCACGCCTGTATTCCCCGAAGGGGTAGGTAGAGGTGAGTAAACCCCACAAGTACCCACGTTTCGCCAATTGAGTTTTGGTCCCTTGTAAGCCTATTGCCATTCACCGGGCACAGTTTCAGGTTCATACAAAATGTTTTCTCTAACACACTGGATGAAACACAAGAACATATTAAAAATAATATGTTTATGCAAACAACATATAAGACAGGAATACATCAACATATTGTATGAAACCCTGGCAGGGCACTAGTATGGTATATAATCCTATTTTGAAGCGCTCGTAGCGAAGTTTGCTTAGCTGTTCTTAACTGATAAGCAAAGTTAAGCAAAATCCGCTGCGGTCATGAGTTGGATGGGTGACCGCTAGTGACATTACTACTGAGCGTTTCCGTGCTTCGGAAGGCACGTTAAGCCGTCGGTCCCGGTTTTTGTCTTAGGATGGCGGTCTTTATAGCATGGTGGTAGGGCATTTTAAGAATGCCCGCCTGGCTAGCTACCATCCTCAAGTAGAAAATCTGTCGCCAAGCACATAACGGTGTGTTCCGGCAGCTGTCCTTGAGAGCCAGTAATTCTAGGTTAGCCTGAACAACAGCTTCGACCACATCATCACTTACGAACAGATAGTGGTCAAAGGCTAACCTATCATACATAAAAAAAAAACCTGTTGTGCATCTAATGCACACAACACCCTACTCACATCCACATGAGAAGTGGCATGCTGCTCATTTGACACACTCCCTTAGTCGCCATCAATATAAAAATCAAATATAAATACCTAAAGTTGACAGCTGTCATGCTACCATGACAGCTGTTAATACATTCAAGTTTAATAATTCATTTTTAATGATACCTCATATTGTTGGTGTGAGGTGGGTACTTTCCTAGTATCAGTGATTAGAATAGGCAAAATATTCGTATATAGATGTAATTATTATTTTTAAATACTTCTAAACCTATATTTTTGCTTTATTTAACTATAATTAATATATCGGGCATTCTTCATTTAAACCATACATTGGCCACACTCTGACACTGGCAGAAAAACGTCAAGCAGCGTTTAAAAGCCATCTAAAGAAGAAGAAGAATATGAATTAAAATCTGGGTGCATAAAGTGTTGACACTTTATTTACTACTTAGGTACTTGTTGTGTTTGTTGCTGGATGGATGGATGATTGTGAAAGGATGAATATCACACCTTACTATTAATTTTTTATTTCAATTATTGGGTAATAATATGTGTGTTAATTTTAAGTTTAAGTGGTAATAAGAGTTAAAACAGCAGCATGTTAAAGTTGAATTAAAATGAAATTCTGTTGTGGAAAATCTGTTTTTCCATATGTATAATAATTTTCCTTTAAATATACACATGAAATATTTTGAAATTTTATATACATTCAGGGAAGAAAAGCTTAATTTTCATATTTGATAATGTAACAAAGTATATGTTTTCCTAATTTTAAACCAACATAAATGTACTTGCATCATGTGATATGCCATTTGTCACAGTCTAGTTAATTTTTATTTATTAGATTCATTCATTCATTCATTATAATCCTTAATAAAAATGTTTTAGTAACAAAACTAAAAAAATAAATAAACTTACATGGCAATTAATTGGTTAAATGTTTCAAAACTCAACTCGTAAACACTAAGGGAAATTAAAAATTTCTTAGGTTACCTAAAAAATATTAAATTTGTTGAGATAAGGTGTTATTCATTTAATATGTCTCTTTCATAGGTCGTCCAATATCTGTGGACTGGGCTGTAGCAAAAAACAAATATATGCAGCACATTGTAAACCAGCAGCTGGAAATGCAGGAGAATGTTAAGAAGGAGGAATCGGACAGTGATAACGATGACACACCAATTGGTATCAATACTGAGGCACTTAAAGATGAAGTTAAAAGTAAGTTTTGTATTGCGTGAGTGTGGCTCATTTCTGAGTATGTAATCTATGTTCTATTTGCTTTTATAAAATTGATTTGAGGCTTTGATCACTTATTCTGTTTGGGCAGTGAAGTCCTGCACTGACATCCCGTTTGAGGAGTATTAGTGTGTATATATGGTCAAAAAAGGTAGCTGTCCTAGATTCAGAATGGGCATTGGTGTAGGATTCCAGAAGATACCAGAATTATTGGCAGACTAATATATTTTGTACATATAGTTGTGTGGGTTTTGAAAAGAGTAATTGCATGCTGTTATTGCTTATTAATACTAGGTTATCTCTGCTTTGAAGTACCAATAGGATCAGGTCACACTGGTGCAGAGTTAACAAAGTATCTAAATTGTTTATCACTAAGACATTGCATTGGCATGCAAATATTTTTGTAACATCATTGGTCTTCAAGGCAACTCTGTTGAGCTGGAGAATCAGTGAGATGAGTAGTTTTACAGACCACCTTTAGTTTCTGTCGCCTGTGACTATTAGAAGTCCTTTTGACACATGTGATGTATCCAGTAGTAGAACACTGGATCATCATTAATCATCCTTCATCATCCTTGATATTCGAATAGGAATACACACGTATTGACTTAAATTAAATTGAAAATCTGTCGCCAAGCACCTAACGGTGTGTTCCGGCAGCAGTCCTTAGAGCCAGTGAAATTACAGGCACATGAGACTTAAGAACTATGTCTCAAGGTGACAGGCGCAGTGCAATTTGTGACTTCTGACGAAATGGATCTGTTATAGGCAGAGGTTATAGTCCGCTTAACATCAGGTGGGCCTCGAGCTTGTTCCGTCAGAATAACATTAACAAATACATAACGTCATAAGTACATCACCCTGAGACATACGGTTAATAATTCTCATGTGCCTGTAATTTCATGATTACTAGTGACTGGACTGCTGCCAGAACTGTACGTAGGCTTGGCGACAGATTTTCTACTTGAAGGTGACTAGTAAGGCGAGCATTCATAAAATGCCCTTCGCACATGCAGAGCTCAAGCCAGCAGTGTGGATCGAACCATGGACCTGCCTGCGGCTTAGCAGTAGCATAGCTATTATTGGTTAGCTATTACTGCTTTAAAATATTAACTTGCCTGTGGAATATTTGGGAATAAATTATTATTTAATTATACACAACAATTATAGGCGAGTCAGAAGATGAATCTGAAAAGGAAAGCAGTGATTCCAAAAGTGATAATGAAAATTCTGAAAGTGATGATGTTCAGGACAATAAAGACACTGATGATGATGAGGATAGCGATGAAAGCAATGAGGAATCGGATGATGAACCAGATGTGGATATGGAAGAGCAAGATAGTCAAGCTGATCCTGAAGAAAGGAAAAGGTCAGACTACTTTAACGGTATTAAAGCTTAGATACCTATTTAGAGATAGCATTCAAAAAACCTCAGCTAAAGCGCATATATTAATGCCTTAGCCTAAGTCTCTGCACTGCCTGTTGAAGTGAATGGGCGCGTTAGTCCCTATTTTCATAGTAGAAAGAGTGGGGAAGTAAGTTATCTTCATACAAACGCACCGCGCGCGGCTTGTTTGTGTGCGCCATAGTATCTATGCGTCCCGCACGCACACTCTTAACACAATCTCGACCCGTTTCTCAGTGCGCCAGCCGGGGCTAACACCGAACAAGGATCGCGCGTCACCGCTTTTCGGCATGGCTTAATAAAAGAAAAAAGTTTGATAATCGCAGGAGAACTTATTGCGGTGTGTTCGGCTGTTTATATAATTCATGGATTCCAGAATTGTCTCTGTTTAGATTACCTACTGAACAGGAAAGATAAGGAAGTCAATTATTCTAGCATATCTATCATTTTTATTTATTCGTAGGTGAGATACCTACTTATTTTTTTATTGTATTAGGTAGGTATGCCCCGTCACTCGTCTCTGGCCCCGCAATCACATAGGTATCGCCTGTCGCTCTTTCTTTCATCGTGAAAGGTTTCATCATCGTTTAGGTAAAACCGACCTCACTAACCCCAGACAACACAAGTAAAAAATCCAACTACCCGGCCCTTGCCTATTTCTAGGTACTGAATTAAAATTTAGCATATACATACATTATAAATAAATAACAACCCTGAGACAGGCAAGTATGGTAGGTAATTATATCGCGGATTGGGCCGGAGATGGCCTACTTCCCCACTCTTTCTACTATGCTATTTTACTATTAATGTAATTTTCGCGCTAGTACCCGATACCCCGAAATGGTCAATTCACACTGGTATTGAACTGAGTCGAGTCTAAGCGTCGAATTCTTCATGACCTAAATAAACTCACTTCAATCAACCTCCCTATCTTCGACCTCATACCCTGAATCGAAAAAATAACACACCATCATCCATTATCTTAAACGCCTATGTAGCAGCACTTCAATGTGCTGACCATGATGATGTTCAGACCCTGTTCCATTTGAATGTTTATATGGCATTGCTCAGATAAGATGCTAAGAAACATTGATGTATGTTGTATCTGTCGCTATTGTAACACTTCACCTAGTCCCACCAGTCTAAGGCACTTTCTAGCTTTGCTGGAGTCACTCGCCAAAGTTTGGTGTCATGTCGCTGGATTAGTGAAAGCAAATGATTAAAGACTGCTATTAGTTGGTAATTGCTAAGTAATCTGTATCTAGCATCTATAATTTCTTTACCCATAATGACGGAGCAGAGTGAGGTTGACAAGCATGCAAGCTGGGTCAAGTTGAGGCTTGAGCATTTTGTGTTTACATACCTTAGTATGTTTATCACAGATTAATGTAACTAAAGAGTTCACAGAAAACCCAGTTGTAATAGCGCATGATGCAGGCTATCGGTTGTTACAACTGTCTGCCTGGTAATAAATAATAGTAATAATTTTCGAATGTAGCTATGTTCACAAAATTTTCAGAAGGTAGATATATATAAATTCAATTTTAAGTTTTGTATATGAGCTGAATCTGTAGCCTGAATATTGAAAATTGTGATGTGTCAAAATTAGGTAAGCCCTCTAAATCTATTTTTAATAAAAAGGGCCAAGTATGCTTGGTCCTCACTCACATAGGGTCCGCATTGCAACAGCCCTTAATGGAAAAATAGAATTATTGGTTTTGATCACAGCCTCAACATTACATTTGAAGCAGTGATGGCTCAGTGGCATTGGCTATGGACTGCCGCGCAGCAGGTCCATGGTTCGAATCCCGCCCAGAGCTTGAGCTTCAACGCATGGTGGAAGGGCATTTTGCGAATTCCCGCCTGGCTAGCGACCACCCTCAAGTAGAAAATCTGTCGCCAAGCACCTAACGGTGTGTTCCGGCAGCAGTCCTTGAGAGCCAGTGAAATAACAGGCAAAATGAGACTTAACAGGTATGTTTCAAGGTGGTGGGCGCAGTGCAGTACGTCACTTGTGATGAAATGCATCTGTCATAGGCAGAGGATACCGCTTAACATCAGGTGGGCCTCGCGCTTGTTCCATCACAAATTGGCGTTTTCAGTATTTGTTGCTTAAGTAGAGGATATGTTCATAATATACTGAGATTCCTATGTAGGTTTGAGATAGAGCCTGTAACTAAAATAGTTTGAAATTGTAAACTTTAATGGGTTCCAATTTATTAATTTATTTTATTTTCTTTCATTTTTTAACTTTCATGCGAATTTTACCAACTACTCTCTATTTTAATTCACAGAATAAAGCTCAATGATGCGGAAGACGGATGCACAGTGTTCCTGACGAACATTCCATTCAGCATAGACAACGACCAACTGAAACAGTTTGCAGAAAATACAGGCCCTGTCAAGTATGCCCTCATATGTATGGACAGGATGACGGAGCATTCTAAGGGATCTGGATTTGTGAAGTTTGAGGTAAAAAAATACATTATGAGCGCAGAAAGTTAATTATTCCAAACAAGGCTATGTGATATATTAAGCCCAAGCCATAGGCTAGGAGTGATGTATATCTCAAGCCGAGAATGGGATAATTAATGTAGCATTCAATCTTTCTATCAAATCTAATTTTGCATGGTGGTAGGGCATTTTGCGAATGCCCGCCTGGCTAGCTACCACCCTCAAATAGAAAATCTCTTGCCAAGCACCTAATGGTGTGTTCCGGCAGCTGTCCTCGAGAGCCAGTACTTCTAGGTTAGCCTGTACAACTTCTTCGACCACATCATCACTTACCATCAGGTGAGATAGTGGTCAAAAGCTAACCTATTAGGCATAAAAAAATAAAAAAAAAATCATATCACTATTTCGTAAACACTTGTGAGTAATATTTTAAATATATCATTCTTTCTAATACATATGAGTGCGCGGGTTTTATAAATAGATATAAAAGCTATTTTCTTTGGCAACATCATTTAATATTGGAAACAGTAAAGAGGTTACTTAATAATCATTATTGTCTGAATAGGATAATATAAATTATTTTAATAATATTGTGATCTAATTTGCCTGTCCTTTATAATCGTGTCTGTTTGCCTGTTACTTCCAAAGGCCTCCTCCAATTTTCTCCACACTACTCTTAGCTGGGCTGCTCCATATATTTCCAGTGACAGCCTTGACTTTATTAATCCATAGTTTAGTCTAACTGGGTTTTATCTTCTTTGCTTTCTATAAGCACCCAATACTGTCTCCATTTATGTATATATAACTCCTGTTTTTACGCACCCGGTGCCCCGCTGGACTATCGAGGATCTCTTGACTAAGTCGAAAACTTAAGGCACCCCATGAGTAAAACTGGAGGATGAGAGTTCGATTGCCGCTCGAAGTGACAAGTTTTGTGCTCTAAAGATTTTTTAATTAAGATTTACGCTATATAAGATATAATCATTAAGAAAAGTGCTATTCACGTTTCTATTCCTTTGATTCTTTAATCTGTTGTTGAGACTATAAGGTTGATGTAAAAATATTTATCCACATAGTCTATAATGTTATTGTTAATGGTAATTAGTTGATTTTCTATGTAACTAGATATAATATAAATAATTGGCTGTTAAAGAAAACTGTCGAAACCCAATCTGAAGAGCTGAGCGGTCTAGAGTTCTAGAAGTCTTAACTCACATTGGGTTCATTCGTAGTGGGTTCGTAGGCGAATAATATGAGCATCAACGGCTTCTATTTAAAAAAAACTGAAATTTAAGAATAACTTTGTCCTCTTTAGAACAAGGATGATGCGGACAAGTTTCTCGCGCTGCCAGCCGATCAGTTGAGACTGGAAGGTCAAGTGATGCAGGCCAAGCCGGCGCTGAAGAGAGAAAACCTGCAGAAGGACAAGAAGAAAGACGCTAAAGATAACAGGAACCTTTACTTGGTAAAGGAAGGAGGTAATTTTTTATAATATAATTAATTTTCAGGGTTTACTTTGACGAAATCCATAATTAATATAAACAATAAATGAAAACATTCAATTAATATTTTATGACAATAAAATGTATCTAGTGACTATTACTGAACGTGACGTCATAAACTCGACGCAGTCTAACCGCGGAAGAGTTTTTGGCGCTTTATCGATGAGCCAAGGCTGTTTCTAACCAATACAATTCGTGGGCCAAAGGAGTATTGAGGGCCATTCTTTTATAGATGATAGAGGTTTGTATAACAATGATACCAAGCCAAACAATATAATATATTGCAGAGCCATGCGCGGCGCAGGCAATTATATTTCTTGGTATGAATAGACATAATAGTATATTTTGTTCAAGATCGTACCTAAAAATTTGATCATTATTAAATTACTTACACAGAATAAAAAGGACACTCCGCAAAGCCATTACAATAAATAAGCCACTCTAGCAACGAAGTATACAAGGTGTCTCTCTTTTTATTGCATAGCTCTGATCTCTTCTGACGCGGCATGTGCCGTAGAGTAATCCCGTCTGGACGGATACGCCGATGTATCTGTAGCTTTGAACCTAAAGTGAGCCACGCCTGCTTCTTAGCAGAGTCATTTTGATATCTGTAATGGGGGATCCAAAACGCGTAATTTAGTTATTTTAAATTTTGGGCCTCTAATTCTAATTGGACTCAACATGTAACAAAGTAAAAATATGTTGAGAACATCTAGAGTTGCATGCAGCGAAATAATGATTGACCACATTTTAAAAAATATATACCATATTGTTGCTATTTGAAATTATCTTTAAAAGTGCGAGTGAGAGGGCTGCATAATGTAAAAGGCCTCTTAACATATAATTTTCCTACTGCTACAAACTAAATACATTTTGCTAAAAACCTGTTCAGGTATATAAAAATTAAGCGCTTCAGCGTGTTAACTCTAATTGCATATCGTCGCCGTGGAGGTCAAGGGAGTCAAGCCACAAATTTGTAGGATATGAGTTATGTACCCAAATTTGGGAAAATTATTTAGAATAATTAAAAGCGTAATGTTAAAATATTAATTTAATAAAAAAAAACAATATTTAACCAAACATAACAATAGGCCGCGCTTGTTTTCTCGTAGTGCAAAAAAAGGTTTCCAACCCAAATTTGGGTACATAACTCATATCCTACAAATTTGTGGCTTGACTCCCTTGACCTCCACGGCGACGATATATTCTACTACTTACTTCTGTAATCTCTTCCAGTGATAATAGCCGGCACTAAAGCGGCCGAAGGCGTGTCAGCATCAGACATGTCCAAGCGGCTAGCCCTGGAGCGGAGTAAGACCCAGATGTTGAAGAACCTGAACCGCTTCGTGTCCCGATACCGACTCGTCGTGTCCAACCTGCCGCAGTGGTGCGACGATGCCAAGCTCAGGATGGCGTGTTTCAAAGCCAGCGGCCGGAACTCTGTCATTACTGAAGCCAGGGTTATGAGGGATCTGAGGGCGCCTACGGGGGCTAATGGAAAGCATCCGTGAGTTTTCTTCATCCGTCTTTATTTTCTTATTAGAACGCTAGTTTTTTTCCTGGTAGGTAAGCCTTTGACCACTATCTCACATGTTGGTAAGTGATGATGTGGTCGAAGATGTTGTTCAGGCTAACCTAGGTCCTACCAGTCCATGTAAATTGTGCGTGAATTCAAAGCAAGTGTGTTTACCATTGTATTATTTAATTTCAGCTCTAAAAGCTATGGGTTCGTAACGTTCACACGGCACGAGGACGCGCTGACGTGTCTCAGGAAACTAAACAACAATCCAGAGATCTTCGACAAGAATAATGTAAGTTCATTTACTTTAAAAATACGGGACTTATTAGGTAAATAAGTCAGATAGATCCACCTACATATAATACTAAATAGTTTGTCATTTTTTAGTATTTTCCGAGGAGTCTTTGGGACAAATGAAGTTTTGAAATCCAAAACAATTATTATTAATGTCAGAGATTCTTGCGCTACTTTACAGAAATGTGTATGTTAATACGGGTGGGGCCACACTTAGGATTCATACCATTAATTATCGCGTTGATACCTAACGTAGATATAGCCGTTTAAGCGCGCTAGCTTTGCATATCAATAGGTTAATCCAGACTAAGCATTGACAATGCCACACCTGCGCAATAAAAATATTGGTCATGTCTGTGTCAGGCCTTGCATTTTTAGGATTCCGCATTCCAAAATTATTTGTTTATAATATAGACAATATGGCACATACCGATATTCCACCTTACTAACTTGTTCAGCTTTTAAGATAGATCACGAAACAAAAATGAATTAAAATTTACAACTTTGAAAGACCCCTATTTATTTTAATAATTAAAAATAGCCCATCTTAAATCAGGGCTAGATATAGTCACGAGCAATAATTGTGGTATAATTAAATGGTAAAATAATTTAAATTTTAACTTACCCATTTCATCGGCGATAATGATAACAATAGAATTTCATTCATAACTAGGCCATAGTGGTCCAGGACGATGCCAACTTATTAATGCAATTATGTTGTCTTATGTTTTCGCGATATTAAGAAGATAAGATAACATTAAGTTAAGATTTGGTTATAAGATAATTAAGCCTTGTAATGAGTTTTTGTGTTTCCAGAGACCAATTGTGTCCTTCTCAATAGAAGACCGAACCGCTCTGAACGCCCGCAAGAAAAGACTCGAGAAATCCATCGCGAACAATCCTCTAGCCACCACACACAACAAACAAGAAGAAAACCAAGACTACAACCCCGAAAACACCGGCAACGCCAGCTACAACAACCGGAAGCGGAAATCTCAACAACCCCCAGACGAAAGTTACGTCAAAAAGGGTAGATTTAACAAGGATGCCAAAGGAAAGTTTAACAATAAAGGTCCTCGTTCAGAAAGCTTCGACAAGAAGCCGCAAGTAGGGAAATTTGTTAGACGACCTAATGAAGAAGAAAGGGACTATACAGGGTTAACTGCTAAAGAAGGAGCGCAGCATAAAATGAGAAATAATCACAAATTGCGTGCGCAAGCGCAGATCCATAAAGAAACGGTGAAACGCGATAAGAAAAACAGTAAGCACGCTTTAAGACTCAAAAGAGCCGCCAAAGAGAGAGTGAAACAACCCAAGCAGAAGACCAATAAGGATAAAACAGTTAAGTCTAGGAGGAATAAAAAGAAATTTAATAAAATCAATCAGTAGGATAAAAATATTTAATAGGTTCAAATATAACTGTTTTGTAGATATATTATTATACATAAGTTATTTAATTTAGGTCTGGTTATTCAATAATCAGATAGTTACTATTCATAAGAATAAATAATTATACACAACCAATATATAATACAAAATGTTGGTTTTTTTAAAAGAAAAGTTCATTTGTTATAAATTTGGTCGGTATTTTTTATCTGATGATTGTAAAACCGTGTCAGTGTTATTAATAAAATATCACACAGAACTTCATTGTCTTATTATAAATGCATAAGTTATTATTCTAAACTATTACTAAATATTGCACCTACACATTACAAATAAAAGGTTCTTCTTAGGTAATTGTGTGCGGTTTTATAAAAAGTTTCCAAACATATTACAACGCTCACAGAAGGGAAATTCAAGTTGCACGTGAAAAACATATTAGGAAATCCTAAAACACAGTTTGTAATTAATTAAACGACAAAAATGGCTGGACAATTCTGCCTCTGCCAAGCTATCGCCTGTCACCTACGTAATTTAAATAAATGTAATATTTTTTTATATAATATGTAACACAATGTTAAAAGAATGGCCCCGTGTTTACTGACCGTTCTCGCAGTGGCTCTATACAATGTTTGTTTGCTGAACGTGGCAATAGGATGTAGAATATTTCAATATTTAAATTTGTAATTGATCTTCATTTGAGCGTCGTAGACGCCTAAATTGAATAAATGATTGTGACTGAGTGTACTGCGGATTACAAATAGCTCACTTATGGGACTGGTTCGAGACAAGGATAGCACTATTCATTTTCGTGTGCAGATGAAAAGAAGCGGTGACACCGTAAAGTGCTTGGCGACAGATTTTCTACTTGAGGGTGGTCGCTAGCCAGGCGGGCATTGAGGGTGGTCGATAGCCAGGAATAATGCCCTTCTACCATACGGTGAAGCTCAAGCCCGCGGCGGGATTCGAACCATGGACCAGTCAGTCCAGACCAGGCGGCAGTCCATAGCCAATACCACTGAGCCATCACTGCTTTCTTTTACCTAAAACCGAAATATTAATGAAGCGCACTCGAAGCGAATAATAGTACAAAATTATTAAGGCTAAGTTACTAAGACCTAATAATAAATTGATATAGCCAAGTTATTCTACCTGTTACCACTTACCTCCTTAATAAGTCTATGATCCCCACTCATGACACACATTTTATCGATTTTTGTTTGATAAGTTTTTCAGTTATAAAATTTCATGAGAAATTCTCATTCACTTTAATACTAAAGACCTTGTCACTCACACGCTGCTCCATATTTTTTGAGTGAATTTGCAACTATCCATGCGATCATATTTTTACTGTTTATTGATTTATTATATGTTCCTACCATTAACATTTACACCCACACTAAGACATCGTGTACAGACGAGGCCTACCCGTACAAACACGCATCAATCATTTACTGCGGAGAGGGCACGCTTTCGTGAGTGAGCTCTGTACTTCAAAAACCGGTCAAGTGCGAGTGGGACTCGCGCACGAAGGGTTCTGTACCATTATCTCGTTTTCATTATTATTATTTTTAGCAAATAAACGGCGAAAACCTCTTTTATTGTATGGGAGCTCCCTTAATTATTTATTTAATTATATTTAAAGAAAACAAAACTTAATATTCTGTGAATAGTTAAAGCGTCTACCTGTCCCCGGTATTAGTATCGAGCAAGAAACGGTAAAATAATCAAGTTTGTTGTATGGGAGCCAACCTTAAATAGTTAATTTATTTTTAGTATTTGTTGTTATAGCGGCAATAGAAATACATCATCTGCGAAAATTTCAACCGTCTAGCTATCACCGTTCTTGAGATACAGCCTGGCGAGAGACGAACGGACGGACAGCGAAGTCTCAGTAATAGGGTCGTGGTTTTACCCTTTGGGTACGGAACCCTAAAAATAGACAAAAAAGATACCTAAGTACAAAACTACTTTCAAAGATGTGCAGAACTGGATTGGGTCGTCATCCCCAACTTGTCGGGCTGCAGCAAGTCACACTCCTGGAGATGGGAGTATAAGGCTGCCAGATACTCTTCAGGGTGTCGGTTGTAGTGCTGCACATGTGGAGATTCGTCCCAGCACTGCCAATTGCACTTTGGAGCAAAATTAAAATGATTATTAAGAAGATTGTTTAGTCAAAAGTACATTTTGGAAAAGATCGTAAGGCAGAGAGGCACAGACTTCCCCCAGATGGAATTTTGAAGCAATGATGGCCGATGGGATGTAGTAGCTATAAACAGCCGTGCCCCAGGTGCAGGGTAAGAGTCCCACCAGCGGCTTGAGCTTCACCGCATGTTGGAAGGGCATTTGGCGAATGCTCGATTGACTAGCTACCTCCCTCTAGTAGAAAATCAAGCACCTAACAGTGTGTACCGGCAGCAGAACTTGAGAGCCAGTAAAATTACAGGCTCACGAGATTTAACAACTGTATGTCTCAGGGTGACGCGCCCGTCACCCTGGCGGAGGTCAGTCCGCTTAACATCAGGTCATCATGATGCCAGTTCCGTCACAATCCCATTAAAAAAATGATACATTGACAGCCACTTGGGGTGCCATGCTATAATTGCACCCCCCATATCTTCCTGTGGGAGCCGTAAGAAGCAACGAAGGTAAAATTACCAGAAGATGGGCATCAGGGCCTTTTGAATGATCTTACGCTGCGATCACCAAGACGCTTGCTGGTTGGGGCTTATGGAAAACCTACGCTAATGGAGCGCATTAGTGCAATGTTGGAGCTAATGGCTGTTGAATTTGTCGCCCAATTCCTTTGAACATGAATAAAAGGTCCATGGGTCGAATCCCGCTGCGAGCTTGATCTTCCGTGGTGGTCCCGCTCAGATGCTTATACCAAGTTGCAGCCTACCTTCATCCCCGCGGCAGTCATCATGTCCCGCGCCTTCCGACTGCGTCTCTCAGCGCCGACCGGGTCGGTGCGCGACAGCAGGAAGAGTGTCGGCGCGTGGCACGGCGTGTTGTGGTACGCGTGTGTCGCACTCAAGTAGTGCTGTGTCGCTATGTTGTGGAACACTTCCATGTGCTGTCTGTTCAAGTGTACATCAGTTTAATAAAGATACTTTAGGCACTTTAAACTACGTTTGAAGTATGGTGACCTAAAAATGTTTTGCTAGGTAATGTCTAACACGGCGAATAGCGAGCGAGGCTGGAACTCGCCATTCAGTGCTGAGTCCAGCGCGTAGCAAATTGCTGGAAGAGGTTTAAGTCAGGCCTGGAACTTGTAGTCTTATATAAACGGCTGTATCTTTTGACATTGGTTTACGTTCCGTAGGGTTTCGAATGACACATCGTTTTAGTTTTTTGAGTAGGTAAATATATTTCTAATGTAAATAGAAGCTGAAAGAGCACAAAGAGCTTTGCTTAAAGTTACTTTAGGGCTCAACTTTAGACATCCTACCACTAAAGTTTATGAAAAATTTAAAGTTTTTACAGTAAGAAAATTATTTATACTTCAGTGCTTCAAACGGTATCATAGAGATACCGTACCTTATCTCCCTAAAAACAGTTAACGTCGTGACGTTTGTCCTGTCCCTAGATGGAATAGTGAAGTTGCTAGGAGACATTATGACCATCTTGCTCCCATTTTTTACAATAAGTTAAATGATATTAAACATAAAGTATGGCATAGCGTAAAAATCATAATCAGTGACTGGTTAAATAAAATGAATTATGATGAAGTGGAAGAATTATTATTAAAAATGCAATAAAAAACAAGACATAATCGTTACTTCATATAAAACACACACACACACACACACGCACACACACACATACAACAAATAATTCAAAAGTGCAGAAGTTTAATCAAAAACGTTTAAGTTACTATCACCCTTTTTTTCAATTGTGTAATATTAAAAAAAATTAAAAATTTGCAAACCTTGGGAAGACGCTGCCTTTTGTAACACAGTTTTATAACTAAAACAAAAGGCAGAGTACTAATTAAAATTTGTAACATAACATAAGTTTTACAATAAAAATATTTGTAAATATTTTTAAAATGCCACGCAGCTACGTTTTAGTTTTCGAGTAGGTAAAATACTTACCTACTCAAAAGACTTCAAATTGATTTTCAACGCGGCTGTGTATTAAAAATTCATACATATGCTTCAGTTAAATCTAGTTTCACATAACATGGGTCTTAGTCCACCAAGATATAACTATTATTTATTCTGTGACAAAGGTGGCACTTACTTTAGGTATGTGGCGAGAACCTTCTGCAATAGCTTGTTGTTTGGGAAGAGTGCGAATGGCAATCCGACTGGAATCTCGTGCACGTCCGCCGGGGAGTCCCACACCTGAGCCGCCACGCGGTCCAGCACTGGCTGGTATCTGCGGGGATATACAAATGTATAACTGCCATCAAGCATGTGTAAGTTCCCCGTGGGGTGCCGGGTTAGAATTGCACCTCCCCATATCTTCCCGTGGCTGCCGTAAGAGGCGACTAAGAAAAAAATACTGGAAGGTGAGCAGCAGCGCAATCTAAAGAACTTCCATCTTGAACTGCGATCGCCAAATCGCCTGCCAAGCGTGGGGATTATGGCAAATACCCCCTAGATAGGGGAGGCTGTGTTCAGCAGTGGACTATCCTGACCTTCTACCCGTGCAGATTAGATACGCATATTTCGCCGATTACTCCTAGCTGTTTTAAAGGTTACATTCTCATGGTATAGGGGGCGATCATATTACCGTGTTATTACGGTGCGCAGTTCCACACTCCAAGATGAAGTAGATAGGTGCTTAGTATTGCGAAGGACATAATAAGCAAAACTACTATTTAATGTTAAAATTTAACTCGTATTTTGTTCCCCCGACGCGGAAGTTGTTCGTTTCGTGGCAAAAAAGGCCCATGATTGTTCAACTGTTTCTTTGTCTCGTCATCATCATTATTCACATTGGACATTTGGATAAAGGTATCTTGCTTGTGTCGTTAGTCATTAGTTAGGTACTGCTATTAGCAAAGAATAACGAGATTTTTTTTATCTTAGTTTAGCTCCTTTAACAAATCCAAGGTCTAGCTATTATAACATATTACTAGGTACTATATACCATACTTATTTGACTAGGTGAGTATATCAAAACTACGAGTAAATACCGGAAAATAGCACCTTATTCTGTGATTGCTAATTTAGCACTCGATGTTAATTTTATGATGCAGGTATATTCAATTAACAGCATGCGATAAGTGCGTTCAGTTATTCAATTACGTAATTAGGTATGCTAATACTTATTTCAAAACTAAAAGTCACTCACTGGCTAAACACAAAAACAAAAGGTGAACGATCTCCTTGACGCAGGGAGCCGCACGCACCGCAGTCAATTGTTTAAATATTTTGTGTGTAACCTACTCAAAACAATTAAGTAAAAGTTCTCAGTTTGTCAGAGGCAACCTACACGCACTGAAAGATCTGTATATCCGTAAAATGCTCTATACGGAAGGTGTTATGGTTTTGAAGTTTGAAGCAGTGATAGCTCACTGGCATTGGCTATGGACTGCCGTGCAGCAGGTCCATGGTTCGAATCCCGCCCAGAGCTTGAGCTTCACCGCATGGTAGAAGGGCATTTTGCGAAAGCCCGCCTGGCTAGCGACCACCCTCAAGTAGAAAATCTGTCGCCAAGCACCTAACAGTGTGTTCCGGCAGCAGTCCTTGAGAGCCAGAAAAATTACAGGCTAATAAGACCTAAGAACTGGACGTCTCGGTGTGACGGGCACAGTGCAATTCGTCTCGCGTTCGCTGACGAAATGCGTCTGTTATAGGCAGAGGTTAGTCCACTTAACATCAGGTCGTCTCAATCATCATCGTCAACCTCGGGCTTGTTCCGTCACAATAACATAAAAAAAAAAAAAAAAGACCATGAATTTTAGTTATTATATGTACTTATAGTTATAGTTACTAAGATTTACAATATAGCATTATTTTCGATACGCTTACTTCTGAATTCTGAACTGACACTCGCCTAATGGCAAGGACATTAATAAACTATAAATGTCATTGACTAAATGGTAGAGATGATGTGCCAAGGTGGTAAATGGGACCTAGAAAGGGAGTTGGCTCACAACTGTTGCCGGAACACACCTTTAGGTTCTTGGCGACAGATGGATGAATGATATGAACGAACTACGAAAGTGTAGTGTACTAGGGTAGGGTAGTTAAGAGCAAAGTATTAATTTAGTAAGGAGGGTAACAAATAATCTGCGATCGGTTGTCATTCTAAATATAGCTACGTAACGGAGTACTTATGGTTTCCTTCATCAACTTTCTAGTTACAAACATTATAGAAGATAGAGTAGATTGGTACTGATATGATACTGATTCGGGTAGGAATTAGGTATCGTCGTCGGTAGGTCGGGTAGGAATACTCTAGTCGGTCACCTACCTGTCTAAATCCTTCAATGCGTGAACCAACAGCTCCGCCCACAAGTATGCTCCCACGGAGAATCCATGAATCACCAAAGGGTTGTGGTCCTCATTCACCTCAAGGAACTTCATGAGATCAGCTGCGATAAGCTGAAAGAATAAGTATATAACTTCTTTGATATAACAGTAAATAAACAATGAGTAGGTTTTAATATTGTTATGTTTGCAATTACGCCTGCTAAGCAGTTTACATTACAAAAGTCCCGCGTCAATCCATCCCTACGCGGGCATAGAAAATATAATCATACACGCGGGTTCGAACCCCGCACATGACTTATATTTTTCCTATCGTATATTTGTAATTTTGTAATGAGTATGTTGTTTGATATAGATTAGGTGTAAGTAAAGGTACTTGCGTCTTCTTCTTATATTATCCAAACACAAATAATTAACCGACGTGTTACTAAATTCCTCTTACAAGGGTCTGACATAACTGAGTTGTCAATACCAAGAGACAAATTATCAGCTAACTGGAGTCTTGCAAATCAGTTTTGCTCAATGTCTATGTCAAAATAGGTACACTAACAAGAAACATTTTCGGGTACAATTTAAAAATAGTTTTTTTTATAGATATTCAAAAAAAGCTGAAATTACCGGCTTGTGTGAATCGAACAGCAGAAAGAAGTGACGATTGCCGTCAAGTAAGCGATGCGGGCTCTAATCTGAATCCAAACTTTTACAATAACTCATTTAAAATAATAACAGAAATCAGTAATTACGTACAGACCGCAACAAATTATAAAAGTTCAAATATTTCTTTCTAAATTATAATTTATGTAATAATCATATTAATTCAATATATATAATAATCAGAGCTGCGTTTTCGAGCCTCCGGGTACTGCAGACGCAGCTGCGCATTTGCCCTGTAGATGAGCATCTGATTTGCTCTAATCCCGGGTCCAGAACTCCAGACGTGACTGTTTTGCCGGTTCATTTATAATATTGGAATATGTATAACTACAATTTCATTTGATAAATGGTACATTGTGGTAGGGTATTTTTCGAATGCCCTCCTGGCTATATCTACCATCTACGTAGTTAGCACCTAATCATGTATTCAGCATCACTTATCATCAGTTGAGATTGAGGTCTAAAGTTAACCTATCAGGAATAAATGAAATGCCTAGTGGGGGTCGGGCCTCGCTATTTTATTATACTACAGAATATCTTTATATACAATTTAAGGTACTTCATTGGATAAGGATTAATGCTGTATTGCTTAAAATCGCCTCGTGAATAAGCCTTCGTAAAAATTAAAGGTTAAAATGATTATTGTGGGTTATCCCTAAGAGATAGATATATAATATACCGCCGCGGACTTTTTTGGTGCAATACTGTAGTTAGTACCTAGTACATTATTTTGTCTATCTCATAGAGTTCAGCCAGCGTTTGCAATGTAAGCGCAATAAAAATAAGCGCTTTATATCTCAGGGTGATGGGCGCAGCGCAGTTCGTTTTCGCAGTGTACTTGTCACGAACTAGGTACATCTGTTATAAACTGAGGTTATTGCTTATACACCAAGTGGGCTCGTGCTTGTTCGATCATTTACACATTTTTTACAATTTCACATTACATATTCTTAAAAATACACGTATAAAAATGACGTAAAAACGTAAACTTTGAGAGATCCAGGCAGCCGAGTCTTGAAAGGCCTTTGTTTATATAAATTGTTTTGTAGAACTTTTAAAATATAGAATTGAAATAAGAGGAAGAGGTTGTGAATAACACTAGTTAGGTTATACCTGTGAGCCTCTAGTTGGCAACATGAGCTGCAGCGGTGAGCATGTGACGGTGACGACGTCGTACCCCATATTCAGGTAGATGGTGGCGTATTTCATGAGGTGCCGTGACTTCGCCATCATCCAACTGAGTATCACGCACAGCGGCTTGGCCAGCTGCCGGTCCAGTCTAGAAGGAACATTCTTCTGTTAGGTAAATGGAATACATTGCAGACCTATACTCGAATCCGTAATAAACCTGTGTTTGCGTAAGTTATAATAGGTATAATAGGACAACAGTTCGTTAAAACCAGATACACTCAGGGAATATTTCATAAATAGTAATGTAATATCATTAACAGAAGATCGGTGCATAGTTCATAAATAAATTCAAAAGATTTTCTTGCTGACCATAACTTCCCTAGCATTTATATGGTGGGAAAAGAATAAAGACATTAAATATATTTTAATCACATAATTATATTATACTAAGAACTAATATTTTAATTAGATTATCGTAAAAACTTAATTTTTGTTTAACAATGGGCTGCGCATACGGATAAAGTTCCCAGACTGTCTAGGAACGACTATATTAAATCGTTATTTAAATTTTAAATTCCATATTATTTAATTCTAAGGCAGTAAGTAGATTTTTATAGTGTAGGTAACTATTTAGTTATATTTAATTGTTTTATAAACAATCATTGTTTAAAAAAATAAAAATACAATGTAGGATTGAATTTACTTTGACTTTTCATGTTTTACAAGCAATGACCGTATGATAGCTTAGAACTTCTAAGCAACGACATCCTTCGGAACAAAGAAGTAAATCACCCAAATCGCTTGAAAATATTTCTAGTTTACTTAACTAGGTGTTATCCACAGACTGCGTATTCACCAGAGATTTGGAGTTTGAAAAGGCACTTCTTTCTATCAGATAATGTCTATAGTAATCTGGTGGATGACTGTGCACCGTCCCCTCAAATTCAATTCACAAATATTCTCATTTAGAGCCCACAACAGAACTTCTTTAGGTACACGGTCGTACACAAGAAGACTATGGATGCAGGTTTATTGCGATTAGTGGACGTGTTTTTTTTTATTTTATTCCTGATAGGTTAGCCTTTGACCACTATCTCACCGGTAAGTGATGATGTGGTCGAAGATGTTGTTCAGGATAACCTAGAAGTACTGGCTCTCAAGGACAGCTGCCGGAACACACCGTTAGGTGCTTAATCACTGTGCTATAACGACTGCCATCGTAAGACAACAACCGCGGACGTATTAACGTGCCCTCCGTAGCATGGAAGCGCCCAGTAGGAATGTCACTAATGGTCACCCATCCGACTTATGACCGCGGCGGACCGCGCGGTCATGAGATTGCTGATCGGTTAAGAACAGCCTAGCAAACTTCGCTACGAGCGCTTCAAAAAGTGGAAATAAGTAGGTAGTTCTACTTACTAGTTGGGGTTCCGTATTCCTGACAAGGAACCCTTATAGTATTGTCATATCCGTCTGTCTGTCGTTAGTACTAGAAAGCTATAATTTTGTAGGGGTGTGTATATCAATTACAAAGGGGTAAAATAAAATTTAGGAAAAGATTTTTTTATGTAGGGAGGCTACATGAGAAGGGGGGTTATGTTTTTTGTCGTCTACACCAACGTCCTCGCGTAGTATCTCTTTTTTAGTTTAGTATTTAATGCTCTATTTAAAATAATAAACTTAAAAGTGCAATTTTTTTGTCCCAGGGCGTCCCCCCTTCTAAAAGATAAACTGCGCTTGTTACATAGTAACACTACACGGGAATCGCCTTTCACACAAACACCGCTCGACGACACCTATGCTAACGTAGCGTTTATCGGACATCGAATACTTCACTTTTGCATATAGCATCGGGCAATAGTCACGTATTAATTCGATGATTAAATTATATAAAATAAATTTTGTATTTTTTTGCATTTTCCGGTTGGGCACAACGTAGTTTGCTCACTTCAAAAATTTTGGAAAAATTGCATGATGATTGTTTACATTTCACGAACTTTAAAGGTAAATTATAGCGGTTAAGATAACTGTATTAGTTAAGCAGTCCTAATACAAAATCCTTAGAGTAAATACTTTAAAGGTACCAAGATGAAATAGTTGCTTGTTTATAACGGGAAAAGACTTGCATTGAAAAACAAAATCCAAAATAAGTAATAAAAAAACCCTAATAATTTATCATAAGTTTCACAAAGCTGCCGTTAGATGGCGCTGTGCCAACGGGTTCTGAATCGCGCTATCATGAAAACGAAATGATAGAGCGATTCAGAACCCGTTGGCACAGCGCCATCTAGCGGCAGCTTTGTGAAACTTATGATAATTTATTTCGGTCCAACCTGCTACCTACCTACCTACAACCTACCGGCACAAATAAACTTTGTTAATTTTTAGAATTACAGTTTTATGAGTTTAAATAATAACTTGGTAGCAATCGCACTTTTATTTTAGCTAAGCAGCAACAAAGTGAAAGAGAATAAAGAACAACATAATCCTTCTATATTGTGACGGGCTACTACGGCACCCTACACAACGCGTGGCCCGACACGAACTTGGCCGTTTATTTATTTTTCCCGACTGACGCCGACATGTCTGTCGTAACGTAACGTACCTACTGTAGTTGATGAATACATTAGAAACAATATAATATATTATAAGGGCCAATTTCATCAAACTATGGTATAACTATTCGAGGATTATTTTAATCTATGTAACTAACAAAATACGATAGATACATACCTATAGTTATCTTTGTCACCATATCTGTCTAATACAGTTGCAGTCTTTTAAATTTGCCATAGTACCTACTTGAGTAACTATTGACTTTTATGAATTTGTCATCAGACAGACGCCTGTCAGATAACATTTTATCCAAGAATAAAACATTAAACCGTTCGATTTGTCTGAATAGCTCCATAAACTAAAACCTAATACGGACACATACAATTTCTATGTCCACGTTGCTGTCACATAAACATGCCTGGGGGCCAACTTTCACCTTTTACGAAACCATCATAAAAAAGGAGCGTTTTGTTTCATGCTTAAAATAATCATTCGCAAGAACTACAGACACGAACTATCACCAACCCAGAATCGCGTCAAGCAATATTGGTTTGATCCTACATATAGAACGAATGAAATATGTATCACGGATGTGCAAGCGAGACACAAAATGTTTATAATATAGCGTTATCCCGCTCGCACTGTTCCGAAATACGATTTTATCGAACGGATTCACCATTGTTTTACGACAATTTAGTGTATGCTGCTCAACAGCTGTCTATAACTTTTTTAGTTTAACTCATCAAATAATTTTGCTGCATTTATTTTAAATTATAATAGAAATAAAAACATTGCATGTAATTTACACATTAATTAAACCCATTTTTATCGTAAAATACCCAAAATCAAGTTTAAATCCGCTGATAGAAAGTAACTTTTTTAAGATGGATAAACATTACTTTGTCGCTGGAACAGTAATACTTCGTACTAAATGTCACGTCGGAGTTCGCGAAAAGAGTGAACAATTTGTTGTGTTTAGCGATTCTATTACTGTTTGTAAGATTGCTTAATTGACGTGGAGGTATAAAATTTTGCAGTAAGATTAAATTATTCTTTAGAGGTGAGAGTTGGCCCCCTGATGCCGAAACCAAGCAGTTTTATTTTTTTTACGACAGGAATACAAATCCAAAATCTGCTACTAAGATTGATGTGCTATGACACCAAAGGCCTACCAAATTTGTATGGTTTATCAGTATAAAGTTACCCGCGCATTAATTAAACCATACATTGTTCAAATTGGCCCTTAATTGCTTTAGGTATATGTGCCTACTTTTCGTTTTCTATTTCACCCGAAGCACTCAGTTTACTAATCAAAGTCCATGATACAGTCTAGTGTCTATACAATGCCACGCATATTTGTTTTGATAATCCTGCTACAGAATATAAAGTAGTATGTTCTGGGTTATATAGGAATAGCCCAGCCTTCATTAGCGTGTTTACGTACGTTATCAACTCATCGTTTATCAAAGATAGCTTTGGTATATCGTAACCATCGAACTTGCTCGATGATCGTGCCAAACTTCAAATGATGACTAATATCACCCTACCTACATACCTACCTGCTTATATTAGCTATCTTTTTATTACATATCATATCACTCACGATCACGAGTATTTTATGAACTAACTTGAGGCTCACCTGATGCTAATAAAACAGGCCTTGTGCCTGTAATTTCACTGGCTCTCAAGGTACCCGCTGATTAATTCGAAGTAAGAGATATCAGAAGGATATTAGGAAAAGATATTCCTACAATAGCGGCCGGCGATATAAACGCCAAACACAACCTGTGGAACTCAAGATAGTAACTGTACCAAGATTCCGTGGACCATAATTACGAAATTATGGGCCGGACCAGCCCACTCATTACGCCACGAATGGCACGTGTAACGTAATAGATGTAGCTATATGCAAGGGGCTGGAGAGAGCACCGACTTTAACAGCGCTACCCAACTTACGAACGAACTTGTCAGAAACCGGACTATAGCGAGAGACCTCAAAATAGAGCCACAGACAAGTTTATAAGTGACCTAGCAAAACGGATGTTCAACAAGGCAGATAATTCGAGGCACGAACACTTGCGAAACCTAGCACCACTTCACACTCGACCCCCCGACAGAAAAGGCTGGCGCGCGAAACCGCATCCGAAGGATGCCATACTTAAAGAGAGCGCAGATGAAGAAGAAGATAACGTAGAGGTGAGGGGGGTGGGCCTGTTGGCTAGCACTGTCCGCGTCGCCGATCGGTCCGCTGGGCTTCCCACCAGCGGGATTAATCCGGCGCGGCCTGATCGCCCGGGCACATAGTGCGAAACCGGCAGGACGCCTACACAGACACCATGACAAGCACCAAACGGTGCTTTAGCAAAGACCGGCCTGTTATAACAGGCTGAGAAGAGCCAAGGGCAGAGGGTGCACACCGCCCTGAACCCTTTTCCCCACCGCAAGAATGCAGTGAGAAGACCGCTAACTATAATATAATAAGACTTAACAACTTTATGTCGTTATTATCGTTTTATCTTTATTATTTAGATCGCCACCTGTGATGAACTGCATGTGTTATAAGTAGAGGTTACTGTTTAACACCAGGTGGGCCCCCTGATTGCTACATCACGATAGCATAAAATTAAAGAAAACTTAAGTATATGGTGGCATGATTATATCATTCAAATACCTAGTGCCTATTTTAATGGACCTTGAACTCTTGCATACGACTCGGTATGTATGTAAAACGTAGTCAATAGACAGGAAAATAACATGTAGATGGATAATTTGAATGTAGGTGTTTACCTAAAAATAAATGCTAATACGCACGAAATGTAGCGTGGTAGGTAATCAGTCTTAGCCATTTGACTGGAAACACTCAACAGCATTACATACATTAGCTTTATTTATTAGGAATAATTCTAATAATAATATAACAAAAACATATGCTTTCTATAAAACATGTACGTATTTTTTTGTGATATAGATAAGTAGGTACTTTACATTACCATTGTATATATTACTTGTAGGTAATTAAACATTTTTAAAGCATTTTATTCTATTCGATTCAGTCGCTTGGCTTGCAACGAAATAATAATTTTACGGCCGTCATATATATTACGTTTTAACGACTCTAGTCACGAGGAGTGGTCCTGTGGATAGTGATGATCACAATAATATATTCTAGTCATTAATCGTTTACTGAACTTACATGACGAAACTAATACAACACAATTTATTTCATTCAGTTTATTTAATTCGATGATTATTAGCAATACTAGGAAAATTACTTCGTGGGTTGTGTTACTAATAACAACTATTAAGCCAAAGTATACAACAACATACAAAAAAGAAGGATTCAAGATGTGGTGTTGAAGAAGGATGGAGAGAATACGATGGACAGAAATGGTGACAAACGAAGAAGTTCTCAAAAAAGTGAAAGGAAAAAAAGAGTCTTACATCAAGACCATACAAGAGAAAAAAGGAAAAATGATTGACCACCTTTTGCTACATGACTATTTGAATAATACAAAATTGAAGGGAAAATAGAAGGAAAGCGAGGAAGGGGTAGGCCACGGATAAGCGAAATAAAACAACAAGCAAATGTTATGTCGTACAAAGAGGTAGAAGGGGTCGTCTTAAATAGAACAAAATGGAGAAGATTGCATCATTGCACCGACAGGAGTCTAACTCTGAAGTTATAATAATAATAAAAAAACTATTATAATTAAATAAGTATAGAGTATGTTTTCTAATCCTTGTAATTTTTTTAGCGACAAATATTTGGCCTAATTTTTAATCTCAAAATTTAGCTAGACATCAACTATGTTGCGAAAAGATCCATTCAGATCAATTAAGAGCTTCTTACGGAAAATAAAACAAAATATGAAAGGTGAAGGGAAAAAAAAATGATCGAAACTAAGTTCAATCTCGATGCGCGTTGCGCGAGGCGGCTACGACCTTTTGTTTGTCCAAAAAACGCAAAAATTAGATATACTTTTCCACGATAAGCGGTTGAATGATTAAAAAAAACAGCCCTAGCTTCCCTATTTTTAAAGTTTCAACAAACTAAATATTATGAATGGTTAAAATATAAAAAACTGAATATTATAAAAATAAAAAAAAAATATTAACTATATGTTTATAAAAATCTTTATTTATATAAAAATTTAGTCCACCAGAAGTCATAAAACTATTTTGATAATCATTATTATCAATTGGATAACAGACAACTTAAGGCACAAAATAATTTTAATTATTCTTATATTAATAAGTCGTATTGCTTTTAGTAAATTGTCATAACTTTTGTTTTTTTATTGTCTATCAAAGTTTCAAGCAACACACTTGAATGACTTATTAGAAAAGCATAAAATCTAACTAATACCTTTTAATCCTAAAGATGATGTTCAAACTCTTGAAAACTATAGCATTTATAATATTTATAATAAGCATTGCAATTCAACGGGGCAATGCTGCCAGCATGCTGGGCACGCTGCCAACTGATAGTGGGCTAGAGCATTTGGACTGCCTATGAGCCCAAATGCTTTTATTGTAGTAGCTGTAGTACCTATTGTAGTAGCTGTAGTGTATATATATATATATATATATATATATACACATATATTTTTTCAACACCCTTGCTCGTAAAGTGAGCTTTATTATATCGTTCTTAGGGCCATAAACCCAACTATAACACCCTCGTGCATAATAATATTATACACTAGTGCGTAATAGAATTATCCCTACAAAGTTAAGTTAGTACCTAACTGCAAATTATATGCGAGTAAACAGAGCATTTTCAATTTAATCGGGTAATTTATCCCTACAAAGTTAAGATAGTAGGTACCTAACTGCAAATTATATGCGAGTAAACAGAGCATTTTCAAATTAACCGGGTAATACAGATTTGTAACATCAAAGATTTATATGTAAACAACAATCATACAATTGCCGCGCGCAAAAAAACAAACTTGCGCGCTATTTTCCATAATTTTCGTTTGTTGTTTGTATCGCATTTGTGCAATAAATATTTTTTTCCTCCCAAGCGTGTTGAAAAAGTGCGTATTAAACTCGTGAGCAACTTGCTCATTATACACTCGGCTGATTTACGCCCTCGCCTACGGCTCGGACTGCAACACACAGCCTCGTGTGTAATGAGCAACTTAGCTCACTTGTATCATAATCTACTATTATACAAGGTGTCCTGAGAAGTAGTAATATACTGAAACTGGGAGGTAGAGGACCTAGAGAGCTGAATCACCCCCATGTATGTTCCGCGATTTTTCGTATTTTCGGAGTACACCTATCGCCGAGTACGATGAGATTTTTATTTATGGTAACGTGAAATATTGCGGTAATTGCTTGATTTTTTTTTGTGTGCTAAGCTGATAGATAGGCCAATTCAGTATGGTAACATTTACTATCGTTAGATCTTTCTATATCTATATCTATTCTATCTATCTACTATATATACTGTACTGTAACAGCCGACTCGTCCACTGCTGAACACAGCCTCCCCTATTAAGGGGGTATTTGCCATAATCTCCACGCTTGGCAGGCGGCTTGGGGATCGCAGTGTAAGATGTCAGTTCTTCAGAAGGTGCTGCTGCCCACCTTCCAGTATTTTTTCCCTTTGTCGCTTCTTACGACACCCACGGGATGATATGGGGAGGTGCAATTCTATCCCGGCACCCCACTATATATATTCTATATATATACGACATAATACTGTGGAAGTACGCGAAATAAACTGGCCTAGCAGTAGGTACGTCTGTTAACTGTCTTATCTTACAGACTGTATATGCAGCAGAACTATGTCTTCCGGACAGATCATGTATATGATGATCCAACTTTTAAGTTGATTCCATTTTGATTGGAATCAACTTAAAAGTTGACTGTCGCATTGTCAATAGAGAGTTTATCTAGGGCAAGCTTAATGTTTGGTTTAACATTTGGTCTTTTTCTTAATTTAAGAGATGATTATTGGCGGCGAACCATTTAGAGGTCATAGGTGACGCATCATTTACTTAAACTAATGCATTATCTTTTCTATCTAGGTACCTTAAAAATCAGAGGGGTACCATCTGCGTATAAAACAATATCACAGAAATCTTTGACCATGCAAAGCAGATTATTAATATACGCTAGAAACAGAAAAGGCCCCAAAATTTATCCTTGCGGTACTCCTATTTTTACCAAAGACCCGTAAGAAGTATTGCCATTTATTCCTACCTTCTGTAGCCTGTCTGACAGATATGACTCTATAAGATTCAGAGCTTTAACACGTATACGATAGTGTGAAAGTTTACGAATCAGAGTGCGGTGCTCTACACAGTCGAATGCTTTAGCAAGATCACAGAATACGCCAATAGCATAATGTGAACCCCGTGCATCTATTGATATTGGTTCTGGTTGGGCCGTGATGATGATGACATAAAAAGATCCAGCAGAGAAGTGTCATGGCAATCGTCAGTAATTCTGATGAACCCAGTAACGAGTTAAGAGCCGCCATAGGCAGTCACTGGGCACGACCTAGGAAATTAGTAGTTTTTGAGCCAAGCTATTCGGATTGGTGAGCATCACAATCAACAAGGACTACCAACTCGTCAGAAGTGTGCTGTTCAAACGTCAGCTCCTCCATTGATGATTTGTCTCGGCGTCCCCACTGTAAATATACATCTACAGCCTAGTCTATGTATGAGCTTAGACATGGTTTTACCTCCAAAGTTCGTACGAAGCCATAAAGTAAGCAGATCACGGTCACAAAGGGGCTGGAACCGTACTGAGGCGGCGACTACAAATATCCTCTCGACATACACGCACACTCCGGCCCGACTCATAAAAAGTTATATGTTAATTATATTATCAATATTACATGCTCAAGTTTGTACCCGGGGTATAGGAGATAGGACGTCTACGCCTTCGTGAGACTACGTCTTGGTAACACTACGTGTTGATAATACTACGTCTTGGTAATGGTAAGACTACAGAACATTTCACTTACTTTAAGGAGTTTGAATCAGTCTTCAGTCGTCTTTCATTGGTGATGTAGTTGATGTTCTTAGTGATGGAATGCGTATGAGCGCCGCGGGCTGTCGACATCAGCGCGATGGATGCTAGCTGTTTTCTGTGGGTTTGTGCCTGTTTATGGTAATGGTAACATTAGACATGGTCATTGCAATAATTTAATTAATAGTAATAAATAGGTAATTTGGCAATATATATATTAACATTTTTATGTAGCAGTGATGGCTCTGTGGCATTGGCTATGGACTGCCGCGCAGCAGGTCCATGGTTCGAATCCCGCCCAGAGCTTGAGCTTCACCGCATGGTGGAAGGGCATTTTGCGAATGCACGCCTGGCTAGCGACCACCCTCAAGTAGAAAATCTGTCGCCAAGCACCTAACGGTGTGTTCCGGCAGCAGTCCTTGAGAGCCAGTGAAATAACAAGCACAATGAGACTTAACAACTATGTCTCAATGTGACGGGCGCAGTGCAGTTCGTCACTTGTGATGAAATGCATTTGTTATAGGCAGAGGATACCGCTTAACATCAGGTGGGCCTCGCGCTTGTTCCTTCACAATAACATAATAAAAAAAAAAAAAAAAAAAATAACAACGTATACACACACTTCCGCGCATTTTTAGAGGGCACGTTTAGCCGTCGGCGTCGGTCCCGGTTGTTGTACCAGTACGATGGTAGGCGTTATAGCATGGTGGTAGGGCATTTTGCGAATGCCTGCCAGCTACCATGCTAGCTACCTCTCTCAAGTAGAACATCTGTCGCCAAGCAGCTAACGGTGTGTTCCGGCAGCTGTCCTTGAGAGCCAGTACTTCTAGGTTAACCTGAATAACATCCTGGACCACATCATCACTTACAATCAGGTGAGATAGTGTTGAAAGGCTAACGTATCAGGCATAAAAAAAAACAGTTAATTGTATTCCACACTCATGCTACATTACCTACATAAAAAAAATGTACATCAAAAAAATGCGGAAACAAGCTTTCGCCTGTCTGCATTAAACTGGTTGATCCCACACAGTACAGATTACCTGAATAAATAAATGTCTTTTTTATGCTTATGTATTTTGTTATAATTATTTAGATTTTCTCTTCTAAATAAATACGAGTCCATACCTATAACACGAAGAAAACTTCGTGTAGGTACCGAAGTACTGACCTATGGACACCTTATGCTAAAATACCTTGGTATTATTCTTATTAAGAATAATACTTGCAGTTATTTTAAGTTAATAAAAAGGGCTTAACGCTAAATTATACTTGCAGGGTTGACATGGTGGAAAAGCTTCCGCAAATGCCCGCCTGGCTGCCTACCACTCAATTTATCAAGAAGAAAACCTGTCGCTCAGCATATAAAGGTGTGTTCTGGCAGCTGTCCTTTCGAGACAATAATTATAGGTTAGCCTGGATAACATCTTCGACCGCATCATCACTTACCATCAGGTGAGATAAAGGTCTAAAGATAGTCTATACAAGTCCACAAAATATGTGCCCGTAGGTATATAGGAGACTATATTTTTTTCTATCCACTTATAGATATTCACACATACTTCATTTAAGCAACTATTATTTTGTAATCAAAATTTACTCCTTATTGTGAATAGTTCTCAGAGCAATTAAGTAAAGCCTTCTTAGTTTGTCAGAGCATTAATTACCTATGTTACTTAAACTAAGTAAGTACTATTTATCCTTTTAAAGAGAACTCACATATCCAATTCTACCGAGCTCATGTCCATATTCCACAATAAAAGAGAGAACTCCAGGCACTCTACGGAAGGCACGCATCGCGACGCGCGGCGTGCCCCGCCCGCCAGGCGCCGAGCCAAGACTGAAGTCTTATCAACAGCTCCCTACCTAACCTACCTACTACTAAATACACGATACCTACACTCACTGATCTCTTTGTTCTGGATATGCTGTCAAACCGAAACCGATGAATTGGGCTGTCTTATTATTAGGTATGTTCACTAAGTAGGCTAACGAAAATTCGTCATAACTAACGGTTTTGCAATCTGTGTCACAACGTTTTGATTAAGAAAATTACTTATTTGTTATATTT
Organism: Plagodis pulveraria; assembly: GCA_963890685.1. Classification (NCBI taxonomy): domain Eukaryota; kingdom Metazoa; phylum Arthropoda; class Insecta; order Lepidoptera; family Geometridae; genus Plagodis; species Plagodis pulveraria. The sequence goes on from OY982969.1 coordinate 21,406,531, forward strand.
TGTCGTCAAAGTTTTCATAAAAAAGAAAAAGCATAAATTTTTCGACATATTATCCATATCGTATTTAAGCCTCGTTGTCGGTATGTATGTAATAATATCGACGACTTGTAGGGATACCGATGATTATACAGATGTGATTTTTATTTTTTTATTGTAATTTTATTTAGGGACTTTTAAACATTTACCCCCTTATTCATAATCGTTTCATAGTACTGCGCAGAAGAGTTTTCATTTGCGCAGTACTAATGACGTTTTATAAGCCTGCTATAAAGTTATGGAGCGATTATGAATAAGACCATTAGTTTATGCCAGTCCCATCGTAGCCTTATAACTAGTGTGATATTAATAACCGATACTATTAGAACTCGTAGCACTATTTTTTTTTCTGAAGACAAGACAACACTAGAAATTATATTTATCCAATATATGTTTCCATGACGGCCAGAGCAAGGTATTACTTACTTTACTTTTTGAAGTAAAGTAATAGTTACATGACTGCTGTTGACCAAAATTGTAATCGCGGAATATATTATGTCTGCTATAGAAGTTTATATTATAATCGTCTTTGGGTATTGAGTATTCAGAACTAATAGTGTGTTCGATAGCCAAGACGCCTGCCAAGCGTGGGGATTAAGGCAAATCACTCCTTAATGCGGGGAAGCTGTTTTCAGCAGTGGACATTACGGCTGATAGAGAGTAGAGTGTGTCTGTGGGAAATTATAATTAATTTTTTATCATTAATTTTGTTTATTGAAATTACACCACTTATTAAATAATAATGTTTAAATACTTAATAAAATAGGACGCTATTTTTAATAATATTTTAGAGCATAGTGCTAATAGTCTACTCCGATTTCCCCGCAGGGTGATGGGCGAGAATGAAATCACTAGATATATAAATTTACTCAATCAAAGTATTGTTGTCACATTATATATATTATACACAACTTAATAAATAGTGAATGCAACATAACGTCTATATTTACGTTAAGACTACTTTAAAATGTATACTCAGATATGCCACGATGGGCTTTCAAACCGGACTAAAGCCGGACAACAGCCGGACGAACCGGAGAATTTGCAGCCTGAGCCGCCACGTAATATCCACAATTGCATAATTTACCTCAAAGTGACTACTCTTCGTATTACTTATATTTTTATGTTAATTACCTACAATTTTGACACTTGGTTCGTCCTAAAAGAATGCATAGGTAGTAATACCTACCTATGCATTAATACCCATAGATGTAATTAAAAAAACGGTTTTAATTACATCGAGGATAATATCAGTATATATATAGTTAGTGCGAATTAACTATTGCTAAGGTGCGGACGTGCTTGTCAAGTTTCGAAAATTTTGCTCGTTACCTAAAAGTAAATTAGCACGTATTTGTAAAAGTAATAAGTGCTATTATAGTTTGCAATAACCAAGTAATTTCATAATTCACTCGCCACTAAAACTGTAGCAAAGGCAGACGATTTGTGCTGAGGTAGCTTCCACCACACTTCGGCAACAAGTGACGGACTGCGGATTCATCGAAATTCATCTACATCGCACACGGATCGTGTTACGGTCGACGGCCGCAGCGGAGCAGGTTCAAGCGTTTTTGTTTTCTACGTGAGTTTCCTACAACTGTTATCAGCTCACAGTTACGACTGATTACCTACTTACATTATTTGTTGCACTGAATAAAGTTAGCATAATGGTAAACAACTGTGCAGCGTGTACTAAACCAATCAGATTGTCTGTTGGGCAGCACATTCAATGCTCAAACTGTACGTTTTATTTTCATGCTATATGTGTTAACCTAACTGAACCACGTAAGCTAAGTGACGAGGCGAGACTGGCCTGGGTTTGCCCAATTTGTATCAGCATATTACCAAAGAAAGATAACTCAAACACGCCGGTTCGTATGGCTGCCGCACAGTCCGCGCACGGCGATGACCAGCGGCCAAATGTTAACCCGCGCGATGGTATCCTTAAAATAAACGCACCAGCACCATGCTCGCCCTCCATCGCGGCCGTCGTAGAAATTGACCCGTTGACATTAAGCACTATAGCTTCGGACATGAAATTACTACGTAAAGAATTAGGAGACATGAACTCTCAGATGAAGTCTCTTGCGGAGCGTATTACCGCGCGAATGGATGACTATGGAGCAAAAATCCATGAATTGGAAGCCCGTGGAAATGAACGTGAGGCCGAAATACTATCCCTTAAAAATACAGTAATCCATTTACGAGAACAATTGAACACTGGGGCGCAAATAAGACTCAAAAACGAGCTTGAAATAGCAGGCATCTCTGAAAATAATAATGAAAACCCCACGCACATTATTCATGTGACGGCGCAAAAGATCGGAGTTGCCCTCGATGACCGCGACCTAGACTTTGTGATGCGCGCTGGTCCTCGTCGCCCAGAGACTGGATCTGAGGATGGAGTTAATCTTTCACAACTTCCACGACCCCTAGTGGTCAGATTTGTGAGACGGCAAAAAAGAGAGGAGTTTCTGAAAGCTGCAAAATCCCGGCGAAACCTATTAAGTACTGACATAGTCGTAGGGGCGGCCAGAAAGCTGTTTTTTAATGAGCGCCTTACCCAGGAAAATAGGAAGTTATTTCGGACTGCCCGACAGCGTTCAAAAGATGCAGGTTTTAGATTCTGCTGGACTCAGAATGGCACAATACACTTACGCAGGCAGGAAGGGAAACAAGCAATTCCTATCAAAACATATGAAGACCTCGAACGCCACCTGGGCCCCGTGCCTGCTCAATGACCACACCCTGACCCCCCGGACAGCTAGGATTTTCTTCATCATAACGGTTCTACTTTTACATTTAATTTTAATAATATTTGTTTCACTTGTTTACACTACACAATTTAAACTTATAAAACTCAATACACAAACACACCATCAATTTCCTTCACTATCCGAATCCAACACCTTCATGAATGTAAAGTGCACTTTGGCAACAAGTCTATTATATAATACGACCTCTGAAAATAAAGTTTACATAAATAATTGTATTACAAGAAATATGACGTACTTGGCTACATACTCATTACACGTTTCTCAATTTTTATTACATTACAATGGGTTTAGTTGACATAACAGATGAAATTGAAGACACAATCACAATTGAATGTCATAATTTCTGTTCGGTAAATTTATGTAAACAATTTATTACAAACAATACTTCATTTAACTTTAAAGTGATTTCATTGAACATTAGAAGTTATCAACGTAACTTCGACGATTTTTTGGTCACACTCAAAAGTTTTGAACTAAATTTTGATGCCATTATTTTAACAGAATGCTGGCTTACAGAGGGTACATTACTTACGTCTCTCCCAGGTTATAACGTCTTTCGCACACAAAAACAACTAAATAAAAATGGCGGGGTAGTGATTTATGTGAAGTCATTGTAGAACACGATCGCACTTGAATCTAAAATAAGGGATGCTGACAGTATTGTCGTAATTGTTGACGATAAAACAGCTATTCTAGGCATTTACCGCTCCCCTTCAATCACAGACACTACTTCGTTTATAGACTCGCTTGATATAGCTTTAAGTGAATTAAAACACAAACCGTCTATCACCATCGCTGGTGATTTGAACATAAATCTTTGTGACACATCCGAGGAACAATCTGACTTACTGTGCCTAATGGCCTCGCATGGCCTGCTTCCCGCTATTACCAAACCAACAAGACTACGTTCATGCTTAGATCACATTTTCATAAAATCATCAACTATGAGCACAGGGCTGATTTTCCATTCTTCAATCACTGATCATGCTATCGTTATGGCTGGCATCTCTCGACAGTCTAGTACACAGTCAACTATGGCTAAAATGCGAAAGAAAACGAACGTTGACGCAGTTTTAACAGAATTAAATAATACTGAATGGTCTAAAGTTTTGACAAAACCTTGTGTGAATTCTGCTTTAAACACGTTTAATGAGATCATTACTAGTTCTATCAATAGGCATACGCAACAAATTAGAATAGGACGGAAAATGGTGAACCTAAAGCCCTGGATCACTCCAGGACTAATTAGATGTATGCATCACCGCGACAAACTGCATCGTGATTGTAGAGCTTTTCCTGGTGACGTTAATCGGCATAGGATTTACACTAGGTACAGGAACTTTTGCAATAAACTTCTCCGTAAAATTAAAGCTCAATATAATAGTCAGCTACTCAACCAGAACAAAGATGATACAAAAAAGCTCTGGAGGACAATAAAAACCATTTGCTATAACTCAAACCGCAACGTGCCGTCTGAATTGTTTAACCACTCAGCAAGTTCAAATAACCCGCTAAATCACTGTAATGAGCATTTTGCTGCGGTGGGTAAACTACTTACTGACAATATTTTAAAGAAGTTAGCTGTAACCGAGACATCTCTTATTGATTCATACATGCCCCTTTCAACTACTCCGTACTCTTTGTTTCTCTACCCCACCGACCCAAATGAAATAGCCAAAATTATTAGCAAGCTTAAAATCGACAGTGCCACTGGCCCAGACCTAATTTCTGTGACTCTCATCAAAAAATGTGCTCAAGCTATACTAATTCCATTAACTTTTATATGTAATCTTAGTATTGAGTCTGGTGTGTTTCCAGAGTACTGGAAAATAGCTGCCATAACTCCAATACACAAAAATGGTCCAAAAAGCACACCTGATAACTACAGACCTATTGCACTTCTCAGCGTTTTCTCTAAGATTCTGGAAAAAATTGTAAACGACAGACTTATAAAATACCTGGAGAAGTATAGCATTATCTCTGAAAAACAGTATGGTTTCCGCAAGGGTAAGTCGACCGAAGACGCTGTTACATTGCTAGCTAACTTGGTCTCATCATATGTTGAACAAGGAAGCAAATGTATTGGTGTATTTCTTGATTTGGCGAAAGCTTTTGACACGGTCTCGGTTGGCTTGCTTATGAGGAAACTAGAATCCATTGGTGTTAGAGGGATTCCGTTGCAGTGGTTCTCAAGTTATCTAAATAATCGCGAACAGTTTGTAAAAGTGCTAAACCACTCTAGCGACCGCCAACTAATTAACTGTGGTGTTCCTCAGGGTAGCATACTCGGCCCTACGCTTTTCCTAATTTATATCAACGATATCCTTAACATTCAGCTTAATAATACTGAAATAATTGCATATGCTGACGACACTGCGATCTTAATAAATGGTGAAGCGTGGGACCTAGTGTACAATATTGCAGAAAACAGTCTTTCCGAAATCGCAAAAGCTCTGGACAGGAATTTACTTACACTAAACTTGAAAAAAACTAAATATATTGCTTTTGCAAAGACCATCATCTCTATGCCACCACCTGAATTTGTCCTGAAAATCCATCACTGTTCAAAGGATGATAGAAGCTTAGATCATACTACGTGCACTTGTAAGTTCATAGATCGAGTTCCTGTCATAAAATATCTAGGTGTGTCAATGGATGAAAATTTATCCTACAAACATCATATAGCAGATTTGTCATCAAAAACACGTAAACTTATCCATGTGATGAAAAACCTTCGCGACTGTGCTCCGATTCCGCTGCTACGTCAGGTGTATTTTGCCCTATGTCAGTCTATTATCCAGTACTGTATAACGGTGTGGGGTGCTGCTGGTATAACTCATTTTATGAAAATCGAAAGAGCACAACGTGCGCTTATAAAAGTCACGCTACGGAAGCCCTTCCGTTTTCCAACAGATGTTCTTTACAATGAATTTCAAGTTTTACGTGTTCGCCAGCTCTTTATTTTCAGGGCTACAATAAAAACTCACATTAATCTAAAAATCACTTAGACAATGAAAAAATCATGACAAGACGTGCCTTTAGAATTCCAAAACCGTTTGTTACATCCTTATTAGCAAAACGCTGCCCTTCTTTTTCACACCCCCATACTTACAACAAAGTCGCTAAAAAGTGTGATATTAAAAATCTCTCACTCAATGCCTGCAAAAGAACTGTTAAAGATTGGTTGCTCAAACTCTCTCACAAAGACACAGAAGAATTAATGTGAAACCGCTACTGATCAGCACACTCATTCAATATATTTCACACGTAAAGTACGTATGAAACCAACGAGTAGACGAGGGAACGAGTATATATGAGTCCACTCACTTCAGGCATATACGCGCACATCTACTCACTCTCTCAAACACACTCTTTTACACACATACACACATACACACATCATCATCCACACTTTACATCTACATTATAAGCCATTAGCAAATTAAAATTATTATGTGTAAAGCGCTTCAAGGAAATTCTTTTCATTTACTTGAAGATAACGGGCACATTATTATATTATTGCAGTGGCATTTAATGATTAAAAAAAAAAAATATTGTTTAACTAAGGTATTGAAACGCATTGTACTTTCATGTAAACTTAATTTTATATTGCCACTGTATCTACTTTTATTTTGTCATGAACAACACAACGAACTTTTTGAAAACCGCACTCGATCCCCAAGATACAGGCTTAGTGCTTAGTTTGGGGCTCGCTGTCAAACTATTACCCAATAAGAATTTTAATTATTCTAGAATCTAAGTTATCAATTGTATTTACTTATAAATCTTTTATGGCAATAAATTATCTTATCTTATCTTATCAGTATACCGATATCACCAAACAACTAAGTAATCAAGGGGTTACAAGACAATTCAAAAGTTCTTTATTGTTTACCATAAAAGACACAAAAGATATTAAATGCTAATCTGAAACTGTGGTAGTGAAACAATGGGCGGCCTTATCGCTGATAGCGTTTTCTTCCAGATTACCTTTGGTTTACCCGCATGGAAATAGGTTGTACATGGCATATACATACTAGGCAAACGGAAACGGCTCCACTTCGGATACACATTTTCGTAGCTCATGGAATCCTCCTGTCTACATAATCAATATCTTGCTCCATGAATCACGCTTGCGCAGAACACTTTAACATTCAAATTATTATATTATGTAGGTATTTGCATTTTGTGAACAGTTGGTCTATAAATTTTTGTGTTTGCTTATTTGAATATAATTTACAGTAGATAGGTAGGTAAGTATAGTGTGATATCGCATGATCGTTGGCTACTACCAGTTTCCCAAGAATACTACAATTAGTAGGTATACGCAAGGTATATATATATATAAATATATATATGTATATTTGTATAATTATGCCACAGCACAGAATAAAAAGACCACAGCCACTAATATTAATATTATATATTTCTTTTTTAACCGGCGGTATGCCTTTATTAACAAATTACTACGAACTATATACTTGATACTATGCTTATTCTTTGAGCCAAATAGGTGCCAGCATTTTGATCACGCGTCGCATCGACCAGCACTCTGATAAGTTTTATATAAATAATATTCGTGGCTAATATTGTAAAAAAAAATTGCATTTCCAATGTTTTAATGTGTATAAGCATAGGTACTACTTAATATAAGTAGTCTACCAACTCTACGTCATCCGGACTTCCGGTGTAATAAGTCACTTATTACACCGGAAGACGTAGTTGGTAGGCCCCCACTAGCTGGACTGACAACATTGTAAAAGTCGCGGGTGGTGATGGTTGCAAGCGGTAAATAATAACCGTTCTTTGTGGCGTTCTATGGGGGAGGCCTTTGTTCAACAGTGGACGTCTTCCGGCTGATGATCTTGATGGTACTATACTATATTGATACGACTAGTTATAAATGGGACAAGGGGGCCATGCAGATGGAGCTTGTCAAACAAAATATGAATAAAACAAAGTCCAATATTAATGCGTGCTGCACGTGGTGGCTTCTATCTTTTGTTTTTCCAAAAGGCGCCAAAATAAGAGAAAATGATACTTTTCAGTTGTCAGATTAAAACATTTTCAGCACGGGCTTCAGGATATAATGGTCACATTTTATACCATTAGTAAGATTAAAAATTCATTATCGTTGCGGAGGAGTTCCAATAAATACTTAATTATAAAACAGTTGCACTTAAAATATCTGCATATCTATTAATCAAGCAGTTATTAAAAAAAACATTCATCACGGATTGTTTGCTAAAATGTCCGTACATAGTACCTAGGTATATTTTTTTTCTGAATCCGAACTGTGCTTCTCTGAAGAGGACCTTAAAAGTTACCAAAACTATGGAATCACTCCCTTCAACAACTTTAAAGACTTTTCTTCAACTTTAAAATCGCGTAGATCATTATTTATATATGCAAACGCTTTGCAGTGACGCGACGTGGTCATGAATACCAAATTTTTTGTTGCTCGTGTATTTAATTGTTAAAATACTTGAAATTTTAGTTTATAAAACTAATACTTAATGTATTTATTAGTTCCCTTTCTTATGAGCTAAATTTGGTATACAGGGAGTTCCACAGCTAACACATATGGTGTATACTTTAAATGTTGAAGACATTTCACTAAAAACTACTCTGTAAGTATTTCATTTTTACTGATTTTTTATGTATCATCAGCGTCAAACGAGATTCGAACCCACTCGAAATGTAAAACAAAGAAACATGTATTTTATGATATCGGTTGAAAGGGTGAATCATAAGGATTATTACTATATTGTGTACTTTATTATTTTTATTTAGAAAACGGTCTAGTCGATGACGTTGGGGCATAGCGGCGTTTGAGCAGTGGGAAAACTCCAGAAGCCCTGGGAGCGAAATGGATATCTGGCACCCTTGCTTGAAGAACCTTCGCACCTTATAGTGGTAAATTTTGCAAAAATAATGGCACATATAAAGTTTCTCAGCTGTACATTTTGTAGACAATAGAGCCTTCTGTTTCAAGCAAGAAAATAAATAGGTCAGTATTGCCTGTTGTCAGTGTAGCGAAAATTCTGTCTGGTACAAGATTCCGCTATCTTCTTAAACTATATAATACATAACACTTTGGTGATCCATTCCCCCATGAGGAAGATTAAACAGAGGCAAAATGAGGGTTAAATTAGCAGGTGCGATTTGAAAAACTTGGAAGACAAGACGGCATTTTCCTAGGTGGGTAAAGCTCGTTGCAAGCCGTTCCTTCCTAGACGTATAATTAATAATAATAATAATAAATAAATATTTTTTATTTCTAATTTTTTTCCAATACATTATACAGTTTGTTAACAATTTTCAGAAGTATACGTGGCTTATAAATCTAATGAAACACTGGTAAACATTGATACCCAAACTAGGCGAGTACCTGTATCTTGGGTATCTGGGTACGATTTCTTAACTAGTTATTATTACAAGACACTTGTCTTTGTTCTTGACATTTTTTTATTAGTTTATTTTCTTCGTGTAGGATTAACATTACTATAAAAACTGAACATTATTATACAAACTGACAATAGTTCGGTTGTTTATGAATTACAGTAGGGGTAAGTTATGAATGAAATGATTAAAAAACTCTTTTCTGTTACATACATTTCCTTCAATATAAAATCAATTTAAAGTATTATAAATTATATAAGTATGTGTATAAAATGCTTGTATAATAAGTTCAGAAAACAGACTATATACAGTTTAGCTGTTTTCAGATTTGTTTTGCATAAAATGATTATAATCTGTATGAGGAGAAATATTTCCATTTGAGTAAATTATAATTTGTAAGAGGTGTAAGAAAGGTGTGTGAAAGTGGATGTGTGGTGCGTGTATATGGGAGTGTGTGAGTAAGTGAGTGTGTAAGGGTGATAATGATGCCACAATTTGGCAAGGGAAGGTGTGTTAGATTAAGTTTTCCGTTTCTTCATAAAAGAGGTTCAATAGCCAGCCCTGAACCTTTTTTTTGCAGTTAAAAACTTTGCAGTCCTTGATGAAACAGTATGTACAAACTTTATTATAAGTTTTGGCGTGAGCAACTGCAGGACTTCTACGTGCTAATAGAGATGTAGCAAGTGGTACTGGAAGTCGGTAAACACGTTTGGATAAAATATCTGTATAGTCATGTCGGTCTTTAACTGTTGCTGCCAAAACGAATAGCAGAGAGAACTCCCCAGTATATCACTTTTCTGACTTTTCTCTGTGGAGAACTCACTAAGCACTAAGCAAGTAATACTTACTACTCTTAATCAAATAACTTGAAAAAAGGTAAAATACAATAAAAAAAGTATTTAGCCAACAAAATACTGGCCGACTCGCACTTGCCCAGCTTTTATGTTTTGCACAACAGTGACGACAGGTAAGTAGATACCATAGGCTTAGGATGTACAAGACCAACAGTGACGGATGAATGGTGTAACAAAAAATGAAATGTAAATGTGTGAGTGACATAGTGTTGTAATGACGCGAGCGTAATACTATCGACAGTTTTACTTGTTGAATCTTAGGACACATTCGTTTGAAATAATGCACGATATATAGTTCATTGAGACTATTGTAATGATCGTAAACAACACTGAAAACACAGAAATGCAATATATGCAATTTCATTAACTTGAACAACTTATTTTTCAAGTTATTATGATTTAAAAACCAAACTACTTAACTGATTATGATGAAATTTCAAAGGAATGAATCTTAAAGTATATCCTTTTAAACAAAATACGATGTTTTCAAATGAAAATCAAACCAAATATCATAACATGAATATAACCTTATTGAGAATCTGCTCCCTTTTTGATCTGTTAAAAATAAAACTCATTCAAAGTTGAAGTCAAATGCATTTATTGTAGGTCTAAAATGGTACAGCACTTTTAAAAGTAAACTACTATAACTTCATCGTAACAAGAATTAATAAAACTTACCATTACTAAGTATTATGATTACCATTAACAAAATCATTAAGCTGCAAATATACAGGTACTGTAAATTATTAAATTACATTTATCTGAATACCATTTGCGTAAAGCATTCACATGTGGTAAGCAAAGGTCGAATTTGTCCCTTGTGTAAACATAGCTCATTGGGCTGTAGAAATTACGATGTGTACATAATTTCGATGATCTTTACTAACTGGCCTACAAAACATATAATTCTTTAAAGTCTGCTTTTAAGTCTAAATGCCGTTTTATCATTATTTTTGTTTCAGCTTTTAAACTTCTGAAGAGCTAATTTTTTTCTGTAATTTTTGTCACAATTTAGATCATTAGTTAATAAGTTTTTTTTCTTGGAGACAGTACTTGATTTGAAGGGCAGGTAATGGCTAACGGTGGTAATATATCTCTATTTAAGTAAGGTCAGGGCCGTCTTATTTTCAATTTGATCTGAAAGGAAAAATAAAAATTATTTTGTGTCAGGATAGCCATAGATATACAGCGCTGCAATGAAGCGAGTATTGTAGATTTTATTGCACCAGGGACGCTAAGGGAAGGGTTACTAGATTGACTCAACATATCCTACAATCTTTACATGAAAAAAAAATATTTGACCATGTATTTTACTACAAATTAAACTTTACGTTACTTGTGACATCATTTCCTAAAGCTATTGACTACCATTTCCACAGCTATATGCATTCAGGGACATTAAAAGTTGGTATTGAGTCTTTCATTAGTATACATCGATGTTTTCTTTGTATGAAGCATTTTGATTCAAAGTTTACTACAAACTGTAGAGTTTTTATTTAGATTGCGTCAATAATTCGAACCCTTTTATCACATACTGAAAATTTGTTGGTAATCTGTAAGAACACAAACATTATTATATGCGTGCATATAGTTATTTCAAATTCTGTTAAATAGCCATTTGTATAAAGATACTAATATTTTATGATAGAAGTAAGAGATATTTCCAATTATTTGTTGAGAGTTAGGGGAACTTATCACAGAAAACATCATAATAAATTTTAAATAATATATCTTGCGATAATATTTACTCCCTTATTCGTAAATACTCAATAAGCTATAAACTGATCTGTCAACTTCTCGCTAATTATTATGTAATTATATTATTTTTAAACAAATTTATGATTAAACTTACTACCGGTTATTTTTGAGGTTCAAATATGCACCCGAGCATTCACGTCGAAGCTACAAGTCAGACATAAACTATCGACTTTATCGATACTTGTGACGTCAGGACTTTGTCAAGCCCTATCGTAAGCAAATGTTTTTGTATTTTTCGTAAAATACCAACCAATTCTTCATTTAGCAATGTAATTTGATGATAAGTATGAAAAGAAACCTATTATCTAATATTTCCATAGTTCATATAACTAATTTTAAAACAAAATGAAAAAATAATGATTATCCAAAAAGCAGTACAAATAAACATAAATTACCTGTGAAACGTGTATATATTCGGGTTACTGTGTCTTGTAACCTCACATTCACTCACTGAACAAGACACCATGCTTGCAGAATACATATTTTATATTATACTCGTAAGATATTTGAGCAAATACACAAAATTCGCGCCGACTTGGAAGAGGCCGGGACGCTATGGCCTCTTACTCAAGTAAAAAATGACATACCGTCTTCTTGTTTCACTATCTCTTTTTTTCTCGCGACGGTTTGTAGCAACTTAGGACCTTTCACTCACACACTTCGTAGGTCTATTGAGCGTAGCGAAAAAATCCTAGGTCTGTGGTAGATACCGTGATATTTGTAATAAAGCCTTGCGAGATATTCATCTTCCTTGTGCATTAGTGGGTTGTAGTTACGGGTCATGTTTTTTTTTTTTTATGTTATTGTGACGGAACAAGCACGAGGCCCACCTGATGTTAAGCGGTATCCTCTGCCTATAACAGGATGCATTTCATCACAAGAGACGAACAGCACTGCGTCCATCACCTTGAGACATACTTGTTTAGTCTCATTTTGCCTGTAATTTCACTGGCCCTTCCACCATGCGGTGAAGCTCAAGCCCGTGGCGGGATTCGAACCATAGACCAAATGCGCGGGCGCGGCAGTCCATAGCCAATGCCACTGAGCCATCACTGCTTCAAAAACTTGGTTGAACATAAGGCATTGTTAGATGAGTTACATAATAAATACTAAGATTTTAATTTTTATATTATGTTTTTTTACTCATGTGTTTTTGTTAAGTTTGTTGGAAAACCTAATAAATAAATAATAAAATAGTTCATATTTTAAGTAATGCTGCGATTCAAAACAAGTTGATAGTGACTGTTAAATCAAACAGGCGTAGGAAAGTTTTACGTTCGCGAAAGTGAAATGACCATGTGAGAGAAGCTCATCGGAATGCCAGGCTTAAATTTCAAATATGGCTCCTTCATGGTCGACCAACTTCAGGCTTCTACATATGTTCAAATGTGCGGTCTCGCAAAGTTTTTAAAGGGAGGCCAAAATTGTGTAAAAACCGCCAAGAACAGATAAAAATAGATGCCATAGCGAAGCAACGGGCAGAAAATTATTTCAGCTTGGAAATCCACGAGGAAGCTAGATGCTAAGCCTGGCCTCCGGGCAAGCGTTAGGGGTACAAGTGATCCGGGAGAGATAACCAACATGTTTATAGCATATTTTAAAGTTCAGTCTCCGCTTGGTCTCTCTAGGATGACTATCAAGTCTAATCATATTGAACGTTAGGACGAGCCACATTGCTTGCGTTTTCTTCTAGACATGTGCGAGATTTAATTAAGGGTTTGAACAGAGGTAAATCCCCTGGACACGATGCGTTAAGCATAGAGCATTTAAATTAATACTATTTCACTTACCGAGGGTCCTGTCTATGTTTTTTACTATGTGTCTTAGTCATTCTTCACCTGATGAAAACTACGGTGCCCATAGTGATGAATATAAGACAGGAGACATTTCGGATAGGGCTAATTATCGACTAATCTCACTTGCGACCACGATGGCCAAGGTGTTGGACAGTATGCTTGAGTCATGCTTGGAAAAGTATTTGAATATTCATGATGCTCAATTCGGAATGCAGCCGAGATTATCAACTGAAAGCGCAATTCTAAGCCAGGAATATAACCAATAGAAATGCAGCATACTGTCCAATACTATACCAACCGCCAAACTTCGGTATACGCATGTTTCCTTGTAAAATATATATACGAGAGAAAATATTATAGTCATGTGCAGCACATGACTGTAAATTTTCCCCTCGTAATTTTGAAATGTAATCCGCAGCATGCGTTATTGCAATAAAATTAATAATATTAAAAATATCTGAAAGTTTATAAGTGCCCAATCTGAAAAAAAAAACAAGTTTAAGAACATCGAACTAGAAAAATAACCAAATATAGAAAAGTCCATTTAGATAATGTTCACCGATAGAAATGCTCAACCAAAAAATGTCCCAGTAAAGAGATGCCCATCTTAATAATATTAGAAACTGCTTCCGTAATCGCATAAGTAACCTATATTTTGGCATTCTTAGCTCAACAACGAAAACATTTCATAATTGATTTTCCTCTTTTACAAGATTTCAATACGATCTTGCCTATTCAGGCTATCAATCATGAACATCAATACTACGCTACTACTAGCCTACGAATTCGTGGTCAATAGGACATTTTTATTTTTGGATATTTTTATATTTGGACATTTTAATTGTTGTATATATATTTTTATTTCTGGACATTGGCTGTAGACATTTGTCGTGCAAATCAATTTCACCACATATCAATTCCAATGTTTGCATCTTTAAATGCCTTCAAAGTAACTAAATTAAAAACGGTACAGCTTATACGGATTACTAGATGATCAATTGGGTGGTTAGGAACATTTATTCCTAACTGACCAACCAAATGGATAACTCAGGTTGGAAACGGGGGACAGGTAAGATCTCTCCATCGTGCTTGTAACTCATTCCGTTTACCAGCCACAATACACCTGTGATATATGGACGGACGGGCAATAGTAAACAGACCAGGACCCTTAATTAATTATTTTTCTTAGTTGTTCATATATATAGTAGAAATCTGTCGCCAAGCACCTAACGGTGTGTTCCGGCAGCTGTCCTTGAGCGTCAGTAATTCTAGGTTAAGCCTGTTAAAACCGTCGACCGCATCATCAATTAACGTCAGGTGAACCACATTGGGTGTATAAAAGCTTCAGCGCGCCACAACATAGTGGCGTACGAGGACAGAGGAGAAGATCGTAGCTACCTCAAAGCACCCACCGTATCCGCAACCAAAAACATCACAAGCCTCCAACCATACTCGAGTACGCAGACAGGAGCTCAGCGCCTCCAAGAAAAGATCGACGCCAAAAAATCCGTAGCACAGAGGCTAAAATCCAGTCCAGAAAAAACAGGAAGCCGAGTCGGGCATAAAAAGCATTTTATAGACGTTGTCAACTCAGCATTACACGGCATAAGAGATATGATCTCCAGAACGGCAGAACGACAATCAGCTGTCGTTCAGGAATTCACAAAACCCTCCACAAAACATCCCGACCCCCCGCAGACTAAACGGACCAGAGCCGACAAGGGGCAAGTTAACCCGCCAAACCTCATCCAAGTAACGAAGCCAACAGACCACGCATTCAACGCATTCATCGAATTCCTAACGATAGAGAAGGCAACGAGAGATGTCAACCTGACCACTTGCAAGAACATCATGCAAGCCTATCTCTGGGAAAACGAGGGGTTGTTGAATGTGAGACTCACGGAAGCGGAAGCAGCCATATACGATAACGAGAGATCCCGAGTCATCAAGGGAAGTATGACGGGTCGTTATATGGCTGCATTCAGCTCCACAGAGGGCTTCGTTACTCTGAATGAGGATGAGACAGAACGGACTGGTAAACTTACATTTTTCACACCACCAGACAATCCCCTTGTGGTCACAGCCCGGTGCACGAAGATAATGCTGCAGGAGAAAATCATCGAGATGGCTAAAACCATCTCGGATGACTCCAACCCAGCGGCAGCATGGGACCACTGGACAATGCCACGGATTACTTGGATTAACGGAGTTCCCGGTTGCGGCAAAACAACTTGGATAGTTAAAAACTTCGATGCTGACAGAGACATCATAGTCACTACCACAACCGAAGCAGCCAAAGATCTGAGAGACAAGGTAGCGCACCGCATAGGCGATGAAGTTAAATCCAAAGTGCGCACCTTGGCCTCCGTATTGGCCAATGGGTTCATGGAGCGTAGAGAAAAACGTCTTCTCATGGACGAAGCTCACATGAACCACTTCGGGGCCATCATAATGGCTGCGCGGTTACTGGAGGCTGAGGATGTTGTCATCATCGGAGACGTAAACCAGCTGCCTTATATTGAGAGAGAGAACCTTTTCAATGTAAGGTACAGCAATCCAAACGTCCTGGCGACCATCGGCCAAGAGTTGTTCTGCACGCACCGAAATCCGATGGATGTGGCATATGTCCTGCGTGAGGTGTACCCGGGCTTCTACTCATCAAGATCTCGTGTTTACTCCCTGAAACTCCAACGATACACAGGTGCAAAAATACCAAAAGACCTCCCAAACACCCTATATCTGACGCTGACTCAGGAGGAGAAATCCACCTTGGTATGCAGAGGGTATGGGTGTGGCCAGGGGTCTCGCATTCTGACCGTGCACGAGTCACAGGGACTGACATACGAGATCGTAATTATCATCCAAATGAGAGAAAAAGTGACCAGGCTCAGGGACAGCGTCCCGCATGCGGTTGTGGCACTGTCGCGTCACAAAGAGAGCTGCACATACTACACCGACGACAGCTCTGACACCATCGGCGAATTTGTGCGGCGGGCAGAAAAAGCGACGAAAGAGGAAATAACCAACCACAACCTCAAAATGGCATTGAAGGACCGCAACGAAAACGTCGTGGAGGAAATCCTTAACAGACAACGGGCCCCGGGGTCAGTGGCGGGTCCATCAGGGACCTAACACAATGAAATGACAAAACAGCACACAAATATAAATGTATTTAATTGTAGCACCAACTTTCATTGTAGTGTCATATTTATATAGGATTAACATAGTAAGTTAAAAGTAAGATTGTAACAAATAATATATATATATTTATTATATCTATATATATATATATATATATATATATTTCCTTTATGGATATATATATATATCCATAAAGGAAATTTAATTGTAGTAGTAGGTAAGTTAAAATTAAGTTTATAACAAATAAAATACGGCGGAAAAAAAAAAAAAAAAAAAAAAAATATGGACTCACTTTAGTTTTTAAGGCAATATACTTTAACAACGCATAACATCATAGTTGTAAGTCATAATGTGATGCATGGAGTATGATATAAGTAATGAACTGTAATCGGAAAAAAATAAATATAGTCTAAAAAGAGTACGGACCATGAGTCTGTAGGGCAATGTATTACTGAGAAAAAAAAAAAAAAAAAAAAAAAAAACGTCAGGTGAGATTGTGCTCAAAGGCCCATTGCCTATAAGAAATATAAAAAAAACAACCCAACAATTACAAATCTGGCGAAAACAATACAGCAAAACCATACCGAACTTATCGCGATTTCTTGTATCGTGACTCGTAAGGAAATACTT
Organism: Plagodis pulveraria; assembly: GCA_963890685.1. NCBI lineage: Eukaryota > Metazoa > Arthropoda > Insecta > Lepidoptera > Geometridae > Plagodis > Plagodis pulveraria. The sequence goes on from OY982969.1 coordinate 21,423,925, forward strand.
TGTAATAACACGTGCTCTTCCTTCCTTGGATCATTGAAACATTTCACGGCTTTCACCACCAAGACGGATACTTGCTGAAGATACCTCCCACCTGGAGAGACTTATAGGTACTCGGACGTAGAAAAAAACTACTATTACAAAGTAAAACAGATTTTATTTTCTTAATTTTCTACAAGTACGCATACCTATTGACATACTAAAAATATAACGAAACATAAAAACTTAACTATTAAAATCGAGTAGGAAGATAAAATATGTTAATACATATGAAAATCTTTCTCTGTTTAATGAGCATGCCATATACCTTGATCGTGTTAGTTTATTGATAACGTCAAGGCAGATATAAAATTTATTTAATTTTAGTCAGTCATTGTGGGCTGTTTTGTACTTTACTAGAGTCCAAAGCACTAAATGATATTTTTTTTAGTTAGTCTATAATTTTATACGAACATAATTTTAATATTTTTTATTCCTTGCTTACTTGACTTATCTCTGCCAGTGGCCAGTAATTAATTATAGTTTCATAAACATTATAGACTTAATTTGATATTACAAAAAAATAGGTATATAGGTTATTGTCGTCTATCAAACAACAGCATAGTATACATGACTGGGGCCAGATTCTCTTAGCTATTGAACAGCGTTAACGCAACTTAATTGCATGAAAATTGTAGTTTTTGACAGTATCCGTAGTCTGCTCGCTATTTAGGTTCGATCGCAAGTCAGTGACTTGCTATCAATAGCTTTAGACATATTTGGTATGCTGTAAGCTATTTTGTTGCGATTGCGTTGCTACAGTGGCATATAATATTTTGGAGGATTTTAGATAGAAAATAGCTAAAATATTTAAATATATTTATTTAATGTATTGTTTGATAAAAAACCACTGTATTTATGTTTTGACTGATGCTTGATTGATGGAAGTTTTCATTATTTTTTGAGTGTCAAGATTTGCAAGCCATAGCACAGCCATACGATAGCGACGCGATTGCTATACAACTGCGATTAGGAGCTTGAATTGGCAGACTACCGAATTTGACATTAACAGCAGTTCGATCGCAGAAGCATCGCAGTAGTGTGGCGTTTGGTCAATAGCTAAGAGAATTGGGGACCTGTTGTTTGATAGTTTGTACTGTGTAGAACGATGCAGATAAAAAAGTTGACGTTTCGAATGATTCTTTTCTCAACACAACGGTCTTGTTAAAATGGTGACGCGATTGAATACTTACAATTAGAATGATTTTCTATACAATTTATAAAATTGATTGTGAGTTTGCTTTAAGTGGTCGTACAAAATACAAATAAACATAGCTTATCATACATTGCCCTATTCCTTATACATTATATCATATTATAGATACGATTACAAAAATGTATACTATACTTAAAAAAGTTTACTAAACATTTTCATCGTTATTTTTAAAATATCCGCTAGGTACTCTTTGCATAGGCCTTTTGCATCGAAATAAAGAATATGTACCTAAAAATTCTGGATATTTCAAAAACGACCCTTATTACCTACTTTGCAATATATTCTACATTTTCTAATGCATTACAGTAAATTATATCAATTAATAAATGTTTCCCATTTTCAATTTTCTATTTTCCCATCAAAACACAATTCTAGGAACAGTAAAAAAGATACTAAGGAATAAAGAAATACTTCATGTTTTACTTTTTAATAAGATATATCTTTTAATTGACTGATTTAAAACTTGGCCCCGTTTTTTTGAGAATATATTAAAGACCATAACATTAGGACAGTAACAATAATTATTTTTATGCAAAGCTGTTAGTTGTCGGGTGTACTTGTATTGGATCCTGAGCGTAACAAGGGTTTCAAGGGTACGCGACGCAAAATAACTTTGCTGGCGAGCACAACACACAATTTTTCACCTCACTTTTTAATACAAATTGATTTTGTGTTAATTTGTATTAAAAATTATAAGTTAAATTGCTTAAAATGGTAATCATTAAATAACATTCATTTTACTGGAACTTTTATAGAGGGTCGATTTTCAAAAACTTTTTCCACGCTAGCGGATAATAAAAACTTTTCCATGCAATAAAAACAAAACATTTCTGAGCGTGTGAGGTAAAATTATATTAAACATTTTGAAACGATTAACACCGTACTTTACATTGCATTGTATTTAATATAAACATGAGATATACAAGTAAAAATTCAAACTTATAGTACTAAAGATTTGGATTATTTTTTAGGTACAAAACAATCTTTCCGTGAGTGTTGTATTCTACAATCTTAGTCCTCTCGCAATTTACCAATGACTATAAAATATTATTGTATGAGTTCTCAAATAGTATTTAATTAAAACGCTGTCAAATGCAGAATTTTTTGTCACTATCGGACTTTGTAGGAGTGAAAGAGAGGCCTCTGACATAGGATACAGCATCCATCGAGATGGGCACTCACATGATTCCAGCAATAACTATGAATTACAGTTAATATATATGTTTATAAAGTAATATGCCCCGTGGGGTGCCGTAAGAGGCGACTAAAGGTAAAATACCGGAAGGTAAAGCAGCACCTTCTGAGGAACTGATATCTTAAACTGCGAACCCCAAGACGCCTGCCAAGTGTGGGATGGTAAACACCCCCTTAATGGGAGAGGCTGTGTTCAGCAGTGGACAATCCAGCTGATACAGTACAGTAAATATAGTTCTTGTAAAGACAATCAGTTTCATTCGTTTCTTATCTGGGTGCGAGACAAAGCAGTCAATGTCGAGATGTTCTTACGAATAACTCCTTCGCGTGTAAAGACAGACTACATACCAATTAGGCTGCGTATCCACGAGAGACGTCCAAGGTAGATGTGTAAGAAAAAACATCCACCAATAGAATCGCTTTATCTATCTACCCTCACTGAATGCAGCGATCTTATTGGTTGGATTTTTCCTTCCACACCGCTTATCTTACTCGTATATGACACACACACAGCCTTACTCTCATAATCCCAGCAATAAGGTTCTTACAATATATAAATGAGTACTAGTAATAGATAAAGTTAGAGCCGCATCCGCATCTTCTCTGGCTGCGAGACAAGGCCGTTGGCGTCGAGATGCGCGTACAGAGCCGCGAGGTACTCCTTCGGATGGTGGATGTAATGTTGGACATGCGGTGATTTGTCCCAGCACTTCCAAGTACACTGGAATTGGACATTAAGGATTAGACTTGGTTTTTAATACTTGTTTGTCGTAGACCATTCTGTTTGCGCGATTTTTTAACACATTTTTGAAGCAGTGATAGCTCAGTGGCATTGGCTATGGACTGCCGCGCAGCAGGTCCATGGTTAGAATCCCGCCGCGGGCTGTCGCCAAGCACCTAACGGTGTGTTCCGGCAGCAGTTCTTGAGAGCCAGTGAAATTACAGGCACAATGAGACTTAAGAATTATGTCTCAAGGCGACGGGCGCAGTGCAATTCGTGACTCGTGACGAAATGCACCTGTAGGCAGAGGTTAGTCCGCTTAACATCAGGTGGGTTTCGAGGTTGTTCCGTCATAATAACATAAAAAAACACATGTAATATCTCTTAAATGCTTTAGGTACTTTTGTTATTCATTTAAGGTGAGATATATGATAGTAAGGTGTAAAATAATATTCATAAAATTTATCTTGGGTGAATGGAATGAAATCAAAAAATAATATTTACAAAGACTTATAAAAAAATATTGAGTTATTATAATCTTCTTTTTCATTGTTTTGACATTATACCACAAAACGAATTCTTCAAAACATAATCGTTACATATTAAGGGGTTTTTTAAACATCTTATAATCAGCTTTGGGCCATTTTCATTACAATTGATACATATTTTATGTTTGTATAAAAAAGGTAACAAAATAATGGTATAAACACAAAATAAAGAAGTTTGGTCAATAAATAATAATACTTTTTAAAAACATACTGGATGCCTTTAAGGTTAGTAATATTTTTTCGTGGACGTATTCGCAAATTAATATTTACGTTTAAAAAACTTAGGTCTTCAGCAAATTTTCATACTCTCAAGTTAGTATACTTTGCTTTGGCTCAGTCCATAATGACATATTGTATTACTATCTGGGGTAGCACATGCACTACGTTTTTGTTAAAATTAGAAAGAGCACAGAGAGCCGTCTTAAAAGTTATGTACAAAATCCCATCTACTACTCCACGAGTGAACTGTACAAACTAAGTGAAGTACTGACCGTGAGACAACTCTTTGTACTCAATACTACTGTGAGACAACACTCAACCTTAACATATCACCCCGTAAGTCATCAATTTAAACGTCGTAAAGACAGAGTATGTAAGTCAATTTCCTACAGATTACAACTTGCAGCCCGTCACTTTAGGATTTTAGGTATGCAGAGGGTATGGGTGTGGCCAGGGGTCTCGCATTCTGACCGTGCACGAGTCACAGGGACTGACATACGAGATCGTAATTATCATCCAAATGAGAGAAAAAGTGACCAGGCTCAGGGACAGCGTCCCGCATGCGGTTGTGGCACTGTCGCGTCACAAAGAGAGCTGCACATACTACACCGACGACAGCTCTGACACCATCGGCGAATTTGTGCGGCGGGCAGAAAAAGCGACGAAAGAGGAAATAACCAACCACAACCTCAAAATGGCATTGAAGGACCGCAACGAAAACGTCGTGGAGGAAATCCTTAACAGACAACGGGCCCCGGGGTCAGTGGCGGGTCCATCAGGGACCTAACACAATGAAATGACAAAACAGCACACAAATATAAATGTATTTAATTGTAGCACCAACTTTCATTGTAGTGTCATATTTATATAGGATTAACATAGTAAGTTAAAAGTAAGATTGTAACAAATAATATATGTATATATATATATATATATATATATATATATATATATATATATATATATATATATATATATATATATATATATATCTATATATATATATATTTACATCACAATAGTGATCTTACGTCCTTTCATTTCGCATTATTGTAACGTCCTCTACTTTTAGTTCATTTTCATAAACTATGACAGCGAATATTGGTCCATTACATAATTTCAAAAATCGTGTAAAACTTATTTTCTTAAATATTTACGATGTGTTGATATACAAATATTCGTATATTGCCAGACAGAGGGAAACCAATAAGGACTCCTATCCATATTACCACTCATCAGAACTCCTATGATATACATGATTTTTAATTCATTCTACTGCTTATTGCAATTCCTTTTTAGAATGCGACGTTGCCATTCTTATTAGCTATTATATCATGCACGATGCTTTATGGAATCGTGGTAGTGGAAATAATCTCTGAGACTGCACACTTCGCGGTTCTGAAGGTTCTTGGCATTCAAAAAGCCTCGACAACCCCACTTCGAGGTCATGGATTGCCCAGCCATGCTATACTAAAGACTGTTTATAATAAACAACATTAAAAAATATTGATGTAAAAAGATATTGGGGAATGGTAGATATAGATCGTAATAGATAGGGGGTCGAGGGTTTTGAATGCCAAGAACCTTCAGAACGGCGAAGTGTGCAGTAAATGAAACAAATATTGAGATCAAATTAAACGTTTATTAAACATACATCTTTTATCAATTCTTTATTCAGTGAGGTAGATATTTATAATTATGTAATAAAGATTTTAAGAAACATACCTAATTAACACAATTTGGTACGCCACATAACGCACGTTATTCATTGTTTTAGTAATATAGCGTTCATATTTAAAACAAAAATAATTTCAACAAATGAAACTTCACAAAATGTAACAAAAATTGCCTCTTACGGAAAGAACTTAAGTTAAAAACCTTTATTAAACATACATCTTCTATCAATCCTTCATTCAGTAAGGTAGATATTTATAATTCTGTAATTAGATTTTAAGAAACATAATTAAAATATTTTGGTATTTGAAATGACATAGGTAGTAATTTAAAGCTAAACTCTAGTTGCACACGATATCATATATTACAATAAAATATAATCAAATATATCAATAATCTGGCGTTCGTATTATGAAACAGGTGTCTCTGATTTCATAATACGGACGCCAGATTACCCAAAAATATTCACACTAACTATTATTCGACGTCCATATCTTCGATCTCAGATAGGTATCGAAGATATGGACGGCAAATAATACTAAGTGTTAATATTTTAGTACAATCTGGCATCCGTATATCGCAAATGCCCAACAGACGTAAGAATACCTCCATTCAAAATCCTTGTCATGTACATTAATCAACTTTAACAGTTTTATTTAGAACCTTAGTTATAAAATTTAACAAAAAAAGTTAAATACAATCAAACAGAAGCGTGAAAAGTTCTTAATATACGGACGTCAAATAACGCACATTTTTTTTAAAGTAATATAGCGTCCATATTTAAAACAAAAATAATTTATATATTTTAACAAAGCTAAAAACAAATTAAATTTCACAAAATTTAACAAAAATAGCCTCTCACGTAAAGAACTTAAGATAGTAATGTTGTACATATTAGGTACAATAGTAGCACTCGTCTTCAGTATAGTGATCATAAATACTATACTCACAGATAGAGCACCAAAACTCAGCACGATCAAGTAAAAAAATTATATTTTCGGGACTATTCATGTCAGCAACAATGTGCCAAGGTCTATTGTAGAAATCAACAACCCATTTGCAATTGATGCAGTAAAATCTTATATTGAAATGAGTTTCTATCCAAGGCCATGTTAGATTGTTAGTCAGAATATGATAAAACAAATCTCTTCTTAAAAACCTGTCAATATTTACAATTGACTCCATCTTCTTATACTCAATTAGAAGGCAATTTATACACAAACGGAATTATTATTATGAATTGCTTACGAAATCAATAGATTATGCTCATTTAAGCAGTTGTACACCAACTAATGTTAAGTGTTAAAATATCGTGCAATATGATATAAACGGATAATCTCACTTCCACATATACACGAATAAAAATATAACCAAAGTTAAATATTATTCAGAATGAAAGTTATTCATACTAAATAATAATTTATGTTATTCGGGCGTCTATATTATGTAAGGAAAATCACTAAAATAAACGTAACACGATAAAAAAATAACAGTTAGGTAGGTATAATATGACAATATTACAACAATCTGGCGTCCGTATAATGAAAACAAGTGTCTCTATTTTCATAATACGGACGTAATATTACCCAAAGATATATATACACACTATTATTTGACGTCCATATCTTCATTATTTAAAATCCAATGTTGTTTTTTTTTCTTTTAATTTTTGCTTCGCAATCTTGTGCATTTAGCCAGTGTCAAGTAATAATATACTTCAAGTGTATTTAATATTAAAAGTTCTAGTCACAGTCAAAGTTAAGTAAAGAATCAAGGTCCAGTCATAGTCAAGTCATGCCCTAGTAAAGTTTTAGAAACTTTACTAGATCTTCTATTGGAGTTTTGGAGCGAAGGCGAAAATCACTTTTTTCAACTTTGTATGATTTGCCTACACTTATGTACGTTTACTAAGTATTAACGGTGAATAATCCACCATTATTACACATTAACAATCGAAGAACACAGGTTTTGGAAAATTATACAAAATCAACATCGCCATTTTTTCACTTTCGCGCCAAAACTCCTCCAATGTTGTTGTTGATTATTGCGTTTTCTTTACAGATATAGTCAGCAACATTGTTCAAAGAGTTTGATTTCATCTGTGCTCTGTGATCAGCAACATAATACTTGAGCATAATACGTCCACCTTTAGAGCGCTCTTATCTCGGGATTGCACTTGATGTAATCTGGTGTCTGTGTCATAAAAACATAGCCACACACATCAAGATAGTGCAACCACCAAACAAGAGTGATCTGAAGGTGACGTTGTTGATGTTATGTTGTTGACTATACCTGGTAAAGAAAATTAAGATGTGAAAGTGTTACTATTAATTTTAGTTTAATCTTACGTCCGCATATATAACTGACAGGGCTATTTATTTTTTGAATAAGCATTTTGGACAAAGACTTTGATTTTTAACCAGTCTTTGTTGTGCATAACTTCAGGATGCTGACTACGAAGTTCCTCGCACTCATGGCGTTTTGGCGGTTGTTTGTTTTTAATATGTTTGCTGAAAAACTTTTTAACTATATTTTTCTGTTCTGTGGTCCAAGGAACAAGGTTTCGTTTTTTCTTAACATTAGTAACATCGCTTAATGGCTTCGGAGTTATGACAGGGTTATCTTTTGTGATGTCCGTTTGATTTGTCCTTTCAGTCAGTAGTGCAGCGTCGTATTCCATTAACTCATCACCATCACGATTGTCGTGGTCCTCTGCATTTTCTAGTAAATCTTGTTCTAAGTCTAAGTTTATGTCATCCAAACATTTGCCTTTATAAGAGTCTGCTTTGCCACTCTCCATAAGCAGCAGTAATTTGGACAATTTGGCCGTCTGATACACGTCATCAGGCAATCTATAGTTTTGTCTGTGAACAGCCTGTGTGTGCCCCATAAAGTTGGCTAGTTGTTCAATGTCAGATTCCTTAAGGTTAAACATCTGAGTTAACGTAGCCAAATGTTTGCGTAGCTTAGTCGTAGTGATAGCTGCTGGATTTTGAGCTCCACTCGCAGTGGCGTACTTTTTCAATACCTTATAGCCACATAATGTACTTTCCGATCCGGGTTTTGCAAACAAAAAGTCATTTTTGTCACCTAAAAATAAAATATAATTAATTCATAATTATAATTCAAATCAATAGATTGTTAAGATTCGGAGATATTTGTCTGTCAGTCGATCGTTATCAAAGAGCATCGAACCTCAGTATACCTACTGTATACAACGTTGTTCCGGCGGCCAGTGATGAAATGCATGTCAATCTACAGAGTAAATGATTAGAAACAAAAACTGTTCGATAGTTAAATGTCTTAGTGTTATGGTTTTGATTTGCGTTTCATTACTGGCTGCCGAAACACATTTTTAACACGCTTTTATTAGCTTCATTTGTACGTATGTTCGTTTGTTTGTATGTATGTTTGTAACCGACTCCTTTGGACTCTATTTTGACCCACTTTAATTTAAGCGTGTATTTTGTTTTTTTTTAATTATTATAATTATTTAATTGGAGGAGTAGTAGGTATGCCGGGCTCCATACAAAAATGTTCGAACCTGTTTTATTCTAAAAATCTTTTATAAAATGTATGTACTAATTGATTCACTGACCTATATAATTGCGTCTTACAGAGATTAGCAAATCGATGTCATTTTGAACTTCGTCAGTCAGCAAAACAGGCACACCTCGACCTCTTTTACCCCTTATGACAATTCGCTTGAAACTTTTGACCAGCATTTTTTCCACACTCGAAATAGCACGGTCAAATTCCTCATATGCGCTGTTATCACCATTGCTCTCTTGGTAGATGCTCAGTGGGAGTCGTTGGAGTTCACCAGGCCGACGTCTGTTGAGAAGTAGAATGCGGCAGTAAACTGTCTCTGACAGAGTGTTGTACGCTTCAATACTACTGGTTTCGGATTCTCTTAACTTAGTTGCTGCAGTCTTAGATTTTTCACATAGATAATTTTTGAGGAGTTTTAAGTCTTTTGCAAGAGGAACAATCGTGATTTTGTTCCATTTTTTCAAGTGTAAGTCATTGCAGGCCTGACTGGAAACATCAAACTTCCAATTAGCTTCAATCAGATGAATAAGCGTCTTTAGATCAGCTTCCACTGCAGCAGTTTGCATGCTGCAGCCAGATTTTAATGTAGTCATTATAGCTATGTTACAACACTGCTTTAGGCTTGTGCTGATGTTCATGGCATACGTAGGAGCACCATAGCGATCTGTTATGTCATTGTAACTTGATACTTTTTTGGTTGCAGTAACAATTAAATCATAGTTTTCAGGTTTCAAACAATCCATCAAATTCTTAAGTGACGGTTTCAGCATCTTCAATTCTAGTACCAATTTAGCCAATTCTCTCATTTTTCGCGACGTGACGTTTACGAAGTGTTTTTCCCGATGAATCCTTAAATATTGGGCTCCAAACGCACAGATCAACATGTCTCTTTTAGCTTCAAGTGAGATTTTATCCGGTCTCATTTTAGGAAATACCTCATCTTTAAGTTTTTTGTCTACATTTAGGTTGCGCAACATAAAATTTTGGGCTTGAACTTGAGAGTTAGCGGTTTGTGATAATGGTTGACATATCTTTTTATGTTTCCATAATTGCTTTCTAGAGTAAAATCCTAAACATTTTTCGCAAGGTAAGTAATCCACAGGTAAGCAACTCTTTTTCATTGGTTTATCACATTTTACAACATTTTTTATATAATTGCCTTTTTTGCGCAACTCTGTTAGTAAATTTTTACGTGTGAAGCTTTTTTTAGGATAACTCATAATTTTTTGTACTTCAGGTTCCATACTGTGATTTCGTGATATATGTCTCGCAAAGTTTAACACATCAAGCTCACAAAAAAAACAATGATCTTTGGTTCTGATTCTTGTCAACTTTTTTCCATTGTCATGAGTATTTATATATTCATTATTACTTGTTGTCAAATCCTGAAATATTCAATATTTTGACAAATATTCGAATAAAATAAAATCTTAAATTCCTTTCCTTCAAGCAATTTTATCTCATATTAGCAACAGTTCACGTATGTAAATTAAAATCAGACAAATGTTAATTTAGTTAGTTTTTCAATGAATTACAGAATCATAACTAATATTATAAATGTGTGTGTGTGTGTGTGTGTGAGGAAGGGTGTGTGTGTATATTTGTTACTTCTTAACGCTTAAACGGCTGGATGGATTTTGATGAAATTTGGCACATATGTTAAATATAACCTGGATTAACACATAGGCTACTTTTTATCTCGGCAAAATAGATGCTTCCCGAGGGGCATGTCAATCGACAGAGTAAATGACTACAAAAAAAAGTGTTCAGTGATTAGATGTCTAAGTGGTTTGAGATATTTGAGGCATTAAAATTTAAAAAACGGTGGAACATTTTAGGTAAAAAAATAGTTGAATTCCATGTACCTGGAATATCGCTAGGTCGAAATGAGCGACACTGTATATCAATAAGCATACAATGTTGAATAATGCAGCTTTAGTCTCAGAGGTTAAGTATAAAATAGAGAGATCCCACCCACCTGGTCTTTCTCTAAACGACGAAGTCCGAGACTCAATTGCTGATTTTGATGCGTGTCATTAAATACTTGATCCGTTTCTTCAGTGTAACTTGTGACACTGGAAGAATCCTCAGATGCAGGATTGTACGTTGCATCTCTGTCGCTGTCGTCAAACTCTGAGCTTTTGTCATTAGTAAAATTAGGAATGTTACTATCAGAAACGCGACCTGATGTAGAAAGTACAGTGTCTTGTATCTGAGTGCTATTGTCTTGTGATAACGATTGGCTAGTCATCGTATAATATTTTGTCAAATCCCATTCATTAATATTACTCTGCGGTACATGTATGTCATTATCAGAAACGCGACTTGGCGCAGTAGGTACTGTGTCTTGTATCTGAGTGCTATGGTCTTGTGATAACGATTGGCTAATCATCGTATATTTTTTTGACAAATCCCATTCATAACTATTACTCTGCAGTACATGTATGCCATTATCAGAAACGCGACTTGATGTAGAAGGTACTGTGTCTTGTATCTGAGTGCCATGGTCTTCTGATAGCGATTGGCTAGTTATTGTAAGATACGATTCATCACTTTCACTCGGTGGAATATGCATTGGATACTGAGATTGTTCCAACACATTTGAATAATCCGAATTTTCAATAATTGAATTATTACTGTCATCAGCTAAAATGTTTGCGTTCACTCCGATGATAATGTTGCTGGCGACATCTAGCAGAGGAGGACTGGAAGTTGCAACTGAATCAGACAATAAAGTATTCTCCGGTGTTTCGGTGTTAGTTATTGATCTTTGGTCTCGCAAATGTGTTTTTTTACAGTTCAGATTCGAATCTATCCCTATATGAGGTGAGTCATCTAAATAATTAATTACATCATCAATGAAAGTATCAATACTGTTTGCTGTATCGTCGTCCGTAGACGGTACGTAGGTTTCATCCCTATGCTTCTCAGTATCGGTAATATCGAAGGAATCGCTAGTATTTGGCAGTGCATATGATGGGATATTATGTCTGGGTCTCTGTAAAACAAAAAATATAATATTTATGCACTTTTCAGAACAAGCGTATGATAATAAATGAATAAATAAATATGGTATTTACTAATGATATTCTTCTTGGTTTTTCAGAAACCTTGTAAAAAGCATTCCTTGTTTTTTTAACTTCAGTTGGATCCTCAGTATCTGAAATAAATTGTTACGTTTGGTAGGTATATTATATTACCGGCAATCCGTATAATTCGGTATTATATACATACAATACTAGACAATGTAAAGAGTAAATAATCATATAGAATGCTCGGCGCGGCCGTTATGTCTCGGTATAGCGTCTACACTTCAATTAGATATCAGTATTATCAAAAAGTCAAAATATAAGTACTAGCTAGGTAGATACCCCACGACGGCGCCGGCGGCGGCGGCCGGTGTATCACATTTACGAACCGAAAAAAAATAATCCCTCTTTATATGTAGGTATAAAGTGCCACGCGTAATGTTTATTTTTTTCAAATTTTATTAAAAGCCTTGTAGGTACCTAGCCGTTAACAGAAGACACATTTGTGTTAAACATTTATATAGTACTGATAGTTTCCGAAAAAATCATCTGTGACATACGGACGGACAGACGGACAAGTTGAATTTATAAGAATTCCTCGATTACTCCGAAACCCTAAAAAAACTATTCAGCGCTAAAAATGCATCAAACCGTCAAACGTGACCTCGCACCCTCACTCTCGGTGTCGGTGCGAGTTCATTCACATATTTACACGCAATCTCAAGTTGGTTGTCGTATCTTAACAAGCACTTGACCAATTCTGTTAATTATTACCAAAACTTGTAAGGATGGTGTATTTTATCTACCTATCTACCGAATTTCGTCAAAATCGGTTGGTAATTAGCGCCGCAATTTCAATAGGTACCTAATGCATAGAACCTATATACGTACCAAGTTTCATCAAGATTGGTTCCAAATTACGACCTGTACGCAAGTACGAACATACAAACAAACAATTTCTGACAGACGAAAGAAAATTTAGCCAGTTGAAGCAAAGACGCTTCGCTCGCTCGCTCAATTATAATACAAAAAAACTTACCTTTATCTCCTAGTATCAATTTTAATATCCTTGCACTTCGACGATTTTCACTGGTCATTTTGGCAATAGAGACGGAGGTCACATATCTCATCAAATAAATTCGCGCGAAACCGAGCTCACTCACGACGCGACACCCGTATATGACATGACATAGCGAAATACTATGATTTGTCTAAAACATAAACAATGCGCACGGTACGGCAACGTCGCATCTCCAAAGTTTGTGCGGAAGTAAAATACGGCTATCAATGAAAGTATTCACAAATTGACAACAGCGCCATTCGTTTTGCAACGAAAATCAACGGAACTGCGTAAATATGCAGTATAGCAAGATTGGAAGAAAAATGACGTCCAATTCTTTTTTCATATTTTGACATTTCTAATATCAGTGCGTCATTTCGCAAACATTGCGCTTAGTCTCCTATTTGACGTCCGTATATGGACGTCTTAAGCAGGTGGACGCCACATTAGATGCAAAAATGGCCATAGTGGACGTACAATAAGTTATGGAATATATATATATATATATATTTCCTTTATGGATATATATATATATATCCATAAAGGAAATTTAATTGTAGTAGTAAGTTAAAATTAAGTTTATAACAAATAAAATACGGCGGAAAAAAAAAAAAAAAAAAAAAAAAAAAATATGGACTCACTTTAGTTTTTAAGGCAATATACTTTAACAACGCATAACATCATAGTTGTAAGTCATAATGTGATGCATGGAGTATGATATAAGTAATGAACTGTAATCGGAAAAAAATAAATATAGTCTAAAAAGAGTACGGACCATGAGTCTGTAGGGCAATGTATTACTGAGAAAAAAAAAAAAAAAAAAAAAAAAAACGTCAGGTGAGATTGTGCTCAAAGGCCCATTGCCTATAAGAAATATAAAAAAAACAACCCAACAATTACAAATCTGGCGAAAACAATACAGCAAAACCATACCGAACTTATCGCGATTTCTTGTATCGTGACTCGTAAGGAAATACTTTGTAATAACACGTGCTCTTCCTTCCTTGGATCATTGAAACATTTCACGGCTTTCACCACCAAGACGGATACTTGCTGAAGATACCTCCCACCTGGAGAGACTTATAGGTACTCGGACGTAGAAAAAAACTACTATTACAAAGTAAAACAGATTTTATTTTCTTAATTTTCTACAAGTACGCATACCTATTGACATACTAAAAATATAACGAAACATAAAAACTTAACTATTAAAATCGAGTAGGAAGATAAAATATGTTAATACATATGAAAATCTTTCTCTGTTTAATGAGCATGCCATATACCTTGATCGTGTTAGTTTATTGATAACGTCAAGGCAGATATAAAATTTATTTAATTTTAGTCAGTCATTGTGGGCTGTTTTGTACTTTACTAGAGTCCAAAGCACTAAATGATATTTTTTTTAGTTAGTCTATAATTTTATACGAACATAATTTTAATATTTTTTATTCCTTGCTTACTTGACTTATCTCTGCCAGTGGCCAGTAATTAATTATAGTTTCATAAACATTATAGACTTAATTTGATATTACAAAAAAATAGGTATATAGGTTATTGTCGTCTATCAAACAACAGCATAGTATACATGACTGGGGCCAGATTCTCTTAGCTATTGAACGGCGTTAACGCAACTTAATTGCATGAAAATTGTAGTTTTTGACAGTATCCGTAGTCTGCTCGCTATTTAGGTTCGATCGCAAGTCAGTGACTTGCTATCAATAGCTTTAGACATATTTGGTATGCTGTAAGCTATTTTGTTGCGATTGCGTTGCTACAGTGGCATATAATATTTTGGAGGATTTTAGATAGAAAATAGCTAAAATATTTAAATATATTTATTTAATGTATTGTTTGATAAAAAACCACTGTATTTATGTTTTGACTGATGCTTGATTGATGGAAGTTTTCATTATTTTTTGAGTGTCAAGATTTGCAAGCCATAGCACAGCCATACGATAGCGACGCGATTGCTATACAACTGCGATTAGGAGCTTGAATTGGCAGACTACCGAATTTGACATTAACAGCAGTTCGATCGCAGAAGCATCGCAGTAGTGTGGCGTTTGGTCAATAGCTAAGAGAATTGGGGACCTGTTGTTTGATAGTTTGTACTGTGTAGAACGATGCAGATAAAAAAGTTGACGTTTCGAATGATTCTTTTCTCAACACAACGGTCTTGTTAAAATGGTGACGCGATTGAATACTTACAATTAGAATGATTTTCTATACAATTTATAAAATTGATTGTGAGTTTGCTTTAAGTGGTCGTACAAAATACAAATAAACATAGCTTATCATACATTGCCCTATTCCTTATACATTATATCATATTATAGATACGATTACAAAAATGTATACTATACTTAAAAAAAGTTTACTAAACATTTTCATCGTTATTTTTAAAATATCCGCTAGGTACTCTTTGCATAGGCCTTTTGCATCGAAATAAAGAATATGTACCTAAAAATTCTGGATATTTCAAAAACGACCCTTATTACCTACTTTGCAATATATTCTACATTTTCTAATGCATTACAGTAAATTATATCAATTAATAAATGTTTCCCATTTTCAATTTTCTATTTTCCCATCAAAACACAATTCTAGGAACAGTAAAAAAGATACTAAGGAATAAAGAAATACTTCATGTTTTACTTTTTAATAAGATATATCTTTTAATTGACTGATTTAAAACTTGGCCCCGTTTTTTTGAGAATATATTAAAGACCATAACATTAGGACAGTAACAATAATTATTTTTATGCAAAGCTGTTAGTTGTCGGGTGTACTTGTATTGGATCCTGAGCGTAACAAGGGTTTCAAGGGTACGCGACGCAAAATAACTTTGCTGCCGAGCACAACACACAATTTTTCACCTCACTTTTTAATACAAATTGATTTTGTGTTAATTTGTATTAAAAATTATAAGTTAAATTGCTTAAAATGGTAATCATTAAATAACATTCATTTTACTGGAACTTTTATAGAGGGTCGATTTTCAAAAACTTTTTCCACGCTAGCGGATAATAAAAACTTTTCCATGCAATAAAAACAAAACATTTCTGAGCGTGTGAGGTAAAATTATATTAAACATTTTGAAACGATTAACACCGTACTTTACATTGCATTGTATTTAATATAAACATGAGATATACAAGTAAAAATTCAAACTTATAGTACTAAAGATTTGGATTATTTTTTAGGTACAAAACAATCTTTCCGTGAGTGTTGTATTCTACAATCTTAGTCCTCTCGCAATTTACCAATGACTATAAAATATTATTGTATGAGTTCTCAAATAGTATTTAATTAAAACGCTGTCAAATGCAGAATTTTTTGTCACTATCGGACTTTGTAGGAGTGAAAGAGAGGCCTCTGACATAGGATACAGCATCCATCGAGATGGGCACTCACATGATTCCAGCAATAACTATGAATTACAGTTAATATATATGTTTATAAAGTAATATGCCCCGTGGGGTGCCGTAAGAGGCGACTAAAGGTAAAATACCGGAAGGTAAAGCAGCACCTTCTGAGGAACTGATATCTTAAACTGCGAACCCCAAGACGCCTGCCAAGTGTGGGATGGTAAACACCCCCTTAATGGGAGAGGCTGTGTTCAGCAGTGGACAATCCAGCTGATACAGTACAGTAAATATAGTTCTTGTAAAGACAATCAGTTTCATTCGTTTCTTATCTGGGTGCGAGACAAAGCAGTCAATGTCGAGATGTTCTTACGAATAACTCCTTCGCGTGTAAAGACAGACTACATACCAATTAGGCTGCGTATCCACGAGAGACGTCCAAGGTAGATGTGTAAGAAAAAACATCCACCAATAGAATCGCTTTATCTATCTACCCTCACTGAATGCAGCGATCTTATTGGTTGGATTTTTCCTTCCACACCGCTTATCTTACTCGTATATGACACACACACAGCCTTACTCTCATAATCCCAGCAATAAGGTTCTTACAATATATAAATGAGTACTAGTAATAGATAAAGTTAGAGCCGCATCCGCATCTTCTCTGGCTGCGAGACAAGGCCGTTGGCGTCGAGATGCGCGTACAGAGCCGCGAGGTACTCCTTCGGATGGTGGATGTAATGTTGGACATGCGGTGATTTGTCCCAGCACTTCCAAGTACACTGGAATTGGACATTAAGGATTAGACTTGGTTTTTAATACTTGTTTGTCGTAGACCATTCTGTTTGCGCGATTTTTTAACACATTTTTGAAGCAGTGATAGCTCAGTGGCATTGGCTATGGACTGCCGCGCAGCAGGTCCATGGTTAGAATCCCGCCGCGGGCTGTCGCCAAGCACCTAACGGTGTGTTCCGGCAGCAGTTCTTGAGAGCCAGTGAAATTACAGGCACAATGAGACTTAAGAATTATGTCTCAAGGCGACGGGCGCAGTGCAATTCGTGACTCGTGACGAAATGCACCTGTAGGCAGAGGTTAGTCCGCTTAACATCAGGTGGGTTTCGAGCTTGTTCCGTCATAATAACATAAAAAAACACATGTTGTTAGCGCGGCCACCAAGCTATATGGCAGAGCACGCCGAACTGCGGGCGCGGGTTGAAAGGACACTGGTAAATCGAAAGAATGCGGAACAAGGTGATGAAAAGTGGACTGTATAGGAAAAGGAGCGAGAAACGAGCGACTAACCTGGATATCCTCGGGCTGACGAGCACAGCTGCGGCACTCCAAGGCGTCCTGCTGGTGTCCAGATGTAGTGGCTCTTCGAATTATTTCACGCTGTTGTAGACTCGCGGCGCGAGCGCGGGAAGCTGTTAGTACACAGCTCCAAAGAGACGATCGCGGATATCCCAGTGCGATGGGGCACACACGAAAGCAGCGCGAGCGCGGTTAGTAACAAAATGGCGGTTTCCTTGGCTTCGAGGGAGCTCACAGGAACAGACGCATCTGCCGTCAACAAGGGTCGACCGCAGACTACTCGCAATGACAAGTAGGTCACTCATCAGCCACGAAATGTCAACCGTAGCTAGTCGTCGTTTTCGTGGGAAAATGAGGGTAGGAAAAGGTAACAGGTAGAAAGAAAGTGCCAATAGATGGCGCGAACATTGCCCCCGGCCTAAAAACCATTGGTTTTTAAAGGTAGAGAAAGATTGGATAAGTTAATAGAGTGGGTATATGAATAGCGGGTTGACCAGGGGGCAAGTAGGTAAGTTATTGAGTGGGTAAAATGCACAAACGAACGACCGGCCGTTTGTAAACGGAAGTCGCCGTTCGCACTAGACAGACTCTACATATTCCGTCGGCGCCTAGAATTGTCTCTTCGACAACACCTAAGGGCCAAGATAGCGGGGGAAGATTGTCTGTGATAATAAGCACGACGGAACCTACTTTGATTGGATTAGAAAGTGTATTCCATTTTCCTCTAGATTGAAGCAGGTGAAGGTACTCTAACTTCCATCGTTTAGAGAACGATTGGATCATCTTATCCAGCAAAGTGTAGCGTTTAAGAAGATGCGCGGGCTCGTCTGAGATCGCGCACGCGGGTAAGTGTTTAAGCGGTGCAGCCATCAAGAAATGCGCGGGCGTTAGTGCAGTGGGCTCAGAGGGATCCTCACTCAATAGCGTTAGCGGTCGCGAGTTTATGACGCTCTCTATTTGCGTAAGCACGGTTAACATTTCCTCATAGGTGAGTAACTGTGAACCTATTGTTTTAGCTAGGTGACCCTTGAAAGCTTTCACGAAGATTTCGTAGTTTCCGCCAAAGTGTGGGCTTCTTGGTGGGTTAAATTTCCAAGTTATGCGGTTGGCGGATAACTCGTCTGAGAGCGACTTATTATACTCCTCTGAGCTTACGAGTTTATAGACGTCAGATAGGGCATTTCTTGCTCCAATAAAAGTGCGGGCGTTGTCCGAATACAAGACAGAAACGGTACCGCGACGAGCGAGAAAGCGTTTAAAAGCAGAAAGGAAACTGCAGCTGCTTAAATCTGTCGTCAGCTCTACGCTTACCGAACGCACTGACATACAGACGAAAATACATAAATAAGCCTTAATAGAGCGCACACCTCGTTTTCTAATTGGAATAATAGAAATTGGGCCAGCGTAATCCACAGCGGTGTGAGTGAACGCTTTAAATTCGTTCACGCGGCAAGCGGGTAGGTCTCCCATAAGCGGGAATGTAGGTTTAGGTTTTGCCTTAAAACAATAGTTACACTTATGTATAACCGAGCGGACGATATTACGGGATGCGAGTATCCAATATCGTTGTCTGAGAATCGACATCAAAGCGTGCGGACCTGTATGACAGTTATGACGATGGTAGTGCTCGATTATCATTTCGATTATGCGGTCTTTACGCGGTAACAAAATGGGATGCTGCTGATTGTACGATAGATCCGCATTTCGGAGACGTCCTCCGACTCGTATGAGTCCGTCGGCGTCTAGAAAGGGCACGAGTCGCTGTATAGCGTTTGAACACCGGGTGTTGGTTTTAAGGTTCTGAATAATGTCCGCAAAGTAATGTCTTTGTACAGCTGTCAGGACTTGAATTTCTGCGAAATTCATTTCATCGGCTGTGAAGTATTTAGAACGCGGCAGCTTCTTGATGAAGCGATAGATGCGGACGGCTATACGTAAGAGCATCAGCCATGAAGAAACGCGGGTGGAGAGTTTCAACAGCGGGTTGGAATTCTCCACGGCAGGTTGTGTCACAGGAAGTGAAACGATTTTCTTCGACTCAGGTAGGTTTAAGTCAACCTTAGCGGGAGCTACTGTCTTAGCGGGCCAAGCAGCAGGCTCTTGGCTTAACCAAGCGGGGCCGGTCAACCACAGCGGGTGGTTAACTAGCTGAGCGGGTGACAGCCCTCGCGAAAGTGCATCAGCACAAGGGTTTTCCGTTCCAGGTATATGACGGAAGCTGTCAACGGGAATAGCGGCAGTAATTTTTGTTATACGAGTAGCAACAAAAGTTTTGAATCTGTGCAGTGAAGCGGTAGTCCACTGCAACGCTACCATAGAATCGGTGAAGCAATATACTTTGTCTATGGTATGACGCTTTTCGTAGGTATCGAGAACGCGGCGAACCAATTTTGACATGAGCAAGCAGGCGCAAAGCTCTAGCTTTGCAATTGAAATTGTTTTCAGTGGAGACACTTTTGACTTGGCGCATACTAGACGAGTGAGCGGAGTTGAGTCATGGTCAGACTGAGTTCGAATATACACTACAGATCCATATCCATGCTCGCTAGCATCAGAAAACGCAACGACGGTGATTTTCGAATTTTCTTCCACTCCTAGGTGGCGAGGGAATCGCAGTTGCTGAATGGCGGGAAGGTCGCGAAGATAATTATGCCAAATATCTACCACTGCTTGCGGCGGTTGCTCATCCCAGTCAAGCTTCAAAACATGAAGCTTTTGTAAAATTAATTTAGCGTACAAGATGACAGGAGCTATGAGTCCGAGAACGTCATACTGACGCGCTATCACGGACAACATATTGCGTTTAGTCGCAGGCCGACTTTCGACGTTCACGGTGAACATAAATGCGTCCGAGCTTGGCAACCACTGTAGCCCTAAAACCTTCAAGTTCGAGTCTGGCTCATCGAAATTGATAACTGCGGAATGCCGATCGGAGACCGGAAGCGATTCAGTGAGCTCGGGTACGTTACTAACCCATTTCACTAGCTCGAAGCCCCCGGCCTTGAGCAACTCGCGGAGATCATCGCGAAGCTGTACGCTACCAGGCAAGGACGGCATGGAATAGCACACATCATCCATGTAAGTATTGTTTTCGATGACAGACGCGGCGTGCGGGAAGCGAGCGCGCTCGTCAGCGCACAGCTGGCGTAGCACGCGCATCGCGAGAAAAGGACTACTGCGCAGGCCAAAGCAAACACGGTTGAACACGTAAGTGCTCAGCGGCGAAGCGGGATCAAACCGATATAAAAACTTCTGAAATTTGCGGCTCTCTTCGTTGACAAGTATCTGTAGATACATCTGTTTTATATCGGATGTGAAAACGATTGCATAAAAACGAAATTCTAAGAGAATAACGAAAAGGTCATTTTGCAAATTATCCCCAGTATGCAAGACGTCATTCAATGATAAGCTCGAATCAGTTTTCGCACTTGCATCCATCACCATGCGCCATTTAGTAGTGGTTTTATCCAACCTGGCAATCGCATGGTGCGGAATGTAGTAACCGGCTAAACTATCGTCGTTATTTATCAGCGAGACATAACCTTTCTGCAAGTATTCCTGGATAATTGCATCATACTCCACGCGCAGGGGAGGTGAAGCGACGAGCTTGCGTTCTAAATGCATAAAGCGCTTCTTAGCGGTAAGAAAAGAATTACCCAAAGCGGCAGCGGGGTCGCGGGAGAAAGGCAACGCTACAGAGTAGCGGCCCGTAGAATCACGGGAAAAATTATTTGTAAAAATACGTTCATTTTCGAGAGCGGTAGGACTTAAGGCCGGTGTGCATTGCACTTCCTCAAGTTGCCAGAATTTCTGAAGAATGATATCCAAGCGCGGTTGTTCTGCGAAGGCGCAGAGAGATATTCGGGAGCGGTGACTATCATCATTAAAAGCGGTATATGTTTGAGCGGTCGCAACGGGAGCGGTCCCGATTACGATAAAACCGAATATCGATTCGAAAGCGGTAGGTGCACCAGGCGGACCAGCGGCACGACCCGATAGCAAGATATCCGCAAACAGCGGAGCCCCAATAAGTACTTCTATCTCGGACGGTTCCGAGAAATCCTTATCAGCAAGCGCCAAGCCGTGTAGATATGCAAGACAAGAGGTATCAACTCTCACAGACGGCAGGTTGTCGGTGATGCGGTCAATAACAAAAGCGTCGACCGAAATAAAATTATTATCAAGTCGCGAATGTAATGTGGTTGAAATTACACCCTTAATTGGATTTGACGCGGAACCTATGCCCTTAACAACGGTATTTGTAACCTTGTTGCATTTTAAATGAAGCTTTGCGCAACAATTCGCTGATATAAAATTACTCTGAGAGGCAGAATCTATTAAAGCGCGCACTACATGCTTACGACCGTTTGAATCAGTAGCGTAAACTTGCACGGTTCCCAGTAAACACGTAGTATCTGCGGTCGGTTGCGTAACAGGGCGCACGTTATTGCATAGAGAAATGTTTTGTTGTGGCGACTGATAAGCGGGAGGCTTCGGAACATCTGCAAGCGGGCAGTGAGCGGTAACAGCGCGCGGGGCGGAAGGCAGGGGCGCGCGGGCGGCGGCGCCGGCGGTGTTGTCAGCTAGTGCGCGCGATGACTGCGCTGGCGCAGGATTGCGCGCGGATGACGCGACGGCAGCTCTGTTGAGAGTGCGGGTTCCTTCCCGGGAAGGTAACATTTTACGACATAACATTGAATGATGTTTACATCCACAATGACGGCAATTATATTGCGAGTTGCAAGCGGTATAGTTATGCGAAACACTTAGACAATTAGTACAACCTTTATGTTGTTTTATACAAGACAACCTGTCCTCTGTGGAAAGCTTATTAAATGCAGGGCATCTATATAAATTAGCGTGATCAGATTGATTACAAAGCGGGCACTGTGATGCGCACGATGCAGCGAAAGAATGCGTAGACTTAGGGACAACATGTTTGTTATTGTTGACATCAGAAGTGCGGCTAGCGGGCGCCGTACGTTCTAATATCTTACTCTGCTCGCGAACAAACTTAATTAGATCGTCGTAATTAGGCATACTTTTACCTCGCATATGCATTTCAAACGAGCGGGCGGTACTCGAATCTATCTTTTTCAAAGCTAATTGCAACAACATAAAATCCGATAAATTATCGAGCTTGAGCGAATGTAAGCTTGACACTGCTGTGCAAAATTTATCTAAAAATAGCTCCAGGTTTTTAGCGGAAGCGGTAATGCTAGTTGGTTTGAAATCGAGCAGCTGATCGAGATAAGCGGAACCTAAACTACGCTGGTCGTCGTACTTGTTGACTAAAGTCGACCAGATTAGATGGTAATTATCTGCGTTTGGAACAATACCTGAAATAACGGATAATGCACGACCTGACAATTTATTTACTAAATACTGTATACGTTCGTGGTCAGTTAAATCGGCATTTTCATGAATTGTGCGACGGAACGATTCATGGAATATTTTCCATGTCATTGGATTACCATCAAAGGTCATCAACTCCAACTTAGGTAGTTTGACAGATTTATGTTGCGGTGTAACATGCGATTCCGTACCTTTGACGTTCATAGCGGGAGGGTTGAGTTTATTGTAAACAAACTTACAGCGGCAGTACATGTCTTCAAAAACATTAATTGACTGATAACTTACGGTATACGTGGGATCGATTGTCAACTCGGTGACATTTAAATCGTTTACAATGTCATTAAACTCAGATTGTAAACGATCCAGTGAAATGATTCCACACAGAAATAAGTCTTTCTCAGTATCATCAGTGAAAGCGTTCAACGAGCGGTTATAAATTTGCTGTAAACGAGCAAATATGGCATCACGTTTGCCGATTAAAGTTAAACGTTTGACCGCCAAAGCATCAAGAGCCGTCACATCTTCGAACTCGCCTACTTCTTTGCCCTTAGAACGAACACTTTTAGTATTAGTGCTCGCCATTTTTAAAGAGAAACGAAGAGAACAATGGGTCAAAAAACGTTAATGAATACTCGCAGATTACCCTCACACAGAATGAATTTAATTGTAAAGAATATAATTTTTAAAAATAGCGAAATTAATTGCGGTTTTGGAAAACGGAATACACAATCTGATATGCAAATGATACTAACAGGTTATAGAATGTAATTAATGTAGGGACAAAAAACGGGAAATTACGCGGGAACACAATATTTCAGTACAAATATCGTGAAATATTAGGCCTTTTTAGAATAATACGGCTCGAAGGAACCAAAAGAATGTTAGCGCGGCCACCAAGCTATATGGCAGAGCACGCCGAACTGCGGGCGCGGGTTGAAAGGACACTGGTAAATCGAAAGAATGCGGAACAAGGTGATGAAAAGTGGACTGTATAGGAAAAGGAGCGAGAAACGAGCGACTAACCTGGATATCCTCGGGCTGACGAGCACAGCTGCGGCACTCCAAGGCGTCCTGCTGGTGTCCAGATGTAGTGGCTCTTCGAATTATTTCACGCTGTTGTAGACTCGCGGCGCGAGCGCGGGAAGCTGTTAGTACACAGCTCCAAAGAGACGATCGCGGATATCCCAGTGCGATGGGGCACACACGAAAGCAGCGCGAGCGCGGTTAGTAACAAAATGGCGGTTTCCTTGGCTTCGAGGGAGCTCACAGGAACAGACGCATCTGCCGTCAACAAGGGTCGACCGTAGACTACTCGCAATGACAAGTAGGTCACTCATCAGCCACGAAATGTCAACCGTAGCTAGTCGTCGTTTTCGTGGGAAAATGAGGGTAGGAAAAGGTAACAGGTAGAAAGAAAGTGCCAATAGATGGCGCGAACACATGTAATATCTCTTAAATGCTTTAGGTACTTTTGTTATTCATTTAAGGTGAGATATATGATAGTAAGGTGTAAAATAATATTCATAAAATTTATCTTGGGTGAATGGAATGAAATCAAAAAATAATATTTACAAAGACTTATAAAAAAATATTGAGTTATTATAATCTTCTTTTTCATTGTTTTGACATTATACCACAAAACGAATTCTTCAAAACATAATCGTTACATATTAAGGGGTTTTTTAAACATCTTATAATCAGCTTTGGGCCATTTTCATTACAATTGATACATATTTTATGTTTGTATAAAAAAGGTAACAAAATAATGGTATAAACACAAAATAAAGAAGTTTGGTCAATAAATAATAATACTTTTTAAAAACATACTGGATGCCTTTAAGGTTAGTAATATTTTTTCGTGGACGTATTCGCAAATTAATATTTACGTTTAAAAAACTTAGGTCTTCAGCAAATTTTCATACTCTCAAGTTAGTATACTTTGCTTTGGCTCAGTCCATAATGACATATTGTATTACTATCTGGGGTAGCACATGCACTACGTTTTTGTTAAAATTAGAAAGAGCACAGAGAGCCGTCTTAAAAGTTATGTACAAAATCCCATCTACTACTCCACGAGTGAACTGTACAAACTAAGTGAAGTACTGACCGTGAGACAACTCTTTGTACTCAATACTACTGTGAGACAACACTCAACCTTAACATATCACCCCGTAAGTCATCAATTTAAACGTCGTAAAGACAGAGTATGTAAGTCAATTTCCTACAGATTACAACTTGCAGCCCGTCACTTTAGGATTTTAGGTCCTCGTTTGTATAATCGCTTATTCCAATACCAGGATATATATTCTCTCTCAAAGAGAGAGTGCAAACGAGTTGTCATGAAATGGCTACAAGACATGACTTATGAAGACACAGAAAGTATGCTCAAGTTTCGTTCATAATATTCAATTCTATTCTAAAACTTAAATTGTTCTCATTAGGCTTGATATAATATCTAATTGTCACCACACGACCATCAGATACATAAACACACACAAACAGTCTTCACGAACTTTCACCCTACACAAACTCTCAACTTCACGGTACGTTCACATACACACACACGCACACATATACATACCTCTTCACACACACACACACACACACATCTTTCTCACCTTTTATATATTACATGTCAGTCTGTATTATGATATAATGTTTCGCTTATATAAATAATAATAAATTTTCAATGGTTTATGGGAAGGAACTGTAACCCTGTAACACAGTTAATACTAGTACAGGGTACAGGGATTTGGAAACTTACATGTAATTATGAAATAGATTTATGTTACTAATATATTATGATTTATGATATATGAAACATCATTGTAACTTAGTTGGAAAAAAAAATATATTAATATTTTTATTTATTATTTTTTTATGTGTGTCATTGAACATGTTTATTGATCGTGCTTACTACTCTGCAGTTAACGACTTACGATCAACGCTACTGGATCGATACGCGGTAAATAGTGCTAAATATAAAACTCGTACTAAGAGTAAAACTTTTCCTATGGTATAGTACCTTGATGTCCATCTCGCACCAGCTATCGTGCACACTGCGGTTGCTGCGCTCGGCGCCCACGGGATCGCTCTTCGAGAGGAGGAACAGTGCCGGCGCGCGGCACAGGTTCGTGTGGAACAGCTGTGACGAGCGGATGTAGTGGATAGTTGCCGCGTCGTGGAACGTCTTCATATGATATCTGGAAGAAAAAACATGGCAGTGTTAGACTAACTTATTTTTACCTGTAGATTAGTTGTGAACTCCCAAGATTTACTAGACGAATGCAGGGTAATTGCCGTAGTCGCTGCCAGTCTTGCACTTCCGAGCGTCCGGTAAATACGTTGCCGCTAATCGTGTGTTTTTAGGAAAAAGTTGTGGACAATATGCTTTCATGTCTTTAGACACTGCACTAATTATACAGGCACTGTGAGTGATAAGAAAAATGTTTTATTTCACGCGTAAGTATTGCTATTATTATTGAAATAGAAAATATCGTCATTTTGTTTTATCTTAGGCGACTGTTGTCCCAATGAAATGGATGAGCGAGATATGTGAGAGTGAAAGAGATCGCAGCGCAATGGCGATCGGAACTACTCGGAACGTCTCGTTGCGGTGCGGTGGTAATACAAATTGCTTATATTTTATCTCTTTCTAACAACAGGTATGACGCATAATTTATTTATTAATTTATTTTACATTTTTATTCGATTATTCTTTCCTTGTGATTATAAAATCTCTCTAGTTATTTGTATCTCTAAGCTTATTCAAAAGAGACACAGTGATATTGTGTCACTGCACGCACACTTGTCGAAGACTTCTTCAGACTCTGCGGAATGTTTGGACGAGATATCGAGTAACTTTCCAAACACTCGAAGTAGTGATGGCTCAATGGCATTGGCTATGGACTGCCGCGCAGCAGGTCCATGGTTCGAATCCCGCCGGGCTTGAGCTTCACCGCATGGTGTAAGGTCATTTTGCGAATGCTCGCCTGGCTAGCCACCACCCTCAAGTAGAAAATCGGTCAAGCACCTAACAGTGTGTTCCGGCAGCAATCCTCGAGGGCCAGTAAAATTACAAGCAAATGAGACCAAGCAACAGTACTTCTCAGTGTGACGGGTGCGCGGTGCAATTCGTCATTGACGAAATGCATCTGTTATAGGCAGAGATTAGCCGTCTAGTAACATCGGGTGGGCCTCAGGCTTGTTCCGTCCCAATAACATAAAACATAATTTAGTATTCTAAAATTTGGAGCGTGTAATCAGCAAATAAATTACCATTCAAGGTCGCACGTGCCTCTTATCTACAGCTGCGACGAATAACAATATTTTGATGGCACTGATATTATAGTCCAATTTAACTCAGACAACAAATTACGTTGAAGTGGTTGTTTTGGTAAATTATACTTGAGTATTTTATTGCTGACCACTATCTCATCTGATGGTAAGTTATGATGCGGTCTAAAATGTTGTCCAGGCTAACTAGAATTACAAGCGTAAAAATACAGTTGCCGGAACACACCGTTAGGTGGTAAACGACAGGTTTGCTATTTGAGGATGGTAGCTAGTTGAGGAGGTAGTAGTTGAAGAGGGTAGGCGGGCATTCCCAAAATGCCCTACCAGCATGCTGCCTTCCTAACACAACAACGGTGCCCGTGCCACTAGCGGTCACCCATCCAAGTAATGACCGCCGCGAACGTTACGGTTACGAGGGAAGCCGTGTTAATTATTTTACATGTTTATAAAAATAAAACAATAATAACCTTTCAGGGGATTCACATTTTCGGTTTAAGTTACTAGTTTTGGGTTATTAGTTTTCTTTCGTTCTTCACCAAAACCGATCGCACTTTCAGCATCGCTGCATCTCTCTCACTCCTACGCGTTCCGATAGTGATGTTATTTCAGCATTTTTCAGCCTCTTATTGCTTCGGCAATAAGTCAAGCCTATTGCTTTTTCCCACACCACAGTTTATACAAATGTTTCGTTCAGAAACGTAAGGGCAAATACTTACGTAGTTATACAACCATGACCGTGCCATTTCGACGTTTTGATACAAAAAACTATTTAAATCGAATATTAAGAACATTAATAATAATAACAAATATTTTAAAAGTAAGTAAGTTAAGAACATTAAATTCATTATTTAATAAAACACTTAAAACATCTTTATAATAATTATAAACATCTAGTGACAATTCCGCCTACGAGCGCACGATCGAGTTTCGATCGTGCGCTCGTAGAGTCAAGACCTCCTGAGGATGCTTCGTTTAGAAGCGAAACGCGTCGAATACTCTTCCGGTTTGGCTGCCTGGTGTTTGTGTCGTCACGTCGGCTTAACAGTAAATTAGGCGGAATTGTCACTAGATATATATCATTTTTATAAAGATTTTTTGAGTGTTTTATTAAATAATTAATTTAAGGTTTTCTTAAAATATTTGTTATTATTTAAAATGGATTTCCGCAAAGTAACGCCTGAATCTATTCATTATATATTAAGAACATTAGTTGAGTATTTAAATAACATGTAGCGAGATTGCGATGAAATCAGGAATTTCATCGCAATCTCTTAGTTAACATTTTAAGTCAATTTTTCAATTGCGTCTAAACTCCTTGCTTTAACTTGTAAGACCTGTGTGCTGTGCTTTAAATAAAAAATACTTACCGACCTTGTGTTTCATGACAAAAAGAAAGCCCGAGTGTTTTATATGGGGCATTACGGCCAAGTTAACCTGTATGCTTAGATACTGTTTATGTGCAAGTGTGATGAAAGATAATAATTAAAAAACGCTCCCTCGGAAAGTATCGCTAGTTCCAGAGTGAGCACTGCACAACCAATTCCTACGCACGCAAAGCTGAGGGCGCCATCTAGTTGTAATATAAAGCAATACTTACTCCATATAAGCTCTGAGAGTTTTCTGCATGATCTGGTTCTTGGGGAAGACAGCGGCCGGCACGCCGATGGTGATCTCACTGATGTCAGCTGCGGAGTCCCACACCTGGGCAGCCACGCGGTCCAACACAGGCTGGTAACTGACATTCACAAAAACATATAACTTAATGTACTAGAATAGAATAACAACATATTGCCAGTAAAACACAATTTAACAAATTGAACATTGACCAAATAAAAAATAAGGAAAAAACACTATCTTATATAACTGGCAATAGGAGTAGGCTCAGCACTGTACTGCGTAAGCCAGATGGTTCACGCAGGGCTGGTTTTCAGCATACCCCTTTGCTAGAACATAGGTGTTAATCGAGTGAAGATTAGTGATGCGGGTACTAAACATGCTGGCATACAAGACAGAATAGCGAGTAGAATAGAATATATATTAAGCACTCGTAGCGAAGTTAGCTTAGCCGTTCTTAACCGATCAGCAAAGTTAAGCAACGACCGTCGCGGTAATAACTTGAATAGGTGACGTCTAGTGACATTACTACTGAGCGCTTCCGTGCTTCGGAGGGCATGTTAAGCCGTCGGTCACCACGATCTCATCTGATGGTAAGTGATAATGTGAGGAATAACGGAAAAAACTTAACGAAAAAAGCAAGTAGCTCTTAAGGTCAGCTGCTGGAGTAGACCATAGGTGCTTGTTAACAGATTTTCTACATAAGGGTTGTTGCCAGACAGACATTCGCAGGATTCTACCAACAGGGGATAAAGCTCAAGCCCGCGCCGGGATTAAAACCATGGACCTCCTGCGTGGCAGTTATTGCCACTGGACCATCACTGCTTAGTAAGTAATACCCTTATCTCTACTCTTCTCTATAGCTATGCATGTACTTAATAATGTATATATATATATACATTATTGCCCGTGGGCTTATCCGTGCTATATAAGTACCCATCCATATCTTTCTGCTGTAGTAGTGAGATGTGACATAGGGAAAAATACCAAAAGTTGAGCAACAGAACCTTTTGAAGCCTGCCTGCTACTCCCCAAGACGCCTGACAAGCATGGGGGTTATGACAAAAATGGGCGAGCATTTGTTCAACGGAAGACGTTCCGGCTGTTTAAGTGATGTTTTTTCCTCTTTTTTTTATAGCTGATAGACTAGTCCTTGACCACTATCTTACCTGTTTGTAAGTGATAATGTGGTCGAGGATGATAAACTAACTAGGCTTAGAATGGCTGGCTCTCAAGAACTTCTGCCGGAACACACTGTAAGGTGCTTGGCGACAGATTTTCTACTTGAGGGTGGAAGGTGGTAGCGAGTATTCGCAAAATGCCCTTCCACCATGCGGTAGAGGTCGGCACGGCAGTCCATAGCTGCTACAAAAAGCAATGACTATTTACTCACAGTTCTTTATTCTTCATTGCGTGGACGCACAGCTCGCCCCACATGTACCCGGCGACTGAGAACCCGTGGACGACCAGAGGGTGTTCATTTTCGTTCGCACTCATGAATTTAAGTAAGTCTGCCGTCACCAACTACAAACAAAAATGAAACTTATGTACTGACGTTGTGATTGATTTTGGTATGTACATTCTCTCTGCACACAATGGACATGTCAGATTTGCTATCTTCTGACCAGGTACATGAAGACGTCGTCAAAGAGACATTTTTTGCTCTGTGCGATGTGATTACATAATAACAACATGGTTTTATTATGATGACCTCAGAACTTATATGAGACTAATCGCATATTATCGAGTGAGTCGTCGTGTATAGAAGATTTTATTTTCAAAGTCAATGGAAGGGTTTTTTACATTGACCATATATTTTCTTTGGCCTGTGCGCAGCCAAAGAATCCCGGCACGGCTGGATATTTGCACACTCCCTGCGACATGTTCCTGCGGGAGTTGTAAGACGCAACGAAGGCATTTTTATTTTTTTATGTTATTGTGACCGAACAAGCCCAAGGCCCACCTGATGTTAAGTGGACTAACCTCTGCCTATAACAGACGCATTTCGTCAACGACGAATTGCACAGTGCCCGTCACACTGAGACGTCCAGTTGTTAGGTCTCATTAGCCAAAAATATATCATCTCAAATATATCAAAAGGTGGGCTAGCAGCAGCGCCTTCTGAAGAACTGCAATTCCCATGACGCCTTTCAAGCTTGGCGATTATAACAAAGCCCCCAAGCCCAATAGGAGAGGCTCTTGTACAACGGTGGACGTCTACGACTGTTGATGTGAAGATATGTGCTTTTTAAGGTTTCCTTTTTCACTGTGATTTGCATACTAATTGTTTGACCATTAACTTTATCAGTGTTTCTTCAAGTGACCTGATAGTTGGATGGAGTGTTTGCCGTACCTGAGTACCCTTCATAGGCCACATGAGCTGCCAGGGAGTGCAGGCGACGCTGAGGACGTCGAACCCTTGCTCGAGGTACAGCGTGGCGTACTTCATCACGTGCTTCTGTCGCGCCAGCAGCCAGTTGATCATCACGCAGAGGGGGCGGTCCACCCGTGTCTCCAACCTGGTGGTAAAGAGAAATTCAATATTTGAATTGTAAAAAATGTTTTGTCGTTTTGAATTGAAAAAGACAAAACATTTTTAAAAAATCGCCAAAAAACGCGACGTCGCCCAAACGGAACGGTTTTCGTATCGCTTCTAACTAAGCAAATTCGGGAGTTGTCTGTCGTCAAGCACCTGATGGTGTGTTCCCGCAGCTGTCCTTAAGAGCCAGGAAATCTAGGTTCGCCTGAACAATATCTTCAACCACATCATAACTTACCATCTGGTGAGATAGTGGTAGAAGGCTAACCTATCAGGCATAAAAAAATACCTAAGTTACGACTGCCGCATTATGTTATAAGACCGTAAATGAAAATATGTTTTGGTCACGGTTTCAAACACATAAACCAGCGTTTTCAGTACTTGTTGATTTAATAGACTTTAATAGAGGATGATAATATGGTACAAGTACATAGTACACCGCAATTTCAGATTCCTAACTATTTAAGTTGTTGAGATAGACCCCGTTACAAAAATGATTTATAATTAACAAGATTGACAGTCCTCCATTAATCGAATGCATAAAAAAAATAACTAAACTAACTCACTACTAATATACAGGGTTATTGGTAAAATGCTAACAACCTCTTAGGGTTGACTTCTGCTAGTTCTAACAAACATTTTAAGTTGTTTTTTTTTTTGTGTTTGTCTATTTGTATTTGACGGAATAAGCACGAGGACCACCTGATGTTAAAAGTCTCTTGTGCCTGTAATTTATTATTTCATATCTTATGTTACTTATCTCGATGTAAATATTCAAAACTCATTTCAAAGGGAGCGCGGCGCGGTCCAGTGTTGCCGCGGCGGGTGCTCTTAGCTCGGAGTAGGCATTGTCTTTTACTACGAGACACAGAACTTATATGTGTCAGACATTACAACTTCGGGAGGTTTTGACTCTTCGAAGCGCGAGATTTAGATGATATTTTTTTTATAATCGAAAGCTGGTGCTGGTCGTGTGGTCCCAATTTAATTTTGAGTGAGATCTGACGTGTACTATTTGGGTTATCCCTAACAATGGGTATTTTACGTTTGAAGTCTATTGTTTTTTGTTAAAATAAAAATAAGTGTACATAATGTCATCACGCTTTGTATATCCCAGAAGAGGTAGACAAAGATGTGTCACTGATGATATGTTTTGTTGGTACAATGTGTACAAGGGCGGATTATGTAGACAATGTAGACGGCAATAGTCTCTGCCGTCTAACGAGCACGGTTCTATTCTCTGGACAGATTTTTTGAAGCAGTGATGGCTCAGTGGCATTGGCTATGGACTGCCGCGCATCAGGTCATTGGTTCGAATCCCGCCACGGGCTTGAGCTTCACCGCATGATGGAAGGCCATTTTGCGAATGCCCGCCTGGCTAGCGACCACCCTCAAGTAGAAATCTGTCGCCAAGCACCTAACGGTGTGTTCCGGCAGCAGTCCTTGAGAGCCAGTGAAATAACAGGCAAAATGAGACTGAACAAGTATGTCTCAATGTGATGGGCGCAGTGCAGTTCGTCACTTGTGATGAAATGCGTCTGTTATAGGCAGAGGATACCGCTTAACATCAGGGGGCCTCGTGCTTGTTCCGTCACAATAACATCGGGGATCAAACCCAGGACATCGGCTTTACTACGCAAAAGTGTACGCCACTCGATCAATGAGGCCGATTTCAATTGGTACGCATTAACAATAAAATAAAAAGACATTATGTTTGATAAAGAAACCGTGACTAATACGTAAATAAGTAAATCCATCAACTGTATCATATCATAACATATATATTATTAGTACGTGACAAAATAATAATTAGTTGTTGTGTTATATAAGCTGATAATTATTGACTCACCTTCTCCCTTTTAATTCTTAATCTTTGCTTATCTTTATACGTCATTTAACGCTGCGCAGAAGTTTTGCTCTGCGCAGTACTGTTGAAGCGCTCGTAGCAAAGTTTGCTTAGCCGTTCTGAACTGATCAACAAAGATAAGCAACGTCTGCCGCGGTCATGAGTTGGATGGGTGACCGCTCTGGTGACAATACTACTGAGCGTTTCCGTGCTTCGGAGAGCACTTGAAGCCGCTGGTCCCGGTTGTTGTCTTAGGATGGCAGTCCTTATAGCATGGTGATAGGGCTTTTTGCGAATGCCCGCCTGGATAGCTACCACTCTCAAGTAGAAAATCTGTCGCCAAGCACCTAACGGTGTGTTCCGGCAGAGCAGTCCTTGAGAGCCAGTGAAATTACAGGCACATGAGACTTAAGAACTATGTTTCAAGGTGACGGGCGCTTATCATTCGCGGATACAGTCGGTACAATTAATCGAAATAGGTTCTTTTTAACACGTCGGCATCTTTAAGTACTACTGCCACGTGCCGGTGCAGCATTTACAAAGGGTTTTGCCGTTGCACCGAAAGAACAAATATAAAAAGAAACTTAAGTCTTATTGCCGCCATGCCTAAAGTTCTTTGTCAATTAAGCTGCCGCCATAACATATATTATGCATGCCGCTGTCCTTAATCAAAAAACTGCATATGTTATGGTTAATGTGTTATAATTCCAATTTTTTAAAATTTACCCGTCTATGGAGAGTAGTCTTATTTTCAAAATGCTGACTCTTTTGCCTAATTGAAGGACCTTTTATAAGCGGCAAAACAAGACAAAATTACTATTTTTAAACTTTTGTCTAAGTCAGATAGTAATTTGTAGGTATTGTTAAAAAAATAGTTACATTATGTAACTAAAGAGATTTTTAGAGTGATTTTTCTTTTAATTTGAGTTCTTGGAACGTATCCCCTACACTCCTATACAAATTACCGTTCCTTATCCACGGTTTCTGTATTCGCGGCATATTGGCGGAACGTATATCACGCGAATAAGGAATTTTTACTATACATATTACACCGCAATATCAGATTCCTAACTATTTAAGTTGTTGAGATAGACCACATTACAAAAATGATCTATAAATAACATGTTTGACAGGCCCCCATTAATCGATTACTTTATAAAAAACTAAACTAACTCACCACTAATATATATGTTTGCTCATTCCAATGAGCTCTAGCTAGACTATGACATACACCACCCACATGTTAGTGTCCTAATAATGTGTTCTTTTAGCTTTTTTTTAATGTTATTGTGACGGAGCAAGCTCGAGGCCCACCTGATGTTAAGCGGGCTAACCTCTGCGTAGAACAGATGTATTTTATCACATGTGACGAATTGCACTGCGCCCGTCACCTTGAGACATAGTTGTTAAGTCTCATATGCCTGTAATTTCACTGGCTCTCAAGGACTGCTGCCGGTACCTACCGTAAGGTGCTTGGCGATTTTATTGACAGACAGATTTTATAAATGGTAGCTCTAGCCAGGCGGTCAATCGCAAAATGCCCTTCCACCACGCGGAGAAGCTCAAGTCGGGGGTGGTGAGGATCGAACCAGGGACCTGCAGCATGGTAGTCCATATTTATTACAGCTCGGCCATCAATGCTTCAAAACTTATCCTTTCATGTATCAAAAATTGTCTAAAATTCACAACTTTGACCGCCCCTCATTTATATTTTGCTTAATGCATTTATAAGTATATACTTACTCTATTCGATAACCTCTAGCTAGACGATATACTCACACGCACCAGCTAGTGTTCAAATATTTAATTCTTTTCAGATATCTACCTTTTCATGTATTGCATCCCCATTTAAAATAATTTAATTTAATTTGTAGTACAACAGTTGTCTTTAGGACAACGTTTTACACAAAACAACAAAATTTCAGGTTTGTAACGCATTCTGTTTGCGAGCTAGAACCCCGTGACGGACGGACGGACAGACAGACAGGCAGCGGAGTCTCGTGAATAGGGTTCCGTTTTGCACTGTGGGTACAGAACCCTAAAGAAACATATGCAAGCAGCAGTAATACGAGTAGGCCGTAGTTAGGTAGCACACAAGTAGCAATGCGTTCGATAGCGCAGTGTACACACATACACACGACTGTTGCATTAATGTATGAACATTCGTTTTACTTCTATGTCATCGTGATTTATTGTTTATAAAATGCGTACCATCATCATCGGTTCTTTATATTTGTGTTGAACTTATAGAGTAACCAAATCAGACGTATTTCTCTATTCAAGAAAATTTATAACTTTCGACTGGGTGAACCGATTTTGATGTTTTTTTTTTTTTTTTCTGTTATTGTGACGGATCAAGCTCGAGGCCCACACTCGAGGTCACATTGAGACATAGTTATTAAGTTTCATTGTGCCTGTAATTTCACTGGCTCTCAAGGACTACTGCCGGAACACACCTTTCGGTGCTTGGCGACAGACTTTCTACTTGAGGGTGGTAGCTAGCCAGGCGGGCAAACGCAAAATGCCCTTCCAACATGAAAACCACCACATGGTTCTTTTTTTATTTGAAACCTGGTGCTTCCCGTGTGGTCCCATTGAAATTTCTTCGAAATCGGTCAAGCCGTTTTTGAGTTGCACTGCAATAACTTCAAAAGTGTTTTCTTTTCTTGATGATATAGTTACAGACTTCAATTAGTAAGTATCAAAGTTCACTAAAAACCGACTTCAACAAGTTACATGTCACTTTTGAGTGTTGAAGTCGGTTCCATTTTGAGGTCAAATTTTTTTTATAAGTGCAATGGGGTCAGTCGAAATATTTTTCGTTCTTTATCGGGGTCTAATCATGTCACGGGTATGCAGGTCAATGTTTCCATTGCAGTGGAGCTCGGTCGCTGACTTGCGATGTCATAATGATGCTTTCAATCACAATAACTATAGAAATAAGAGAACCTATTATGTTGAACAAGTAATAAATATTTTGTATTTGTATTTTATATTGCATGATCGATATACTGGTTTATACGAGAATTGTTCTCCCAACTTAATTTCTGAGCAACAGACGGAGAGAACAGACGACGAACATGGCACCAGCTACGTAAACGACGCAATTTAAGCAGTTACTTACTTCATGGTTTCTGGGTCTGCCTTCAACTTGATCTTGTCGTTGCTGATGTACTGCATGTTCTTGGTGATGTCCTGAGAGTGTGCGTTGCGGTCGAAGCCGACCATCGCCACCGGCGCGCATGACAACAGAGATCGGAAAGGCGACTGGAAAAGAACAAGGGCAAACTTGTTAGTTATTTCTTTTAGTTAGTTATTTCGGTTATCGCGTAAAACCGTTAACCTCTTTTTGCGCAGTAGGATAAATCCTATATCCTTCCCCGGGTCTTAAAACTATTTCCATACCAAATTTCATCCAAAACGGTCCAGTAGTTTTTAAGTTTATTCGTTGCATATTTATATATACAATTATTTCCTCATTATGATATTAGTATAGATAAGTATTATAAAGGCTAGTTTTTGATCGCTATTTCACCTGTTGATAAGTGAATCATCACTTACTACTATCTTACTATCATTTCCCCATAGCTCACCTGGGTAGGTACCCAGTGACCGAAAATGATAGTCCACCATGCTGGGAATTCACTTTTCCATCGGACTTCCCGACAGTGTATGATTTTTCATCATTTTCATGCCGATGTCTGGAAGTCTATAACCGTGCGAGTCTCCCGGCATTTTCTTCCTCGTACTGCCACTATGTGAAACTAGCTGTCGTCTGAAGTATTTCCGTAACGATACAAATTCTTACGAACCTTTTAGAAGAAAGCATATTCCCTAGTCAAGGGCCGGCAACGCATCCTTGAGGCCATTGGTGTAGCAGATATCCGTGGTCACTTAGCACCAGGCGAAGCGGATAAACATTTGCCTATCCAATCAAAAAATCAAGCCAGGCCGTAATATCGATTCTTACCGCACATCAGCAGGATTAGCTTAGGGTTACTCTGAGGGCTACCTCACTACTCAGGATCCTCCTATACTAGCCTTACCTTATCCCACTCGTTTGGAGACATCCACTCAATCTATATACATTACATAAATAATACGAGTTTAAAGGTCATATAAACATAACCAGATATACAAAAGGCGATTTAAAACTAATCAGTCTTATCAGTTAATCACACAAACGTGATATTCAATTATAGATAAGATAACATATGATTATGACGATATAATAACGATAATGATAAATCGAAGCACGTGTCATTAACTTAGTCATGACATGACCTAGTACCGAATTATAATATTTATCTCTTTAATACTGCTACTGTAACATGGTAATTTCAGATGACAGACGGCGGCGGTGGTTTTATAAGAGGCTCAGCTTCCCAGTTCGTTATATTACACCTGGGGCCCGATTCTCTTAGCTATTGAACGACGTTAAGGTTGAACTGGCCGGTCACTTCTCCATACAAACGTCGTAGGGTGATCACTCCCTTATTTGAGATTTTAAGTCCAGAGTTAAGCATAATACCGATTGATATCGTCATTATCTAGGCTTGTATGATGCCAAAATTTTTAAAAGATAATTAAGTTGTAACTTACGAACCTCGAAAACTTTATATGAAAATGTTTCGAGGCTCATAATTCTCAAGTTAATTATTTTATTAATATTTGAGCATCATACAAGCCTAGATAATGACGAGATCAATCGGTATTATGCTTTATTTTGGACCTAAATCCTCAAATAAGGGAGTGATCAACTTACGACGTTTATGGAGAACGGCCCGGCCAGTTCACCCTTAACGCAACTTAATTGCATGAAAATTGTAGTTTTTGACAGTATCCGTAGTCTGCCCGCTATTTAGGTTCGACCGCAAGTCAGTGGCTTGCTATGAATAGTTTTTGACATATTTGGTATGCTGTAAGCTATTTCGTTGCGATTGCGTTGCACATTTTGGAGGATTTTAGATAGAAAAATAGCTAAATGATTTAAATATATTTATTTAATGGATTGTTTGCTAGAAAACC
The DNA here is from genome assembly GCA_963890685.1 of Plagodis pulveraria. Taxonomy (NCBI): domain Eukaryota; kingdom Metazoa; phylum Arthropoda; class Insecta; order Lepidoptera; family Geometridae; genus Plagodis; species Plagodis pulveraria. Next base: position 21,462,528 of record OY982969.1, read on the forward strand.
ACTATATTGGTGTTTTGACTGATGCTTGATTGATAGATGTTTTCATTATTATTTCAGTGGTAACATTTGCAAGCCATAGCACAGCCATACGATAGTGACACGATTGCTATACAATTGCCGCGATTAGGAGCTATAATTAGCAGACTACCGAATTTGACATTAACAGCAGTTCAATCGCAGTAGCATCGCAGTAGTGTGGCGTTTGATCAATAGCTAAGAGAATTGGGGCCCTGGTATACTGTCGATTTGAACTGTACAGTGGAATGCTCTCGATCAAACGTTGTAATGTGCGTAGGAGATCGGTTCGATTTTTCAAAACTGCACAGTCGAACGGAGAAGAATTGAAAATCGAATAAATAAATCTAATCGGATGAACTGTGCCGTTCAATCGAAGCGTGTGTGCCGATCGTCAGTTTCGATCTCGATCGTCGATCGATTCGTCGTGCCAAGTCGTGTCGTACATGTAGGTAACCTATTATATTATATTAAATCAAAAATAATTAACTTTTGATACATTTTTTAATTTCATAATATTTTTGTGTCCGTCGTCGTTTTTTTTTCCTTAGGACGAACACTTAGCCGTCAACAGCTAATACGTCATCTCTCAAAGCCATCGTGGAACGAAATGAAGTTCGGTTACGATCTGTCTGTAGCAGCGTGTGGTGGACCGTGGAAGCAAAACGGTACAGTTTTGAACGGAAACTCATTCCATTTCGGAAGGTGCACTATCTGTATACTGAGTCCCACAGGACTCAGTATACAGATAGTATAATAGTAACTTATTACCTATATATGTATGTATATTTTTGAACTAACAAGTAATGTCATAATTGCTTACACAAAACGGCACTTTGTGCTTTTATAAAGACAGGGCTTTTATAAATATTGTATTATAATCCATTATTGCACGGGTTTTTTTTTTATGTATGATAGGTTAGCTTTTGACCACTATCTCACCTGATGGTAAGTGATGATGTGGTCAAAGATGTTGTTCAGACTAACCTAGAAGTACTGGCTCTCAAGGACAGCTGCCGGAACACACCGTTAGCTGCTTGGCGACAGATTTTCTACTTGAGGGTGGTAGCTGGCCAGGCAGGCATTCGCAAAATGCCCTACCACCATGCTATAACGACTGTCATCCTAAGACAACAACCGGGACCGACGGCTTAACGTGCCCTCCGAAGCTCGGAAGCGCTCAGTAGTAATGTCACTAGCGGTCTCCCATCCAACTCATGACCGCGCGCGACGTTGCTTAACTTTGCTGATCGGTTGAGAACAGCTAAGTAAACTTCGCTACGAGCGCTTCGAAACGGATTCAATTAACGAGTTGTTTTTATCTATGTTTTCATTAATTCCGTGCTGCTGGATTTTATTTTTAGTCCAATGTCCTTTTTACTCTTTGCCAATATGTAGAGTCCAACCGCCTTACACATTATTAACTTATTTCCATATAAGGTGATTGTGAATCTCGCTCGGTTTAATCTTATCAATTGTTTCAGAAGTTATAAAAATGTGAACATTTATGAAATCACGGACCGTAAAAGATATAAACAGTAACCCGATTCTACCCTATCTTATTCTTGATTCATTCTACCAAAAGAGATGATGGTGCAAGCTTGTAGTGTTCGTTACTGTCAACCTCGTAGCATCCTAGCCCTTAAAAGGCTGTACCCATTTTGATGCCGTTCATTTTATTCGAAAGACTCAAGAAACTTCATTCAGGTGGCCACCAGAGATAATTATTTCGTTTGTGTATCCCATATGTATTTTTTTACTATTTTTGTATATTCCCGATTGGCAAACCAACAGTCGAACAGATTCTGGTAATATTTTCCAGTTTTAAATGATACCATTTATGATGGCACCAAGATTATTTAGTGTTCAATCTCTGCTGCTGCAGTACAATGACAGGATTTGAAATAAGTTTTTTTTTTTTTTCGTTGTGTTTTCCAAGGGCTAGAAAGATAATTGAAGGGTATTGACTTAGCATGTATCATCTGCAGCATTCGAGTGTGGTAATTTCTTATCTACATGTATGTAGGCAAACTATGTATGGATGTTCAGCTGATGCAATGGTCCAGACTCTTACATCAGATGCTCTGAACTATTTATCAGCAATATACCTTCAAAGCGCAAGATTTTTATTGTTTAGTGTTGTCAAAGATAATTTTAACAATGTCTGTGTGTAATAATGTAATATTTGTGATATCCGTCGTTAAAAACACACTATTCATATGTTGAAGTTTTAAACATATATAAACGAAGTTTTAAACATACCAGTTAATTTAATTTACCGGTGGGAAAGGGTTAGAATTCCACCTACACCTATATATCTTCCTGTGGGTTTCGTTAGACTGACCGAAAAAACAACTGGAAGGTGGGCAGCAGGGCCTTCTAAAGAACTGTCATCTTACACTGCAATCCCCAAGACGCCTGCCAACAGTGGGGATTATGGGAAATACCTCCTTAATAGGGGAGGTTGTGTTCAGCAGTGAACGGTCCGGCTGATACAGTAGAGTAATTTATTTAATATTTGATAATGTCTATTTGCCAAAAAACTAATACCTACAATTATGACGGAACAAGCTCGAGGCCCACCTTATGAACCTTGATGACATATAATAATACTACCCTCTGCCTATAACAGATGCATTTCATTACAAGTGACGATTTGCACTGCGCCCGTCACCTTGAGACATAGTTGTTAAATCTCATGTGCCTGTAATTTCACTGGCTCTCAATGACTAATTCAGTAACTCTCTCAGGTTTGTAAGTACCAAATGAGCGGATTACTGAATAGCAAAATTATATTTTATTCTATTCAGGATTCGACCGCAGGTATTTATGTTCAATTTAAGAAATATAAGTAGTATTACAAAATTACAACGAGAAAAAAAAATTTACGATGGTTAAGAACGAGAGAACAAATTAGAGTCATGAGTCACATGTCATGTTGGCTTAGCGGCTAGAGCATACACCAGCGTTTGAAATGTAATCCGCGGAGCATGCGAAATTGCACAAATATAAAAAAAGTAAAAGTAGTATCAGGATCAGCAAATGAGGATATAATAGTAATATTATCAAAAATAGGTGTAAGATGTGACAGATGTGTATCGATGCACATAGCTGACTATTTAACGTAATCGGTGCAGTTTTCGAGGGCGCTACTGGTCATGGAAATCAACTACAAACTGTCACAATTTGCAGGTATGTTGTAGTTCTTTTTTCTGCCGCCTGAACAGATAAGTTGGTGGGTCTGTAGGTCTCTTTATCTGGAGTTTGTCTTAGAAGGTACCACCGCAGTGTTATAGATATATCTACATCGAAGTAGTGCAATGGAAACACAAGTATGTTTATGCGTGAAGAGCACTGTAGCAAGTGTAATTACTGGGCAAACGAGACATAAGAACTAACGTCTCAGGGTGATGAGCACAGTTTTGCATAAATAAAAATTTTTGGTAAATTTGCATGGTGGTAGGGCATTTTGCGAATGCCCGCCTAGCTAGCTACCACCCTCAAGTAGAAAATCTGTCACCAAGCACCTAACGGTGTGTTCCGGCAGCTGTCCTTGAGAGCCAGTACTTCTAGGTTAGCCTGAACAACATCTTCGACCACATCATCACTAACCAAAAGGTGAGATAGTGGTCAAAGGCTAACCTATCAGGCATATAAAAAAAAAAACAGTGCAGTGTCAAGAATAATGACAATAACGACACTGCAACTGACAGTCGCTTACCATCGGGTCTGCGACTTGTCCGTCTCATCGCTTCATTAAATTCATTTAAATATTAAGTGTTCAAACTCGGTGTAACTTTGTACGCATACTGCTGATTCTAATATCTATGCTTCTGGTGTGCCAGTTTTTCGTTTTACTATTTATTTTATCCCTAAATGTCAAAATAACAATTCCCATACAAAACGATTTTTCGAATTAATTTTGAAAATAGGTACTTAATCTTACGGACATCTGGAAAAAACCAGAAGCATAGATATAAGGCTCAAGGACATACATGCAAAGTTTCACCGAGTTTGAACACTTGGTATTTAAAATATGACAGAACTGCGTTTGTATGGAAAGCGCTCCGTGAACTCCCTTAAACCACGCCCACCGCGGTAAGGTTTGCGTGCTGCTGTTTTTGAGCTTGACTTACATTTCTTAACATATTTATTCGTAGCCTCTATAAGTATTTGGCGTATTTGATTTAGTAATTATCATTCAAAGAACATTGACTTTCACGCATGCTAAGCGAAAACAGAAATAATTTCGGATGGAAAAATATATCTTCTTTCTTGTGGATTCAAGTCTCACTGGAAGTATGACAATGATAATGACCCAACAGGTGCACTACTTAATTGATAAAGGTTTGATATGCAGACGACGAGAGCTGAACAAAGTTCAGTAGGCTGATGGTTCTGTTCAAATAAATTATTTTCCTACCCTCTTCTGGTAATCTTCTAGAAATCTTTTACATCTGTTTATAGAGCTGAATATGCTAAGCCAATTTTCATGATACAATTATAGGTTGGTGTCTATATACAGTAAAATATAGATATATATTAAGATTTTGGTCATAGAGCAACACGAGGTCATGGGCGACAGTACCTTATATTCGAAAATGATGCAAAATAAATGAACTGTCATCAATTTAAAACTTCCAATGTAAACGATAAACAAATCTAGCAGCTCCTTCCAGACGTCAAATAAGTCAAATAATCACGCCACACAAATAGATCGAGAGCAAAAACTCAAGTTCAATGTCAATGGAGTCAACGCACGGCAACAGCGCGTGGCCATGAGGATCATTTTGCTTATCTTGCTCGCAGTATCGATGATCAAAGTACAACACTATCCAGGCAGGGGGCTTACTGGTAAAAATATATATACAGATATGAGTATATATCTGTATAGGGTTCACCGAAAACGAGTCGGAGCCGCGCTATAAGAGAGCCTTCCCTCGCCCAAAATCCGGTGAAGCAGAATGACCGACAGCGATACTCAGCATCTTCCTCCTTAAAGAAACAAACGAGAGTCGGGAGGAACCAATCCGTACCAAAAACAATATGGTTCCAGCTGGAGAAAGGCCAGTACAAAAGTTCCCTAAATCGATAGGGATGCAAGCTATGAAATGTTTTAGAATAGAATAGGTTTTTTTTGGTAGGGCATTTTGCGAATACCCGCCTGTCTAGCTACCAAGTAGAAAATCTGTCGCCAAGCACCTAATGGTGTGTTCCGGCAGCTGTCCTCAAGAGCCAGTACTTCTAGGTTAGTCTGAACAACATCTTCGACCACATCATCACTTACCATCAGGTGAGATAGTGGTCAAAGGCTAACCCACCAGGCATAAAAAAGGAACATTGAATTATTTAGTATAAAATATCTGCATATAAACATGGGTAATATATTTATTATGGTATAGTTCCTGGTACATTTTGCCGCATAGCAGCGTCCAAAGATTTTTTTAAATTCCTATATCTCCGTGAGAAGTAACGCCATAGCGTTAACACATAGGTAAATATAATATGGTCCGGCCGTACGTAACGTACAATAGTAGATGAGTACAATATGATTCCATACTAAAGAACCTAAAGAACCTATAATAATCTTGCGGCAAACCTCAGTAGATTTTAAAGTCAAATCAATGGGTCATAACGATGGTACTGTTGGAAACCCGACAAACACTGAACAAAAGGAAGTATAACAATAAATGTTTTTCATCCACTCCGGAGCTCTACGTTGTAGACCACAGCACCTCTGTACTGTACTGTATTAGCTCGATTGTGCACTTCTGAACACAGCCTCCTTCATAGAGATTATTAATTATGATTATTAATTTTATTTTATTATTATTTTTGACATCCTGAATTTATATTTTAATTATTGGTAATTTTTCATGTTAATTTTTATTATGTAATTTTGTAGCACCATACGTACCCCAATTCGGGCATTTATGAGTGAGATTCTATTATTATCATTATCTATGACGTGCAAAGATTAATCATTTATTTGTATAAGTAATCATATTTCATATCATTAGTGTAATTCGTGTTTGTGCGGTACTAATTGAATAAATAAATAAATAATAATAAATAATTAAGGGGAGGTTCTAAAATTTTATGACCTGTATCATTCCCTCGGATATAGGTTTGGTTCTATGTCAATTCGAAGTACCTACCTACTACACTAGAACGGCAATATCATACTTTAACCCCTAATATATTAAATATTATATAAAATTCCTGAGGATGTTGGTGTTTCGTCTTCCAGACCAGACATATATCTGTAGTCAAAAAATCTAAAACGCATAGTACTTATAGAACTTACAGTGCCGTGGGAAACAAACATACCTAAAGACCACACAATAAAAACAAACAAGAATATGACCTAACACATGTATTAACCAAAAACGGTTATGTGGTTAATCTATATGCTGTAGAAGTTGGAGCAAGGGGTATACCAGCGAAATCCCTGAATAACCTACTTAAAGACCTTGACCTGTCATGAACAACCGTAACTTCCATCCTAGAACATGTATCTAAGGCAGCATCAGTAGGAACCCACCAAATTTGGTTAGGCAGGGGAGGAGGCTCGAGCGGTGAAGGGGAGCATTGATGCATCATAAAGTGGCCCCTTAACATGATTCCTGGGTTGCAAGTCCCAGGCCCCTCTGGCCTCTTCCTCTGCAACGCTATGGACCCGGCACCCGCACGGTGAATCCGTGGAATGCTAAGAAATTCGTCTTTGTAAGATGTATGTATAGTATAAAAACAGTATTATCTGTATGTCTAATTATATTCGTGTTGTATATGTATAATGTGTTATTTTCAGATAAAAAATACCCGGACGCAAAATTGATGATCCTGGCTAAGAACACCGATCATCCTTCCTGCCACCGACCAATCTCCTTCCTTTATTTATACTTAACCTACTACCTACTAGACATTAGCGAAATTGTGGCAACGCCGCAGAGGCCAAATTAAAAGTTGATATTGAAGTATGGGGAGGTTTTGCCATAAGACGCGTGCCAAGCGTGGGTACGCTTGGCACGCATCTTGGTGATCGCAGTTCCTCAGAAGGCGCTTCTGCCCACCGGTATTTTTCCTTCTTACGACACCCACAGTGGTGACATTCTACATCGGAACCCTACAGGGCCTAGCCCGGCATCCAACATAGCATATCGCGATAAAGAAATAAAAAAATGTGAGGTACTTAGGTAAACCTACTTCATAAGTATACAAAATAACTAGCCAAGTGCGAGACAGGCCTCGCTCTTTAGGGTTCCGCATTGCAACAACCCAAAAAGAAAAATGTTTGTTCTAATTACAGCTCCAAACAAAATTTTAAAAGTGTGACTATGGTTATATCGTTATTTTCACGTGATTTTGTTGATTATACCCTTTAGTTTCTTAGAGACTGCGAAATTTTATATTATCCCTTTGTTTCTGACAAAGAAATTGTATTGTTTAGGTATTCCATTATTTGAGTCTTTCATAACTTCTATAGCTATGGCTAATAATCCTAAATTGGATTTTTCAGGTTGTTACTCATAGCCAAACTATTTCCATATTTCCGTAAACAAGACGAATTGTATTCATATGCCTCTGTCAATTCTGTGGGTCAAAATCATATAATATTTAACCCAGTTTTCCTCAAGGAAGTGCAAGTATCAACATAATAGTAATATTATAAAATAATAACAATATATTTTCCTTCCTTCTTAACTGCGTTTTTTTCAAACAGGATTGTTATGGATCATGCACGAGGCCTACCTGATGTTAAGCGGTATCCTCTACCTATTCTATGACAGAAGCATTTTGTCACTTGTGTTAAACTGCACTGTACCTATAAACCCATTACCCTGAGACATACATCTGTTAAGTCTCATGTGCCTGTAATTTCACTTTACTGGCTCAGAAGGACTGCTACCTGAAGACACTGTTAGGTGTTTGGCGGCAGATGTTCTATGGTGGGCAGTGTTTCCACAATGAGGGGAACTTCCCCTTTTGAGGGGAAATTAGGGTCCAGAAGGGAAGAAAAACAAATCGTCGACAATTTTTGTCGATAATTTTGTTGACGCATTTAGTGTCAATAATATTATCATAGCATAGTATCAACAGAGGCGTGGGCAGGTAATAGAAAAAAAGCTATAAATTTTTTAGTTACTACACTAGGGCCAAAACTAAAAACTACAGCAGAAAAATTTTTGAGGGCAAAAAAGCCCTGAGAAGGGGAAGTCTGAATTGAGGCGTGGGGAAAGGTAATAATTAAAGTGGAAACACTGATGGTGGGTAACTAGCCAGAAGAGCATTCTTAAAATGCCCTTCAACCATGCGGTGAAGTTCAAGCCAACGGTGGGGATCAAACCATGGCTCTGCGGCACAGCAGTCCATCCAATTGTCTTCCGTAACAAAATCAACAAAGTTTAATGAAGTTTGATTTGGCTTACTGGAGATTTCCGTAATACATTTTTCTATAAAAAAGATCCTTTGAAGAGGAGCTCACCCTTAAATTTACAAAAGCAGCGAATCACCCCTTTAACCAACTGTACTGTATCAGCCGGATAGCCCACTGCTGACCACAGCCTCCTGTAATACTCTAATATGGGGGGTTTGCCATAATCCCCATGCCTGACAGGCGGCTTGGGGATCGCAGTGTGAGATATCAGTGCCTCAGAAAGCGCTGCTGCCCACCTTCTGGTGTGTTACCCTTAGTCGTCTCTTACGACACCCACGGGTATGGGTGGGGAGGTGACATTCTAGCCTCTAACTTTTCAGTACGAGTTTTTAAGCTGCGATCATAACAGTGTACAATCCATTATACTATTGCGATGCGGAATCCGAACCCGCACTTACTTAGAAGGGTTTTTTTTCCGTATTATTTTGTCTATTTTATATTTACTATAACAGTATCTCACCTGATGTTAAATGATAATAATGTGGTCGAACGTATTGTTCAGGCTAACCTAGTACAGGCTTTCAAAGACAGCTGCCGCAACACACCGTTATGTGCTTGGCGACAGATTTTCTACTTGAGGGTAGTCGCTAGCCAAGCTGGCATTCGCGAACGTCCTACAACCATGCAAGCTAGAATAAAAGGTAATATAGGCTACTTACCACCAGTGTAAGTACTTGACTATTTTTACACGTGGTGCATTTACAGTGTAAACTCCATGTAACGTCACTCTATTTAACGACAAACTCCCTTAAGCGTCGAAATCAATTGGCTTTGGTTGGTTTAGCTTGTCTTTCATACAATGTTTCACTCTACATAGCATTACACCCACTCTCAATAACGACAACAATTGAGTAATAAAAAGTACCTATTAAGTTGCTAAAATTAGTAAAAACTGCGCAGCTGTGTACGATCTATTGTCGCTTTATTATCCTAGCCCGCAATAAACTCGACTGTCGGCATCATGCATACCGAACTTTCTAAGAAATTCGTTCTTTTGTTTACAAATTGGGATTGCTTGTACGTGTAGACTGTTGTTGACCATGACTCATAAGTAGGAGTCATGGATTATCTATACCTTATCATATTCTTAGCTGCTCACAAACTTTCAAACTGTAAACATGGCTAATAAAAGAAAATCACTGTGTATAGACGAAAAAGTTTTATTGATACGCGCAATAGAAACGGGAGAGAAGATAAGTGATGTTGGCAAACGCTTTATAACCTAGATGCCTCAATATTGCTAGATATGAATAAAATAAGTAAAAAAATACAACAAAATTACTGGTGCAGCAAAAGACGTCAGACAAAAATAACATACTTACGTACACTTAACAGAATACGCTATAGCGTTCAAATAACATTTTTTTTTATGCGCATAACTACTAACAATAGTCGGAAATAAACTTTTTCTTTTTCTAATTCTGATTTTTCTTCCCTCCATTTAACGACAACTCTCTATAACGCCATAAAATGTCAGTCCCTTCAGTGTCGCTATATAGAGTTTAGACTGTATGTTAATAAAATTTCCTTGCTTACGCAGTGCAATATACTTTGTAACCGAAGTACGAAGTAACAACTCAAGGCCGTTTATGTATATATAAACACATGTATTTATAGTACAACTGCGTCTAGCGCTTCATATTTCTAGTTCACCTTTCGGTAGACTGTCCCTCGAATCAATATAACCTGGGGCCACGCCAAAAATATGTGCCCATTGTGAAATTATAACCAAAACGTTTCATCTACGTGCGAACTAGATAGTAGATAACAATTTACACCAGTTTTTGCGCTTATAAGGAAGATTTGCCAAGGGACGTAATATCTTTCTTAGATTCGAAAGACACTCAGTTCAATACCTGGGGCCCAACTTCCACCTTTTAAAAACAATTATGGAAAACCAACATCATTATTTCAAACTTAAAATATTGATATCATGATTCGTACCACGGCCGTCACGAAACAATAATGTTCATAATGTTGTCTTAGGTTTTCGCGATTATTACACATAGCAATTAAACAACTTTAAACGGTTTAAATCGCGTATATTTATCATTATTTTTGTCCCGGCGTGACCACGATCACTGCAAAGTGTTTGAAACGTCGGGACAAAAATAATGATAAATATACGCGATTTAAACCGTTTAAAGTTGTTTAATTACTACAATAATGTTCATGTAGCGCTATCTCTATCGCACAAATATCTTGATTCAACGCACGCAGCTCGCTCTCACGTTGATGTTCTAATGTATGTTTACTATACTGATATGTGGTAGTGCAAATTAAAATTGTTAATGTACGGTTAAAATAGGACTGAAGTTGGCCCCCTGAAGGACAGATTACGCGCATACGTTACTGTGTTCAGAAGCTGACTGAGCGTTTCTACTTTTTTCGCAGACTGTGTTTAAACAGCAAAATGAATATTTATAGTTAACCTGTACACGTTTTAACTTTTTTTTGCACGTATGACCTTTTTCGACCGACTTCAAAAAAAGGAAGAGGTAATCAGTTCGACTGTATTTTTTTTGTTTGTTACCTTAGAACTTTCAACGGGGTGAACCGATTTTGATGATCTTTTTTATTTGAAGTTAATGCTTTCCCTGTGGTCCCATTTAAATTTCATCAAAATCGGTGTAGCTGTTTTTGAGTTACACTCCAATAACTGAAAATTATTTTCCTATCTTGATGATATAGTCATTGACAGTGAATGACAATTGATCCCCTAAGTAGCAAGAGTCACTAAAAAGGTTAAAAAAAATGTTTTTTTCCTAAAAATGTAACCGACTTCAACACTCAAAAGTGTGAAATGACTTGTCGAAGTCGGTTCCATGTGCACAATATTGTGATAATAGGTACTTTAGAACTATCATGGTACCGACTTCAACAAGTTATTTCTCACTTTAGTTAACTTGTTGAAGTCGATTAAATATTTAGGTTAAAAAAAGGAAACGCCTTAATGGTCGAATAGCATTCAGAGTTCCTTTAGTATCTCGTCGAACACATTGGACTTTTTGGCAACATTAGTAGTCCGCTGAAACTGCCTGCTAAAATCTTACTGTTACATTACATGGGACTTAAACATATCTGACTGTCTCGAGATAGACACCTCTGCCTAACCCTTCGGGGATATGAAAACATATTGATATATTACAAAATTACAGATTTACTACAGAAAAAATTATAGTCATGTGCGGGACTCGAACCCGCGTCCATCCACCCCTTTAGCCAGGGTATGTTCTAACCAATTGAGCTAACATGACACAATGACTCATAACTCTAATTTTTGCTCTCGTTCTTTCAACCATCGTATCAGTATGGAGCGACATCTATACTTAGTTCAACTTGCGTTGAACTACAAACATGACCAATTGGTTTTAAACTCGACTATAATTTTTCTCACGTAAATTTGTAATTTTGTAATGTAATTCGCCAAGCAGGCGTTATTGCAAACAACAATATTAATATTGATATATTATCAAGAGATATATTAAGCCAGTGCGTTGTTACTTTGGAAAACGCCACGTGAAAGAGAAGCCTCCGGCTGTGACACAGGTTAGATAATATGCTGTGGGTCTGGCTCCAAAATCAACAGAAACAAAGTACAAACAGGGTTCAAGGTATTACGTTGGGTCTACGCAGTTCCGGTGCTAAGCTAACAATTCCGTAGAAAAGGCCCTAATGGCAGTGGGCCAGACTATAGACATGGCGCCATAGCTGTGGCTATAGTGTTAATGGAATGGCGGCCGATCACGCCACATTCACGCATCTTACCACGTGAGTGACCCAGTGCATCTATGACGTCAAAGCGTGGCAACTATGTGCCAAGTGCAAGCCATTGCGTAACGATAAGCAGTAGGAAAGCTTTAGATTAGGATAATAATGGTATTACAAGTGAAGGCCAATATTTATAGGATATAATGATCGATCGACAATGAAAGTTTCAAGTTCAGTAGAAAGGTGTATATATATAAAACATCTAAGCCCACAGGTGGCTCGACAGCAAAGTAGGTATATTAGTTAGCACGCAAGAATATTACGACTAAGTCTGTAGATAATTTACGCCTGGTGACAGTTCGTACACGGCTGATAACGCCACTAACCAAAGTCTTAGTTTGAATTTAATAAGAAATTTATTTTACTATATGTTTATTTACTATTTTAACTGAATTATAATAAAAATTCTACAAAAATAGGTAAAAAAAATAAAAAGAAATTTTTAATGGACCTGTTACCTATACCAAGATAATAATATTTAGTAGTAGTTTTAATTAAGATAATATTAATGTGACGAATTTATAGAAATATTTGAAATGCGTGATTTAATGATCATTTAATGATGCAGGTTTTCATGTTACTGAAACTATACATTTTCGTTAATTTTATCGGTGAAATTATGAACATACATTTATGATTTGATCCGTTTTTACCTCCCTATTCATGTGAAAAAGGGTTTTAGGACTTGATCATAAAAATAAATTTCGATACCAATTAGGCCTGTTCTAAAGTTGTTGCTGAAGCTGTCAAAAAATAAAAAAAAAACAGATAAATCATTCTCACATTGTATTTTTGGTTTTTGTCTTTTTTGCATTAACGCCTGTTAAGCGAATAAGCTTACATAATCCCGCCGGTTATTTTTTTTTTCTTTCGTTGTTATTTGGAAGAGAAATAATTTTCAAAATTAAGTACTTAAAATTACCTTATTTTTTTGTAATTTTTGCTAGCCTCACTCATTTAATAATTTGTGAGCGAGATCATGGGTTCAATAACGTTTTCATATTAGTAAAAGCATGTACCAGATTTGAATTGAGTTCATATGACTTTGGGTAGCTGCCCTATAGATAGTTGTTGTACGTTAAGTAAGTTTTAAGTTTACTTACTTCCCACTTTTTTTACTGTAGATAATAGGTTAACCTTTGGCCACCATTACGCTGGTTGGTTATTTATGTCAAAGCGTACAATAGGAACTGGGTCTCCGCAACGTTTGCCGTCGGATTTTCTACTTGCAGAAGGTACTTGGGATACAGCAAGCCAGACGAACAATCGCAAAATGCTCGTCACCATACAAAAGCAGGTAAAAATTAACGAAATAAATAGCAAAAAACAAATTGTCCGAATAAGCAGACGTTAACTCACTTCTGAAAGCATACACAACTCTATTTCAAAGTGTCATAAGGCCTCAAGGATTTTTCAGGTAACTAAACTGAAAATACCGCTAGTTACTTAACGACAGATCTTTTACTTAAGAGCGGCCAACCCGTCTTACTTTTCATACAAACGTTCGTACGTGGTTATAGAGTTGTAACAGATCTTTCTTTGAAACCTTTGAGCTAATAGGTATCTTGTGCACTATATCTAGGTTTTTAGCAAATAAAAAGTAAAATTTGTAGAAACAACTTCAATATAAGCCTCCAAAAATCTGCTTTTTTGCACAAACTTTACCTGAACTTTGGGCGTTCAGAATGTACTCATAAATTGTAAAAGTAGAGAAAGTATTTTAATAGAAACCTTGAAAATATAATGGCGATTCTAAATAATAAACATTTATTTTACAAACTTATAAGGCTTATTGGAAAACACGTAATTCCTGGATCAAGTTTTATGAAGTTTACGCACACTATTTTTCGTTAAATGGTATCTCATTCTCACTTGCTTGTTAGCCAAGTGGCGGAAAGAGGTACGCGGGGGAAGGAGTGAGAGGGAGAATTGAATGCCAAGCGCTGAAGATGAAAAAGTTGAAACAACAAGCTTTTCAATCATGCTCGCTTTGACGTAAGACGGACCGGGAAGGGCCCTCTTAAAGGCGGTGGTTAGGATGGTAGCTAGCAAAAAATGCTAGTCATAAACACCATGCAGGTTATAAATATACGACCAAAATAGCATCAACAAATTGTAGAACCTGGCGTATTCACACTTTTTAAAGTATATTCAGATCTATTACAAATGGGTGAAAGACTATTTTTCCGGAGCACACTGCTAGCTATAAGGATTGCTGATAGCTTAATTGTTTGATTTATCACACGCACTATCCATGTCAGTCCAGTTGCCTAGTTAATAGTAAATGGATTGTAATGATGAATTTCCGTAGCGTATGCTACACTTGCCATACTGAGTCGGTTATACTGCGTCTCTATACAGAGTAGGGAGGTACTTATTGATTTATGGCATGCACGACTAAATAGCTGTTTAATTGTACGTATGATAGCAATATGAACTAAGGAAATGTAAGTGTCACTTGTCGATATGTTAGTAATTTGATACAAACGACACCCAAATACCAACAATTCGTTACAATATAGTCTAATATCTAATTTTTTTTTTTTTTTTTTTTTTTTTTATTGTGACGGAACAAGCTCGAGGCCCACCTGATGTTAAGTGGACTAACCTCTGCCTATAACAGTTGCAATTCATGATAACTCACGAATTGCACTGCGCCCGTCACATTGAGACATAGTTGTTAAGTCTCATTGTGCCTGTAATTTCACTGGCTCTCAAGGACTACTGCCGGAACACACCTTTCGGTGCTTGGCGACAGACTTTCTACTTGAGGGTGGTCGCTAGCCAGGCGGGCATTCGCAAAATGCCCTTCCACCATGCGGTGAAGCCCAAGCTCTGGGCGGGATTGGAACCATGGATCTGCTGCGCGGCAGTCCATAGCCATGCCACTGAGCCATCACTGCTTCAAAAATTTCGTCATTAATCCGATTAAGATCAATACATTTGCAGCTACATATATCAAACAATTCAGTGACACATTTTGGTTTCCATTAACGTAATTTCCATGTAAAATATTCAGTTTCTTTAGATTTTGGATAGCGTAAAAAAAAATTAAATACATATGGTAATTGCTGTTTAACATTTGTTTAACGTGTTGCGTCGTAATGAAGCCGCATTCCATACTTCTATAAGATCAATTGCTACATTGAATATTTCAGAGATAGAAAGCTGTTTGCCATTTCCTTTCATATTTTCTGATCTCTTCAATATGTCAGCTGTTGTTACAAGCACTGATTTAATAATAATAATAATTTATTCAGCAAGCATATTGTTTTACAATCTTAAAACTAATATTTCTACATACAAGAGTTAGTATCCATCCCAATACGATGGTTAAAGAACGATAGGAAAGATTCGAGTTATGACGTCATGTCATATTAGCTCAATTGGTTTGAGCATACCCCGGCTCAAGGGGTGGGTGGACGCGGGTTCGAATCCCGCACATGGATTAAAAAAAAAAAACCTATCGTATATTTGTGATTTTGTAAGAGTTAGTTTTTTTTTTACAAGGGTGATATTAATATGGACAGTCTGTTTCATTTCGTGTAAATCTTTTCGACATAATATCGATATAATTGTAAACTCACTCATAAAACGAACTGGACCTTACAAGAAACAGTAATAAACTAAGAACTGAATCTTACATTACTAGTATTGTACGACCAACTTAACTGTGCAGTTCGCGAGGGCGCTGCTGGTCAAGGAAGTCAACTACAAACTGTCACAATTTGAAGGAATGTTGTAGTTCTTTTTTCTGCCGCCTGAACAGATAAGTTGGTGGGACTGTAACAGTAATAAACTAAGACAATGTAAACGAAATGTGAAGGTAGAAATTAAAATAATACATCGAAATTAAAGAACTGAACTTGCAAAGATACCCGTGATTTTTGCTTATTTTGTTCACTTTGACGTCGTATTATTTACGTTTATCAGTAATTTGAACTTTTATTAATAAAATCTTGTTACAATTAGGGAGTTTTTAATACATTTATTTTTATATTTTATGATGTCTTATAAAAAGCTAGTCTTGATCATTTTTCATAACCTTAAACAGCAGTAGAGGGCTAAAAATAGGTTCCAATTTTTTTTAATGTAACCGAGTATGCAATACAACGTTCAAGTCTATTCAATACTAAAATTAAAATAAAAAAATTGACGCTCGACCCTAACGTACATAGGTAAAATCCTTGATTTTTTATTTTTAGTAAAGTCGTGATTTTTGCAACCCTGCCTACTAGCACCCAGGGTTTTTAGTCGTAATATCCGACCGTCGTTCGAGCAGTATATTTAGTGGATAACTAAGTGTTGTGTTTTGAAAGAGGTTTGGTACCTACCTCACATAATGTGAGATAAGGGTACAAACATGATGAGGTCTTTAAATCTTAATATTATTCTGCAATTTTGCTGTTCGTTTTTTTAAAACGGAGCCGGCTTGTACTGCATGATAGATGGAACATTTTACAAATTAATTTGTATCGTCTTTTTTGTCGGGTAGAAGTTGGTCGCATTTAAATTTCATAAACATCGGTCGAGTAGTTTTTAAATTAGATTAGTTAACTGAAAAAATTGTACGTACCTGAATGATTTAATGGTAATTGAATTGGAACTATTATCAATGGTGAGCAGTATTTTGTAGCGCTCGTAGTTCTTACTCGATCAGCTAAGTTAAGCTACGTACACCGCGGTCAACACTTGGATGGGGACCGCTAGTGACATTATTACTGAGCGTGCACGTGCTTCGGTCCCGGTTGTTGTCTTAGGTTTTTTTTTATATCTGATAGGTTAATCTTTGACCACTATCTCACCTGATGTTAATTGTTTTTTTTTTATGCCTGATAGGTTAGCCTTTGACCACTATCTCACCTGATGGTAAGTGATGATGTGGTCGAAGATGTTGTTCAGGCTAACCTAGAAGTACTGGCTCTCAAGGACAGCTGCCGGAACACACCGTTAGGTGCTTGGCGACAGACTTTCTACTTGAGGGTGGTATTGGTACCACCCAGGCGGGCATTCGCAAAATGCCCTACCACCATGCTATAACGACTGCCATCTTAAGACGACAACCGGGACCGACGGCTTAACGTGCCCTCCGAAGCACGGAAACGCTCAGTAGTAATTTTACTAGCGGTCACCCATCCAACTCATGACCGCGCATGACGTTGCTTAACTTTGCAGATCGGTTGAGAACAGCTAAGTAAACTTCGCTACGAGCGCTTCAAAAAGTCAAGTGATGATGTGGTCGAAGATGTTGTTCAGGCTAACCTAGAAGTACTGGCTATCTAGGATGGTAGTCGTTACAGCAGGTGGTAGGGCATTTTGCGAATGCCCGCCTGTTAGCTACCTATCAAGCAGAAAATATGTCGCCAACCACTTAACAGTGTGTACCGACAGCTGTCCTTGAGAGCCAGTAATTCTAGGTTATGCCTGTACAACATCTTCGACCACATCATCACTTACCATGAAGTGAGATAGTGCTCAAAGGCTAGTCTACAATAAATATAATTAAAAAAAAAGGTGAGTGACAGTACTAATGTGTGCAGTATGCATCACTAAAAAGTGTGAAAATCATTTTAAAAACGGAACGACTTCAACACTGATATATATGAAATAATTTCAGTCTCAAAGTCAAAATCATTTATTCAATTTAGGCGTCTACAACGCTCTTATGAAGGTCAATTACATATTTTAGTATTGAAATATGCTACATTGTAAAGCCATGTTTAGGAATCAAAAATCAAGTCTGACATTGACAATGTTAATTTAACGTTTGTAAGGTTGCAAGTTATTTCAAACTGTTCAGTTTTGGAAGGCGGTTACGTTCATTTAAGGTATAAAATATGCCCTAGGTTACTTGTTAGACCAACATATGTTCTTAAACTCAAATATATATAATAATTATGCCTTAGAAGTAAATTGAAGTATACATACATAGACTAAAAATATATTGTCATAAAACACTAAGAAAATTTTACTGTTAAAGTACCAATCATTCGAATAAAGTTAAACGTGGTGCATTATGCGCAATCGATATGCCTCATTATATATTAGATACTCACATATTTTCCATTACTCTTAAGGCCGACTTTCCCATGGTTTGCTAACGACAAAGCAGTCCTGAACACGCCCATGCTGCAGTTTGTACCTGGGAAAGATATAAGCAAAGATAGAAATTATGAAAAGAAAAAACGATTAATATGTCGGAAGACTTTTTTTAATATTATTACGTTTGCAATAGCGCCTGCTATAATAACATTACAAAATTCATCCCAATACGATGGTTAAAGAACGATAGGAAAGATTTGAGTTATGACGTCATGTCATGTTAGCTCAATTGGTTAGAGCATACTCCGGCTAAAGGGGTGGATGGACGCGGGTTCGAATCCCGCACATGACTTAAATTTTTTCTATCGTATATTTCTAATGTCGGAAGACGTTAAGACGCTGACAAATCTTGCAATTCTATCACTATTAAACTGCGTAGGAGTGAAAGAGAGGCAACTATGGTGATATCAGATTGGGTGAAAAACGAAAGAAAGCTTATTGAACTAGTAACATAAATAGAAAATGTAACTTATCTAGTCCGTCTTGATAAGGTTTTGCTATTATAATATTGATTTTATCTACACCCACTCTACCTCGCTGTTCTCAACCGATCAGCAAAGTTAAGCAACGTCGCCCGCGGTCATGAGTTGGATGGGTGACCGCTAGTGACATTACTACTGAGCGTTTCCGTGCTTCGGAGGGCACGTTAAGCCGTCGGTCCCGGTTGTCGTCTTAGGATGGCAGTCGTTACAGCATGGTGGTAAGGCATTTTGCGAATGCCCGCCTGGCTAGCTACCACCCTCAAGTAGCAAATCTGTCGCCAAGCACCTAACGGTGTGTTCCGGCAGCTGTCCTTGAGAGCCAGTACTTCTAGGTTAGCCTGAACAACATCTTCGACTACATCATCACTTACCATCAGGTGAGATAGTGGTCAAAGGCTTACCTATAAGGCATAAAAAAAAACAATTCTGAAAGCTTATTGCCAACATTCAAAGATCTTGTGTTAAATTATCTAGATATAGATTAAAACATCCATAATATCATCCAAACGATGTAAAAACGTAACTCCTTTTTTTTTTCAAAAAAAATAACCTTGTCAGGCACGAGCCTTTTACTGCTACACATATCTATACAATTTGTGTGCGACGTTACAAGCGTCATTTAGAGTCAACTTTGCAGTTTTAAACTATCAAAAAAAAAACAAGTAAACGTGTTTCGAAATTAACTTGGCCATAGAGAATATGAAGATTAACGATTAAATTTTCTTACTACTACAAAGAAAATACATTTTGTTAAAAATCTGTCCAAGATAGCTATTTATATTAACACATGCCTCCCCCTTTAAACGTCACAATGAATGGCTATTGGCGGCTGCATTCAATAGTTCCCGCGACACTCACGATGCCTTCGTACCTTGTCCCCACTAGGTGGACATCGTAACAGTCCACGAATGAGCAAACGTATTGTAATAATATTCCGCTTTGGAATCTCAAAGTCCTTCCTGGTTTCGTTCCTTGGCTCAGACAAGTTCATACGTTTTTCTGATGAAAATATTTCCTCTGCCTACCCCTTAGGGGAATACAGCCAAGACGAAGATATGTTATATCTTTTATGTCTTCCAGTTCGTAATTGCTGCACCAGAGAAGTGAGAACCTTTCTTTCTATAGGTGAAGTCACCAATGTGGGTCGCCTTGCCCATTGTCACTTGAACATGCAAATTTTGTAAGTTAATACGATGACTTCGGTTTTACGGCGAATTTTCGCGATTGGCCCCCTATTACACATAACAAACAAACCCTTGTTTGTTTGTTATGTGTAATATTTTTTTAAGTTTTTTCCACAAACCGTGGGTGTTTAGACACGAGTATTGATATGTTGTTTTGGATATTATTGCGCAAAGCAAATCTAGTTATAGTTTTTCCAAGGCTCGTTAAGTGAACTTATTTAACAGAATAAAGTACATAGTTATTTCACTGTGAACAAGCTGTAATTAAATTTAATTCTCAATTCTACGTATTATTGCTCATACACTTTATTTTAGAATCATTTTTCGCGGATACGAAGTTTAATTGTTTTAGGAAAGACCTTTTCACGCTAGCCGTCTTTTTTTTTAACTAGGTTATAATAATTTTAGCGTACCGCATCTAAAACATTTTATCCTTGTAGGAGAAAGGACCAGAAGCTAAAACGTAGGACTATAATGTGTAACTCTGCTGTGTATAGCCGTAAATCACGAATAATTAAAGTATATAGTAATTAAACAACTTTAAACGGTTTAAATCGCGTATATTTATCATTATTTTTGTCCCGACGTTTCAAACACTTTGCAGTGATCGTGGTCACGGGGTGACTAATTGGTTTTATTTGTCACATGAGTTATTAAGAAATTATTTGTCCTACCGTCCGATTTTTTTTTAATATAAATCATAACGTTTCCTATTCACGCAGTATTCGCTCACAGTGTCCATAGGTCTTGCAGATTTGTGTCGGCCTTGGGATTTAATTAATTTGATAACAGGATCCCAAGCAGGTGGTACTTGCCAACCATCATCTCTATTGAAATTTGGGTACTTTTTGATTTCAATAGCCTCGCGTAACATTCTTGGCATAAACCGGGTCTCTCTGGCGAGGATTTTTGGATTTTCGAACCGAATGTAGTGGTTGGGTTTGTCCTGGGCATGTTCACAAACTGCAGACTTGGTCGAGCGTCTGTTCTTCATGCCAGCAATGTGTTCTTTTATTAATTAAAGTATAGCTTGTGACGGGATTGAGTAAGAAACTTGAAAATTAGATGTTTTGTGTACAATATTCACTCAAAACGAGTTGAGTTTGCATCAAAATTCTTTACAAATTTCAGGATAGACTGAACATACTAAAGTAAGGCTGGAATTAAAGACTCTTCATATAACTAAGGATAAACTCCCATGCAGGATAGCTGCCTCAACACATTGTTAGTTGCTTAAAGAAGAATGGTAGAAAATGTAGAAAATTCTACAAGAGTGGTAGCTAAATAGATAGATAAGCTCAAGCCCCAGACAGAAGTCAAACCATGGCACCTTTTTGCGGCAGTCCATATTTACTACCACGGAGCTTTCATAGACTTTCCACAACAATAGGCACAAGACTTATGTATACACTTAGGATATTTTGTACTACACTCCCTTTTCATTTCAATGAGCTGTTCATATAGTAATATAGTCCCACCAACTTATCTGTTCAGGCGGCAAAAAAAGAACTACAACATTCCTTCAAATTGTGACAGTTTGTAGTTGATTTCCTTGACCAGTAGCGCCCTCGCAAACTGCACAGTTAAGTTGGTGGTACTATATAATCTTATTCATACAATCTAACTCTTTGTTTACAAGTTAATGTATGTAAATGATTGTATATGTGTTGTAAAAAATATACAAAGTAAATACAAGTAATGTTGATTGCGTGAAATGTAAAGTGTATACAGTACTGTGAACTTTCAACTTTGACACAGATTTGTACAAATAATTGTGTAGGTACCATGCCCATAGATCAACCCTAAGCTACCCAGAAAATATAATGCAATTTTGAGGCAAAAACCAGTTTATTGCTATTGGTTGCTAATTTTTAGTATTAACCAAATGTATTTTTGTAGCAGAATAGTTGTTCGCGGCCGGAGACGCAACTTTTGGTATATCACAAGCAACCGAGGCCATTGGGTCCTCAACTCCACTGCTGTAGACAATTTGACTCCCTTAGGGAGTCCGTGTCTACACAGTCATATGGTGTATGGCGGTTAGAGCCCTTCTAAATGTACCCCTATCGTTGAAGCAATGAGCAATTTGAGGTACATATGCAATGGATAATTAAAATGGATAATATGTGTCCGCTCAGGCTGCAAAGACTCCGGTTCTTTGCTGTTGTCCGACTGTGTCCGGTTTGGTGAAAAGCTCTTCATGGCAATCAAAGGTCAAAACTCTCGAGAACGGTGCAATTTGATTTTAACTTTGTTGATTTCCAAATGTAGGGAGAGCGGAACCTCTTAGAGTGAATTTTCGAGTATGAAATATTCAGTATACTAATATTTCCAAAAGTATGGCACTGTTCGTAAACATACGGGATCCCCGCGCGCGATTTTAAATGTCAGGTTCAATATTTTTATATATTTATACATCTACAAATAATAATAATTCAAACACAAAATAATACAAACTTTTAAATTACAATAATAATAATAGAAATTATATAGACATAACAACTTATGAAATACTATCTACAATGTCATGAACTCGTCAAAACGTTTGCACGATAAGCCACAGCTTCAGACGGGACTTGAAGCAGGCCACGCTGGACGCTGCGACGATATCGTCGGGGAGCTTATTATAGACGGCGGGACCCAGTATATGGGTCAATTTGCTGGACTTGGCGAGTTAGCGTGATATTGCCGCGAGCTCGTATGAGTTGCGGGTGCTATACGAGTGAATGCCACTGTTTTTATTCTACAGTGCTAAGTTGTCTCTCACATATACTACCACCTGAAGAATGATGATGGTAGGCAATGTGAGCATCCCAAGTTCTTTAAAATACGGTCTGGTGGAGGACTCTCGCGGTATTCACACAAAGCGCAGCGTACAGAGCTCCGCGCCATACTGCAGCAGAGAGTGCACTGTCGCGAAGTAGCACGCGCGCGACACCTCCGGGGGCCACTCGGGATACTCTAGTAAGCGCATAACAGGCGCTCCTGTTTACTACCACAGTTTGTGAACATGACACTCCCACATCAGTTCCTTATATTATGATTATTACATTTTAATCAATTATTTACATAGACGTAATTAGAATTAATATATTTAAGTAGTATGAATATGTATTAAATGTACCTTGACTTGCCTGTAAAATATTCACAAAAGGACTAATAAAACTTCTTTATATCTTATAGGTAAACACCAAATTTCACTAAAATTTTTGTTATACTTCAAGTACTTTCCAATGTGCTTGTATAAGTAAATGAAGAAGACATTATCAAAGCCTATGACTTGTTGTTAAGTTGAACACCTATGAAGAACGTTGTTGAAACAAATAATATGTATCAATTGGCTTGACATGACAGGAACCACATTATGATATATTTCAGAGAGTAGTCATGCACAGAGTCCTCAATTCACGATCAATGAGTACATTATCCTACATCGAAGCATACCATTGGTTGTCAAGGTCGACAGCAATCAATCGATTACATAATTATTGACATGCAGTTAGTAAGGTCTAACAAAATTAGCCTGTAATAGATATTACAATTTTGCATATGTTGGCCAGATAGTGTCCATTACTGCATATATAGAAAAACCATATCTCATGAAATTCACATATAATAAGTCCTCAAACATAGCATAAGATATATTTGCCTGGAAACAGCCAGAAGATTTTATCATCTATTAATAAAAATAATGTGTTTTACATTCTGCCTTAACTAGCGCCAACTAGAAGAGAAAAACAATTTTTTGCATTTATTTAGCTTTGAGCGATAATGTAAGAGCCTAATGAATAATAATGTATACTTCTTAAATTATTCATTTAGGGCCTTTTTCAGAATGTTCGAGTAAGTTGCGGTTATACTACCCAGAACATATTAAATAAATAAAACACTATCTTTGCATTTCACAGTCATCGATTCAGCCTAACTATCGGTTAAAGCTTGAAACGCGCTGCATGTTTACTGTGATTATTTAATGTGTTGGTTAGCAACCTGAAACTTTATTAGGACATTCTGAAATGGGCCCTTAACTAAACAACTGGTCTATTAGTGCACTATTAAACATTACAATGTTATTCTGACTAACCTCAACATTAACTTTTGTTGATTAGTTATTAATTTGTTTTTTATTTCAATATTTGGACTAAATATTTATTAAATCATTATAAATTGCTATTTAACCCATTGGCATCGGCAATAATTATAACAATAGGATTTAATTCATAAATTGGCCATAGTGGTCCAGTCCAATGACAACTTATTAATAATACTAATACTTAATATACATTTTAATATATGTTTTTTAACAGATTTCAATTTAATTAATTAAGTACATTTTGCTAGGCAATATAAATTGAGTAAGTATATATATGTACTAATAGTACTAATGTACACATTAGTATTAGGTTTGCAGTCGTAGGTATCTTTGGTTCATCAGAATTTGTATTAGAATCACAAAGTTAATGATTCTTTAAACTTATTGCTCTTTTTACAAAAGGAAATAAAAAAAAAACTATTAAGTCAACATTTTTGTACACCCTTATTTCTTTCCTTTTTGCTTTACAATTATTTGTTAAGAAATCTGGACTATTCTGCAATAACAATTTCTCTGACTATTTCAGCTACCAAACACTGTAAAAATATGATGGACAAAGTGGGTTAAAGTAACAAGGTCTTGTTTTATGGTAAAGAACCATTAGTTAATATTAAACAATAACTTAGGCAGGAGGCTTAATTTAAAAAATAAAAAGAATATTTTGTTATAATATAACATAAAACACTGTACATCACTATGATTAATTATGTAGAGTGTACTTACACCATGAAACCGCAATAACGATTTATTTATATGAAAATTCGTTTATATATTCTTTTGCATAATGTCATGTATCTCAGCATTGAAGCATCAAGAAATTGTGACGCTGATTGAGTACACTAATAACAATACAGAATTTGTATAGTTTTTATCGCAGTATACTTTTCGTCTTGTCTAGGCTTGATATTTATTTTTAAACAGTATCTTTCACGACCAGATCGATTTTAATTAAATATTATCACTAGAATGTGCTATTCGCCATTAGATATATATCATAGCATTAGAATGTATGTCATAAGGATAGGGACATAAAATTAAATTCAGTAAAAATTTAACTGGACCATCACCATATCAATAGGAGTGCACACGTAAACTTCTAAGTACTTACCAATGTAAGGATCGTGGAAACTGAAGATTTGAGAAAACTGCACTCAACACAGGAAAGGAAGATAGATACTTATTTGATTGTCAAAAATAAACATAAAATTACGAGCAAATTATTATATTCAAGGCACGCACAATAATCCTCACAAACACTACCTAACGTGCGCATTCACACAGGCTAACTCACCACAGACACAGATTATCCAAGGGTATGTAATACATTAGGGCCTATTCCATTTGACGCTAATTTAGTTATTTTCGATAATTTTGATCACATTCTGCGTCTATGGTTGTCTATGGTTGGCATTATTTTCGCCATAAACGCTATGAAGCTACTGGAACAGTTTGAATTCCCTACATCTAATGTAAAAAGTGACAGAAGTGGCAAATTTTTGTCGCATTCTTAGCGTTCTTATCCTAAATGGAACAGGGGAGAACAGTTAAAAACGATCACTGGTACTATCGTTACGACGAAAGAACACAACCATAGACGCAAATGTGATCAAAATTAACGAAATTAGCGTCAAATGGCCCCTTCATATGATTAATCTGTGGATTTCATTTATTTAGCACATGGACTGTGACATGGACTAGATTTCATAGATCCATGCAGTGTTGCCAACTTAGTGGATTTTCCACTAAAACTGGTGGTTTCGACCCCCCTCTTAGTGGTGAAATATTGCTTTTAGTGGCTGATGGATTTTATTAGTGGTTTAGTAGAATTCAGAAGAAGTAGAATGTAGACGCACTCAATCACAACAAAGAAAATATAATTGACCTGAAAGCTCAATCGAAAATATGTGCAGAATTTATTGGAATTTATTGCAAGAATCGATGATCAGTGGCGGCATGACGCATGAGAATGAGAGCATAGATACAAAACATTTGTGGAATTCATTCCACAAATGTTTTGTATCTATGCTCTCATTCTAGTATTGCATTCCGAAGATGCTCAAAATCATGATTTAGTGACTTTTGCGATTGCCTCCTTAGTTAGCCTAGTTTAAATGTAACATAAAAGAAGAGGCATAGAATGAAGCTAAATCTTATAACTGCCATATTAGAATATGCTGCTGTTTGATGTTGAAAGGAAAATGCTGCAACGAATATGAAATTCCAATAAGCTAACTAATCGTATCAATATGAAACTGCCGATAATGATGTAGACAACAATGATTCATCTGGAGAAGATGAATGAATCTAGAATAAGTAATAACATTGTAGTGTTTCTGATTTTGACTTGTTAAAATACTAAACTGCTGATTTACTTATTGTTAATATTTTATTTTTTTCATTTATTTTATCACGTAATAATAATAGAAATGGATTACCATTATACCGTGGGGTGCTGGATTAGAATGTCAGCTCCCCATTTCTACCGGTGGGTATCGTAAGAGATGATTAGAGGTAAAATACTGGAAGGGAGGGCAGCAGCGCCTTCTGAGAGACTGATATCTTAAACTGAGATCCTCAAGATACCTGCCAAGCGTGGGGATTATGGCAACCCCTCCCCCCTAAATGGGGGATGCTGTTGTTGGGAAGGTGTTCAGCAGTTGACAATCCGGCTGATACAGTACTATTATACATATTGTTTTCTTTCGAAAATACAAAAAAAAACTTTGTGGAAAATTTAGCGATTTGAAATTAGGGCCGTTTATAGTTAGTGGTTTACTGGTGGTTTTAAAAGTTGAATCTGGTGGAGAGCCAGTTAAACCGTTGGCAACACTGGATCCATGGTACCTTTAAATATATATTTAATCAAAGAGCATGTAAATAATAACCGTGCACTGAGCACGAAACTTTTCAACATAAAGATTATAAAGTAACTTTGTATTGACATTTGAAACCTGTCGCCTGTGATGCTAATTATTTGTATTATGGTTGTTTGCTCTGTTATGAGCAAGTCAAAGATTACTAACCCACTTGGAGCAAGTAATACGTTTTATTGAATTGAACCAGAATGAATGCCAACGATGGAAAGGAGTTCGCAGGATTGGGTGTAAAAACTTGGCTTTTGAAACAACTATTTAGTCTGGGTTTGTAATTACTATTTTATTTACTAGCAATTTTACCGCCCACCCCATTTGTTGATCATTTTAGGTTAATAGCAGGCATGCATCAGGCATCGAAGAACTGTGGAGCTCCTTGAGGCACAGTGTCACACTACCTACCATATCACCTGTGGTCATTGATGATGTGGTCTAGGATGTTTAACAGGCCTTACCTTGAATTACTGGCTCTACAAGGAAGTTTATTCATAGCTTTCCATGTAGTTTCGATATTTTATACCATGTGTTCAAACTCACTGAAATTTGGAATGCATATCTTTGAGTAAGTTGGCATCGTCAGGACCACTACGTCCTAGTTATGAATGAAATTCTATTGTTATTGTTATCGCCGATGCCAATGGGTTAAGACTTACCTATGCTTTTGGTTTGCTAGTTTAAATTAATATGTGTATTCACAAAATTTTGGGAAGAATATTTTATATGCCATTTCTATTAGCATGTTTAGAGATAAAATAAATAATAAAATTATTAACTGGCCTACCAGAAGCATAGTTATTTGGCTCAAGTTTATATATGCAAAATTTGTACAAGTTTGAACACTTGTTATATGAAATATGATGAAACAATCTTTTTATGGAATGTACTATGAATTTAATATAACACCATTAGGAGCTTTTTGATAGATATTCCAATTGAAAGTGGCGTCAATCAGCTGAAAATAATGTTTTTTATATTTCTAATATTATTCTGGGATATTTAGCTTGATGTATTGTGATGCTTTGTGGTTTAAACTGATAGTTTCGTTGCTTTGTTTAAATAAATATGGTAAAAAATATTGTATGTAGAGATTCTTACCATTTATTCAAACCATATGAGAGATCCATATCGCAGGGAGTAACAGATTCTGAGATTCATAGTATAAAGTCATAGTTCCAAATAACCAATATCTAGATCACAGCGCAAATGAAAAACTAGTAATTAATTGCCATTAAGTCGAAAATTGAGAAACACACTGTTAAGCTGTTGATATCACTAAACACAGAAAACACAAGAACAGCTGACAAAGTGATGAATGAATGTGGAACCATAGGGTTGCTATCAAAAAAGTAATAAATAAATACTCTAAAGTCTAAACCATACGGTGAACCTCCAGCCTGGGGTGAGATTTGTATAATGGACCTCTAGAATGGCAGACCATAGGCCACATACAACTGGGCAGTCTCTGTTTCAGCTTACCATGTTGCTTCAGTTTCTTAATAATAGGCCCTTTAAAGCTTTTTTTCAGCAAACCTATATTGTTTTATCTCATAACCTTAGAAATTTTATTTAAATTAGCTACCTTCCTGTTAAATTTCATTAATATTACATTTAGGTATTTCTAAATATGATGCAACAAACATACAATCACCATCGCATGCAAATCAAAAATCAAATTTACACATTATTGGAGCATGGGAGACATGGGTTTGATTCCCGCTGGGGACAAAAATTTTGCTCTCTTGTGATTAGTTTAGGTAATTGAAAGCTATTGTTGAACAAACTTACACACATGGTGGAAGGGCATAGTGCGAAGTCCGCCTGGCTAGCGACCACCCTCAATTAGAAAATCTGTCGCCAAGCACCTAACGTTATGTTCCGGCACCAGTCCTTGAGAGCCAGTGAAACTTCAGGCACATGAGACTTAACAACTATGTCTCAAGATGACAGGTGTAGTGCAGTTTGTGACTTGTGTTGAAATGCATCTGTTATAGGCAGAGGTTAGTCCGTTTAACATCAGGTGGGCCTCGAGCTTGTTCCGTCACAATAACATAAAAAAAAACATGCGATGGTATTTAATCTCAGCCACCTAAATTATCAAAAAGACCACTCTTTTTGTTTGTTTTGAGTATAAACATGTTGTGTACAATATTAATATTGAAACCTTACCATTTCTAGGTATAAGAGCGCCCACTCCCATACAACAAGGATGTGTACCACAAATTCTGGCTGGTAGTGATTGTATTGGTGCAGCAAAAACTGGTTCTGGCAAGACTTTTGCATTTGCATTGCCTATATTACAGAATTTAGCTGAGGATCCCTATGGTATATTTGCTTTAGTGCTTACTCCTACACATGAGCTGGCATATCAGGTAATATTTGCATAATAATCTCTACAAGTTTAATTATCTATCTTTCTAAGGTTCAAGATAGTAAGTACCTAGTAATTAAACAACTTTAAACGGTTTATATAGCGTATATTTATCATTATTTTTGTCCCGACGTTTCAAACACTTTGCATTGATCGTGGTCACGGGTAGTAAGTACCTATTAGCATATTTTTACCTGTAGTATGCCTTTTGAAGCAATGATAGAAAAGCGTTTATAGGGATGGACTGCGGTGCTGCAGGTCCATAGTTTGAATCCCATTGACGGCTTGAGCTTCACTGCATGGTTGTAGGGCATTTTGCGAATGTCCGCCTGGCTAGCTACCACCCTCAAATAGAAAATCTGTCGCCAAGCACCTAACAGTGTGTTCCGGCATTACATTATGGGCACATGAGACTCAACAATTGTATGTCTCAGGCTGACGGGCGCAGTGCAGATTGTCCTTTGTGTTGAAATGCATCTTTTAGGCAGTGCTTACCGCTTAACATCAGATGGGACTTGTGCTTGTTCCGTCACAATAACATAAAAAAACACAAACTGTATTTGTTGTAGTGTTTTATCTACAACAAAAGCATTTAGACAAACTTCAAGTCCTTGCAGACTCACATGCAGTCCAAATGCTCCAGCCCACTACCAGTTGGCAGCATGCCCAGTATGATGGCAGCATTGCCCTGTTGAAATGTAATTCTTATTGGTTACTAGCATATTGATTCTACTGTAACTTCTTCTATTGCTGAAACCTTTTTAGTAAATATGGTGTTATAGTGAATTCATTTTATTCTGCCTATGTTTGGGTATGGTCGAATTACAACTTGTTAATGCTTTGCATAAAACAGGAACAAAAACTGGCCAAGCACGAGTCAGGTCTTAGTGTTGCAAGTGCTTGTATTAGTTATTAATTTTTTAATGTAGCTTCACCTAGCTTCATCAGCTTTATCCTAAAAATAGCCAACTATATTATGAATCGGCGGTTTCAGTATTTGTTGGTTAAATATAGGTTATGGTACATAGTATATATACATACAGATTCCTAACTTGTTTAGTTTCACAGATAGACCCTGTTGTAAAAATAGTCTAAAGTTCACAATGTTGGCTATTTTTAGGATAAATAAACATAAAAATTATGTATCTGATGTAAGGTATGATTTTGCACCATAGTTCTACTCTCTTGCATGTCATGTCTTCTATATAAGCAGTGATGGTGGGAAATCAGGAAATGCTAACTTAGTAGAGCATCCCTTCATTTGTAACTGACTCCCATAAAAAGTGATGAAGTTCATTCCACTTCTTTTTTTCTTTCTCAATGTTATGCCTAATATCTCCCTAAGTTGTGAACCAATTCATGCTTCTTTTTTTCAAATCAACCCCGAAAAAAATTTCAGAAATTATAAAAAAAACAAGTTAGGGCAATGAAAATATAAATACTTTGTAAATAATTAATAAAGAAACACAACTGTATTTTTAAATGGATACTATGAAATCTTAAACCAATCAAATCAAAGCTTTAAGGAAATATATTATGTCTGAAATAATATAAATTGTCACCTAATATATATATTTATTTGTAAAAAATAATAAAAAAAAAATTTTTCGAATTTATATTGTTGTTATTGATATAAAAAGTTTTCAAATAGTTGAAAAATATATGTATTGCGATTACTATGAGGAATATTCTAATTTTTTTATAATTAAGGAAACTCTTAAGCTGATGCCAATTAATTTTCGCATTTCATTTAAATGATGGTATACCCTATACGGATTATACCAATACATTCGCCGTGTTCGATGCGTGCGGTGCAGCGCGGGCGACGCGGATTACGTCATCCGCATTCTGCCCAAGATACGTTCATATAATTTTGAGGCGCACGGCTTGAGACCATCAGAAAACTCGGTGACTGTAGCGCATACGGCGCGGCGTGCGTCTAGGTGCGCGATCAGCTTAAGGGTGTAATATGATATTTATATTTTTTTAAATATATTTTCAGATAGCTGATCAGTTCAGCATCCTCGGCCAGCCCCTCAGTCTCCGAGTATGTATTGTCACAGGTGGCTCAGATCAGCTAGAAGAGTCCTTAAAGTTGGCCAAAAGACCACACATAGTTGTAGCTATGCCTGGGAGATTGGCTGACCACATTAATGGCTGCGATACATTCTCATTAAAGAAAATTAAGTATCTGGTGTTGGATGAAGCAGACAGGTAACTCTGATGTTCTTTTTTGTTTTAGAACTTACTACATATTTGTTTCTAGGCTAGATTTGAATTGTTAGGTAGCCATCACGTGCCAGGACGTCATGTTGGGGCGCTAAGTGGAATCTTCATGCTATGATATCAACACCCATTAAAAATAACGTATGCCTAAATATTTGATAAAGCAATTTATTACATTGTCCAAAAGCAGAGCACATCCAATGGCAATAGTTATGCCGCGCTGGGGGTCAATCGTTCGAAATCCGCCGAGCACGGTCGTGGATTTCACCATTTTCACGATGTGGCGATTTGCAAATGCTCGCTTGGCTAGCGAATATACTCGAGAAGAAAATCTGTCACCAAGCACTTAACAGTGTGCAGCACATTCCGGCGCTGACCTTGAGACTCAGTAACTATACAAAATATTTATTTAGGCCAGCTTGCTTTATATGAATAATCATTAGTGAGGCTAGGCTATGGTAATTTTATACTACCTACGCTTTTTTGTACTATAGTCAAAGTCAAAGATTTTATTTACGAGATGTAGGTAACTTAACAGAATTAAAAAAATATGAATAAGAACTTACTTTGTTTGTAACGACGAAGGGACACATACCAGAAGATGGGCAGCAGCGCCTGCAAAAGTGCTGCTATCTTACTCTGCGGTCTCCTAGACGATGTTATGGTAGAGTAGCCTAGATTATGGTAAAACCCCCTGCCTACCATGGAGGTCTTTGTTCAATGATGACTAATGTCTGTAATAGTGGCAGTGATTATCGGAAGCTAATGAAGTTGCTATACAATGGTCAAGTAGACTGAGACTAATGTTACCATCATGTGAGATAGTGGTCAAAGGCTAAACTATCAGAAAAAGAAAATGCATAACCTTAATCCATCATATCAGCCTATTGCCGTCCACTGCTGAACGTAAACCTCCCCCAAAGAGCGCCAACCATCCCGGTCCTGGGCAGCCCGCATCCATCCACCGCCCGCCACCTTCTTCAGCTTCTTCTACCTTAATCCATACAATACTCTATTTTCAGATTATTCAGCGAATCATTCAAAGAGGACTTAGAGACAATCATCAATGCGCTTCCTGCTAAGCGACAAAATTTGCTGTTCTCTGCCACAATCACACAGGATGTTAGAGAGTCTAAGCTGATACCATTTAAGGAAGAGGTTAGTTAACATTGAAAATGGAACCAAAGGTCTAGTACCAGTTTTCTTTCTGATACGCTTAATATGAGTTAATTTTCTATTGAAAACTACATGAAACACATACACGATACAAGTCCCTGTGCCTATAATAATTTAAAATTCATGTATATGCGCTCCCAGTGTCACGCCTCAAAATTAAAGTTATATCTACCGATAGAAGTGTACTGTAATTTACACTCTAGTTTGTTTGTTCAATACTTAAATGATTTGAGTTCCATACTACAAAATTACACCCTCACCATGTTGTCAGTCCATCTGACCCTTAAAGGATTAATCTTAGAAACTATAATAGTTTTTTTTTTTATGCCTGATAGGTTAATCTTTGACCACTATCTCACCTGATGGTAAGTGATGATGTGGTCGAAGATGTTGTTCAGACTAACCTAGAATTACTGGCTCTCAAGGACAGCTGCCGGAACACACCGTTAGGTGTTTGGCGACAGCTTTTCTACTTGAGGGTGGTAGATAGCCAGGCGGGCATTCGCAAATTGCCCTACCACCATGCTATAACGACTGCCATCCTAAGATAAAAACCGGGACAGACGGCTTAACGTGCCCTCCGAAGCGCGGAAGCGCTCAGTAGTAATGTCACTAGCGGTCACCCATCCAACTCATGACCGCGGGCGACGTTGCTTAACTTTGCTGATCGGTTAAGAACAGCTAAGTAAACTTCGCTACGAGCGCTTCAATAGCTAGCTGGTTATAATTTTAACAAGTTGTGTGCTAGTATAGAGGATTACATAATAAATAATAATAATTTGTATTTGCTCTATTATAAAAACGGTATGATGTCATATAGTACAAAATCTAATGTATAACAACAATAATAAAAATCAGCATTGTACACATCCAGGGTTCTCGAAGTGTATGGAAACCATAAAAATAAAACTGTTATCTTGATATGGAACCATCTGTGTGCGAGTTCAACTCGCACAAAGCTGATTTTTTATACCTTGATGAATCCAATACATATATGAAAAATAAGTCCTTAAGTTGGCATCGTCCTGGACCACTATGGCCTATTTTTTTTTTTGTTTTTTTTTTTTTTTATGTTATTGTGACGGAACAAGCTCGAGGCCCACCTGATGTTAAGTGGACTAACCTCTGCCTATAACAGTTGCAATTCAGCACAAGTCACGAATTGCACTGCGCCAGTCACATTCAGACAAAGTTGTTAAGTCTCATTGTGCCTGTAATTTCACTGGCTCTCAAGGACTACTGCCGGAACACACCTTTCGGTGTTTGGCGACAGACTTTCTACTTGAATGAAATTCTATTGTTTTCATTATCGCCGATGCCAATAAATATTTCCAAATACTGAGACGCAGGGCGTGCACATTTCGTAATAAACTATGTCCGTACGTTGCAACTCGACCGACAGGAAATACACCGCACTCATTCTGAGGAAGCCTTATAACATTTCTTTATGCCTGATAGTTGAACCTTTGACCACTATCTCACCTGATGGTAAGTGATGATCTGGTTGAAGTTGTTATTCAGGGTAACCTAAAATGTCTGGCTGTCAAGGACAGCTGCCGGAACACACCGTTTGACCACAGATTTTACACTTGAAGCTTAGCCAGACGGGCATTCGCTAAATGCCCTATCATCATGCTATAACGGCTGCTATCCTAAGACAACCGGGACCGACGGCTTAACGTGCCTTCCGAAGCACGGAAGCGCTCAGTAGTGAAGTCACTAGCGGTCACCCATCCAAATCATGACCGCGGCGGACGCTTAACTTTGCAGATCGGTTCAGGACCGCTAAGCAAACTTCACTACGAGCGCTTCAAACTAATATTATATTGAAACCAACAGAAACTCCACATATGGACAGAAACGGATCCAACATTGACAGTGTCGACCCTGGATCAGCGGTACGTTGTGTGTCCGGCTTATGCACGAGATGTTTACCTAGTTCAAACTCTTCGCAAATACCGAGAAGCCAAACCGAGCTCACACATCATTGTGTTTACAGATACTAAAAAGTAAGTGCATACTTCTCATAGTTTAGCTACGATTAATATGTAAGGAAATGTAAGTCGTATTTAAAAAACAGCAGAACGCAAACCTTGAAAAGCGGCGGGTGTGGTTTAAAAAGTGTACCGTGCGGCGCAACAACATAACCTTGACGTCGATTAATAAAATTCAACAATCCAATTTTTTTTTCTTTTTTTAGTTTTAAGTTATTGTGACCGAACAAGCTC
This sequence comes from Plagodis pulveraria, assembly GCA_963890685.1. NCBI lineage: Eukaryota > Metazoa > Arthropoda > Insecta > Lepidoptera > Geometridae > Plagodis > Plagodis pulveraria. The sequence goes on from OY982969.1 coordinate 21,497,483, forward strand.
GAGGACCGCCTGATGTTAAGCGGACTAACCTCTGCCTATAACAGATGCATTTCATCACAAGTCACGAATTGCACTGCGCCCGTCACCTTGAGACATAGCTGTTAAGTCTCATGTGCCTGTAATTTCACTGGCTCTCAAGGACAGCTGCCGGTACACACCGTTAGGTGCTTGGCGACAGATTTTCTACTTGAGGGTGGTAGCTAGCCAGGCGGGCAATCGCAAAATGCCCTTCCACCATGCAGTGAAGCTCAAGCCGGCAGTGGGGATCGAACCAGGATACTGCGGCGCGGCAGTCCATAGCTATTACCGCTCGGCCATCATTGCTTCATACGAAATAAAGGCGTAACCATTAGTTTTTGGCGGATCTTTCACGGATCTTTTACTTTATTAATTTTCAATTCATAGATGAAATGTTATATACATAGGTGATTAGGTAACAACAAAACTGTTCGAACCATCCAGATTCATTTTTTTAAATCGTATTTGGCATCATTATATTGCAAACATAGTGAGTACCATACTAATAGTACACAACTCAATGGTACTAAGTCAACTATCTTTATAATGAGATCAATCACAATTTTTGGTAATAAGCTTATTAAAATCATGATATATAAGAAGTTTTTTTTATATATACATTTTTTAACTGATATAAGTACCAAAACCTACAACAATATTTATCTATGCTGCCCAGTGTCACACAAAACAAAAGAAAGACACGCAATGCAACTCGAAACATGTCCTGCCTGTCACGCAAAACGTCAAGTGACGTCAACTATCGTTTTAAGGTCTCGCGCACCAACAACGATTGAGTAGGAAAATTAAGATCCGTATCCGTATATAGTGGATCTTGAGACCAAATATCCGTACCCGCGGATATACATTTTTAACGTGCACATCACTAGATGTACATATAAGACTTGTACCTAGTTCAGACTCTCCACTATTACAGGGAAATCAAACACATCTTTCACATCATTACAGATATTAAAAAGCAACAGACTTTTATAATAATGTGGATTATTATTGTCTGATCTAACAGACAATATCGAACCAAGATAATAAGTACTATGTTTATCAGGCACACTTTTGAGGAGTTTCATCAACATCCGCAAATTTTTGAATACATGAAGTGGGGCACCAAAATAAAGGTATTTTAAAGAATCCATAAATACCTACGAATAACAATATATAGTTATTCGTAGATAAATACATATCCATCTCACCTCAATTCGCCGTATAAGGAGAGTTGGCCCTCACTAGGAGAGCCATTGTGATAGGAACTTAAGGTTGAACTGCCCTGTCGTTTCTCAATACAAACGCCATAGGGTGATCTTTCCCTTCTTTGAGATTTTAGGTCCAGAATTAAGCATAATGTCGATTGATCTCGTCAGTATCTAGTTTTGTATCGTAACGAAATTTTAAAAAGATAACTAAGTTGAAAATTGTGAGCCTCGAAAACATTATATGAAAGTATTTCGAGGCTCATAACTCTCAAATTAATTATCTTATTTAAAAAATAATACGATACAAGCCTAGATAATAAGGAGATCAATCGATATCATGCTTTGTTTTGGACCTAAATCTTCAAATAAGGGAGTGATAGACCCTACGACGTTTGTATGGACTGACCGACTGACTGGACTGACTGGAAGACTGACCAGATAGCTCCTATCACAATGGCTCACCTAGTGAGGGCCTACTCTCCTTATAGGGCGAATTGAGGTGAGATGGATATGTATTTATCTACGAATAACTATATATTGTTATACGTAGGTATTTATGGATTCTTTTAAAGACCTTTATTTTGGCGCAACACTTCATGGAAGAAAAAAAAATTATTTCACAATATGAAGTCTGTCAGTTTCTGATACATTAAAATCGGTTGAGATGTTATGGTGGGATAAAAAAAACTCACAAACTATGTACTACTTAATGCTACTTACAAGATAATCCATTGGCTATTGACTTTTTGAGCGTCATGTTATGCCTATTGCCAAATTAACTTATACAACATAACTGCTATCAATGGCTGATTCTTAAAGATGTCTAAAAAGTAGAATATAATTTTCTATCTGGCTCAAAAAGCGTCTACAATTCATTTATGACTATGATCATATTCAGAATAATGGTATAATGCCACTATGGGAGGAACCGCTATAAAATTCGGGTCTATTCTTTTTATACTAGGTTTATTTATAGTCATACATATACAAGGTTAATGAATAGATTCAGGCGTTACTTTGCGGAAATCCATATTTAATAATAACTAGCAAGTGGTACTATAGATGTCGCTCCATCCCAATACGATGGTTAAAGAACGATAGGTAAGATTTGAGTTATGACGTCATGTCATGTTAGCTCAATTGGTTAGTTAAACATATATATATCATACCCCGGCTCAAGGGGTGGATGGACGCGGGTTCGAATCCCGCACATGACTTAAATTTTTCCTTTCGTATATTTGTGATTTTGTAATCAAATTAATGATTTACTAAAACACTTAAAAAATCTTTATAAAAATTATATATATCTAGTGACAATTCCGCCTAATTTTCTATCAAGCCTACTTGATGTCACAAACGCCACGCAGCCAAACCGGAAGAGTATTCGACGCGTTTCGCTTCTAAACGAAGCATCCTCAGGAGGTCTTGACTTTACGAGCGCATGATATAGATTAGTCTCGATAGTAAATTTTCACTAGATATATTTTATTTTTATAAAGATTTTTAAAGTACTTTTAAAATATTTGTTATATTATGTATATACAGGGTTATTGGTAAAATGCTATCAACCTATTAGGGTTGACTTTTGCTCGTCCTAACAAACATTTTGAGATGTTTTTTTATGCTTTTGTGTTTTTTAAGTAATAATAAAATATTAAAATACGCTTACAAGAGACTTTTAACATCAGGTGGTCCTCGTGCTTATTCCGTCAAATAAACATAAAGTAATACAAAAAAAAAACTCCAAATGTTTGTAAGGACTAGCAGAAGTCAACCCTAAGAGGTTGTTAGCATTTTACCAATAACCCAGCATACAGTCTGATGGAAGAGTTTCTAGATCAACATTGAAGTAAAACCATTTATAGAAAATTAGTTTTATAAAACATCAATAAATCATAACATAACATGTTACAGGGAATGCCAAGTGTTATCAATGATGTTGAACGCCATCTCCATGGATAATGTATGCCTCCATGGCTTCATGAGGCAAAAGGAGCGTGTGGCGGCTCTTACGCAGTTCCGGAGCAACTTGAAATGCACGTTGGTGGCTACAGATGTCGCTGCTCGAGGTTTAGACATACCCACTGTTGATCTAGTTGTCAATCACAAGTTGCCGCTTGAACCCAAGGAATATATCCACAGGTATGTTATGTTATGCGTCTCCGTGGGGTGCCGGGTTAGAATTGCACCTCCCCATATCTTCCCGTGGGTGTCGTAAAAGAAAAATACCGGAAGGTGGGCAGCAGCACCTTCTAATGAACTGCCATCTTACACTGCGATCCCAAGCAGCCTGCCAATCGTGGGAATGCTGTATTTAGCAGTGGACGATCTGGCTGATACAGTACAGTATGTTATGTAACTACAATCTGTGTCGAGTTCTTTTAAACTAAACTGATGTAGTAACAGCTGATAGCATGAAAGGAGATATATTGTAGCTTGAAATGCAAGTTGGTGACAACAGATGTCTCTGTTCAAGGTTAGGGAATGTTACCCACTGTGGATCTAGTTTACAAAGCTTGACCCAAAATATAATCGAATCACATGCGGAATGAGAATATGTTTGTAAATAGAGCTAGTAACAACACGAAAGTAGCTTTACTATAGGGTGAAATGCATGTTGCATATGTTATGTATGACAGATGTTGTTAAATGCCCACTGTAGATCTAGTTGGCAATCTCAAGCTTTCATTTTCAAATTTGAGTTACAGCGCTGTGGTAGCGCATTTCGTGGATGCTCGCCTGGCGAGAAACCCACCTAAAGTAAAACATATGTCGCCAAGCATCTTACAGTATACTAAGGCAAACAGATTTGTATTTTGAAAAAACTAGTCACCGACCTCACAGAACTTACATTCTTCTACACCAACTTGGCATCAATAATGGCAAAAAGAGACTTACTTATGATTGAAATTAATAAACTAAAACCCACCTTTATAATATTAACAGAAACACATCTCAAACCAAGTATACCAAACAGTCTAGTTGACATCAAGGGCTACAGCCTTTTTAGAAAAGACAGAGAAGGAGGAGGTGGTTGGGGGGGAGTTGCAATCTATGCAGCACATCAACACAATGATATACCTATCCACATTACTCCCCATAGCACCTATAACAACAACTCTCAAGTCGAGGCACTATGGCTGAACATGACATATGGAACTTTCAAACTACTTATTGCCGGAGTGTATCGCCCCACAAACTACTCGTACAAAGATACTGATAAAGTGCTCTTTGAAACAATGTTGAAGGCAGACACAAGTAACACTGTCCTCATAATGGGGGATTTCAACTTACCGAGCATTAAGTGGCCCCTTACAGACACGGATGGGTACGACCAATTACATGAAAAATTTATTGAAATGTTTCTCGAAAGTAATCTGCACCAATTAGTAACAGGAATAACTAGACAAAGAAATGACCAAAAATCCCTGTGAGACCTTATTTTATGTAATGAGGAAAACTTATGCACTATGATTGAACATCTTCCTAACATTGGCAAAAGTGATCACCAAGTACTATTTGCAACCCTACAACTACCTGCACAGAACCAACAGCACAAACCTACTTCAATACCAAGACATAACTTTCTCTACGCAGACTACACTCTTGTCAAACAGGACTTTGAAAATTCTGAATATGAAATAACAGACTCTACTCCAGTTGAATCCGCATGGAACTGCTTCAAATCCTTAACACAAAATATAATAAAATTGCACATACCGCTCCAAAGAATAAAAACTAAGAAAAGACAAAACAAACCCTGGATAGGACCAGAAATACTTAAACTATCTTCTGAAAAAGCTCATGCTTGGAATTCATATCAGCTTGTCTCTACCAAGAGCAATTATGAAAAGTACCGTAAAACTAATAACAGTCTAACATCTGAAGTAAGAAAAGCGCGAATAAAATTTGAAACTCGGGTGGTCCACAGTGGACCCAAGTCCTTCTATGGATACATCCGCCAACAACTGACATCCAAAGTATCAGTGCCGCCCTCCCTTCTGGATGACCAAACTGGAATTGTCACAACAGACCACAAAGAAGTCGCAGAAATATTTGCCAAACAATTTGATAGGTCATATGTTAGAGAACCACCTCACATACCAATCCCACAAACCCAAGCACAAAGAGTAACACAATCCTTAGAGACGGTTGAGTTTTCATCAGACTCAGTCAGAAAAACCATCAAAACTTTTAAAGATGATACTGCCATGGGTCCTGATGAGATCCCAGCTATTCTGCTGAAGAAATGCAGTGAAGCTATTTGTACTAGACTGGCCAATATCATGACTATCTCATTTGACCAAGGTGAACTCCCTCAAGACTGGAAAGAAGCTATTGTGACACCCATCTACAAGAAAGGAAATAAGCGAGTCGCAGCCAACTACCGCCCTATAAGCCTTACCTGCCTAATCTGCAAAACTATGGAGAAGATAATAGCCGCAGAAATTAGAAGTTTCTTATCTCAGGAAAAGGTTTTATCAGACAAACAACATGGCTTCATACCAGGTCGCTCAACTGTTACCAACCTACTCAGCTGCATAGATACGTGGACCCAAGCTTGGGACAAACGACAGCCAACTGATATCATATACCTAGACTATGAAAAAGCCTTCGACCGAGTCCCAATAAAAAGGCTAATTTTCAAGCTGGAACACTTTGGCATAAGAGGTAAACTCCTAAAGTGGATAGAAGGGTTCCTTTCGAATAGAACTTACAGAGTACGCGTGGGAGAAGCTCAGTCGGAACCTCACAAAGTCAGCAGTGGAGTCCCACAAGGATCTGTGCTCGGACCAATCCTTTTTGGAATATTCCTAACAGACTTGGATCAGCACATTAAATCTCAGCTGTCACTGTTTGCTGATGACACCAAAATCATGGGAAATCCACTGATCGCTCATAACACCCTGCAAAAAGACCTAGACAGAATATATGAATGGACCCAAGACTGGCTAATCACACTTAACGAAAAGAAGTGCACAGTGTTACACGTTGGAGGCAAAAATCCAAAATGCAACTACTCAATTAATGGTAGCCCTCTGGAAAAGGTAGAAAAACAGCGAGACCTCGGAGTACTTGTAACTTGCAACCTAAAATGGGGGGACCATATTGTAGAGGTAGTGAAAAGAGCAAACTCTATAATGTACATTATAAGAAAGGCTTTCTCATACATTAACAAGGAACTGTTCCTAAAGCTGTACAAGACCTACCTGAGGCCCTTAGTGGAGTATGCATTCCAGATATGGAATCCGTACTTCAAGAAGGACAGTCACCTTCTCGAACGTGTACAGCGGAGGGCAACAAAAATGGTCCCTAGTCTTAAAGAACTTCCATACGAAGATCGTCTGCAAGAACTAGGGCTTACCACCCTTCAGAAACGTAGAGAGCGCGGAGACCTTATGGAGACCTTTAAAATTCTCACCAACAGATATAGTATACCAAATTTGTCAGAGACACTATATACTATGAACACAAACACAAACCTGAGAGGACACTCGCTGAAGCTGCAACGGGGGCCAAGTAAAAGCAAACCCAGAGAGCACATACTACCGAATCGCATAGTTAAAACTTGGAACCGGTTACCGGAATCAGTGATCAGTGCTCCCTCAGTTATCTCTTTCAAAAATAGACTGGACAAATATTTAAAGTGCATTGACAAAGACTCAGATATACACGCATCAGCTTAAGAGCTGCCTGTGTATCACAAATAATAATAATAATAATAATATACCCTTATTTTTGTGAACTAATTATTATCATAGATTTTATAGTAAAATTGCATAATCCCATAAAATATCTAAACATTTTGTTTGTATCAGGGTGGGGCGTACAGCCCGTGCTGGTAGGACCGGCATGGCGATATCGCTGATAACTCCATACGACTTGCTGAGGCTGGGGGAGATTGAGGACAAGATTAACACTAAGCTTACCGAATACACAATTGATGGTAATTTATAAATGTTACACTAATTACACCACATACCATTAAAAATTCTACTCTCAGGACTGGATATCTTAATTTTTTTTATCATAGAAGGTCATAAAAAGTCAGAACGAATATTTTCTGGCGTAAAATTTATGCTGACGTGACACAGACAATTTTAAATTTTCCGCCAAATAGTAAAACAAATGACAAATGAATAATTATTGAGTATTGTACTCATTAATATTGGCTTCCATTTTCAAATTTTAAACTTATTTTTTTATTACATTGTTCACAAGTCGCCAGTTCTAAAAACTTTCAGTGTCGCCTCGTTTATTAAACACTCGTTTAGGAGGACACGTTAAACCGTCGGTCCCGGTTCATTTCCTTATGATGGCAGTTATTCTAGCAAGGTGGTTGGGAATTCGGCGAATCCCTACTGGCAGTTGCCCACCCTCAAGTAGAAAATCTATCGCCAAGCACCTAGGCGATGGTAAAGAGTTTGAGCATCCAGTCTGCAGTAAATGCAGCTACATTCTGACGTAAGTAATGCCATGCTGCTCGTCTACTGCGCATTTTTGTATTGAGTTTCTTTACGATCACATAGGAATATATAGATTGTATTTAAATTTTTTTAGTGCACAAAATTTTCATTTTAGCCGGATTTGAACCTGGTTTCACGCACCGGTTGCTTTAACTCACGGTCCACATGACTTGGCGGTTCGCTCTATCAATTTGTGAATGTGACGTTCACTTACGCCCGAAATTAATAATCGATCTCAATCGGTTTTTAGCTATCTAAGATAGAATAAGCAATCCATTTTATGGTTTTATCGTGCCAATAAGCTATCCAGAGATTGAAATTTCTATCTGTGGAAGCAATCTATCGCTGGAGGTCGGTTTACAGAAAAAAGATTGACCTCTGTATGTAAATGTCACTTTGTGCGTGTCAATAACCTATCTATGGATTTTGGATCGAATTTGGACAGAAATATTACTTGCTCAGTGGCCCAGATGGTATTAACAGTGTTGCCAGATCGGTAAGTTAAAAATTATCAGAGAATTACTGCAAATTTATCGTGTTTTTGTCGCAAGTTCTAAACTTTATAAATTACTCAACCTTCGTTTCAGTTCTTAGTGTCAGAAGACAAGAGATATATTTTAAAGTGTTTTTTAAAATATTAATTTAATATTTTCGGTAAAAAAATGTTATTATTATATATCTTATTTTATTGATGGTCAAAAATAACCTCTTCCTCAGAATCAGCACTCAATGAATAATAGTTCTGAGGGTACATGCCCACATGTAGGCTTTGACGGGCTCTGGTTTTCTCAGGACCGTACAGTCCTGCGTTGTTAGTACACTCAATCATTGCTCGGTATAAAATCAATAAATCAGGTTTTTCGCTTCTATTGCCACATCTTCATGCAGCCTGATCAGCTATGAAATTATAAAACAGTAGTGTTGTTTTATGAAAGTTTCGGCTTTTTGTTTTTATAGAATTTATATAAGAAAATACCTATCTCATTTTGCATTCGTTTGGATTGCCATAGATAATATAAAAATTATATTCGGTTATGATCCGAGTAATATAAAAATTACTCGGATCAGAAATCGTTGTAAAATTATCGTGTAAATGAAAAAAATAACGTAGTAATTTGATGAAATATCGTGCGATACGTCATTATTATTTTTTATTGCATGACACTCAAATATATCGTGGATCTAGGATAATTATCGCATGTCTAGCAACACTGGGTATGAATGGCAATAACGGACGGGTGACCGGAAGACTAACACATTTTTGCATTACGTTCCATTCTACTCTGACTATCATTTCCATTCTATCTTGAGTGTAGCATCGTGAATATATTTTTCACTTTTGTGTAAATATAATAAGATATTAGTCCAATATTTTATAAAAGTACACTAAAATAATAATGTACTGCTTATTTCAACAAAAGAGATTGAATATTACCTAAAAGTATCATAAATCAAACTGTAGCTTTATTCTCTATGCATAGAACGGAATGGTTGAGAGGGAAGAGATAGCAGGTTGGATTGCCGCCGATCTCGGCACAAAAAAGATTGGGTGTGATAAGTTTTGTTATTGGCATGCAGATTACAGATCGATCTGTGGATATGGTCTGTAGTCCAGTCATTACGTCGGAAAAATCGGCTTCAAAAAGAAAGTGAACCGAGAAAGCCAAATTTTTGATATTACGTGAAGGGTGGCTAGAAAAGCTTAAGTTCAAATTGTCGACCAAAATAACCTTGTGCAATTTCCGCCATCTTGAAAAAACCCTTAAATTCAGTTTTTTCATCATAACTCGGTTCCCCGTTGAGATACGAAAATTTTTATAGAATACTTTTTTGTAGCTTTTTTCACGATCTACAATTAAGATCCTCTACATTTTTCACGTATCGATCGTCGTTTTCGAGATATCGATCAAAAATATCGAAAATTTTTGGAGAATTTTTTTTATTTCGCTATTAACTTTTTTTTTATGGAAGATATCAAAAAATGTTTGAAATAAGACTTGTAGAGCGTGTCCAGACCTACAAATTCGTTTTTTTATTTTTCATTTCCGACAAAAATTACGACCTCCAGCGCGCCACTAAGTCGGCCCCAGCGCGCCCGACGCGTCTCCATGGCGCTCTATGGCGTCTCGCCATAGAGCGACCGTTAGAGTTTGGGCGTGGGTCAGGTATAAAAGACCCTTTTTTCGTGTTCATGCCGGAACATCTGCTCCTTATTCGTAGCATTCCAGTCAGTTGTCTGGAGTATTTTTAAGCGAGCGTACGTGTTTGAAAAATTGTGTGAAAATGGGTGATTGTTTTATTTGCAAAAAACCTCTGATTGACGATGTTTATGTGGCTAAAAAGGGAGCTGTTCAGACTCTCTTAGCGGCGAGCGTGAAAAGAGGACATGTGGAGCATGAACAAATGTTACAAAATATTGACTCAGTGAGTGTTCATAGTTCGTGCTACAAAAAATATGGAAACCAACGGCTAGCGTCGATTGCTTCTCGACGAAGTGAGTCTCCATCGCAAGAACCAGAACCCGAAAAAGAACTGCAGGTCATTCCCACTTTTGATTTTAAAAATAGATGTTTATTTTGTGGAGAAATATTTTGCAACGAATCGAAATTACCAACGCATAGACGGAAAAAAATTCATTCCGTGGTAGAAATATCAATGAATGAAAAAAATATGGGATACCTGTCTGGACGTGACGATGAATTTGCCACTTCACATTCAACATTTTTTGATATCTTCCATAAAAAAAAGTTAATAGCGAAATAAAAAAAAATCTCCAAAAATTTTCGATATTTTTGATCGATATCTCGAAAACGACGATCGATACGTGAAAAATGTAGAGGACCTTAATTGTAGATCGTGAAAAAAGCTACAAAAAAGTATTCTATAAAAATTTTCGTATCTCAACGGGGAACCGAGTTATAATGAAAAGACTGAATTTAAGGGTTTTTTCAAGATGGCGGAAATTGCACAAGGTTATTTTGGTCGACAATTTGAACTTAAGCTTTTCTAGCCACCCCCCACGTAATATCAAAAATTTGGCTTTCTCGGTTCACTTTCTTTTCCAAATGTATATAATGACTGGACTACTGATCTCGGATCGTTTTCAACCTTGGATTACAGATACGATATTAATTTCGGGCGTTAGTGCTTGAAATCATTTATAGTGCAGTTCTTCGATTCTTATGTTGGTAACAGTAATTCTTATCAATAAAGTGGTGTTTGATTGTCTATGTACAGATGACGAAGCTGTGAAAGTGTTCACGACGGTGAGCGTGACGCGCCGAGAGCAGGAGGCACAGCTGGACAACGAGGAGTTTGAGCAGCGGAAGAAGAATTACCGGATCAAGCGCTGGCTGCAGGCGGGCGTCGACCCTGATGTCATGCAGGAAGGGTAAGGAATATCTTTTAGTCTTTTTGTATGCTGACCTGGCTAGCTACCACCCTCGAGTAGAAAATTGTGGAAAAGAACATAACTGTGCTGTAACAGGCTTAGGATTAGAATGCCATTTTCAAGAAGGTAGGTTTGATTAATAAAAAAAAATTGTCTTGATGACCTAATGATTACAACTACAATAATTTGTATGTGAATGCCAAAATTGATCCTGTCTGTGTTAGGAGTTTTTGTAGATGTTGTTAGAGTTCCTGTAGTTACTTCAATGATTAATGTCATTTTTTTTATTCGTTTTGTGAGGATATGTCATTATGGGTGCCTAGTTTACCTTGTCTTTGGATTCAGCTAGTCTTTGACCACAATCTCTCCTGATGGCAAGGGTGTGCTTGAAAGAAAATAAAAAAAGGCATAGCCTGGAATGGATACTGCCTCTCGAAGACAGTTGTCGGAAAACACCGTTAGGTGCTTAACGACACTTTTTCTACTTGAGGGTATTAGGCAAAGATTCGAAAATGCCCTACTACTATGCTTACTACTTTTACTATCAAAGTATGTATAATTTTCAAATAATGCCATTATTGGTACATGTTCAGTTTCAATTCTAAAAGAATATTTTTTTTTATAGTTTTAGATCGAATAGAATACATACATTTATTAAAAATAAGGATAGTCCTAAAAATAAGCTTATCAGTCATGTCTCTAACAAGCTTATGGCTAATTAGAGACATGACTGTAATCAATGCAACTCATGTTAAATGTTTACTGTGATTTACAGATTAGAAGAAATGCGCCGCAAGAGGATCAAGGCCGCGAAAAAGGCAAAACTAGCCAAGATCAAACAACTACAATCTCAACTTAAGACTCAAGATAACGAAAATACTGAAGACCGTTTACAGCCAAACGTGAATGACGAAGATATTGATACAAGCATTAAGCAAAGCTTGAAGAAAGTAAACAAAACTCTTATGAAAAAAGACGATAGATTCAAAAACGTGATTGGTAAGATTACCAAGATTAAGAGGAAAGCTGAACATGTAAAAGCAAAATCCCAAAATGAAACACTATCACAGAAGAAGAAAAAGAAACGAGTCCCTGCTGCAACATAGTATTTCGAAATAAATTGTTATTGTTGTATTTTACGGCTTTTATTTTTCATGTTCTTGATTTATATAGTTCTGAACACGGAAGGGCTGCGGCCTTTAACCATTAGCACACCCTGGACACTGCAACGTCTGCAACAACCGCGTCGAAGTATAGTACCACCAAATTAACTGTGCAGTTGGCGAGGGCGCCGCTGATCAGGGAAATCAACTACAAACTGTCACAATTTGAAGGAATGTTGTAGTTCTTTTTTCTGCCACCTGAACAGATAAGTTGGTGGGTCTGTAAATGTTTTGTCCAACCATAGAGAATATTAATTTATCTATGGTCCTACATATAAATAGTAGACGTTTTATACACCTCCCAAATGTGTGCGAAGTTTATGGGGCTATATCTCGACTTCAAAAGTACATACTGTTTTTGGTAATAGTAATTGCGCAGAGCGGAGAGTGGCCGTTCTGCACGTAGTATTGTCACCTGTGCAATAAGGACGTTTAGATTGTGGTCCAGATAAAATTATATCCGCAGTCTATTCTCGACGCGCCGTCACTTCTTTCTGAAATCAACGTGAGGGCTAGCGCCGCAGCTACTTCGGCAGAGCAACTCAAGCGGCGCAAGTATGCTAACCTAGTTATATAATTGAGCAGTTTGGTGTAGACATTGGATCCGTGGTGGTGCTGACATTGCACGAGCACGCTTCTCAGTACGGCACTTTCATACGTAACGTCAGAAGGCAGGTTCTCTGCTAACTTATCTTTATAACGAATAAGCACGATCTAACGGGACAATGCTGCTAGTGCTGGGCACGCTACACACTGGTAGTGGAATGGAGCATTGGATTGTCAGTTTTTCCCCCCGGTGGGACCACCTTTAGGTTGCCTAAATGCTTTCGTTGCAGTAGTGTTTTGTTAATAAAGGCATTCCACATTAGTGTTAATTCATCTTCATATATTATATAAGGCCCGAAGGTATGAGACAATTTATATTAGTCCCCGCTGCGCCACTTCTGGATCATAGTAGTAGCTGTATTTGGACCTAATCATATTTCCCAATTCGTGTGAAACTAACTTAAATTAAATGTTTGTTTTTTTCATAAACAACTTTTTGGTACATATACCAAACTGCTAAATCAAAAACTACCAGCTCTAGTCTACAAAGGCGACTCAGAGATTATGTGTATGGGCAAATTCGACTTCAAAATTGTATTGCCCCATAGGTCACCTGTAAGGCAGCTAGGTGGGGCAGAGTGGAACTATGAGTCGTTTAGTGTTTGTATGGGTGGTATGTTGGGATAGGAATGTGAATCCCAATGACATTTATTTTTTAAATTTTGTATCTACATCCTCCATCCATAACACATTGAGTAAAAAATTTACCGCTACCTAAGAAACAAAAAATACAGCTCCAGATCAGGTGGGATATGCTGCTCACCATATTTTATGAATAAAGAATAAACGCAATATTTATTATAATAATTTATTTTATACAATGTAAAATTACAAATAAATACAACAATATTATAATATGTTCATAATTTAAAAGCAATCACTGCGTCGATGGCAACCCATTTGGCACTATGTGCAGCCGAAAAAGCCGTGAGAAATACTGATAATTGAATAATAAATTACAATGGCATTTCATATTATAGAAATTACATAAATAATATTAAACGGAGGCCACACTGTGAGCAAATCTAACTAAAATCTGCATTTAATACCACAATTTTGCAAATGATAAGTATACTAAATAAGTTTTTTTCTGTGGCAACAGCTATCTCAGGTATATAAGCATTTTAATACATATTATCAGCACAAAAAAATAATGTGCTATTACTTGAATTGGGCTAAATCGCGGCAGCGACGAGTTGTGTCGTCAAGGATTTAAAAATGACAACAAGCTTAGTATGCCGAGGCAATGGCGTTATTACCTACCATCAGTAAGTTATCGTACTTATAAAAAAAGTTACACGTTCGGTTTTCATAATATTTAATGAACGTGCGGTATCTCGCCTACTCGAAGCCTGTGGGTAAAATGCTTATATGGAGTACAACTTTTAGAAAACTATGTATATGCTCAGTACATAAAATTTTGGAATATAAGCTCGCTCGCAATGTGGTCTGCGTTGAGATAAGTGTCCTACCAAATGAACCATGGTTTAAAGTAGTTTAATATACCGTTTATTAATGATAATAAAATATTTAATATAATACACATTCTAAATATACTGACAAACCTCTATTATCACCAGAGTAATTCATACAATATACAACACTGTCTTGGGTCAAAAATAAGAGAATTACAAAATAGCTAAGATTATACGCAATGAATACATTTACAAGAGTTGAAAATTCCATCAAATTTCTCAATTAATAACATTGTTGACCTAAAACTTGGCCATTTTACAGTATCATAGTTAAGTGTCAAATTGTCATGACCTCACGTAGGTAACAGAAAAATAATAACAAGCTTTATTTAACTACGTTTTGAAAGACACATGGAACAAAAAAAACATTGATATGACGGTGCATCGCTAGCAAAAATAATTTTGAGCAACAAAAATCGAATCATAAACCTAATTAATTTCATTGTTTATAATAAAAAAGTTTCATCAACATGTTACTGGTTCCGGGAGTGCAATTTAATCAAATTTAGCATGGCGAAGCCATAGACGGAAGCTTGCTTTGTATAAGTATCCATACTTTAAAAAAAATAACAGTAAATATGGGTTAAAGTGGTTACATTTTCATGCACAAATAATCTGTGTTGCCAGCAATGTTAATGAAACTTTTCCAACAGGAATTTATCATTTATATACGTGATTTTATCAATATTTTAAAATATTCTTACCATCTTATGCGTTTACCATATATACGTGAAATATTTTAAAATATGCATTTCCACTTGAAGCACCTATTTGAATGTTGTACATATAACTAAGTTTAGTTTACTTCTTCTTATACAATAATAACTGTGAAAATGCAAATTTTATGCTTTAAATAAACTCGTAAACGTTGCTTAAAGTTTACTAGTAATTTATTCATGCAAAGTATATTTTTATAGTACGCAGCTCGAATACGTTCTTTAAATTAATGTCCATTGATTCGCAAGGTAGTTTCTTAGTTATTTCTAGAATAATCGTCATATTGGCTCGGGCGAGAGAAAAATAATTGTCTCATTTGGTCACCTGCAGTCTACATCCCATAGTTATAATAGTCATTGTTCTATAGCTTTCTCAAATGTCAGTTTGTACTGCGCAGAGAAAAACTATTATTCTCAGTAATATATAAGGAATGTTTTTACGTAAGGTAAACGTTGACGTCTAGCGGGAAATATAATTTTAAAAAATCTTTTTTTTATTATACTGAAGTGTAGTTGTTTATTGTATTTCGTAACGTAAGTCACACGCGAGATTGGGACAGTACTTTTTCAAAAACTATTGAATCGATACCGTTTACTTCGTTTTTTTTTATTTTGACGGTTTCAGGGGCTATTGATTGGAACCCCGTTTTTGTATGTTATTGTGACGGAACAAGCACGAGTCCCACCTGATGTTAAGCGGTATCCTCTGCCTATAACAGATGCGTTTCATCACAAGTGACGAACTGCACTGCGCCCATCACCTTGAGACATACTTGTTAAGTCTCATTTTGCCTGTAATTTCACTGGTTCTCAAGGACTGCTGCCGGAACAAACCGTTAGGTGCTTGACGACAGTTTTTCTACTTGAGGGTAGTCGCTAGCCTGGCGGGCATTCGCAAAATGCCCTTCCACCATACGGTGAAAGTCAAGCCCGCGGCGGGATTCGAACCATGGACCTGCTGCGCGGCAGCCCATAGCCAAAGCCACTGAGCCATCACTGCTTCAAAACCATTATTACCATTAGAAAGGAATGAATCGAAAATGGCCTCGCTAATCCTTTCACTCGCACAGCATTGCTGTCAATAGTGTTCGAGTGAGACGTTTAGCGACGCCATTTTCGTTTCGATTTGTTTCTATATTAAATCGGGTTATACCTTTATCACCCCATCGAATATAATTGGCACTTAGCCAATTAAATTCGAAATATAGAAAATAACAATTATTATAATATAATTATAAACTTGAAGGTGATGAGTCGATAAATGTCAGTTTGAATACTAATATTTACTGATCTCAGTACACTTAACCAAGCCGCAGGCTTCTCGATCTGAGCCAATATAAGGACTTAAACATACATAAATAAACTTCAGTTAGGGCCAATTTCACCAAACTAGGATAAAACTATACGAAGATAACTTAAACAAATTTAAACAGACTTTGGCACCATAAACGTTCAGCGACGTTGTAGTTTTTTTGAATTTGCCATGGTGTTGACTTTTATGGAATGTGACATCACGCAGATAGTTGTAGAAAAGGAAAAAAAATCTAAGAATAAAAAATATACCGTCAAGTTTGACAGATACTAAAAACAAATATGGCCCCTTTGCTGCAGCTGTCAATACATACTATTTCAAAGTCGACGCTAGTGTCAGATGCCGTTAAAGTACAAACCAAGGAGTTTACTTTTACTACGACAAGAATCCTACAAATTTGAAATATGCTTCTAAGTTTGACGTTCAATGACAGCGAAGTCCACATTTGAATAGTTCTTAGTATAAAAGTTATCCGTGTTTTCATTTAACCCTAGATTGATGAAATTGGGCTTTAATAGCTCGGGAAAGCTGCGGAATCGGAATGACCCCTTATAGTCATATCTCATAGTCGGAGGCCATTGAAAATCCTCAAACTTACATTAAAAGTTATACTTTGCTAAGCTTTTAGTACATTTTGTCTAGATAATTAAAATCTGACTGATATGGCCCAAATAAAACAATTAGATTGACTTTAGATAAGCTATTTTATGCTCGTATGATCGTTGTTAAAAATAATATAAATAAACCCCCGTTTAGACTTAATTTTGTGGTTGATTCTAAAGGTGGACGCACACCTAACGAGGAGCAGGAGTCGCACGCGCCGCAGTCATATAATTTCATAAATATTTATATGAAATTGTATGCAACGACACGCACCTCTCACGACGAACGACCAGCTATTCAGTAAATTGCTGTAGATATACCTGCCACCTGCGCGCGTTGATGACGTCATCCATTCGACGCGTGCTGTGCGCGCGCGGAAGATGACGTCATCCACATTTTTTTGTTAGACTCCATCAGAAAATGATATGACTGCGGTGCGAGCGGCTCCTGCGGTGCGTCTAGGTGCGCGTTAGGCTCATTTCAATTTAAATATGACAAATGGATACATTTGATTAAAACTTTCGTAAGTAGTACACATATTTAAACAATTATGAAACCGATTTCACTTATGTTAGAACAGCCGAGTAGTTCGATCTCGACCGGTTTCGCGACCTTCAGAGTCGCTTCATCTTGGAGTACGTACGCTCCCGACCGCGTCCGCGCAAGCACTGATACATTTTAACACAATAAAATTGTACTGCATTGTGAACATATGGTTCCTATTAACAAATCCAGCCATAGCACGAATATTACTGTTTAAAGTAACGTTTTTGTACGACTTATTGCAACAATTCGAAGTGATGCGCAACATGTTGGTTTTTGTGCAACGTTGCACTAGAGGCGCGACTTTGCCAGATGACGGACGACGTATCAAGGATTTTGTATACCTCCGTGCCATGTTTCATACGTTGCTTAATATGAGTTGTGTCGTAGTTACATATGTTTAGCGACATATTGCACGTTAATTGTCAAAAATTATAATATATTGTAGAATGTTTAAAGCAACCAATATGATAGATTTTCTAAGAACAATGCATACATCAGTTTTCTATACAAACGCAGTTTCGCCATATTTTAAAATCCAAGTTTTCAAACCCGGTGATTTTTTTTTTGTTTTTATCATTTATATATACAGTTTAGTGTGCAAAATTTGTTTTTTTGGGACCTTGAGACTAATGTCCAGGTTTTCTGATGTACCACTTTTTCATAATATTATGTGTATTAAAAATTGATTGAAAAATATTTTTGTATGGGAATTGTATTTATAACACTTAAAGATAAATTTGATAAAACAACAGAAAATTAAGAAACCAGGATCCTAGATATTACTCTCAAGGAAGTCCATGGATAATTTCACAGCGCTCAAACAATTGTTTTCAAAATATTACAAAATTACATTTTGTATGGAGCTATACGCAAACACTATCCTAAAGTTATTCGTGCTATGGACACTGTTCATTCGTTTCGCGGTCTAACTTTGATAGCAGTAGAGTATAAAATAGACGTCATCTTCGATATTCGTGCGATACGAAAAGAGACAATTCCTATCCAACAACAGCATTTTAAATACCTTGCGGAAACTAAACGGGGTTGCAATAAAGGTACTTATTCAGACATCTGCAACAGCGAGTTGATGGTCGCGTCTTTGTTGCCGCGGTTCGCTTCCAGCACCGACTTTATAACCTCCTTGTCGATACTCGGGAACATTTCTTCGATCTGTAAAAAATTAAATATTACACGAAAGTTTTATGGTATGAAATTAGAATACCCATTTCAGACGACCAAAGAAAGATTTTTAAATGATATTAAGTGTAGAGACGGACAAGTCGCCCGCCTGATGGTGTGCGGCACGCTTGTACAATACGTTCTTCATCATCTGCATGTCACTGCACTGCACTCATCACTCAGAGATGTTTGATTATTATAAATATATATTTTTATTGAAAATCAACCGTCTTCAAAAATTACAAAAATGATTAGGGATAACTCAAATACGACTCGTCAGAATTCACTCAAATTTAAATGGGACGACACGACAAGCACTAACTTTCGAATGTAAAAAAAATCAACAAAATCTGTACACCCTGTAAAGAGTTATCAGGTAAAACACAAAAAAATACAGTGGAATTGAAAACCTCCTCCTTTTTTGAAGTCGGTTAAAAACACCCACGTCTCGCTAAACATGATTTGGTCCCACATAGTAGGGGCGATCCTATTGCCACATATCAGGCACAGATCCAGACTGTGGACTGTAATATAATATTTATTGTACAGAAAATCACAAAAACTTTTCCTTCCAGATGTTAGAACCAAAGCGTCTAGATTCCAAAGCGGCGCTCTTACACGCATAAATACTTACTCACTATCCAACGCAGATAATAAAGAATATACACACATCAAGTATCTACGGATCAAGTACTTTTTCGAGTATTGTAGAAATAGGGGATTTTATTCGTGTGCTTTTCTGACGAGTCTCGTTTCGGTATTCGGCCTGATACAAGACGTACTCGAATTTGGCGGAGCTTTGGATTATTAATTAAATAATTTTACAATAAACTTAGCAATAATCCTATTGTTTTTGTTGTTTCAGCCATTTCATTGACGACATTAACACTAATGGTAATTAGGTTACATTTCTTCAAATTGCAAATAAATAAATTTGTCTTTATTCATACATAATATAGGGATTCATTGTTAACTCAAACATAGGAATTAAATTAAAAAACCAGTCTGGTTAATTAAATTTGGTAAATATTAATTGTTTTTTTAAAGTTCAAAATATACCTGATCCCTAGGCACTTTTGATGTGTGTATATATACAATAGTAGATATACGATACCTGTTGCAGCTGCTCAGCAGTGATGGGCTGTTGCATTGGCTGCGGCGGGGGTTGTTGCGGCAGTGGCATTTGTTGCGGCGCAGGGTACATCGGCATTGCCGCGTAGCCCATGCCAGTGCTGGGCACCACAAGCACGGGCTGGAATGTTGGCATTGCCGCTGGGCCCACCTGTGGTACAAATACGAATAAATTAATATCACACTTATTGTGGTACCCTATCATTATTAGCAAATGCCCCTTAGAACGCCACAATGAACGGCTATTATATATTTGTATCCATCGGCTTCCTAAGACTCTGACGATGTCGTCAGTCCACCCAGTGGAGGGTCTACCAACTCTACGTCTTCTCGTGTAATGTGGTAACCACTAGAGAAACTTTCTTCCCCATCGGTTATCGGTTCGTCGAGCAATGTGGCCTGCCAATTGCCACTTCAACTTGCTTATTCTGAAAGGACGAGTAAGTCGGTGACTTTGGTTTTTCGGCGAATTATATCTATATTATATAATCTCTCTCTTGCGACTACTACAGGAATATGGGGGTGCATTTCTCGTAAGGAACCCCAAGGGCATCAGACAGTAGTACTTATAGCTATGTAAGTTACGACTAGTATAGCAAAACAAATATTCACGTACCTATAGGAGTTTCTGACTTAAGGTAGTTCGTGTGTAAATAAGCATATAGGATTAACGTTAGCACGTGTGGCATTCAAGGTTAATCATGTTAGTGATGGAGCAATGATACTTCCTGACTCCGTTTGCCGAAAGAAGGATGGGAAGTTGGGGTGCCGGGCTAGTCACCCCCCCCCCCCCCATCTCTAACTGTGGGTGTCGGAAGAGGCCACTAAGGGTAACACACCAGAAGGTGGACAACAGCGCTTTCTGAGGAACTGATATCTTACCCTGCGGTCCCCAAGCCGCCTGCCAAGCGTGGGGATTATGGCAAACTTCCCAAATTGGGGAAGGCTTTGTTTAGTGGACCATCCGGCTGATACAGTACAGTAAGCATTTTGCAATTAACTTGATGAAATAAAAAGTTTCTATTAGCGTTTCTTGTTTTCCGAATTTCATTTGAACATTTCTTCTAAGCAAAGACAGCGAAAAGAAATTGATTTCTCATGTGTCCGCGTTTATTACACCAGTTTGAAGGTAAATTTCAACAATATAGGGTTTAACAATTCAGCAGATAACTTTATACTATAGACCAATAAAATGTGATAGGCTATTGGTATCATAATACATTTTTACTTTAATGACATGTGATAGTAAGCAAATAGGGTGTATTAATTATTTAATTTCATGCCTAGTGATACTTACGGAATAGCTGAGCACGAGGTTGATCATTCCTTCTACTCCATCCCCTTGTTTACCGTTCAGAGGATACCAGTCTTCATGTGTTTCTCCCTGGAAAAAAACCATGTATATCGTTTTTTTTTTCTTTGACGGAACAAGCTCGAGGCCCACCTGATGTTAAGTGGACTAACCTCTGCCTATAACAGTTGCAATTCATGACAACTTAAAAAAAAAAATTGCAAATTGCACTGCACCCGTCACATTGAGACATAGTTGTTAAGTCTCATTGTGCCTGTAATTTCACTGGCTCTCAAGGACTACTGCCGGAACACACCTTTCGGTGCTTGGCGACAACTTTCTACTTGAGGGTGGTCGCTAGCCAGGCGGGCATTCGCAAAATGCCCTTCCACCATGCGGTGAAGCTCAAGCTCTGGGCGGGATTCGAACCATGGACCTGCTGCGCGGCAGTCCATAGCCAATGCCAGTGAGCCATCACTGCTTCAAGCTAACCTTTAAACCTAGTAAGGGCTGACCGCATTAAGTCCACGTTGTAGATTGACATCGAAGTTTATGCACATCAATTTTGAGTCGGTATTCATAATTGCACTAAATAAGCTCTAAAAATTGGCATGTAGTGTTACAGGCACGTCGTGAGGAACGATAAATCAAGAAGAGTGTTGAGAATTATCTTGGACAAATATACAGGTAGGCCAAAGAAGGTATGGATGGACTGCGTGTAGAAGGATATATGCTAAAGGCATGAGTAGTGAGAAAAAAACATGTTGTTCAAGCACACTTTGAGCATTGAATATGGTCTGGAAGATAGTGAGCCCGGACAGATATTCTCCTCTAAAATCAACCCTTTAAGACACGGCTTTCCAATCATCAGATAAATAATACCTTTATAATAATAATATTTGTCTACTAACATATATTTCATGTTTTTCTTTAAAAAATCTGTATTTTAACATTTAATAGAATTCGGTATATGGCTATAAAGTAAAGGAGCCATACAGAAGACGCTCTTATGCATAAGCGCAGTGTTAAACTTGTGCAAGCATAGTTTGCACAAGTAGTTTGCACAGTAAGCTGTTGTCTCGTCTGTTACCAACGGCTAAATCTGGTAGTTGTAGAAACAGTTTCGGATTATCCTTCATCCTACCATCCTTCATTCATATCACCAGGCTGTATATCAAGAATGGTGATGGCTAGACATTTGAAATTTTCACAGATGATGTATTTCTATTGCCGCTATAACAACAAATACTAAAGATAAAATAAATATTTAAAGGGGGCACCCATACAACAAACTTGATTTTTTACCGTTTCTTGCTCGATACTAATAACGGTGACAAGTAATAGATGCTTCAACTATTCACAGAATATTTAGTTTTATGTTCTCTTAAAATATATTTAATTAAAATAAAATAAATAATTAAGGGGCTCCCATACAATAAAAGTGGTTGTCGCCGTACCTACCCAGCCAATGGGACACTGCGAAAAGTGTCTGTAACTTGCAAGATTAGGTTACAGATAATGGTATGGAACCCTTCGTGCGCGAGTCCCACTCGCATTGACCGGTATTTTTTTAATGAACCTGTATCAGCCGGATCGTCCACTGCTGAACATAGCCTCCCCAATTAAGGGGGTATTTGCCATAATCACCACGCTTGGCAGGCGGCTTGGGGATCGCAGTGTAAGATAGTAGTTCTTTTGGAGGCGCTGCTACCTCCTACCTTCCAGTATAATTATTCCCTTAGTCGCCTTTTACGACACCCATGGGATGATATGGGGAGGTGCAATTCTAACCCGGCACCCCACGGCGGATTTTTTTAATAATGCTATTTTATATATATTATAATAAAAGTACTTACGTTAAGGACAGCGGGTGGAATGTTGATGTGAGTCCAGGCGATAAGCTCGTCCATCGTGAACGAGCACTCGTCGAATATCTCCAGGTAGACCGAGTTCACGCCGGGCGGCAATAGGCTGTTAAAGTATAATGTATATCGTCAATACTTTGTTAAAGAACAACAAGCAGAAGCGCTCGTACCGAAGTTTACTTAGCTGTTCTCAACCGATCAGCAAAGTTAAGCAACGTCGCCCGCGGTCATTAGTTGGATGGGTGACCGCTTGTGACATTACTACTGAGCGTTCCCGAGCTTCGGAGGGCACGTTAAGCCGTCGGTCCCGGTTGTTGTCTTAGGACGGCAGTCGTTATAGCATGGTGGTAGGGCATTTTGCGAATGCCCGTCTGGCTCGCTACCACCCTCAAGTAGAAAAATCTGTCGCCAAGCATCTAACGGTGTGTTCCGGCAGCTGTCCTTGAGAGCCAGTACTTCTAGGTTAGCCTGAACAACATCTTCGACCACATCATCACTTACCATCAGGTGAGATAGTTGTCAAAGGCTAACCTATCAGGAATAAAAAAAAAAAAAAATTACCCAAAAATGGAACCGACTTCAACACTCAAAAGTGTGAAAACTTGTTGAAGTCGGTACCATGATAATCGAAAAGTACCTAGTATCGCAATATTGCGCGCATGGTGTGGACTTCGACAAGTTATTTCTCACTTTTGAGTATTGAAGTCGGTTCCATTTTTAAGCAAAAAGAATTTTTACACTCATTTTAGTGACCCTTATTGCTACTTAAGGGATCGATTGTCATCCACTGTCAATGACTATATCATCAAGATATGAAAAGACTTTTCAGCTATTGGAGTGTAACTCAAAAACGGCCTAACCGATTTTGATGAATTTAAATGCGAACATACGGGAAGCATTAGGTTTCAAATAAAAATAAATAATCAAAATCGGCACCCACTCAAAAGTTCTGAGGTAACAAACATATAAAAAAATAGAGTCAAGAGAAATACATTTATTTTATGATAATCTAAATAAACATACGCGAAATCAACAACACCACGGTTAAAACGACAGGAAATCATTTGATTGACACAAAGATTTATTCTGCGGTTTATTTTTATCAGCTGCGCCTCGCGGTTCACCCGCCTAGTGAGTGATCAAAAGTATCCTGTGTCAATCAGGACTTAAACTATCTATATTCCAAGTTCATCCAAAACGGTTCAGCCGTTTCCACGTGAAGGTGTAACAAACATACACACTCACATACGCAAAACTCACAAACTTTCGCTTTAAGACATTTTGTGTAATTTCAACCATCACCAACTATGGTGCGGCCATTAATCAGAGCCCGGCGCGTATAACCAGAAGGTGCGGGTTCGATACCAACCTGAGGCAAAAAACTATTTTTTATATCTGATTCGGGCCATTGTCTTTAAACAGTTCTCTAAGTTTCGAATCTATACTTATAATAAATCTGTAACAGGTACAATTCTTATTATTTAGTAACCGGCTAGAACTCGCGTAATATTTACCGGATAATGCTCCGACCAGGTACAATTCTGTACATTGCAGATATTTTGAAAATAATTTTTGAGAGGACTCTGTAGGTGATACTGATGCCAAAACTATATTTATTTTTGTCTGTCTGTCTCTATCATGGCCGCGCATCACGCAAAAACTACTGAATGCATTTTAATGAGACTTAGCACGATTTGAGTTCATACTACGAAGAAGGGACATTGTATACTTTTTATCCAGAAATTCAGCACGGTTCCCTCGGGTAAGGGGATGAAAGTCAAAATTTACACTTAGTTGTAATTTATTAACGTGTAGTGATTTCTATCATTCTTTTATTGTTAGAATAGTGACGGACATTCCGGCACCCCACGGGCTGCCCGGCACCCCAAGGGCAGCCCGACACTCCACGGGCACCCCGGCACCCCACAGCCTGGCACCCTTATGCAATTTTGCAAGCTTGCTAAGATAAAACTCTAAAATCTGGAACATTCGCCACAATAAGTTTTTTTTAACTATCTATATTTTGCCGGATACATTTCCGAGACTGCGCAATGAAGTGCACAATCTAATATATCTTCGTTCTTCCGCCAAACAAGGAAAGCACCGGCGAAAAGACGCATTAAATTATTTTTTATAGTAATTAAACAACTTGAAACGGTTTAAATTGCGTATATTTATCATTATTTTTGTCCCGACGTTTCAAACACTTTGCAGTGATCGTGGTCACGGGGTGACTGCAAAGTGTTTGAAACGTCGGGACATAAATAATTTTAAATATACGCGATTTAAACCGTTTAAAGTTGTTTAATTACTATGTGTAATAATCGCGAAAACCTAAGACAACATTATTTATTTTATCCGATTTTTAAATAGAAATTCCAAAAACACGCACAAAGTCAACTCAAAGTCCAAAGTTAAAATCATTTATTCAATTTAGGCGTCTAAGATGGTCTAATGAAGGTCAAGAACAAATTTTAATATTGAAATATTCTACATTGTACTGCCACTACTATTATAAAACCACTGCGAGAAGAACGGGCAAGAAACTCGGGGCCATTATTTTAACAATGTGTTATATACTTAGTACTAAAGTACTTTGCTTCAACATTTATTGTGCGCACCGCAATGGAATTCTCTTAGTTACCTACTGTCTTCTGGAAAATACAACCCGGGAGGTTTCAAATCCAAAGTAAAAAGCTCTTTTCTGAGTTATGATTTACTAAGAGTGCTTCACCGCAGACCACAGCGTTGCTTAATATGAGATAAACAGTGCTCAAATGTGAATAATTAGTTTGCAGGTACGGCAATCGCGAACGAAGTCGCAGGTACAGCTAGTTATGAAAAAATGCATCTCAAAAGTTGAGATAGAGATGACAAGATGCAGTTTATGACAGATGTTCCAAATATTAAACGTCTAAACTGCATTTTTAGATAGATCTCAACTTTCAGCTGCATTTATGTATAAGATCCTTATAAGATTATTATTTAAAGCGACGCTATATGCAACTCGACTAACGAGGTGGCCTTATTAATTGTGATTTAAAACGCAATAATACCTGACCTGTTAGATATTACCATATTATGTATACTTAAGCTCCAAAACTATTTCCTTGACATTTTAGAATAATGTAGTCGCTTAACAAGTAAAGCCTGGCGTCCACTACAGCAGCATAAAGACGCGACGGGTCAGAACGCGCAGGCGTATTTCTCATTTTTCGTGACCGCGATCCTCCCCTCGTCTTGCCGCTAATGGACGCAGTATGTATAGTGATTGGCACAGAAACCAGTTTTCACATGGTTTGCAAATCGCATTCATACAAAAAAATGTAACCGCTACATATCGGTGATTAATTAAAACAATTGAATACATTACCGATCTGTAGCGGTGGGGATGATTACCTGGTTTTGGTCACTTTGAAGGTTAACTCCTCTATAAATTAATCCGTATTGAAGGATCTTATAACTGATTAATTAAATGCTTAAAAAAAAAAATTGGAAGTGCAGCTGTTATAAAATGATTTTTTGGAACTTCACAACCATAACGAATTTTCACATCTCACTTTCGCTAAAATGTGACCAATTACCTCCTATACATAGAAATAAAAAAAAAAACTCATTTTCACGCAATTCGAACAGACAAAAGGTCGTAGCAGTCACGTGCAGTATTTTTTTTTAAACTATTGATTCGTTTTACTTTTCCTTACAAGCTCCTAATTGACCTAAATAATCTAATATGAAATTTTTTTACATTCGGACATCATAGTGGACGCCGGGTTTTATACGAACTTTTATACGAATGCAACGCCGAAATACCCATTACAGCTACTCTAGTAATAAAATAGAAAATTCTTAAGCTACCTGCATAACAATGTTCCGACTTCGTTACAACTAATTAGGTACTTATACTTCCTATATAATTTGTAGTATAGGTTAAACAGATTAGGCTCTTTTGCATTTTTCTGGCATCAAATCTAGTTAGTTGTACTTATTCAGTTCATTTTGCAAATGCTCTTAAGGCTAGCCACACTCAAGTAGATCTGTCTGTCACCAAATGGAGAATCCTGCCAATATTGTAAGTTTACCTGTTAACATATTCGACCACAACATCACTTACAGGCGATGATGGACACGGCGGAGACTTTTCCATTTCCACTACCAAAACCGACATAAGAGACGTGAATTTTGAGGAATTCTACCAGTTGAGTCTACTAGTATTTGTTTGAGGTTTCTGCAAACACTAATTTTGTCAATTTAGCTCTCAAATATGATTTACAAGCAATATTTTGCGAATACCACATTCATAATATGTCGGGCCGGTATTCCCTGATGATGGAACGTGGGTGCTTAGACAACCTGCCACCAGACATTGCCATCCAGAGGTATTTCGTCAAACATGATTTAGTTTCATGTAATAGGGCGTTCTAGACTCTGGACTGCCAATGAAAATTTCTTATAATAACAGAATGTCTCACATAGGATTCGAACGTGGGAACTAGAAATTCCAAAGCGACCCTTTCAACCAATCCAGCAAAACGAGGCAGTCAACAAAATAGTAGGTACATACCAATGAATAACCTTGTTCCACCTGGGGGTCTTGCCGCCGCTGGGGTCCGTGTGGGTCTCGTATATGCAATGGCCGACGCGCAGGCGCACGTATGGGTCCATTCGGGTTAGACCTGGGACAAAACAAAGCACTAGGTACATAACACTAAATATAGTAGGTACTAAATACATTCAAAGAAAGCAAATGTGTTTTTTATTTCGATTTCAAACCATCCCCTATACCACTATACAGGTTTATTGGTAAAATGCTAACAAACCTCTTAGGGTTGACTTCTGCTAGTCCTAAGAAACATTTTGAGATTTTTTTTTGTGTTTTAATGCCTACTCCGAGTTTAGAGCGCCCGCCACGCAATACAGTTTTGAATATTTACAATCGAGCAAAGTAATAAAAATATGAAATAATACATTACAGACACAAGATACTTTTGACATCAGGTGATCATTGTGCTTATTCAGTCAAAAACATATAAAAAACACAAAAGAAAATTAAAATACATCACAAAATGTTTCTTAGGACTAGCAGAAGTCAACCCTAAGAGGTTGTAAGCATTTTACCAATAACCCTGTATACTGCATTGTTGATTTATTAATATCCACCTTATATATGATGGTTAACCTTTGACCACTATTTCACAGATGGTAAGCGATGATGTGCTCGAAGATCTTGTTCAGGCTAACCTACAAAGGCTCTCAAGGACAGCTGCCGTTAGGTAATGAGTGACAGATTTTCTACTTAAAGGTGGTGATTAGCTAGGTATGAATTTACAAAATGCGCCTACCAACATGCTATAACGACTGACATGACATGTTTAATATGATTGTGAGTGTCAGTCAGAAAATACTCTAGCACTAAATTTTCCTTACTGTCATCATATTTGTATTGAAATAATTAATTAAAAAAATAGATATACATGTGCATGTTTCAGAGATTGTATGGTGTAATTAGAATGAACAAAATAAGGAATTAGTATATTACAGGATGGTTTAGCGTATCTGGTAAGTTGAAGATGGGCAAAGTATGGGGTGCATGTTATGGCATCATTATTTTCAGTCAAAGTAAAGGACAACGCAGACATCGCCTTGACACCGTACCAACGTCGCGTCTTCAGCTTGTCCCTCGATGTCGAGGCGATGCTGATACGCCGTTTATAATATGCGTTGTAGTATGGAGTTCCAAGCAAAGAATATTGAACGGCTTGAGTTGAGGCTATGTTCATACGATCGTGGGTGGATTAGTGAGCGCCAACCTCAAGGCCAAAGATGGTATGGATAGAATTCGTGAAAAAATATCTACATATGAAAATTTAGTACTGAAATTACTTATACATCTGAGTGGGAGAAGAATACATGGTGCCCACCCAATACGCATAGGACAGGAGAACAAAAGCCGGAAGCTAACAAAATATACTTAATAAGTTATCAATTCGCCAAGAATTTAATTCCATATTCGAACTATTAAATAATCTGTGACCATAGGTGCAACGGCAACGACGTGAAGTTTGACACTTAGGTCCATCTTAGGGATTATCAGGATATTCACAGGCGACGTACATTTAGTAGTCTCGGAGGCTAGTCTTCACCGGCCATCCCACATTTCATTTGTATGGTAACTTGCAACTATGCTACCGGTGTTCCATTTTTTTTGCGCTGCGTCCGTCACTCTGAGACGTACAGTTGTTAAGTCTCATGTGCGTGTAATTTTTTGGCTCTCAAGGACTGCTGCCGGAACACACTGTTCTCTACTAGTATCGCAATACTCGTCCAGATGTCCGCCCGGGTACCGTCTTTCGGACCAGTGTCTTCAAAAAGTGCGTAGGAGAAAGAAAAACATAAAATTTGTCATGCATCCATGTTAATACAATTTTAAATTACCTACCTATTTCTTATACAGTCTTCAATAAAGCTCTACAATTTTTGATTATTTTTATGTGTGGATGGATTCAGTTTGTACTCTTTTTCTTAAGACATCTTTTATATAAAAAAAAAAAACCAGCGTTTTTTCGTCACTGATACTACTCAAAACACTTGTTACGTTAATCTCCCAACGCATCTAAGGTCTATCACTAAGAAATGCTGATTGCTAATGTTGTATGTATATCGAGTAGCTAACACGTATCTAACTGGTAGCTGGCAAAAGTATCGTCACTTGTGAGTATCGTAATATAACAAGGGCCTTAATGTGACGTGAAACAAAAACAATACTCCTTACCATAGTTTTTAACGAGTTTTGCTTGTGCTATTGTGATGCTAAGCCTGGCTGTGAGGGGTGGGCCGGCTGCTGGCATCTAGTAAACAGAAAATAAAATTAATATATTTTCCTACCATGAGGATAATTATTCCTAAATAAATATAGTAATTTAAATCCCATCAAGACATAAAATATGTAATAATAATGCAAAGAGAAAAGAGGAAGAAATCAGTATTTTTTTTTAGTTAGTATGGAACCACTTATTGAACAACTTTGTCAAAATTTTTTTCCTTATGTATCGGTAACCTATTACCATTTAACGACTGTATCATTATATGACATCTTTATTTCTGACTGGCGATAGCTTAGTTACATACTTTCCGATCAAAAACCATGCTGATTGCATAAAGCTACAGCAAGATTTAAATAGATTAAACGAATATTACAATGATAATAAAATAACTATAAATATTAATAAATGTATGTTCATGTCATTTACAAGAAAGAAAATACCATTTGTTTTTCAGTACAAGTTAAACAACACTTCTATCCAAAAAACACAGTTGGTTAGGGATTTAGGAGTTCTCTTGGACAACAAACTAATATATAATGAGCATATTTCGGATATAATCAATAGATCTTACAAAAACCTAGGTTTTATTATAAGAGCTAGTAGACCGTTCTCTGATATCAAATGTTTAAAAATATTATATTTTGCATATGTCAGAAGTGCTCTTGAGTATTGCAGTAACATTTGGTCACCACAATATATAACTTATACACAAGATCTAGAAAAAATTCAATGTAAATTTATTAAATATATTAACTATCGAGCAGGCCATAAATACATTGACTATGAAGAATCGTGTAAATTTCATAATGTAATGACTCTCAAAGATAGACGCAAAATGTTAGACATGTTATTTCTCCATAAAGTGTGCCACGGCGATATTAACAGCACAGAACTCACAGAACTTTTCCTGCAGCTCGGAGTCCCCACGTTTCGTACCAGACACACTAGCTTGCTCCACATACCACGCTCATATACTAATTATTCAGCGAATTCAGTAATCCTTCGAACACAGAAATGCTATAATAATAATTTTAGCTCAACAGACCTTTTCAACAGCTCGAAAGGTGTATTTAAAACAGACATTATTAACATTATAATTGATGAATAAAATGAATATAGTATGTTTTCACCTGTTATTAACCCACCACTTACTTTTTTATCTTCTTTAATTAGATATGTATTTATTTACCTGTTGCAATTGTTTGTGTAACTTTTATGAACAATGCATATTTTGTACTTCTGCTCTCTTTGTTATAAAATTATATAATAAGAAAGTAAATCCGTCATTGGATGTAAGAATTAATATTTTTATAAACTATTGTAAATTAAGTTAAGATCTGTGGATTTTGTGAACTCAATATATAAAAATAAAAAAATAAATAAAAAACCTATACATAAAAATAGTATGAAAGCGGTATAGCTTGTTCAATATTTAACTAAAGATTAAGAACTCTGGCTTTATTTATAACGAAGTTATATGGGGGTCTAGTGGTAAAGTGGCCTGACTTCTGAGAGGCTCCGAGAAAAGGTACGGCTTCGCCCTTTGTTCCGAGCGATACTTGACGGGGGCACTCCCGTGCCCCCATATAACAACTGCTTAGCTTTTGACAACTTTCTCACCTGTGAGTGATGATAATAGAACTGTTGTTCGAGCAAGCCTAGAATGAGAATGGGCTTGCGGACAGCAGCCGGAACATATGAGGAGCTTGGCGACAAATTTTCTACTCTCGGGTGATAACTAAGTGATAGCTAGATACCCCACTGTGCATGCACTTTTATTGCGATAGTTTAATTTGCATCTTTTAAAAAGGAATAAATAAACAGCTGGACGCCAGCCATTACCAAAATCTAAAGATCTGTAGTTGAATAAGGTTCATATCAGAGTGCGCTGCAACGTGAAGGTTACATCAACTAATTTGTCCGAAATGTGTAAAAGTTAGACAATATAATACTTTTGCATTGAAACAAGTGGTTTCGATTTCTAAATCGAAAGAAATATTAAAGTGTGAAGTATTTCCAAACGCATTTTATCTCAGAGGTGTAGGTGATACATACAAATTGTTTCTACAGACAAAATGTAGATATCATCTTCAACATCAACACTCCTTAAATCCACAGTTGAACAAAGCACTCCGACATTAAAAAGGCTTGCCATAATACGCACGCTTGGCAGGCGTCTTAGAGAACATAATGAAAAATGGCAGTTCTTCAGAAGGTGCTGTTGCCCACCAAATTTTTTATCTTTCGTCATTTCGACGTCACGTCTTTAACAGGAAGATATGGATGCAAGTCTAGCCCAGCATCCCACAGGAAATATTTAACAATACTTAATTTACGTTTTTATTTTTTATGCCATATCACAGTTCTGACCTAATTAGGGTAAGTATATGATTTCCAATATAAATGTAAATATACTGCAATATTTTACAAAATTACAAATATACGATAGGAAAAAATTAAGTCATGTGCGGGATTCGAACCCGCGAACATCCGCCCCTTTAGCCGGGGCATGCTCTAACCAATTGAGCTAACATGACATGACGTCATCAAAGTCAAAATCATTTATTCAATTTAGGCGTCTACGACGATCTTATGAAGGACAATATATCATAACTCGAATCTTTCCTATCGTTCATTAACCATCGTATTGGGATGGAGCGACATCTATAGTACCACTTACATTGTACTATAACTTATGTAATCCGCATAGCAGGCATTATTGCAATCATAACAATATAAAAATATTAAAAAAAACTGCAATATTATTGTTACTTCAATATATTTATAATAAATATTTGTTAAATCAATAAATAAATATATATTTTAAAATGCTTGCACTTACTTTTCTATTTGCCATCATGCGATATGCCGGCAAAGCACCTAACTACAATTATATAAATTATCCTCTTTGAAAACTATAACAACCAGACAACAATAGAATTTGTCCTTATCTCACCGAATGCCAGTTGAGGTGTAAATATTTTACTTCATTGTTGTATGTTTGTAGATTAATAACAGATTTTACCTGAGCACCAGAAAGTTGCTGCTGCAGAGCCAATGCCGCTTGGTAGTCCGCATCAAGTGTATCCATTGCCCCATCAGCTCGCAGGAAATTGGTAGGTAAGGGTCCTAATAGCACCTGTGAAATAATTCAAAATGCATATCTTTGCAATGTTTTCTATTCATGGAGTGTTGAGGTGAGGATGAACTGAATGCAAGGCAAGACACAAGCATGAATGCCCCAAGTACTACTTGAAAAAGACATGTGGTGGAAACTATAGAGGGACCGGTCCAATCTCTATAACACCTGTTAAAAGACTTAGAATTCTAGTTAGACTGAATGACATTTTCGACCACATCATCAATTACCATCAGGTGAGATAGTGGACAAAGGTTAGCCTATCAGGTATAAAAAAAGCATGTTTAGTTCCCATGTAATATGGGCAAGTCTATTATCACCTAACATACACAGTTCCAGGCTACAAATTTTAGTCTGGCCAGAAATATACTAATGGTAAAAACCCTATACAATATTTCATACACTAGCTGACTCGGGGAACAAACCTGAGACCTACAAAGCAACACTACATTAATTAGGTAAATATCTAGGAATATATAAATGAAAATAACACAGGAAATTCAGAACAAAAATAAATAATTTCACAAATATTCAAAATTAAAATTTAATGCTAATTCTGGATATAGATCATAATTCAGATATTGGTTTGGATAGACCAAATACTTTTATATAGGGTTACTTTAGAATACTACTGCACAAATAAGGGGTTGTTAACCCTTAACTAACCTAACATCTCAAAGACATTGGCAACATATTTTTGTGAATAAATAGTGAGTGTAATGAATGATATGGAGATGCTTTAAACTGGAATAGATTCCCAGACTGCATTCTAAATCTGATGATTCTAAAGAGATAGTATCAAGATTCAACTCCAAAGTATACCTGCCAGTTTATGGACACAATATTCACAAATGATACCATCCCATTACCACAGTAGTGATTCAGACAATATTCATGTTCATCCTTTAATTCAAATAGCAGACTCTGCTGGCTTAGCAAGGGTATTTAAAAAAACTTTCAAAAATGTGAACATTTTTATAAAAATATTTTATAGCCTATGTTTATTAGGGATAATGTAGGATTCTAATGGTGAAAGAATTTTTCAAATTGGTCCAGTACTTTTAAGTTTATTTGTTACATAGAAAAATACATATAAATCTTTCCTCTTTAGAACAATAGTGTAGATCACTATATTTTACACACAGCTGACCTTTAATAAAATTTTATATGCATATAAGATTATAAGAGAAGTAAGATAGCCAATAATACTTATCATAGTGAAAATTACTTTGTAACTAATTCTTACATTAAACTTTACTATCCTATGCAAATAGTTTATAAACTATAGAAAGTGTGTTATTATATATGCTGATAGATGTAAACAAAAGACACAAAAGCTTTAGGATTCTGTGAAGTTAGTTTGTTATTAGATTCGGTTTTCAGGTATAGACTCGGTGGCAATATCTGCAGGGGATTTCTAGGAACTTGTTACTAATGGTTCTTTAAAACTAGCTGCTATACCCAAAATCCAAAGTCACTACAAAATTACATTCCTCCAAATTATTAAATTCAGGGGAAAGTGTTACTTTAGTATAGCCAAAAAGACTTACAACCAAGGTTGTTACAATGTAGTCCACTTAGTTAATTTTTGGTATTGGAATGGAACACTGACTATGCAAGTCCAATTCACTCTTAGTTTGTATGTTGCTATCCTTCTGAATTTCTTAATATACTTTTAAAGCACTATTGTTTTCCAAGAAATCATCATATTTACATTTTATTTAAAATGTTCTATTATCACAAATAACTATAATGGTCACTCTAAAACAATAAATAATAAAAAGAAGTATTATTTTGATATACATTTATATAGTAAAGTTCAATGACCTTTCCTTTGTTTACAATATCAGTTTTCAGTAAGAGAAATCTCTGGAAAATCCCATCATGCTGTTTGGCAAAACAGAATCAATAACAGTGAAACTAATCAAACTCAAGTGGGAAAACTGTACTACAACCGGTTATGGAACGGGTTAATTTTTCTAATAATAAAAAATTTGCATACCGAATGCGACATATTATATGCAAACGTAATTATGTGTGAATCATAATTATTATCATAGTGCGAACAGTGATACGGATGATTTTACTTACGCGACGACGCCGCTCCTCGTTTCTATCCTGTTCCGGTACTGTAGAAGCCATAACCTTCGTCACAATATTGAACAACAGTTTGATATTTTAAATTTCCCGAGTAAATAGGTACTTATACAACAACTTCAAAGCACAAACACAAAACCGAAAATAATAAGAAATTAATCAAGGCTCGAGTACTTCTGAGGAAATGGAAATTGGGGTTGCCACCTGACGAAAATTAAAGTCGCTTACGCGAATCCTCAAATGTCTCACAAATAATTAAAATGTCTTCTTGTCACTAAATATGTATTATTTTAACGTAACTTAACTTTCTTTTGGGCAATAGTTTTGTAAGTAAAACACAATCACATTATAAAATGATGGTGTGACCAAGCAAATTGTTATTAACTAAAATTAATATATAATAGGTATGACTTCTAGAATAACTTTTTCATTCTTATCTTCTAAAATATCTTTTCTGAGCAAAAAATTAAATAATCCTACTTTAAAAAATCTGCAAAGAACTTAGAAAATAATAATTTATTTATCTCCAAAATGAATTAAGTACCTTCATTTACACAATCAATAGCATTGCACCATATAAAACACTTCAATAAAATTCAAGTTTCAAACTTTATCAGGTTGGTTCAAACTTGACTTTTATTTCAAAATTAGTCGTGTAAACGTGAACTCAGTAATTATTTGGTATATTAAATACTGAAAGCTCTCATTAAGTATTTTTTAAAGGTGCATGGTTGTAGGCGTTTGTTTGCCTAATTTTATGTAACAAAAATCAATGAGAGTTCCGTACCGACACAGATGTACGAGTAAATTAAATAGTTCATTGGCAAGAATACAATAATGTAGGTACATTTTAAGTTCTAGTGTAAAATGCGTGGTATTCTACCTGCAATCAGACGTGCAAACATTTAAGGCTAATGCTAAAAATACACTAAAAATATTAACAAATTAATCAAATCACTAACTTAAATATCTCACTAAAATTCAATATATTATAAACATTTCTCTTATTTAAATCTTTATAGCAGCGTGGTTGATATAATACGTTTTTAGAACGATTACGTTTTTGTCTTGGAAAAAAATCTGTGAGCTTAACTGTGAGCCCTGAAATAAGAAAAGTTTTGTTTGAAAAATATGCAAAAATCTCTTATATACATGAATAGAAGCGGTTAAATATTATTAAGCCTAAATGCATACATGTCTAAATGTCTACATGCGTAGACACTTTAGCGCCGTCACATCTTTCTGAAACCCACGTGAGGGCTGGCGCCGCGGCTACTTCGGCGGAGCAACTCAAGCGGCGCAAATATGCTAACCTCGGTATGGGTTACATATTTGAGCCGTTTGGTGTAGAGACGTTGGGTCCGTGGGGACCGGGAGCTCATCGTATTTTCCAAAATCTATCAGAGCGCTTGGTCGATGCGACGCGTGATCAAAATGCTGGCACCTATTTGGCTCAAAGAATAAGCATTGCAATTCAACGGGGCAATGCTGCCAGCATGCTGGGCACGCTGCCAACTGATAGTGGGCTAGAGCATTTGGACTCCCTATGAGTCCAAATGCTTTTATTGTAGTGTTGTATATAGTTTGTAGTATATAGTATATAGCAATAGCTGTAGTGTTGTATATAGTTTGTAGTATTTGGTTAATAAAGGCATACCGCCATTTAAAAAAAAAAAAGCCTAAATAAAGGGCTACACCTGTCCAGATACTCGTGCCTTATCGATAACTCGGACACATCTTTTTTGTACTTTGAATATCTTCTCTGAGTCTACTGAGTTTCCCCACATTGTAAGTGTGTACGTACCCTCACATCGTTTTTTTTTCATGTAGATTGAAATCCTTAACGTCTGTCCAAGCTCCATTTAACAGTTATTTATCTTTTATTGTTATGCGACAATTTTTTTCTCACTAATTTTGATTCTTGTATGTGCTATCATTTTCACCACAAAGCAAATACAATATGTAATTTTAAATATTATAATTCACCATGGTATAGTAAAATATCTGTAACAGTTATCAATATATCAACAATAATTTCAATGTTTATTTGGTGTCTTAAAGTATCGCTAGAAAACGCAAACATATAAAATACATAGATACAAATGATTCGCTCATGGTATATGAAAATTACCAGATTTTGTTTATAAAAGAACATCATCATTGGCAGAATTGTTACGTAGGTAACATTGATGGAATTAAAAAAAACAAGTTGACTGTACATTTGACAGTGACAATTGAATATACGTCGCATTTGATAGGCGTACTCCACTTGACGTTATTTTCGATAATTTTGACCACATTGTGTCTATGGTTTATATTAAATTACGCAAAAAGTGGTCTAAATAATCGAAAATAACGAAATAGGCATCAAGTGGAGTACGGCCATAGTGATCACATGGGGTGCGTTTAAGATTTAAACTAGGGGTGCGTACCATTTGAAGTTAAATTCGCCAAAAACTATCACACTCCCAAAAAGTTGTTCCACTTGGGTCTTGGCATTATTTTCGCCATAAACGCTATGAAGCTACTGGAACAGTATGAATTACCTACATCTAATGTCAAAAGTGACAGAAGTGCCAAATTTGGCATTCTTAGCGTTCTTATCTTAAATGGAACAGGGGAGAACAGTTACAAACGATCACAGTGATCACAACCATAGACGCAGAATGTGATCAAAATTATCGAAAATAACGAAATTAGCGTCAAATGCAATAGGACCTTAATTGAGTAAGGGCTATGACACCGTTTAGGCGGACCTCATCGGTGAAATTTTTTTTTGGTGAAAATTTATTCTATTCGCCTAAACCCACCCCTGGCTACGTTTGGAAACGAGAAGTAATAAGTAGTAGTATAGGAAGTATTAGTATTATTCACTTATTTATTTTTCAACATAATTTTGAATTTTTTACAACATTATTACAAAGACACATACTATCAAAAACTTAAAACTAGGGTGCCGCTGGTAGCGAGGCAGAGCCCAAGCTACCGGTGGTTAGGGCTGCAGAGAGAAAGGAATCTCCGGACAATGCGTGTTGTGTCCAGTATCACTGCCTTCTGCATCCGACCCTTGATCCAACCGTCTAGCGAGAGCCTCTTGAGGTGTTGGTCGAGGCTCTTCGCTATAAGGCCGTTCACCGAAACGACTATCGGGACAATGATCGTCGAGTCAACATCCCACATGGCAGTTACCGCGTGAGCCAAGTCAAGGTACTTGCTAACTTTATCATTCTCGGCCTTCACGAGGTTCTCGTCATGTGGGATGGTGATATCTACGAGCACTGCCCGGCGCTGGGATCGGTTGACCACCACGATATCAGGTTTATTGCAAACAATAGTCCTGTCCGTGATGATAGAGCGGTCCCAGTAGAGCAATGCACGACCATTCTCGAGAACTGGCGCCGGTGCGTACTGGTAGTACGGCACCTCTGACTTGACAAGGCCGTATTATTATATTATTATATATAAGTATTAGAGCGCTCAATTTGAGACGATAGCGTCTATAGCTCTTACTACTAATCTCCGTTTTCCGCTATGCAAGTACTATTCAGAATTTTTGTGTATATCCTTTACCCAGATATGAAATTTAAGCTCTTGAAAACACACACTTTACTCACACACCGTCACACCCTTCTGACTCAAACACTCTCACACACACATAACATACAATAATTACACAATTCATCACAGAAAACTAAATCACTGCGTCATCGCCAGTTAGATCATTGAACTTAAAAATTATATACAGACATATCGCGCTATGTCTACGAGTGCTAACATGGCAGGGCAAAGAACTCGTTTCAAGCCTAAAGCTTTTCAACTTACGTGAAAGTACGGAACGACACAGTTGTGTTATAACCTCAATTATCATTTTTTGGCGGGGAACTAGCAAAGCATGTATATACATCTTTTATGGTATTTGACATGTATAATATCACCGTTACCTGCAAAATTCAAATGAGTGCCTATTATTCTATCATCAACAAATGTCAAGTTCATGTTAGTTCAGGTTGCAACCATTTAACGACCAAAATTTTTGGTCAGGAATCACCGACCAGTACCTATTCCACCGAGCATTCTCCATCGTGTATCATACCCTCTACCCATGCGACATTGGCGAAATTGTGGAAATACCGTAGAAGCCATTGAATAAAATAATAAGAAGAACGATGTAACGACTGATTTTGGTAGTTAAAAAGTTGCAACCTTCAAAGATTCAGAACGTGACGGTCGAGTTGTAACAACCGAACGCTCTACTCGAAGGTTGTGAACGATGACCGACGACGTTAGAGTGAAAAGTTGCACACCGAGTAGTCCGAATGCGCTCTAACCAAGTTTCTGAACGCGCCCCAACATCGACGGTCAAGTGTCATTTCTTGTCTTGCCTGTGTCATGTCATTCTTGTCAACTTCAAAAAGAAACTTTCAGTTTCCAAATTTCCCCAGTTTACATCTGTTTTATTTTGTATAACTTCAGTGTTTCATTTCAATTTTGTTTCAGAAGTTCTTTCTTAGTGCTCTACTTTCTGTTACTTTTCCTATAAAGGTCATTGATTCTACCTGTTGCCATAAACTTATGTTGACTTGAAGTGATTTGGTTATTATATCGATTTTCATCTAATAAACAATGGATTTAATTACAACACCTAAGGTAAGTGTAAAGTTCTACTGTTCATAAATTTTTCCAGTTTGTCTTCTTCTGAAGAAATAATATGTAATCAAAATAATATATCATGTCCAGCCAAAGTTGATACCATTAGGAAAAGGTTGATGACAACTGAACACTTACAATTAAATACAGACAGGTACCTACCAATATATAAATACTGTACTGTAACAGCCAGAGGTTCTGATTTAGTTTATAAAATATCGATTTTAGGGGGGTGCGGGGCGGGTGCGGGGGTATAGGTAGACCTCCCCTGTGAAGGGGAAGTTGCGATCCCCCCACTTTCGGAGATATGAAGTTTTGAATCTATTGTCGTTCGTCAAGTTTACGGGGGAGGGGCGGTACAGGGAAGGGTAGACCACTTGTGAAGGGGAAGTTGCGACCCCCACCCTCCCCCCTTTCTAACATATAATTATTTTTAATTTCTAATCTCTCTTATCATAAAAATGTTACTCTTTCGTGATTAAATATGACTCTTTTATGGGCTCTCGCCAGAACTCTCGCTATATCGCCCCTCAGTGTCGCTTCACCCACTCAACCTTCTCTCCACTACAGAACTCGCCTGCTCGCTTTGCTTGCTGTCTCCCCCCTTCACTTCACTTGGCCTTGTGGGCTTGCTCCACTCAGGATTTCCATAGCAAGCTTCTGGCTCCGCATTTTTTATATACACTAGGGGTAGGGACCACAAGACCAGGTGGAATTGGGGTGCTCTGTCGGATCTGTTACATTGAACCTAACCCAATCCACTACACTAATCACATATGTATTAGCAATTAGAAGTACATTGTCTACCTACTAAACCTGAGCGTCTCACTTAACAGGTGTCTTGGGGATTGCAGTGTCAGTTCTTAAGAACTAAAATAAGGGAATGGGGGCAGTCGGAAGTAGCGACTTCTGACTGCCCCCATTCCCTCATTACCCTTTGTTGCCCCATACAACACACATGAGAAGAGATGGGTGGGAGGTGAAATTCTAGACCAGCACCTCATGGGCAATACATATGTATGATGTACTATAAAACCTCTTACATGTGTTTTACATAACATATCATTGGTATTTGATTAGAAGTTGAAACATGTTGATGAGTTACAAGCTCATTGATGCTGAAAGATGACATTTAGCATCCATCAAGAGTATCCATAACAGATTGGCATGTACATAGAATTGAAGGGCAATTTTTTTGCACTTTTATGTTAGCAAATAAAATATTTAGAGATTTGTTATTAATTGTTGTTCATATTAGTTAATGATAACAATAGAATTAAATTCATAAGTACCCAAATTATTACTTGTGATAGTAACAGATTAAGGTAATACATAGTAATTTGAAAAAGTACATAATTACTTAAGGTGGTTACATGAATAATACATTATTTTTATATTTAAAAGCTTGCTTTCTCGAAAGGGGCAGATCACTGAGCAAAAACTTGGGAATTGTTTATTAGTAACAAAATTACAGCAAAACAGGGAATTAAGTTAGTAAAAACTAGTTAAAAAAAATACTACACTAACTTCTGAAATGTCTCTTCTCTGAGTCTGATTTTGTAATGTAATCCGCATAGCAGGCATTATTGGAAACCTAACAATATTAAAAATAGTCTCTTTTTCAGTTTTGGGTACATTAACCAATAAATTTTTTTATATAGAAATTTAATAGGCTTTTTGTAGTTAGTGCTTTTTGTATGTTTGAAATATCCTATTTAGCCAATGCACAATATACAAACAGCTTAACCCATTGGCATCGGCGATAATGATAACAATAGAATTTCATTCATAACTAGGACGTAGTGGTCCTGATGATGCCAACTTATTAAGCATTTGAGACAAATAAGATATATATACATAAATTTTGCTTTGCATTTGTATTTTTCTTTGAATTTCAATGTGGTGATGCCAGACATAAGTTCATATCTGCCCCATCTAATACTTTGTTTTCTTATTGGGGTTGAAAAAAGAATTGATAGAAAGCCTAAGGCAAGGGTGCAGTGGAGTTGTATGCGCAATATCGCGTTTGTCAAGAAACTTGCCAAAAAAATAAACTAAAAAGCAATAGGTGCTGTAGTTAATGAAGAAAATCGAGTCTATGTATTTATTTTTAAAATATAAAAAACCATAGTTAAAAAAATCGTTTTTCGTAGAAGCAGTGATGGCTCAGTGGCATTGGCTATGGACTGCCGTGCAGCAGGTACATGGTTCGATTCCCGCCGCGGGCTTGAGCTTCACCGCATGGTGGAAGGGCATTTTGTGAATGCCCGCCTGGCTAGCGACCACCCTCAAGTAGAAAATCTGTCGCCAAGCACCTAACAGTGTGTTCCGGCAGCAGTCCTTGAGAGCCAGAAAAATTACAGGCTAATGAGACCTAACAACTGGACGTCTCAGTGTGACTGGCACAGTGCAATTCGTCGCTGACGAAATGCGTCTGTTATTGGCAGAGGTTAGTCTACTTAACATCAGGTGGGCCTCAAGCTTGTTCCGTCACAATAACATAAAAAAAAAACTACAAAACCCATAAACTATAAACCCATAATACTATAGATGATAATCTGAACTAAGAGCAACTTTACATGAGTAATGTTATGAAAATAGTGTTTTAAATTTATTTAACTACCATACCTACAAAGTTTTATCTAAAAGTTGTAAGAGATTTTTAAACACAGTTCTCTTTTGCAATTTTGGCGTGAATATGAAAATTCAGTTTCAAAGGGAAATTTCAAGATAGAAGAAATATAGTTCCAAAATGGTAACTGGTTCCAGGTCCACTATATTATTTTGTATTTAGTACATATAAAAACAAATAAGAATAGGAATACTCCACTCTACTTCTGACATTGTGTAGGTACTAAATAACTTTTTTGACGCGGTTGCACAATCGTGAAATCCACGGTACATAGGCAGCCCAGATAAAAACGGTGATTTTCTAAAAGTGTTGTTTTCGTATGATCATTTATAATACTCATCATTCGTAGGTCCACTTCACGATCAAGTTCAGGATGACCAAACTCACCCCTCCAACCAACCAACCAACGA
Source organism: Plagodis pulveraria (assembly GCA_963890685.1). Taxonomy (NCBI): domain Eukaryota; kingdom Metazoa; phylum Arthropoda; class Insecta; order Lepidoptera; family Geometridae; genus Plagodis; species Plagodis pulveraria. The sequence goes on from OY982969.1 coordinate 21,540,203, forward strand.
AACGCCATTCACCCTCTTGCGTCATCAAAACAGTCGTTACGCCATACACACGTGTTTCAAATTCGGGAATGGAAAGTGAATTTCAGAAATGATGTCTTCTCTCTTGGAATCACAACCGCCCCCTATTGGCGTCCTGTTTTTCACGCGCATGCTCCTTACATGGACAATATAACAGTGATACTAGAAAATATACTCTAAGAGCGGGGAAATAACGACTATTTTAGGATGCATATTAGTTTTTCAAGTTTTCATATGGAAATTTCGGAGGATAGAGCCGTGATTCTACCCGATTGTTATCAGTTTCACTGAGACCGCCGCGTCGGGAGGACTTCTTTTTCGAAGTGATTCGGAAATTTTACACTTCCATGACAAAGGACTGAAAAGTTTAATTGGAAAAGTTATAATTTTCTTATCTCTTTAGAATCTCAGTAGGTCGTATTTTAATTTGTCAGTTAACAATCTATCTGAAGAGTTTTAACCGCTTTAAATTTCCGGCTCAATTATAATCAGTTTAGACTTCAGTAATTTGTTTGGAAGTTGAGTTAATTCTTTGAAATAAGTACTCAGGAATAGGAAATGGCACTCAGTTCACTGTCACCGTCGAATATGCTCGGCGAGCTCGGTCGCCTAGCAAATTGGCTAAAAGGCGACTGCTTGTCTTCCGAAGAGTATGCTGGTTTAGCTGTCACGGAGAAGGTGAGAATTTATTGCTTGTGCAGTTTCTGCTGTGCTGTTTTTCTTCTTCTCCTTTTTTACGGCTTATAGGCTACCCTTTGACCGCTATCTCACCTGATGGTAAGTGATGATGTGGTTGAAGATGTTGTTTAGACTAACCTAGAATTACTGGCTACCGGAACACAGCGTTAGGTGCTTGGCGACAGATTTTCTACTTGAGGGTGTAGCTAGCCAGGCGAGCATTCGTAAAATGCCCTGCCACCATGCTGTAGTAGCGCGAAAGAGAAGAGCGGAAGCGCTCTGTATAGTAATGTTACTAGCGGTCACCCATCCAAGTCATAACCGCGGTGGACGTTGCTTGAGTTAGCTGATCAGTTAAGAAAGGCTAAGCAAACTTCTCTACGAGAGCTTCATCATCAGCCTTGATCATCAAACACATCGCTTTCTATTTATCAAGGGCTTAAGTAAGCTTCCTTTAGTATTTTCAGCGTATAATCGTTTTCTTTTTCTTGGTAGAGTGCCACTGACGTCCGGACCGGAGTACTTGAGACTATTGTACATTTTCCAGTTCATTTAACAATGCTCGCTCAGTTACTATTATTGTAGTTTGTGTGTTTACTCGAGGCAACATATATTTATTCTGTTCTCGAGCTAGTCCTGTGTTTTCTAAGAAAAAGATTTGCGGAATTTAATTCAGACACGATTCAGATTGCTTTTGCAAGACGAGTTTCTAACAAACTTATCTAAGTCTAGAATTACTTAGGTATCCTTGTATCGTCGTATCTGTAAAGTTTACCTTCTCGGATTAAAAACTTTGGACTCAATATATACCTAATTATCCCTTTTTAAGGAAAAACGACGCGACGTATGCTTGAGTTTCAAACATATACCCTAAATACTCGTATATTTCTGCGATGATGGTCTATTTAAACTATTCTAAAAACGATTTATTACTTATCCCAACATAAATAGTCAAACAATCTTCAAATTCTTTAATAAATTATTCAATTGGTGGGTCGGTGTCTTCGCTAACAGCGGTCTTTTTTAAGTTGACACGGCTGTAATCGACAGCATTGAAGGTGCGCAGGTCGTAGCTGTTAGAAAACAAAGAAGACTTTCTTCAATTGATCTATAATATAATAATATCAGTAGGTGCAATACTATTTTGTCGTAGTGCCAAAAATACCTTAAGACTTTTGAGAAGTGATATATTATCCTGTTTAAAATATAAATTTATACTTAGTGTTACTGAGTATGACATAAAAACGTACAAAAACCTTTTATCGTCCCCATATCAGAAGCAATTTTAAAGCGGTAATAGCCTCGTGGCAATGGCTATGGACTGCCGCGCAGAGGTCCATGGTTCGAATTCTGCATAACTTACGTAATAATGTTTTTAACAGTTGTGATAATGGTCGCAGGCGATCCTATCAAACATTGAAAAAGCAACTGTTTTCCGACTCAGCTCCGAACCTAGTAGTTATTAGGTACGCAGTGAACCTCGTTGGTTTGAATTTCAGATATATTCGCTATAAGTGACAAATGTGAGTTGGACTTCGCTCTTTTCGATTTCTTAATTGCAATTTGTTCGTAAATACATTATAAATCGGCGTATAAATAAGTGGTTCTGATAGAAGAGACATTATATTATTGATATCATTTTCTATCCCTTACTTGTTTAATTTTTGAGATATACCTCATAACAAAAATGGCTCAAGTAACAACTTTAACGGCCCGCAATTTATTGAAACAAAAGAATATTTAAATTATTGTAAGAAATATTTTAAGAACATTAAATTAATATTTTAGAAAAATATAAAAATTGTATGTAGTGACAATTCCGCTTAACTTTCCAGTTAAGCCGACGTGACGTCACAAAAATATCGCAGCCTAACCGGAACAATTTTCGACGCGTTTCGATCTACACGAAGTATCCTCAGGAGGTCTTGACTCTTCGAGCGTCTGCTCGAGAAATTTCTCGAATCAGAAAACACTTAAAAATATAAAATGTTTTTCTAAAATATTGATTAAATGTTTTTTTTAATATATGTTATTATTAAATAGGTATTCATAATGATAATTGTATCCTAATCAATGAAGCGTAGCTGGATCCATACAATGTAGGGTTAATGTACATGCTAGGTTGTTAGAAAACATTTTGCATGTCCTCCTCTTTCCATCCTTTTTCTCCTGGACGTTTCAAGTGTTCGGACGTGCTCATGTGCCATTTTAAAATCATTATTTATTCAAATTATCACCATAAAATTAACTCAAAATAATAGGAGATCATATTTTACATGCAGTTACTTCAAGTCAACTAAGTTTTTACCGAAAGTACAACGGACGCCCGTGAGTACCTGTTTCAAACGATAATACTTGCACTAAAGTGCACATATTGCTACGCACACATTGGCAGACCTGACTTGATTGGCCGCTCTAGACTGACCGTTTTTGCTGCTACACTAAACTACCTCCTTTGTCGAGTTGTTTATCAAGATGCTAGGTAAACTGACCCGCACTCCCCCGCATGACATAAACTCCGCATCAGATACCGATTTTGGCTCGAAAGCCTCATCAGAGGACATGACCAAGGCTGTCCGCACCAAGCGCACTAAGCGTATTGTCAACGAGAACCCGGGAGATGCGTTTACTGGGTTTCAAGCAGAAATGAAAGATATGTTTGTCACGTTTACTTCAAACTATAACGCTAGGCTAGATGCTATTGAAAAACGAATAACAACTAAAATTCAAAATCAGACAGGGGATCTTCAAAAGTCTTACAGTGACATTGAAAAGTCAATGAACCATATGTCGGGTCAAATAGCGAGCATTGACTCCAAAATTATGTCCTTAGAGCAGGAGCGGAAGGAAATAGCTCTAAAAATTACACGCCTAGATGATAAAATTGAGTCCGTAGAACGTGACATCACGAAAACATGTATAGAAATTAGAGGTGTTCCTAAAAAACAGAGGGAATCGAAGTCGGACATGTACGGCCTTATCCAAAACGCCTTTAACTTTTTCGGTCAGGAATATTCGCATACCCTTATCAAAGATGTTTATCGGCTTCCAAGCAAACAAGACCAGGCGGTATCTACAGTAGTTGCAGAGTTTACTAACACACTCACTAAGGTCGAATTTCTGGGCTGCATAAAGAAATATAACAGATCTAATCCACGCGAGCCGTTGCAATCGGAAATCCTTGGTCTGAGTGACAAAAAGAACAACATATTCATCTCGGACCATTTGACCCCAAAAATGAGGCGGCTGCACTTTTTAGCCCGTGAATTTGTGAAAGCGGAAGGCTATACTTATTGCTGGACTGCAAACGGACGAGTTTTTATTCGAAAACATGAAGGTCAACCCTACATCAATATCAAATCCGAGACTCAAATTAACTCACTTAAGCTGACCAAATGACTGGTTCATGAAGATCAATACCTTAAAATAACAGCAATAAGTCTTATTATGTATTCCTATAGTTTTTTATGTCAAAAACACATGATGCTATCCTGTATTTTTAACAGTTTAACAATGCAATCTCATCTGCGACCATTAATATTAACAAACTATCTGTTAAGTTTGGTAGTAATTATTCCCCCCATCACCACCCACTTTACCACATTACACAATTACATCAAAACGATATTCATTTCAAAGTACACTTACCGATTTACTCGAGTTGGTTTCTTAGTATCCAAGATAAAGGCATGTTTTCAATTCACACAAAGTACAACATTAAACTGTAGCAAAACCACTGCACCCACATATATTGATATATATAACATAGAATTGGCACAGTCTGTAATATGCAGTACAAATTTAAAAATAACTTCATGTCCCGAAAATAACAAGAACTCAAAACAAAACTATAAACTCATTTTAAACTACACCATGCGAGTGACAGATATACGCTGTTATCTATACCGAACTTCATCATTCTGCAAAGATAAAAGTTATAAAATACCCTCATCGCAGTATAAAAAATTATGTATTAACACAATGTTGAGTTATGTACTGCTGGAGGTAGTGAGAGAAGTTATAGCTCTTATGGTTAGATGCACCGTTGAGATCGATATGGAATCTACATTACGAGTAACACTATATCGAACTTGTTTGTTATTATTTGGAGACTACATCGCTAGGTGTGCTGTTTTATGGAGGCTGATTATTGACATTTGGTATATAAGTTGCCGACAGTATGACGATGAATTGTTAGGTCTGACTCATTCTAACAAAAGAAAAATAGTTGCCACATCGTATGCGTTGAATAATGAGCATGTACTTATGGTTCAATTGATATATCGATTAGTAACACATCTAAAGATAAATTGGACAATAATAAATAATTTCAATAGGTTACTTTATAAATACAATTGCTTATTATCCTTGTTATTAGTGGTTTGGGTAAATAATGGCATTTTAGGCGTACTACTATAAATATGGAATACCAACAACGTAAATTGTTTTAAATGTGTAGAATATTTTCTTTCCTACAATTGCTCGCTAACAAACCAATATTATCAGGATCTATATATTTTAATAGAAAGATCTCCACAACCACATACAATAAAAATAGGAGTTACTAACTTTTGTTCCATAAGTCAGAGTGTGAGGAGAATGTATACCAGATTTAATATTCATTTCTTTAAACTATTTAGGGATAATAAAATTAATTTAGGATGGGAATCGAACTCTTGTCCTCTGTTTTTAAGCATTATTATTGTTTTCTCTTATATAAAACCGGTAACAAAGTGGTGTAGCACATATTTCATCATGGTCGTATTTTTCAGCTTTGGATTAGTAACAAAGCATACACATCCCTGCTACAGATTGTATAATAGTTACTATGAAAGTCTGTATACTGTGATTGTATGCATTCGACGACCAATTGATTTTATTATATACAATCAATATTTACACTATAATAAAACGGATGCTACTCAAGAGAGTGGCAAAGAGCTAATAATAGAAGTTGGAGTCTTTGCGCCCACAGGAAATCGAACCCGGATACATATTAAAATTTATCAGATTTACTATAATTATACCAGCAAAATAAAAGTAAAGTCCTACATTCACAAGTTACCTAAAATATTTCAGGTTTATTTCTTTTATAATCACAACGAAGGTTGTATATATGGGTCTTATAAATCTGTATGGATTTAAGACAAATTAATGACGAATTAGATGACATTTGTATAGTACCAACTTATCAAACCGAACAGCCTGAACAATGCTTACAGTACCTAGGGAATATTACAAATCAACTTTCTGTAGTATCACAGAATATAAGGAGCATACGTAGTAAGAATTTTGATAACTTTTTAATATTTATTCAAAGACTTAATTTTTTACCAGATATAATAGTTTTAACAGAGTGCTGGCTTGGTCCATTCTTTACTGAAATAGGTATAAATAACTATAATTGCTTCTATACCAAGCGTTACCGAAACCAAAATGGCGGCCTTGTTGTATACTCAAAAATAGGTCTGCAAGTTCGAGTAACTGAACCATCATTTCAAGACGCAGACTGTCTATTAGTTAACATAGAAAATTCAACCTACACTCTTATATGTTTATACAGATCTCCCTCAAATCACAAAGCTGGAGATTTTGTCGACTCTTTAGAAAAAGTTTTGTCTGATTGTAAAGCAGAGTGCTGTTTCATTACAGGCGACATAAACATAGATATTAAACATGGGTCTGAAGATCCAAATGCAGATAAATATCTAGACATAACAGCACAGTATGGTTTTATTCCTAGTTTTACATACCCTACTCGGGGTTTTAACTGCTTGGATCATTTCTTTTTAAAATCTAAACACTGTAGTAGAGCAGTCATCTGTGCATGTGGAGTTACTGATCATCACTCAATCATATTTTCAATAGACAAGAAATCACATATATCTGTACCCCATCATGAACAAACCTTAAAAATCGATTATCATGGACTATTACAAGAACTAAATAGCTATGACTGGGTCTCTTTTTACTCTCACTATGATGTTAATAAAGCTACAGATGACTTTACGAGCATCATACAAAAAATTCTTCAGACATACAGCAAGACTTGCAATAAAAAACGTAAACAAAACCATTGTATACTGCCATGGATGACATCATCTTTACTTAAATGTGCAGAGAAACGTGATGCTATGCATGCTATTTCCAGGAATAATCCAACTGATCTAAAGCTACTTACTGATTATAAAATGTATCGTAATGTATGTAACAATACGATAAAAAATATTAAAAATACATATGAAAAAAATGAATTATTAAAATGTAAAGGAAACAGTAAAAAGACATGGGATATACTAAAAAAAATATGTCACATTAATAATAATAAGAAATCTAATATGGATCTACTCAAATGTAACTTGAGCCCCAGAGAATCACTAACCACCGCAAATAATTATTTCGCATCAGTTGGTAGCAATCTTGCTAACATTATTTTGGCAAACCTTAACAAAAATGAAAATGAACTGGCAACAGAAGTGAGATCGCTTAGCGCTAGTTATATTCCACGCGATTCCTTCTTCTTATTTCCAACTGACGAAAATGAAGTAATGAAAATTATTGGAATGCTAAAGCCTAGATCAGCTCCTGGACATGACAATATTAATAATATCGTATTAACTAAGGCAAAACATGTACTAGCTGCCCCTATTGCGTTTATCTGTAACTTAAGTATGGCCCATGGAATAGTTCCCGATACTTTTAAAATTGCTAATGTCACACCCGTTTTCAAAGAAGGAGATACAAAAGTAGCCTCAAATTACCGACCCATTTCACTTATGAGTAACATTTCAAAAATTTTAGAAAAAATTGTTAATTCCCGTTTGCTAAAATTCTTAGAATCGTCAAGTCTTCTGTCAAATAGACAGTTTGGTTTCAGACCCAACAAATCTACTGAAGATGCCGTCACCATGTTAAGTGATTTCGTTGCTGGCAAGCTCGATGAAGGCTCTAGGTGTGCTGGTGTCTTCCTCGATCTCGCCAAGGCTTTTGACACTGTGTCGCGACCTATTCTATTGAGAAAACTCGAACTTGTAGGCATACGAGGTGCTCCACTTCAATGGTTCACATCTTATCTCTCAAACCGATTTCAAAAAGTTTGTGTGTAGGGTATTAGTAGTGACTTGACAGAAGTGAAGTTTGGCGTACCCCAAGGAAGTGTTTTAGGCCCAACACTATTTTTGGTGTATATAAATGACCTCTGTACTTTAAGACTCCATCAAGGCCAAATTTTTACTTTTGCTGATGATACTGCCATTATCTTTTATGGCAACAACTGGGAGAATGTAAATGAAATCTGTCAACGCGGGCTTAATGTGGTTGGCACTTGGCTCAATAATAATCTCCTTACCCTTAATACATCGAAGACTAAAGTTATACCATTTAGTATTTCCCTGAAAACCAAGCCTACTAGACCCCTCGTAGTCAAAATGCATCACTGTAATGATCAAAACAGTGTCAGCTGCAAATGTTCGACCCTGGAACTCGTACAATCACTAAAATATTTAGGAGTTATCATTGACCAAAATTTATCCTGGAAACTACACATTGCCACTCTTTCAGGTAGAGTTAGGAAGCTCATGTTTGTCTTTAAGAGACTCAGAGCTATAGCTGATGCAGAAACTTTGAGGTTAGTGTACACTTCTCTATGCCAGTCAATTTTGAATTACTGTATCGTTGCATGGGGTGGTGCATATAAACAACATCTTCTAAAACTGGAACGTGCTCAACGAGCTGTTCTTAAAGTGGCTCACAAAAAAACAATTCTATACCCAACTAATGATCTCTATCAAGAGTGTGGTCTCCTCAGAGTGAGACAGTTATATATCATATTTCTAATTCTCAGATTCCATAAAACTGCACATACCAAAGTCATCATCTGTCGAAGACACATTCGGTGGAAAGTTCCACGAAGACACTCTGAGTTCTATCGTCGTGCCTACTGTTGGGCTGCACCTTATTTATACACTCAAACGAATAGAGCACTAAATATTTTTTATCTTTCTAGAAGTGAATGCAAAAAAGTCCTGATACAATGGTTATCAGCTCTTAATTATGACGAAAACGAGCAAATTATGGGAATTAGATAAATAAAAGATTTTTATACACATCACATACACCACTTTACTCAAATCTACATCCAACCCTTATTGCAAAAATGTTAACTGTCTCGCAAAATAGGTTGAATATATCTCCTATTGTTAATGTATATTAAATGTATTTCAATTGCAAACTATAATCATGTTACTTTACAAGACAACATATTATGGTGATAAGCAAAATGTTGCCGCATTACTGACTACAAGAAAGATTGCACATGCTACTGAATTGCATATCATGTTAGTGATAAGAAATGTGTGAATGAGCACTTGAAACATTATAATTATATTCATGCTGTAAAGAACTGGATCTCCACGACACAGGGAATCCTAGTGTGGAGAACAGAGTCCAAACATCTAAAACAAAATTAAACTAACACTTGTATGTAGAAAAATAGTTTTAAGATTGTAAAACAATATGCTTGCTGAATAAAATTATTATTATTATTATTATGTTTTATTACGACATGGGGTTGTTCATGGTCGACCGCATCAGTTAAGACAGCGGTCAAACGCTCGCTTCAACACTTCGATTTCTCATAACATTTGAAAGTTCTTTTGGAACAAATATTCAATCGCAACGCCGATGCCAGTAAGACACGCTTTACTCGATCAATTTATCAGCAGAACAAAATTACGCTATTTATAAGCCGCAATTTCCATCTGAATGGAATATAACGAAACTCATTTGTTTTAAACAGAACGAAAATAATCCAATACGTATTCGACATTTATTTGTACAATGAAATAAATGCACATAGATACTCAGCATTGATGTTTTGTTTGGAAAAGATCAAACCTATATCGTATTCGCGTTTCCTATCAAATTGTGTTTCGTTGTTGCTTTATCGGAACACTTCAATGACTTTGCAAAAGTATTTATAGATACTTGTAAAAGGGGTACTTTCGTTATCTCTCTCTAATGGGTCATTTTATAAGGTATGCGACCTTACAAAATCGAATGAGACTCCGTTCAGAACTGTACAGTTTTTCTGTCGAATGTTTCGAAGCAGTGATGGCTCATTGGTATTGGCTATGGACTGCCGCCTAGCAAATCTCGCCGCGGGTTTGAGCTCCATCGCATGGTGGAAGGGCATTGTGCAATTGCCCGCCTGGCTACCTACCACCCTCAAGTAGAAAATCTGTCGCCAAGCACCTAACGGTGCGTTCCGTCAGCTGTCCTTGAGAGCCAGTGAAATTACAGGCACATGAGACTTAACAACTATGTCTCAAGGTGACGGGCGCAGTGCAATTAGTGACTTGTGACGAAATGCATCTGTTATAGGCAGAGGTTCGTCATCATGTGGGCCTAGAGCTTGTACTGTCACATTAAAAATAAAAATAAAAACTTGCGGTAGGGCATATTACAGGGCATTATCCATACAAGTTCTCCATCGAGAATGATCTTCCACGATGGCTTCGACGGACAGTTGTAGCTACTAGGTAACAGTAGTCAGCTTAGTGCTCGCCCTCAAGAAAAATATATACCTAACGACGACAGAAACAAAAATAAATATAAAAACATTATTATATAAAGTATACCTTTTACGTTTTTCGTCTAGAATTGTTCTAAATTTTATATGGGTTTTAAGACTAAATTATTAGACAACAAAGGAATGAAAGCTTTCATGCTTACAGTCACTTCAAACGAAGAAATCGATAACTACCAATGACCTTCTTTCTTGCCAATACAGAATGTAAGTTCGATATAAGTCCCATGTTCTATATACCCTACCTTCCATTTCAAACTTCAATATCACCACCGACTTTTAATAAAATACATTTTCATATTGGACTTATACAAAATTGCTGTTAGTATAGTTATGTAACAGTGCATTTGGCAGTAGTAAGTAGGTATATTTGCGATTGAAATTATTTCACTAAGAAACGAAGTTAATATATCCCGATGTACAGTCTGATCAGGTCTATTTGTATTCCACAGTACAAAGCGTACTGGTACAAAGCGGTTTGCTGCCTAATTCATCTTTGTTTTCTAACAAATATAATCTGGGTGACTTTAAGGCACGATTTGTTACGAGCAAACAGGCATTTTCTAGGAGAGCCTGTACCGTCGCCTTTGTCACATAACTGACATGACACCAGTTGTGATCGTGGTAAAACGCAAGCCTATTTAGAATATAATAAGCATTACTTTTGAATATCTCGTCCAATGATGAGAATCCTTTTTTGTTGGGTAGTGTATTTTACCGACCTTTATGTTTTACTGCAAGACCACTTTTTATCATTTGAATTTCTTCAACGTTGCTTAAGTAGTTAAAAAGTTAGTGTGCTCACTGACCGGATTGTCAAATGCTGAACACAGCCTCCCCATTAAGGGGAGATCACCATAATCCCCACGCTTGGCAGGCGTCTTGGGGATCGCAGTTTAAAATATGAGTTCCTCAGAAGGCGCTGCTGCCCACCTTCCAATATTTTACCTTTAGTCGCCTCTTAAGCAAAATTCAGGTGAGATTCTAGCCCGGCACCCCATAGGCATCAGTTAGAAAGTTACATTCATTTAACCGAAATAGGTACATATTTATAAATTATAACATTTGCCGATATGCCTAAAACTGGGTGACTCAATAGTACTTGCATCTATCTCGATGGTGAGTAGTATTATTAGAGAGATTATATGATTATATGATGAGATTATATGATTCGAGAGACTATCGATCCTATTGTAAGATTGAAGCTCACAAAATCCAACCAATTTCACTTAAAAAAGTTAAATGTTAAAAATACGGAACTGTTTTCCAATATTGAACAGTATGAGAAACATGTGAGAAATCGCATCATAAAAAAATAAGCTCAAATTGTTTTGAAGATCAGTGGTACCGACTTCTACAAGTTATTTCATATTTTTCAGTAGTGAACTCGGGTCTGCTGTTATTTGACAAAACATTGTGTCAAATTTATGATCTTGCCTATTTTACCCATTCGATTCATGAAAATTGATATAGACTTAATTTGTATTTTTGCTCTGTTAAATATTCATTTCCGTAAGAGGGTGAAAACATTCGAAAAAAAAATTAATGAGGTAAAAAAGAGTAATAAATATGCAACGTAAACTATTATGTAAACAGTGTTATTGAAGGCTAAATTCCTTATCCAAATTTAACCATCCCATATACCGACTTTAAGATCATTGTCTTAAATTAATAAAAAATACGTTAAAAACCCATTTTTAATATTTTTATTTTTGCAATAACGCATGCGCTGCGGATTAGAAAACGAGAGGAAAAATTATAGTCGTGTGCTGGATTCGAACCCGCGTCATCCACCCCTATAGCCGGGGTATGCTCTGACCAACTCAGCTAACATGACAATAACTCAATAATTTTTCCTTTCGTTCTTTAACCATCGTATGGGGATGGGGCGACACCTATAGTTCAACGTAAACGTAAGTTGTTTTGTGTAGTACGACCTAAGTTGAACCCATATTATACAGTGAACCATTAACATACAGCAAACAAATATGTACAATAGTTAGGTAAAGTAGCCTGTACTAAGATCCATAATTATTTTTAAAACCAAGTCACAGTATAAAATTTCATTAAATTGTACTATTGGATGTATTAATCGAATTTACGAAATTTAATTTCAAAAAATATCGAAAATTTAGGTAGGTCATCTTAGTGCAGGCGACTAGGTACGTACCTACTTAATTATGTCGGAGAGTTTCAGGTTTTTCTCAGTAATAAAACGATGTAAAGACATAATATATATGTGCATATAGAAAGGCTACTGTACAATATCCCTATAATTTATTATTTTTTTATTAAATAACCTCTAGTTCGCTCAGCAAACGACTATGAAGTTTCATACAAAAACAAGCGCGGGTTATTTTCTTTGTACCTACATTACAGACGGGGCCATCTGTCTTCTGCGTTTGTTTGATGTCCGGAGCCCCGCCTTTGGCCAGTACCGCACCCTACACTTTAATAGGTTTTTGTTCTTGAAGAGACCTACCTTTTACTTGAAAAATGGTTGAGCTCTTGGAAATGTTTTGTTGTAATTCTTCCATTTTTCATCATTCGACATCGTTTAGTCTAGTTATTTCAATCATTGAGAAAATAAAAGACTGCGGGTTGGGGGAAATCCGAAGGTAAAATTTTTGAAGCTATAGGTTTTATGAATTCGCACGCTCGGTTAGTTGACACCTATTTGTGAACTAGGTACTACTTATTTTAATAACGACATCAACCTTTGTCCTTCTATAAAGACAGTATACTACAGTAAACTTACTTTCGTGTTTCAATTTTCGTTCACTCGCAGGCATTTTGATATCAAAGATACACAGTAACGTAGTCGAAATGGACTACAAATATTTCGGAACAAGAGAAAAATATATACTTACCTACTGCATTTTTTTTTCTATAAGCAGTCTTTGATTGGGGTCATTGTAGCGAACTTTCAGTGCTGTAAAAATAAATTAAATTTGAGTAGGTTTCATTTTGTACCACGGAACTTTATCATACAGAATGAGGTTACAGCTAAACACTTTTTATTTTATGATATTGTAACTACTGGATGTTTTTCATTGAGATATCTACTGCTGTTTTCTTATACACCAGTAGATCTCAGACAATCATAATTGTCATGCTCAATATTCTTTCTGATTTTTTACCTTAAACGTTAAATTAAATTATCAAACGTAAGGACGTTTGATAATTTAATTTAGTTGGTCTTAAATATTTCCATCAGCCGAATAACCCTATTTTAGCTGCCTTAAAACAGAGCCTACAGTATTTATTTAGTCAATGGCTACTGTAAATACTAAACTTAGGGGCTTATAGGTATCTAATCCCATTTAATTATATAAAACAAGTGGTTAGCTTATAGGCCTACAAAAATTGCATCTCATCATTTGCTTGCGGAAACCTATAAGCTCAGCAATATTTACATTGATATTCTTGCAATGTAAATGCGCAATAAAATGCCAAGCATATTCCAGCATCTGCATTGCTGAGCAGTTGAGTTCGTACACGTAAAACAATATTCTTTAATATCAGTAGCAAACTATCTGGCTAGACATCGAAGGCTTGCAGCTATAACAAAATATTATTGCAATATTGTCGAGCTACATTGCAAGTGTTTCTCCGAGTTGAACGATATTTATAGTTGGCAATATAGCGGCGCACAATTGCAGCTAGGAATTGCCACAATACTAGCTCGTTTACGAGGACCTTTAGGAATAAACTTTTATTTGAGTGAACCTTACCAAAATTAAGTAAATATGAAAACGTAACTCCAATGTGGCCATATAACGAAAGCGAACATAAACATTGGTATCCATGATGAAACCATTACTTTCTTAGAATACAAAAGTGTACGTATAATCTGATGTGGTATTAATTGTACTTACTACAAAAACATCAAAAATACTTTGTAACTAAGAAAGAAACACATAACTCGCTTGATGATTTATCTTTGTTCGGTCTTTTGTTTTCGCAACTGTAAATCCTCATACCAAACCCAAAAACTTAATTAAAACCACTGTTTCTGTCTGTTCATGTAATTTTTATTTAGTTATTATTTAGCCCACATTTTTTGGAATTCTAACATGAATTATGGGGCTAGAAGCTTAGCTCGATATTAACTATGATGCAGGTGTGACGAAATCGTATTACGACTAAATCTCAACATGACTACATAGGCGGAGTGATCACTACGCAAAAAAATTACAATAAATAAGTGACTCTAACTACAAGCCAATAAAGCGCAGTTCAGCTCGCAAATCTCCATGCTTTGCGAGCTGAATACCTTATATTTATATTGACCTACAAGGCGTCTCTTTCTATCGCATAAATCTGAACTCTTCTGACGCGGCACGCACCGTAAAATAATCCCGCCTTGACGGGTACGCCGATGTACCTGTAGCTTTTTACCTATAAAGCGGAGAGAGCCAGGCCTGGTCAGGGTTTATGGACTTCCTTCTTGCCAATGTATGGATTAAACTTACAAAAAATTTGGAACCACATTAATTATGCACCCTATATTACAACTCCACCTAGCTAAGTTTGCACCTCAGTTTTTTGTGTATATTTTAATGTACCTGTATAATATAATGTTAATAGCAGTAAATGTAAAGTAGAATCTAAGAAAAATTTGTTTACTTTTTTAAAGTCATAGCGAATCCTATTTTCAGACCGTACCTAAGGGTTAGTGCGACGTAATCGACGCGAGGTGCAAACTTAGCTCGGTCGAGTTGTACAATTTTAATTCTCAAAACGAACTTGCTCGTTCGTATGTAGGATCCTCATTATAAGATAATATATATCTTATACCTACGAATCAGTAGGGAATGTAAGGTACAACTTACAAGGTATCCTCTCCTTAACTTACTTGTATAAACCACGTAGAACTTTTACTTGCGCTGGTTAAACTTTGGAAGTCAGAAAAGTTTCGTTAGACAGTTTGAGGAAAATTATTCCTTTGGCAGTTTTGGCTGTATATCTGAAGTGTTTTGAATGAAAGTAGTTTTGTAACAAAAGGTCTCTACCATCTCTTTTCACTACTAGTACTAAGGTGTTGTCTTTCTCCACTTTTAACTTACCTATTCCCTCCGCACTTAGGATCGCTTAAATCTCCAGTCAATCCATCTAAGATCCACGCAATTTTTTTTATGGTTACTCTTCAGACTGTTATTTTTAAGACAGTTTTTTTTTATTTTTACCTTTTTCTACATAAGGTTCCAAGCGCTATCGCGTGCTAAGTTACATTTACAAATTTATAGAGCACTGAGTTTTTCATCTCGAGATTCAATGTGACGTATAAGACCATATCTTTTCATAAGGCACTGTCCTCTGCCACTTTGAACTTACCTATTCTTCTGACTTGTTATCACCTGAAACTACAGTCCATCTAGTTTCCACATTTTATAAGTACCCCTCGTTTTATTACTATAAATTCTTATTTGAAATATTTTTTCTAGATTGAGAGGCACCTATAAACAGTTATTTTGTTCCCTACATCTGATTTCCCCTAATCCTCTTTATTCTTTCTTTTATCTTCAACATTCACAGTCCAATGTTTGTTTCGAAATTTAACCAGGGTTTTTTTCTATAATTAATGATATGTTGAATTATTAGTACGTGATTTTGTTCTGCTCATTGAATCCTTTAAAGGATTGAGCGTGACGTTACTTTCACGTGCCTCGGTTACTGTAATTGTCAATATTGGAAATGTTTTGAAACTTCTTCAGCCTACATCCAGCTGTCGCTAAATTTTTGTTTTCTCATTTGGAATGAAGCAGACGTGATTAACAGACGTGTTCATCGAGCCAGTGGACTGGCAACATGTTTAACATAATTCGAAACATGAAGCAGCGTGATTACATCTCTGAGGAATATGCCCTGAAAGGTATAACGTATCATACATAAACAAATTACGTGGGATGCCATCAACTCCTGAATTAATTAGAATATTACGTTCATTTTCATTTAAATATGAGGTATGAGAAATATGAGGCGTACTAACGACTGTTAGTACGCAAAATGAGTTACAAACCTGAAATTTTGATATTTTGTGTAAAACGTTGAATCTTCTTCTTCAGGTTGCTTCCCATTACTGGAAGTTGGCCGTCAGCTTACGGAACTTTTCTATATCCTATGCGAAAACAGGTCTTCTCGCTGGCAATTCTGATCCGTGCTTGTACGTTTCGAAACCAAGATTATTGCTACGTCCCGCGCGTCTTTTGTCAAAGCCGAATATTAGACTGACATTTCAATTAATTCAATTTTCAAGAGGGTTTCTTCGGTATATTGAGTAACATAACATGTCTTCTATTTAACCAACAAATACTAAAAACGCCGAACAAAACGTGGCTTTAAAGGTGTGATCAAAACCAGCAATTTCTTTTTCATTTAGCGGAACCCTCATAGAGCACTTGGGCAGTTTTTTTTATAGCTAATAGGCTAACTTTAGACCACTATCTCAACTAAAGGTGGGTGATGATGTGGCCGAATATGTTGTTGAAGCTCAACTAGAAACGTTAGTATATCTGATATAATAATACCTACTCCAAGTCTTGCATCTGCAGTATTTATGCACTTACTCGACTACTTGTCCAGTATATATCAAGGTTCTAACAAGGACGTATTCCAGGCACGTAGCTAGATATTCTACGCGTCGTTCTATCCTTCAAGAGCAATTGGGTCAGGGTTTAAAGGCTCCAAATTTCCGTGATGTGAATCTGTGATGATAAACCTTAATTTGTACAGTTTATTTAATTTGGCTGTAACTGTTCCAGGCTGGTATTCAATTTGTTTTAGACTAAACTCTGCCTGCGGTATTGTAGAGTTCGAATACCATGAAATAAAATATAGGCGTCCATAAGTGTTTTCTGGCAGCTGTTCTTGAAAGGCAGTTCCTATTTCAATCTTTTTTAACGTGCACATCTTCCAGCCCATAATCACTAATCAACATGTGACTGCAGCTTGTGACGATTTCACCCCTTTCATCAAAGGAACACCTTATATAATATTTTGTAACTGTCCATGATTTCATACGAGTTCAAATTTTAAACAATCGCCACATTACGTTCTTACGTTTTTGACGTCTTACTTTTGAGCTGAACGGTAGTTCTTAACTACTTCCATATATAGAGGCACCCGTTTGAAGCCCACGTTTGGTTGCGAGTCTTTTTTTTTTTTTTTTTTATATTTTTTTTTTTCTGTTATTGTGACGGAACAAGCCCGAGGCCCACCTGATGTTAAGTGGACTAGCCTCTGCCTATAACAGACGCATTTCGTCAGCGACGAATTGCACTGTGCCCGTCACACTGAGACGTCCAGTTGTTAGGTCTCATTAGCCTGTAATTTTTCTGGCTCTCAAGGACTGCTGCCGGAACACACTGTTAGGTGCTTGGCGACAGATTTTCTACTTCAGGGTGGTCGCTAGCCAGGCGGGCATTCACAAAATGCCCTTCCACCATGCGATGAAGCTCAAGCTCTGGGCGGGATTCGAACCATGGACCTGCTGCATGGCAGTCCATAGCCAATGCCACTGAGCTATCACTGCTTCAAAACGTCTACGTCAACCTGATAGACAACTTGGCCAATAGGCCGCTTTAGTCACCTTCAGTCGTAGTATTGTATATTTGAAGCTGTCGTAGCTTAGCTTGCTAAGTCGTTTTTAACCGATCAACTAGCAACGTCCGCTGCGGTCATGATTTGGATGGGTGACCTTTAGTGGCATTACTACTGAGCGCTTCCCTGCTGCGGAGGGCACGTTAAGCCGTCCTGCTTGTTTTCTTAGGATGGCAGTCGTTATAGTATGGTGGTAGGGTTTTTTTTATGTTATTGTGACAGATCAGGCACGAGGCCCACCTGATGTTAAGCGGACTAACCTCTGCCTATAACAGATGCATTTCGTCACAAGTCACGAATTGCACTGCACCCGTCACCTTGAGACATAGTTGTTAAGCCTCATGTGCCTGTAATTTCACTGGCTCTCAAAGACTGTTGCCGGAACACACCGTTAGGTGTTTGGCGACAGATTTTCTAGTTGAGGGTGGTCGCTAGCCAGGCGGGCATTCGCAAATGCCCTTCCACCATGCGGTGAAGCTCAAGCCCGCGGCGGGATTCGAACCATGGACCTGCGGCACGGCAGTCCATAGTCAATGCCACTGAGCCATCACTGCTTCAGAATACAGTGATTGCCCTGCTGGATGGTCAATCGCAGAATGTCTTAAGTAGAAAATTTGTCGCCAAGCACTTAACGGTGTCCTACGGCAGCTGTCCATGAGAGCCAGTAATACCAGCTTAGCCTGAATAACATCTTCGACCACATCATTACTTACCATAAGGCTAGCTTATAAGCTATAAAAAAAGTATTAGTTAAGAGGGCTGTACTTGAAATAGCCTGAATAACATCTTCGACCACATCATCACTTACCATCAAGTGAGATAGTGGTCAAAGGCTAGCCTGTAAAAAAATATATTATTTAAGAGGGCTGTACTTCGGTTTAAACTTTAATCTCATGCCTACGTCACATTAAAGACTAACGTGGGTGGATATAATCCTATATTTTATTCATGTAGGGTCTGTATAAAATGTCTAACACACAGGACAACGTAAGCTCGTAATTATTGTAAAAAGTTTTGGCTTTGGTGTTATGGCCTAACTAACCTACCCTCTTTGTGCATGTTTTTTTTAGTAGTATAACCTCTACAATAAGATTAATTAAGGCACTAATATGGCGCGGTATGTTGTGAGCTCACTGCGCGGAACACCCCATTCATATTCCATATGAGTGGTGACATGTTGCTCATTAGCCCCAATTTTCAGGGTTTCGTAACCCAATGGGCAAAACGGATGCCTATCAACCAGACTCCGCTGTCTGTCTGTTCGTATGTCCTGCATCTCGAGCTCGGACACGCAATGAAGTTACTAATCTAAAATATTGATATTAGATGATTTTATTTTTATGCTTGAATTAGATGATTTTACTTTGGCCATTATCGCACATGGTAAGTGATGATGTGGTCGAAGATGTTGTTCAGGCTAACCTAGAATTACTGACTCGTAAGGAAAGCTGCCGGAACACACCGTTAGGTGCTTGGCAACAGATTTTCTACTTGAGGGTGGTAGCTAGCCAGGCGGACATTCGCTAAATGCCAAATGCCCTTGCGTGTTAAACCTTGGCACAGAGTGGAGTATTGAACTAGAAATTATATACAGGATGGATCTGATACATGAGAAGTAAGTCGAAAAAGTGTTTACAGGACTGCCCAAAAAAAGGAGTGTTATTTGCATCCTAGCGCGTACAATGAGCTCTAAACAATGTCACCCATTGTTTAGAGCTCATTGTGGATAATACAAATATATTTTTAATATTATTTATATATATTCTAGTTATAATTCTAGGTTAGCCTGAACAACATCTTAGACTACATTATCACTTACTATCAGGTGACATAGTGGTCAAAGGCTATTAGGCATTAAAAAAAACTTGAGGGTCTGTCAAAGTTGTCAATTAAAGACCTTTTTATGTTACGGGTGTCTTTTTCAAAAACAATATGTATATTAGTTTGGAATCGCAAGTATCGGTATATAATGTACCATATACTATTTTTAACCGACAAATACTGAAAACGCCGATATACAGTGTGATTTGAAGATATGATGAAAACTAACAAAACGATTTTCTTGTTCGGGCTGTTGCTTTGCGGTACCTTAAAAGAGCGTACGATTTGCACTTGGCTATTTATTTTCTATAGTCCTTTCATTCGCCTATATTTCTTTCCTTATTTCAAATTTGTTTTGAACTTACAAAGAAATCCGCTTTAATTGGATTCCAAGAACTTATCTTTTGTTAAGTCCCTCCGAAGTTGGCGACACGACATCAGAGCTATAGAATGAGAATCACCGCTTAAAAGATTCTGTCGAAAGTTAATGATTCCGGTCTTAATCAAACTTGAATATAGCACTTGATATCAATATTTCTTGTGGCATCAACTGACTATGATATTTCATTAAACTTGATTTAACTTTATTTTCCAACGTGATTCATTGATTTTCAGCTTAGCCATACACGAAACGTGTTTTATTCAATATATTTTGTTTTTACTGTGAAATAAGCATCAATAATAGTGGTATTATAGTACAGTCTACTATTACGTAAATATTAAATGGGTGGATGATTTTTTTCTATATAAATTAGAGAAAAATTTAATTGAATATTTTTAACAACAAATAATGGGGTGGGCTTGAATTAGCAGCTTGGATTTGCGCTAGTCATCAGACTGTAACGGGAATTATGTAACATTATTTTCATGTCATCCCGTGGGTGTCGTAAGAGGCGACTAAGGCAGCGCCTTCTAAAGAACTGTTATCATACACTGCGATCCCCAAGCCTCCTGCCAAGCGTGGGGATTATGAAAAATAGCCCTTTAATAGGGGAGGCTGTGTTCAGCAGTAGACGATCCGGCTGATATACAGTACAGTACATTGTGTATTGGCAGTGGCCAAGTGCGAGTCTGTACTCGCTTCTTTAGGGATAAACCACAGATCAGAGAAACAAGGGAGATTTGCCTTCAGTCCGTGTTTGTTCACATAAAAGTGTCTCCACCTTTCTCCCACCCATTTTACGCTCGCGTCAATAAAAACAACAAGTACGGCATTCATACGCACATTTTGCCACGCACACTAAGATTTTCGCTGCAAACTAATACATTAACTAATCGTACACATGCAAAAATGGGTTGTGCTTCACCCTGTAGCTACGGTCGCTAGTTACACTCACAGATACAGCTATTAAAACACTGATCCATTGCGTTATCGGAAGAACTAATTGTTTGGTTGATTTGTACTAAGCGCGCAATTGTTTTCTTACAAACAAGCCTGATTTAGGCCAGATGCGTTCGCACGTGCCACGCCTCCATTCCATTACCTATCTCCCTTGTTTCCTGATCTGAGGGTTAAACATTCCAACTGAACGTATACATACATAAAATCACGCCTCTTTCCTGTTGGGGTAAGCAGAGACCACAGATTTCCACTTACTACACAGAAAAAAATTACACTACGTATATTTTTAAGCCAAGAGAGCTGTTATTCTTAATAGTATAGTTTAAATATAAGACAATGTTATCTTAACTTGAAACATTTGTATCAATCAAAGAAATTCACTTCTCTTGCATTAAGAACAATTTATTCTTATTTTTCATTCTGAAACTGAGAATTCCATGCTTAATTCAATACTTCATATTATTCTTCCAAGACATTGACCTATTATTAATCCGAGAATAGAGTTCGCTTTTCATTTAAGAATATATATTTTCTATACAAGAACATCCCATTTCTGAAATTAAATTATTTATTTTTTCTTGGTCGAAAACAATATTATTCTTAATGATAAAATATTATATAAGATTATACCTGAATCAAGAATGATTTTCTTAAAGTGAATAATAATGTTAATACACTTCGATGAAGATTATTTTTCTTAATATAAGAATAAACAGATATTGGCTTTAAGCATCATATACTTATATTAAAAACTTTATTACTTTTTCAGATAAGAACATTAAATGTATCACAGGAAGATTCAGTATACTTGGAATAATAAGTTCATAGTTTAACAATACAACTACAATTTTTACAAATATATTTTTTAAATAAAATTCTCTTAATTGAAAGGCAGCAAATATTTCTCAATTAAAGAATATACAAATATTTGCTTTAAGTATGATATTATTGAAATAAAATGTACTAGAATTTTCGAGTTGAGTAGGTATATTAAAATTCTTCCAAGATTTTTCACACATATTTTCAAACAAATATTCACATCAAAATTTCTATTTTTTTATGAGGTGACATATATATTCTGGATCCAAAACAATTATTTACTCGGCTGAACAGAGAAAATCTTTAAACAAAAAGCATTTTATTTATTTTATGAATATTTCCCTTGTTGAAACAAAATAGAACGCTTTTCAATCAAATAATATACAAATGTTTATTCTAAGCATAATATTTGGAAATAATAAAAATAACAATTGACAATATAAGTATATATACTTATATTATCAATTGTAATATTTATTATAAAATCTTCTGAATTATTCTTAGTTCCAGAATAAATATTTATAAAACAAATACACATCAAAAATTATAAAATGTCATAAATGTCATAGTCTTGTAAGAAGGCATGTTATCTGGAATCAAAACAATTATTTACACGGCTTAACAGAGAAATTCTTTAAGCAAAGAATATATATTTAGTTTAGGATTATTTTCCTAATTGAAACTAAGCATTTGCTTCGTTTCGCGTTACAACAAATGTTTACTCAAAGCATAATGATCCTGAAATAAATATTGAAAAACTGTCAAGTTAATATGTTCCATAATAAATATATATTTTTGTCAATAAAAAACTTTTATTTTTAATACCGTTAGGTTTGCAATAACGCGGATTACATTACAAAAACATCCCGCACATGACTTAAATTTTTTGTATATTTGTGTTTTTTTTTTAACTTTTATTCACTGAAACGAAAAGAACATTGTGGAAATAAGTAAATTTATTTTTATCTGAGAAATGGATATTGAAGATTTACATTAACTATAATATAGGTAGTCCGGAACTTGGAACCTAACATTAATACTTTAATGTAGTTTTTTTTATATGCTTGATTAGCCTTTGACCACTATCCTAACCTGATGGTAAGTGATGATGTGGTCGAAAATGTTGTTTAGACTAACCTAGTATTACTGGCTCTCAAGCACAGCTGCCGGAACACACCGTTTGGTGCTTGGCTTTAAACTTTCAATTGACAAAGCAACAGTTTTTTTTTATGTTATTGTGACGGAACAAGCCCGAGGCCCACCTGATGTTAAGTGAACTAACCTCTGCCTATAACAGACGCATTTCGTCAACGACGAATTGCACTGTGCCTATCACACTGAGACGTCCAGTTGTTAGGTCTCATTAGCCTGTAATTTTTCTGGCTCTCAAGGACTGCTGCCGGAACACACTGTTAGGTGCTTGGCGACAGATTTTCTACTTGAGGGTGGTGGCTAGCCAGGCGGGCATTCACAAAATGCCCTTCCACCATGCGGTGAAGCTCAAGCCCGCGGCGGGATTCGAACCATGGACCTGCTGCACGGCAGTCCATAGCCAAAGCCATTAAGCCATCACTGCTTGAATTCATTCAAATCACTGCGTTCCTTCTAGGGACACAGATTCAACATTGCAATGGGGTCCCTATATTAGAACTCTGTCAGGAAGACTTAGTTATGCAGCATATGCGGTTCGTAAAATTAGACAATTGACTGATGTAGCTACGGTGCACTTTGCGTACTTCCACAACTGTCATATTATGGCATATTGCTTTGGGCTTCAGCATCATCATTGTATATTTTTGAAAATATAATACATATCCGTTAAAATATATCGATATTTATGTTAAATAGTGACCATCATCAGTACAACACTAGAAATAAAGACAAAATAGTCGTTTCTAGTTTTAGGTTAGTGAAAACAAACAAAATCCCAAAATACATAACTGAGATCAGAGAAAGGAAATTCAAGTCTCACGAAAATGCGTACGATGATTTTTGTGATTATTTAGAAGACAATGTATATGCCTATATACATTGTCTTCTAAATAGTGAGCCAAAATTAGAGAGAACAGTGGAGCCAAAACATCATTACCTATAGTTATATAAGTTCCTATACTATCTGACCCGGCAAACGTCAATCTGCCATATATATGTACATATAAATACAAAAAAATATTAGAACCTCGAAGTCAGAAGGAAATTGGATTTAGCATGTGACACAATGTTGTTAATTTTTCTTTTATTGATTAGGTACATTCATTAATGCACGGCGGCATATATATAGCGTCGCTAAAACAAATATTTTTCATGCAAGAAAAACTCAAGTAATTATTCTAATTCCAAGAATTCCATTCTACGATAAACCACGCAATGTTGCCACGTTATAATATGTCGATACTATAGTAGTATTCCAACAAACATAAACAAATTTTATCTTTTACCCTGTATCGTTCGCAACTTCTGAAGCAGTGATAGCTCAGTGGCATTGGCTATGGACTGCCGCGCATCAGGTCCATGATTTAAATCCCGCCGCGGGCTTGAGCTTCATCGCATGGTGGAAGGATATTTTGCGAATGCCCCCTGGCTAGCGACCACCCTCAAGTAGAAAATATGTCGCCAAGCACCTAACGGTGTATTCCGGCAGCTGTCCTTGAGAGCTAGTGAAATTTCAGGCACATGATACTTAACAGCTATGTCTCAAGGTGACGGGCGCAGTGCAATTCTTGACTTGTGACGAAATGCATCTGTCATAGGCAGAGATTAGTCCACTCAACATCAGCTTGTTCCGCCACAATAACATAAAAAAAAAGATATTCGTCCACGTCAGTTCTTATATTATTAAATCTAAATAACCCTGTTTTATGATAGTTACGTAGCTTAGATTCTAAGATTAATCTTTAGTTTGCAAGCGCTGACGATCTTTTTTAAAGAAACTATATGATAATGTTTTCTTAGGTTTTCGCGATTATAAATGTTGATGATGTTGTGTATTAATACTACTTTTTTATTATTAATAAACAACATCATCAAACTGACAATATTTCTATACTTCAGACCCAGAAAATCATGTCATATCACCAGTTCATAATTGCCATTGCGATAATTATTTTGTCCTTGTTTCTCCATATCTTTATATATTAACCTCTGTCTTTATTACCATTCAACAATCTTTTTTTGTTTAAAATAGTATATAGGATGATATATAATTTGAGTATACTATTGAAGTGGTCCCATTATTTTCATTTAACCCACTTCGAAAATAAGGAGGAGGTTATATGTCCTGTTGCCCACGATTTTTTCGCGTGGGAACATTGGATCCCTAAACTAACACCATACAAAAACTATTTCGATCACTAGCTCTGTGCAATACAGTCACAAACCTATCCCAAGAGAACTATACATGTTTTGAGATAAAAATCCATCCAAAATTTCTCATCAATAATATTATAATAAGATTAATAAGAAATAAATATGGCTTGATATCTTTTTCATAAAAAGTTTTTGTGTTTACTATATTTATTTATTATTTCATAGATTTTGTTATAAAACCGCGCACCGTTCCCTAAAAAAAGGCTTAATTTGGTTTTTAATAATTTAAAACTATAATTATGAACAACTTTATGTATACAGGCGTTCCTATAGTTTAAATCAGTATATTGAATATTTTTTTGTACACCCATTTTATTTTCAAAACATACAAGGTTAACATAAATTACTAATTCTAGTCAAGGATTCGTGAGTTTTTATCTCACATAGAGTATGAACTCTACGTTTTCGTGAAAAAACCTGTACATCGTCGCATAAATGACGTCAACAATTTATCGTAATAGTTAATTGTGTTTATGGAATGTAGTAATTTATACTATGACCTGGCAACACTGGTGGTAGCGCGTCCCCACGCTCCGACTCTTAGTCTGTATTGACTCCCTACTACCAAACGTATTTCACATTTCACAATCTAACTCATTAGTAGTGAACTCGCAGTTATAGTGATACTGTTCATACTTTAGATGCTGAGTAATGTTAAAGACGCCACTAGGTATACTATTAGAAAAAAACTCAAAAGAACTCAGAAGATGGAAGATTTACTGGACCAATAAAAGTGATTAACAATTTTACAGGTATGTATGTATATTAAACGGTTACTTCAATTTTGTTTATTTGTATAGAGTGTAGATAATATAATATCGTGTATATTAAGCTGCTAACAACCCTTATTTAGTTAATTTCGAAACGCCGTCGATGAAAATTACTTGATCCAAGAATGTGTTTGTTGGTTTCAGATAATATAAATCCAGAGCAGTTAAGATATGTATTGGATACCTATTAAATGAACTGTGCCCATCTATTGGTATACGCAAAAAATCAAGAACTTCGAGAATTCCTCATTTCAATGGTAGGTATGTTATATACTCGTAGGTTTACCACACATGATTTTCCATACACACATGATTTAATATCTTAGATATAATTGTGTTTTATATTTCAGATGAATATTGATAAAAAAGTATCCGAACAGCAATGGAAACTTTATTCAAAATGGAATAGGTATCTCGATGAAATAATAACAAGGAGTCTTCAATTACAGACGAAGCTATATTAATTGAATTGGAGGATGTAAAGGAGGTCACTGAACTTGGTATGTAACACTTTTTTTAAAAATTTATATATATATAACTACCAAACAAGTATATACATAAGTAATATAAATAGTATGCTGTTCAGCTAACCTCTGTTGAAACATGTGTTTTACAACGTGAAAACCTAAGACAGCATTATGTGTTTTACAAATTATATTCTGATATAAAGTAAAATTATGTATGTTTCAGACAAGAAAGCCATCAGACAAATAAAGCTGCTCTGCCGGATTATACCGCCGTTGGGGAGATTAAATGGAAAATTGAAATTTTCTACATTTGAATGCATAGGGCATAGTTGTGAATGTTGTGATAAGTTCTTAATAGTTTATCTATGAGGAAGTAATTTTAATTTAGTCTACAATGCCTTCAAAAAAGTAAAGCTACATTTTACTTTTTTTTTTATTTTGAACGAAGTCAGAATTAGTTTCTTACATTTGTTAGGAGCTAAGCTTGGGTCCGTGGGGACCGGGAGCTCATCGTATTTTCCAAAATTTATCAGAGCGCTTAGTCGATGCGACGCGTGATCAAAATGCTGGCACCTATTTCGCTCAAAGAATAAGCATTGCAATTCAACGGGGCAATGCTGCCAGCATGCTGGGCACGCTGCCAACTGATAGTGGGCTAGAGCATTTGGACTCCCTATGAGTCCAAATGCTTTTACTGTAGTAGCTGTAGTATTGTAGTAGCTGTAGTGTTGTTTATAGTTTGTAGTATTTGTTTAATAAAGGCATACCGCCATTGAAAAAAAAAAAAAAAAAAAAAAGTTAGGAGCTTAGATGTTAAGACTAAAAATGTTTGTTAAATTTTTCGATCATCAGTTTCTTCATACGTCATATGTTTTGTTTAAAAGTATATTTATAAAGTAGTTCACTAGATTGCCTATCGGTATGATTATGTTGTCTTAAAAATGTAACGCCAATGACAATAATGAGAAAATAATATTCAATATTAATATTTTGGTTTTTGTTAACTTACAATATGATTACGTTGTAGTGAATATTACTATATTAGTTTTATTACTAATGTCATCAGATTATTTATTACAAATGTTATTGTTTAGTTACTCCTGTTTGATTGCTTTAAGCGTGGTTAACCTTGTTTTATTTTTAAAAGTTGTTTATTTTATTATTATGTGTAAATATTACAGGAAAGGTTTTCCCGGTAAAATATGTACTCTATTAGTGCGTTAGCTTATCTGATATCTATATTGTAATAAATTTTTAACTACACTTTTTATGAAATTTTATGTAGCGAAAATTATCGGGTCTAACGAGAATGTAATTTCTTGATTTGTTATGTGTTGATATTATTTTTACATTAAGAATTTAATTTTACATTGATCATTTGATACTTTATTAAACTAAGACACCACAATCTTCCTCACAAGAAATTATATTCTCGAAACGAAATTCATAATCTAATAGTTTAAAAATAAGCTATTATTCAAATGAGAGGATAACATGATTAAAATGAAACTTAAATTTATTGAATCAAGATAATATTATTGTCCATACATTAATTGTTTTTCTCAAAATAAAACGCATAATTACTTTAATCCAGAATGAATTATTATTCACCCAAATATATTATCACTTGAAACAAAACCCTATTTTTATTTCTTCAAGATAGCGTGATCATTATTATAAGAAATTGGAGTCTTAAAATATTAAATAATTTCTCTTACATCAAGTAAAGATTGTTTTCATTGAAAAATAATATCGATTTACATTGAAACTAAGATTTATCCAATCAAAACATCATTGATTTTCACGAAAAGAAGTAAGCTTCTTAAATTAAACAAATTAAATGATTAATTTAAGAAAACATCTAATTTGCCTTAAGAATATGATATAGTTGGAATAAAACCAAATTTTATTGAACGAAGAAATAATTATCCATACGACAAGAAACTGCAGACTCACAACGAAAAAATATTTCTCTTTCATAAAGAATAGCTGTTTTGAAACAATAATAGATTATCATTTACTTAAAAATAGGTTTAGTTAAATTAAAAATAATAAAGTGCTTGTTTTAAAATAGCGACTGCTTAAACGAATATATCATATCTTGCTGTAATTATTAATTTTTTTAAGTTAAAACACTATTATACTTAATATAACGATTTGGTGTTTCAAGCGGACTAAATTATTCTTGTTTTAAACGAAAAATTTGTCATTTGCTAGTAATTTTTTTGTTGACTTAATGACATTAGTCTTCTTGACAAGAATGCGATGTCTTATTCCAACAATAGCATATACTTAAACACAAACTATGCAATTCTTCATTTAAGATATCATGCTTATTTGATACGAAGAATCCGGATATTCTTGCCATGCGAGATATTAAATATACTTGAACGTAGTATTTAGGACAACAAAATATTATTCTAGAACTAAATAACATATTTTTAGTTTAAAAAAGCCAATTTGAAACAATCTTATGCTGATGTCAAGTATACGTTGTTTTAGCCATATACAAATCATTATTATTCTTGACCAATAGAATAATTCTTGCACAAAGAATACTTTTTTTTCTGTGTACGATCCTTACATGTCTCTTCAAGTACATCCATCAATCCTTTCATACATGGGCGTCGGTTTAGGGTACACCTTACCTGGGCTTTTTCAGAACTTCCAACTGAACGTTAATGACATAAACGAAAACCAACTGAAAACATTTCAGTTGGTTTTCATCACAGCTTCTAATCTACATTATAAAACGAAATTTTCAGTATTTGTTCCTAATGTCCAATGTTACGTACTATATCTTCAGTAGAAGATTTATAGTACGTAACATTGAGGTAGTTCCGGAACAAAAATTGTCTAAAATTACCATTTTGACGAATCTCCATTTCCAAATTTTTATAGATAAAAAAAATGTGCTCTATCTACTCGATGAGTACTGGACGGAGACATCCACATGCTAGAGTGCAAAATATATATTTACTAGCTGACCCGGCAAACGTTGTTTTGCCATACAAATAATTAAATGGCTATTAAAAAATAAGGGTTGATCGTAGAAGGGTGAACATTGAGGATTGTATGTATTTTTGTATGTTGTATCATAAAAAAATAGAAATTAAAATTTTTGTCTAAAAAGTAAAAAAAAAATTTAGAGGTGGACTACCCCCTAACATTTAGGGGGATGAAAAATAGATGTTGGCCGATTCTCATAGATACCGGATAAGCACAAAAAATTTCATCAAAATCGGTCAAGCCGTTTCGGAGGAGTATGGCAACGAAAACTGTGACACGAGAATTTTACATATTAGATTTACTACCACCTCATGTATTAGAGCCAGCCTGAATAATAATAATTTAATTTCTAGACCAATATTTTATCTGTGGGGTTGTAATTCATTCCGTTTAGGATGCTACCTGTAGAAGCGAAACGTGTTGAAAATTCTTCCGATTTCACAACGTGGCGTTTATGACGTCATGTCGCCGCGTCGGCAATTAGGCGAAATTGTCACTAGACATAATTTCTATAATATTAATTAAATGTTTTCTTAAAATATACTTTAATTATTGGTTAATATTAAATAAGGATTTCCGAAAAGTTACTCCTGAATCTATTCATTATCTAAGGGTGCGTACCATTTGGAGTTAAATTCGCCTAAAACGATGAAAACGATCCCACTCCTAAAAAGTTGTTTCACTTGGGTCTTAGCATTATTTTCGCCATAAACGCTATGAAGCTACTGGAACAGTTTGAATTACCTACATCTAATGTCAAAAGTGACAAAAGTGGCAAATTTTAGTGGCATTATTAGCATTCTGATCTTAAATGGAACAGGGGAGAACAGTTACAAACGATCACAGTGATCACAACCATAGACGCAAAATGTGGTCAAAATTATCGAAAATAACGAAATTGGCGTCAAATGGAATACGCTCTAAAGTTAATTCAGTGAAGTAATTTAACTCTTTCATTTCATTACACAAACACGTCAAGTTTATTGACCGCTAGACTCTACAATGCGATGTGACTCGCTCATGTATTATTAACTCGGTGGTCGTCACAGGGATGCTGTGCTGCACCGCCTTATTCAGGGAACGAAGTTTCGAGCTCAGTACGACCTGTTCCAATACTGAGCTTCCTTTTACTATTTGATAACTCTTTCAGACCTTTAATTACTGCCTGCCAATCAACATTGATATCTTAAGAGTAGAGTTCACGGAGCGCTTTCCATATAAAACGTAGTTTCTTCGTATTTTAAATAGTGTTGAAACTCGGTGAAACTTTGCTGGTATATCCTTAAGCCTATATGCTTTTGGTTTGCCAGATTTCCGTAAAGTTGAGTATTTTCTAAAATAATTCTAAAAATAGTTTTGTTCTGGAATTGTTATTTTGATATTCAATTAAATAAATAAAACACTATCTTTACGTTTCACAGTCATCGATTTAGCCTATCCATCGGTTAAAGCTTGTAACGCGCTGCATGTTAACTGTAATTTTTATCATTTAGTTATTTTATGTGTTGGTTAGCAACCCGAAACTTTATTAGGACATTCTGAAACGGACCCTTAGTATTTAAAATATGACGAAACTACGTTTGTATGGAAAGCGCTCCGTGAACTCTACTCTTAGCACAGTTCTGAAGTAAATGGCGCCCTTGAGAAAGTAAACTGTTTCTTTCTGTTAAAATAAAATCAAGTATTCCATCGCACCGCCGCGCGCCGTGATTGCAAGTTATTTATTATGCATGGCTGCAAAGTCGTTGTGGTGCGAATTATTTTATTGAAACCTGGGGAAGGGAAGGATTCCAGGATATAATTAGCATCCGCAACTATTTGAAAATTTTGGAGTTCCGACGTTTCATACAAATTTTTTAAAGGTTTCTCAAACTTGTATGGTACCAAACTTGGGTCGGTTATTCTTTAGGTTCGCATCAGAATGTATTCATAGTACATTTCTTAGATTAGTAATTAGAAACCCCGTGGGGTGCCGGGTTAGTATTTACACCTCCCCATACCATCCCGTGGGTGTCGTAAGAGGCGACTAAGGGAATTATACTGGAAGGTGGGCAGCAGCGCCTTCTAAAGAACTATCTTATCTAACTTTCTTACCCTGCGATCCCCTAGCTGCCTGCCAAGCGTGGGGATTATGGCAAATACCCCCTTAGTAGGGGAGGCTGTGTTCAGCAGTGGACGATCCGGCTGATACAGTACAGTACAGTAATTAGAAATAAGGATTATAAAGCTATGTGCGCCTACTAAAACATTACTACTAGTTGAGTTGAACACCAACTTCGTTTGCTCGCAAATATGATCAGGCGTCACCTGTATCAAAATCACTTAGTTAAAGGTAACTTTCGCCTTAGAAAGTTGTTTTTGTGCATAGGTCGCTCGCATGTCATCTATTTAGCAAGAAGTGCATGAGTTCGAATAAATAGACAGCACGCTGCTTTACTAACTTAATAGTAAGGCAGTGTGCTGTCTATTGTTTATTTTTATACAGAACTGGGTAGCACTTGACCACCATCTCACGTGATGATGCGATAATGATGGAGCGCGCTTACCCAGAAAGTATCTATTCACTCGCGTTTTGAAGACCCCCATACTGGACTTAACCGGAAACACAGACTCAAGCAGGGTGTTCCATTCCCTGGCCGTTCGTATGATGAACGAAGACGCAAATCGCTTCGTTCGGGTAAATGAAACAGCAACCATATAGCGGTGGCGCTTCTTAGTGTCCCTGGATGTCCGGTTATAGACTTAGGGATGGCGGAATCAAAACTTGCAGTTCCGTGGCACACTCCCCGAGATGCTCCTGATAAAAATTCCTTACTTAATATAGTAAGGCAGCGTGCTGTCT
Source organism: Plagodis pulveraria (assembly GCA_963890685.1). Classification (NCBI taxonomy): domain Eukaryota; kingdom Metazoa; phylum Arthropoda; class Insecta; order Lepidoptera; family Geometridae; genus Plagodis; species Plagodis pulveraria. The sequence goes on from OY982969.1 coordinate 21,572,523, forward strand.
ATTGATTCAAACTCATGCATTTACTGCTAAATAGATGACGTACGAGCGACTGCTAAATGGACAAAGTCAACTGGCCTTAAGTGATTTTGCTTTTTAATAGAGCCTTTACGACTAAATGTGTTGGTCTTATTTTTACTGGCCACCTCTATCGGTTACAAAGATACAGCTATTCAAAGGTTGGAGGGACATTAGAGGTTTAATATAATAGGGTCCCTTTTTCTAATACGGAAACCTAAAAACGTGTTAAAAGTTATAATTACTTATTTAAGAACTATATTTTATGCTCTATCACGATGAAAGTTATTGGTTTAGTTGTAGTGCCGTGCTTCAGCGTGTTGGAACTAGAAGCATCTAAATTCACTTCATAAATATAAAGAGCTTATGATAGTGACGCTCTCCACGTAGTTACTCGTACTATTATCTAATCTGTGACGCTACTAGCCATGCTGGCTTGACTCCACCACTGCAACCCATCTCCTTTGATCCTAGATACATGCCTCTTGTTGACTGTTTCGCAATAAAGCCCTCTCCCGGTGGACTTTAAGATATATTACACGCGAAATTGCAGAGGAAAAATACTCTCGGGAAATTGTCTCTATTGTAATACTTAGAATATTAACTTAGCGAGTATGTATCTTACCATGCTCCCACCCTTATTCCACTTATGTGCGATAAATCTGTCAGTAGCAGTAGATCTCCTCGTGAACGAGTTCATCTGGAGAAGTACTGTTATCAGGTGGAACTCGTGATAGTCATATATGAATGTGTGTGATGGACTGACAAAATAAAGACGGGTTGAGTCGTGTTATGAAAAGGGATTAACAAAAAGTTGTTACAAGATTGATGGATATGGATGAAAATAGGGACAGTAAAAGTAATGGAGACACTACGTGAACAATTATATGTCTATGAAAAGTGAGCATAATATCTATATTTCAGGTTAGTAACTCATTTCGTTAACGAGGCCGTGACATACGGACGGACTGACAGACAGCGGATACTCGTTAATAGAGTAGGTACCATGTATTTTTTTTCTTTATTGATTGGAGTATCCTTTTACGGATACCCTGCTTTACGCAAGCCTCGCCAGCGAGTGTACAGAGTCCACGGGTCCTACCTGCTAAACTCCACTGTGTTCCATCTTCTTGCATTGGCAGGGGAGACGGTAACAGCGAACCTTGTCCATTTCCCCGGCGGTGATGCATTCGTCCGAATACGAACCCTCTTTAGTTATGGCATGGGCCATATTTTCCACCTCTGTGGTGGTATTACGGAATAAGTACATATTACTTATCTTTTTTTTTGTGATTGGATTGCCTTTGCGCTGCCTCTCCACCACGGAGGTGGTGGAAGGGGATGTGTGGGACTTGAACCCACTAAAACCCCCCGTGAGCAGTCCTCCGCCAAGGTGGGGCTAGATAGGGTCGCGTGGGCATTCACCATCTTATCCCCGGCGGTAGGCCCGATCTCCGGCGAGCCTCTGCACCTGTTTAGGGGCGACCTTGCTCACCAAGGCCACACCCCCCAAACGTATGGGGCCGTGCAAGCTGGTGGAGAATCCCCTGACTCCACCAGTGACCCCACTACGATATATACACTAACCTTACCCACATTGTGATATAGAGGTTGAAATTAACCAACTTATCTAAAAAAACATGTCAAATATTGAAATCGAAACTGATCGATGAATATTCAGATATCCTGCAGAAGTAGAAATTTCTCCTACGAGCAACTCAACAATAACCCGTGAAATCGGATCACCTTGCGACATCAGAAACGATCGTTTGCTAACATAAAGTACTTAACTTGTTGTCACTTCTTTGCTGCTATTGAGAATGTTTATTCAGGCATGCAATCCTCTCAGCTATGTAAACATCGGGCAGTGATTTAATGCAATAGATACGTTAGCTATAGCCGCTATAGGTAGATGGTAAGAGTGTCTGTCTCGTAATGAATAAGCCTTGATACTTTGCTATAGTTGGAAACATTCAAAAGAGTTTTCAATACTACTTTCATCTTATTTAATAAGTAAAGCCTTATGTTTAAATGTACTTAGTTAACAATATATTTTTATTTACAAAATTTTTTTGCAGCCTGATTCGTTGATCGTTTTCGTAACTGTTCGCTACGGGTCGGATAGTAGGTAATTAATTAGAGTTTTTACACACACATTTTCAATAGCAGGCCGGAGTTTGGAACTGTGCTCGATAGATGGCAATAAGCTCGCCCCCTATGGCTTGTTACATACAGACTTTTTTATATCTGGTAGTCTAGCGTTTGACCACTATCTCACCTGATGATAAATGATGATGTGGTCGAAGATGTTGGGCTTTCCTAGCTCTCATAAACAGCTACCGACCGTTAGGTGCTTGGTAAAAGATTTTCTACTCGAGGATGTTAACTAGCCTGGCGGACATTCGCAAAATGCCCTACTAGCAGTCCTAGCATGGACTGGAGATATAATTAATGAGTCGATGTGAGTAGGGTGTAACTGTAGGTTAGGCGCACAACACGGTTCTTCCTGGGTGGGTGAGTGAAGTAATGCATTGCATAGACCTGCGGCACGGCAGTCCATATAGCTGTTACCGCTCGTCTATTCAAAACCTATGATGTAATGCACTGCGCCCATCACCCTGAGACGTAAAGTTGTTAATTTCACCGGCTTCCATACCTTTCAAACCGGAACAGTAATGCGAAAAATACTGCTTGGCGGTAGAAATAAGTCATGTCGTCTTGTCGTACTTTAGCGACATCATATATTAGGCAAAAGGGTTAGAACATGATGATACCTTTGTATATTTTCCATGCAGTATCAATATATTTGAAGCAATGATGGCTCAGTGGCGTTGGCTATGGACTGCCGCGCATTAGGTGGATGGTCCGAATCCCGCCGCGGGCTTGAGCTTCACAGCATGGTGGAAGGGCTTTTTGCGAATGCCCGCCTGGCTAGCGACAACTCTCAAGTAAAAAGTCTGTCGCCAAGCACCTAACGGTGTGTTCCGGCAGCATTCCTTGAGAGCCAGTGAAATTACAGGTACATGAGACTTAACAACAATGTCTCAAGGTGACGGGCGCAGTGCAATTCATAACTTATGATGAAATACATCTGTTATATGCGTTAGTCCGCTTAACATCAGGTGGGCCCCAAGCTTGTTCCGTCATATAAAAAATACCATGCCTCGGGCTTGTATGTACTGGTATATTATTCGGATTATTATTCTGGGCGTGTTAATGGTTGTTATTGTCACCAAGTTTCAGGTTACACGTACAGAGTAAATATGTTTGATTGACATGTTACCTCGTTATATTTCTATAACGCCCACAATGTCAACCTCCTTTCACATTTTCTTGACAATGTTCGTGGCTATAATTCTATAATGGATTCAACTAATTGGAGATTTCTTAGAAAATTCTTACAATTTGTCACTCAGTTCCAATCAAAGCCAACTCCAGACTGTATTTAAGCTGAACTCAAGATTGAAGATGTTTGTTAGGGAACACCCATTAAGATTTGCCCCTCTTATTTTGTATTGGTCATTTATTTTAATTTAAATATTTAGTGTAGTTATAATGAAATAGATAGATAAATGCTTTATTGAAACACCATATACAAGATAGCTAGCCCTATCACTATCCCAGGACTGAAACATATTGTGGCACACTTTACTGAAAAAATATCCCGCCTATAGATTTGTACTTTAACATAGTATTTTAACTTCATATCTAGATGTGTTATCTGTCAAAAAAAGTATAATTTTATAACCATTAAAAAAATAACATTAACAATTTTGTATTCATTGTATAGAATGGTATGTGATATAACGCCGTCTGTTAGAAAACCAAAGAGTTAACATCGCTGCATTAGAAATAAACTCAATACTCATCTACTTAATACTAGATGACACCACTAGAATCAGGTTGTAAAATAAACGCGATCCCTTACAAAGCTCAGCTTTCTCCTAGTATCAATAATCCTAATTACATATCATATCTAAATAAATATATATAATAAATGAAATATTTTGTAGGAGTAACTGTGATATACATTATCATCATCTGCCGGAAGACGTCACGGTTGAAACAAGAGACTCCCTCATCAACGCCACAATTGACGACTATTAGCCACTTGTTGTAACTAGTATATGAAATATGTAAATTTTAAATTTTCAAATTCCTATTTAATACGTATAACAAACATCTTGTGAAAAAAACGGAACGACTTCTAACACTGACGAATTTGAAATATTTTGTTCACATCGGTATAATACTGATTCGAACACTAAACTCGAGTCGAGTCCATAGAAATGGACTCGACCTCTACAAGTTATATTTTTTTTGATATAAGACTTCCGTTTTTACCAATATTTTCACTTTTTAATGATGCATGCAATCGATTGATCGATTGTCTCATTCGCCCACAATAATAGTCGCAATCGGCAATCGATTAGTGCTCTTTGAGGCATAGACATTGGCTAATACTCTTTCAGTTAATACAGTGTTATTGACTGAAAAACTGCTTGGCCGAAGTTAATGAAATTTAATTGATATACAAAAAGATACGGGAAAATTTATTGGATTAAACAGCGAAACGTTATACGTGTAAACTCGTCGCACGAGAACCTTCTTATTTCTGGTTAAAAAATTGAACAAAATCTAAATTTCCTAATACTAGGCAACGCACAAAAACACACATTTGTACCCCCTTTTGAAGCGATATACGTAAATATAAACTTAATTGAACCATTTAGCCCAAGAACTCGACTGAAATATGCGCCACATACTTTTAATTTCTTCACAAGGTCCATTGAAACTCGTTGAAGTATGTCCCGGATCCCGGAATACGGATTCCAATATGACCTGCCGATGCTCAGTGGGCTTCTATAGACCATTAAGTATTCTATCTACACACAGTTATATCTAGGTATCTGTTAGGTCAGGTCAAGTCGATTCAATAAGGTCAAACTAGAAGTACTTATTTCACCAATATGTGAAGTTCTTCGCTAATAAATTAGATATGAGGGAGTTTTCAAGTTTTTTATGGCGTCGTTGTAACTTTTATATTGCTTTTACCTGTCTCCTATGTTATCCAAGTTTCTACCTATGCTGTGCCCCATTTCATGCGCGTTATTGGTATAACTAAAAAGCTACCAGCGATTGGATGACGCAAAGTGGTAAAGGGCCGGCCTGTTTGTCTTGTCGGCTGGGGTGGCAAGACGAGCTTGACAGCTTGAAGAAGTAATTGTTTAATCTGAGCATCACACAGATTGCAAGAGTTGGAAACCAATAAGTTCCAAATATTAAACAACCACTAAACACTAATCACTAAACAGTAATGAAAGTGCAAACAAGTCGTAAGTAATATGTAAGCACACGTTACCTCATTTTTTCCATCTGTTTTTATCTTATTGGCCCTATCTATCTCCCTGCTAGTAGCCAATATTTTATTTTGTTTTTTGTTATTGTGACGGAACAAGCTCGAGCCCCACCTTATGTTAAACGGACTAGCTCTGCCTAGAACGATGCATTTCATCACAAGAGACGAATTGCACTGCGCCCGTCCCCTTGAGACATAGTTGTTAAGTCTCATGTGCCTGTAATTTCACTGGCTCTCAAAGACTGCTGCCGGAACACACTGTTAGGTGCTTGGCGACAGATTTTCTACTTGAGGGTGGTAGCTAGCCAGGCGGGCAATCGCAAAATGCTCTTTCACCATGCAATTATTTTTCTAACAATTTTAGTATTCTCGTTCATCATGCTTATAAAAATAATTCTCGATTAGTTTCATGCCAAAATGTTATGGTACAGGTAGCCATGGATGTTTGGCTCAGTAATCTGTAGGTATATAAAGTTAATTGTTCGCTCAAATCCCTCATTATTCCATACCGTTTCCAGTGAAATTTATCGTTCACGCTTAAGCATCTATTAAAGCTAGTAAATTGTTGAAGGTTATATTTCGTTCGTCTAAAATTTCAGTTGTTTACCGACTTTTAATGGAATCTTTAGTTGTCTGCGCCTGTTGGAGTGACGTCCACGCGGGTTCTAGATAGGTAGAGATGGTAACAGGAATAATCATGTCACTTAGTGTTTTTAACTATTTTTATTTAATACTATTAAAATAATAGCGTAAGAATTCACAAAAATTCTAGAAAATTATTGGTGCGCAGTTTTTCTCATCTCATACGCACACATAGCTGTGTATATAGTAGTGAAGCTTTCATTCTGTACCGTTCTTTGTTCTACATACTACGAGTACATCATTCGAAAGGTAAATTCAAACAGATACTGGGCTGATTCGAAACGCTTTGTGAATAACGTACGTAATTTTTTGAATGGGTAGTTGTAAACTAGTATTAAAAGTTTAAAAAAAATATATGTATTTTTAGTACTGATGGGAACAAAACTGTTAGTGAAAAATATTATATTTGAAATATTATATTATTATTGCAATTTAATACCTACATAAATAATAGATTGTACTGTCATAATATAGTGTGTGTTGCCAGTGATGACTTATAGCAATGAGACATGATCCTTTACTTTGGTACTTATGGAAAAGCTCAAAGTCGGTCAAGGAACTATGGAGAAAACTATGGAGATTCTTTTCGCGATTAAATATAAACGAGAAAATCCATAGAAATTAAGTCACCGACATCGCTTTCAGAATTTCCACGTTGAATAGCAATACGCAGAGCACATTGCTCGATGAACCATTAACCAAAGAGGAAGCTTCTCGAGTGATTATCACTTTACATCAAAAGACGTAGAGTTAGAAGGCTTCAAGAATCGTGGGGAGCCGATGAATACAAGTGGCGTATTACCGTTCATTGTGGCGTTCTAAAGAGGAAGCTTTCGTTTCCGAGATAAAGCTTTTTTAAGTTTGACAGTTGTCATCTGACATTAAAATTTCAACTGGTTCTAGCACTTTTGTGTAGAAACGAATAGTCTAGGATTAAAAGTTTCCGGTATAAAGTAGTTTAAAGGCAGTTTCTGAAACTTAGACCTCAATTAGACCTATCAGTGTTTCAAATGTAATAATATTACATAAATAAAATTATGACTGCGATAACCTGATAGGTGGAATTTACTACTTAACTAAGACGATGTCTCTCTGCGTGTGGCAGTGGCCCTCCGTCTGGGCTGCAAGGTGTGTGAACCCCACATATGCACCTGCGGCTCGATGGTGGAGAGCGACGGCCACCACGCATTGAGTTGTCGTCGTTGCACTGGGAGGTTTTCACGCCACCACGCCTTAAACGACATAGTGCGGAGAGCTTTAGTGTCAGCAAACGTACCGTGCCTACTGGAGCCACCTGGTTTGTCCAGGTCGGACGGCAAGAGGCCGGACGGGCTGACCTTGGTACCCTGGAAAAATGGCAAGTGCCTAGTGTGGGACGCCACGTGCGTCAGTACTGTTGCCGCCAGTCACCTTTGTCGCACCGTCCACTTACCGGCGGCTGCTGCAGAAGATGCCGCTAACATGAAGCGTCAGAAATACGCAGCGATGGAGCCCAATTACTTGTTTGTCCCCATCGCTGTGGAGACCATGGGGTGTTGCGACTGAGGCCAGGGCTCTGATAGGCGAAATAGGGCGCAGATTGAGAGAGAAGACGGGTGACTCCCGCTCCGGATCGTACCTGGTGCAAAGATTGGCTATTGCCATACAACGCGGCAATGCCACTAGCGTTATGGGTACCTTTGCACCCGGTGCGGTAAGGGGTGGGTTATTCAGTTAATTTTAGGAATTATATATATATAATATTTTTTTTTTATTTATATTTAAATTAAATTTGACTATGAATTTTGTAATTTGATCATTGTTTATATTGACTTTATGTTTAAATTTTGCTACATAATTAGAAATAAGATTTGTTTTGAAACGATTTAAGTAACTATTGATCTATGTTTGTTAAATATGCTTTCGATAAGGACGAAGAAATTATGGTGGGTACTTTTGTAATACTTTATTCTGGATAGCGAATCGGCGACCGATTTGGGTAAAAGCATTTAGCATGTTATAGGCGTGAACTGTCAAAACGGACCTATTATTTAATACTAATGTAACTCGAGAATTATTCATTTAGTTTTAAAATATTTGTTATAATTAAATATGTATTTTCGAATAAGTTCCTATTGTTAATACTATCTAATAAAGTAATGCTTAACTAAGATATATATATACCTTTAGATTATAGTATATTTGAGCAGAATAAATGAATATAATTAAAGTGTCTAGGATCAATTGTTCCCGCGATAAAACCTTTTTAAATTTGATATTTAGATATCAACTAGTTTTATCACTTTTGTAAAGGAACGAGTCTAGGATCAATAGTTTCCGACATAAAGCCTTTTTAAGTTTGACAGCTGTCATCGGTAATTTAGATCTCAACTAGATCTAACAATTTTGAAAGCAAACGAATGATCTAATATCAACAGTTTTCGGGATAAAGCCTTTTTAAGTTTGACAGCTATCATCTGAAATTTAAATAAGCTCCTCAACTTGACTTCAAATAGATATGTAATTTTTTGTAAAGAAATTAGGGATGTGGAGAAATAAGATGTCGGTCCTTCCTAATTCGAATGCATCTGTTGTCCTCGCGGAATTTATAAATTATTTTATTTATAACGTAGCAAATATATTATAATTTTGTTTAGATGTATTGAGTAACCATATGACTTTCACGATTTGAACACATAATTATAAGTATTAATATTGTTTTATCGCGATTAATTCCCTTTTGCTAATATGATGCAACGATTTAGGATGATTTTTAGTAATATAAATATATTACAAAAAATCATACATACTAAGACGACTGCCATGCGTGGTTATTATAGCAAACCTCCCCTTAATGAGGGGAGGAAGTGTTCAGCAGAGGACAATGCGGCTGATACAGTATATTATATCGTGCACGTGTATTATTATACTGATAATAACTAACTATAGCAACCTAGTTGTAAATTGTGTATTATATTTTTTTTCTTACTACTCATTACTGTTTTCTATATGTTCTTGTTTTGCCCTACCTTTCTTTTTAAAGAAAAACATTAAACAAAGCCTCAATCAGATAGGGCTTTGGAGATGATATAACGTTATCCTACCCGATCGTAGCCTCGAGCGGCTGTAATGCCAAATCAGTTTGTAGGATTCATTTAAAACAACGTGCCCTGCAGTTAGAGACAACGAAAACGCCCCAGTAATTACTGCTCTCTGGAGGTACCCAGTAACAGTTACCCCATCTGTTATTACAGGGTATTAAGGTATCGTGTTCGCCTTGTTCAACTCGGCCTTGTCTTGTTTCAGGTAAGTCGATGAATTGCGTGGGACGTCGCAACAGAATATAATGTGTCTACTCCTGAATCAGGCAACTTTCACGGTAAGTATCCACGTAAGTTTTGGAGGTATTAAATTGACTATACTCGTACATATATCAATGTAATAAAATTATTGTATTATATCTTTACTATCAGCGCCCTGCGGTTACACCCACGTGGTGATAGATAATGATGATAAAAAGTAAATGTGTTAATCCAGCGTCTCATCTGCCTCCATACTAAATTTCATCAAAATTGGTGCAGCCGTTTGAGTGTGAAGAATTAACAAACATACGAACACACTCGCAAACGTTCGCCTTTATAATTTTGTATACAGTACAGTATTATATCAAGTAAGTTTGATAAGGATCAATTTGTTACCACCAAATATGCATTAGATATAAATTCTCATTTTTTTTAGTGATTTTGGTTCTTTATTTAGGCGATAATGGCTTACACATAAAAGATAGACATACGCTGTCGCGGACTTTTTTGTAGGAGAATTCAAGAATAACATTTCCGTAATACATTATGTACGTGTGATACTAAAGGTATTTACAGCACACGCCAGAATAGCCCGCATACGGTAGATTTTTTTCCCACTTGACATTTATCGTTATATTTTGAACAATTCACACAATATCTTCAAAAATCATAGCCTATATGTTAATCTGATGTGTAAGCTATATTATTGTAAAGTTTCATTAATATCCATTCAGTAGTTTTTGCGTGAAAGAGTAACAAACATCCATCCCTACATCCATCCACCACCTACAAACATCCATCTACAACACCTACATCCATCCACCTACAAACTTTCGCGTTTATAATATTAGTGAGGAATGTGGTATTATCATTAAAATTAAATATAGATTCGTAGTAAGAGCCGCGAAGTAGGTTTGGAACTACAAATTGGAAAAACGTATCTTATTTGTGGTTATGTTAAGGTTGTTGCCATCCCTTGGCCGGGGCCCCCTTGGCCGGGGCCCGTCACCGGTGACGGGCCAACCGCCGGGGCGAGATGGTGATTGCTAACGCTACCCCATCTCGCCCCGACTAGGCGGCAGACTGCTCATCCCGGGTTTTTAGTGGGTAACCTCACTTACTACCCCCCCGTGGGGGTAGTAAGGCCCCTCAGGCGAGGACTCCCACATAACCACCCTGCTCCCCCCGGAACCGGGTGGTATCCATAAAGGATTTTCCCGGGTCAAAAAAAAAAAAAAAAAGGTTGTTGCCATAGGGGATATGTATGTCATCCAAAGTAACGGGTTCGATTCCCGGTTCAACCATGTAATTATTTAAATATCTATGAATGCAGTTTAAATTGTTATTTAAATTTAAATAATGTGTTCTTTCAGTAAAATGTTCCATCTACAATATTCAAGGTACTTTCCCTCCATGTGGCATCGCTGTGGGACGCTCTGTATAATGATTTCGTTGCTGCTCATAACACAGAACTAAGTGATCTAAGGCGCGTTCGCCACTCTTAAAGACGAATCGAGTTTATGTGTAAATCACGCGGAAATTCCATAGGAAAGTTCGTTATCTATCTACTGCTTCAGTCTGCTTTATTCAATGTACCAGAGGTTCTAGAGGAGGTCCGTTTATTTAGCCGTCTTCCTCTCGAAGAATCATCACGTGTAATGGTTAGACGGCAGCTCGGTGTGCTCAATAGAGCGAAGCAGTACTTTATTCCAGAGCAAAGAATTATGCCTTATAAGCTGCAAGTCTGTTCCCATTCAGAATTACTTCTGTGACCTCTGGGCGTACCTGGATACTAACTTGGGCCTTTTGACTCTGTTCAAAAACAAGCTGTGAGAATCTTCGACGACTTAATACTTACAAGCAGTATAGAACCATTTATTCTAAGAAGAGACCTTGTCTCCTTACATGTCTTCTACCGTTTAAACAGCTGGATTGCCTACACGGAACATGCATTATATCTAGTCTGCGGTAATCATTTACCATGAGCTGAGCGGCATCGTTGTTTGCCACCTTTGTGAAAAAAAAATGATGTTACTAAGGAACTTCAAAGTTATTTCTTAATGTTATAAAAGTGGAAAGTTCTTCAAAGAGCTCTTCCGATTTGTTTCTCATCAATCAAACACCAGCGGGTCTCTAAGTAGGTACCTAAATTTTGTTGTGACTGCTTCGTTGATGGAGTGGATAAAGCTTCCGTGTCTCGCAGTCCGGGGTCTGGAGAAACCACGCCCTTCAGGGCTTTCGTCGCCCTTACCAGGGACGGGACTAACATATATCTGGAGAAACGTTGGTAGACTCTAGAAACAAAGCCTTGGTGGCATTGCTTTTAGATCAAACACGCGCTTAACTCCCGGAACGTCTAAAATGAAAAAACTCATGAGTTATAGCATTTTAAGACCAATTTCAAATCGCACTGACTTAGTGTCATAAATTTTCTCCTAGAGGATGTCATGAGGGTGAAAGTAATGTTTAGCGAAAATTACAAGGTGGTTTTGATGAGTTGGGAAAAAAAAAACATAAAATTGAAAATTTTATATATCGTATCTCCAAAACGGTAACGCTGCTTATCCACCAGAAATATTCGATGAAGATGAGCGGTGTAAGAAAGAGATAAATCACCAATAGGATCGCTTTATTTTCCTAGCCTCGCTGCGCGCAACCATCCTAAGAGATAGGTTGAAGGTATTTGAACTAATGTCGAATACGGTCTTGGATGATACCGGGGTCTCAAAATGTATTTTTTTTAAATTTATAGCTGATAGGCTAGTGTTTGATCACTATCTCACCTGATTGTAAGTGATGATGTGGTCGAAGATGTTGTTCCGGCTAACCTAGAATTACTGGCTCTCAAGGACAATTGCCGGAACACACCGTTAGGTGCTTGGCGACAGATTTTCTACTTGAGGGTGGAAGCTAGCCAGGCGGGCAATCGCGAAATGCTCACCACTATAAAAATGTTGAGATTGGTTTAATAAATAGCTCAGAAACGTATTTTAAGAGCACATCCTAAACTGTGAAAAAATCTTTATTGTAATTTTCCATGGCATTTATCAAAGCTTTCTGTCATTTGTGTACCTTATATATTTATATTTTGTTTCTGAACGTAAAACTATTTTAATTTCGTCCCTGTGTGCAAACATTAGCGTAGATATTAAGCCACTGCTGTGAACTTCAATATTCCAGACCTGACGCAAAAGTAAACACAAATAAAATAATACAATTGTAATAAAGCTTTTGTTTTATATCTAAGACTTGATAACACAAAACAATAAAGACATCTCCCTTCATGCGAATTATCTCAAAATTTAATAACACAAGTGCCCCCGAGGGTTTGGGCGTTATTTGAATACTAAAGCGGTCTTAAAAGTAGAGCTCGGAATATTCATAGAATTTATAGAAGGCATGTGTAGGTCATTTCTAAACTTTTATTTAGAAGTTGTTTACTTGACTATGTATGAATAGGACTGATAGCCAATTACAATTATTGCTTCGTGCTTGGCGATAGGTTTAAACGAATTGTTATAGTCAGTTACGTGCTGAGGCCCGTGCTCGTCGCTTCGCGCAATCGTGACTCCCAGACGAAGGACTTCAAAACAGTCCGAAACTGGTCGGAATCTTTCCGGTAAATATAACGCGGGTCCTAGCCGGTTCCTAATAACTTAATATAGAAATGTTATAGTGTTTAAAAATCGTAATAATAATATACCGATCGTTCATTAAGTTTCCTTTAACGCTGTGGTAAGTCACTTTAACAAGAGTCTTGGTGAGTACCACCACAGTGTCAGATATTCTGCCTCGGAGCAGTAGAGTGTAAATACTAATGTGTTTCAGTGTTATACTGTATCAGCTGGATCGTCCACTGCTGAACACAGCCTCCCCTATTCAGGGGGTATCTACCATAATCCCCACGCTTGGCGGGCGGCTTGGGGATCGCTGTGTAAGATGGCAGTTCTTTAAAAGGCGCTGCTGCCCACCTTCCAGTATTTTTCCCTTAGTCGCCTCTTACGACGCCCACGGGATGATATGGGGAGGTGCAATTCTAACCCGGCACCCCACGGGGGCAGTTCAGTGTTATAAGAACGTGAAATTGCTGGGCAAACGAGATATAAGAACTAATATCTAGGAAAACCTCCAAAAAAAAGAAAACATGGTTTAAGTAACTAATCCCTACTTAATTGAGGATATGAAAGAATATATATGAAAAAGAAACTGTTGATACATGTAATGTAATTTTTTTTTATTGTTTATGTTATTGTGACGGAACAAACCCGAGGCCTACCTGATGTTGAGTGGACTAACCTCTGCCCATAACAGATGCATGTCGTCAGCGACGAATTGCACTGTGCCCGTCACACTGAGACGTCCAGTTGTTAGGTCTCATTAGCCTGTAATTTTTCTGGCTCTCAAGGACTGCTGCCGGAACACACTGTTAGGTGCTTGGCGACAGATTTTCTACTTGAGGGTGGTCGCTAGCCAGGCGGGCATTCACAAAATACCCTTCCACCATGCGGTGAGGCTCAAGCCCGCGGCGGGATTCGAACCATGGACCTGCTGCACGGCAGCCCATAGCCAATGCCACTGAGCCATCACTGCTTCAAAAAAGTAATTTCTACAAATAAGTAATTTCTTGTTTCCTAGCATTAGTGGAAAAGTGGAAAGTTCATCTCAGGTGTAAAATATCCATTACACCCATGAGCTAGCACCATCGCCCGATATAAGCAAGAGCTTCACAACGTACTATAACTCGTAAGTGTAAATGATTTAGTAAGGGGTCTGTAACACAGCGGGAATCGGGTCCACACGCTTATTTCACGGGTAATGCTACAACAACAGACGTAACAAGAGTTCTCAAATGTCAAACACATTCAATAAGAACAATTAATGGGCTGAAAAAGCGTAGCCCTGCAAGTGAGCACTTTAAGAAAGACAAAATTATGACAGTTGTTTCTCTTTACATCTACAATTGTTTATTATAAATTCATGGGGATAGGGATATTCCAGAAAAACAGGAAAACGTTTTACCTTACAATCTGCGTAATAATGAAAAGCGAATTATAAAACATAATGAAATTCGGGTTGTACCAAAAATCAGATTAGCTAAAGTACAGAAACAAGGTCGTTATTCGAAAATACTTATGTTTAATAAATTACCAAAAAGTGTGACCACCTTAAAATATAGTTTGTACAAACTAAAACTTAAGAACTGTTTTGAAAACAATCCCTTCTACACATTAAAAGAATTCATGTCAATGCAGCTTTTAGAATCTTTGTTCTTAGGACAAGTGCAAACGTGATAACTCTAAATTTTATTTAACTGTAAAATGTGTAAAAAATTATGATAATATAATTTTAATCAATTATTTATATAAACGTAATTAGAGTTTAATATGATTAAATAGTATAAATATGTATTAAATGTACCTTGACTTGCCTGTAAATAATTTACAAAAGGGCTAATAAAACTTCTTTATATCTTTCACAGAAATATTTCCCATTTTATAAACACAGAATAGCTGCCAGTAGTACCGTGTTTACTTTACCCGTATTATTTCGTGCTGAGCGTGTAATTATATTACGTACCGGGTTTTATTTACTCGACGAGGTCTCCGGGCTTATACTTTATACATACTTATTTATTTTTCATATACCATCCCCGAACAAATGTGTGGAACAAATATTGCCTGAAACATGCTGGTTTTGGTCGAGGATTGTGGAGTAGTTATGAATAATTAACTTTTTGTTAACGTATTTACTTATTGTTTCTAAATTCTAAACGGGTCTTTTCACGCACGAATAAACATCAAAATAATTATATTTTGATGTTTACTCGTGACCACGGTCAATGCAACTTGATCGAAACGTTGAGGTTAGTCAAAATATAATTATTATGATGTTTATTCGTGCGTGAAAAGGCCCGTTTAGAATTTAGAAACATGAGCTTAGTTCAAGAAAGTTTAAAGAAAAGTATTTACTATAGTACCGGCGTATGTATAATAGGAACTAAAATTAAACAGGTTTTGAAGCAATGATAGCTCAATGGCATTGGCTATGAACTGCCGCGCAGCAGGTCCATGGTTCGAACCCCGCCGCGGGCTTGAGCTTCACCGCGGTGGTAGGGCATTTTGCGAATGCCCGCCTGGCTAGCGACCACCTTCAAGGAGAAAATCTGTCGCCAAGCACCTAACGGTGTGTTCCGGCAGCAGTCCTTGAGAGCCAGTGAAATTGCAGGCACATGAGACTTAACAACTATGACAGGCGCAGTGCAATTCGTGACTTGTGACGAAAATGCATCTGTTATAGGCAGTGGTTAGTCCGGTTAACATCAGGTGGGCCTCGAGCTTGTGCTGTCACAATAACATAAAAAGAAAAAGAAAGCTTTGCGTTTGTTGACCGCAATATGAAATCTATGAAATGGTACAAGATCGCTTGGAAAACGTTTGTTTATTCTTGCCTTTATAGACACACAGTTTAAACATGGAGTATTATTCCCTCTCAGGCTTACCGGCCATAAAAGCTCATACTTACACAATTATATCCTTGTGTTTTCCTCTGCTTGTTAGCAAAAATATATATTTTAATATGATTTTTTATTTGTTTTGTAAGTGAACTAGCCAGTCACTTCTCTATTCAAACATCGATGAGAGATCACTATAAAGCCTAAAATAGATATGTAGGGATAAATCGATATTATGTTTAATTCTGAGCCTAAAACCTTACGCATTTATAAAGGATTGATCACCCTTCGTTTGTAAAGAGAAGTCTCCGGCCAATACCGACCCTACATGAGCTAGATAAGAGTAGGAAGATGATTATAGAATTGGCTTTATATCTTAGGGGATATTCGCATAGATTATATTATATTATAGATAATATTTAGCACTGTTTTGCTTTTTCCTTGTACAAAAATGAAAATTAATATTTGGACTCAAAAAATCCATAAAAATATACGAAATTACGAATCTTTGCCGATCTTATATATAAGAAAACGCTTCTAACATGCAAATATTTGTCTTTAGATAACAATTTATTAATTTCATTTGAGGAAACAGAGCTTATTACAGTTTTACGTCTCTCATTCACGCCGTAATGAAATTCCAAGTTCCTGCCGCGATCTCCTCAAGGACACTTCCTTTAATATGCCGTATATTTACAAGTGTTTTAAAAGGGCTCGTATCGTAGCTTTGCGTAGTCTTTCTTAGCCGATCAACTAAGTTAAGCAACGTCCGCTGGCTCTCATCAGGTGGATGGGTGACCGCTAGTGATATTACTGCTGAGCGCTTTCGTGCTTCGGAGGGCACGTTAAGCCGTCAGTCGGTTGTTGCCTATTTAGACATAGACAGGCATTATGCGAATGCCCGACTGGCTAGCTACCACCATCAAGTAGAAAATCTGCTGCCAAGCACCTAAAGGTGTGTTCCGGCAGCTGTCTTGACAGCCAGTAATTCTAGGTTAGCCTGAACAACATCTTCGACCACATCTTCACTTAGGGTCAAGTCAGATAGAGGTCAAAGGCTAGCCTATCAGATATAAAAAAAATTACGTGACTGAATAGAAAGGATTCCAATTCTTTTCTCAAACACTATGAATACGAGTAATGGATCAAGTCTTCAGTGTATCTTTAAGAACTCATTTCACAAAAGAATTCAAATTGGTCCTTTGTTTGTCGCTTGTTTGTTTTCTTTTACATCTTCGATAAGATAAAATGAGTACCTTTTGTATTGATTATATTATACAATAGTCATTTTATGTAGCTTCTCTCTGCGACAGCTCTGGTGGAATGGGGGTTAGGTTCTCGTATAAATAGCCTTATTCACAACGACGCATGTGACGGAGCCCCTTTGTGAGCTTATCCATAAAACGGGATAAAAATATCTTATGTGTTATTCCAGCTAGACCTAAGGGACTTTTTTATCTTTGCATTTAAACACGTAAAAGGGTTCAGAAGCGAAACAACATGTATCGTGATAATATCAACGTTTGGGCTCAATTATTAAACTAACTTCTATACTACAAAATTACAAGATTACTAGAGAAAAAATTATAGTCATGTGCGTGATTCGAACTCGCTTCCATCCATCCTTATAGCCGGGGTATGCTGAGACTGAGCTAACAAGACAATGACTCATAACTCCATTTTTTTCCTCTCGTTCTTTATTTAACCATCGTATTGGGATGGATGTAATTTGTAATTTTGTAATGTAGTCCGCAGATGTTCTGATACCGTTTTTTAATATCTTTAGGTTTTATTGTCTAAAAATGTAGTTCGGAGTTGGTTCGGAGCATAAATATACGTAATATCAGTATGTAAAATGTGCTTGATGAACCAATAATATGACTTTTACGTGGAAACTGTTTTCATCTCAAAGCAAGCCGAAGGCGTTACGTGTCTCTAATTAAGGTCCTTTGTTGGCAGACAAAATTGTTATATTGTATTTATTATGTGCGGTGCTCCTGCTCCTTTTATAAATCTAATTGGTCTTTATATAGCTTCGTGAATTGCTTGAGCCCGGGACTAAAGGCGCGGCTGTAGAATCTTTGTTCAATAGATAATTCTGGGTACTTTGACTACGAAGGTTATAATAGCGAGTTTAGCGTGAAAATTGTTCTCATATCAAAGGAGGCTGATATGACCTGACACGTCGCTATAGTTTCTTTGTTAGTTGACAACATTGCTTTATATTCCGGTGCCGCTCCTTCATAATGTAATTGTCCTATATACAGATGTAGCAACTCTCTGAGCTTGGAAATTATGTGTTGTACTGCTATATATCTATAAATAAGATTACAAGCACTATAGCGTGCTAAGCGAAAATCATATTTTACAAGTTATTGGGGCAGAAAACGCGCACGGTTAAAGTAATACAATTGGAGCACGAAATTTCGGCTAGAAATAGCGTGCCCAGGTGGCCGAGCGGTTCAGGCATCCGGTGCGAAATCGGTGGACGCGGGTTCGATTCCCGCCTAGGGCATACAATTTTGTGCTCCAATAATTTGTAAAACATGGTATATATGTGTTGATACGGCTTATTAAGTTTATAATGTGATCAAAAGACAACATATATATTAACAAGCGTTTATTTGTTTTACTAGTATGTCTTAATATTTATAAACCGCGATACTTTTATCACCGAAATTAAAAAGTTGGTTAAGATAATGAAACTTCTGACAAAAATCATCTATTTGAAAAGATTTTGCGTAGTAACAAATGACTATAAAAATATTAAACATTATTTTCACGATTAGAGATCCTTTGAAAGCTCTGTCGACGTCATTCTTTGAGACGTAAACTTATCGTCGAATTTTCTAAAACAATTTTCTAAAACAGTTTTCTTACAAACGAGAGTCCCTGACATATTGTCACAGTCAATCAGCAGCAGGTAAACTTTCACGATCCAAGAGAGATAGCGAAAGTTTACCTGTTGCTGATTGACGTAGAATTAAGAAGTCCCTTAATTCAACAAATAAAATTGAGATTACTCCAGGAACACCCAGCGACAGCTTCAATTTTCTGCAGTTTTGCTTGTAGTGCAAAAGTTCAAAGAACGTGCGTATGGTAAGAGAAAGATATGTCATAAGAATGTCATGAAGAGTTTTGATGGCAAATTTTTGCACCTTGTACTTATGCAAAAAATATTCATCAAAATACTGATTTTTTTTTGCAGTTTCCCCAGCAACATGTTTGTTTTATTCTTTTCCCCTGAATACATGAAAAGGCTGCTTTCGTCATGTCCTAAATGTTCCTTTACTGCAAAGTTTTTCCGTCTTACGGTATTTTAGTAAATTGTGACGAAACAAGCACAAGGCCCACCTGATGTTAAGCGAACTAACCTCGGCATTTCAGACGCATTTCGTCCGAATGAATTGCGCTGTGCCCGTCGCACTGAGACATACAGTTGTTAAGTCTGGTATTAACTCTGTAATTTTTCTGGCTCTCAAAGACGGAACACACTGTTATGTGCTTAGCGACAGATTTTCTACTTAAGGGTGGTAGCTAGCCAGGCGAGCATTCGCAAAATGCCCTTCCACCATGTGGTGAATCTCAAGCCAGCGGTGGGGATCGAACCATGGACCTGCGGCACGGCAGTCCATAGCTATTACTGCTCGGCCATCATTGCTTTAAAAGTCTTCTATGTATGTAGAAGTGAGTCGTCAAAAGTTTGAACATGTTATTTAAATAAAATACTAATAAAATAAAATAGTGTACGCCTTACAGATATGAATAAAATGTTCAATATTCAAGAGGATAAGACAAACAAGATCCTAAAACACGATTCCATATATATATCTCGATTAAAAAAGTAATATGTGTGATTTATGACTACAGCTCTAAAATTTCGTTTAATCAAGTTTTGTGTCAATATTCGTATCAAATAAAATTTGATTGTTTGACTTGATTGTTGAACTTTCTATAGAAAACCGTATCAAATAAAATTTGATTGTTTGGCTTGATTGTTGAACTTTCTATTAACAGAAAAATCTTTCACGTACAGAATGTGAAACATTATTCCGTTAGTAAAATCGATTTTATATGATTTTATTTTAAAAGATATCGGTCACGCTCTTTATATAATGCGTAGTTATGTTTCTCGAACGCGAAAAGAGTTCTCTCCGTCCCACGCCCTCAGTCTGACATTTTTAATGATAAATTTACCTTAAGATTTAGCTAGAAAAGTAGCTGAAGTTAAATTTAGTTTTCCATTATTAATAATTAACTTAAAAAAACATTATCTAATTCCACAACTGGTAGTATGAAACGCAATTTGGTTTTTTGGTTTATTCGGGTGATATAGATATTTTTCACTAATTTTAATTTAAAAACCAAAATTTTATAACGAAATTATGAGAGCACCTCTGAAATATAACCTACCAAACAAATAAGGTAGTTCTTCAGTTATTTTGATAAAAAAAACCTTTTCACTAATAAAAAAAATAAATTAAATATTAGTGACTCTGAAATATAAATTACGAAACAAAAAAAATCATCATAATTGAATTGAAAAATAATTGAAAGAAATTATGATTAGATCATGATTAGCGAAGTAATTGCATTAACAAACATACAGTCGAAAACCTCCAACAAAAGTGTGAACCTCCTTACTTTTTTAGGTTGAAAATTTCTCGACGTTGAAATGAGATAAAAACCCACTAATGGACCTGAATTCATGCACCTTTTATGAATGCTTTGATGTATGTACTCGTATGTAATAATAGGAAAAATCATAATGTCTATTCGCGAGTAAGTATTCTATCGTTTCTTCAGTCTCTGTTTAAATGTTCTACACTACCTTGGAGTCTATGAGAGGGTATTCGTAAATTTCAGTACGTGACGTGGTTATTTATTAGGCAGGATTGGGTGGCAAAAGCCTTTTTCGGTTGAATTTTTACACGACTGTCCAAAAAAGCAGAGTTATGTTTTCAGGGTTCATGTATGTATGTTTGTGAGTTTCTTTATTCCATAACTTCTAAACCGATTTTAATGTATGATGTATCATTACATTCGTCTTGATAGCGCAGGTGACACTAGGTACATAAAAAAATAATAATAATAAACAGGCGGATTTTAGATGCCATACTGTGCGAAAAAAATATTTACCCATCGGGTGGGGTTTCAAAATGAAGGGCTTTAAGAAATGATTCCAAGGCTTTAAGAATGATAAATATATATAACTTGAAGTATTAATTTTAATAGAACGATTCGAAAACAAATAATTTGGGTTTTTAAATTTATAATTGTTAAAACTACTTATTTCGTTTATAATAATCACGATCAGCACAACATAAGGGCTCACAAATCTATAATGTAATTTGGTGTCCGGCTTGAATGTCACCCCCCGCCACTGTGGGTGTCGTAAGAGGCGACTGAAGGCAAAATCCCGGATGGTAAGCAGCAGCGCCTAGTGAAGAACTGCTATCTTAAACAAACCATCAACCCGTGATAGATATTGTTGTTTGTTTAATTAAGTTTTCTTAGAATAACAAATCTATAAGTTTTTATTATTATTATTATAGCTATAACCGCTCGGCCATCATTGCTTAAAAATTTGGTTTGGTGCAATATTACCATCGCCTTTTATTTTATTGAACCCTGCGCGCTATCAAACTCGTGCCACATATTCTAATCTCGGTTTTATCTTTGAGTTGACCTCGACTACGGTTCAGGCCCTTGACCTATATATACTAGACTCGACATCTCAAACGAGCATAGTTGACCAGTGCAGGTAAGCCGTCCGGCATACTCTCCTCCACACACGGCTGGGCACTCGTAGAGATTACACGCGCTTTACGTTCGAAAATTATGTATTCAAAATACAAAATTAATAATACAATAATCTCCTACGAGTGGGGAGAGTATGCCGGCCGGCTTACATGCACTGGTCGTATCCTCGTTTGAGATGTCGCGTCTAGTATAAATGGTTCAATGGTTCAGACATTAAAGTTTTGCGAGCCCAAGCCGTAGCCTAGGGAAAGTTGAAAGCCGCTTGGGCTCTACCATACCTCGGTTAGAATAATTAACTCTCAGCACTCGTATTCTACGTTATACTGGCTTGTAAGAAATATTTAAAGAATACTTATTTTTTTATTGCTGATATGTTAACCTTTGTCCTCACCTGGTGGTAATTAATGATGTGGTTAAAGTTGTTAATAGGCTAAACATAATATTACTGGTACCCAAAGACACCTGCCGGAACATTCCATTAGATGATTCTTTGAGAGCCAGTAATTCTAGGTTAGCCTGAACAACATCTTCGACCACATCATCTCTTACCACCAAGTGAGATAGTGGTCAAAGGCTAGCCTATCTAGCTATAAATAAAAAAACATGCTTGACGACAGAATTCAAACCTGTACTTACTACTGTACTCTATACATAACTAGTAGGTAGTTAATATAAGTTTTATCGCGCTTGTTGTTAGGTTTGGTAACATTTCTACATGATCATGGTATTCCCGAGTTTTAAATAGTATTGCTCTTTTTACCTTAAAAAGTGATTAAACCATAAATGAAATCATTCCAATTTCCCCTAAAGCCATCAAAAATATAAAACATTACATTTACCTGTTAGAAATGTAATCAATTCAAAAAATAAATAATAAAATCATCGAATCTTGCGTACGGACCTAACATCAAACATAAAATAATTGACTGTTTCCAGGCAGACAAAGAAATCAGCGTTCGCCGTAATAATAAACACTTTAATAGAAAGAAAAACAAGAACTACTTGATTCTATTACATGAACAAGAAAATTTGTGGCTTTTATTCGTAATTATTATCCTGTTCCTTCTCAACTCAAAGCGTCCTTAATCCAAGCTTATCTCTGTGGCAGTGAGTCTTACGTAGTATTGTGTTCTCTTTGGTCGTGAAGCAGCTCTTTAAAAACGTACGTACGCTGTACATCGGAACAAGCCCGAGCCCTGAACGGTAGATTAATTACTCAGAAAATTAAAATGTATAAGGTGGAGTTTAATCATGATATCGTTAACCATAAAGAAAAAAAAGTATGGTTATTATTTAAAAAATAATGTTTCGTCCTCTTTGATATGGTGACGCATGTCAATCAGAAATGCTGTTTACGAGAAGTGTCATTGATTGATATTTGCAGTTATGTGTGCGTTCGGAAATCACTTGGTGAATGTAAAAACTACCCGAGGCCGTTAGAAAAACAAGTAAAAGTTCACGTGACCGTTGAATATGTTACCCGATGTAAAACAGTGTGAGAATTGTCACATGTCAGGCGAATGGTAGTCAGTTGTCATTTAAAAGTCCATTTATTGCTAAATTATTTTATTTCTTGTTAAATAACTTACATATACTATAAAATATTTGTTTAAATTAAGAATGGGAATCTTTTTTCCTTTTCCAAGTTTTTATTGAATATTTTTTGTCAATGAATAATATATGCATAGTGTCAGGAAATAATTATGACTACTATTAGTAATTCGACGCTCGTTCGTAAACGAAAAGTTAACATATTACATTACCTTTATTAACTGACAAGGGTTACACTGATGAGAAATCACTCGTTTCCGAACGCATTGTTAATTCTCTTTAAATAACCTCTTCGAGATGTACTTACACCACAGTGTGTTTAAACGATAATTTTGTCCTTTTTCTTGATATGTAGAGGCAGGTGTAATACTATTTACATTTTCCTTAACAGCACATTATATTAACACATATCGCTATGTCCAAATGTAAGAAGAAAATGAATAAGAGCAAATGTTGTTTAACAACTAAAATGTACTCTGATGTGCCAGTTGGTTGTGGTGCTGTTGATGATGCAGCGGTTGCAGTTCTGCCAGATCAGTGGGTGCCACGACGAAGTGGTCCTATCCTCGCCAACTATCTTAAAGAAAGAGAGGACAGTCACGATCGAATTCTACAAGATATCACTCAAAATGCGAAAACTGTTAACGATAACGTAGACTCTAAAGTAAGAGTACTAGCTGAAATTCTATTGGCTCATATTCAGCAGAATCAAAAAGAAATTGGTGACATTATAGAAAAATGTGATTTTGGTGACAAAGCTTTGAACAAAGTAGATCGCGACAAAGCTCTGAAGCAAATTCATCAGCTACATACACAATGCATCGAAGGAATAGTTCGTTTTAAACATGAAGCATTAGCGTTAGAGAGGGAACGCGTAGATGGTCTGAGGATTTTGCTCCGTGATCAATTTCAACGACTAATAAGTGAGAGGTTTGGTATCAAAATCAGTCAAGTCCAATTCACCCAATGTGTCATTATAGTGCATAAACGAATTTTTGTTATTGGCAATATTTTTGACAACTCAGCTCAAGGCGGGTGATTCAAACGAGTCTTTTAAAACTAAACAAAACAAATATCTACCTTAGTCTCAAACAAAAAAAGTCGGATTTCAAATAAAATCTGCCGGATTTGACCAAATTTGATAGTGAGGGGCGGATTTGGCCGAATTTGATTGTCTTGGCTTTGGATTTGACTGTTTTTGATTGGTTATTTATGGATTTGGCCATTTTTGTATTTGTCGTGTACGGTAGGTCAGGGGTGGTAAATTTTGGTTTCAAATATTCAGATATTCAATAAAAAAAGTAAAGAATACATAATATAAGAACACTTTATTTGTTTATTTAGAACTAAAATTAAAACTTTGTGCAACTACATACACAATTAAAATTAAACAATTAAATTTGGCAACTCTTCCAAAGCTTCACAATCCTCTTCTTCATAAGAATGTAATGATTCAACTGGCCTTGACAACACATCGCTGAAATATTTTAACTCTGGTAGTTCATTCCATCGTTCACCATAATGAGTAGTGAGTAGATTTTTAACGTCTCCTAGTTTCGCGTCTTTAACTTTGACGTACAGAGGTACAGGGTCTGGGTTAATCTGACTAGCAGCTTTTCCTTTCTTGCAAATGTTCTTAAAATCTCCCAGACGGTTGTGGTAACTTTCTTCGGCACGCACCACAACGTTTGTCTCTTGTTTGTTTTTTTTTAATAAAAAATCTCTTACATTTTTTAATTGAGAAGTGCATTGCAGTTGTAATTTTTAGTATTTTTCCAGTTGCTTCTTTCCATTGCATAGCTTGCACGTCAGTACCTAAATGGAGCACAGTAGCCTGTTCTTTAAAAAAGTTTTCATAACAATCTGGTTCAGGTATTGATTCCACTTTTTTAATTTTCTTTTCGATTTGTGCAAAGACTCTGTCGGGGGGCAGAAAAGAATGGCCTACGAAAGGGAAAACAATCTCGATCATTTTAATCCTATCCGGAGCATGATCCATAAGGTACTTAGAGGCCATACCAAGTACAGAAGAATTTTTATTCTGGCCACTGCAGCCATCTGCGACTAAGCGTATCGAAGTCACTTTTTCATGTTTCTCGACAACAGTACACAGGCAGTGAAACACCGCACTGGCAATTTCGTTTGATGCTTTTGGCAATAAGTCCTCGGTCCAAGTGTATGCAAACACATTCTCGCTATTCAGTTGGGACTTTGAGTGACCGACAACGATCGTGAAGTTATAAATGTAGAGTTGACGCGAGTAATAAGTAATTTGATCTGGCACTTTCGGCATAGGTTGATTTTTTTGGCAGTCGAAACTAAGAATCAGCAAACTTTCATCATTTTCTTTTAATAAGTTGTAAAATGCTTTGGCTCTTAAACTGTGTACTCTTTTTTTAATCATTAAATCCTTCTTTTTAATAATGTCTTTCTCATATTTGATCTGTTCTTGTAATTGCAGGCATGTAGAACAAACGTCAGTCCGTGGGCTTCCAAAACCAATATTAAATGTAGTATTAAAAATTCTTCGAAAGTAAGATGCTTTAACAGTCTGAAATTGTGCCTCTGCTTGCTCTTTATACATTTTGTATAGTTTATTAATGTTCAAATCAGATGAAAGATACTGTCTGCATTTGATACTTCCTCGACAGTAGTGTATCTCGAGTGGTTTAAAACGCTTAATGAATTTTTGTATAGACTTTTTCTGACCGGCATATTTATGTTCTTTGTGATTGCCTCCCCGCGACTCACTAGCTGAAGCTCCACCACTTTTAAAATTACGCGCAATCACACCATTCACTCGTCCTATTTTAATTCCTAAAATTTCAAGAAATGTTTTTCTGCACACGGGAATCAAGTTATTTCTTATTCGACAATAATATACTATTTGCATTCATTTCATTTTTCTTGTGCCTGTCTTAGGCCGATGGCGACTTACAGCAGACGCCTTAGAATGTTGCAAAATAAAGTTGTCTTGGTCAATTTTAGATGGTGATTTTTAAAATGCTGCATGAAATTTTACAATGTCGACTTTTCTTAGCGATGTGCATCTATATGATTTTGAGTAATGTTCACATGGGACTTTAATCTTTGGAGGAGCTTTTGGTGAATATCTAAAACAAAAATGATAAATGAAGCAAGCAAAGCATTTAACATTAGTAAAATACACTACATTTTACATACCTATCGTATAAAAAGTATATACACACGCATGCATAGGCACACACACCTCAGACTGTGCCTCAGACTTATACATACATAGGTGTACAACTCACTTTCATGTTATACACTTTATGAATTAAATTAAAAAAAAAGTGGTTGTCTGTAAAGTCGGTTTACAGACGATAATTTTACGTGATAACGTCCACTGTCACTGTCCACTGTCACTGTCCCGCTGTCCACTGGCCCACTGTCAAAAACACCATCACACTCATAGCCTAATAACACTAGGGAAATTATGTATCGTGTCGTGTGCCCATGGACAAACACAAACACGACCACAAAGACAACCAGACACGATAATTTAAATAAATTTTTAAAATTGCCCAGTAGTAAGTAGCTTAGATTGTTAGTAATTTTATTTTAATACGTAGGAGCAATTTAGTCATCCATGATAATAATAACAAAAAATTAGACTTGATCAAATGCGAACTTAATGCAAATTGTTAATCACCCCTGCCTGTCAAATGTTCGTCAGTAGGACTCGAGTTGATGCAACAAACTTTACTTACCTAGAAACTTTTTGTTCATTACGCTTCCACTTAGTTTTTTGTGTCAGCCGTTTCCTAGACATTTCTGGAGCAGTTTCTTTTATTTCTTCAGTTGATTCATCCATTTTTTCTATTTATTTTTATGTACAAACGCTAGGAACTCGATCTCGACGCAAATCTAGTACTTCGACGTAAAAACAAAATGGCTGACACGCCGTACTAAATCCTTGAATCTGATTGGCTGTTATGGATCTGGCTCATTTTGTTTTGAAATAGTACTCGATTTGTCTACTTTTGATCCCAGAGTTACGATTTGCAATGAAATTTCATAGAACAAACATGGATTTGGCCAATTTTGAATGACACAGAACTACAAAATGGAACGTTCTTAATTTAGCTGCATATTCAGTTTAAAAAGTAAGTTTTTTGGATTTGGCCGATTTTGATACCAAACCTCTCAAGTGTCGGTCATCGGCCTCCGAAAGACTTATTGCATGATTTTGATGATACCATTTATAACATTAACCAGCAACTCTTGAGTAATATTAGATCTTATGCGGATTTGGAAGCGCAACTACGTGTACAAGCTGATGAGAGAGTACGCCGGGCACGGTCAGCAATCAATCAACTTTGCTTAGGGGTGAGTTTGAAAACCTGCAAAAGCAGTGTGGACTTGCTGCCTTCAACAGCACGTTTTGCCTACCGACGATCTTTAAGCGCCGATTCAGTGAGCAAAGAAAGTAATAATATATTAATAATGTCATCTGACGACTTTGTAAGTAGTCACAGTGCTGATGAAATTGACGAGTATTTTACGCAATTACTAAAAGAATTCAGTGCAGGTGTGTGGCGTTTATTTAACGAATTTTATGAATACCTTCAATATTTGGAGAATGCTGTCAAAACTCGCACTTATTTTCACTACGCTGACTTGAATGACGGAACTTGTGTAATAACTGAATTTAATGACATTGTTGATAAAGCGGTATTTTCTGTTTCCAACAACATTCATAAGATTTTTATGGATAATCAAGAAATATTTGGCGTAGCGAACACCGATACATTCGTTTTGCAAAAAAGTCTACGGTTATTAGGAGAATTTCTTAAAGATATGTATAGTATGTTATACGATGCCGTACATCTTAATGACTCTCATATTTTAAGACAAGCTTTGGCACAGAAACTGACTATTGCTGCAATAGAACATTTAATATATGTAAATGATACGGCAGATATGGCTAATGAGGTAACATTTAATGTTGTATTAGAACAACTACGAGGATCTTCTGACACAGAAAAGTTAAACCATCGATATGAAGTTCTAACAAAATTACTGGAAGATATCGCTAAAACGTACCACCTTCACAGTGAAACAGAGCTGGCTCGTTTAAATGACTATATGAACTTTGTACCATCATTCGCAGATCATTTTATCGCGGAACTCAAATATTTCTTTGAAACGCATTATTATTCAATTCTGAAATCTGTGGGCAGTGAATCTAGACATCAAATTTTCAGATCTCCGAAATCAACGCCTAGTGGGCAATTACCGATATCGCGTGCCATTTTAAAGGTAGAGCTCGAAGAACTTGCTTTGCGTAATTGGAGAGACGGATTTCTGGAAACTTTTGAATTGACTGCTTTTTTGGCACCGGATAAGTTAAGACGTCAAGCACATCTATGGGTAGATGAAAGAACAAATGCGTTAAATATGAGATTCTCTCTTAAGATGCTTTCTCATAGGATTCGGGTTGAGAGAATCAAGGCTGCTTATGAAAGGCGATTGTCAGAACTACGTTACCATGAAACACGTCTCAGTTCTCATTTAAACAAAATTAATCAAATTGTAGTCGGTATTCCAATAGAACTATCTATGTTTTCGTCTCTAGATGCTTCAAATTTATACCCGTTTTGCGATTGGGTTAGGCGCATACAGACATGTATTGAATCTCTGATAGGGCCTGAAGGCACAAATTCTGAAGTAAAGCGCTTAAAAATAAGTAGTTATACGCTGCGGTTGAGGAAACATAGATGTTTATTCGAAGAGTCTCTCGACGCTGCATTCGAAAGTTTTAAAACAAAACTGGAAAGCCTTATACAGAATGCTCGAATCTCGAATGTAAAATTTGTTTCTCAGATAAAGTTGTTTAATGAAGGTGGTAGATATTCTGCTCATGAAGCAACAAGAGCATGTCAATCTCTATTTCAAGCAGCCAACTCACTGGAATCTGGCAATAAACTAATTATAGATGGGATTAAAAATCGACGCAATGAGTTATTAAAATTAGCAGACGCTTTATTACGCCCACTCCAACTGATTTGTGATAATATTATGAATCCTGAAAGGAAATCTGCAAAAAGCGTCCATGATATTGGGAAAACGCGGAAACAAGCTCTAAAGAAAAGGAATATTTGAAAAAAATACCTGCAAATCTTATTCGACTCGTTCTAGGTTTAGGAATTACTCGTACTTTAAATGCCTAATTATTTTAACTCGATAGATTAGTAAATACATAATTCTATGTACGTTGCTGTTACAATCGACTATCGCCCGAAATTAATAATCGATCTCAATCTGTTTTTAGCTATCTAAGATAGAATAAGCAATCCATTTTAAGGTTTTACCGTGCCAATAAGTTATCCAGAGATTGAAATTTCTATCTGTGGAAGCAATCTATCGCTGGTAGGTCGGTTTACAGAAAAAAGATTGACCTCTGTATGTAAATGTCACTTTGTGCGTGTCAATAATCTATCTTTCGATTTGGATCGGATTTGGACAGAAATATTACTTGCTCAGTGGCCCAGATGGTATGAACAGTGTTGCCAGATCGGTGAGTTAAAAATTATCAGAGAATTACTGCAAAATTATCGTGTTTTTGATGAAACTTTATAAATTACTCAACCTTCGTTTCAGTTCTTAGTGTCAGAAGACAAGAGATATATTTTTAAGTGTTTTCTAAAATATTAATTTAATATTTTGGGTAAAAAAATGTTATTACTATATATCTTATTTTATTGATGGTCAAAAATAACCTCTTCCTCAGAATCAGCGCTCAATGAATAATAGTTCTGAGGGTACATGCCCACATGTAGACTTTGACGGGCTCTGGTTTTCTCAGGACCGTACAGTCCTGCGTTGTTAGTACACTCAATCATTGCTCAGTATAAAATCAATACATCAGGTTTTTCGCTTCTATTGCCACATCTTCATGCAGCCTGATCAGCTATGCAATTATATAACAGTAGTTGTTTTATGACAGTTTCGGCTTTTTGTTTTTATGGAATTTATTTAAGAAAATACCTATCTCATTTTGCATTCGTTTGGATTGCCATAGATAATATAAAAATTATATTCGTTGTAAAATTATCGTGTAAATGAAAAAAATATCGTAGTAATTTGATGAAATATCGTGCGATACGTCATTATTATTTTTTATCGCATGACACTCAAATATATCGTGGATCTAGGATAATTATCGCAGGTCTGGCAACACTGGGTATGAATGGTAACGGACGGGTGACCAGACAGGAGACTGACACATTTTTGCATTACGTTCCATTCTACTCTATCATTTCCATTCTACTATGAGTATCTTGAGTGTAGCATCGTGAATATATTTTTCACTTTTGTGTGAATATATTAAAATATTAGTCCAATATTTTAAAAAAATACACGAAAGTAATAATGTACTGCTGATTATTTTAACAAAAGATATTGAATATTACCTAAAAGTATCATAAATCAAACTGTAGCTTTATTCTCTATGCATAGAACGGAATGGTTGAGAGATAGCAGGTTGGATTGCCGCCGATCTCGGCACAAAAAAGATTGGTTTTGTTATTGGCATGCAGATTACAGATCGATCTGTGGATATGGTCTGATCTCGGATCGTTTTCAATCTTGGATTTCAGATACGATATTAATTTTGGCCGTATGTGAGTACCGCTTAGTCTGCGTACCCTAGTTTTATTTTGTATGCTTGTCCAGCCTAAAAGCTTAGTTCAAACCGAAGTGGCAGCGGCTGGCAGCGCATCAGCCGGCAGTTTTATTGCCAAACAACTTTGTCTCTATCAGGGTAGGGCAGTGCCTAGTTCGGCAAGCAATGTCGGGCTGCTTAGGTTGGCGCGGGCACCCGCGGCGCCGCGTTACTAATGCAAGTATTTCAACCTATACTATGCATTATAGTGATAAGGACAAAGTAGAAAACGGTTTGAGTAAACAGCCGCCCGCTGTCACTTTTGCAGCCTAATAATGCGTTATTGACCCAACGGCTGCTACGCTTTTTATGTTATAAAATGATGAAACGGTATATAACGGTAATAGCTAAGGACTGCCGCGCCGCAGTGCCCTGGTTTGATCCCCACCGGCGGCTTGAGCTACACCGCATGGTGGAAGGGCATTTTGCTATTGGCCGCCTGGCTAGCTATCACCCTCAAGCGGAAAATAGGTCGCCAAGCACCTAACGGTGTGTTTCTGATGTAGTCCTTGAGGCCAGTGAAATTACAGGCACAATGAGATTTAACAACTATATCTGAAAGTGACGGGCGCAGTACAATCCGTGACTTGTTATGAAATACATCTATTATAGACAGAGCCACTTAACATCAGGCGGGCCTCGACCTTGTACCGTCACAATAACATTAGAAAAAACGGATTGTACGCCCGCCTGGTGGTAAGGGTCACGACTGTCAATTACATTTGCAGTGTCACCATCTTCGTTCTGCTTGACACTGCGCTCAGCACTCAAAGAACGCGAGTTTTTATGTCTCGTTCGCCCAGTAATTTCACTTGCTACAGCAAGCATAAACAGTTATGTTTGCACACACTGCTTCGAAGCGGGATATCTGACACTGTGGTGGTACACGCTAAGACGGACTTGCTGAAGAGACCTATCACCTGGTAAAGATACATACCACCTGTTAATACTACGTCCTTTGAAATAGAATCTTAAGGCTACGTCTAGTTTTTGGGTAGGCATCTCTATTAGGTACTTGATTTGTACTCAAAGAGAAACAGGCAGGGACCTCGCAGTGCTATAGGTAAACTTATGTGTGTCTACTTATTGAATGTCGTTCAATTCACTTTTGAGAATTATGTGATAATTTTACAATAACTTTGTAAGAATTTTGTTATATTCTATTAAAATAATTGTTATGTTTTGGTTAGTAGAGTAATATTGAGTCGGTAACTTTTTATATAGTAGAGCAGTAAGCCCTGTATGGACCGGAAAAAAAATCCTTGTTATATAAATATCCAATTCTAAGAAACGGAATTGTCTTCTCCATCTGTCCATAGCACGACAATAGAGAGGAAACGATTATGTTCTCTTGGCATTTCCGTAGAAATACGAGTACATCTCTTGTGTCAAGGCATGGCTAAATTATGAGATGGCTAGAATCTCCGTTAATTTTAATACGTTCCTTGGACGTGTGTATATTTATACAAAAATGTAGGAAGTCGTCCATATTCCTAAGTTATTTTTCTTTGAGAATGTAATGTAGGGTTACATGTAATGTTAGGGGTTGATATGAACATCGCATGTTATGGTTAGTAGGAACCTCTTACTACTAAATTATTATAATTCGAAATCGTAGTGTTTAATGCTTACACTAAATCCTGTATCATTTTCAAATGATTTCATCTATTTATAAACGAAAGGCACGTAACAGGCGATTCTATGAAAGATAAAAGTTTCGATTCTAGATTTATCCTGTTAACATCACATCATCACTTACCAACAGGTGCGATGGTGGCTATACTGTCAGGAATTAAAATATATATATATCGTGTAGAGGCGCCATGATTTTATATTTATTCTGAGGATATTATGTCTCCGGTCAGTACTAGGCATGCACGACGGTTATTATAATAAAATATCGTAAAAAATTAGTAATTATTATTTACATAAACAATAATTCAAATATTATGAAGATGAGTTAAATATTAAGTTTAGACTGTTTCTATAAGAACATGTGTTAAAGTTTAAGTTGCGCTTTTAAATAATACATATTGCTTATATTCTATGACTTCTTATTTTTAATAAGACTAATAAACAATGACTACAAAATACAGAAAGTATGTCGTATTGATACGGAAGGTAAATATTTATTCCCGTCCTAATAGCTTTATTCATTGATTTTGAATATTTCTTGAAACAATGTTAGCGTCACTAGTTCAAGATTTACATAACCCTCTGGTTTAATAAACGCATTCCAACAGTGATCAAGATTAATAATGCCAACTGGAGCTGTTCAGTTGATTGCCGGTAAAGGCATAAGTATTATCCCGAATGTCACCCCCTTGGCATAAAGCTGGAATCTGGGAGGTGAGTAAAATTGAATCATTGCGCTACGTAGGTCGTTCATAATTAATGAAGGTACATTGTGAGAGATTATACTTATTATTGAACGTGTGAAGACTCGATGGGAGGTTAGTGATTAGGGACTTTTTATAAGGGACGGTTTGAACTAGCTGCGGTTTGAACTAGCTCCGCTCACGCAGCTAGTTCAAACAGGTTAGGCACCCGACCGGGCGCCGCTGTGGCCGTTACAGCCCCCGCACATATTGTCTTATAGTAGTGTTCTGTGGTCTTGTCAGTGATAAGTTAGGCACCCATAGTGTTGCGTGTATTTGTGAAGCTTTCATTCTGTACCGTTCTTTATTCATTTGCTATATAGTGGCGATACAGAAAAGTCATCCTTAGTTGCCACCTGTAGCACGTCACCACCAATGGCAACTATATAGAAATTATTTTGTAATATTTCCCAGATTGACTATCAACGACTGAGGCACTCGTATATAATCCTTTTTTGTTTGAAAAAAAAAACATTTTGGTTCTGACACTGTTTTACACGGTAAAGAATTGATAAAATCGGTGTCAAATGTTTGTTTTTACATTGCTAGATCATATTATATACATAATTAGTTTTTATGAAAATAATTTACAATGTTGAAAAATACGAAGAAGAATAATGTTGATAGCAAAAAATGTGATTGCGATAAAATCCAAAAGTCTTATTATCTGGCGCCAGCAGGTTGTGCAGATGATGATGCTGCCGTAGCAGCTCTGCCAGAGCAGTGGGTGCCGAAACAAAGTGGCTCCGTTCTCGCCAACTATCTCAAGGAAAGAGAGCAGAACCATAATAAAATTCTACGAGACATAACTCATAACGCAAAAGTTTTAAACGAAAACGTGGATTGTAAAGTTAGAGCACTAGCTGAAGTTTTATCTGCTCATATAAAGCAGTATAAAAGTGACATGGATTGCAT
This sequence comes from Plagodis pulveraria, assembly GCA_963890685.1. NCBI lineage: Eukaryota > Metazoa > Arthropoda > Insecta > Lepidoptera > Geometridae > Plagodis > Plagodis pulveraria. The sequence goes on from OY982969.1 coordinate 21,606,565, forward strand.
TATAGATAAGTGTGATTTGGGTGACACAGCTTTGGAGAAAGATGATCGTGACGAAGCTCTGAAACAAATTTATCAGATCCATGCACAACGCATCGAACAAATGGCACATTTTAAACTCGAAGCATTAGCGCTGGAAGGGGAACGTGCGGATAGTCTGAGGGTTTTGCTGCGAGATCAGTTTCAAAGACTTATAAGTATAGGTCATCGGCCTCCTAAAGATTTGCTGCATGATTTTGATGATCGCTTTTATGAAATCAACCAGCAACTTCTAAGTAACAAAAGAGCTTATGCAGACTTGGAAGCGCAACTGCTTTTTCAAGCTGACGAGAACGTGCGCCAAGCACGGTCAGCAATTAATCAACTCTGTTTAGGAGTTAGTATGAAACCCCGCGGCCACAGTGCCCTACTTCCTACCTGCGAGGAACGATGTCTAATCCCACGTTCGTTGAGTGCCGTAAATGAAAATCGAGATGACACTATTTCGTTAGCGTCACTAGGTACGTTGATGAGCGATGTCGAAGGAATTGACTCATGCGTCATGGGGTTAGTGCAGGCTTACAAGACAGCATTGATTCGTGTCTTCACCGGATTTTCTGATAAACTCAGTGATTTGGAAAAGGACCTTGTAGCTCACCATTTCTTTGATCCTGACACTCATACGTGCGTTCTATTAGAATTGCTTCAAATGGTCGACAAAACTGTAATTCGAATGTCCAATGGCATAAATAAAAAACATATTGATACTCAAGAACTGTTTCAGGTAACGGGTACCGATACATTAACTATGCAAAAAAGTTTATTTTCATTAGGAAAATGCCTTCATGACACCTTTAATGTCCTACACGATGCCGGACATCTATGGGATACTCACATTCTACGCCAGGCTTTGGCCCAAAAACTGACTATTGCTGCTGTCGAAGACTTATTAACTAGTAATGATATGATAGAGATGGCTACTGAAGTAACATTCAATGTAGCGTTAGAGCAACTACGTGGATCTCCTGACGTTGACAAACTGCAGCATCAATATAATATTATTATAGGAATGCTCGAACACACTGGCCAAATGTACCGGCAACACTGTGAAGCAGAACTCGGCCGTCTAGAAGAATTTATGAACTTACCAACACCCCTGGCGAATACATTGCTTTCAGAGTTTGACTGTTTTCTTGAAAAATATCCGCGTTCCTCGTTGCGCTCCGTGGCCAATGAAGCCAGCAATCAATCTCGTAGTTCTGTGTCCCAAAGAGTTACTCCTAATACCTTCCAGTCCCCATTAATACGTGCTATATTACAAACCGAGCTACAAGAAGTAGCTCTACATAATTGGAGGAATGGGTTTCTAGAGTCTTTTAAAAGTAACGTTTCATTAGTACCAGAAGAATTAAGACGACAAGCTCGATTGTGGATAGATGAAAGAGCCAACGCGTTACACATGAGATACTCGCTTAAGATGGTTACGCACAGCGTTCGCTTCGAGAGAATCAAAGCTGCTCGTGAAATGCGGCTTTCAGAGCTTCGTCATCATGAGGTACGGCTTAATTCACATTTAGACGCTCTTTACCGTCTTGTAGATGTTTTACCGACAGAAGCCGCTCAACTTTCGTCAATAGATGCTCCATATTTATTTCCATTGAATGATTGGATTAAACGTATACAGACAGGTATTGATATTCTTAACTCGGCTCAAGAACCACCGGACCCTGAAGTAAAGCATTTGAAAATGTGTAGTTATTCTACTCGTCTCTCCAAATACCGACGTCTATTTGAAGAGTCCCTTAACAATGTCTTTGAGGGATATAAGAGACAAATAGAACATCGCATTCAAAATGCTCGGATCTCACATGTACGTTTTATGTCTCAAATAAAGACATTTAGTGAAGGTGGTAGATATGCAGCCCAAGAAGCAACCAAAACATGTAACCTCATGGGAAAAGGATCTGATGCTTTAGAGGCATCTGTCAATCGAGTTATGGATGCTTTGAATCGTCGCCGCCAAAATTTGCTCTTAGAAGCCGAACACTTAGTGCTGCCACTGCAAAAAATATGCGAGGAAGCACTCATGAAACCTGGTGCTAAGAGTGTTCATAATAAAGGGAAGTCGTCACAATCTGCAAAAAAGAAATAGACTTTTTATACGTCTAACAAACCTTACACCAATAAAATGTTATTTCGCAAAAGTGTCTTGAATTATGTAGCACTTGGTATCTTTTATATCCTCATTTCTGTCATTATTGTTACGTAGGGTTGCGTTAGGCCTGGGCGGTCTCTTTGAGTGTCTCATTAAGTTCCCTCGCTTCGACGTGAATCTCGTCTTACGTATGACATCTCATAAATGTAGTACGTACGACATAAATTACTGACGCAGTTTTGCTGTTTAGGCCACGTTATTTACCTATTTTATGATCACGAAGTCACTGAAAAGAGTTTATTCGGTCTTCTAAAATACTATTGTTCAAAAAGTGCCTTTTATTTTTGGTTTTAATATTAATTTATCAACGCCCTTAGTCCATTCAGACAGTCGAAGTTTTGCCTGAACGGGTAGGCAGTGGTGGGCTATTCCAAATCTCCCAAACCGAGAATGCCCAATAGTGGGGATTTTAGAGCATTTGTCCGAAAAGACCCACTTTCCTATTTCCTCCCACCATCATTCTTCTGGCTAAGTTCATGTTAGATCTGGCTATTCGTAATTAGAATTTAAAATGGAAATGAAGAAAGTGGAGCGTACTGTAACCCGCATGTCTCAATACCTACGTATCGTAGAAAAACTCAATACAGCAATGGAGATCGAACCTAGGTCCTCGGGATCCCAAAGCAACTATTCATCTACTCCGCTAACGAGACAGCAATTATTATTATACCATTTTTATGAATAGTTGCTAATCTAGTTGTATGTACGATTTATCTTTTAATTGTCCTTAGCTTTAAAGCCTTTCAGTACAATCTCACCGGAAGATCAGGTCGAAGTCGAAGGTGGTAAACAGATTTTAACCTAGAATGGGAACAACAACTGGCTCACAGGGATAGTTGTAGGAACTCGCCGTCAAGTGCTTGGCGATAGATTTTCTACTAACTAGGTGGACATTGGACATTCGCAAAATGCCCTACCATCATGCAACTAAAATATAAACAATAAAATATTAATAATTTTTTAATTACTTTTACTACCCTTAAATGGTACTGCCAGCCGGTCCGTAACGTCAAAGTTGTAAAAACAGAAGTGGAAATAAACTAAGTAGAATTCCAGGGTACGGCCGGCGTAGCCACATGCTCCACGCCGAGCACGGGGCCATGCAACATAATAAATATTTTCTATCGAATTCTGCAAAACTATAATATGAGATATGGCGGCGGTCAAAGTGACCATCGATGATATATATTTACTACAATGTGTGCGAAGTTGTGCCATTACTTATGGCACAACTATATTTTTGTTGGAATAACTAGTTCTACATATTGATTGATCCATTAGGTACCTAATCTAGATTTCGATTTCATGTTCGAATATACAATTTTGCGGTGCTATAAAAATCTCAGCGGTATTATTTCAATCCCTTTGCAAAGCTGCAAATCAAATACTTTCAGGGGCATTAACCACGCAGTGTTTGCTGATCCCGTATTTGCCGTAATCTCTACGATTCTCGACACTCTAAGTGTGCTCTCTACGAGTTGAAGCCACAGTCTGATGCCGTACAGTAGGTCTGCTTGACATAATCAATAGTTTCAGGCGTTTGCGGAAATTAATATTTAATAATAACAAGTATTTTAAAAATATTGTAGGTGTCTCTACGAGTGCCAAGTCAAGACCTACTGATGATGCTTTTAGTGAAAGCGACACGCATCGAAATTTTCTCCGGTTTCGCCACGTGGCGTGGCATCTCTGAAAGTAAGTCTAAATTATTAAAGGTAGTTTAAATATTCTAGTTCCGTCAGATATGTTTTGTTCCATGTCAATAGGGTCTAATTGAATTTATTGCCTTTTACTGGACACATCGCTAGATTCCTGAATGCTACCATAAATTTCCAGAAACAACTTCCAATCCAGGAATTTAAGTACTTTTTTTATAGTAATTTATGAACGTACAAGGATCTGAAATAAAAATGTTATTTACCTTGGACCCCTATACCGCTTATGAATGTCAATCTCTTGCGGGGTTATATTTCAAAAAACTCTTTTTACGCCTTGTAGCAACTTGACTTGGCTTGTCTTTGACTACAATCGAAATAGTTGTGGTTGCGGTTGGAAATGACAAACAAACTTAACCTCAAGTACAGCTGCCAGACTTGTCACCAAGCACTACTTATGGTGAAGGGTTGGTTTGGATTACTTATTGGTGACAGATTTTTTAATAGAAGATGACAACAATCAACCTATCGTACAAATGCAGACAACTATATACACATCTTACGGAAGTATTAAGTAACATATAAAGAACTTCGCAACCGACATCCGACAAATAAATTTTGGAAGTAGGTAAATAGGAACCTCCATCGGTTCCTCAATTGGTCAATAATATATTTTCCATAATGTCTATATCAACCTACATATTACCCATTTCGTAGTTATCCTTCTGTCGAATGTTGGGTCTGTTCGCACTGCACTGTGGAAGTACCTTGCAGTAAATTGATCTCCTCCTTATTGAGTTTTATAGCTTGGCTTGATTGAAACTTGAGAGTTTTTCTCTATTTTCGTTTTTTTTCGAAGCTACAGTGAGCTGGTGATTTCTCCATTATCCTACATTACATTACAGGTAAAGTAAATCTTTACCGGAGAATCTTTCAGAGATAAAAATTACGTTAAATCGCTGCGGGGCATATATTGTAGAGAATATTTATACTTTACATACATTGGGATCCATAAGGCACCAAGCCCATAGCGGCGGTCTAGAGCTCTTGAGTTTAGAATTTTGTGTTTCACCTTCACTGTACTACACAGCTGCGGAACTGATATGTCACACTGCGATCCCCAAGACGCACAGGACGATATAAGAAATAATAATGACTTTGTATTCCTAAGTCGGGAACCGTACGCCATAACATTTTAAGCATAAGAACACTTTCTGTTTGTTATCTTATGGCTGGGACGTATAATGCCTGCAGATTCTTAAGGTTAACGCTGACCTCTATGGAAAATTCAAAATTCAATATTATCTCGTTTTTCTTGCTAGTTCGTGTAAGTAATAAGTATGTACTTGAGCGTTTTAATTTGCGAGTATCGGAGGATATTTTTTTACAATATCGATATATTTTGTAAATACTTAATGAGTTGATTACTGACATATGAGTTTACTAAACTTTTAATATTTTTGACGGTTTCAGGGGTAAATTATGGAAAAAAACATTTCAAGATAATCCGAGCGATATTGTTTAAACTTGCGAGTACCGTACCATAATAATTACTAAACTAAACAAGCGCGATACAAGAGCTTAAATTTTGAATTTCTCGCCATAGACATGAGTTTTCACCTTTAGCTCGGGCTACTGATATTTTATTTTTACTCCCACTGTGCAGACTGCAGTGCAGGCGTGTCAATTGCAAGGAACGTGTTATATCACTTGTATTACGACCTATTTGGCGCTTGGTCCCAGATGGTTCATAGCATATATAGGACGACAACCGCGTAACTTTTTGAGAAATATCGACGATAACCAACCTACTTTGTACTAGGGGTAGTTAACAGCTGAAATACTGTTTGTACTACCATTAAAACGAGTGGGATAGTTGGTATTCTTTGCTAACTACTAGTATTTAAAGTATTCTTGAGTCAGAAAAAATTGTCCGACTACACATGATTGTTATTATTTTATTATTTATTTTTGCAACGACTACGCTTACTCGGCGGATTAAATTAAAAAATGACATAGAGAGGAAAAATGTGCGGGATTCTAACCCGCGCCATCCACATACAATGGCTAACGAGTGGACCAATTAGAGTCAAAAGTTATATGTCATGTTGATTTATCGGTTAGATATACCCCCATCATAGGGGTGGATGGCGCTGGTTTGAATCCCGCACATCACTAAAATTGTTTCTCGCATTGTAATTTTGTAATTTACATGATTGTTTCGGGCTTTTATAAAGATATTTAGATAGAAGGAGCAATGGCCAGGTGGCATTAGCTATTAATTGCTTCGCAAGGTTACGAATACCGCCGTGGTCTTAAACTGCATCGATAGCTAGAACGGAATTTTAGAATGCTCATCTGGCTAGCAACCAGATGAGCATTCACCCTTTTAGTATAAAATTAGCTGCCAAGCAAGTTCGCATAAAAGATGTGCTGCGGCCGCGTTCTAAGTTCTAAAGAGTGTCGGTCGATTTGTCCTTAATATTCCTGAAGGAGCATGATATAAACGAATTCTACGCGGGAGAACTTGCTTGTAGATGTATTATACAAAATCTTATGGGTGTGATTCAGATCAAGTAGCTTGTAACAGAAAATAAAAATATGGATTCCATGAACTTCAATATCACCACAGAATAAAAAGGACATGAAGCAGTGTTGGGTCAGTGATATTGGCTATGGACTGCCGTGCAGCAGCTCCATGGTTCGAATCCCGCCGCGGGCTTGAGCTTCACTGCATGGTGGAAGGACATTTTGTGAATGCCCGCCTGACTACCGACTACCCTCAAGTAGAAAATCTGTCGCCAAGCACCTAACAGTGTGTTTCGGCAGCAGTCCTTGAGATACAGTAAAATTACAGGTACATGAGACCTAACCACAGTACGTCTCAGCGTGACGGGCACAGTGCATTTCGACGTTGACTAAACGCATCTGTTATAGTTGTTTAATCCACTTAAAATCAGGTGATCCTCGGACTTGATCAGTCACAATATCATAAAAAAAAGCACATCACTGCGCGTTGCACGTGGTAGCTACCCGCACTTGACCTTTTGTCTGTCCAAATTGCGCGAAAATGAGAGAAACGAAATATTTTAAAATTTTCAATACAGATTTGTTAAGGATATAATTGGCCAAATACGAGTACTAGCAAAGATTAGACATGGAAATTCGTTATCGTAGAGGAGGCTTTCTACAAAATACTCGGGTTTATTACCAAAACTTCCGTCTTTACATAATTTTTTCAGCATCCAAATACTAATGCTCTTAAGAGGCGTTCCTCGCCTTCTAAGTCATATCAAATCAGGGCAAATGCTTCAACGACTTAATTTTATTTTTATTGAGTGTGAATTGTAAGATCGGATAATTGGATTTTATTCTGACAGAAGCTGCGAAGGTTCCGTGTCAAGACGCAATATATTTATTGCAATTATGTATTTACCAAATAAAAATGATTTTATTTCGTTAGTTGTGGAACATGAGCACTCGTCTGACCGGCACTGGACGGATTTTCATTTGCTGTTTTACTTTAGAGTATGAACTACGTGGTGTGCACTGAAAGTTTTGCGTAACTCATAAAATAAACAATATGCATGTAAAGTATATTTAATGAATAGATTCAGGCGTTACTTTGCGGAAATCCATTTTTAATAATAACAAATACTTTTAAAATATTTTAAGAAAACATCAAATTAATATTTTAATAAAACACTTAAAAAATATAAAAATATATCTAGTGACAATTCCGCTTAATTTTCCTGCTAAGCCGACGTGACGTCACAAACGCCACGCAGCCAAACCGGAAGAATTTTCGACGTGTTTCGCTTCTACACGAAGCATCCTCAGGAGGTCTTGACTCTTCGAGCGCACGATCGAGAATGAGCGGCCGGCGGCTCGGCACGCCTTTATATAGACGGGCTGAGTTAGCGCGCCTTTGTCTAGACTCGAGCGTGAGTCACCGCACTTTGTTGTAGCTAACAATTGGTGAGTAATACGTATTTAAAGTGACAATGACATCATAATGGTCATAAATTGATAACAAAAAATAATTTTGAATTGTTTATATTATGTAATGTGTTTTAGAATATGAAAAATATCGTAAAAAATATAACAAAATTACTTCCTAAAACAAATACATATTTAACTATTTTGTAGTGGCAAATTATCACTAAAAATACGCAACAGTGGTGATGAAACCAATTGCGTCTGTTCATTCAACAGTGCAACGCCTGTACTATGTTTTAATATTTCTAACTGTTCCAATACACACACAGATTGCGTCTGTTCATTCAACAGTGCAACGCCTGTACTATGTTTTAGAAATATTAAAACATAGTACAGGCGTTGCACTATTGAATGAACAGACGCAATTGGTTTCATCACCACTGTTGCGTATTTTTAGTGATAATTTGCCACTACAAAATAGTTAAATATGTATTTGTTTTAGGAAGTAATTTTGTTATATTTTTTACGATATTTTTCATATTCTAAAACACATTACATAATATAAACAATTCAAAATTATTTTTTGTTATCAATTTATGATCATTATGATGTCATTGTCACTTTAAATACGTATTACTCACCAATTGTTAGCTACAACAAAGAGCGGTGACTCACGCTCGAGTCTAGACAAAGGCGTGCTAACTCAGCCCGTCTATATAAAGGCGTGCCGAGCCGCCGGCCGCTCATTCTCGATCGTGCGCTCGAAGAGTCAAGACCTCCTGAGGATGCTTCGTGTAGAAGCGAAACGCGTCGAAAATTCTTCCGGTTTGGCTGCGTGGCGTTTGTGACGTCACGTCGGCTTAGCAGGAAAATTAAGCGGAATTGTCCCTAGATATATTTTTATATTTTTTAAGTGTTTTATTAAAATATTAATTTGATGTTTTCTTAAAATATTTTAAAAGTATTTGTTATTATTAAAGTATATTTATTACTTTTCAAATTATCCTCCATTACATTTTAATCAATATATTTTTAGACCAAAAAAAAATGCGGTTACCGCTTTGATTTCGGACTCATCAACTTCACCCATACCCTTCAAACTGGAACACAGTTATGTGAAAAATATTGCTTGGCGGTATATAAATATGTTTGGTGGCAGTACTTCCCTCGACGGACTCGCACATTGAGTTCTACTTCTACTTTCTTGTATGGATACCTAAAAATAGGTCAATAGTATTAACTCAGTAATTGAAGATGTTCTGAAAAAAGGCCAGGTCAGGACTACCCTAAACCGACGCTTATGTATGAAAGGATTTATGAGTGCAGCGAAAGAGGTATGCAAGGAGCGTAGCAAGTGGAAATCTGTGGTCTCTGCCTACGGGAAATGGGGCCCTCTCTACGGGAAATGGCTTGATGTTATGTGCGTATGTATGTACTATTAACTCGTAGAGGTAGGGCTAAGCCACAGAATAGCTACATCAGATAGAAAGCATATTTCCAATACATATGTAGGTACACAACTATGTACAGAAACTTGACTTTCATGTAACCCTGCAATAAGGCAACCCTATCTTACACTTGTGTTACCAAACGCAATAACGCGGCAATTCTCTCAAAAAATAGCTTCTTTACAAGTATAACCAGGTTTAATAAAAAAACTAATATAAAATGGCACCGAAAATCATTACCTCTCACTTGCACACTATAGATAACTATAATGTATAAGTGAGATGAAATTTTCAGCTCCCTTTTATTTTTTATTTTCTTTATTAGTTTCTTTATCAATCCGGGTTATACGAATACACCCTGTATACACCATACATACAAACGTTTGTACTACAAACTATTTATTATTATGCTACGACGTAGGCTTCGTAGTAAAGTAACAGCTACGTTAAATGGAACCGTGTCGTTATGTTATTTGGGTAGAATACCAATAAGGGCATGTATTTATGCTACGTATGACGATATTTGTAACAACGGCATAGAGCCATAGAATACTGAATAATAACAAAGTTTTGGTTTAAATAGCACTAGAGTAAAGAAAAGTACATATAAATCAAATAAGACCTAGGAGCTGTCATTTTTTTTTTTATATTATGCCTGATAGGTTAGCCTTTGACCACTATCTCACCTGATGGTAAATGATGATATGTTCGAAGATGTTGTTCAGGCTAACCTAGGTTAGCTAGAAGTACTGGCTCTCAAGGACAGCTGCCGGAACACACGGTTAGGTGCTTGGCTTTCGTGATGTCGTGCCCAAATATTGCTGCCCTTGAATTTCTAATAGGTTATAGATAGTCAGGGTTGGGCAGTATTTGTATCACTTGTAATTAAAATACGTAATTGAAATAGAAATACGTATTTGGTATTTGTATTTAAATTACCTGATGCAGAGGTATTTAGTAATTAGTATTTCAAGTACTTGAAGCTTCAAAATACATTTTATCATTAAAATTCATTTAACCTGTAGCGCTCGTAGCGAAGATTACTTAGCTGTTCTCAACCGATCAGCAAAATTAAGCAACGTCGCGCGCGGTCATGAGTTGGATGGGTGACCGCTAGTGACATTACTACTGAGCGTTTCCGTGCTTCGGAGGGCACGTTAAGCCGTCGGTCCCGGTTAAACATAGTACAGGCGTTGCACTATTGAATGAACAGACGCAATTGGTTTCATCACCACTGTTGCGTATTTTTAGTGATAATTTGCCACTACAAAATAGTTAAATTTTTAGGAAGTAATTTTGTTATATTTTTTACGATATTTTTATATTCTAAAACACATTACATAATATAAACAATTCAAAATTATTTTTTGTTATCAATTTATGATCATTATGATGTCATTGTCACTTTAAATACGTATTACTCACCAATTGTTAGCTACAACAAAGAGCGGTGACTCACGCTCGAGTCTAGACAAAGGCGTGCTAACTCAGCCCGTCTATATAAAGGCGTGCCGAGCCGCCGGCCGCTCATTCTCGATCGTGCGCTCGAAGAGTCAAGACCTCCTGAGGATGCTTCGTGTAGAAGCGAAACGCGTCGAAAATTCTTCCGGTTTGGCTGCGTGGCGTTTGTGACGTCACGTCGGCTTAGCAGGAAAATTAAGCGGAATTGTCACTAGATATATTTTTATATTTTTTAAGTGTTTTATTAAAATATTAATTTGATGTTTTCTTAAAATATTTTAAAAGTATTTGTTATTATTAAAGTATATTTATTACTTTTCAAATTATCCTCCATTACATTTTAATCAATATATTTTTAGACCAAAAAAAAATGCGGTTACCGCTTTGATTTCGGACTCATCAACTTCACCCATACCCTTCAAACTGGAACACAGTTATGTGAAAAATATTGCTTGGCGGTATATAAATATGTTTGGTGGCAGTACTTCCCTCGACGGACTCGCACATTGAGTTCTACTTCTACTTTCTTGTATGGATACCTAAAAATAGGTCAATAGTATTAACTCAGTAATTGAAGATGTTCTGAAAAAAGGCCAGGTCAGGACTACCCTAAACCGACGCTTATGTATGAAAGGATTTATGAGTGCAGCGAAAGAGGTATGCAAGGAGCGTAGCAAGTGGAAATCTGTGGTCTCTGCCTACGGGAAATGGGGCCCTCTCTACGGGAAATGGCTTGATGTTATGTGCGTATGTATGTACTATTAACTCGTAGAGGTAGGGCTAAGCCACAGAATAGCTACATCAGATAGAAAGCATATTTCCAATACATATGTAGGTACACAACTATGTACAGAAACTTGACTTTCATGTAACCCTGCAATAAGGCAACCCTATCTTACACTTGTGTTACCAAACGCAATAACGCGGCAATTCTCTCAAAAAATAGCTTCTTTACAAGTATAACCAGGTTTAATAAAAAAACTAATATAAAATGGCACCGAAAATCATTACCTCTCACTTGCACACTATAGATAACTATAATGTATAAGTGAGATGAAATTTTCAGCTCCCTTTTATTTTTTATTTTCTTTATTAGTTTCTTTATCAATCCGGGTTATACGAATACACCCTGTATACACCATACATACAAACGTTTGTACTACAAACTATTTATTATTATGCTACGACGTAGGCTTCGTAGTAAAGTAACAGCTACGTTAAATGGAACCGTGTCGTTATGTTATTTGGGTAGAATACCAATAAGGGCATGTATTTATGCTACGTATGACGATATTTGTAACAACGGCATAGAGCCATAGAATACTGAATAATAACAAAGTTTTGGTTTAAATAGCACTAGAGTAAAGAAAAGTACATATAAATCAAATAAGACCTAGGAGCTGTCATTTTTTTTTTTATATTATGCCTGATAGGTTAGCCTTTGACCACTATCTCACCTGATGGTAAATGATGATATGTTCGAAGATGTTGTTCAGGCTAACCTAGGTTAGCTAGAAGTACTGGCTCTCAAGGACAGCTGCCGGAACACACGGTTAGGTGCTTGGCTTTCGTGATGTCGTGCCCAAATATTGCTGCACTTGAATTTCTAATAGGTTATAGATAGTCAGGGTTGGGCAGTATTTGTATCACTTGTAATTAAAATACGTAATTGAAATAGAAATACGTATTTGGTATTTGTATTTAAATTACCTGATGCAGAGGTATTTAGTAATTAGTATTTCAAGTACTTGAAGCTTCAAAATACATTTTATCATTAAAATTCATTTAACCTGTAGCGCTCGTAGCGAAGATTACTTAGCTGTTCTCAACCGATCAGCAAAATTAAGCAACGTCGCGCGCGGTCATGAGTTGGATGGGTGACCGCTAGTGACATTACTACTGAGCGTTTCCGTGCTTCGGAGGGCACGTTAAGCCGTCGGTCCCGGTTGTTGTCTTACGATGGCAGTCGTTATAGCATGGTGGTAGGGCATTTTGCGAATGCCCGCCTGGCAAGCTACCACCCTCAAGTAGAAAATCTGTCGCCAAGCACCTAACAGTGTGTACCGGCAGCTGTCCTTGAGAGCCAGTAATTCTAGGTTAGCCTGAACAACATCTTCGACCACATCATCACTTACCATCAGGTGAGATAGTGGTCAAAGGCTAACCTTTAAGTCATAAAAAAAAAAGAGAAGGAGAGAAGAAGAAAAGTGAGTGAAAACAGTAGGAGTAGCAAGCACCTCTTGGAAAAAAGATGATGATTTTATTTCTTTTGACAACAAACAGTGATCAACCACAGACATCTAAATTGGAGTTAGAGTTGGTCAGCGTCCTAAATGATAAAAGCAAAGAATTTTCAATTCTTGAACGCTATCCAAATTATAAAAATGTGTTCATAGAATTTGATACAAGTTTGTGTCCATCAGGACCTGTAGAAAGATTGTTTTCTTTAGCAGGTTTTATTCACTCTCCAAGAAGAGGCTGTTTGTCTGATGGTACATTTAAAAATCTAGTGTCAAAAAGTAAACTGGTTTTAATTAATTACTCTTGTTTTCAGTCCGTGCTGGTCTAGATTACTTATTTTGTATTTCAATTAAATATAGCTAAAATACTGTATTTTGTATTTTATATTTCAAATATCTTACTTAAAGATATTATGTATTTCGTATTTTAATTACTTGCGATACAGTATTTTTTATTTGTATTTCAATTACAGCAAAGCATGTATTTTGCCCACCCCTGTATATAGTTTAAAATTAAAGCGTTGCCTTAGACCGAGTGAACTTGTATTAGATATTATGATAGGACCGGAATACCAATAAGGGTTGAGGCGAAGTAAGCACCACGAATGTCGATATTCCACACCGGTGGCAACCACCAATGCTCGGTCTAACGTTATTTGACCTAGTATTCAACTACATTAGAGCACGATGAAACTTTGTCGCAGTACAATTGTGAATATATTTTCTTAGAATAGGAGAGAGTATATTTATTGTGAGTGTGAAAAAGTTCCGCTTTGGGTTCTTGTTTAGCGAGCTTGAATACATATTGAAACGTGGTAAGGGTTGTTTGCGGACCATTAGTACTATTACGGTGTAGGCACTGGTCTGGACACTGGAAGGTAGGATAATATGTACATAAATGTTTCAAAGTAAGTAGATCGATCCAATTAAATTCTTTACAAGCCCACGTCGTGTACTTTAAAATAATATAACGACACATTTTAGGTTGCTGAAATATTATTTTATTAGGAACATTGTAAGGTTAATAACAAGTATTTTCGTCGTCGATTCGTCGGTAACATATCTTACTGGGTGGCAGAATTCTGGTGTGGAAGACGTAGGGATCAATACCGCCCCCTTGTCTCTTCATTAAGACGCCTTATAACTTGCATTGTTTAAATTGCTGTGATCTGGATTGAAGGTCAAATAGCAGAAAAAATACTAATACACAGATAAATAATAGATTCAGGCGTTAGTTTGCGAAAATCCATATAATTTTATAATAAATATTTCTAAAATATTTAAAATAACACTTAGCTTAGCACAAGCGCTCGAAAATGCTTCGAGTAGAAGAAAACGATGTAACTAAAAGTCTCATGATGAATTCATATTCCCTTTTAAACTATACATTACTGAATATGTGCTTTGCTAACTTTATTTTTGATCTTACATTTACATGAAAGTTATCAAAAATTATATTTAATTTCAAACATAATCACATATAATGTTGTCTTAGGTTTTCGCGATTATTACACATAGTAATTAAACAACTTTAAACGGTTTAAATCGCGTATATTTATCATTATTTTTGTCCCGACGTTTCAAACACTTTGCAGTGATCGTGGTCACGGGGTGACTACTGTTTAATTACTATAATCCCATATATCGGGTTTTATCTAGACTTGTATTAAATTTAAGCGTTATAGGTTCTATAGTCTTTGAATATAATTCCGTGACAAACAAACGGACGGCGTTGAAACTATTAGTGTTTTGCTATCAAAAGACTATAGTAAAAAACGCCATAATCCAGGGTCGTGTGGTTTAGCCCTTGTCCATATAAAGAGGAAAAATTGGATTGTTTGTTTGTTTGCATTGAATAGGCTCCGCAACTACTGAACCGATTTGAAAAATTCTTTCATTGTTGGGAGCCTACACTATCTCCGGTTGACATAGGTTATATTTATTACTAGCTATGCCCATATTAATTCCGGCTTCGCATGGGTGTAATGTAGAAAAAAAGAGGTGTAAAATTGTGAAGTCAATGCCCTTAATTTTTTCCACCCGTGCGAAGGCGGGGCGGATCACTTGTATAACATATACCCAACAAAACTCTTAACTACACCCCCGTGTGTTACATAATCAAATTACCTACTCAATTTGCAAACTGCCGATAACGTTCTACCAATTACTACCGATAGGAAAGTATTTTTTATAACTCAATTAAGTTATAAAAACGTCGGGAAAATATGCCTAAAGGAAGAAACTGCTGAGGGAAACATAACGAAATGTGTTATTGATGTTACGCCCTTGGAGCTTACATCGGGGATGGTATTTTGAACGGCAAAATTTTATAGAGGAATGGAGGCTTATGGCGTCGTAAAAGAGCTTTAAAAGAGATTGCAACAATAATTTGGAATAATCTGACGTAGAATCGTGTTTGATAGGTTTTTAACTGACTTTGAAAATGGCAGATTAATCCGTGAAACACGTAGATTAATTTTGTTTCGTGGATCTAATTTCTAAGGTGGTACCATATAAATTTTGTCAAAACCGGTTTTGTACTTTAGTTTTTTAATTTAAAAAAACTGGAAAAATACCTGTGTCATCCAAGTAATAAAACCAAATTACGTTTGTTACTTTTCAGTTGAGGAAGTCGGTTTTAATTTATAGTTTAATTTTTAGTAATCTTCGATTTCGTAGATAGTTATCATTACCTTGATCAGGTCTACGGAGCTTTATATACGTTTATTCCTCTGTAAAATTAAAAATGGAACAGGTAAAGGTCTTGCTCTTTTCGCTGCATTCACTCCTAATACCTAGCCTGTCTTACACCGGGTTACATCTAGTGAGTATACAGGTCGAAAAAGTTGAACTCCTAAAAACTTGGGGGAACGGTTAAAAAAATCTTTAAATAATATTTTTTTTTAACATATTCCCGTTGAAATTAATGTGCAGAACATTCTTCTCATTCTTCTTCACATTATTATTTTGCAGATACAATCTGCAATCGATTGATATGTCTATATTATATAGTTACGTCGAAATGCACTGACTCTACACAACGTGCGCCCTGCGGTGCCGTGCTAGAATTGCACCGCCCATATCTTTCTGCGTAGGTGTCGTAAGAGGCGACGAAAGGAAAAATACGGCGTTTTTTGCTATTATTTGGTTTAATAAAAGATATGTTTTTTAATGTACCGAAATATCAGATAAACAAAATGGTCTTAAATTGATAACTTTGATAGCCGTAGTTCTTTATTTTTATTACACGACTGCCCAAAAAAAGGAGTGTTATGTTTTCATGGTTCATTTATGTATGTTTGTGAGTTTCTTTATTCCATCTTAACTTCTAAACTCAACCGATTATAATTTATAATATATCATTAGATTCATCTTGATAGCGCAGGTGACACTAGGTGCATAAAAAAGTAAAAAAAACTTACTAGCGGATTATAGACGCTATATTGTGTTATTCAATATATTCAATTTTCTTTTATTTCAGGCAAAATTATATCCATAAGCATTAAAATATTAACAATTAAATCAAATTGTTACAAATGTCAGGCAAAAATAAAATAAAATCATTATGTCAATCAAATACAATTAATTAGAATACATATTGCACATATAATAATTAAAATAAATTATTTAATCAAATAAAGAGGTCTCAAAAGTCAGGTCAAAAGATAATACTATTAATGTTAATTTATAATTAAAGGATAATTTAATTCTCAACACGTCTAAAATGAGTATGTAGGCAAATAAGTCAAGTCAAGCATGGTCGGTCATATTTTAGTCATATTTTCTCGCAGGCATAGGTACTGCGACATGTCTGTCGCAGCAATGTCGGAGAAAGAGGCAGTCTAGGCTAGCAGCGATCATCTTCAAGACGGTATTGGAGCTGGCCCGCACTCTGCGCTCCAAGGAAGCAGCCCGCTTGCGCATGGTCGCGTGGAAGCATGCGGTGCGTGCCTCCGCGAACATACCTGAAGCGCTGCAGAATCGTGGCAGCCCCAATATCATTCTGAATGCATTGTTATACAGGACGCGAAGGTCGCTGTAATTTCTCTTAGTGTAGTCAGCCCATAGGTTGCGGTTAAGTGTATGAAGTGTGTTATGAAGCGCTCGTAGCGAAGTTTACTTAGCTGATAGCTTATCTCAACCGATCAGCAAATTTAAGCAACGTCGCGCGCGGTCATGAGTTGGATGGGTGACCGTTACTGAGAGTTTCCGTGCTTCGGAGGGCACTTTAAGCCGTCGGTCCCGGTTGTTGTCTTAGGATGGCAGTCGTTATAGCATGGTGGTAGGGCATTTTGCGAATGCCCGCCTAGCTACCACCCTCAAGTAGAAAATCTGTCGCCAAACACCTAACGGTGTATTCCGGCAGCTGTCCTTGAGAGCCAGTACTTCTAGGTTAGCCTGAACAACATCTTCGAGCTCATCATCGCTTACCATCTGGTGAGATAGTGGTCAAAGGCTAACCTATGAGGCATAAAAGAAAAAACCCTGATCTATTGGTGGACTATCAAAATGAAGGGATTCAAGAAACGATTATACAAATATACTATAACTTGCAGTTTTAATTTCAATGGAACGACAAAACGCTTAAAAAAATATTTCAGTCGGGTTTAATTTTTAATTAATTTATACTTATATAGGAAAAAAATTACATGTATTTAAAATTAAATTTGTAAAATTTTCATTTGTAGAGTACAAATCGCTGACTTCTAAAACCTAGAGTCTTACGAGTCAAGACGATGATAGGGGAAAAGTTTTTATCGGCTACCTTTTAAAATTTTGGATGAAAAATAATTAGTAGCAGTAGACCTTTTTTTGAGAGTTCACTCTCTATTTATACCGCCAAGCAGTAATTTTCTTTTAGTAGTAGTATTGTAAGGGCATGGGTGCCGGTGAAGTTACAGGTACATGAGACTTAACAACTTTATGTGTGAGGGTGATGGGTGCAGTGCAGTTCGTTACTTGTGACAAACTGCTTGTTATGGGCATAGGTTATCGCTTAACGCCGGGTGAGCCTAGTGCTTGTTCCATCACGATAATGCTATAAAAACAGTTCTCCTATATTGGTTTCATTAGTCGGTCCAATCTGGGGTCAACATTCCACTCTAAATATAAAAATTTTAGTTTTGTAAATAATTCCTTTTACGAGTTAGAGACTCGTGACATACGTTCGGACACACAGTTATAGGAACAGATCAAGCACGAGGCCCACCTGATATTAAGCAGACTAACCTCTGCCTATAACAGATGCATTTCGTCACAAGTCACGAATTGCACTGCGCCCGTCACCTTGAGACAGTTGTTAAGTCTCATGTGCCTGTAATTTCACTGGCTCTCAAGGATTGCTGCCGGAACACACCGTTAGGTGCTTGGGGACAGATTTTCTACTTGAGGATGGTCGCTAGCCAGGCGGGCATTCGCAAAATGCCCTTCCACCACGCGGTAAAGCTCAAGCCGCGACGGGATTCGAACCATGGACCTGCGGTACGGCAGTCCATAGCCAATGCCACTGAGCCATCACTTCTTCCAATTCTATTGAATGCTAAGTATATATTATATAGAGAATTCCTACTTCCAAGATAAGGATGACTTATACGTCGATTCATGGGCTGAATAAATAGGTGTTATCGCGTGCCTAACATTATTTATTTAAGATTATCGCGACCTCAGCGTCGAAGGGATTAATTAAGAATTCGTGCCCTCAACCGCAGAGAGTTATAAAAATAAATCTGTCTATCCCATACCAATTATCCCTGAATGTTTGATCGCATTAAAGATAAGAGAACTTTTGTTTGGCTTCGCTTTTGTATTTGTTTCGTGGGTTTCAACGGTTTAAATTCCATTTAAAACTGGTCGTCTTTCCGAATAAAGGTCGTGTGTACTTTATTGTTTCCATTATAAGTTTTATGGACTTTGGATTTAACAACTGATTTATTATTTTACAGCGAGCTTCTTACGGTTTACCAAAAGATTTAATAAGATAGATGACCTAGATATTAAGCAAAACTATATGAAATTCAAACCCTACATTGGACTTGACCTTACAAAGATTTCAGCTAAACCCGAATCTAGATAGCCATAGTACATACATATTCAATGAAATCCGTTGCTACACGGTGCGGCTAAGCCTAAATATGACAAACATGGTTAAGAACCGTCGCCTTAACATTTAATCAAAATAAAGATTATTATTATTATTTGGATTTTTAAAATGAAAGCATTGATCTCATTTCTCGATCGTGCGCTCGTAGAGTCAAGACCTCCTGAGGATGCTTCGTGTCGCTTCTACACGCTTCTCGAAAATTCTTCCGGTTTGGCTGCGTGGCGTTTGTGACGTCACGTTGGCTTAACTTGGCTTAACAAAATTAGGCGGAATTGTCACTAGATATATTTTTATATTTTTTTAGTGTTTTATTAAAATATTTATTTCATGTTTTCTTAAAATATTTTAAAAATATTTGTTATTATTATGAAAGCATTGAAATAGATACCGTCGTTTGGCAGGTACGATACGACGTGCGGTGCGTTGCGTGGGCTATACTTAACCAAAATGTGTTGAAAATGGCTGATGACAATTTATTCAATCAAGCCAGGAACCATCCCAATGATACCATATATATATGAATGGAGATCAATGTGTATCTTACATTCTATAAATTCTACGCCCTTCTGTTTTTTTTTAAATTTGTGTGCATGCAGCGATTTTACTGTCTTCTCAGACTCGTTCGTTATTCCAATGATCCTGACGAGGTTGCGTGTCATACATACATTGCGTCCATACACTATTTTGTTTGTAGGGATAAAGACATAGGACGGGTGTGCCTTTCTAGACTGAAAGATCTCTAATGTGGCATTAATGCATGCTTTCGAATGAAATAAAACTATGGCACGAGGCAGAACGAAACATACACGCACAATAAAGACAAAGGCTTTTAACACAACACCTAGTGCCCCATTTTCTATACTCAATCAACCGCTATTCGTCATAGTAACCGCTCATAATCAATAGCTGTGTTCATAATTACCATAGCAATACCACGGTAACAGCCGGTTATCTGTCATCGCAGTTACTAGTAGCACATTAATAAAGAATTGTACAGAATTAAAGCTTCCTAGAGAATCCAAAAATTTTAACTTTGTTCCTTATATAGGTATATTATAAGGGCTAAGACAAGGCTGTCACTTAGTTATAAAAAAATAAAAACCTGGTAACTGCGACTTGGGATTCGGCAATCAGCAGCAGGGCATGCTAGATGTGGAAATGACAGCTGATGACGTATTCCTCGATTTTAGTTTCATATTTGGATACCAAATATTCTAACAATCACTAGGAAATAGGTCTTTAGACTTAAATTTCAAATACAAGCTGAAAAATATGACATCAAGTGTCACTTTGACATCTGTCACATCTAAGATCTAATTCCTAGTAATATTTTGAATATTTGCAACGCAAATTTGGAAAATGACATCAAGTGTTTTTTAAAATGTGTCACGTCTACGGTCTCTATACTAGTAATATTTACTAGTATTTTTTTAATATTTGCAACCGGGCACTAATCTGTAGTGAAAAGTTGGCAGATTAGAAATATATATATGAAATATTAATTGAAATACTAATGAAAAGAAATTGCCACAACTTCAGAATACTTCTTTTTTACTAATATTATTTTTGCTACTATATTACTTGTTGGTAATTAATAATGTGATAAACTGTACTGTACTGTATAAGCCGTATCATCCACTGCTGAACACAGCCTCCACTATTAAGGGGGTATTTGCTATAATGCCCACGCGTGGTAGGCGTATTGGGGATCGCAGTATAAAACGGCAATTTTTAAAAGGCGCTGCTGTCCACCTTCCAGTATTTTTCCCTTGGTTCTCCAGTATTTTTCTCTTACGACACCCACAGGATGATATGGGGAGGTGCGATTCTAACCCGCCACCACACGGGGTATATAATAATGTGATACACACAGAGCTTTATATATATATATAAAGCTCTGTCTTTCATATAGATAGATCTAAACTATTTCAGTTACTCTTATTAATATCTGTTAAACAGTACAATCGTTTGGAACTCAATTCAACCCTCCAATCAACTGCGAATAAGCACTGAATTTTTTCGTCCGTTTTTTCTTGAAGCCTTTCTGGCTCAAACGCTTACCTTTTTCCTCGTTCAACTATCGATATCCTCAAGAAAGGCTGTCATTAATTCGGTTTTCGATTTCCCGATAGGTAACAAATACGAGAACATCTGTTTTACAGAAGCCTCTGGGATTCCGCCTCTGGATTGTGTGTTCATGAAATAAAATTGCCATTGCGATTCGAGCTAAACCTAGAATCAATGCCTCTTCGTCGTTTAATTTGTAACAAAAGTACTGCATTTGATATATTTATTTGATAATAGTTGTATGTTAATTTTTGTGGTTCCGTACGCGATAACAAGACATTATTTATGCTATTAATACGCTTACGTTGTCCATGCTTCCTTTAAAAGTTGTTTCTATTAAACTGTTATTGGTAACCTCTGTATAATATTACAATCGGAACAATACGAGACGGTTAGAGTTTTTGACCAAGTTTCATTACAAGTCTAATCGAATGACACCTGTCAAAAATCTAAAATGGCGGAATCAAAAAGGCCGTCTTACATAATGCTTTGAAACGAGTATTGTCAAAAAAATAATAATAAAAAGTACACAAACTCCTAGATTATGGTCTTGCTCTGCCAACATATGTAGAAATGTACATAAAAACGTCAAACTTGGTGTGATTATACTCCTAGTACAAACTCTAAAGTAAATCAATAAACGACGAAAGTCGGCCAAGTACGAGTCGGGTAAGCGCAAAAAATTAAACGAAAAAATGGCGACTTTTTTGTAAATATATACAACTATATTGCGTGTAGGTGCGGAAATAGGGTTTTCTCAATTCTCCAGTTTTTTATGATCCCGGACCCGGGAATAAAAAAACATAATCATGGGTATTCCCGGCAATAGGGAATCTAAAAATAGCTGTATTAAATTTGAGAAGGAATGGTTGTAGGTTTGCGTAACATATGCATATTTCTTCTTGATTTTTTTTCATATTTCACTAAGTCAAACTTATTTTTCGGAACTGTCAGAATCGTATTCTGCCCGTAACAGAAATAACTGTCGATACAGTTACTCTGCTTCGTTGTTTATGGCAGTTTTCATTACTAAGACAGTTTGTGTTTCATTTATTTTAAGAAGAATCGTAATAGTACTATATCACCTACTTAACTTCAGGATGGTGTTATCTCTGCTACTCGTATGGATTTATTATTTTCAACAGGTTTTCTAATTGAGGTTGTTTTCTCTTTAATAAGTTTGTATTATTATGTATTTTCAGTTTATTATTGTGAGATATCAGTTTATACAATTTATAATTTCATAGCATGCTGGGCACGCTGCCAACAGGTAGTGGGCTGGAGCATTTAGACTGCCTGTGAGTCTGCAATCAATATATTACAGGTTGTCTAAATGCCTTTATTGTAGTAGCTTTAGTGTTGTATATTGTTAAAAAAGGCATACCGCCGATTAAAAAAAAGTTTATACAATGTTTTAGCATTAACAATCCCCAACCTTTCCAACTAATTTTAATATCCAAAGGAATTGTGCCTCTTCAATATCGATTCTAGTAATTTAATCAGCGTTCCGTTTCAACGAAAACGCGGCAGCGAAGATCCTTGTGACGTCTAATGACGGATTACGTCATTATATACACCATTTTTAGGAATTTTTCAACCATGCTACAAACAGAAACCACTGTAAGCGATGCTATCAAAAATATTTTTATGTGTGTGAGTATTTACTGTATATTTATGCTTTAACGACGAGCCAAACGGTACATTTTTATCAAAAGAAGAGTGTCCAACTTCGGTGGATTAAAGCAAAATCCATCCTCGTACATAAAGCGCTCGCTACACTCGCTCGTGCGTAAATATCTCATATGTAATTAATGTAATATTTCAAATTATAAAAAAAAACGTGAAACGTGACGCGACCGCGGCGGACGTATTACACTCAATATCCTGAGGAAGGCTTCCGGTAGAAGCCGAAACATTGTCGATCGTCATATCGACTCACAGTAAGTTGTTTCACGCTCAAACACCCGTGTTTTTAAACATATAGTAATATTTCAATTCACAGCTTTGAAACCGTTGTCAACCCACAGTTTTAACCTAATGAAAACACCCTTTTTGCAATTTAGTATAATACAGATCAGCAGAAGTCAAGCATGATCACACATAAAAGGTCGTGTGTTGTACATTAAAATATAAACGTTTCTTGTTTAGATATTATTCTTGAATTAATTATGTTCTAAACTCAGAACAATGCAGCTATGCTCTGTCGGATAAAGAACGAAGTTCGGAAAACGCCGGGCTTTGTACAAAACGCTTTGTTCGTGAATTTGTTTGTATTATGCCTGCTATGGTATTGTTTAACAACATAATTCAAGTTACATTGTGTCAGTGATGGCCTTGTGGTTGTGAACGTCGACTGCCGGTTGAACAGTCTTAGGTTCGAGGAGCTTAAAATTTCAGCATGGTCGTAAAATATTTCACTCGCATTCATGTCCACCTACTATCCTCAACAAGAAGCATCTGTCACCAAGCAAAAATATATAAAACATAAGAGTGGTTACCCTTTTTTTAATGTCCATTCTAGTCACCCATCCAAGTCATGACCGCAGTGGACGTTGTTGATCGGTTAAGAACGGCTAAGAAAACTTCTCGCTCCGAGCGCTTCAAAATTCTTTCATTCAATTTTGGCCGCCTGGCTAGTTATCACACTCAAGTAGAAAATCTGTTGTGAAGCACCTAACTGTGTGTTCCGGCAGGTGCCACTCAGAGCCCGTTATTCTAGGTTAGCATGAACAACATCTTCGTCCACGTCATCACTAACGCTTAGGTGATATGATGGTCAAAGGTGAACTTAAATTTCCACCTAACTGTTGGACGTAGTTAAAGGTGCGGAAATCAGGAAATGCAGAGTTGAACACACATATATTTAATGTTCATGTGTTTGCATTTATGTTGATAGAGAAGATGCATTGTACTGACCCCACGCCATTGGGATAAGGGTATGTTTTATTCATTCATATCACCGAGCTTCTGAGAAAAAAGTCTCACTGAGTATTATTTAAATAGCATCAAAACACTTGCCAAGCGGATACAGAATTATTTAGGCTAGAAAAAGATAACAACCAGCGGGACTTGAACCCGCAACCCCAGAATACCGTCCTGGTAAGCTGCCTGTTCAGCACCCTATTCCATAGAATAATTGGAAATGCATCAAGACGGTGTTCTGGTTGCAGGGTGAATTGCAGTTGGGAGTTTCCTTTTTCAAACCTAAAAAAAACGATCCCAAGTGTAACTAGTCTGGACACTTGCTTACCGTACTACTCGTATTCATCTGACTATAGAAACAAGGTAGAAACAACTATATATTTAACTTCAGTAGTTAATACACCTTGTTTGGAAGTTTAGGGTTACCCACAAACTACACAAATTTACGTACGCAATAAAGGGCGAGGGTAGATAAACATACCAGTAAATTTTCCAGCCACGCACACTCATTGTATACCTATTGAAAGTTCCAAATATTCTTGAGGGTATGGCAACCCCTTTGTGGTCAAAGCGTCATTATGTGGAAAATGTTTCTACACCCACCAAGAAAGGATTACGTTCCTATTGTGCGTGGACAATGCAGGAATTCTTCGTATTTCCCCTCTGAGAATACTCTCTATCGTGCATAGACAAACCCGAATCAAGTGTCCAACAAGCTAGACGTCAACCGTTCCTGTCTGAACGTTGTATGTGGCAGTTGTAGATGACAGACTATATAGACAACGCAGTCTATAAACGTAATAAAAGCAGATAATGTATAGGCAACATTACCGTGGAAAAAGTTTAAAAAATTACAACTTTTATATTAAAAATACACACATACTCACAACGATACTGTTCTTTTTTATTTATTACTAATTGCAATCATTTTACTTTAAACTGTTAATATAGATAAATACTAATTTACTTAAGCACTTATTATTTAAGCTTAAACAATTTTTTGCACATAGCAATTTCTTCGCTGTAGTGTGTTTGAAAAAAAAGGTATCTCTCGTCAGTCGACGTCTTGTAGGTAGTTTAGGACCGAAATCATCTTTCGAGTTCCCCTTTTTTTTCGGATTTTGGGACCTTCAGGAGTAAAATTTCCTTGATGGCATCCCTCAGTACGCACAGTTCTATATTTCAATAGTAAAATCCTTTAGTCAGATTTTAATACAAATACTCTAGCCAAATAATAACTTTGCAGTGTCGCATAACAAATAACTTTTGTCTAATAAAACCAGTAACCGTCCAATCCGGGGATGGAACTCACGACTTCGAGATTCCGAAGCTACGGAGTTACGAGCCAATGCAAAGGAATTCTAGTGGAAAAGTCTAGTATTTTTTTATTTGGAGTTTTTAAGCAGCAAGTAATTTAGCTACTTTGGTTAAGCTATTTGTTATTCATAATTATGCGTAGTCCTAGTACTTTATTACTGTGCAAATCAGTCATTAAAACAGGAACTATTAGTGCGGCATGCGGCACTCCGTATCCAACGTAGCGCTCGTAGCGTAGTTTGCTTAGCTGTTCTTAACCGATCAGCAAAGATAAGCAACATCCGCCGCGTAGTACTACTACTTAGCAGTAGTGACATTACTACTGAGCGTTTCCGTGCTTCGGAAGACAGTAACCAGAGAATATAACGTAACTGGTAACTGGATAAAGTAGGCAGACCAGATCACGAGGTAAACTGCGTTTAGCGAACATTATGGACTTTCCCGTTTAGTATATATGATAGTTGGTCCATTATACTGTCATCTGCGGTATATGAAACGTTGGCGGCACATTTCAAGTGAAATGGAGCTTTAATTCTGAGGTGATAAGATATGACGGCTCTTTCATCTCAAAATGTCTCCGTAAAAGCTTTTAGACGGGATGGAAACGTTATATAAGGAAAAAGAAAATATTAAACGTTTACTTTATACAAAATATGCTTCATTAGAGTAGCATAATATTTGGGAGCGTGAGATGTTGCTCATGATATTTATTTTCGACTAATAGAATATTATATTTGATAATGTTGGTGAATTTGTGATTGATTTCAGAGTTTTGAAATGTGAACGTTGGCGTCAGATTTTATACTTGTGGGTGGTAGCTAACCGGGCGTGTATTCGCAAAATGCCCTACCACCATGCAAAATTTGAAGAGAGTCTTAAAAA
Organism: Plagodis pulveraria; assembly: GCA_963890685.1. Taxonomy (NCBI): domain Eukaryota; kingdom Metazoa; phylum Arthropoda; class Insecta; order Lepidoptera; family Geometridae; genus Plagodis; species Plagodis pulveraria. Next base: position 21,632,787 of record OY982969.1, read on the forward strand.
AGCACATTTTGAACAGGTTTTTAGAATGTGTGTACGCCTTACAGATATCATTCATTCATATATTTAAGGCGTACATATAATATTCAAGAGGATATGAAAAATACTATGCTAAAGACAATTGCATATATTAGGTCCTTACATATGAAATTGGCGTTTTGTATGGGAGGAACAAAAAGTCGAATATTTTTTAATATAATATATTTAATTAATCAAAGTATGAACCATTATTTTCTATGCACTTTTGCCATCTCATAGGTAGTTCATTGATCCCTTTACTAAAAAAACCAGTCGGACGGGAATCAATAAAATCTTTGAAGGCGATTTGGACTGCCCCATCGGAGTTGAATTTTTTCCCTGGCAAGAAGTTATCCAAATTTCGAAAAAAATGGTAATCTGTTGGAGCAAGTTCCGGGGAGTACGGAGGATGTCTTAGACTTTCCAATTGAAGCTCTTCTAATTTAGTAGCCGTCTGTAGCGCAGTGTGTGGTCTAGCGTTGTCGTGAAGCAGCAGTGGCGTGGAGCGATTGACCAGCCTAGGTTGTTTAGCCGCTAGCTTTTCCATCATGGTTTGCAATTCCTGACAATAGACATCAGCCGTAATAGTCTGGCCAGATTTGAAAAAACTGTAATGAACAATACCGGCACTAGTCCACCAAACGCTTACAAGTAACTTTTTTGGGGTTAATTTTCGCTTGGGGCAGGATTTGGCTGGCTGGCCAGGATCTAACCATTGCGCTGAGCGCTTCCGATTATCGTAAAGAACCCATTTTTCATCACAGGTAATGATTCGGTTTAAAATACCTTCATTATTGTGCCGGTTTAGTAATGTAACGCAGCAGTCGACGCGCGTTTGCCGGTTTGTTTCAGTCAATTCGTGAGGTACCCACCTTTCAAGCTTTTTAATCTTCCCAATTTGCTTCAAGTGAATTAAAACAGTTTTATCACTAACATCGCAGCCTGCAGCTAACTCGGACGTGGTTTGCGATGGATCCGCATCCACAATAGCCTTCAACTCTTCATTATCAACTTGAGTCTCAGGCCGTCCACGGGGCTTATTCTGCAGGTCGAAATTTCCAGAACGAAAACGTTGGAACCAAAAACGAACTGTGTTTTCTTTTGCAACACGACCGCCATACACATCATTCACCCTTCGAGTTGTTTCCGCAGCACTAGTGCCACGGCGGAACTCGTACTCGTAAATAATGCGATATTTAAGGTTTTCCATTTTGTAAAATGAGTGACGCAAACAGAAAAAAACAGAAGAAAAAAAACAAATGAATGACGATCATCGAAGCACAAATACATGAGTCTATAGCTGTACAAATTTGAATTTGGAATTCCTTACCAAAGAGGAGAAATTCGTGATTAAAGTGGCCAGTACGAAAAACGCCAATTTCATATGTAAGGACCTAATATTTCCCTCGATTAAAAAATCATGATTACTGCTCTAAATTTCGCTTAGTCTAGTTTTGTGTCTATAAAGTAAATCGTATAGATGTGACAACCATGTAGAACAGCATTTTATGAATGGGCAAGCTACCACCCTCAAGTAGAAAATCTGTCGCCAAGCACCTAACATGTGCTCCGGCAGCAGTCCAAGTAGCCTCTTACGACACCTTATTGTCGCAGTAACGTCTCAAACCAACTCATATCAATAAAGAAGCATTTAGAACGTAAAAAAAAATATTAATTTAACGAAGAAATGTCAAAACAATTATCATATCACATCAGCTGTTAATAAATCGAAAGCCATTTGGCAAGTTATGAATAGGGAAAAGAAATATTAAAAAATAATATATATCTACATAACGGTATCATGTCGTTAGATTCGGCTTCGCGGAAATTCGCAAATAGAATTAGTAACGCTTAAATTATACCCAAGCAGGAAAATTTGGCGGAATGGTCACAATATATTAGGTTTTATTAAATTATTACATTACATTTTGAAGCAATGATGACCGAGCGGTAATAGTTATGGACTGCCGTGCCGCAGTAACCTAGTTCAATCGGCCGGCTTGAGCTTCACCGCATGGTGGAAGGGCATTTTGCGTATGCCCGCCTGGCTAGCTACCACCCCCAAGTAGAAAATCTGTCGCCAAGCACCCAACGGTGTGTTCCGGCTGCAGTTCTTGAGAGCCAGTGAAATTACAGGCACATGAGGCTTAACAAACTTTGTTTCAAAGTGACGGGCGCAGCGCAATTCGTGACTTGTGAGTGAATGCATCTGTTATAGGCAGAGGTTAGTCCGCTTAACATCAGTTGGGCCTCGAGCTTGTTCTGGCACAATAACACTAAAAAACTACTTTTAAGCATCGGAAGTCTGTTTTGGGTTCTGAACTTAAAAGGCAAAACGAAGTCCTATCAATAAGACTCCTGTCTGCCTGTCCCTAAGTTACGCCCTCTAGCTTGTAAACGAAATTAGTAACAGACCTGAGATTAAGGTACCAAATTCAGGTACCTATTATTGTATTATATTTTAGTATGCTGACCCAAACACAAATTTTGGGTTAAAATTTCAATAAAATATATTTTACGAGGGAAAATTATTTTTTATAGTATGTTATCCGTAATACAAAAAATGCCATGTAGGAAATCGTCTAGCTAGAGCTTATTGAGTAGAGTAGAAATATAATTTGCATATTTATTTTACGTAAAACCAATGCAGTGCCATTATGTGGTCAATTTTAGAGCACTTTTGTAACGGGGTCAATCTAAAAACTAACATTTAGGAATATAAAATTTCAGTATATCCATATCATCCACTATATTGAAATGGCCGATTTAAAATTTGATCGTAATCAACAAACATTTTTCTTTAACGGGCTGTACGGTATGCTGGGCGGTACCCTAAGGGGCTGGACTCACACTTGATCAATATATTTAAATGTATTATTACTTTGGTTCGGCGTTGTCGTCGGTGCATTTAATATTGGGAATGTGACGTTAAACTCCCGTGCTTGAAAGGAAAACGTCATGCTAATATTACCATAATTGCTATATATAAACTAGCTTTTACCCGCGATTTCGCCGGGTGGACTATCCCTCAGGAACCGTTACTAGTCTTTAGAAGCTGTGTAAACCGTGTCATATATAAATAGGTTACTTTTTAATATTTTTAAATTGTCCCCGTAAATCGTAATCGTTTTATAGGTACCAAATTTTCCACAAAGTTTTCCATTATGTTACACTTCTAAACCATAGTTATATACTTGCACCGCGGCTACCAGTTCAAACGTAGTGCCCCATGTCGAGTGTTGTAACATATAGATAGATTGCTCAGCCGCAGTCATGAAATTGTCTCCGTTACACTTACTATATATATATATATATATATTTTTTTTTGTTTGTTTTTTTATCGGCGTTATGTCTTTTTTTAGCATTGCAATTCAACGGGGCAATGCTGCCAGCATGCTGGGCACGCTGCCAACTGATAGTGGGCATTTGGACTGCCTATGAGTCCAAATGCTTTTATTGTAGTACCTGTAGTATTGTAGTAGCTGTAGTGTTGCATATAGAATAGAATAGAATAATTTATTTGTGATTAATATGGTTTGTAGTATTTGGTTAATAAAGATATATAAATGATATATAATTCTACGTTAACATCAACATCTTCGATCAGATCATCACATACCATCAGGTGAGATAGTGGTCTGGTGGTGAATAGCTTATCAGTTTTAAATAAAATAAACAATTGCTATATAGATATTACTCGTATACAGTCATACATAATGAATTATCTGCACGTCTGTCAGTCTCGTCTCGACTAAGTCTATTGTACGTTTACCTTGGTGTTTAAATTCTGTCTATGTTGTCTTTACATTGTCATAATTATTGTTTTGTAATGTGAACGGTGCGCTGTATTGTTGACTTTAGTCAATTATCCTGAAGCTGTGCTACGTATATTTTCCTACTCTATGTTTGCTATGCGTTAGCGGCTTGAAGATCTTTAAAATAGGTACTGTATCAGCCGGATTGTCCACTGCTGAACACAGCCTCCTTCAATATTGGGGGTTTGCCATAATCCCCACGCTTGGCAGGCGTCTTGGGGATCTATTGTGAGATATCAATTCCTCAGAAAGCGCTGCTGCCCGCCCCTGGTGTGTTACACTTAGTCGCCCCTTATGACACCCACGGGTAGAGATTGGGGGGGGGGGGGTGACATTCTAGCCCGGCACCCCACAGGTGCTTAAAATAGGTACCGCAATTAAATTATTTTTATCTTATTTCAAAAAAGAAGGAGGTTCTGTGTGATTTTTTTAATGTTTGTTGTCTCAGAACTTTCTACTGGGTGAACCGATTTTGATGATTCCTTTTTTTATTTGAAAGCTGATGCTTCCCGTGTTGTCCCCAAAAGTCGGTCAAGCTGTTTCTGAGTTACACTCCAATAAGTGAAAAATGATTTCCTATCTTGATGATATAGTCATGACAATTGATCCCCTAGTAGCACTAAAAATGTGAAACATATTTTTTTCCTCAAAATCGAACCTATTGAGCTTATTGAGCCGAATTGAACGCTCAAAAGTGTGAATTAACTTGTCGAAGTCTGTACCATGCGTACAATATTGTGATAATAGGTACGTTTGAACTATCGTGGTACCGACTTCAACAAGTTATTTATATTTCACACGTTTGAGTGTTGCAGTCGGTTCTATTTTGAGGGTTTTTTTTTTTATTTGTAATTGGACTCGTACGTACCACAGAATAACTAATTGTGCGACTAAGTAGAAACTTAGTTAAGTAAAATTTTAGACTTGTATTCATTATTTATTTCTATTACATTCACATCTATAAGGCGAACACTCTCTCTAAATAATTGTGTTCAAAATTTACGTTACCATGACACATTTCTCCTGAACTGTCGGATCGAACACAGGACTTCAAGATTCCAATTCGATGGTTTATGCCACTAGACCAACGTGGTTGTAACTTATCATATACCTTACTTGTGCAAACATCTGAAACTCTATAACTTTCGTCACCACTGATGAGCGCCCCGAGGGGTGTCAAAACTTATCTCCAATATGTAACTTAGGGCTTATTGAATTACAAGTATGTTATTGGCACTCGTATTTTGAGCTTTCCGTGGGGACCTATGTGGATGGAATACCAATGGCATCGAACCAGTACTTGTGGTAGCTAATACTGTCGTAATACAGTCAGTGACAAAAATAGCTGTGAGTTTATAACTATAATTTATTTTACTAAAAATGGAACCGACATCAACTCTGAAATGTGTGAATAACTTGTTGAAGTCGGTACCACGATGGTTCAAAAGTACTTCTTATCACAATATTGCATGGTACCGTGCGCATGGTACCGACTTCGACACGTGATTTCACACATTTGAGTGCTAAAGTCGGTTCCATTTTTTGGTAAAAAAATAATTTCACTCTTTTTTGTGTTCTATGCTACTTATGGGATCGATTGTCATTCACTCAGTCAGTCAGTCAGTCAATAAGTACATCGCAAGATAGGCAAATACTATTCAGTTATTGAAGTGTAACTCAAAAATGGCTTGACAGATTGTGATAAAATTTAAATGGGACCACAAGGCCAGCTTTCAAATAAAAAAGTATTATCAAAATCGGTTCACCCAGTTAAAAGTTTTGAGGTAACAAACATAAAAAACAGACGAATTGAGTACCTCCTCCTTTAATTTTTATGTATTATAAATAGCTAACAACTTAAAGAAAAATCTGTGGTGCTAAGCACCTACCAGTGTGTTCCGGCAGCAAACCTTGAGAGCGTGAAAAATTACATTCACATGAGACTTAACAACTGTATGTCTCAGTATGACGGGCGCAGTTTAGTTCGTTCGAACGTAATGCATCTGTTATAGGCAGAGGTTAGTCCGCTTAACATCAGGTGGACCTCGAGCTTGTTCCGTCACAATCAGATAGAAAAAGACATAGTAAGATTTATTGGAATAAGAATTCAAACTTGTTCAGCTACTTTTATCGATGATCAAGCAAAGTAAGCAAAGGTACTAGTAGTAATCAAGTGCCCAAAATTAGAAAGTTTAACATAATGAATAGATTCAGGCGTTACTTTGCGGAAATCCATATATAATAATAACAAATATTTATAAAATATTTTAAGAAAAAATCTAATTAATATTTTAATAAAACACTTAAAAAATATAAAAATATATCCAGTGACAATTCCGCCTAATTTTCCTGTTAAGCCGACGTGATGTCACAAACGCCACGCAGCCAAACCGGAAGAATCTTCGACGCGTTTCGCTTCTATACGAAGCATCCTCAGGAGGTCTTGACCCTCCGAGCGCACGATCGAGAATTGTCACTAGATATATTTTATATTTTTTAAGTGATTTATTAAAATATTAATTTGATGTTTTCTTAAAATATTTGAAAAATATTTGTTATTATTAGCAAGTTAACACTTCTTTCTCTGATGAAAAGTACAGGCCGGTCAAAAAACATGTTATGCGCCATCACTGTGCGATATTGGAATTGTTTTTAAACATTTGCCACTCGAGCATGACCCAAATGTGCCTCGGGGTTTGTTTTGTAAATGTTGTTCGACGGTAAGTTTGGAACTTGATCCTTATCTTCACGAAATTTGGCAATAAAGCAAAATGCAGTAATTAATATAAACTATTACAATAATATGATGCTTAAGTTTGAATGTGATAATACAGTTTGGGCGTTTGTCGAGAAATGTGGGTCGCAGAGCTTATCTGTGGCCGCAGCTCGAGACAAGCTAGGTACATCATAATTCTGAGGTGGTGTCGAGAAATAGCTATGATTTTGAAGCAGTGATGGCTCAGTGGCATTGGCTATGGACTGCCGTGCTGCAGGTCCATAGTTCGACTCCCGCCGCGGGCTTGAGCTTCACCGCATGCTGGAAGGGCATTTTGCGAATGCCCGCCTGGCTAGCGACCACCCTCAAGTAGAAAATCTGTCGCCAAGCACCTAACCGTGTTGTGTGTGTTCCGGCAGCAGTCCTTGAAAGCCAGAAAAATTACAGGCTAATGAGACCTAACAACTGTACGTCTCAGTGTGACGGGCACAGTGCAATTCGTCGCTGACGAAATGCGTCTGTTATAGGCAGAGGTTAGTCCACTTAACATCAGGTGGGTGTCGGGCTTGTTCCGTCACAATAACATAAAAAAATAGATAAATAAAATAGTACAGATAGCAGAGATCTAGGAGAAGTGGCAAAATAAGCTGCAGCAGACCAGTTATCCAGTTTTTATAAGCTCGTAGAGAAGCTTGCGTAGATGATCGTAACCGATTAACTGCGATCTGCTGCGGTCACCTCTTGGATGGGTAACCGCTAGAGGCATTTACTACTGAGCGCGCCGCATGCTTCAGGGGGCCCATTAACCCTTCGCATCTGTCCTGGAAGTTGTCTTAATCCGACTGTTAGGAAAGCAGTCGTAAGAGCAAGTGATAGGGCATTTTGCGAATGTCCGTCTGGCTAGTTACCAACCATAAATAGAAAATTTGTCGCCAAGCACCTTAATGTGTTCCGACAGCTGTCTTGGTGAGCTAGTGGTTGTAGGTTAGCTAGAACAACATCTCCGACCCCATTAGGCTAACATGATGATTAGATAAACCCAGGCTTTCAATAAATGCTTATCACTATAGTGAAAGTGTGCATCGGCACTTATTTGTGAACAAGTGGGTAGGGGTAAAGTTGAAAAGACTTACAGTTGGTAGGCCTTCCACTAGGTGGACTGACGACATCGTAAAAGTCCCGGATAATTTCAATCCTGATTCAATTATGACATGAATTATAATAAATAATTCAACAGTGGACGTCTTCCGGCTGATGAGGGGTACTATATATTGTTAACAACGTTATGGTGGGTTCTTACCTAACCCCATTTAAAATATTATGTACCTTCTGTATCGGACATAAAGTCTTCATTTCGACCGTAAATAAAAATAAGGGCTGTTTATATCCACTTGTACTTTGTAGGGTAGTACATAAAATTTGTTTTAGGTACGAGCGTACTTCGGAAAGGTTTGAACTAATTGGCTCCAGTGTCGAGCGAAAAGCACTTGTGAATATTTGAATGGGGAATCTCTTGTAAATAATAAAATAAGCAGCTTTTTGAGCTATTCATACTCCAACCCGCGCAAAATGTTATTTATGTTTGAATTTTGTGTATTTCAAATTGGAATAAGAGAGTAAATAGACTTTATGTTTTTAACCCTTCAGCCTCCTACGCCCGAGTTTCATGAATTTCATACCTAGTTACGACGAGCGTCGTAAACCCTTATATACATATTTTTTCGTAGCCTTTATGAAAAAAAATAGAAAAATGGAAAACCGTCCATGTTGACAGGTTTCGACTATTTTTATTACGAGGTCTATCTGAAAAAGTAAAGAATTCGGAATTTTGTCGTATTATTTACCATCTGTATTTTAACAACATTATATTAAAAACCGACCAATTATAATATTGCTTGGTAACACGGAACCCTCTGAGCACGGGTCTAGCCTCATACTCGGCCGGTATTATTTATAGCTGACGCTTATATCTATCTCTTATATTTGTGTTTTAGGGATCGTGGTACGTTTGATGTACGTCGATGCTTCGTAGCATAGACTTAGGATTTTTTGGGTTTACTACTTGATTTCGAATGTCATGTGCCCAGTACGCTAAGCCTATGCTTCGTAGTCTTTGCAGGAAAAAATCGGTCTTGTTAGAACGACTTGGAATATTCTTCTTGTTTCTACTGCAAATAGCAACATTCAAACATTTGATAACCTCGCACTTTTCAATGTGCCTTCGCTTATTTCTTGACATAGTAATAATTCAATGTGGTTTATATTTCCAGTGTGTTTTATTTTGAAATTCCGTGGTAATCTTGTGATATCGGTAATTTTTCTGAGGGTTGGTATACTCGTGTATGAGATCGGTAAGGTTATTATATAAGCTTTATAACTTCTACTATACCTCCGTATTGCTAGCAGTATTAGCTACTACATCTGACGTTGAATGTCCTTGTACCACATATAGACACTTGTGTGAGTTAGAGCTAATATTATTTAAATGTTTGCTTAGAGGTTGTTAGTTAAAGACTTAGAATTGGAACGTATCCAAATGCAGGGCAATAAAGATATTGATTAATTATTATTGTTATTAACACAGAGTTAATAACAATAATTATCTCGTTTAGGGCCTGTTTCAGAATGTTCGAGTAAGTTCTGGTTATACTACCAAGAACATATTAAATAAATAAAACACTATCTTTGCGTTTCACAGTCATCGATTTAGCATATCCATCGGTTAATGCTTGAAACGCGCTGCATGTTAACTGTCATTTTTATCATTCAGTTATTTTATGTTCTGGGTAGTATAACCGGAACTTACTCGAACATTCTGAAACAGGCCCTTAGCGTACAGAAATATAAAAGTTTTTAAAAGATGAGGTAAACCACAAATCTTTACGCTTAATCCAGTCTTGGGAAAGATTTTTTAAGTTAATTCTTCCATTTAAACGAAGCCTTCGCCTTTGCATCTTGATTAAGCGACGCTGTCCCTAAAGTTTGAGGACAAATAAATTTCCCCAGCTTGTCTTTCCCCCTGCTACAGCAGCTTCGTTTATTTTTTAGGGGGTTCCGTACCGTACACAAAGCGTTAAATGAAGCCATGTTGTCCTTGTGTGTCTGTCATTTACGAACCTCGAGCTCGTAAATGCAAAATTAACAACCTGAAATTCATCTACAGAAATAAAATAAATCTTATTACGAGTATGTAACGGGCACAGCCAGAATAGCCGCTTAGCCCCGTTTTAAGATTGGTGCCAATTCGACCACTACTTAATTTAGGAGCTAAAGCCTATGTAAGTACGGATTATATATAATGATGATGAATGATTATTTTGTTACACCATGCTTAAAATGTTACTAGAGTAGCGTGGTTTATAATTAATATCACAAAAGGCAATCTTATTTATTTATCACCTCAAACAAACACACACACACACAATTCCATAACGGCTAATGGGATTTTGATGAAATTTGGTACACTTATATTAAACAGCAAGGTTTTGAAATAAAAGGCAAAATAAATGTATGAAATAAAATGTGTAAATTTTTTTATTTTAGTTCGGGACCTAAAAATGTTTGCACCTCATTTCATTACAAATACTTTCAGCATTACAGAGGTTATCCAGCTCGTAGAAACTTACAAATATTAACCTTTAGCCTCTAAAACTGCCTTTAACCATAATCTGTCCTTAAGTGCATCTTTATCCCATCTAAAAGGTGGGGTTCGGTATACTATTGTTGTTTGTAAGCAGTCAAATACATCACTTTATTGTAAGGCGCTGGGACCAGTGAGTAATCTAGTCTAAAGTTTCTGACTTCACTCTAAAGCATAAGCATAGGTTCTAGCTGGCTAAAGAGAACACACGGTCTATCGGAGTTCTATTTACCTTTGCTTTATGATTTAAAGAACGATAGGTTTAAAAACCGTGAAAAGAAGAGAACGTGGAATGTGTGACCTGTAACTAAGATCGCAGACCTGTAGAACTCGAATCAAAAATTGTAATAATTGTATCATATTTTATGTAACACATTGTTAAAAGAAGTTTAAAAGATTGGCCCCGAGTTTCTTGCCCGTTCTTCTCGCAGTGGCTCTATTTATATTTTTTTTGCTGAACTTGGCTTTGCAATGTAGAATGTTAGGTTTAAAGACATTTATTCCCAATAAGACACACATAGAGTTGAGTTGTACTTGAGAACTAAACTATTTGTTGATATACATTCGCCATTTCATTTTGAACAAAAATACTATGATATAAATTGTATATAGTTATATAGTTTATAATACATAGGTACCTACTACCCTCACACAATTCATTTATTCATCATTATAACAGTTTGATGTCCAATAAAATATGGTCAACGAGGTGCTTTTTGAAGGTGCTGAATGAGTGCAATTATTTTATGCGTGGGGGTAGCTTATTATATAGTTGTGCTCCTTCAAAGGTTACAGTTTATTTGCATTAATTTGTCCTGACTGGGCAAAACTAAATAACAAGCTCGACAGTGTCTACGCTTACTAATATTTTTACCTTTAGTAAATGAATATATATTTCAATATTAAAATTTGTAGCTGCCCTTCATAAATAAATTTAATACATTATTTTGTTCGCTCGCTGTAGACAGTGAACGCAGAACGCAGCAGTCGTAACTCAGAACTCTAGAACGCTGGCTGGGCTGGGCCCAAATGGCAAGCGCCTACAGGTTTTGGAGCCATCCTTCCATGCCGTTTAGGTCCATAATGTTTAATTCCAAAATGTTGAATCATAAGTCTCTCCTTGTGAATAATGTTGTTTTATATGGCTTATTCGTTTTATAATGACTTATGAATATAAAAATGAGCCATATTCGGTACAAAATTCGCAATACCATTTCATTTCACGTCATATTAGGTAGCGACGTGCTGCTCATTTTTGCGCATTATTTTCCTTTGATGGTATTTTACGAAAATCCAAGTGAAGGGATATGGATCAGTCCTGATCAATAAGGCTGGATATGTACTGCATTTATTTAATGATAATATTTGATTGTTTCAGCTGGAAAATGTGCAGCTCCTGGACAAGTACAACCTGCGGAACCCTTCTAAAGGCACTCTGTACTTCGCGACCACGCACCTCATCTTCGTCGACCATGAGATGAGAAAGGAAACATGGGTAAGTTCGCAAAGTTTTTATTTAATATTTCCTATAATTATGACAATATACTCGGCCCTTATTAGAATAAATAGATTACATCTATGAGACCAAATCATGTCAAGTGAAATGTGGTTATTTAGACACCGCGCCTGGAATACAGTCTTGACGATTTTTTTTAATGTTATTGTGACGGAATAAGCTTGAGGCTCTCCTGATGTTAAGTGGACTAACCTCTGCCTATATCTAACAGACGCATTTCGTCAACGAAGAATTGCACTGTGCCCGTCCCACTGAGACGTACAGTTGTTAGGTCTTATGTGCCTGTAATTTTGCTGTACTATGATATCATAGTAACTTAAACATATTTTAAGTTATGTATATTTCGCTGTCTGTCGCTGTGTCTTTGACCCAAGCTGACTTAATGTTGTTGTGACGGAACAAGCTCAAGGCCCACCTGATGTTAAGCGGACTAACCTCTGCCTATAACAGATGCATTTCATCACAAGTCACGAATTGCACTGCACCCATCACCTTGAGACTTAAGTCGCATGTGCCTGTAATTGCACTGGCTCTCAAGGACTACTACCGGAACACACCGTTAGGTGCTTGGCGATAGATTTTCTACTTGAGGGTGGTAGCTAGCCAGGCGGGCATTCGCAAAATGCCCTACCACCATGCTATAACGACTGCCATCCTAAGACGACAACCGGGACCGACGGCTTAACGTGCCCTCCGAAGCACGGAAACGCTCAGTAGTAATGTCACTAGCGGTCACCCATCCAACTCATGACCGCGCGCGACGTTGCTTTACTTTGCTGATCGGTTGAGAACAGCTAAGTAAACTTCGCTACGAGCGCTTCGACAGGTAGTGAAGTCTAAGCATTCACACTTTGCATGATATGCTTTAGTCTCATGTAGAAGCAAGCCTATTGCTACCTACTGGACACCTTGTCAGAAAAACCTAATAAATGTCCAAACCCAGATCCTTAAAATACAAAAATAGACCAACGTAGCATGATCAATTTGTGTATAGTATACCATCACCCTCGAGCAAAAAATCTGTCGCCAAGCACCTAACGGTGTGTTCCGGCAGCTGTCCTTGAGAGCCAGTACTTCTAGGTTAGCCTGTACAACATCTTCGACCACATCATCACTTACCATCAGGTGAGATAGTGGTCAAAGGCTAAGCAATCTGGCATAAAAAAAAACCTTTTTTTTTTTTTTTTTCCTGTCCGGGAGCAAACTGTCCCGGCCCGCGAGCTATCCTACGCTATACCTCTGACATGATCAGAGTCATTTTTCTTCGCTTTCACTCTTCCTACTTACTTTCTTCATACTATTTCTTTCTTTCATCCATCATATCTTTCATACCTTCCACTGGGGGGATACCAGTTGCTATTCTTTTTATGAACTAGGGGCAAACAAACTCACACATTTTATTTTTCTTATATACTATTTACAGCTTATTGTATCTATCTCTTAAATTTATATTTGTTTTTTACTACTACTCTATATTTCTCAAAGCACTTACTTTATATATTTAATATAAAGTAGTGCTTTTATTATTTATCTACTTGTTTTTATTACAAACTATTTTGACAATATCTTTACAGTACTTAATAAACTTAGATCTAGTTACTTTATTTTTTATAATATCATGCAAATTTTCCATCCTTATATCTATACCTATCTCTTGCTCCATATTGTACCGAGACATACAAAATATTGGGCAGTCAACAATAACGTGCAGTGCACTTTCTGCCACATTAGGTTCACAGGGACATGCCGGACTCTCCTTGCACTTAAACCGATGCAAGTACGAGGAGAACCCGCCATGTCCTGTTAGGAATTGTACTGTCGGCGCGTCAAGTTCTATCTGTTTGACAATACTATATGCCTCCACAGCGTCTGGGAAGAAAGTCTTTGTTGTTGATGCCGTCTCTCCACTCTGATAGCGCCGGTTCCATTCGTCAAGCGACTCCAATCGGATTTGCCGCTTGGCGAATGATACCGGACAGCTATCATAGACTATTACACCTTAGATATTGCTGACCTAGGCTCGAACCCCTCACAAACCTATTTACGCGTTGTGAGCAGTATATTTCAGTCTCTATATAAACGGTGACTTCCAAATAAGTGCTCAGAATGATTGTGATAACTCCAGCAGTCACCAGACTCAGTACTAGTATACCCTTCAGGTGGAACCTCTGTCCAAATTAGTAGCAAAAGTGAGTTGCGGGAACTTGTAAGTCATCGTATTAATACAATACATGATAAATGTGTTTGTGTGTCCTTAAGTTGTTTTTTTAAGACAACTGAATAGGTCCACACGACAGCACGCACACATCTGACTATAGAGAATGATACGGGTACTCTCAGTGAGATTAAGCTGTAGTAAAATGGTCACAACGCCTACTTTCAGATACTCCTAATGCACATATCTTCCGTGGATCGGCTCCCCATCACGACGACCGGTTCCCCGTTGCTGGTGCGGACCAAGACTTTCCAGTCGGTGTTCTTCGTGATTCCTCGCGAACGGGACTGCCACGAGATGCATCAGACACTTCTCAGGCTAAGCCAACCAGGTATATGACATTATATTTCTAACAATCTAAATACTTTATGTATGTGTGTGTTTAATATCACACACTTATTCCGGGATTATCGCATAGGACAAAATAAATGTGGCAGTGTTATGAAGATATGAGCTCCGTTCATAGTACGATACTACTGGCCAGTAGTGTAGAAAGGCACACATATTCCACGCGACTCTACTGGTAGTGTCTTGGGTAAGGACCACCATTTTATCCTGCTTTGCTGAGTAGTTCCCGAGGTTGCGCGATATAGTTTAATCCCACGCAGGCAAATCCGCGGGTGGAAGCTTTTATACTGATAATATATACAATTTGCTTATCGATTGCAGGAATGTGTAGGATATTAGTTTTTGATTGCTCTTTCAGATACTGTTCTTCTTCTACTTTTTACTTGGTTCACTGGATTTAGTAGAAATAAACTCACTTCTGCATTTATAATAAACCTGTATTTATTGTAATAATTGACTGTATCTAAGAACCGTTCCATAACCTCTACTGGATGATTATATAAGTAGAGACATCATCAGTATATCACTCACGTCCACGTGATTAGGAGCTAATTGAGGTTGTTAGTTGAGGTTGAGGGAATATTATTATTATTATTACATTGTGCGAATAATTACTGGAAAATTGACCATTCCATTTGTTCTATAACGGTTATTTATGTCAGTACCTGACAACTATATTAGAGCCCGATATCATAAGTTGTTTGTAGAGCCGTTACGTTTTACCCAGTTAGGAAGACATGCACCTTTAGTACGAGCGGCACGCCTTATAAACGAACTCTTTTACCAGCACCAAGACCTAGATTTGTTCAACTGTACGCAAAATGAATTTCGTAATGCGGGAATGGAGTTCATCACAAGATGCCCGGAACTAGCACGATAAAATTAAGAATCTGTTTGTTTTTTTATCATGAGTGACATATTTATTACCTACATGTATATGTAGTTTTAGATGTAGTGTAATATGTGATAGATATTATTGTTTTTGTATTTGGTGAACCTTGGGCGGGTGACTTGGGAGACTGTTATGCACACCTAAAGGTATGTTTCAATAATAAATAAATAAATAATTTTATAACAAAGAAAAGTAACGGGTACACTACCAACGAGACCATTCCTAAGAAGATGTAGCATCGGCAGAGAAGGCTGGCCACAAAACTTAAACCAAAACCTTTGTATTATATCGGGTTAGTGACAGACGAACAACCCCAAGCAGTGGTAGAATTGGAATGTATCTAATATAGAATGAAGGTATCTTCAGTTCATACATAGAATTAACTAAACAAAACTCCTTGCTTTAGAGTAAAAGCCATGCATCTATTCCTGGTTCTTGTTATTTTTTCGCATTTCGAGTCTTAGTCATGCGTTAGTGCAGTCATCATCAGCCGAAGAAGATTATATGTTAACAATCGAACATAAATATATCTCTCTTTGGGCTCTCTTTCTCACACGATGACACAAGTCCTCTCCTAGTGAGAGGTCTATAACAGTTCTAGGTTGCTACTCGAGAAATATCCTTACATTTGGCAAAGCATTCGCAAAAATGCCGTTCCACCATGCGGTGAAGCTCAAGCCCGCGGCGGGTTCGGAGCATGGACCTGCTGCGCGGCAGTCCATAGCCAATGCCACGGAGCCATCAGCCATCACTGCTTAAAATGTTGTCGGTTTGTCGAGAGACACGGCCTGCATTGCCACTTGCATGTCCTACATAATATTGCCCACACTCAACTTTAAATATATTAACATTTCGTTGGACAATTTCCATGAGCGTGTTGGACAACTGAACCAAAGTCAACAAAAAAAAAAGTTATTAAATTTAAAGTCTCGAAGGAAGCTACTAGATGTAATGTTATTGCGTGGTATTTGTAATGTACCATTAGGGCCTTTTTACGTAATCATAAAAAAGAAATTTGCTACAACATTTTGTCGTACCAATGCTGGCAAACGATCCCTTGTACCGTATGGCAAAATGTTATAATGAACATTTAATTCTATAGATATATTTCATGCGAGAGTGGGATGTTTTAAAAAGTAGTGTTTGGGCTGCTGAAGGAAGTACAGCAGGATACGTTGATCTTGTCATCATAGTTTCACCTTAAGCAGCTGAGACCGTTTTGTAATTCAGCAGTTCTAAATTTTCTTTTCTATTTTTATTATCTTAGTGAAGCATATATAATAAGCAACTTAACAAACACTTTGCTAAATATGGAATACTTTTTAGTCTAATTCTCAGCACATGAATATGAAAATGTAAACTTGTGGTCAACGTCGTTGGTATCACAATGAGTTATATGTTTTGTCTTTAAACTTTTTGCACGATTTTTATTGTGTGTACTGTTTGTTGATCGATGAAAATAAATGAAAAAAAAGTCACGAACATGTATATAAGGTGGACACAGTTTCCATTGGTAATTAGATTATTATTATATTGAATAGTATTTTTTTTAATTTTATATTGATTAGTAATTAGATACAGAAAGATTTCCGAAACTAAAAAAAAATTGCCTAAAAGTTTCTTCTATAACAGCCGTCAAAGGACGACCACATCTTTCTTCGTCGGCCAAAGTTGGCCGGCTTCGCATAAATTCGCTGGAATTCGCTTAAATTTGCCTTAGAGGGGCTTTCATTCACAAATGCAATTTAAAGATTATTAAAAGATTCTATCGCCTTTAAAATCTTGAACTAATGTATTTTTTCTTGTAAATTTATTTATTTTTAATATAAAAGGTCCGTGGAGTGCCGGGCTAGAATGTTCCTCCCCATCTCGATCCGTGGGTGTCGTAAAAGGCGACCAAGGGTAACACACTAGATGGTGGGCAGCACTTTCTGAGGAACTGATATCCCACACTGCGATCCCCAAGCCGCCTACCAAGCGTAAGGATTACGGCAGAGCCCCCATATTGAGGGAGGCTGTGTTAAGCACTGGACTATCCGGCTGATGCAGTACAGTAATATAAAAGTATAACCAGCCATTTCATACATGAAAAAGTTATTTTTTTTGAGTTGCCTTACAAGGCATGAGTCATATTACATGTACAATATCTTTACTTGTAGTATAGATATTGTACATGACTCATAAAGCCAAAGAGATATTCCAGAATAGCGGTAAGTGTTCGTAAGTAAATTGGTATAACTTCCCCTTTGGGAATTCGGTGTGACGTTATGTATGACGCTTTGACTTGAAAAATAAAAAACTAGGAATTACCCTATCGTGCAGTCTTATATTGTACTTTGTTGAAACAAAGTCGTACATAATTTAAATATAAGACGTACTTTTTAACCAAATCTTTGATGAATACCTCACAAATTATCGTCACATTATGTCATCTAAAATAATTATGAAGACAATAACGAAGATGTTGATAAACGTATAACTGGAGCTGCTGATCAAGGACAGCTCCAGTACTCACCGTGGTGCTTGTTCATGGATTTTCTCCTTGGGTTGGTAGCTAGACAGTGAGCTGGCGCAGAATGCCCTGCATCCATGCATTGTAATAGCATGGTGCTTTTTGTGAGCACAAAATGTGCCACCATGCTATTTGTTAAACATGTTTACAAGTTTTAATATTGTTATGTTTGTAATAATGCCTGCTATGCGGATTACATTACAAATATACGATAGGAAAAATTTAAGTCATGTGCGGGATTCGAACTCCATCCCAATACGATGGTTAAAAAAAACGAAAGGAAAGATTTCAGTTATGACGTCATGTCATGTTAGCTAAATTGGTTAGAGCATACCCCAGCTAAAGGGGTGGACGGACGCGGGTTCGAATCCCGCACATGACTTAAATTTTTCCTATCGTATATTTGTAATGTTTACAAGTGTCAATATTACGTCTAAAATTATATAACCATAGCGATAAGGCTGGTTAAATCAAACAATTTATGCCTGGGTTTGCCTCATATATACGGGTATACTTTCTGCTGTGCAATCGCTATATCCCGCGGGTACAAATGAGTAATTGAATAGTATACCGGCCAAGTACGAGTAGAACTCGCGCACCGATGCCAGGCTACCGTACCAACACACAATTTAACAACATATAGTATCTATTTTGTCACAGGTACAGTTTTTAGAGGGAGTCCGAATCGTATTGCGCCAGCTTTTATTCCTTCTTGTTAACCGACATCCAAAAAAGAGGAGGTTCTTTATTCGACTATGTTTTTTTTGTATGTTTGTACGCGTTTATTTCGCCAATTATGAACTGATTTTGATGATTCCTTTTTTTGGGTAGAGATCAAAGGCGTTTAACTACTGTAATACTGTGGCAATAGGAATGTTTTAATTTAAGCCACAGAATTAAAAGGACCAGAAGGTTCATTCCGCAAAGCCACTCCAATACATAAGCGACTCTAAAAACGAAGAGATAAAGTGCACTTCAGTTCGCAAAGCACGGAGTACCTAATATTTATATTCACATACAAAGTGTCTCTGTCTATCGCATCGCCACGCATAGCTCTGATCTCTTCTGCCGCGGCACCGAACAATAATCCAGTCCAGACAGATACGCCGATATATAGTACCACCAACTTAACTGTGCAGTTGGCGAGGGCGCTGCTGATCAAGGAAATTAACTACAAACTGTCACAATTTGAAGGAATGTTGTAGTTCTTTTTTCTGCCACCTGAACAGATAAGTTGGTGGGTCTGTACCTGTAGTGTGTAAGAATATAGAGAACATGGATGAATGAGTCACTGGGTATATAGGTATCGGTCATGCTTCAGAAACAGTATGTTATTATTAACAACATCCAGTGACATTGTTTTTCCTTAAGAGCTTGATATATTGGTATTTGATAGTCTTGATCAATAGGTACTCTGAGCTAGACAAACAGTTTTGTTATTAATGTGAGTGACAGCTAGTGTCAGTTTTAGCTGTGCGTTTCCGTGCTTTGGAGAAAATTATGCGTCTTCTGTCCTCGGTATTATTAGACAATGTTGGACCATTGATCTTATCTCTGGAAAATTAAAGACTGTGCAGGCTAAACTCCTTGTGGAGGAAGTCTCTTGAAGCGCTCGTAGCGAAGTTTACTTAACTGTTCTTAACCGATCAGCAAAGTTAAGCAACGTCCGCCGCGGTCATGAGTTGGATGGGTGACCGCTAGTGACATTACTACTGAGCGCTTTTTCGGAGGGCACGTTAAGTCCCGGTTGTCGTCTTAGGATGGCAGTCGTTATAGCATGGTGGTAGAAAAGTAGAAAATCTGTCGCCAAGCACTTAACAGTGTGTTCCGGCAGCTTTCCTTGAGAGCCAGTAATTCTAGGTAAGCCTGAACAACATCTTCGACCACATCATCACACTTACCATCAGGTGTGACTGTGGTCAAAGACTAACCTATCATGCATAAAAAAAAGGAGAACAAAGTGGATAAACTTATGAATAAATGTTTGGATTTAGAATACAGTTTATAAATTTACGTATGTGTGTGTGACTATCAGAAGAGAAGTAATCTGCAGCGACTTTGAGACCAATCACAATAGCAGATGATAACGAGCGCCGCCGGTCTTTCCCCCAAGCACGCTCAAGCGCTGCTCACCCACTTACCCCAAACTACAGAATACACAATAGTAAACCTGTGGTGAACAGGAAATATTACATAATCTGTCGTATTACAATATACAAAGCTCATTTATGTTTCACACTCTAGCGCAGTCGTACTGCAATAACATTTAAGACCAGTCTCCTCCTCATATACAATGGTCTCTTAAAATTTTATAACAATATTTTTTTTGTTTTATGTGCATAGTAATTGTAATATTGTTAACAAAATAATATATAATTCGGGAACGTACAGCCGTACTTAGTATAAATAATAATAATAACACGGTGAATTTATATGTGATAAGATTATTTGTCCATATCTTTAAAAAAAAATGTGAAGTAGTGCTTGGAGGTGCCACTGTGTAAAGTGTTGATCGCATATTAGAGAACATCCTCGTCATGGCGAAGACGTTGGTATTCTTATGGAGAAAAGTTTACGGAAGTAAAAAAGGGGGTAAGTGACGACTTAATGTTTTTTTTGTGCTTGATAGGTTAGCTTTTGACCACTATCTCACCTGAGTGATGATGTGGTCGAATATGTTGTTCAGTCTAACCTTGAATTACTGGCTCTCAAGGACTGCTGCCGGAACACACTGTTAGGCGCTTGGCGACAGATTTTCTACTTGAGGGTGGTAGCTGGCCAGGCGGGCATTCGCAAAATGCCCTACCAACATGCTATAACGACTGTCATCCTAAGACAACTACCGGGACCGGCTTAACGTCCCCTCCGAATCACGGAAGCGCTCAGTAGTAATGTCACTAGCGGTCACCCATCCAATTTATGACCGCGGCGGACTCCTTTAACTTTGCTGATCGGTTAAGAACAGCGCAGCATTCTTCGCTACGAGCGATTCAAAACCTACCTATTATTATATTATATTTAAGGAAGGTTTAATTATTATTAAATTAATATTTATTGTAAATTTGGTAGTTAGTGTGAATATCAGTTTATGTTATATTTTCCTTGAGCCACAATTAAACAAATCTAATCAGATTCATAATAATTAAGCATGTCAAAATTTGTTCACCATAGTCAAACTATACAATTTCATTAGAGAAATACAATTTAACTTAATATGTCAAGAAAAATAGAAATGCTAGCTATATATAGAATAATTATACAGTAAAACCTTTTGTTCTATTAACCATGAATTCAGTTTCCTTTTAAACATTCCGTATGTACATCTCTTTAAGCGATATTGGTAATGTATTGTACACAGTGATACACATGCCAAAGCAGTTTTTATGAAAGATAGACAAATTTATCCATTGGTTGTGAACGAGTCTTTCCCCATTTCTTGTATTTCGTGGATACATGTCTTTTGCCGTGGTAAATAGATCGGGGTGTACAAATAATGCTATTTCGAAAATGTACATGCAAGTTACCGCCAAGATTCCAAAATTTTTGAAAAACGGGTTGCAAGACTCGATTGGACGAATACCTACTATCGCGCGTTTACACTTTTATGCGATATGAAAGCTTTGTTGAGTTTGTTGGCATCTGTCGAATTACCCCATAGAAGCAACCGTACCGTATTACAGAACTTACATAGCCATGGTATGATGCAGTTTTTCGTAGCTTATTTGAATCAAATACAAATCTGTTTACCCTAGTACAGACGTTTTTTGTATTGTTTTTCCAGTTTATATGCTGATCCAAAGTGATACCTTAAAAATTTTACGGTATTTGTCTCATTCATCTTTACATTATTATACGTAATATTTCTAGAAGTAGATACCGACCCATAATTCAAAAAAAATTAACATGGTGTTTTTTCGATAGATTTACCTTAAGATTTTTAGAAGAATTCGTTAATTTGTAATATTCCTGGAACCGCCTTGACTTTGTTTGTGTTAAAGGGGGACAACAGGAAAATAATTATCTTTATCGTCATGAGACCATTCTTGTACCATATTATATATATATACATCTATTTTTGGTCGTTACATGAAAAGAGCACAAAGACAGTCTAATTTGTAGTCAGCGCGGAAACTTAGATCATATAAAACATACACATCGTCAAAACTTGGAAAGACTAATCGTGACGGGTAAAATCAAAGGCAAAATAACATTAGGCTGCTTTAGCATTAATCACAGCTCATAAACCAGTGGCTCAGCTAAACAACCAGATTTTTACCCGGGATTTTTATTTTATTTATTATTTGTGATTAGTTCTAAGTTTTTTTTTTATTGCCAATATATAATTTTGTGTAAAAACTTACTAACATTTTATGGGCCTACGTGCCTGAAATAAAAAGATTTTGATTTGATTTTGATTTAAGCCTTTAAGTTATAAGGATATAGTTTAGACTACCGCTCCCCATACAAACATAGTTCCAATCTCATTTTAAGACTATCGAATAAAACTCAATGATTTTTTACCTACGTAATCATGATCCTAATATCTAGGTTTGTGGTGCATCAGATTTTCATTAAATTTATTATATTTAATACATTTTCAGTTTTGAAATTGCACTGGCTCAAAAACTCGTCATATTAGATAAAAGAAGGACCCAACTTTTAATGAATCCGAAAATCGGGGCAGGTAGAACCCAAATAAGAAGATACAATCCTCTGCTAAAGATGAAAGAGAAACGGATTCATTAAATGGTTTCTGATTGTTTTCAGTGCACATCGACGAGTTGTACTGCTTTCACTACAAGTCGACCCCAGATGACCTCCCGAAGTCTGCCGGTTGGAACTTCTTCGATATCCAAACGGAATATCAGCGGATGAATGTGCCCAATGATCAGTGGGTTCTGTGCACATCTAATAAGGACTATGAGGTACTTAATTAATTTCAGCGAGTTGTATTGCTTTCACTCCAAGGGGCCTCCTTAAATCTGCCGGATTTTATTGGACATCAAGTTGAAAATCTGTCGCCAAGCACCTAACGGTGTGTTCCGGCAGCTGTTTTTGTGAGCCAGTAATGCAAGGTTAGCCTGAACGACATCTTCGTACACATCATCACTTACTATCAGGTGAGATAGTGGTGAAAGGCTAAACTACCAAGCATTAAAAAAAAACAAATGAAGTTTCAGCGGATTAACGTCGGATTTCTTTACTAAATCTTTAATGGCCGGGCAATAACCATGTTTTGGAGTTCTCGTTAATGGTATCCCGCTATCAGTTGATTAATAGTCCAGTTATTTGGTAAATGCATTAGGCACCTGGAATGTTTTCCAAAAGTTGTAAAAAACTGCAATATTTATAAATTTTGACGTGCTCTTTTCGTTATTTTAGTTACCATTGATCTTTGCCGCTAAAAAAAAATAGTGCCCTGAAATGATTCTCCTTATAAGTCCTATTATATATTTGGTGACAACTAAATGCCCTGCAAGGAACCATATTTATTCAAATATGTTGAAACAAAAAAAATGTTTTAGGTGCTATTTTTTTAATGTCTTTAGGCGTGATCGGACAAAACCAAGGTCTAAAAGTGAAAATAAGGAATTAAAATCCATATTAATACCTTTTGATTTTTTAACCACTGAAAACGATTGGACTATTAGGACGCATTTGATTGTAATAAGCCATGTGATAGCCTACTATTATTTAGTATGTGACTGATATTGCCGAATGTCCTTCTAAAAATCAATCGCACATTCTCTGAGGTAAGAGTGAAAATTGATTTTATGGTAACAAAATGGAAAATTATGACAATACTTAAAATAACTTAATTTTCATTAATTCTACACTGAAGCAAGTGTAGAATAAGTCGATCGGGAGAATAAACGTTTAATATTGTATAAAATCGATGTGTGCAACAAATATTTATTTAGCTTTTTACAATATGTAATTTTATTTCTGGGTGCATCATTCTTTGCTAAGCAAAAATCCAATTCGTACAAAAAGTTTTGACCCCGACGTGATTTGAACACGCAACCTTCTGATCTGGAGTCAGACGCGCTACCGTTGCGCCACGGAGTCCATGACGAGTTGCTCGAAATTATTATTTAAGAAATACCAAGTGATAGCGTTGTAGATAGATGTGACGTCACAGGGTGATAAAACCGTTCTTCAAACTGAAAAGTATCTTCCCACAGAAAGACGAATTACTCAAATCAAATAACTGGGATAAATTGTGATTTCTTGTTTTGTGGTTGGAAGCTAGGCAGCCTTAATTAATTATTTAAAACGTAAAACGTAGTTGAACGAATTCAATATTCATCACATAACAGATAGCTTTGTATGACGTATATTTTTTTTTAATTTTACCATTCATGTTATTATAAAGTGATTTTGGTAGCTACGTGATTTTTCTCGTAGACATTGACTGATTGCTAGTAAACAGAGTCAGTCTGGACCGAATGTGTCTTAGAATACTTTTTATCCAGATTTTCTTTGTACATTCTGAAAGGGCATGATATAAGACAGGAACTAATATACAGGTTATTGGTAAAATGCTAACAACCTCTTAGGATTGACTTCTGCTAGTCCTAACAAACATTTTAAGATTTTTTTGTTTGTTTGTTTACGGAATAACCACGAGTTCCACTTGATGTTAAAAGTCTCTTGTGCCTGTAATTTATTATTTCGTATTTTTTATTACTTTGCTCGATGTAAATATTCAAAACTCTATTTATATATAGGGAGCGCGGGGCGGTCCAGTGTTGCCGCGGCGGGTGCTCTTTGCTCGAAGTAGGCATTGTCTTTTACTATGCTTAACCCTGTATATACACGGTATTTAGTTACATTATGGTATTCGATAATGACCATTATGGTATACGGTTACATTATGGTATGTCACTGTG
Organism: Plagodis pulveraria; assembly: GCA_963890685.1. Taxonomy (NCBI): domain Eukaryota; kingdom Metazoa; phylum Arthropoda; class Insecta; order Lepidoptera; family Geometridae; genus Plagodis; species Plagodis pulveraria. The sequence goes on from OY982969.1 coordinate 21,657,349, forward strand.
GGTTAGTCTCGATATAGTCGTAGTCGATATAGACTTTCACTATACTGACTAAATTCTTGCTGGCTCAATAAATCTAATCTACATTTTCTATTTTTCAGTTGTGCGACACATACCCCAGCGATATATATGTACCGGCCCGCGCTTCAACGGCCGTCCTGCTCGGCAGTGCCAGCTTCCGGTCACGGGGGCGACTTCCGGCGCTAGCCTACCTGCATCACAACAAGGCGGCTATAACGCGGTGCGCACAGCCGCTCAGCGGGTTCTCTGCTAGGTTAGACACCGTGCCAATTACAATATGATGTCTTGCTTGACAGAGCCAGCTTTCTCGGTCTCGATAAAGACTGGCCTGAAGGTCTGAATAAGATGAATTTTTAAGCATTTTGTTTGTTGCTGATGGCTAGCCTTTAACCACTATCTCACCTGATGGTAAATGATGATGTGGTCGAAAATTTTATTCAGGCTAACCTAGAAATAATTTCAAGAACGGCAGCCGGAACACATCTTATGACGCTTTTGGTGACAGTTTTCTATTTGTGGGTAGCTAGCCAGGCGGACACCAGCAAAATGCCTTACCACCATGCTATAAAAACTACCACCCTAAGAAGACAACCACGACCGACGGCTTAACATTCCCTCCAGAGCACGTGGCACGCTCAGTAGTAATTAATTGCTACTAGCGGTCACTCATCCTAGTGATTACCGCAGCGGACTACGCGAGTATAGTTGTTTTTTTTTAAATAGATTTCAGGCATAATCGCGGTATTTCTTCTTAGCCGTTTAACGATAATCTTATAAGCTTTTTAATATCGTTATGTTTGAAATAACGCCTGCTATGCGAATTACATTATAAAATTACAAATATAGGAGAGTAAAAATTAATCCCGCACATGACCTAAAAAAATTTTCCTCTCGTATATTTGTAATTTTGTAATCTTATAAGCTATTTCCAAACTTTTCAGATTTCAGGCAGATCAGATATCAGGATTCAGAATAACTGTATTCTGATGTTTCAGAATTGTATAATCTAATGAAGTATTTTTTATGTTATGGTGACGGCACAAGCTCGAGGCCCACCTGATGTGAAGCGGACTAACCTCTGCCTATAACAGATGCATTTCATCACAAGTCACGAATTGCACTGCGCCCGTCATATTGAGACATAGTTGTTAAGTCTCATGTGCCTTTAATTTCATTGCCTCTCAAGGACTGCTGCCGTACACACTGTTAGGTGCTTGGCGACAGATTTTCTACTTGAGGGTGGTAGCTAGCCAGGCGGACAATCGCAAAATGCCCTTCCACCATTCGGTGAAGCTTAAGCCGGCGGTGGGGATCGAACCAGGGACCTGTGGCACGGCAGTTCGTAGCTATTGCCGCTCGGCCATCATTGCTTCAAAATGGTCAAAGTGAGACTGTAAGTTGCCCACCTGATGGTAAGCGTCATGCCTGTCTACTACAGTTGCAGTATCAACTTTCTCGTTCTGCTTGACACTGCATTGCGCTGGTCATCCAAAGACATTGTTTTTTTGTCTCGTTCACTCAGTAATTTAACGTGGTACAGTGCCCTTCACGCCTAAATACAGTTATGCTCGCACACCACTGCTTCGAGGCAGAATATCTGACACTGGGGTTGGTGCCCACTAAAATGGATTCTTGCCCTATAGCAATATCCTCTCAAGAGGTGGCAGGTCTATAGATACACTGAGAAAACCGACTTAAAGGCTTAAATCAAATTTGACCTTTTACCGTTGAATTGTAAATACGAAAGATGAATTCACAACTCTTAAGATGATTTTCACCAATCAATAAAAATGTACCAGGTTTTATAATAAACACAACCGTCAAAAACGCCTTCCGTAAAGTATTTAGAGAATTGAACTTGTCATACGATAATAATTGCAGTATTGACCATAAAATATACCTTACTTTTACGGCGGTTTATATATGGTAATTATCACTATAACGTACGACTTAATTAGCCTCATCGAAAAGTCAATATTTAAGAAAAACCACAAAATACACCTTAAATGAAGACGAATTAATAATAATAAGAAAGAATTAAAATTCGCCTTCACTGACCTCGTTTAACGCCTTCTAGTTGGAAGGCGTTTTTGTACGTATTTACGTTTGGTCGGTTTTTCGCCTATACCATATAAATTGGCCGTCATTAGGGCGCTTTTGACTTTAGATTTTTCTCAGTGTACCTGGCCACTTCATGAAAGGATGGTTTGCGAAACGTGCGGGACCTAATTTTGATAAATAACAGCTGTACTGTACTATACTGTATCAGCCGGATTGTCCACTGCTGAACACAGCCTCCCCCATTATGGGGGGGATTTGCCGTAATCCCCACGCTTGGCAGGCGTCTTGGGGATCGCAGTGTGAGATATCAGTTCCTCAGAAAGCGCTGCTGCCCACCTTCTGGTGTATTACCCTTAGTCGCCTCTTACGACACCCACGGGTAGAGATGGGGGGGGGGGGGTGACATTCTAGTCCAGCAATCCACGGGCAAATAATAGCTACAGATTAAAAATGAATTGTTTACAAAATTACAATTATACGATAGGAAAAAAATTAAGTCATGTGCGGGGTTCGTATCCGCGTCCATCCACCCCTTTAGCCGGGGTGAATGAATTGTTTGTTAGGGATTTGGACCACCGTGGAGTTTCACTTTACTCTAATTATCCACTCTGAATCCGTGGCTCAGGCACGAGTGTTTTCATTTTGACCTTTATTCCTAACAGATAAAGGTTTTAGTTGCCTTTAAAAATTTCGGTTAAAAGTTATTCATATTTTCGTGTACATTTCATTCACCAAATAAAGTAAATTTTGTTTTATTTTTCAGATGTATGGAAGACGAACAGATGCTAGACTTGATAAGGCGGGCGAACCCTAACTGCGGATATATGTATGTCGTCGACACTAGACCGAGGGTAAGAACATACCTGAGATCGGTAGTTGTATTTATTTGTTTTTACCTGATAGGCTAGCCTTTGACCTCTATCTCACCTGATGGTATGTGATGATGTGGTCGAAGACGTTGTTCAGGCTAACCTAGAATTACTGGCATTCAAGAAACATATTGCCCTACATTTTTAGGGTTCTGTATTAGAAAACGGGATCAATTAGTACTAGTCCTGCGCTGTCCGTCTATCCGTCCGTCCGATGTTTAAACGGTTTTTACTTTATAAAACGTAATAGATAGCCAGTCTTTTTTACAGAATATGTATAAATATGGGGGATTTCCTAACAATTAGTAATAATAAAACTTAAAAATAAAATAGTACAAGGAATATGCTTTAAAGCTTTAAACGTTACTTTATTGTTAAAACGAAAACAGTAATTATGCTAACCTCGGTATGGGTTACATATTTGAGCCGTGGTGTAGAGACGTTGGGTTCGTGGGGACCAGGATATCTACTTATTTTCGAAAACTTATCAGAGCGCTTGGTCGATCCGACGCGTGATTTAAATGCTGGCACCTATTTGGCTCAACGAATAACCATTCCAAATGCTGCCAGCATTGCTAGGCATGCTGTCAACTGGTAGTGGGCTGGAGCATTTGGATTGCTTATGAGTTTGCAATGACTTCTAGGTTGTCTAAATTCATTTCATCGTAGTAGCTTATGTGGCCAAACGCGACCCTATTACGAATAAAAAACGCGTATATAGTGCGTAGTAATTTTTTAAATAAAATCAAACTGGTGGTAAAAAAAACGGCAAGTATCAATACAAGCGCCATATATTTATTAATTTATTAATTATAACGGACATACCATTTACAATAATTAATCATAATCAAAGTTACATGGGCACAAAATATACATTAAGTCATTCAGTCAGGAGATTATAAATTACAATATTAAATAAACATAACACATCTTTTGTCAATATTAATTTGGTATTATACTGTATCAGCCGGATCGTCCACTGCTGAACACAGCCTCCCCTATCAAGGGGGATATTTGCCATAATCCCCACGCTTGGCAGGCGGCTTGGGGATCGCAGTGTAAGATGGCAGTTCTTTAGAAGGCGCTGCTGCCCACCTTCCAGTATTTTTCCCTTAGTCGCCTCTTACGACACCCACGGGATGATATGGGATGGATATATAATTTACTCACGGTTAATATGCCATAGTAGATTCTACATACTCAGAACGTTGACAATAACTTAAAAATACAGACAACAATTCCATCCATCAATCTAAAAACAAGTCACAATTAGGATTTTGATCCAGGATAGCGTTGAACGCGGCTAGTATACGTGGCAGTGGAAAATTAGCACGCGCGATTATTATATAATTAATTAAATATTATGACTGAAAGGGTTCAAATTCAAAATTGTATTTATTCATTTAAAGTACATCGTTCAAATTTGCGGCTCTACCTACCAAACTGGGTTTATAAACACCCGTATCTTGATTGGTAGTTCCTTCCCTATAATATAACAGTTTTGTACGTATTAACATTAAAAGGATCTAGTTTTAATCTATGATTTTCATCTATGAATATATATTAATTAACACTATATAATCTCAATCATTTCTAAATAATTAAAAAAAAACCTTCAATTTATAAAATTATGAGCTTTAAATTTTTATACTACTTGCGACTACCGTTTTGTCTAATAACAATTTTTCAATTATTTATAATGTATATTTATCTATATATAATGCATATGTAATACCAGTAAATATTAGAATAATTATGACTAAAATTCGATTTACTATCAATTTAAATACCCATTTTAGTCAGTTTAGCATAAATTTACATTCAAATTATAAACATTTGAAACAAATAAATTTTTTGTTACATTTTTACAGTTTTTGTTATATATATAATCCTAACATTTAGTGTATTCATTTATAATAATTAACCTATCAATTCATTCTATATTTATATAGGGTTAGATAGACGATGACGCCTGCCTACCCGATCGGGTATATACTCGTAATTTTTGATTTGTAGATAAACGCGATGGTGAACCGCGCGGCTGGCAAGGGCTACGAGAACGAGGCGTTCTACGAGAACATCAAGTTTCAGTTCATGGGCATCGGCAACATTCACGTCATGAGGAAGAGTCTGCAGAAACTTGTAGAAAGTATGTATTTTTTTTTTCATTTTGTTTTTTATGTTATTGTGTAGCACGAGGCCCACCTGATGTTAAGCGGTATCCTCTGCCTATAACAGATGCATTTCATCACAAGTGACGAACTGCACTGCGCCCATCACCTTGGCTGTTAAGTCTCATTTTGCTTGTTATTTCACTGGCTCTCAAGGACTGCTGCCGGAACACACCGTTAGGTGCTTGGCGACAGATTTTCTACTTGAGGGTGGTCGCTAGCCAGGCGGGCATTCGCAAAATGCCCTTCCACCATGCGGTGAAGCTCAAGCTCTGGGCGGGATTCGAACCACGGACGTGCTGCGCGGCAGTCCATAGCCAATGCCACTGAGCCATCACTGCTTCAAGGGTACTTGCAGGCGATCCAGTGAATTAATTGTGTAAACTAAGGGTAGGGTAGGGTATTAACATGCCCCAAGTGCGCTCATACCTTCTCCAACAAAATCGGGTACTCAAGCCACCAGAGAGCGTACCAAAGGGTTGAATATCGGCACCTAGTCCGTAAAACTTAAATTAAGCATGCCTGTTCAGAACTAACAGTCGCTGTGGCCGAAATCGGTCAGGATTACATTATCATCATCATCATGTGTTTGTAAACCATTTTCTAAAAACTAAATATTGTTTCACTCATATATTTATGTCCTGCTAAGATGATGTACCGTCATAATTGCGCCGTACCCTGCAGTTTTATTCTAAACCTCGAGCCAGTTTCGCTCAGGTATTTAATAAAAAAATGAAATTATTCTATAGCATAATATGTTCATCAGGGATAATGTAAGATTCTAATGGTAAAATATTTTTACAGAACCGTCCAATGGTATTTAAGTTTATTCGTTACATACAAAAATAGAAATAATTCCTCTTTAAAATATTATTGTATGATGTTCCGAAATATTTGTTATTATGTACTTAGAAAATGTCTTTATATGATTACAAGAACTATCACGTGTTAAAGTAAAATATCATTTACAAATAATAGTAGCGACATCATTGCGTTAAGTGTTTGAAAAAGCACTTCTTTCGATCAGATGAAGTCTAGTAGTCTGGTTGATGACGGTTAAAGTAATACAATTGGAGCACAAAGTTTCGCCACCAAAAAGGATGTTCTGATTGCCTAGTGGTTTACTCATCGGCGCGAAATCGGAGGACGCGGCTTCATGCTCCAGTATTTTTTAAATGTAAAAGTATCTTAGCCTTAATCTTATTGTTATTACTCTGAGACAAAATTTTACTTTCAACAAATAAGCATTATGAATCTTCAACTGGCAGCCTAGCCGTACTGTAAAGCATGTGTACAAGTAGGCATAGTGTAACGAAATCTTTTCCCGTTGTGGAACATGAACCAGCGAAGACGGCGTCAAGTGGATTAGTGTACGCAACCCATAAGAATTATTTAAAACTGCTTCTTACTGCTTTTTATGTATTGTGATGAAACAAGCACGAGGTCTACCTGATGTTAAGCAGTATCCTCTGCCTATAACAGATGCATTTCGAACTGCACTGCGCCCGTCACGCTAGGACATACAGTTGTTAAGTCTCATCATGTGCCTGTAATTTTACTGGGCCCAAGAACTGCTGCCGGAACACACTGTTAGGTGCTTGGCGACAGATTTTCTACTTGAGGGTTGTAGCTAGCCAGGCAAGCTATTAAAGCGTTAGAAGTTGGTTATATTTATGTTGTTATATTCATTTTAACTCATTTTAGTAAATAATATGGGATAACTCACGTGAATAAGTCAGTGCTAAGCGAGACGTCAACGCGGGCGTCCCGATTTCTCCTTGAAAAAGACCACCGAAAGTGGTTCTTCTAACTATAGTCGGAGCTATCTGACTTATTCACGTGAGTTATCCCGTATTATTAACTAAAATGAGTGAAAACCACGTTAGTTTTTATAATAAAATTTCATTTCAACTTATATTTAATTCTATCATTGCAGCTTGTGAACAAAACACACCGACCATGTCATCTTTTCTGAGCGGCTTAGAATCATCGGGATGGCTCAAACATATCAAGTCAGTATATTTTTCTAATTACCTTATACTATTTTCGTGTTATTATATTTGACATTTCAATTATCTGGAATAAAAGTAGTTTACAACTTTATGATTCGAAAATGTTGTTCAGGATATCCTAGAATTACTGCCTCTCCAGAACACACTGTTAAAATATGTTTAAAAGAATGCCACCGAGTTTCTTGCCCGTTCTTCTCGCAGTGGCTCTATACAATATTTTGCTGAACGTGTCAGTAAAATGTAGTATATTTCAGTACTAAAATTTGTAATTGACCTTCATAAGAGCGTCGTAGACGTCTAAATTGAATAAATGATTTTGACTTTGATTTTGACACTGTTAGGTTCATAGCGACAGATTTTATGTTTGAGATCCGTAATGCTAAGTGTCAAGAGTTTTCAGGCCGCCCGAAGTACCTTTCGGCATAGCCTAAAGACTGCCATCCTAATTCACCAAGTCGTACAATTGTACCGTACCTATTTCTACCGCCAATAAGGTAATGTTCACATTACTGTGTTCCGGTTTTGTTCCGGCAAAGGCATGGGTGCTGGTGAAATTATAGGCACTTGAGGCTTAACAACTTGATGTCTCGGGGCGATGGGCGCAGTGCAGTTCGCCACTTGTGGACGAACTGTTATTAGCAGACGTTGCCGCTTACTACAAGGTGAGCCTTGTGCTGGGTCAGAGGCGATTTAGAGTAAAAAAATTGCTAGATTTCCATAAAAATATTCAATAATTTTCCAAATTATTTCGCAAAATCGTTTGTATTTGAATTCGTATTATTACATTTAGATATTAAATAAATATAGTTATTAGATGGTCGGCTTGAGCTTCACCGCATGGTCGAAGGGAATTTCGCAAATGACCGCCCGGCTAGCTACCACCCTCACTTAAAAAATCTGTTGTCAAGTACCTAACAGCGTGTTTCGACAGCAGCCCTTGAGAGTCAGTAAAATTAGAGGCACATGAGATTTGACAACTGTATATCTTAGGGTGACGGGCGCTGTGCAATGAAATGCATCTGTTATAGGCAGAGGTCACTTCACAACAGGTGGGTCTCGTGCATGTACCGTCACGATTACATTAAAAAAAATCAAGAACATGCCAGCAAAAAATCATCGAATTTGTACTCTGCATATATAAAATATGTCAAAACTGCCTTTGTATGGAAACTGCTACAAAGACACTAAACAGAAGATCTTTATAAACAGTTTACAAATGAAAAATATAATCTATTCTATTAACGAAAAGTTACTTCTAAGGTTGCCTTTCCAGAGATGTGAGCTATGAATGCGTGCGGCATTTACCAATCACATCGCTTGTTTTTCATAGCATAGCTTGACATGTTTTACTACGGTTTAAATCACGCAAACACTGCTGTCACTGAATACATTGAAAATGCTCGGTTCATAATTGAAAAACGAGAATATAAACTGTTTGCGCGCAAACGATGTGAACCGATTAGCAACTGCGCTTATAACATCTGCCAACTGTCAATTTGCTTCTTTGTTATTTACCCAAAAAACCTTCACTTCAATTATCGACATAAGAAGTATTGCATTTCAAGGCATTATTTTGTGAACATGATGGTTTTTATGAATAAAATTCTAACTACAACAACAAAAATCTCCTCATCTATCTGTCAAAATTTGAATTTGATGTTTGTGCACAAACTGCACTACCAATATTCTGTGAGCGTTGTTTGCAGCCGAAGGTGACGTCATAGATGACGTCATATTGCTGTAGTAGTGTCTGTTTAGCACATAATGAACCAAACGTTTGCGTGAATACAGTGCATTTTTTTTATGTTATTGTGACCGAACAAGCCCGAGTCCCACCTGATGTTAAGTGGACTAACCTCTGCCTATAACAGACGCATTTCGTCAGCGGCGAATTGCACTATGCCCGTCACACTGAGACGTCCAGTTGTTAGGTCTCATTAGCCTGTAATTTTTCTGGCTCTCAAGGACTTCTGCCGGAAGACACTGTTAGGTGCTTGGCGACAGATTTTCTACTTGAGGGTGGTCGCTAGCCAGGCGGGCACAAAATGCCCTTCCACCATGCGGTGAAGCTCAAGCTCTGGGCGGGATTCGAACCATGGACCTGCTGCATGGCAGTCCATAGCCAATGCCACTGAGCTATCACTACTTCAAAAACGCGCAAATTGCGCGACTTAAACCGCGGGTTTTGTCATAAGTTGACAAATCAAGCGATCTCATTGGTGGATCACACGCAGCTGCCAGGTCTGTTTGAAAGGCAGCCTATTGTTGACAATGTAGTGTATATCAGATCGATCCTGGACACGTCGTGGTGGATCGCGTGCGCCATCGCCCGCGGCGTGAGTGTGTGCGTGCACTGCAGCGACGGGTGGGACCGCACTGCGCAGGTGTGCTCGCTCGCCGCGCTCGCGCTGGACCCGCACTACCGCACCATCAACGGATACCAGGTCTGACATCGTCGCCGTGGAGGTCAAGGGAGTCAAGCCACAAATTTGTAGGATATGAGTTATGTACCCAAATTTGGGAAAATTATTTAGAATAATTAAAAGCGTAATGTTAAAATATCAATTTAATGAGAAAACAGTATTTAACCAAACATAAAAATAGGCCGCGCTTGTTTTCTCGTAGTGCAAAAAAAAAGGTTTCCAACCCAAATTTGGGTACATAACTCATATCCTACAAATTTGTGGCTTGACTTCTTGACCTCCACGGCGACGACATACTACCCGTATTTTATATATTTATTTATTTATTGCAAATTCATATACACAAATTATTACAGGACTTTCCTAATTCAATCGTGTATGTAACATAATATGATTAACGAAATAACGATTAATAATTATATAATAATAATTTCAGATTCTAAATTCTTATTATATAATTATTTATATAATAAGAATTTAGATTGTTTGGTGAAATACCTTCACCAAACAATACAAACGAAAAGCAATAATTCAAATTACAATCTATTATAAAATATTACTAATTAAATCAAATTCAACTACTATGCATTTTGATTAATAAGTCAATATTTACCTGAACACATCTTTAAAATAGCTATCATAGGGACGCAATTAAAAAATCTAATGATAACAATATCGGAGGATACAGTTTCGCGTTTTTTTATGCCTGATAGGTTAGCCTTTGACCACAATCTCACCTGATGTTTAGTGATGATGAGGTTGAAGATGTTGTTCAGGCTTACCTATAATTACTGGCTCTCAAGGACAGCTGCCGGAACACATCGTTAGGTGCTTGGCGACAGATTTTCTACTTGAGGGTTGTAGCTAGCTAGGTGAGCATTCGCAAAATGCCCTACCACCATGTAAAAAATGTTGCAGCTATATATCTATCATCCCCATCCAAATTTCAATAACACCACTGCATATTCATAAAGATTATGATGATGATGTTGATGAAAATTATCCAATGTCCATCCAGGACCTTAACTTTCTATTTTCCTAAATTCACCCGAACCAGTTGAGCCGTTTCAGCTCTAAGGAGTAACAAACATACACACTTACGTCCTCAAACACTCACAAACTTTCGAAAAATAATATTTTCACAGTTAAAAAATAAACATAATATTAGGTGATCAATAATTGTAACATAATAAAGTCTATAGTCTGAACTGGATCCTCCATTAACGGGGATTTGCCATAATCTCAACGCTTGACAGGCGGCTTGTACTGCACTGTATCAACCGATCCTCCACTGCTGAACACAGCCTCTCCCATTAACGGGGGTTTGCCTGTTTCAAGGACACGCATGCGATAAGGTGGCAGTTCCGCAGGAAGCTGCTGGACCCTTCTGATATTTCTTCTTTCGTCGTCAATTAAGACTCTCTCAGGTAGATATGGTTGGGGTGCTAACCTGGTACCCCACAGGACATAGCCAGTAATAAAAAATCTGAATTTTAATATGTGATTGTTTTCAGGCTCTGATCGAGAAGGACTGGTTATCGTTCGGGCACAAGTTCACCCACCGCTGCGGGCACATCGCGTGCGACGGCAGAGAGAAGTCGCCGGTGTTCACGCAGCTGCTGGACTGCACGTGGCAGCTGTTGCGGCAGACGCCCGAGGTTATATAGATACTTATATTAGCCAAGTGACCAAACGCTCAAGGTTTTGTACAGCTTGTAGGGTAGCCCTTGACCAGTATCTCACCTTCTGGTGTGTGATGATGTGGGCGAGGATGATAAACGGACTAGGTCAAGGACTGCCGGAACACACTGTGAGATGCTTGGCGACAGTATTTCTATTTGAGGATGGTAATTAGCCAGGTTTCGCAAAATGCCCTTCCACCATCCGATTAGGCTCAAATCAGCGGTGGAGCTCGAACCATGGACCTAAAGCACGTCAGTCTATAGCTATTACTGCTCAACTATCACAGCCTCAAATTTTTATTTAAATTAGTCGAGTAATATTGACGTCACAGCTGAAAAATTTAATTATAGTTATTATCAGGAACGATCGCTGCTGGGCGTAAGCTTCTGTAACTGTGTACTTATCTTAATTATACTAATTATTAAAGATTTTCTGCACCCCATATCTTCCAATGGTGTTATGAAACCGACTATTGACTACTATTTTAAGAAGCAATGATAGCTAACGACAATAGCTATGGACTGCTGCGCATTGGGTCCATACTTCGAGTGCCACCACGGACCCGTCCTTCACTGCATGGTTGCAGGGTATTCTGTGAAAGTTTTAGCCTTTAGCTTTCACAGAAACCCCACTCCTCATTAAATGTAGCGAAACGGCTGTGTGTTCCGGCAGCTATCCTTGGGAGTTCCCATTCTAGTTAAACCTGTTTATCTTCCTGCATCAAATCATAATTTATTAATTGATGCAATTGAGATGATATAGTGTATAAAGGCTAACCAATCAGCGAACAAATAAAATAAAAACAGTTTTTGAATGGTCGATTCTCACTCTAAGGGAAAATGTGTAGTGTGATATTCACTGAGCACGCGATAGAACTTGAAATCTTACCTGAAGGTTTATTACTACGGTAAGGTTTTGAAGTAAAAAAATACCCGTGTCCATCCACCCCTACAGCCGGAGTATGCTCTGACCACTTGAGCTAACATGACAATAACTCCAATTTTTCCTCTCTTTCTTTATTTAACCAACGTTTTTTTTTTTTTATGCCTGATAGGTTAGCCTTTGACCACTATCTCACCTGATGGTAAGTGATGATGTGGTCGAAGATGTTGGTCAGGCTAACCTAGAAGTATTGGCTCTCAAGGACAGCTGCCGGAACACACCGTTAGGTGCTTGGCGACAGATTTTCTACTTGAGGGTGGTAGCTAGCCAGGCGGGCATTCGCAAAATGCCCTACCACCATGCTGTAACGACTGCCATCCTAAGACGACAACCGGGACCGACGGCTTAACGTGCCCTCCGAAGCACGTAAACGCTCAGTAGTAATGTCACTAGCGGTCACCCATCCAACTCATGAACGCGGGCGACGTTGCTTAACTCTGCTGATCGGTTGAGAACAGCTAAGTAAACTTCGCTACGAGCGCTTCGAAATGTATTTTTTGTATTGTATCGTATTGGGATGGAGCGACACCTATAGTTAAACTGACGTTGTACTACAAACAAGACCAATATTGCAATTTGTTTTAAACTTGTGAATGATAACACAACCTTATAATTTTAATATTCTTATGTTTGGAATGACTGAGCAGGCGTTACTGCAAACTAAACAATATAAAAAAAACCGTTTTAATGTGTATATATTGCAGGCATTCCAGTTCAACGAGAGGTTCTTGCTGACATTGCACGAGCACGCTCACGCTTGTCAGTACGGCACGTTCATCGGCAACTGCCAGAAAGATAGACGGGATCTTAGGTACGTAATAGAAATTTTAGTTTAAATTACTTCGTTGTATATCTTTATCAACTGCATCTTTAAGGATTTACTGTAAATTATTAGAATAAATTTTCATAAACACTAACGACATCATTACATAAACCATATAAATTTTCAAGCAAGCTCTTAAGGTTATTAACTTGAACGAAATATCCCTGAGAAATGTGAACGAAACTGAACGATATTTAATTTTTTATTCGTCCGTCTGCCTGTTTTCTGTTGATCAACTGTAAATTTCCTTTCTTGTTTAACATTCATGAAAGTACGATTAACATACCTTACACAATTCAATTTATTTTTCAGGTTGTCGGAACGTACTTTCTCCCTGTGGGGCTACATGGCGAGCCACTTGAACGAGTATAAAAACCCACTGTACGATCCCAAGGCCTACCCCGACGTACTGCAGCCGGACCTCAACGCACAAAGCATTCGGTAACCATTTTATATATCTGATATTGACTATTATTATATTTTAATAGTCTATGAAGTTAAATGAAAAATTATTGTTCTTTGGAAGGTTCTTAAAGGAAATATTGTGTTAGAGCTCTATAAAAGCTTCATCATTATCAGCCGGTAAACGTTCACATATAAATACCTTTTTTTATTGCTGATAGGTAAGCGATTGACCACAATCTCACCTAATGGTAAGTGATGATGGTCGAAGGTGTTAAAAATCTTAACCTAGAATTACTGGCTCTCGAGGACAGTTGCCGGAACACACCGTTAGGCGCTTGGCGACAGATTTTCAGGTAGTCGCTAGCCAGGCGGGTATTCGCGAAATGCCTTTCCACCATGCGGTGAAGCTCAAGCCCGCGCCGGGATTTGAACTATGGACCTGCTTCGCGGCAGTCCATAGCCAATGCCACTGAACTGCTTCAAAACCTTTCCAATAGAATGCCACAAAGGACGGCTATTAGTGTGAGAGCTATGTTCGGAGTTTCTTTGCGCGATAAAATCCAGAACGAGGATATTCGTCGAAGAACCAAAGTCTACATAGCTCTCAGAATTTGCTAAACCCGTATCCAATGTGTTAAATATTGAAATGTTTCCTTCTAAAATACCGAGAACGTGTATTTTCAAGCGACGCGACGTTTATTCAATGCTAATTAAATCTAAATTATTTTTAAGGGAAACTACTTCTGCGCAACGTGGTCAAACCTAAACTCGTGCGTCCTATATACTTAGTTTATTCACCAATATATATTCAATATTAATGTTTATTTGTGAAACATATGCTGTGAGTCATGGGCTCAAAGTACAATGTTAAAAAGAGTGAGCTAATGCAGTTTAAGGCAGGTCGTAAAAGTTAATTAGTTTCGCCAGTAAAGCTCGAGGAACTCCTATAAATTGGGTAAAGAATTTATCTTGCCTATCACCAAAAAACAACTCCCACAGGAAGATTTGAGTACAAAATACCATTACAAAATCACAAATATACGATAGGAAAAATTTATGTTATGTGCGGGATTGATGTTGATTGATGGATTATAACATTTTTCCTATCGTATATTTGTGATTTTGTAATGTAATCCGCATAGCAGGCGTTATTGCAAACCTAACAATATTAAAAAAAAAAATACAAAATACCAGTTTAGTGATACAATTTCAAAGCAGATTATAGATCTTACTTTTTGCTATTGAATTATATTGAAACAACAGCTAGACATAGCTAGTGTTTCAATAAAATCTGTTGTGCGCAGGTTTTGGCGCGGCATGTACTGTCGTCACGAAAGCGGAGTGCATCCGCGTGAGGCCCTCGCAGAGCTGCTTCCCGCTGCCGTTGAACACGCCGCAGTGCTGCGATCGCATCGTGACTACCTAGTCAAGGTATTATAACCCTTAATTTTATTAATATAGGGTCGTATTTATTTATCTCACTGCATGTACTGTCGTCTTGAGAGGCAATCAAACATACCGCTGCCGTGCCTAGACGTGTCCGCCTTGCCAAGGAAATTTCGTCCAAAATTTGTATGCGAATATGATAGTGTTTTGGTTAAACGTGATACTCTCTGAACTGCTTTAGATATAACTTTTAAATGAGACTAATTCCTAATCAGGCGTCTTTGTAATTTTTCTACAATCATATTGCTCTAGCATTTGCACAGAAGTCGATAAATACGATGTACGAAGAACTGAATGTGTCGTTAAGTTTGTTTACACAAGACAATGATTATGATTTGGGGTCAATGCCCGAAATTCTTCATGCTCGGCGACGGCCAACCTCCATAAAGTATTGTCAGCTATAATATCATATGCATTCAAGGTAGTTTTCAGAGAAGCATAAAGTGAGACAGACTAGGTTTTATCCTTAGGCGTCACTTAACAGGACAGTAATTATTATAGTGTCATACGTATTAATCCCATAGTTCAAGTACAACCACTTGTGGTCCGTAGAAACCCAGTCTTCACTCAACAATCATGTTTCCATTTCCAGCGTATAACAACATTCAAGAACCTGTTGTCGGGAAAGAAGACTGACAGTAACAAGGAGACCGCCGTCGTCAACTACCAGAACGGTGATGCGGATTCAGTGGAAATCGAGACCAAAGCGCAGGCGTTGCAGATAGACAACAAGTTAGTACTAATTTTAACATTGTAATTTTTGCATTAATGCCTTTTAAGTAAAGCTTACAAAATTAAAGCGAAAGGAAAAAAAGTAACCACCAGATGTTGCTCCGTCCCCAAGACGGTTATATAATATGAACGATAGGATAAATTTGAGCTGTGACTCACTCGCCATGATAGCTCAATTGGCATAACATGTCCCGGCTATAGGGGCGTATGGTCGCGGGTTATTGTCCCGTTCGTAGTTCAAATGTTTCCTTTCGTTGTAATTTTTTAAGTTATTGTTAATTTTGCTTTTCCCCAAGCTATTAACTAGATTGCATTGGGTTTAGGATATCTACAAAGGGCTAAATGTCTTACACACATAATCCAAGACAGCCTCACGTATGTTTATCGCCGAAAATGTAGGCGGGAGTTAATGAACACACTTCGTAAGATGTCTATTTCTCACGTAATAGGGATCAGCCTATAGCCATCTACCGGACACAGTGCCATACTCTGGTTTGATGCTGAGAGTTATCTGTTAGAAAACCTACCACGAATTCTAAACTCGATTGTGCGTGTGTTTGTTAATTGTAAACTTGACGAATCCTAAATCAAAGCGGTAACTGTATACTTCTTTACGTATTTGTTCGTAGCATAATTATATTGTAGCTCTCTCACCTTATGTTATCATATTACGGTGAAGCAGTGATGACTCAGTGGCATTGGCTATGGACTGCCGTGCAGGAGGTCCATGGTTCGAATCCCGCCGCCGACTTGAGCTTGACCGCGTGGTGGATGGGCATTTCGCGAATGCTCGCCTGACTAGCGACCACCCTCAAGTAGAAAATCTGTTGCCAAGCACCTAACTGTGTGTTCCGGCAGCAGTCCTTTAGAGCCAGTGAAATTACAGGCACATGAGACTTAACAAATTTGTCTCAAGGTGACGGGCGCAGTGCAATTCTTGAAATGCATCTATTATAGGCAGAGGTTAGTCCGCTTAACATCAGGTAGGCCTCGAGCTTGTTCCGTCACAATAACATAAAAAAAGATAGAAATACGATAACAAGTATAAAATGATTTCAGATTGTTGTACGAAAGCGGAGGCTCGCTCACCGAGTTGGAGTGTGCGAACGACGACCATCCGCTCAAAGACTCCACGCCGACGCTCACGCCGGACAAGATTCCTATCATTACTGAGGTGAGTATATATGCCGCCTAGCATGCCTAATCGTATGTCACTATTAGACTTTAACGCGATACAAGTCCATGCTGTATCTCATTCCAACACGTAAACATTGTATTAAACAAAAAAATGCGAAGAATTTTGAAGCGCTCGTAGCGAAGTTTACTTAGTTGTTCTCAAACGATCAGAAAAGTTAAGCAACGTCGCGCGCGGTCAAGAGTTGGATGGGTGACCGCTAGTGACATTACTACTGAGCGTTTCCGTGCTTCGGAGGGCACGTTAAGCCGTCGGTCCCGGTTGTTGTCTTAGGATGGCAGTCGTTATAGCATGGTGGTAGGGCATTTTGCGAATGCCCGCCTGGCTAGCTACCACCCTCAAGTGGAAAATCTGTCGCCAAGCACCTAACGGTGTGTTCCGGCAGCTGTCCTTGAGAGCCAGTACTTCTAGGTTAGCCTGAACAACATCTTCGACCACATCATCACTTACCATCAGGTGAGATAGTGGTCAAAGGCTAACCTATAAGGCATAAAAAAATAAAAAAAAATAATAATGTTCCCGGCGTATAGTTAATAAACTGTTAGCGTTTTAAAGTTCATGAACCATGAACATACAAAATAAAAGCATATAAATAACTGTAAATTTGTATGAAAACTGACAAATTGTCGTGTTTCGTTTCTGTTTTATATGTTATTTGTTGACGTGGGTGAAATATAAATAGTTACCTGGAAGCTACACGAAGCTAACCGGGTTTTTTGGTGTTTTGCATAGGGCCCTGCAATTTGTCGCCAAACAACTGATTTTTTTCCGGCAGCCGTCCTTGAGAGCCAGTGATTCTAAGTTATAAAAATTTTTACGCCATCATCAGTTACCATCAGGTGAAATGGTCAAAAGATAACCTATGAGCTTCAAAAAAGAGGTATTGATTTACCAGGATAAACTTAATAAGCACAGAAGGATTAAAAAACGGGCAAAGGCACTGGTGCAATAACTTAGACAGTGAAACAGATTGTATATTTTCCCAAAATATAATCATACCAACTTATCGCGACAAAATGTATTAAATGTAAATGGAAAAGCTTATGTTACTTATACATAAGGTTTTCCACATTAGTTTAAAAATAAATGTGCCAAATTTAATCAAAATCTGTGCAGCTGTTACAGAGGAGAATATTAATATTATTCTCCTCTGTAACAGCTGCACAGATATATAAAGATATATTAAGAAAATATTCAGAGATGAATTATAAACATACAAACTTTACGGGACAAGAAACCGTACCTTAAATAGGAACTTTTTTATTACATATTCATAACTTATGTATTATTGGTTTTGCGGTAAGTTCATATATAAGCTTATGGTTTGTAAAAAAACTAAAGAAAACATGTTCTATTACAGAAGCTAGTGGAGACGATACCGGAGACGTTCCAGCAGCTGGAGCGAGAAGTTAACTCCGTGGCGATAGACTGGAAGAGTCTGAAGAACGTTACCGAATGTGGCTGCTCGACGCCATTCGACCATTTTAGCAGAAAGGTAAAGCATTTAATATAAATTCGTTTTTATTTTTTTTATGCTTGATAGCTTGATAGGTTAGCCTTTGACCACTATCTCACCTGAAGGTAAGTGATGATGTGGTCGAAGATGTTGTTCAGGCTGTCCTAGAATTACTGGCTCTTAAGGACACCTGCCGTAATACACCGTTTGGTGCTTGACGACAGATTTTCTACTTGAGGGTAGCAGCAAGCCAGGCGGGCATTCGCAAAATGACCTACAACAATGCTGTAACGACTGCTATCTTAAGACAACAACCGGGACCGACGAGTTAACGTGCCCTCCGAAGCACGGAAGCGCTCAGTAGTAATGTCACCAGCGGTCACCCATCCAACTCATGACCGCGGCGGACGTTGCTTAACTGCTAAGCAAATTTTGCTACGAGCGCTTCATATCTAATCTTTTACTAGATACATTTTTAATAATCTATTAATATCACCATTCCATTTTTTCGTGATTTGGACAATTGTCTACGTGATAAAAAGTTTTCTTCCCAGGAGGCAGTACAAAATGCTTTCACACAGTTAGTCGAATCTCGATCACCAGAGTTCTATCGCAAAGATATAAATGACCTTCCTATTAGATTGCAGCAATGTATAGATAATAATTATAATTATTTTGATTAAATAAATATGTTAAATAAAAATAAAACACAATAATACAAATCGGTAATTTCATACCCCTAATATTATTATAATCGTTATTAAACGCGTAAACACTTGTAAGTTAGAGAACTCTTTTTTTTATATCGTGATGGAACAAGCACGAGGCTCATCTGTTGATAAGTGGTAACCGCTATCCATACCATTATGTAATATATAGTTATAGTTATAGTTCGTCACTTGTGACCAGATGCATCCATATGCATTTGGCCACAAGTGACGAACTTCACTGCAACCATCAGCCTAATACATAAAGTTGTTAAGTCTCATGTGCCTGTAAATTCACCGGCATTCATATTCTTTAAATCGGAGCACAGTATTGCAAACATTACTGCTTGGTAGAAATAGCTATGCTGGCAATACTTCCCAGGACGAATTCGATCACAAAGAGTTGCACTGCAACAAAAAATATTATATTGATTTTATATTGAGATTTTGAAGCAGTGATGGCTCAGTGGCATTGGATATGGACTGCCGCGCAGCAGGTCCATGGTTCGAATCTTGCCGCGGGCTTGAGCTTCAACGCATGGTGGATGATGGGCATTTTGCGAATGCCCGCCTGGCTAGCAACCACCCTCAAGTAGAAAATCTGTCGCCAAGCACCCTAACGATGTGTTCCGGCAGCAGTTCCTGAGAGCCAATGAAATAAAAGGCACATGAGACTTAACAACTATATCTCAAGGTGACAGGCGCAGTGCAATTCGTGTCCTGTGACGAAATGCATGTTATAGGCAAAGGTTAGTCCGCTTAACATCAGGTGGGCCTCGTGCTTGTCCCGTCACAATAACATAAAAAAAAATATAGACTGATATTATTTAAAAGAGCATTGACACGTGCAAAGTGAAAACATAGAAATTATTCCGGGAGAAAAATATCAACTTCCAACAGGACTTGAACTCGCTTCCCCAGAATACCGATTATACCATGAAAGCGTGTGCTGGACAGTCGAATATCCTTATTAAATATTTCCATCCGTTTGAATGGATGTCTTTTTGACATTAGCGAAATCTACCTAAATAGCATAAGACCATCTACTTTGGCTGGTAGGTTGATATTCGATTAACACTTAACACCAATTCAATGACGCAATTTCTTACTTCCACGTAAACATAATAATTATATGTACATAAAACATGAAGTTATTTTATATTATAAAACGTAAAGTTATTTTCACTCAATTTAGTAAGTAAATAATACGGGATAACTCACGTGAATAAGTCAGATAGCTCCGACTACAGTTTCAACCACATCCGGTGGTCTTTTTCAAGGCGAGTTCGGGACGCTTAGCGGTGCTAAGTGAGACGTTAACGCGGGCGTCCCGAGCTCTCCTTGAAAAAGACCACCGAATGTGGTTGAAACTGTAGTCTGAGCTATCTTATTCACGTGAGTTATCCCGTATTAACTAAAATGTTATGGTATGTTCAGCACCAGTGCTGGGGCTGCGGGCGGTGCGTGTGCACGCGGTGCGTATCCCGCGCCCCGCTCCCCGCGCTCTCCGCGCCGCGCCCCGCCCCGCTCTGCGCGCCCTGCCTCGCGCATCCAGACAACAACGGTCAGTGCCTAGCCTACACGCGGGACCTACTCGCCTCTAACTTAAACCATAGAGAAAGTACTATTAAGAGTGACAATGACCATACATGACAGCGTACACCGATAACTTACCGATAATCCACTTCGGCGAAAGATGTCGCTAAATGTATCAAATCACATGAAATAACGAAACTACATTTTTAATGGCCTTCCTAAATCTCACTAAGGCTACTCGCACTCGTGTTGGAACGAAATCAAATGGCTAGATGGCGTTATTTGCCATACATTTTATATGCGGTGCAGCGCCATCTATCAAGAAACTTATGAATCGTGGTAAATTATCCATAAAAATACAAATTTATTGGAGCAGCATTTTAGCACAATATTTCGTATTAAAAAAAAACAAGACATCTTTTGGGCCTGTTCACCATCGATAAAAATCAAATTGATCGGCTTTAAGTGTCGAAGCCAAAATTTCCAGGCTACGAGTCAGCGCCATGCGCCATCTGGATATAATACAAGATTTGAGCTTATTCCGGCGTACGTTGCGATTGCTACTCTTATTAGTTCTTTCTCTATGCTTAAACGTTTACCCATCTGTGACGGCGTTTACCAAAAGCTTAGATGAAGCACGGCGCACGATACAAGTGCTCCTGTCATGCTGTCCCTTTCACGCTCCGTAGATGCCGTCCTGTTGAAAGGGACAGCATGATAGTAAGACAGTTTGTTTGACTTCGCTTTTATGGTGCGCCGTGCTTAGAACTGCATTATTTATCTGAGCCTAGACGCGAATAGCGTAGCACGCGCCGTAAGCGTCGCGTTTCCATACACAAGCCCTTATTGTGTATTATAGGGGATAAACTCATTTTGACATTTAATTTTTTTTAATGCAGTTTCTGTAAACTATGCTTAGGATATACTTACATTTGCTTACATTCGTTCTTTCTCCAAGAGCATTACTTCTTACAGAATACCCACAAAAATAATGCCCATACCAGAGTTCAAATATCAAAATTAAGTTTAGCTCCATTCTAATTAGGCAATAAGGTTGCTCCCTCTTGTTATGCCGGGTTAGAATTGTATCCCCCCCACATCTTCCCCTGGGAGTAGTCGTAAGAGTCAACTACCGAAATATAAATAAACGAAGAGAAAATTACCAGAAGGTGGGCAGCACGCTTTCTGAAGTAAGAAATCTTATATTGCGATCCCGTGATGCCTGCCAAGCGTGGGATTATGGCAAATTCTCCGCAATAGGGGAGACCTTTGTTCAACAGTAGATATTCCGGCTAGTGTGAATAAGGATTCTATCAGTTGGCCCTTGCAGCACCAGTGCTGACATTCTAGCCCAATACCCCACGGGGAATTGAGAATCTCATAAATAATTAAATTAATATATGAAACCGAATTAATGCAGCTATATTATTCTTATTTCAGATTTAGTATCACCTGCCAATTAGAAGATTCGACGAGCATATCTGTATAGCTGGACTTATTACCGGATCTCGCTTCAATTTAGCTTGACACATAAGTCTCTGAAACTGACCAGGTTCATCAAATCGCAATATTTCTTCTATTAAACATTTTTTCGCGCGCCGAGCAAATCGGTTGCGGGAGAAGGGCATGCGATTTAATTCTGCTCATGATTACTTTGGGCCCCTTATTGCAATGCAGAGGCCTTATCGTGTCACTAGAATGGTAATGAAGATGATCTTCTTTTGTCAGAAAACGAAGCCTTATCATTTAAGCATCCAGTTTTTGAGTTAGATACGGCACTGGATGTATGTGCAACGGGTCTGCGAATTTGCACGCTTGATGTACGCAGTTCCAATTTAAAAATATTACAATTCTAGTTAGATAATAAGTATGATAACGAAAGGAACAGAATGAAAGCTTTGACAACTTTCTCATGTTGTTGACAGATGTTAAAAATAATATTGTAACTTTTTTTTGTAATATTTGTAAACTATGGTATACGTATGTACAACACAACAGCTATAATTAAGACCAAATGTAAATAAGTAGCCCGCTACTCTAATATTACTCGAAAAACACCTTAATTCGAGAAAAGGAGTGTGCTGAAAATCAGCCTTGTATAGACTTTAGTGTCTATGCAGCCCAGTGCTGAGCATACCCCCTATTGCCAATCATGTTGAAATTTAGGTTTATGATAATTGTAATTACTGTATTATTTTTTGTGGCAATAAAATACTTTTCTTTCTTTCAACTCACTGAGCTGGTTCAAACCGGTTCCGCACCCGAGCAGGCGTCGCTGCGGCCGCTGCAACACCCAAACGTCTTGTCAGTGACTAGTAACGCACACATAGCTGTGCATGTAGTAGTGAAGCTTTCATTCCGTACCGTTCTATATCCATGTGCAATAAGACATAAGAATCATACTACAGCTAGCTCTCAATTTGTTTTAATTATTTTGACATCTAATATACATAATTCTATCAAAGTATTTTCAAGCACTTTTTCATAAAAAGTGATAAAAACCCTTTCAACTTTATCATTAGATGATAGAGTTGCAAATGGTTTAGTGATATGAAGTAGACGAGTAGATAGCAAATGATGTATATTGTAAAACATATAGAGTTAATAACATGTATGTATATAATGTCGCATTTTTAGTTTTAAGTATAGATGTAAAATATTTGTGTGTATGTTATTGTATTATATAGATAGCTAGTTTACAAAAGTTGTCTTTCCTAAAATAGTTCCCGTGAACTGCATTTTGACTCTCCTTTCTCCCGTGAACTGTATTAATCAGAAATATTATTGTAGTAAGCTAGTTTTAAATGCCAGATTATAGTACATTATGTAACAAGTGCGCGATGTTGTTTATTACAATCGAGACGGGTTTTAGGCCTTAATGGAGTAGATTGTAATAAACAACGCACACGAGTTTCATACGACGTTTTTCAACACACTTGCGAGGAACGAATTCGAAAATTTCGATACGAAAATGTTTTCTTTATCTTTTTGATAGCAATAATAATCTTAAAGTTCTACTTCAGTGGGTAAAAAACTCCTTGCTTTGTTTTTATATGAAAAACGAGATGAGAAGTGTGGAAACGGTGTTTTTTTTCTATTTAAAACACAAGTGCGGTGAAGTTAAACAAAAGCACGAGTGCGTAATAGACTATATTATAAAATCGGTGCATTCAAAAGCTCGTTACGAGCGAGTGTATTGAAAAATATTTTTAGCTGTGATTTTGGAGTGGTTCTTCTCCACGAAAATAATTTATTTAAGTAAATAATGTGTCGATTCTATACAAATTCTCATTTCCGAAATTATATTAGGTGTTTTCTGATTTCCTAAATTATATTAAGTTCTTATTATGTTCGCGCTGAAATACAAATTCGTACGCGAATATAATCATGGTAGTTCATGTGTCCGACCAGTATCTAAGTTCGTATACCGCTTGCGATTAAAATTACCATAATTTTCTCTCTTATTATATTAAATTACAATAATTTTAGCTCTTATTCTGTTCGTGTTAAAGTCAAATTCGTATGACGCGTAATGACAGTCCTTAAAGTTGACTTTTGTGTTCAGTATGTTTTACGCAATGATCTATGTCTCTGTCAGAGCGAATTTCTTTATAGAAACATCTGCAAACCTTTGTAATTTTGACATAATTTTAGAAGACAAATCATTTACAAAAATAAGGAAAAACAGAGGACCCAGATGCGAGCCCTGCGGTACTCCTGATGGAACCGACCTTGGTGGAGACATGAATCCACGGATCTTGACGATTTGTGAATGGTTTCTCTGATATGACTCATACCATCGTAACAGGGTACCACAAATACCAGCATGTGCAAGCTTTTGAATCAGTAACATATGATTGAACACATCGAATGCCTTTGAAAAATCAGTGTAGATTTTGGCGTTACGTAACTTGGTGCTCTCTAGATGCAAAATTGCCCACAATTGAACACAATAATTATATTTTAATATGAATAGAATAAGAACAACCGTGGTTTACAGATTTTTTAATTTAAAGAATTTGTGTAGATTTACAACAAATGTATCATTAAGCTGAATATATCTCATATCTTTATTCTATATGTTATGTACCGATAAACTTTTAAAAGGTTAAAGCACTGACCACACAGTGCGAGTGTGTTATTGTGGAAAATCTGTCGCCAAGCACTTTACGGCAGCTGTCCTTGAGAGCCGGTAATTCTAGGTTAGCCTGAACAACATCTTCGATCTCATCATCACATAGCATCAGGTGAGATAGTGGTCAGAGGCTAGCCTATCGGCTGTAAAAAGAATATACAAACGAAATACTGGAAAACCCGCGAATTGAAAATCAATCATGATGAACAACATTGAAATATTTGAAGGTGCTGCTTACTACAGTCACAGAATAAAAGGACCAGCTACTAACTCCGCCAAGCCTTTCTAATAAATAAACGACTCTAGCTACAAAGAAATAAAGTGCACTTCAGCACGTAAAGCACGAAGTAAAAAAAAATACCTAAAATTTATACTACGGGCCGTCTCTCTCTCCATCGCATAGCTCTGATCTCTTCTGACGCGGCTCGCACCGTAAAATAATCCCGTCCGGACGGATACGCCGGTGAACCTGTAGCGATGTACCTAGTGTGGAATGAGCCACGCCTGCTACAGCAGTTCTAACGTTATATTTTTTTACTGCTAAGAAAATAAGCTTACAAAAGAAAAGTTGGGCAACAAGCGATCGAGGGTTTGATCAATCGTTCTCCAAACTTTTCTTTCCATTCGTACGGGACGTGCTTTTCCAATCTGAACTACCGTGGTGAGTCATGGTTCAAACTCAACACGGTAGTTATCGTCAGCATGGTTATCGTTTCAGTCTTATTATTTAAATATAGAGGTAGCTATCTACGAGGACTGAGCGGTTTTTTTTTCAATTGGCTTTACATTTATTTACAGTGACGCTCTCAATAATTCTAATATTTTGTTGTTACCCTTGCCCTTAATATATCTCTGCTGATAGGTTAGCTTTTCACCGCTATCCCACTAGTTGGTAAGTGATGATGTAATTAAAAAATATTAATGCAGGATTAATACGTTACCGCTATTTATGTATAACAATATACGGCATTAAGAGCCTCATGAAATGTTGAGGTGTTAAGCTAGATAGCGACCTAGCTCGGCTCTGCAGCTGCCGGAATGCACATTATTAAGTGCTTGACGACATATCATAGTGCTCCGTACAGACGTCAGGCATTCATAGTGGCCTCCCTTATAAAGTTATTACGACCGTAGCCACCACGCTTCGGTAATGCAGTCATTCCGCAGCCGCACTCTATGTGGCCAGTGCTTTATAGATTCTCATGCAAAAGTAATGAAACCCTCGGGTCGTTCATAAACACTGCGTATATTTTTTATAGAATTAAATAATAAAAACAAGTATATTTTGTAAATAATTAAATTGATTTGTAAAGTATTTAGTATTTGTAAAATATACCTACGATGTACATACGATCTTGTGTTTTATTTGGCTCTTATTATATTGATATAGACTAGGTATCTTATCCATTGATGAAAAAACCGGGCCTCCTAAGTTTCCATACCAACACAGAAAGTGTAGAAAATCGTTTATAATTTCTATACAGTTAGAGATCTTTAGCGGGACACGCACAGGGCTGTTTTTAATATTCGTTGTTATACATTAGATTTGTACTATTATCATATGTGTCTGACTTTTTTTAAAGAGATTTAACGTTAAAAGCACTGATTCGCTTTTTGTTCTTAGAATACATATGCGTATACGGTTCTCAGAAGACATTGCTTCCTGTTCTTAGGTCCACGGGATGACCATAGGGTCATCGCGTGGACGTGTTTTGATTCTCCTTTGTAATCGCAAAATATGCAACGTAAAAGGTCATATCTTCTGATAGCGTATGTGACAAAAAACTTATGTTTGCCAAAAAAATTAGCCTATAAGGGTAAAAACATTACAATCTAGGTTATCCTGAACAGCATCTTCGACCACATCAGGTGAGATAGTGGTCAAAGGATAACCTATCAGGCATAAAAAAAAATCTAGTTTACCTACTTCTATTAAAAGGTTTTCTAGTACATATTTTGGTGTTAGGTTTCGCTATTTGCGTTGAATTCTCTATACACTTAGTAGTAGATAAACGAAGTAGGTCGGATTATCGGATTTAATTAATATGTACTAAAAAAAATGAATTTAAACTTGTTTGAACATTTACGCTCTTGTTTGATGGAAATTGATCGTTTACGGGACATTTTACCATATCGTTCTTACACAACGCGTGTCCTTCAGTTCTCTACTCTTACATCTATCATATTATCCAAGACAACATCGTATCTTATTTGAAACTTAGTGCGATTTATTTTTCCTTAATCAACAAAAGTACCTACTTTAACCAAACCCCAAATTAACACTAACGAACTTTATCACATCGTTAAATTTAACAAGAGAAACCAATTAAAAATATTTACCTATGTATTAAAAATCTACAGTAAGTTTCTTATGTTCAACCGAAAATGTTCCGTTGCGTGTTTTTGATTATTTCTCTTGCAATGGTACATTGTGAGGTGACTGAAAAGCCGAAGGTCGTGAAGCCAGGTCAGATGATGGGCGTGGATACCATACATAACGCAGATTCAACTGACAAAGTAGATAAGGTAGAAGCAACAACAAAAACTGTGAAAATTGACAAAGACACTATTATTACCAGTAACTTGAAGCTCGAAACTCGCAGTAAAGAGAAAAACTGTAAGTATTTAATATTTGTTTTAATTTAATACCTTTTTGTGGCAAAACGAGCATGCCCCTCTGATGTTTAGCTATGACCCAAGATCGTGACAAATGCAGACCTTGCAGAAGAGGTCAATATTTTGCACGGTAGGTACAGATACTGAATGCATTATCCACAGTTCAGTATAGTCGACCAGGGTTGCCGACCGAGTAAAAGGCACGGCTTTTACTCGGTCGGCAAACCTGGTTTCTAACCAATTACCTTGGCAGGCGGTTAGTTGCTCACCACTGTCGTAGTTTCTGACAAAAAGTTGCCAACCACAGTGTGTTTCGAACTTCCGCCATAATCTGTGCTTCCGCACACAACACTTCGTAAGTACAAAATCCAAACTAAACTTAGACAGACAGCCGAGGGCTATGGCCTAGCAAGCCAAGCCCAGGAATTTTAAGCTTAAAGTCCTATAAAGAATAATACCCCTGGGACAGTCCGAGAGGAGGGGCGGAAGAACTGTCCACCGATTGAACGACAACCTTGGAAATAATACGGACTTGAAATGCCCTACGTGCGGGAAAACCTACAAGAGACGAGCCTGATACGTGAAGCAGATACATGATGGTGGGGAAGCATGACAACCGTCGGTAAGTTATTCAACAATCACTGCGGATAGAGTTGACCCTCATATATCCCAAGGTGAGCCATTGTGTGATAACTACCAGGAGTCCATTAACATCCGGACACGTCTTAGCATCCCTTCCCTTAAACAGTAAACTTATCGCTGCTTACCTTAAAAAAAATATTTCTTTCTTTCAAATAAAAAAAAATACGTTTCATATAATGAGCAAGATAAAGAACCCAAACAAATATCCGCTAAAGGGACTGGGAAATACCGAGAGATAGAAACTATCAAGGTGTCCTAACGGATCCCTGAAAACCATGTATTACCAGAATTGTGGAATGGTTAGTTCCGTACGTTATGACACTTTTTCTTCGGTTTTCAATTTCAGTTGTCATCCATCTGATGAAAACTTATACAAGCATGTAACACTTCTCAATTACACAGGGTTGTAAATAGCTACTCATGTTTGTGTAGTAAAATTTTCATCATGTACGATACAAATGATTTAAGATTTATAACGCTGATGAAAACTGACAGCGTTGTTCAGAGTTAACAAGGTCTCGGTCCATCGAGTAGTAGTTGTCGACTGTTTTTTGTTCAACTTAGCAGTTTGAATTTTGTCACTGGAACTTAGTACTAATAGCAGTACTTGCTGAAGATGAAGAAATTCGAACTGCTAAGTAGAAAATAATAGTAATTATACCATAACTTCTCATGTGTATATCATAGTGCCATGCATGCCACTACGTGCTGCGGCATCCCACCGCATGCTCCAGCATCACACGAGCTACGGTCTCAGTGTATAGTAATAAAGCAATATAAATTCTAAATTCTTTGAAATAAGTTTAAAAATGACATGAACAAAAATAAAATCCTTTATGGTGCGGCGAGGACATAGATATGAAAAATGTAAATATATTATTGACAAAATTACAAAACGAGACAAAAAATTTTAACTAGTCATGTAGTACAACGCAAGTTGAACTATAGGTGTCGCTTCATCCCGATACGGTGGTTGAAGAACGAGAGCATAAATTAGAGTTATGAGTATGAGTCATTGTGTCATGTTAGCTCAATTGGTTAGAGCATACCCCGGCTAAAAGGGTGGGTGGACGCGGGTTCGAATCCCGCACATGACTAATTTTTTCTTTTGCAAATTCGTAATTTGGTTATGTAATTCGCCCAGTAGGCGTTATTGCAAACACAACAATATTAAAAATATATGTTGTTGATTTCTATATTCCAGTAACGTTCAAAATTAGGTATTCTACCTTCTGGTATTGTTGTAGTAATAAATATGGCATTGACAATTACAGCGAAGAATAGCCCTGCAAGTGAAGAGAAAGAGCCGGACTGGTCATACAGCGCGGTGCCTCTGGAGGTAAGCGGATACGTGGACCAGTTCAAGATCAACATGACGGAGTGCCTAAAGGAGGTAACTAATTACCTACTTATTCATTACTTACTTATAAACTTGTCCCAATTAGTTTTATAGAGTTCTGATGTATTTCAAATCTAAATTAGCTTCATATTAAGTTTATTTTTTATTGCTAATAGAAAACCCTTTCACCATAATCTCACCTGGAAGGACGATCAAGGTCGCTCCTGGAAACATTAGTTGCTTCGCGACGGATTTTCTATATCAGGGTGGACGCTAGACAGGCGACCACTGAGTCAATATTATTTAACTGTATCAGTTGGATTGTCCACTGCTGAACACAGCCTCCATTAAGGGCGGGTTTGCCATAAACCGCACGCAATGCAGGCGTCTTGGGGATCGCAGTTCAAGATCTCAGTTCCTCTGAAGGCGCATCTGCTCATCTTCCGGTATTTTACCTTTAGTCGTTTCTTAAGACACCCACAGGTAGCAATGGGGGTTGACATTCTAGCCCAGCACACCAGGCCCAGTATAAGATTTTCAGGCGACCATTCGTAATGTGTGCTGGGCTAAAATGTCACCTCCCAATCTCTACCCATGGGTGTTGTAAGAGGCGACTAATACACACCAGAAGTTGGGCAGAAGCGCTTTCTGAGGAACTGTTATCTCACACTGCTATCCCCAAGACGTCTGCCAAGCGTGGGGATTATGGCAAATCCCCCCGTAATGGGGGAGGCTATCTTCAGCAGTGGACAATCCAGCTGATACAGTATTCATAATGTACCCTACACTATTGTTTCTAACATGTACCAATTGGCGAAATCTTAGACAAAAAGGTGCATATTTGATGTGATTATACTTAAACTTATTCATAAATGTTCAGGCAATAAGTTATATTGTGTGGCCAATTTTACTTTGTTTGACAGGTACAAGAAAATGACAAGAGACCCGTGAAGAGACTTTCACCAAAGATGGAGTCTCCGGTGCACGGAGACTGTCTGATAGCATGCGTGCTCAAACGAAACGGTGTCATCGAAAACAACAAAGTTAATAAAGGTACAATTTTATTGTTTCGGTATCACTTCATCACAACACATTTAGTCATTGACCTTATAATAGAAGCGACATCTCAAACGAGGATAGTCGACCAGTGCAGGTAAGCCGGCCGGCAAATTACACAAAACAATATTCAAAATACACAATTGATAACACACAATTTTCGAACGTAAAGCGCGTGTAATCTCTTCGAGTGCCCAGCTGCGTGTGGGGAGAGTATGCTGGCCGGCCTACCGGCACTGGTCGACTATCCTCGTTTGAGATGTCATGTCAAGTAATATGTCTATGATTTTATATTTGAGGGTCGTAGCTAGCCAGGCGGACATTCGCAAAATAATACTTTTATACCATCTTAAATTACGTTTACCAAAAACCGTGGCTGGTAATTTTTATCGTTACTCACCTGGCGCATTGTCGGCCACTGCCACGGTACGCTCGCTTCACTCGCTCCGCTCGACTAGCGCTTTTTGTGGTCACAAACAACCTAATCGCTCCTCAACGTTTGCTCGTCATCGCAATAAAAATTTTGCAACGCACCTATTTTCTTCAAGCGGTGATTTAATAATATTCGCGGATTTGGTGCAGAATCCAATCACATGCAGCGCCGCTTCCCGCACATGCTACGCAAACATAAGTGCCCTCTTGTGACAACATAAATAAAACATTTTTGAGAATGCTCGCCTGGCTGGCTGCCACTTTCATATTTCATCACCAAGTACGTAACGATGTGTTACAGAAGCTATCTTCGATAGGTATCCAGTTCATCATTAGAAAATTATGAAAACATGAAAGTGCAATCATTATATGTGATTCGTTTTTTTTTATGTTATTGTGACGGAACAAGCTCGAGGCCCACATGATGTTAAGTGGCCTAACCTCTGCCTATAACAGTTGCAATTCCTGACAACTCACGAATTGCACTGCGCCCGTCACATTGAGACATAGTTGTTGTCTCATTGTGCCTGTAATTTCACTGGCTCTCAAGGACTACTGCCGGAACACACCTTTCGGTGCTTGGCGACAGACTTTCTACTTGAGGGTGGTCGCTAGCCAGGCGGGCATTCACAAAATGCCCTTCCACCATGCGTTGAAGCTCAAGCTCTGGGCGGGATTCGAACCATGGACCTGCTGCGCGGCAGTCCATAGCCAGTGCCACTGAGCCATCACTGCTTCAGACTGCTTCGATTCATCGAATTCTCAAGAATACATCGTGTAAAATAAAAAAGAAACCTCTATTCTGGCACTAAATAGACTCTGATTTTGTTATTAAATTTTAATTGGAATACCAAATAATGCATCTGACAGAACTAAGACCAATTACAGTTAAGTTTTAATCAAGTTCGTGTTATGGAATCGCCCTGAATATCTTAGCTTATTATATACTTATGGTGATTCAGAAAGCGTAATATGCAAAAATTTACAAATCATTTTTAGTAGCATCTCTATTTTCTACACAGTTCCCCATTGAATAATATCCTTGATGGTGTAAATAGGTACAGGTCATTCATATTTTGGGTTTTGAGTATGCCCAAGCACTTAACGATGTGCTGCGGCAACTGTCCTTGAGAGCTGAACTCCTTATGCCTTCGACCACATTTTTTCACTCACACCATCTGACGATAGAGTGGTGACAAGGCTGACCTAACACCTAAAGGAATTCTGTAATTTTCCAGAGAATGTCATCCTTTTGCTAAGTAAATTCTACGCTAAGGATACGCGGCTGATGAAGAAGATGGAGAAAAATCTGGACAAATGCATAGAGATGAGCGCCCATCACCACAACGAATGCGATCTCGCGGCGAAACTAAACGAGTGCACTAACGACCTTATGGCCAGCAATAAACACAAAATTGTCGTTAATTATTAAATTAAACTTTGTTTTTATAACCATCTTCAAATAAGGATGTGCTATGTTCTATTTAGATATTACATACAAGTAGGTGTATTTAAATTCGGTAGTGTCACCGGTAATGAATACACGGGTAATTAATATATGGACTAAATCTATTATTGAGAATTGTGGTTTCACATGAGAAAAAATCCTTTGACACTATTGGTAGTTCTAACCAGTAAGGGGGATAAACGGTATTTTAGTCGAAAATACATTTTAAAAACTTTTTTCTTTTGGACATATTATAATATATACCTCATGCAAGTTGACATATTGTAATTATTATATTACACTCAATTACCTGACCTAAATGAAAATAGTAGATTAGAGTAAAAACATTTTTTTTACGACCGAGGCTCTATCTTGGATCCAGAGTGGAGCGAATGATTCTTAAGATTATCTATACTTTTTAATAATAAAAGAGTAGAAGCCAAAAAGTTTGTACATGGAATAAAAATTTAAAAAATATGGCTTAAGAGACTTAAAATAACCTACTGTAAAAGTACATTTTCGAAAAAGCCCAACTGTGTAAATGTTGCTACATATTATAGCGGAATAACAAAACAGTTTAATTAGGGTTCCATACTAAAATACAGAAACAAACCCGCGACTTCGTCTACCCGTACTACTTACAAGAAGATGACTGTTTTAAACTTTAGTAGATAGCTAGTAACGCCAGAAAACATAATAAAGTTACGGCGTAATATAAATAGTAAAGATTGATCACAAAGGTCGCACACCATCTCTAGACGCAGTTGTCGATAGCTTTCTAAAAGACCTTAGTATGGTAGACCAACAACCAATAAATAACATTAAAAAAGCTTGGATATACGACAACTACTTAACATCACGTCTGACTTGGCCTTTTCTAGTATACGACATTACAAAATCACTTTTAACAAAGCTCGATGTAAACGTCATAAGGACATTAAAGTCATGGTTGGGGCTCGCACTTTCGGCAGACCCATCTACTCTATTTACGGATCAAACCAATTTTGGGATGAAATTAAAGAAATCGTCGGAGCTCTATAAACACCTAAGTGTTACCAAAACGCACGTCTTATCAAAATCTCAAGACGATATGACTATAGTATATCTCTCTCAAAAGACAAAAGTGCCTCCGACCTTGACTCAAGGCTTCAATTCCACAAACAATTTATGATAGGTGCACAGACCAGCAAAGCGGGTTTTGGGTAGGAAAAGAAAATGGAGGATAAAGACGTTGTAAAATCTTTTCTACAGCAAGACGAAAATGATAGCTATAAAGTGCATGCAATGAGCTTAGAAATGCAGAGCGAATGGCTAACTATAGGTGAATTTTGTATCCTTCTGGCGTTAAAGTGGCGCACCCTGATATACGACTGCTCTCCTGCCTTATTAAAATTCTATCTAAACGCCTTTCAGACGACCCTCCCAGACCAAAGTAACTTAGTAAGATGGGGGAAAGCCACCGAAAAGTCTTTGTCGGTATTTGTCGGGAGGCGATCGGTACAGCTAGGCACTTGCTGGTAGGATGCAAGGTGCTCCTTGATAGGGGTCATTATTCACGTCGCCATGATAGAGTCCTCGAAATCATACGTGAAGCCGCGAGTCTAGAGCTAGACTAGAGCTAGCTAGAGCAAAAAAAGGTTTGACCACGAATAAACGACACGTCGATTTTGTAAAAGAAGGGTCATCTACAAAATCTAAATCCAAGCTCTTCAAGCTCCCAAAATCGCCTGACTAATGAGTCAATAGCGGTAGGCTCTTGAGCGAGGCAACATGCCAAGGCCTGGTTAGTATGAAGCGTAGTAATCGCGGGTTCGGCACCCATTATGATATATCCTAATACGGTACATAGCGCAGGGGACGAGTCGTGCTGCGCATGAACTACGCCGGGTCAATACATCAATTTCACTAGGTACCCCGAAACTCTCATCAGCTAACTGTAACTGATGGAGGTGTCTACCACAGCGGTGGGCAATAAATCGGTAATTTGATCAACAATGAGCGGTGAAATACTAAAATGAATGTTGTTGTCAAAGCGAGAATGTATTTTTAAATTTACTGTATCGGCCGGATCGTCCATTGCTGAACACAGCCTTCCCTATTAAGGGGGTATTTGCCGTAATCCCCACGCTTGGCAGGCGGCTTGGGGATTGCAGTGTAAGATGGCAGTTGTTGGCAGGCGCTGCTGCCCACTTCCCAGTATTTTTCCCTTAGTCGCCTCTTACGACACCCACGGGATGATATGGGGAGGTACAATTCTAACCCGGTACCCCACGGGGTTTTTTTAAAGGGGTATTTTTAAATTTACTGATTCAGTTTTAATTAATTACTTAACACCACCAAATCCATTAACGATAGTAAGTTTCGTATGTTGGAGTGGAATACCTAATCTATCGCTGCATTCCTTGCGGATGAAGTGACTTTGGCTGGCTGAATCCAGCAGAACGCGAATAATATGTCTAGTGCCGGTAGCATCGTTAACGGCGGCATGTGCAGCAGATAATATTGTAAATACATTATTACGCGCAGACGTATTTACTGATAAGCAAGAACTATCAGTAGATGTATACGTAGTGCACAACACTACGTCCGAGCGCGCAGCCCGGGCATAAGATGGATGTGACGTGGGGGGTGCACTAGCACGCACGACTGAGTCACCGATCTGCTGCATATCATACTGGAAAGAACTTGCAGCTGGAGGTTGTTTCGAGAGCACAGGTGCTACTGTAGGTTGCGTAGCCTTGAAGTGTAATAATGTGTGAGGTCTCTGTTTACAAACGCGACACTTAGAATTAGATGAGCAATTAGACACTTTATGATGTAAGCAGAGACAATTCACACAGGCATTAATATCCTTCACATATTTAAAACGCTCCTGAGGTGACATCCTAATAACATCAGTGCATTTAAATAAGTGCTGATGTGATATATTACTGCAAAGGCATTTGCAAGCGGAATGATCAGCTGATGTACTGACGTAAGTTTGGTACTTAGGCGGCTATTATAACGGCTTAGTATTACGTTTACTATTGCTTTGACGCACACTATTTACATTTGAGTTTGTTTGAGTGCGTTCAGAACCTTAGCACGGGTTTTTATAAATTCGTCCAAGTCGTCAAAGCTAAGTATCGTCGAAGAACAACTCAACTCAAAGGCGCGGACAGTATCAGAGTCTAAAAGGTTTGAACTCAAACATTGGTGAGCGTTCGATTATCTTCATACTTATCAATTAGCGCTTGTAGGAACAATTTATAATTCTTTGGACTTGGAGTAATACAAGCGCATACCTACTAAGAACGAATATCACCCGAAAATTCGACTAGTTGAATAGAAGGCAAAGAAGTTCGATGTGACGGTATACGCACGTTTCGTTCGATTCCTGGGACGGTAACGAAGGTCAATATTGAGTAAGTATTCTTTTAATTCTGCTACATAAAGATTCGAAAGCCACGAGACTATAGTCAGCTTTAGCGGTGGGAGTTAACGTCAACAACCGAGAATTATAATCATCTAAAATTTGTACGAATCGATCACGTAATGAATCGACTGGCGATGTTTCGTCAAGAAATCTTTCCCTGTTCGCGGTATTTTTATGAACATCAGAGGACTGATCATACATATTTTGAACTATCTGGAAGATAGCTCGCGTTTGGCTTGTATCATACATAACACTGCATATCTTGCGGCTCATGTTTATCGCTATCGCTGTCATCTGTTATGGGTTTCTTAGGAGGCATTATGTAATAATGTGAAGTAAATAAAGGTCAGTATGAAACGGAAGAATTAAGGGCAGGTTGCAGTGAATCAGTAGGCAAATATAGCGTGCGAGAGTTTCGGTCTATATGGAAACTACGCGGCGCGGCGCTCTAGTCAATTTCAACACAGCTCGCGTCAAGACGCTCACTCGTATCGATGTCCCAAGCCGCACGCCAATAGCGTCACAGTGTAACTAAAACAGTTGATCTACTATAGGTATCTGCTACTAAATCCAGTACTCAATTATTATATTCTTGTGACTATTCCCTTATAGTGCAACTAACACAGTTGGTAACCTTTAACTATTACCATTAAAATACACACCTTTAAGTGCTTGGCGACAGATTTTCTACTTGAGGGAGGTAGCTAGCCAGGCGGATATTCGCAAAATGCCCTAGCACCATGCCAAATTACTAGTTCTGGAGGACTCATAGTGGCACATACCTTTCAGTGCTTGGCGACAGATTTTTTACTGGAGGGTAGTAGCTAGCCAGGCGGGTATTCGCAAAATGCCCTACCACCATGCCAAATAACTGGTTCTGGAGGACTCGTAGCGGCACATACCGTTAAGTGCTTGGCGACAGATTTTCTACTTGAGGGTGGTAGCTAGCCAGGCGGGCATTCGCAAAATGCCCTACCACCATGCTATAACGACTGCCATCCTAAGACGACAACCGGGACCGACGGCTTAACGTGCCCTCCGAAGCACGGAAGCGCTCAGTAGTAATATCACTAGCGGTCACCCATCCAACTCATGACCGCGGGCGACGTTGCTTAACTTTGCTGATCGGTTGAGAACAGCTAAGTAAACTTCGCTACGAGCGCTTCAAAATATGATTACAATATGATTGGATAAATGCACTAATTACTGCGATACCTTTTCATTAGCCAACCCTTATAGAACTCCTCAAATCTAATGGCAAAAATGGGCGAAATTTAGGCATAGTTTTTTTAACGGAACTCATGAACTACTGACAATATACAAATGAGATTCGGCAAGACATTGTAACCTGTTGTAGGGCACATATTGACGTGAAAAGTTAGTATTTAACGGGACTTTATCGCGATAAAAACATTTATAAATGTATTTATTTACTTCGACATTTCGACCAAGTTGCATTGGTCGTGGTCACGAGCGGACTGAAGAGGCGGGCGTCAACGTCTTGAAAGGCGGGTATTTTCTTCAACTACTCGCATTTGACTTAAAAATGTATCGTCTCGACACACAACACTGACATTATCCACAGGTCTTAAGGAAGGTAAAACGCGTTTGGAGCATTTCCTTATCACTGGATTCCAGGATGCAGCTTACTTAAAACCATCCTCTCTACTGAAATTACGATATTTCCTTATCTCAATAGCTTCTCGTACTAGTCTGGAGTGGTAGTGACGTTCCGTTGAGAGGACTTTCGGGTCGTGGAGCGTGAGTGATCAGGTCTTGACTCTAGCAGATGTTCTGCTATAGCAGACTTCTCCACCTGGCGATTTTTATAAATGTTTTTATCGCGATTATGTCCCGTTAAATACTTATAAATATGTGTTCAAGCCGCGAAAGTCTTAAAGTTACTAGTGAAAAGTTAGTCTCTAGAACCACTATTTTAAGTACTAGAACCTAAAAACCTTATTATATGCATTTTACATATTTTTCGGTAAAATTGTAATGTTTTTTCTAATTTTGTTTTCACAAACATTATACACAAATTGATAGAGATATGTGTAAAATTAATCGTAACTGTGCGCTATTTATTGTCCTAGAGAACGTAAAGTCTAGAATATCTTTAAAAAAATTGCGAAACATATTAAACAATAATCGTGAAGATTGTGCAATTTTATAATAATATTGCGCATATGTTTCGTCGACTTCCGGAAGGCATTCGATACGGTCATAGGGGAGTGCCTATGGAAAATTCTGCTGGATATGGGAGTTCCGCGGCATCTTATTTATCTTTTGAGGAGACTATACGAGGACGGCTCTGCTGCAGTGGACAACGTCCTCTCAGATACCTTTAAGACTGAGTCCGGCGTTCGACAGGGGTGTATATTATCGCCATTGCTCTTTAACACCTATACTGAGCATATCATGAGAATCGATCTGGAAGGGTGGCATAAAGGTGTTTCAGTAGGAGGAAAAGTGATTAACAACTTACGGTACGCTGATGATCTAGATGACTACACTTCTGGCAAAAACAAAAGAAGATTTAGAACAGCTGCTGTCTCGACTTGAATCCACCAGTGTCAACTAAGTTCTTACTCTCAACAGAGAAAAGACGAAGATCATGATAGTAGACCGGGCTGAGCACAACACGCAACGAGTCCCGTGTATAGCAAACTGTGAAGTAGTGCAGAGTTATATTTACCTCGGATCTACTATATCCAACCTCGGCGGATGTGAGGACGAGATCAAGCGCCGACGTGCTATCACACGATCAGTGGTAGAGCGATTGGGGAAGATTTGGAAGGCAGACGCATATCCAAAAATACAAAGGTTCGACTAATGAGATGTCTGGTATTCCCAATCTTTCTGTATGGGGCTGAAACATGGTCGCTAAAATTACAAGATCGCCGGAAAATCGATGCCTTGGAGATGTGGTGTTGGAGACGACTTATTGTTGATGATCCTGCTAGGTTTTGAGTCTATGTAAAGAGGAAACGGAAGGACAGACAACGATGTGAACGGTTTACATGTGACGGGACTGAAGTTGAGGGTTCGGACGCCGCTGACGCGTTCCCGCGCTATTTTAGTTCAGTATTACAACACAAGATTCCACAGTTGGATGCTGCAGCGGCGGTGCGGCACAGTTCTGGTTGTGATTCCGCGCGGGTAGCAATCGACACTGTGGATGCGGCCGACCTAAGCCTGGCTGTGAGGCGACTGAAAGTACGGTCCGCTGCTGGTCCTGATGGCATTCCTAGTTTTTTAGTGAAGGACTGTATTGTTATATTGAAGTCGCCGCTGTTGTACCTATACAATTTGTGTCTTGACGAGTCTACCTACCCTCGGCATTGGAAGACTTCTAGAGTCACACCAGTTCCCAAAGTGAACTTGGGATCTGTGGTCTCTACCTATCGGCCTATTGCGGTTCTATCAGTCTTCGGCAAGGTTTTTGAATCGATTATCGATCGTCGTATATGTCAACAAGTTGATAATGCTCTAGACGACTGCCAACATGCTTTCCGTAGGGCTCGATCCACTACTACCAACCACATAAACCTCGTCGATTATGTCGCTAGCAAAATGGATGTGGGTCTGCAAGTTGACACTGCTTATTTCGACTTTAAAAAAGCGTTCGATTTGGTCGATAACGACATCCTGCTTCAGTAGTAATTACTGAAGCAGGATGTCGTTATCGACCAAATCGAACGCTTTTTTAAAGTCGAAATAAGCAGTGTCAACTTGCAGACCCACATCCATTTGGATTCACCCCCTAAGCTCCTGAATTTCTTCTCGAGCTATCTGAGCAATCGTAGTCAGTTTGTTTGGGTGTCTGGTTATGAATCACGCAAATATTATACCCGTTTGGGGGTCAGTCAAGGAAGTACTTTAGGCCCCACACTTTTTTTGCTAATAATAAACGACTTGCCGAAGACTGTTATTGCTGCAAAGTGCCTTATGTTTGCGGATGACTTGAAGTTGTGCCTTGCTGTGAATAGTATGGAGGACACCGAAACCCTACAGAGAGATATCGATTCAGTTTCCGAGTGGAGCAAAAAGAACCTCCTGCCCTCCAATGCTTCTAAATGCAAGGTAATCACTTTCACGCGCTCCCGGTGTCCTCTATATGCTAC
Source organism: Plagodis pulveraria (assembly GCA_963890685.1). Classification (NCBI taxonomy): domain Eukaryota; kingdom Metazoa; phylum Arthropoda; class Insecta; order Lepidoptera; family Geometridae; genus Plagodis; species Plagodis pulveraria. The sequence goes on from OY982969.1 coordinate 21,697,034, forward strand.
ATATGATCTACCTGACGCTCATTTGGAAAGGGTAAATGAGATACGTGACCTAAAACTGACATTAGATACCAAACTTGACTTCAAAACACACATGACGAACATTTGCAAAAAGGCTTGCAAATCACTTGGATTTATTATGAGGGTGGCTTCACAGTTTAGTGATAATGGCGTGTGGCTAATGTTTTGTACAACGCGTATGTCCGTAGCACTCTAGAGTTTGGAACGATCGTATGGGATCCGTATGAGAAAAAATACTCCCTTATGATCGAGAGGATTCATCGAAAGTTTGCACAATGGTTGTACAAACGAACATATGGATATTATCCCTATCTATTTTCCTCTATGTTTGTATCGGGTATGGTCGGATTAGACACATTAGTACTGAGATGGAAACTGCTGCTTGTAGTGCACATATTTCGGTAGTTCACAATGAAGTAAACAACCAGACTGTAGTTGGTCAGATAGGACTGCAGGTACCGAGAAGGGGGCTGAAGTCGCGCTGCGCAGAGTGCCGCGACTCTTAGCAAGGCCGCTCACACGCAGGCCGCGCCCGAAATGTGCCTACTAATCGGGCGCGTTTTGTGCTCGGGGACATGCTTCAATATGACGAAAATGTGGATATGTTTGCTGACAGTATCGCTATAATAATCAGACATGCATATTGGTATTTAAATTCTAATTATGTTGCTCTAATGTATTAAAATTTTAACTTATTAATTATTGTAATTTGAATTCTAATAATTTTATCTTAATGTAATTTAATTTGTATATATGTGATTTGAATTTAATTTTATATTTCTATTATTATGTAGTATAATGTACTTGTATTTACTCTCCATGCTATTTTTTTTACTCTATTTAAGTTCTCTGTATTAATAATTGACATGATGGTGTTTTGGATTTAGTCTGTAAGCCACATTGACTGTTTTTAAATAAATAAATAGACTGTTGAAAATCCCCTGGACAGCGTTTCGGACTAATGTTTATATCCTCCAAGAACTTCTTATACAAAATAGGCTTTCGTCGACTGTTCAGCTACGAATTCTTAAGTTCTTTGGGCACATCTCCAGAAAGGAAGATTCCATGGAGAAACTTGTCGTACAAGGTCGGATGGAAGGCAGAAGACCTCGAGGTCGATCCCCTACGCGCTCGATTGATCTTATTACCAGAACTACTAAAGCTACCGCAGTACAATGTGCTCGCAATGCAAATAGCCGCCTCCAATGGAGGAACATCGTTAGACGTGCGGCTGCCTTGGAAGCGAGCGGTGACGACGAGACGCAACTCTATCCATCGACAGCCACGACCACTCTGTCAAGAGTGCCCAACTAAGAAAATCTTTTATAGGCAGAGGTTAGTCCGCTTAACATCAGATGTTCGAGCTTGTTCCGTCACAATAACATATAAATAAATGTCCGTGGGGTGCCGGGCTGCCCGTGGTGTGCCTGGCTTTCCGTGGGGTGCCTGGCTGCATGTGGGGTGCCGGGCTCACTCGTCACTATTCTAACAAAAAAAGAATAATTGTAATCGGACTACACGTTAATAAATTACAACTAAATGTACATTTTGACTTTCATGCCCTGTTCCGAGGGAACCGTGCTGAATTTCGGAATTAAAAGTATACAATAACCTTCTTCGTAGCATGAACTCCAATCGTGTTAACTTTCATTGAATTTTATTCTGTAATTTTGGAGCTATGCGCCGCTGAGATACAGACAGACTAGACAACATGTAAAAACATTACAATTTTGGCATCAGTGTCAGCTACAGAGTTCTCTCAAATTTTTTTTTCCAAATATCTGCCATGTGCAGCATTGGGTCTGTTTCAGTTTTATTATAAGTATAGATTAATGTCCCGCTTCAATTTACGCGCGTTGAGCGCTCTCTTGTTGTTATGACTGTCTTTTTAATTCTAGTTTAAAAAATATTACGTAATATATTTTGAATGATAAAATATCATGGGTGCTATTTCAGAACAGTCCTTGAAATAAAAGAGCGGGCTGGCGTAAAGAGTTGAATAAGTCTCTATTCCTGTTTATTATTTTATCTCCTAAAGTGTTCTCGCTGCTGAAGTGAAAAGTTATGTGTGGTACACGTTTTTTGCATCTCGTGCCTGCGATTCAAAGGCACGAGATGCAAAAAAACCGACTTTGCTTTCTTGTTGCACAAATAACTATTTCAAGTCTATAGAAATTAAAACGGGTACCGTTATTGAAAAAAAACATACTGGTGCGTCAATACAGCCCTCATACGGTTTTCGATAGCTAGCGAGAATATATTACGTGCTATTTGTGTGAAATATTTGTTTTATTTTATATTTCGTTTTTTGTCGTAAAAAAAAAGGTTAGATGTATAAAAGATATTTTATTTCATAAACCTTTTTATCGATTTAATGGAATCGATTTCATTGTACCTAATCGATTTTACGGAATCAGAAGTACAACACTCATTGATATCACTATTATTGTGTTGGCTATACTTTTTTATCAGTATTGTTGGTATAAAATAACTTCAAATATGAGTTCCATACAGCGTTGCCAACCGTACAAGGTTTCTCGTACAGTTACGAGATTTCTGGTCTTCCGTACGAGCTACGAGGACGATATTATCCTCGTACAATTATGTACGAGATTTTGATTTATGAAACTTCATCAATAATTTTCATTGCAGGAACATTTATGTCAACATGTACAATAGACCCTGATATCGGCTCACTTGAATTCAATCAATTTCATTATAAATTTGAAATTTACCAAAAATTTACCATATTTGTTTGATAAGTCGCCTTCATTAGATTGCAACAGAGAAGGTATGAAGGGTACTTCTACCCTCCATAGTAATAGGTCGTCATAGTCTGTGGCATAGAACACATAATTCTGTAGCATTAAGTACAAAGTATGTAAGTTAAATATTTTTAAGCAAACATTTTGTTATTTTACCTGTACAATGAAGAAGATTTAATTTGTAATAAATAGTAATGTTTTATTTGTAACAAACTTTCAAAAGAAGCATTATCGGTGTAAAACCTATTTTAAATGTTTTTTATTTATTTTATCACATTTTACACTTAATATGAGTATGTACGAGGTTCGAAAGCTAAAATACGAGATTTTTAACTGCTTCTGTACGAGGAAAAAAATTCAAATGTTGGCAACCCTGGTTCCATAGCTACAAGGTCCGTGCAAACTGCCAAGTGCAAACTCATAAATTATTACTTGCCAGTAATATCAGTCAGTGTTGCCAGACATGCGATAATTATCCTTGATCCGCGATATATTTTAGTATCATGCGATAAAAAAATATAAGTACGTATCGCACGGTATTTTCTCAAACTTCTACGATATTTTTTTTCAATTACACGATATTTCTGTAATGAATTCAGATCTCTGTAACGGAACGTAACGTAACTTTTTCTATAATCTATGACAGTCCAGACTCCAGTCAAACGAGGAATATGAAATATTTTTTTCCAAAATACTTGAATTTTATATAGTTATAAAAAAGTCGAAACCGTCTTTTAATAACTACTGATAATGGCTGATCAGACTGTAGAAAGCTGTGACAGAGGTAGTGCAAAAACCTGCTGAATTGATTTAATACCAAACCGAGCATGATTTAGCGTATGAACAGCTCAGGAATTTACGGCCCTGAGAAAACCAGAGCCCTTCAATGCCTACATGCTTCATCCGAAGAAATTCAATCATTTAGTTTTGATTCTGATGATAAAATTACTTCTTGCTTATCATTAAGGTTGAACTGGCCGGTCGCTTTTCCATACAAACGCCGTAGGGTTATCACTCCCGTATTTGAGACTTTAGGTCCAGAATTAAGCATAATACCGATTGATGTCGTCGTTATCTAGGCTTGTATGATGCCGAAATTTTAAAAAGATAATTAAGTTAAAAGTTATGACCCTTGAAAATGTTATATGAAAATGTTTCGAAGCTCATAACTCTCAAGTTAATAATCTTATTAAAATTTCGGCATCAAACAAGCCTAGGTAATGACGAGATCAATCGGTATTATGCTTTGTTTTGGACCTAAATCTGCAAATAAGGGAGTGATAACCCTACGACGATTGTATGGAGAACGACCCGGCCAGTTCACCCTTAATATAAGATACATATTTTTAGATTTCATTTGTAGAAGAACAGAATCAATATTCGCGTAGTTTCCAGAAATTTAGATGAGAGCCCAACATTAAAATTGCGTAATATGTTAATAGGTCCTATCTAGATCTCGGCTCTACTTAAAAAAATAACTTATATATTTTAAGGCTTCACACCTTTAATTTTAGCCGCATAATATTTTGTCTTTTTAGACTAGGTTAAGAAACTCATAAAGTAAATTTGGACTTGCGATAAATACACGATAATTTTGCATTAAATCTCGGATAATTTTTAACTCACGGATCTGGCAACACTGATATCAGTACATATTAGTTTTCCTTGCCCAATATTTTCGCAGTAGCTATTTCCCCGCAGTAAATGACAGGCATATTGTATCTGTGGAACCTTACGTAGATAATATAAAATATTGAATGAACCCTGTATAACTGAGTGCGTGAATGGGCAGCTTTTCATAGTTTTAGTTATTTGATTTTTACTGACGAAAAATAGCTGTGGGAGCATAGAAATATTCCAAAAATATTTTATTAACAATTCCTTTTGCTTCTTTTTTTGTTCCTTTTAATTTTTGTATGAACATAATTATAATGTTCACAGTGTCCTAGATAAATACGAAATCTGAATATTCTAAAAAATGGCAACATGGGTGCCCGAAGTGTCAGAAATATGTGTATGTGTCTATGTATTTCTTTGAAAGTGTTATGGTTTTTGTGTATGTGTATGTTCGCAATGTTTTGTCTATTTCCCCGCAGTACCAGTATAAAATAACCTTTGTCACCATTCGCCTTTCTAGATTGTAGGGGTCTTTTAGACTGGTTCTTTTATAGTGTGCTGTATGTATAAGGCTTTTACGTTCTTACGAATTTGGTATTAGTAAATATGTGTAAATGGCTTTTTTAAATGGATTAGGTACAAATTTATACTTAGAGTAAAGTAAATTAAGAAAATATAAGAAATTTTATGGACATAATATATCAATACTAGCTGGCCCGGTATACGTTGTTTTGCCATATAAATTATATCTAGTGAATATTTTGTTAATCACATAAAAATGACTAACTTATTTTATGTAAGAAAGTAAGAAAAGGAAGAGGAAAGCCGCATCTAAAAATAACAAAACACGCGACATGGTTATTGAATTTTTGTCATTGCTCTGATACTAGTTATGTTTGCAGTTGACCGAGAAGTAGTGCACCGAGGAGCGCCACAGGATTACCGTGACTCACCGCGGCAGGATAGGTGATTGAGTATACTTTTGGGGGGTGATATGGGCGGATTATGGTACAGCCCGCAACCCCTTTTGTTTTCTGTGTACCGTGTTGCTTTTAACGTGTGATAGATGATACTCGATGAATGAAATGCCGAAGATTTGTAACACACTATTTAATACACAACTTAACACCAAAGTTACATGAAAAGTATTACAGATAATAAGTTGACACACAAGTTAATATAAATGTAAATTATAACGGTTAGAATATCAATATAAAACTGTTTGCATAAAATATGCAGGGCAGTTGTTTTGTATGTAACCGACCGAACGCGTCACTGGCTGGTATATCTGTGTTGCTAGTTGCCTTAACTTAAATGACACAGCTAACTTAAATGTTGCGTTCGGAAACATATAAAAATTATACGATGTAAATGAAAACTCAAAAATGGTGGGTAATTATTCTAACTACTAATATAAAGTAATACAAAATAATAATATAAAAATAAGGTGCGTAATAAACGCCACATACTCATCTTGCACTAATATATACAGGAGGTGGATGTAGAGAGCAGGCTGAGACACAACATCTACCCATAACCAAGGCGAAGCAGAAACAAAGAATTAGCAGCCTACAGGAAGACGAATCCAGGTATGAGAAATACATTAGTACATTGCGAAGCTATAACCTCATATATATTCTATAATAAGATAGATAGTTATGGCAAGTTTCGCGACACTGGCCATATAGGTTATATTATTATAGGTGACCAATTGACCATTAGTACTATTTTCAACTGACTTATTTCGAGTTTAGGAGGGTGTTCCTTTATTAATAAATAAAAGCATCACTTCATTAATGGCAAATTGTTAGTATTTGCAGTGATTCCTACCATGCAACAGTTAGAGGCATCATTACGACGTTATGTTGTATTATACTGGACTTACTTACATTTGATATGGGATTGGACATGATGGACGATTTCTAAAACAATCAATCTATATTAGCTTTTATATTTAGAGAACTTCACGTAAATAAAGTACAAAAAATTTAAACAAACCTAATCATAGACAGACCTTTAACATAGATAATAAATCGCTTGGCAAAGCATCCCATTCACGGTTACAAGCCAGTTGTATGGCCAATACTGAGTTTTTTGAAAATCTTAGTAATGGTAACATTACACTGAAGAACGAACAGGTATATTTAGTCTGTGCTAAAATTACTGCCGGGAAAGGAAATCGCAGTAGCTATTTCCCCGCAGTAAATGACAGGCATAAATTATCTGTGGAACCTTGCATAGATAATATAAAAGATTGAATGAACCCTGTAAAACTGAGTGCGTGAATGGGCAGCTTTTCATAGTTTTAATTATTTGCTTTTTACTGACGAAAAATAGCTGTGGGAGCATAGAAATATCCCAAAGTTATTGAAAAATATTTCATTAACAATTCCCTTTGCTTCTTTTTTCGTTCCTTTTGATTTTTGTATAAACATATTATGTTCACAGTGTCCTAGATAAATACGAAATCTGAATATTCTAAAAAATGGCAATATGGGTGCCCGGAGTGTCAGAAATATGTGTATGTGTGCATGTATTTCTTTGAAAGTGTTAAGGTTTTTGTGTATGTGTGCTACTGCGTGGGCAATGTTTTGGCTATTTCCCCGCAGTACCAGCATAAAATAACCTTTGTCACAGTTCGCCTTTCTAGATTGTAGGGGTCTTTTAGACTGGTTCTTTTATAGTGTGCTGTATGTATAAGGCTTTTACGTTCTTACGAAGATATACGTTCCGTGACACGGAATTAAGAGTTGTTCTTATTCTTTACAAATTTTGTTTTAGTAAATATATGTAAATGGCTTTTTAAAAGGATTAGGTATAAATTTATACTTAAAGTAAAGTAAATTTAGAAAATATAAGAAATTCTATAGACATATTATAGGAATACTAGCTGGCCCGGTATATAGTACCACCAACTTAACTGTGCAGTTTTCGAGGGCGCTACTGGTCATGGAAATCAACTACAAACTGTCACAATTTGAAGGAATGTTGTAGTTCTTTTTTCTGCGACCTGAACAGATAAGTTGGTGGGTCTGTACGTTGTTTTGCCATATAAATTTTAACTAGTGAATATTATGTTAGTCACATAAAAAATGACTAACTTATTTTATGTAAGTAAGTAAAAAAAGGAAGAGGAAAGAAGCGCTATTAACGATAACCGCATATAAAAATAACAAAACACCAAAGATACATTTCTTGAATTCATTGTCCTTTTATTATCTTAACTACCTAATAAATTTTAAACTACATCTTTTAGTCTACATTGATATTTTCAATACAAAATACAGCCTTATTTTGTATTGCGTTAATTCTTTCATTCACAATTACTTGCAAGTTTGCTGCTCCTCATCGTACTCAACATGCTATGCTATTTTGGATATCTGTGAACTTTTGTGATCGTATAGATAGTGAAATTTTAGGAAATAAAACTGTTTAAGCCCTAAACTTTAGGAAGTGATAGAAAGCTTATTGTGTGCATAAGACAGGAGTCCTGCCTACTCCGTGCTGTTTACGGGGTGAGAAGTGACCGATAGACGCCTGGCGGGAATAACAGAACGAGTGGTAATAGCAGCCCTAAAACGGCCACAGCAATTCATTTCCTGATCAATTATCGACCGCCGAGAGTAGAAAATTATTAAAGTACCTACTTGTATAGCTATTAAAAAAACGGTGTTGGTGGTAGAAGGGTGAAATTTTAGGGTTTATTGTATTTTTATGCCAAATCGTAGATAAATTTAAAAAAAAAATGTTTCTGTCCGAAAGATAAAAATAAAATGTTGGGTATGAAAAATAGTTAACGGCCTATTCTCAGACCTACTGAATATACACACAAAATTTCATAGGAATCGGTCAAGCCGTTTCGGTAGAGTTTTGTTACTAACACTTTGACATGAGAATTTGATATACACTACACATACACTAATTAACCCAGCGAGAACTTAATTCAAGCGAAGCGTCGCTGCTACAAATGCTTTCGTATGTCCGGTTGTTCTATAAAGGTCGCATTTCTCAACAGATTCTCATGAAATTTTGTGAGCAGGTTTGATAAGTCCATAAAATATTTTTTACGATTAAGTTTTTGGAAATTTTTCATAATGACCGAAATATTTATTTCATTTATTTAGATACACAAAACTAATTACAGATAATTATGTCATACATTATCTTATGTCAATTATAACTGTTATACAAATTTTGATTTAGATTGTAATTTAACATAATGTGTGTACAGAAAGGTAAAGTAAATTTTATTATATAATGATTATACAATTATGGTGTTGAAAGTATGAACTCCTGCGCTAAATTTAATGGCAATGTCTCGGACACGCACGTCGTCAGATGCCTATAAGTGATAGGCTCTCTCTCTCTCTTGTACAATCAATTATTTAATTACGATGTTTCTGTAGCCCGTATATTATTTCTAGTTAATTAAATAAAAATATATATATATGAATTATTTTTTAATGTTGTCAAAAAAAAATACAAAACTCCAAACATACATTTCTTGAATTCGTTGTTGTTTTATTTATTATTCTTGCCTAACAAATTTTAAACACAATCTTTTGGTCTATATTGATATTTTCAAAATATAGCCGTATTTTTAACGACTTCAAAAAAGGACGAGGTACCTACTCAATTCTTCAGTATTTTTATTTTTTATGTTTGTTACTTCAGAAATGTTGACTGGGTAAACCGATTTTGATGATTCTGTTTTTATTTGAAAACTGATGCTTGCCGTGTCGTGCCATTTAAATTTCATCATCGGAAATCAGAAATCGGATCAGCCTTTTTTGGGGTACACTCCAATAGCTGAAAAATATTTTCCTATCTTGATGATATAGTGATTGACAGTAAATGACAATCGATCCCATAAGTAGCAAGGGTCACTAAAAAGGGTGAAAAATAATGTATACCAAAAAATGGAACCAACTTTAACACTCAAATGTGTGAAATAACTTGTCTAATCGGTACCATGCGTACAAAATTGTGATAGTAGGTACTTTTTAACCATCATGATACTGACTTCAACAAGTTATTTCACACATTTGAGTGTTGATGTCGGTTCCATTTTTTGGTAAAAGAGATCCAGGGAAGGACGTAGAATAGTTCTTTCCAATTCCAATAACTGACATACCTACGCGCGGGCGGAGTCGCGGACGGATAGCTAGTATTAGATATTTTCATTACGTACATTATTTTAGTTTCAATTTAGTTCGATTGATATACAATTTGAGTATTTTTATCCCATCAAAAAATCATACATAAATGTTTTATTATATTAACATACAAATAGGGTAGTGAGAATTTGTGTACACTAGTGAAATAAAATGTATATATTTTACTGGTTTTTTTGTTGATCATGGCCTTTTTCCTATCTTGTTCATTTCATAGGCATCTCCAGTATTTTTGAATACATTAATTCTTGCGCATCATAGGTAATGAAAACAATTGAATTTCATATGTACCTATGCCTGAATTCGGGTGCCGATGCTGACTTGTTAAGATGTAAATGTATGTCGATATTTGGAAATTCAAACAATTTGACATTACGTAATGGTAATAATTTATTTTAACTATGTATTTGTTCACAAGTTATGTAGTCACAATGCTTCAGTTTCCACCCACGACTTCATACACTAGCATAGTGGCTATCCCACAACATCACTCTTCCGGGAAGATAAGTACCCCATGTGCTCTATATGCAAACCCTAATATATTCTTATTATCCATTACTTACTAATATAAGATATTTATGGGGTTTACCTATAGCAGGGCTGAAGCTTTTTTGAAGCAGTGATGGCTCAGTGGCATTGGCTATGGACTGCCGTGCAGCAGGTCCATAGTTCGTATCCCACCGCGGGCTTGAGCTTCACCGCATGGTGGAAGGGCATTTTGTGAATGCCCGCCTAGCTAGGGACTACCCTCAAGTAGAAAATCTGTCGCCAAGCACCTAACAGTGTGTTCCGGCAGCAGTCCTTGAGAGCCAGAAAAATTACAGGCTACACTGAAAAAAATCCTGGCCTATAAAGTTAAAATCTAGCTTTATTAAAAAAATAATTATCAAATCGTACAAAAAAGTATTCGAAAGAATAAATTGCCTATTGTTTGTATAATAAAGCTAACATTATTAAACACCATAATAAAGTAACAATTTTCAATAGTAACAAAATACTTTATTGAATTTTAAAACATTGTAACTCCGATCATTCCCTTCTTTTATTGAATAAAGAGACTTGATTAAAGGTTCCGTTTAAAATGACACTTAACTGTTTACATTAAGTCGTTTTACCAATACGTACATGGAAAATGTATCAATGTAAAGAAAAAGTATTAAGTACATGTTATCATTTGTCCTTAATTCAAATAATAAAAAAGTTATTAGATTACATGAATGCCGTTATTTACAATAATTAACAGCATATTACATTTGGAAAAGGTCTTTGTAATAATAACAAAGCACTTGTATGGATGAATAAAGATATACGATTGGATCAATTAAGTTAAATTGTAACCGTCATTACTGTCAATTGTCATTTTCGTGTAGTGGGGATAAAACTTCCTCGTGGTGTTGCCAGTTTATCACACTTTACAGTATTTGAAATATAATATGAATGGTTTTTTACAATTTTAAATCAATAAGTATTTGTGTTCTTCTTTCTTTTAATATGAAATGTAAAATTTCAAAACATGATTCCAAGTCACCCCGTGACCACGATCACTGCAAAGTGTTTGAAACGTCGGGTACAAAAACAATGATAAATATACGCGATTTAAACCGTTCAAAGTTGTTAAATTACTATGTTTCCAAGCATTATCATACGCTTAGCAAATATCAAAATATACACGTACTATTTTTTTTGAGACAGGGAATTGAATCTCTTTTTTCAATTAAACGGACCGTAAGAAAAGCTTTTTTTTTTCAAACTAATATTTTAAAAGCACTTCTTTTGGTCTTGAGTTCTTCAGTTGACTCGATGATAATATCGCCCTCTATGGAGGTTAAAAATAATGATGCAGAGCACAAAACTTATTAGTTCCAATAACTGAGAGACAGGTACGATTCCATTTTGGCTTGGTAAGTTAAAAATGTAAGCAAAGTTATTTTGTTATGTTGGATCAATTTTGTTTTACATTTTATTTTATAACAAGCGATGAGGTTAAATTAAACAGGCATTATATTACCATTCTTGGTACCAACCCGAGTTTATATATTATGAGTATAGAATAAATGGCAAGACATATAGGAAAAACTTATCAACGTTCTTCAACAAAATCGTAATTTTGTTGAAATTGTTTTTAATCTAAACTTTTAAATTAAACCGATATAAGATATCTATTTATTATATTTTTTTTGTATTATTAGCTAAATAAATAAAAAAAAGCTTAGAATGGAAACATTTAAAAGACGAACACGATTCGAACCCATGAGCAATCCGTCTGTTGGTTCTCAGATTGGTAATACATGTCGGCCATAAGTTTGAATCCTGCTTGTGGATCTATTTTTCTTACATTGTGTTTTTTTTTATCTAAGACAATTAAATATTTAGCTATATAACTAAGTTGACCTATTGAAATATCGTTTACGAATATTCTTTCAAAAAAATCATTTACTATTTGAATCATGTTAATTTTTTTATACTCTCATTTACCATTTGCGTAGAGCACAATGGCAACATTCAGAGCCACGCGAATCATTAAACGACAGACAAGTTGAGACTTATTTATCTGCTGATAGTTGGCGCTGCTTTGAGCAGCTATTTTACTGAATTTAGTTGTATTGATATTTTTGTGATTTAATTGGTTCTGTGGTAAAAGTCACAATATAAATTCATATATTACGCAGTGAACACTCCAGTGTAAATAATGGATGTTGTGAATACGTGATGTAAAGTGTAACAATGGCTGCTTGTTGTCAAGCGTGACTTCGTTAGCTGAGTTCATATTTGAAAGTAAGTACTTACATACCCTATTAACTAAACATGTGTTGGTAAGTGTGGCAGTTGTATATTGCATGTTCCAGGGATAGTACTAATGAACCTGTAGATAAATATTTAATTGAAATTTTATAAATTCCTTATAATTTGATGTATATAACCTGATAAAAACTCAACATGTTATAAACCCCTGTTGGCGACGAACAGTTATTTTTTACCGACAAAATGGAGAAACGTAGTCCTAATATTGAAATTTCGCTGTTTGTCTGTCCGTCAGAGTATGTCATGAGTTTCTAGCTCCTAATGTCTTATTGTATCTGATCTAGCCAAACAGTGGTGTTACCTATGATATATCTGTATATAAGATAATTGTTGGTCATCGGATCTCAGAAATTGTGAAGTGTACAAAAATGCTTTAGTGCCACTTGCAGATACTAGTAAAAAGTTGGCGAATCTAAACTTTATTTTTATTTCAGGACCTTCCAGTTCAAATGAAATAGAGAACAAAATAGCGGAATAAATTTAGCAGAGCAAACACGGTATTATGGCAGTCTATTAGAACATCAAGTTCATGTACTTCATCAGAAGACCCAAAATGGACAATGTAATCATTGAAGATAACGTAAGTACTTTTTATTCATAAATTACACATAAGTATCTACACTTGGTCGCACCTGTAGGCAGAAATTATTAAAAATCTATTTGAACCAATACTATCTTACTACTAACGCCAAAACAGTTCGACCGTAGCTGTCGATGAGATAACTCGTGAGAGCGTATTGTTTAGAGCGCTCGTATTGATTGACCAGATAACGGTACCGCGCGCATTCCGCGCGACGCGTCGTGGGTTTTGTGCATTTGAGTGCACTTTATTCGCGATGGAAGAGGATATGATTCGACCGGTAGAAGAAAGAAATTATGCTGACAATATAGAAGAAAGTTCTGCGCAGCATGTTGAAGATAGTACTCAATCAGTGGCAATGGGAATGGCAAGCGAAACTAATTTGGAGATGAGGAGCAAACGTGGACGAGATGAAGATGAAGAAGAAAATTGGATTATGGTTGGAAGAGATGGAAAAAGGCACAGAATCCGCAAAGACTACTCAACAGAAGAAACAAGCCCAGCAGAAAACTTAGACGTATTTATAACATCTCGAGTGGAATTACCCAAACAATTTGCTTTTGCACGTATAATGAAAGATAACAATATATTGGATATTATGCAAATCAAATATATAAATGCTTTTAAAATAATGATACGATTTGCGAATGAAGGTAGCCTTAAAACATTAATGTGTTCCGAAGAGATACAAAGACGTGGTTGGAGAATTTTCAAAACATCAGATGTTGGTTTTTCCTACGGGGTGGTTAGAAATGTTGAGCTCGATTTAAGTGAGGAAAATATGGTGGATACAATACAGTGTGATCTTGATATATTATCGATTAAACGCTTGACACGAAGATCAGACAACGGTGCTGGATGGACTGAAAGTGAATGCGTGAGGATATGTTTTAAGGGATCGTCTCTTCCTTCATATGTTTACGCACATGGAATACGGGTGAGAGTTGAACCATACATTTTCCCGGTTACTCAATGCTCTAACTGTTGGAAGTTTGGTCATCCTAGAAAAATGTGCCCTAGAAAAAGAACTGTCTGCCCCAAATGCGGCAAAAACCACGAGAATTGCGAATCTACAACGTTTGTGTGTGTGAATTGTACGGGTAATCACCTAGCTCTTAGCAAAAAGTGCCCTATGTATATTAAGGAGAAAAAAATAAGAGGTATAATGGCTGATTTTAATTGTACCTACCGTAAAGCGCAAACGATGTACGTACCAGAGATGAATACACCGCAAGTTGAAGAACGGTCACATGCAGTAATGTATGGATCCCAAACAGAGACGGCTTATCACCCCAGACTAGGCCATAATATTGGAGAAGAAGAATTTAATACCATATTCCCAGCAACTCAAACCACACAAACTTATGCTTCTATTTTGACTCCTTCAACCAGTAGAGATAATCAGCCGCTAGAACCCAAACTTTGCGATGACCCTACATTAACAGCAAAAAATAAAAAGAAGAAGAACGGCAAAAAATCTAAAAAAACAAAGCACAACCAAGAAGTAAATAATGACTTAAGCTTTGATTGGGAAGGTTGTTACACGGACACAGATTGTGAGGCCAGACCAACCAACAAACATGAAGAGAGGGGAGAGAAAACAAAGAAAAAATGTTATAGTGAGAAGGAGGAGAATCTTACATTTAATGGATTTTTGGAAAGCATAAAGGATATATTTTTTAGTGAGAATGGACTAATTATTGATAAATTTAAATCAGCTGCAAAAACTTGTGTTAAATGGCTAGTATCATTTTTGGCAAACTACTTCAGGGATTTGCCTTTTATAAAACCTTTTTTGGTTTATGATGGATAACAACCAACGTTTATATAAGTTAAACATAATCCAATGGAACTGTCAAAGTTTGAGGAATAAGCTTGTATCACTTGAACAGTTACTAGCGCAGGAGAAGGTCCACGTTGCAGCTCTAAGTGAAACATGGTACGAACAACAATTAGATATGAGAGTAAGTAGCTATAATATTTTTCGTAGGGATAGGGCAGGAGGTTGGGGAGGTGTAGCAATTTTGACACACTTTTCAGTTGTCGCTCAAGAGGTGCAGTCATACGTATCTAACTCAGGTATTGAAATCTTACACGTTAAAATTTTAAATTGTTCTTCACTAGAGAATATTTTGTCCATTTACTGTCCATCTTCTATTGATACATCTCAAGGAGATTGGGACGAATTATTTTCATTGTGTCATAGAAAAACGTTGGTGCTTGGTGACTTCAACGCGCACCATAGTAGTTGGTCCTATAAAACGGAGGCACGTGGCTACCAAATCTTTAACTCTTTAATTAATTTTGAATTTATTACCCTAAATGATGGATCACCAACTAGGATTAAATTAGTAGACGGTCGGTTACAGAAGTCCTCTCCAGATTTATCTATTATTTCAACTGACATTGCAGTAAAATTTAATTGGAAGGTCACTAATGAATCTTTGGGCAGTGATCACTTGATGATAAAAATATCATCAGAATGTGTATCGCACATTAATCCAATTAAAAAACGAAACTTCAAAAAGGCTGATTGGTCTTCATATAGAACATTTTTAACACGGGTATTTATCGATCTCACTCTACCAGAAAACTGCCAAGAAGCATACGACTGCTTTGTACAACAAATAAATAAAGCGGCAGACATATATATTCCGTATATGAAGATTAATCAAAACCCTTACAGTAATTTCAGGCCCAAACCTTACTGGAGTGTTTCTTTATCGAAAGCTGTAGCCGAGCGTCGTTTAGCCCTCAGCACATTTAGAAGTAACCCGATACCTAATAATTTAACGCTCCTTAAGAATAAAATTGCTGCAGCACAGAAATTGACACGACAGGCAAGACAAGAATCCTTTCACAACTTCTGCACGTCTATAGATAATACTTCGTCTTCTAGCGTTGTATGGAAGCGCATGAAGTGGCTAAACGGGTCCAAGACGCACAATAGGTGCTTAGACAAAGACCGCATAACATTATTGTTGCATAATTTAACACCTGATTTTGTCCTAGATACCAGACCAGCTTTTTTTTCAACAAACACTAACCTAGAATCGCCAATCTCAGTAGACGAAATTAGAAAATGCATTAAAACATCTGACACTGCACCTGGCCTAGATAAAATATCGTTTTCTATGATAGGAAATTTACCCGAAGAAGCCATGAATATGTTGCAAAAGTTGTACAATAAATTCCTTACGCACGGTTTCGTTCCAAAACAATGGCGGGACATACACATTATACCGATACCTAAGCCCGGTCGAGACCCGAGCTCTGACTCATCGCTGCGGCCTATATCTCTTATATCATGCTTATGTAAAATATTTCACTTAATCATTAACAAACGATTGGAATGGTTCCTAGAAAATAAAGGTGTGTTTTCTGACTTTTCTATAGGTTTCCGAAAGTCTAGATCGTGCTTAGAAAATCTCAGTTATTTGGTCACTATGATTCAAACAGGTTTCACCAAAAATCAGCTATCTCTTGCATGTTTTATCGATATAAACAATGCATATAATAATGTAGACATAAAGGCGCTCGTACAAATGTTAGACAAACTAGATGTAGGTATACGAATGTGCGAATATCTTTGGAATTTTTTAGTCGATAGGAATTTAAATATTATCATTGATAATGTTACCCTTTGCAGAAAAACAAGACAAGGGTTAGCTCAAGGCGATCCATTGTCTCCTTTTTTGTTTAATATCGCAACGATGAATATATGTAAACAAATAGATAACGTATTTATTTCACAGTATGCCGATGATTTCGTTTTATTCTTTCGACACAAAAACCTTACATGCTGTTTTGATAATATGCAAAGGGCTTTAAATGTTCTTTCTACGCTTCTATCAAACATTGGATTAGAAGCTTCACCAAACAAAAGTAAAGTTTGTATTTTTACTAAAAAAAGGACAATAAATAATAATCAAATCATACATTTGAAACTCAATAGTATCAGCTTAGAATTGGTAGATTCAGTGAGATATCTCGGTTTATGGATGGACAGCGCGTTAAGATGGGCGAAACATATAAATGAGCTACGAGGTAAAATAACAAGGCATCTAAATTTATTTAAAGTGCTATCTGGATCGGGATGGGGAGTACATCCAAAACATCTAAGACGTTTATACATCTCTCTTGCGCGAAGTAGACTAGACTATGCCAGTTTTTTGTATGGCAGTAGTTGTAAAACACATTTACTAAAACTAGATAGAATGCAGAATCTGGCTATGCGTGTAATTGGTGGGTACATCAAAACGACTCCAATACATGTCATGGAAGTTGACCTTCAGCTACAACCCCTGGAAGTTAGGAGACACTATTTAGCAGGTAAATTCTGCCTCAAGATGTGTTCATTTAAGGACGGACCTGCGTTAGAAGCTATAAAACAGTTACATGCGTTAAAAGAAACATATTATTGGAGAAGCAAGAAAATACCTTTACTAGTTACACTATATGATACCATAAAGGACACCCCCATTCACTCAAGTTCCAAATTAGAAATGTTTTCCCTTGCTGCCTGGGTCAATAGCATAAATCTACATAATGTAATAACATTTATTGAACCTTTAACTAAAGCTAAGCGTGATTATAACAGATCTGAGTTAAGTAACATATGTAACGAGACGATTTTAAAATATTTAGAATTCTACAAAATATTTACAGATGGGTCGAAAGAAGCCGGTAGCATTGGGGCGGCCTTTTTTGACGAAACAAATCAAGCCAGTGTGAAACTTAAAATAAACAGTAACATATCAATAATGCACGCAGAACTCATCGCAATCGCTGAAGCCTTATCTTATGTGGAATCAATTGACATTAAGAAAGCTGTTATTTTCACAGATTCAAAAAGTGCACTTCAACATTTGGCTCGATGTACTTCGACGTTTCGAGGTCTACCGATTGCCTATGCAATATTAAAATCAATTTTGGAATTGCTATCACAGTCTAAAATGATTATTTTACAGTGGATTCCATCCCACATTGGCATAAGCGGCAATGAGACTGCTGACTTGTTGGCAAAACAGGCGTGTAATGACGGCGTTGATTTTTCCTTGTGCCCACCTTATAGTGACTGTTTATTTATTGTGAAAAAGGTTTGTCAGGATCTATGGAAAGAATATTTTGATGTTAGATCACGAGAAAAAGGAATCTGGTTTAGAACTATCCAGCCGCAGCCACTGAGCTCACCGTGGATTGACAACAGCATGCTTGATAGGCAAGACCTGGTTCTGTTATTAAGACTGCGCTCCGGACACATTCCTTTGAATAAGTTTGCTCATCTAATGCGCAAAATGAGTTCACCTTTATGTACGGCCTGTAACAAAGACGAAGATGCGTACCACATTTTAATGGAATGTGTCCGAAACGAAGTAGCTAGAAGGGCATTACTCGATGACAGTTCTATTGGATTGTGTAATAGTTACCTATCATTCCCTACGTCCCACAAGGCCAAAATGGTACTAGCACTGGTAAAGCTTGGTCTAAAAAACAGGCTAAGTGGTATTAATAATGGCTAAGTGGTATTAATAATAGCTAAGTGTAATTATGTATATTGTTTTGTATAATTTTGATGCCATACGGAGCGGCATATTCGCTGAGCGAAAAAGCTCCTTAAATAAAGATAAAAAAAAAAAAAAAAAAAAAAAAAAAATAACGCCAAAAATTTTAAATACGCAAAAGGACCTCTTTAGATCATATAACCCATCATAATATAATCATTTTTAAAATTACGCAGCGTATGTAATTGTTATAGGTGTTTATACTTTAATAAAACCATACCACCTATGGTAAATGTATATTTTTATATACAAATATTGATTAAAAATGTTTTTTTTGTTTTAGCTTTTATTTAGGCGATGGTAAAGTTATCTGTTACTATTGTTTGTTGCAGAATCCACAGCCCAGCGCTGACACCCGCATCAACTAGGTAGTACAGTTAAGGTTGATTTTTCCTGGTTTGTGCTTAAGTTAGTTTTATCAGCTTACACTAAACTTTACGCCTGTGACTCCCGCTCAATTAAAATATTTATTACATATGTATATTGTTCGTAATTGATCTCCGTTATAAATAAAAATATTATAACATTCTATTACCTTTGTTTTATTTCTGTATGCTCTATTGTTTATTCCGAGTTATAAAAAATATATATTGTTGTGTATTTCATACAATGTGTCTGTATCAGCCAGTTCGTCATATTAGTGGAGGAATATGGTGTAATTCCCACAGGAAAATATGGGGCTAAAGGGTGCAATTCTAACCCTTTTTAAACACGTTCTTTGTCAAATATTATAATAATACTTTATCATTTTAAACAGGCCCGTTTAACAGCTGAAAAATAGTCACTTATAAATACATAAATTGACTTGTAAGATTAAAGCATTAACTTGTTTAATGCAAAAATGTGCTTGTTTTAATGGAATAATTATCTTTATTTCAATATTCAAACATTATCATTAAATGAAATACTCACATTTTCATTGACAATATATAAATGTTCGAATGCAATTATAAACATTATTTATCATATTAAGTTAGTTGTACAATTGAATCAAGCACTTAGTTAAAACCATAATTTACTTTATAAACTCAATCACGTCACTTTTTATATACAAAAAAGTACATTTTCTGTTAAATAATCGGGTTTATTATATTATTCGTGCAATTTCATAGAAAATATTATGCGGTTTTTTAAATTTACTAAACAATTGTTCAACTCTATAAAAACACATAATAAAATCAATCAAGTAAGTTAAATAAATTATTTATGTGCTCAATTAGCGGAATAATATGACGTGTATTATTTTAACAAGTGACATTATTATAACTCGCAAAGTACTTTATTAACCTTACTAAGCTCTTTATAATATGGTTAAAGCAACAGTTTATGGTGACAATAAGAAGCCTTGATATAGATAATAAATACTTGTTTCGTGTATAAAGGCGCACTTGTTTTATTTTTTAATAAAACCATCTTTATTCATAGAATCATGTTACTTTATATGCTCGTATATTAACAAGTTGCTTGACAATCTTTAACAAAATTTTGATAACTGCCATCAAGTTTTTTTCTCAGTGTAATGAGACCAAACAACTGGACGTCTCAGCGTGACGGGCACAGTGCAATTCGTCGTTGACGAAATGCGTCTGTTGTAGGCAGAGGTTAGTCCACTTAACACAGCTTGTTCCGTCGCAATAACATAAAAAAAAGCTATTGAGCTTTCAATCGACGACACGACGCCAAAAGCTGATGAGAGTAACTAACGAAGCTGTAGGTCAAACTCATGAAGTTCTAATAAGATTCACTCGCCTAAAATAGTGTTCATCGTCGACAATAGCAAATACCATTAAATCATCCAGGTAAGCGAATACATTTTTCAATTAATTAACTATAACATAATTATAAACTATTCAACCGATTTTAATGAAATTTATACGGGCCCACCACAATGGTATATCCTGTCTAATAAAAAAAAGAATTATTGAAATCGGACTACAATCTGTTAAAAGTTATGCCTGGTCATACATAAGATAAAAAAATACGTGTGGAATTGAGAACCTCCTCCTTTTTTGGAAATCGGTTAATAACTCCGCTCACCGCTGTAATTCCTGACAGCACCACGGTAATGATAGCATTTCCGTGACTATACGCACATTCTTATGACAATAACAATGTTTGGCTAAATTGTTTCAAGTTCTTTACTTCTTTGAACCTGTGAAATCGCTTGTCTTGTAAGTGAGTTCTCCGTCTGGAGCTATCATCTATACGTGTAATAAATCTGTAACAAACGTCATGTCTATACATGACAGATAATTGAAGCACACGTAGCGAAGTTTGCGTAACCGTTCTGAATTGATCAACTAAGTTAAGCAATGTCCGCCGCGGTCAGGAGTTGGATGGGTGACCGCTACTGACATTACTACTGAGCGCTTTCGTGCTTCGGAGGCATGTTAAGCCATCGGTCCCGGTTGTTGTCCCACGTTACAGCATGGTGGATGGGCATTTTGCGAATGCCTGCCTGGCTTGCTACCACCTTCAAGTAGAAAATCTGTCGCCAAGCACCTAACGGTGTGTTTCGGCAACTGTCCTTGAGAACCAGTAATTCTAGACTAGCCTGAACAACATCTTCGACCATATCATCACTTACCATCAGATGAGATAGTGGTCAAAGGCGAGCCTATCATAGATATAAAAAAAATATTAAAAACATTTTTCATGGTAATATACCAACAAAAATCTGTTTAATAAATAGGAAGGTGTTAGATACTAATATTTTTTCTTATTTCTAATACCTATATATTTATTGGAGTCATGAGGTTTAGGTTTTTGTTTTATCTAAATCAGTCTACCCAAAGAGAAGTCATGGGATTAAAACATGATAATTATATGCTTAAACAATGGTAACGGAATATGGATAACACTTTTTTGATGTCATACTACTAATGGGCAATGGAAAAGGAATAAATAAAGCAGTTCAGTTATTACAGGAAGAGTTTAATATTTATAAAGAATTTCTAGATAGTAAATTATTTAGGTATTGAAACACAGGCACATTGATATTATCACAAAAACTTTACAGGAATATGCTTGACTGTACACAGGCTTGACTAAAGACTTGATTGAAGACGTCAATGGAGAAAGATTTTACGTTTCTGAAAAAGAATGGAAATTATATTCATCAGTACCTATGTCTCAACAAGTTCTTATTGACTGTATACAAAGCTGCGATGTGATCACAGCACAACACTGCTATCATAGCCCTAGAGCAATAACACACATCTTATTCAACTGGCGTAATAAAATCTGTAGAGCAGCATCAAGTTGTGCCTGAAGCTAAGCACCACGCGTGCTCCCGTTGCAATGTCACCCAGGAGCTTAGATCTGAATACGTGCGTGCACTGCTCTGCCCTCGTCACTCCAGGTTGGTTACTGGAGTGACGGTTTTGTTTTTACGTTACTGGAATATAAAATCTCTACATTATAGTCGGCTTGTACACGTAGGTGTACAAGCCGAAACCTTGGTAGGGGTAGCCCTACCAAGGTTTCCACTTCAATCTACCGGTTGTGACAGATGTTAACTTAAGTTCACTTATCCCTATGTATGAATATTATTTACTATATGTATGTCTGATAATGATAGCAATTACATTATCACCTAGCCACGTTTATCTATGAATGAGCATTTCAATATAGACTATTGAAATTAAATTGATAAAGTTAATAAGAAATACTGAAGGTATAATCTAGCCCACAAAAAATATCACCAAAAACATATGATCCAGTTAGTGTAGTTAACTAACCTAGATGCATTACTATGCGTGGTTATACATAAAAATCAATCGTGACAGTACAACAATGAAACCATGTTTTGCACTTTAACATAGTACCTTTTGATAGGTTACTTGGTATCTTATTGTACACATTCCACAATCACAGTATGCATACCATTATGAAGAAGCACTAAGTAATACTTTTGACTTTGTTTTTAGCATAGTGGTAGGGCATAGGACGAATGCCCGCCTGGCTAGCAACCACCCTCGAGTAGAAAATCTGTCACCAAGCACCTACCTTGGCAACAGATGTTAGGCGCTTGGCAAAATGACAGCTGTCCTTGAGAGCCAGTAATTGTAGGATGATTAGTAAGTGTGTGCCTTCCTCCTTTGTCCGGGCTGAGGACCGGCATCATAAATGTCAAAATTCAACATTATGAGGCGGAGTTACACAAACACTCACACAGCTCAATTGGTTAGAGCAAACCCCGGCTCAAGGGGTGGATGGACGTAGGTTCGAATCCCGCGCATGACTTAAATTTTTCCTATCGTATATTTGTGATTTTGTAATAACACCTTATTTACTAGACATGCAGCCTGAGGAAGCAAAAACCCCTAAGTAAGGGTTCCTTGTCAGGACTACGGAACCCTAAAAATGTAACAAAAAACTCATTAATATTGCTCTACTATAGTTTAATGAATAACAGTATAACAAATCACAGATTAAGTAATTGTACCTATATACATAACTATGTTAGATTAATATTGTTAGGTTTGCAATTACGCCTGCTATGTGCATTACATTACTTAAGGATGCACTGGCCGACGGCTCGAACTTATCAGCGGGCGAGGCCACAAAGCATGCTATTTCACCTATACCTTTGTGGGAAAGGGAAAGACTCCGTGATGAGTAGTACGAAGATAGTGATCGCGCATCACACACCCGTATTGCATCTACGCTAATTACGCACACTTGTTTGCGATATATCAATGAAAGCCGAACCATGCCGAACGAATTACGATGTTTGACGACGGACGGAGATACTTAGTGTCTCAAGCTACGTCACGACGTGTGTAGGTATTTCTTATAAAATAATATTATATATTCACAGAGGAATACATTTTGGTTCGGACAGTAGGTACCTGTTGTTATAATTTTCGTTCGTTTTATAATAACATACTGATGTTATTTCACCTATAGTAGGTAAATATTTAGTAAGTAGGTACAATGATTTGTAGGTACATAGTAAATGTATTAGTTTGTTCTTTTCATATTGATGTAGTAAATATTTACCTAAAATAATTATTTATTACATAATTAGCAAGTTACTGCTTTTACTACAACATATTTTGTAAAGCAGTGACGGCTCAGTGGCATAGGTTATGGACTTCCGCGCAGCAGGTCCATGGTTCGAATCCCGTCGCGGGCTTAATCTTCACCGCGTGGTAGAAGAGCATTATACGAATGCCCGCCTGGATAGCTACTACCCTCAAGTAAAAAATCGGTCGCCAAGCACCTAAAGGGAAGCAGTGATGGCTCAGTGGCATTGGTTATGGACTGCTGCGCATCAGGTCCATAGTTTGAATCCCGCCGCGATATTAAGCTTCACCGCGTGGTGGAGAGTTCGTAGCGAAGTTTACTTAGCTGTTCTCAACCGATAAGCAAAGTTTAGCACCGTCGCGCGCGGTCATGAGTTAGATGGGTGACCGCTAGGACAATACTACTGAGCGCTTCCGTGCTTCGGAGGGCACGTTAAGCCGTTGGTCCCGGTTGTGGTCTTAGGATGGCAGTCGTTATAGCATGGTGGTAGGGCATTTTGCGAATGCCCGCCTGTATAGCTACCACCCTCAAGTAGAAAATCTGTCGCCAAGCACCTAACGGTGTGTTCCGGCAGCTGTCCTTGAGAGCCAGTACTTCTAGGTTAGCCTGAACAACATCTTCGACCACATCATCACTTACCATCAGGTGAGATAGTGGTCAAAGGCTAACCTATCAGGCATAAAAAAAGAGCATTTTGCGAATGCTCGCCGGGATAGCTACCCAAGTAGAAAATCTGTCACCATGCAACTAACGTGAACTCAATGGCATTAGCTATGGACTGCCTCGCAGCATGTTTATGGTTCGAATCCCGCTGCGGGCTCGAGCTTCACCGCTTGGTGGAAGGGCATAGGGCATTTTGCGAATGTTCGCCTGGCTAGCCACCATCCTCAAGCAGAAAATCTGTCAGTAAGCGCCTAACGGGAAGCAGTGATGGGCCAGTGGCATTAGCTAGTGACTGCCGCGCAGCAGGTCCATGGTTCGAATCCAGCCGCGATATTGAGCTTCCCCGCGTTGGTGAAGAGCATTTTGCGAATGCTCGCCTGGATAGCTACCACCTTCAAGTAGAAAATCTGTCAGAAAGCACCTAACGGGAAGCAGTGATGGCTCAGTGGCATTAACTTTGGACTGCCACGCAGCAGGTCTATGGTTCGAATCCCGCCGCGGGCTTGAAATTCACCGCTTGGTAGAAGGGCATTTTGCGAATGCTCGCTTGGCTAGCTACCACCCTCAAGTAGAAATTCTGTCACTAAACACTTAACGGGAAGCAGTGATGGCTCTTAGCAATGGACTGCCGCGCAACAGGTCTATGGGTCGAATCCCGCCGCGGGCATGAACTTCACCGCATGGTGGAAGGTTGTTTTGCGAATGCTCGCCCGGCTAGCGAGCTTTGAGATGAGAGTGTGTCGTACCGATTTCAAAATCTGTCTCTAAGCGGTAATGTACGATGGCATCATGGATCTACCAATCCTGGTAGAACACATTTGGAATAAAAATTCTCTACCTACCCGTAACTGATTTAAATTATTTCCAATAAAAATCAATAACTAATCATAGGTTATTTTTGATTAGGTAAGTGCCTACAATCACCGCTAAGTTTACCATATAAACTTTCGTACTACCTTAGGTATAAGTACCTACTACAAATATACATACTTATTCTACTAATTTACGTAGGTAGATACATAGTACTAACTTTATTATTTGTTGTGATCTTATAGCTATGTAGATAAGTATGCAATGTAATGCGCGCCCGCGAATGTCGATTTGACATCGCTGACAGTTGCGTGCCTAGGCAGGCCTATATGATAAATGATAATTATATCGTAGATAGGTAGGTATCTTCCATTGAGCTTCTAATTCTAACCCTTTACTACTTTGTGTTAGGTAGGTACTTTCTCGAAGTTATATTACTGCTTAGACTATATTCTAAAAAGAATGCGGACTACCTACGTCCATACCATATCTAACCAAATGCAGCTTTTTATATTGTCTAAGTGTTGCTAAAATGATTAGGTACTCACCATAGCTATCATGACCTGCGTATTGACTAATACCTACTAGGTACTAACTTAGGTGAGAGTAGGTGAGTACCTAGACATAGTTACGTATTTATATTACCCAAGTACCTATCTATATGGATTATGGCGTCCGACACTTACTATCACGAACAAACTAATCAAATGCGAAAGAAAATCCGGTCCCCAACTCCCAACATACGTAAATATATATATATATATATATATATATATATATATATATATATATATATATATTTACGTATGTTGGGAGTTGGGTACCTATAAGTACGTAGGTAGGCATAGGCACTACATATTGGTAGTGTATACATACGTGCACACCAAAAAGCAACAGGGCATTCCTACAATATAATATTATGTTCTAAGATCGCGGCGCGGTGCACGTGACTTGGTAGTGTGCGTTTTGTTAATTATATATTAGTGTGCTGCGCATGAGACCCACCCGCCCGCTTCCCTCACCGCGGAATGGAAGTATTGACAAGAGATGCCCAATATTTTGAACGAAAAACTAGCGCGCAAAACTATGTGTGCCGACCTTTGGCTCTAGGATGTTTATGATTATACTACTGGATGTATTTGTTTTCCAAAATGTTATCTAAAATGATCATGAACTGAGCTATGCTTCTATGTAAATAATTTTAGGGATTTCATGCTCTATAATTCGTTTATTTACGACTAAACATGCGCTAAAATTCGTGATATTACAGGGATGTTTCGAGGCTTATAACTATCATGTGAAGATTTTTTTTACAAATCGGTGCCAAGACAAGCCTAGATAATGTAGAGATAAATCGATATCATGCTTAGTTGTGGACCTAAAACCTCAAATAAGGGAGTGATCATCCTACGGCGTTTGTATGGAAAAGTTACCGGCCAGTTCAACCTTAAGGGTGGTAGCTAGCCAGGCGGGCATTCGCAAAATGCCCTACCGCTATGATATAACGACTGCCATCCTAAGACGACAACCGGGACCGACGGCTTAACGTGCCCTCCGAAGTACGGAAGCGCACAGTAGTCATGTCACTAGCGGTCACATCCAACTCATGACCGCGGCGGACGTTGGCGACTGGCTAGCTACCACCCTGAAGTAGAAGATCTATCGCCAAGCACCTAATGGTGTGTTCCGGCAGCTGTCCTTGAGAGCCAGTAATTCTAGGCTAGCCTAACAACACCTTCGACCACATCATCACTTACCATCAGGCGAGATAGTGGTCAAAAGTCTAACCTATCAAGCATAAAAAAAACTAAAAAAAACTTCTGATATGCAGTATAAAGTACATTAGCTTAAAATCTCGTTCCTTTTGTTTGTACATTAATTAGTGTAAAATCCAAACAATATCTTTCTACCAACACGTTTCTACAAGTACTTTTATTAAAACATTGGAACTTTTCCAATGTCCTCGTTATGGCAGTAGTGATTAAATTCACAACATACACCAAACACCATTGTCGTCGAATCAAAATACAGGTAAATCATTTAATACACTTGAAGTTCTTGTACAAAAATAAGTACCTATTTATATAATTATTGTAAATAGTTCTAAGAACCTTGAAACATTGCCTGATAGACTATTTCATTTACATGTTCTGACTGACACTGAACTTATAGTTAATGAAAGCACTTAGCTCAAATGTTAATTTAAAATAAGTTATTGACTCAAGTACTTTGCCGACTAAAATACTATATATGAGTGTGTGTCTACTGACATGTAACAAAACATCAACAAATGTTGACCATTTCTTAATACATTTTTAAAGAAAATGATGTGAAAATAACCTCTGCCATGGTAAAAAAACATGTGTACAAGGGTTTTGATTATTATTAAAATCTATCTGACAATGACGCTTGATTCCACTAATTCAAACTTGAATAAGTTTTAGACCAGACACAAGGACAAAATCCCAGCATATGCAATCTAATGTAATAATTAAGTATATAATATGTGGATGGGGGAGGCATTTGTTCAAAATTGTAAGTCTTCGGCTTATGATGATAATGATAAAAAAACATACCTAAAGACCACACAATAAAAACAAACAAATATTATGACCTAACAAATGAATTAACCAAAAACGGTTATATGGTTAATTTATATGCTGTCAAAGTTAGCCTTACTCCATCTTAGGCGCAGCTCCCGATTGGACTCTTTTGATGGACATGTATGAAAAACATTACTAAATTCCTGAGGATGTTGGTGTTTCGTCATCCAGCCGGATATATTTCTATACACAAAAATTCTAAAACGCATAGTACTTATAGAACTTACTGTGCCGTGGGAAACAAACATACCTAAAGACCACACAATAAAAACTAACAAATATTATGACTTAACATATGAATTAACCAAAAACGGTTATGTGGTTAATTTATATGCTGTAGAAGTCGGAGCAAGGGGTATACCAGTGAAATCCCTATATAACCTACTAAAAGACCTTGGCCTGTCAAGAACAACCGTAACTTCCATCCTAGAATGTGTATCCAAGGCGGCATTAGTAGGATCTTACCAAATTTGGTTGGGCAGGGGAGGAGGCTCGAGCGGTGAAAGGGAGCATTGATGCATCATAAAGGGGCCCCTTAACCTTACTCACTGGGTTGCAAGTCCCAGGCACCTTGACTTGGGCCTCTTCCTCTGCAACACTATGGACCCGCGGGGGGTGAGAT
Organism: Plagodis pulveraria; assembly: GCA_963890685.1. Lineage (NCBI taxonomy): Eukaryota > Metazoa > Arthropoda > Insecta > Lepidoptera > Geometridae > Plagodis > Plagodis pulveraria. Next base: position 21,725,283 of record OY982969.1, read on the forward strand.
CTGGGTTGTTTCAGAATCTTGGGCTGCGCACTTGACCACGTTTACGTTTCATGGGTTACCGGAGACGGCTGGTATATCACTCGCGCCCTTGAGAGTGAGATTGTATGTTAATCCGTGTATCGCGAGACGGTGATTGAATTTTAGTCATTGCCTTGATACTAGTTATGTTTGCAGATGACCAAGTAGTGCACCAAGGAGCGCCACGGGCTTACCGTGACTCCGCGGCAGGATGGGTGATTAGATATACTCATCTTGCATTAATATCTATAGGAGGTGGATGTAGAGAGCAGGCTGAGACACAACAACAACCCATAACCAAGGCGAAGCAGAAACAATGAATTAGCAGCCTACAGGAAGACGAATCCAGGTATGAGAAATACATTAGTACATCGCGAAGCTATAACCTCATATGTATTTTATAATAAGATAGATAGGTATGGCAAGTCTTGCGACACTGGCCATATAGGTTATATTATTATAGGTGACCAATTGACTATTAGTAACGTTTTCAACTGACCTATTTCGAGATTAGGAGGGCGTTTCATTATTAAAAAATAAAAGCATCTCTTTATTAATGGCAAATTGTTAGTATTTGCAGTGATTCCTACCATGCAACAGTTACAGGTTTTCATTACGACGTTTTGTTGTATTATACTCGACTTACTTACATTTGATATGGGATCGGACTTGACGGACGATTTCTAAAACAATCAATCTACATTAGCTTTTATATTTAAAGAACTTCAGAACTTCATAAAATACAATAATGTAAACAAACCTAATCATAGACAGACGTATAACACAGATAATAAATCGCTTGGCAAAGCATCCCATTCACGGTTACAAGTCAGTTGTATGGCCAATACTGAGTTACTTGAAAATCTTAGTAATGGTAACATTACACTGAAGAACGAACAGGTATATTTAGTCTGTGCTAAAATTACTGCGGGGAAATAGCTGCGGCCAAAGGAAATAGCTGCGGCCCAATATTTTTTCTAAGCGTGGTGTTTTTATGATGTGTCCTTTTCGTTACAACTTTGCTACTTTGTGGTGGTTGTTTCAACATCGATTTATTTGTCAAATGCAGTGGTACAGGGGGAAATTTGCTACATTATACTCTATTTCAGTCTATTTGTAACTTCGTTGGTGGTTCGTATCGTGTAATAAAACAACGGATTTGAAAACCTGTTGTAAGAACTCACAGGCCGTTTGGCCAAATGTGTGTATAACTGCGATTTTTGGGTTCGTCAGTCGATTAATCTGTCGTGGTATATTCTACAAATTTGTTTGCTTCACATGTAACCTCGTTGTAATTTAAGCCTTGACAGCTAAAGCAAAGATTTATCGGTATTATTTTGTGTAAGTACAGACGGTTTTAACGAGTCATCACTCACGTGTGAAATATTTCTTTAAAATCTTAATCACTTCTTTAGTATCTCTGCGTCTGGAACTATTTTATGTTGGTGTCAAGCTGTAGAAAAGCTTCAGCACTCAGATGTTGGTGTCAAAGTGTAAAAAAGTTTCAACAGCAGCAGCAGCAGCTGTTTTCTTAACCTGCGTTATTCTCCTGGATTCACAATTTCTCCGATAAAAAATATTTCAAAAGGATTGTTTGTTCTTCTATTATAACATGCTCTGGCATGTGGGTCCTCTTCATATTGCACCAATAAAATTATGAAGTCTAGTCTTTGACATTGGGTCTGTGATGACCGGATCATCTTATTTTCCAAAACTTATCAGAGGCTTGGTCGATGCGATGCTTGATCAAAACGCTGGCACCTATTTGGTTCACTGAATAAACATTGCAATTCAACATGGCAATGCTGCCAGCACGCTTGGCATGCTGCCAACTGATGTGTGGTGGAGCATTTGGACAGCCTGTGAGTCGGCAATGACTTGTCGGTTGTATAAATGGTTTTATTGTAGTAGCTGTAGTGTTGTATGTAGTTTGTAGTATCAGTTGTGTGTTATTTTTTGCAGTGACTAAATATTAAGATTTTCTTGGTCACAATTGTAGTAGTTTGTTTAAATACCCAAACTATTGAGACAAAAAAGGGTTCACTGGCATGGACAGCGATGATTGGAGTTTTTTTTATTTTTTGTTATGTTGCTAATTTGTGTATTACTAGTAATATCAAACAAAACCAAGAGATCAAATGTTTATTAAAATACCTTTATCATGTTTGTTTTGACCATTTTGTGAATTAAGGTGGTCTGGAATAGGCTGGTTTTGAAAGTAAGATCAGCATGTTTTTATGTTTTCTGCGGCTTAGACTGGATTTGGCTCGTTATAAGTGCTATGACCTAATGATGAATTCTGCCCAGGAAAAAGTTGTGTACTTTGTATAGAATTTTGATTTGACCCCTAAGTCCACCAAGTTATACAAATACTAAGTAAAAAAAATATCTGCATCTGAACATGACCTTTTTCAGTAATTTAATCATCATATCAAAATCATTTATTAAACATAGGTGTTTACAATGCTCATATTTTTAAATAACCAAATATAAATATTAAATATCATAAGATCCATCACAACTTGTATGAAATATAAAGTTCCAAGAGGTTAGCGCTCACATCTGCTTTTGTATACTCTTTTTAACATTATTTATATGTTGAACCTTTAATTGTTTGCATAGTTTTACATTACACTTGTTTTTTTATTTTTTGGTTGTACAACACAACAGTTTAATAAATTTCTTTCCAGTATTTAAATCTTTAGTGCTGTGTTGTAGGGTGCTGTTAGGATTGACGCCCATATTTGTTTGTTTTGCCTAAACAGGCTATAAATTCTTCATAAAAAAAATTACCTTTCTTTTTTTCTTGCAGCTGTTCAAAGATGATTTCATTGGGTCGCAGGATTGTGTGTCTTGCTATCTATTGTTATTCATGCCACCATTATCAATATGCTGAGTTTTTTGGTGGTAATTATTGAACTTTGTCATTAATCATCTCCCGAATAAGAAAAAAGAATAGGTGTCTTTGTCAGAGCAAGAAAAATGTCCTATCTCATTAGATATAATTATCTGCATCACACAATGCCTGCTGTGTGAGCATGGTCATTATTGAAGAGGCATTCTCACAAAAATGCATTCGACGAATCTGAATCATAAATTAATTTAACTAAAGTCTAGTTATCTGTATGATATCAATAAGCCAAAATCTGTGTTATATCTGTATTATGATATTTTAAAACCAAAATTGTGTTGATTTACTAACCCATTTTTAAAAGGGAAACAGTAATTATACAATCGTGACTGATTTGACCACCATAAGGATTATTCCTGCTTGCAATGCTCGGACTCTATGGTATTGCTTACATATGATCATAGCATATAGCCATTTGATAAAATATTTGGCTATGGCGACATACGAGATATTAAATATTGCCCACATAGTAATGCACATAATGAAATATGTCTGTGCGTTAAGTTGAAGATTAAAATATTAGATAAAAGATGTTTAATTTATCTTGTCTTTAAGAAGGAGAAAAAAAGGTTAATGGTTTGCAAAGGTTTGATGCTCTTAGAAACGTTTTTCTTTGCAAACACACATGTAATGATTATTATATCTAAATAAGTATTTGTTTTGGGGGCAGGGTAGGTAAAGGATCGAAGTGGTAGTTAAGTGAGTATGACAATTAAAACATTTGTGGTCTTCTTAAAAATATGTTTATCAAAAAAGACTTAAAAAAATGGATCCTTAAATTAAATTTATTTGTTAAGAACTAGAAGTAAAAGAAAGGTTAGCAATCAACTCTGTTTTATTACAATAATTCTTGTACGCTTCTAAGATGGAAAAAAGATATTTATATAATAATATTTCACCGCACAACCACTCGTGCCGCCCGTATGGCCAAAAAAGTGCCGGCTCGCACCCTCACTCGCTCACTCACTCACTCGTTCGCCATAGATAAGGCGCCTCTCGCCATCCACCACAGACCGCAGCAAAATATCTCCATTACAGTCGGCCATCCTGTAACAATTGCGCCGCAATTGGCGCCCAAAGTCTTATTAGCTTTCTAGTAAGTCAATGAGGTCATCCCTGGTAACTACTTCCTCGTCACTGCTACTTTCACTACATAGAGGAACACTATGATAAAATCGCAATGAATCAGCAGCTACTATACCAGAGAAGTTTTTATAACCCCTCATACCCTTTATACTTTTAATTTCATAGCGTCCATTTGTTAAAACCTTTTGTACCATATAGGGGCCAGAATACAAGACTTGGAGTTTAGTATTGACACTTTTAGATGCTGCCCCTGTAGGAGCCTGCTTCCACAAAACCAAATCACCTTTTACAAATGTTTTCTCCGGTTTGTGATGCTTATCATATCTAGTTTTCATATGTCTAGCACGCTCCTGTAGTCGTTTTGTAGCCTTAGCTCTTTTCTCCTGAATGGGCACAGAATCCTGTTGACCTATCATATCTGGTAGCAACCTGCTTCTATGACTGAACATTACTTCATATGGGTGATAACCTAGGCTATCATTGATGGTATTGTTAATACCCCAAACAACATCAGGTAAACATTCTGTCCACATGTTTGGGTCTCTAGTACGTGTACGCATGGCATCAAGCAAAGTACGGTTGTAGCGTTCTACTTGGCCATTGGCACGAGGACACGCTATTGCATTTAATGTATGACGAAATTGATAGTGAGAAGAGAATTCTTTGAAGACCCTACTAGTGAAAGCCAAATTCCGATCAGAAACAACCCTACGGGGGTGCCCAAATAAACTAAACATGTCTCTTAGTGTATTTACCGTCTCTACTGAATTTATAGTCCGAGTTGGTCGAGCTATTAGAAACTTTGAGAATGAATCTACTATCATAAGGATATATTGGTATCCTTTGCTAGTTCTGCAAAAAGGCCCTAGGTGATCAATATGTACCATCTCCATTGGTACTGAAGGTTTAGGAATAGGGTGTAGCTCACCAGATGGTTTACCATATTCACCTTTACCATATGCACATTCTAAGCAAGATCTTACATATTTTTTAATAAAGCGAGTCATTTTAGGGAACCAGAAATCAGATTTAATAAGTTCCTCGCACCGTTTTAGCCCAACATGTCCTATTTGGTCGTGGAACTTCTGCAATATTCTCCATCTAGCGTCTGAGGGCACAACCAGCCTATCACCACGTAAGGTTTTCCTATACAGCCGATCGTTCTTGATTGTATAATTGTTCCTCACTTCTTCACTACCACTGCCTTCACTTAATTGATTTATAATACTATTCAATTTATCATCTTGCAACTGAGTAGTTAAATACCAATCATCACTAGAAATTACATTGATGTTAATGCCAACGTCGCGCCCCGAAATGACATTGACATTTGCGTCAAAGTTATCTAAATTGTTCCGTGAATCTTGAGGAGGATTACGACTTAGAGCATCAACATGTTTCATTCTTTCACCGGGACGATATTCTATTTGTATATCATATTCTTGCATTGAAAGCCACCATCTTGCTACCCTCGGTACTAAATCTTTTTTTTGTAGCGTGTGACGAACTGCTGTACAATCTGTAACGACTTTAACCGTCTTTCCTAAAATATATACACGGAACCGTTTTAACGACTCGATAACAGCTAAGGTTTCTACAAACAGGTTTATCGGTAGTTAACTTAATGTTCATTTTACCAAGATTTGTAACGCCAATTTCCTGAGTAGAACTAGCAAAACAATCTGAATAGTTCATTAAGAGCTCGATTAGTTTAGTTTTATCACACTCTTCAAGTATCGTACCTACATCTATATCATTTATTTTAACGCCACCAATAGATTTTACTTTATCTGTTTCGCAACAACTAAGCAACAAGCTAGAGCTCACCTCAGAACTAACGACATCGCACGCTTCTGCTCTTGTAATCGTCTCGCCTTTCTGCCACAGGATTGGTGCCGACCCAAGGTTGCAAACCCGCACATAACCACTGCCGCCTCGAAGAGTTGCGCTCCCGATGGCGTAGGTTTTGTCTCCGAAGCTGAACTGTCGCGGCTTCGTGCATATTTCTTGATCCGTCGTCACTCCATCTACTATGACCTTGACTAGACACTCACCAACTGGAACCTCAAAATTATCAGCAATCTTAACTCTAAAATGATCACGCTCTACTGTCATGTCTATCTTACCCAAATCGCAGTCATCGTCTACTTTACTTAGTTCCGCTTTTCCATCGGAAACAATGAATTTGATGGCTTTATCATTAATTACAGGTTGCCCCACAATCAGAGCAATTTTTCCTAAGTCCACCTCGGTTAATGCCGCTGTCGTGTCCATTGTAATAGCATCGATGCACAACGTAAACTTTACGGTGCCCGCAGCAGTAACCTTTCCTCCCGCAAAGCCACTTAGTACGGTATTTGATGATTCTACTTTTAAATTCAATGCGGTCGCTGCAGATTTCGACATTATATTCAACTCACTGCCCGTATCCAAATATATGCTCATAAACGTTTTATTAATTTTGGCCATTTTCACATACGCTGTATTTAGATTTTGCAAGATGTATACATTCTTATTTACTTCGCGCGTTGAGTTTTGTTTTGTGCAATTTCTCGATAAATGCCCCAACATTCCGCAATTAAAACACTTACGTTTGTCAGGCTGGGGACAGTGAGACGCCAAATGACCGCTTTCTTTACATCTAAAGCAAACCCTTCGTGAACTGACATCTAAGGATGTGCTCGGGGTGGGTACCTTTTCACTTCTTTCGAGGATATTAGACACCTTATTAGAAATGTTATACTGCTTACCAAGTGATGTAGCTGTCTGATAATCATCAAAGGAGGACAGAAATCCTTCATAAAGATCATCTGGACTGGAACATTGGTACGCATGAGCGTTCGCCTGTAGCTCCACGGGAAGTCCTCGTATAATACACGACACCGATGCCCTATCACTAAGCCGACATCTATAACACATAGCTACTTTGTCTTGAAAATATTTCGTCATCGACTCATTGGAATTTTTTTTGCGTCTCGTGAGTTCATCTAGAAGAGTTGCGTAATCATGATGACGAGGAAAGGCTTTTATAAGCATAGACTTCCAATTTTCCCATGTATGTTCGTATGAATCTAGACGATTAAACCATGCCCTTGCTTGACCTTGCAGTTTTATTTGAAGGTTAAATGATTTTACCTCATCCGACCAGCAATAAATATTCCCGAGCTGTTCGATTTTCCTAATCCAACTTTTTACATTTATATCTTTGTTATCAGGATCGAAATCTGGTATCAGTTTATCTGCGTTCTGCAATCTATTTGGCGATGGCCTACCTTCAGTTATTATTTTCTCCACTGCATTTTTCACTTTTCTCTCTATTAAAGATTTCAATGCTTCGTGGCGGGTAGAATTGCATTCGTCACTTACTTGAGTCGATAGTGGCGTCAGCGGCGTGGGTGATGGCATCAGCGTGGGCGGTGGCACCGGTGTTAGCGGCGCCTTGGTTCTTTTCGCTCTCACGTACCGGCCTTCTATTGCTGGCGTCTCGTCCATTTCTTCATCTTCTGATTCCAATTGCCGTGTTCTCTTCATCCCACTTCTGAATGTTAAGAACTAGAAGTAAAAGAAAGGTTAGCAATCAACTCTGTTTTATTACAATAATTCTTGTACGCTTCTAAGATGGAAAAAAGATATTTATATAATAATATTTCACCGCACAACCACTCGTGCCGCCCGTATGGCCAAAAAAGTGCCGGCTCGCACCCTCACTCGCTCACTCACTCACTCGTTCGCCATAGATAAGGCGCCTCTCGCCATCCACCACAGACCGCAGCAAAATATCTCCATTACATATTATTACAAAAAAAAATAAAAAATTAACCACAATAAACCTTAAAAAGAAATTGTTCTAACCTTTAGGTAGTGTCGTGGTTTGGATGACTCATAAATGGTGAAGTGACGTTTTATAGACTTCTGCGCAATTTAGGTCAATGAATTTAATTCATACTAAAAAAAAACGAATGTTGCAATACGAATTCTCAGGCAAGGTCCTGTAAGAATCGTCCTCTTGATATATTTCATATGTCAGCACACTGCCTATAAAGCACGAAGGCATTCACTCCGCTCAAGTCTATCAATCTGAAAAAAAAAAAACCAAATGCAATCTGCGAGTGCGGTGGTTACAGGAATAGTTTGAACCTTTTTTGTCAACTTCATCAAGCCCACCCTTTGTCTTATTATACTCCATTATGATGACTGGTTTTTTTGTATTAGGGTCAATTTCACACGTGTGATGCATGGACGAAATCAGTAAAACTACTTTAACTTTAAACTGGTCTAATATATCCGAAATTGCTGCTAATTTGTCAGTCTCTAGTTGTTGCTGCCTGGTTTCTACATCGTCAAAATGAATGCAGGTCAAAAGTGTAAGAAATCTGTACTGCGACATAACTGAGTGTAAATATCTCTCGGCCTGAACCATCTGTAGCATATACTGGGTGGCCCAGAAAGACCGAAGTGGTGTGAATTGCTTATAACTTTTTATTTAAGAGATATTTTTTTTTTTTTTTTTTTTTAAATACATTAAATTTATGGAGAATATTTTTGGATTAGTTATTAAAAATGATATCCCGCAAGTGGTGGCCATATTCTGCTTCGCACAAATGTGCTCTTTTCAACACATTTTCCATGACCTTTCGCAAAACTTCCGGTGGTATGTTGTTAATTTCTTCTCGAATATTGGTTTTTAACTCCTCAATAGTCCTAGGCTTATTAACATAAACTTTTCCTTTTAAATAGCCCCAAAGAAAACAGTCAGGAGCGGTTAAATCCGGGGAACGCGGAGGCCAATTAAAATTGCTGTTACGAGAAATTATTCTTTCACCAAAGATGTCGCGTAAAAGAGTCATTGTGGCCCTCGCAGTGTGCGCTGTGGCTCCATCCTGTTGGAACCATATTTGCGGATGGTTTTCCACGGCTGGCCTTACAAAATTTTGCAACATGGCCCGATATCGATCACCATTGACGGAAATGGCGACACCTTGTTCATTTTAAAAAAAAATGGGCCAATGATCCTTTCTGAAGAAACACCGCACCAAACGGTACACTTAACTGGGTGCAATTGTCGTTGATGAAGTACTCTCGGGTTTTCCGTAGCCCATATCCTACAGTTTTGCTTGTTAACGAACCCATTTAATTGAAAATGGGCTTCGTCACTCATTATTAAGTTATGAATAAAATTTGGATTCTCTTGTGCTTTTTGCTGGAAATAAATTGCATAGTCAAGTCGTTGCTGGTAATCTGTTGGTTTCAATTCTTGGACAAGTTGAATTTTGTATGGAAACAATCCTATGGTGTGCAAAATTCGCTGCAGCGACGTTCTTGAGAGGCCCAGTTGTGACGAACGTCTCCTGGTTGATGTTTCTGGATCCTCCCGAATACTCTCCTGTACCACTTGAATATTGTCAGCCGTGTGGACAGTTCGGTGTCTGCCGGGACCAGGAAGGTTCCTTACTGCTCCTTGTTCTCGAAAATTTGCAACCAGACGGTTTATTGTTGACTGAGAGGGTGCAACCCGCACATTAAATTGACGACGGTATGCACGCTGAGTCAACACAATGGACCGTTGATTTGAAAAGTATATTTCAACAATTTGGGCACGTTGTTCAATTGTGTATTGCTCCATTATAAATTATCCTAGTCTTCTTTACAAAATACTGAAAAGAAAAGAAAAAAAAATTATAATAAAAAAGTTATAAGGAATTCACACCACTTCGGTCTTTCTGGGCCACCCTGTATATATATATTTGGCATTCTCATGGTTAAATTTAAAGACAGATGAGTAAAATAATAACCTGTAGAAAGCTTTCAGTGTTTGAAGCTCAGGTTTTTCCTGATTTTTATATTTTACCCTAATCTGGGCAAGTTTTTTGTTGGTATATTTTCTTTTTTTGTCAGTAATGTCGTCATCCATAAAATGTCTCCACAAGGTTTCTAGGTTGGTGAATGCCCTAGGCTGTGATCTAGGTATGTCAACCATGTTGTGGCTTAGTGAACAACAATTACGCATCACTGGTTCATCGCTTGACTATATAAAAGCGTTCTTACCTATGTAGAATCTTTAGTTTCCTTGGGATACTGTGTATAGATTATCTTGTGGTGATATTGACGGTAGACTCGAATCTTGCATCGCAACTGAACTGCTTGGTGATCTTTGTTGTTGAGATATCGATTAGTCGATTTATTATCGATTTAGTGCTGTGTTGTAGGGTGCTGTTAGGATTGACGGCCATATTTGTTTGTTTTGCCTAAACAGGCTATAAATTCTTCATAAAAAAAATTACCTTTCTTTTTTTCTTGCAGCTGTTCAAAGATGATTTCATTGGGTCGCAGGATTGTGTGTCTTGCTATCTATTGTTATTCATGCCACCATTATCAATATGCTGAGTTTTTTGGTGGTAATTATTGAACTTTGTCATTAATCATCTCCCGAATAAGAAAAAAGAATAGGTGTCTTTGTCAGAGCAAGAAAAATGTCCTATCTCATTAGATATAATTATCTGCATCACACAATGCCTGCTGTGTGAGCATGGTCATTATTGAAGAGGCATTCTCACAAAAATGCATTCGACGAATGTGAATCATAAATTAATTTAACTAAAGTCTAGTTATCTGTATGATATCAATAAGCCAAAATCTGTGTTATATCTGTATTATGATATTTTAAAACCAAAATTGTGTTGATTTACTAACCCATTTTTAAAAGGGAAACAGTAATTATACAATCGTGACTGATTTGACCACCATAAGGATTATTCCTGCTTGCAATGCTCGGACTCTATGGTATTGCTTACATATGATCATAGCATATAGCCATTTGATAAAATATTTGGCTATGGCGACATACGAGATATTAAATATTGCCCACATAGGAATGCACATAATGAAATATGTCTGTGCGTTAAGTTGAAGATTAAAATATTAGATAAAAGATGTTTAATTTATCTTGTCTTTAAGAAGGAGAAAAAAAGGTTAATGGTTTGCAAAGGTTTGATGCTCTTAGAAACGTTTTTCTTTGCAAACACACATGTAATGATTATTATATCTAAATAAGTATTTGTTTTGGGGGCAGGGTAGGTAAAGGATCGAAGTGGTAGTTAAGTGAGTATGACAATTAAAACATTTGTGGTCTTCTTAAAAATATGTTTATCAAAAAAGACTTAAAAAAATGGATCCTTAAATTAAATTTAATATTACAAAAAAAAAAAAAATTAACCACAATAAACCCTAAAAAGAAATTGTTCTAACCTTTAGGTAGTGTCGTGGTTTGGATGACTCATAAATGGTGAAGTGACGTTTTATAGACTTCTGCGCAATTTAGGTCAATGAATTTAATTCATACTAAAAAAAAACGAATGTTGCAATACGAATTCTCGGGCAAGGTCCTGTAAGAATCGTCCTCTTGATATATTTCATATGTCAGCACACTGCCTATAAAGCACGAAGGCATTCACTCCGCTCAAGTCTATCAATCTGAAAAAAAAACCAAATGCAATCTGCGAGTGCGGTGGTTACAGGAATAGTTTGAACCTTTTTTGTCAACTTCATCAAGCCCACCCTTTGTCTTATTATACTCCATTATGATGACTGGTTGTTTTGTATTAGGGTCAATTTCACACGTGTGATGCATGGACGAAATCAGTAAAACTACTTTAACTTTAAACTGGTCTAATATATCCGAAATTGCTGCTAATTTGTCAGTCTCTAGTTGTTGCTGCCTGGTTTCTACATCGTCAAAATGAATGCAGGTCAAAAGTGTAAGAAATCTGTACTGCGACATAACTGAGTGTAAATATCTCTCGGCCTGAACCATCTGTAGCATATATATATATATTTGGCATTCTCATGGTTAAATTTAAAGACAGATGAGTAAAATAATAACCTGTAGAAAGCTTTCAGTGTTTGAAGCTCAGGTTTTTCCTGATTTTTATATTTTACCCTAATCTGGGCAAGTTTTTGTTGGTATATTTTCTTTTTTTGTCAGTAATGTCGTCATCCATAAAATGTCTCCACAAGGTTTCTAGGTTGGTGAATGCTCTAGGCTGTGATCTAGGTATGTCAACCATGTTGTGGCTTAGTGAACAACAATTACGCATCACTGGTTCATCGCTTGACTATATAAAAGCGTTCTTACCTATGTAGAATCTTTAGTTTCCTTGGGATACTGTGTATAGATTATCTTGTGGTGATATTGACGGTAGACTCGAATCTTGCATCGCAACTGAACTGCTTGGTGATCTTTGTTGTTGAGATATCGATTAGTCGATTTATTATCGATTTAGTGCTGTGTTGTAGGGTGCTGTTAGGATTGACGCCCATATTTGTTTGTTTTGCCTAAACAGGCTATAAATTCTTCATAAAAAAAATTACCTTTCTTTTTTTCTTGCAGCTGTTCAAAGATGATTTCATTGGGTCGCAGGATTGTGTGTCTTGCTATCTATTGTTATTCATGCCACCATTATCAATATGCTGAGTTTTTTGGTGGTAATTATTGAACTTTGTCATTAATCATCTCCCGAATAAGAAAAAAGAATAGGTGTCTTTGTCAGAGCAAGAAAAATGTCCTATCTCATTAGATATAATTATCTGCATCACACAATGCCTGCTGTGTGAGCATGGTCATTATTGAAGAGGCATTCTCACAAAAATGCATTCGACGAATCTGAATCATAAATTAATTTAACTAAAGTCTAGTTATCTGTATGATATCAATAAGCCAAAATCTGTGTTATATCTGTATTATGATATTTTAAAACCAAAATTGTGTTGATTTACTAACCCATTTTTAAAAGGGAAACAGTAATTATACAATCGTGACTGATTTGACCACCATAAGGATTATTCCTGCTTGCAATGCTCGGACTCTATGGTATTGCTTACATATGATCATAGCATATAGCCATTTGATAAAATATTTGGCTATGGCGACATACGAGATATTAAATATTGCCCACATAGGAATGCACATAATGAAATATGTCTGTGCGTTAAGTTGAAGATTAAAATATTAGATAAAAGATGTTTAATTTATCTTGTCTTTAAGAAGGAGAAAAAAAGGTTAATGGTTTGCAAAGGTTTGATGCTCTTAGAAACGTTTTTCTTTGCAAACACACATGTAATGATTATTATATCTAAATAAGTATTTGTTTTGGGGGCAGGGTAGGTAAAGGATCTAAGTGGTAGTTAAGTGAGTATGACAATTAAAACATTTGTGGTCTTCTTAAAAATATGTTTATCAAAAAAGACTTAAAAAAATGGATCCTTAAATTAAATTTATTATTACAAAAAAAAAAAAAAAAATTAACCACAATAAACCTTAAAAAGAAATTGTTCTAACCTTTAGGTAGTGTCGTGGTTTGGATGACTCATAAATGGTGAAGTGACGTTTTATAGACTTCTGCGCAATTTAGGTCAATGAATTTAATTCATACTAAAAAAAAAACGAATGTTGCAATACGAATTCTCGGGCAAGGTCCTGTAAGAATCGTCCTCTTGATATATTTCATATGTCAGCACACTGCCTATAAAGCACGAAGGCATTCACTCCGCTCAAGTCTATCAATCTGAAAAAAAAAACCAAATGCAATCTGCGAGTGCGGTGGTTACAGGAATAGTTTGAACCTTTTTTGTCAACTTCATCAAGCCCACCCTTTGCCTTATTATACTCCATTATGATGACTGGTTTTTTGTATTAGGGTCAATTTCACACGTGTGATGCATGGACGAAATCAGTAAAACTACTTTAACTTTAAACTGGTCTAATATATCCGAAATTGCTGCTAATTTGTCAGTCTCTAGTTGTTGCTGCCTGGTTTCTACATCGTCAAAATGAATGCAGGTCAAAAGTGTAAGAAATCTGTACTGCGACATAACTGAGTGTAAATATCTCTCGGCCTGAACCATCTGTAGCATATATATATATATATTTGGCATTCTCATGGTTAAATTTAAAGACAGATGAGTAAAATAATAACCCGTAGAAAGCTTTCAGTGTTTGAAGCTCAGGTTTTTCCTGATTTTTATATTTTACCCTAATCTGGGCAAGTTTTTTGTTGGTATATATTCTTTTTTTGTCAGTAATGTCGTCATCCATAAAATGTCTCCACAAGGTTTCTAGGTTGGTGAATGCTCTAGGCTGTGATCTAGGTATGTCAACCATGTTGTGGCTTAGTGAACAACAATTACGCATCACTGGTTCATCGCTTGACTATATAAAAGCGTTCTTACCTATGTAGAATCTTTAGTTTCCTTGGGATACTGTGTATAGATTATCTTGTGGTGATATTGACGGTAGACTCGAATCTTGCATCGCAACTGAACTGCTTGGTGATCTTTGTTGTTGAGATATCGATTAGTCGATTTATTATCGATTTAGTGCTGTGTTGTAGGGTGCTGTTAGGATTGACGGCCATATTTGTTTGTTTTGCCTAAACAGGCTATAAATTCTTCATAAAAAAAATTACCTTTCTTTTTTTCTTGCAGCTGTTCAAAGATGATTTCATTGGGTCGCAGGATTGTGTGTCTTGCTATCTATTGTTATTCATGCCACCATTATCAATATGCTGAGTTTTTTGGTGGTAATTATTGAACTTTGTCATTAATCATCTCCCGAATAAGAAAAAAGAATAGGTGTCTTTGTCAGAGCAAGAAAAATTTCCGATCTCATTAGATATAATTATCTGCATCACACAATGCCTGCTGTGTGAGCATGGTCATTATTGAAGAGGCATTCTCACAAAAATGCATTCGACGAATGTGAATCATAAATTAATTTAACTAAAGTCTAGTTATCTGTATGATATCAATAAGCCAAAATCTGTGTTATATCTGTATTATGATATTTTAAAACCAAAATTGTGTTGATTTACTAACCCATTTTTAAAAGGGAAACAGTAATTATACAATCGTGACTGATTTGACCACCATAAGGATTATTCCTGCTTGCAATGCTCGGACTCTATGGTATTGCTTACATATGATCATAGCATATAGCCATTTGATAAAATATTTGGCTATGGCGACATACGAGATATTAAATATTGCCCACATAGGAATGCACATAATGAAATATGTCTGTGCGTTAAGTTGAAGATTAAAATATTAGATAAAAGATGTTTAATTTATCTTGTCTTTAAGAAGGAGAAAAAAAGGTTAATGGTTTGCAAAGGTTTGATGCTCTTAGAAACGTTTTTCTTTGCAAACACACATGTAATGATTATTATATCTAAATAAGTATTTGTTTTGGGGGCAGGGTAGGTAAAGGATCGAAGTGGTAGTTAAGTGAGTATGACAATTAAAACATTTGTGGTCTTCTTAAAAATATGATTATCAAAAAAGACTTAAAAAAATGGATCCTTAAATTAAATTTATTATTAAAAAAAAAAAAAAAAATTAACCACAATAAACCTTAAAAAGAAATTGTTCTAACCTTTAGGTAGTGTCGTGGTTTGGATGACTCATAAATGGTGAAGTGACGTTTTATAGACTTCTGCGCAATTTAGGTCAATGAATTTAATTCATACTAAAAAAAACGAATGTTGCAATACGAATTCTCGGGCAAGGTCCTGTAAGAATCGTCCTCTTGATATATTTCATATGTCAGCACACTGCCTATAAAGCACGAAGGCATTCACTCCGCTCAAGTCTATCAATCTGAAAAAAAAAACCAAATGCAATCTGCGAGTGCGGTGGTTACAGGAATAGTTTGAACCTTTTTTGTCAACTTCATCAAGCCCACCCTTTGTCTTATTATACTCCATTATGATGACTGGTTTTTTTGTATTAGGGTCAATTTCACACGTGTGATGCATGGACGAAATCAGTAAAACTACTTTAACTTTAAACTGGTCTAATATATCCGAAATTGCTGCTAATTTGTCAGTCTCTAGTTGTTGCTGCCTGGTTTCTACATCGTCAAAATGAATGCAGGTCAAAAGTGTAAGAAATCTGTACTGCGACATAACTGAGTGTAAATATCTCTCGGCCTGAACCATCTGTAGCATATATATATATATATTTGGCATTCTCATGGTTAAATTTAAAGACAGATGAGTAAAATAATAACCTGTAGAAAGCTTTCAGTGTTTGAAGCTCAGGTTTTTCCTGATTTTTATATTTTACCCTAATCTGGGCAAGTTTTTGTTGGTATATTTTCTTTTTTTGTCAGTAATGTCGTCATCCATAAAATGTCTCCACAAGGTTTCTAGGTTGGTGAATGCTCTAGGCTGTGATCTAGGTATGTCAACCATGTTGTGGCTTAGTGAACAACAATTACGCATCACTGGTTCATCGCTTGACTATATAAAAGCGTTCTTACCTATGTAGAATCTTTAGTTTCCTTGGGATACTGTGTATAGATTATCCCTTAATAAGGCGCGAGCCAGTAGGCTAGTTAGAGAAGAAGTTGAAATTGATTTAGGGTAAGTTGATACTCTAGAATATGAAAAATTAAAAAAAAGGGGGGGTTTTCATGGGGGGAGTACCTTTTTTTTGGGTGGGAAATAATATCCCTTTGCCCGATTAGGTTTTGTACTTTTAGCCTCAGTTTCATTATTTCCATATAAAAGCACTAGCCCGTGACTTGGTTTGTATTTTTTGTAAAATTATAAAAAAATTAAGTAAACTAAAAAAAAGGGTCTTGTCATATTGTTACTTATATAAAATTTTCTGTTTTGCCTTATTTTATGTAGACCCCTGAAATAAATTTGTAAACTAGAAGATTAAAACAATTTAGAATTACTTATAATAGTGTTTTATTTCGCTTATAAAACTAAGAAACTTATACTTACCTAAAGGAACATAAAAAAACACATTCTTCATTCCGCTGTGGGACCTCGAATGTTATGTTAGTGTTATAAAACTTAGAATGGTACCATCTGATTCAAATGCTGTTAGGATAATACCTTTGAGTTGAGATGATGTCATAAGCCGCTCCATTCCAAAAGGTAGTAGGTATCCTAACAGCATTTGAATCTGATAGTAGCTACATACACCAAAGAACATAAAAAGAATCAATCTTCATTCTGCTGTGGGACCTCGTGAAAAGATTTAAAGCATTTGTTTGCACACAGAGAAATTTTGCAAGTGCAGCAAATTATTTTCCTTCGCTTCTCCTTCTTTTTCGTGCTACAAAAACGACACCTTTTGTAGGTACTGCCTTCGTCAGGAAGATGGACTCCAACATTTAGGAGGCGGATCTCATCCGGTACCCCAAAGGTTGCACCCTTCTTGTTCTTGAAAGTTACCGGTTGATTTTTTTTAGTTTTAAAATTTGAAATCATCTCTCGAGCCAATCGTAATCGGAATTCTCTATGAGAATGGTTTTTGACTGCGTGCACTGTACTGTAAGTGATGTAGCTGTTTATGATTGCGGCATCAAACATAAACAAAAATAACCTCATCCAGTATTTTGTACATTTTCTATTAATTGGATATGATGACCTAAAATGATCAAAATGATCCACTCCTCCCAAAGTCAATGTATATTCAGCTATAGCTTTAGGACAGAGAATCTCTTTTCTTGTTCCGTCTTTCTGGGTCCTTTTGACAAAGACCGTGTCAGTTGGATGGTGGGCCGTTGTAAGAACAGTGACGTCTCGGGTATCAAGCCACTTTATCGCTGTAATAGGTTCTGCGGTCAAAGCAGTGAATTGATTTTTTTCGAGTCTCAGAGGTTTCGATTGGGCTTTCTTCATCATGTTTGGAAGATCTTTTCTATTTGTTCTAACCGTGCCAACTGCGAAAATTTTTCGCTCGTATAAAGCATCCATGAGGTTGCAACTTGTAAAAAAGTTATCAAACGCTATCAACGTATTTTCGGGGAGTTCCTTTGACAACTTCATGACGACATTGACTTCATGACAATCCAAGACCTTCATCTTCAGTATTGTCACCTTTACCTGAGTAAATATCGAACTTATAAAGATATCCACTAGCTGCATCGCAACGGGCCCAAACTTTGAATCCTCGTTTTATTGGTTTTTTGGGCATGTATTGTTTCAGGCTGGACCTTCCTTTAAATTTCACCATACATTCGTCTATAGATTGCTTGCTTGAATTTTCTGTCTCCTCTTGAAATATTGTATTTAGTTCGGATATCATAGGTCTCAATTTATACATTTTATCGTATTCTGCACTGTCTCTTTGGGGTTCATGTTCGTTGTTGTTTATGTGTAAGTTTTCTGTAATTTTTTTAAATCTTTTTACAGGCATTATCTGTGATATTTCCGGATTATTGTAGAATGTGTCATTTGACCAGTAAAGTTCCATGTCAGGCAATGGATTCAGACCCATCATGATCAATATTCCAAGGTAAGCTTTGATTTCCTCTGCTGATACGAGTGTGAAATTATGACTTTTTTTTTGGATTGCATACCTATTGGTTTGTTCCACTAAAAGTTGAACTAAATAATCCGTAAAGAATCGTTCAAATACCTGTATTGGTGTCGTTTTGTGATTGTATTTATGTTTTGGTTTTATTGGATTGATGAATTCTGGAATATCATGTACCTCTGTTTCTATTTTCCACTCTCTAGGTTGTCTTGTTTTTGTCACATTGACAGTGTCGTTTTCTCTTGAAGATTCTTCTAATATTCGAGTTTCTGTTTCTAGATCTGTAATTGCCTGCGTAGGATGACTGGAGGACTCATTGTGGATCTCATCTAAGCATTGCTGTATTTCAATCTCTCTTTCGGTCGGTATCATTTCAAAATCAGTATCAGGATCTGCATTTGAGTCATTTGTCTCAACGGGAAAGGTGGAACGTTGCAGTAAGACTGATTCTTTCCTTGGAGTAGGTGATTTCGTCTTGTCATCATTTACTGCCTGCGCTTCCTTCATAGTATAGTCAGACGCGGAACCATCCGTGCCTAAAATAGCTGCTAGAGCATCCTCCGAATATTGTTCTAGATCTTCGATCGTTTGCTGAAGTGTATCAGTAGTACCAAATAGTTCTTCAAGACGCTTTTCAATAACAGCATCTTGACCTTGACGTTCATCCAGCACATCCGCCGGGCTGCTCAAAGGGGCTGTTTGATAGTAAGCATCATCGTCAGAGTCTATATCCGACAAATCTGACAGATTTTCTAGCACTTCTTCTATATCTCTCTTATTCATTACACTTCTTCTCTTACTCATGGTTGACAATCCTAATAGGAAAAGAAAAAATGAAGGTAAAGAAAAAAGCGTGCGACAGAGAAAGAAAAGGGGAAAGTGGTGCAGTAGCTAGTTAGCCATAAAAAAAATCATGACCTTATCGGGCAAGGGGAAATAATTTCCCACCTATAAATTTGCATTTTTTGAGGTTATGGTTTGTTACATTGCATTGGAAAACACATAAAACAGCTTCAGAATAGACCTTTTACCAGATATAGCAATCAAATTGTACTTATTATTGGATTTTTTGTAGAACAAAAACTCGTTTTTACTTCGGATCGTCACAAAAATCAACGCTCGTTTACTCGAAATTCTGCCACTGACACTTTGACATAAAAAAAATAAGTCAAGGGTTGCCATGAAGCAAAAAGTGTTGCCAGGAAAAGAAAAAAAAAGTCCAAAAAATTTGTGGTGTCTTTCATTCGTTCACTGCAAATAATTTGTCGATAATATTTTACTTTAAAAATAAAACATCGTGGTGGGAAATAATTTCCCCTTACCTTATTAAGGGTTATCTTGTGGTGATATTGACGGTAGACTCGAATCTTGCATCGCAACTGAACTGCTTGGTGATCTTTGTTGTTGAGATATCTGAGTTTCTTCATCCTCAGATTGTTCTGAAGCAGAGTCGTGATCTCTTTGCAAACTGAAATCTGGATCCACTTCTTCGTCGTCGACATCACTAAAGTCTCGCTCCAACTCAGCCTCTATCCACTTAGCAGCCACTAACACAGCCATATTCAAGATTGGGTCTGTACAAGGATTTCAAAAAATCTAAAAATGCTGAAAATAAAACATTATCCCTATTTCCATTACAGGGTTTTCCTTATGTCCTGCTTATAGAACAGACTACTGCTTTTTTTTTCATGTTCTGCATACAGGACACCTTCAGTCAGCACAGGCTGTATGTTTAAGGTTAAATTAATAGACCTTTGCAGAAATCAACTGTTTATTGTAAATTGACATATATAAAACTATAGAAACTAAACTATTTACAACTTTAAACTGATTATACCCTTGTTACATTACTTATTTATCTATCAGCTATAAGTTTGATATATAAAACATATAAATTATATAGCAAAATAACATAAATGAATAATAAAATTATAAGCCTCCAAATAAAGGTAGGTTTTATGAATAATAAAGAAAAGGGTCAAAATAGTGTCATGGAACATTGCATCATAAATACAAGTAACTGTCTGTTTTGCATCTATTTTGCTTTGAATTATGTTGTGGAATATGATTGAACTTTTTGACGAACAGTTCTTTTTTCTAAAGAAACTATAGTAGTCTAAAGCTTTGGTAAAAGTTTATGAAATTTTTCTTCAGGGCTAACAACCTTCTGCCTCATTCCTGCACAAGTTGTGTCTTGGTATATGTCATAATCTATAACCATACCCTGAGGCGTAACTAATACAATGTAAACCCTAAAGTCTCGTATTCATGGTAAACACTTGCAAAGTTGTTGATGAAAGGTGAAAATGCTGCTGGAAACTTAGTTTAAATTAATATGGGTTGCCCACAAACGCCAGTCTGCGTTTAAATGTTGCCCAAAGGAAGTAGCATTATTGTGTTCTCTGTATCTTATGTATAAGATAATTTTTTTTTGTATTTTTTTTTATTGCTTTTAGGCCACAATCTCGTTAACAATCAAGATGTTAACAGGGTTAACCTAGAATTACTGGAATTAATCAATTAGATTTCTAATAAAAAAAAGATGGTGGGTGCGAAACTAATCTCCTGCAAAGAGATAATTTGATGAGTTACCTCAGAATGATCGATGGAGGTACGAGAATGTCGAAAAGTGATTTTGAATATCTTCTAGAAATGGTTGGTCCGTCAATAGCCAAAAGGAAAATAAATATGTTCAGCCAGTTTCACCTCAAACGAGGCTTGCTATTGCAATACGGTATCTAACAAGTGGAGAAATTTCTTAT
Organism: Plagodis pulveraria; assembly: GCA_963890685.1. Classification (NCBI taxonomy): domain Eukaryota; kingdom Metazoa; phylum Arthropoda; class Insecta; order Lepidoptera; family Geometridae; genus Plagodis; species Plagodis pulveraria. The sequence goes on from OY982969.1 coordinate 21,746,388, forward strand.
GTAGAAATTTGAAATATTTGACTTAAGAAATTAAGTCAAATATTTCACTTAAGTCATCTGTCTTATTTCTTTTCCTCCAAGAAGTAGATATTGACGACGTAGGCCTTGGTGATTGAGATGGCTCTAACTCTATATCACTTTCACATGCATTGTTTTCATTCACCTGTAAATTATCATCTTATTCTTATGTAAGTTCCAAGTTTGGATTAGGAATGGAAACAAATAAGTCTTGATATCGAAATACGATCAAATTTTCCACATTGCATTGGAGCCGTTGATGGGAACACGTTTTGATTATGGCGCCAAATCATTCCGGAAGTGAATTGTAATACAATTACAAAAATCAGTTCTGCCTGGTATTTCTGGCAATTGCAGATGGAAATTATAACTTTATATACGCAAATTGTGTAGGTAAGGTTCCGTCGGATGACGTGTGACTTAATAATAATACTCAACATTTCAGGAAACATCGTTTTATAATGCATTGTTAGAAAATTCACTTAAACTACCACATCCTGAATCAATAACACAAGGCGGACCAAAATTGCCATATATTATTGTAGGTGACAGTGCTTTCGCGCTAACGGAGTACATCATGTTACCATATCCTGGCATTCATGACCATGGGAACAACCGTATATTCAATTACAGACTATCTAGCTAGGAGGATTATAGAAAATGTTTTTGCATTTTATGTGTAGTGTTCCGTGTATTCACTAAACCTATTCCGTTAACATGTGTATATTTACATAACTTCTAAAGACGTAAGACACTTTCCAGATCCATATCTACACCTACACAAACAATTGATTTTGAAGACTGAAGGTAACATATCAGAAGGTTTATGGCGAAGGGAACTAAGTTCGTTGCTTATGACAGATTTGCAAAGACAGGACAGGCCATCATCACAATCAGCTTTTTGTAAAAATAATGTAGCGTAATAGTAATAATTTTACAAACACTAAGTTTTAGCACAGAATACATATAATAATAGTACAGGTACAGAAAGTTCTCTTTCTTTCTTTCCGTATATGCCGCTGAAAATTCAAGTACAAGGTGTCCAGAAAGGGTATCGGGTATTTGTAAGTTCAATAAAACCAAAATTATCTGTAAGCTACAAAAAAAAAATGTTTATTGTTAGCGTATATGAATTGAAAAATTATTTGAAAAAGATGATGTTATTCAAATGATGACAGTTACGTTGCTGGCACTCTTCTAAGCGGGAACGAAAATTGGCGATAACACGTTGAAACATAGCTCTCGATATTGCTGCCATTTCTGACCTGATGTTTTGCTTCGATTGGGTTAGGTTTGTCGGATTATTTTGATTAAAACCTTACCTTTAAGGTATCCATGCAAAATAGTAAAGCGGGCTAAGGTCGGGGCTTCTGGGAGGCCAGTTGATGTTACCCCTTCGTGAAATGACTTTATTAGGGAATAATTCGTTAACAACTTCCATTGAGGTATGACAAGTGACTCCATCTTGCTAAAACCACGTTCTTGAGTTGAAACCTGCAAACTCCTGCAACTCTGGGACCAAAAAAATTCGCAACATATCGCAATAACGGTATCTATTCACATTAATTGCTTGGCCTCGTTGATCTTCATGAAAATAAGGACCAATTATGCCTTTAGCAGACATAACGGCCCAAACAACGTCAATAATTGTCGACCAAAATGAGTGGGCCCACAAATTTATTTAAAATTCTCTTTGGATAGAATCCTGAAACAAAAACGCAATAAGATTAGTTAATGTAGGTAATTAAACATGTAAGTTTTAAACTTTCACGGTGGTTCACTACAATTATCTTGACCATGGAGTTTGAAACAGCTCCGAAATAATAAATGCAATGGTGGTAATAACCTCGTTCAAAATAAGAATCTAATTGTAATTAAACTTGTGTTGAACATGAATAATAAAAAAATACCTGTTTTTTCCAATGTGGATTGCTGTCCTTTATCAGGCCATTCATGAAGTTAGTAATTCCTTTCCTAGAGAACTTTGATTCGTCAGTCCAGAGGATGGACTTTAAGAACCACGCCTCGTTAATATCTGCGTTTAGCAGAAAACGGCAAAACTGCATGTTTCTAGCCGGATCCCCTTCCTCCCAGTCTTGTACGCCTGTTCCATGAAACGGATATTTATGTTCGTCGTGCATTGTACTTCCACACTTTCCATATTGAAAGGTTTAGGTCTCTCGCTACAGCTCTGACACTGGTAGTAGGATCCGCTTCGAAGGCTGCGAGAATTTGCTCCTCAACATTAGCGTTATGTCTTCCTGCAGTTACTCCAGGTTCAGCATGATGAATACCAGAGTCAGAAAGCCTGCGATATGTGTTATAAAAAACACGGACGTTAGTACCCTGCAATAAAATAAAAAAAAACATTTTTAACGTCCGTTGAAAGTTAAAATGGCAAAATGGAACAACTACTAGGGTTAAACATTAATTTAACTACGGTCCGGGACACGTTCTTGGTACAAACGACGTGCCAAAGTTGCAGAACCATCAGCTCTGCCATACATAAAAATGATATCGGCTTGTTCCCGAATCGTAAACTCAGCCATGGCAGCAAGTTCACAATAACAATAAGTAAGTCGAATAGTCCAAAATAATCAACACGTGTAGGAGGGAGCGCTACAACTGAACACGGTCTAGTAGTTCAAAATGCTAACACACAACACAAGTAAATAGTCTAAAATTAATGATGATCACGTGCAGGAGCGAAAGGTTACAACTAAACACGGTGAAACACAAAAATAAGGAACACTATTAAAATAATTTAAATAAAACCGACATTTCTGTTTAGGTTAGAAGTTATAAGCATTTAATTGACCAATTTTGGGTTTTTCGTGCTAAAATCGTAAATGTCCCCTTAAAAATCGAAATCGCGCTAGTTTTTTTTTTTTTGGATGAATATGTTCTGAATGTTCTTGTGTATCATATACACTCGAGAGCAATGAATCCGGGTCACTTAAAGAATGTTAAAAATCTCGGAAACTAAAAATGATAGGTTAATGCAATAAATTGTATTTAATAGACAATGTAATACTCCTTAAATGAAAGTAAAAAAAATATGAGTCACCATACATTTTATTAACACAAAATTACATAAAGAAAAAAACTGCTGATCTCTCCTTAAAACAAAAATAGGAAACATGAAATTTTTGAACTTTATTACGATTTTCTTGAATTTTAATACTTCGTATTGCCTCCTCGTGCTTCCATTACTGCGTTTACGCGGTTTGGCATGCTGTACACCAAGTTCCTTATACGATTTTGGGGAATATTCTCCCATTCCTCTGTGAGAGCAATTTTGAGCTCACGAAGCGTGATTGGGGGAGGGTTTCGTTGTTTTACGCATCTGCCTAGCTCGTCCCAAGCATGCTCGATCGGGTTGATATCCGGGCTGCGCGCTGGCCACTCCATACGAGTAATGTTCATCTCTTGAAGGTAGTCATTCACAATCCTACCTGTATGAGGTCGGGCATTGTCATGCATAAATATAGCATCCTCACCTAAATTGACCATAAATGGACCAACGTGATCATTGAGGATTTCTTCCACATATCTTACGCTAGTTAAAGAGCCGTTTTCTATGATCACCAGCTCTGTGCGACTTTCAGAAGAAATTCCGGCCCACACAAGTACAGACCCACCACCGTAGGCTACTTTTTCTTCGATGCATGCTTGCTTGAATCTTTCCCCTGGTCTTCGATACACTCTGTGTCTTCCATCGTGCTTGTAGAGCATAAATTTTGATTCGTCGGAGAACATAACTTTTGACCAATCTTCAATACTCCAATTTACGTGGCTCTGGGCATATCTTAGTCTCGAAATACGATGCCCACGCTCCAGTTTAGGGCCGTTTGCAGGTCTAAGGGGTTTTAAGTTAGATTCAGCAAGCCGACGTCTTACTGTCCATGCACTTGGGTTACTTCCTCCGAGGCGTCGAAACTGATTGGTGAGTTCAGTTCCTGTGAGAAAGCGATTTCGAAGCATGGTGTTCACCAAGTATCGGTCTTCTCGTGCTGTGGTACACCTGGTTCTGCCCGTTCCTGGTCTGCGTAGGTTAGAACCAGTTTCTTCGTAACGTCGGAGAACTCTTTGTACTGTTGACAGCGACACACCGACAGTCCTGGCTGTATCGCGCTGACTCCGGCCGGTTTCCAGCATTGTAAGTATTCTGGTGCATTCTTCAGGCGTAAGCGACATAATTTCAGCTTGAATAATGAATATAGAGCACTATCAACATGGTTTATGTACCCACATAAATGACAGATTACAAACAAAAGCAAAACCAAATGCTGTAATTTCGTAGTTCCATCTTCGAAAGTGGCCCTTTTTCAAATTTGATTTTTTTATGATATAACTTTACAATAACTAAGAAGTTTTAATACCTTCATTTAAGGAGTATTACATTGTCTATTAAATACAATTTATTGCATTAACCTAGCATTTTTAGTTTCCGAGATTTTTAGGATTCTTTAAGTGACCCGGATTCATTGCTCTCGAGTGTAGTTGGAAAACACGGATCGTTTATTAATGGTTGATAGAACAGAGGCTCCACGTATGCCATAGCTGTACATTGCCTATTATTACCTTTACACTTACTGTGTGCTTGGCTTGCGCTACCTAAGAAAAAAAAACAATCTAGGAATATAAATTCTACCAACCATGCCTTATAATACGAAAAGGTTATCATAATCATCATCAGCCAGAAGACATCCACCGTTGACAAATGGTCGTAATTATAATAGGGAGTATAAAATTTTTATATCCGAGCGAATAAACGTCACTCAAATAGAGTAATTTATATTTTTATGGCTTACTTAGTTACTTTAATATACTAATATATATCCTTAGTATTTATATAATATGATTACCTACAAAATCAGAGATATATGTATATATGATTCATCTAGTGACGGAATTCGACTCTTTTTATACGATACGGACAAATCACATAATATGATGAGAGCATATCGATTTCATCTCGGTAGTATGTGAGCTTTTAATCGTTAGATTAAAAGATTTTAACCTCTTAGTTCTAACTAAAGCCAGATGAACTTATAATCAATTCACTATTAGTTATAAACTTAATTATAACTAATGTTGAGCTTATTGTCTGTTATGTATGAGCTGCAAGTATGCTACCTATTCTGACTCAAAAGAAATCAACACATATATGTATCATATATACCCTGTCCTTCTACGAGCACATAATCAGGAACAATAGATAGTAAAAAGGTTTCTCTAAACCTTGTAGATATCACTGAACCTGTACTACACCAATTATTGTATACATTACTCTGGATCCAAGTTATTCCCTAACTGTCTTTGCCTTAATTAAGGTGCTTGAGGGTAAAGGTTATTCAAAAGCAGGATAAGTTTTAAGAATTTAATTTCAGATTAAAAGTTGATATTAATTCAGGAGTTTGATTCTACAGTTACTACACGTTAGTAACCAAATTTGTCGGATCAAGGAAAATAACGTGTAATAAAAACCTTGGCTGCTCTTTTTATATGATTTCAATTATTACAATTGTACATATTAACATAGAACAAGGAATATATATTTAAGAGCTGAAAGGAGGAACACACACACAAAGAATAATATCACGGCAAATTTAGATCGTACTCGTAATTGTGACTAAACCAATATTATTACGAAACGCGCAATAATTCGACTGATAATTATGTAATCTGCACGATCTAATTAGACGGAGCTAAATTTAGCATTGACTTAACTTATAACAGGGCCCCTTCGGACACGACAAAATGATGCACCATCTACTACACATCACTGCACTTTATATAATAATAACTTTCTTCTTAAATGTCCGGAGGACGGGTGTTCTCCTCGCTTCTTTAGAACTCAATGCCAAAAAAAGCCATCATTCGTGCGAAAGGCCCTGATTGGCTCCATCCAACCGAAACAATATCCATCCATGTGATTGGATATTGGCCAGCGTCTCGCATCATTCACCCACGTGGTAAGATAATGGCCAGACGCCGGCCATTACCGCCATTTTTAATTTTGTAACACAACATTCACAAAGTGTATATAACATGTACATAATTATTATATGTATACATATAACTAAGCTTGGCTATTAAGGATTTACTTCTATTTCATTTATTTTCAGATCCCAGGTACCTATATAAGATTATCTTACTATCGTTACATAATGCAACTCAGCTACATGAGAGCAGTTTATTTACCAACTAACTCGTAGATAAAGCGTTACCTATGTGACTACGCTGTAATAAATGTGCGCTAGAATAAGGTCATACACACAAAATCATATAAATTATTATAGGAGTGTATGATTACTTCTAATATTAACATGCAGAACAAGTGGTACCTATTTGTAAAGTTGGCGTGGCTTGCATTGTAAACACATTTAAATAGTTGTCGAATTTATTTCGCAGACAGCGTTGTTTCTTGTACATAAAATTGCTTAATAGCATAGACATCAGGTTCATCTATCATTAATCCGAATTCGAAATCAATAACTTCATCTAAATTTGACCCTAATTCAATTGATTCTAGGGATACCACCGATTCTCCTATTCGACATACTGGGAATTAAACTGAAGGTAGTTCGTTTAATTCCCAGTATGATGATAGAAAAGATATTTGGAGATAAAATTATCAAAATTGCTGGAGATTTTCGTCAATTCCCTCCCGTTGATACATATGGCCAAAGAAATCTGCGTATTTAAAAACATTTTGAATACGCAGATTTCTTGTTGAGGAACAAGAAATCTGCGTATTCAAAATGTTTTTAATTTATCCATAGTGAGGTTTTTTTCTTGGAACAATTGAATATATCAGAATACGATTTGGCCATATGTATCAACGGGAGGGAATTGACGAAAATCTCCAGCAATTTTGATAATTTTATCTCCAAATATCTTTTCTGAACTCATCGCAATGATCTGTCCAAAAGATAAACCAATAATGAATGTGCCATCGGAGCTGCATAAATTATCACATCAGAGTGATAATTAAATCAGCACGCTGTGTTCCATTCGTTATGTTCCAATAAAAGTAATCATCTTCGATATCTAACGGATATTTAAACATCGAATGTGCTGTGATGCCACCTTTTTTTTTTTTTTTTATGCCTGGTAGGTTAGCCTTTGACCACTATCTCACCTGATGGTAAGTAATGATGTGGTCGAAGATGTTGTTCAGGCTAACCTAGAAGTACTGGCTCTCAAGGACAGCTGCCGGAACACACCGTTAGGTGCTTGGCGACAGATTTTTTTATATTAATTTATTTTACCACCTTCGTGGTTTTGAGCTGCGATAGCCGAATTGGCCATGCACAAGACAATCCCTTTCAAATTACCACGTACATGAGCGGTAATTACATTTAAAAGCAAGGTTTTACCGGTACCTGCGGGACCGTGTTATTGTACATGGAGTGTTTCTCGGTACTGTTCGTCGACACAAAACTTTAGTAGCGTCTTGAAACGTTCTGCACTCAGGTCCGCCAAGCTTTAAAATATCCCCGTAAATACGACACGGCAATGAATTCAATAGTATTCGTAGGTAAAATTCTTCACCTCTCATTTGCGCGACAAAAAACATTCGCGCGACCATTTCACCTCTTTGACACGGTATGATGAATTTGTTTGTATCATATATTTTTCGTAAAAATCTATATATTTTATGCTGTCAAATTTGTCACCTTGTACTATATTAAAATATGTAATTAAATCTGACCCACCCCGACTGAGGACACCATTAATATCACCGTGCCTAAAGACAGATAAAAACAGACTGCTGGTTTTCTAGATGCACCGATAGTTGCTTTACATTCGGCTCACGGGCAGGGACGTCGAATTTCAGTTTTCTCTAAAAATACTTCACATTAATCGATCCTACATATCTTTGAGTTTCATACTTTTTAATTTCGTTATTCCCATCACCAACAACCGGACATACGAGTATGACGCTTCCAGGACCTTTGATCGTGTATTTGAACAGATACTTGACTATTCTACTTTGCGAAGAAACCTCCACATTAATGTGTGCATCATATTTCAATAAAAGTGAAACATTGTATGGTACTACCCATAAGACGGTTATACGTATTTCTCTGCCGCAGAATCTAATTACAGCGTTGTTTTTACTGTCGCGGCGCACAGTAGATCGAAAATCGTCTTTCATAGACATAGAATCTGGAATTATTAAAGCTAAATTTTTTTGCTTGGGACGAGTTCTGTTAATCATTGTTATACTATAAAATGGGATGTGCGACAATTGTGAGTACAAATAGGCAAGATATAATTTTTTTTTGAAAAATTTGTATGGGACTAACGTATAAAATGTCAATATCTCCGTAATCACAAGTTTGGCCGTTATATTCTTGCACACGTAATAAGTACTAATTATTTATGATTTTTTGACATACTTTGTTTTGCGGCACCACTTGCGATTTTTTTTTTAAAAATCGTCAAAGTTATCAATTTTTTTTATATTGAAAACTGTTTGTAATGCTTAAAATATGCGATTATTAGTTCTAGTTTAGGGTATTTTATAAATCCTAATGCAAAACTTTCTAAGAAATCACAAAAGACTGTTAACCAAAACATTTTCACCTCTGAATACAACTTGCATGGTAATAATAAATTATCTTTTGAATCTAATCTAGTCACCTGTAATGGTATGGTAATCAATAACAAATGAGTACTGTAAAAGTACTCATTTGTTAATGACCTCCGTTAGGTGATCAGATAGACTAAATACCTAATAAAGCAATTAGCGAAAGGATACACTCAAAAGAATATGTATTAAGTTTAAGAGCTCCGTAATTTAATAATTAGTGCAGAATTATCATTCTTTTTTATAGGCTATATTTAATGCTTCATATATACGTAATTTATCAGTTTTATACCATGCAGATCCATAGTATAAAACTATCATTAAATTAAGATAAAAACTTTTATCTTATATGAGATTTAAACTATCTAGTATTAGATACTTAGATAAGTTGGGTTATAAAATTAAAAAAGAAGTTTAGAAAGAATTGATTTTTTTATTAATGTAAAAAACATAATAAAATCATGAATATCAAATATAAATATCAGAAATCATAAAATTCTTCAAAATAAATTAAATTAAATACTTAAATCTAACAAAAGATGAAATCAACTGAAATTTAAAATAAATTGAAATTATTACACACAATAAATATTAAATTGGAATCAAATAAAATGATTTAGGTAAGTACAATTAATATAAGTAAAATAAATAAATAAATAAGTCAAATACAAGTGAAAATAAAATTACAATAATTAAGTAACTACTTATAATATTAAAAGTTAAATTATTCTAATACTTCACCACCATCAGAATCCACTTCAGAATCTGACTCTACAGTTCCCATTACATCCAAGAACTCTATCGGAGGTTCCTGAAGTTTGAGTAGATCTAAAGCTTCTCTAAAGTATACCTGCTTCTTATGGGCATCCAGTTTTGGTCTTATTGAAGAAATCAGAGGATCAGATGAGAGAAGAAGCATGTTGAGGATGTCTTCGTTAGATGTTTGTCTACTCTTCTTCCTTGAATGATGTTCCCTGAATCTTCTGAAGTCTTTATTGCGGGCCTCTGAAGCTTCTTCTGATAGACTCCCAATTGGCACAATAGCATTTTCGGCTATTATATCACCTCCGTGGATTAATAATTTGTGGACAGTTGAGGACATGTAATACCAATTATAAAGTTCTACATATCTTTCGGCAGTTAATTTGGTATACTCTTTAAACTTAGGCACATCAATTATCTCACCAGAAGTGATTGCCTGCAGAATCACGGCAAACCTGTAGATAAGGTTTTCATCCAGTCCTGTTATTGCTGCAGTTTTCTCAGGAAACTCGAAAAACCTTCTCGCAGTATTACCATCGTTAGTTGTGCCTGACCCTTGTTTAACGATGTCGATCAAGAGATTAAGATCATCTCTGAATCGATCTTGGATAAGCTTTTTTCTGGTCTGTAACAGTATCTTGTGAGATTCCTCCCTCGCAGACCACTTCTTAAAATCGAGGCGATAAGCTATGTGTAAAAGACATTCCATTACATTAATACGGGCATGTAGTGGTGACAATCCAAATTCATAGGAACCAGTAGAAACGGTCTTTGACGTTACATTATCTAACTGATTCATTTCGGTTGGCTTAGCCAAACACAGGTAGCAGGCCGCATTTGATTTAGCTTCCGTGAGATATGTACAAATTTTGCCATCGATCATTGTTAATAACAATTGATGACTAATCTCATTTGCTTGGTATTTTGTGGAAATCAAAGCCTGGATTTCATTATCCATTCTAGTTTTTTCATTCATGACAACTTCTTTGCTCTCCTTCAAAAAACTGAACTGCACTGGGCGGCAATATGTAGAAGAGCAGGGTTTTGGATTTATCCAAATAGTATCACCTTCTCCTGTTGTTAACTTTAGAGGAACCAAAGAGGTCATAAATATGCTGGAATCATCTTGCTCACTGTCTATTTTCTGCTTATATCTACTTTGGTTGGATGCACCGTCAAATCCCCACTTCGATATTAAAATCAATTGCTTGCCTTGTATTTCACTAGTACTAGGAAGACTTTCAATAATCCTGGTCACTGTTAAATCTAGTAATGCTTGGAGTGCAATCGAAGCTGAGCTATCCGTTATGGTCACAAATGTCTCCGGAGGGTAACACTGAAGCTTAGCCTTTTGAAGTTTATAATACGACGGATATATATCTTTCGAACCTTCTCGAGTTGTTGTTTCCCTCAAAGTGATGTATTGCCATTTTGATAATTTTAATGAAAGCAACAAACCCAGTGCTTTCTCTGGTGAAAATAATACTTTAGGGACTGGTTTTTTGATCATTTCCTTAATTCTTGCTGTTGCATCTGGATTTTTTAACATGTATTCAATAACGTATGCAATATCCTCACGACCATCTTGTTTTAAAAGTGCTGCAGCTGAATATGCTAATTCAACAGGTTCTTCATCTTTATGTTCATTTGATCTCCTCTTCTTCTGCTTGTTGCTTAAATCTTCAAAGGGCTTTCGCGACCTTTTTGTCATTGTTGAAGCCGATATCATCGTTGACGTTGATGGTAAGGGTTCAGCATAAGTACTTTCATTTACCGATTCTTGTATGAGCAAATTTGTTTGTACGCAGCTTGGCCAGTCAATATTTGCCTCAAGCCAATTGGAATAATCACGTCTAAAAATATCAGGTTTGCGGTGGGATCTTATCCATCTCTTCTGAACAGCCCGTGTGAATTTCCGACAAAATTCCTTGAGGGTAACACGGTCTTCATCGGAAAGGCTAGAATCTAGTCGATTAACAAGCGTGTTAAATAATATTTCGTGATCGAATTTAGTATTCTGACTACTCAGAATAACAAACAAGTCCAAGTTTGAAATTACACTTTCCATTATTCACAATCACGGGGTAAGCGGGTAGGTAGATACTATTAGTTGTTAGCAGTAGAAGTACTCAAAATGAACTGAAGCTACATAATTTGATTTTTGACTATTTATAGGTATTGACTAATTATGAGGGTACTATTTTTTCTTAATTTATAATTAGTTTTGGTAATGAGGGTATCATTATCACAACTAATTTTGAAATTAAGCAGCATTTGTCACTTTAGATGTTATATTCATTTACTTAATTAGGTACAATATTAATTAGTATTAACGGAAGTAACGGAGGTCATTAACAAATGAGTACTTAACCATAAGAAGTAACGGAGGTCATAAACAAATGACTACTTAACCATTAGAAGTAACGGAGGTCATTAACAAATGACTACTTAACCATTAGAAGTAACGGAGGTCATTAAGTTAGTTATTAGTCACCATTACTGGTGACTAGATTAGATTCAAAAATATATAATTTATTATTACCGTGCAAGTTGTATTGAGACGTGAAAATGTTTTGGTTAACAGTCTTGTGATTTCTTAGAAAGTTTTCTGTTAAGATTTATAAAATACCCTAAACTAGAACTAATAATCGCATATTTTAGCATTACAAACAGTCATCAATATAAAAAAAAATTAATAACTTTGACGATTTTTAAAAAAAAAATCGCAAGTGGTGCCGCAAAACAAAGTATATCAAAAAATCATAAATAATTAGTACTATATACGTGTGCAAGGATATAACGGCCAAACTTGTGATTACGGAGATATTGACATTTTATATGTTAGTCCCATACAAATTTTTCAAAAAAAAATTATATCTTGCCTATTTGTGCTCACAATTGTCGCACATCCCATTTTATAGTATAACAATGATTAACAGAACTCGTCCCAAGCAAAAAAATTTAGCTTTAATAATTCAAGATTCTATGTCTATGAAAGACGAGTTTCGATCTACTGTGCGGCGTAAATTGATAAATCCTTTCTTTTCACTGAAGGTTACATCACTTCGCGTTTTGGGAATCGTTTGCTACATTTTTTCTTTTCCTTATCGTAGCACGGCAAGTTAGCCCTGTCACCCACACGGTCTGTGAATCAGCTTCCGATTCTGAAGTATGTTAGCGCGAAATACTTTGTCGATATATAAATTATCAATAGGACCTCCTCCATCTTCGACTCTAAAACAGATAAGGACGTGTGGTTGACCTCTTTTGAAATTCGATCACGTACATTTAATATTCGATCTCGCCAAACCAAAGTCCAGAGCGAATGTCACGAATTAGTGCAACCAAACGCAGATTAAACGCTCGAGCGCATATAAGAGGATTTGGGCGTTGACCCGGAGGTGTTGATAGCCTAATTTCAGTCTAACTAGGATTGCAAGTAAAAGTAACGAAATAAGTGGTTGGTCCCTTATTATTAACTGTCGCGATGGCGTCTAAATATATCTCCTTTATGTTACGCGGACTGCCGGTGCAACTATTCGGCAAATATACGAGTATACGTCCTAGTGTAATGCCTTCTGCAATTATTGTTTCGTCATTTAACAACTATTAGAGCGGCGCAGTTCTTAATATTTTACTTCTATTTTGCTTCTGCATGTGTAGCAAATATCGCAAGCGTTCTTCGTTAACTCTGCAAACATATCAACTATCCACTGTTCTGATAATTATCCGATTTTACTGACAGCAACAGGCATCTGACACATTTCACTTGTATAAGTTTAACCACTTTTCGATCTAAACGGCCTGGAAACTAACCCGTTTCACCGTGCGTGTATAATAATGGATATTGAAAGCATTCATATAAAATGTGCATTATATCATCAGTATGAGGCTTGCTATCACCAATTTTCCAAACAGCTATAGAGCGCGGAACGCACTCTTCGCAATCTGTGCTGATTATGGCAGAAACCTCTCTTCCTACGGGCTAGTCGCCTTTAATGTTCCCGTGGGTAGCCCTAGAAGTCCTTTCAAACTGAATAAAAGCTTCCGAGGACGCTTCTAAGCTTAATCGTTTGAAACATTCTATGTATGGATTTACGTTATGTAAATAATTGGTGATTGATTTTATGACATCTATGTCAAGATTTTCTCCAGCAGCTATACTTTCACGTTCTGAATTTTGATTGATTGAGTGACAATAGATGGTTGAATAGTTTATGGCATTAGTAGTTTCAATAAGGTTTTGTACTGGTATAGAAGTAGACTTGTATTCGTCAGTAGGTGAGGCAGATATCTCACTTAACTTATTGAGAACTGTGTTTATAGTGTTTTTAGTTCTCTTAATCGTACTGTAATCATCGACTCTTGTCTGATCGGGCTTACAGTTTTTCCACATGTTATTAATAATCACGGAATTAACTGTTTCAGATTTATGAATGTAATCTGTTAAAATGGTAGGAGATATTTCACTACATTGACTACCATTTAATCTACTTTCATTATCAACCAACAAAATAATTATGTCGTCTTTCTTCTTACCATTATCAATAAACTGACAGTCTTCTGAACGGACTTCACTATCAACCAAAGATATAGTTGTATCGTATAAAATATCAATATTATCAATACCATTACTGACAACAGTCTGAGTTTGAGTGTCACAGTCAACTAAAGAAATCGTTTTGTCGTCCATAGTAAAACTGTTATCATAAGTTTATTTCGAGCTAGACATACCAACGAATTCGTTAATTCTGGAAGCGATCATGTCATCATCACTACCATTTACTGTTGAAGAAATAGTTGTAGTGATTTTTGTTTCAGCATTGGTATTTTCTATGGCCGTATGTATTGGCGTAGGATAAACATTTATAACACGTACTTTATATAAAGCATAAAGACTTCTACCATTTGTAGACATATTGTATGACAAAAGGAGTTTTGCCAATGCTTCAATGTTATTACATTTAAAGAGACGCGCTACGCCGTTTTGTGTAGTTTTGTTATATTGGCCAACACTGTGACTATTAAAATAAAAATATTAAATATGATGTCGCCAGAAAGATACTGTGTAGCCATTACCAATGAACAATGCGCTGTCATTAATATCATTGTGTTCAGAATTATACACGTCCTTTTTTAAAATATTCACGAGTTCTAATATTTTTTCATTTATTTGACTTATAGAATTGGGATAATATCCGCCGGCGAGACAAGTAAGATAATCCTTCATATCATGAATATCGACGGAATATTGTTAAATTTTAAAATTGGAAGGCAAATCCTCAGGGGATATGAATCTTGAATTAACATAATTTGGTATGTTGGGTTCCAGTTAATATATAAAGCATCACCTTCATTTAATATTAAATCTATATAGTTTTTGGAAAACACGGATCGTTTATATTAATAAATAAGGTGGAAATAATAGAGGCTACGTATGCCATAGCTGTACATTGTTTGTTATTACCTTTGAACTTACTGTGTGCTTGGCTTGCGCTACCTACGAGAAAAAGAAAACTAAAATTAAATCACATTAAATTTAATGAAATTAAGAATTATATGTCAATTAAGGCATGCAATACAAAATTAAGTAAAAAAAACAATAGAATCTTCTTTCAAAACTTCTAAAAACTAAAAAAAAATAACAAATAAATTTTTGATTAAACTCAAATATTCTTCTAACCTCCCTTTATGAAAAGACTATCAAATAGAATCAGTTTCACTACAAAATTTCACTTTTTAAGGTTTATTAATCTTATTATATTATACTTAATATAATAACGAGATCAACTTTAAAATTGTTTTTGTTAACTTAATTAATTAAATAGTAATCAGCCTTTCCAATTCAACGTTATATTATTTATCCATCGCATCTAAGGAACTAATCATTTGACTGGATGATGTATCTATGACACAATTTAAATATCCCGCCCCTTAGCGTTCGAGGTGCAAAAGTGCCCATATTACTCGCTGCATTGCCGCGCTGGATAGCAATGGCCATCCGTTGCACCAGGAACGAGCCGTAGCGGGAGTCACCCGACCTTTCGGCCAACCTATGCCTTAATTCAACTACCAGACCTTTGGCTTCAGCCCCCCAGCAGCCCATGGTTTCCACAGCGATCGGCACAAAAGAATAATGTGGTTCCAGAGCTGCGTACTTTAGCCTTTTTGGTAGCGGCATCTTCCGCTGCCGCTGCTGAAATGTACACGGTACGACCCAAGTGGCTGGCGGCAACAGTGTGGACGCAGGTGGCGTCCCACACCAAACACTTCCCGTTCTTCCATGGCACCAAGGTCAAACCATCTGGTCTTTTACCATCAGACCTACTCAGTCCCGGTGATTCTAGCACACAGGGCACGTTAGCCGAGACGAAGGCCCTGCGGACTATATCATCGAGGGCATGGTGACGCGGAAACCTAACTGTACAACGACGATAGCTCAGTGCGTGATGGCCATTGGCTAAGGAACCGCAGGTGCATCTATGAGGCTCACACACCTTGCAGCCCAGGCGCAGGGCAACCGCCACCCGCAGAGAGCTACCATCCAACAAAGTTCCCAGGTGAGGTGAAGGCAACGCGTGCAACCATGCCCCGGATTCCGGCCTCGACACAGCCTGAAGTCTTGCTAAATCAGACCCTGTAGCACCATCTATAACCTCGTTGAATATTCTTTTTGCCCCAACGTCATCCCAGGCTCTAAAAATATTAATTATTGTACAGACACGGTAGCTATTACCTATAAACAAAACGCTGTCATTCATATCATTGTGTTCAGAATAGTATACTTTCTTTTTTTCTAAATATCTATGAGGTCTGATATGTTTTCATTAATTTTGAAGCAATGATGGCCGAGCGGTAATAGCTATGGACTGCCATGCCGCAGTACCCTGGTTCGATCCCCACCGCCGGCTTGAGCTTCACCGCATGGTGGAATGGCATTTTGCGATTGCCCGCCTGGCTAGCTACCACCCTCAAGTAGAAAGTCTGTCGCCAAGCACCGGAAGGTGTGTTCCGCCAGTAGTCATTGAGAGCCAGTGAAATTACAGGCACAATGAGACTTAACAACTACGTCTCAATATGACGGGCGCAGTGCAATTCGTGACTTGTGATGAATTGCAACTGTTATAGGTAGAGGTGTAAAAGTAACGAAAAAATCACGTACCCGTATGTATTCGTTACTATACATTCAGTACTCGTTACTATCGTATCGTTACTCGTTACTTTCGTTTATTTCATACTATTACATAAAATTTATGAAATTTTAGTGGCAAAATTTTATGAAAACACTTTCACAAGTATATACTTTTTTTTTACTGCATACTCTGTTAAAGAAAACTTTGTTTTGAATATTTGAAATTTTGACACCATAATGCGCGCACATCGGTTCAAATATTTTTGAAGTATATCCGCACAAATTACATATATTTTCATTTTTTTAACCAATCACGTTACGAATAGTTTGCAAACACATTTTTCATGTTCTTTCTATAATTTTATTATAAGATGCAGTATTCATAATTTCAATTTGTAGAAATAATACATATTCATTACATGCCAAACTGCATTTTTCACTTTGCCGTAGTTTAAAACAGACTTATGTTTATGTCATAATGAAAAAACTACAAATAGGCGTCCAAAATTATTTATTGTCAATAAAATTTAAACAACATTTCAACCATAAATCAACATAAAAATAGTTTTGCTCAGATTGAAATTAAACATAAAATTAAGTAAAAAAGTTTATATAAATTAAAATGACAGCAAACTCTTTCATTCTTGGAATAAAATTAAACATAATAATAAAATCATATTTTAAACAAAACTAAAATAACAAAAAATAATTATTTCTTAGAACGAAATGAAACATAAAATTAAATAAAAAAGTTTGAATCAATTAAAATGACAACAAATCTCTTTTGTTGTTGAAGTGAAATTAAACATAATAATAAAATCATATTTTAAACAAAACTAAAATAACAAAAAATAATTATTTCTTAGAACGAAATGAAACATAAAATTAAATAAAAAAGTTTGAATCAATTAAAATGACAACAAATCTCTTTTGTTGTTGAAGTGAAATTAAACATAATAATAAAATCATATTTTAAACAAAACTAAAATAACAAAAAATAATTCTTTCTTCGAATGAATTTAAACCTTGAGCACCGAAATTGCTTGGGCAAGCGTTAACATTTAAGATCTGAGACTTGCTCGTTGGGCCATTTTATGACAGGAATCTTTGGTTGATATTTAAAAATAAAATCTTTTCCATTCGCTTTGGTTGAATTGAGCTGCGCCTCTCACTTAATATTTGACCCGATTTGGAAAAAGTCCTCTCAGATGGTACCGAGGTAGCCCTCACTGATAAATATTTCGCAGCTAGGTTTGAGAGTTCGGGGTATAGAAGTGCCCTCGTCTGCCACCATTTCAAAGGACACTCATTTCGAGGTATAAAACGTTCTTCTAGATATTGCCTCAAGGTAATAATGCTGCTGCTAACTTTAGAGTTCGAAGCAGACGCCGACGTTACCGAAGTGTCAAAATCTATCCAGATAGAGTCGTTATTAGCGTCGGTGTCACCAGTAGATGTAGCTAATATCAATTCGTTCTCGTTAGCTTCTATTGGCTGATTATTAAAGTTAAATTCGTTTTGCAGCTCAGTTTTCAATGCATCTTTAGCAGACTCATAACTTGACGCATCAAACCTAAATGCCAGCTTCTTAAAACGCGGGTCTAACAATGCTGCTTTAGATAAAACTGGGTGCCTGTAACAATTCTTAAACATACTTTTAAATTCTGTTAAAATTTTATTTGCCAGTTTCTTCCCAGTATCTGTAATAATATTTGTTTCTAAATTGTACAAAATACTAAGCATACTTTCTGTCGAAGCTAGGATCATTGAAACAGTAACTTTTTTTTCTGAAGACATTTCTTCAGTAAGTTGCTTGAATGGCTTCAGAATTTTTATTATTTCTGGCAGTGTCTGCCATTCAGCTTCCAAAAGATTTTCTACTGGATTATGTAGAATTCCAAGAGACGCCTCTAA
Source organism: Plagodis pulveraria (assembly GCA_963890685.1). Lineage (NCBI taxonomy): Eukaryota > Metazoa > Arthropoda > Insecta > Lepidoptera > Geometridae > Plagodis > Plagodis pulveraria. The sequence continues at coordinate 21,764,816 of OY982969.1, forward strand.
AGGTTCTTGAAGTAAGCAAATCCTCTCAATCATGTCCAGGGTACTGTTCCATCTGGTCACTACGTCCATTTGTAGCTTCAATGGTTTTTGATTAGGCCTCAGCTGCTCCTGCATTGCAATTAGTTTTTTCGTAGCTATTGGACTCTTATGAAAATGTTCCACAATGGCTTTTATTTTTTTTATTAGCTCCCCGAGATCACAGTCCTGGAGTCCTGCACGCACAACTAAATTAAGAGTGTGAGCTATACACGGCAAATGTTCGTAATTTGTTAATCGTATAGCCGCCTTCATGTTCGCTGCGTTATCTGTAACGCAGGCAAATATTTTATTTTGTATGTTCCAATGGCAGAGCAAGCTATGCAACTCATTTTTAATATATTCGGCCGTGTGTCTCTCATGACATTCAAAACATCCTAATAAAGCAGACTTCAACTCCCAATTTAATAAATAATGGGCTGTTACAGCTTGGTAAGAAGTTGTTGCTCTTGAAGTCCAGCCATCGGTGGTAATCGATACATATTTTGTATTTTCTAATTCATCTTTTAATTTGTTTTGGGCTTCTGAGTATTGCGCATCCAATAAAGTGTTGCTTAGTATGTACCTTGAAGGCATTTTGTAGCCTGGTTCTAAGTAATTAATGAGAGCCTTAAAACCCTCGTCTTCAACTACAGAAAAAGGCTGCAGGTCTTTAACTATCATTTTAAGAATTAAATTATTAATTTTTTTTTCTTTTGCTACACCTACAGGACGTTGAATAAAGGCACTTAACTTAGTCTGTTGCGAATTTTTGTCATTTGTTTTAATTTCAGGTACAGTAGATTCTGTACTTGCTGAAGTTGATGATTCAGAAGCTTCCAGAACTGCAACATCTGACCCAGAGCATGGATTGATGGTTTCATAGGTTGATCTGTGTTTGTTTAAAAGGTGCTTTTTTAAATTTGTAGTAGAGCCGCCTTTCACTGAATACAACGATTTACAAAGATCACATTTTGCCTTATCATCTTTAACTTGCGTAAAAAAACCCCATGGCTTACTTCTTTTCTTATCCATTGTAGCAGGTAGGTAAATGAAACTGTCAAATATTAAAAAATATTAAAAAAACAATAATAATAAATCGAATATAAACAATAACCATTATTTGGTAATTATTAATTATCAATTAGTAATTAACAACATTTAATAATCAAGAAACAATTAAATCTCACTTGAACTTTATTATAATATATTTTTAACATAAGAACCAAATGAAGTGAAAATACGTTTTTATTAAAAACAAAAACATACATATGCATCGAGATATAAATACTTACGTACTAGAGAAGCTACGTTATATAATTTAATTATTGTTCTATGTTTCGATATTTGAATCTTTAGTTCGCTGCAATTTTCAGGAAGAATCTTTAGTTCGCTGCAATTTTCAGGAATCGTGCGTGAAATAAAGAGGCAGCACTACTGCCGAAATTAGCGCTCTCTGGTGCTTTATTAGTGAAGTAATTAAGTTCAACTGTCAAAGTTGTCAAAATTTCTGTACAATTTTTGACAACTTTGACAGTTGAACCTAATCAATTAGCTTCATTTCAAACCAATTGAATAAACATAAAAGATGCTGATTGTTATTAGTCTATGCCAAATAGTAGAATACGGCGTGTGTTTCGTATTGAATTTGTAAAATATGAAAATTCGATTATTTACAGATGAAAAGTTATTTCTTTGCACTTTTCCGTGTTCCTTAAATTATTAGGAAATATCTCAACCCACACCAAGGCATTTTTCAATGTATTAATTTTTAATTGTCGGAAATACAAGGCGCGAAAGAGCTAGAAAGCGACTAAGTGAAGAATTTGCGTCTTGTGTCTTCTATAGTGCGTAAGTACTTATATCAAATTTGTAAAATATCTTTCTTACCTTGTTTCTGTTCCACACACGAACACAATACCTCTAATGGATATTTAAATATTTAAAAAACCTGGATAACGAATCTCACAAATCATCAAACAACGTTATTTTCTTTGTACGTCCTTAAGTTTACATTACCTTTTTAATTCGCGGAAAATACGCACGCATGCGCAAAACGATCAGTAATAAACGTTTCAATACACGCATCAACGCAGCGTAACATTGGGTCATTGAAACAGCGTATGTAACCATGATACGAAACATGCGAGTAACGAAAAGTATTCGTGAGTAACGTTTCGTTACTCGGTACTAGATGGCGTACCCGTTACTTAGTAACGAATACATACGGTTTGCTACAGCTCTAGTTATAGGCAGAGTTAGTCCACTTCACATCAGGTGGGCCTCGAGCTTGTTCCGTCACAATAACATAAAAAAAAAAAACATTTTAACATTCGGGATAGTGTCTGCCGGCGAGACAAGTAAGATATTTTATAAAATATGAATTTCAACCAAATAATTAATTTGAAATATGGATGGCAAATCTTCAGAGCTAAGGAATCTTGAATTAATATGATTTGGTATGTTGGTTTCTTTTTTAATGTATAATGCGTCATCTTCATTTAATAGTAAATCTATGTACTCGTAGTTTTTGAAAATAACAGGGCTCATTTATTAATGGTTGATGGAATAGAGGCTACGTATGCCATAGCTGTACATTGCCTATTATTACCTTTACAATTACTGTGTGCTTGGCTTGCGCTACCTACAGGGAAAAAATTTTATTTAGGAATGTAAATTCTACCAACCATGCCTAATGATACGAAAATGTTATCATAATCATAATCAGCCAGAAGACATCCACCGTTGAACAAATGGTTATAATAGGGAGTCTGAAATTTTATTTGTTTGAGCAAAATTTACGTCACTCAAATAGTAATTTATATATATATTTGTGGCTTACTTAGTTACTTTATAATACATATATAATAATTCTTACATTGTTTAAAAGAAAGAAGCTACCGAAACTTTATTTAAACCATTTATATAAAGTTTTTTATCCATACCTTTTAATGTAGATGACTTTTTGTGTAGTTAACAGATGAGTCATAAACATTCAGCATAAGCAATGTGTACAGCATAAATAAAATATTTTATGAGATGTGATAATAAAAAAATTATACTAGTTCTGATATAACTTTACTGGTCGCAAAATGGTTTCCATTTAGAAGACCCTACCTTCGTGCATTAGAATTTTTATGTTGCGTTTTTCTCGCACGCATCCTAAAGCCACATACAACTGCCGTTACTTAAAACATCTGATCTAAGATCAACTCCTATACGGCCTATGGTTTGCCCCTGACTTTTATGTATTGTCATAGCATAGCAAACCTGAAGCGGGAAATGACGTTGACACATTTCGAAAGGACTCTTTCGTTCTACGGGTGCCTTGAAAATAATGCGGGGTATTAAATAATTGTCATGGCCGCCCGGATTGCGTATCGTAATGAGACCTGATGACGTAGATATAACAATAACTGTAGTCCCGTTTATTAGACCGTCGGCAAAACTCAAGTTTTTTATGATCATGCACTCTTAATTTAATTCGAATTCAGGGACACCTGGTGGTGGGATTATGTTTAAGAAGTTTCCCAAGAGTAACTGATCCTCCGTGTTTTCCTGTTCTACTTTGTCGTTATAGTAAAAATGTAACATTTCTCCTGGAACGCGTTCTAATATCGTCGAATTTAACTCGCGGACAGCGTTGTTTCTTGTATATAAAATTGCTTTATAAGCACGGACATCGGGTTCATCTATCATTAATCCGAATACGATATCAATAAGTTTATCTAAATTTGGTACTAATTCTATTTAATCTAATCTTTAATCTAGGATACCACCGATTCTACTCTTGTGCTACTACTGGGAATTGAACTGAAGGTAGTTCGTTCGAACCTAGCCTCAACAAGAAATCTGCGTATTCAAAATGTTTGTAATTTTTCCATAGTGGGGATTTTTTCACGGAACAATTGAATATATCAGAGTTTGATTTGGCCATATGTGTCAAGGGGAGGGATTTGACGAAAATCTCCAGCAAATATGATATTTTATCTAATTTTATCTCCAAATACCTTTTCTGAACTCATCAAATCGCGCAATGATCTATCCAAAAGATGAATCAATAATGTATGTGCCATCGGAGCTGCATAAATTATCACATCAGAGTGATAATGAAATCAGCACGCTGTGTTCCATTCGTTATGTTCCAATAAAAGTAATCATCTTCGATATCTAACGAATATTTAAACATCGAATGTGCTGTGATGCCACCTTCGTGGTTTTGAGCTGCGATAGCCGAATTGGCCGTGCACAAGACAATCCCTTTCAAATTACCACGTACATGAGCGGTAATTACATTTAAAAGCAAGGTTTTACCGGTACCTGCGGGACCGTCTTATTGTACATGGAGTGTTACTCGGTACTGTTCGTCGACACAAAACTTTAGCAGCTACTTGAAACGTTCTGCACTCAGGACCGCCAAGCTTTAAAATATCCCCGTAAATACGACACGGCAATGAATTCATTAGTATTCGTAGGTAAAATTGTTCATCACTCTTATGCGCTACACAAAACATTCGCGCGACCATTTCACCTCTTTGACACGGTATGATAAATTTTCCATTTTGAGTTTCGAAAATTTGTGTGCTGTTTTGTTATTGGCGGTTTTGTTTGTATCATATATTTTTCGTAAAAATCTATATATTTTATGCTGTCAAATATTTCACCTTGTACTCGATTAAAATATGCAATTAAATCTGACCTACCCCGACTGAGGGCATCATTAATATCACCGTGCCTAAAGACAGATAAAAACAGACTGCTGGTTTTCTAGATGCGTCGATAGTTGCTTTACATTCGGCTCACGGGCAGGGACGTCGAATTTCAGTTTTCTCTAAAAAATATTTCACGTTAATCGATCCGACATATCTTTTAGTTTCATACTTTTTAATTTCGTTATTGCCATCACCAACAACGCGACATATGACTCTTCCAGGATCTTTGATCATGTATTTGAACACATACTTGACTACGCTACGTTGCGAAGATACCTCCACATTAATGTGTGCATCATATTTCAATAAAAGTGAAACATTGTATGGTACTACCCATAAGACGGTTATACGTATTTCTCTGCCGTGGAATTTAATTACAGCGTTGTTTTTACTGTCGCGGCGTAAATTGATAAATCCTTTCTCATCACTGAAGGTTACATCAATTCCGCGTTTTGGGAATCGTTTGCTACATTTTTTTCTTTTCCTTATCGTAGCATGGCAAGTTAGCCCTGTCACCCACACGGTCCGTGAATCAGCTTCCGATTTCGAAGTATGCTAGCGCGAAATACCTTGTCGATGTATAAATTATCAATAGGACCTCCTCCATCTTCGACCCAAAAACAGATACGGACGTTTGGTTGACCTCTTTTGAAATTCGATCACGTACATTAAATATTCGATTTCGCCAAACCAAAGTCCAGAGCGAAAGTCATGAATTAGTGCAGCCAAATGCAGATTAAACGCTCGAGCGCATATAAGAGGATTTGGACGTTGACCCGGAGGTGTTGACAGCCTAATTTCAGTTCAATTAGGATTGCAAGTAAAAGTAACGTAATAATTGGGTGGTCCCTTATTATTAACCGTCGCGATGGCGTCTAAATATTTTTCCTTTATGTAACGCGGACTGCCGGGGCAACTATTCGGCAAATATACGAGTATACGTTCAAGCATAATGCCTTCTGCAATGATTGTTTCGTTGTTTAACAATTTTTGGAGCGGCGCAGTTCTTAATTTTTTTTTCTATTTTGCTATTGCATGTGTAGCAAATATCGCAAGCGTTCTTCTATAACTCTGTAAACATATCAACTATCCACTGTTCTGATAATTATCCGATTTTACTGAACCTTTTTACTGACAGCAACAGGCATCTGACATATTTCACTTGTGTAAGTTTAACCACTTTTCGATCTAAACGGCCTGGAAACCAACCCGTTTTAACCGTGCGTGTATAATAGTGGATATTTAAAGCACTCATATAAAATGTGCATTATATCATCAGTATGAGGCTTGCTATCACCAATTTTCCAAACAGCTACAGAGCGCGGAACGTACTCTTCGCGATCTGTGCTGATTATGGCAGAAACCTCTCTCCCTACGGGCTGGTCGCCTGAAATGTTCCCGTGGGTAGCCCTTTTAAACTGAATAAAAGCGGACGCTTCTAAGCTTAATCGTTTGAATATTCTATGCATAGATTTACGTTATGTAAACAATTGGTGATTGATTTTATGACATTTTCTCCAGCAGCTATACTTTCACGTTCTGAATCTTGATTGATTGAGTGACAATTGATTGAGTGGTTGAACAGTTTATGAGTTTATGTCATTAGTAGTTTCAATAAGGTTTTGTATTGGTATAGAAGTAGACTTGTATTCGTCAGTAGGTGAGGTAGATATCTCACTTAACTTATTGAGAACTGTTTTAATACAAAATTCAAAAATACAAAATAGTTTATTGCAATAAATACATAAATAAGATACAAAATACCAAGTTGAAAACCTGCCTGCTGCTTTAGTGTTACACTGTGTTGCAACAGACAGTTTCCTCCCTTAAAGTGAGCACAATTACAATAAAATATTTATAACAAGAAAACAAAAACATAATAAAAAGTGAGCTTAGGCTATGTAGTATCGGAACACTACCCAGATGAGAGGTTTGTGAATCTGTGGTAGAGTCTGCATCTTATCTTTCTCTCTGGTCATCGAAGCTTTTCGCAAAGGTAATTTTATGTGGATTTATTAAACCTTTAATATATATTTTAAAGTGTTTTTAGTTTTACAAAGCTCACAAGGAAAATCATCTTGTAGTACGTCCTGTCTCCAGGGTATTTCATAATGTTATTCTCCAACTCGAGGAGCGGGATATGGAACCTAAGAGCCATTTAATAAGACTGTCTCATCAGTAGAGTGGACCTCTGAACGGGAAAAGCTCTCCTTTAGCATAAGAGCTCCGTCTGTAACAACATCTACTTTACCGCTTTCGGAGGTATTGTAAGTAATTGAAGAGATTCCAAGTGAGGCTACCTTATTCTCGGTGAATTGCTTAACATCTTCGACGGAAATAACTTCATCTTGATTGGCAGCACCAAGGAGCCCTAATAACATATCAACTTCAATCTGCCTAAGCCTTTGCCTATTTCTCATGGCAGTATATTGTGCTGATGTTTGATTTAATTTTGCTTCAAAACAGCCCCTCGCCAGAAAGATATATCAGTTGGCGGCGTCTCTGTAGTTGAGAGGAAATCGTTATTATCAAAGCAGCTTCTAGCCGAATCGTTTGGCGGTATCTCTACAGTAGAGAGGAAATTATACTCCCCTTCCTCAATGCTAACAATTGGAGCTGAATCCTGTGGTGGAGTTTCTATTTTTGAAAGATAATTGTAATCTACTTCATCACTGTCAGCGGCTGGGGCATCTTCATGAGAAGGGATTTTCTTTTAGTCCGCGTCAACAAACTCTTAAGCTTGAATTTTGGGACGTATCTTGTAATTCTGATGAAGGAAGTGGCTTCTTCATGTCTTTTGCTGATGAAGGAAGTAGCTTCTTCATGCTTCTTGTTAACCGTCGGGAATCATCCATCCGAACAGGTTCATCTCTTTCAGAGGTAAGTACACTAGCTGAAGCTAGCGGAGTACTCTTTTTAATCCTTGGAGGATAACCATCCTTGGAACCAGTTGGTACTGGCCGAGCTTTCTCTGAGCGGCTAATCATAGGAGGAGTTCCATCCTGAACCATATAACACTAATGTAGGTATTATAATGCACTAGTAGGTAAGCATGGCGCTTACCATCGTTTCTCATAAAACCCTAAAAATGTATAAATTATCATACTAAAATTATATGTACACTTATACATATATATATACAACGTGTCCCAAAATTCAACGATAAGCCGGCATCGGAGCATGGACCTACTCATGACTCCTCGGAAAAAAAAAAAAAAATTACAACTGTTTTTTTTTATTAATTACAGAGACTTTTATAAATTTCATCGATATTCGATACCCATTATGCTATTTTCAACTACCATGACCACAATTTTTGACATATTTTTGATATTTTTTATGCATTAGCAACCTAAGAAGGACGGCTATCTACCACAATCTTTTAAAATTACAGAAAGTCTGTAGTTATTTTACAAAAATCAGTAAAAAAAAAAAAAATTCTTATAATTTTCATAGATTTTAACATTCTATGCACTTTCTATAGTCTGGGTTAAAAAAAAAGTATGGACACTACCATGGCAAGTTTTATTAAAAGTTGGCGCAACTAACCGAGATTTCAAAATGATAGGATATTCCGAACAACAATCAAAAAAAAAGAAATGGTTATCATTTATAAATAACAATCATATTACTGATGAATATGACATTTATCTACTACATTTACTATGTAGGTACACTAATGATGTTTGGAGTTAATTTATTTTTGAATAAAACAAGAAACATGGTGTAATTTTACATTTATTGCCATTCAATATTATTTATTACTAAATTAAATGTTCAAATTGTTTGCCACCGGCATTAATACAATTGCCTCATAGATTCTTTGGCGAAGTTCGTCCAACGTTGCAATGGGCTTGGAGTACACCTTGTCCTTAAGACAACCCCAATAAAAGAAGTCCAGGGGGTTTAGATCCGGTGAACGGGGTGGCCATAAGATAGGCCCAAGTCTTCCAATCCACCGTTCTGGATACTCTTGGCTTAAGTATTCTCTCACAGGACTGGCATAGTGAGCTGGACATCCATCATTTTGGAACCACATACTTTGTAAGTTACTTATAGGCACGTCTTCTAGTAATTCAGGCAAGTGATTTTGTAAAAAATGCAAATAACTATTGCCATCTAAGTTTCCTTGTAACTCATAGGGTCCAATCACTTGTCCATTTAATATGCCCGTCCAAAGATTAACTTTGAATTGATACTGGGATTTATCTTGTCTCATCAGGTGCGGATTTTCATTGGACCAGCTATGTAGGTTGTGGAGATTTAAATAGCCATCTTTCTTACAAGTTGTTTCATCTGACCATAAAATTTTGTCTAAGAAATTGTCATCTTCTCTATGCTTTTGCAGCATGATCTGACAAAATGTAAGCCGAAGTGGATAGTCTCGTGGTAATAATGTCTGCACACGCCTGTAGTGATATGGGTGAAGCCTGTGACGTCTTAAAATTCTATGTGCAGAACTTTTTGGAATTCCTATAGCTGCTTCGATGGCACGCACCGAGGTGGTTGAGTCATGTTCTATTTGGTTTAAAACTTCTTCATCTCGATCCGATCTCGGTCTTCCAGCGTTTCTCCGATCCGATGGTAATCGACCCTCAGAAAATGCTTGATGCACATTAATAAAAACCCGATAATCCGGGTACCTTATAGCGTTTGGGTACCTTTCTCTATACAATCTGCTAGCAGCGTTAGCATTGCATCTGCATTCCCCATAAATCAGATGCATATTAGCGTATTCTAACGGTGTGTATTGTAGTGGCATGATAAATCCAAAAGTCCAAATCACAAAATACACAATCACGGTCCAAAATAATGCCAGGTCAATTTAATTCACTTAATCCAGTCCAAAAAGTCAAGCCAAAAGTCGTTAGTACGAGAGCCACATCAATTGAACACGAAACGGTGCACAGTAAACAAAGGAGCAGAGCGTACTGCCGTCCTGAGGGCTGAGCCGAGACATTAGGCTATTGTTATTTAACTACGAACATCTAGCTATCTCTCTCTAACTTACACTTTTTGTTAATGTTGCACGTGTCTCATTCGAATTCCAAGAATATGTGGCACAAAGGAAGGCACAGTAAAAGTCATTTGAATATGCCTAACATTTTTTATGTTTCAATTTATTTTGTGAGTAGTTATCCTACAATATAATAACATTTTGAAATCTCGGTTAGTTGCGCCAACTTTTAATAATACTTGCCATGGTAGTGTCCATACTTTTTTTTTTAACCCAGACTAGAGAAAGTGCATAGAATGTTAAAATCTATGAAAATTATAAGAAAAAACATTTTTTTACTGATTTTTGTAAATTAACTACAGACTTTCTGTAATTTTAAAGGATTGTGGTAGATAGCCGTCCTTCTTAGGTTGCTAATGCACAAAAAATATTAAAAATATGTCAAAAATTGTGGTCCTGGTAGTTAAAAATAGCATAATGAGTATCGAATATTGATGAAATTTATAAAAGTCTCTGTAATTAAAAAAAAAAAAGAGTTATAATTTTTTTTTTTTTCCCGAGTAGTCATGATTAGGTCCATGCACCGATGCCGGCTTATCGTTGAATTTTGGGACACGTTGTATATACACTTCTGGACACATCTATTGACCCACCTTAGAGTTTAGGTTTCGATGGCCCCTACCGAAATATGATTGCTAGATTGAACAAAAACTGTTGATGCAGTTTTAAACCTGATACATTTTACAATCTTTTTCGATCGTATTGTTTTAAATTTGAATTCAGAATACCATACGACATGGAGCTACGCCTAACAAGTCGGATATGCGCCTTATTAAAGGCAATTGATTTTTGAATAAAAAACATGTTTTATCAAATAGAGGTTTAATTTAATAACGCGTGTTGCCTCCATGGGCATCTACCACAGCTCTCATACGATTAGGCATAGAGTTTATCAACCGCTCTATGAAATTTTGAGGGATCATCTCCCATTCCTCTTCTATGGCAGTTTTCAACTCCTGCATCGTCTGGGCAACTGGCTGACGAGCCCTAACACGTCTTTTTAGCTCGTCCCACATGTGCTCAATAGGGTTCATGTCTGGGCTTCTGGCTGGCCAGTCAATAACTGTGATGTTCACATCCCGAAGATATTCCCTGACGATGCCGGCCGCATGGGCTCTTGCATTATCATGCATAAAAAGGAAATTTGGGCCCACATAGTCCGCGTATGGTATCACGTGAGGTTCTAAGCACTCACGAATGTACCTTTCAGCATTTAATGTTGGCAGCCGTGGTCCTGTAACAACCTCAAGTTGAGTTTTGCCGCTCGCGGATATACCGCCCCAGACAGTCCATAAGCCACCGCCATAAGCAACCCTCTCTTCAAAGCAGCATTGTGCGAAACGCTCTCCCTTACGTCGGTAGACCTTCTTCCTTCCATCATTGCCATGTAACACAATTTTAGACTCATCAGAAAAGAGTACACGGCTCCAATCTTGCTGTGTCCAATTTAAATGACTGCGTGCGAAATGAAGGCGCGCTGTTCGGTGGGCTCGCGTTAGTTTGGGCCCATTAGCTGGCTTGTGTGGTACCATATCGCGTTCTTTTAACCTTCTCCGAACAGTTCGAGCGCTCACAGATACTCCGTGGAGGTCGCGAAGTTGGTTTTGTATCTCAATGGAGGTAAGGTGACGATGTCTCAAGCTGGTCGTCACGATGAATCGATCCTGCCTTTCAGTTGTGACCCGAGATCGTGGCCTTCCTTGGCGACGAACAAAGCCGCCAGTTTCTAGGTACCTCCGATAAACATTTCGGACCGCAAATCGACTTAAATTAAGTTGAGCACTCACGCTTCTTTGGCTGTGTCCGGCCTGAATAAGTGCCACAGCTTGGGCGGCGACTTCAGGTGAAGTATCCATAGATTATTGATAGAACCTCACCTTAATGTTAAGAATAAGTAATGTTTGTTGCAAAACCAAAGATATCAATCACTTTTTCAAGAATTAAATCCAAGTAAACCAATAAAACCAAGTTTTCTTAGTATTCGATTGTTTGATATCAACAAACAGGCTCTAAATTGTCTTTTGTTTCTTTAAATTCTGTGTTCGAAATTAAAAAAAAAACTATTGAATGAAATTGTGAATGTGCCAGGTTCAAAACCGCATAAAAACTTTTTGCTCGACCTAATATAAAATTTTAGCTAGGACCAAACGAAACTGAAAATACAAGGTGGGCCAATAGATGAGTCCAGAAGTGTAGTTATAAAATATATCAATATATAAATAGCGTAGAAAACGTAAACTACTTACATGTCGGACGCCCTGAGCATCAAATTCCATCAGCTCCGCCTGTGCTGACATGTCGACCGTGACTTGACCGTCTGCGGTCAGCCCTGTTGGGTAGCACGGGACTAGGATGAGCGGCGTGCTATCTGCCGGTACTCCCGTGCTACCACTCGTCCCTTTATTGGTCTCCGACATTCTGTGAAAATGAAATGATTGTATGTTAAAAAAAAACCTTATATACAAAGGAACCCTAAACACAATTACAATGTATAATATAATGAACAATAATGACACATAAATAACACACAAGTAAAAGTTAAAAAAATATTGATTGTATAAGTAACAAATTTTATCAAAACCCGTTTAGCCGTTTCAGATGCATGTAACAATGTATTGTTACATAGTAAGTATGATAACAAACAAAAGAAAATCTTATATGTCATTATAGTAATTACTTAGACTTACTAGTCACATGCACAAAATAAAAACATCCTGTAACGGAACGATCATCACATGATCATGACGTCACATGACCTTACTCACTCATGCACAGCACTTCCTTTGCATGTGTGCGTGAACTTTGCATTCGCGGCATAGGCGGTCAATTATTAAATGAATCTAGAGAACTTACATAATATTTTTGCAAACTAATGATAGAAATGTATTCTCCGATAGTTTTATGATAAGGATAATGTGATTTCAATAAATATTACGTAAATTCTACAACGAATTACATGCAAAATGTCTCGTTGTAGAACTCGGCGACATTCAAAATGTCGCCGAGTCACGCCACATTTATTATGATTATGAATACAAAACACAATAAATGCACTATTCTTGTTATGTATATCGATGAAAAACCTACTAAAGAATAGGAATAACATAATAACATACCTTTTTATCACAAATTCAAGCTTATTTTCACTCAAACACTCAAACACGCAAACAACAATTTTCAAGCGCACAACCTAGTCGCAATGGCGTCGCGAGCGAAATGGACGGAATGAAAGCGTGCCGTTCCAGGCGCCAGTACAGGCGTCGCTGATGTTCGATAGCTCTAAACAAAACAAACCATATTTATTTATAAAAAAACCTCTCTTATTGTATAGGAGCCCTAGTAAGTAAGCATGGCGCTTACCATCAGCGGATTTGCTTGACTCTCGTTTCTCATAACTAATTACACTAGCATATGCAAACAAGTAATAAAATTACATTTATAACACTCATGTAGGTATTATAATGCACTAGTAGGTAAGCATGGCGCTTACCATCAGCGGATTTGCTTGACTCTCGTTTCTCATAACTAATTACACTAGCATATGCAAACAAGTAATAAAATTACATTTATAACACTCATGTAGGTATTATAATGCACTAGTAGGTAGGCATGGTGCTTACCATCAGCGGATTTGCTTGACTCTCGTTTCTCATAACTAATTACACTAGCATATGCATACAAGTAATAAAATTACATTTATAACACTCATGTAGGTAAAATGCACTAGTAGGTAAGCATGACGCTTACCATCGTTACTCATAAACCCTAAAATATATATATATATATATAGTTATAAAAATATCAATATATAAATAACATAGAAAACGTAAAATACTTACATGTAGGACGCCCTGAGCATCCACTTCCATCAGCTCCGCCTGTGACATGTCATACGTCAAGAGGTTGTTATCGTCTAGCCCTGTTGGGTAGCACGGGACTAGGATCAGCGGCGTGTCATCTGCCGCTACTCCCGTGCTACCGCCGGCTCCACTAGTGCCTTCGTTCGACATTCTGTGAAAATGAAATGATTGTTTGTTAAAAAAAAATACCTTATATACAAAGGAACCCTAAACACAATAACAATGTATAATATAAAGAACAATAATGACACATAAATAATACACAAGTAAAAGTTAAAAAAAATATTGATTGTATAAGTAACAAATTTTATCAAAACCCGTTTAGCCGTATCTGATGCATGTAACAATGTATTGTTACATAGTAAGTATGATAACAAACAAAAGAAAATCTTATATGTCATTATAGTAATTACTTAGACTTACTAGTCACATGCACAAAATAAAAACATCCTGTAAGGGAACGATCATCGCATGATCATGACGTCACATGACCTTACTCTCTCATGCACACCACTTCCTTTGCATGTGTGCGTGAACTTTGCATTCGTGGCATAGGCGGTAAATTATTGGATGAATCTAGAGAACTTATACAATATTTATGCAAACTTATGATGGAAATGTATTCTCCGATAGTTTTATGATAAGGATAATGTGATTTCAATGAATATTACGTGAATTCTACAACGAATTACATGCAAAATGTCTCGTTGTAGCACTCGGCGACATTCAAAATGTCGCCGAGTCACGCCACATTTATTATGATTATGAATACAAAACACAATAAATGTACTATTCTTGTTATGTATATCGATGAAAAACCCACTAAAGAATAGGAATAACATAATAACATACCTTTTTATCACAAATTCAAGCTTATTTTCACTCAAACACTCAAACACGCAAACAACAATTTTCAAGCGCACAACCTAGTCGCAATGGCGTCGCGAGCGAAATGGACGGAATGAAAGTTTGCCTCCAAAAATGAACCATAGATTGTTCCGGCAGAGATTAGACTATGTATGTCAATGCATTCGGTGTTTCATTCTCTTCATTTTCTATAAACGTACGTTCGGATACATGGTTTGTAGCAAAAAATATAAGGTAAAATACGTACGCCGGGAACGACTGGCCACATTGGGCCAGGCCGATCCGTAGAAATATCGAGCGCGGGCCAAAGTGGGCCAGCCGATTTCAAAAGGTTAATGCGGTTCTTGTTTTTAAAAATCATTGAAATTGTCGAATGACCCGTGCCAAATTCTTTTGCGAGACATGAGTTAGATTCTCCATTTTCTAATCTTCATATTGTTGCACCTTTCTCCTCAATCGTAAATGCTTTCCGTCGTTGAGATGACATTTTTTTTCACAGTAACAAACGAAAAACAACGTGTGACCTTCAAGCGTCAATTACCCACTGAGATTCAAAACAAAAACGATCCACGTGCCGAACGTCGTCGGGAATCAACGAACATTACCGAAGGTGTACAGAATCATTTCGGTCATAGGGAAGTCATTGTATCCGACTATTTATAAAGAATTTCATCTGAAAACCAAACTTCGTAGTATAGTTACGTCATAATAACCGGTTGGTCAATATAGGCGGAGTCATAATAAACGGATTCTACTGTATATTGACTACCATTTAATCTACTTTCATTATCAACCAACAAAATAATTATGTCGTCTTTCTTCTTACCATTATCAATTAACTGACAGTCTTCTGAACGGACTTCACTATTAACCAAAGATATAGTTGTATCGTATAAAATATCAATATTATCAATACCATTACTGACAACAGTCTGAGTTTGAGTGTCACAGTCAACTAAAGAAATCGTTTTGTCGTCCATAGTTAAACTGTTATCATAAGTTTATTTCGAGCTAGAAATACCAACGAATTCGTTAATTCTGGAAGCGATCATGTCATCATCACTACCATTTACTGTTGAAGAAATAGTTGTAGTGATTTTTGTTTCAGCATTGGTATTTTCTACGGCCGTATGTATTGGCGCAAGATAAACATATAAAACACGTACTTTATATAGAGCATAAAAACTTCTACCATTTGTAAGCATATTGTATGACAAAAGGAGATTTGCCAATGCTTCAATGTTATTACATTTAAAGAGACGCGCTACGCTGTTTTGTGTAGTTTTGTTATATAGGCCAACACTGTGACTATTAAAATAAAAATATTAATTATTATGTCGCCAGAAAGATACTGTGTAGCCATTACCAATGAACAATGCGCTGTCATTAATATCATTGTGTTCAGAATTATACACGTCCTTTTTTAAAATATTCACGAGTTCTAATATTTTTTCATTTATTTCACTTATAGAATTGGGATAATATCCGCCGGCGAGACAAGTAAGATAATCCTTCATATCATGAATATCGACGGAATATTGTTAAATTTTAAAATTGGAAGGCAAATCCTCAGGGGATATGCATCTTGAATTAACATAATTTGGTATGTTGGGAACTTACTGTGTGCCTGGCTTGCGCTACTTACGAGAAAAATAAAACTAAAATTAAATTACATTAAATTTAATGAAATTACGAATTATATGTCAATTAAGGCATGCAATACAAAATTAAGTAAAAAAAACAATAGAATCTTTTTTCAAAACTTCTAAAAACTAAAAAAAAATAACAAATAAATTTTTGATTAAACTCAAATATTCTTCTAACCTCCCTTTATGAAAAGACTATCAAATAGAATCAGTTTCACTACAAAATTTTACTTTTTAAGGTTTTAATAATCTTATTATATTATACTTAATATAATGACGAGATCAACTTTTAAATTGTTTTTGGTAACTTAATTAATTAAATAGTAATCAGCCTTTCCAATTCAACGTTATATTATTATCCATAGGCACTCTAATTCGATTTTCTCAAAAACTAAAAAACCTACAAATATCAAAGTTGTACCTACAGAAAGTGCGTTTCATGGTGATTAAAATAAAAGAAAATTCGTTGGGTTTAATCAATATTTCAGTGTTTATTAAGGATTTTACAAAAAAGAGTCGTTTTCCAGTCGTGACAATCGTTAGTAATGATAACGTGAAAAATATAATTAAAGCCAAAAACAAATATAAAATAAAAAAAAAGTTTTTGATCAATATTTCGTATTCCCTCCCCTTGCTCGGATAACTAGATTCAGATTCAGATATTTATTGCAGCCATACAGTACAAGATGTCATACAATTAAACTTTGTAAGTATAATAGGTACAGAGATTGGTATGGACCCCGTCGGGCACAGCAAATTAGAAGAGAGGAGGATAGGTAGATAATATAATATATAGAATGGTCATTATTTTAATAAAATTGAATGTTTACCGTGTAAAATAAATACTTTATTGTCATAAAAATTTAAAATTAATAATAATATGTTATTACGATTTTTAAATCAGTGGGTAATAATTATCATTTAGATATTCATCAATGGAATAGTAGGCTTTGTCAGTAAGATACCGTTTCAAATTTTGTATAAATCTAATGTCACTTTTAATAGTTTTCAAATCATTCGTCAGCTTGTTATAAATTTTTACAGACATAATTAAAGTGTTGTTCGAAAGCATCTTGAGTCGAGTTTTAGGTAGCAACAACCGGTTTTCGGGCGGCATTGAATAATCTGAGCTTATAATAATTAATAATTCAAAAAACATGTTTTTTGAGAAATCGCGTTTAAAGTTTCGCAACGCCGACTCGGTCGTAAAAAGCTTTTATTTGTTTAATATTAGACGCAATCTCGATATAATGGTAAATCTAATATATTGTCTATGAAGTAATCATTCAAATAATATGTATATATAATTAGTAATCATTATAAATAAAAAGATACAGTATTTGTAAAAAGACACTAGTGAATTAGTTCGTTTTATGATTAAAATGCAACTTAGTATTTAAAATATCCTACAACAGAAAACATAATAATGCATTTTATTATTAACTAGTAATTTGCCAAATTTTATTTATTATGAAATAATCCTTTTTTACATTTTAAGAAGTTAAAATGTTAGATCTATTTCATAATGCACTTGTTAATTATTAAAGGAATTAAAAAAAGCATTCATAGTTATTATAATAAAACAGTTTAATTAAATCAGTCAGTACATGTAGCTTAGAAACCTATAACAGTTTACCCTTCTTTCAGTCTCAACATAAAATTCTTATAGAAATTGTAAGTTTTACTCTCACAGAGTAAAAATTAGGTGCACAATTGGACACATTTTATCAAAACCTAAATTTATAAATTCGAACATAGTTACACAACTATTACAAAAAAGAACCATAAAAAATCTACTAAAATCAACTACCTAGGTATCACAATTATTAATAATAATCATTGGCACAAAATGAGATCAATCATAAATTAAAGAACGAGTCTTAAGATCTTATTAGGATATAGACTTAATGTGAATATTTCTACAACATTATGTTATAGAAATTTGTATAGTAAGTAGGGATTAACCCTGTCGCAAGGAGTTCTTTCAAATCTTTCTTTTTATTTTCACTTAATGTTTGATTCCCTGTATATGCTGGTTTTAGGTGAATCTCTCTCTCAGGTTTCATTTTCTTTCTCTTGTTTCTTACGTCTACTTCTATATAGGTTTGATCCTCGTATGAATTTTTATAGTAAAATGTAAAAGGATTTCCTTTAATCATTTTTATTTGTTTTATTTCATTCCAGTTTACTGTTTTTCCGTTAATGTCTACACTAAAATTGTATCCCCAATCTTCTTGAAGCTCTTTGATATTGACAAATGAATCATAGGTAAATTCGTGTACATTTATGGCTGGCCTACTTTTTTTTGCCGATTTTATTAATGTTATATACTGATCAGGAGTATAGATTGGACCTCCTTTCAAATTTTTTTTAACTTCCTTTTCAATGAGGCTGTGTACACTGTCTGCCTCATTCTGCGTGTGACCTCTTATGAGAAACTTATGGGTGATACTTTTAATGTTCAAATTTTGTACCGCATATAAATACATAGTTGCTATAAATTTATTTTTATTCTGACCGCAACAGTTGCCAGAATAAAATGTAACGTTCTTTTCATCTTCGCCACTGTCCACTGTACTGATTATCTTTAAATAATCCCAAACACACGAACCTATTTCTATGGCTCCCCGTTTAGCGTCAAACTCCAAAAGTAACAGTGGACGTTATCGTATGCAGTCTTACAATCTTTATTTTTCAGTTCTGTCAAAGTCAGATTATAACTGTTTAATTTGGATTTGTAGTAAAATGCCGATGTTTCTCCTCTGGGACAAGGCAAAACAGCTTCCAAGTCGTAAACTACAACTTTATTAACGGTGTCTGCATTTATTCTATCGTTCAACTTTTCTTTCCTACTTAATTCTTTCTCCTTCAAATGTGTTCTATACTTCTCTTCTATTAGTATTTTTTGGCTATCATCGGAATTTTCGTAACGGACACACAGATCGCATTGATCTTTTTTGGGATGATGGAAACTTAGGTTATATTCAGTATTGAAAATCTTGTAATAAGTTATGTAATTGCCGGTCTATCTATTGTTTTCTTTCTGTGTGTTTGCAAAATCTCTGTATAGGTCTTTAATCGTTTTACTACCATCTATATATTCTTTACCAGTTTGGGATCTGGTATAATGGGATTCCATGCGAGGTATAGAATCAATATGATTTTTTATATCCGCCACCAATTCAGCGCTTATTTTTTTTATTATTGCCATGTTTTCCACGCCTTTCTTCCAACACAAAACCGTTTTCATTCGTATTTGACCTTATAGTAAAAATCATTCTGTCCGTTATATCCACAGTATTTTTGAAAAAAGTTTTACAAACCTTTACCCTTTCATCATTGACAGTAAAGTAAAAAGCCTTATTAGGACGACGTGGATTTTCGGCATTCGTGTACTTGTACCTGGGTTGAATATCCAACATACAAGAAGTAATAAATAACCTCTGCTTGTGTAAGTCACCTAATTTCCAAAAATTATTGAAAATTTCGTATCTATTTTCATCATTAATGCGTTGACTACATTGCAACCTACAGTTTGAGCACGGAACTTTCAAACATCGAGGTGGGATGGTCTTCTGTGTCTTAGACATTGATTTTAATCTTTGACCTTCGTTACGCAATCTCTTAGCCCGGTTTTGTTTCCATTTAGTAGGATTCTTTACCCTCTTTCTACCACGTTGGTTGCCATGATCAACTGAATCACTATCAGAACTAGAAGTATTCGAGTTTGACGGAAATAAGTAATTCCTACGTCTGTTACCAGGTAGACCGGCGTGTTGGTTTTCAATGTCGTAGGTAGGGTCAATAACATCATCGTCTGCGTCACTTTCATCTGTAAATCGAGGGGAAATGGGCTCATTGTTATTGTCATTGGCATAATATTGTCTTGGTTCTTGACTTTCAATTGGTATCTGAAAACAAATGCGTTTAATTAATTACTAAAAACTTAGATATGAAAACGCAACTTTTAAAATGTTAGCAACATAAATTTACATAACATACTCTGTCACATTGATCTATATTTTCCTCGCTCAATCTAGTCATTGGTGGATTTATGGTACTATTGTCACTGTCATAATCTGCCACAAGTTTTAAATTGGTTTTAGTGACAGGCAAAAAGGCATCAGTTTCGTTGAGATCGGTTAGATTTATTTCTGCAAGTATCTGAAAATGTTGAGTAGGTAATTAATGACAAGAAATTAAGTAATACAATATTTTAGCAAATTAAATTACTAATAAAAGCATACGTCATCACGTAATCCACTCGAATTTTGAGCGATATATTTGTCAAACAGGTCGTTTTGAGTAACATTATGTAGTTCCTGGAACAAAACACAGAATATAGTTATACTTTACTGCATTAAACACAAACTTCTTAAGCAGTATTATCTACATAGAGAATATCAAAACAAAATAATTATGTAACTATGTAGGTACTCACCAAGAATGTAACTTCCTCAACAGATGGATTAAAAATATTTTCTTCTAAATTATCTCGTATGCATTGCTGTAACATTGGCTGCAGAAAAAAGAACATCTACATTAGTATGCAAATACAATGACAGCGACACATAGGTATTAGACAACAGGCCGTGATAATTATAAGATACTTACAATGTCATCGATGTGCTGTTTTACAGATTCTGACGAGCTTGAAGGCGTTTGTTCTGCACAAGCTCCAGGCTCTAAAGCCATGCTCAAAATTCTTTGGCTTCTATGTGATATAGTAACCTTTTGATACCCTGATCAACCAAAAAATGAAATAAGTTAAAATAATGAAACAAACATAGCTATTTGACTTATCAATAAAGTGCACCAATTCACAATGTTTAACTCTAAACGTTAAACATTTAGTTACAAATAGAACTATTTACGAATAATTTCGTATGTATCAAAATCTTTTAAAAATAAAAAGTAATAAGAAGTAAAAGTTCGTATTCATTTTCATCGGGTTTGTACATAAAATGAATTAAGTCTAAATCTCGTCATAGAAAACAGCAATCGTTTAAAATTATAACGAAACAATTCCTAATAGTTCAGTTTTAGATTCAAATATAAGGAAATTTAGCACTTACCTATTAGTCATAAAAAGAATTATTGAGTATAAGGACACACATAAACACGTCACCTTTCAATCACTGCTGGCGCAACACTAAATGAAGCCGTTTTTTTAATACTGATTGGGCCGATTCGCCAAACAAAAAGAGACGCAAGATGTTCTATCTCGCTCCCTGGCGTCCAAATGTAGCCTGAGTTGAATTGTACCTATTCTTAGCATAGACATATTTCGTTTTATGAGTAAATCTCGAAATCTTGTTTTTTTTTTAATTATTACGGTTTATTATTAAACAAGCGTTATGTTAAATTATACAAGTATTGTGAATATTTTGATAGCTATGGAGATTTAAAACCTCCAACAGAATTAATGCGATATTTTAAGAATTGTAATGTTTATTATAACTACACAAGATATCAAAGATTCAATACAGTAAATTGTGGTCACTTATGTTTAGAGTACCTGCTGACTTTTTGGAATAAAAAATTATAAAATGTATGTTTTTCTTTGAATTCAAGCATTATCACAATGTCACTCACATTGTCAATAACTGGAAATTCGTCAACGTTATCTACATACTATCCAAATACATTGCAACTAGATGGTGCTTATGAGTGTGCCTTATTGCAATTTTCAACATTTAATTCAATTCCAAATGTTGACAAAAGTAATAATAAGTTTTATTATGGCTCTAACGAAGTTATTGAAATACCGGAAGGCACTTATGAATTGCAAGATATCAGTGATTATTTAAAAACTGAAATAAATGATGCAACTATAAAACTACTGTGCAATAACAATACGTTAAAAACTACTATTTTCTGTACAAAAGACATTGATTTTAACAAAGAAGGCTCTTTCAGAAGACTGTTAGGATTTAATAATCAGATTTTAAAAGGTAATAAATGGCATGTATCACAGTTCCCAGTCAACATTTTACCTACGACCGTGATCAGGGTTGAATGTGATATTGTTAGTGGGTCGTTTATAAACAACGAACCAAGTCACAACATTCACGAATTTGCACTCAACGTGCCACCTGGATACAGGATCATAGAAATACCGAAGAACGCAATATACTTTCCGATAAATCAAAACAATATAAGCTGTATTCATATTAAGCTATTAGATATAAGGAATCGCATAATAAATTTACGTGGTGAAGAAGTGCAGCTGTATTTGCATCTCAGATGAAAAAATGATTGACTACAATAAATATGTACCTCAACAAGTAAAAAATATCAGTTCTACTCGAGCTATCCGCCATACAAGACCCCGCTCTAAGAAGAAAATAAAATTAACCAAAGACAATAAAGCATTCCTGAAAGCAATCGGATTACTAGAATGAATATCTTAGACGTTTTATCCACTCCGACTTACGACACTACGATAGAAGGCATAGAATTTCATTCTTACAAACCCTACGTAACAAGTTTTAATAGAAATGATGAAATACGTATACCTATCAACCAACAGGACCTGTACATATTACCGTCAGCTAGCACTTTATATTTGGAAGGAACCGTTATAGTCGGCAAAAAGGATCCGAAAGACAAAGCTACTAGTGTCCAATTCACCAACAATGCTCTACTTTACCTATTTCAAGATATTAGGTATGAGCTAAATGGAGTAGAGATAGATAAAATAAAAAATGCTGGTATAACTACAACCATGAAATCGTTAATATCAATGAATGAGAGTGAATCAAAGATGTCTAACGCCTGGGGTTGGAATATCGACGGTGTAAAAAATATTAACGAAGGAAGTTTTTCTGCTTCTATCCCACTTCGCAATATCCTCGGTTTTGCGGAAGATTTTAAAAAAGTCGTTATAAATAGTAGACACGAACTGGTACTGTTACGAAGTAACACTAATTTAAACGCTGTAAAACTTAACCCTGGGGAAGTAGTGGATGACATTCACATCAACAAAATCATATGGCGTGTACCACATGTTAAAGTATCAGACAAGGAAAAAATTTCTTTGCTTAAACCGTTAGAAAAAGATCGACCGCTTCAGATGATTTACCGAAATTGGGATCTGTACGAATATCCAGCTTTACCTAAAACTACAAAGCTTACATGGTCTATCAAAACTGCATCTCAAATCGAAAAACCAAGATACGTCGTTATAGGCTTACAGACAAATAGGAAAAATAGTGCAAGTTCTGACATGTCTCAATTCGATCACTGCAATGTTCGTGACGTAAAAGTGTACCTTAATTCAACTTATTTTCCATTAGCCCAGTCATATTAGGGCTTTCACCTCGGAATGAAAGATAATAAGCTGCAAATTGGTATGAACCTTTGTTTTGTCATTCTAAATGTTGTCTCAAAAGTCACAATCGTTATCGTGTCCGCGTCTCAAGATATTCAAGGTCAAAGGTCACAAAAATCGGTTTTTCGCGAATATCTGGCTTCCTATCGGTTAAATGAGATTTGCATTTATTATAAAAGTTGTAGGCTATAAAATTCCCTACAACTTTTGTTTAAACTTTTTTTTCATACGACTAACCGTTTTGAAGGTAGAGCGCGAAGAGTGCACATCGTACAGTCATATACGGCCTAATGCAAGGTCAAGCGTGAGTTATGGTTATCAGTACGTTATAAAGTCAATTATTTACTTGGAAATTATAATTATTAAACAATGCCTATTATTTATGTACTAACTATTAATTATTTATATTTAATTAAAGTAAGTAACTTGATTATTTATATATAATTATTCATATTTAACTATTTAAGTATAAAATATTATTAATTCTGGATTATATATTTTAGTTTTATTTTAAGTTAAAATGATAGTAAGAGTATATATTTTACACATATTTTTATTTATTATTAAATACGGCATAATATACATTTATCAAAATGTGAGTTCAAATATCAAAAGTATCTTTGTTGATTTTAATTGTAATGAAATTGGAAATGGAAGCTAATTATCTTCTTCTTCTTCGTCGTCTTCTTCTTCTTGTCGCTCAAAAATGTTCGATTCATTGTCATCATCCTCATTATCTGTCATGTTCATCTCCAAACCTTCCAGAATATCGGGATCATATGTATTTTCTTCATCGGGATTACTTGGATACAGTGAAGCGTTGAGGCAAGCTTGTCCGTTGCACTGGCCGCAAGCTAAAGAACATTGTAGCCCTGATTTTCTGCATCCACAGCGGGAACCACAACCATTTTTGCAATTGCAAAATATTACGTTTAGTAGTTCGGCTGGTGCTGGAGGTAATAACGTTCGTATGGGCTCCAGGATTTCATTTTCAAGCATCCAGCCCCATTCTTGAGGTTCTAAGTCCTTCCCTAACCACGTTTGAATCTGGTAGTAGACACGTTTTATGTGTTGATGAGCTGCTACACTTGTTGGTGGAAGTGTTGACAGTTGTACAGGTTTATTTAGTTTTGTAAATTTGATGAATTGCGTGTAGCGGAAATGATCAATGTTGTCCTCAGATTTTGGAGCATTATATAATGCCAACAAGATGCGCACTCCATTTTCTTATAATGTTTGTTTTGGGCAGTTTTCTTGTTGAAATACTTCCACCAGTTTATCTAAATCAGGAATTTTTTCCAATGCTCTAGTAACAGTTTTTTTTCCTTTTTTAAATAGCGCAGAAGTCGTGTCACAGCCACTGAATGCGTGTAAAAATAAAATGTGCTTTTTAGTACGAGGATATTGGTCAAAACTTTTAGTAGAATATATTTGTGTTTTGACATTGCCTTTGCCAACTTTTTTCAAAAAAATTTCCTGATGATGTGACTGAGTACGTCCAATTAAAATAACGAGCAAATCGATATCTTCTCCTATGATGACAGCAGTCTTTTGATGTTCTGATAAGGCAATAGCTGTGTCAATGATGAGAACATCAGCATCATCTCTGGCTTGTTTTGTTGTGATATTAACAGTTTTAAATTTTTCAACAAGCATGTCGATATTTTTTTTTTTATTAGACCGATTTGATAAAAATTTTTCTTGACTGATTGGCACAACCATTGTTTCGTCAAAACAAACTTCATATGATTTTGAAAGTGCAGCAGTTCTTCTTTGTTGTTCCAGTGCTTTAATATTTTTACTATAATCCGAATATCCGTCAAATACAACAACAATTGCTGAGCCATAATGTGTTTGTAAATATTTAATGTACTTATTTAAAATAATAGAGAAAGTATCGTCTTTGCTCCATACGACGCGATGCAGAAGAAATCCACCATCGATGATGTATGTTACATTATTTTCATCAAGATCGATAACGACAGGCATCATATTGTCATATAATGTTGCTTTCGTGGTTTTTCTCATGCCATTACTATCAAATAAAGATGTCGGATACGGACTTAGTTCATACTGAAGATATTCTTGTAAATTACTTTCAAATTTTTTGCTTACAGTTATTCTCTGGAAAAGTAACATTGGATCTATAGAAACTTTACAATCATTAATTTTGACAGATTTGTTAATGGCTGAAAGCGGTAAAACCTTATCGACGCGTTTTAACTTTATTTCGTTGAAGTTCAAACCAGTTATCTTTACCATAGATTGCAATCCGATTTCATGGGCTCGGTGACAATTAATTTGGTCATTTCCAACGATTCCTGAAGCTAAGGATACCAACTGATTCGCATTTGGAAAGGGATTATGAAGCGTAAACCAACCAACCAGTTCATTTACATCAGTATCATCCCTTTTTATTCGTGAATCTCTAGCATCAACATGTTGGTCCACAGAATCGAAAGAAATGTTACAAAACCGTTCAATTTCTTCACAAATTGTATTCGTGGCATACATAGCATATACCCACTTACATAGAACACTTTCTTGTGTACTTCGGCCTCGAGATACTCCTCCTTCTGTCTTCATAGATTTCATCAGACTTTGCTCGATTACCATGTCTGTCCATGTACCAGAATTGAATTTTTCTGTTCGTTTTACAGTAAAGAATCCGTTTTTAAAGTTCTCAAAAGCCTGTTGATCCATTGTCTCCTCAAGTTTTAACATATCTTGAAGATACAAATGAGCTGACTTCGCATATAGGAAATGACCACCAGCATGAAAATAGGGCAGCATTTTTCGCACTGCATCCAAATGTTCTTGAAAAAGTCCCAGCCTTTCAGCGCGAATGAAATCTAAGGCTATTGATACCATTTCAAAATATTGCACCCATAACTGTGCCGTGGGACCTCGAGCTTTTAATTCTTTTAGTTTATCCTGAAATTGATCAATTAACGAGTTGGAGCTGCTCGTACATCCTTCAACATCTTCGTAGGAAACATCGCGACTAGTTATCTGTTCAATTAACTCATCTAACACACAATTTTCAATTTTCATCTCTTCAAAAATCTTTATTGATAATGCAAGTCGTAATAATATATGGCCTCTGATACTTCTTGCATAAGCGTGACCATTCAACATTTTGTCGACCGAATTTGTAGCATATATTTTACTTAAAGCTTCCTTGAGACCACTACCGTCCATTACATGTCCTATGCATCCAAGAAAAGACATGAGCATATGAAATCCTCCAAGTTTGACAACTGTTTTAGACAAGTCTGAGTTTGCATCTGACGCAGCAACCATTTCACGTGCTTTTGAGTACAGGGGCTGATCAAATGTAATTATGCACGTTTTTTGTTGATGTGACTTGGCAATATTTATAGCACTATGTAAAGTTGTATAAATTGTGTCTAAATTACTGGCAGGATGATCAATGAAAGGTAGAAATATAACCTGAGAAGTTGAAAAATTTTGATTATTTTTCGTAAGTTGTTGAAGATAGCCATTCCACCCTGGCAACGGTGAAAGATTCTTCCATTTTCCGTATAACCACAACAAATCAACTGCATTAAATTTTTTTTCAATCAGTACTTGATCATCATGTAGATTTTGGACTTGAATCTTGCTGTACCCAGGTACAACTGGCTTTTCATATGCTAAAAGAGATACATGTGATATTGCTGCTAACTCTTTTGCACTCGGTTTAGTTGTACATTTTTTTATGCGATCATCATAAATTACAGCATCTTTCGGAGTAATTATTTTTATCATTCCCATAACGTGAAGAGTATTATTACCGTCAAGAGTACTGACATTAATATCTGCATTGTCTCCAACATATTGTACCAACGCACCAGACTCTGATGGTAAAATACGAGGTTGTGGATGGTAAACTGCTGAAACTTCATACTGTATGGTATTACTATATGATGCAGCAAATCCTAAAGATGATAACACATCCAAAAATTTTTTAGACCCATATCTTCTGTGAAGAAATACGGAAAGGCCCAACAGTAGCTGTGATGAAAATGAACGTTCTCGTATCGAAGCCATTATTGCGTGGCTAATAGATGTGCATTTCGTTTTTAAATGATCTACTTGTCCTTTTCTATTTTTTAATATCATTTCTTCCAAAAAATGTGATAATGTTTTTGGTATTTCTTCATTAATACAATCTAGCATTTTATTCGGAGGTGGATACGTTTTTGTTTCAACTACAGATGATCTGATGTCTTCCCTAATAATAGCCGCAGCAGCTTCTACAATCCGTAGACGTTCTTCTACAGGAGTACTTTTTTTATTTTCGTACCAAGCTTTTGATAATACGTTAAGCTGTGTATCACGGAAAGATATAATTGTAAATGATCCAATTTTTTTTGTGATTATTATATCAGTTAAATACTTTTGTTGTAATTTTGTAATAATTGTCTTATCGTCAGGTATGTATTCCGTAGGGACATCTTTAAGTTCTTTCAAAGTAAATTGAGAATCTTCATTATTTTCTATATAATAAAAAATCTCCTTCATTGCTTGAGTGACTTGATCATCTTGGCGAGGCTTTTTATCTGCAGATGGTACTCGGGTTAAAAAGTTGGTATAGCAAATAGTATGATACTTTGCTTCAGCAGCGATCAAATCATACTCGTAATATATACGTTCCTTTACTAATTCTCCTAAGGAATCGTTTCGTTCTTCTGCTCTCTTAATTACGTTGTCTTTGAATGCAAGAGTACTTACATTACTTATTGTCCGTCTATACTTTAATTTTTTTTTCTTTTCTGCTATTTCATCAGCTTCTTGGCCACAAAATAAGCATAACTTTCCAAAATCAAAGACTTCATTTCGTTTTTTACGAGGTGCACTTGACGTTGAAGGTTCACTCTCATCTGTGCGTCGTTTTGATGCAATAATAACATTTTTACTCGTGTACACTTTTTGACACTCGGAATGCACATTTACAGAACTTAAAGTATTTAAATAGTCTATATGTCCATCATTTCTTTCAATACTTGCAGTTTTTAAAGTTTGTAAACCACGTACGACATTCACAGAAACACCTTCTGAAAGTTTCTTATCACATATAAAACACAAATCAGCCATAGCTCTTAAAACCGTACGTCCGTAGTTGCAACGGTACAATTTCAAACTAACGAATAATCTTGACTCATACAAAGTGGAGAGAGTGGCCTTGAATACTATAGAACATCTGTCCCGGCAATGAATAGAAAAGGGCATAGGGTAGGGACAAGTATTTCCAGGTATATAAGTATTGAGAAATTTACGCGTTTTAAAGAAAAGATATATAATGTCGTGTTAACTTAAAATAAAACTAAAATATATAATCCAGAATTAATAATATTTTATACTTAAATAGTTAAATATGAATAATTATATATAAATAATCAAGTTACTTACTTTAATTAAATATAAATAATTAATAGTTAGTACATAAATAATAGGCATTGTTTAATAATTATAATTTCCAAGTAAATAATTGACTTTATAACGTACTGATAACCATAACTCACGCTTGACCTTGCATTAGGCCGTATATGACTGTACGATGTGCACTCTTCGCGCTCTACCTTCAAAACGGTTAGTCGTATGAAAAAAAAGTTTTAACAAAAGTTGTAGGGAATTTTATAGCCTACAACTTTTATAATAAATGCAAATCTCATTTAACCGATAGGAAGCCAGATATTCGCGAAAAACCGATTTTTGTGACCTTTGACCTTGAATATCTTGAGACGCGGACACGATAACGATTGTGACTTTTGAGACAACATTTAGAATGACAAAACAAAGGTTCATACCAATTTGCAGCTTATTATCTTTCATTCCGAGGTTGACCCCTTTTTTTACCTAATATGACTGGGCTACATATGAAAGTCTTAACGCGAATTTAGCTAATAACAGGATTGCTTTATTATATGAGCAATATATCAGATTTCAACAGTCGTATTACGGATGTTGTCCACAACCGTTGTTAAGTGAGAAACAGTTAAAAGATTTAGCACCGCTGTTTGTGGTTGATTGCTCTAGACAAGCAGAGAATCTAAAGACGGGTCCTGTTGTAGATGTAAGAGTAGAAATTGAGAGTGATTCGGAACTACCAGATCAGACAGCCGCTTATTGTCTCATTCTGAACGACTGCATTGTTGAATACAAACCATTAAGTAGCATCGTAAAGAAGATATCATGAACGTTGATACCATCATAGTTGACCTCCAAGGATTTAAAGATATTCAAAATAATTTTATCGTGAAGGAAGTGGCCATTTTAAGTCAGGAGCTTACGCAAACATTCTTAGTAAAACCACCATATTCGTTTCATTATTTGTCTGATGAAGAAAAGAAGCAAGTAAGATGGTTAGAAAGAAATCGAGGAATTTACTGGAGTGAGGGCTACATAGATTATAGAGAATTTCTACGTGTTGTAGTATTATATCTCGAGAATAAAAAAATAATGACAAAGGGTTTGGAAAAAATACAGTGGATTAAAGAATTGTGTACAAACTGTGAAGTGATTGATATTGGTGAAAAGGGATGTCCTAATCTTCCAACATTAAAAAGAAATTTTTTTAAAAATAAAACTGCGGCCAGCATTTTGGGGACACTGCCTAATGGTAGCGGAACATTGGATTAGTTTCTTTTTTTTTTTTAACTCATTTTAAGTTTTTTAAGTTAAATATGTTAATTTATACTTAATAAAATGTTAAAAAGCAGTTATGCTAATATGTTAAAAAACTGACTTTAACTGTGTGCATCATAAAATTAACTGTGCATTAAATAATGCTATTGTATTAAAAAATGGTGTTTTGATAATCACATGTTTGATTTCTTTAGAAAAATAAAACATAATTGATTTATAACTAATAGCAGTTTTATTTATTATATCATCATACCTATACACTAAACATACAGTGTACATATTTCATTATCATAAAACTTAATAACAAGAAATTAAATACTTATATACTTTAACTACTTACTGCATAAATTTAAACATTTTGATTACATCTAAATTCTTAATTATTTACAGTAAATGAAATTAAAATAGTAACATTTCTTATTTACACATAACTAGAGTCTTCACATAGTTTTTTCGATATTTTGTTCACTAATCTTTCTGCCTCATCCATAATATACCGCCTATAAGCGGTACTAATTGAATAAATAAATAATAATAAATAATAATAATAATAATAATAATGTTGTCCACTGATTCACTCACTACGTATTGCGCTCTGATCAGTATATTATTATCATCTTCACTGAGGTCTACCACTTGTATTTGAAGGAGTCTTAAGCCCTTTTTCTTTTGATTATTGATCACGTAAGACAGATAACTATTAAGTTGCTTCCGTTTTTGAGGCTCTCGCCTCGTCCTTGATTTTTTATTGACCGGTTCGTCTTGTGGTTCAGGAATATGCCAGCTTGGATTTGGGCTCGGAATTCTTTGACCATACTGAGAGAAAATTATATCAGGTGAATCATTCATTATTGTTGATAATCTGAAACAAAGAAACAATAATAGAAATTATTTATTTGTACATATAAAAGGTAATCCTATAATCATAAGATTCGTGAAATATGTATAGGTACTTACGATTTATAAAATCGATGTGATCACTACAACAAGCACCAGCTTAATGATTAATAAACTAATATTATTGTACGGCAAATGCATAGTGTAACATAAACTTATGACACAATTTGATGTTTCCTTCAACAAGTTTGAACTTGTTTCTTGAGCACAATGAGTGTTGGAAACACCTGACTAATATTATATTTCAAAACTTTATATGTTTTGTATGGCAGTTACTTACTGAGAAAAATTATATCATGTTTTGACAGGTTTGTAAATTATACAACAGGTTTCAACTTGTCTTTGTAAGTGATATATTTCAAAAACTTTATAACCTTATTTTATACCAGTTAATTACTGATTAACAATATCATCGTATGTCAACAGGTTAAAGCTTGTAAATCCTTCGACAAGTTCGAATTTCTTTCTATATATTTTGTATAGGTACCAGTTAAACACTGAGAGACTATAATATCAACAGGTTTGAACATGAATGCCAGTTAATTACTGAAAACAATAACATTATGTTTTAACAGGTGGTCAAATCTCGATGTAGGTTAGATTAGGTTACCTATTTATTGAATGTACGACTGGCTTCTAATTGGTATAGTACATTCATAGACGTGGTAGGTAGGTATTACTTAAATGGATAAAAATAAAAGAGTCTATATATTCACACAAATGTATTTATTTTCACATAAAACTTACAATTTATTTTACTACACAGCTATTTTTAATATCTTTAAATAATATTCACGTTACATTAGCACATAGTATTCTATAACTATTGATTACTCTGTATACAGTAGAAACATTTAATTTATAACTAATAATTTAGAAATATATAGATACATTACTTTAATATAGATGCATTACCCCAAGCTAAAGTAGATACTTTATCAGGTAATAGCAAACGTTTATCGTCATTGCTAGAAAGTGCTATTTTATTAACACTCTGTGTAAATATTTCATGTTTGATTGACCTAAAGAGTAAATTTTTCTTGCGGATGACATTACAATTATACAAAACATTTTTATAATCTATCATATGTAAATTTTTCGTTACACTTTTTTTTGTTCCCTTTGCTTTCTTTATTGTTTTGTCTTAAGTTTTTATACAGTATAGCTTTGAACGCAGTCCTACAAATTCTTTAATTATTTTACCTCCCATTTCGTCCTTAAAGAGCCCAGGTACTTTTTTATTAATAATTGGCAGGCTAAACTTGTTATCAGAATTGTAATTGCTAGTGTCAAAATATTTAAGGAAATAATTTTTAATATCTTTGTAAAAGTCAATCGTATTTACATTATAAACAAGACTATCAGTGTCAGTATAGCATAATTCAACATTATTGCCATAAAATGGTTTTATAGTAGAATAGTGAAAATCGTACATATGACTCTTTGATAATTCTAACACAGCGAAACCTATGTATATCGGTTTATTAAGAATAACACGCGAAGGTTTCATTTGTATTGCTACCAAATCATCTGAAAATACTGAAGCACTATGAAAATATGGGCTGGCGATTAGTTTTTCAGCACATGTTGATTTTTTGGTCTTATTTTTTAAATCATGCCATTTGTTTACTAACTTTAAATCAATTTTATGCTCATTGTTTTCTAGAGTTTTACCAAAAATACTGTTGTTTAGTAATTTAAAAAAAATCTTGTTCAAACTGTGACTCGGCTTTTTGACGTAAATGAGTGTTAAGATCAAAATATTTTTAAAAAAAATTACTTTGCTTAAAAACGATAGCGCGATGGATCTTTTTCAATATTAAACCGTGACGTATGCATGTTTTTAAATGAGTATAATGAATAACATAGTGGTATTTATCATACAAGTTTGGTATTAGTTTTTTATTCTTACCACCGGGGGGCAAGCACTTTTCTGGACAAAATGGAAAGTCATTGTGTTCAGTCTGTAAATTCTCAGGGTATGTTAAATCAACTTCAAGAATATATCCATATTCCGCGTTATCACTAATATCAGTCAAGTTCAAATGTAAATTATCTATTTCATTGCTCGACATAAATCTAAAATCTGAATACGGCAAATATTGACACATGCTATGTCCATACAAATTGTTACAGTCTAAATAAACGATGAATGAATTTTGACGAGTCCGATCGTAAGTATCTAAATATTTGTGATTGGCTTTTACGTGTCGTTTGAAACACATACAAATACCTCCGCGAATACCTTTTTGTATCATACTAAAAATTTCTACATCGCTAATAAGGTCTAATTTAACGCTTGTTTTCAAAAGCATTGCATCGAACGATAAACTTGGTGCTGACAGGTAAAATGCTGGATCAAGATTATAATACCGTTACCGCAAGTTTTTCTAAAACTTTCAAACACGTCTGCGAGCAATAACACATCGGTTTTAAGATATAAATCTGTGTACATACCCATATTTTTTATATCAAACTCTAACCAAATGGAATGCGCGTGTGCATAGTCGTCATCAGTGATAAGCTCATTTGTCAAGGAGTTATAAAAATTAGTTTTGCTGGGCAAACACGTATCTTCATAACGGTTCAATTGTGACATATAATCATATGGATATACTCCTTTTCGAGTAAGGAGCTCAAATTGTCTTGTATCAGGAAAATACGATTTGAGTAATTTAAACTCTTGTTTTTTCATTGTATTAACTAATTTTTCTAAACTAGTCCCTAAAAACTTGAAAGAATCTACAAAGTGAACCTTTATACTTTCTTCTTTCGAAATAGGAATGAACTTTGTGAGCGAAATATAGTTTTCTTTTGTTTTAGGTATTACTTTTAAAGACCCAGGAGCTTTGCCTAATTCTTTAATGAAAAGGTGACAGTCAAAACCTGATAAATTATGAAAAAACACTGGTAAAAATGTAGGCAATTTATATTGCAAGTTACAATAACTATGAGCCGTGCCGCGATATTTACCGGTCAAATGACAGTGGTCTCGGACCTTATCACCAAACAATAAATTCTCACAAATATGACAAGTAACCGAGTTATCAAAGTCATGAGCATTAGTATCGGTGTAAATCATAGGAACTTGTTTTTTAAAAATATTGTAAATTTTTTTTGCATCTTTATAAATAGAATTTACAAATTTTGATATGCAATCCAAACCACGGTAAGAGACGTACCTATTGTATTGTTTGTCT
Organism: Plagodis pulveraria; assembly: GCA_963890685.1. Classification (NCBI taxonomy): domain Eukaryota; kingdom Metazoa; phylum Arthropoda; class Insecta; order Lepidoptera; family Geometridae; genus Plagodis; species Plagodis pulveraria. The sequence continues at coordinate 21,799,014 of OY982969.1, forward strand.
AGCGCACACGTAATATGATAAGCAAAAGCGATAGGCACATGTCGTTGATGTGTTACCGTATACGATTTACTCGGATCAGGGTCACAGGACTGAAATCGTTCTAGCATTGTTTCAAAGTCTGCGTATATAACAAATGGTACAGTTTGCTTTCTGCTAAAATTTTTAAATTGTATAAATGAGCCCTTCGGGGGTAGTTCCGTAGCGACACCTCCACAACTATGTGAATCAAGGGCATCGTATGTATTAAAAAATATGAAACACACATCACAAAAATGCAATTTACCGTGATGTTTTGTGATTTGATTTTTAACAAGTCGCGGTAAATATTTAATTAGACAGTAATGTGACAAATCATTGCTTTCTAGATAAAGTAAATGAATAACATTTTTCTTTAAATTATTTGATTTATAAAGCGGTCCTACTACAGTATATTTTTTTAACCCATAGATATAAACACAAATTTCAGGATACTTTACTTCAAACTTAACAATATCTGAGAAAGTTAATGGAAATTGTATGCCTTCTATATTTAACACATCCCGAAAATCAGGGTAAGACGATACTCTTTCAGGATGACTTTTGGCTGGGGATAACGCTGCAACGACTGACCATAAAAAGCAATAATCGTCCTTATTTCGAATATTTACACAAGCTTTTTTAGATTTTATAGTAGCCGGTAACTCGATAAAGCCTGAACCATGCAAAGGTTGATATTTGTTAATATTTACTTCCAAGTGTGAGCTACTTAAGAATGTCCAACCACTATCGCGATCCTGAAATTCTTCAATCTTTTTTGTTAAAATGTTTTTAACTTGAGATATTAAGGGTTTTGATATAAATATCATATCATAGTTTTGATGAAGTGTATAATTTTTTGTAAAGAAGGATTTCATCTCTTGAGAGTCATTTTTAAACATTAAAAACAAAGCAAAATATTCAAAGTTAATTTTCACGCATATATGTTGTTTAAGAAACAAGGTTATTAATGACCTAATCTTTTCATGAATGTTATTTAAAAATGAAATCAAAGAACAGTTTTCATATTGATTTACAATTCTATAGGACGCAATGCGGTTTCGAAATGCAGAATTTATTAATTCAACACCATCACAGAAATAAGAAATACTTTTATTCTTGTGATTAATACTACGTAAGTGACCTACCCAGTGCTTGCGTTCAACAGATGTATTTCAGATAGTACAGAAAGGCATTTTAGATGGACGACATCGTTTTATAATGCATTGTTAGAAAATTCACTTAAACTACCACATCCTGAATCAATAACACAAGGCGGACCAAAATTGCCATATATTATTGTAGGTGACAGTGCTTTCGCGCTAACGGAGTACATCATGTTACCATATCCTGGCATTCATGACCATGGGAACAACCGTATATTCAATTACAGACTATCTAGCTAGGAGGATTATAGAAAATGTTTTTGCATTTTATGTGTAGTGTTCCGTGTATTCACTAAACCTATTCCGTTAACATGTGTATATTTACATAACTTCTAAAGACGTAAGACACTTTCCAGATCCATATCTACACCTACACAAACAATTGATTTTGAAGACTGAAGGTAACATATCAGAAGGTTTATGGCGAAGGGAACTAAGTTCGTTGCTTATGACAGATTTGCAAAGACAGGACAGGCCATCATCACAATCAGCTTTTTGTAAAAATAATGTAGCGTAATAGTAATAATTTTACAAACACTAAGTTTTAGCACAGAATACATATAATAATAGTACAGGTACAGAAAGTTCTCTTTCTTTCTTTCCGTATATGCCGCTGAAAATTCAAGTACAAGGTGTCCAGAAAGGGTATCGGGTATTTGTAAGTTCAATAAAACCAAAATTATCTGTAAGCTACAAAAAAAAAATGTTTATTGTTAGCGTATATGAATTGAAAAATTATTTGAAAAAGATGATGTTATTCAAATGATGACAGTTACGTTGCTGGCACTCTTCTAAGCGGGAACGAAAATTGGCGATAACACGTTGAAACATAGCTCTCGATATTGCTGCCATTTCTGACCTGATGTTTTGCTTCGATTGGGTTAGGTTTGTCGGATTATTTTGATTAAAACCTTACCTTTAAGGTATCCATGCAAAATAGTAAAGCGGGCTAAGGTCGGGGCTTCTGGGAGGCCAGTTGATGTTACCCCTTCGTGAAATGACTTTATTAGGGAATAATTCGTTAACAACTTCCATTGAGGTATGACAAGTGACTCCATCTTGCTAAAACCACGTTCTTGAGTTGAAACCTGCAAACTCCTGCAACTCTGGGACCAAAAAAATTCGCAACATATCGCAATAACGGTATCTATTCACATTAATTGCTTGGCCTCGTTGATCTTCATGAAAATAAGGACCAATTATGCCTTTAGCAGACATAACGGCCCAAACAACGTCAATAATTGTCGACCAAAATGAGTGGGCCCACAAATTTATTTAAAATTCTCTTTGGATAGAATCCTGAAACAAAAACGCAATAAGATTAGTTAATGTAGGTAATTAAACATGTAAGTTTTAAACTTTCACGGTGGTTCACTACAATTATCTTGACCATGGAGTTTGAAACAGCTCCGAAATAATAAATGCAATGGTGGTAATAACCTCGTTCAAAATAAGAATCTAATTGTAATTAAACTTGTGTTGAACATGAATAATAAAAAAATACCTGTTTTTTCCAATGTGGATTGCTGTCCTTTATCAGGCCATTCATGAAGTTAGTAATTCCTTTCCTAGAGAACTTTGATTCGTCAGTCCAGAGGATGGACTTTAAGAACCACGCCTCGTTAATATCTGCGTTTAGCAGAAAACGGCAAAACTGCATGTTTCTAGCCGGATCCCCTTCCTCCCAGTCTTGTACGCCTGTTCCATGAAACGGATATTTATGTTCGTCGTGCATTGTACTTCCACACTTTCCATATTGAAAGGTTTAGGTCTCTCGCTACAGCTCTGACACTGGTAGTAGGATCCGCTTCGAAGGCTGTGAGAATTTGCTCCTCAACATTAGCGTTATGTCTTCCTGCAGTTACTCCAGGTTCAGCATGATGAATACCAGAGTCAGAAAGCCTGCGATATGTGTTATAAAAAACACGGACGTTAGTACCCTGCAATAAAATAAAAAAAAACATTTTTAACGTCCGTTGAAAGTTAAAATGGCAAAATGGAACAACTACTAGGGTTAAACATTAATTTAACTACGGTCCGGGACACGTTCTTGGTACAAACGACGTGCCAAAGTTGCAGAACCATCAGCTCTGCCATACATAAAAATGATATCGGCTTGTTCCCGAATCGTAAACTCAGCCATGGCAGCAAGTTCACAATAACAATAAGTAAGTCGAATAGTCCAAAATAATCAACACGTGTAGGAGGGAGCGCTACAACTGAACACGGTCTAGTAGTTCAAAATGCTAACACACAACACAAGTAAATAGTCTAAAATTAATGATGATCACGTGCAGGAGCGAAAGGTTACAACTAAACACGGTGAAACACAAAAATAAGGAACACTATTAAAATAATTTAAATAAAACCGACATTTCTGTTTAGGTTAGAAGTTATAAGCATTTAATTGACCAATTTTGGGTTTTTCGTGCTAAAATCGTAAATGTCCCCTTAAAAATCGAAATCGCGCTAGTTTTTTTTTTTTTGGATGAATATGTTCTGAATGTTCTTGTGTATCATATACACTCGAGAGCAATGAATCCGGGTCACTTAAAGAATGTTAAAAATCTCGGAAACTAAAAATGATAGGTTAATGCAATAAATTGTATTTAATAGACAATGTAATACTCCTTAAATGAAAGTAAAAAAAATATGAGTCACCATACATTTTATTAACACAAAATTACATAAAGAAAAAAACTGCTGATCTCTCCTTAAAACAAAAATAGGAAACATGAAATTTTTGAACTTTATTACGATTTTCTTGAATTTTAATACTTCGTATTGCCTCCTCGTGCTTCCATTACTGCGTTTACGCGGTTTGGCATGCTGTACACCAAGTTCCTTATACGATTTTGGGGAATATTCTCCCATTCCTCTGTGAGAGCAATTTTGAGCTCACGAAGCGTGATTGGGGGAGGGTTTCGTTGTTTTACGCATCTGCCTAGCTCGTCCCAAGCATGCTCGATCGGGTTGATATCCGGGCTGCGCGCTGGCCACTCCATACGAGTAATGTTCATCTCTTGAAGGTAGTCATTCACAATCCTACCTGTATGAGGTCGGGCATTGTCATGCATAAATATAGCATCCTCACCTAAATTGACCATAAATGGACCAACGTGATCATTGAGGATTTCTTCCACATATCTTACGCTAGTTAAAGAGCCGTTTTCTATGATCACCAGCTCTGTGCGACTTTCAGAAGAAATTCCGGCCCACACAAGTACAGACCCACCACCGTAGGCTACTTTTTCTTCGATGCATGCTTGCTTGAATCTTTCCCCTGGTCTTCGATACACTCTGTGTCTTCCATCGTGCTTGTAGAGCATAAATTTTGATTCGTCGGAGAACATAACTTTTGACCAATCTTCAATACTCCAATTTACGTGGCTCTGGGCATATCTTAGTCTCGAAATACGATGCCCACGCTCCAGTTTAGGGCCGTTTGCAGGTCTAAGGGGTTTTAAGTTAGATTCAGCAAGCCGACGTCTTACTGTCCATGCACTTGGGTTACTTCCTCCGAGGCGTCGAAACTGATTGGTGAGTTCAGTTCCTGTGAGAAAGCGATTTCGAAGCATGGTGTTCACCAAGTATCGGTCTTCTCGTGCTGTGGTACACCTGGTTCTGCCCGTTCCTGGTCTGCGTAGGTTAGAACCAGTTTCTTCGTAACGTCGGAGAACTCTTTGTACTGTTGACAGCGACACACCGACAGTCCTGGCTGTATCGCGCTGACTCCGGCCGGTTTCCAGCATTGTAAGTATTCTGGTGCATTCTTCAGGCGTAAGCGACATAATTTCAGCTTGAATAATGAATATAGAGCACTATCAACATGGTTTATGTACCCACATAAATGACAGATTACAAACAAAAGCAAAACCAAATGCTGTAATTTCGTAGTTCCATCTTCGAAAGTGGCCCTTTTTCAAATTTGATTTTTTTATGATATAACTTTACAATAACTAAGAAGTTTTAATACCTTCATTTAAGGAGTATTACATTGTCTATTAAATACAATTTATTGCATTAACCTAGCATTTTTAGTTTCCGAGATTTTTAGGATTCTTTAAGTGACCCGGATTCATTGCTCTCGAGTGTAGTTGGAAAACACGGATCGTTTATTAATGGTTGATAGAACAGAGGCTCCACGTATGCCATAGCTGTACATTGCCTATTATTACCTTTACACTTACTGTGTGCTTGGCTTGCGCTACCTAAGAAAAAAAAACAATCTAGGAATATAAATTCTACCAACCATGCCTTATAATACGAAAAGGTTATCATAATCATCATCAGCCAGAAGACATCCACCGTTGACAAATGGTCGTAATTATAATAGGGAGTATAAAATTTTTATATCCGAGCGAATAAACGTCACTCAAATAGAGTAATTTATATTTTTATGGCTTACTTAGTTACTTTAATATACTAATATATATCCTTAGTATTTATATAATATGATTACCTACAAAATCAGAGATATATGTATATATGATTCATCTAGTGACGGAATTCGACTCTTTTTATACGATACGGACAAATCACATAATATGATGAGAGCATATCGATTTCATCTCGGTAGTATGTGAGCTTTTAATCGTTAGATTAAAAGATTTTAACCTCTTAGTTCTAACTAAAGCCAGATGAACTTATAATCAATTCACTATTAGTTATAAACTTAATTATAACTAATGTTGAGCTTATTGTCTGTTATGTATGAGCTGCAAGTATGCTACCTATTCTGACTCAAAAGAAATCAACACATATATGTATCATATATACCCTGTCCTTCTACGAGCACATAATCAGGAACAATAGATAGTAAAAAGGTTTCTCTAAACCTTGTAGATATCACTGAACCTGTACTACACCAATTATTGTATACATTACTCTGGATCCAAGTTATTCCCTAACTGTCTTTGCCTTAATTAAGGTGCTTGAGGGTAAAGGTTATTCAAAAGCAGGATAAGTTTTAAGAATTTAATTTCAGATTAAAAGTTGATATTAATTCAGGAGTTTGATTCTACAGTTACTACACGTTAGTAACCAAATTTGTCGGATCAAGGAAAATAACGTGTAATAAAAACCTTGGCTGCTCTTTTTATATGATTTCAATTATTACAATTGTACATATTAACATAGAACAAGGAATATATATTTAAGAGCTGAAAGGAGGAACACACACACAAAGAATAATATCACGGCAAATTTAGATCGTACTCGTAATTGTGACTAAACCAATATTATTACGAAACGCGCAATAATTCGACTGATAATTATGTAATCTGCACGATCTAATTAGACGGAGCTAAATTTAGCATTGACTTAACTTATAACAGGGCCCCTTCGGACACGACAAAATGATGCACCATCTACTACACATCACTGCACTTTATATAATAATAACTTTCTTCTTAAATGTCCGGAGGACGGGTGTTCTCCTCGCTTCTTTAGAACTCAATGCCAAAAAAAGCCATCATTCGTGCGAAAGGCCCTGATTGGCTCCATCCAACCGAAACAATATCCATCCATGTGATTGGATATTGGCCAGCGTCTCGCATCATTCACCCACGTGGTAAGATAATGGCCAGACGCCGGCCATTACCGCCATTTTTAATTTTGTAACACAACATTCACAAAGTGTATATAACATGTACATAATTATTATATGTATACATATAACTAAGCTTGGCTATTAAGGATTTACTTCTATTTCATTTATTTTCAGATCCCAGGTACCTATATAAGATTATCTTACTATCGTTACATAATGCAACTCAGCTACATGAGAGCAGTTTATTTACCAACTAACTCGTAGATAAAGCGTTACCTATGTGACTACGCTGTAATAAATGTGCGCTAGAATAAGGTCATACACACAAAATCATATAAATTATTATAGGAGTGTATGATTACTTCTAATATTAACATGCAGAACAAGTGGTACCTATTTGTAAAGTTGGCGTGGCTTGCATTGTAAACACATTTAAATAGTTGTCGAATTTATTTCGCAGACAGCGTTGTTTCTTGTACATAAAATTGCTTAATAGCATAGACATCAGGTTCATCTATCATTAATCCGAATTCGAAATCAATAACTTCATCTAAATTTGACCCTAATTCAATTGATTCTAGGGATACCACCGATTCTCCTATTCGACATACTGGGAATTAAACTGAAGGTAGTTCGTTTAATTCCCAGTATGATGATAGAAAAGATATTTGGAGATAAAATTATCAAAATTGCTGGAGATTTTCGTCAATTCCCTCCCGTTGATACATATGGCCAAAGAAATCTGCGTATTTAAAAACATTTTGAATACGCAGATTTCTTGTTGAGGAACAAGAAATCTGCGTATTCAAAATGTTTTTAATTTATCCATAGTGAGGTTTTTTTCTTGGAACAATTGAATATATCAGAATACGATTTGGCCATATGTATCAACGGGAGGGAATTGACGAAAATCTCCAGCAATTTTGATAATTTTATCTCCAAATATCTTTTCTGAACTCATCGCAATGATCTGTCCAAAAGATAAACCAATAATGAATGTGCCATCGGAGCTGCATAAATTATCACATCAGAGTGATAATTAAATCAGCACGCTGTGTTCCATTCGTTATGTTCCAATAAAAGTAATCATCTTCGATATCTAACGGATATTTAAACATCGAATGTGCTGTGATGCCACCTTTTTTTTTTTTTTTTATGCCTGGTAGGTTAGCCTTTGACCACTATCTCACCTGATGGTAAGTAATGATGTGGTCGAAGATGTTGTTCAGGCTAACCTAGAAGTACTGGCTCTCAAGGACAGCTGCCGGAACACACCGTTAGGTGCTTGGCGACAGATTTTTTTATATTAATTTATTTTACCACCTTCGTGGTTTTGAGCTGCGATAGCCGAATTGGCCATGCACAAGACAATCCCTTTCAAATTACCACGTACATGAGCGGTAATTACATTTAAAAGCAAGGTTTTACCGGTACCTGCGGGACCGTGTTATTGTACATGGAGTGTTTCTCGGTACTGTTCGTCGACACAAAACTTTAGTAGCGTCTTGAAACGTTCTGCACTCAGGTCCGCCAAGCTTTAAAATATCCCCGTAAATACGACACGGCAATGAATTCAATAGTATTCGTAGGTAAAATTCTTCACCTCTCATTTGCGCGACAAAAAACATTCGCGCGACCATTTCACCTCTTTGACACGGTATGATGAATTTGTTTGTATCATATATTTTTCGTAAAAATCTATATATTTTATGCTGTCAAATTTGTCACCTTGTACTATATTAAAATATGTAATTAAATCTGACCCACCCCGACTGAGGACACCATTAATATCACCGTGCCTAAAGACAGATAAAAACAGACTGCTGGTTTTCTAGATGCACCGATAGTTGCTTTACATTCGGCTCACGGGCAGGGACGTCGAATTTCAGTTTTCTCTAAAAATACTTCACATTAATCGATCCTACATATCTTTGAGTTTCATACTTTTTAATTTCGTTATTCCCATCACCAACAACCGGACATACGAGTATGACGCTTCCAGGACCTTTGATCGTGTATTTGAACAGATACTTGACTATTCTACTTTGCGAAGAAACCTCCACATTAATGTGTGCATCATATTTCAATAAAAGTGAAACATTGTATGGTACTACCCATAAGACGGTTATACGTATTTCTCTGCCGCAGAATCTAATTACAGCGTTGTTTTTACTGTCGCGGCGTAAATTGATAAATCCTTTCTTTTCACTGAAGGTTACATCACTTCGCGTTTTGGGAATCGTTTGCTACATTTTTTCTTTTCCTTATCGTAGCACGGCAAGTTAGCCCTGTCACCCACACGGTCTGTGAATCAGCTTCCGATTCTGAAGTATGTTAGCGCGAAATACTTTGTCGATATATAAATTATCAATAGGACCTCCTCCATCTTCGACTCTAAAACAGATAAGGACGTGTGGTTGACCTCTTTTGAAATTCGATCACGTACATTTAATATTCGATCTCGCCAAACCAAAGTCCAGAGCGAATGTCACGAATTAGTGCAACCAAACGCAGATTAAACGCTCGAGCGCATATAAGAGGATTTGGGCGTTGACCCGGAGGTGTTGATAGCCTAATTTCAGTCTAACTAGGATTGCAAGTAAAAGTAACGAAATAAGTGGTTGGTCCCTTATTATTAACTGTCGCGATGGCGTCTAAATATATCTCCTTTATGTTACGCGGACTGCCGGTGCAACTATTCGGCAAATATACGAGTATACGTCCTAGTGTAATGCCTTCTGCAATTATTGTTTCGTCATTTAACAACTATTAGAGCGGCGCAGTTCTTAATATTTTACTTCTATTTTGCTTCTGCATGTGTAGCAAATATCGCAAGCGTTCTTCGTTAACTCTGCAAACATATCAACTATCCACTGTTCTGATAATTATCCGATTTTACTGACAGCAACAGGCATCTGACACATTTCACTTGTATAAGTTTAACCACTTTTCGATCTAAACGGCCTGGAAACTAACCCGTTTCACCGTGCGTGTATAATAATGGATATTGAAAGCATTCATATAAAATGTGCATTATATCATCAGTATGAGGCTTGCTATCACCAATTTTCCAAACAGCTATAGAGCGCGGAACGCACTCTTCGCAATCTGTGCTGATTATGGCAGAAACCTCTCTTCCTACGGGCTAGTCGCCTTTAATGTTCCCGTGGGTAGCCCTAGAAGTCCTTTCAAACTGAATAAAAGCTTCCGAGGACGCTTCTAAGCTTAATCGTTTGAAACATTCTATGTATGGATTTACGTTATGTAAATAATTGGTGATTGATTTTATGACATCTATGTCAAGATTTTCTCCAGCAGCTATACTTTCACGTTCTGAATTTTGATTGATTGAGTGACAATAGATGGTTGAATAGTTTATGGCATTAGTAGTTTCAATAAGGTTTTGTACTGGTATAGAAGTAGACTTGTATTCGTCAGTAGGTGAGGCAGATATCTCACTTAACTTATTGAGAACTGTGTTTATAGTGTTTTTAGTTCTCTTAATCGTACTGTAATCATCGACTCTTGTCTGATCGGGCTTACAGTTTTTCCACATGTTATTAATAATCACGGAATTAACTGTTTCAGATTTATGAATGTAATCTGTTAAAATGGTAGGAGATATTTCACTACATTGACTACCATTTAATCTACTTTCATTATCAACCAACAAAATAATTATGTCGTCTTTCTTCTTACCATTATCAATAAACTGACAGTCTTCTGAACGGACTTCACTATCAACCAAAGATATAGTTGTATCGTATAAAATATCAATATTATCAATACCATTACTGACAACAGTCTGAGTTTGAGTGTCACAGTCAACTAAAGAAATCGTTTTGTCGTCCATAGTAAAACTGTTATCATAAGTTTATTTCGAGCTAGACATACCAACGAATTCGTTAATTCTGGAAGCGATCATGTCATCATCACTACCATTTACTGTTGAAGAAATAGTTGTAGTGATTTTTGTTTCAGCATTGGTATTTTCTATGGCCGTATGTATTGGCGTAGGATAAACATTTATAACACGTACTTTATATAAAGCATAAAGACTTCTACCATTTGTAGACATATTGTATGACAAAAGGAGTTTTGCCAATGCTTCAACGTTATTACATTTAAAGAGACGCGCTACGCCGTTTTGTGTAGTTTTGTTATATTGGCCAACACTGTGACTATTAAAATAAAAATATTAAATATGATGTCGCCAGAAAGATACTGTGTAGCCATTACCAATGAACAATGCGCTGTCATTAATATCATTGTGTTCAGAATTATACACGTCCTTTTTTAAAATATTCACGAGTTCTAATATTTTTTCATTTATTTGACTTATAGAATTGGGATAATATCCGCCGGCGAGACAAGTAAGATAATCCTTCATATCATGAATATCGACGGAATATTGTTAAATTTTAAAATTGGAAGGCAAATCCTCAGGGGATATGAATCTTGAATTAACATAATTTGGTATGTTGGGTTCCAGTTAATATATAAAGCATCACCTTCATTTAATATTAAATCTATATAGTTTTTGGAAAACACGGATCGTTTATATTAATAAATAAGGTGGAAATAATAGAGGCTACGTATGCCATAGCTGTACATTGTTTGTTATTACCTTTGAACTTACTGTGTGCTTGGCTTGCGCTACCTACGAGAAAAAGAAAACTAAAATTAAATCACATTAAATTTAATGAAATTAAGAATTATATGTCAATTAAGGCATGCAATACAAAATTAAGTAAAAAAAACAATAGAATCTTCTTTCAAAACTTCTAAAAACTAAAAAAAAATAACAAATAAATTTTTGATTAAACTCAAATATTCTTCTAACCTCCCTTTATGAAAAGACTATCAAATAGAATCAGTTTCACTACAAAATTTCACTTTTTAAGGTTTATTAATCTTATTATATTATACTTAATATAATAACGAGATCAACTTTAAAATTGTTTTTGTTAACTTAATTAATTAAATAGTAATCAGCCTTTCCAATTCAACGTTATATTATTTATCCATCGCATCTAAGGAACTAATCATTTGACTGGATGATGTATCTATGACACAATTTAAATATCCCGCCCCTTAGCGTTCGAGGTGCAAAAGTGCCCATATTACTCGCTGCATTGCCGCGCTGGATAGCAATGGCCATCCGTTGCACCAGGAACGAGCCGTAGCGGGAGTCACCCGACCTTTCGGCCAACCTATGCCTTAATTCAACTACCAGACCTTTGGCTTCAGCCCCCCAGCAGCCCATGGTTTCCACAGCGATCGGCACAAAAGAATAATGTGGTTCCAGAGCTGCGTACTTTAGCCTTTTTGGTAGCGGCATCTTCCGCTGCCGCTGCTGAAATGTACACGGTACGACCCAAGTGGCTGGCGGCAACAGTGTGGACGCAGGTGGCGTCCCACACCAAACACTTCCCGTTCTTCCATGGCACCAAGGTCAAACCATCTGGTCTTTTACCATCAGACCTACTCAGTCCCGGTGATTCTAGCACACAGGGCACGTTAGCCGAGACGAAGGCCCTGCGGACTATATCATCGAGGGCATGGTGACGCGGAAACCTAACTGTACAACGACGATAGCTCAGTGCGTGATGGCCATTGGCTAAGGAACCGCAGGTGCATCTATGAGGCTCACACACCTTGCAGCCCAGGCGCAGGGCAACCGCCACCCGCAGAGAGCTACCATCCAACAAAGTTCCCAGGTGAGGTGAAGGCAACGCGTGCAACCATGCCCCGGATTCCGGCCTCGACACAGCCTGAAGTCTTGCTAAATCAGACCCTGTAGCACCATCTATAACCTCGTTGAATATTCTTTTTGCCCCAACGTCATCCCAGGCTCTAAAAATATTAATTATTGTACAGACACGGTAGCTATTACCTATAAACAAAACGCTGTCATTCATATCATTGTGTTCAGAATAGTATACTTTCTTTTTTTCTAAATATCTATGAGGTCTGATATGTTTTCATTAATTTTGAAGCAATGATGGCCGAGCGGTAATAGCTATGGACTGCCATGCCGCAGTACCCTGGTTCGATCCCCACCGCCGGCTTGAGCTTCACCGCATGGTGGAATGGCATTTTGCGATTGCCCGCCTGGCTAGCTACCACCCTCAAGTAGAAAGTCTGTCGCCAAGCACCGGAAGGTGTGTTCCGCCAGTAGTCATTGAGAGCCAGTGAAATTACAGGCACAATGAGACTTAACAACTACGTCTCAATATGACGGGCGCAGTGCAATTCGTGACTTGTGATGAATTGCAACTGTTATAGGTAGAGGTGTAAAAGTAACGAAAAAATCACGTACCCGTATGTATTCGTTACTATACATTCAGTACTCGTTACTATCGTATCGTTACTCGTTACTTTCGTTTATTTCATACTATTACATAAAATTTATGAAATTTTAGTGGCAAAATGTTATGAAAACACTTTCACAAGTATATACTTTTTTTTTACTGCATACTCTGTTAAAGAAAACTTTGTTTTGAATATTTGAAATTTTGACACCATAATGCGCGCACATCGGTTCAAATATTTTTGAAGTATATCCGCACAAATTACATATATTTTCATTTTTTTAACCAATCACGTTACGAATAGTTTGCAAACACATTTTTCATGTTCTTTCTATAATTTTATTATAAGATGCAGTATTCATAATTTCAATTTGTAGAAATAATACATATTCATTACATGCCAAACTGCATTTTTCACTTTGCCGTAGTTTAAAACAGACTTATGTTTATGTCATAATGAAAAAACTACAAATAGGCGTCCAAAATTATTTATTGTCAATAAAATTTAAACAACATTTCAACCATAAATCAACATAAAAATAGTTTTGCTCAGATTGAAATTAAACATAAAATTAAGTAAAAAAGTTTATATAAATTAAAATGACAGCAAACTCTTTCATTCTTGGAATAAAATTAAACATAATAATAAAATCATATTTTAAACAAAACTAAAATAACAAAAAATAATTATTTCTTAGAACGAAATGAAACATAAAATTAAATAAAAAAGTTTGAATCAATTAAAATGACAACAAATCTCTTTTGTTGTTGAAGTGAAATTAAACATAATAATAAAATCATATTTTAAACAAAACTAAAATAACAAAAAATAATTATTTCTTAGAACGAAATGAAACATAAAATTAAATAAAAAAGTTTGAATCAATTAAAATGACAACAAATCTCTTTTGTTGTTGAAGTGAAATTAAACATAATAATAAAATCATATTTTAAACAAAACTAAAATAACAAAAAATAATTCTTTCTTCGAATGAATTTAAACCTTGAGCACCGAAATTGCTTGGGCAAGCGTTAACATTTAAGATCTGAGACTTGCTCGTTGGGCCATTTTATGACAGGAATCTTTGGTTGATATTTAAAAATAAAATCTTTTCCATTCGCTTTGGTTGAATTGAGCTGCGCCTCTCACTTAATATTTGACCAGATTTGGAAAAAGTCCTCTCAGATGGTACCGAGGTAGCCGTCACTGATAAATATTTCGCAGCCAGGTTTGAGAGTTCGGGGTATAGAAGTGCCCTCGTCTGCCACCATTTCAAAGGACACTCATTTCGATGTATAAAACGTTCTTCTAGATATTGCCTCAAGGTAATAATGCTGCTGCTAACTTTAGAGTTCGAAGCAGACGCCGACGTTACCGAAGTGTCAAAATCTATCCAGATAGAGTCGTTATTAGCGTCGGTGTCACCAGTAGATGTAGCTAATATCAATTCGTTCTCGTTAGCTTCTATTGGCTGATTATTAAAGTTAAATTCGTTTTGCAGCTCAGTTTTCAATGCATCTTTAGCAGACTCATAACTTGACGCATCAAACCTAAATGCCAGCTTCTTAAAACGCGGGTCTAACAATGCTGCTTTAGATAAAACTGGGTGCCTGTAACAATTCTTAAACCTACTTTTAAATTCTGTTAAAATTTTATTTGCCAGTTTCTTCCCAGTATCTGTAATAATATTTGTTTCTAAATTGTACAAAATACTAAGCATACTTTCTGTCGAAGCTAGGATCATTGAAACAGTAACTTTTTTTTCTGAAGACATTTCTTCAGTAAGTTGCTTGAATGGCTTCAGAATTTTTATTATTTCTGGCAGTGTCTGCCATTCAGCTTCCAAAAGATTTTCTACTGGATTATGTAGAATTCCAAGAGACGCCTCTAAAGGTTCTTGAAGTAAGCAAATCCTCTCAATCATGTCCAGGGTACTGTTCCATCTGGTCACTACGTCCATTTGTAGCTTCAATGGTTTTTGATTAGGCCTCAGCTGCTCCTGCATTGCAATTAGTTTTTTCGTAGCTATTGGACTCTTATGAAAATGTTCCACAATGGCTTTTATTTTTTTTATTAGCTCCCCGAGATCACAGTCCTGGAGTCCTGCACGCACAACTAAATTAAGAGTGTGAGCTATACACGGCAAATGTTCGTAATTTGTTAATCGTATAGCCGCCTTCATGTTCGCTGCGTTATCTGTAACGCAGGCAAATATTTTATTTTGTATGTTCCAATGGCAGAGCAAGCTATGCAACTCATTTTTAATATATTCGGCCGTGTGTCTCTCATGACATTCAAAACATCCTAATAAAGCAGACTTCAACTCCCAATTTAATAAATAATGGGCTGTTACAGCTTGGTAAGAAGTTGTTGCTCTTGAAGTCCAGCCATCGGTGGTAATCGATACATATTTTGCATTTTCTAATTCATCTTTTAATTTGTTTTGGGCTTCTGAGTATTGCGCATCCAATAAAGTGTTGCTTAGTATGTACCTTGAAGGCATTTTGTAGCCTGGTTCTAAGTAATTAATGAGAGCCTTAAAACCCTCGTCTTCAACTACAGAAAAAGGCTGCAGGTCTTTAACTATCATTTTAAGAATTAAATTATTAATTTTTTTTTCTTTTGCTACACCTACAGGACGTTGAATAAAGGCACTTAACTTAGTCTGTTGCGAATTTTTGTCATTTGTTTTAATTTCAGGTACAGTAGATTCTGTACTTGCTGAAGTTGATGATTCAGAAGCTTCCAGAACTGCAACATCTGACCCAGAGCATGGATTGATGGTTTCATAGGTTGATCTGTGTTTGTTTAAAAGGTGCTTTTTTAAATTTGTAGTAGAGCCGCCTTTCACTGAATACAACGATTTACAAAGATCACATTTTGCCTTATCATCTTTAACTTGCGTAAAAAAACCCCATGGCTTACTTCTTTTCTTATCCATTGTAGCAGGTAGGTAAATGAAACTGTCAAATATTAAAAAATATTAAAAAAACAATAATAATAAATCGAATATAAACAATAACCATTATTTGGTAATTATTAATTATCAATTAGTAATTAACAACATTTAATAATCAAGAAACAATTAAATCTCACTTGAACTTTATTATAATATATTTTTAACATAAGAACCAAATGAAGTGAAAATACGTTTTTATTAAAAACAAAAACATACATATGCATCGAGATATAAATACTTACGTACTAGAGAAGCTACGTTATATAATTTAATTATTGTTCTATGTTTCGATATTTGAATCTTTAGTTCGCTGCAATTTTCAGGAAGAATCTTTAGTTCGCTGCAATTTTCAGGAATCGTGCGTGAAATAAAGAGGCAGCACTACTGCCGAAATTAGCGCTCTCTGGTGCTTTATTAGTGAAGTAATTAAGTTCAACTGTCAAAGTTGTCAAAATTTCTGTACAATTTTTGACAACTTTGACAGTTGAACCTAATCAATTAGCTTCATTTCAAACCAATTGAATAAACATAAAAGATGCTGATTGTTATTAGTCTATGCCAAATAGTAGAATACGGCGTGTGTTTCGTATTGAATTTGTAAAATATGAAAATTCGATTATTTACAGATGAAAAGTTATTTCTTTGCACTTTTCCGTGTTCCTTAAATTATTAGGAAATATCTCAACCCACACCAAGGCATTTTTCAATGTATTAATTTTTAATTGTCGGAAATACAAGGCGCGAAAGAGCTAGAAAGCGACTAAGTGAAGAATTTGCGTCTTGTGTCTTCTATAGTGCGTAAGTACTTATATCAAATTTGTAAAATATCTTTCTTACCTTGTTTCTGTTCCACACACGAACACAATACCTCTAATGGATATTTAAATATTTAAAAAACCTGGATAACGAATCTCACAAATCATCAAACAACGTTATTTTCTTTGTACGTCCTTAAGTTTACATTACCTTTTTAATTCGCGGAAAATACGCACGCATGCGCAAAACGATCAGTAATAAACGTTTCAATACACGCATCAACGCAGCGTAACATTGGGTCATTGAAACAGCGTATGTAACCATGATACGAAACATGCGAGTAACGAAAAGTATTCGTGAGTAACGTTTCGTTACTCGGTACTAGATGGCGTACCCGTTACTTAGTAACGAATACATACGGTTTGCTACAGCTCTAGTTATAGGCAGAGTTAGTCCACTTCACATCAGGTGGGCCTCGAGCTTGTTCCGTCACAATAACATAAAAAAAAAAAACATTTTAACATTCGGGATAGTGTCTGCCGGCGAGACAAGTAAGATATTTTATAAAATATGAATTTCAACCAAATAATTAATTTGAAATATGGATGGCAAATCTTCAGAGCTAAGGAATCTTGAATTAATATGATTTGGTATGTTGGTTTCTTTTTTAATGTATAATGCGTCATCTTCATTTAATAGTAAATCTATGTACTCGTAGTTTTTGAAAATAACAGGGCTCATTTATTAATGGTTGATGGAATAGAGGCTACGTATGCCATAGCTGTACATTGCCTATTATTACCTTTACAATTACTGTGTGCTTGGCTTGCGCTACCTACAGGGAAAAAAATTTATTTAGGAATGTAAATTCTACCAACCATGCCTAATGATACGAAAATGTTATCATAATCATAATCAGCCAGAAGACATCCACCGTTGAACAAATGGTTATAATAGGGAGTCTGAAATTTTATTTGTTTGAGCAAAATTTACGTCACTCAAATAGTAATTTATATATATATTTGTGGCTTACTTAGTTACTTTATAATACATATATAATAATTCTTACATTGTTTAAAAGAAAGAAGCTACCGAAACTTTATTTAAACCATTTATATAAAGTTTTTTATCCATACCTTTTAATGTAGATGACTTTTTGTGTAGTTAACAGATGAGTCATAAACATTCAGCATAAGCAATGTGTACAGCATAAATAAAATATTTTATGAGATGTGATAATAAAAAAATTATACTAGTTCTGATATAACTTTACTGGTCGCAAAATGGTTTCCATTTAGAAGACCCTACCTTCGTGCATTAGAATTTTTATGTTGCGTTTTTCTCGCACGCATCCTAAAGCCACATACAACTGCCGTTACTTAAAACATCTGATCTAAGATCAACTCCTATACGGCCTATGGTTTGCCCCTGACTTTTATGTATTGTCATAGCATAGCAAACCTGAAGCGGGAAATGACGTTGACACATTTCGAAAGGACTCTTTCGTTCTACGGGTGCCTTGAAAATAATGCGGGGTATTAAATAATTGTCATGGCCGCCCGGATTGCGTATCGTAATGAGACCTGATGACGTAGATATAACAATAACTGTAGTCCCGTTTATTAGACCGTCGGCAAAACTCAAGTTTTTTATGATCATGCACTCTTAATTTAATTCGAATTCAGGGACACCTGGTGGTGGGATTATGTTTAAGAAGTTTCCCAAGAGTAACTGATCCTCCGTGTTTTCCTGTTCTACTTTGTCGTTATAGTAAAAATGTAACATTTCTCCTGGAACGCGTTCTAATATCGTCGAATTTAACTCGCGGACAGCGTTGTTTCTTGTACATAAAATTGCTTTATAAGCACGGACATCGGGTTCATCTATCATTAATCCGAATACGATATCAATAAGTTTATCTAAATTTGGTACTAATTCTATTTAATCTAATCTTTAATCTAGGATACCACCGATTCTACTCTTGTGCTACTACTGGGAATTGAACTGAAGGTAGTTCGTTCGAACCTAGCCTCAACAAGAAATCTGCGTATTCAAAATGTTTGTAATTTTTCCATAGTGGGGATTTTTTCACGGAACAATTGAATATATCAGAGTTTGATTTGGCCATATGTGTCAAGGGGAGGGATTTGACGAAAATCTCCAGCAAATATGATATTTTATCTAATTTTATCTCCAAATACCTTTTCTGAACTCATCAAATCGCGCAATGATCTATCCAAAAGATGAATCAATAATGTATGTGCCATCGGAGCTGCATAAATTATCACATCAGAGTGATAATGAAATCAGCACGCTGTGTTCCATTCGTTATGTTCCAATAAAAGTAATCATCTTCGATATCTAACGAATATTTAAACATCGAATGTGCTGTGATGCCACCTTCGTGGTTTTGAGCTGCGATAGCCGAATTGGCCGTGCACAAGACAATCCCTTTCAAATTACCACGTACATGAGCGGTAATTACATTTAAAAGCAAGGTTTTACCGGTACCTGCGGGACCGTCTTATTGTACATGGAGTGTTACTCGGTACTGTTCGTCGACACAAAACTTTAGCAGCTACTTGAAACGTTCTGCACTCAGGACCGCCAAGCTTTAAAATATCCCCGTAAATACGACACGGCAATGAATTCATTAGTATTCGTAGGTAAAATTGTTCATCACTCTTATGCGCTACACAAAACATTCGCGCGACCATTTCACCTCTTTGACACGGTATGATAAATTTTCCATTTTGAGTTTCGAAAATTTGTGTGCTGTTTTGTTATTGGCGGTTTTGTTTGTATCATATATTTTTCGTAAAAATCTATATATTTTATGCTGTCAAATATTTCACCTTGTACTCGATTAAAATATGCAATTAAATCTGACCTACCCCGACTGAGGGCATCATTAATATCACCGTGCCTAAAGACAGATAAAAACAGACTGCTGGTTTTCTAGATGCGTCGATAGTTGCTTTACATTCGGCTCACGGGCAGGGACGTCGAATTTCAGTTTTCTCTAAAAAATATTTCACGTTAATCGATCCGACATATCTTTTAGTTTCATACTTTTTAATTTCGTTATTGCCATCACCAACAACGCGACATATGACTCTTCCAGGACCTTTGATCATGTATTTGAACACATACTTGACTACGCTACGTTGCGAAGATACCTCCACATTAATGTGTGCATCATATTTCAATAAAAGTGAAACATTGTATGGTACTACCCATAAGACGGTTATACGTATTTCTCTGCCGTGGAATTTAATTACAGCGTTGTTTTTACTGTCGCGGCGTAAATTGATAAATCCTTTCTCATCACTGAAGGTTACATCAATTCCGCGTTTTGGGAATCGTTTGCTACATTTTTTTCTTTTCCTTATCGTAGCATGGCAAGTTAGCCCTGTCACCCACACGGTCCGTGAATCAGCTTCCGATTTCGAAGTATGCTAGCGCGAAATACCTTGTCGATGTATAAATTATCAATAGGACCTCCTCCATCTTCGACCCAAAAACAGATACGGACGTTTGGTTGACCTCTTTTGAAATTCGATCACGTACATTAAATATTCGATTTCGCCAAACCAAAGTCCAGAGCGAAAGTCATGAATTAGTGCAGCCAAATGCAGATTAAACGCTCGAGCGCATATAAGAGGATTTGGACGTTGACCCGGAGGTGTTGACAGCCTAATTTCAGTTCAATTAGGATTGCAAGTAAAAGTAACGTAATAATTGGGTGGTCCCTTATTATTAACCGTCGCGATGGCGTCTAAATATTTTTCCTTTATGTAACGCGGACTGCCGGGGCAACTATTCGGCAAATATACGAGTATACGTTCAAGCATAATGCCTTCTGCAATGATTGTTTCGTTGTTTAACAATTTTTGGAGCGGCGCAGTTCTTAATTTTTTTTTCTATTTTGCTATTGCATGTGTAGCAAATATCGCAAGCGTTCTTCTATAACTCTGTAAACATATCAACTATCCACTGTTCTGATAATTATCCGATTTTACTGAACCTTTTTACTGACAGCAACAGGCATCTGACATATTTCACTTGTGTAAGTTTAACCACTTTTCGATCTAAACGGCCTGGAAACCAACCCGTTTTAACCGTGCGTGTATAATAGTGGATATTTAAAGCACTCATATAAAATGTGCATTATATCATCAGTATGAGGCTTGCTATCACCAATTTTCCAAACAGCTACAGAGCGCGGAACGTACTCTTCGCGATCTGTGCTGATTATGGCAGAAACCTCTCTCCCTACGGGCTGGTCGCCTGAAATGTTCCCGTGGGTAGCCCTTTTAAACTGAATAAAAGCGGACGCTTCTAAGCTTAATCGTTTGAATATTCTATGCATAGATTTACGTTATGTAAACAATTGGTGATTGATTTTATGACATTTTCTCCAGCAGCTATACTTTCACGTTCTGAATCTTGATTGATTGAGTGACAATTGATTGAGTGGTTGAACAGTTTATGAGTTTATGTCATTAGTAGTTTCAATAAGGTTTTGTATTGGTATAGAAGTAGACTTGTATTCGTCAGTAGGTGAGGTAGATATCTCACTTAACTTATTGAGAACTGTTTTAATACAAAATTCAAAAATACAAAATAGTTTATTGCAATAAATACATAAATAAGATACAAAATACCAAGTTGAAAACCTGCCTGCTGCTTTAGTGTTACACTGTGTTGCAACAGACAGTTTCCTCCCTTAAAGTGAGCACAATTACAATAAAATATTTATAACAAGAAAACAAAAACATAATAAAAAGTGAGCTTAGGCTATGTAGTATCGGAACACTACCCAGATGAGAGGTTTGTGAATCTGTGGTAGAGTCTGCATCTTATCTTTCTCTCTGGTCATCGAAGCTTTTCGCAAAGGTAATTTTATGTGGATTTATTAAACCTTTAATATATATTTTAAAGTGTTTTTAGTTTTACAAAGCTCACAAGGAAAATCATCTTGTAGTACGTCCTGTCTCCAGGGTATTTCATAATGTTATTCTCCAACTCGAGGAGCGGGATATGGAACCTAAGAGCCATTTAATAAGACTGTCTCATCAGTAGAGTGGACCTCTGAACGGGAAAAGCTCTCCTTTAGCATAAGAGCTCCGTCTGTAACAACATCTACTTTACCGCTTTCGGAGGTATTGTAAGTAATTGAAGAGATTCCAAGTGAGGCTACCTTATTCTCGGTGAATTGCTTAACATCTTCGACGGAAATAACTTCATCTTGATTGGCAGCACCAAGGAGCCCTAATAACATATCAACTTCAATCTGCCTAAGCCTTTGCCTATTTCTCATGGCAGTATATTGTGCTGATGTTTGATTTAATTTTGCTTCAAAACAGCCCCTCGCCAGAAAGATATATCAGTTGGCGGCGTCTCTGTAGTTGAGAGGAAATCGTTATTATCAAAGCAGCTTCTAGCCGAATCGTTTGGCGGTATCTCTACAGTAGAGAGGAAATTATACTCCCCTTCCTCAATGCTAACAATTGGAGCTGAATCCTGTGGTGGAGTTTCTATTTTTGAAAGATAATTGTAATCTACTTCATCACTGTCAGCGGCTGGGGCATCTTCATGAGAAGGGATTTTCTTTTAGTCCGCGTCAACAAACTCTTAAGCTTGAATTTTGGGACGTATCTTGTAATTCTGATGAAGGAAGTGGCTTCTTCATGTCTTTTGCTGATGAAGGAAGTAGCTTCTTCATGCTTCTTGTTAACCGTCGGGAATCATCCATCCGAACAGGTTCATCTCTTTCAGAGGTAAGTACACTAGCTGAAGCTAGCGGAGTACTCTTTTTAATCCTTGGAGGATAACCATCCTTGGAACCAGTTGGTACTGGCCGAGCTTTCTCTGAGCGGCTAATCATAGGAGGAGTTCCATCCTGAACCATATAACACTAATGTAGGTATTATAATGCACTAGTAGGTAAGCATGGCGCTTACCATCGTTTCTCATAAAACCCTAAAAATGTATAAATTATCATACTAAAATTATATGTACACTTATACATATATATATACAACGTGTCCCAAAATTCAACGATAAGCCGGCATCGGAGCATGGACCTACTCATGACTCCTCGGAAAAAAAAAAAAAATTACAACTGTTTTTTTTTATTAATTACAGAGACTTTTATAAATTTCATCGATATTCGATACCCATTATGCTATTTTCAACTACCATGACCACAATTTTTGACATATTTTTGATATTTTTTATGCATTAGCAACCTAAGAAGGACGGCTATCTACCACAATCTTTTAAAATTACAGAAAGTCTGTAGTTATTTTACAAAAATCAGTAAAAAAAAAAAAAATTCTTATAATTTTCATAGATTTTAACATTCTATGCACTTTCTATAGTCTGGGTTAAAAAAAAAGTATGGACACTACCATGGCAAGTTTTATTAAAAGTTGGCGCAACTAACCGAGATTTCAAAATGATAGGATATTCCGAACAACAATCAAAAAAAAAGAAATGGTTATCATTTATAAATAACAATCATATTACTGATGAATATGACATTTATCTACTACATTTACTATGTAGGTACACTAATGATGTTTGGAGTTAATTTATTTTTGAATAAAACAAGAAACATGGTGTAATTTTACATTTATTGCCATTCAATATTATTTATTACTAAATTAAATGTTCAAATTGTTTGCCACCGGCATTAATACAATTGCCTCATAGATTCTTTGGCGAAGTTCGTCCAACGTTGCAATGGGCTTGGAGTACACCTTGTCCTTAAGACAACCCCAATAAAAGAAGTCCAGGGGGTTTAGATCCGGTGAACGGGGTGGCCATAAGATAGGCCCAAGTCTTCCAATCCACCGTTCTGGATACTCTTGGCTTAAGTATTCTCTCACAGGACTGGCATAGTGAGCTGGACATCCATCATTTTGGAACCACATACTTTGTAAGTTACTTATAGGCACGTCTTCTAGTAATTCAGGCAAGTGATTTTGTAAAAAATGCAAATAACTATTGCCATCTAAGTTTCCTTGTAACTCATAGGGTCCAATCACTTGTCCATTTAATATGCCCGTCCAAAGATTAACTTTGAATTGATACTGGGATTTATCTTGTCTCATCAGGTGCGGATTTTCATTGGACCAGCTATGTAGGTTGTGGAGATTTAAATAGCCATCTTTCTTACAAGTTGTTTCATCTGACCATAAAATTTTGTCTAAGAAATTGTCATCTTCTCTATGCTTTTGCAGCATGATCTGACAAAATGTAAGCCGAAGTGGATAGTCTCGTGGTAATAATGTCTGCACACGCCTGTAGTGATATGGGTGAAGCCTGTGACGTCTTAAAATTCTATGTGCAGAACTTTTTGGAATTCCTATAGCTGCTTCGATGGCACGCACCGAGGTGGTTGAGTCATGTTCTATTTGGTTTAAAACTTCTTCATCTCGATCCGATCTCGGTCTTCCAGCGTTTCTCCGATCCGATGGTAATCGACCCTCAGAAAATGCTTGATGCACATTAATAAAAACCCGATAATCCGGGTACCTTATAGCGTTTGGGTACCTTTCTCTATACAATCTGCTAGCAGCGTTAGCATTGCATCTGCATTCCCCATAAATCAGATGCATATTAGCGTATTCTAACGGTGTGTATTGTAGTGGCATGATAAATCCAAAAGTCCAAATCACAAAATACACAATCACGGTCCAAAATAATGCCAGGTCAATTTAATTCACTTAATCCAGTCCAAAAAGTCAAGCCAAAAGTCGTTAGTACGAGAGCCACATCAATTGAACACGAAACGGTGCACAGTAAACAAAGGAGCAGAGCGTACTGCCGTCCTGAGGGCTGAGCCGAGACATTAGGCTATTGTTATTTAACTACGAACATCTAGCTATCTCTCTCTAACTTACACTTTTTGTTAATGTTGCACGTGTCTCATTCGAATTCCAAGAATATGTGGCACAAAGGAAGGCACAGTAAAAGTCATTTGAATATGCCTAACATTTTTTATGTTTCAATTTATTTTGTGAGTAGTTATCCTACAATATAATAACATTTTGAAATCTCGGTTAGTTGCGCCAACTTTTAATAATACTTGCCATGGTAGTGTCCATACTTTTTTTTTTAACCCAGACTAGAGAAAGTGCATAGAATGTTAAAATCTATGAAAATTATAAGAAAAAACATTTTTTTACTGATTTTTGTAAATTAACTACAGACTTTCTGTAATTTTAAAGGATTGTGGTAGATAGCCGTCCTTCTTAGGTTGCTAATGCACAAAAAATATTAAAAATATGTCAAAAATTGTGGTCCTGGTAGTTAAAAATAGCATAATGAGTATCGAATATTGATGAAATTTATAAAAGTCTCTGTAATTAAAAAAAAAAAAGAGTTATAATTTTTTTTTTTTTTCCCGAGTAGTCATGATTAGGTCCATGCACCGATGCCGGCTTATCGTTGAATTTTGGGACACGTTGTATATACACTTCTGGACACATCTATTGACCCACCTTAGAGTTTAGGTTTCGATGGCCCCTACCGAAATATGATTGCTAGATTGAACAAAAACTGTTGATGCAGTTTTAAACCTGATACATTTTACAATCTTTTTCGATCGTATTGTTTTAAATTTGAATTCAGAATACCATACGACATGGAGCTACGCCTAACAAGTCGGATATGCGCCTTATTAAAGGCAATTGATTTTTGAATAAAAAACATGTTTTATCAAATAGAGGTTTAATTTAATAACGCGTGTTGCCTCCATGGGCATCTACCACAGCTCTCATACGATTAGGCATAGAGTTTATCAACCGCTCTATGAAATTTTGAGGGATCATCTCCCATTCCTCTTCTATGGCAGTTTTCAACTCCTGCATCGTCTGGGCAACTGGCTGACGAGCCCTAACACGTCTTTTTAGCTCGTCCCACATGTGCTCAATAGGGTTCATGTCTGGGCTTCTGGCTGGCCAGTCAATAACTGTGATGTTCACATCCCGAAGATATTCCCTGACGATGCCGGCCGCATGGGCTCTTGCATTATCATGCATAAAAAGGAAATTTGGGCCCACATAGTCCGCGTATGGTATCACGTGAGGTTCTAAGCACTCACGAATGTACCTTTCAGCATTTAATGTTGGCAGCCGTGGTCCTGTAACAACCTCAAGTTGAGTTTTGCCGCTCGCGGATATACCGCCCCAGACAGTCCATAAGCCACCGCCAT
Organism: Plagodis pulveraria; assembly: GCA_963890685.1. NCBI lineage: Eukaryota > Metazoa > Arthropoda > Insecta > Lepidoptera > Geometridae > Plagodis > Plagodis pulveraria. The sequence goes on from OY982969.1 coordinate 21,825,002, forward strand.
AAGCAACCCTCTCTTCAAAGCAGCATTGTGCGAAACGCTCTCCCTTACGTCGGTAGACCTTCTTCCTTCCATCATTGCCATGTAACACAATTTTAGACTCATCAGAAAAGAGTACACGGCTCCAATCTTGCTGTGTCCAATTTAAATGACTGCGTGCGAAATGAAGGCGCGCTGTTCGGTGGGCTCGCGTTAGTTTGGGCCCATTAGCTGGCTTGTGTGGTACCATATCGCGTTCTTTTAACCTTCTCCGAACAGTTCGAGCGCTCACAGATACTCCGTGGAGGTCGCGAAGTTGGTTTTGTATCTCAATGGAGGTAAGGTGACGATGTCTCAAGCTGGTCGTCACGATGAATCGATCCTGCCTTTCAGTTGTGACCCGAGATCGTGGCCTTCCTTGGCGACGAACAAAGCCGCCAGTTTCTAGGTACCTCCGATAAACATTTCGGACCGCAAATCGACTTAAATTAAGTTGAGCACTCACGCTTCTTTGGCTGTGTCCGGCCTGAATAAGTGCCACAGCTTGGGCGGCGACTTCAGGTGAAGTATCCATAGATTATTGATAGAACCTCACCTTAATGTTAAGAATAAGTAATGTTTGTTGCAAAACCAAAGATATCAATCACTTTTTCAAGAATTAAATCCAAGTAAACCAATAAAACCAAGTTTTCTTAGTATTCGATTGTTTGATATCAACAAACAGGCTCTAAATTGTCTTTTGTTTCTTTAAATTCTGTGTTCGAAATTAAAAAAAAAACTATTGAATGAAATTGTGAATGTGCCAGGTTCAAAACCGCATAAAAACTTTTTGCTCGACCTAATATAAAATTTTAGCTAGGACCAAACGAAACTGAAAATACAAGGTGGGCCAATAGATGAGTCCAGAAGTGTAGTTATAAAATATATCAATATATAAATAGCGTAGAAAACGTAAACTACTTACATGTCGGACGCCCTGAGCATCAAATTCCATCAGCTCCGCCTGTGCTGACATGTCGACCGTGACTTGACCGTCTGCGGTCAGCCCTGTTGGGTAGCACGGGACTAGGATGAGCGGCGTGCTATCTGCCGGTACTCCCGTGCTACCACTCGTCCCTTTATTGGTCTCCGACATTCTGTGAAAATGAAATGATTGTATGTTAAAAAAAAACCTTATATACAAAGGAACCCTAAACACAATTACAATGTATAATATAATGAACAATAATGACACATAAATAACACACAAGTAAAAGTTAAAAAAATATTGATTGTATAAGTAACAAATTTTATCAAAACCCGTTTAGCCGTTTCAGATGCATGTAACAATGTATTGTTACATAGTAAGTATGATAACAAACAAAAGAAAATCTTATATGTCATTATAGTAATTACTTAGACTTACTAGTCACATGCACAAAATAAAAACATCCTGTAACGGAACGATCATCACATGATCATGACGTCACATGACCTTACTCACTCATGCACAGCACTTCCTTTGCATGTGTGCGTGAACTTTGCATTCGCGGCATAGGCGGTCAATTATTAAATGAATCTAGAGAACTTACATAATATTTTTGCAAACTAATGATAGAAATGTATTCTCCGATAGTTTTATGATAAGGATAATGTGATTTCAATAAATATTACGTAAATTCTACAACGAATTACATGCAAAATGTCTCGTTGTAGAACTCGGCGACATTCAAAATGTCGCCGAGTCACGCCACATTTATTATGATTATGAATACAAAACACAATAAATGCACTATTCTTGTTATGTATATCGATGAAAAACCTACTAAAGAATAGGAATAACATAATAACATACCTTTTTATCACAAATTCAAGCTTATTTTCACTCAAACACTCAAACACGCAAACAACAATTTTCAAGCGCACAACCTAGTCGCAATGGCGTCGCGAGCGAAATGGACGGAATGAAAGCGTGCCGTTCCAGGCGCCAGTACAGGCGTCGCTGATGTTCGATAGCTCTAAACAAAACAAACCATATTTATTTATAAAAAAACCTCTCTTATTGTATAGGAGCCCTAGTAAGTAAGCATGGCGCTTACCATCAGCGGATTTGCTTGACTCTCGTTTCTCATAACTAATTACACTAGCATATGCAAACAAGTAATAAAATTACATTTATAACACTCATGTAGGTATTATAATGCACTAGTAGGTAAGCATGGCGCTTACCATCAGCGGATTTGCTTGACTCTCGTTTCTCATAACTAATTACACTAGCATATGCAAACAAGTAATAAAATTACATTTATAACACTCATGTAGGTATTATAATGCACTAGTAGGTAGGCATGGTGCTTACCATCAGCGGATTTGCTTGACTCTCGTTTCTCATAACTAATTACACTAGCATATGCATACAAGTAATAAAATTACATTTATAACACTCATGTAGGTAAAATGCACTAGTAGGTAAGCATGACGCTTACCATCGTTACTCATAAACCCTAAAATATATATATATATATATAGTTATAAAAATATCAATATATAAATAACATAGAAAACGTAAAATACTTACATGTAGGACGCCCTGAGCATCCACTTCCATCAGCTCCGCCTGTGACATGTCATACGTCAAGAGGTTGTTATCGTCTAGCCCTGTTGGGTAGCACGGGACTAGGATCAGCGGCGTGTCATCTGCCGCTACTCCCGTGCTACCGCCGGCTCCACTAGTGCCTTCGTTCGACATTCTGTGAAAATGAAATGATTGTTTGTTAAAAAAAAATACCTTATATACAAAGGAACCCTAAACACAATAACAATGTATAATATAAAGAACAATAATGACACATAAATAATACACAAGTAAAAGTTAAAAAAAATATTGATTGTATAAGTAACAAATTTTATCAAAACCCGTTTAGCCGTATCTGATGCATGTAACAATGTATTGTTACATAGTAAGTATGATAACAAACAAAAGAAAATCTTATATGTCATTATAGTAATTACTTAGACTTACTAGTCACATGCACAAAATAAAAACATCCTGTAAGGGAACGATCATCGCATGATCATGACGTCACATGACCTTACTCTCTCATGCACACCACTTCCTTTGCATGTGTGCGTGAACTTTGCATTCGTGGCATAGGCGGTAAATTATTGGATGAATCTAGAGAACTTATACAATATTTATGCAAACTTATGATGGAAATGTATTCTCCGATAGTTTTATGATAAGGATAATGTGATTTCAATGAATATTACGTGAATTCTACAACGAATTACATGCAAAATGTCTCGTTGTAGCACTCGGCGACATTCAAAATGTCGCCGAGTCACGCCACATTTATTATGATTATGAATACAAAACACAATAAATGTACTATTCTTGTTATGTATATCGATGAAAAACCCACTAAAGAATAGGAATAACATAATAACATACCTTTTTATCACAAATTCAAGCTTATTTTCACTCAAACACTCAAACACGCAAACAACAATTTTCAAGCGCACAACCTAGTCGCAATGGCGTCGCGAGCGAAATGGACGGAATGAAAGTTTGCCTCCAAAAATGAACCATAGATTGTTCCGGCAGAGATTAGACTATGTATGTCAATGCATTCGGTGTTTCATTCTCTTCATTTTCTATAAACGTACGTTCGGATACATGGTTTGTAGCAAAAAATATAAGGTAAAATACGTACGCCGGGAACGACTGGCCACATTGGGCCAGGCCGATCCGTAGAAATATCGAGCGCGGGCCAAAGTGGGCCAGCCGATTTCAAAAGGTTAATGCGGTTCTTGTTTTTAAAAATCATTGAAATTGTCGAATGACCCGTGCCAAATTCTTTTGCGAGACATGAGTTAGATTCTCCATTTTCTAATCTTCATATTGTTGCACCTTTCTCCTCAATCGTAAATGCTTTCCGTCGTTGAGATGACATTTTTTTTCACAGTAACAAACGAAAAACAACGTGTGACCTTCAAGCGTCAATTACCCACTGAGATTCAAAACAAAAACGATCCACGTGCCGAACGTCGTCGGGAATCAACGAACATTACCGAAGGTGTACAGAATCATTTCGGTCATAGGGAAGTCATTGTATCCGACTATTTATAAAGAATTTCATCTGAAAACCAAACTTCGTAGTATAGTTACGTCATAATAACCGGTTGGTCAATATAGGCGGAGTCATAATAAACGGATTCTACTGTATATTGACTACCATTTAATCTACTTTCATTATCAACCAACAAAATAATTATGTCGTCTTTCTTCTTACCATTATCAATTAACTGACAGTCTTCTGAACGGACTTCACTATTAACCAAAGATATAGTTGTATCGTATAAAATATCAATATTATCAATACCATTACTGACAACAGTCTGAGTTTGAGTGTCACAGTCAACTAAAGAAATCGTTTTGTCGTCCATAGTTAAACTGTTATCATAAGTTTATTTCGAGCTAGAAATACCAACGAATTCGTTAATTCTGGAAGCGATCATGTCATCATCACTACCATTTACTGTTGAAGAAATAGTTGTAGTGATTTTTGTTTCAGCATTGGTATTTTCTACGGCCGTATGTATTGGCGCAAGATAAACATATAAAACACGTACTTTATATAGAGCATAAAAACTTCTACCATTTGTAAGCATATTGTATGACAAAAGGAGATTTGCCAATGCTTCAATGTTATTACATTTAAAGAGACGCGCTACGCTGTTTTGTGTAGTTTTGTTATATAGGCCAACACTGTGACTATTAAAATAAAAATATTAATTATTATGTCGCCAGAAAGATACTGTGTAGCCATTACCAATGAACAATGCGCTGTCATTAATATCATTGTGTTCAGAATTATACACGTCCTTTTTTAAAATATTCACGAGTTCTAATATTTTTTCATTTATTTCACTTATAGAATTGGGATAATATCCGCCGGCGAGACAAGTAAGATAATCCTTCATATCATGAATATCGACGGAATATTGTTAAATTTTAAAATTGGAAGGCAAATCCTCAGGGGATATGCATCTTGAATTAACATAATTTGGTATGTTGGGAACTTACTGTGTGCCTGGCTTGCGCTACTTACGAGAAAAATAAAACTAAAATTAAATTACATTAAATTTAATGAAATTACGAATTATATGTCAATTAAGGCATGCAATACAAAATTAAGTAAAAAAAACAATAGAATCTTTTTTCAAAACTTCTAAAAACTAAAAAAAAATAACAAATAAATTTTTGATTAAACTCAAATATTCTTCTAACCTCCCTTTATGAAAAGACTATCAAATAGAATCAGTTTCACTACAAAATTTTACTTTTTAAGGTTTTAATAATCTTATTATATTATACTTAATATAATGACGAGATCAACTTTTAAATTGTTTTTGGTAACTTAATTAATTAAATAGTAATCAGCCTTTCCAATTCAACGTTATATTATTATCCATAGGCACTCTAATTCGATTTTCTCAAAAACTAAAAAACCTACAAATATCAAAGTTGTACCTACAGAAAGTGCGTTTCATGGTGATTAAAATAAAAGAAAATTCGTTGGGTTTAATCTATATTTCAGTGTTTATTAAGGATTTTACAAAAAAGAGTCGTTTTCCAGTCGTGACAATCGTTAGTAATGATAACGTGAAAAATATAATTAAAGCCAAAAACAAATATAAAATAAAAAAAAAGTTTTTGATCAATATTTCGTATTCCCTCCCCTTGCTCGGATAACTAGATTCAGATTCAGATATTTATTGCAGCCATACAGTACAAGATGTCATACAATTAAACTTTGTAAGTATAATAGGTACAGAGATTGGTATGGACCCCGTCGGGCACAGCAAATTAGAAGAGAGGAGGATAGGTAGATAATATAATATATAGAATGGTCATTATTTTAATAAAATTGAATGTTTACCGTGTAAAATAAATACTTTATTGTCATAAAAATTTAAAATTAATAATAATATGTTATTACGATTTTTAAATCAGTGGGTAATAATTATCATTTAGATATTCATCAATGGAATAGTAGGCTTTGTCAGTAAGATACCGTTTCAAATTTTGTATAAATCTAATGTCACTTTTAATAGTTTTCAAATCATTCGTCAGCTTGTTATAAATTTTTACAGACATAATTAAAGTGTTGTTCGAAAGCATCTTGAGTCGAGTTTTAGGTAGCAACAACCGGTTTTCGGGCGGCATTGAATAATCTGAGCTTATAATAATTAATAATTCAAAAAACATGTTTTTTGAGAAATCGCGTTTAAAGTTTCGCAACGCCGACTCGGTCGTAAAAAGCTTTTATTTGTTTAATATTAGACGCAATCTCGATATAATGGTAAATCTAATATATTGTCTATGAAGTAATCATTCAAATAATATGTATATATAATTAGTAATCATTATAAATAAAAAGATACAGTATTTGTAAAAAGACACTAGTGAATTAGTTCGTTTTATGATTAAAATGCAACTTAGTATTTAAAATATCCTACAACAGAAAACATAATAATGCATTTTATTATTAACTAGTAATTTGCCAAATTTTATTTATTATGAAATAATCCTTTTTTACATTTTAAGAAGTTAAAATGTTAGATCTATTTCATAATGCACTTGTTAATTATTAAAGGAATTAAAAAAAGCATTCATAGTTATTATAATAAAACAGTTTAATTAAATCAGTCAGTACATGTAGCTTAGAAACCTATAACAGTTTACCCTTCTTTCAGTCTCAACATAAAATTCTTATAGAAATTGTAAGTTTTACTCTCACAGAGTAAAAATTAGGTGCACAATTGGACACATTTTATCAAAACCTAAATTTATAAATTCGAACATAGTTACACAACTATTACAAAAAAGAACCATAAAAAATCTACTAAAATCAACTACCTAGGTATCACAATTATTAATAATAATCATTGGCACAAAATGAGATCAATCATAAATTAAAGAACGAGTCTTAAGATCTTATTAGGATATAGACTTAATGTGAATATTTCTACAACATTATGTTATAGAAATTTGTATAGTAAGTAGGGATTAACCCTGTCGCAAGGAGTTCTTTCAAATCTTTCTTTTTATTTTCACTTAATGTTTGATTCCCTGTATATGCTGGTTTTAGGTGAATCTCTCTCTCAGGTTTCATTTTCTTTCTCTTGTTTCTTACGTCTACTTCTATATAGGTTTGATCCTCGTATGAATTTTTATAGTAAAATGTAAAAGGATTTCCTTTAATCATTTTTATTTGTTTTATTTCATTCCAGTTTACTGTTTTTCCGTTAATGTCTACACTAAAATTGTATCCCCAATCTTCTTGAAGCTCTTTGATATTGACAAATGAATCATAGGTAAATTCGTGTACATTTATGGCTGGCCTACTTTTTTTTGCCGATTTTATTAATGTTATATACTGATCAGGAGTATAGATTGGACCTCCTTTCAAATTTTTTTTAACTTCCTTTTCAATGAGGCTGTGTACACTGTCTGCCTCATTCTGCGTGTGACCTCTTATGAGAAACTTATGGGTGATACTTTTAATGTTCAAATTTTGTACCGCATATAAATACATAGTTGCTATAAATTTATTTTTATTCTGACCGCAACAGTTGCCAGAATAAAATGTAACGTTCTTTTCATCTTCGCCACTGTCCACTGTACTGATTATCTTTAAATAATCCCAAACACACGAACCTATTTCTATGGCTCCCCGTTTAGCGTCAAACTCGGTCCAAAAGTAACAGTGGACGTTATCGTATGCAGTCTTACAATCTTTATTTTTCAGTTCTGTCAAAGTCAGATTATAACTGTTTAATTTGGATTTGTAGTAAAATGCCGATGTTTCTCCTCTGGGACAAGGCAAAACAGCTTCCAAGTCGTAAACTACAACTTTATTAACGGTGTCTGCATTTATTCTATCGTTCAACTTTTCTTTCCTACTTAATTCTTTCTCCTTCAAATGTGTTCTATACTTCTCTTCTATTAGTATTTTTTGGCTATCATCGGAATTTTCGTAACGGACACACAGATCGCATTGATCTTTTTTGGGATGATGGAAACTTAGGTTATATTCAGTATTGAAAATCTTGTAATAAGTTATGTAATTGCCGGTCTATCTATTGTTTTCTTTCTGTGTGTTTGCAAAATCTCTGTATAGGTCTTTAATCGTTTTACTACCATCTATATATTCTTTACCAGTTTGGGATCTGGTATAATGGGATTCCATGCGAGGTATAGAATCAATATGATTTTTTATATCCGCCACCAATTCAGCGCTTATTTTTTTTATTATTGCCATGTTTTCCACGCCTTTCTTCCAACACAAAACCGTTTTCATTCGTATTTGACCTTATAGTAAAAATCATTCTGTCCGTTATATCCACAGTATTTTTGAAAAAAGTTTTACAAACCTTTACCCTTTCATCATTGACAGTAAAGTAAAAAGCCTTATTAGGACGACGTGGATTTTCGGCATTCGTGTACTTGTACCTGGGTTGAATATCCAACATACAAGAAGTAATAAATAACCTCTGCTTGTGTAAGTCACCTAATTTCCAAAAATTATTGAAAATTTCGTATCTATTTTCATCATTAATGCGTTGACTACATTGCAACCTACAGTTTGAGCACGGAACTTTCAAACATCGAGGTGGGATGGTCTTCTGTGTCTTAGACATTGATTTTAATCTTTGACCTTCGTTACGCAATCTCTTAGCCCGGTTTTGTTTCCATTTAGTAGGATTCTTTACCCTCTTTCTACCACGTTGGTTGCCATGATCAACTGAATCACTATCAGAACTAGAAGTATTCGAGTTTGACGGAAATAAGTAATTCCTACGTCTGTTACCAGGTAGACCGGCGTGTTGGTTTTCAATGTCGTAGGTAGGGTCAATAACATCATCGTCTGCGTCACTTTCATCTGTAAATCGAGGGGAAATGGGCTCATTGTTATTGTCATTGGCATAATATTGTCTTGGTTCTTGACTTTCAATTGGTATCTGAAAACAAATGCGTTTAATTAATTACTAAAAACTTAGATATGAAAACGCAACTTTTAAAATGTTAGCAACATAAATTTACATAACATACTCTGTCACATTGATCTATATTTTCCTCGCTCAATCTAGTCATTGGTGGATTTATGGTACTATTGTCACTGTCATAATCTGCCACAAGTTTTAAATTGGTTTTAGTGACAGGCAAAAAGGCATCAGTTTCGTTGAGATCGGTTAGATTTATTTCTGCAAGTATCTGAAAATGTTGAGTAGGTAATTAATGACAAGAAATTAAGTAATACAATATTTTAGCAAATTAAATTACTAATAAAAGCATACGTCATCACGTAATCCACTCGAATTTTGAGCGATATATTTGTCAAACAGGTCGTTTTGAGTAACATTATGTAGTTCCTGGAACAAAACACAGAATATAGTTATACTTTACTGCATTAAACACAAACTTCTTAAGCAGTATTATCTACATAGAGAATATCAAAACAAAATAATTATGTAACTATGTAGGTACTCACCAAGAATGTAACTTCCTCAACAGATGGATTAAAAATATTTTCTTCTAAATTATCTCGTATGCATTGCTGTAACATTGGCTGCAGAAAAAAGAACATCTACATTAGTATGCAAATACAATGACAGCGACACATAGGTATTAGACAACAGGCCGTGATAATTATAAGATACTTACAATGTCATCGATGTGCTGTTTTACAGATTCTGACGAGCTTGAAGGCGTTTGTTCTGCACAAGCTCCAGGCTCTAAAGCCATGCTCAAAATTCTTTGGCTTCTATGTGATATAGTAACCTTTTGATACCCTGATCAACCAAAAAATGAAATAAGTTAAAATAATGAAACAAACATAGCTATTTGACTTATCAATAAAGTGCACCAATTCACAATGTTTAACTCTAAACGTTAAACATTTAGTTACAAATAGAACTATTTACGAATAATTTCGTATGTATCAAAATCTTTTAAAAATAAAAAGTAATAAGAAGTAAAAGTTCGTATTCATTTTCATCGGGTTTGTACATAAAATGAATTAAGTCTAAATCTCGTCATAGAAAACAGCAATCGTTTAAAATTATAACGAAACAATTCCTAATAGTTCAGTTTTAGATTCAAATATAAGGAAATTTAGCACTTACCTATTAGTCATAAAAAGAATTATTGAGTATAAGGACACACATAAACACGTCACCTTTCAATCACTGCTGGCGCAACACTAAATGAAGCCGTTTTTTTAATACTGATTGGGCCGATTCGCCAAACAAAAAGAGACGCAAGATGTTCTATCTCGCTCCCTGGCGTCCAAATGTAGCCTGAGTTGAATTGTACCTATTCTTAGCATAGACATATTTCGTTTTATGAGTAAATCTCGAAATCTTGTTTTTTTTTTAATTATTACGGTTTATTATTAAACAAGCGTTATGTTAAATTATACAAGTATTGTGAATATTTTGATAGCTATGGAGATTTAAAACCTCCAACAGAATTAATGCGATATTTTAAGAATTGTAATGTTTATTATAACTACACAAGATATCAAAGATTCAATACAGTAAATTGTGGTCACTTATGTTTAGAGTACCTGCTGACTTTTTGGAATAAAAAATTATAAAATGTATGTTTTTCTTTGAATTCAAGCATTATCACAATGTCACTCACATTGTCAATAACTGGAAATTCGTCAACGTTATCTACATACTATCCAAATACATTGCAACTAGATGGTGCTTATGAGTGTGCCTTATTGCAATTTTCAACATTTAATTCAATTCCAAATGTTGACAAAAGTAATAATAAGTTTTATTATGGCTCTAACGAAGTTATTGAAATACCGGAAGGCACTTATGAATTGCAAGATATCAGTGATTATTTAAAAACTGAAATAAATGATGCAACTATAAAACTACTGTGCAATAACAATACGTTAAAAACTACTATTTTCTGTACAAAAGACATTGATTTTAACAAAGAAGGCTCTTTCAGAAGACTGTTAGGATTTAATAATCAGATTTTAAAAGGTAATAAATGGCATGTATCACAGTTCCCAGTCAACATTTTACCTACGACCGTGATCAGGGTTGAATGTGATATTGTTAGTGGGTCGTTTATAAACAACGAACCAAGTCACAACATTCACGAATTTGCACTCAACGTGCCACCTGGATACAGGATCATAGAAATACCGAAGAACGCAATATACTTTCCGATAAATCAAAACAATATAAGCTGTATTCATATTAAGCTATTAGATATAAGGAATCGCATAATAAATTTACGTGGTGAAGAAGTGCAGCTGTATTTGCATCTCAGATGAAAAAATGATTGACTACAATAAATATGTACCTCAACAAGTAAAAAATATCAGTTCTACTCGAGCTATCCGCCATACAAGACCCCGCTCTAAGAAGAAAATAAAATTAACCAAAGACAATAAAGCATTCCTGAAAGCAATCGGATTACTAGAATGAATATCTTAGACGTTTTATCCACTCCGACTTACGACACTACGATAGAAGGCATAGAATTTCATTCTTACAAACCCTACGTAACAAGTTTTAATAGAAATGATGAAATACGTATACCTATCAACCAACAGGACCTGTACATATTACCGTCAGCTAGCACTTTATATTTGGAAGGAACCGTTATAGTCGGCAAAAAGGATCCGAAAGACAAAGCTACTAGTGTCCAATTCACCAACAATGCTCTACTTTACCTATTTCAAGATATTAGGTATGAGCTAAATGGAGTAGAGATAGATAAAATAAAAAATGCTGGTATAACTACAACCATGAAATCGTTAATATCAATGAATGAGAGTGAATCAAAGATGTCTAACGCCTGGGGTTGGAATATCGACGGTGTAAAAAATATTAACGAAGGAAGTTTTTCTGCTTCTATCCCACTTCGCAATATCCTCGGTTTTGCGGAAGATTTTAAAAAAGTCGTTATAAATAGTAGACACGAACTGGTACTGTTACGAAGTAACACTAATTTAAACGCTGTAAAACTTAACCCTGGGGAAGTAGTGGATGACATTCACATCAACAAAATCATATGGCGTGTACCACATGTTAAAGTATCAGACAAGGAAAAAATTTCTTTGCTTAAACCGTTAGAAAAAGATCGACCGCTTCAGATGATTTACCGAAATTGGGATCTGTACGAATATCCAGCTTTACCTAAAACTACAAAGCTTACATGGTCTATCAAAACTGCATCTCAAATCGAAAAACCAAGATACGTCGTTATAGGCTTACAGACAAATAGGAAAAATAGTGCAAGTTCTGACATGTCTCAATTCGATCACTGCAATGTTCGTGACGTAAAAGTGTACCTTAATTCAACTTATTTTCCATTAGCCCAGTCATATTAGGGCTTTCACCTCGGAATGAAAGATAATAAGCTGCAAATTGGTATGAACCTTTGTTTTGTCATTCTAAATGTTGTCTCAAAAGTCACAATCGTTATCGTGTCCGCGTCTCAAGATATTCAAGGTCAAAGGTCACAAAAATCGGTTTTTCGCGAATATCTGGCTTCCTATCGGTTAAATGAGATTTGCATTTATTATAAAAGTTGTAGGCTATAAAATTCCCTACAACTTTTGTTTAAACTTTTTTTTCATACGACTAACCGTTTTGAAGGTAGAGCGCGAAGAGTGCACATCGTACAGTCATATACGGCCTAATGCAAGGTCAAGCGTGAGTTATGGTTATCAGTACGTTATAAAGTCAATTATTTACTTGGAAATTATAATTATTAAACAATGCCTATTATTTATGTACTAACTATTAATTATTTATATTTAATTAAAGTAAGTAACTTGATTATTTATATATAATTATTCATATTTAACTATTTAAGTATAAAATATTATTAATTCTGGATTATATATTTTAGTTTTATTTTAAGTTAAAATGATAGTAAGAGTATATATTTTACACATATTTTTATTTATTATTAAATACGGCATAATATACATTTATCAAAATGTGAGTTCAAATATCAAAAGTATCTTTGTTGATTTTAATTGTAATGAAATTGGAAATGGAAGCTAATTATCTTCTTCTTCTTCGTCGTCTTCTTCTTCTTGTCGCTCAAAAATGTTCGATTCATTGTCATCATCCTCATTATCTGTCATGTTCATCTCCAAACCTTCCAGAATATCGGGATCATATGTATTTTCTTCATCGGGATTACTTGGATACAGTGAAGCGTTGAGGCAAGCTTGTCCGTTGCACTGGCCGCAAGCTAAAGAACATTGTAGCCCTGATTTTCTGCATCCACAGCGGGAACCACAACCATTTTTGCAATTGCAAAATATTACGTTTAGTAGTTCGGCTGGTGCTGGAGGTAATAACGTTCGTATGGGCTCCAGGATTTCATTTTCAAGCATCCAGCCCCATTCTTGAGGTTCTAAGTCCTTCCCTAACCACGTTTGAATCTGGTAGTAGACACGTTTTATGTGTTGATGAGCTGCTACACTTGTTGGTGGAAGTGTTGACAGTTGTACAGGTTTATTTAGTTTTGTAAATTTGATGAATTGCGTGTAGCGGAAATGATCAATGTTGTCCTCAGATTTTGGAGCATTATATAATGCCAACAAGATGCGCACTCCATTTTCTTATAATGTTTGTTTTGGGCAGTTTTCTTGTTGAAATACTTCCACCAGTTTATCTAAATCAGGAATTTTTTCCAATGCTCTAGTAACAGTTTTTTTTCCTTTTTTAAATAGCGCAGAAGTCGTGTCACAGCCACTGAATGCGTGTAAAAATAAAATGTGCTTTTTAGTACGAGGATATTGGTCAAAACTTTTAGTAGAATATATTTGTGTTTTGACATTGCCTTTGCCAACTTTTTTCAAAAAAATTTCCTGATGATGTGACTGAGTACGTCCAATTAAAATAACGAGCAAATCGATATCTTCTCCTATGATGACAGCAGTCTTTTGATGTTCTGATAAGGCAATAGCTGTGTCAATGATGAGAACATCAGCATCATCTCTGGCTTGTTTTGTTGTGATATTAACAGTTTTAAATTTTTCAACAAGCATGTCGATATTTTTTTTTTTATTAGACCGATTTGATAAAAATTTTTCTTGACTGATTGGCACAACCATTGTTTCGTCAAAACAAACTTCATATGATTTTGAAAGTGCAGCAGTTCTTCTTTGTTGTTCCAGTGCTTTAATATTTTTACTATAATCCGAATATCCGTCAAATACAACAACAATTGCTGAGCCATAATGTGTTTGTAAATATTTAATGTACTTATTTAAAATAATAGAGAAAGTATCGTCTTTGCTCCATACGACGCGATGCAGAAGAAATCCACCATCGATGATGTATGTTACATTATTTTCATCAAGATCGATAACGACAGGCATCATATTGTCATATAATGTTGCTTTCGTGGTTTTTCTCATGCCATTACTATCAAATAAAGATGTCGGATACGGACTTAGTTCATACTGAAGATATTCTTGTAAATTACTTTCAAATTTTTTGCTTACAGTTATTCTCTGGAAAAGTAACATTGGATCTATAGAAACTTTACAATCATTAATTTTGACAGATTTGTTAATGGCTGAAAGCGGTAAAACCTTATCGACGCGTTTTAACTTTATTTCGTTGAAGTTCAAACCAGTTATCTTTACCATAGATTGCAATCCGATTTCATGGGCTCGGTGACAATTAATTTGGTCATTTCCAACGATTCCTGAAGCTAAGGATACCAACTGATTCGCATTTGGAAAGGGATTATGAAGCGTAAACCAACCAACCAGTTCATTTACATCAGTATCATCCCTTTTTATTCGTGAATCTCTAGCATCAACATGTTGGTCCACAGAATCGAAAGAAATGTTACAAAACCGTTCAATTTCTTCACAAATTGTATTCGTGGCATACATAGCATATACCCACTTACATAGAACACTTTCTTGTGTACTTCGGCCTCGAGATACTCCTCCTTCTGTCTTCATAGATTTCATCAGACTTTGCTCGATTACCATGTCTGTCCATGTACCAGAATTGAATTTTTCTGTTCGTTTTACAGTAAAGAATCCGTTTTTAAAGTTCTCAAAAGCCTGTTGATCCATTGTCTCCTCAAGTTTTAACATATCTTGAAGATACAAATGAGCTGACTTCGCATATAGGAAATGACCACCAGCATGAAAATAGGGCAGCATTTTTCGCACTGCATCCAAATGTTCTTGAAAAAGTCCCAGCCTTTCAGCGCGAATGAAATCTAAGGCTATTGATACCATTTCAAAATATTGCACCCATAACTGTGCCGTGGGACCTCGAGCTTTTAATTCTTTTAGTTTATCCTGAAATTGATCAATTAACGAGTTGGAGCTGCTCGTACATCCTTCAACATCTTCGTAGGAAACATCGCGACTAGTTATCTGTTCAATTAACTCATCTAACACACAATTTTCAATTTTCATCTCTTCAAAAATCTTTATTGATAATGCAAGTCGTAATAATATATGGCCTCTGATACTTCTTGCATAAGCGTGACCATTCAACATTTTGTCGACCGAATTTGTAGCATATATTTTACTTAAAGCTTCCTTGAGACCACTACCGTCCATTACATGTCCTATGCATCCAAGAAAAGACATGAGCATATGAAATCCTCCAAGTTTGACAACTGTTTTAGACAAGTCTGAGTTTGCATCTGACGCAGCAACCATTTCACGTGCTTTTGAGTACAGGGGCTGATCAAATGTAATTATGCACGTTTTTTGTTGATGTGACTTGGCAATATTTATAGCACTATGTAAAGTTGTATAAATTGTGTCTAAATTACTGGCAGGATGATCAATGAAAGGTAGAAATATAACCTGAGAAGTTGAAAAATTTTGATTATTTTTCGTAAGTTGTTGAAGATAGCCATTCCACCCTGGCAACGGTGAAAGATTCTTCCATTTTCCGTATAACCACAACAAATCAACTGCATTAAATTTTTTTTCAATCAGTACTTGATCATCATGTAGATTTTGGACTTGAATCTTGCTGTACCCAGGTACAACTGGCTTTTCATATGCTAAAAGAGATACATGTGATATTGCTGCTAACTCTTTTGCACTCGGTTTAGTTGTACATTTTTTTATGCGATCATCATAAATTACAGCATCTTTCGGAGTAATTATTTTTATCATTCCCATAACGTGAAGAGTATTATTACCGTCAAGAGTACTGACATTAATATCTGCATTGTCTCCAACATATTGTACCAACGCACCAGACTCTGATGGTAAAATACGAGGTTGTGGATGGTAAACTGCTGAAACTTCATACTGTATGGTATTACTATATGATGCAGCAAATCCTAAAGATGATAACACATCCAAAAATTTTTTAGACCCATATCTTCTGTGAAGAAATACGGAAAGGCCCAACAGTAGCTGTGATGAAAATGAACGTTCTCGTATCGAAGCCATTATTGCGTGGCTAATAGATGTGCATTTCGTTTTTAAATGATCTACTTGTCCTTTTCTATTTTTTAATATCATTTCTTCCAAAAAATGTGATAATGTTTTTGGTATTTCTTCATTAATACAATCTAGCATTTTATTCGGAGGTGGATACGTTTTTGTTTCAACTACAGATGATCTGATGTCTTCCCTAATAATAGCCGCAGCAGCTTCTACAATCCGTAGACGTTCTTCTACAGGAGTACTTTTTTTATTTTCGTACCAAGCTTTTGATAATACGTTAAGCTGTGTATCACGGAAAGATATAATTGTAAATGATCCAATTTTTTTTGTGATTATTATATCAGTTAAATACTTTTGTTGTAATTTTGTAATAATTGTCTTATCGTCAGGTATGTATTCCGTAGGGACATCTTTAAGTTCTTTCAAAGTAAATTGAGAATCTTCATTATTTTCTATATAATAAAAAATCTCCTTCATTGCTTGAGTGACTTGATCATCTTGGCGAGGCTTTTTATCTGCAGATGGTACTCGGGTTAAAAAGTTGGTATAGCAAATAGTATGATACTTTGCTTCAGCAGCGATCAAATCATACTCGTAATATATACGTTCCTTTACTAATTCTCCTAAGGAATCGTTTCGTTCTTCTGCTCTCTTAATTACGTTGTCTTTGAATGCAAGAGTACTTACATTACTTATTGTCCGTCTATACTTTAATTTTTTTTTCTTTTCTGCTATTTCATCAGCTTCTTGGCCACAAAATAAGCATAACTTTCCAAAATCAAAGACTTCATTTCGTTTTTTACGAGGTGCACTTGACGTTGAAGGTTCACTCTCATCTGTGCGTCGTTTTGATGCAATAGGGTGAATTTCAACAGGTCCAATAAAATCTTCATTTCCGTGGATTTTTTATTTTTCAACTTTAGAACAAGCAAAAATAGTGTATACTCAAGTTTTTGATAATATATGTATTCTTGCTTAATATGTAGCAGATAGCTTAAAAAACTAACGAGATACACAAGATTAATAATTTCGTGTCACGGCGATGAAACATGCGTGCACGGCAATGAAACATGCGTCCACGGCAATGAAAAAACTGTGCCACGGGAATGATAGAATCAATCCACGGTAATGAAAAAATCCAAAACACATGATATTTTTTATATAATATACTTACCTGAAATAGATACATCCCTGTCTCTGAGAGGGAAAGGCATACACTACACACACATATACTTTTTTTACCCTCTTCTCAATAATATTCTCGCATCAGAGTAAAATTAAATAAAAAGTTAATAGAATCAAAACAACACAATCATTTATTTAATTAAGTTCTTTTACACAAAAAATACGAAATAGAAATTAACAAATAAAAAGATATACTTTTCTAAAGTATGCAATAGTATTCTATTGCTAACAATATATATACTTAACTTAATGTAATTTTACTATTTGCGCATAAACAATATAAAAATCTAGACAAATACAACCTTATTGTCAACATTATATTTTTTTACCTTTTCCCTATTAAATCTTGTAATACAGACTTACAGTAATGGATTCAACAAGCTCAAACAACACCCTTTGTCTATGATTCTTTCTTAGATATGTCCTGTAGCAAGAAAGATATACCATATAAAAACATTTCCAGTAAAAAAATCCTTTCTAACTTACATCTAATTAACACTAACAATATAGGTCTATTAACAGGAATATCAGCCTTTCAAGTTCACTCGTCTCATTATTATTTAGTATCTATACCTACTTCTATATTAACTTAGACCACAAAGATATATTTTTCACATCACAAATCAAAATAGTCTAACTATTCATAAAATTGTACATTGTACCTGTAGCAAGTAATATGCATTTTCAAAAAACATTACTCATAAAAAAATATCAACCTTACATATATAATCTTAACACTTAACCTAAGAACACAAGTCATTATTAAAAATATCGTCTTTTTGGTATTATGTCAAAAATCTCTTCGTCGTCGGTATCAATTTGGGTAAAGAAAGTAGTTTTTTTTCTAGGTTTAATAAAGATGCTCTCATCAGAATCACTACTTAAGTCTATATTTGATTTTTTTGATGTTTTTGTTTGGTTTTCCTCCAAAGTACCAGATTTTTCCAACTTTTTTAAAGTTTCAGAGTCAACATTACATAAGAATGAGCACGATGGTACACTTGTAGCACCACTACAGTTCAAATTGATAATATCATAATTTTCTAAAATTGTACTATCAAACTGAGGAGAAGTTTTTGTTTTAGAAGTTGAGGGATTTCGAGCCAATGCAAGTTTATCAGTTAATTTGACTGGACGCATATTACGGGAAGTTTTTGGTGTAGCCGTAGTGCAGTTTAATGAGCGTGCAAGAGGAGTTGGTATCTGGGGTTTAGTCAAAAAGTCATAAAATCCTAAGTGATTACCATGAGGGCATTCTTTGACATTGTTAAGACATTCAATATTTGTGCAAGATAAACGACGCAATGTCAAACGGTTGCCTGATTCTGCAGCCCAGACAACTTGGTGGACTTTTAAAGTGCCTGGGAAAGGTTTTAAATTGTCAGGTAGTAACCAGTCCTTTTCAGTGACCTGATAATCTTCCACGAGTTTTATTTTAACGCCCTTAACAGCGGACTGCAAAGCATTCACGAATGCATTAAGATCTGGAATGTCACTCTGTAATGCAACGTATTGGTCTGCAGTTCTCTTTAAAAGTCCACCAACGCCATCTGGAGCACCTTTGCCGTGTCCGCATTCGCAATAATTCCAAACTACTTTGGTAATTGAGGGAATATAGACAGAAAGTCGAGACATTATATAAAATATTTTCTTGTTGCGATATTGTCCAGAAGGAGAATCCGAAACTATGTAAAGATTTTGAACCAAAGGTACTGTTTGTTCTATTTCAGACAAAATTGGAATCAGATGCGCCCATACTGCTGCAGCATCGTGTCGTAAAGATGTACTTACAGTACAAAAACATTGGGTTTTTGTCGTGTGACCATCAATATTAAAATAAAGAACTGCTGTATGTAGAGTAAACTGCTTTCTACTACCACCAAAGTGTACCGACTGAATTTCAGAATTATATTTAGCACTGTAATTTTCACTAAAATCTATATGTACAAGACAGTCATTCTTAGTTAAATTTTGCTTAATTTTTTTGATTGCATCGGTCTGATTACGTATGTTTGCACAATGATTAAGGAATGGTTTAAGATTTGTTTCAAATTTTTTTATGAGTATTAACGGTTCTACGTGGTGTCGTACTTTTTCAACGGTGATGGCAGTTTTCTCAATCCCATTTTTAATGTATGAATTTTTCTGTTTTTCCCAGGCCCAATATGAAACTTTTTCCGAGTTATCAATTTCTTGGTATATAAGATGTCTGTTTTTGCACGTAGTACACTGTCTCTGTAGACATTCTAAGTTATAAATGTCGCAACACAAGCTCTTTATAACCTCACTTGTCGAATTTTCTTTTATAAAATTATTCTTTTTTAGAGATTCAGTTAGCAGATCCATGTTTTCGTGTTTTTCACACAAGCAAGTGTTGCGCATATTTATTTTTGGTTGTAGCACCCAAAAAGGTTTTAAACGAGAAAACGTTACGTAGCTAATAGGTGGATAGCCAGACTCTATGTATTTTCTGTGTAAATTTTTTATAGTATCTGTCATTAAACGTTTCTGTTTCTTTGTTCCATTTCTTGTTATTACGTCTTTCTTTCCTGGACACATGCTCGAATTTTCATCATCTTCATAGAATTTTAAAACAATTTGACGGATTCGTGTTTGTTTCTGGTTACTTGTATCGCTTTTATCATTTAAATCTATCGCTGACTGTTTTTCTTTCCTTTTATTGGTAGCTCCATCTTTTCCTTTCTGAATAAGCCTTTCGAACCGTTTCTTATATAAGTTCCTTTCGCGGACAACTTTAGCCAATTTTTTTTGTAACGCAATGACTTGGGAGTGTTTAGATTTTTGGTATCTACGGAATTTTTGTTGCAAATCACGTTGAAATTTTAAAGTGGCAACGGAAGAGTTTGATGCTGGACTATCAGGACGTAATGTAGAATCTATAGTACTGATATTTGGTACAAGTTGCGGTGATCCTAGAGGTGTGTGTTTTGGACTACTTGTAGCTAAAAAATTCGAGCTACTTACTCCAATCCGCAAATTGTCACTGTGATTCCAGTTTGGTTTTAAAGATTGAAGCCGCGAGCTACGTCTTGTTAGAGGTGTCATCGGCATGTTATCATTGGAAGCTACTTGAGATAACCCAAAAGTCGTTTCAGTTGGCTCCGTCGTTGGTGTTTCAGCATGTTCAACATCAGAGGTAACATTTGGACATGTGTTCTTACGAAGAATTGCTGTCTTCTTTTTATAAGAAGCAAGTGCACTCACCAAGTTTTTCTTGCGAAGACTCCGAAGCTTTTGAGAAGTCATTGCACTTCGAGGAACAACTACTCCTGCAGCTTTCTTTTTTACATACCTTTCTCTTTCTTTCCTTAAATACTCCTCTCGTAAAACAGGGTCACCTCTTAATTTTTCACGTCGCTTTTGTTCGGCCAATCTTTTTCTTTCCTTTCTCTCCTCTTCCGATAGTTTCGGTTTAGGCATCTTGGCTTTCTAAAAATAAACAATCCATTATTATGTTTATAATTACACTGTAGTATATGTGAGTGAGTGAGTGCGTGTGATTGTGTCGTGTGAGTCTGTGTGCGTATGTATGTGCATGTGTGCGATTGTGTGTGCATGTTTGTGTGTGCGCGTTAGTGCGTATGTTTGAGTGTCAATCGTGTGATGAAGTACCAAATGTATATCATTTTGTAAGGTTAACTTGGAAATATCTTTTTATGGTTGACTGAACTGTACAGATTGATTTTTCTTAATCATGCCGTGGCGATGAAAACATAAGTCACGGAAATGAAACAACTGGTCATGGCAATGAAACTAAATTGTTTTTAAAGGCATGGCAATGAAATTTTGTTTCATCGCCGTGTCTTTTTTTTCATTGCCATAGCAAATTTTGGCCACGGAAACCACGGCAATGAGAGCACGGCGATGAAAATCAAGGCAAAAACATTAAGTATCAAAAAATCTATTAATAATTCACAGTAATTAACACGTCACAAATAAACATAAGATAAACGGCATTCTTTCAAAAGCTTAATCAAGAGGACAAACTTATTCAAATAGAAGTTAGACCTATCCACGGCGATGAAATAAAAAATGTCCAGTAATATAAAAATCGTATACTTACATTTATGGCGCGAAAACGCAGGCACGTATACACGTCCTTCCACGTCGAGCACCAAGCGACACTATTATGCAACGTTTAGCGCACAGGGGTGGGGGACGCAAGTCCTTAGATAAAACAATATTCTTAAATATATTTAGGACACGGCGATGAAAGGTAGTTCTAGGACAAATGCATTTTTATTAACCATTCGTTGTATTGTTTATATATATGAATAAATGTATTCCGTAACAATACTTTAACTATTCATGTATCAAATAAAACTAGGTTTTAATATAAATAACCAATAGATTTTTATCAATGACGTATAATACTCATCAAGGTGATGTGTGGACAAACACGGCAATGAAAGATTTCTAGATTTAATTTTTTTTTTTGAGCATCTATTAATCCTATTTAATTAAATATTTAGTGCTACACATAGATTACTATTTCACCTAACCAGAAAAAAAAGTTAGATTATTATAACTATGTTTTATAGAACCGATTTCATTGATGCCACGTAATTTTTGTTCCCGGGAAATTCACCCAATAATAACATTTTTACTCGTGTACACTTTTTGACACTCGGAATGCACATTTACAGAACTTAAAGTATTTAAATAGTCTATATGTCCATCATTTCTTTCAATACTTGCAGTTTTTAAAGTTTGTAAACCACGTACGACATTCACAGAAACACCTTCTGAAAGTTTCTTATCACATATAAAACACAAATCAGCCATAGCTCTTAAAACCGTACGTCCGTAGTTGCAACGGTACAATTTCAAACTAACGAATAATCTTGACTCATACAAAGTGGAGAGAGTGGCCTTGAATACTATAGAACATCTGTCCCGGCAATGAATAGAAAAGGGCATAGGGTAGGGACAAGTATTTCCAGGTATATAAGTATTGAGAAATTTACGCGTTTTAAAGAAAAGATATATAATGTCGTGTTAACTTAAAATAAAACTAAAATATATAATCCAGAATTAATAATATTTTATACTTAAATAGTTAAATATGAATAATTATATATAAATAATCAAGTTACTTACTTTAATTAAATATAAATAATTAATAGTTAGTACATAAATAATAGGCATTGTTTAATAATTATAATTTCCAAGTAAATAATTGACTTTATAACGTACTGATAACCATAACTCACGCTTGACCTTGCATTAGGCCGTATATGACTGTACGATGTGCACTCTTCGCGCTCTACCTTCAAAACGGTTAGTCGTATGAAAAAAAAGTTTTAACAAAAGTTGTAGGGAATTTTATAGCCTACAACTTTTATAATAAATGCAAATCTCATTTAACCGATAGGAAGCCAGATATTCGCGAAAAACCGATTTTTGTGACCTTTGACCTTGAATATCTTGAGACGCGGACACGATAACGATTGTGACTTTTGAGACAACATTTAGAATGACAAAACAAAGGTTCATACCAATTTGCAGCTTATTATCTTTCATTCCGAGGTTGACCCCTTTTTTTACCTAATATGACTGGGCTACATATGAAAGTCTTAACGCGAATTTAGCTAATAACAGGATTGCTTTATTATATGAGCAATATATCAGATTTCAACAGTCGTATTACGGATGTTGTCCACAACCGTTGTTAAGTGAGAAACAGTTAAAAGATTTAGCACCGCTGTTTGTGGTTGATTGCTCTAGACAAGCAGAGAATCTAAAGACGGGTCCTGTTGTAGATGTAAGAGTAGAAATTGAGAGTGATTCGGAACTACCAGATCAGACAGCCGCTTATTGTCTCATTCTGAACGACTGCATTGTTGAATACAAACCATTAAGTAGCATCGTAAAGAAGATATCATGAACGTTGATACCATCATAGTTGACCTCCAAGGATTTAAAGATATTCAAAATAATTTTATCGTGAAGGAAGTGGCCATTTTAAGTCAGGAGCTTACGCAAACATTCTTAGTAAAACCACCATATTCGTTTCATTATTTGTCTGATGAAGAAAAGAAGCAAGTAAGATGGTTAGAAAGAAATCGAGGAATTTACTGGAGTGAGGGCTACATAGATTATAGAGAATTTCTACGTGTTGTAGTATTATATCTCGAGAATAAAAAAATAATGACAAAGGGTTTGGAAAAAATACAGTGGATTAAAGAATTGTGTACAAACTGTGAAGTGATTGATATTGGTGAAAAGGGATGTCCTAATCTTCCAACATTAAAAAGAAATTTTTTTAAAAATAAAACTGCGGCCAGCATTTTGGGGACACTGCCTAATGGTAGCGGAACATTGGATTAGTTTCTTTTTTTTTTTTAACTCATTTTAAGTTTTTTAAGTTAAATATGTTAATTTATACTTAATAAAATGTTAAAAAGCAGTTATGCTAATATGTTAAAAAACTGACTTTAACTGTGTGCATCATAAAATTAACTGTGCATTAAATAATGCTATTGTATTAAAAAATGGTGTTTTGATAATCACATGTTTGATTTCTTTAGAAAAATAAAACATAATTGATTTATAACTAATAGCAGTTTTATTTATTATATCATCATACCTATACACTAAACATACAGTGTACATATTTCCTTATCATAAAACTTAATAACAAGAAATTAAATACTTATATACTTTAACTACTTACTGCATAAATTTAAACATTTTGATTACATCTAAATTCTTAATTATTTACAGTAAATGAAATTAAAATAGTAACATTTCTTATTTACACATAACTAGAGTCTTCACATAGTTTTTTCGATATTTTGTTCACTAATCTTTCTGCCTCATCCATAATATACCGCCTATAAGCGGTACTAATTGAATAAATAAATAATAATAAATAATAATAATAATAATGTTGTCCACTGATTCACTCACTACGTATTGCGCTCTGATCAGTATATTATTATCATCTTCACTGAGGTCTACCACTTGTATTTGAAGGAGTCTTAAGCCCTTTTTCTTTTGATTATTGATCACGTAAGACAGATAACTATTAAGTTGCTTCCGTTTTTGAGGCTCTCGCCTCGTCCTTGATTTTTTATTGACCGGTTCGTCTTGTGGTTCAGGAATATGCCAGCTTGGATTTGGGCTCGGAATTCTTTGACCATACTGAGAGAAAATTATATCAGGTGAATCATTCATTATTGTTGATAATCTGAAACAAAGAAACAATAATAGAAATTATTTATTTGTACATATAAAAGGTAATCCTATAATCATAAGATTCGTGAAATATGTATAGGTACTTACGATTTATAAAATCGATGTGATCACTACAACAAGCACCAGCTTAATGATTAATAAACTAATATTATTGTACGGCAAATGCATAGTGTAACATAAACTTATGACACAATTTGATGTTTCCTTCAACAAGTTTGAACTTGTTTCTTGAGCACAATGAGTGTTGGAAACACCTGACTAATATTATATTTCAAAACTTTATATGTTTTGTATGGCAGTTACTTACTGAGAAAAATTATATCATGTTTTGACAGGTTTGTAAATTATACAACAGGTTTCAACTTGTCTTTGTAAGTGATATATTTCAAAAACTTTATAACCTTATTTTATACCAGTTAATTACTGATTAACAATATCATCGTATGTCAACAGGTTAAAGCTTGTAAATCCTTCGACAAGTTCGAATTTCTTTCTATATATTTTGTATAGGTACCAGTTAAACACTGAGAGACTATAATATCAACAGGTTTGAACATGAATGCCAGTTAATTACTGAAAACAATAACATTATGTTTTAACAGGTGGTCAAATCTCGATGTAGGTTAGATTAGGTTACCTATTTATTGAATGTACGACTGGCTTCTAATTGGTATAGTACATTCATAGACGTGGTAGGTAGGTATTACTTAAATGGATAAAAATAAAAGAGTCTATATATTCACACAAATGTATTTATTTTCACATAAAACTTACAATTTATTTTACTACACAGCTATTTTTAATATCTTTAAATAATATTCACGTTACATTAGCACATAGTATTCTATAACTATTGATTACTCTGTATACAGTAGAAACATTTAATTTATAACTAATAATTTAGAAATATATAGATACATTACTTTAATATAGATGCATTACCCCAAGCTAAAGTAGATACTTTATCAGGTAATAGCAAACGTTTATCGTCATTGCTAGAAAGTGCTATTTTATTAACACTCTGTGTAAATATTTCATGTTTGATTGACCTAAAGAGTAAATTTTTCTTGCGGATGACATTACAATTATACAAAACATTTTTATAATCTATCATATGTAAATTTTTCGTTACACTTTTTTTTGTTCCCTTTGCTTTCTTTATTGTTTTGTCTTAAGTTTTTATACAGTATAGCTTTGAACGCAGTCCTACAAATTCTTTAATTATTTTACCTCCCATTTCGTCCTTAAAGAGCCCAGGTACTTTTTTATTAATAATTGGCAGGCTAAACTTGTTATCAGAATTGTAATTGCTAGTGTCAAAATATTTAAGGAAATAATTTTTAATATCTTTGTAAAAGTCAATCGTATTTACATTATAAACAAGACTATCAGTGTCAGTATAGCATAATTCAACATTATTGCCATAAAATGGTTTTATAGTAGAATAGTGAAAATCGTACATATGACTCTTTGATAATTCTAACACAGCGAAACCTATGTATATCGGTTTATTAAGAATAACACGCGAAGGTTTCATTTGTATTGCTACCAAATCATCTGAAAATACTGAAGCACTATGAAAATATGGGCTGGCGATTAGTTTTTCAGCACATGTTGATTTTTTGGTCTTATTTTTTAAATCATGCCATTTGTTTACTAACTTTAAATCAATTTTATGCTCATTGTTTTCTAGAGTTTTACCAAAAATACTGTTGTTTAGTAATTTAAAAAAAATCTTGTTCAAACTGTGACTCGGCTTTTTGACGTAAATGAGTGTTAAGATCAAAATATTTTTAAAAAAAATTACTTTGCTTAAAAACGATTGCGCGATGGATCTTTTTCAATATTAAACCGTGACGTATGCATGTTTTTAAATGAGTATAATGAATAACATAGTGGTATTTATCATACAAGTTTGGTATTAGTTTTTTATTCTTACCACCGGGGGGCAAGCACTTTTCTGGACAAAATGGAAAGTCATTGTGTTCAGTCTGTAAATTCTCAGGGTATGTTAAATCAACTTCAAGAATATATCCATATTCCGCGTTATCACTAATATCAGTCAAGTTCAAATGTAAATTATCTATTTCATTGCTCGACATAAATCTAAAATCTGAATACGGCAAATATTGACACATGCTATGTCCATACAAATTGTTACAGTCTAAATAAACGATGAATGAATTTTGACGAGTCCGATCGTAAGTATCTAAATATTTGTGATTGGCTTTTACGTGTCGTTTGAAACACATACAAATACCTCCGCGAATACCTTTTTGTATCATACTAAAAATTTCTACATCGCTAATAAGGTCTAATTTAACGCTTGTTTTCAAAAGCATTGCATCGAACGATAAACTTGGTGCTGACAGGTAAAATGCTGGATCAAGATTATAATACCGTTACCGCAAGTTTTTCTAAAACTTTCAAACACGTCTGCGAGCAATAACACATCGGTTTTAAGATATAAATCTGTGTACATACCCATATTTTTTATATCAAACTCTAACCAAATGGAATGCGCGTGTGCATAGTCGTCATCAGTGATAAGCTCATTTGTCAAGGAGTTATAAAAATTAGTTTTGCTGGGCAAACACGTATCTTCATAACGGTTCAATTGTGACATATAATCATATGGATATACTCCTTTTCGAGTAAGGAGCTCAAATTGTCTTGTATCAGGAAAATACGATTTGAGTAATTTAAACTCTTGTTTTTTCATTGTATTAACTAATTTTTCTAAACTAGTCCCTAAAAACTTGAAAGAATCTACAAAGTGAACCTTTATACTTTCTTCTTTCGAAATAGGAATGAACTTTGTGAGCGAAATATAGTTTTCTTTTGTTTTAGGTATTACTTTTAAAGACCCAGGAGCTTTGCCTAATTCTTTAATGAAAAGGTGACAGTCAAAACCTGATAAATTATGAAAAAACACTGGTAAAAATGTAGGCAATTTATATTGCAAGTTACAATAACTATGAGCCGTGCCGCGATATTTACCGGTCAAATGACAGTGGTCTCGGACCTTATCACCAAACAATAAATTCTCACAAATATGACAAGTAACCGAGTTATCAAAGTCATGAGCATTAGTATCGGTGTAAATCATAGGAACTTGTTTTTTAAAAATATTGTAATTTTTTTTTGCATCTTTATAAATAGAATTTACAAATTTTGATATGCAATCCAAACCACGGTAAGAGACGTACCTATTGTATTGTTTGTCTAGCGCACACGTAATATGATAAGCAAAAGCGATAGGCACATGTCGTTGATGTGTTACCGTATACGATTTACTCGGATCAGGGTCACAGGACTGAAATCGTTCTAGCATTGTTTCAAAGTCTGCGTATATAACAAATGGTACAGTTTGCTTTCTGCTAAAATTTTTAAATTGTATAAATGAGCCCTTCGGGGGTAGTTCCGTAGCGACACCTCCACAACTATGTGAATCAAGGGCATCGTATGTATTAAAAAATATGAAACACACATCACAAAAATGCAATTTACCGTGATGTTTTGTGATTTGATTTTTAACAAGTCGCGGTAAATATTTAATTAGACAGTAATGTGACAAATCATTGCTTTCTAGATAAAGTAAATGAATAACATTTTTCTTTAAATTATTTGATTTATAAAGCGGTCCTACTACAGTATATTTTTTTAACCCATAGATATAAACACAAATTTCAGGATACTTTACTTCAAACTTAACAATATCTGAGAAAGTTAATGGAAATTGTATGCCTTCTATATTTAACACATCCCGAAAATCAGGGTAAGACGATACTCTTTCAGGATGACTTTTGGCTGGGGATAACGCTGCAACGACTGACCATAAAAAGCAATAATCGTCCTTATTTCGAATATTTACACAAGCTTTTTTAGATTTTATAGTAGCCGGTAACTCGATAAAGCCTGAACCATGCAAAGGTTGATATTTGTTAATATTTACTTCCAAGTGTGAGCTACTTAAGAATGTCCAACCACTATCGCGATCCTGAAATTCTTCAATCTTTTTTGTTAAAATGTTTTTAACTTGAGATATTAAGGGTTTTGATATAAATATCATATCATAGTTTTGATGAAGTGTATAATTTTTTGTAAAGAAGGATTTCATCTCTTGAGAGTCATTTTTAAACATTAAAAACAAAGCAAAATATTCAAAGTTAATTTTCACGCATATATGTTGTTTAAGAAACAAGGTTATTAATGACCTAATCTTTTCATGAATGTTATTTAAAAATGAAATCAAAGAACAGTTTTCATATTGATTTACAATTCTATAGGACGCAATGCGGTTTCGAAATGCAGAATTTATTAATTCAACACCATCACAGAAATAAGAAATACTTTTATTCTTGTGATTAATACTACGTAAGTGACCTACCCAGTGCTTGCGTTCAACAGATGTATTTCAGATAGTACAGAAAGGCATTTTAGATGGACGAAAATGGGATAAGAATAACTTATTAAGTATCTCAATAAAAGTACAGTGCTACACAATAAAAAATAATGATCTAATTGATTTAATAATATCGCAAAAAGACCAAATTACCTAATCGTAAATTATACACGTACCTACATATACTATACTTATCTATTTAAGTACGAATGCTCTGCGTCATTAAATAGATCATGTGCTCGTTGCATGAATTTAAAAAAGAATGATCTAATTGATTTAATAATATCGCAAAAAGAACAAATTACCTAATCTATTTAAAATTAATATTATCGCTAAAGTACGTAGGCTCTGTGTTATTAAATAAATCATGTGCTCGTTGCATGAATTTTTGCAGCGCATTCCACTGCACAGAACCTCGGTCTAATTGAACTTTTAACGCTACTAACGCCTTTCTCCACCGATCTTCGCGAGGGATGGAGATCACGTCGCTCTTAGCGTAAACTTTAATGTCTACGTAAAATTCTCCCGACAAAACCGCTTGTCTTCTCACCTTCCCGTTATCGACGCGGGCCACGAAAGACGAGCCGAGATCACTGCGTGTAGTAGAGGATCGCTCCACATCCACTTCTAGGCCGAAGAGATCAGTGGGCTTATTTCCATTGTCAGAGTTTTTTCTGTAAATAAAAATAATAAATTACTACCTATTGCGAAAGAGTCTTAGGTTGAGATCTATAGATGTTTAATAATAGATTGAAATGGACTAAGTTAATTGACAGTTATTACCTAGGTATATTTTATTTAAAGTTTTAATGTTTATTAGTTACACTATTTAATTGTTCTTCCTAATAATGTCTATAGAAGGTAATGTGTCCATGGATCAGGGTGAACAGTACTATTGTTCAATATTAAAACCAAAAATTACAAATTAATTACGTTCTAAATTTAGATCGGGTTGAATCGCGGTCACGTGCTAGCTCTACGTACAATTTACTACATCAACAATTTAGCCCACTCGCCTGTGTGTCCCTACATCAACCCCTTCCTTTTTTCAAGTAAGTTTTTTACAACAAACTTTATATAGTAACGTCTTAATTAAGGCTTATAAACTACCATAAAAATCGTTGTCACCCTACAACCTTGCTGGTTGAAGTTTATATCTACTACGCTATAAGTACTAACTAACACAGTTAAATTGTAGTTTCTATTATCTTGTACTTCGTACCTGGTAAAAGTACCATACACTACGAAACAGTAACTCAATTAAGACAATTCTTGAAAATGTGTATTTTCACTAATCTATGTTACTCATAACCATTTTATATTATTATATATATATATATACTCGTTTTAGCATAAAATTATAATCGCTTTAGTTTATTGACTTTAACATTTTTCCAATATGAAATTTATTAGTATACTACATGTAAATATCACTGGACGCAAACAATATTAATTTACGTATAAAGTAGGTAATACAAAGCAAAACATTTTCAAAGTTAACACAAGTAATAGAATATACTCGATGAAATAAACTTACGTATAACTGAGATATTTGGTTCCCACTTTAACATATTGCATATGAATTCAAATTACAGCGTAAATACAACCTGTTATGGATTTCGCGTGACATTGGCTACTTCCACACATGGTTTATCGTTTATTTGTCTGTGAACCCAATTCTTACACCTTTTAAATAACCGATAAATGATGATTATTCCCAGTATAATCAATACCGCTATCGATACTGCTCCAAATAATTTTACATTTTCGTGAAAATCTTGATTGTCCTCAGAGACTTTTTGAGCAATTACTATCTCCTTACTGAATGTTTTACCCATGATTAACCTTAGTGGTTTAACGTTGAAATAACTATATTACCTACTAAAAGTTTTGTACAAAAAGAGAATCTTTAATATTTGTTATGTGTTTTAAATCGGAGTAGAAGACTTATATATGTATAATTGTAACGGACTATATCTAATACTGAATATGTAAGTAAATTAAATGTAAGTAAATTACCTTAATTTTGACTCGTGAGGTTTGGAAACGGTGACACTGTTGGATGTACTCGTAGCTCGTGAATCGGTCACTTTGCGTTTCGTTGCCTTTTTCTTCAGCTGCTTTGCTTGCGGCGGTGCTTCAACCACTACGGAACAGCTGGTGTGAGAATATTCGCTTTCGGAGGTAGACCTGCAAATAAGACACAAAGATTAATAATTTATAAAACACCAACTTTGTCTGCGACCTAATCCTGGTATCACGAGAAAAGATAACCTATATGTTTCATTAAAATCTGTACAAATATATTTTTAAACATCCAAACATTGCACTTATAATGTTAATAAAGATTGATACAATCACTAAGTATTGTTAATAACTTAGTTAATGATTAGGATTGTTATTCATTAAACCACAAACATGATTATTTAGATAGATAGCACTTACTTACATTTTCGTTGTAGCTTTCAACAGTTTTAAAGCGCGTAGCAGCAAGTATATCCAGCCGGTGGCAGCGGGCAGAAACCAGGATCCGTAGTTGTCACGTTAAGACAAAGGAGTAAAGTAATTTTTTAACCAAATTGACCGAGTTTTTATATAGAGAAATCGTCCATTCAGCAAAACTATGTTACTTTGAAAATATACTTAAAGTTCTTTGTTTTAAAGA
The DNA here is from genome assembly GCA_963890685.1 of Plagodis pulveraria. NCBI lineage: Eukaryota > Metazoa > Arthropoda > Insecta > Lepidoptera > Geometridae > Plagodis > Plagodis pulveraria. The sequence continues at coordinate 21,856,932 of OY982969.1, forward strand.
ATCGTGAGTAATTACTGTCGGTTACGACCATTTAAATTAATTCTTTCCCATCGATTCCGTCAAATTGACTTTTTTGAGTAATGAAATATAACACTTTCGTATATTCAAAGCCGTCAATAATCGCCGCAACTTCTTTGAAATACATACCCGTGTACTTGTTCATAAAACATAATTACCTAAGCGTAATATATGAACTAGTGTTTGTCCACGACTTCGTACGCGTTAAAGTTACAATTAAATTGTATCATTTTTACTATAGTTATTTTTTGTCTTTAGTACCTATTTGATGAGGACAGGAATCATACAAATAAATAAAGGACCTATCCAACCGTTCTCCAGTTGTAAATTGTGTTAATAATACAATTTTGTTTTATCTACATGTACCTATAATACTTTATTTATATAGATTTAATCATATTTCGGACATTGAAAGATTTCATTTAAAGGCTACGTAGAAATGTTTTAATATAGACTGCAAAATGCTCGAATCATCATAAATGTATTCCCTTGACACATACATGCACAGTACACAAGCAACATATAATACGACCCGTGCAATACTTAGAAATGTACATTATGCAGCTCAGCAGTTTTATTACTTTGTAGCTTTTAATAACGTATATTCCAATGTCACTTCACGAAGAAACGTAAAAGAGTCAAGTTTATACATTCTAGTGATGATATAATCGAGGTTCAGCTAAACCTAAAAGTGTAATAATTTCGGTCGGCGATAGGTAGTAAAGTAGTGCAGTGAAACAGTTATTTATACTAATTTCGGTCGATGATAGGTAGTGAAGTAGTGCAGTGGAACAGCGCCCAGACCAAACACTCGATGGTATCTTAATCAAGGTAAGCTCATATAAAACAAAAAAAAAAAAAAAAAAAAAACATGTTGCACGATCTCGAAGATGTATTGGACATTCTACTCCACCGAGAGTGGATGAGGCGAACGGAGTGAGCCTCAAGAACGGAAAGGTGGAGTAGAATGCCCAATAAATCACTACTATCATCATTAATTTTAGACTATTTACTTGTGTTGTTTGTTAGCATTTTGGACTATCAGACCGTGTTCAGTTGTAGCTCTCCCTGCAGGAGCGAAAGACAACAACTGAACACGGTGAATCACAAAAATAAAGACCACTACTAGAATAATAAAAAAAAAACCGACATTTCTGTTTAGGTGAGAAGTTATTAACATTTAATTGACCGATTTTGTGTTATTCGTGCTAAAACCGTAAAAGTCCCCTTAAAATCGAAATCGCGCTAGATTTTTTTTTTGGATGTATATGTTGTTTATCACCCTTTCAAATTTGTGCAGCCGATTACCAAACACCCTGTATATAGTTTATTTGAAAAACACGGATCGTTTATTAATGGTTAATAAAACAGAGGCTCCACGTATGCCATAGCTGTACATTGCCTATTATTACCTTTACACTTACTGTGTGATTGGCTTGCGCTACCTATGAAAAAAAAAACAATTTAGGAATATAAATTCTACTAACCATGCCTTATAATACGAAAAGGTTACCATAACCATCATCAGCCAGAAGACATCCACCGTTGAACAAATGGTCGTAATTATAATAGAAATTTTAATTGTGAGAGCGAATTACCGTGCGAATAAACGTCACTCAAATAGAGAAATCCTAACTAAACGGCCTGGAAACCAACCCGTTTCTGCGTGCGTGTATAATAGTGGATATTTAAAGAACTCATATAAAATGTGCATTATATCATCATTATGAGGCTTGCTATCACCAATTTTCCAAACAGCTATAGAGCTCGGAACGTACTCTTCGCAATCTGTGCTGATTTGTGATTTTGTAATATTGAGAGCTGTGTTTATAGTGTTTTTAGTTCTCTTAATCGTACTGTAATCATCGACTCTTGTCTGATCGGGCTTACAGTTTTTGCTCATTTTATTAATAATCACGGAATTAACTGTTTAAGATTTATGAACGTAATCTGTTACAATGGTAGGAGATATTTCACTACAATGACTACCATTTAATCTACTTTCATTATCAACCAACGAAATGATTATGTCGTCTTTCTTCTTACCATTATCAACAAACTGACAGTCTTCTGAAAAGACTTCACTATCAACCAAAGATATAGTTGTATCGTCTAAAATATCAATATTATCAATAAAATTACTGACAACAGTCTGAGTTTGAGTGTCACAGTCAACTAAAGAAATCGTTTTGCCGTCCATAGTCAAACTGTTATCATAAGTTTGTTTCGGGCTAGAAATACCAACGAATTCGGTAATTCTGGAAGCGATCATGTCATTATCTCTACCATTTACTGTTGAATGAATAGTTGTAGTGAGTTTTGTTTCAGCATTGGTATTTTCTATGGCTGTATGTATTGGCGCAGGATAAACATTTAAAACACGTACTCTATATAAAGCACAAAGACTTATACCATTTGTAGACATATTGTATGACAAAAGGAGATTTGCCAATGCTTCAATGTTATTACATTTAAAGAGACGCGCTACGCCGTTCTGTGTAGTTTTGTTATATTGGTCAACACTGTGACTATTAAAATAAAAATATTAATTATTATGTAGCCAGAAAGATACTGTGTAGCCATTACCAAAAGCGCAAAAAAAAAATGAACAAAGCGCTGTCATTAATATCATTGTGTTCAGAATTATACACGTCCTTTTTTAAAATATTCACGAGTTCTAATATTTTTTCATTTATTTCACTTATAAAATTGGGATAATATCCGCCGGCGACACAAGTAATCATGAATATCGACGGAATATTGTTTAATTTTAAAATTGGTAGGCAAATCCTCAGGGGATATGAATCTTGAATTAACATAATTTGTTATGTTGGGTTCCAGTTTAATATATAATATAAAGCATCACCTTCATTTAATATTAAATCTATATTGTTTTTGGAAAACACGGATCGTTTATTAATGGTGGAAATAATAGAGGTTACGTATGCCATAGCTGTACATTGTTTGTTATTTACCTTTGAACTTACTGTGTGCCTGGCTTGCGCTACCTACAAGAAAAAGAAAACTATAATAATATTACATTAAATTTCATGAAATTAAGAATTATATGTCAATAAAGGCATTCAATACAAATTAAGTAAAAAAAAACAGCATACAGCACAAAACAGTACAGCATAAATAAAATATTTTATGAGATGTGATGATAAAAAAATTATAATAGTTCTGATATAACTTTACTGGTCGCAAAAGGGTTTCCATTTAGAAGACCCTACCTTCGTGCATTAGAATTTTTATGTTGCGTTTTTCTCGCACGCATCCTAAAGCCACATACAACTGCCGTGACTGAAAACATCTGATCTAAGATCAACTCCTATACGGCCTATGGTTTGCCCCTGACTTTTATGTATTGTCATAGCATAGCAAACCTGAAGCGGAAATTGACGTTGACACATTTCGAAAGGACTCTTTCGTTCTACGGGTGCCTTGAAGATAATGCGGGGTATTAAATAATTGTCATGGCCGCCCGGATTGCGTATCGTAATGAGACGTGATGACGTAGATATAACAATAACTGTAGTCCCGTTTATTAGACCGTCGGCAAAACTCAAGCTTTTTATGATCATGCACTCTTAATTTAATTAGAATTCAGGGACACCTGGTGGTGGGATTATGTTTAAGAAGTGTCCCAAGAGTAACTGATCCTCCGTGTTTTCCTGTTCTACTTTGTCGTTATAGTAAAAATGTAACATTTCTCCTGGAACGCGTTCTAATATCGTCGAATTTAACTCGCGGACAGCGTTGTTTCTTGTATATAAAATTGCTTTATAAGCACGGACATCGGGTTCATCTATCATTAATCCGAATACGAAATCAATAAGTTCATCTAAATTTGGTACTAATTCTATTTAATCTAGGGATACCACCGATCCTACTCTTCCACCTACTGGAAATTGAACTGAAGGTAGTTCGTTCGAACCTAGCGTTAACAAGAAATCTGCGTATTCAAAATGTTTTTAATTTTTCCATAGTGAGGATTTTTTTACGGAACAATTGAATATATCAGAGTTTGATTTGGCCATATGTGTCAACGGGAGAGATTTGACGAAAATCTCCAGCAAATATGATATTTTATCTAATTTTATCTCCAAATATCTTTTCTGAACTCATCAAATCGCGCAATGATCTATCCAAAAGGTGAATCAATAATGAATGTGCCATCGTATCTGCAAAAATTATCACATCAGAGTGATAATTAAATCAGCACGTTGTGTTCCAATAAAAGTAATCATCTTCGATATCGAACGGATATTTATTAAGGATTTTAAACATCGAATGTGTTGTGACGCCACCTTCGTGGTTTTGAGCTGCGATAGCCGAATTGGCCGTGCACAAGACAATCCCTTTCAAATTACCACGTACATGAGCGGTAATTACATTTAAAAGCAAGGTTTTACCGGTACCTGCGGGACCGTCAGAAAATATTGCACATGGGTTTGTTTCTCGGTAGTGTTCGTAGACGCAAAACGTACAATATAGTCAAATATTTCTCGTTGTTCTGACGATAGTTATTATACTTTCTTTTTTTCTTAATATCTCTGAGCTCTGATATGTTTTAATTAATTTCAGTTTTACATTTGGGATAGTGTCTGCCGGCGAGACAAGTAAGATATTTTATGAATTATGAATTTCAACTAAATGTTTAATTTGAAATATGGATGGCAAATCTTCAGAGCTTAAGAATCTTGAATTAATATGATTTGGTATGTTGGGTTCTACTTTAATGTATAATGCGTCATCTTCATTTAATAGTCAATCTATGTAGTTTTCGAAAAACAGGGATCGTTTATTAATGGTTGATAGAATAGAGGCTACTACGTATGCCATAGTTGTACATTGCCTATTTTTACCTTTGCAATTACTGTGTGCTTGGCTTGTGCTACCTACAGGGAAAAAAACAATTTAGGAATATAAATTCTACCTACCATGCCTAATGATAAGAAAATGTTATCATAATCATCATCAGCCAGAAGAAATCCACCGTTGAACAAATGGTCGTCATTATAATAGGGAGTCTGAAATTTTATTTGTTTGAGCAAAATTTACGTCACTCAAATAGTAATTTATATGTATATTTGTGGCTTACATAGTTATTTTATTATACATATATAATAATTCTCACATTACTTAGAAGATAGAAGCTACCGACACTTTATTTAAACCATTTATAATGTTTTTTATCCATAACTTTTTACTGTAGAGGATGTCTAGTTAACAGATGAGTCGTAATATACAAGTAATGTGTACAAAATAAATAAAATGTTTTATGAGATGTGATGATACATTTTTTATAATAGTTCTGATATAACTTTATTGGTCGCAAAAGGGTTACCATTTACAAGACCCTACCTTCGTGTATTAGAATTTTTATGTTGCGTTTTTCTCGCACGCATCCTAAAGCCACATACAACTGCCGTGATTGAAAACGTCTGATCTAAGATCAACTCCTATACGGCCTATGGTTTGCCCCTGACTTTTATGTATTGTCATAGCATAGCAAACCTGAAGCGGGAATTGACATTGACACATTTCGAAAGGACTCTTTCGTTCTAGGGGTGCCTTGAAGAGAATGCGTGGTTTGCGCCACGGTTGCGCCGGTTTGCGTACCGTTATGAGACGTGTTGATGTAGATATAAAAATAACTTTCGTCCCGTTTATTACACCGTCGGCAAAACTCAAGCTTTTTATGATCATGCATACGCAGCCTTTTAATTTGATTCGGATTCAGGGACACCTGGTGGTTGGATTATGTTTAAGAAGTGTGGTCCCAAGAATAACTGATCCTCCGTGTTTTCCTGTTCTACTTTGTCGTTATAGTAAAAATGTAGCATTTCTCCTGGAACGCGTTCTAATATGGTCGAATTTATTTCGCGGACAGCGTTGTTTCTTGTACATAAAATTGCTTTATAAGCACGGACATCGGGTTCATCTGTCATTAATCCGAATACGATACCAATAAGTTTATCTAAATTTGGTACTAATTCTATTTAATCTAGGGATACCACCGATTCTACTCTTCCACCTACTGGGAATTGAACTGAAGGTAGTTCGTTCGAACCTAGCCTCAACAAGAAATCTGCGTATTCAAAATGTTTGTAATTTTTCCATAGTGGGGATTTTTTCACGGAACAATTGAATATATCAGAGTTTGATTTGGCCATATGTGTCAACGGGAGGGATTTGACGAAAATCTCCAGCAAATATGATATTTTATCTAATTTTATCTCCAAATATCTTTTCTGAACTCATCAAATCGCGCAATGATCTATCCAAAAGATGAATCAATAATGAATGTGCCATCGGAGCTGCATAAATTATCACATCAGAGTGATAATTAAATCAGCAGCACGCTGTGTTCTATCTGATGTTCCAATAAAAGTAATCATCTTCGATATCTAACGGATATTTAAACATCGAATGTGCTGTGATACCACCTTCGTTGTTTTGAGCTGCGATAGCCGAATTGGCCATGCACAAGACAATCCCTTTCAAATTACCACGTACATGAGCGGTAATTACATTTAAAAGCAAGGTTTTACCGGTACCTGCGGGACCGTGTTATTGTACATGGAGTGTTTCTCGGTACTGTTCGTCGACACAAAACTTTAGTAGCGTCTTGAAACGTTCTGCACTCAGGTCCGCCAAGCTTTAAAATATCCCCTTAAATACGACACGGCAATGAATTCAATAGTATTCGTAGGTAAAATTCTTCACCTCTCTTTTGCGCGACACAAAACATTCGCGCGACCATTTCACCTCCTTGACACGGTATAATAAATTTTCCATTTTGAGTTTAGAAAATTTTTGTGCTGTTATGTTATTGGCCGTTTTGTTTGTATCATATATTTTTCGTAAAAATCTATATATTTTATGCTGTCAAATATTTCACCTTGAACTCGATTAAAATATGTAATTAAATCTGACCCACCCCGATAAAAACAGACTGCTGGTTTTCTAGATGCACCGATAGTTGCTTTACATTCGGCTCACGGGCAGGGACATCGAATTTCAGTTTTCTCTAAAAAATATTTCACATTAATCGATCCGACATATCTTTTAGTTTCATACTTTTTAATTTCGTTATTGCCATCACCAACAACCGCGACATATGACTCTTCCAGAACCTTTGATCGTGTATTTGAACACATACTTGACTATGCTACGTTGCGAAGAAACCTCCACATTAATGTGTGCATCATATTTCAATAAAAGTGAAACATTGTATGGTACTACCCATAAGACGGTTATACGTATTTCTCTGCCGCGGAATTTAATTACAGCGCGGAACTTAAATACATTATAAGTAATAAAATTACATTTATAACACTAATGTAGGTATTATAATGCACTAGTAGGTAAGCATTGCGCTTACCATCGTTTCTCATAAACCCTAAAAATGTATAAATTATCATACTGAAATTATATGTACACTTATACATATATATATATTTAGTTATAAAATATATCAATATATAAAGAGCGTGGAAAACGTAAACTACTTACATGTAGGACGCCCTGAGCATCAACTTCCATCAGCTCCGCCTGTGCTGACATGTCGACCGTGACTTGACTGTCTGCGGCGGTAGCACGGGACTAGGATGAGCGGCGTGCTATCTGCCGGTACACTCGTCCCTTCATTGGTCTCCGACATTCTGTGAAAATGAAATGATTGTATGTTAAAAAAAAATACCTTACGTACAAAGGAACCCTAAACACAATTACAATTTATAATACAATGAACAATAATGACACATTAATAACACACAACTAAAAGTTAAAAAAATATTGATTGTATAAGTAACAAATTTTATCAAAACCCGTTTAGCCGTATCAGATGCATGTAACGGAATGACCTTACTCACTCATGCACAGCACTTCCTTTGCATGTGTGCGTGAACTTTGCATTCGCGGCATAGGCGGTCAGTTATTAGATGAATCTAGAGAACTTATACAATATTTTTGCAAACTACTGATAGAAATGTATTCTCCGATAGTTTTATGATAAGGATAATGTGATTTCAATAAATATTACGTAAATTCTACAACGAATTACATGCAATGCATTTCAAAATGTCGCCGAGTCACGCCACCGGAAAAAATATTTATTACGATTATGAATACAAAACACAATAAATGCACTATTCTTGTCATGTATATCGATGAAAAAAACACTAAAGAATAGGAATAACATAATAACATACCTTATTACCACAAATTATTCCTTATTTTCACAAATAACACACACAATTTTTGATGGACCGCACGCGCAACAATATGGTCCCACAGGCGTCGCGAGCGAAATGGACGGAATCAAAGTTTGCCTCCGAAAATGAACCATAGATTGTTCCGGCATAGATTAGACTATGTATGTCAATGCATAGGGTGTTGCATTCTCTTCATTTTCTATCACTGATGCCAAGTCAGGGTAATTTACCCTAGATTTAGAGTAAAATTGAGCTGACAGGGTAATTTTTAGGGTAAAGAATTGTTTAGGGTAATCATGAGGGTAAGTTGCATTATGCATAAATCAGAACAAACGCGTTTTTTTATTCCTTTAATCAACATGTATTTATTCCATTCCTCACATCAATCGCTTGTCACGTCATTGCCTATTTTATTCTGTGAATGGAATTGCCTGCACAATAAGAATTGGCAAAATAACGTCTTATTAATTAGGTTCACTGTGAGTTACTGAGCCGAAGTAAGGAAGGATGTTGACCAAATGGTAACCCCAGTTTGGAAATATTTCGAAGCTTGCGTTGTCACTGTTATCAGCCCCATTTCTTATGCAGCAATAGAAAGAGCTTTTTCCATGTTAGAACAGAGCACGGAAATAGGTACTCTTTAGAAATGATACAGAGCATTATGACAGATACAGTTACTTTTTTTGTCAGAATTGTGTAAATTTTACAACATTTTGTTTAATGATTATATTCAAGTATGACAAATAAGACGACTATGCAGAAGAGACTATTGATGTCATGTTACAACAATCAGTAATGAAGTTTTAGGATAAGCTTAATTTATTGAGTATACATTTTGTATTGTTAATATGGGATAGCCAGAAACTCTAGGCTAGCCTGAACAACACCTTCGACCACATCATTTACTATCAGGTGAGATAGTGGTCAAAGGTTAATAATATATCAAGCTTAAAAAAACGGGCTTTTTGGTAAGCACTGTAAGTGAAATAAAAGCATTGGTTATGAAAGAACTTGTTAATTTATTTATCTACAAAACTTTAGGGTATTTTAACAATAATAGTTATGAATCTAGGGTAAAATTAAACAGGCTTTGGGGTAAAATGAAAATCTGGGTTGGCAACACTGTTTTCTATAAACGTACGTTCGGATACATGGTTTGTAGCAAAAAATATAAGGTAAAATACGAACGCCGGGAACGTTGGGCCATAGTGGGCCAGGTAGATCTGTAAAAATATTGACGGTGGCCACAGTGGGCCAGCCGATTTGAAAAGGTTAACTCTTGTACATGGTAATCTAGCCAACACTCCCCAACGCACAGTGCAACTTTACACAGCGTGCACTCTGTTGAGACTCTCGTGCGTATGCGGCGGGCCTTACAACGCACGCAACTGAACCTCTGAAGCCTCCTTTTGTTGGTGCCCGGAATATCCACAAATTCTGTGTTTCCCGGGAAACGGTTACCAACCTGTAACCTCAGAGAATCATTTACGTGCATAAGACGGGCTGGCCGGGACAGTTGCGCGGCAGACGGGAATCGGCGTAGAAGCCCTTCGGCCATCTGGTACCGAAATTCTCTATGAGAGTATAATCGCTGCATAGGTCGTTTTGTGTATAAATATGTAGGCGTTTAAAAACACACACAATTTTTGATGGACGGCACGCGCAACACTATGGTCCCACAGGCGTCGCGAGCGAAATGGACGGAATCAAAGTTTGCCTCTGAAAATTATTAAGTATTTAAATACAGAAACATATAACATAACATAATAACAAACACGGCAGTCATTGCTCGCACTGACATTTATTCAAAATGGCGCGCGGTCGCAGCCGCGCGTATCGCCGTCTCGCTCACACGCCAACATTTCTCCCCCTTTACGGCGAGATGGCGAATAATCACAAAATCAACTTATTACAAAAAAGGCTTATAGACCCGGCGGCGCCGGGTCGGTCGGGAGTGGCGCGCAGAGGTCCAACCTCGACCTCAGTTTACGTCCGAATACTAATTGTGCTGGCGAGAACCCTGTGCCAGAATGTACTGAATTTCTGTAGTCGAAGAGATACTTCAGCAGTTTGTTATTAGCCTCGTCACAACTCTTGGAAGACATCGTGCGCGACTTTATTCCTCTCTTCACAATCTTAACATAACTCTCAGCCTGCCCGTTGCTTGCTGGGTGATAAGCGGGCGAAGTAAGGTGTGCTATGCCGTTTAACGCACAAAATTATCGAAATTCCTGACTAGTAAAACTCGCCCCATTATCAGATATTATGGTATGCATCAAACCGTACCTGGACATAAATTCGTAGAGTTTCGCGATTGTAGCTGTTGCCGTTATATTGTTGCGCATATCGAAAACTTCTACCCACTTTGAGTACGCATCTACTACTACTAAATACATCCGTCCATTCAAAGGTCCAAAAAAATCTAAATGAACTCTGTAAAACGGTCTAGGCGGGAACTCCCATGGAGCGGGGGGCGCGCGGGGCGGGGACGGCCGTAGCTGGTTGCATACGTCACACGAGTTTATTAAGTTCTCTAATGCCACATCGATGCCCGGAAACCAGAAGCGTGAACGAGCTTCGGCCTTTGTTTTTACAATACCTAAGTGTGAATTGTGTAACTCTTTTAAAATGACTCCACGCAGTTTCTCGGGTACTACCACCTTGTGCCCTCTCATGAGACACCCATTTTCCAAAGATAGTTGAGTCTTACACCAGAAATAAGGTTTGATGGGCAAGTCTGATACTTTCCTAGGCCATCCGTTCACAACAAATTCTATCACTTTACTTAATACAACATCGTCTCGAGTTTCTTTACATAAGTCGTTAATTGTAACCGGTAGCTCTCCTTCTACTACAAAATTTACATAAGAAGCACGGTCTAAGGGTCCGTCATTTGGGCATGGCCCCGTTGGCCCCGCATTTGCGCCACGCGTGTCGCCTGGCCCCGTTGGCCCCGCTCTTGCGCGGCGCGCGCCGCATGGCCCCGTTGGCCCCGCACTTGCTACACGCGCGTCGCCTGAGATGGTGTCGCTAAATTTATCTATGTCAGGTAGGCTTGCTCTTGATAAAAAATCGGCGCTTTTCATTGAACTTTTAATGTAACTCTATATTGTAGTTATATGCACTAAGGAAAATTGCATATCTCTGGAGACGGTTTGCTGAGACTTCTGGGACCCCTTTATATGGTCCAAAGATAGAAATAAGCGGTTTGTGATCTGACCTCAGAGTGAAAGGAGTTGATCTCCCATATAAATACTGATGGAAACGCCGAAGTCCAAAAATTATAGCAGTGGCTTCCTTTTGTGTTTGAGAGTAACGTTGTTCTGCAGCATTTAAAGTCCGAGACGCAAATGATATTGGCCGCTCAGCCCCGTCCTTCCCAATCTGTGACAATATGGCACCAAGGCCATATGGTGAAGCATCTACAGTTAGGATTAACTTTGCCTTGGGGTCAAAATGTGCTAGTACACGCTCTGAGGCTAGAACTCTTTTGATTTTATGAAATGCATTGTCATGCTCTGTGTCCCAACTCCATTTTGTTCCCTTTTTTAGCAAGTTATATAGAGGACTGAGAACGCTGGATGCGTTGGGTACAAAGTTTCTGTATTAGTTGACAAGCCCTAAAAATGATTGTAGTTCGTTGACATTAGTTGGTACGGGTGCCTCTACAATTGCCTTGACCTTCTCTGGAGACTTTTTTATACCAGTTTTGTTTAGCACATACCCTAAGTAGTTAATTTCATCTTTGAAGAACTCACACTTATTTTTTTGTACGGTTAGACCGGCATCTTGTAATCTCCGCATAACTTCATTTAGCCTTTCCATATGCAAGGAAGCATTTTGAGCTGTTACTAAAATGTCATCTAACAGGCATAAAACCCCATCCATCCCTGACAGTAAATTTTCCATGGTTCGCTGAAAAATTGATGGAGCGCTTGCCAATCCAAACACTAACCGTTTATATTTGAACAAGCCCCGGTGGGTATTGATACAGGTCAGCTTTTGAGACTCATCATCAAGTACTAATTGTTTATAGGCCATGGATAAATCTAATTTTGAGTATTGCTGGCCTCCATGTAATTTAGCAAACAACACCCGGACTGTCGGCAATGGATATTGTTCAATTACCAGTTGTTTGTTTATTGAGACAGAGTAGTCGACACATAGCCTGACAGACTCATCACGTTTGAGTACCGGTACAATGGGGGATGCATAATCACTGTGATCCACTGGTTCTAAAATACCTAATTCTAGCAAGCGGTCAATCTCCTTATCTACTGTATCACGGAGTGCGAATGCCATTGGCCGTGCTTTGCAAAATACTGGTTTGGCATTATCACTCAATTTCAATTTAACTTGGTACTTGTTAAACATTCCTAGTCGGTCCGAAAATACATCGGGGTAACGTTCCTGAAACTGAACCATTAACCTGTCCGAGCTACTCACAAAATTGCAAGGTGTGAGCTGTAGCTTAAACAAAGATAAAAAATCTCTGCCTAGCAATGGAGGTCCGCCGTTTCGTATAACATGCACTAAAATGGAATGAGTTGTACCCATGTATGTGACTGGCATCCTAGCCACTCCTACGCACTCCATTCTGTTTCCCACATATGAAAATAACGATTTTTAACGTTAGCCAGAGGAACGCTACTGAGTATCTCTTATAACTTTCTTCCGAAATGACCGTAACTGGCGCTCCGCTATCTATTTCGAACTCAACGTGAATCCCGTTAATTTCTACAGTCTCCATCATGGGTTCCCCCCGCACTGTTCGGATATTATTAAAAAACTCACCGTCGTCGCCGACCTCACCCACATCCATTACGCTGTTCGCGGACACATATTTCACTGTACACATATTCTTAAGGTGACCCTTTTTTGAACACCGTTTACACTTATAGTTCGCGAATCGACATTGCGCAGACTTGTGATTTGTACGTCCGCAGACTGAGCACTTTTCCTTTTCAGAAGATCCCGAACCTGACGTTTTTCCTATCTTGAACAAATGCTCCGGCGTGTGCGCTGTAACCGGAGCAGCGGCCAGCGGGGGCGCGCCGCCGCCGGCGCCGGTTGCCGCGGACCGAGCGCAACGCACTCATTCGGCGAGTTCTACCGCTTTTGCCAATGTAAAGTCGTCCAAATCCTGCGCGAACAGCTTCTCTCTCTGGGCCTGTAACTTCAAAATGTCGCCGAGTCACGCCACCGGAAAAAATATTTATTACGATTATGAATACAAAACACAATAAATGCACTATTCTTGTTATGTATATCGATGAAAAAAACACTAAAGAATAGGAATAACATAATAACATACCTTATTACCACAAATTATTCCTTATTTTCACAAATAACACACACAATTTTTGATGGACGGCACGCGCAACAATATGGCCTCACTGGCGTCGCGAGCGAAATGGACGGAATCAAAGTTTGCCTCCGAAAATGAACCATAGATTGTTCCGGCGTAGATTAGACTATGTATGTCAATGCATTGGGTGTTTCATTCTCTTCATTTTCTTTAAACGTACGTTCGGATACATGGTTTGTAGCAAAAAATATAAGGTAAAATACGACCGCCGGGAACGTTGGGCCATAGTGGGCCAGGTAGATCTGTAAAAATATTGAGCGTGGCCACAGCCGATTTCAAAAGGTTAACTCTTGTACATGTAATCTAGCCAACACTCCCCAACGCACAGTGCAACTTTACACAGCGTGCACTCTGTTGAGACTCACGTGCGTATGCGTCGGGCCTTACAACGCACGCATTTGAACCTCTGAAACCTCCTTTTGTTGGTGCCCGGAATATCCACAAATTCTGTGTTTCCCGGGAAATGGTTACCAACCTGTAACCTCAGAGAATCATTTACGTGCATAAGACGGGCTGGCCGGGACAGTTGCGTGGCAGACGGGAATCGGCGTAGAAGCCCTTCGGCCATCTGGTACCGAAATTCTCTATGAGAGTATAATCGCTGCACAGGTCGTTTCGTATATAATATGTAGGCGTTTAAAAGACTGACGTTAAGCAGTCTTTTAAAAACCTTCATATACCACTTGTGGCCCCTCTTCTTCTCGAGCATAAACATTGATAGTTTCTGGTCTTGCCATGCCATTTAAAAAGTGAAACATTAGTTAAGTATTGCAATCAAATATTAAATAAAAATTTAGTCCAAACAAGCGCTATGGCGCATGGAATTATGAACGAAAAAGTAGCTATTAAAAAATATATGGAAACTTATGAGCTAGATGTGGTAGAATGTGGGTAGGTTTTTTCGCAAGAACGACCTTATCTAGGAGCTTCTCCGGATGGTTTACTGGGATCAGAATCACGATGAGATTTACAAAATCTTATTCTTTAATATTATTTTGGTAGTAACAAACATTAGTTTTTTTTAATCACATTGTTAACAACACCACATAGAAACTTGTGTATATATAGTTCTAGGCCATGTAATAAGTCATAGTTATAAAAAAAAATAACAAATAAAGACGTTACAACCCTGTAGACTGACAGTCGTATTTATAAACAAGTAATTACTTAGCTATAAGTAATTACTTAAGCAACGATTTTCATTCTATAGACTAGTAATGACCTCAAGTTAGAAATGTCAGAAGTTAGAATTCTTAGCCAAGTAATAGTCACCATTTCCTTTACTTAGCATTGAGAACTCGACTATTTTTCGTTTGATATTGAGGTTATTGTGTCGGAAGTTATTTTAACAATGGAAAGTATTGAAGCTAATTTTGATGTTATAGATGACATTGATAATATATTACCTGATATTGAAGTTGCTGAGCCTAGAAGTCACAAAGTGTACTTTCGTGATAGGGATCCAGTACATGATTATTCGGAAGAAAGTTTTAAAAAAAGATTTCGTTTCTCCAAAAACGTTGTGGTGAATGTGATTTTACCAAAGATTGCGGACTCTTTACAATCAGAGACTGAAAGAGGACTTCCTATAAGCCCATTGTGCCAGTTACTAACAGCCTTACGTTTTTATGCCACTGGTAGCTTCCAGATTGTATGTGGAGACCTCTTGCATATTTCACAATCTACGGTGTGTCATATAGTGTAGAGAGTGACTCGAGCTTTGGCCTTGCTTATGCAAGATTTTATTAAATTTCCAACAAACTTAAGAAAAACAATAATCGACTTTGAAAATCTTGGTTCTATAGGAAGAGCACCTGGACTGAAAAATATTGTTGGGGCAATTGATTGCACACATATTAAAAGCACGAAGCCTAGAGGATATTATTTCATTTTTCATACAGAGCAGTACCGGAACAGAAAAGGTTATTTTTCATTAAATGACCAAGCAGTTGGTGGCCCTAATTTAATGATATATGATCTAGTAGTAGGATGGTCAGGCAGTACTCTTGATAGCCGAAGTTTTAGGAACTCACGATTGAATATAAGGTTAAACAACAACGAAATTGATGGGGTATTACTTGCTGATGGGGGCTATCCATGCACCAGGTAATTATAATCATATATTAGGTCCTTACATATGAAATTGGCGTTTTGTATGGGAGGAACAAAAAGTCGAATATTTTTTAATATAATATATTTAATTAATCAAAGTATGAACCATTATTTTCTATGCACTTTTGCCATCTCATAGGTAGTTCATTGATCCCTTTACTAAAAAAACCAGTCGGACGGGAATCAATAAAATCTTTGAAGGCGATTTGGACTGCCCCATCGGAGTTGAATTTTTTCCCTTGCAAGAAGTTATCCAAATTTCGAAAAAAATGGTAATCTGTTGGAGCAAGGTCCGGGGAGTACGGAGGATGTCTTAGACTTTCCAATTGAAGCTCTTCTAATTTAGTAGCCGTCTGTAGCGCAGTGTGTGGTCTAGCGTTGTCGTGAAGCAGCAGTGGCGTGGAGCGATTGACCAGCCTAGGTTGTTTAGCCACTAGCTTTTCCATCATGGTTTGCAATTCCTGACAATAGACATCAGCCGTAATAGTCTGGCCAGATTTGAAAAAACTGTAATGAACAATACCGGCACTAGTCCACCAAACGCTTACAAGTAACTTTTTTGGGGTTAATTTTCGCTTGGGGCAGGATTTGGCTGGCTGGCCAGGATCTAACCATTGCGCTGAGCGCTTCCGATTATCGTAAAGAACCCATTTTTCATCACAGGTAATGATTCGGTTTAAAATACCTTCATTATTGTGCCGGTTTAGTAATGTAACGCAGCAGTCGACGCGCGTTTGCCGGTTTGTTTCAGTCAATTCGTGAGGTACCCACCTTTCAAGCTTTTTAATCTTCCCAATTTGCTTCAAGTGAATTAAAACAGTTTTATCACTAACATTGCAGCCTGCAGCTAACTCGGACGTGGTTTGCGATGGATCCGCTTCCACAATAGCCTTCAACTCTTCATTATCAACTTGAGTCTCAGGCCGTCCACGGGGCTTGTTCTGCAGGTCGAAATTTCCAGAACGAAAACGTTGGAACCAAAAACGAACTGTGTTTTCTTTTGCAACACGACCGCCATACACATCATTCACCCTTCGAGTTGTTTCCGCAGCACTAGTGCCACGGCGGAACTCGTACTCGTAAATAATGCGATATTTAAGGTTTTCCATTTTGTAAAATGAGTGACGCAAACAGAAAAAAACAAAAGAAAAAAAACAAATGAATGACGATCATCGAAGCACAAATACATGAGTCTATAGCTGTACAAATTTGAATTTGGAATTCCTTACCAAAGAGGAGAAATTCGTGATTAAAGTGGCCAGTACGAAAAACGCCAATTTCATATGTAAGGACCTAATATTACACAAATTAAATTTAAGAACTGTACACTATGTAGATAATGTAAGTCTCAGTGTCAGTCAAACAATGTATTACGCTGACATTATCGCATACACTGTCTTGCCTACTTGCAAGACCCGCCACAATAATATAGAGTTCATTATGCTATAGCTGGTTTCGCAACCAACCAATTACTATTTTATTAATGACATATGCATTTCTACTACCATATACCTGCCTTATTTATTTCAGATATTTATTGACTCCAATTTCAAACCCTTCAACTCCACAAGAGGAAAGATATAATAAGGTGCAAAAAAAATCAAGAAATACAGTGGAACGTTTATTTGGAGTGTGGAAGAGACGGTTTCCGTGCTTACAAAATGGCTTGGCAACCAAATTATCAACAACAGCCAAAATCATAGTGGCTTGTGCAGTGCTGCATAATATAGCAGTAATAGTTAATGACTTTTTTGAAGATGATGATGATGTGGCGAACATAATTAATGATAATAATGCTCAACCTACTAGTATGAACACAATGGGTACCAGTGATGGTTTAGTACTTAGATCGAATATTATTTTACGCTATTATATATATTAAAAAATGAAACAAATATTATAATATTTTAATTACTTCTATATTGTTGTAATTCTCTTAACTTAATTACGTATTCTAATTTAAACATTTTTTCTTATCAGGTATGTCTTGGATGGAATTTCCCATAAATCCAAACCCATTTTTTGTAGCAATAATTATCGAATTGATGTAGCGGTTGGTCTCAAGCTAGTAGCTACCTGTGAAATTTTATTTATTGTTCAGATACAATTTAACTGGGAAAGTACCCATCTCTTTTTAAGGAATGTCAAAATAAGTACCACTTCCTCTAAACCAACATTTTGTTCATTATTCATGATTTGTATTTATTAGCTAAAATTAAAAAAAGAATGAAAACACTGGAAGAGTTCTATGGTGTCACAGGGCATGCTAGCCACTAAACTGGAACCATGATTGCAATTATTTATATGTCCTTTAAAAGCCAAAGTAAATGTATCTGTCATCATAGCATTAACCCTTTAACGGACATAACGATCCAGATAAGATACAACGAATCTGATTTTGATTTTGGGTTATTAAAAATGAATAAAAAAAAAATAGTATAAAAAAAAATTAAAAACAGTTTTTTTTAATTGGTGGTAAAAATATTCCCCCTGCCTGCAGGTGACAACATAATATGCAACGTAAAGTGTGAGAATCCACTGTAGAAGTGATGTTGATGGTGAGGAAAATAAAAGAAAAGTCTTATAATATTATTATCTATTTTAGTATTCTTACAAGTCTACAAATCTTACATAAGAAAATATCGCACAACTAATCTTTTGGTAGATTTTCACACATGTGATAAGTTGCCAAGAACATGACAAGTGTATACGCTAAAATTATGTTGGTGCTTGTTTATGAAAGTTTAGAAAGCATGGCGTTATGCACAATGGAACTTCACATTTGCTACACTTGATCTTGGACCGCTTATCCTTTATCTTGGTACTGCAATAACGGCATCTTTGATATGAAGGCAGATCAACTGGCATGTGTTCCCCAACATTATGAAAGCGAGTTTCTGGGGCAGTAACATAAACCGACTTTTGGTAATTTTCTGTAACGGCAGCTTTTTTCCTCACGATGTAGTTAACGCCAACAGAACGACGTTATCTGGATGAAAAGCTTCCAATAAGACCTCTGGCTAAGGCGACACGGAACTCTAGGTTAGTAAGTTTCGCAGCATTCGCATGATTTATGTATAGCAAAAATGGATTTGTGATGCAGGCATCAAAGATGAAATAAAATATGCGAAGCCACCATCTCTTGCTTCTGCGTCCAACCGAATATGTGCCTTTGATATGATCAAAGTGATCAACACCGCCCATTCTCTTCGTGTACTCTTTTACTACTGCGGGACACGAAACTTCAGCTTTGGTACCATCCTTTTGTGTTCTGGTTACGAATGTCTCATTGACCTTTGGATGGAAAGCGTTGGTCAAAAATAGAACTTCCTTTGTATCCTGCCAGATCACAAAAGCGACGTCTCCTTTTACTCTCCATTTATATTGGCCTTTTTTTAATTTCAGTTTCCTTTTACTCTTCACAATTTTAGGCAAGTCTGCTCTTTGCCTGCGTACTGTGCCGGTAGCATATATACCATTGGCATGCAGATAATTCATTATATCATATCCACAAAAAAAAATATCGAACGTGACATGCACCACTGCCATTCCTATTAATTTTTCTGTCAGCTTCGTAATCACCTTTGCTCCTAATTTGTCTTCTACTCTGTCTCTATCTTTTCCAGTATATATATCGAACTCGTAAATATAACCAGTATAACTGTCGCAGCGACACCACACCTTGAAACCTCTTTTTATGGGTTTGAGTGGCATGTACTGCTTTAGCGAGGACCTTCCCTTGAAAACTATCATCGATTCGTCTATTGACTGTGATGAAGAGTTATGTGCATTTTCTTGAAAAGCGCTGTTTAGGAGTGTCACCAATGGTCGAATTTTGTATAATTTGTCATATGCGGGACTAGACCTCGCAGGCTGCTTAGAATTGTCGTTCAAATGCAAACATCGTAAAATTTGCTTGAATCTTCTGTATGGCATTGTGGAAGCTATTTCGTCAACTCTAAAAGCGGGATCTGATGACCAGTAAAGTTCTAAAGATGGTAAAATATTGTAGCCGATTATAATCATAAGTCCTAAGAAAGCCTTTAATTCTTTGGTATCAATTTCGGTCCATCCTACTACGTTATTTTGATCAGCATATCGGTTAGTTTCTGAAACAATCAAATCAAAAACTTCTTGTGTAAAAAATTTTTCGAAGTGACGAACAGGCCTCGTATTTGCTGGTAAAATGCGTGTTGGCATCATCGGGACACTATCAAAGATGTTGGGCTGTGGCCTGTTGTCAGTCCATGAACTTTTCTTCCATGCGTCCTCATCTTCGTCAGAAGCATTTGTTTCTGACTCTTCTTGAGATTCAGATGACTCGTTACAAATAGTTGCATCGCTATCTCCACGATCCAGACTTCCTCCATGTCCACTTTCCCATCCCGTCCCACGTCCACTTTCCCGTCCCATCCCACGTCTATTTCCCCGTCCTCTTGCAGGTAATGTGGTTTGATCTGTACCAGGGTAGACGCTACTAGATAGGTCTGCATTCAACGTGGCAAGTTGAGGCGATAACGAAGCCCTTTCCATAGACTGCAAGCCTGGTTCACCTCTCGTCGTGGAAGGTTGAGGCGATAACGAAGCCCTTTCCATAGACTGCAAGTCTGGTTCATCTCTCGACGTGGAGGGCTGAGGTGATAACGTAGACCTTATTGTTTCAATTGACGACAAGTCAGGATTATCACTAGATGTGGAAAGCTGAGGCGAAGCCCTTATTGTATCACTTGACCTCAGTCCTGGTTCATCTAAATCTTCTAAAATCCGCTGTAGTTTCGTGTGGTTATAAAAAACTCTTTCCTCATCAGATTCCGCATCATCTTCGGAATTGTCTGGATCTGATGGTAAACCGAACATATCCTCCAGAGCCGACTCTATTTCATCATCTTTAAAAAAATGTTTCCTTCTTTCTTTTTGCTCATTTTTAGTATCTATAAATAAATAAAAAACAAGTATCACCTTACTTACGGTTAAAACGCTACGTTTAGACGTTACGGTTAGAGGGAATATTCTTCCCACCAAGAAAAATCATTGAAAAACAACATGTATGCAAGATAAACCAAAAATATGTCTTATATCTAAGATATTAGATATATATGTACACGAGCTAGAAGAACTTACCTTAGATCAGCCCGTAAATTCGGAGATATAAACCGATTTCCCTCGCAATCGAAAAAAACACCTGTATTCAACCTATGCAACCGTTTCGAAAAAAATCGTATGCAATGACAGTGGACAATTTATGAGAAAACCTTTCACCTGTCTAATTTAAATAGTGTTGACATATCCAAAAAAAATAATTTGATTGATAGATTCGTTTATTTTTTATTTTTAAGTTGGTGGGAAAAATATTCCCTCCAACTGTAAAAGGGTTAAAGAACTGAATGAGTGATAGCCAAATTGCCTACATACCACTGGCACAAGTATGGCTGCGCTGTCAATCCAGATCTTTCCGTCCCATACATATGGTGTGTAGCCCTTATTGCATGTATGGTTTTCCAAATTTGGTTTGGTAGATATAATATAACACATAGTTAAAATATAGGGCCACATCTTTGTATTAAATGGCTGAATCTAGGTTATAAAGTATAACATACCTACTATGATCCCTTTCACACTTTATAATTCCATACAAAATTACATAATAATATTAAACAAATATTGTGACTGTGTAGTTGTATTATATTAATTTCTTACCATCAATGTCACTATCAATATCCACTACAATATTTGTAAGAATATTTTTATCAACATCCATCACTTTGGCATCAATGGGATCCATATCCATGACATAAGGCCCACCACCAGTCAAGTGTCTAATATTTTCTTGAGTTTTTGACTCTTGCTTTGGCTTTCATATTATACCACAATTTTGTAAGTTGTTTTGTAGATGCAAATTAAAAATCACATTTTTAATTAATGTAACATTAATTAAAAATGTGAGGCAAATTACTTTTCTGGGTTTCCAATTGGATTGTGGGTTGACCTGGGAAGACCACATAGATAAGCTCTGTGAAAAGATCGGCCGCGCCAGTTTTGCACTGTGGCGGGTTTCGGAAATTTTACCAAAGGAGATGGCTCGAAACTGTTATTTTGCGTCCGTGCACTCGCTCATACAGTACGGCATCGAGCTATGGGGTCGCGGAGCTGATTGGCTTCGCGTATTCCGAATGCAGAAAAGAGCCGTCCGAGCTGTGATGCGAGTGCCACGCGACACCCCTGCGAAGGCTTTCTTTCGGTCTTTGAGAATTCTCACCGTCCCGTCTTTAATAATTCTTCAGGCTGCGCTTTATGCAAGAAGTCACCCAGAAGAATACTCTTCCCTAGGTAGTGGGCACGAATACAATACACGTCACTCGCAACAGCTGCGACCGGTCTCGCACAGACTCGCAAAGACGTCTAATCTGGTCCATGTAATGGCACCGGCAGTATACAACCGGTTGCCAGAAGATGTTCGTAACACTCCCTCATTCGAACTCTTTAAGCACAAAATGAAAAACTGGCTAGTTGAGAAAGCTTACTATAACTATAATGAGCTCTTTGTTTGACTATACAAAATAATGGAAATGTATGTTATTATGTAATTCTATTTTTATGACGTATTTAATTGAGTTTTTAACTAACTAAACGATTGTTTATTTTTAAATTATTTATATATATATATTTTTTGAATGACATTTTTAATAATTACAGATATTGACATTAAGTAGAAAGACAGTTTAATCCAATAAGAATAACTATAATGTGCGTACTTACTCGTATTGTATGGATTATTTATATAATTAGATATACACTTAGTTAATTACTTATCGATTTAGTATACACTGTTATGACATGTAACAATATCGTTATGAAATATATGAATATGAATATGAATATGATGCCTGAAAATAGAATAGGGTATGTAGGTACATAAGTAAAAAATACCACGTCATGATAAATAAAACTGATAACTAGATATGGAAATGTTACTAGAGCGTAGACAAACAAAATAAATTACCCTTTGACTAACAATAGAGGAATCATTAAATTCCTCTCTTATTTTCTCCCATGATTGCTTCTTTTTCAAAACACTCGTAGCGTTGGTTTGTTTCGATGTTAAATTGGCATCATACTTTTGGATAATATTAAGAAATAAGTCCTTTTCCAGACTCGAGAAAGGTTTCTTCCTGTCTACTTCAGACATTATTGTATGACAAATTACAAAACAAATCAACTTAAATGAACTTTTAGAAAACTTGAACTTGAATTTGCCGTGACTCAGTATATACAAAGGCTGGCCGCAGTGTTGCCAGATCTGGAGAATCAAGATCTGTATAGAGGATAGTAAAAATCTTCATGAAATCTGTATTTAGTAAATTAATAAAAATCTGTATTAATCTGTATGTGTCGTTTGTATTCTGTATGAATTATTTGTATGTAACATTTTAATTTGGAGCATTTAGAGAAAAATAAATGGAATTAATGATTAATTGTAAATATCTTTATTTAGTTAAGATAACAAATTAGAATCAACATTTAGCTCATAACAAGGCTTATTATTCAGCAGTTGCTTGGTATGCAATAACCCTTCAATTGTAGTCGTTTCTAGCCTATTTCGTTGTTTCGTTTTAATAAGGTTGATGGAAGAAAAAATCCGCTCCACAGCTGCACTGGAATGAGGTAGACAGAGGAGTGCAGACACAAATTTTGACAACACAGGGTATAAACCGTAGTATCGTCACCAGGTTTCTTTTCTTGAATAATCTTGCTCCAATATTGTTCTAGATCTTCACCAGCTCCACTCTGTATCTAAATTTTGGATTTCTTCTGTCACGATTAAGTTTGGAAAATGAAGAGCGACATTTAACAATGACGCTATCTTTCGTGATTTTATAACGTCTGGATTTAAAAATTCTAATTCTTTTATTAATTCGTTATTAAAATCGTAGCGGGTTTTAATTTGTCTGGCGCCTTCTATATAAAAATCAAGACATCGTAGTCGAAAAGTTTTAACATGTTCTGAATCAAGGTCCGTGGCTGTGGCTATGGAGGTTGCGACTTTTGTACCTAAGTAAATCTGTTCAATTGGTACAAACCGTCTTGGGTTGTCAAACTGGATTGCTCCGAGGTCTGTTGACATTAGATAAGAGTTTTGAATATAATTATCCAATAATGAACGAAATGCGGTTTTAATATTTTCATGGAGTTTATAGATATCTGGACGCTGGGACTGCATCAGTTTGTTAAAATTATTAAATATTTCTAGGACATATTCCAAAAATTCTAGGTACATTTTGTTATATGGATTTTCAGCATGTGTAGAATGTTATCGGATGTCTGTAATCGATCTGTGAAACTGTGTTCGGTGAAATAAATTATAAGTGCCTGGTATTGCTCCAAAAGTCTGACTACAGCTGATCGCAGAGAAAGCCACCTGGTCTGACAGGGATGTAAAATCTTATAAGGTTTAAGATCTATAAATTCTTGAAACTCTTTGAGGATACCACTCCGCTTTGGCCTATTTTGAAAATAGTTATACACGTCTCTTATCAGGCTCTCTGGTTCTCGTGGCAGTTTTGTGCATGCATATGATGCACAGAGATGAAATGTGTGACAAATACATTTTATCACAAATAAATTGGGTATGTCCGCAAGTAATCTTGTAGCTAATGAATTGTGCTGCCCCATCATGGTGCTAGCACCATCAACAGCAAATCCCACTAAATTTTCTTTATAAGGAATACAATTGTCTGTAAAGACTTTCACAATGTGTCGGTAGAGCGTTTCAGCAGTCCCGTCTTGAATCGGTACTAAACCGAGAAATGCATCAGTAACTTTGTAATCTTCGTAAAAGCGAACAATAAGGCACAAGTGTTTAATACATCCTCTGTCTGTGCTTTCGTCAACTAATAATGAAATTTTTTTGTTTTTTATATATTTTCTTTATCAGTCGCCCCTGTAACTGAAGTTTAAATTTTTGTTGTCTTTGTTTTGCCACAATTAATAGATTTTGCAATTTCCGAGTCTGGGCATACTTTTTGGATTAACTGGGGCAAATGTTCCATGACATTCATTGCTAAATTATGCTCTGCTACAAAAGATGCTAGCAGGATATCTGCCGTCTTTGTAGAATTGATATTTTTCTGTACGAAACCTATCATCGACTTTTGCGTGCTACTCGAACTAGGGACAGAGTTTGTATGTTTCGTAGTTTTTTTGATATAAATCGTTTTTCCACCACATCCTATTGAAAGATCAGATAAACAATAATTGCAAAACGCATATGTATCTCCTTTCTTGCTAGGTGCGAGCCAAGTGCTGAAACCTGATTCTTCCATCCATTCGCGATTAAATTTCTGCAGTATCCGTGTTTTTTTCGGTGTACTAGCCATAATATAACTCCGTCTATAGCACACTCACTATGTTTTAAATGAAAACAACACTGTTATCTATCAAAAATAGAAAAAATGGATGAAACAAAACAAACGAATGAATGAAGATGAACATCAACTCAGTCACAGAACTTGCAGAACGAACGAAATGAATCCATTCGTCTGTCTATATGTACACATTTTGAGGGAAATCCCCGAACATAGTATTAATTACAATCGCTTACGGTTAAAAGTATTCATCGATGTTGCCATTTAATTTTGAAAACTACTAAATCCGTAAAAAAAATAAGCAAATAACCAAAATCTGTATAAAAATAACTCCTTATATTTTATCGGTATGAATACCGAGAAATCTGTATATGTGGAAACACGCCTGGCCGTGACATTCGCGCACACAAATCTGTATTAAAAAGCCGTATTAGGTTATAAAAATAAAAATCACATGACAGGTACATATTTCGAACTTAAAAGATACATCTAATTCTGGCAGGGTTATATCATGTCCGACGTTTTGTTTCACCCAACAATCACTTTCCTGTATTTAGAACAAATCAAGTAATAAAAAGTATATAGTTACGTTAAATTTGGTTTTCGAATGTTATTTTATCAGAATTGAAAATTACAATATATCGTCGGCTAAATGACCTAATTTGTTAACTCCATGCCATACAACTGTTCAAAAAACGGAAAAAACTGATTTAAAAATAAAGTAGCCGCAACAACTAGATATCTTGTATCCCACTGGTAGCTACATTATAAATGTATGTTTTTTTGTAAAAATATTCAATTTTAATATTATCAATTTATTTTTATGGCCAAAAAACGGAGTTAGCATGGTTTATTATTTAGGAATATAAAAAAAAAACAGTGTGTTTTTAGGAGTTAGCAGTTTTTAATATTAAAATAAGAATTAAAACAAAATTTGGTTTATAAAAATTACAAGGACACAAATATACACACATCAAAAAATCTAATAATCAGCATCATTTTTAGTATTGAAAAAATCAGACATATAACTTATCAATAGTGCGGTAAGTTGTCATAAAACTCTCTAAAGTCCATAGGAAGAACGTCTTTTATTTGCTGCAGATCATTGTACTTCCTAGCTTTAATTTTTATCCTTTCCTTATGCAACATTGCCATTTCTTCAAATCGCTGTGGCTGTACAGTGCTTTTTCTTTGCGGCAGCAGCGTCCAAGAGTCGCCAAATCTTAATTTATAAAAAATATCACCTGATGGTGAATACATGAGAGCACGTATATCCGTGACTTTCGGGTCTCCTGTTGATCGCCCAGGTCGAATGCTTTTGAAGCATGAAAGATTAGTAAAATCTTTAAAAAAAATGTGCTCCAAATACATTACTTCAAATGGTTTATTGCGAGCGGCCTGAAATATCTGCACGTAATCTGCTGGCACATTTATAACTTTGTGACGCATGTTTCTTTCTATTAAGGAGTGCATAGCATCTACCTCCATTTGCGTATGTCCGACTTCCAAATATTTTTGCTCTATTGTTATTTCATTCTTCACTGCTATGTTCAATAGAGCATTTGACATAGTCACATTACGGTTCTGGTAACCGCATCCGTCAGAGTAGATGATTACACGTAAACCAGTCTTGTTTTGTACTTTAGACAAAATCTTTTTTTCTATGAAATATGTCCAAATTGAAGCAAATTCATCTGCGTTCAGTCCACCTTCCGTTTCGTTCCAAACAAAACAATAGCCATCCTTGTTTATATTGTCATAAAAACAAAGATTGAACACTTGCAATTTAGTTTTGTAGTAAAGTGTGCTTACATTGGATTTCGGAGCCATTAAAACCGCTTGTAGATCTACTGTAAAGACAAAACTATTTTCTTTTTTGTCTTTATCTTTTTCTTGCCTAGCTTCTTCTTTCTTTAATATGTGCAGTTGGTAAACAGTTTCTTCCTTTGTTCCATTCTTATAGCTTGTACACAATTCACATTCGTCTTTTTTGGGTCGATACAGAGAAAGATTTCTCTGTGACATTGTCTCGAAAAAAGTTGTTTTAGACAGCGGTTCGATGTTGTGTGATTTGCACCAGTCTGAAGTGTAAAACTTGTATAAATCCATTTTCGTATTCCATTCTGATTGAAGATATTTTCTTGTGGATGAAGCTCGACAATAATGAGACTCTAGTACCGGTAAAGAGTCATCTCATTCATAGATTTTTGCCTATCTGAAAATGGATCAACTCTCTCTTTTAAGATTCGAAGTTGATTGGGAATGCAATCCTCATCTTTCATTTTTTTATATAGTCAGCTCTTTTTGGATTTTCCCAGTGTGTTAATAGTTTAACATTCACCCTCTTCTCAATATTTTCCATTGTCTTTCCAAAAACAGAATTATTCATCAATTTGTAAAAATTCTTTTTCAAAATCAGATTTCGCAGATGTTCGTAAAGTTGTGTTTAAATCAATGTAAGCTTTTAACCAAGGACGTTGTTTGAATTCCAAAATTCTGTGAACCTTTGTTAATTTCATACCCATTTCAATGCATTGTTTCAAATTTCTATAGTGGATTTTATACTTAGTTTTATTATTTAGGTTAGGGACTAACTTTTTTCTTTAGAATTTCCAATTTTGATGTTTTCAGGACAAAGAGGCAAATCTGAATGCAAATCATGCAGTTCAACGGGGTACACCAAATCAACTTCTAATATAAAACCATATTCAGATTTTTCTGATACATTGTAATTTGTATCAACGTTTACCCATTCAAAACTACCAACTGGAAGATATTGAGACATAGCCCACCCATAAAGATTATTAGCATCGAAATAAGTCAAGTATGATTTTTGCTTATCCCTATTGTAATCTTCCATGTACTCATTATTAGCTTTTGCATGACGATTACTACATTGTGACACACCTCCTCGAATACCAGCCTTAATAAAAGCTACTTTTTCATAATCAGTCAAAAGTTCTAACTCTATTTGGGTGTATTTTAACATAGCATCCCAACTTAACCCCGGGGCTGTATAGTAATGAGCAGGATCCAAACTGTATGTTTTAAAACATAAAGTCCTAAAGCTTTCAAAAATATTCGTTAGCATTAAAACATCAGTTTTGAGATACAGATTAGAATAATCTAACATATTACAACAGTGAAAATGTTGCCAAACATCTTTAGCATGGTTGTAATCATCATCCGATACATCTGAATTGGTAAGTGAACTATAAAACTGATTTTGGCTAGGAAGTGTTGTTTTTTTCAAACATTCTTCAGAAGTCATGAACTCATATGGGTATATACCTTTCTTTCTAAGACGTTTAAAATCTTCATTTTTGGGGAAATTTTGTCTTAAAGTATTAAATTGTTCATTGCATAAGTTTTTGGTTAACTGATCGAGACGGCATGGTAAAAATTTGAATTAATCTACAAATCTTAAGTAAATTTTTTGGTTGTTTATATTCATAGTTTTCGAAAAAGAAATATATTTTTCCTTAGTTTGAGGAATAACATCAATTTCACCTTCAACAAAATTTAATGCATGAACGATAAAATGGGCATCGTAATTACTTAGATTGTGTAGGAAAACTGGGATATAATGTGGTGGTCGAAACTTTGTAACACATACTTCGTGTGCAACACCCCGAAAATTACCAGTCTGCCAATCATAATCAATAGTGTTTTCACCATTTAAATTACTTTCACATATATGACATACTGTTGCAATTGAAACTTCATTTTCTTCTTTAGTTGACAAAGGTTTAGGGCAAATATGAAAACAATTTTTTCTACATATCTTTTTCAAATCTACATGCAAACGGTTCATGAATACTTGTGCACAATTTTTTCCACTATAAGTCTCATATTTGGATAACGAATCATCATATGAACATTTAATGTAGTAACCAAAACTATAAGGTTCATGTTCATGAATATGGTTTTAACACGTTCTAAAACCATTTGAAAAAATTTGTATTCTTAAGTTTAGATAAACTCACAAAATGAAGTGCTTGCAGTTGTACATTTTTTCGTCCCTCTTGTGTTCCTTTCCTCATAATATCGTTGAAACGGCTTCTCACAATACCATGAATGTTTTAATTGTGATGCAAACTATTATTAAGACAAACAATTAACCGGTCAATTACCGAATGTAAACCTATGAAAGTTTTAGAACGTCACCTTTTCAAACAAAATAAGAAAGAGAAAGAGCCATACGTATTTCATATAGCGCCATCTCTTACGCACAACCGGTCAGCGACAATTTTATAGCCCTTACTAGCCCTTAGCAGGCCAAAGACATGTCAGTAAATCTATATTCATGCTACGAGTTTTCGCAGGTCAATATCACATCCTTTAATTGAACTGCTCGGAACATTACATGTTATTTAAAAGTTCATGGTAGTTCATAGTAGTTCTAAACGGCTTACGATTAAGAAGCAAAGCCAGTGTGTCGTTAGGGCCGCCTGTGTTGTATGTTATGTTTTGTACGCCTTTCCTCTACATTCTTACCGGGTTTGGTGGCCGGACCCGCAATCCACGTTTTTTTCACTCTTCAGCTCAATTTTAACAAAAATATTTTAAAATTTAAAAGGTCCCAATATGTTTTTCAAAGTCAAAGCTAAAATAATTTTTTCAATTTAGGCGTCTACGACGCTCTTATGATCGTAAACCACTTGACATTTTAAGGGTTGATAAGTGTAGGATGTCGTAAAAAACAAACCCGCGACACTATGACCCTTTTGTAATGCATTCAAGTGCACCCAAACTTAGAAATATCAAAAAAGCTGTCTGTCCGTAATAATTTGGCAACCCACTGTATATTGGAAAATAGATTGTGAATTAGGTCTTGCTTAGGTATGAGAAGGGATGAAAAATCAGGAAAGGGAAAATTGATAAATTCAAATGCAGGGTTAGCAGCAGGATTATCATGGTTGGTAGAGGAATGTATCTGGAAAACAATACAATAGGGTTTTGTAAGCAGTAGACTCAGTAGTAACGAAAATAGTAGCATGTTATCATACAAAACTTCAATGTAGTCATAAGATTCAATTTTAAAGACTAACTAATAATGAATTAACTGTATCATTGATGCTCTAGGGATTTAAGCTTTTTAAACAATTGTTACAAGAAATTATAATAATATTTATTGAATTTTGATAAGAGGTTTTGATAATTTTAAACCAATTAATAATATCTTATCTAAACGGATTTATTAAGTGGTAATTAGACTTTACTAAATTTAGTAGCCTAAATCAGGATTCAGAAAAGGAACAAAATTAGAAGCTTCTAATCACACTGTTCTAAATATAGTTACTAAATCAGTTGCCTGCTGAAACGCAACAAAGGCGGACGTTTAATATTTAGAAATAAAATCCAGTGCTGTCCAAAAATCAAAAAATTGGCCTCGCCGTGGCTGTGGCCGTCGGGTCAAAGAAAATAACGAAAAAAAAAAAAGAAAAACGTGGGTTAAGGAATATTTATTACTGAGCGACAAGTTATCTAACATGAATATAATGAGTGTTTTAGAACCGGCAGACTTCAGAAATTATCTTCGAATGGATTCAAAATCGTTCGATATGTTACTAAATCTAGTGAAACCATATATACAAAAACAAAATACTATTTTAAGATACAGTATTAGTGCAAAACAAAGATTGGTAGTAACATTACGATTTCTTGCAACAGGGAATTCATACCAAGATTTGAAATAAATCATAAATCAAGAGAGATCCATCAATTGTTTCCTCCAACGTCGTTGAATGTGGAGGAGGGGATGGGATATGAAGTTGATGTGAGGACTGCATTTGTTGTTGGGGTGGTAAGTGAGAATTTGGCGATTGGGTACGGTACTGTGTAGATGGTGATGGATACGGGGACTGGTATGGTGATGATGTTCTAACAGGACGATGAAATTCACTCTGGGAAGACGATGATCGTGAAGGTGTCAACCATGGGTATGAAGCCTTAGATTGATGGTTATTTGTGGTTAAACCTACAAATGATTCTTCAGACAACTTGTCTAAAGTAGCATAAAATATCACATCTGATATTAATTTGCGGGCTATAATATGTTGCCGTTGATTCAAATCTCTCAGTTGCATTCCAATGGATCTTCCAAGGATTTCCCAGTCTTCTTCCTTCGTGTTAATTAATCCGGAAGCTTTTTCAAGAATGTCCTGTTGTTATTTTAAAGGAGCTTCTTTCTTTTTTTTCTTAAACATATTTTGATTGGAAGTACTATTGGTAGAATTTGTTATCTGAGTATCTTCTGGGCAAGAAAATAATGTATCCTGAAAATAAATAAATTATATAATTATTTTTCAGTTGCCGCAAACAGAATCAGAATGGATACAAGTAGCAGCTGAATTCGAAGATAAATGGAATTTCAATCACTGTATTGGAGCTTGCGATGGTAAACATATTGGCATCGAAAAACCGCCCGGAAGTGGTTCTCTATTTTACAACTATAAAGGCTTTTTCAGCGTAATATTGTTTACGTTAAAACATGATTTGATTGGGTTTAGAAAAGCTTCAAAATCAGCATATATAACAAACGGTATTTTAAACTTTTTATTATATTTATTGAATTTCAATTTATCATTTGATACTGGTTTACCAAACCAATCCTTTGTGGTCATGTCACCATTAGGTAATTGTGTTGCAATGTGAGCGCAGTCATGTTGTTGATGATCAATCAATCGTTGTTTTGTTGTAAAATGTAGTAAACATCCATCACATATATGAACTGCATGTTCATGATTATTAATTTGTTTACTAACAAGACGCGACATGTTTTTGATGTAGCAGTAATGATTATTCGTTCCGTTTGAAATCAGTAATAAATTAACGTGAACATCTTTGCGAGATTTTGTTAGATACAACGGACCGACAACGCTATGACATTTTCTATCTTTGTTTAATTCTAAACCAAATACATTGATGCTAATATTGTTAAGTTTTTCAACTTGAAATATATCAGTTAACTTTACAGAAAAACGAATTCCATCGAATTTTAATTTATTTGAATGCATGGTGTAGGATGACACTCGATCTGAATTTTTGGTTACGGGGTACAAAGCTGAAAGCAATGCCCATTTAAAACATAAATTGTCTGCATTTTTTACATTAATTATAGCATTTTTAGTCCTAATATCCTTCGGTAACTCAATATATGAAGTACCACGTAGAGGATTAAATTTATTAATATTCATATCTAATGCTTTTAGATCCCTAAGACTCCAGCCACTGTCTTTTTTCTCAAAAGAGCAGATTTTATCAGTCAACGTGTTACTTAAAGATGAAAATAGAATTATTAAATCATCCCAACGAAAAACAAAGTAATTATATGTTTGAAAATCAAATGTTTGAAATGAGTCTTCTTTCGTTTGTTGTATAAAATCAGCATGCAGAACAAAGTTCACTTTGAAAACTGTATGCTGTTGGATAGACTCATCAATTAAAAACAAAATTTCATTTTTAATAGAATTTAAAAATAATTCAGGTGTTTCAAAACTATTTGCAGGTTGATCTTTTTTTCTATGAATCCTATAAGAAATTATTCTTTGACCAAAAGCTGATTCAACAACAGATACATTTTTTAAGGACTTGTGTAATTTTTCAAGTTTATTTTTATGGAGGTTGCTTTTTAAATGATTCGCAAAGTACCTTCTACTAACTAGAACATGACATGTACAACAATTCACCTTATCATTGTCTTCATTTTCATTGTTAGCTGTCGATTCGTTGGTGTTGCTAGATCCTGCCGATGGGGTGGATGATCCATCTTCGTAACGCGCTCGTTTTACATTGATGTCAGCATTTTCAGAGTCATTCACTCTCTTTAACGATCCTCCCACTTGTTGACTGTAACAAATTAAAAACGTTAAGACACAAATTCATTTTAAAATTAGCAGAATGTAAGAGGATTGAAGTATATCACTTACTTTATTTTATCTTCAACAAGGACGCATTCTTTGTACGAATCTTCGTCGTAATCATCTTCAAACCCAATACAATGTTCCCTGTAACAAGGAAAAAGTGTTAAGATATAAATCTAATATAAAATAAAATAGTAAAAAGCAATCAGATGTATATAACTTACTTTAATTTTGCTTCCAAAAGAGTGCATTCCTGGTATAAAGATTCATCGTATTCGTCTTCCAGCATCATACAATTTTGCATGTTTTTGACAGATTTCATCATCGAGATCCGTATTAAAAAAGACACTAACACAGTTCACACTTGTACTTTCCATTTTTATCGAAGATTGGTTCACAGTAACCGACTCAAAGCCCAACTGATGTGAGAAGTATGTTTGCATGAACCATTTATAGTAAGAACAGGTACAAGGATCCTATTATTTACACTAAGTAATGACTAATGAGCTATTGTTCCCCGAAATTCTATTATACAAA
The DNA here is from genome assembly GCA_963890685.1 of Plagodis pulveraria. Lineage (NCBI taxonomy): Eukaryota > Metazoa > Arthropoda > Insecta > Lepidoptera > Geometridae > Plagodis > Plagodis pulveraria. The sequence continues at coordinate 21,890,416 of OY982969.1, forward strand.
ATTTTACACCCTAATTATATCTTCCCGAAATTTTATAATGAGTAAGTTATTACCAAATTGAAATAGATAATGTAGTAAGTATTAATTTTATTATCACAATTTGTAAATGAGGACTACTATGACTAAATATTAGTTGATAAAATTAATTGACTTAATATTAATTATTAAAATGATACTTTTTACACGTTGGTGATGTCGCTATTTCCTTCGTTATGTTAAATATTACTTTTTTTACTGTTTCATAATTTGTATTGCATCCATTTATGAAATATTTTAATCGATATGTTGCATGTTTCCATTGTTCTGTAGGTGCAATTTTATTTATCTTATTCATATCAAAAATTTCCATTTTTATCATGAAATTGGATCCAATGCCATCATCTTGGTTGGTGGATAAATACACATTACCACCTTCCCTGTGAGCACGAGAAACTGTTGAAGATAATAATTTTCTCTTTTTTGTTTTCGATACTTCAAACAAATTGTCCAAGCTTTCATTGGAGTTTTTCCTTTTCAAATTCTTAGGCAGTCTTTCTTCAATAATTTTTAGGTCTTGAGTATCATCATCTTCTGAACCAGGGTAGTAAAACTGTTTGAATGTATTTTCTTCGTTAACATGATTGAAAGAGTTCTGTAACAAACAATAAACACTAGCTAAGTTTTAAAATATTGACTTTACAACATCTACAATATACTTAGTTCTATTGAAAGCACTTACCTCCATTGTTCTGTAGAACACTTAACACAACAATTCCCAAAAACAAATTTGAAGACTGAGATGCAAAAGCAAGCATTCAACTGTAAAAATAAAACTACAATATAAACTTATATAGCCCTGTCTTACAACACTATCAGGATCATTAAGTAATGTTCTTTATCAACTGGTCCAAGAGCAACATCATATTGCTCGAACAGCATTCTAGTATAAACTTTCACATTTTTGTTTATCATTAAAATGACATTATAGAACACTTAACACAACAATTCACAAAAACAAATTTGAAGACTGAGATGCAAAAGCAAGCATTCAACTGTAAAAATAAGACTACAATATAAACTTATATAGCCATGTCTTACAACACTATCAGGATCATTAAGTAATGTTCTTTATCAACTGGTCAAAGAGCAACATCATATCGCTCGAACAGCATTCTAGTATAAACTTTAACATTTTTGTTGTTACCGTAGATTATAGTAGTGAGATGTACTTGTTGTATAGAATAAGTGATAATAAGAAAATAAAAAACATGAACATAATATTAAGTCTTTTTATTTTCCCACACTTTATAAAGAAGTCCAGTTTATTTAGTTCCACATTCTTGTCTCGAAGATTGAACTTTACACAGCTTACGATAAAGATTTAATATGAACACAATAGAGATTCAAAAATATTTACACACCATACATCCTACTTTACAAAAGAACGTTTATGCAGCAAACAGGCTACCATTACATGTGAAAGTTCCAGTGTACCTAATAAGTAATAAGCAATTTGGACCCCGATAGTCGACCAGGATCACACTGGGTAGCTGTCCATATAGATAGAAATGGCTTTGGCCAGTATTTTGATTCATATGGTCGACCACCTACAGGTTATCATAAAGATTTCTTGAATAGGAATTCAAAGCAATGGGATTTCAATAGGTATAGATTACAACATGATTTTACCTCAGTTTGTGGGGAATATTGTGTAACATATCTGTATTACAAGTTCTATGGAAATACGATGAGGGACTTTATAAGATTATTTGGTAGCAATAAGGTGAATAATGATATATTTTTATACAAATTATTCTGTACGTTAAAGAAAATAAAGCTGTGTGAGTCAGAAATGTGTTTTGTTTGAACAACCGCTGTCGGAGTTGGTAATTAGCAACAATGGTATGGCGGACGATGCGTCGTCTGTTGCCCGACTCGCGCTAGCCCGCGTCGTTTATCACCAGCTTTAGAATGTTTCAAAACATCGTCGTGAGTAGTAGGCCTGGCGGTCATTGTTTGGTTTCTAGGAGGTGAAGCAGGACGAATTAGGTTATTGTAGGATGTGGGATTTTAATGACAGGCGAATCCAAAATGATTGGACTTCACTATGTGGCGAGTACTGTTTGGTGTATTTGTTCTACAAGTTCCAGGGCAGAAGCATGTTAGATTTTACCAGTTTGTTTGAAAGAAATGATACAATCATGAATGATATATTATTACACGATATGTTTCGATATCATTTTAAATAAAGCTTATGTAAAGAAAGTTGTTGTTGTTATTGAGCCACTTCCCGTAATCGTTAATGAGTCTATCGTTAATGAGTCTTATCAACACGTAACATGAACAATGCAGAGTGAGCTGGAGTTGAATTGCAGGGTCATTAATTAGCTAATTATCTGTACTACAGCGTTACAGTTAAAAAACCTAACTCGCGAACCTGAAGAGATATCAAAAACGGATAGCAGCAATCGATCAGGCGCCCCCCGAAAACCCCTAAAAAGACACTAAACTTTTTTTTTTTTTTTTTACTTGGCGACATTGCCATGTTTCGACTTTAGGGGTGTGAGTTAGAACTTTTTTTTTTTTGGATGAGCCAGAACCTTCGAATCCCTAACTACTATTGTATGATTTTACCTTAGTTATGGTTCAGTGTGCTCTTAACTCTAAAGGAAGAAACAAGTAATTATAAACAACAAGTATAATATATAAGTGCATGTGAATGTGTCTTTTCTGTTCAGTGATAGTAATGTATATTTCTGTATCCCACCAGGCTAGTTAGTGATATAGTTTATACAGTCCACATAACGCATGAAATAGTTCCTGCCACTCTACATCCTTTTTAGTAATAAAACATTGATATTTATAAAACAGCTTTTATTTCATGATGTTTGTTAAGATTCCAGATTGCCTAGGCAGGTATGGTAAGCAGAGTCTTCCACCTGGACAACCTGTTTGTGAATCTTAAACTGCCCGCGATACGCGGGGCTGAAATAATCAAATACTGTCGACTTACAGCTTGTTCCGGTCTTCTTCCTTCGACGACCCCACCCTAGCAATGCCCTACCTAATGTCTAACTGGCCAATTACACATTAAATAAGTACTTACGGCTTGGGCGCGGGATCCTGGTTTGCTCTTGAGACTCTTCAAAGTCTCCAATACAATATGTCAATAGTTCAAAGTGGATTAAATTGTTCACAAACAAATATAAGGACAAACACGCGCGGGAATCACAAACGGCGGTGGTTTTTAACAATTTTAACACAAGTTCACAAAACAAAACCATTTTTCACCAAACTTTTCAAAACCATAGACAAGAGTAGACTACGCTAGGGAGGCGTTCAGAACCTTGCCCGCTAAGTTGATCGTTCCGAACAATGTTTTCTCTAAAATTACAAAGCACAGCCCAAACAAAAAAAATCTAGATGCTAGAGGAACATGATATGGGCATAGTTCTCTTTTTAAAATGTTATATGTTTTAGCCAGTCCTATTATACGTTCTATATGAACTCGTTTACTTGCTAGTTTTCGATGTTGTACCACTCGAACACCTGGTATTTGTGTCTTTCCTTTCATGAACATAGAAATATTAATAGAAATATCTTTTGGAGCAAAAATGTCCAGTACATTAAAACCTCTGTCTGCCATCATAGAATCGCCACTGTCGCACAGATTTTCCAGTTAAGATCTTTCTATGATCTGTCTATCACTGACTGAACCTCCATAGCATTCTGAGACGTACGATATGAGACCACCAGTTGTAGCTCCAATGATAGCTTTCACAGTATTTTTATGTTTATAACTACTGAATGTCACTTGCTGTGCTACAGGATTTCCTGGCTTCGTGATGGGTATTGCCGTTGTGTTCACAATAATTCTTGCTGAGGGAAAACCTCTTTTAAATGATTCGGGCATAAAGTATTTCACCAATTCTTTACTGGGCCAAATATAAATGAATGCCCATATTTCAAACAAAATTTATCCATGTAATAAAAATGCAATTCTTTACTGGGCCAAATATCAATTAATGCCCATATTTCAAACATAAAATTTATCCATGTAATAAAAATGTTAGCAACATCTGTTTCAGAAATACCAAATAAAAATGCTAGTTCAAAATCTGGTAGGTACCTCCTTAACTTGATCAGTGTTATCAACAGTTGGTCACCAATAGAAACATTGACAACTCTACTTCCTTTGTAATATAAATAATTACACATTGGACTTAGTGTATCTAACACCAGCATGAGTTTTTCGTAGTTTTCCAGCCCAGTATAAAAATGAATAGCCTGCCGATTGCCTCTCATAGCTTCTAGTGATAAAATTCCCAAAGAACTACCACATTGTGGGACAACAGATACTATTTTTTTATTAGTGTCATCAACTGAGCTCTCTATATTAGAAATTTCAATTTCAGTACTGGTTTTGGAACTGGAATACTTTCCTCCACAGGTAGTTGTGTAAAATCAATTCTGCGTCTGCTTCTATGCAAATATCGAAGAGTTCTTAATGTAGGTGATTTTGACACTTCAATGGACCATGGGAATATACTGGGTATAGTGCCTTTTTTAAAAACTTGCATTTTTGAGGTTGTCCTGTAAAATAACATAAATAAATAAAGCGGCGATTCACTATTAATTATGTTAGAACTCATAAGTATATACTGTATCAGCTGAATCGTACACAGCTGAACAAAGTTTGCCCCATCAAGGGGTTTGCCATGCCCACGCTTGGCATACGGCTTGGGGATCACAGTGTAAGATGTTAATTCTTCATAAAACTTTGCTGCCTACCATCTGGTATTCTTCACTTTCGCCGCCTCTTACGATCCCCACAAGAAGTTATGGGAGGCGATAACAAAGGTATGTAAGAGAACTTAATTAAGCCTCCGGTGGCTACTTTTTTTTTATGGGATAGTACGGCAAACTAGCAGGCGTCTCACCTGGTGGTAAGTGATCACCGTCGCCCACGAAAATCCGCAACACTAGAGGTATCGAGGATGCGTTGTCGGCCTTTGAGGAGGGAATATGCTCTCTTCTTGAAGACCCCTAAATCGTATCCGTTCGGAAATACTGCACCTGGCAACTGGTTCCATATTGTGGCAGTGCGAGGTAGAAAATGCCGTGAAAATCGCAAAGTTGTGGACTTCCAGACGTCGACATGAAATTGATGAAACATCATGCTTCGTCGGGACGTCCGATGGCGAAATTGAGCTGCAGGTAGTAAATCGAACAGTTCCTCAGAACACTCCCCGTGATAGATGCGGTAGAAGATGCAGAGTGATCCAACATCTCTACGTAGTGCCAAAGGGTCGAGCCGGTCGTAGAGAACTTGATCGTCAACGATTCGAGTCGCTTTGCGTTGTATGCGGTCAAATGGAAGAAGCTGGTATTGGGGAGCTCCCGCCCAGAGATGAGAGCAGTACTCTACGTGAGGCCGAACCTGAGCCTTATAAAGTTGCAGGCGATGAGCTGACGTGAAGTACCGCCTCGCCTTTCCAAGCACACCAAGCTTTTTAGAGGCTAATTTAGCCTTATCTTCCAAGTGACAGCGAAATTGAACGACGCTCGATATGTCGAGCCAAGTACTCCGATGCTAGTTGATGGGGCAAGGAGAGTGTCTTCAAAATGGAGGGATACGACAAAGGGGGATAATTTAGCGGTGAACGCATAAACTTGTGTCTTCTTGGGGTTAAATTGAACTAAGTTCAGTCGGCCCCACTTCGAAGTGGTATCACACCGTGGTATAGTCGGTGGTGAGTTCCCTTGGTCATCCAAAGTCGAGTTTGACGCAAAGAGAGTGCCCAGAAGATCGGCTTTCTTCTTTGCGGTGTGGGCCAGTGTGTCATTCTCTTTGTGCAGGGGCGGTAGAGATGACTGACAAAAAATCCCCTGGACAGCCCTGGCGAGAGACCAGAACGCACGTGTTCCCGAAGGAAGGCGGGCTAATCTTTCGGCAATTCTGCCGATATGCTCCGACTTTGCTCTTGCGATTACTCTTTTGTAGGACCTGGAGGCAAAATTATATTCCTTTTTGAGATCGCTGCTTGGTAACGCTCTCGTTTTTGGCCAGAGGCCATTTTACAAGTAGGACCAAACCAGGGCTGAGACCTGCCACCGATGGGCACTGCAGAATATGGAATAAAGAGTTCCATACCTTGAAGCACTACATCAGCAACATAGTCGGCAGTGACACTACTAATCGATCGAAACGCAATGGCAAGCCACTACTTCACATCGATATCATGTGGGAGAGCGGTACTTCCCCGGTCGTGCCGGCCCATGAAGCTGTAACCCGAAGAGCTACAGCGTGGCACTACCACTTGAAAAAGAGTATAATATCCTCAGGGAACAATATTAGCTTACTGGGAACAAGCTGGCTTTTCACTTGGTAATTGTACATCATTGAAACTAACCGGGAAGATATATTATGTGATTATAATGACTGAACCAAAGTATCCTATACTTATATACCGAAATATACACTTAGCATTTCACCTGTATAGGCTGATGACGATGCGCCATCTGGCGTGATAAAATGGCAGTGGGGATCCCCATTACAGAGTACAAGAATTACGTTTCATTCCACAAATGAGGAGAAAATGTCGATTAGCGGTAAACTTGAATCTGTAAATGAAAATAAAATGAAATAAATTGAAAATATGACGTTACAATTGTCAACAAAATGGATAAATCGACTCAACAAAATAGAGACATTTCCAACACAAACCCCGGTGTGGAAAATATATCCGTGTTGGCAGCCCAGTACTCCCCAAGGCGCGATTTCACAGTGGCCAAAATTATAGCGAAAAAGCGGTACCACTCGTCAAAACAAGTATCTTACCACCTAGTTACTCTACTAGTTGGTTGCATGTTCCCTGAATCTAATAGGACTTCGGACCATTGCTGGACATATCTATTCGTCTCCTTCGCTATGCGTGCCATAAAATCTGGCTCTCATATGGCCGTAAAGGCCTCATATGGGCTGCCAAATGGGGCTAAGGCCCAGGAGTAAAATGAGACAGGGGCTCCCTCTTCAATGCTTGCGAGCCAGTGCTTCTAGGAAAGCCTGAACCACTTCCTCGACCACCTCATCACTTACCACCAGTTTGGTCAAAGGCTAACCTATCAGGAATGAAAAAAACATGCCATGTAAACATAGGCATTACCATATGCCAGCATCCTCCGGATTTCCTCGTCCTCGAAACGCTGGCGTGTCGATGTAGACATTATCGACCTGGGAGTCACTACGGGACTTCCAGGCGGTATGGGCACTGGACTCCGCGCGTTTTCATCAACTTCGAAGAATCTTCAAATTAAATCGATAGATAGTTTTCAAAACGATTGTGATAGGATATTAAATAGTTAAATATATAAATATACTACACTTTCAAACCAAGTAAAGGCTGTTGTAGTGTTGGTACAGCCGGATTTGCGTAGGGCCCAGAGGCGAGATCTGCAGTCGGCCCAGGGGCCGGGTTTGCGAATGGCCGGGGGGCGAGCTCTGCAGATCGCCCAGGGGCCGGGTCTGCAGACGGCTCAGGGGCCCGGTTAGATTCCACTCTCCTCAAAACTATTCCACATGAAAGCGGAAAATGATGGCCATGGTAGGCTAAAACACAAAAGTATTATGGAGTTATAGAAATCTTGTTTTTCATGATTGAACACACATTAAAAACAATATTAACATGATTAACACTTCCCTGTTGTCTCCCTTAAAAGTTTAAACGGGTTGACTGAACATTTGTATTAGTACATGTACTAAAATCTGTAACGTCAATACAAGACTTAGTTACATTTCCTATAACCGACTCAATATTATAAGCTACCTAGGTAGCAATTAAATTCTTATATTTCTTAGGTAGGTACATCCTATCCTGAGTCAACATAAAGTGAGTAATAAATTTATTACAGTCAAAAAATAAAAGATTGTCTCCATGACGACATGTCATATTATATAATATTGTTTTTAATGATTGAATATGCTCATTCTGGCTTTCAGTAAATGCATCTGAATAGGGAAATGCACATAACATAATTTTATACGCATCAAGGTTTAACAATGAGGTTATACTTGCTATTATCTGTTTCTTGTCAATACCCAAACTTTGGCCTAAGTACACCATAACTTAGTATTTCTATCAATTTCAGAAGCCATAATTTTCTTCTCAATCTGTGCATAAGAAGCACCAGACATGCAGTAATTTTCAACAGTCAAGTGTAGTGTATTTCCAAGTTATGAACCAAAATTTCTGCTTATTGTATCTGAAAAAACCAAAACTTTGGTACATATCCTGGTTAGTGGCGATACCCTGATTCTCCCCCTGCACTGCTTCAGGGCATGTTTTGTTCAATGGGTGAGCTATTGTTTGTATTGAATGGGGCTCTCTGGTTTGTTAAGGCTGACTATAGGACCTTGAGTATGCACACACTCAAGATTTTCTTACTCTCCATATTGGTGGTCACAAGATCTATTAAACTATAGCTTCTTTGTAGTGATTACTAAGGTGGTTTTGAGCTCATTAGTAGCTAGAGAAAATTATTTTGCAATAATTTCTCTTTGTCTAGCAGCTCAGAGCGAAGACTCAAAGTATCATCATCATACAGTTGTATGTAACTGTATGATGATGATACTCTGAGTCTTCGTAATTTTTAATTCATCAAAACAATTTTGAAGTTTTTCCTGTAATTGCAGCTTATCTTTCACCAAATTCACATTTCTCTTGAAATAGTTCCTGTTTTCAAGATGTTTTTGCACTTTCCACACCACTTTCTTAAGCTTAAAATACTTTTTAATTTTTTTATGACTCTGAAAGACTGGAAATTGACTGCATATAGTGTTCTCATCAGTCAAGTCAATAGTTTCAATAGGCTGCAGGGAGCTTGCTGATTCCATGCCACTACTGACCAGCTCATTGTATAAATTTAAGGTGTCAGCAGCCTATTCTTTGAACTTAGTCGATTTTAACAACAAGATTTCATGTTGATCCTCACTTAATTCTAGTTCTGATATACGGCTCAAGGCCTGTTCATGCGTCTCACTACATCTTTTAAATGACAATACAATGTTCTGTAGCTATTCATTTTGATGGAGCACTTCTGAGGAATCAGTGTATAGACCGGCAAGTTCACTCTTGAGTTCAGTGTTTTTTGCCAAAATTTTGCTCATCTTAACCTCACTGTCTTGTCTTGTAGAAGCTGATCAGAGAGGTCTTTGTACTTTTGGAGGTCCTGCAGAGCAACTCTGAGTGTCTTTTCCAGTTCTCTTGCCAAGGTTATCCTAGTAGTTACAGGCATACTGAAGTACCAACAACTACGAACAATTTCTGGAAAACAGATAAAACTAGATAAGTTTCTGTTTCAAGAAGTATTGTATTGTATGGTAAGGATAATGGTATGTATTCCTTACAATTCAAACTCAAAGTTACAATTATTTCCTATTTAAATTATATACCATAAACAAAATCAACAAATTAGGTCTGAAAACAGTAATTAATACACAATATATATATTATTTGTTTACATTTGTATATTCAACAGATAAAAGGGGAAAAGAAACAGAAAATTTGTTAGAAATACAGAGAAATTAGTTTAATAGATGATGGTCAGAAACAGATTGGAGATAAAAAAGTATGAAACTTTTTATCTGCTTACAAAAGCGACAAATGATTGATGGTAATAGCCTAGTATACCTTATCTTATGTTTTTTATAATAGATAATTTTTGTGGGCTAATTGATTTGCGGTGGACACAGCTTATTCACGTTCGAGTACACGATAAAACGGTAACAGGTAACGTAAAGAGCACTGTACTTATAATGTTTTCGAAGATAAGGCGGATAGCGCACGCCACTCTTGCAGTAACGACTGTCTGTACTTCATTCATGCACCGCGTAAAGGCAGTACACGACGGACGATTGTCATCGATCCGGTTTGAAACGTGCACTCAAGCAAAACGCGTGAAGTTTGAGCGAGCCATTTTGCACACAATACTTACAATGGTAAGGAACCATTCAACCACAATCTGGTGCAAACAGACTCGTCATTCATATGTTTATTAATGGGTAGGTAGGTGAAGGGGAAGTTGCGACGCCCTCCCCTTTCTGAGATATGATTTTTCTTATTTCTAACCTCTCTATTATCAGTCATTGATTGAAGGGGAGGGAAGGTGCGGGGTAAGGATAGAAGGTAAGTATGTTTCCCCCTGTGAAGGGAAACATACGACTCCCGCCCACCCACCTATCTAATTTTTTTTAAATATCTAACCTCACTATAATACGTCAATTTTTGCAACTTAAATTTAATAAATTACAAATCATCCCCTGCACTCTTTCCCTAATCTAATTTCTAACATATTAGAACGTTACTGAACATGATATAATTAAACTAATGAACAGAAATAAAATAATCATATTTTGATATTTATTATGTATCGTTTTCTATTTTATATACATAAGCTATAAACTTAATTAACTCGATAAATATATCTTTATTTTAATTTTTTATTAATCTTCTTCAATTAAATTCTACCAACCAATCTGCAAAAATCTCATTTGAACAATTCTCTGTTAAACATTCTTTTCATATTCCTCCATTGACTTTCAATCCTTTGTGTGTGTGTCCCATCAGGTGTCAAAAATGTATTAATTTCATCACTGTGATTTACTTTTTATGAGAAAGGCAGTCATATGCTCTCCAAAAATCAGTGTGTATTTCTGTGCCTTTCTTAACATGTTTTTCAAGAAGTGGCACCAAAACTTCCGCTTATCTATTGTTATCGGGACACACTTCTAAACGGAGGTCATCACTTTTGTCTTAACCATTCCCAACACCCAGTGGTCTTTTTTTGCCCTTTATTACATTTTCTTTTTCCGAATTCGGATTCGTCAATTTGGACTATTTTTCCGGGTCCACCAATTTTATTTATTTGAACATTGTGTTCCCATTCATATATAACTATCGTCTCTCTACAGTATGAAAACCAATCTGCAATAGTGGCCCGAGACAAAACATCTTGGTCGTCTCTGGATGCCTCCAACTGCACTTGGTCATAGTTATATTTCTGGCAGAACATATACATCAGTTGAAATATTATGTTAATTTTCAGCCGTGCATTTTCGAACCAAGTTCCTCTAGCTCTTGAGACTCTTTTGTTTCGGCATTTGCTTTTTCGGCGCTGAAAAACTCCCAGTTGTCCAGTACCTGCAGAAGTTATTAATGGCATTGGTGTTTTATGATAACTTTACTTTTTTTGAGTTGTAATCAAGTGGTTTTCTTTAGGAAACTGAACACACTAATCCGCTGGCCCGAGATTTTGAATCATTTAAAAAAGTTGCTGTAGCTGAGCAGCCCAATCGTCTTCGTCGTTGTCTACAATGTCGCAAGACAATGATTATGACGACGCAGCAACGGCTGTGTCGATGACCACTGCCCGAGAGGGGCCAGCAACCGATTTCAAAATCGTGTGCACAGGCTGCTGACTAGAGTCTATCACTTGCACACACGAAGGTAGGGGCACAACGGCTCACTAGAGTCCAAAACTTGCACGTCATTCAATTCCTCGGATATATAGCTCGCGGATAGCGCGGCAGACACCGAAGCTTAGAGACGCCATGATACAGTCAAAAGCAAGGGAAAACGAACAGGAGTACGACAAACGTTCTCAACCGTAGGGCACGCTAACGATGACCGTGACCATAGAAATCATAGAATATTAGAACAACGATAGATAAAAAGTCAGCAATTACGTTTCGTTTTACAAAATGTACAAAAAATAATCTAATCTTTTATATAAATTTAGTGAAACGAAACACGGTCACGCGTCAGTATTAAGTGAAACGAAATGTTTCATGACAAGATGCCTGTCAAAGTGACAAATGTCGCGAAATTATTTACGTATTTGAATTAATTATTTCTAGAAAACTATTTGTTATCGCAAGTTAATATTTTATGTGAAGGCTTACCTTATTATAACCTACTTATAAAAAAAACCAATCGCCAACTCGATGGTTTATAGTCTAAACCAAAGCCATATTGAGATTCAAACACATTCGTATACTTTTTTAATTCAATAACAACACATATACACAAACACTATGTTACAATAGTTATAATTTACTCACTTTTACGATGAAGCAAAATTAGTCCGAAGAGAACTCGTAACTACACAAAACTTTGTTCTTGCCGTCCGCGTCGAACCGTAGCGCGGGCATCATTGGCGTTGCAATAGTATTTGCCCGGTAACTAGATGGACCTCTAGCGCCCTGGCCTACCATAAACGCCTTATAGCAGGGCAATTAAGCGTTTTATTGAACTGTCCTGCAAATTCGTACCATGACGAACTCTAGCAGGCGAGACAAAAGTTGCCCACGTGACCTATTCGGCCAGCCGGCTAGAAAAGGGTCGCCTGTTATTGACCTACCATGACGTGATTTTTGAAATTATATTTCAATCAAATTAATCTGCATATCTGTCATATGAAACAGGCGAACGAAAGTAACCTCTTCTGACGCTATGTGACGAGATTAGACCTTTTATGAACGATCCCACTAAATCGGAAGATCTATTGAAACCAAGGTAAGTAGGAAAGGTTCCTGCGACGACACAAATATTATATGTAGTTTCATATGTAAGTACTTATATTAGTTCTTTTTTTTATATTTTAGGTTCTAGTAGCATTGGCTTTTTAATCCACTGGTTCTAAAGCTAAAAACAAAAGGGCAATTGGAGACATGGCTAGCCATTCCATAGCTCAAGAAACTGTTTCTGCTGTGATAACTCAAGTAACCAATTGTCTGAATTTGCCATACCTCAGAGCAAAATATATTTAATTTCCAAAGGATGTTGCAGAGCGAAGAACTAATATAATAGAGTAAGTCCTTTATACTACGAGTATCTGCATTACACTTCCACTTTTTGAGGCTTTTGTTTCTGTAACTGACTTAGTTTGTGACAATTTCAGTAAACTCACCAAGTAAACATCACTTCAGAAGAACCCCAAATATCCAACATGCATAACTCGGATCACCAGCAAGAAATAGCAGTCAGGCGTACTCTTTATAGGTCAGCTGTGGGCAAGGCGTCAGGCAACCTAGGCAATAATATGTAATGCTAAGTAAATAAATAACTTTTTTAAGTATACACATAATTTTTCTATAGTCTCATCTTTACATATATTAGGTCCTTACATATGAAATTGGCGTTTTTCGTACTGGCCACTTTAATCACGAATTTCTCCTCTTTGGTAAGGAATTCCAAATTCAAATTTGAATTTGTACAGCTATAGACTCATGTATTTGTGCTTCGATGATCGTCATTCATTTGTTTTTTTTCTTCTGTTTTTTTCTGTTTGCGTCACTCATTTTACAAAATGGAAAACCTTAAATATCGCATTATTTACGAGTACGAGTTCCGCCGTGGCACTAGTGCTGCGGAAACAACTCGAAGGGTGAATGATGTGTATGGCGGTCGTGTTGCAAAAGAAAACACAGTTCGTTTTTGGTTCCAACGTTTTCGTTCTGGAAATTTCGACCTGCAGAACAAGCCCCGTGGACGGCCTGAGACTCAAGTTGATAATGAAGAGTTGAAGGCTATTGTGGAAGCGGATCCATCGCAAACCACGTCCGAGTTAGCTGCAGGCTGCGATGTTAGTGATAAAACTGTTTTAATTCACTTGAAGCAAATTGGGAAGATTAAAAAGCTTGAAAGGTGGGTACCTCACGAATTGACTGAAACAAACCGGCAAACGCGCGTCGACTGCTGCGTTACATTACTAAACCGGCACAATAATGAAGGTATTTTAAACCGAATCATTACCTGTGATGAAAAATGGGTTCTTTACGATAATCGGAAGCGCTCAGCGCAATGGTTAGATCCTGGCCAGCCAGCCAAATCCTGCCCCAAGCGAAAATTAACCCCAAAAAAGTTACTTGTAAGCGTTTGGTGGACTAGTGCCGGTATTGTTCATTACAGTTTTTTCAAATCTGGCCAGACTATTACGGCTGATGTCTATTGTCAGGAATTGCAAACCATGATGGAAAAGCTAGCGGCTAAACAACCTAGGCTGGTCAATCGCTCCACGCCACTGCTGCTTCACGACAACGCTAGACCACACACTGCGCTACAGACGGCTACTAAATTAGAAGAGCTTCAATTGGAAAGTCTAAGACATCCTCCGTACTCCCCGGACCTTGCTCCAACAGATTACCATTTTTTTCGAAATTTGGATAACTTCTTGCAAGGGAAAAAATTCAACTCCGATGGGGCAGTCCAAATCGCCTTCAAAGATTTTATTGATTCCCGTCCGACTGGTTTTTTTAGTAAAGGGATCAATGAACTACCTATGAGATGGCAAAAGTGCATAGAAGATAATGGTTCATACTTTGATTAATTAAATATATTATATTAAAAAATATTCGACTTTTTGTTCCTCCCATACAAAACGCCAATTTCATATGTAAGGACCTAATATTATGACAAGCCTTTATACAGTAAGACAGAATATGTGATTTTATTTAAATTTTAACATAGAGTGATACATGTTCCATCACCCATTAATCTCACCTATTTTTGGAGTAATATTGCATACTTTTAGATTTATACATTTTAGAATTGGTATTATTTATACCAAGAATTATATGATTGGTGCATAACCTATAATTGTTTTAAATTTACTATACCTCTCATTTACTTAAGCTAAAGTAAACAAATGATAAACAAAACAAGTCAATTTTTTACCTTCTTTCTAATCTTTCTAGTGTATCTGCAATACGAGTAAGAACCTTTCATTCCCATCGGTATTTGGAACCTAATAGCTTCATTTTGTAGCTGCTGCTGATATGAATTAACTAATGACCGTCAAGCGGCTTCTTGGTGAATGGTGGGTTCATTCTTCGCCGCCTTCTACGGGTAGGTTCAGTGTCGGCCACAACCTGAGGTTCTGTACTAGCAGGCTGCATTACTGCTGCACTTTCCGCAGCCTCTTCTGTGGATCTCACTGTTTCCTCTACATATGCTGTATCCACTTGTTGGATTTCGATTTCCATAATAGGAGATGGTGCCAATACATTTGATGTGGAACCTTCTGTAAATGCCTGTAATTGAAATAATTCTATAGTAAGTAATTATAATTATCACGTGTAACCTATATCTATTTTATAATTGGTTTGTAAGAGTAAAGATATAATGATGATATATTTATAAAAAGAACTCAAAAAACTAACATTATTGTCAGATTGGAGAAAAGTGGAGGAATTAAACCATGAAAAGTATTATATATATTTACTAATGAATTTATTTCAATTTTGGGCTTTATGTTTAGTTAAGATTTTTGACAGAGAGAATATATCCTAGAAAAAACCATAGACTATAAAATGTTCACTTTTTATCATTTGGCTTCGTAAGTGTTTGATGTTTATTACAAACATAAAGGATTCACTTGTACACTAGGCAATCCAGCTCCAAAGTCCTTGCCAAAAATATTTAGATACTTATTTCAATTTCTGTTAGCTTTGGAACTTCAGATGGAATGAACCCACCAGTGCGAGATTGAGATGTTCTCAAAGATACACATTTACGTCGTAGTTTGCCCTTAAAATCGATCCAATACTGAAACATAAAAAAATATTAAAATAAAAAAGTATAAATGTAAACCATTATCACACTCAACATACTACACTAATAATTACAATAATTACTTACTGCAGACCAGCCTTTCCAATCCTTTAATGCACCTTCTCCAATAGCATTAAAACTTTCCGTGACTTGATTCCAAAGTCTTCTCATATATTCACGTGCTTGAACACTTTTATTATAGCCCATAGCTATATCCCTATGGGTGTTGAGAAATTCCCATAGAACTAACTGAGCATAACTAACACGGCGGCGAGATGTAGACGCAGACATTATTCAAAGCAGAATTAATAAGAATTTATTTTGACTTATAATCAACTTGGGTACAACCAATTTAGGTAAAAGATCCACTTCACATAATTTAAGCCACTTGAGAAGGCGACGTCGTTTAGAACCATGAATGTAAAAAATGTCCGTGAGTTCTACAATATAAGTGCTGCACACATATGGGAACCGATGAGCTAGAGCACAAAAAACTAATTTATTACGGTCAAGCTAAGTATAGGTTTGTTTAATTGATTATGTGATCATAACATGTTTGTTTATGATTTTATCAAAGAAAACAAAATTTTGTGTCGGCTGTTTGATAAGATTTAACACGTTCTAAAACCATTTGAAAAATTTTGTGTTCTTAAGTTTAGATAAACTCACAAAATGAAGTGCTTGCAGTTGTACATTTTTTCGTCCCTCTTGTGTTCCTTTCCTCATAATATCGTTGAAACGGCTTCTCACAATACCATGAATGTTTTAATTGTGATGCAAACTATTATTAAGACAAACAATTAACCGGTCAATTACCGAATGTAAACCTATGAAAGTTTTAGAACGTCACCTTTTCAAACAAAATAAGAAAGAGAAAGAGCCATACGTAATTCATATAGCGCCATCTCTTACGCACAACCGGTCAGCGACAATTTTATAGCCCTTACTAGCCCTTAGCAGGCCAAAGACATGTCAGTAAATCTATATTCATGCTACGAGTTTTCGCAGGTCAATATCACATCCTTTAATTGAACTGCTCGGAACATTACATGTTATTTAAAAGTTCATGGTAGTTCATAGTAGTTCTAAACGGCTTACGATTAAGAAGCAAAGCCAGTGTGTCGTTAGGGCCGCCTGTGTTGTATGTTATATTTTGTACGCCTTTCCTCTACATTCTTACCGGGTTTGGTGGCCGGACCCGCAATCCACGTTTGTTTCACTCTTCAGCTCAATTTTAACAAAAATATTTTAAAATTTAAAAGGTCCCAATATGTTTTTCAAAGTCAAAGCTAAAATCATTTTTTCTATTTAGGCGTCTACGACGCTCTTATGATCGTAAACCACTTGACATTTTAAGGGTTGATAAGTGTAGGATGTCGTAAAAAACAAACCCGCGACACTATGACCCTTTTGTAATGCATTCAAGTGCACCCAAACTTAGAAATATCAAAAAAGCTGTCTGTCCGTAATAATTTGGCAACCGACTGTATATTGGAAAAT
The DNA here is from genome assembly GCA_963890685.1 of Plagodis pulveraria. Taxonomy (NCBI): domain Eukaryota; kingdom Metazoa; phylum Arthropoda; class Insecta; order Lepidoptera; family Geometridae; genus Plagodis; species Plagodis pulveraria. The sequence continues at coordinate 21,907,503 of OY982969.1, forward strand.
AGATTGTGAATTAGGTCTTGCTTAGGTATGAGAAGGGATGAAAAATCAGGAAAGGGAAAATTGATAAATTCAAATGCAGGGTTAGCAGCAGGATTATCATGGTTGGTAGAGGAATGTATCTGGAAAACAATAACCAGTGTGAAGTTGGCAGCCAAACCCAGCAGCCATATAAACCGACCAAATTCAAATGTCGATGATAAAATCTTCGGTTTTCACCATGTTAAAGACTGTGTTTTCGAACAAAACATACCTCGATGGATAGCTACTGAAATTAATTTTAAAAAATAGTATTCAGAAATAACTAGCGATATTTCAAACAGCCGCGATTCGCGAGTTACTCATAAAATAGTTTAGTTGCAGTGGTTTCAGGGGATTTTGACCATGACGGAGATGGTGTTTTGGAATGAAACATATCTCAAAAGATAGCTATTAAAAAGACCTTTCAGGTGGTATATTCAGAAATTACTCTGGATATTTCAGAAAGCCGCAATTGACATTAAAATCAGAAAATATTTTCGCTGCTGGGTTTTGCCAGGGATTTTGACCATGATGGAGATGGTGTTTTGGAATAAAACATATGTCAAAAGATAGCTATTAAAAAGACCTTTCAGGTGGTATATTCAGAAATTACTCTTGATATTTCAGAAAGCCGCGATCGTCATTAATATCCGAAAATATTTTCGCTGCTGGGTTTTGCCAGGGATTTTGACCATGATGGAGATGGTGTTTTGGAATGAAACATATGTCAAAAGATAGCTATTAAAAAGACCTTTCAGGTGGTATATTCAGAAATTACTCTTGATATTTCAGAAAGCCGCGATTGACATTAAAATCAGAAAATATTTTCGCTGCTGGGTTTTGCCAGGGATTTTGACCATGATGGAGATGGTGTTTTGGAATAAAACATATGTCAAAAGATAGCTATTAAAAAGACCTTTCAGGTGGTATATTCAGAAATTACTCTGGATATTTCAGAAAGCCGCAATTGACATTAAAATCAGAAAATATTTTCGCTGCTGGGTTTTGCCAGGGATTTTGACCATGATGGAGATGGTGTTTTGGAATAAAACATATGTCAAAAGATAGCTATTAAAAAGACCTTTCAGGTGGTATATTCAGAAATTACTCTTGATATTTCAGAAAGCCGCGATCGTCATTAATATCCGAAAATATTTTCGCTGCTGGGTTTTGCCAGGGATTTTGACCATGATGGAGATGGTGTTTTGGAATGAAACATATGTCAAAAGATAGCTATTAAAAAGACCTTTCAGGTGGTATATTCAGAAATTACTCTTGATATTTCAGAAAGCCGCGATTGACATTAAAATCAGAAAATATTTTCGCTGCTGGGTTTTGCCAGGGATTTTGACCATGATGGAGATGGTGTTTTGGAATAAAACATATGTCAAAAGATAGCTATTAAAAAGACCTTTCAGGTGGTATATTCAGAAATTACTCTTGATATTTCAGAAAGCCGCGATCGTCATTAATATCCGAAAATATTTTCGCTGCTGGGTTTTGCCAGGGATTTTGACCATGATGGAGATGGTGTTTTGGAATGAAACATATGTCAAAAGTTAGCTATTAAAAAGACCTTTTAGGTGGTATATTCAGAAATTACTCTGGATATTTCAGAAAGCCGCAATTGACATTAAAATCAGAAAATATTTTCGCTGCTGGGTTTTGCCAGGGATTTTGACCATGATGGGGATGGTGTTTTGGAATAAAACATATCTCAAAAGATAGCTATTAAAAAGACCTTTCAGGCGGTGTATTCAGAAATTACTCTTGATATTTCAGAAAGCCGCGATCGTCATTAATATCCGAAAATATTTTCGCTGCTGGGTTTTGCCAGGGATTTTGACCATGATGGAGATGGTGTTTTGGAATGAAACATATGTCAAAAGATAGCTATTAAAAAGACCTTTCAGGTGGTATATTCAGAAATTACTCTTGATATTTCAGAAAGCCGCGATCGTCATTAATATCCGAAAATATTTTCGCTGCTGGGTTTTGCCAGGGATTTTGACCATGATGGAGATGGTGTTTTGGAATGAAACATATGTCAAAAGATAGCTATTAAAAAGACCTTTCAGGTGGTATATTCAGAAATTACTCTGGATATTTCAGAAAGCCGCGATCGTCATTAATATCCGAAAATATTTTCGCTGCTGGGTTTTGCCAGGGATTTTGACCATGATGGAGATGGTGTTTTGGAATAAAACATATCTCAAAAGATAGCTATTAAAAAGACCTTTCAGGTGGTATATTCAGAAATTACTCTGGATATTTCAGAAAGCCGCAATTGACATTAAAATCAGAAAATATTTTCGCTGCTGGGTTTTGCCAGAGATTTTGACCATGATGGAGATGGTGTTTTGGAATGAAACATATGTCAAAAGATAGCTATTAAAAAGACCTTTCAGGTGGTATATTCAGAAATTACTCTTGATATTTCAGAAAGCCGCGATCGTCATTAATATCCGAAAATATTTTCGCTGCTGGGTTTTGCCAGGGATTTTGACCATGATGGAGATGGTGTTTTGGAATGAAACATATGTCAAAAGATAGCTATTAAAAAGACCTTTCAGGTGGTATATTCAGAAATTACTCTTGATATTTCAGAAAGCCGCGATCGTCATTAATATCCGAAAATATTTTCGCTGCTGGGTTTTGCCAGGGATTTTGACCATGATGGGGATGGTGTTTTGGAATAAAACATATCTCAAAAGATAGCTATTAAAAAGACCTTTTAGGTGGTATATTCAGAAATTACTCTGGATATTTCAGAAAGCCGCAATTGACATTAAAATCAGAAAATATTTTCGCTGCTGGGTTTTGCCAGGGATTTTGACCATGATGGAGATGGTGTTTTGGAATGAAACATATGTCAAAAGATAGCTATTAAAAAGCCCTTTCAGGTGGTATATTCAGAAATTACTCTTGATATTTCAGAAAGCCGCGATCGTCATTAATATCCGAAAATATTTTCGCTGCTGGGTTATGCCAGGGATTTTGACCATGATGGGGATGGTGTTTTGGAATAAAACAAATCTCAAAAGATAGCTATTAAAAAGACCTTTCAGGTGGTATATTCAGAAATTACTCTGGATATTTCAGAAAGCCGCAATTGACATTAAAATCAGAAAATATTTTCGCTGCTGGGTTTTGCCAGGGATTTTGACCATGATGGGGATGGTGTTTTGGAATAAAACATATCTCAAAAGATAGCTATTAAAAAGACCTTTCAGGTGGTATATTCAGAAATTACTCTGGATATTTCAGAAAGCCGCAATTGACATTAAAATCAGAAAATATTTTCGCTGCTGGGTTTTGCCAGGGATTTTGACCATGATGGAGATGGTGTTTTGGAATGAAACATATGTCAAAAGATAGCTATTAAAAAGACCTTTCAGGTGGTATATTCAGAAATTACTCTTGATATTTCAGAAAGCCGCGATCGTCATTAATATCCGAAAATATTTTCGCTGCTGGGTTTTGCCAGGGATTTTGACCATGATGGGGATGGTGTTTTGGAATAAAACATATCTCAAAAGATAGCTATTAAAAAGACCTTTCAGGTGGTATATTCAGAAATTACTCTGGATATTTCAGAAAGCCGCAATTGACATTAAAACCAGAAAATATTTTCGCTGCTGGGTTTTGCCAGGGATTTTGACCATGATGGAGATGGTGTTTTGGAATGAAACATATGTCAAAAGATAGCTATTAAAAAGACCTTTCAGGTGGTATATTCAGAAATTACTCTTGATATTTCAGAAAGCCGCGATCGTCATTAATATCCGAAAATATTTTCGCTGCTGGGTTTTGCCAGGGATTTTGACCATGATGGGGATGGTGTTTTGGAATGAAACATACGTCAAAAGATAGCTACTAATAGGACCTTTTAGTTGTAATATTCAAAAATTACTCTCGACATTTCAGAAAGCCCCAATTCACATGAAAATCAGAAAATATTTGCGATGTTGGGTTTTGCAGGGGATTTTGACCATGACAGGGATTGTGTTTTGGAATGAAACATACGTCAAAAGATTGCTACTAAAAAGACCTTTTAGGTGGTATATTCAGAAATTACTCTCGACATTTCAGAAAGCTGCAATTTGCAAATAACTCCGCGAAGAGTTCGCTGCTACTTTAGTTCTCTTAAATTTCACATGGTGGCGGTACGGGTATTCAATAAATATTTAGGTATAATAACTTGTGCTGGAAATAAACAAACATAGGCCGTGAAAACATATTCTTGTAGTTTAAATGAGCATTGTAGAGTATACCTACCCATTATCTTCGTGTAGTCCCTTATAAATTTTATTAAAATCGTTTCATGTATAGTTTGTTGGTAGGTATAGTTTTGTATTGCCTTACTTAGATGATTTAATTTGATTATTTAATGTGACAGGTACCTACCTATTTTTTACCTAACAATCCAGGTATAAACGTGTTTAATTGAATTCTGTGCTAAGTTAACTGGGTAGGTAGGTAGGTAGGTACATCGAGCAATACGTTACATAACAATTGGCCTATATAATATATATTATATAGGTCAATGGGTAGGTAGGCATCCCTAAGATACATACCTAAGTCGGTACTATTTTTTTTGTTTTTCCTTATAGTTAAGCCTTTGAGCACAATCTCATCGATGGTAAGTGACGATGTGGTCGGAGGTGTTAACAGGCTTCACCTAGAATTAGGGTGATATCGTCACTTTTCGGCCTTTTAGCCCTAACACGAACTTAAAGATGTCGTCGAAAAATAACTGCAAGGTTTATAATTACAAAATTTATGTTTATGGGTAGCTTGCATATTGTAGTTTCCATTTACAAAATTTCTTGACTTCAAAGAGCGTAGTTATTTTTATATATCATTTTAGTTATAAAAATTGTGAAAACTCTAGTTTTCGGCCGCAATGGTTAGTACTCGGCCACATTTAGTTTAGTTTTCGGCCAATGTGATATGAATGTTTAAAATTAAAATCTTATAAACAAATTAACATTAAATATCAGATATATTGAATTCAAACTTTCGGATTGAATTAATTATTCATTCAGCAATAGATTCATGACAAGACAAGATTGATTCATTGTTTAAAATTAATTAAAGGAAGACCATAATCAGTACAAAATTGATGATAGTATATTCTTTATTCAATTTAATCACAAATTTCATGAAAGGTGTCAGTGAGTAACGTTTTAGTACTAGTTGGCACTAACTATTGCCAACGATTTGGGTTAGTTATTAGTGCTTCTAAGACCCAAATCCTGAAACAACCTCTAAAAGGCTGTTGTGCGGATAGTGGAAGGCTTATGTTTGAGGGGAAAAACCTAGAAGAAGCAGGTGTCTTCAAGTATCTAGGAAGCACTATTAGATCGGACAATACCCTTGCATCGGAGATTCCGTCACGCATTGCTAAAGCTGCCGTTTCTTTTGGACGTCTAAAATCTCGCGTCTGGAGATCTCATGACCTGAAGCTTAAGACCCAACTTGACGTATACAAGGCGCTTGTACTATCAGTGCTATTGTATGTGTCTGAGATATGGTGCCTCTACAAAAAAGATATAAAGAAACTTGCCACATTTCATCTCAGGTGTCTGAGGTCGATCATGAAGATAAAGTGGCAAGACCGAGTGGCAAATACTGAAGTTTTGCGACGCTCTGAAATGTTCGGTATATAGAAGCTTTGCTGATAAAACGCCAACTAAGATGGTGCGGACACGTACTGCGTATGGACAATCATCGCTTGCCAAAAGCTGTCTTCTATTCGGTAATGGCAGGTGGCAAGCGAAGACAAGGAGGTCAGCATCTTCGTTACAAGGATGTATTAAAAAGGCATCTCAACGCATGCGACATAAACTCTGGCAGCTGGGAGGAACAGGCTAAATCTAGGTCATCTTGGCGAGCTACGGTCCAGAAAAGTACGATAATATTTGAAGATAAGCGTCGTAAACTTCTTGACGATAAACGTCAAAAACTAAAAGATAGGCCTAAGCCCTCCTACATTTATAACTAACTAACTCTGCGGGCCAACTTTATTGCAGTATGTGTGGAAAGGTTTTTAAGACTAAGTTTGGACTAGCGAGCCACATTAGAGCGCATGCCAGGAGGGAATAATAGGGTCGCCGTCATCGAAATCGATGAGGAGGACATCATCATCATCAGTATCATTAGTACTAGTACCTTCCAGTTTAGGTAATGGTTTTGACCAATAGACACAGAGTTCTCGAAGATGCGCTGCCGGCCTTTGAGGAGGGAATATGCTCTCTTCTTGAAGGCCCCTAAGTATTATCGGTTCGGAAATACTTCACCATGCAGCTGATTCTGAATTGCGGCGGTGCGAGGTAGGAAATGCCGTGAAAATCGCAAGGTTGGGGACTTCCAGATATTGACATGAAGTTGATGAAACATCTTGCTTTCTCTAGACGTCTGATGGCGAAATTGAGCTGCAGGTAGTAAATCGATCAGTTCCTCAGAACACTCCCTGTGATAGATACGGTAAAAGATGCAGAGTGATCCAACATCTCTACGCAGCGTCAAAGGGTCGAGCTGACCGGAGAGAACTTAAACGTCGACGATTCGAGTCGCTCTGCGTTGGATGCGGTCAAATGGAAGAAGCTGGTACCGGGGAGTTTCTGCCCAGAGGTGAGAGCAGTACTCCATGTGAGGCCAAACCTAAGCCTTATAATGTTGCAGGCGATGGGTCGACGTGAAGTACCGTCTCGCCTTTCCGAGCACACCAAGCTTTTTAGAGGATAATTTAGCTTTATCTTCCAAGTGACAGCAAAATTGAACGACTCAATATGTCGACGCCAAATACTCCGATGCTAATTGAGGGAGCACGGGGAGTGTCTTCAAAACGGTAACAATACGACAAAGGGGGATAATTTGAATGGGGGATAAATTTGACTTAGTTCAGTCAGCGCCACTTCGAAACATTTGACAACATGCGAGAAGTTTTAGCACGGCCGGTGTAAAAAGCATCTCCGGTACTGTCATCCGTATAACAATGAATATCGCTGAGCTGCAGCATGTCATTGATTTGCAAGAGAACAAAAGAGCACACAGTCTTGCAGAACGCCAGCATTAATTGGCTTCAAGTTGGAGCATGCACCGTCGATAACGATGCTCCAATCTGGCAAAAAACTGGAGATCCACTCGTACAATTTTTCGGGAAGCACTTTGGAAGGAAGACCGAAGACCACACCCGATCAAAGGCCTTCGCTATGTACAAACTAGCCGCCAACGCCTCACTGTTGGAATCCACCACCTCCGCCTATCGATGCGTAGGGTATACGAAAACAGTACTGCTGATCGCTAATCAGCTGGTGCTCTTCTAAATACTGTAAGAGCTGGCTGTTGACAATAGATTCTATTATCTTGGAGAACCGAGACGTCATGGCTACAGGGCGGTAATTGGATGGATCTGAGCGGTCACCTTTTGTAGGGATCAAGTGCACCAAAGCCATGTTTTTGGAACAACGCCTGATGTGTAGCAGAGTTGGAAAAGACGCGTTAGAACCGGTGTCAACTCTGGAGCACAAGTCCGCAGCACTATTGGAGGAGTGCCATCAGGCCCACTTGACTTATAAATGTCCAAGGAGAACAGTGCTTTACGTATTGATGCACTTTGCCGGAAAATTATATCCGGTATCGAGGTATCACACCGTGGTATGGTCGGTGTTGAGTTCCCTTGGTCATCCAAAGTAGAGTTACACGCAAAGGGAGAGCCCAGAAGATCGGCCTTCTCCTTTGCGGTGTGGGCCAGTGTGTCATTCTCTCTGTGCAGGGACTGTAAAGATGACTGACAAAAATTCCTCTGAACAGCCCTGGCAAGAGATCAGAACGCACGTGTTCCCGTAATTGTCTTCATAATTCAAATTAGATTTAATTATGCATTGCATCTGAAGGATTGCAAAATAAGAACATCTTAAAATATACAATTTAGAGCAGATGTCACAACCGATATTCTTTCGTCACTTTATTAAATTTATGGACCGTGTAAGCTCTTAGCTCTGACTTCTTTAAAGGAAAACCACATTTTTCGGAGTGTTAGGAAAGTTTTTTGTAACATGGCCGGCAAATTGGTAGCGCCATTCGGTTTTCGGCCTCAGTTTGCTCCATACAATTTTTGTTAGGCCGAAAACTAACTCACAATATTGTTGCTAATTTAGATTTCGGCCGTTATTGGAAATGAACTGTTATTGCTACTGTTATTTATTTATTTCGCCGTATTTAATGCGGCCGAAAACTGATAGCCAACATCTTGAAGTGTATGTCGATAGTAAACTGAAAATGAGTTGATTATATAGTGGACCTATATGAAAAAATGAGACAAAAATAATTAAAGTAGTCATATGCTAGTAATCGGCCACTAGGCCGAGAACTAAACTTGATTATAAATTGATATCTTAATATTCGGCCACCTATATTTTTGTAATGTTTGATCTAATATCGCAATAAAAACAATTGTTACCTTATCTTCACTTATTTCTTCATAGAGTATAATGCACATCTACATTGTTTGTGTGTAACTATATAAATTAACTTACCTTGAAACGAATCACGCTTCACTATCTTTTTACTAAATTTATTCCAGTGCCGGTGTCGTTCTAAATTATTTATTAAAAATCAGTATTACATGCTACCCACGTAAAAAAAATATCTGATATTGTCCGACTATTTTAAGTGATATTGAACGTAATGTAGAATAAAAAAGTAAAAAAAGTGCTTCCACGAAAAGGCCGAAAAGTAACGGCGGCCGGCTTTCTAACGCAATGACCCTACTTACTGGCTCTCAAGGACAGCTGCAGGAACACACCGTTATGTGCTTGGCGACAGATTTTCTACTTGAGGGTGGTCGCTAGCCAGGCGGGCATTCACAAAATGCCCATCCACCATGCGGTGAAGCTAAATCCCGCGGCGGGATTCGGACCATGGACCTGCTGCGTGGCAGTCAATAGCCAATGTAAATGGGATCAAAGACAAGCCGCAGCGCAAAGGGTCTCTTTCAAAGAGACCCTTTGCGCTGCGTCGCACTCTCTACTCGCGCCAATGCCGTGGAGGTAGGTTATAGGTAACCTACCTATAATTAGGGTTGCCACCCGTACTTTTTAATAAAGTATTGTACGTTATTTCAGGTAATTGTACTCTATACTTTATGTGAACAATAAAGTACACGAAAATACCTTATTTAGAACGATTTGGTTGGCCGAGTAAACGTCTAACGTAAAGTGCGCAGGGTTGCCAGATATCAGCTAACTCAAATCGCCTAATTTTGCCTATCAAGTAGCCTAAATCGCCTATTATTTTATTTTTTGACAAGTAGCCTAATTCACCTAAGATTTTGTTAAAGTAGCCTATATTTAGCTCAAATAAAAATAAACTAGGTACCTATATTGTAAAAAATATATATTAATGTAGGTTGATACCTACTTAACGTAGGTACTAGGTATTACAATTGTTAAACATTTCCTGTTGTTATAATTTAATAAGTTTCTGCAGATATTCCCCATCTCTATGGACGGGAGAATCCTCATTCCTACTAGAAGTGGTAGCGGAAGAAGTTGACCCAGCCGCTTCAATCGGTCTTCTTTGATACAACATTTTCGAGTGCATAATTTCGTCTGTAGAACTAAAGTTTTTAGGTAATTATCATATACAACTACGACCGTAACTGAATCCCTTATTCATGTTTGCATGTTTAAGTTATGTCATACAAAATAATACGGTTGATGTAAAAATACAAATTTTGTCTGTATTAAGGTATTAAGTAATAAAGAATTCTCTCCCATTCAACTTGATTAAAAATTAAGGAAATAAGTGATATAAGATTTCGCGCGCGGCTAGTTACAATTTGTGAATGAAGTTAGTAGCGTTTCTATACTCTCGATTTCGTGCTTTTATTTTGAACTGTATCTATTATACAGCGAGTTAGAATGAGTTACTACCCGGATGAAACTGTCTCTATCTCACTATTACAGATATTAGATGCAATACCTAGAAAAAACAAAGCAGCATGGAAAGACCTTGATGAAATAAGGGTGGACGTGTCTATTACTTTTCTTTACAGTTTTCAGTTATTATGAAATAATTTAATAGAATTGTAGAAAGAATTTAATAGAATTGTAATAATCCTGAAGTAGCCTAAACCGACCGTTCTTATTTTCCTAGGTAGCCTAAAGGCTACTGGTAGCCGATTGGTATTTTTGGTCGCCATTTGACCCCCTAAGGTAGCCTAAATGGCGATAATTCGCCTAATCTGGCAACCATGAAAGTGCGACCGTACAAATATGTGGTCTATGCAAGTTTGCGTTATTATATCGCCTAGTTTCTCGATTCTAGTGTAGTCTGAGATCGCACTTCCTGGACCACACTCGGACATGCTACTGATGTAATGTTCACGTATATGCCGTTGTTAGTTTTTAAATCATTTATTTCGCCTAATAGATAAGTGTCGTGTTTTAAAAAAAACCTAAGCGGTGCGATGTGAGGTAGAATATAGTTGTATATATATTTGTATATATATATATATAGATACACATATTTATATATTTAGATATATATACACCATCTAGTAGGGGCGAGTCTATTACCATCTACTGGTAGACTTCGGAAAGTTACTAAATAGGTACGTAGGGTAGAGTGACCCCTTTACGACCAGTTTCTTTCCACAACTAGCACTATGCAATTAAAGTCAAAATCAAAATCATTTATTCAATTTAGGCGTCTACGACGCTCTTATGAAAGTCAATTACAAATCTTAGAATTGAAATATTCTACAATGTACTGCCACGTTCAGCAAAAAAAAAATTCTAGAACTACTGCGAGAAGAATGGGCAAGAAACTTGGGTCATTATTTTAAACGTCTTCTAATAATGTGTTACTTACTTACTATATAATAAAGTTATTATAATATTTGTTTAAATGATGTCCAGGCATTTTTGTCGCTAAAGTAATCACTAACTGTGTAGTAGGATTTCTTAAGCAATATGTTTTTCACGTGCAACTTGAATTTCCCTTCTGTGAGCGTTGTAATATGTTTGGGGACTTTATTATAAAACCGTACACAATACCTAAGAAGGGGTTTTAGATTAGCAAAGACAAATAAAAGGTTATTTGTCTTTGCTAACCTAAAACCTGGCACCGCTATTTTATCTATATTTCTAGTGTTGTGATCGTGATTATCTGGGCCTAGATAAACATCGCACCACGCCAGGCGCACCGTCAGCGGAACGTGTCAGCGATTGACGTCAATCCGAACCTTCGAGGAAGCACGATTGCAACACGCCGCATTCTTGGTCTTGCATCGATCATTTATCGTACTCTAGATTAACTTAGAATTATTTTATATTGTAATTTTTATAATTAAATTTATTAAAATAAAATCATTTTTTTTGCATCCTCCGATCGCTGCCCACGTAATTAGTATGTACTAAAATTGCGTTGTCTTAAGCGCCAAAAAAGTGCTCAGAACTATACGAACCCCGGCTCATTCCAAGCAGAAAAAAACGCTGAATACGAATATGTTTATAACTCAATATCGCCCAAAATGTTGTTTCAAACAAATAGCCTTTCCGCCATCATCGATGTAATTAAAACACGGGAGATGCGGGACACTCTAGTTTCACGTAAATATAGTTAAACCAGAAAAAACTACACGCAAAAACAATCAGTCCACTGAGTTATCGTCGTAAATTGGCTATAAATGAGATAGAGAGACATAGACGGCCAAGCGCGAACAAAAACGATTCAGATATCCTCGGTGAACCGATAATCGTAAATTTCTATCTCTGTCTGCAAATGGCGTTCAAAGAACGATGTAAATTGGAAGAAAATTAAAGAAATAATTAGATTTGTTAGTATTTACGAGTGAAAACTAATGCCGTGAAACTTGTTTTTAGTTTTTGAACTATTAGTGCACATGTTAAATACCTACACATTATTGTTGCTGTCTTTGTACACAGATATAAGGTGATTTTACGTGAGGTGGTACGCAAACGCATGTGCGATCGCGCCTAACGTCAATTGTGTTCCTGGACCTAATTTATGCGGTCCAAGTCAAAGATTGTGTCCGCATCGATGCTTTCTCCCTTCGAAGTATATTCCAAGACCTAGATGGTACCTACTATCTCTGAAATACGTACCTAGTTAAATATTATATAGGTACCTACTTGAAAGCTGTTTCATATACCTATATATATATTTACATACTTACCTACACCTAGGCGGTGCGATGTTAGGTAGGTACCTCCAAGATATCTATATAACTAAGTATCCGGAGTACCTACTTGAGAGCTACCATCTCAAATATATAACTAGACCTAGGCCGCTCTATCTCCGAGATATCTATGTAGCTCACTAGCAGGAATACTTGAGAGCTATCTACCAAGTAGGTACATACCTAGCTTAGTATGTGCTAGCGCTGAGACGTCACAAAAGAAATATAATAGGTAGTACCTAGTTAACCTAAATCACAGAAGATGTAATTCGTAATAATGCTAAGCACTAAGTAGGTAGGTACTTGTACGTATACCTTCAATAAAATTTTATCGTAGATGTAGGTATACTTTTTACTAGGCGCTGCTTAACAAGTTTGTAAGTGTCACATCACAAAGCGTGCGGTCAAAGTTATACTAAGTAAATGTTGATTCTTAGCAGTTTTATCGCTGAAGAAATAAGTTATAGTCATTCTTTCATAATTATTTTAAAAGTATTTGATTATAAATAAGGAATTTTTTAAGTGGCCGGAAACACAAGTAAGATATTCTTTAATTATTCTATTTTCGGCTGGGTTAGCCGAGTTTTAGCGACTTGCAATCTAATATAGTTTTGTCTGTATTATTAACGTGGTAGTACACATACGGAACTACTTTTGTTATTCAACTACGCGCTTTACGTTCGAAAATTGTGTATTCAAATGCACAACACTTGCACTGGTCAACTATCCCCGTTTGAGATGTCGCGTCTAGTAATATTAGGTCCTTACATATGAAATTGGCGTTTTTCGTACTGGCCACTTTAATCACGAATTTCTCCTCTTTGGTAAGGAATTCCAAATTCAAATTTGTACAGCTATAGACTCATGTATTTGTGCTTCGATGATCGTCATTCATTTGTTTTTTTTCTTCTGTTTTTTTCTGTTTGCGTCACTCATTTTACAAAATGGAAAACCTTAAATATCGCATTATTTACGAGTACGAGTTCCGCCGTGGCACTAGTGCTGCGGAAACAACTCGAAGGGTGAATGATGTGTATGGCGGTCGTGTTGCAAAAGAAAACACAGTTCGTTTTTGGTTCCAACGTTTTCGTTCTGGAAATTTCGACCTGCAGAACAAGCCCCGTGGACGGCCTGAGACTCAAGTTGATAATGAAGAGTTGAAGGCTATTGTGGAAGCGGATCCATCGCAAACCACGTCCGAGTTAGGTGCAGGCTGCAATGTTAGTGATAAAACTGTTTAAATTCACTTGAAGCAAATTGGGAAGATTAAAAAGCTTGAAAGGTGGGTACCTCACGAATTGACTGAAACAAACCGGCAAACGCGCGTCGACTGCTGCGTTACAGTACTAAACCGGCACAATAATGAAGGTATTTTAAACCGAATCATTACCTGTGATGAAAAATGGGTTCTTTACGATAATCGGAAGTGCTCAGCGCAATGGTTAGATCCTGGCCAGCCAGCCAAATCCTGCCCCAAGCGAAAATTAACCCCAAAAAAGTTACTTGTAAGCGTTTGGTGGACTAGTGCCGGTATTGTTCATTACAGTTTTTTCAAATCTGGCCAGACTATTACGGCTGATGTCTATTGTCAGGAATTGCAAACCATGATGGAAAAGCTAGCGGCTAAACAACCTAGGCTGGTCAATCGCTCCACGCCACTGCTGCTTCACGACAACGCTAGACCACACACTGCGCTACAGACGGCTACTAAATTAGAAGAGCTTCAATTGGAAAGTCTAAGACATCCTCCGTACTCCCCGGACCTTGCTCCAACAGATTACCATTTTTTTGCGAAATTTGGATAATTTCTTGCAAGGGAAAAAATTCAACTCCGATGGGGCAGTCCAAATCGCCTTCAAAGATTTTATTGATTCCCGTCCGACTGGTTTTTTTAGTAAAGGGATCAATTAACTACCTATGAGATGGCAAAAGTGCATAGAAAATAATGGTTTATACTTTGATTAATTCAATATATTATATTAAAAAATATTCGACTTTTTGTTCCTCCCATACAAAACGCCAATTTCATATGTAAGGACCAATATATAGGTGAATGCCGAAAACCGGCGTATTCGCAATATTTGGCTTTACTTATATATTTTTCTAAAAATAAGTAAGCACTTGACGTTCCATTAATTATTAAATGCGTAAATTACATTATATAGGAAACATATTATATCAATAAACAGCACAGGGCTAAAACAATTCTATCATTTTTCTAGCGTTTTAAAGTCGAAGGTGCCACTAAATGGCCGAAAACTGAGTATTCTACCCTATCTCTGATTCGAATCAAGAATTGTTTGAATCGAGGATTTATGAACATAGATGGAGAGCAAAAAGTTGAACATTGAGACACGTGCATTCTTTTCACTTTTATTATAGAAGTTCTTTGAAAAATAAGAAATAAATATTACATTCCTAAAAAGTAGCTGAATTATAAAAAAAAAGTGTCGCCATATTGGTTTACATCTGAGTATTCTGTATTTTAAATCACTAAAAGGGCTTACAAATTATTTTGTGATGGGCCTTGTTCATTTCAATTAGGATTTTGGACGGCATCTTGCTGAAGATACTTACCACTGGTATGGTAACTATGGTAGACTCTAACTCTCAAAAGTATTATAAAAATATGAGTTTATATTATTAAGTATAATATAAACTCATATTTATACATTAAAGTAGTACTATATAAATATTTTGAAATAATCTAAGACGGATTTTTTGGTTGAGGCTGGCAGCACTGGGCAACACTGCCCTCATTTCACCGCCAGCCATTTACCATTAGGAAGTGCGCGAGTGGCGGAACTCGTGAAGTGTTGTGAAACAATTTATTACACTGCGCCCAGTAGATGGTAATAGGCTCGCTCCTATTAGATGGTATTTAAACAAATGTGGAGAAACTTCGATGTTTTCATATCTATGTCGCTGTGACGATTTATTTTTTAGTTGTTTATTGTTGTTATATGTTTTATACGTTAAACAAAAGTTAATTGTTAAATTTAATAGCAGAAGCCCATAAGAGGTTGTACATTTTGTAGAGATTTAAATAAATATATATATCCTTAAACAATATTAACTATGCTATTCATATAAGTAGTATTATTTTGTCTTGTTAAATTATCTAATTAATAATAAGCTAAATTGTTGTTTTTTAAACTATTCCCACGTCTCTACTCTCGCCACAGTGTGTCAGTCACTTTTCCCGTTTGTCCTCCCCTAGCGATAAAGATTCAAAATCAAGCAATTAGTACGAAAATGACGTCACTTTCGAATGCGAAAGCTAAATGATCGATCCAAAGATAGGCTCAACTCCCTATAGGTACGCTAGTTTGCTTATAGTGAAGTTCCCTACTTCGTGATAGATTTCGATATGTGAAGAGGTCGCAACGTACCTTCTGAATGAGTTTATTAGGACTTTAATTACCTATCCTGATAATAATGGAATGATAAAAGCGCTCGTAGCGAAGTTTACTTAGCTGTTCTCAACCGATCAGCAAAGTTAAGCAACGTCGCGCGCGGTCATGAGTTGGATGGGTGACCGCTAGTGACATTACTACTGAGCGCTTTCGTGCTTCGGAGGGCACGTTAAGCCGTCGGTCCCGGTTGTTGTCTTAGGATGACAGTCGTTATAGCATGGTGGTAGGGCATTTTGCGAATGCCCGCCTGGCTAGCTACCACCCTCAAGTAGAAAATCTGTCGCCAAGCACCTAACGGTGTGTTCCGGCAGCTGTCCTTGAGAGCCAGTACTTCTAGGTTAGTCTGAACAACATCTTCGACCACATCATCACTTACCATCAGGTGAGATAGTGGTCAAAGGCTAACCTATCAGGCATAAAAAAAAAAGGTTTTAATACAAGTACCTATTATCTTACTTTTAATAAAGTTAACTTATATTTAAAAATATATAGGTATGGCATTTTTATTTTAATTCATTATCCAAATTGGGAAGTCCAAGAGCCAACTAAGGCAGGGCCGCGATCCATCGTAGCGACCACCATACTCTTGCCTAGCCGACCTCAACCGGCAGCTCACGCGTCACATTCATCTGCTTCGTCAGGGCCAGGCGACGACGGGCAGCAAGCAGCGGGCGGGCGCGGGAGGCGTGCGAAGCCGTTACACAGAAGTTGGTTATTTTCGACACGATAATGTTTCACACATTTTGATTCGATAGGATAATTTGGTAACCAGTTACAACTACGCCTACTACACTACTACCATAGAACATCCAAAGTTTTACCTACTGTTAGTATTCACCCGAAAAATAAGGAATTAATCAGACTAATAGGATAGCACTAGTGCATCAAATAATAATAACACAATAAAAAATTTATATGAAAATAATATTTATTAAGAAAAAATTATCTTAAATTATCTTATTGATTATCTTCGTACCTGGAAAAAAAAATGGGTGTAAGTAACAACTAACAAGTACATAGGTAAGTAAATTTTCAAGCGTTCGTAGCTTAGCTTAGATGGCTTTTCTTAACCTTGTTAAGTTGGACGAGTGGCCGCTAGTGGCATTACTACTGGCGGCAATTCGCCCGCCTCCTGCCTTCTTCGTAGTGGGGACCCTGTGACCGTGTTGCCCAGTCGAGAGTCGGGGGACTCTCCACTGGGCAACACGGCCCCAGACGTCTAGAGGGTGGCCTTGGTGAGCAAGGTCGCCCCTCCACAGGCGCAGAGGCCTGATTAAGTTCGGGCCTACCGCCGGGGCAAGATGGTGACTGCTTCCCCGACCCTATCTTGCCCAAACTCGGCGGAGGCTGCTCACGGGAGGGTTTTAGTGGGTTCAAGCCCCACACATCCCCGATCACTATCCCCGTGGTGGAGAGGAATGCCCACCTGGCTAGCTACCACCCTTGAAAATCTGTCGTGTGTTCCAGCAGCTGTTCTTGAGAGCCAGTAATTCTAGGTTAGCCTGAACAACATCTTCGACAACATCATCACTTAGCATCAGGTGAGATAGTGATTAAAGGTTTGTTTATAAGTTAGGTACCGATTAAAAAAATATATCGTCAATCATCATTTATAAGTACTTGTTACTTACATATTTCAAAATCGTTTAATAATCAATAACGTGTAAACGTGACAGCGATCGCTAAGGTTTAAACGCACTTAATAAATGGTCACCATGTGGTAGTATCAGGTACAGGTGTGTACTGTGTACCTATATCAAGTAGGTACTTACTGCATGCTTCCGTCCGGCAGCGCGGGCGGCGGGAGCTGCACGGCAGGCAGCACGGGCGGCGCGAGCTGTTGTTCCGGCACGCCCACTTCGGGCTCTGGCTCCCGTCTTACGACACAGGGCTCGGGCGGCGCGGGTGGCGTCGGGACGGGGACGGCGACGGCGGGACGTGCTGGACCCGGTGCCGGTGGCGCTACCGTGACCACCCGCGGTCTCTGCCACCCTCTGCGGTCTCTGCGACGCGGTCTTCCTCCGTTGCGTGGTCTTGATACATTCTGCAATGAAATGACAATTACTATTTATGTTCTACTCGTATCTATGTTCAGAAAAGAAAAGTCAAGAATCAAAGAAAAACCCCTTACTTGTATAATTTTCACGGGCCCGTAGAAAAAAAACTTCTTATCTTCCATTTTCTTTCAGGCGACCAGGCGTTCACCTCAAAGGTCAATCTTAAACTGAGGCAGACTTTAGCCGCCTCAGCGGTCCGTGCAGGCAGTTCGGTGTCTCAAAGGAAGTCTTTGATCATGCCGCGTTTTTGCAAAAATATTAGAATAATTTGAGGGAATTTTCGAATCTACACCTTATTTTAAGCAGAGTAAGATTGGATTTCTGTTCATTTATTTACAATTTACACATATGTATTTTATAAATAATAAATTCAATACGAAAACATCAGCCGTTATTCGGTCTTATCTTATCATAATAAAACTGCACAGTTTTTGTGCAGTTATTGTCGACTGGCAACTTTCATCAGATATTAAGGGAATTACCAGTTTAGTATCAGTATTAGTATCTGTCCCTCTCACAGAAAGGCTTTTAATCAAGGACAGTAGCATGCGTAAAACAGCGGCGGCGGCCGCATTTGATAATGAACTTTAGGTAGAAGGCAATAAGACTTAGTTTTCTTTTTATATTTATTCTTTCGGTGAAACACAAAAGCAATTGTAAAAGCCGCGCCGGCACGTGCCAGTACTACTCAAAGGATGCCGACGCGATGATAAAGAATACCGATTTTGATTTAATGTACCGACTGGATCCGTATATAGCGAATATTTATCCGCGAATACAAGAAACGAGTCGTAATATTTTTAACCCCCTAATTTGCCATAATCCCGCGCTTGGCAGGCGTTTTGCACGTTTAAAGTACTTAACGCTATGTGCCGCTATGTATCCTTAAGAACTAGTAGTTATGCATGGTGGTAGGGCAATTTGCGATTACAAGCCTGGCTAGCTACCTCCCTCAAGTAAAAAATCTGTCGCCAAGCACTTAACGGTATGTGCCGCTATGAGTCCTCCAGAACCAGTAATTTTGCATGGTGGTAGGGTATTTTGCGAATGCCCGCCTGGCTAGCTACTACCCTCAAGTAGACAATCTGTCGCCAAGCACTTAACGCTATGTGCCGCTATGTATCCTTGATAATCAGTAATTTTGCATGGTGGTAGGGCATTTTATAAATACCCGCCTGGATTGCTACCACTATGTGTCAAGTAGAAAATCTGTCGCCAAGCACTTAACGGTATGTGCCGCTATGAGTCCTCCAGAACCAGTAATTTTGCATGGTGGTAGAGCAATTTGCGATTACCCGCCTGGCTAGCTACCACCCTCAAGTAGAAAATCTGTCGCCACGCACTTAACGCTATGTGCCGCTATGTATCCTTGAGAACTAGTAGTTGTGCATGGTGGTAGGGCAATTTGCGATTACTAGCCTGGCTAGCTACCTCCCTCAAGTAAAAATTCTGTCGCCAAGCACTTAACGGTATGTGCCGCTATGAGACCTCTAGAACTAGTAATTTGCATGGTGGTAGGGCATTTTCACACATAGCCAGGCGGGTATTTGCAAAATGCCCTACCACCATGCAAAATTGCTGGTTCTCAAGGATACATAGCGGCACATAGCGTTAAGTGCTTGGCGACAGATTTTTTACTTGAGGGAGGTAGCTAGCCAGGCGGGTTTTCTCAAAATGCCCTACCACCATGCAAATTACTAGTTCTAGAGGACTCATAGCGGCACATACCGTTAAGTGCTTGGCGACAGATTTTTTACTTGAGGGAGGTAGCTAGCCAGGCTGGTAATCGCAAATTGCTCTACCACCATGCAAAATTACTGGTTCTGGAGGACTCATAGCGGCACATACCGTTAAGTGCTTGGCGACAGATTTTCTACTTGACACATAGTGGTAGGAAGCCAGGCGGGTATTTGCAAAATGCCCTACCACCATGCAAAATTATTGGTTCTCAAGGATACATAGCGGCACATAGCGTTAAGTGCTTGGCGACAGATTTTCTACTTGACACATAGTGGTAGGAAGCCAGGCGGGTATTTGCAAAATGCCCTACCACCATGCAAAATTACTGGTTCTCAAGGATACATAGCGGCACATAGCGTTAAGTGCTAGGCGACAGATTTTTTACTTGAGGTAGGTAGCTAGCCAGGCGGGTTTTCTCAAAATGCCCTACCACCATGCAAATTACTAGTTCTAGAGGACTCATAGCGGCACATACCGTTAAGTGCTTGGCGACAGAATTTTTACTTGAGGGAGGTAGCTAGCCAGGCTAGTAATCGCAAATTGCCCTACCACCATGCACAACTACTAGTTCTCAAGGATACATAGCGGCACATAGCGTTAAGTGCTTGGCGACAGATTTTCTACTTGAGGGTGGTAGCTAGCCAGGCGGGTAATCGCAAATTGCTCTACCACCATGCAAAATTACTGGTTCTGGAGGACTCATAGCGGCACATACCGTTAAGTGCTTGGCGACAGATTTTCTACTTGACACATAGTAGTAGCAAGCCAGGCGGGTATTTACAAAATGCCCTACCACCATGCCAAATAACTGGTTCTAGAAGACACATAGCGGCACATAGCGTTAAGTGCTTGGCGACAGATTTTCTACTTGACACATAGTGGTAGCAAGCCAGGCGGGTATTTATAAAATGCCCTACCACCATGCAAAATTACTGATTCTCAAGGATACATAGCGGCACATAGCGTTAAGTGCTTGGCGACAGATTTTCTACTTGAGGGTAGTAGCTAGCCAGGCGGGCATTCGCAAAATACCCTACCACCATGCAAAATTACTGGTTCTGGAGGACTCATAGCGGCACATACCGTTAAGTGCTTGGCGACAGATTTTCTACTTGACACATAGTAGTAGCAAGCCAGGCGGGTATTTACAAAATGCCCTACCACCATGCCAAATAACTGGTTCTAGAAGACACATAGCGGCACATAGCGTTAAGTGCTTGGCGACAGATTTTCTACTTGACACATAGTGGTAGCAAGCCAGGCGGGTATTTATAAAATGCCCTACCACCATGCATAACTACTAGTTCTTAAGGATACATAGCGGCACATAGCGTTAAGTACTTTAAACGTGCAAAACGCCTGCCAAGCGCGGGATTATGGCAAATTAGGGGGTTAAAAATATTACGACTCGTTTCTTGTATTCGCGGATAAATATTCGCTATATACGGATCCAGTCGGTACATTAAATCAAAATCGGTATTCTTTATCATCGCGTCGGCATCCTTTGAGTAGTACTGGCACGTGCCGGCGCGGCTTTTACAATTGCTTTTGTGTTTCACCGAAAGAATAAATATAAAAAGGAAACTAAGTCTTATTGCCTTCTACCTAAAGTTCATTATCAAATGCGGCCGCCGCCGCTGTTTTACGCATGCTACTGTCCTTGATTAAAAGCCGCCAATACAAAAACTTAAAAAAGCGCGTTTTTTAAACCTTTGTCTATATAATAATTTGTAGGTATTGCTAAAAAATAACAGGGACTTATGTGATTAAATTGATTTTAAATCTGATTTCTCCTTTTATTTTGAGTTTTTGGAACGTACCTATCCCCTGCAGTCCTATACAAATTACTAAAGGCAGCGTTTATCAAATAATCCCTTGAATTTGTTATCTATGTGTATAATAGTAGACTACAGCATATCTTCCTAGGTTATTTAATAAAATAGTTATGTAAATACCTACTGACTGCCTCGTTGGTTCCTGTTGCAGGTTGTATGCATAAGATAAGCGCGTCTTTGGAATCTACACTCATGCATACGTCGATAAAAAAAATATTGCCTACCTACCCATTCGCCTATATAATATACATATTATGTAACGTATTGCTCGATGTACCTACCTACCCAGTTAACTTAGCACAGAATTCAGTTCAACACGTTTATACCTGGATTGTTAGGTAAAAAATAGGTAGGTACCTGTCACATTAAATCATCAAATTAAATCATCTAAGTAAGGCAATACAAAACTATACCTACTAACAAACTATAAATGAAACGATTTTAATAAAATTTATATGGGACTACACGAAGATAATGGGTAGGTATACTCTACAATGCTCATTTCAACTACAAGAATATGTTTTCAAGGCCTATGTTTGTTTATTTCCAGCACAAGTTATAATACCTAAACATTTATTGAATACCCGTACCGCCACCTAAAGAAATTTAATAGAACTAAAGTAGCAGCCAACTCGCCGCGGGGTTATTTGCAAATTGTGGCTTTCTGAAATGTCAAGAGTAATTTCTGAAAACACCATCTGAAAGGTCGTTTTAGTAGCTATCTTTTGACGTATGTTTCATTCCAAAACACAATCCCTGTCATGGTCAAAATCCCCTGCAAAACCCAACATCGAAAATATTTTCTGATTTTAATGTGAATTGGGGCTTTTTGAAATGTCCAGAGTAATTTCTGAATACACCACCTGAAAGGTCTTTTTAATAGCTATCTTTTGACATATGTTTCATTCCAAAACACCATCTCCATCATGGTCAAAATCCCTGGCAAAACCCAGCAGCGAAAATATTTTCTGATTTTAATGTCAATTGCGGCTTTCTGAAATGTCCAGAGTAATTTCTGATTATACCACCTGAAAGGTCTTTTTAATTGCTATCTTTTGAGATATGTTATATTCCAAAACACCATCTCCATCATGGTCAAAAACCCCGGCAAAACCCAGCAGCGAAAATATTTTCGGATATTAATGACAATCGCGGCTTTCTGAAATATCAAGAGAAATTTCTGAATATACCACCTGAGAGGTCTTTTTAATAGCTATCTTTTGAGATATGTTTTATTCCAAAACACCATCCCCATCATGGTCAAAATCCCTGGCAAAACCCAGCAGCGAAAATATTTTCTGATTTTAATGTCAATTGCGGCTTTCTGAAATATCCAGAGTAATTTCTGAATATACCACCTGAAAGGTCTTTTTGATAGCTATCTTTTGAGATATGTTTTATTCCAAAACACCATCCCCATCATGGTCAAAATCCCTGGCAAAACCCAGCAGCGAAAATATTTTCGGATATTAATGACGATCGCGGCTTTCTGAAATATCAAGAGTAATTTCTGAATATACCACCTGAAAGGTCTTTTTAATAGCTATCTTTTGAGATATGTTTTATTCCAAAACACCATCCCCATCATGGTCAAAATCTCTGGCAAAACCCAGCAGCGAAAATATTTTCTGATTTTAATGTCAATTGCGGCTTTCTGAAATATCCAGAGTAATTTCTGAATATACCACCTGAAAGGTCTTTTTAATAGCTATCTTTTGAGATATGTTTTATTCCAAAACACCATCCCCATCATGGTCAAAATCCCTGGCAAAACCCAGCAGCGAAAATATTTTCGGATATTAATGACGATCGCGGCTTTCTGAAATATCAAGAGTAATTTCTGAATATACCACCTGAAAGGTCTTTTTAATAGCTATCTTTTGACATATGTTTCATTCCAAAACACCATCTCCATCATGGTCAAAATCCCTGGCAAAACCCAGCAGCGAAAATATTTTCTGGTTTTAATGTCAATTGCGGCTTTCTGAAATATCCAGAGTAATTTCTGAATATACCACCTGAAAGGTCTTTTTAATAGCTATCTTTTGAGATATGTTTTATTCCAAAACACCATCCCCATCATGGTCAAAATCCCTGGCAAAACCCAGCAGCGAAAATATTTTCGGATATTAATGACGATCGCGGCTTTCTGAAATATCAAGAGTAATTTCTGAATATACCACCTGAAAGGTCTTTTTAATAGCTATCTTTTGACATATGTTTCATTCCAAAACACCATCTCCATCATGGTCAAAATCCCTGGCAAAACCCAGCAGCGAAAATATTTTCTGATTTTAATGTCAATTGCGGCTTTCTGAAATATCCAGAGTAATTTCTGAATATACCACCTGAAAGGTCTTTTTAATAGCTATCTTTTGAGATATGTTTTATTCCAAAACACCATCCCCATCATGGTCAAAATCCCTGGCAAAACCCAGCAGCGAAAATATTTTCTGATTTTAATGTCAATTGCGGCTTTCTGAAATATCCAGAGTAATTTCTGAATATACCACCTGAAAGGTCTTTTTAATAGCTATCTTTTGAGATTTGTTTTATTCCAAAACACCATCCCCATCATGGTCAAAATCCCTGGCATAACCCAGCAGCGAAAATATTTTCGGATATTAATGACGATCGCGGCTTTCTGAAATATCAAGAGTAATTTCTGAATATACCACCTGAAAGGGCTTTTTAATAGCTATCTTTTGACATATGTTTCATTCCAAAACACCATCTCCATCATGGTCAAAATCCCTGGCAAAACCCAGCAGCGAAAATATTTTCTGATTTTAATGTCAATTGCGGCTTTCTGAAATATCCAGAGTAATTTCTGAATATACCACCTAAAAGGTCTTTTTAATAGCTATCTTTTGAGATATGTTTTATTCCAAAACACCATCCCCATCATGGTCAAAATCCCTGGCAAAACCCAGCAGCGAAAATATTTTCGGATATTAATGACGATCGCGGCTTTCTGAAATATCAAGAGTAATTTCTGAATATACCACCTGAAAGGTCTTTTTAATAGCTATCTTTTGACATATGTTTCATTCC
This sequence comes from Plagodis pulveraria, assembly GCA_963890685.1. Taxonomy (NCBI): domain Eukaryota; kingdom Metazoa; phylum Arthropoda; class Insecta; order Lepidoptera; family Geometridae; genus Plagodis; species Plagodis pulveraria. The sequence continues at coordinate 21,931,834 of OY982969.1, forward strand.
AAAACACCATCTCCATCATGGTCAAAATCCCTGGCAAAACCCAGCAGCGAAAATATTTTCGGATATTAATGACGATCGCGGCTTTCTGAAATATCAAGAGTAATTTCTGAATATACCACCTGAAAGGTCTTTTTAATAGCTATCTTTTGACATATGTTTCATTCCAAAACACCATCTCCATCATGGTCAAAATCTCTGGCAAAACCCAGCAGCGAAAATATTTTCTGATTTTAATGTCAATTGCGGCTTTCTGAAATATCCAGAGTAATTTCTGAATATACCACCTGAAAGGTCTTTTTAATAGCTATCTTTTGAGATATGTTTTATTCCAAAACACCATCTCCATCATGGTCAAAATCCCTGGCAAAACCCAGCAGCGAAAATATTTTCGGATATTAAAGACGATCGCGGCTTTCTGAAATATCCAGAGTAATTTCTGAATATACCACCTGAAAGGTCTTTTTAATAGCTATCTTTTGACATATGTTTCATTCCAAAACACCATCTCCATCATGGTCAAAATCCCTGGCAAAACCCAGCAGCGAAAATATTTTCGGATATTAATGACGATCGCGGCTTTCTGAAATATCAAGAGTAATTTCTGAATATACCACCTGAAAGGTCTTTTTAATAGCTATCTTTTGACATATGTTTCATTCCAAAACACCATCTCCATCATGGTCAAAATCCCTGGCAAAACCCAGCAGCGAAAATATTTTCGGATATTAATGACGATCGCGGCTTTCTGAAATATCAAGAGTAATTTCTGAATACACCGCCTGAAAGGTCTTTTTAATAGCTATCTTTTGAGATATGTTTTATTCCAAAACACCATCTCCATCATGGTCAAAATCCCTGGCAAAACCCAGCAGCGAAAATATTTTCGGATATTAATGACGATCGCGGCTTTCTGAAATATCAAGAGTAATTTCTGAATATACCACCTGAAAGGTCTTTTTAATAGCTATCTTTTGACATATGTTTCATTCCAAAACACCATCTCCATCATGGTCAAAATCCCTGGCAAAACCCAGCAGCGAAAATATTTTCGGATATTAATGACGATCGCGGCTTTCTGAAATATCAAGAGTAATTTCTGAATATACCACCTGAAAGGTCTTTTTAATAGCTATCTTTTGACATATGTTTCATTCCAAAACACCATCTCCATCATGGTCAAAATCCCTGGCAAAACCCAGCAGCGAAAATATTTTCGGATATTAATGACGATCGCGGCTTTCTGAAATATCAAGAGTAATTTCTGAATATACCACCTGAAAGGTCTTTTTAATAGCTATCTTTTGACATATGTTTCATTCCAAAACACCATCTCCATCATGGTCAAAATCCCTGGCAAAACCCAGCAGCGAAAATATTTTCGGATATTAATGACGATCGCGGCTTTCTGAAATATCAAGAGTAATTTCTGAATACACCGCCTGAAAGGTCTTTTTAATAGCTATCTTTTGAGATATGTTTTATTCCAAAACACCATCCCCATCATGGTCAAAATCCCTGGCAAAACCCAGCAGCGAAAATATTTTCTGATTTTAATGTCAATTGCGGCTTTCTGAAATATCCAGAGTAATTTCTGAATATACCACCTAAAAGGTCTTTTTAATAGCTAACTTTTGACATATGTTTCATTCCAAAACACCATCTCCATCATGGTCAAAATCCCTGGCAAAACCCAGCAGCGAAAATATTTTCGGATATTAATGACGATCGCGGCTTTCTGAAATATCAAGAGTAATTTCTGAATATACCACCTGAAAGGTCTTTTTAATAGCTATCTTTTGACATATGTTTTATTCCAAAACACCATCTCCATCATGGTCAAAATCCCTGGCAAAACCCAGCAGCGAAAATATTTTCTGATTTTAATGTCAATCGCGGCTTTCTGAAATATCAAGAGTAATTTCTGAATATACCACCTGAAAGGTCTTTTTAATAGCTATCTTTTGACATATGTTTCATTCCAAAACACCATCTCCATCATGGTCAAAATCCCTGGCAAAACCCAGCAGCGAAAATATTTTCGGATATTAATGACGATCGCGGCTTTCTGAAATATCAAGAGTAATTTCTGAATATACCACCTGAAAGGTCTTTTTAATAGCTATCTTTTGACATATGTTTTATTCCAAAACACCATCTCCATCATGGTCAAAATCCCTGGCAAAACCCAGCAGCGAAAATATTTTCTGATTTTAATGTCAATTGCGGCTTTCTGAAATATCCAGAGTAATTTCTGAATATACCACCTGAAAGGTCTTTTTAATAGCTATCTTTTGAGATATGTTTCATTCCAAAACACCATCTCCGTCATGGTCAAAATCCCCTGAAACCACTGCAACTAAACTATTTTATGAGTAACTCGCGAATCGCGGCTGTTTGAAATATCGCTAGTTATTTCTGAATACTATTTTTTAAAATTAATTTCAGTAGCTATCCATCGAGGTATGTTTTGTTCGAAAACACAGTCTTTAACATGGTGAAAACCGAAGATTTTATCATCGACATTTTAATTTGGTCGGTTTATATGGCTGCTGGGTTTGGCTGCCAACTTCACACTGGTAAAACAATACAATAGGGTTTTGTAAGCAGTAGACTCAGTAGTAACGAAAATAGTAGCATGTTATCATACAAAACTTCAATGTAGTCATAAGATTCAATTTTAAAGACTAACTAATAATGAATTAACTGTATCATTGATGCTCTAGGGATTTAAGCTTTTTAAACAATTGTTACAAGAAATTATAATAATATTTATTGAATTTTGATAAGAAGTTTTGATAATTTTAAACCAATTAATAATATCTTATCTAAACGGATTTATTAAGTGGTAATTAGACTTTACCTAAATTTAGTAGCCTAAATCAGGATTCAGAAAAGGAACAAAATTAGAAGCTTCTAATCACACTGTTCTAAATATAGTTACTAAATCAGTTGCCTGCTGAAACGCAACAAAGGCGGACGTTTAATATTTATAAATAAAATCCAGTGCTGTCCAAAAATCAAAAAATTGGCCTCGCCGTGGCTGTGGCCGTCGGGTCAAAGAAAATAACGAAAAAAAAAAAGAAAAACGTGGGTTAAGGAATATTTATTACTGAGCGACAAGTTATCTAACATGAATATAATGAGTGTTTTAGAACCGGCAGACTTCAGAAATTATCTTCGAATGGATTCAAAATCGTTCGATATGTTACTAAATCTAGTGAAACCATATATACAAAAACAAAATACTATTTTAAGAGACAGTATTAGTGCAAAACAAAGATTGGTAGTAACATTACGATTTCTTGCAACAGGGAATTCATACCAAGATTTGAAATACAGTTCTCTGATATCTCAACCCATGCTGTCAATAATTATCCCTGAAACCTGTTCGGCTATTTATACATGTTTGGAACATTATATAAAGGTAAGTAAATAAAAGTACTTAGTTTTTGTTATAAAAGGTTTTTTTTAATGTGCACAATTTTTTTACATATTTAGTTCATTTTACCGAAAATTAAAAAGTCTTTCATTATGTCCCCATTGCCTTCAATCCGCAGAGATCCATCAATTGTTTCCTCCAACGTCGTTGAATGTGGAGAAGGGGATGGGATATGAAGTTGATGTGAGGACTGCATTTGTTGTTGGGGTGGGAAGTGAGAATTTGGCGATTGGGTACGGTACTGTGTAGATGGTGATGGATACGGGGACTGGTATGGTGATGATGTTCTAACAGGACGATGAAATTCACTCTGGGAAGACGATGATCGTGAAGGTGTGAACCATGGGTATGAAGCCTTAGATTGATGGTTATTTGTGGTTAAACCTACAAATGATTCTTCAGACAACTTGTCTAAAGTAGCATAAAATATCACATCTGATATTAATTTGCGGGCTATAATATGTTGCCGTTGATTCAAATCTCTCAGTTGCATTCCAATGGATCTTCCAAGGATTTCCCAGTCTTCTTCCTTCGTGTTAATTAATCCGGAAGCTTTTTCAAGAATGTCCTGTTGTTATTTTAAAGGAGCTTCTTTCTTTTTTTTCTTAAACATATTTTGATTGGAAGTACTATTGGTAGAATTTGTTATCTGAGTATCTTCTGGGCAAGAAAATAATGTATCCTGAAAATAAATAAATTATATAATTATTTTTCAGTTGCCGCAAACAGAATCAGAATGGATACAAGTAGCAGCTGAATTCGAAGATAAATGGAATTTCAATCACTGTATTGGAGCTTGCGATGGTAAACATATTGGCATCGAAAAACCGCCCGGAAGTGGTTCTCTATTTAACAACTATAAAGGCTTTTTCAGCGTAATATTGTTTGCTGTTGTCAATGCGAATTATGAATTCATGTACGTCCAAACTGGTACCAACGGCTCCGTTAATGATGCGGCCGTATTTGAATCTACCACGTTCCATCAAAAATTAGTTAATGGTTGTTTGAATTTGCCACCATTTTCTCCACTATCAAGCACAGAAACACATGCTCCATATGTTCTGATCGGGGATAGTGCTTTTTCCATTAACAAACATTTCATTAAACCATATCCGTTTAAGGGTATTAGCCATGAAAGAAGAATATTTAACTATCGCTTAAGTAGAGCCCGTAGAGTGGTGGAGAATGCCTTCGGCATATTGGCTTCGCGTTTTAGAGTACTACGGATACCCCTCAGTCTAGATCTCTCCAACGTAGATGCCGTGGTAATGGCATGTTGTGCTTTACACAATTATTTGAGAAAACGGGACCCAGACTATATAACCAGAAAATGGATAGATCATTCATAAACAATGTAATCTTTGATGAAGCCAAATACTAACACAATACATTCTTAGATGAATATATATTTCATACTAGAATTAAATATTTTACGGCAAAAATTTATAATTTTATACTAATACAATGTATATTTTCTGTAACCTTCAGCCTTGAAGAAACCTTGTAAATACTGAAAAAGTATGGGTGTTTGAGATAAACAAATATATTTAGATAAAAGAATAGTAAAACTATCGTAAGATTAATTATATAGTCTCAAATACACACATATTGTACCATAAAAATAGTTAAGTATACAAAAATCACTTCTTCTGCTAACAATACTTTGTGTTTATAGCATTAGCAAAACAATAATGTCTTAACATTATTGTTTTGCTATTAAACATATACCTTTTTTAAATCCTAACGTGTAACTTTTTATCTAAGAATAGTACATACTTATATGACTATAATGTTTGAGTATGAAACATAAATCGTACACGTTGGTACTGGACTGTAAATTAAATGCAATGTTTCTTGAAAACAAGGTAGATCATATTTTTATTGAAATTAAATCTCTTATATATATATACAACTTGACTATAAGTATAGGTTGAAGTACCATTGCACGTTTCAGTTAAATTTAAGTTACAGGATATTGTTAAGCCTGGATATTATTATTTACATACTGACATAAGTCAATGAAAATTTTTCATAAAATATCGCACGTCAATGTGTAAGTACTTAAATTATAATTTCACAGGACACAATCAGTAGATGTATTATGTTTATCTCTATGTGTAAAAACGAAAGCAAACTGTCATTTTACCGTTGATAGATATCAGTTAAGTTATTGCACCTTTTGATTTGTTAGTTAACTCGAGATAGACGTTCGATGTTTACTCAGAATCGACATAGTCCACTGTTATTTATTATATTACATTAAAAACACAATGATTACCTATGAATAACAACTTAACGAGGGCCGTGTCGGTGCTGATCTACCAAAAGTTTATTTAAAATATCCCTGATTGTGTCCAGTAAATGAAAATTGCCATTCAAATATTGCATATCACTCGGAAAATTATAGTTAATCCAGCATTTTGTCATACCGGCTTCATATCTTCATCCATGCAACATATACAATAATTTGTACAAAACTTATCATCTTAAAATAGAGGTACTTAAAACATGCTATTATTAAATTATTTTATTTCTATTGTTTTCAATTTTTCTAAACAGTGTTTACATATTCGAATAAAACCGCAGTATCTTCTTTTGACTGTGCGTTTTTTAATTCTGTGATCTTTTCTATGAATACATTCCATAGAAGGTGAAATTTATTTGACCTTCGCGGATGTATTGCATCAAAGTCTAGATGAACCTGAAAAGAGGTGAGGAGCGTCAGTGAGTGAGTCATTGGTTTAAGATACGTATCCAAAATTAAAAAACATAATTAATGAAGGAATTACATTTTAAAAAAATTATAAGAATCATTTAAACAGAAGATGTCAAGGTGATGTTATTTAGTTTCTAGTAATCCAATATGAAGAACTTGTTATTGATGTCAGTAGTAAATCTCAAATGGAATAATAATATATAAAATTTTGATATTCCATTATAACATGTTGAAATAATTGACTAACAATTAGATAATTAGCTACTATTAATTCAAGAATTAGTTTTAAGCTGTTTTTTATGCCTTATAGATTAACCTTTGACAACTATCTCACTTGCTGGTAAGTTATGATGTAGTCGAAAATGTTGTTCATGCTAACCTAGAATTACTTGCTCTCAAGGACAGCTGCCGGAACACACCGTTAGGTGCTTGGCGATGATAGATTTTCTACTTGAAGGTGGTAGCTATCCTGGCGGGCATTCGCAAGATGCTCTACCACCATGCAAAATGTATTAGTTACAATCATGGGGTTTGATACGTGTTGGAATGGTTGGCAGTTACTGACGTCATACATGTACTGTTCTGTATCAGCCGGATCGTCTACTGCTGAACACAGTCTCCCCTATAAAGGGGGTATTTGCCATAATCCCTACGCTTGGCAGGCGGCTTGGGGATCGCAGTGTAAGATAGCAGTTCTTTAGAAGGTGCTGCTGCCCACCTTCCAATATTTTCCCTTAGTCGCTTCTTACGACACCCACGGGATGATATGGGAAGGTGCAATTCTAACCCGGCACCCCATGGGACGTCATACATACAGATTTTTAATTACTTACCAAACATTACTTCTAGTATCACTCAATATTGGCCGAGCAGTTTTGTATTCTAATAACAGTCGGAGTTCGCAGGTATTTTTCCATTTGCTGATTACACCTTCCCATGGTTCATCAGTGATTTTAAGCCAAATTATATCATCTTTATGCAATTCTAAAACATGAAAAACAGTGAATTTCGAACCACAATCCACCACCTACACGGAAAAAATGAATACTTAATTCAAGTATATTTTTAATGGTCAAGAAAAATCGAGTCTCCTATATGCGTATAAATTATTTTCTTGCATTTAGTTAATAACATTCTTGAATTTATTGCTTTGAATGAAGAAAATAGTCTTGTGTGTAGAATATTTTATTCTCTAATCCAGAATGTACCTCATTCTTGGGTTAAGAATGTTATCGTTCTTGTCTGACAAGTAAATCAGTTACTTGCAAAAGTAAGTGTTAAGCAAGAAATTATTATTCTGGCTATTCAAGAATCATAAAGTTTTATTTGAAGAATTGCACTCCTCATGTTAACCATAATTTTCTCGTGTGAAAATAAAATATTCTTTTGTGAAACAAATCTTGGCTTAAATGCAAGAATTACGATTCTCGAGGGATAAAAGTTACTTAAAAAGAAGAAAATGTATGTGTTTATGTGAGAAGCAAAATTTTTAGGTTGAAACAGGATTTACTTGAAATTAAATAATGACTTAAAAGACTATAAAATTTTTAATTAAAGATAATAATTATTTAATCCAACGAAATACATTTTTCCTAAAAATATTATAATTACAACGAGTACAAGAGTAAATAAACAGTCAAGCGCGTGTCGGGCCACGCGCAATGTAGGGTTCCGTAGTAGCCCGTTATCATAATATAGAATAATTCTGTTGTTCTTTTTATCTCTCTACCGATAACTTTCTAAGCAATTTGTTCTTTTGTTTATAAATTGTGATTACTTGCACGTGTAGACTGTTGTTGACCATGACTATTAAGTAGGTAGGAATCATGGATTATCTATACGTTTCTTAGTTGCTCACAAACTTTTTTCTTCTCTCCATTTAACGACACCTCTCTATAACGCCATAAAATGCACAGTCCCTTGAGTTTACACTGTATATGTAAAGGGTGGTTAAATTTCAAGGGCCGATGTTGATTTTGAGTAAAACACAAACTATTTAGGAAATTATTGTAATTTTATTTTGTTATGATATATTGGTATTACTCAATTATGTATGGAATAAAATATCGGTCAAATGGGCGCCGCGACCACGGCGGCACACCTCCATCCGATGGTCCAAATTTTCGATGACCCTGAGGCATAATGGAGGTTCTATGCCGTTAATGTGCCGAATTATCTCATCCTTTAGCTCTTGAATTGTCGCTGGCTTATCGACGTACACCTTTTCTTTCAAATAACCCCAAAGAAAAAAGTCCAACGGTGTCAAATCACATGATCTTGGCGGCCAATTGACATCGCCATTACGTGAGATAACACGGCCATTGAATTTGTTGCGCAAAAGAGCCATTGTTTCGTTAGCTGTGTGGCAAGTGGCACCGTCCTGCTGAAACCACATATTGTCCACATCCATATCTTCCAATTCGGGCCATAAAAAGTTCGTTATCATCTCACGATAGCGAACACCATTCACAGTAACTGCCTGACCGGCCTCATTTTGGAAAAAATACGGCCCGATGATGCCGCCAGCCCATAAACCGCACCAAACAGTCACTCTTTGTGGGTGCATTGGTTTTTCGACAATCACTCTTGGATTCTCATTCGCCCAAATGCGGCAATTCTGTTTATTGACGAATCCACTGAGGTGAAAATGTGCCTCATCACTGAAGATGATTTTCTTCGAAAATTGATCATCCACTGTTGCCATTTCTTGCCACCATTCTGCCCATTCACGACGTTTGGAATGGTCAAGAGGCTTTAGTTCTTGAGCCAATTGCACCTTGTAAGCGTGTAAATGCAAGTCTTTATGCATAATGTTCATCAACGACGAGCGTGAGAGGTGCAATTGTTGGGCACGACGACGAGTTGAGGTGGACGGCTCTTCAGCCACACTATCGCGAACAGCAGCAATATTTTCTGCAGTACGAGCTGTACGAGCATGCACTGGTGTTCTCACATCTTCTACAAACCCGGTTTGCTCGAATTTTTCCACGATTTTTGCGATTGTACGCACATTTGGACGATCAAATTGACCAAAAAAATCACGAAGTGCACGATATGCATTTTGATTTGAACGCCCATTTTCATAATAAGTCTGGATAACTTTAACACGTTGTTGGATTGTGTATCTCTCCATGGTTGTGAGTAAGTCAAATTGAGAAATAGAGAAATGTCAAATAAAATTCGGAAAAAAACTTGGCGTTTAGGTGTGGTTCATATTTAACATCGGCCCTTACAATTTAACCACCCGTTATATAAATCTATATATAGTGTAAACTATATAACGACACTGAAGGGACTGTGCATATATATATATATTCAAGAACCAACAAACAGAGTCACAATATTTTCCTAATGAAAAAATATTCTTATTTATAATAATAATTATGAGACGGCGAGGATGAGGTCTACCTTATACCGAAGCTAATCGATAAACTCTGTACAGTCATATCTGTTATGACTTATGATATAGGTCATACAGAAGCATAATATCTAATTGTTGCCTCCTAGAGTTTAATTGCAATAATCTATATTTGTTTAGCAGCTCTTCACAGGTTTAATATTATGCAATAAATACGTTAATTCGTTGTTGAAGTTACTAGAGGACCTTATGACAAAATTAAATATTTTTAACCACGTGCTTTTATTATATTTTGAATATTTACATTAACGATTAATTTACTACCTAATATTATTCCTTAATCCTTTATGACTTGAACTTCATGAAAGTTAGAATCCCATAACACATATGTAAAATTACACATTACAAATCACATACCCTTCACATGCACGTATACTCAAACATACAGAAACACGCACCGACACATACACCTTTCAAATTCCTCACAAACATTCACTTAAACTCTACTACACCACAGAACAAGGACTACACGTAAATATTAATTATTAAACATATACAAAATGACGTTAATTCGAATAAAAACAATTTCGTTAAATTTTTTCCTATATGTATACACCACTGCATTAAAATTACCAAAAAAAAAAACAGCACTATCTGCTGCTGGTACTAAAAACATACAGGCAAAAAAAATATATAATAATGTAAAAAAAAAAATATCCAACGTTTACATTATTTTTTGGTCAAACCTTGATCTTGATTGATTAACACTCTAAGCATTTCATTCTCGCCGCTTCCTTCACTCATTAAGAAATACTACATGCACGCGGTTTATGCATGAAACGTATACATACGTAACTATCCCTACATAGAAACGTGTCATTCATAAACATAACTCGTCAACTAGCGACCATGCTAATTTATACCGATTATTATTTATTTTGTGCGTTTGGGAATTATCGGATGTAGTCTCGCCTTGTCACACGCACCGCACGCGCCGCCTTTGACCTTGATCCTTCCGAAAGAAAAAGACGAAAGTTCAGATTTCAGTCATGCACCGCACGCGCCGATGATGGGTCGTTAATAAAATAATTTATTTCTCTTTATGGTACGCCGCGATTTGATAACCGCCATGATGATATTTCATCTAGAGAATACGACGATTTACCTACCGCGGAATATCAATTCGGATGGAATGTATACGGACTATGGAAAAACCGTGCTTACGACCTATTTATGTCAGTAAGAACTGTGTCAAGTGGATGAAAGTGAAGTGAAAATGTTAAAGCAGTAATAATGTACTTAAATGTTACGATGCGTTTGATGAAGTGAAAAACCTCGACTTTTTAATGTCACTACGTAACAATCAATTCAAACGTGCAACGGGCAAAAAAGGTGAGACACTGATCAGATGATATAATAATAATGTAAGCAAACTGATACCTAGTTCTTTAGCTCAGTGTAAACAAGCGGGTGAGATTATATCAACAGTCATCAATCGCCTAACTGCGGTCGTCATTGCTCAAACAAAACACAGACTTAATAATAACAAATATTTTAAAAGTATTTTAAGAAAACATTTAATTAATTATTTAATAAAACACTTAAAAAATCTTTATAAAAATGATATATATCTTGTGACAATTCCGCCTAATTTCCTATTAAGCCGACGTGACGTCACAAACGCCACGCAGCCAAACCGGAAGAGTATTCGACGCGTTTCGCTTCTAAACGAAGCATCCTCAGGAGGTCTTGACTCTACGAGCGCACGATCGAGACAATACATTGAAACGCCATTCATTAACGCCTGAATCTATTCATTATTTGTAGGTAGGTACCTAGTGAATTTAAATAACAATCGGACTCTTAGGTATCTACTTTATGCTTAATAAGGTTATCATCGCGTATTTAAAAGTTAGAATGGATATTTACGACTATTTTTAACTATTACAGTATGTACTATACGAGTATGAAACAAAACAGTTCAAACACAGACTTGTTTTGTTTCATACTCGTAGGTATGTTTTGGAACAGCTGTAATAGTTAAAAATAGTCGTAAATATCCATTCTAACTTTTAAATACGCGATGATAACCTTATTAAGCATAAAGTAGATACCTAAGAGTCCGATTGTTATTTAAATTCACTAGGTACCTACCTACAAATAATGTAAGCTAAGCCTGAAGCAATCAAAGTAAGAAGAGAAAGTTAAAGTCGATCTTTCATTTAATGCTTCAAATCCTTACTAGTAAATAACAGACGTTGGGATTGATTACCTACCGAAACGTACACGCGCGACGCCGGAAATAAGAAAGAGAGATGAATATGTTTCATTTCCGCGCATCTTGTGTTTTCATTCATTAAAAGTGTACTTAAGTCAAAGTCAAAATCATTTATTCAATTTAGGCGTCTACGACGCTCTTATGAAGGTCAATTACAAATTTTAGTATTGAAATATTCTACATTGTACTGCCACGTTCAGCAAATAAATTGTATAGAGCCACTGCGAGAAGAACGGGCAAGAAACTCGGGGCCATTCTTTTAAACATCTTTTAACAATGTGTTACATACATACTATATAATAGAGTTATTACAATATTTGTTTAAATTATGTAGGTGACAGGCAATAGCTTGGCGGAGGCGGAATTGTCCAGGCATTTTTGTCGTTTATGTAATCAGAAACTGTGTAGTAGGATTTTTTAATCAATATGTTTTTCACATGCAACTTGAATTTCCCTTCTGTGAGCGTTGTAATATGTTTGGGAACTTTATTATAAAACCGCACACAATTACCTAAGAAGGACCTTTTATTTGTCTTTGCTAATCTAAAACCTGGCACCACTATTTTATCTTTATTCCTAGTATTGTAATCGTGATTGTCACTGTTTAATTTAAATTTACTCAAATTTTTACGAACATACATAATATTTTCAAATATATACAGACTTGGTAAAGTTAAAATATCAATTTCTTTAAAAAGATCCCTCACAGATTCCCTAGGACCCATTTTATATATGGCTCGAATTGCACGCTTTTGTATGATAAAGATTGTCTCTATCTCAGCAGCAGTTCCCCACAGCAATACGCCATACGACATAATACTGTGGAAGTACGCGAAATAAACTAGCCGAGCAGTAGCTACGTCTGTTAACTGTCTTATCCTAAGAACTGCATATGCAGCAGAACTAAGTCTTCCGGAGAGATCATGTATATGTGGATCCCATTGTAAAGTGGAATCCATTTTGATTCCCAGGAAGACTGTCGCTTTGTCAATAGGGAGTTTATCTGGGCCAAGCTTTATGTTTGGTTCAACATAAGGAACATTTGGTAAAGAAAACTTTAAACATTTCGTCTTTTTTGAATTTAGGAGAAGATTATTAGCGGCAAACCATTTACAAATCTTAGATAATACATTATTTACATGCGTCAGTTCACTGTCTTTCCTATCTACTTTAAAAATCAGAGAGGTATCATCTGCGAATAAAACAATATCGCAGAAATCTTTGACCATGCAAGGCAGATCATTAATATATGTTAGAAACAGAAAAGGTCCCAAAATTGATCCCTGTGGTACTCCCATTTTTACCAATGACCCGGAAGAAGTATTGCCATTTATTCCAACCCTCTGTAGCCTGTCTGACAGATATGACTCTATAAGATTCAGAGCTTTCCCACGAATACCATAGTGGGAAAGTTATGTGTGTCATAGTTTTGTTTACTTAGTGTCCATAATTTTAGAAGGATTTTTTGAAAACTTCAACGTGCATAACTTTTTTACTCTAAAGTAATAATAAAAAATTACTATTTGTACTTGTTTAGTACCAGCAGCAGATATTGCTATTTGATTTTTTTTGGTAATTATAAAGGCAGTATGTTTCAATGTATTGGTTCAATTTTGAATTGTCACTAAATAGTATATATAAAAGAAAAAATATAGATGTGTTACAGATTCTCTAAAGCCAGGAAGGACCTGGCTCTTGAGATACAGGCCACCAGCCTAGTTTTAGAGTCATAGACTCATCATAAATGTATCACCATAAGGAGAAATAAAATTAATTTGTATTTGTATAAAATAAATTGTTTTTGTCTTAGGAGTAAAATTATTTTTAATAAAATAACACCAAAAATCTGCCCAGATCCTTTTGGAATATTAATAAGTTGCCATCGGACTGGACCACTATGGCCAATTTATGAATGAAATTCTATTGTTATAATTATCGCCGATGCCAATGGGGTGGTCTTGATAAGTTTTTATAGAATGATAAATTTTCATGTCATCGGCATGTAATAGCAATTTAAAAAACTTAAAATATTTTTTAATTTCATTTGACAATAAAAAGTAACATGCCTAATATTGACCCTTGGGGGATCCCAGAACTAATTGGAACCACATCTGATTCAAAGCCAAACCTTTCTGGCAATGTTTCGTGATAAGTGATTTGAACCAGCGCCATAAATTACCTCAAATACCGTTATAAGCTCTTTTGTCAAGTTAAATCCTGTGATCCATTCTATAAACCACTCTTGAAAATCAGAAAACACACTGTTTGTTTGTTTGTTACTGTCTATGTCTAATTAAAAAGATATGTAAAAAGTAGGTATGTAAAAACATAGTTGTCGAAGGAGGCAATGAACACAATGCCTTCTATTCGAACCATATTCACTTCTCTGTTTTCTTGGCTTGCTACGTGCCTTGTATCGTAGTTCATTGTAAACATCATAGATGGCACTGTCAAGTGTTAAAACACGCAAGCATTATTCTCCGCGCTTTCTTATAAGATAAAATGTTGCCATTGTATAATTGAGACTGGTAGAATTGTGCATTGTAAATTATTTACGTACAATACAACTAAGCAAGCGAAAGTGAGTTTTATTTTAGAACCCTTCGCTCAGACTCTTGGAGGTTGGAATTTTTTCCATGGTCCTTCGAGCCGGATAAGACAGCGCTCTGTCCATAAGGAGTAAGTTGTTTTTTCTCACCACGGTGAGGCATAGCAGCACTAGAAAACAGTGGTGGATCGCCACTGAAGGTGCTTGTCGCTATCTATGCGACTGGTTGGAGTTGATTGCAGTAGAAGCAGTAATCTGACGACGGAAGCGGCAGCTGTATTGGTACCAGTTGTTGAAACCAGAGGGCGCCGCAGGTGATCGAATTTATCAAAGGAGAACGCATTGGATTCATCTTCGTCAATCGGTAATGTGGATAAGTGTCTAGTGAAATAGTGAGTACATTTTGAACTTTATTATCAAGCAGTGGTTAACTTGAACTTTTCTGGCTTTATTTATTGACTTAGTTAATTTGTTCAGTGATTTTGAAAGTATTGCATGGACTTAGAATAGTTTTACAAAAAGTGAACCAACGGGGAACCTATGCCCGATTTCTTAGCAAAATTTGTAGCTTCAAACACTTCGAAAAATTACGTGTTGAATTCTGTAAAATTTTACAAGTCCAGTTTTAGAACTTTCAGATATCTCTTTGTTAAAATATTGTGAATTGAATAATTAACTATCATGGATAAGTTAATTAGAGTACAGGAAAATCTTAAAGAAAGAATAACTAAGGCTAAAATAAATTTTGGCAAACAATCAAAGGACAAGATCACGTTTGCTTATTTAGAGACTCGCTTAGATAATTTAGAACAATGTTGGAAATCGTTCAGTACCACTCACGAAAAAACAGAGAAGTGAATATGGTTCGAATAGAAGGCATTGTGTTCATTGCCTCCTTCGACAACTATGTTTTTACATACCTACTTTTTACATATCTTTTTAATTAGACATACCGCCCACCAAGAACGTATCGAAACGTTCTTTTATCTATACACCGCCCACCATGAGGTCAAGGGGGTGTTGAAGATTTACATGTAATGTAGAAAACGCTTTACATTTTAGAGTAACATGCAAAAAACCATACCTATTTAGCTTACATTTTACAAATTATTAATGATTCGTATTTAAATCTTATACCGATATCAATTAGTCACGGGCAAAATACAAAGTTTAGAGGTGGGTCTTTTGATAAGAGATCCGTTACATTTTAAAGTTACCACTCTGGTTATCTTGTCCAAACCAGGATGTTTTGTTACAACCTTGCCTAGCAGCCAACGAGCAGGTGGAAGATTATCTTCCTTAACGAGAACTACATCGCCGATTTTTGGTTCTGGTGTTATTTTCGACCATTTGTACCTCTGCAAACAATGTACCAAGTACTCACTTGACCACCTGCGCCAAAAGTCCTGAACCATTCTCTGAGTCATTTGCCATCGCTTCAAATTGCTAATATTGCTTTGTTCATAGTTACGTTCAGGAACTACAATTAAGGGTTCTCCTATTAAAAAGTGTCCAGGAGTGAGAGGTAACGGATCCGCTGAATCTTCTGGCAGAATTGACAAAGGTCTAGAGTTGAGGCATGCCTCAATTTGTGAAAGGACCGTAGTCATCTCCTCAAAGGTAAGTGTAGAGTCATGAATGTGCCGTTTCAAGTGAAATTTTGTAGATTTCACTCCTGCTTCCCATAATCCACCATGATTAGGCGCGTGAGCTGGTATGAAATGCCAAATAACACTATTGTTACTCAACCACTCCCTTATCTCAATGGCTACAGTCGACTTCTCAGCATCGACTATTCTTTGAAGTTCCTTTGATGCGCCTACAAAATTCGTACCATTATCACTCCAAATATCGCTTACATGGCCTCTCCTGGCCACAAATCGTTTAAAATCGTTATAAATATTTCAGTAAAGCTTCGATAAAGTGGACAAAATTGAGATTGGGCGATAGTTTGCTACAACTTTAAATAATCCTTAGGTTGAATGTATGGTGGACTGGAAAACAAATGGTTAATTATTTTTGAGAAAATTCATTAGTATTAAAAAAAACTGTAGGTTTCTGTAACCCCCTCCCATCATTGGGAAATATTCCGCCCTCTCTCCCCTTCCCCATTGCACAAAATATATACATATATACCATACCTAAAGTCCTTCTAATGTATGTAGATACACATATTTTTTTAATTATTATTTTAAAAAAATATAGTTTCCGTGATTTCCCACCCCTCTGGGGGGATGCGACAAACCCCCTCTCCCTCCTCCACCCCTTCCTATAGTACATAACTATCTATACCGATTCTAGTCCTTCCAGTACTTCATCTTAGTAACTTTAAAGGATTTATTCTAAGGATTTTGTATTTGGTGCAAAATTATCTAACACCCAAGTTCAACGACTATTACTGCTAAAATAATAAAGTTATCTTAACCGCTATAATTTTCCTTGAAAGTTCATGAACTGCACTATCATCATGAATTTTTTCAGACATTTCAAGCCAGTAGTTTAGGTTTTAGAGGGGGGGGGACGCCCTTATGGAACAAAAATTTGCACTTTAAAGTTGAATAGTTCGTAAATGGAGCATTAAATCGAAAAATAGTGTAAGCAACCCTTCAGTCATTTTAAAAGACCTATTCAATGATACACCACACGATGGGATAGATGACGAAAAAAAAATTCATACCCACATCATTTGTATGGGAGCTACCCCAAAAAAAAATATTTACTCTATTTATTATACATACTCATACAAAATTGCAGCTTTCTAGTACAAACGGTCTCTTAGCAAAACCTCGGACAGGCGGACAGACAGACGGACATGACGAAACTATAAGGGTTCCTTGTAGGTACTACGGAACCCTAAAAATCTAAAACAAAAGTCGTAATCTCTACGCAAAATTATATCTACTAAAAAAAAAACAGATCTGAAAGGCATACAAACTTACTATATCTGAATTCTTTTAAACTAAAAGCTTCACCCCAGAAAGGATGGGTGTGGGTAGTTATTTTAATCAAATAAATATAATTGTTTCAGTCATTTATATAGTATATATCGCTATTATTAACTACACACATAACATTCTTATCAGATCGTGATTTCGTCTTTAAAGTAAAAGTACCTAGCGCAAGACAACAGAATACAAGAGTATAATAAAAAGTAGGTAAGTCTTTAGATGAGCATAGCTACTTTCATGGAATAATGATTAGGTTAGCCTAAACAACATTTCCGACCACATCATCACTTACCATCAGGTGCGATAGTAGTCAAAGGCTAATCTATCAAGCATAAAAAAAAAACAAATATCTTAGTATCAAATGTAGATCTTCACTTATACGATACATAATTTATAAAAAAAATCCTTAATTAGTAAAATAATAGTTCACACCGAGACGCGACGCGGCGCGACGCTGCGCGCACATTTTTCATAGAGCGACTCAGAATATACTTTATTCACTACACGAAAAGATACACATTACATTGTGAGAATTCAGATTACGTTGCACCACGCAGCACTGCGCCTCGAGGTGCCTCGCGGCGTAGCGCGACGTATCGTGACGCGCGGCGTGCAAGAGCGGTGCTGCGTCTCACGACGCCGCGAGGCGCAGTCTGAGGCCGCTGTGGCGACTTCTCTACTATTTCCGTTCAGACTTCGTTTAGAATTGATGCAGTTCGGTCGAGTGCTCGATTGAAAATATAATGATAGACTGGGATCTTGTTATAATCGGACTTCTTGCAGAAGAGGAAGAGGAAGAAGTTTACAAAAATAAAATTAAAAAGAAGACATCACACAGGAGTATTTGGGTGCATAATTTATGGAGAAATAGAAGAATTCACGGTGAATGTTAATTACGTTGTCTTTTGACCACATTGCCAACTATCCAGAAAAGTTTTATGATTATTACAAAATGGACTACCAAAAGTTTCAAAACTTATTAAATGTGTTGCGGCCATATATAGAAAAACAAAAAAAAAATTACAGGCCCACTATCTCGATTGAAGAGCGGTTATCTCTCTGTCTTAGGTAAGTAATGCTAATGTACTAGGTACTTAAGGCGGTACTCACACTGACTCCGCATCTCCGCGCGTTGCGTGAATTTGTATGAGCGCGCGCCGCATGCGGGTGCGGCGGCAGTGTGCCATACCCTGCGCGATTTCCATACAAACGGTCGTACTTACATACAACGATAGCTCCCGCAACTCACGCAACCCGGAGCGGGACGCGTGGTAGTTTGAGAATCGCCTAAGAGCTTGTACTCTTTTGCTTTCGCTTTTTTACAAATAAATAAAGAAGGTCTCTAATCTGTTTTACATCTGTTAATGAACTTATCTAATTTTGTGCATATTTAGACAGTGCTTACAACAATGCATCATTAATTCCTTCTGTCAGTTTGACGTGTTTTATACCCTTGCTTGATTCAACATTGTACGTCTGTACAATGTTGAATCAAGCAATAGCATGAGTCTGTGATTCGAGTCGGCGTGTCGAGTCGACAGGTCGAGTGTATGAGTCAAGTCGGTTAGTCGAGTGGATGAATCAAGTCGAGTCGGTGAGGCGAGTCGAGTCCGTTTTTTTTATTCGACTGCCGAAGGAGGAGGGTAATGTTTTTCGAGTGTATGTATGTATGTATGTTTGCATGTATGTATGTATGTATGTCTGTTTCTTTGTCGCCCTCTGTAGCCTAAACGGCTTGATAGATTTTGATATATGAGGTGTCATTAGATTCGTCTTGGTCACGGGAGTGTTATAGGATACATTTTGTAACGAAATTCCCACGGGAAGAGAAGATAATTTGTTTTCTTCATTTTAAATTTTAAATGGCCGTATCTCGTCGACTGGACTCATCCACTCAACTCAGCGACTCGACTCACCGGCTTGATTGAGCGACTCGATTGAGCGACTCGATTCATCGACTCGACTCATCTACTCGACTTACCGACTCGACTCGTTTCTTCCACTTGACTCACCGGATGTTTGTATTGTCTAATGACAAAAAAGCTGTTAACGTTGTATATATATAAAGACATTCTGTAGTATATTTAGTAACAGCATTCCACCTGTGCGAAGCCGGGGCGGGTTGCTGGTTTTAGTTATAAAATAACAACATTATTGTAGATAGGCAAGCTCTTTTTTATTACACTTAATAATTTTTAGCTAAAGTAACAAAATCAGGAATGTTAAGAAACTTAAAAAAATCACATATTCTGTCGATTTCACAATTATTATTAATTAATTATTGATATATGGTGGTCATCATTACTGACGGATGATGGCGTGTATGTGTATGGTGCAGATGTTCTGGCGGCCTGAAAGTTGCTCATGTTTGATGGCGTGTACGTGTCGTTTTTTTCGGTTTCGTAATTGGGAAGGGGTGTAGCGGTTATCTCAGTACTATTATTACTAACGGATGATGGCGTGTACGTGTATGGTGCTGATCTTCTGGCGGCCTGAAAGTTGCTCATGTTTGAAGGCATGTAGGTGGCGTTTTTTTCGGTTTCGTAATTGTGACATTGTGAATATAACAAATTAACTTCTTCTTGTTCTGTCAATTTTAATTCTGCGTCATTAACTATCTGGAAGATCTTGCGTTCAATTTCTGCCTTCATTTTATTAGGCATTCCTTTGACTTTACTTGCCATGCTTTTAAAAAAATAATCCGTAGAGTCCTCTTCCTTTTTAGCCTCAATGTAACGGGATAATATTTCCGATGCTCTAGGCTGTTGTGAAATATTTTGTGTATGTGATGGAGACCGTGATACAGAACCCGGTCGTGATACTGGTGAGTTGGCTTGTAATGGTGACTGTATAGATTGCGAATCATCATTTATAGAGTATGTAGATGAGTCATCTAGATTTGAGACTTGGGCATTTTCTTGCATAACATATTTTTTTAGAAATTCCAATTCTTTCTCAAATTTTATGGGCTTAGCCTTTACTCTGGCAGAACCACTTTTACCATCTTTTCTTAAATTTAATGATCGTCTATAACTGTCACGGATTTTCTTCCAGCGCTTTTGACAGTCTGGTGCTGAAATAAAAAATAAAATTATGGCATATGTTTTTTGTAATAATACTAGAAATCAACGTCAACCCGGAAACGACTACGTCGAATTATTATCCATGTATCCATGGAAAATTTCATGAAAAAAATTATTAAAAAATAACTGTAACATAAAGTGAAAATCTTAAAAAAAGGTGTTATAATGTCTCACTGTAGTTTAAACTATAAATTTTTTCAGGTTTTTGACTACAGCAATCAGTTTCAAGTCTGTAGCACAAAGCTATCGCATGGGTTACAGTACCGTTCTAACAATTATTCACGAAACCTGTGCTGCACTTTGGAAAGCATTGCAACCTGTGGTTATGCCAAAACCAACTCGAGAGCTATGGGAGTCGATAGAAAAAGATTTCGATAGCATCTGGCACTTTCCTAACTGCATAGGAGTTATTGACGGAAAGCACGTCAACATAAGAGCACCTTGGAATAGTGGAAGCCTATACTTCAATTACAAAAAACACTTTAGCACTGTTTTGTTGGCAATAGTAGATGCTAAATATAGATTTGTTGTTGTTGACATAGGATCTTATGGCCGAAACAGCGACGGAGGCATTTTATCTAATTTCACATTGGGAGTGAAGCTACAAAGCAATCAATAAGGAATACCTCCCAATAAATGTTTGCCGGGTACAACATGTAACGCACCTCATGTTTTTGTTGGAGATGAGGCTTTTCCACTATCTCAAAACATAATGCGACCCTTTCCCAGTGACCAAGTCTCCCATGATCGAGAAAAAAAAAATTATAATTACCGCTTGAGCAGAGCAAGGCGCATTGTGGAAAGTGCTTTTGGAATTATTGCAGCAGAAACTTGAAATTTTTCAAAAAAGAATAAGAATACAGCCGAAGTATTTAAACAACATAATTTTAGCATGTACATGTCTACATAATTACATGCTAGACGACATACCCGAAAACATTTCATTACCAAGAGACAGCATTCTACAAAATTTATTAGACACCAGCCAAATTGATAATGAAGAACCTATGACTATTCGAAACCATTTTAAGACCTACTTTAATTCTGCGAATGGTTCGGTCTACTGGCAAAATGATATGATAGAAAGATGTTAAGAGTAGGTAGGTAACAATAATTTCAAAACAGACGATAGCGTCGATGTAGGTACTGCAAAAACCACACCATGCGATTTTATCAAAGTTTATATTATGATGATGTCCTTTATTCTATTTCTTTGACTAATTGTGTACCTACGTATGTACATTAAATGTATTTTATGATATTGACTGGTTTTATTAAAATCGATTAAGTAATATTTACAAAGTTACTTACCCGATAAACCCAATTGTTCACTAATTTTGTCCCATGCATTATTTTTAGCATTTCTGTCACTATAGTGTTTTGACGATACATTATACAAACACTCGTAGCGCTGCACAAAAAAAATTAACTTCTCCTCGATCTCCATATGCACGCACCCGCCAAATATACGTCGTTCTCGTGCGCTTGCCAGTGGTAGACTGCGGGAGGGCGCGGGCGGGGCCGCGCGGCGCCCGCGGCTAGTAGATACGTTCCGCTGCGCCTCGCGGCATCTCGCTGCGCAGCGAGGCGTCGTCCTGCTACGATTTTAAGATGCGCCTCGCGACGTTGCGATGCGTCTCGCGACGACGCGCGGCGTAGCGCGAAATCATTGGCCTCTTTGAGTATCGTCGCGTCGCGTCGCGTCTCGGTGTGAATTGACCCTAAGAACAACATTGTATTACGAACGTCGACTGTACTTAGACATTATTGACAACGTGTTGGCGATTATACTCGCGATGATGATATCTATTTCTTACTAATATATAGTTTTAGTTAATTAAATTTAAGTTAATTACATTTAGCTAGAGTCAATAGATAGATAGATAGATAGATAGAAACACTTTATTTGCATACCTTAAAACATTACAATGAAAATTAACACACAAATTATGTATACAAAAGGCGGTCTTATTGCTTAAAGCAATTTCTTCCAGACAACCGAAAAGAAGGGATTTACAAAAATTAGCCAGGTTGGCAGTTTACTACGTAAACATTACTTAAAAATAAAAACAAATTAAATATTCACGAAGTATTATTCAAATAAATACATATCTTAAAATATATACCTATAATAAACATTACTTACATACATTTTAATATATATACATAATAAATACCTAATTATATACCTACATACATACACTGATATAAATATATACATACATGTATCCAAATACTATTTACACAAATATAATGAGTAATAACCAAAGAAATATTTTAGCTTAGAGTGGACATGTAAAATTCTTTGACTCTATTTTTGAAAATGTATAGTGACTGAGATTTTCGAATCGATACTGGCAGACTGTTCCAAAGTCGAACAGCCTGCACTGAGAATGAATTATCATAGAAAGATGTACTATGTGACGGTATTTTGAGTAGAAGATTTTCTGATGACCTCAATGACAAGGCATGAGCCGAGTCAAGAAACTCGAAGCGTTCCTTGAGATAACGCGGAGAATAAGGATTAAATAATATATTGAAGAGTAGGGAAAGAATATGTGTATTCCGGCGAAGGCGAATGGGAAGCCACTTGAGTTTATGACGAAATTTAGAAACGTGGTCATATTTGCGTAAACCAAATATGAACCGGATTGAGAAGTTTTGGAGACGCTCAAGTCTGTTAAGCTGGTCCTCCCTAAGATCAAGGTAACAAACATCGGCATAGTCTAAAATAGGAAGTAGGAGAGATTGAGCAAGCGCAACTTTGGTAGCAGTGGGAAGAAAATTACGAAGCCGTTTCAAAGAACCTGCCGAAGCAAACATTTTACGACTAATTGCTTCTAACTGAGGGCCCCATGACAAAGATTGGTCAATTATTATCCCAAGATTTTTTACTTGTTTGCTATAAGGTATGATTAGACCGTCAAAAACTATTGGAGGCAGTGTATCCCAGTCCAATTTAGCCAACATTCGGGAGCTGCCTACGACAATTACTTTAGTTTTGTTTGGATTAACCCTTAAACCAAAATTATTGCTCCAATCTGCTATCTGTTTTAAATCTCTATTGGTTGTTTTTATAGCGTCTGAAATTTTGTCATGAGATGCTTGTGAATAAATCTGTAAATCATCCGCATAAAGGTGGTAAGACGAAGTGATATCTTTAGAAATTGAGTTTATGAATGCAGCAAAAAGAAGAGGAGATAAAACACCACCCTGTGGAACCCCGGCTGTCGTGTCACACCATGAAGAACATGAATCTTCAAGGCGAACCCTCTGTCGACGTCCAAACAGGTAA
Source organism: Plagodis pulveraria (assembly GCA_963890685.1). Lineage (NCBI taxonomy): Eukaryota > Metazoa > Arthropoda > Insecta > Lepidoptera > Geometridae > Plagodis > Plagodis pulveraria. The sequence continues at coordinate 21,955,499 of OY982969.1, forward strand.
CTGTGAAAAAAGTCAATAACGGTAGGAGATATATTAATCGAGCGCAGAAGACTCAGGAGAATATCAAAATCAACGGTATTAAACGCGTTACTAAAGTCCAAAAGGGTAAGCACGGTTAACTCACCCACCTCCATACCAGCACGTATATCATCTGTTATCTTGAGTAATGCAGTAACTGTGCTGTGGGAAGGGCGGAAACCGGATTGGAAAGGATTGAGAAGATCGTTTCTAGTGAGAAAATTACTAATTTGATTATGAACTAAGCGTTCCAGGACTTTGGATAAAAAAGGGAGAATAGATATTGGACGATATTCTGAAGAATGTTTAGGGTTTAAGATTTTAGGTAACGGTATAATTTCAGCATCCTTCCACAATGAAGGAAAAACTCCTTCCATTATTGAAAAATTTAGAATGTGTAATAGAGCAGGAAGGATTAAATCAAGAATTGGGACTAGCATTTTGCGACTAATGCCATCGATACCAACAGCATTTGACACAACAGAGTACGCTCTTACTAACATCACTAGCCGAAAATTGAGAAAATCTAAATGGAATATAGGCGGGAGATGAAGTGGTAGAAAGAATTTTGAGAGTATTTGCCTTAGTAGCTAAATTCATACTAGTTGCTGTTGCAAAGTCTCTATTAAGAGAATTAATGTCCAAATCGTGAGGAACAGAGTTTTGTCGAGATTTACCGACTCCCAATGACCTCAGGAATTTCCAAACCTTACCTGGATCATCGTTGTTAACAGATTCATGAATGTGTCTGCGTTGAGCATCCCTACACACCCTATTGCAGTGATTTCTAGATGAATGGTATTTAGATTTCTTCTCATCATTAGGACAACGCTTATATTTAAATTTAGTTACATCTTTTTTATGCATCAATAGTCTTATATCAGCTGTCAACCAGGGCGTAGGAGTATGTTTCATTTTTACCGGTCTTACTGGAGCGTGAAGGTCGTAAATATCCATTAATATGGTGTTGAAATTGTCAATTTTTCCGTCTATTGACTCATTGTTGCACGGAAAAAAAAATCTCGTTACAGTCACGAGAATATCGCTCGCGCAACAAGAATGTATCGTGCTATATGTGACCACAGTACGCTTTCTTAGCACTACAATACAGTTCTAGTTAAAAGAAGAGAGTAGTTTCAAATGATTGTATTGTAATCATTACCAAACAGAATTGTTCACTTAGCAAGTAAATTTGTTAGAGCTATTTCATAAATAGTTAATCATTACTTTATTGTAATGTTATGATGAATGTACGTTTTGTTGCAATAACTACACCTTTAATACTGGTAACCAATTAGAATACTTCAGCATGTAATGTCATACTGTAAACACTACAATCCAGCATTGTATTAAATGCTATAACGTAATGTTATGTCAAAGAGTGTATTGCTGTATTAACGAGACCTAATAGTGCTGGTTACGGATTATAATAGTTCAGTTTATTGTAATCATTACGATTTGCAGCGTACTAAATACTAATAATGTTGTAATGGGTATGTTTTATATTGTACCTTTTGCCACTTAGTATATAAAGCATACTATAGAATTTGTATGATGTTTACACACAGCAATTACTTTTTTGCTAAACAACTTTTGGAAACTCGATGCTTAGCAAAAAGTAACTGTCATGTATAAGCAGCATAAATTAACTGATAGTATTTGGTTATTACAATATACAAGATCTTTAAAATATGGCAAAAGCTACAACAAAGTTTAGTAAAATAAAAGCATGTTATTATATAATTTGTTTTTTATTCACAATCCTATAATAGAGATATCACAATGACAAAGTATTTGAAAGATATAATAATTATAAAAATTATCATATGCATAAAACTAGTATCGTTATCCACATAACATTATTATAATGTAGATCTCACAATCACAATTTAGTATTAGCATTACGACTAATAATTGTCAATGTTCCTGGAACATAACTATAAAAAATGTCATATGCATAGAAACCAGTATCGTTACAATTAATATTAACAATATATTAATATTATATCCATAACGGACATCTCACAACCACATATTTAGTATCAGCATCACAACTAATTGAACATTTATTTGGAAGATATCTATAAAAATTATCATCAAAACTAGCATAGTTACAATTATCCTTAACAAAATGATAATATTAAATCAATTATAATGGACATCTCACAATCACATATTTAGTATTAGTTTCAAGACTAATTGACAGTGTAAATACACTTTCAATTAGTCTTGAAAAACACTGTCAATTTAGTCGTGAAACTAATAGTTATATTCCTAATGGAAGATAACTATAAAAATTATCATATACATAAAATCAGTATCGTTACAATTATTCTTAACAATATAATAATATTGTATCAATTATAATGGAGATCTTAAAATCGCATGTTATTTAGTATTAGCATCACGACTAATTGATAATGTATTTGGAAAATAACTATAAAAATTATCATATGTCTAAAAACACTATCGTTAAAACTATCCTTAACAACATAACAATATTATATTTTTTTAACAGTTACAATAGAGACTTCACAATCACATATTTGATGTTAACATCACGACTAATTTACTGTGTATTTGGAAGAATACCATAAAAAACTAGTATCGTTACAATTATCCTTAACAATATAATAATATTGTATCGATTATAAAAGACATCTCACAAGCACAATTATTTAGTATTAGTAACTAAATGGACAACATAGTTGGAAGATTTAATTGATAATGTATTTGGAAGGTATAGGTACCGTCACCTTTTTAGAGCGCTGTAATTGAATGCGCAGAACTATTTTTTTATGTTTTGGATGGCACTAGAAGACTGCTTGGAGTGCGCAGTATCCCCACCACTTTTGTTCACCGCTTTAAATCACTGACGGTACCTATACCTATCTATAAAAATTATCATATGCATAAAAATAGTAACATTACAAGTATCTTAACAATATATTAATATTATATCAATTATAATGGAGATCTTAAAATCACATATTTAGTATTAGCATCACAATTATTGACAATGTATTTGGAATGTAATACTAAAAGGTATTTTAAACAGTATCGTTACAATTATCCTTAACAACATAACAAAATTATATTTTGTTTACCAATTATAATAGAGATATCACAAAGAAATATTTGATATTAACATCACAACTAATTAATGTATTTGGAAGATCACTATAAAAATTATCCAGTATCGTTACAATACTTCTTAACAATATAAAAATATTATATCAATTATAATGGACATCTCACAATCACATATTTAGTATTAGCATCACGACTAATTGACAATGTATTTGGAACATAACTATAAAGATTATCATATGCATAAAAATCGGTATCGTTAGAATTATCCTTGACAACATAGCAATATAACCCTTCATCAAAATACAAAGTCTCATAAACACTCACTTCAAAAATTATCACATAATTGTTTATAAAAATATTTTCTACTAATCCAAAGACAGGCATCATATCATTCACAACATCTAGAGTTAATACCATATTAGATGTATATTTCGTTCCATGTATTATCAACCAACTACACTTATAAATTATGTCAGTCTCTAATTTAAGGCGATCTGTTATTTTTGTTTTTAAAGTATCGCTTATTTCTTTTTTTTTTCCTGTTTTTATATGACTCACATTATTTGTGTTCAAAAATAAATTATTTAACTTTAACTGATGCCGAATAGCTAAAGTCTTACATATATTACGCCTATTACTAGATGCATTTGCAGACAGCTTAGAAATGCGATGTTTAGCTTCATACCTCATAGACCAGATTGAAATTAAGGGTCCAAATTTTTGCAACATGTCGTCATAATGTGTAAGAAAGTGAAATTTTGGTGTCAAAGGTCTTCCACTAAATTGAAGATAGATTTTGTGATGTTCAGAAACTAAGCATCGCAATAAATCAAATGAACCTCTGTGTAAAGATGTAGATGTCACAATATCAAGTATTTTTCTTAAAGTGATAAACAATCCCCACAAACAATCATTTGATGGAATGAGATCATAAACCAATAAGCCAAAATATCTCAGAAAGCAATGCATTTCTGATGCTGACATTTTAATTGTCTGTTTACGCAGATGATCAAGTAGGAATACATGATGGTTGATTACTACGGTCAGGTCCATAGTTAAAAGATATTAGTCTATCATTCAAAGTATCTAGCGAAAACAGTTTTAACTCGGTTATGTATGTATATAGCATAATTGACAAATCATATTTACATACACCTTCAAGTAAGTCGTGCATTATATCAACTCCAACATTTTCTATAATAGAAAAGCCTTCAATTGCATGCCAAACACACTGTTCTTTAATTCCTGTTACTGACACATCGTTTGTATTTAAATCTATTAAATATTGCTCCATGGTACGATTTAACTGATTGTCACATACATCGGTAAACTTAAGGTCATTTTTATGTATTTTACAAACACGACAGGGGTAATTGCATGCAAATGATTCACTAAGACCAATTATTGTATGAATGCCTAAATTGTCTCCAAGAATTACAGCTAATTCAAAGTATACTCTACTAGGAACTCCATCAACATTTAAGTCTATTCCATGGTCTTTTAGATATATTAGCTCCGAAATAACTGGAGCAAAGACGACTTTGTTTCCAAATTTCTGTCGATCAGATGAATGAAAAAGTAACGCCAAAAATATGTTTTGCAATTTAGATAAGTAATGTGATGGAAGGCAAAGAATGGAAACATACACTGCACCTAGTTTATGTACACCAGCATGGCTACCTAATGGATTTCCCACTTCATAGTCATCAAAATATAAGGCAAGGGGTAAAACCATAATTTGCCCATTACGGGAAGATATTTTTTTTTGCCACACGGAACCTTGTACTATATTTTGAATAATATTACTGTTTACTGAATTTTGATAATTGTTATAACTTTCAATCACACATTTAAGCACACCATCTACTTCAAGAAATTTTTTTAAAATTAATCTGAGGGAAATGAATTGTCCTGTAGATGTAACCGGTACTACATTGAAATTATTGTTTGCATTTCTACCCTCCATTCTTTGTCCAATTACATAATCTTGAGGTGGTACATAAGAACCAATATCTTTGAATATTGAAAATCGTTTGTGTTCCGTTTCTATATTTTTAAAAGAGTTAGCCACTAAATTTAGTTGATTATTTAGACGTTGAGACCATTCTCGGGATATTTGTCCCTGCGAAGAACATTCTGACAACATGTCGTTAATAGGCTTAGTAATAGAATTAACTATCATAGTATTCAGGTTAGTAACAACATATTGCACGACATTTCTAGGAATTAAAGGGTTGGCATATAATTCGGCTATAAATTTCACAACAGGGTTAGTAGACTGTGTTGCAGAGGGCGTCATTTCTGAACTAGAAGTCGTAGCCGAATCTAACACTTCAATAGTATTATTACTGGGCATAGCTATATCTAATTCAACAGTGTTTGAATCAGCATCCTGAATAGTTTCGGTACTTTCCGTGCCACAAGCCAAATAGATATTGTCTGTAGGAATGTGACGTGACAAATGTTTTTTGTAAGAATTTAGTAGAAAGTATTTTCTATTACACCCCTCTTCAGCACATTCGTAATGATTAATTTTACAATTGCGATGAATGTGTTTGAAATGATGACACAAGTCCTTTATGGATGGCAAAAACAGCCGACATATAAAACAATGAGGCATAGTAAAGTTTTAGTCCAGTAGGCCGAGATCAGAAATAAATGTGTTGACAGATATAAATTCTTTATCATAGGGAGTCGTAATTTTGTAAAATCCTTTTTGGATGAAAAGCCAGACACCTTCACATTCTACAGGGTATTTATAGTTGAGTGCCTGGTAAATTTTAAAACATACATCGACTGCTTGTACAATATCATGGACCTTGTAGAATGTATTGTCAACCAGAACAAAGTATTGGTCAATTTTATTCAAGTGTTCTCCAACAATAAAAATCGTGGGCTGTAATGTGATACCTAGTTTTGAATAATTTTCCTTTCTCTTAGAGATGCATTCCTGTAAATCCATTGGCCTTGTGATATGTGTTATGAAGCCATCTCTGGATTCCTGTTTGGAAGGCCGCCAAGTATTTTTCTTTGATTTAATGAGGGGAAAACCAACCATCAGAGGCAATATTAGGAAGGCCGCTATATTTTCTGCTTCTTCAGTACTGCTTTCATCTGAAAAGGATATAAATATTAGTAAAAAAAACTTACATTATTGACCGAGCGAGCGAAGCGTCTCAGTTTCTAGATTGGCAAAAATGCTTTTGTGGTTTATTTATTTATTTATTCTTTATGCACAAACAAAAGTCATTTGTACAAAGGCGGACTTAATGCCAGAGGCATTCTCTACCAGTCTACTGTACTGTACTGTCAGTCAGTCAGTCTGTTCTCGCTTACAGGTCGCATTTTTCAACCCATTTTGACGAAAATTGGCACATAAGTTCCTCGATTTATTTAAATTTTTTAGTTGATCCCGATTTTTGATTAGGGGAAAAATAGGGGAGAAAAGGGGGGAAGTTTGATGTAGCGTTATTTGTCGACGGATTAAATTTGAGAGGCACACTCACGACTTCATTACACACATACATACACACCCTCACACACAAACACACCCTCGCACACACATTCATACACACATACGAGTACACATAAATACATACAGATATAAACTATGAACATTCGTTTATTTAGTATATATCCACTACTTTATAGACATAAAGCAAAGTGTCACTGAACACAAACAAAGGCACTGGCATCTGAAATACAGTGTATCACACTAGATCGGAAGCCGGATACAACTTATTGTAAAAAAAATTAAGATATAGGTGTTACTAACACCCAGTTTGGTAACTAGGGCCGCAACTTATTATGTATGTACAATTTAATGAAATAAACAATTTTCACAACAACCCTTCTATTAATTTGGCACACAAATTTAAAAATTATACTGTTCAAAACTACCTTACAAACGTACTAACTTGTATTGTATTGTAACCAAAATCTATATCAGCCAAATATACAGATCCGATCAACCGTTCGGAAGTTATCGTTGCACAAACATACATACAAACGCCAAATTAGCCGAAGTAGCCAGTTAGTCAATATAAGTCCTTCGTTTCACTCAGTCAATTATATTGAAACTAAAACATACTACTTATATCTACTCCCCCATAAAACTTCAAGCAAATCTTTGAATTCTACAAACTAAGTAGTAGTTTTCTTGAGAGCCAGTCCTTGCGTGCTTACCATCTTCGATCACATTGTCACTTACCATCAGGTGAGATAGTGGTCAGACGCTAGCCTATCAAATATAAAAAAAAGTAAATTTGGTGAGACAAAGAATTTACATTACATACCTCGAGGATTGCTGATGCTGTCATCTAAAATACTCTTCAGAGTCGTGTCTGCAGTCCGACTATATTTTTTATTGCCTAAATCAATTATCTTTTTTTTATACACTCCAAAATCTTCATACAATTTTTCTGAAGAGTTTGGATAGATATTGTTAAAATCAAGGCACAGAAGGTGAAATCCAGTTGGTTTCTTTAGGCATGGGTATTGGGTCATGTATTCTGATATAGTCATATTTTTCGATTCCTGTAATCTGTAGTCAGAAGTTTTCTTCCATTTTTCTTCGACAATTTTCATAGGTTCTGTAGATGTCTTAAGCCAGGTTATATCATTTAACACATTTTCTGAAAATAAAATTATTGGTGATTAAAAAACTTACATTATTCTATATTGATTGTTTTTTGTAGCACGAAAGTAGATTATTTAGCCATGCAACATTAGCGCAAGCATGGTAAAATAACCATTACCATTTACTTATGATTGTTTTACTGCTACTAAATACTAGCAGTTAAACAATCAAAAGTACCTAGGTAGTTTAGATCACTTCTGACTCTATCATTCGGTCATAAAATAATGTAAAAACATTGTACCTGTAGATAATTAATGTGAGCCAGTTCCCATTATAGGACTAGTGTACTTACTATCCTCAACCATATAATCACTTACCACCAGGTGAGATAGTGGTCAAAATTATCAAATATAAAGTCACTTATATCACATAAGTTTGCATGAAAGTGCTATAAAAACTAATATTATAAACGCGAAAGTTTGTAAGAATGTATGGATGTATGTTTGTTACTCTTTCACGCAAAAACTACTGAACCATTTGGCTCAAATTTGGAATATAGGTATATAGTAACCTAGAATAACACATGGAATACTTTTTATCCCGGATAAGTGTACAGTTCCAGTGGGATGGTAGCAAAACGTAATCACGCGGGTGAAACCGCGTGGCTCAGCTTGTAAAAAATAAACTTATTAGATTAGCTAGTCCATAACTGAGACCTGGCACTTACTTTTTTTCACATTTGCTTATAATCTAAAAACTATAAGGCCTAAAAAAAAACTGTTTTGAAATGTAAAAATTGTGCCTTTTCACTCCTATTTGAGGCCTTATACCTATAATCAATATCTCAACAAACCTTCAACCGATTTGGCACACAGAAAAAAACTATTAAACCTTACTACCTTTGTGCCAAACTTCATTAAGATCCAATCAACCATTTGTAAGTTATCATTGCACAAACATACATACAAACACCAAAGTGCCTAAATAATCACTAAGACCTTCGCTTCACTCGGCCAATAATATTAAAATTAAAACAAACTAGGTAGGTATAGGTATCGTCACCGTTTTAGAGCGCTGTCATTGAATGCGCAGAACTCATTTTTCAAATTTTGTATGGCACTGAACGGCTGCTTGGACTGCGCAGTATCCCCACCATGTTTGCTCACCGTGACTCTAAATCTGTGACGGTACCTATACTTGTAGACACTTACCTGTCAAAGTCTTTGTTTTTTTATCTGATGCAGTCACTTTACTTTTCGTATTTTCCTTGCTATGAATTAACTTTTCAGCTTCTCTGTATTCTCTTTTTCTGTTATGAAGACAGTCATACAGTTTACCCTTTGCACATCGTTTAATTTTTAATTGTTTGTTGTTGATGTATGGTATGAAGTAGGTACTTAAGTTCTCTTTAGTAAAGATTTCTTTTATTTGGCTTGCAAAATCTAATAATGTATCACTTGAAACATTATTTGTGTTTATAGGCTCATCTCCAAGTATATGCTTAATTATTAAGTTGCATATTTTCCTTCTTGAATTGCTGCTTAATAAGCCATCAGTCTGATGTAACTTTAAAATAGTTTTGCCTTCTGTACTTGTCTGTAGTAGATCCAAAAGTGTCTGCAAAATAAGTGCACAAGTTAAATATTTGAAATAAACTTTTATCCAAACCGCAATTTAACTACAAACATTATTTAAGTAGAAAAACCTACTTAAATTGCCGTCTACAGGTAAGTAGCTTCCTACCTCATTGAATAGCCGGGATAATTCATAGTAAACACCAGGCCCTATCCAAGATTCACCGTCACAGTGATGTCTTTATTTGATTTCCGGAATTATTTATCAGAACACCTAAAAACTCCTCAAAACCTGAACAAAATGAGCTTTACCACTACACCATGGCATAGTCGCCCAATGAAGAGTTCCTATTGTAGCTATCGGTCAGTGATATAAAAATATTGCAATCATTAGTTCTAGTTACACTTCCTACCTAACCAATACTTAACATAACACTAGTAGGTATAGTTCAACTTATGATTTATACAGGTATTTTTAATTAATATAACTACAATGAAAATTGGTTATGATGATAAAAACTATCCAATATTTATTCCTAAAGTATCTACAAAAGTACCGAGTTTCATCAAAATCTATCTAATAGTTTTCAAGTTCAGAGGTAACAAACACACAAAAATCTATTAACAATTTTTTCGGGACTTATGTAATTGATTCCTTCCAGTTAGTGTTGCAAAAGATAATCTTTAATGTATGGCTCTTAAAATTTTATTAAAATAATAAAATTGTAACTATATATGGTGGGGCTAAGCCCACCATAGGATCGATATTAGGGAATTTGGGAGTACTTACGGGATGGATGTTTTGGGGTGCTCAAGAGCACGGGCGAATGTGTGTGCGCGTGCGACTCCTGTCGGCGACTGTGTCCGGGCTACTGTCAAGGTCAAGCTAGCTAGCCGACCGGGCGCCGCAGCTATGCGCGTGCGGTCGGGAGAGGGGTGACGCGGCCAGCAGGTACGCGGCAGGATGGTAAACCTCCCGCAGGCTGATACGTCGCGCTTTTGGCGCGAACAATATATATATATATATATATGTACCTATATATAATATACACCTATACTGACATGATAGACTGGCTCACTTAACATAATTTGCTTCTCTAGCAGGTACCTACATAGATACTTTACTGTATTTTAATGTATCATTATAATCAGCATCATTATGTGCACTTTTATAGATATTATATTAAGAAATTGAAAATAAATCTAACTGAATTTTAAAATATAGAAAATTGTATTTTTTTATATATATGACAGGACCACTATCTCATGTGATTTAGGATGGTAAGGACTGCATGGCTCTCAAGAAATTAAGGCTGCCGGAAGACCATTTGGTTTGGAGACAGATTTTCTACTTGATGGTGGTGAGCTTATTACTGGTAGCAAGCCAAGCGAGCATTAGAAAATGCTCTACCACCTATATAAGGTATCAAGTGAAGTTACAGCTCTAAGAGCAGACGAAGAACTCGACAGGTATGCCTCTACAATTATCCTTCTGTTGTTATAAATATCTATTCTCCTATGATAAAAAGGGGGCATTGCAGACCAGCCCTCTATCCACTTAAGTAAATATTTCTTGCTTCTTGCCCACATTTGAAATTTCATTATACCTACCTACTTAATGTAAGTACTTAATACATAAGACTTACTTTTTTCGTTGGTTCATATTCACTTGTGTCTACCAGTCTGCTAAATGCAAGTGGAGATGAGGTTATAATTCCTGAGGTGTTGGGCTGACAGTCGAAAATTTCCAAAACATTACTGCGATGCTTTTCTCCTAAAATATCTACCCCATCCTCCGACAAAACAATGTCCATATGCTGAAAAACAATTAGCTTCTATTAGTGAAAATTACAGCATTATTCAAAATAACATCAAAATCGATGCAGTAGGTATTTTTGAACAAGTCCAGCCTATTTTCTAATTGTCATATAAATAATTAGGTAAGTACAATTTTTACAATGTTATTATTATATTTAAGCGTGCTGTATTATAATTTTTAATATTATTACCACTACTGTATAGGACTATATATAACTATTATGCAAGAAGTGTTTGCCTGTAAGATTTAGCAAGTATTTAAACTATTTATGTTATTTAACCCCTTACCGCATGGATTTTTAGTTTTCAATTATTTTAATTTATGATGTTCCTGTGCCCCAGGGGTATCCATAAAAATTATTTAAAAAAAATAAAACATGCATAGTAATCTAAAAACACGAAAAAAGAAAAAGTTCCAATTTTGGAACGACATGCACTCTAGTTTATAAAAACATGTGTTCCGAATTCGTCACAGTATGCAGTAGTACTTAGTAGTAGCATAAAAAAAAACAAGTTTGTACAAGTTTAAGTTTTTATTAAGAAATTATCTTAGGTAATGGACATGTATGTATACAGGTCGCTGGCGTCAACAGCTCAAACAATAAAGAGCTGGCTCCATAAAAAAAACATTTTTAATTTTTTATTACTTTTCTGGTTGCCAGGGTGATTTCATTAGGTGCATTTCTAGGCTTTCTTGTAAAAGAAAGCTGAGAAATGTAATGAAATCAACCTGGAAACCGTGTATTATACAAATAAATTACATAATATCTACTTTTACCACACATAATCACATCATAATCTACTTTTACCACACTGCATAGTGTGCCAAATTTGTTTTGTCATTCTACTGCATAATGTGCCAAATTTGACGAGTAATTTAAAACTGGACTGCATGGTGTTCCGAATTTAGCTAAAGTTTAAATGACAAATTAAACACATTATAAATGTTATAACTTACGATTTTTGCCATAAAACCGTCGTGGGTTCATTCTTCTTCACTCCCAGACACTTTTTGTAATGATATTTAGCCCAAAACAAATAAAAATATCACTTCAAAAACTCACAACCTCATGCACGACCGAAATGGCGGAATGCACTGCTGTACCGACGAAATTTCGTACTCATATAATAAGTTACAAGCACCATCTGTTGTTTCTTGGGTTAGTACGTGTATTAGCTAGGCAAATAATTCAAAACTAGATACAGAGATGGCGTACAAAGGTTGTTTCAAGCTATTTTTATAAATGTTCCAAATTTGTCCCAGTATGCGGTAAGGGGTTAAGAATGTTTAATGTAACTATTTATACTTAGCTGAGATCGAATCGATGCTAACAAGCTCAAAAGTAAACCTGTTCATACACGCTCAGAGCACGCGCCAAAGGTAGCCGGCACGCTCGAAAATGAAATTACCTACTTCATTGTTGAGCATAGGTACTCGAGATAAGCTAACAATATTTCGATACACATGCTATATACATATATATAGCAACTGTTTAATAATGGCACGCTTTCGTGCCAGTAATGAGCATTCTGTCCGTACCTTCAAGCAGAGCCAAGCTAAAATTTTTTTTAAAGACCGGCTGGAATTTGTCGCAACTCACTATAGGATAGGGGCGATGTGTTCTGTACCACACCAGACTGAACATATGCTATGTATATTGTATATAATATACCTACTTACCTCGATTTGTTTTCCTGTTCCATTAGATATAAGTTTCCAATTTTCTAAATTCTTAATGAAAATTGCTCTGTCGCCTATAGTAGGTATTATTTCTTTGATCATGTCAGTTGTCAATAAACCGAAAGTTTGTAAGGTGATGCGGTTTTCTGAAACAAAATGAAAACTTTCTATGACTATTGGATAGGTATATAATTTATATAATTATACCTTTAGGATGCCAAAAGCGCTTAGTGGGGTAACTGCTTCGCATTTTATTTTAAATAATTCTACTTTTGACTTGCGGCAGCGACTCGCGATCTAACAATATACGAAATCACGAACGACTAGCGACTGTCTAGGTTAATTAGCTAGCTAGCTATCTATGTATCTACGCGGTAAGTAAATACCATAGTATGCTTAAAAAATGGCCGCTTGATGTGGCCCGGCCCGCCCCGAGCCGTTTGATCAAAGTCCCGATCTGCACTACACATACTGTAGAATACATAAGTTATATAATATAATGAAACTATGTACATATTTATATAGGTAAATACAAGACTGTAAGTAGGTACTTACTATTAAACACATCAATGTAGTTTTCTAAACTCCACGCTGTTAGAAGGTTTTCGACGTCGGCGTCTTCATGTTCATCGTCCATTCTAAAAGCTGCAGCCAGCAGGGACACGCACCTTTTCTTTTAGTCACAATCACAAAAATTATAACCTAATAAGTGATCCGGCGGATGCGCGTGATGCGTGCGTGCGTTCGCGGAACTCGTGATTCGAGAAAGGAAAGAAAATATTATTACAATCGGGCTGGTCAAGTCAAGGTAGCGCGCCTGCAAGAGGTGGTGCGGGGGTGTGCGGGGTCCACGGCACGCCCTCCCGCGCTCCAACCAAACCGCCCGTTCTCACGAATCTACAAATCGGTGCGTTCTGATTACAATATTTTTCCATACGTGACAATGCGTATTGTAATAATAACTTTATGGATGTAATCATTTAGGACTAGATTGTTGATTAAGCAAACGTTTATAGTAATTACTATTCGCCCGTTAAAATTTACTAGATTGAGTGTTAACTAGAAATAAATAATTCTCTTTACATTTTGATTAGTATATGCCATAATATATTTTGTTGCTATGAGCAAATTCTCGTAAACTTAACCTTTTTTTTCTTAACTATGCGTTCTTGTAGTATTGTAGAAAATTATTTTTTTCCGTGTGGTTAATGAAGACCAATCAACACGAGCTACGTCATCACGAAGCTTCTCAAGGTTCATGCCACCAAAATTGCGTTGTAAAAGGATTTTGGGCTTAGCTTTGGGAGGACGAACCTTGTATGAAAGGTATATTAAATCATGGTAGGAAAAAGAATCAGCAGCGTATTGACCATGTTTAGCAACATGAATTGTTGACGATACTAAAATTAAGTCTAGAAGTGAAGGAGTGCAATTTGGAAAATGATGTGTTGGATTGAGTGGAAGAATGTTCATGTTGTTTGTGTTTACTATAGATTTCAGTCTAGAAGAGCGGTTATCGTTTTTGAGGAGACAAGTATTGAAATCCCCCATTATTACAGAATGCTTATAAGAAGGGAGAAGATCTTCTAGAATATTTTCAAAGGAGGAAAAATAGTTTACTTCTGATGAATGGCTATAATAGACCCCAAGAAGAATTTTTGCATGGGAAAGGAGGACTTCGATAAAGAGGTTTTCACCAGCATCGCTGGGCGGTGGCTGAGGTGACATATGTACTATAGAGAATGGAATATTAGCACGGAGATATATCGCTACACCACCACCACGACCACAAATCCGGTCATTACGAATAAGGTGAAAACCAGGCAAGGGATAACAAATCGAAGGCAGACAAGGTTTCAGCCAGGATTCTGAGACTAAAATTGCATGGACGTTCTTTTGATATTCAAAAGCAGCTAGCATAGCTGGGAAATGAGCCGTAATACTCTGGGCATTAATGTGGATGACATTGAGGTTTTTTGGCACATCAGCAAAGTGAGATAATATGGAGTCAGAAAGAGATGGTATACTAATGAAACTATCGTCACTATCGTTCGAGTGATGTGAAGAAGAACAAGATATAAATTCAGTATCGCTATCACTGTCCAGCAATTTTAACATGTGTAGTATAAATAGTTTTCAAATAAAATATACAAATAAAAATAATATAAATAATTATACATAAAACATATAATAAAATAATCAGTAGATAAGTACCTTTTCGGTACTTTTACATGCTACCTACCTGCGGGTTTCTTGGCAATAATAATCAGCAATAAATTTATAAACAACATACTTAAATGCTTGACAAAAATTAAGACATAATCAAGCCTATTCGTAGCCCCGAAAGATCAGGCAAAGGTTTCGAATCGGTAATCAATTACCTCAAGTAATCATCCAAGATATTTTGCGTGAACCTATGTTTAAAACATACTTACATAAAAAAAATACATTACATAAAACATCATACCTAATATTAAATAATAATTGATTGTAAAAAAAAAAAAAACAAAAGTAATGTAAATGTACAAACCATACGACACTAATTTAAAACTAACTATGACATGACAATTACATTATGACAGTGACACTTTACACCTGATCAGACATGACATCTACTTCATCTATGGTACCTAACTCAACACAAAACACTGGAAAAGTTTTGATTTACCTACCTACACATTTTCAACAAATCATATTCTTAAAATAACTTTTTATTTATTATAACTTTAATAATACCTCCTAAGAAACGAAACTGTTCAAATCATAAAGGGTAGGACAGATATCTATCAGAGATACAAAGTTATGAGGTGCAGTACAATATTTGAAGTAGCTCCATGAGATCTGAATTAATTACCGACCAACAAAATTTAACATTACTTCTTGGAAGCAGCACGTCGTGGTTTGGCTGACACTGAAGCCGAACGTTTATGCACAATAGAAGGCGCAGCAACGGTGACGCCTTGCACATTGATTTTGTCAACATCGGCCACACATCTAACCCGATGCTTTACACCGTCGTCACTCAGCACGTAAACAAAACCCTCATGCGACCAGCACTTGGTCACACCAAACCGCTGCCTTGCCAACATAAAAGCATCATGCCGAGGCTTTGTAAGAAACTCAGATAAAGTGATACCTGAACCCTTGAGCTTCTTTTTAGCGGCCCAAATCTTACTTCGCATCGAGTGATCATGCAGTTGAAATAATATGGGCCTAGGCTTGCCTGCATCTGACGAGCGGCCCATTCTGTGATAGCGCATAATAGCCTCCAATTTGAACTCGGGCAACTTCAACTTCTGCACCACTGTATCCACGATGACTGTGGAGATGTCTGCCTTGCTGTCTTCACGGATGCCATGTAGAAGAAGTACATTTTTGCGATTGTGCATCTCCAAGTTATCTATATTTTGACCTCAACTTGTGTTTGCAACATCCTGAGAGAGCTTATAACAAATGTTTTAAACATTGAAAAATCTGCAACAAGACTGGATGCATCTGGAGATGAAGGGGAAGATAATTTCAGTTGCCTTTCTTCAAATTCTGCCAACTTCAAATGGAAAGTTTTAGTTAATTGAGAAATAGTTTCCTTCATGTCCTCCATTTTGTGCAGTGTGCAGTGATGCAAAAGCTAAAAAATTGTGATTTTCAAGTTATATGTTGTCTGTTTGTAAGGATAACACCACCCGGCAGGTATTGTAAACTAAGATTTAATAATACATATAAATTATAAACAATAAATGTGAAATACTATTTTTTATAAATTAATAAAAACAAAACGAAAATATGTTGATGTTTAACTGTAAACTACCCACGGATGATAAGAGTAGGTAGATTAGATATATAAGGCACAACTTTATCTAATTGTGTGTGAATATTATACACGCCTTTCCGAATTAATAAGTAAATATAACCAGGTGCCAATGGGTATGACGCGTGAAATGTCTGATAACATTTGAATTAAGTGTCTACAGATTGCTAAGGAGAATGAGTACCTAATGTTGTCACTTATAAGATAAGTTTTGTTTTCAGTTTCTTCCTTGTTACAATGGAGCAGGTAGGGTTGATTGTACACTCTGATTTATTTTCTCGGTCTTCTCGGTAATTTAATGAATTTTGGATTGCAAATCTCCAGGGTTCTAAATAAAAGAAGAGAGATAATTAGGTATACATAACACTCAATGAACCAATGTAATTGGTACCCTGTAATTGGTTTACACATCTAGACAGCATTGATTTATTTACTATTTAGTGGGTCCGAGACCCACGCACTGACTTCTTATTTTAAAATATTGTTTAACTTCAAATTTGAAAATTATTTTTAATTTATATATTATTTGGTAAAAGGTTAAACTGATTGTTTTATCAATATGAATGAAATAAAATAAGTACCTGAACTTTAACAATGACTCTTGACATTCCATTATACAAAACTTCACTTTCTTGCTTAGTCTGCCCTTTGGTAGTATTAAATAGCACAGAAGTTTTATCTGGGCAATTATTTTTTGATCTGAAAGAAAAGTATGTATGAATAAGAACACAAGATACACTCGTTAAAAGAAATTACACATTTTGAATATCATAGGCCTTCACAGCAAACTTTTATATTTTTTACGCAATCAACTTCGGGCCCATCCTGGCGGAATATAATACTATTAACCAAACATAGCCTATGCTATCTATTGATAAACACAAACTTTTACAAGCATGAAAACCAATATCAACTAGGCATGTAACCAACTGTTTGCTAAGAAAAACTATATCCTGCTGATCCCACCGACAAGGGCAGCCCTGGAGGAGCGCGTCCGAAGAACAGTATACCTAAGCGGATATGGCTAGGGTCACGCCCTGGTTCCTTTTTTTTTTTTTGTTACTGGGGAGAAATCTTAACAGATACCTGGGTAGTATGGGGAGCATGCCGGGTTATGTGGGGCTTTCACCCACTAAAACCCCCTCGGTGGTCTTCCTCCGTGACTAGCTAACGGAGGGCCCCGAGTTCTAACACGCCCTGGTTCCTGCACACTGCATTACCAACCGTCTGGGGTCGGATCAACACCTGAAGCGCATAACTAACTTCTGTTGTTTTTCGGTTATCCACTTACTATCATTATGGAAAATGGCCACCACGGCCGACACAGCTAAATATATTCTAGATCGATCACTTCTGAGCCAAATTTGGTGCTTTTATCAAAAAGTGCACAAAATGTTGAATTCATTCAAATCAAGAAATAGATTCTTCAATCAAAATTATGTGTTTTAGAAGTAATTTTTTCAAATTATGAAACTGACGAGTGTTTAAATTTAGGTTTTATCGTTTCCCACATTCAGATCACGCAGGCATCCAAGGGATTTCCTAGTTGCTACAACATAATAATTGTACTTACGACTATTATAGTATCTACTACAATTTTTCTTGTGGGCGGAGTGCAACAAATGGTGTTTGGGCCTGCTTATGGCAAATATGTAATTACTCACCTTCGAAGCTCCTGATAACATCTTCAAGAATATTGCACGTTGCAAGTAGTTCGGATGCACTGGTCATGATGACACAACAAAACGGACGCAGCCGCACGCGCAGATGAGAGATAATTAACTGAATTCGAAATATAACGAGAATCGAGATCGATCAAGCAATGTCAGTGTTGCCAACAACCACAAAAGTTTTGCTCTTAAAATAACCCTAAAAACACAGACTTCTAAAGAAACATTATATATTGACAATGTATGTATACAATTATATATGATTCCACATTGTTACTTCATGATTGTTGATTTTTAGGGATTCGAATAAAAATTAAAAAACCGAATCCTTAAAAGACCACTCACATGTCTCTCTGTCAGTATGCGTTCCTTAAGGCTTAGGATCACGCCAATAACCTTGTTGTCACTCCGCTATGATCACACAGTGGGCTCAACTTAAAAAAGCTTACCCCGACAGAATAAAACGTAAAGAGCAATATTCACCCCACTCCTGGTCCAATATAGGTAGAGAGAGTGTCAGAGGTTGGGCTGAAGTTCATTACGCATCAGCAAATAAAGAGGCCAACACGCCTGTTGCCATGGGCACAAAATTGCCTGGACTGGTTTCAATGTGTTAGACGACAGAATATATGTATTGCAGTTGTAAACGGCAGTGTCGGTTGGTACTGCCTTTGGGTGTGATGGTAATTTAGTTAGTAACTATCATGTCACGAGAGATAATAACGTAGTCTGGACTGTCGGAGAAAACACTCATGTGTGGGAAGAGACGTCTTTTGTTAATAATAAATCTGATATCATATGTTACGGAAGCGGTACGACTAAGTTTGCAGATGTCACTGTGGGAGAAATTTGCTGTGCGGTCAATCCAATTATAAATTGGGCTCAGTATTTCATATGTATAGGAAAATCCCAAGATGGTAAAATAAGAAATTTCCGTGCTATATCTATATAAGATAATCAATACGTTTATGATCATTTCTCCGGAATGCCCGGCGCATCAGGGTCTCCAATCGTAAATAGGAAAAATGATATAGTAGGAGTGTATGGAAGTGGGAAATGGAACGTAGCAGAAGTCCCTATGGTTAGTGGTGGCTTGAGGCAGCTAGGAGGATTGACGCAGGTGTCAGGAGTGTCCATCAGAGAAACAGAGCATACACACTTCAAGAGGTGTGCAGCAGAATACATAAGAGGAGACATGATTAAGGATTGCACACCCTATTTGTTAGCTGAGCCAACTGGGTCAGGTCTAGTCATTTAGTTCAGTAGCTCTGAACGAGTCAATAAGATATCCAGTTCGTGTACTATGTAGGTGATGAATGACTGATTTTGCATTTCTGATTTGTAAAGTGCAAAATCAGCTATAATCTATCACCTTGAATAAAAACTTTATATATAGTACATTTTTGTATCTCGATTTTCCGTCACACTTTTTACAGGCTTAGGACTGTTAACCAAGAAACCTATGTCTTCATGACTGATTAACATATTTAACTTTAATTAAGTGCTGGTTTAGTGGGTTACAGTAACATAGGTTGGCGAATTTAAAAATCGAGATATTTACAGTGATTCAAATGTACAAGACATGTACATATTTATATTGTCATTCGTAAATAGTTATTGTGAGTAACTATCAATGTAGTATTGATAATTATTTGCAATTTTTGCAAAAATAACAATTGTGATAACTTTTTCGTTGTAAGTCGTGTTCTTCTCTCATTAAGAATAAGACCGGCTTTTGAAAAAAATCTTTCGCTAGGAACAGAAGGTCTAACCGGTAGGTAACGCGACTAGGTGAAGCCTCTTTAAGGCATATTTATACAGAATTGTGTAGAATTCCCGTCGCTCGTACCACGCAGAGGATCATTGCAGCGTTGCAAAAGCGGTTCCTGTAGATATTTATCTACCTCTACAATTCCAGCAGCTAAAGGGTTTGTGGGTATCAACTTTGCCACTTCTTGATCAAATTGGTCCCAAATTGATGGTTTAATATCTGTAGTTGACGAGGACGTGGATTGAGCTGAATTCAACGTCGTTGAAGACAGCGTCGTTGTAGTCAAGGTCGTTGACGTATGATGCCCTTGTCCAATTTTCCTCTTTAGACCGAGTGTTCCTAGCGGGAAGGGGTGCTGTGGTTACCTGTGAGGCAGGTACTACTGTCAGCTTAGGGCTCTCATAGCGGGCGATTGCAGGGCGGGAGAGTATCCTTTCCGTTGCCACACTGCGGTTCACGCGTGGCGCCCCTGTGCAACCGCCCTAGTGCGGGTACACTGTTTTGTAGCATAATCATCTAGGCATTTAGCGCACCTAGGACGAGCATAGCAGAAGCGGGTGGCATGCCTATAGAGTTGACAGTTATAGCACCGATAAGGAGCGCCATTTCTGTAAGGGGCTTGAATATGGAGTCCCACGAGGCCACAGGCCGTTTTCAAATTAAAAACTTGGACTTTCTTCTCTTCGAGATCATAGGTGTGAAAGCCTATGTGCTCTTTACGGAGGAGTTTGGTGAGTGCTCTGTGGTCGCTCGTGGTTGGGACTTGGACTTAAATGTCCTGCTGCGGGCACTGGTATATTGGAGCTTATGATCCATGACAGCATATCCCATTTTCCCTTGTCCTGTACGATCAAAAGGGGCGGAATGAGGGACGCGGGGCGCGTTGGCGGAGGTCGGCTTATTGTCGGTGGCAGTGGTCTTGGCGGGAGGGGAGGAGGAACAATGGGGTGTTATTTATACTACCAATAAGTCAGGCAACTATTGTTGTCAATAACGGAATGATAAATCATTGCTAAGTACTCTAACCCACGAACTTATCAGCCTCCCTCGTATATGCTTTGGTGGACTTTAAAATTATATCTGGGTATTTGGTACCCCTTTTAAACAATACGATTTTAAACAAGAATTATCGTCAAGGTTGGTCTTTTCGTAGTTCCAAATGTTGTTCGAAGGCATACCTTCCAATTCCTTGTGAATCGTGGTCAAAAAAACTATTACGGACCTCTTCATTCAATTTTGGCGTATCTGTGTGATTTGATATATGTGTCTCAATAAAACCGCGTACCATTCAGAGCCCGTCATATAATCTTTAAACTGGCGAATTCGTTTACCCATTTTGTCTAAGTATGCGCGTACAATGCATCTCAAGTCTGTTGAAGAGAAGAAACTTGACATAGCAACGACATGACTAACAAAATCGTTCTCCTCAGCTTTGGTGACCGTTGGTCGTCCTGGAGTAAGAGATTTGTTATCTCGAACTTTGTTAATTTAGTGTTATGGAGTATGTTGTATTTTTCGGTTGGTGTACGAAAAGATAGTTACTTGTTTCTAATCTCGACAGCGTACTCAGGTGTATAATTCTGGCCCGTTCGCCCACCAAAATTTTTGTGTGCTCGAGTGATCCTTGGCAATACAAAGAAATATGCGAAGAAAAAGATTATAAGTGTTACTATGTGACAACAATACTATAGCCATTAGCGTGTAGTAAAAAAATCAAGTGTTACTTTGCGACACAGAGATTTACATGGTGATAAGTAACGTTATTGAAGAAAAAAAATATTTCTGTCGACAAAAAATTATTATTTTTGTCGACAAAACATCTCATTTCTACTATTTATAAATTTTCAAGGTCATCTGGCAACACTGCCGCCATATGTCACAAAGTTACCTCATGATGCTCCAACAGTAAGAACACTGCAGTTCCACAGACTAAAAATTTTCATAGACTCGGTAACTATAAATTTACCGGCAAAAACACTCACGTTAGGGATCGGATACGACCCGGATTTCGAGCATATCACTTTCTATGAGGACAACCTATCTTGAACACTCTGTCCGGTGTCCGGTTTCCGGCAGATTTGCCGGTCCGGCATAGTGGTAACCCGGCCATATAGTTTCCCAAATGTACCAAACATTGTTTCTAAATGAGGAGACATCCTAGTTCTATAATTTTTATTTTATAACTTAAGGCAAAGATAATAAGTGCCTATTATAATGTTATCATCACATTTTTAGACTGTGTGAATATTATATATTACATATCATCTGACTGTCAAAAGGTTTGATATTATAATTTAGTATGTATATTCACACTACAACAGACCATTGATTGTTCTAAAATGTATATAAACATGTTCTTATCTCGAGGTTACTTGTGTTTTGTTTATATATTTAACATTACCTTGGACCATTCCTTAGGTGTCCTACATGCGCCTTCAGCATTCAGCAAATCAGACAATTGATCCCACAAGCGCCCTGCAAGAGCTCTGGCTACTTTGGAACGCACACGACCCAAAGCCAAGTCTCGATGTCCCTCCATAAACTGGATGAGAAGTTCCAACTGCCTAACAGAAGTTGACCTTCTTCGGTCCTCTTTTCCATTTCTAAATCACATCGTAAATATATTTTTGTATCCCTACTCTTCAAGTTATCATCAACTCAAATTAATTATTAGGTAGGTACTCACCTCAACAAAGAAATCCACAACATAAATAAAAAAATATAAATAAAAAATTTGGTACAGCAAAGGAGCACTTCACAGGTTCACAAGTAATTTGAAACTCCCGCGCTATGTTTATAGTACCACCAACTTAACTGTGCAGTTCTCGAGGGCGCTACTGGTCATGGAAATCAACTACAAACTGTCACAATTTGAAGGTATGTTGTAGTTCTTTTTTCTGCCGCCTGAACAGATAAGTTGGTGGGACTGTATATTAAACTGACAGCATGCAGCATTGACATTTTTTTTTTTAGTCTGCAGCTCTTAATACTTAATTTTAACATATTTTGTTAAAATTGCATTTATCAACTTCAAGATCATCGATGGTATACATAAATAAATATAATATACTTAGTTTCAATGTTATATAATTATGTTTATACCTCCGAACTCAATAAAATCGTGTTTATTTAACATGGTATTTTTGTTTCTTAGTTTACTGGTAGCATTGGTAAAAAATATTCTTTCGTGGGTAACACGCACTTTATAAACGCTACGTGTCGATTGTAGTTCGATTTCGTTTCAGTTAGGCCCTTCTCTCACGAAGCGATTCAAATGCTACGCGACTGAGATGCAAACCATGGTCGCCTACTGGTATACTACTCGATTCCGCACACAATGCTACGCAAAATAGACCATTTTTATCATTTGAAGAACGACATTCGTACGACGATGTCTAGTGACTCTAGCGATGAAGATAATGTTCTTCTGTACTTATATTACAAGAATAAACGAAAATATAAAAGAAGATTCTGGGTGCATCCGTACATCGAAAAAAATATCAATTGTAGAGCTTTCGTCTCTGCTAGAGAACTGCATGAGAAAGATAACGAGAAATTTCGTCATTTTTATAGAATGTCTTGTAGAATAATGTTTTACAGAAT
The DNA here is from genome assembly GCA_963890685.1 of Plagodis pulveraria. NCBI lineage: Eukaryota > Metazoa > Arthropoda > Insecta > Lepidoptera > Geometridae > Plagodis > Plagodis pulveraria. Next base: position 21,979,114 of record OY982969.1, read on the forward strand.
AATGAGTGTGAAAAGAATCATATTATTATTTGGTTGATAACTCCAAATATTCATAAGAAAGATACAGTGATGAGAGAATGCGTGACAGCTGAGGAAAAGATTTTAATAACACTCAGATAAAGCTATGAAAATACTTATTTATTGAAACAAAGTAATCAAAATAGTTTTTTATTGAAACAATGTAATCAAAATACTTATTTATTGAAACAAAGTAATCAAAATAGTTATTTATTGAAACAATGTAATCAAAAATAGTTATTTATTGAAACAAATTAAGTATTTTCATTAACCGGTGTGGTGAAATCTTGTCCTACTGTTTCATAATACAATGTAATCTGCGAATTGTTTATTGACGATGATGTAGTAGGCGTATCTTGCAAAATATCATCTATTAACTGCAAAACGCCTCGTTTAAATTTTCTCATTTGTCCGTGCGACATAGGTTCTAGATCGGGCAATAAGCTCAGCAGAAACATTTTTTTTGAATTTTGTGCATGATGTTCAGTCGTTTCTGTCCTAGCTTGTTTAGCCTTAAAATAATCAAGGATGCTTTCATCCATGGAATTTTTTGTTTTGCTGATTTTTTTCCTCGTTGATAGGTTTGATGTCGGCGATGGCGTTGGTAATGGTCGAGATTGTGGAGTTGGCGTCGGCACTGAATATGGTGACTGTGGTGATGGCGTTGGTATTGGTCTATGTTCTGTACTTATCTGGGTATCAAACGTATGAGTATTATTAAAAATATTATACAGTACTGATTGGGATCCATCTTCTTCATCGGTTAACTCGTCGATGTCAGGTTGATTAATTTCGTCTATTGGTGGCTTTTCTAAGTTCCCAGAAACAGACGCTGTTGAAAATTTAATAAATGGTAACGTGAATTGCATCACCTCATTTAGGTAATATGGTTTCTTTTTTTTGCTCCAGCTCCACTTTTACTGGGTTTCATATTTCGAACAAATACGTTACGAATATTTCGCCATTTTTCTTTACACTCGGCACTGTAATTAAAGTTTTAAATATGGTTTTTGTTTCAGGTATTAAGGAGAAGGATGTACATTTACAAGCTTGGCATCATATTTCGCAAGAGGAGACAATACAATATCTACAGTTATTGCAGAAATAGTAATTATTATTTGGGATATACTAAGTCAAACTTATATGCCAATCCCAAACATGGCTGATTGGAAGAAAATTTCCGAACGTTTCTATCTGCTATGGAATTGTTTAGGTTCTTTGGATGGCAAGCATATAAGAATAGAAAAGTTACCTAACACTGGTTCAAGCAATTTCAATTATAAGTCTTATCACTCTATTGTGTTAATGGCTTGCCGTGATGCAGATGGTCTTTTCACATTTATTGAAACAGGTTATGAAGGAAGAAACAGTGATGGGGGTATATTTAAAGCATCAGCCATTAAATACTAGATGGAGCAGTCCAGTCTGAACAAACCACCACCTTCTGTTTTACTAAATGATGTAAATAAAAACCTTTTCCCGTACTTTTTCATTGGCGATGAACCATTTCCGCTAATGCGGTATTTGATGCGACCATATCCGCAAAGAACACTAAATAACGTAAGAAGAGTTTATAACTACCGACTCAGCAGAGCTAGGAAATCAGTTGAATGTGCGTTTAGGATGATGACAGAAAAATTTACTGTCTTGAGCAATGCAATACGATGTAGATCAGTAGATAAAGTAGCCAACATTGTTAAGGCTTTTTGTGTTTTGCACAATTATGTTCGTAAAAGAGAAGGTATACCGTACAGCCCCCGGCAATTTGGAACACAACAATCAAAGGGTCACATTTTAATACCTGAGCATCTTCAGATTTCCCCGCTTTCATCACCACAAAATCCGAGAAATTATCTTGCCAACTATCTAATAACCCCACATGCTTCGCTTCCTTGGCAATCTAATTATTGTGTATAAATTTAATTTAAGTATATAAATAAATATATAAACTATTACTGACCTGTCAAATTGAATTTTTTTCCAATCTCAATCCACGCCTTTTCTGTAACATCTTTTTTTACGTACTCTGGCTGCTTATAATTATATAAACAGGGATAATTTTCCACCTCCTGGACAAAATTAGTATTGAAAGTTTGTTCCGCCGCCATTTTGTTGCAACGCGTATACGACTCGGGTAGCTTGCGACCAGCAAGACGGTAGCGTGCGACTGATATCAAACGCGTCGTCGACACGTCTCGTCGTGTGCGAAACTAGCTGAACATGTATGGCGGCTACTCACGAGCGACGCGTAGCATACGCGTATGAAACACAAATCGCTTGAGAGTCGCTTCGTGAGAGAAGGGCCTTATAGTTTTGTTTAGCTTTTTCTGAAGAATTAGTAGAATAGCTTTTAGAGTCATCATCGAATTTCAACTTTAATCACATTGCAACTGAAACGAAACAGAACCTAAACTTTTGGATAATAGAAGAATTGCCCTGCAGATCAGTATACTCACTCTAGATACTACACACATCCTTATCAACAGGCGCCACCTATGCAAGATCACACTCTGGATACTCTTCACAATATAATAGTAGCAACCAACAGGCAACAACACCTATACCATTAATTCTTCCCACTCATCCAATCCGAGTCCAGTGAATCCAGTTTCGCCAACAGCTAGCAAATAAGTGGCGAATACTCCATCGGCCTATAGATCTGAACCTAGACACAGCAATTCAAGTCATTAAAGCTTGTACAGTCTTATATCATTTTGTTAGAGAAAAAGAAGGTATACATTTTGAAAGTTACCAAAATATAGAAAATGGAATAGAACAAGAAACGAGACCCCTGGATCGAAATGGGTCGACTCGAGGTGCCCTAATGCCAATGCTATACGGACAACATTTACTATTTATTTTGGATATTGGTTCTGTTCCGTGGCAGGCAGCAGCTATAAATTAAATTTTGTGAATGCATTTTTATGAATAAAAATATTTAAAAAAACTCACCGTATTGTTTTCTTTCTGTTTCTTCCAGTTCATCGAAGTTTGGTTTAAGTATGAAACATACTTCACGCCATGCTGCAAGTTTTTGTCTATAAAGACATCTTCGGTCTTGTCCCACAGAACAGGTCTCTCTTGGACAAGCGTAATTAAAGTTTCTATTTGAATGTCGCTCAAGCTACACGTCTACTTTACTCAGAAAATGTGTGCGGGGAGCACGGGCGGGGCGGGGAACACGGGTCGAACTGGTTCAAATTACTCCGGTCCGGTGATTTTGCCGGCATTTTGTAGTGACAAAACGCTCGGTAAAAATGCCGAGCTCGGCGAAAAAGCCAAACTCGGGATCTTGTGAATAGCTTCATACAATTTGTACCGCCACTAAGCCTTCCGGCAATTTTACCGGACCGGGAGATCTGCCGGTCCGGCATAGTGGGAACCCGGCCTTAGACGTCTTGAGAAGCTGGGCCTCGGGACAGCAGACGCGGCCATAGATGCGTTAGCGATGTAGGTCGTTAGAGTTGCGTTAGTGGCGACGATTCCTCCGCGTAACTAGCGCACGATCTCCTGGGAGATCACCCAACAAAAGTGTTTGCTCCACCAGTTGCTTTCTTTCTTGGCAGTCTTCATATAAGTCTGAATAATTGTAAATTATACAAATGATTTCATTGCCAAAGAAAATATTTTCCTTACATTTGGTTATGATACGGGTTTTATACTTACACTAATGCATCCAGTAAAATTATCTTTTTGTCTATTATGTTATTGGAACGGAGGATAGTATTGATTAAGACGTCTCTAGAAGGTGGGCCTTGGGACTGCAGACGCGGCCATAGCTGCGTTGGCGATATAGGCCACGAGAGTTGCGTTAACGGCAACGATCCTCCACGTCAATACCTAGGAGATCACTCAATACGAGTCTTTGCTCCACCAGTTGCTCACTTTCTTGGTCGTATTCATATCAGTCGTAATAATTTTAAATGATACAAATAAATTCATTATCAAAGTAAATAAACAAACTTTTTCCATATATTCGGTTATGATTCGGTTTTTATACTAACACTAATGGATCCAGTAAAACTATCTTTTTGTCTCTCATGTTATGGACACGGAGGATAGTACTGATTCTGATGTCTTGAGAAGTTAGGCCTCGGCACTGAAGACGCGGCCGTTGCTGCGATGGCGATTAATGCCGCAAAAGTTTAGTTAGCGGCGACGACTCCTTCACGTCGCTACCTAGTATATCACTCAACACAGGTGTTTGCTCTTAATAATCGTCTTAATAATATTAAATAATACATATTAGTTAATTACCAAATAAAATACTAAACTTTTGCTTATATGCGGTTGTGATACGGTTAGTATACCTACACTAAGGCACCTAGCAAAATGATCTTTGCGTCTCTCATGTTATTGGAACGGAGGATAGTATTGATTTAGACGTCTTGAGAAGCTGGACCTCGAGACTGCAGACGCGGCCATAGCTGCGTTAGCGATATAGGTCGTGAGAGTTGCGTTAGTGGCGACGATTCCTCAGACTACCCAGGAAATTACCCAACAAAAATGTTTGTTCCACCAGTTGCTTTCTTTCTTGGCTGTCTTCATATCAGTCTTAATAATTTTAAATTATACAAATAATTTCATTGCCAAAAAAAATGATTTCCTTATATTCGGTTATGATACGGTTTTTATACCTACACTAATGCTGCCAGTAAAATTATCTTTTTGTCTCTCATGTTATTGGAACGGAGGATAGTACTAATTCTGACGGGCGTTTGCTCCACTAGTTGCCCACTATCTTGGCTGTCTTTATATAAGTCTTAATAATTTTAAATAATACCTATAAGTTCATTACCTAAGTAAATTAATAAACTTTTGCTTATATGCGGTTGTGATACGGTTAATATACCTACAGTAAGCCACCTGGCCAAATGATCTTTGTGTCTCTCATGTTATTGGAACTGAGGATAGCATTGACGTAGACGACTTGATAGACTGGACCTCGAGACTGCAGACGCGGCCATAGCTGCGTTAGCGATATAGGTCGTGAGAGTTGCGTTAGTGACGACAATTCCTCCACGTAACTACCCAGGAGATCACCCAACAAGAGTGTTTGCTCCACCAGTTGCTTTCTTTCTTGACCGTCTTCATATATTTCTTAATTATTTTAAATTATCGAAATAATGTCATTGCCAAAGAAAATATATTCCTTACATTAGGTTATAATACGGTTTTTGTACTTACACTAATGCATCCAGTAAAATTATCTTTTTGTCTCACATGTTATTGGAATGGAGGGTAGTACTGATTAAGACGTCTCTAGAAGGTGGGCCTTGGGACTGCAGACGCTGCCAAAGCTGCGTTGGCGATATAGACCACGAGAGTTGAGTTAACGGCGACGATTCTCCCACGTCAATACCCAGGAGATCACTCAACACGAGTGTTTGCTCCACCAGTTGCTTACCTTTTTGATCGTCTTCATATCAGTCTTAATAATTTTAAATAATACAAATAAATTCAATACCAAAGTAAATAAACCAACGTTTTCTTTATATACGGTTTAATGCTAATACTAATGCATCCAGTAAAACTATCTTTTTGTGTCTCATGTTATTGGAACGGAGGATAGTATTGATTCTGATGTCTAGAGAAGTTAGGCCTCGTTACTGAAGATGCGGCCGTTGCTGCGATTGCGATTAATGCCGCAAAAGTTTCGTTAGCGGCGACGACTCCTTCACGTCGTTAGATAGTCAGATAGTCAATTTATTAGTAAAACAATTTACAAGTCAACACATTTCATTACATAAAATATAAAGTTATTTGTAACATAACAAACACAATATATCAAAAATAATATAATTACTTATAAAAACGTGTAATAATATACAACATCATGATTTTTAATTAAACTTAATATATAGTAAAAAAATAATTGACATACTCTTCGAAATTGTAGAACGCCTTCTCGATGAGCCATAATTTTAATTTTATTTTGAACGATGGTAAGCTAGTTGCTTATTTAATATGCACTGGCAGCTTGTTGTTGACAGAAGGTCCCATTACATGCGTCAGCTTATCAGATTTGGCTAGTGTGTGAGGGACTTGTACGAGTTCACTTGAGCCACGGGTATTGACAGGCTGTAGTGCAAGTCCGCACGAGTTTTAAACTCTGAAAGGTTTTGTCTCACATACACAGCAACCTGGTGAATCACGATCGAAGAGAGTGTGAGTATCTGGAGCGACGTAAAGTACGGATTAGCTGACGTTTCTTGCGAAACTTTTGCAATCGCCCTCACAGCACGCTTCTGCATAATGAAGGCGAGCTGTCTGTCAGCAGCGCGCCCCCACAATTCCGCTCCGTACTGGAGAAGCGAATGAACAGTTGCAAAATAGCAAGCGCGTACTACGTCAGCAGACACCACCTGTGACAACCTTTCAATTAGTATTCTCAATTAGTATTGTATCAATCAATACTGTAAGATTTTTTGTTTCCCGACCTGATATTGAAAAATTAATAAAATGAGTTTTTTTTAAGTTTAAGGGCCAGTCCATTCCATTTGAACCATTGCGCTATCTTGTAGGCAGGCGGTTTTATTCAACAGCTGCTCCAACAAATCTATCGACTGTGCAGAAACAACGGCAGCCACGTCATCGGCGTACATAAAAATTTCACCTGTTGTTACATGTTCGGGTAAGTCATTGAGTAAAAGCGAGAACAGGATGTTGGACACCGAAGACCTTTTTTTTTTTTTTTTTGCCAGGAAAAATGCATTACGCATTCCCCTCCATTGGGGATGGAGGGGGGTATGTGGGACTCCCCGGAAAACCGGTATACCCACTAAGAGGGGCCCGGGTATAGCCAGGAATGCTTGGCCATTCCCGCCCGACGGAGGTGGTGAATACGTGCAATGCGAGGGAAGGCGCCCCCGCGCCTGTCCGCTATTCACCACCGGGAGAGAGAAGCTGACGATTATTCAATCGCCTTCTCCCACCCCTTCTTCGTCTACGCAGTGGTGCCGAAAGGGGATCTTCCTCCCTTGCACGCTCTGCCGCCTCCTTTTGGGACACTACGTCTTCCCAAAAGGAGGCGACCGATGCCCATGCCCCCTCGTCCTCCAACATGGCGTTGACCACGCTGGGGAGCGAGAGGTCTGGCCCGATTACGGCAACCAAAGTGCGGCGCAGCTCAGTCCATGACGGACACACCTCGAGGGTGTGCTGCGCCGTGTCTTCCACCGCTGAACAGTGGTAGCACGCTGGTGTTTCCTCCCTTCCGATCCGGTGCAGGCATGATCCGAAGCATCCGTGCCCGGATAACACCTGCACCAGACGGAACGAAAGGAAACCGCGGGACCGCCCGAGCCAGTCATGTAGGACTGGCCCGAGAGCGTCCAACGTTCGGCGGCCAAAAGTGGCGATGGCGAGGTCCTCCGTCCAATGTTGGACGACTGCGTCCCTCGCCTCACGCCTTACTGCCTTCCGCACCTCCGGGGTGAGGCACTCCCCGAGCGCCTTACGCCCCGCCGTCCATTCATACACTTTGGCGAGCACCCCCGCCTCGAGCTCCCAAGGAGGTGTGCCCGCCAGGACGCATGCCGCCGCGAAGCTCACCGCGCGGTAGCCCCTCGCCACCCGCAGTGCTATGGCCCTTTGGGGCCTGCGAAGTGTAGTGGCATTCTCCCTCCTTTGAAGGGAGTCAGCCCAGATAGGGGCCCCGTAAAGAGCCATACTTTTCAGGATGCCGACGACCCCAGCGCAACACCCAATACCGTACCAAGATGGTCAGATTTGGTCACTCCGCCATCACCCACAACTACCTGAGCCCTATTACGTAGAAGATCAGATAGCATTGAATGGGCCGGTCCGCCAATGCCGTAGTGCTGAAGCTTCGATGTGAGAACGCTGTGATCTGCGACGTCAAATGCTTTTGACAAATCGTAGCACAGTACTGCAACTTGTGTTCACAAGCCTCTAGCACGCGGCGAATGACTTCACAAGTTAGCGAGGTGGTCGAACGGCCAGCACGGTACGCGTATTGGCGCTCTGATAGCGCACCTGTCGCAGCTAGGTGTTCAGTGAGTCGGGAGCTTATGCCATTTTCAAGGACTTTAGCTACGGCAGGGATTATAGATACGGGCCGGTAGCCATCTATGTCTTCTCGCTTGCCTTTTCCTTTAAACACAGGTGAAATCTTACTCACCTTTAACATTTTCGGGTAAGTTCCGGTTTCAATGCAGCGGTTAAATAAAGCAGATAGCCATGGTGAAAGCTCTTCCGCAGCATTTGACAACAGCTCCATGGAAATGTCATATATATCTTTTGTGGGCTTAAGAGGGATACGAGACGTTATAATATGGAAAACTTCTGAAGCTGTAAATCTCACTAGCCTAAAGGAACAGTTGGACAAAGGGCGAGCGCTTGCAAGCGCCGCCACGACATGCGACTGTGCTGCGCGAGGGGCTCCGCATTCATGGCATCCGCTGCGTCCTTTTTGGTTGAGAACCTTGCGCATGTCCTGGAGTCCTTAATGACATGTGTAAAGCTTACAGGAGATTGAGTATTTGCACCCCTTTCAGTGTTCACGACGCGCCACATGGCCTTGTGTGAGTTGTACTATTTTTTATTTGTTTCTCATAATAAATAAATTTCTGATTTGTAATAATCGTGTCATATCGTACTTTAAGTTTTTCAATATAAGATGTTAGATAAGTGTCATCATATTTTAATTGCAATTTCACCATGTCATAAACCAGGTTTTTTATGTTTAGAATCTCCTCTGTTACCCATGCCTGTTTTTCTATATTTTTGAGTTTATTCGGAAAGCTAATATAAAATTTATTTTTAATTACATTTATGACTGATTTAGCTAAGTGTTCCGTTTACCTCATGTGGGTAACGAATATTTGGGACCAATCCACGCTTTCGATTGCCGCGCGAAATGACATCTTATTAGCTTGCGAGTAAACCCTGAGTAGTCGAGTGCGCGGTGGTTGTGGTATACGAACCCAGGAGACCGCGGCTCGGACTGCACAGTGGTCACTGAGTTTGCTGACTACTGGGGTGGCCACAACACAACCGGATTTCATGTTACTATACACATGATCTAAGCATGTAGATGTCGAATATTTACGTCACCAACCAATATAAAATCTTTACCTGAATTCGATGCTCGTTCGAGAAGGGGCTCCAAATATGTCAAAAATACAGAAGAGCTGACCTTACCAGTTCGATAGATGCACAAAATTAATAAATTATATTCGATCCATTCCACAGCCGATACTTCACAATATCTCTCTGTTGACATTTCCGTTAGTTGTACATATTCAATTGATTTAATGTTATTTTTAACATACAAACAAGAACCGCCGTGTATTGTATTAGTTCTACAAAAAAACAAAGTATATCCGTTTATACTAACGCATTTTAATTTATTTATACTTAACCAAATGTTCGGTTAGCGCTAATACGTCACATTTCAGTTCGTCTTGAAGGAGAACTTCTAGTCGGGCTGTTTTAAGGTCAATCGAACGTATGTTTTGATGACATATCACTAGGGACTTGTATGAGTCATGGTGAGTCAACGCTGATGATGGATGCCGGTGGACCGCAGCTGTATCGATCGATAACGTCTTCATAGGCGATTTTCTTTTTTTTAATTTACCTAGTATATCACTCAACACGGGTATTTTCTCCACCAGTTGCTCACTATCTTGGTTATCTTCACATCGGTCTTAATAATATTAAATAATACATATTACTTCATTACCAAAGTAAATTAATATACTTTTGCTTATATGCTGTTGTGATACGGTTTTTATACTTAAACTTCCAGTAAAACTATCTTTTTGTCTGTCGATTGATGTATGGTTATGTATGGCGATTAATGCCATCGCAGCAACGGCCGCGATCTATTTTGGTCCTTTGTTCTCTCTTCTTTGTACTGCAGAATCTACACCTTTTGTAAGTGCTGATTTCATCGGGCAAGTGTATGCCCACATTCAATAAACGAATTTCATCCGGAACACCGAAGACACTGCCTTTCTTGTTTTTAAAAACTGTTTATTGTTTAATGTTCCTTGTTGTCTTGCTTGTATTTTCCGAGTAGTGTAATTGTCTAAAAGTGCACGTGCTAAGCGCAACCTGAAATCACGATGTCCATGCAACGTTGCAACATGTGTGTAGTTGTAGGTAATAAAAGCGTTCATGATTGACGCATCAAACAAGAAGAACAGAAGTCTCATCCAAAATTCTCTTGATTTGCGGCTAATTGAGTACGAAGACCTGAAATGGTCGAACAAATCAACGCCACCCATACTAAGAGTATAAGTAGCAATTGCTTTTGGACAAAGAATTTCTCTTCTAGAGCCATCCTTTTGCGTTCTTTTCACGAACATAACATCTCGTGGTTGATGTGCTGTGGAGAGTACTGCTACTTCTTTGGTATCAAACCACTTGACGGCTGTGATTGGCTCTGCTGTGACAGTAGTGACAAAGTTGTGTTTTTCTAGTCTCAATGCTTTCGGTTGTTTTTTCTTTATCATATCAGGGAGATCTGTTCTGTTACATCTATATGTTCCTACGCTATAAATTTTCTTTTCATACAGGTCTTCCTTTTAACTTACTCCTCTCCATTCAAAGGTTGTCTGGAAGAGATCGCTTTGAGCGATAAGGCCGCCTATTGTTCACTGTTATAATCTTAATATTTTTAATTTTGTTTTAGTTTAAGGTGTTCAATAAAGAGTTAATCTATCTATCTATCTTCCAAAAGGTTGCAGCTGGTAAAGAAATTATCAAAGGCTATTAGGGTATTTCTAGGTGCATTATTGCAAACCTTCATCACCACATTATAGCCAAGTCCTTCATTCTCAATATTGTCGCCTTTTCCAGTATATATATCAAATTGATATAAATAGGCTTTTTGGGCATATATTGCTTTAATGATCTACGGCCCTTAAATTTCACCATACTTTCGTCAACCTTCCCCCCGGACTTCTCCCTTCCCCCCGGACTTCTCCCTTCCCCCCGGACTTCTGAGTAGTGCAGACGTGTTTTTAGTGGACCCATATAACTTTTATTCTGATTTTCAATTAAATTTTACGACAAAAATCAAAGACGAAAAAATAGGAGAACATAAACAGTGAGAGGCTAAATCTAGCGACGCCGCTGTAGTGAAGTGTGAGTTAGCTACCTCGGCAAACTACGTCACGTAGGAACCACCTGTTGCTTGTGACGACGCCTACAACTCCGGCGCATCCAGTAGCGGCACATTGTCTTCACGGAGGGTGGAGTCACAAGCAGAGCATCGTCACACTTGCACGCGTGTGCGTAAGGTACGTGTGTGCTACACTACTAACAGTTGCTGATCTCCTGGTACCTGAGACTCGGAACCACGAATCAAACTTATTATAAATTACGACGCTCTTTAGAAGCCTCTTGTTATTTGCTGCCTCTCTAGTACTATGCCTCTAAAAAGAACTCCGCCTGCATCGCCTGCTACGATGCATATATCAGATTCAGAACCTAGCTCCAAAGTTACAGCTTCTGCCTCAGAGGCTGGACAAACGGTGACTAGGTCAAAAAGGAAAAGAGATAACTCAAATGATGACATGAAAACATTTATGTCAGACATGAGAAAAATGTTCGAAGATTTTAAAGAGCGGCAGGATTTCAGTTTTTCTTCATTAGAGAACAACGTAAAGGAACTCAGTCAGCGGATTACTACAGTGCAAAGTTCTATGGACTTTATGGCTAAGCAATACGAGTCGGTTATGGAAAAAATTAACAATCTAGAGTTGGAGCGTAAAAATAACATAGCGGCTCTACAGACATTGGAAGAAAAGATAGAGAATCTAGAAAGATATCAACGAGCTAGTAGTATTGAGATAAGAAATTTACCTTCGAATAAATCAGAAACAAAAGATGATCTTTCAGAGATGGTTTTGAGAATTAGTAAAGTAATTAATGTACCTTTGCGAAGCACCGATATTAGAGACATTTTTCGATCGAATACCAATACGCCGAAAGCAAATAAGCCAGTGATTGTTGATTTCTCAACCGTCATATATAAAGAGAAATTTCTTCAGGGTGTTAAAACTTACAATATGGCATATAGAAACAATAAAATTAATACCAGCAACCTCAAGATTGATGGACCAGCAAAACCCGTTTTTATCTCAGAAAATCTGACCATCAAAATGAGAAAACTCTTCCATCTTGCCCGTGAATTCGCAAAAACTGAAAATTATAAATACTGTTGGACAGCCCATGGCAAAATATATATTAGAAAAAATGATGGAGGAACGCTAAATAGAATAAGTTCCGAGCTGGATTTACACAAGCTGAAGGAAGCACAATGACTAGAAACTATATCAATCTGTTTAATATACATGTTATTATTTAATACACTACGTCTTCGGTTAATTATAATGTACCCTCGTAAGCCATATATTGCAGACTTAGTATTTGAAACAAACCTTTCAGTTTTCACATTATATAATTGCTCACATATGAAACACAAATCTAACATTCACACTCTAACACAAAACTCCTGCACAGACACAATAAACATAAGACTCAATACAGCAACCATGATTCACACGACAATAATTAAAGTTGACCCTACGAATAAAGATGCATTTCAGGATTGGTCTCTTAAACTTTGTCCTTCTTTAATATTCTCTAGCAATGGATAGTATACAGCAAATTAATAATGAAATGGATATCAGTGTGGGAAAGTGTTATTCTTGTTCAGCAGACGACTGCAAACAGTATATCAGCAAAACAGCAAATTCTTTAACTGTTTTCCATACCAATATACGCAGTATAAACTGCAATTTCGACAGTTTGATGGTTATTTTAAGTAGAATCGGAGTGCTATGCGATATTTTGGTATTAAGTGAATGCTGGCTTAGTAAAGTAAATAACTTACCGGTCATTGACGAATATTCTGGTTACAAGTCTAATTATTCCAATCAAAATGACGGTGTTGTAGTATATGTGAGATCGGAAATTAATCATTCAATATTTGAGCCAAACACTGCTGATTGTAATTGTATTGTGATAAAAATTGGCTCTGACACAGCAATAATAGCAATATACAGATCTCCATCTTACAAGGTCTTGGATAATTTTTTGCACAGTCTAAAAGAACTTCTTATATCTCTATCGTGTTATAGAACGGTTATGGTTGTTGGAGATATAAACATTAATATTATACCTGAAAATAATGACGAAATTTCAGACGAATATTTGGCACTGGCTGCGTCTTATAATCTATTTCCTACACATACAAAACCTACCAGAGAAAACAACTGTTTAGATCATACACTGCTTAAAATTTCTCCTAACAATGTGACCACTCTAATACTTGATACGTATGTTTCGGATCACGCTCCAGTAGTTCTACATATAGAATACTCTTCCCACTCAAAGAAACCCAAAAGCTTAAAAACTCACATAGACCTCAAAGCTCTAACATCAGAATTATCAAAAATAAATTTTATGCTGATATATGAATGTAGAGATGCTAACATAGCTGCTGACCACCTGATATCTATAATATCTTCCATTATAAAAAAACATACGGTGGTTATCAAGATCTCTAGAAAAAATAAAATAATAAAACCATGGATTACACCTGGTATTCTGAAATGCATCAGATATAGAGATAACTTACACAAAAAAGTAAAACGAAATCCGGATGACATGGTTCTAAGTATAATATTTTGTCGATATCGTAACTTTTGTACTAGATTGCTTAGAAAACTAAAAAGGGACTATGAACGGCAACAACTGGAGAGGGCAAAGGGCAGACCAAAAGCTACCTGGAATGCGGTTAAGGCCATTGCTGGTCTTAAATCAAAAGCTTCTTCCTCAACAGGGCTGTTAACTGCGGGGAAAAACGGTGAAGAGTCTGTAGAATGCGTAAATGACTTTTTTGTTGGCATTGGCGAAGAGCTTGCAAACAAAATTATTAAAACTAAAGTTACAACACACCCTATTATATATCGCAAACCTTTCACTAATCAGATGGTCAACTCAATGGTTATGTTTCCAACAGACCATCAAGAGATAGACTTGCTCATCACCGGACTACGTGCCGACTGTGCCACGGGATGGGATAGCATTTCATCTAACGTTTTGAAAGCCGCTCGAAAATATTTGATTCCTCCAATTGTCGCTATCTACAATCTGTGTCTCTTTACGGGCGTTTTCCCAGATGCTTTCAAACTAGCTATTGTCCACCCTATTTTTAAGAGTGGGGATCGAGAAAGTGTCAACAACTATCGCCCAATATCGGTTCTAACTACACTCTCCAAACTCTTGGAGAAAGTCATTAATAAGAGATTGATTACCTATCTGGAAACCCATAAGATAATAGCAGACAATCAATTCGGCTTTAGGAAGAACAAATCTACAGAAGATGCAGTTCTGGCATTGACTAACAACATCGTCCAGCATCTTGACATGAACAACAAAGCTCTATGTATTTTTCTCGATCTGAGTAAAGCTTTTGACACTGTTTCGATCCCCCTCTTACTTCAAAAGATGGAAGATATTGGCATACGTGGTATAGTGATGGACATTTTTAGAAGTTATCTGACAAGTAGGAAGCAGTCAGTAAAAATTGAACGATTTGTAAGTTCTGATAAAATGGTTTCGTATGGTGTGCCACAGGGCAGTGTTTTAGGTCCCACCCTTTTTCTTATTTATATTAATAGCCTCTGCAAACTTTCCTTACCAAATTGCCAAATTTTTTCTTACGCAGACGACACAGCTCTCCTTGTCCATGGTGATAGTTGGGATTCGACCAAAGTACACGCTGAGCGAGTCTTAAACACGGTAATGGCATGGCTGACTGAAAATATACTCACTTTAAATATCCATAAAACCAAATATATAACTTTCTCTCTAACACAGAACTCACAACCTTCGCCAAAATCATGCGTAATTAAAGCCCATACATGTAACACAGATGCTGAAAGCTGTATTTGTCTTCAACTAGAGCGCTCCTCTTATATGAAATATCTGGGTGTTATTATCGACAACACATTATCTTGGAGTATTCAGCTGCAAACGATAGCTTCCCGCGTGAGAAAGCTTTTGTTTGTATTCAAGAAACTTAGACCCGTGGCTTCTGCAGAACTTCTAAAAGCAGTATACTACGCCTTGGCACAGTCAGTATTGTCATATTGTATCTCGGCTTGGGGTGGGACCTACACTACCTCAATGCTGCGCTTAGAAAGAGCGCAAAGGGCAATTCTAAAAGTAATGTCTGGTAAACCATACAGATATCCTACAGTACAACTGTACAACGAGTGTGTTGTGCTTACAGTGAGACAACTTTTTGTGCTAAATGTAGTATTACGTAGACACTCATTGGTACCATTTGAATCAGGTCAAAACAGTAATAATCGTAAAAGTAGGAAACATCGAGCGTGTGAAATTCAAAAATATAGAACCGCTTTGGCTGGACGACACTTTAATATACTTAGCTTACGTCTGTATAATGCTACCAACGAGTGCAATAATATACTCCCGTTGTCCTTGAATGCCTGTAAGAAAACTGTAACGATTTGGCTACAAGGTTTGTCATATAATGAAACTGAAAATCTTTTAAAGGTATCAAAATAAATACTAGTTTAATTCATAAACTGAAACATGGTATACCGATACACGCACACACACACGCACACACACACGCTCAACACACACACCCTCCCACATATACACACACACACCCTGTTACATACACAAATACATGATATTATTTTCATCAATACGCTAATCTTATTATAAGACTAAATGAAAAGTCGTTAATTCGAAATAAGATGACAATATTTTAACATTATAAATTGAACATATAATTAATTTTAATAGGAAATATATATCTAGAATGAATTGATATGTTAATTATTATAAATGAATATACTAGATGTTAGGATTATATATTTAACAAAAACTGTAAAAATGTATCACAAAATGTATTTGTTTAAAATGTTTATAATTTGAATGCTACGAATAAATATTTATTCGTAGTTTGAATGTAAATTTATGCTAAACTGACTGAAATAAGTATTTAAATAATCGAATTTTAGTCATAATTATTCTAATATTTACTGGTATTACATATGCATTATATATATAGATAAGTATACATAATAAATAATTGAAAAAATCTTATTGGACAAATAAGCTAATAGTATAAAAATGTAAAGCTCATAATTTTATAAATTGAAGAAAATATTTTTAATTATTGAGAAATGATTGAGTTTATATAGTGTTAATTAATATATATATTCATAGATGAAAATCATAGATTAAAACTAGATCCATTTAATGTTAATACGTACAAAACTGTTATATTATAGGGAAGGAACTATCAATCAAGATACGGGTGTTTATATACCCAGTTTGGTAGGTAGAGCCGCAAATTTGAACGATGTACTTTAAATGAATAAATACAATTTTGAATTTGAATTTGAATTTGAATCGATTGCACAGCTGAGTTATGGGCTTCATTCTGATATACGTTATTCAGTTCTGTAATCAGAGGTCTCACTTAGTACAATTTATCGTACTCCGAAGACCCTCTTGGTGGTTCCATTGAATTATAATTCAAATGTAAGTTTTCCGTATTTTTTTTTAATCTTACGAGCGGAAAAGCATGGGCGATTTCATTGTTAGAGTAAAATGGTTCTGTTGACCAATATAACTCCATGTCTGGGAGAGGATTTAAGCCCATCAGCACAAGAACTCCTAAATACGCCTTAATATCTTGTTCAGTAACAAGTATCCAATTATGACTATTTTTTTGACGAGCGTATCAAGTTGTTTGTTCCACTACTATCAGAATCACTTTATCAGGAAAAAACCTCTCTAAAACAGTCAGTGGTGTAGTTTTGTGAGTGTCACTTACCATGGCTTGAACTAGCTTTTCAAAGATCCGCAGGCCTCAAAGGGCCATTGCACTGCGGGTGGCGCGGGCCTACCGCTCGGTAGGGTTTGCTGCAGCGTGCGCTCTGGCTGGCACCCCTCCTTGGGAGCTTGAGGCGGGAGTGCTCGCCAGAGTGTATGAGTGGATGGCGGGGCGCAAGGCTCGCGGTGAGCCCCCCGCCCTGGAGGAGCGGGAGACCGTCCGGCGTGAGGCGAGGGAGGGACGCAGTCGTCCAGAATTGGACGGAGGATCTCGCCGTCGCTGCTTTTGGTCGCCGTACGTTGGACGAGAGCGTCCCAGTTCTGCAAACTGGCTCGGGCGGTCCCACGGCTTCCTCTCGTTTCGTCTGGTGCAGGTGTTATCCGGGTTCGGATGCTTAGGATCGTACCTGCACCGGATTGGAAGGGAGGAGGCCCCGGCGTGCCACCATTGTCCCGCGGTGGAGGACACGGCGCAGCACACCCTCGAGGTGTGCCTTTCGTGGTCTGAGCTGCGCCGCAGCTTGGTCGAGGTAGTCGGGCCGGACCTCTCGCTTTCCAGCGTGGTCAACGCCATGTTGGAGAGCGAGGGGGCTTGGGCAGCGGTCGCCTCCTTTTGCGAGGAAGTGATTTCACAAAAGGAGGCGGCAGAGCGCGCAAGGGAAGAAGACCCCCTTGCGGCGCCACTGCGCAGACGAAGAAGGGGTGGGAGAAGGCGATTGAATAATTGACATCTTCTCCCACCCGGTGGTGAATAGCGAGAGAAAGGCGCGGGGGCACCTTCTCTCTTCTTGCACCTATTCACCACCTCCGTCGGGCGGGAATGGCCAAGCATTCCTGGTCATTCCCGGGCCCCTCTTGCTGGGGCGTGTAGGCCCCGCTGTAAAGCGGGCGGTCGTCGAAGGGGGACTGGACGCAAAGGCTCTGGCCGTCTCCCAGTCCTTCTGCACACAGACGATGCTGGAATGCCGCTGGGTCGTTTAGTGGGTATACCGGTCACCTACCGGGGAGTCCCACATCCCCCCTCCATCCCCCGATGGGGGGGGCATGCGTAATGAATTTTTCCCAGCGAAAACAAAAAAAAAAAAAGCTTTTTCGTAACATAGCAAGTATTTTCGCGGAAAAATCACAAAATGTGAGTTTGGCTTTGACATACGACTTCAGGTTATCAACTTCTTGACAAATGTTGCCATTAATCAGTAAAAATATATATCTAAGATTATTTTTCTCTATGGTTTCACGGCTAAGCATTGTCATTTAAAAAAAAACTAATTTGCTAAGCCGGACGAAGTGGGAAATTATTTCCCCTCATTTGATTAAGGGTTAACGGCAACGATCCTCCACGTCAATACCTAGGAGATCACTCTAAACGAGTCTTTGCTCCAACAGTTGCTCACTTTCTTGGTCGTCTTTATATCAGTCCTATTAATTTTATATAATACAAATAAATTCATTACCAAAGTAAATAAACCAACGTTTTCTTTATATTCGGTTTAATGCTTATACTAATGCATCCAGTAAAACTATCTTTTTGTCTCTCATGTTATTGGAACGGAGGATAGTATTGATTCTGATGTCTAGAGAAGTTAGGCCTCGTTACTGAAGATGCGGCTGTTGCTGCGATTGCGATTAATGCCGCAAAAGTTGCGATTAATGCCGCAAAAGTTTCGTTAGCGGCGACGACTCCTTCACGTCGTTACCTAGTATATCACTCAACACGGGTGTTTTCTCCACCAGTTGCTCACTATCTTGGTTGTCTTCATATCGGACTAAATAATATTAAATAATACATATTACTTCATTACCAAAGTAAATTAATAAACTTTTGCTTATATGCGGTTGTGATACGGTTTTTATACTTTAACTTCCAGTAAAACTATCTTTTTGTCTCTCATGTTATTGGAACGGAGGATAGTATTGACTTATGCCCGGTTCCTATAACATACGAACCGTCAATGTATACGAGCTACGATTTGTTTTGAAGCTACCGTTACCGATACGTATTGAGTGTTTCACATCTCGTTTAGTTTGCCTTCCAGTAACGAACATCTGTTGGTATCGTATCTACCGACGGACCTCTTTGCGTTTCGTTGTACCAAAATGGGTTTTGATCGTCGATGAGTTGAAAATGCATTTTTTTTAAAGTAAGTGCGATATTATTGGTAAAATATTTTAATATGTGATATTTTTTTAAAAATATTACAGTTTAGTGATAGCAACATGATAAATTTTGAGTTTAAAACGTATGTAAAGCCTATGCATAAAGCTAAACGAAACGCTAAATTCCGTTAAGTGAAAGTGACATTGGCCATTACATCTGTGTGTCTGTCTTGTCATTTGTCACATCCTCCCGCCGTTTCATTTGTGTTATTTTCTTCTGGTTTGGTTTCATGAATTCACACATAAAACCACATTAGTTTCTTAACTGCAATTACCTACGATGGAAAATGCAACAGTAAGTACCTATTCAGTTATATACACACGTGTGTTGAATTAAAATTAATGAAATTGCATGTATGTACGAGTATCCACTCAAAATTTTTTTATTTCTATATATATATTATATCTATATATAATAATATGGTTTCACCTACCTGAACTCCTTTTCCTAATTTTTTTTTATATAATAGTTACACTATATTTTATGATTTCATTTACAGAAAATCAAAAAACCCATGACCAAGGAGGAGGTCATGTTATTTATAAATTTGGTCGTCAATTACCCCACAATAACTAGCAAGGAAACGAATGCTGCTAATAATAAACCCAAAGAGGAGGCTTGGTGTAAATTAACCAATAGTTTTAATTCTAAATGCGGCAGTGTTCCCCGCACGAAGGAGCAATTGAAATTAAAGTGGGACAACCTAAAAAAAGCTGCGAGAAAACGCGCACAAAATATAAGATTAAATATGATAAAGGTAATTTTATTGTTTGTTATGACATTATAAAAGGTGACAAAATTAACTGTTGATTTTGTTCTTTTTAAGCAGAGGAATGGATGATTGGTTGTCCAGGATTATTGAATTAATTAAAAGTGTTATAGGCATATTGGCTATTGAGGTATTTAAGAAATAGTTTAATATATATACACACACCTACTTTATTTACATTTTCATTTATCACTTGCAGACTGGTGGAGGGAAACCAGAGTACATTCCACCCGATGACATACTTGAGAAAGTGACCGGTATGATGGGGTCGACTTGCACTGGGTTTGCTGTCCCATTTGGTGGAGATGCAGAAGAGGCAATTGATATAAGTGATACTACAGGACTTGAAATAATCACAATGGAAAATATAGAGGATGGATGCTTGGATCCCTGTTCATCGGTTGATGATGCATTACCACAAATGCCTGAAAATGATATTTTGTTACCAGAACAAAACTCAGGTACATTAAGAATCTACTTAGGTACATATATCTCAGGGTACAAGTTATATTGTGGTAACTGCCAAAATGTAAAACTTTGTGCTGACATCTTAGTTTCAAGCCACCAGTGACCTGCTATTCACTAGGCTAGCACATCCTACCGTAGTCATAAGTGAAAAATAAATGTGTATTATCATATGCATGTATCACATATAATATCATTGTCTTGTGTTGTTGCAGCGAAAAAGAGAAAATTAATTTTTTCTTCACCGAGCAGTACATTGGCTGAGAGTACAAGAGGAAAATTTTTATATGGCATGCCAATTATGTCCAAATCGTTGCAAAATAAGGGTAAGAATTAAAAACGAAATTGTTTTTATGACAGTTACAAACAGTTTTAAGCATATGAAACCAAAAATCACATGTTCTAATCTTCTGTTAATCGTCTGTTAAGTTCTGAGCCACCATTTAGTTCTGTCCATCTCAGCACTGTGTGTGTTCCATGATATTCACATTCTGAAGAAATTCTGGCCAAGAGCTGACTGTGGTATTATTAATATAATTGTATTAATATTGATTGTTGTTTCAGGTAGAAACAAAAATAATGATGATGGACGCCTACAAAAAACCTAGCTATAGCTAACTATTACAATAAAATGACTGAAAAGCTGGAATTAGAAATAATTATTTTAAAAAAAATAGATAGAAAATAAGAACACTAATAATTAATTAGTGTTAATAATTATAGTATGTATGCCACGGAGGACATTTTATACAATGTTTCTTTAATTAAGTTGTCTTAATTTTAAGGTTTTCCTTGAATAAATAAAACGTTTGATAATTATTTGATGATTTATTTTAAATTGCTATTGGAACACTGAAAATATAAACAATTTAGATCCTAACATTTTAGTTTAGTTCAGATTTGACACTGAAATGTATACTTGGATCTGCCCAGCTTCATTCCAAACTGAAAACAAATAAATAAATAACATTTATCTATATATCTATATTTATATAAGCTAAGAATAGATGACACATTCATATGGTTCCACATTCATAATTTTATTATGTTAGGAATTGCCCGTGGATTTGTTGGTTACCCATTCGCCTGCTAAGCTGTGGGCACCTGATTTGATTCGCACGGATGGTGATGGGTACATGGCATCAAATTAATGGGTGTAATTAAGTAATGTGAATGTTGCCAGCACCCGTTACTTAAGTCTGAACTTAGTGCATGGGCTGTGAGTGTGTATGCATTTACTATGGGGTCATTTCTATTTCCTGCTGCCAACTATTAAAGAATGAAATTTTTACTTGCAGACAATTTTAATATTTTAAAATTAAATAAAAAGTTAAACTTATCAAAATATTCAGCAATTAAAGTATCTCTTTCTGTATTAGGGGTTGTGTCAACATATGCTTGTTGGGGTACTGTATCCAATGGTGGAATAAGAACCTCGGACGGAATCTCTTCATCTAATGTTTCATCAGCCAGTTTTTGCAACCTACAGATGTTGTGCAATACTGTTGTGGCAATAATAACTGTATTTACTCTTGCAAGGCTCAGACGTAAAGTTAATGCCACAACTGGAAATCGCCGTTTCCAAACTCCAAAACATCTGCAACAAAATCATATAGGTACATTAAACACAAGTAGGTATGTACTGAACTGCAAATTAAAACATACTTTGCATAAAGGGACACATACCTTTCAATTGTATTTCTGGTTCGAATATGGGCTTCATTATATAATTGCTGACCTCGAGTCTCTGGGTTAAGTAATGGAGTTAATAGGTAACTTTTCTGAGGGTATGCACTGTCCCCAAGCAACCATTTATTTCCAAAAACTCCATTTTCACACTGTGCTAAAATAAATAAATCTGTATTTAATTACATGTGCATATAGTAAACCTAACAGTATTAATTTAGCCTATCAAGTATTTACCTCGCAGCTCAGAACTATTAAAGATAGTAGCATCGTGAGCAGAACCCGGCCAGCGAGCCACTACATTCATAAATTGCAAATTGGCATTGCACACTGCTTGAATATTGACTGAAAAATATCCTTTGCGGTTCCTGAATTCTTCTCCAATCTGTGAATCTAATATTTAAACAGAACTGTAGAATGTTAAATATATTTACATAGCCATGGTAATTGTATTATAGTAAATAAAATAAATAAAAGCGAAACCATAATGTTCTAGATATTTTCCATAATATTATTATGTATTTACTTGGTGATTGTATTCTGATGTGTGATCCATCAAGTGCACCAAGCACACGAGGAAACCGAGCTATTTCATAAAAATTCTCCTCAGTGTTATTTTGCATGTATATGTATTTCTTGTATAGTTTTGCTATAGCATAGCTAACATCACGCACAATGCGACATGCTGATGCTTTAGACACTCCTGTAAAATCAGCCACTGATATTAACATGGTTCCTAGAGCATAGAACCTTAATGTTAGTAATAACTGATGTATAGGAGATATGCCGTGGTTCCTAAAACAAAAAACATTAGCTTGTGTTTAAATTGAATATGAAGTTATTGTATGTTTAGTGTTGGTACGACATATTCCTACTTTTAATGAGCACTAGGGCACTTACCTAGATCCAGTCACTCTTAGGTATGGGTATATTTCTGTAAGTAAGTCTTCTACAGCCGGTTTGTCCAGACGAAATCGTATTTTAAATTCAACATCGTCCAGTGTCGTTGTATAATTAACACGGTGTTTATAGTTTCTGGAAACAGGATCGTCATAATCTGAGTTCGATTCATCAGAATCGGTTATTACATTATGTAATTCTAGCTCCATATTCACAAATTTCAAAAAAGTAGTCGTTTTCGCACAAAAACTTATAAAACCGACCGAAATCGGCAGGTACGCAAGTTACTTACGGACAATGAATTTGCCAGATGTTTGACAGTTATACCGATGGTTGGTGTATCTATAGGAACACCGTATTGTTTCATTTTCATAGATTACGCCTACGAAGAACCGTAAGTAACCCTCCCATCCGTACGTAACGAACTGTCGGTAATCTCGCTCGGTATCGGTATATAATAGGAACGCTTTAGGTTTACGCCTCGTTTAAAAATTTACCGATAGTAAGCAAAACGATCCGTTCGTACGTTATAGGAACCGGGCATTAGACGTCTTGAGAAGCTGGGCCTCGAGACGGCAGACGCGGCCATAGCTGCGTTAGCGATATAGGTCGTGAGAGTTGCTTTAGTGGCGAAGATTCCTCCACGTAACTACTCAGGAGATCACCCAACAAGAGTGTTTGCTCCACCAGTTGCTTTCTTTCTTGGCTGTCTTCATATCAGTCTTAATAATTTTAAATTATAAAAATAATTTCATTGCCAACGAAAATATTTTCCTTACATTCGGTTATGATACGGTTTTTATACTTATACTAATGAATCCAGTAAAATTATCTTTTTGTCTGTCATGTTATTGGAATGGCGGATAGTATTGATTAAGACGTCTCTAGAAGGTGGGCCTTGGGACTGCAGACGCGGTCATAGCTGCGTTGGCGAATGAGGCCACGAGAGTTGCGTTAACGGCAACGATCCTCTACGTCAATACCTAGGAGATCACTCAACACGAGTCTTTGCTCCAACAGTGGCTCATTTTCTTGGTCGTGTCTTCATATCAGTCTTAATAATTTTAAATAATACGAATAAATTCAGTACCAAAGTAAATAAACCAACGTTTTCCTTATAATCGGTTATGATACGGTTTTAATACTAACACTAATGCATCTAGTAAAACTATCTTTTTGTCTCTCATGTTATTGGAACGGAGGATAGTACTTAGATTCTGATGTCTTGAGAAGTTAGGCTTCGGCACTGAAGACGCGGCCGTTGCTGCGATGGCGATTAATGCCGCAAAAGTTGCGTTTGCGGCGACGACTCCTTCACGTCGCTACCTAGTATATCATCACTCAACACGGATGTTTGCTCCACCAGCTGCTCACTATCTTGGCTGTCTTTATATGTCTTAATAATTTTAAATAATACCTATAAGTTCATTACCAAAGTAAATTAATAAACTTTTGCTTATATGCGGTTGTGATACGGTTAATATACCTACAGTAAGCCACCTGGCAAAATGATCTTTGTGTTTCTCATGTTATTGGAACTGAGGATAGCATTGACTTAGACGACTTGATAGACTGGACCTCGAGACTGCAGACGCGGCCATAGCTGCGTTAGCGATATAGGTCGTGAGAGTTGCGTTAGTGGCGACAATTCCTCCACGTAACTACCCAGGAGATCACCAAACAAGAGTGTCTGCTCCACCAGTTGCTTTCTTACTTGGCTGTCTTCATATAAGTCTTTATAATTTTAAATTATACAAATAATTTCATTGCCAACGAAAATATTTTCCTTACATTCGGTTATGATACGGTTTTTATACTTATACTAATGAATCCAGTAAAATTATCTTTTTGTCTGTCATGTTATTGGAATGGCGGATAGTATTGATTAAGACGTCTCTAGAAGGTGGGCCTTGGGACTGCAGACGCGGTCATAGCTGCGTTGGCGAATGAGGCCACGAGAGTTGCGTTAACGGCAACGATCCGAATAAATTTGAGCCGAAAATTTGCCCCATTACCATATTTCTTTTTGTCAAATTTATCAGTTCGACATATACGAACTGACGATTTAAGCGCAAAGTCCCTACACAGTCTAAACCTAATGCTCTCAACTGCCGCGCAAGTGCAAGCGAGTTGTAGAAGTTGTCCATCCACACGGTTCTCTACCTGTATGTTCAAGACCGCGTAAGATTCTCAGAACAAGGGTGGGTATAGAGCCGGAAAGTGGACCGGCTCCCTCCTGAGAGGTTTCACTTCCGGCGTGTACTTCGAATCTCCAGAGGTAGCCTGTCTGGGATTCGCACACTTCGTAAGTCTTAATACTCACAGCAGAAGCCTTGTTCGGGATGTGCTGTTTGATATCCAGCCATCCCTTCCACTGAGTCAAAGACTCATCGAGAGCTATGTTACGATCCATAACATAAAGTGCTAAGAATTTTGAATTTAAATAGTCAATCAGAGGCTTTACCCTTAAAAGCTTGATTTCCCGAATGTTACGGCCTCTGGGGTCAAAAGAGGCATTGTCAACAAAATCGAGAAATCGACTCAAAAGTATAAACCTATTGTAGGGCATTTCCAACACAAACCCCGGTGTAGAGAAGATATCTTTGCTGGTAGCCCAGTACTCCTCAAGGCGCGTTTTCACGACAATCCCGATGGCCAAAATTATCGCAAAAAAGCGGTACAACTCGTCAACACAGGTATCTTTCCACCTTGTTGCTCTACTAGTTGGTTGCATTTGCCCTGAATTTATAAGAATTTCAGACCATTGCTGGGCACCATATCTATTCGTCTCCGTTGCTATGTGTGCCATAAAATCTGGCTCCCATATGGCCGTAAAGGCCTCATTTGGGCTGCAAAATGGGGCTGAAGGTCGAAGGGTAAAATTGGACAGGGGATCCCTCCTCAATTCGTGGGGAATTAGAGGCTCGGGAAACCCTGCCCAATCAAAATTGAACATTTCCGGACCTTCATATGTGGTATTTGTGGTAGGCAACGGTGTAGGCTCTGATGCGCACGCGGACGCGGGCGCCGGTGCCAAGGGAGGAGGCCAGCTAAAAACCACCTGTGAGCCACTGGACGCTGGCTCATCCTCCACCGCTTCGGCAAGGATACGCCGCGCCGCACCCAGGCACCATCAAGGGAGGCACCACTTCGTCACCGTCCGAGTCCGGCTCATCCTCACTGCCTGTAAAAATACATATCGTGCATGACTATAAAAAGACCACAATTTATCATGCCATGTAAACATAGACATTACCATATGCCAGCATCCTCTGGATTTCCTCGTCCTCGAGACGCTGGCGTGTCGATATGGACATTATCGACCTGGGAATCACTAGCTGTTTGATATCCAGCCATCCCTTCCACTGAGTCAAAGACTCATCGAGAGCTATGTTACGATCCATAACATAAAGTGCTGAGAATTTAGAGTTTAAATGGTCTATCAGAAGCTTTACCCTAAAAAGCTTGATTTCCCGAACGCTAAGGCCTCTGGGGTCAAAAGAGGCATTGTTGACAAAATGGAGAAATCGACTTAAAAGTATAAATCTATTGTAGGGCATTTCCAACACAAACCCCGGTGTAGAGAAGATATCTTTGCTGGTAGCCCAGTACTCCTCAAGACGCGTTTTCACGACAATCCCGATGGCCAAAATTATCGCAAAAAAGCGGTACAACTCGTCAACGCAGGTATCTTTCCACCTTGTTACTCTACTAGTTGGTTGCATTTGCCCTGAATTTATAAGAATTTCAGACCATTGCTGGGCATATCTGTTCGTCTCCATCGCAATGTGTGCCATAAATTCTGCCTCCCATATGGCCGTAAAGGCCTCATATGGGTTGCAAAATGGGGCTGAAGGCCCAGGGGTAAAATTGGCCAGGGGGTCCCTCCTCAATTCTTGGGGAATTAAAGGCTCGGGAAACCCTGCCCAATCAAAATTGAACATTTCCGGACCCATTGTATCGGTGGTAGATGGTGTAGGCTCGGGTGCGGTTTCCGGTGCCGGTGCCGGTTCCGAGGGAGGAGGCCAGCTAAACACAACCTGTGTACCGCTGGATGCTGGCTCATCCTCCACCGCCTCGGTAAGGATACGCCGCACCTGGGAGTCACTACGGGACTCCCAGGCGGACTCCGGGCGTCCAACTCAACCTCATAAAATCTGCAAAGTAAATCGATTGATTATTAGTTTTCAAAACGTTTGTGATAGGATATCAGAGAGTTATACATATATAAATATACTATACTTACAAACCAGGTGAAGGCGGTTGTTCATTTACTATGAACTCGGGGTCTGTAGATGGCCCAGGGGCTGGGTCTGCAGACGGCCCAGGGGCTGGGTCTGCAGACGGCCCAGGGGCCGGGTCTGCAGACCAAGCATCAAAAGGTCCCCATGGCAGGCTAAACCACAAAATTATTATGGAGTTATAGAAATATTCAATAGTTTTCAATGCAATCAGTACTTACGCAAGAGCGGGTTCAGGCGCATGTGTCCTCCTCCGTTTACTATGAAGCGGAGTCTCCAGAGTCCGCCCTGTTCCATTTCTGCGACATCGCCTAGCAGGAGGCTAAAAACAAAAATATATTAATCATAGTACTTAAGTGCAAGTCTACAACTCAAAACGTATAAGGTACCTGTGGCCAATGTTAGGTCGCGCTTGTGGCCGGTTGCCGGCCCGCGACCTAACCGCCCGACCACCCCTCGTGCTGGCTCTGCCCCTGCCCGTTGCTTCTTGGCCCTGGGGTTGCGATTGGGATAGAGGTTGGGTACCTCTACCCCTACCGCCACGGAGACGACTCACCCTACGCCCCCCACGGGAATTTTGTGTACGTTGCCTACAAAAATAAAAAAGTAATAAAAAGTTGTTTAACATATGCAGCAAATAAGAATAATTTCGTAAAAAATATTTCTTTCATAGAGAAATGTTTCTTCCCAAAGTTGTTTGCTAACCCAACTCAACTAAAGTAAAATTTTGAATTAAAAATTTTAAAGAAAATTCACATGTATACAAAAAAAAACTATATTATTTAATTATATTTATATTAGATATTGTTAAGTTGACGTTGCCTAACAACCTAGTTAAATATAGAAAAAAAAATTGTCAAAACATAAAACACCTTGTATACAAAAAAAACACAAAAAAAAATTTGTAAAAAAAAAAACTACTTGTACACAAAATTTTGAGAATTTTTTTTTCTACTCTTTTTATTCACAACAAAAAAGTTCCCCAAGACGAGATTTGTATTTCTTTACAATTTCAACCTCTAAAATTAGCAAAGTTAATAAAGTCCAAAGTCAATAAAATAAAGTCATTTTACATAAAAAAATTAAATAAACCAAATTAATAGTATACACTACAGCCAATGCTGTGTGTAAAATATGAATTATCTTGGTAATGTATAATGACAGCAAAAAAATTTTCTATTGATTTGAGGACCTAAAACTGCTCGAAGCGAAGGATGGCCAGTATCGCAGTAACTTTACATGGAAAAAAATAAAATTCTGAAGTAAAGGAACAAATGCAGTTCTTATTACATGTTTATGATGAATTAAATTGTTTATTTAATATGACAGAAAATATTTATTTATTGATTTTTGGACCTAAAACTGCTCATAACAAGATAGCGAAGAATGGCCAGTATCGCAGTAACTTTACATGGAAAAAAATAAAATTCTGAAGTAAAGGAACAAATGCAGTTCTTTTTACATGTTTATTATGAATTAAATTGTTTATTTAATGTGACAGAACATATTTATTTATTAATTTTAGGACCCCAACAGTACATTATATGATAGCAAAGGATGGCCAGTATCGTAGTAACTTTATATGGATTTATTTTTAATTCTGAAGTAATAGGATTAAATGCAGTTATTTTATTATGTTTATTATGAATTAAATTGTTTATGTATTATGACAGGTAGGATTTTTCTACTAATTTAAGGACCTAAAACAGCACATTACAAGATGGCAAAGGATGACCAGTATTGCAGTAGCTTGAAATGGAAAAATTAAAAATTCTGAAGTAGTAGGAATAATTACAATTGATTTTACTTGTTAAATGTGAATTATAACGTTGATTTAATAAACGTACAAAACATTTTGTTATTAATTTTAGGATGTTTTTTTAGCAAATTATGAACATCTGTACACGTGAAAATTTGCAATGGCGGCCAGTACTTGAGGAACTGTAGAGTCTAATTTTAAAATATTGCAAAGTAATAAAAAAAAAAACAAATTATATGTAAATGTTAATCAATAACTATTAAATACGGTAAATCACTATAAATCATTATTTTTTATGAAGAAAACAGCGCTGTAACACAAATGGAATTACAAAATAGCGGTCCTGAATAAATTTGACAATTTTATTACTAAAACAAATAAATTCACATCAAAATATACCTAAAATAAATAAATGTTAATTGAATCGTTGATTTAATAAAGAACAAGAATTTTTTTTTTTAATTTTATGACCCAAAACAGCAAATTTTATCGAGTGAAAATTTGCAATGGCGGTCAAGTAAAAAAATCAAGTTGAGAAACTTTGAATCGAAAAATATCAATATTCATAGTAATAAAAGCAAAATGCAATTATATGTACATGCTAGTTATTAACTAATTTACATATTTAATAAGGTAAAACACAATATATCATTCTTTTTTATATCGAAAACAGTACTCAAATACAAATGGAAATTACGTCTTGGAGGTCTTCAATAAATTGGATAATTTCATTATTAAAAACAATTCAATTAATATTAGAATAGACATAAAGTAATAATATACTCACATTTCGACGAAAAACACTCAAATTTCACTTAACTTTCTTTAAAAATAAGATTTTATCGGCACACTTGATGGACGCTAACTGAAAAGTAATGCAAGATGTCGGACGAAAAAAATTGGCGGAGTAAAACATTTATTTTTAAAATCTAACGTAGACAGACCCCTCTGTGTGGGTCCTGCGAGGAGCCTCTCGCGCCACGTGGCGAGAGCTGACGCCCTAGCGTCATCGCGCCAGTGCGCCACCTCCCGCAGCGCCGGTCGCTCGTCCCGCTCCCGAGCCTGCGCTCTGCGCTGGTAGACCGAGGCTAGGACTTCTGCCTCAAGGTCCCACGGGAGCAGTCCGGCGAGGACGCACGCAACTTCACTGGAGAGTGTGCGGTACCCGCGACACACTCTCACCGCCATCACTCTCTGCGCCGCAAGCAGGGCAGACGTGCCCTTTAGACGGAGCGAGCCTGCCCATATCGGGGCACCGTACAGGGCCATGGAGCTGACCACCGCTGTATAAAGGTGGCGGCAGCTCCCCTCTCCTCCCCTGGTATTTGGGAGGAGGCGACTTAATGCGCCAGCTGTCCTCAGCAGTTTGGGGGACAACAACCGCATGTGTGCCTCGAATTTCCATTTACAGTCGAGGACGACGCCAAGATATTTCAGCGTCGACCCAACTGGAATGGAGGCTCCACCCACTACGATGGTGGAACCTGCAGGTGGCGGCCGTCGTCGGCCATAAAAGTAAATGGCCTCAGACTTATGGAGTGCCACCTCCAGGCCCAGCATCCGTATTCTGGCCACGATCGTCGCGACTCCGGCCGTGGCCAGGATTGCCGCCTCTCTGTAGTCGCCTCCCCGAGCGGTAACCAACGTGTCGTCAGCGTAACAAACGACGCTGACGCCACGGAGGTTAGCGCCACGAAGCACCCAATCATACCCGACGTTCCACAGGCCACAGGCCTAGAACCGACCCCTGCGGAACGCTGCGCGTCATGGGACATCGTCCCTCCCCATTCGTCGTCGGATAGACTACCTCCCTATCGGAGAGATAGTCCCCGACGAGTCTTCGAAGGTACTGGGGCACTCTGTGGTGATCCAGTCCCACGAGTATCGTGGTCCAGGGCTGCGTGTTGAACGCGTTGGCAATGTCCAACGACACAGCAAGCAACACGCCGCCACTGGAGCACGCCTCCTCAGAGAGGTCGCGGACGCAGGAGATGGCATCCAGCGTCGAGCGACCTCTCCGGAACCCGAACTGGGTAGGTGCTAGATCGGGTCCTGTCGTCTCCAGGTGTTTGTTAAGGCGGGCAGCGACTACACGCTCCAACAACTTGCCCGCCTCATCAAGCAGCACGATGGGACGATAGCCCGCAGGCTCGTCCGCGGGACGGCCTTCCTTCCTCAGGAGGACAAGCTTGCCCCTTTTCCACCGCTTAGGGAATTTACCCTCCCTGAGGCACCTGTCAAACAGGGCATTCATAGAGGGCCCCAGATGCTCAAAGGAGAGTGCCCACGCGCGACCCGGTATGCTATCAGGCCCGGGAGCCGTGTTCTTGGCCCTCATCCTGAGCAATGCGGCGCCTATCTCTCCGTCGGAGATAGGGGAAGGCTCGTCCTCGACCACGTCGAGATCAACCATTGAGGCCTGCTGCGCAGTGGGAGGCGTAAAATCTGTCCCCGGGGCACCGGGGAACAAGCCATCAACCACCCTCTGGAGCACCGCCGGGAGGAGCGAGGCAGTGGTGGGGGGGGCCCAGGGGCGAAGCTTTTGCCTCGCCCACATATACGGGCGGCCCCACGGATCGCGCTCAAGCCCCTCCAACAGCTGTTCCCAGGCTCGCTTTTTGGCCTCCTTAATGGCCGCTCGTAAGGCCCTAGAAGCCTCTCTGTAGGCGGCGTACAGGGACTCCGACACCTCGGTCTCACGCCGCCTCCGCCTCCGATATCGCTGGTATCGGCGGCGCCTCGTTACACAGGCTCGCCGGAGTTCGGCGATCTCCTCCGACCACCAGTAGACTTGGCGTCTGGACTGTGGGGCCCGTGCGCGTGGCATCGCTGCGTCACAGACGCGCGACATTGCCTCGCACAACCCATCCGCTTCCACGACAACGTCCACTAGGACTGGTTCTGGAGGAGATCTACCCCACGCCTGGACGAGGGCCGCTTCCTGCAGTAGTTCAGCGTTGAGGCGCTTCAGGGCCCAACGCGGACCGATCTCACGCGATCGCACTGCGTCCGTCTGGAGCGAGGAGATGCTAAACCGGATATACCGGTGGTCGGAGAGCGTCTCCTCGTCCACCAACACCTGCCAGTCGCGAATACGGCAGGCGAGGTTTGGAGTGGCGAACGTCAGATCGACAATCGAGCCACCCCATTGACGGACACAAGTGTTCTCCGTCCCGCAGTTCATCACGCAGAGGCCAACCTCAGCCAACCACTCTAACAGGGTGCGGCCCCGCGGGTCCGACCAACAGTTAACCCTAGTTATGTTGATCTTTCATTTTGTTCATCCTCCTTAGCACCCCTACTAAATTGGTCAAGACTCCCCCTAACCCATGGTTCAGACCATTTTCCCATCCTCATAAGTTTCCCAACATTAAATGTAAGTAGTCCATCCCTACCTCCTTTGCTTCCTTATAGAATAAATAGTGACAATTGGGATCTTTATGCAAATACCTTAGATGACAAAATTTCCCTTTTGCCTAAACCAAATCTACAAAATTTAGAAGCATGCATTAGAAAATTCACAGAATGCATAATAGATGCAGGAAAAATCCATTCACCTCCTTGGTGGGACCGAGAGTGTACAAAGGTGATTAAAAAGAAAGTAGAAGCAGAAGAAAGATGTAATATATTTCTGGACCTATCAACTTTCCTACAATATCGAAATATAGAGGCAGCCTCCAAAAGATTTTTACACAAAAAAAAACGCCAAGGGTTTCGTAAGTATTGTTATTCTATATCTCCAGAAACTCCTCCATCTCAGATCTGGACTAAAATTAAACAGTTTAGGTCTTCTCGCGTGCATATAAACCCAACATCTCGTTCAACCGAGTGGGTGGAAAAATTTATGAATCAACAGGCACCTCCTTTTGTGCCATCATCCTTGCATTTACCTCTACAGTACTCTCATTCATGTTCAAACATGGAACTTGATTCTGAATTTTCTTACCAAGAGCTAGCTTATGTTTTAGAATATGTTAAAGACTCATCTCCGGGTCCAGATAGTATAACCTACTCATTTATATCTAAAGCAAAAAAAAAATGTTGACTTACTTTCTTGAAATAATTAACCTCACAGTAGATTCTGGCCTAATCCCCATCACCTGGAAGCATCAAATTATCATACCTCTACTTAAAACTGGTAAGGATCCTTCGGAATCTCATTCATATAGACCCATTGCCTTATCCTCCGTTATTCCAAAAGTTATAGAACATCTTATAAAGAACAGACTAGAGTGGTACCTAGAACATAATTCCCTGCTGGCAAAAACACAATATGGCTTCCGTAAAGGACGTAGTATTGCAGATAGTCATGCAATCCTTACTACTGACATACACTTAGCACTCTCTAGAAATGAGTCCCTGTTAGCTGGTTTCTTGGACATATCAGCAGCTTATGATAATGTGGATCTTTTAGTCCTTAGGCAGAAAATGCAACAGCTAAGGATAACTAAAAAGATCGCCAATTTTATATTTAATTTATTGTCGGGTAGACGGATTTCATTGAGATTCCCAGGGGTAGTGACAGAGGATCGCCTGGTTTGGAGAGGCGTACCCCAGGGATCGGTGATAAGCCCTTTGCTCTATGACGTGTACACGGCGGATATGGAATCCTCCTTGACATCAGTGTGCAGAGTACTTCAATATGCTGATGATGTAGTCGTGTACACCACTGACGTGGACATTTCTAAGACATCTCGAGATTTAAAGACTGATTTAAATATTTTAACATCTTGGCTCCAGGGTCACTCCTTAAGCCTATCAGTAGCCAAAAGCACGGTAGTCCTCTTTACAAGAAAGCGCAACCCTCCTGCAGTATCGGTTGTGTGCGAAGGTATAGAAATTCCTACTGAGAGAGAAGCCACATTTTTAGGAAGAATTTTTGATCATAAACTCAATGGAATATCTCATATCAACCGACTGCTGACTAAGTGTGAACAAAGCATAAATATTATTCGTTGTCTCATAGGAGTATGGTGGGGTGCCCATCCATTCTCACTACGGCTTATATACAATGTGGAGATGACAATATGACTTTAAATGAAAACACTGGCAATACTGGTTTATAGAAACATTTGTAAACAATCAAATAAATCCGAACATCGAAATTAAAAAAACATTTTTTTCTAACAAACTAAATAGCTTAAAACTGCAAACAAAATAAAACACCATTTATAAAATTGGTACACTGACCTGCGATAAGAACGGCAACGCAGCTTGGTTTCATTCATGATAAAGCTGTGGCCGACGCAGCGACGTAATGTTTGGCGCTATTATTCTTATTATTATTAATACTCAATTACACACTCCCCATAAATTAAAATCATATCGGTGTACTCCGAAGCGGTATATTGTAACGAGGCATGATTATTTAATAATAAAAACTTGAAACACCAAGTATTAAGCGTCTAATTTCGCAAAGTTTACTTAGCTATTTAACTAAGTACCTATAATACGTTTATGTGTCCTGTTACTATTAAAATAAAGCGTCAAATTTCGCACAACACAACACAACAACAAAGATACGAGAACACTCGCGCGGCGACTTCAAAAGAACGCGGGCGCATCTGAAATTCCAGAGAAAAACAAAACGCGTCACAGGCAGGAATGACGTCCGGTGACACACTGACCGCGTAACCTAGACACGTCGACAAGTAACGGTACGTTCACACGGAGACACGATTTGCCGAATCTTATTTTCATCGGATCTGGAAAAACCGAATGTTGTATTCACACAGCACATCTTGCTTGGCCGTATCCGACGGCCTCGTATCGGGATCTCGTGTGAACTCACCATCCGGCTTTTATTAGCAAGAGCGCGCACAGTTCCTCACGTTGATTTGGAAGCGATGGACGTGAACAGTCTTGCTATACTATACTGGTATTATCGCCGTCAGCGTCGTAGAAAAAGATTGTGGTTAAACCCAATAGTACAAAGAAGATCAACAGTTGGTGCCTTTACAACTCTAATGCA
This sequence comes from Plagodis pulveraria, assembly GCA_963890685.1. Taxonomy (NCBI): domain Eukaryota; kingdom Metazoa; phylum Arthropoda; class Insecta; order Lepidoptera; family Geometridae; genus Plagodis; species Plagodis pulveraria. The sequence goes on from OY982969.1 coordinate 22,013,941, forward strand.
GCAGTTAAGAAATGATCCACAAAAATTTTTTAACTACTTTAGAATGACTATACCTACATTTGATAATCTTTTGAAAAAAGTGGAAAAAGATTTAAAAAAGCGTGATACAAATATGAGGAAAAGCATTAGACCAGAAGAAAAATTAGCGATATGTATAAGGTAAGATTGAAATACTGTATTTTATTATAATTAAATTATTTATTAAAAATATGATTAAGAAATTATAGAAAATCGCTTGGTAGGTACACAGTTTGAAGTTTCCCAACTACATATTATGAAAGTCTGGTAAATCAGAAGCATTCGATTGAATACTTTGAGACTCTGGTGATGCTTGGTACTGCGATGTAAAATGTGATTGTGCCACATTTGGTTGATAGTTGTATGTTGATGAGTGTGCAGGAGACCATTCATTTCGGTTCTTTATATTTTGCAATAAATTTAAGACGCCTGATTGAAATTCTAATGTTTGATTATCGTTTAGCGTTGCCAATGATGGAAGTAGACTTTTAAAGAAAAACAAATTACGGTCTTCTTTCATTTCTTCTTTCTTCTTGCATTCCATTTGATAATCTATAAACTCACTCATTTTCTTATCAAACACGTTTAAATTCTGCCTCGATGGTCTGCTTTTTTTTCTTTTCGAACCACCTACTAAATTTTCATTATTAGTTTCTTGTTGACTTTCATCCGTAGCATCTTGATTATTTGCGACATCTTCACCAAATAAATTGTCCTGAGCCATCGCACTGTCATGGGTAACATCTGATGTAACTGTAGCGGCTGTACTATCGTCTGCTGGGTTTGGTGTAGCAATAGTTGCACTATCATGTGTGTCAGCTGGCGTCACAATTTTTTTTAAGAACAACATTTGACGATGATAAACGTAGGCTCTCGGACATGTCGCAGACGATCCTGATTTTTTTGATTTCTTTTTCTCATTAATACTCCTCATCCAGCTGTCTCTAATATTAGTCCACTTCTTTACGATCGATTTAGCTGAAAAATATAATTAAATTTACTTGCAGATATATGGCTTCTGGGTGTTCATACAAGGATTTACATTACGCCTACCGAGTCGGAGTGTCTACGATCAGTAACATTATTAAGGAAGTAACGAATGCTATTTGGAACAATTTGCATGGGGAGTTTATGACATTACCCAACACAATATCTGACTGGGAATATATCGCCAATGGATTTAATACTAGAGCAAACTTTCCCCATTGCATTGGTGCAGTGGACGGTAAACATATTAGGATAAAAAAGCCAAACAACAGTGGTTCCATGTTTATGAATTACAAAGATTTCTTTTCCATCGTATTATTAGCAGTGGTTGATTCATATTATAAATTTACATATATCTGTGTGGGCTCGTATGGAAAAGAATGCGATTCGACAATATTCAAGGAGTGTACTTTTTGGAAAAAACTAATAGATGGTGATTTGCAATTACCGGCAGCATGTCCACTGACAAACGATTCCGATTTATCGGTTCCGTTTGTAGTAATAGGCGATGAAGGTTTTGGCTTGCATCAACATTTGATGAGACCTTACGGCGGAAACCATTTGGATAGAAACAAAAGAATATATAACTACAGATTAACCAGAGCTCGACGCTATGTTGAGTGCGCCTTTGGGATATTAGCTAACAAGTGGCGAATATTTCATCGTCCACTGGATGTTGATACCAGCACAGCAATATCGATTGTAAAGGCTTGCACTGTACTTCATAATTTTATAATAGATATGGAAGGTGTACAGTCGAACATAGAAACAACAAGCAATGTATCATCAGTGGTTAACGTGTTCACAGATGCACCCAATGAACAAAATAGTACACGAGGTGGACGATGTGCTAATGTTATACGATCTGAATTCACAAATTATTTTATTTCTACAGCAGGAGCTGTGCCTTGGCAAGACGAATCAATCTAACGTTAATTTTGTAACACACTGCTAATGTACAAATACTTAACCTGTTTACTTTAAAAAATTACAAACTTACCATAATCCTGCCTGTTTTTCTCCTCCATTTCTTCAAAATCTTCATTCAAAATTATACATATTTCTCGCCAGCCAGCAGTTCTCAAGTTTTTATCCTTGTATATTTCGAGAGTTTTGTCCCATAAAACTGGCCGATTTTGGACAAGAGAAATTAAATTTTCAACGTTTATATTTTTCGTCGTCATAGCGAGCGGTCAGTCAAAGCGATCGAAAAGAACTGGCGACTGGCAAGCGCACGTGCAGTGTGTCCCTCCCGCCCACCCCTCCTTCCCAGCTTGTGCGACGCATTCGGTTTCAAGATCCGACAAAAAACCGAATCTACCCCTGCGTGTATCGTATGAACGCATGTATTGAATGCCCTATACCACTGAATCGGATCTGCATTTTGCAGTATCGCCGGATCGGTTTGTAGTCGCAAAATCGGATGTCAACTTCAGCAAGATTCGGTTTTTTTGTCGTGTCTTGAAACCGAATGCATGTGTGAACTCCTTCATTGAAATACTTATGCCACTAAACCGAATCCTGCAAAAAACCGATTCGGTAGAGAAACACTCGACGCCGTGTGAACGTACCGTAAGCAAAGTAGAAACAAGCAAACTTACCTATCTCTTTCGCACATACATATTTTGCGATAGACATGAGTGCGTACGCATGCATTTTTTCTTATCTAGCTGTGATGACACGCTTTATGACTCTTATGGGCTCGGGCATAAAGTATAATTTGCATTGAGAAAATAAATTTGAAAGAAAAGGCGTAGGTTTTTAAAGTAGCGACCTGGCAACGTGTGTCGTTAACCTGTCGCGTGCTCTCTTGTTTACAATACATCATGTAGAAAATACTTAAAATGAAAAATAATGTCCTGTGGCTAAACTACTGGATATATTCATTTGATTTTTTTTTGTGACGGTTGGGAATATCATGACTTATACGAAGTTTCATTTATGATCATATTGTCCTCCCCACATTTTATAATGCTATCATTAGAAGTCACCTGGACTTTGGTACATATACACTCATACCATGCAATAAAAATAATCTCCAAAAATTAGATTCCATTCAGTTCAAAGCATTACGAATCAATTTAGGAGCAATGAAATCTTCTCCAACGAATTCATTACAGGTAGAGGCTTCAGATCCTCCTTTAACATTAAGACGTCAATACCTCTCTGATAGGTTTATTTTTAAAATTTCCCAGTATTCTAGACATCCCCTTATACCAAAACTTAAACTCCTTAGTGAATATGCCCATGCAAAACAATATTGGGCAAATAAAAATATCCCCCATTTAATTAAAAGCTTTAGAAAGCTTAAAAATGTTACTTGGCCTATAAAAAAAGTTGAAACCCATCCATTATTTTTGTTTAGCTATTATTCAAAAATTTTCAAACCAGATATAATTCTTAATTTAGGAATTGATAAAAATTGTACTAATGCAAATGATATTTTTGAGTCTCTCTTAAAAAGGCATTGGACGAATTGGGATATATTTTTTACAGATGCTTCTAAGACTCACACTTTGGGTTCTGTGGGAACGGCATTTTGGCACTACAACTCGGATATATCACATACATTCAAGTTTCCACATTATAGTTCGGTATTTTCTGAAGAATCTTTGGCAATTTTAAAATGTGTTAAATACATTAGAGAGCATGCAATAAATAAGGCAGTTATTTTTACAAATTCTAAAAGTTGTGTTCATTCTCTACTTAGTAACCCATTCAGTAAAAATTGTATTTGTCCCATTAATTTAGAGATTAAACATTTACTCAGACTATGTGATGATGATGGAACCAAAATAACCATAGTATGGATCCCTAGTCACATAGGCATTGCAGGTAATGAGAAAGTTGACCAACTAGCAAAACAGGCAATAGTGCATGGGAACATAGAATGTTTTAATGTTTTTTCACATGATCTGGTAGCTATGGCTCGTAGAGACCTCGAGAAGTCATGGAATATAATGTGGAAAAGTTCAAGCCGCCTCAAGGGTTCACACTTATATCAGATTCAACCAGATGTAACACTTAAACCATGGTTTGCTAAAATTCGTTTTTCTAAATACATATCTTCCACAATAAGTAGATTACGAATAGGGCACTGCTCATCACCTGTTCACTTAAAAAACTTAGAGTTAGAGACTCTTCTTTATGTGAATGTGGCCTTGCGGAGGGAACCCCCTGTCATATCCTATTTTCTTGTCCTCGTCATGCATCACCTGCTCTATATGAGATTCTTTGCAATTTTAAAGCGCCATTACCTTCCAATCTTTCTTCTGTACTTACTTTAAAAAAAAAAAAAAACAACCAGCGCTCTTATCCAATTTCTTACCACTCACAATATTAAATTATAAAGTAAATATATGTTATTTTGTAGTTCATATATATTTTCATATGTTCATATATATATACGTATATATATATGTATATGTGTATGTATATCTTGATAAATACATTATTTATGCCTCTTTCAACCTACATCCTTTTTGTGTCTTAACTCCCTTTCATGCTTTCACTAACATAATAAAGGAACAACAATAATATATTGTTTCAGGTATCAGCAACAACTATACCGTAATTGCCAATAACTATCTTTAGACCACATGAACAATGTAACTCGACACTGGCAGTAATGTCTCTAATAAAATAAAAGAGACCAGTTGCCAAATTAAAAAAAAAAAAAAAAAACATTTATTGCATAGGTTATTTCGTTTAATAAGATTAAATCGCCCATGAGGAGACAATGCCAGGAATGCAGGACATTCGACCAACTTAGTGTGATCCGTTTTCCCACAAGAAACACATTTAACGTGATCCTGAATGCTCACAAAAGCTTTGACGTTAACATTATTATTATTAGAGCGTGACCCCGATCTTGCCGATGACTGAATGGTATTGGATTTTGTATTTCTATACAACTGTAGGCCTACTCTGGAATTCAGCTTCAATACTACTCGATTTCAATTCCAATTCCAATTTCAATTTCAACATACACAAAATTCGTACTCTCAAACAAGATCGAGATTGGAATTGAAATCGAGTGCAGGATCGACTCATAGACAATATGGGAATTCTATAATCCTAATAGACCACAGAGTCATCGAAACAAATACACTGCGTAAGGGTAGCCATACACAACTCAATAAGAACTACTAGAACTATAAAAATGCGTTTTTGCCTAAATCTGTACTAATAATGTATTATTGTATCCACATATTCCATTTTTACATTGTTGGGAATTAGTAAATAAGAAATACGGTCATTTACCGCAGCTGTATAAAACTAGGACACGATGTCTATAGGATTACTATGCAACAGCCAAATATATTGCAGAGTAAAAAAAAAACTTCCCGCTCTCTTGGGTTTGTATTTAAAAGTTTTTTGCACCTTGCTGGAGTAATATTACGCATATTTTATTGTCAAGTGCTTTGGGTCACTTACAAAGTGCTTCGATCACACCAAAGCGAGGCCGTGTTTGCTTTCAGTGATATTTGAAGTGTTTTACGAGACGTGCGCTTGCTTTACTCAGCTAAACATCAAGGTAAAACAAAACTTTGATAAAACAATGAGTGAAATTGATGTTTATTTAAATAAAAAATATAATTCTGGTGTTATTTCATAGGGTAGCTGGTATAATGAGGCCAACAAATCAGCAGCTTGAGGCTCTCATTGAATTCCTCATTCAAAATCCAGGAGTTGCCAGGGGTCACTTGCGCTCTGCCCAGGGCAAACAAGAAACAAAGAGGAAATGGAATGAGTTGTCGGTATCAATCAATGCCCTAGGCGGTGCGCAGAAAAGTGGAAAAGAATGGGCGAAGGTAATTTTTATTTATTTGTTAAGTATAGGTATTCGCACATACAAATTTGATGTTCATGGTGCAGGTGTAAAACTAAGACTAAGCTCACAAATTTTCACAGTAGATACATATGTAACTTATATCTTTTCTTTTAGTACTGGGCTGATAAGAAATGCTATTTAAAGAAGACATGTGGACAGCACGCTCAATCGATGAGGCGCACAGGTGGGGGGCCAGCCGATGATGTTAGTTACCTAACACCCATTGCGCAACGCTTTGTGGCGGTGTGTGGAGGCCCCCAATTTGCTGCAGGAGACAGTCATGTCACTGTCCATCCATTTCCATCTACAGTCAGTAGTTGATAATAATATTATACAAAACTTTGCTTAATAATTTCAAAATAATCTTGTTTTTTTATTGCAGTCTCAAATACAGGAACCCACCCAGTATGAGATTTTGGGAGACGGGGATCCATTAATTGAAGTCGTGGAGCCCTCGCCTTCTATACAGGTTGCAGAGACAGTTAGAGGTAATTTCAATTGTTTTTATATACCTACTTGTATCTATAATACTGTCTTATAATTTAAGTTCTCTTTTTGCACACTTTATTTTCCTTCCAGTGGACTCTCCACCACCAAGACGGGAAAGAAGCCCACTACGGCGGCCTCAGAGAGATAATACGTGGACTGGGAGGACTATTTTGGATCAAAGCAGAGAACGGTTTGCAGCAATTGAAGCACAGAGGGTTGAAGCAGAGCTCAATACAGCAAGAGCCTTGTCGCTAGCTGTAGATCAAATGGCTCATTTCTCAGCAGCCATAGATAGAGGTGCACAGATAATTTCAGATGCCCTAAATAATATTGCATCTGCTTTATCACAGCGCAACAATAATAGTTAATTAATATATAAAGTTTGTGTTAAATAATTGTTTAATTTTATTTTATTGTATTTTTACAATAAGGTATTTTGGTTGTAACTATGAGACTGATTTATTTGTAAATTCCTAATTTAAGTAAGACAATGCCTAAGTATATATCTAGAATTAATGAATAAGTTACTAAATATATTTAGGTTTAACTTTAAATAGTATTCTTATTTGATAAATGTGTTTTAACATAGCTTTTTATTATACAGATATATTTGTATAAAATAAAATACCAGACATTCAATTTTATTTATCTACAACATATCCCTTCATTTGGCTAGTCAGGTAGAAAGAACAGTGAAGGATTTTCAAGTGGTTTGGTTTCTCGAGCCAGCTTGTGAGTGATTTTTTGTGCACTTAATGGTTTTTGTTTTGGCTGGTTGATAAGCTACAGCTATGCTATTTTAAGTTTCTAAACATGAAGTGTATTTTAAATATTAATGCTGGTAATTTTAGATTCTTTATCTAAATAACTCATGGTTACCTACTTAAAAACCAATCACCTAATATTTCTATAATTTTTCTTTGAAACTGATGTTTAGTTTTGACCACAATCTCACTAGATGGTAAGATAAGTAAAAATGTGGTGGAAGGTGCTAAATAGTTGTCGACTAGAATGAACTGGTTCTCAAGAACAGCTTTTGGATCACACAATATATAAACAAAACATCCTGACACAATGAGGTTCACTGCAGCTTCGGCTGCAGATGGACTCGAACCATGTAGGTACCTCCAGATTGGCAGTAGTAGTTATTGTCACTCAGATAACACTGTTTAATTTTTATAGTTAGTTTTTCGTTGTTACCAAGCTATTGTTAACAATTTAATGCTACATGAAAATAAAATTAAGCCAACTTATAATACTGAAAAGTGAGAAATCATTTGTCATTTAGTACCATATTGGTTCAAAAGTATGATCTGCATATTGTACTGTTGAAAACACTGCTTAAGCAATGTTAGCTATTTTATTTGGATAAATAGTCAGTATTTTATTTGCAGGAATTAGTAATTTGTCCAGTTAAATAAGTAATTTGATGGTAGGTTTCTTGAATCTAAAATGGTTGGTGCTAGGATAGGACTGATATAGACAAGCAATGAAGTGTATATTATATATGTACTAAACATAATTTTTATTACTACTATTATTTATTCACCTACTTACTGAAGCTAAACATATTAAATATGAAGACGCCTTGCTTCCCACAGTTCTTCTACAAGATGGGCACGAGCCATGTATCCCCTTCTCAGCTCAACTAAAGCAGTTGCCTCTAGTTGATCTGTTGCCCTGGACTCCTGTGGACCTTGATTTTGTATGGGAGGTGTAGCGATTTCTTCAATATCATCATGATGCCTGGCTATGATAAATGATTGCTGCGTGTTGCACAACATATGCAATGTTGTGCAACACGCAGCAATCATTTATTATTCTTGCAGCCTTATCAGGGTGATAGTGTAGGACTCGATGACCCAGGAGGCACCGCCACCTGTTCTTTAGTACCCCAATGGTACGCTCAACAGTATTGCGGGCAGTGCAATGCAATTTTGTGTAATATTCTTCAGGTGAGCCCGGCAGAGCATCCACTATAGGGGTCATAAGATAATCCCTTAGTGGGTAGCCTGAATCACCTAAAACAACAATAAAAAATAAGTATTATGTGGCTTATCTTTATCATAATACTGAACATACTGTTACTGAGACAGACATTATGAAAAGGAAAGATTTGTATTCATGTATAATGAATAAACTTAAAAACTTGTGGACCGATTTGAAAAATTCTTTCTCCGTTAGAATCCTACATTATCCCTGACGAATATAGGCTCTAGAATAGTTTTTTTTGTTAAATACTCATATGAAGCTGGAGCGGGGGCCACTAGTGTAGTATAAATTAATAATAATGACTTACCTAATAAGAAAACACTTTCGCCTGCATTCCTCAAGTTCTCCTGATGTTCCTTGATGGGATTTTGGTTCCACACAAAACTGTCATGTGTGGCTCCTCCAAATGAAGCATCAACACCTAATATTGAGCTCTGCATCACAAATCTGAAACAAATACAATTTTAAAATTGTTAATATAAACTATTTAGAAATGTCAATAAAATCTCTTTACAAAACATATAATTTAAACTCACAATAAGAACATTTCTGGAATGAAACCCTTTTCTATTGTAGAAGCGCTCCTCATTTTGGTTGGGTCTTACAATGGCTATGTGTGTCCCATCGATACATCCCAATACATATGGCACTTTATACTTCTCATAAAATCTGTGGAATGCAAAATATGTAGCATTTTAATAACACTAAACATATACATCATTTCAATTGATAAAAGGGTTGTTTTACTTCGAAAGATAAAAAATAATATAGTGAAAAGGTAAGGAAATAAAACATTGGTGACACATTGTATACCTTCTTTTTATAGAATCTCTCCGTAATCTTGTTTGTGGGAATTTCAGCCACTTAGTTAACATTTCCTCAGAGTTGAGTGCTGCTGTTACCTCCATTATTGATTTAGAGACAGATTGCTGGGACATCATTGTCCCATGTGCTCCACCTACTAATCGTTGGTAACTGCCTGTGGCATAAAATGATAGCGCAACCAATATCTGGAAAAATAAACCGGCGTATAGCTCAAAAATAGATAGATAAGTACTTCTCATGTTCTTACTCGAATATAAAAATGCTGTTTACTAACCTTATATTTTGATGAAATGTCACTACGACGAGTCGGTCTTGGCATCAACGACTCTAAATCGGCACATATTATCTCAAAAATGTCTTTAATTACCCTATAATTCCTTTTAAATTCTTCATCAGTCATAGCAAATGCTTTGTCTGTATAACGTGTTATTCTTCTTAAATTTCGCCTTTGCCTCACATCCATTCTGTGAGACTCTTCTAAAATATCAAATATTAGAGCTAAACGAGCCATTATTGCACTTGTATTGTTTTTTATCACCAGAAACACAGACTCGAACGCAAATAAGTTATGTTTTAGAAACTGTAAAATTCTATCGCAAACTCGATTACAATCTCGATCCGTCAATGTCAAAATATCGTCAAGAGTACCAAAAAAGTGCAATGTCGAGTAGGGAACGATTTCATTTAGTTCCGTAAAATTCTACCAAATCCGATTCCAATCGTGAGCTAGTATCGCATTCAAGAGTGCCAAATCTCATGAATTCGATCCCAATTTCAAATCTCGATTGAAATCGAGTGTCAAGAGTAAGCCAGCTGATTAGACGATTTCGTATTATTTGAAATATTACAAGAACACTGCAAAATATGAGCATAGTTACGCATAAAATCAACAAACTCGAAACAAGTGGGTAGCTTATTACTTCCATTGTCACTTAGAGACATTTCGAAAGCATTAACTGATTCCATGTTAATTTTCTTACAGCCAATATGTATAAATAATAAATCTTCTAAACTGCTTCTTTGCAATTGATGCAAAGCCGATATTATTGAAGAAAATTTATCAATGAAATCTTCCAAACTAGTGGGTGAATTTGAGTCAACCGCAGGAAGGTTCATCAGTTTATCTAAATACGAAGCGGCTAATAATCGTTTATCGTTGTATTTATTCATCAACGTATTCCAAACAACCGTGTAATTCTGTGCAGCAGGCAATATTCCAGAACATACGTTCAGTGCTTTACCCCGTAAACAGCTTATCAAATATTGTATTTTCTCGCCGTCAGTTAATTCAGGATTGTCATGAATGACCGTACGAAAAGTCTCATAGAAAATAGACCAGCCTTCTAGATCCCCAGAAAATGTACCCAGCTCTAATTTAGGTATCCGAATATTATTTCTAGGCTTTAGATTACTGTCTGAACAATACTTCTGATCTCTTATTTTGTTTAACTCAGCTACCTTGAATTTAATTTTCATCGTATAACTACTCGATAAGAATGCTTCCACATCAGTGTCGTTGTTACAATCAAGCGATAACATCTGATCGTAAATAGATTGTAGCAATTCGAAGTATACAGATATTTTATTTTGAATTCTTAACATTTGCCTATCCGATAGGCTATGCGCTTCTTTAGCGTCCTTCTGTGCCTTAGCCACAGTGACTAATTTTAAGTATGCCTAATATACCTATAAATAACTTATAAGAAGCTAATCAGGAAGACAACTTGCACGTCAGGTTAATTACGTAGTTAATATCGTAACTTGCAAAGTTAACAACTAACATGGCGCTGGCGCATTGCGCCTTTTTTAGAAGCACATGGTTTAATGCGTAATTATTTTACGTATATATCGATATTCGGTGAGGAGGACCAAAAAATATGTATGCGCTAGTTCTGATAATAACGTAAAATAAACAATTCTGGAAGACACACACGGAAATGTAGAGGAAGTGAAAAGATAGGTACTCACGCTGAAGCTGTGGAGTCGATTCTTAGGAGATAGTCCAGAGACGGGCCCGCCTGATCCTTTCTAAATATGCACTGGTAATTATCAAAAATCACACAAAGAATGTTATATTATGCATGTCTTCCTACATATTTCTAACAAATACGATTTCGGCGTTAACAGTGCTTTCAATGCGTTCTATAGTGGAGAACAAAGTATTGACGACGAATCAGAACAACTGAACTTGTCTCGAAAATAGAATCGACTAGTTATAGCTTCGGAAAGTGAAACGGATTCAGTAGAACATTTTATTTTTAGTAATTTACCTTGAAACTCACTCAATCACGCGCATAAATAGAGGGGTACCACAGGGCAATCAGCCCGTGTGATTCCATTGACTGAGCCCACAGGTGTAAAATTACCATATTCAACAATTATGAATCAGGCTGCTCCTGAAGAATTCTATGATTTGATAGTTGCCGATGGATTATTCGAAATAATAGCAGAGGAAACATATCTTTTTGCTGCGCAAAGTATCTCCGAACATCATCGAAAACCATCTTCACGATCACATGCATGGACTACGACAAATAAGGATGAAATGAAACGTTTTTTTGGATTGATACTGTTCATGGAGCTTGTAAAGTTCCCTAAACTAAGTCTTACTAGAGTCAAGACAGAGTGTTGGGTCAAACGTTCTCCCGTACCGTCATGAACCGTATCCGATTTAAAATACTTATATAATATTTGCATTTTGCAGACAACGATAACATAAATCCAAATGACCGCATCGATAAAATTAAATACCTTATAAACTTATTGAACAAAAACTTTGCTCAATTTTATTCAGCCAAAGAAGATTTAGCTAGGCCCTTCGCGGATGCGAACCACCAGCCGCTCAGAATGCCAGAAGGGCCAAGTAGGTATGTTGCTGGTAAAGATGCGCACAATCCACGAGGTCCGTTCACTACCGAGCAAAAGGGACTAGCCTAGGTACCTCGTGAATTGCGAGCTACCAGCAACACCCTTTAAAGTTTGCCAGAAGGGCGTAAAAAAGAAATACATGTAGAAAGTTGAGAAGCAACAGAAAACACAGAAAAATATATAAATTAAACAAGAGAGTTTACAAGTAAGACCCATAATAGAAATACAGAAAAATAAGATGTAAGTACATACCAACGATTGCAATTGTAGGTTAGAATTTAGGGTGGTCAAGTACATTTTCACTACAAGCACTCACCCAGATTTGGGGTTTTTCAGAAGATTAGTAGTCAAGTTCAATGAAGATTTTAGTAATCAATATTCAACGTAATATATTTTATGAAGTTGCACGTTGGGTGGCTGGTGGCAAAGTGAGGCCAATTATCATTGAGGAAGGACATCCGAGGTTTTCCGGAAGTCTCTTGTCCGATTCATGGCCTTATATGGTAAGGCACGCAAGCCTCAAAGCCGTTAGAGTCATCACTCCAATCACTACACTAAATTTAAATGATTTTTAAAAATCAAACGTTTGTCTATCAGAAGTTCCAAAATCTATCGTGGTATTTTTTCTGACATCAGCTAGCTTGACAGTTGTGCATAGCTGTCAACGATATGAGTCGAATTGACGAGTAATTACTATCAAATATTTTAGATTTGTGGAACTATATTTTTCTTATTATATAGTCCAAATAATGTTTGACCTTTATTTTAACGTTTATATAATTATTTCGTAATGCTTATTTATTCTAAAAAGTTATAAGTACCACGGCGACATCTATCATCTCGTGTAGAAAGTTTCTTCTATCAGAAGGTATCTGAGACTTTAGATTGTGATATGCGACCTCTATCGGTGTGTCGCTGAACTACCTCAGCGCACAGCAAAGGTAGTTAGGTTCAGTGATTTAATGGAAGCTTTAGATACCTAGTCGATTGTGCGCTAACTACAGATGGCGCTAATTTAAATTAATTTAATTTATTTTATTTAAATTTTAATTATTAAGATAACCGATTTTTTAGAACGGTTACACTACTACAATAATATAAAACTACACATATAAAATACTTACTTAAATATTCTAGTCTTACACTAATTTAACTGACACAATAAAATACTTACAGTAACATACATATTATTTTATATTTACATTTGAGCAGTCATCAATTTAATATTAGAACGTGTGTACCTAATCTAGTAACTCAATTAAATAATTCATTATATAATTAGGTATTGTATAATATACGTATATATTTGTTCTATATAGTATTTTTTTTCTTTCTATCTACATATTATTATTAATCTATAGAAATTTACACCACCTATATGTTTTTATTCCTCACATATCTATATTTTCCATTCTAAGGTTGACTGGAAGAGATCGCTTTAAGCGCAATAAAGAATTTTTGTATTGTATTGTATTGTAAATATTTGTACAGATTTTCTTCGACCTTTCGACTTCGCAGGACCGTTCACAGAAAAGTATTGCAAGATGTCGGACGAAAAATATTTGATTTGTACAACGTTTATTTTCAAAATGTTGTGTTTTAGTCCAATTAAGCCACACCAGAGAATAGCTACACGTTCTAATCGATACGGCAAACATCGAGTATTGGAGAGCGAACGCTCAAAGTGGTTGCGGCGGTGCCGACCGGCTAGTTTGTACAGATGCGGCACAAATCTGGCCGGCAGGCAAATACAGATAAGGGGGCAGTTCACAACACAGCGCTTTGGGGGGCATATGTGTGACCTCAAGTCAGAACTGTAAGATATTGTTTTCATCGATGTTTTGTTATGAAAGGCCCGGCACGGCGCTATACAACTAATTTACCAAACAGGACATTGATACTTCAAGAGAAGTTAGAATAGTCATAGGATGGAATATATGAATGGATGGATCATAGGAATGGCTGTTGGGCGGGAGCGTTGTGTGCCGAGTTTGAATGGAGAAGTAATCTCTTGGATCCGATCAGCTAAGTCTGCGAGTTGATCTAGGGGCGGTGTAGGTTGAGACGCTAAAGGCCGCCATTCACGGGCACTCCATTTGGAAGCGCTCCATATGGATGGACGACATCCAAATTCTAACCACATTCACGATCACCATTTTGCGCGGCTCCACTCCATTTATTTTTAGTGTTGTTCGACGGCTTGTACTGAGTAGTAGACGGTGAATTTTGTTAAAATTAAATGGATAACGAAGAAAAAGTGTTGCTTTTGTCAGCTGCTGCTTGTATTATAATTTAAAAAAAAAAACCTAAACGCAAATGGACAAAAGAGTGGTTATTGCAGCGTCAGAAGTTCGCACATACAAATTTAATATCCGAACTCAGTCTAGAACCAAGTGATTGGAGAAATTATCTTAGAATGGATGAACCTACATATTTCAAGCTTTTAGAACTCGTAACGCCATTGATAAAAAAGCAAGATACAAACATGAGACAATCAATTCCTCCCCATGATAGATTAACAGCGACACTTCGTTACTTGGCGTCTGGAATGAGCTACGAGGAGTTAAAATTTCCGACAGCTATTTCACCTCAACGTCTGGGCGTTATTATCCCCGAGACATGTCAAGCTATAATGTCAGCTTTGAAAGACTATATAAAGGTAAGAATATACTTGCATCTTACCGGACCCACCACACATACAGAAACATACATATTAATTTATACTCACCACTTTGTCCCATTCGTCCCTATCCTGCCTGACATATCTCCCTTGCCTCCCTAAGGTACACACACATACAGACATGATGAAAATAATTAATAAAAAACACATTTCTTATCAAAGACAATTTATTTGAAAAAATACACCTATACAGGTTGTCCAGTAATTAGTGGTCCAAGCGAAAAGGGCATGTGAATGGCCTCCCAAGGGCCTCAGAAACACATTTTTTTGTTGACATTTTTTTTTTAGTTTACGCGAATTTTTTTAAATAAATTTTTCTATAGATATTTAAAAAACAGATATTTAAGCGTTCATGAACGAATCGTTTATTATGTTAGAGAACAATATTGATTGCGATTGAGTATTGTTTGATAGGAGTATAGTATCATTGTCATGCCCTGTTGTTGGAACGCTGTCAGTCACAACACGTGAAGTATAGTTTAATTGCGATTGAGTATTGTTTGATAGGAGTATAGTATCATTGTCATGCCCTGTTGTTGGAACGCTGTCGGTCACAACACGTGAAGTATAGTTTAATTTATTTATAGTTGCCTGGAAGATTGCATCATTGATGATTTTTTTACATAATGTTTTCATCTCTGTCGGCAATGCACGAATTTCTGCCGCCACATATTGTCCGAACACATCGGAAGAATCTACGGGGTTTTGTTTTCCGGACTCGATCGTGTCCAGCTTGTTGGAAATTTTGTTTAAAACGTGGTCTGCCGTAGCCTTCGTTTTCTTGAATGATGTTGATGATGATTCCTTTGAGCGTCTAGATGAAGAGCTTGCTTGAGATGTACTCGCTTGTGATTGAGGGGAGTAGACGTCTTCAACAAAAGTCTGTAAGCAAACAGTTTAATCAAAATATAACATTTTTATGTTACAGATGCCACAAAACGAGCAAGACTGGAAGAGAATAGCAAATGCTTTTGAAGACAGGTGGCAGTTTCCTAATTGCTTAGGAGCAGTAGACGGGAAACACATACGCATTGTTCCTCCTCCTGGAAGTGGTTCCTTTTTTTGGAATTACAAAAAGTTTCATAGCATTGTATTAATGGCTTGTGCTAATGCAAATTACGAATTTATTTGGTGCGAAGTTGGAACCAATGGGAGAATATCTGATGGTGGTGCAATCAAAAACACAGAGTTTTATAAAAAACTTAGTGCCAATGAATTACATATACCGCAACCGCAGAAATGTAAAAATAGCTTGAACAATTTACCATTTGTATTTATAGGTGACGAAGCATTTGCCCTTAGACCGGATTTTATAAAACCTTTTAATATATCAACTTTAAACCACGAAAGGAAAATATATAATTATAGGCTATCTAGAGCAAGAAGAATCATAGAAAACGTATTTGGAATAATGTCTAACCGTTTCAGAATTTTTGGCACAAGTATTAACTTAAGTTTAGATCGTATCGATATCGTAGTACTAACATGTTGCATTTTACACAATTTTCTTCGAAAAACTTGTTCTGACTATTCTGGTGATACCTACTTAGATACTGAAGATGAAGATGCTATAAACAATACTACCTCCAACACGTTGGCTTCGTTGGACAGAGCATTAAGCACTAGGAACTCTAGTAACGATGCCAAAATTGTGAGAGAATCATATGTTAATTATTTTAACCACGAAGGAAAGGTAGAGTGGCAAGAAAATAAAGTGTAATGAATAACTTTTTGACTTTGAAATACTAATAATAAGTAAAAATATCATAAAAAAAATTACGTGCGCATTATTTACCTCATCCAATGCGTCAAATGGCATATCATCGAGTGCTGAATGTGGTGTTTTCGACGGTCTGGGAGTGTCTGTTTCTTCTAAAAATAACATCTGGTCGTAATACCACAGTTTAGGTACATGTACTTCATCAGTCCCAGCACCGGAACGCATTGACTGTTTTACCTTAAACACATAAAATGAAAATTAGATACAGAGGCACAGACATACAGGTTGTCCCAGAATTAGTTGCTATGGGAGGCAGCTTGACTAATGTCCTATCCATAAAAAAAATTTTTGGATATTCTTTTTTTATGGTCATGTGCGTTTTTTATTTTATTTTATTTTTTATGGATAGGACATTAGTCAAGCTGCCTCCCATAGCAGTTTGATTCACTATTTCTGGGACACCCTGTATAAATACAAACAGTAATATACAAACAGGGTGGCAAGTTTTTACGATTTTTACACTTATATTTTTTAATTTTAAGGGATGATTACTGAACACATGACTTATTAAGATATTGGATCATGATCACGCTTCCTGTTTTAATTATGTTCCAAAATCTTTGCTTGCCGTAGATAGACTATAGGTATTCAGCCTTCAAAATAAAAAAATAAAAAAATCACATACCTTATTGAATTCTTTTTTGAATGCCCCCCTCAAGGACGCTAATTTTTTTTGCACAGTATCCTTATTAGCGTTGGCATCGACTTTTTTGAATAATTGTAATAGCTGTTCCAAAGCAGAATTTCTTTTATATTTATCGTGATAATCACTATGTGTTGATTGCCAGAGGCATGGTAATTCTTTATACATTTCAATCACCTCTAAAACAAACTCTCTTCCCGACATAATAATACAAGTACACAACAAAACAGAGAAACACCCGTTCGTTACCGCAGCGCAAAGCAAAATGGCTGCAAATTGGAGTCCAGTTTGGCCACTCACGGGCGAGTACGCGCGGAGTGGCGCCACGCGGCGGTTGGATTTCGCATTCACGAGAATGTGGACTGCGGCCATTGGAGCGGCGCCGCATTGGATTTTGGAACGTTTGGAAATCCAACGCATGGAGCGATGCCATCAAATCCACGTCGTTTTCAGCATTCACGATGACTTTTTGTATAATTTTGGCGTTTTGGTGTGGCGCCAATCCAAATGGAGTGCCCGTGAATGGCTACCTTAATACCGTTTGAATATTTTGCGGAAGACGGTCGCACCATATTGATTATAAAAAATCTTCTGGAACATTCGGTCCGGCTAAGTCCTGCAGATGTCTTAAAAATTGAGAAGTCTTGCTGTCGCTAAGCTCCTCGTGGGTAAAGCAACTTCTTTACCTTTTAACGTGCGAAGCAGTCAGGCGCCAGATAAGTTCGCACTTTATTTTATCGTATCGATTTCTGCTAGGAGGGTTCATAATGATGTCCTTGACGGTCTTAGCGTGTAAAATGTCCAAGTTCGTTATGACAATATTGAATTAAAATTCATCTTCTGTTTTGGCAAAATTATCAAATTGACCCTCTAAAAGCGCAAACCAACTAATTTACCAAACAGAAGAAGCGCTCGTAGCGAAGTTTACTTAGCTGTTCTCAACCGATCAGCAAACTTAAGCAACGTCGCGCGCGGTCATGAGTTGGATGGGTGACTGCTAGTGACATTACTACTGAGCGTTTCCCTGCTTCGGAGGACACGTTAAGCCGTCGGTCCCGGTTGTTGTCTTAAGATGGCAGTCGTTATAGCATGGTGGTAGGGCATTTTGCGAATGCCCGCCTGGCTAGCTACCACCCACAAGTAGAAAATCTGTCGCCAAGCACCTAACGGTGTGTTCCGGCAGCTGTCCTTGAGAGCCAGTACTTCTAGGTTAGCCTGAACAACATCTTCGACCACATCATCACTTACCATCAGGTGAGATAGTGGTTAAAAGCTAACATATCAGGCAAAAAAAAAAAAACTGGGTCATCCAGTGAAAATGCCGGAACCTGGATGAAGCAGTGATGGCTCAGTGGCATTGGCTATGGACTGCCGCGCAGCAGGTCCATGGTTCGAATCCCGCCCAGAGCTTGAGCTTCACCGCATGGTGGAAGGGCCTTTTTCGAATGCCCACCTGGCTAGCGACCACCCTCAAGTATAAAATCTGTCGCCAAGCACCTAACGGTGTGTAATACACATAACATAATGAGACTTAACAGGTATGTCTCAAGGTGATGGGCGCAGTGCAGTTCGTAGAGGATTCCGCTTAACATCAGGTGGGCCTCCCGCTTGTTCCTTCACAATAACACAAAAAAAAATAACCTTCAAATTCAATTTTCTTAAGTCGGAAGGCTCACCCCGATCGTGGTCAATGGACACACGCATTTTTTTCGGTCGACATGTTGATACGCCGGCACCTTCGGCTAACTCGATGGCTGTTTTCGTTGCTCGCTACGCTGCTGTCCGTCATACCATGTTCTGCTTAAGGAGGTCACCAATTGTAGACGCGGGTTACCGGTTATAGTGTTCCCCAGTCGATGGATGTCCAGTTGTGACTCCGGGTAGGTGCTGAGGGCGATACAGTTGATGGTGCGACGTGACGCTACGTGCACCAGTTGCGGGGTGCAGGTTTATCGCCCACGTTCGTAGAAGAAGTGCGGAGTTAGCAATGATAACATAACACGTTGTTGGTCTAAACAGTATAATACTCGCAAAACAAAAGTTTGTTTACAATTTACGTAAGTTTAGGACGTGCGGTGCGGGAACGAGTGACACGGGCTTCGCGGATATGAGTCAGTGATCGTAGGTGTCGGCGGCTATCGCCAGAGCGCGTGAGCCGGCCGATGCATTCCGGTGGGAGCGCAGCGGGCGGACGCGGGCGGTGCGCGGTGAACTGCGGCGGCGGGGTACCAAACCGGCCTAGCTGCCGATAGTAACTGCCATTTATTCTATGCCCTAGCATAGCCGATCCTTCGTGTGAGGAATTGTTTCCATTGCGATATTATTATGAATTATTTAATTAAGTTACTAGATTAGGTACACACGTTCTAATATTAAATTGATGACTGTTCAAATGTAAATATAAAATAATATGTATGTTACTGTAAGTATTTTATTGTGTCAGTTAAATTAGTGTAAGACTAGAATATTTAAGTAAGTATTTTATATGTGTAGTTTTATATAATTGTAGTAGGTATACTACACACTCATCTACGCACACATCTTCTTTGGCAGAATAAAATTGAGCAAAGTTTTTGTTCAATAAGTTTATAAGGTATCTAATTTTATCGATGCGGTCATTTGGATTTTTATCGTTGTCTGCAAAATGCAAATATTATATAAGTATTTTAAATCGGATCCGGTTCATGACGGTACGGGAGAACGTTTGACCCAACACTCTGTCTTGACTCTAGTAAGACTTAGTTTAGGGAACTTTATAAGCCCCATGAACAGTATCAATCCAAAAAAACGTTTCATTTCATCCTTATTTGTCGTAGTCCATGCATGTGATCGTGAAGATGGTTTTCGATGATGTTCGGAGATACTTTGCGCAGCAAAAAGATATGTTTCCTCTGCTATTATTTTGAATAATCCATCGGCAACTATCAAATCATAGAATTCTTCAGGGTCAGCCTGATTCATTTTCATTAGTCATTAGTGTCGTAGCCTATTTGTATTGTAAAATACATTTAGTTACTTAAGTACCTATATTATCTTCATTACAAGACAATTTATACTGAACTAAAACTTGAAACCTACGATATAGAAAATATAAAGAAATGCATAATTGCAAAGTGAAAATTGAGTTTTCAGATGAAAAGCATACATTATAAAGAGAGACATATTATTATATTTGGGAGGATATCAACAGATATACACATTCAAACCTAATGCTTTTTGTTTGATTTGTATTGAATTAAACAATCTATACAATTACAAAAAATCTTTAGAACAATACCTTTAAGTCTTTTTGATTAAAATAATTATAATTTCGTTTCAATAATATAATGTTAACTCTAATGTTAAAATCTAAGTTAAAAACGTAAAATTATGATTTGGGGACAAGAATGTAATTGTATTCACTTGGTATGAATTGCCATGCTGTATCAGCCGGATCGTCCACTGCTGAACATAGCCTTCCCTATTTAGGGGGTATTTGCTATAATCCCCACGCTTGGCAGGCGGCTTGGGGATCGCAGTATAAGATGCCAGTTCTTTAGAAGGTGCTGCTGCGCGCACCTTCCAGTATTTTTCCCTTAGTCGCCTCTTACGATGCCCACGGGATGATATGGGGAGGTGCAATTCTAACCCGGCACCTCACGGGGCCGTGATATTGCCATGACAACTAGAATATTTAAGAGGGAAGTAATATTTGCAGTAATGATTTAAAGACAAGTAATACTTATGGAATCGAGTTGAAGATTATGAATCACTATCGGCATGCCGCGTCACCGTTACGTCGCGTGGCTTAAAAGCATAACATGTGGTAACAAATGTTGAATAATTATTTTTAACTGAGCTCATTTCAGGTCTATAGATTGGTATTATGTAGATACGCGAATAATACTGTTGAATACATATTATTACACAAGAAAATCTTAATGCATCTGCACAGTGAAAAAATTATAATTCGTAAGAAAGTAACGGATTTGTAAGCTGTATGTGCACTCTTATGTAACCACATCAGAGTAAAATTTTCTTGTTACGCGGCTGCCCAAAAAGAGGAATGTTATGTTTTTAGGGTTCAATTATGCAGGTATGTATGTTTGTGAGTTTCTTTATTCCACTATAACTTCCAAACCGCTTAGCCGATTTTAATGTATGAGATATCGTTAGATTTGTCTTAAAATAGCTAAAGTGACACTAGATACACATAAAAAATATAAAATCAATTAGAAGCCATATTGTGTTTTTTTTTCTTCCAAGCCCATCCATCGAGTGTGGTATCAAAATAAAGGGCTTTAATATAATTCCATAAATATATATAACTAGTAGTTTAATTACAATGGAACGAAAAATGATTAACGGAAATAAGAAATTTGCAGTTAGGTTTTGTAATTTTTTAATTATATTTATTCACGCTTTATTATTTTACAAATAAACACAAAAAAATAAACCTTAAATGTCTATATTGCTACAAAATTAGTGCGAGGACAAAATATAGTCATGTGCGGCATTCGAACCCACGCCATCCACTCCTATAACCGGGGTATGCTCTGACCGCTAAGCCAACATGGCATATTGTGACTCATAAGTCTAATTTGTCCTCTCGTTCTTAAACATCGTATTGCGATGGAGCGATATCTATAGTTATAGTATAGGGACTGATGCGGACTGTGAGGCGCTACAGAGGGATATTGATAATGTTGTAGCCGTGGAGTAAGCGAAACCTTCTGGAGTTAAATATACTCGCGCCCGCTCACCACTTTTGTACCCCTACAACATATATAAGGTCTCTCTGAAGCGTATGGAAAGGATTTGTGACCTTGTTTTAACTTTATACGCCAAGTTGATATTTAATGACCACATTGTGGAGGTGTGTAGCCGTGCTCACCAGTCTTTGGGTTTTGTTATGAGACAATCTAGGCGTTTCCGGGATAGGAGTACAACCGTGACCCTGTACTACGCGTTTGTACGAAGCAAACTGGAGTACAATGCAGTTATTTGGGACCCGCATGAATATGAGTATAAGCTCATGGTAGAGAAGGTACAAAAAAGATTTGCTCGCTACCTGTACAACAAGTTGTATGGATATTATCCGTATCTATATCCGTCCCTATTCATAGCGGGAATGGTAGGTATGAACACTTTGGAACTCAGGCGCAAATGCGCGATAATGATTCACTACTACCTGTTGCTTCACAACAAAATTGATAACCCCACCACTCTGTCGAGTCTTTCATTTGTTGTGCCTGCTCTCATGCGGCGGCCGGGCGTGCGGCGCCTGCTCGCGCTCGCGGCGCTGCCCCCGCGCACGAACACCACACATTACGCTCCCTCGGCGCAGGCCGTTTCACTCCTCAACGATCTGGTTGCTCAGCAGACAGATTTAGACATCTTCAACATTAGATTCTCCATGTTTGTAGATATATGTATTAAATTTCTTGAGTAATTACAATATTAATGTTAGTGTGTATAATATAAAACTGGCTTATCACACGCCTTGGCGTAGCTGTAAGTGTGTAAGCAATTATTGATAAATTAATAAATAGTTCAACTTACGTTAAACTCAAAACAAGCTAATTTATTAAATTAGCTTGAAAACTAGTTAATGATGCCACGGCCCTTATTTTTTTTTATTTTTGCTATGTTACAATTAAGACCAGCAATCCGAGAAGCGTACGTCATTGCAAAAATAAAAATTATCATAAATATTATCCAAGCAGTAGATATAGAGGGCTAAAATGTATAATGATAAATACATTTCAGATACATAATATAGATAAACGAGGTACACAGAAAACACCTGCTTATTTAATAATCGAACATATTAAATGTGTTATATATAATAATATGTTATATACATTATTCGTCACAAAAAAGCTGCAGTATTGCACTATAAGATTCAAAATACACCTTAAATCCATGTACAATTTTCTGAAACATAAAAAGTAATTAAAAGAAATCTCAATAAAATCAAATATTTCAATTAAAAATAAACAACAACGCTTCATAATAAAAACTAAAATATTCCATAATCATTAATTATCACAGATCAAATATAAAATCAACAAAACAAAAATAATAATTCACAATATTTTTTTATCTATCTTAATTATATATCACAGTAAATTTGATTAAAACGTAAAATATAAAAGTTCAATTAAAAATCAACAACAACGCTTCATAATAAAAACTAAAATATTCCATAATCATTAAGTATCAAATACAAAATCAACAAAACAAAAATAATAATTCACAATAATTTTTCACAGTACATAATCAACAAATCGCAAAGTATAAAATAAAAAGATATTCCTGGTTATAACAACAACATATAAAAAAATACTATGTACAAATAATATATAATTTAAAAAACCCAGGTCAATAATCACAGTATTAATTTTTGTTTGAGGAATGTCATTCCCTATTCCCTTTTATAATCGTTATCACATATATTTTACCTTTTTTTATCAATTTCAAAACGGACATTTGAAAGCAGTTTTGAGACCGTTTCGATGTCTATTTTGCCATTTAAATAATCGGTCACCAACCTATTGATGCGTGGTCTACGCTGATTGCTTTGGCGGAGGGCACATGCAGTTCTATGTGAACAGACCATTGATCTATTTTAAAATCCGATTCAAATGATTCGTCTTTTAAAAAATCAATTGTACGATGCATGGAAGGGCATTTGCCCACCTTTCTGTTCAGACGATTGTGCCAGCCTTCTACAGGGTTAGTAGTCCTGTTGATTTGGCCATAACAGGATATAACGGAAACATTCTTTCCACTGGCGGGACATATAATCCTGGAAGGCTGTCACAACTTCCCTTTCAGGGCCATTATGCATGAGATAGACCCACGCTTCAGGGATGCTGGTGATTGGAAGATAAGGCGCGGAACACACCAATGTGGCGCCTGGCAAGGGCATGGCGCGGACATTATTTCGTTTCATATAAATCTCGTACTTAATAGCACAGTAATTAGGTACATTGTTGAATACATCCTACGGCGTAACCGTCGGGCGGTCGTTTCGGCGCCCGCGTCCGATCACCGCCTGATTGCAGTCAGTTCGCCAGGCGCCAGATTGGTGTGCTTCGCGCCTTAGACACACACATTCTTAGATATTTTTTCCCTCCTACTGCATCAATCAGCTTTAAATCGCCGGCTTTCTTCCAGAGTGCTTTGGAAAAGTGGAAAAAACATCCAGAAACGTGTGCGTCTGGAAAAACTGATCGCAACGCGTTTATGGTCGCAACTTCAAAATCTAGTTTGAAGTTGGTAGGTGCAAACTCTGGAATGGCATTCTGAAGCAACTGTAATAACCTTTCATAGGTTTGCTGTGTTTTGTTTGGCAATAGGGCGAAAACAATAGACACAATTTGGTTCTTTCCGGATCTGTCCGAACTCGCTTCCTGCAGCTGTCAATCACCTTACGTACCTCTTCTCCCCTAAAATCGGGTAAACAAGTATGTGGTGTTTCACGTTCTACCACCATTTGCGCTAAATCGAGCCTTAATCTTGCTTTACAAAAAGCGGTAGTACAACACCAATTTGACGTGCCGGTTTTATTAGTATTGGTAATTCGATATCTGAAACCCGCTCTCAAAAGGATCTTGCCACCCTTTTTGCTTTCGATAAATGAAATTTATGATTGAGAGCTGCATGAAGCTACCGGAGTTACAATAGCAACGGTATCATGATTTGCAATATTGCTACAATATGACGCTGAACTTGAAGTAGCTGCAAACACTGTAGCATTTACTGGTGCCGTCGAACTCGCTGAAGATGCTAAATTACGATCTGTTTCCGCAGTATCTGTAGCCAGTCCACCCAGCGTCACATAGTCCTGACAGAGGCGTAAAGGCTGATCGTGACGATTGGCTGTTCTTGCAGTTGCTTTGTCATCACCTACACCACCAATATCACCTTCTAATACTGCAACCAACTTTTCCAGATCCACTGCGAAAAATCAGATAGATAATTCATAATTATACAAACGCAAATAGAATTACACCTATAATATGAAAATGGTAATGCGTGTGTGTGTGTGTGTGAAACTTGGTTCATATACTGCAATTTATTTCAGTTAGATTCGTATATTTCAAGACATATATTTCAATTTTAATATTGTTAGGTTTGCAATAACAGCTGCTATGCGGATTTCATTACAAAATCACAAATATACGATAGGAAAAATTAAAGTCATGTGCGGGATCCCAATACGATGGTGTTTGTGAAACTTGGTTCATATACTGCAATTTATTTCAGTTAGATTCGTATATTTCAAGACATATATTTCAATTTTAATATTGTTAGGTTTGCAATAACAGCTGCTATGCTGATTTCATTACAAAATCACAAATATACGATAGGAAAAATTAAAGTCATGTGCGGGATCCCAATACGATGGTTAAAGAACGATAGGAAAGATTCGAGTTATGACGTCATGTCATGTTAGCTCAATTCATATATTTCAACTTTAAATATATGACTTGTGTCATGTATTTTAAACTATATCACAGCACACTAGCCCAGTCATATTAGGTAAAAAAAGGGGTCAACCTTGGAATGAAAGATAATAAGCTGCAAATTGGTATGAACCTTTGTTTTGTCATTCTAAATGTTGTCTCAAAAGTCACAATCGTTATCGTGTCCGCGTCTCAAGATATTCAAGGTCAAAGGTCACAAAAATCGGTTTTTCGCGAATATCTGGCTTCCTATCGGTTAAATGAGATTTGCATTTATTATAAAAGTTGTAGGCTATAAAATTCCCTACAACTTTTGTTTAAACTTTTTTTTTCATACGACTAACCGTTTTGAAGGTAGAGCGCGAAGAGTGCACATCGTACAGTCATATACGGCCTAATGCAAGGTCAAGCGTGAGTTATGGTTATCAGTACGTTATAAAGTCAATTATTTACTTGGAAATTATAATTATTAAACAATGCCTATTATTTATGTACTAACTATTACATACATGACACGACTTCTGCGCTATTTAAAAAAGGAAAAAAAACTGTTACTAGAGCATTGGAAAAAATTCCTGATTTAGATAAACTGGTGGAAGTATTTCAACAAGAAAACTGCCCAAAACAAACATTATTAGAAAATGGAGTGCGCATCTTGTTGGCATTATATAATGCTCCAAAATCTGAGGACAACATTGATCATTTCCGCTACACGCAATTCATCAAATTTACAAAACTAAATAAACCTGTACAACTGTCAACACTTCCACCAACAAGTGTAGCAGCTCATCAACACATAAAACGTGTCTACTACCAGATTCAAACGTGGTTAGGGAAGGACTTAGAACCTCAAGAATGGGGCTGGATGCTTGAAAATGAAATCCTGGAGCCCATACGAACGTTATTACCTCCAGCACCAGCCGAACTACTAAACGTAATATTTTGCAATTGCAAAAATGGTTGTGGTTCCCGCTGTGGATGCAGAAAATCAGGGCTACAATGTTCTTTAGCTTGCGGCCAGTGCAACGGACAAGCTTGCCTCAACGCTTCACTGTATCCAAGTAATCCCGATGAAGAAAATACATATGATCCCGATATTCTGGAAGGTTTGGAGATGAACATGACAGATAATGAGGATGATGACAATGAATCGAACATTTTTGAGCGACAAGAAGAAGAAGACGACGAAGAAGAAGAAGATAATTAGCTTCCATTTCCAATTTCATTACAATTAAAATCAACAAAGATACTTTTGATATTTGAACTCACATTTTGATAAATGTATATTATGCCGTATTTAATAATAAATAAAAATATGTGTAAAATATATACTCTTACTATCATTTTAACTTAAAATAAAACTAAAATATATAATCCAGAATTAATAATATTTTATACTTAAATATGAATAATTATATATAAATAATCAAGTTACTTACTTTAATTAAATATAAATAATTAATAGTTAGTACATAAATAATAGGCATTGTTTAATAATTATAATTTCCAAGTAAATAATTGACTTTATAACGTACTGATAACCATAACTCACGCTTGACCTTGCATTAGGCCGTATATGACTGTACGATGTGCACTCTTCGCGCTCTACCTTCAAAACGGTTAGTCGTATGAAAAAAAAGTTTAAACAAAAGTTGTAGGGAATTTTATAGCCTAGAACTTTTATAATAAATGCAAATCTCATTTAACCGATAGGAAGCCAGATATTCGCGAAAAACCGATTTTTGTGACCTTTGACCTTGAATATCTTGAGACGCGGACACGATTGTGACTTTTGAGACAACATTTAGAATGACAAAACAAAGGTTCATACCAATTTGCAGCTTATTATCTTTCATTCCGAGGTGAAAGCCCTAATATGACTGGGCTACACATTTTTTGTAGGGTTCCGTACTAGAAAACGGGACCCCTTTACTAAGTCTCCACTGTCTGAATATGTGCCTAATAAAATAATTAATAATAATAACAGTGTACAAAATACTAGTCTCGTCACCAGATACGTATTTTTAATTATATATGATCTGGAGTAAAAAAAATCAGCCAGGTGCGATTCGATAGACACTTATTGACATGCTATTATAGCATTCAATAAGTGCCTCTATTAATGTTTGTCAATTAATCACTCTTGCATCAGTTTAGACGTGGAAACGCGGGACCGTTTCCACGTCCCACTTGATTAGGCCTGTATAATTTTTGTTAAGTAGGTATTTTACACTTTTTATCGGGTATTACACAAATTTTGATGTCACTATTTGATGTACTTACATGTCTTTCTACCAATTTCGAGAATTATAACAACCTTTTAATAGTATTTGTTTAAGGTTTTTTACTCCAGAATTTTTACAATTTGGCAGTCCACAAAAGTCCTCACAAAATTTGTAATTAAAATTAGCGCCAGTCGAATAATTTATCACCCAGGTCTAAATAGATGTAACAGTTTGAAGGTAAGTATAATATAGGTATACTGTAAGTTCTTTTAAATCGGTTGTCTGGAAGAAATTGCTTTAAACAATAAGACCTCCCTTTGTACACGTTTTTTTCTGTTATGTCATTGTAATATTATTTTTAAGGTATGCAAATAAAGAATTTTCTATCTATCTATCTATACTTACTATCAGTGTTTGAACCGTGATCTTCCATGATTGCAGTATCAGTTAAGCGTGTAGACTTGATTTGTTGATAACCTGCCAAGCAAGGTGGGTTTTTACACTTTGTCCGTTAAACTTACAGTACGAAAAACCATATTAGAAATAAACTTCTTCAAAAAGTTGGTAGGTACCTATCAAGTATTATTTTAATTAATTTACACCGTCGTCTTGGTGGTTGTCGATAATTCGGCAGGTACCTACTTAGTTAAGTTCGTATCTAAGACATTCTATAAAAAAAATGCATAAGTGTATATCCTAAATGATAACACGTCATATTTGAGGACAGTTAGTATTTACCAAACAGTAATAAATAACATCTTACCTTTCCGAAAATTCTGGAATGCTCACAATTTTATCAGGCACAACAAATTAAAGTGTGTAGGCGTCAACGATATAAAAGCAACTGCAGTGTAATTCTTCCCGATTCAACTGCAATGCAATGCATGAGCTTCACACGGCTTAAAAATTTAGTAATATCGAGCTGTCCTGCTCCCGTCATCGTCATTTCATTACGCTCTGCCCTGCCGTCGTACAGTGCAAACTAGTTCGGAGGGTAGTTGTGAATCTTTCGTTAAAATTTGTTGTTTACCAATTAAAATTGTATTGTCATCACCTTTTAAATATCTACATAGATGTATTCATAATACATGTTATACAGGCATAGGCAACCTTTAAATACAACTGTAAGTAAATATAACTTGTATTGTACCTGCTAAAAGAATCGCGACGTAACAGTAACGCGGCATGCCAATAGTAATTCAAGATTATCATTAGGTAAATTATTGGCGTGATTAACCATTTTTGGTTGAACTATTATAGTCTAAGTCACGTTTCATTCCACGAATGAGGAGAAAAAATTACTATTAGATTTTTTTTTTTTTTTATGACTAATAGGTTAGCCTTTGACCACTATCTCACCTGATGGTAAGTGATGATGTGGTCGAAGATGTTGTTCAGGCTAACCTAGAAGTACTGGCTCTCAAGGACAGCTGCCGGAACACACCGTTAGGTGACAGATTTTCTACTTGAGGGTGGTAGCTAGCCAGGCGTGCATTCGCAAAATGCCCTACCACCATGCTATAACGACTGCCATCCTAAGACGACAACCGGGACCGACGGCTTAACGTGCCCTCCGAAGTACGGAAACGCTCAGCAGTAATGTCACTAGCGGTCACCCATCCAACTCATGACCGCGTGCGACGATGCTTCACTTTGCTGATCGGTTGAGAACAGCTAAGTAAATTTCGCTACGAGCGCTTCATAATTATTTTATAATATAATTAATTGAAATATAACGTTACAATACCGATAACTAGTTGTGTTATTGCGCTAAGGCGTAACGACCCACCTCTAGATACAATATTGAAGTTTAAGGGATTTCCTGTATCACAAAACCTAAATGAATAGGGTTGCCAACTTAGAACTGTAAAATCGGTAAAAATCGAGGAATTTTCCGTGACTTCTGTGAAAGCGTGAAAAAAACTATACGTTTCGGTAGGGCAGACTGACGTACGTACGATAGACTACTGTCACATTCTTACACTGAGAATGAAATTTAAATAGAAACTAAAATACTCTTAGAAGGTGATATTTTCAAGAAATTGTGTTTTCTTGGTTTACTATAAAATCAGGTGAATCTTTTTGTTCAGTGAACGTTTATTTAAACGTTTCTATAAAATATTAAATAATAATAAAGCTTAAAAATAGTCATAAAATCATATTTAACACTGGCTTTTATATATCTATTGCAGCTAGCCACTACATGGCTGACTATATATTAACGGACTTCCGTTAGCCTTTTCTGAGCCCCATGAATTAAATAGGATTGGGATTAAAAGTGGCTGCATCATCGCTTAAGTAACCTCGGTCCGAGCAGTGGTGAGGCAACACGTGATGGATCGTAAAACTATACTCAAAATGCCTGTCATACTCTGACATACTGACAATCTTTCCTCCCCATTTTCAATCCTTCTAATCATTACCTTAGCAAACAATATTAGCGTAGTGGTAGGGCATTTTGTGAATGCCCACCTGGCTAGCTACCACCCTTGAGTAGAAAATCTGTCGCCAAATAACGGTGTGTTCCAGCAGCTGTTCTTGTGAGTCAGTAATTCTAGATTAGCCTGAACAACATCTTCGACCACATCATCACTTACCAGCTGGTGAGATAGTGATAGTGGTGCAGCACTAGCTACTTTTCTAGCTACAGCAGTTAATAATATTTTTTTCTAAACATCACCATATTAAAAATCAAATACTTAAGTCATTAATGCTTGTTTGCACTAAAACATTCGGAGAAATTGAACATTGCAACGGGAAACCCAGAGATAAAGACATGTGATAGAGATGATAGTCACGGTCCTATGCTACATGTGTAAGCGAGATGGAAAGTGTAGCCGACACTAGTGCGTTATCGCCATTTTTTTACAAAACTACTTGTTTAAAAAAGTGTCTACTATAAGTGTAGGTAACTACAATTAAACAAAAAGTTAAAATTGTTAAAATTTATTGAAGCAGTGATGGCTCAGTGGCTTTGGCTGTGGACTGCCTGGCTTAGCGACTACCCTCAAGTAGAAAATATGTCACTAAGCACCAAACGGTGTGTTCCGGCAGTTGTCCTTGAGAGCCAGTAATTCTGGGTTAAGCCTGTTAACACTTTCGACCACATCATCACTTACCATCAGGTGAGATTGTGGTCAAATGCTTAGTATATCAGTGATAAAATAAAAAAATAAAGAAAACATTTCTGTTCTTATCTAATTTATTACATGTTTGAATTGATTTCCACCTTCACGAATGCAGACTCTGCACCTTTTCAAGAACGATTTCTTAATTAACCTTAAATAACTAGCCGTATTTATTTCCTCCGCTGCTTCTGTGATCCTCTGGCGCAGCTCGGCTACATTTTCAACGGGCTTAAAATAACCTCTTTCTTTTATGCAGCCCCAGTAAAAAAAGTAAATAGGGTTTAAGCCTAGGGAGCGAGCCGGCCTACATGGCCAGCTCGTTTTGGACCACGGCGCCCAATCAACCTTCCGCGGTATTCACTATCAAAGTATTCACCCACATGACACGCATAATGCGCTGGACAACTGTCTTGCTGGAGCCACATGTCCCTATAAATGTTTAATGGGACATCTTCGAGAAGATCCGGTAAATGGTTTTGGAGAAAATCCAAACAGATGTCTCCGTTCAATATTTCGGGAAGCTCGAATGGTCCAATTATTTTTCCGTTAAAATTCCGGTCCACATATTGATTTTAAATTGGTATTGTGCCCGTTCATTATGCATCAAATGCGGGTTCTCCACATGCCACTCGTGTAGGGTGTGTAAGTTTAAATATTCATCTTTTTTAAAAGTGGAATCATCAGTCCACAACACCTTGTTAAAATTAATTTTTGGAGCGGAGTCGCGTGGTAGAACGGTGGCTTTGTACAAATTGCACATGGTAGGGATGAAGTTCGTTACTTTTCAACACACGATGAATGAAGCTTTTGATATTTCCGTAATTCTTTCAATCCCGCGTATATATTGCATATACATGAGTCGATTTCGATTTCAACTAAAATCATGTCGTCGTCGTATGTTCGAAATCTTCCACCGGCAGTACGTACACTAGGCAATCTACCGAGTATGCCACGTGAACAGTGACGAATATACGGTGGTCTGAGTGACGTTCCGCATTTGGATATCATAATATTATGGACATGAATCCCTTCCTCTTGTTTTTTTTTTATATTTAATCCACGCATTTGTGGTAGATAAATCAAAGAAATAAGTAATAAATCGGACGGACTGTCCATTGTTTTCTACGACCTCGAGCAGGAGAACCAGCCTGCTTTCTATTCATTTAAATCAAAGCCGCCCATATTTGCGTTGTATTCTCGGACGACTTCTGGTCTCGGAACCTGGATATACAGACGTAATTTTCTACATTTCGACAGTAATCCAATTTTCAGCTGCATAAACGGTGATATAAACAGTACGGGTTTATTATCAAACCATTTTGTAAGAGCGATTTCATTATCTGGACGCACAAGAACATCATGAGTTCTTCTTTCTGCTATTTTAAGACTTATCACTTTTTCCTCATATTTTTAATATGCAACATTTTTTTCTTTTATATATGCAGGTATGCGTTTTTACATTATTGTTTAACAATTAATGGGATGAAAAAGCGTAGCCCTGCAAGAAGTACAAAATTGTTGTTGTTTCTCTTTACATCATAATTGTTTATTAGAAATTCATGAGGATAGGGATATTCCAGAAAAACAGGAAAAAGTTTTACCCTACAATTTGCGTAATAATGAAAAGCCAATTATAAAACATAATGAAATTCGGGTTGTACCAAAAATCAGATTATCTAAAGTACAGAAACAAGGTCGTTATTCGAAAATACTGATGTATAATAAATTACCAAAAAGCTTGACCACCTTAAAATATAGTATGTTTAAACTTTAACTTTTTGAAAACAATCCCTTCTACACATCAAAAGAATTCATGTCAATGCAGCTTTTAGAATCTTTGTTCATAGGACAAGTGCAAATGTGATAACTGATAATTTTATTTAACTTAATACTATGTATTAAAAATTATGATAATTACATTTTAATCAATTATTTATATAAATGTTATTAGAATTTAATATATTTAAGTAGAATAAATATGTATTAAATGTACCTTGACATGCCTGTAAAAAATTTACAAAAAGGCTTATAAAACTTCTTTATATCTTTATTTATATCATTTGAAACCCATGCCATTTAATTTCTCTAATTATTTAAACGTCCTGAAGTAACGGTCTATAAAAATAACATGACCAGGAGCAAGGGTTTCAGTTAGTTTAAGAACCACCCCTTCGTCTAAAGAGTGATTGTTGCCAATCATTGTATTTTAACACTGGTACAAACTAATTCATTGGGATTCGCCAAGACAAACCCTAGTATATCAGTAGTTATATCGGTTCTCTGTACAACTCTTTGCTTGGATTTTGGAACCATTAATGCGAAAATTGCATCGTATATGTACTCTTCAAAATACTCGTAAAGATCACTGGTCACAATGTTAGTTGGAAGGTAGGATGGTTCTAAAATAATTGGCGCAGGTTTGCTAAAGTTAGTTCTTCTCCAAGAAAAAGGTGAACTTACGACGTATATCACCACAGGTGCGAGCACGTGTACGGGTATGATTACCGTCCGTCCGTATGTGGCCGTCCTCGAATGGGATTTAGTACAAAATTATCGGTCTCATTGTATGCTGAAATACTCTCCGAATCAGAAGAGCTGTCGGGTAAAAAATCCGGCCCAATGATCTGGTTATGAATTATTCAGTATTGCACTTAGTTCATAATTCCGTAAAACTAAAACAAAAAAAAAGCCACAAGTACTTATAGCGACAGTAAAATAGTTCAAAATATTTAAAAACTAAACCATGTTAATGATTGAGTCCGAAGTAACTTTTTTGGGACAAACTATGAATGACTTTTAATATAACTACCTATTTTTATAATATAAATCATATCAGGAACAAAATAATTAGACTACATTTTACAATAACAATAACTGTTAACGTGGTAAAATAATGCGGTAATCAAAATTTTTACAATAAAACGAACATATTATTCATAAAAGTTGCGTCAATTGATAGAAGTTTTATAAGAAATTTTATTATTTAAATCTCCCCTCCCCGCGCATGGTCTGCCATCTTGATGAACGATCGACGAAACTCAGAGCAATACATTGAGTTCATAGTCACTAACTTTATAGCTTGACAAAGACTGATGAATAGCGTTTCGTTTTACACAGATTTAAGTATGAAGGAACTGCAAGATTTATAAATCCAACAGTACAAGATCTGAGATATTTTGTCTTGTTTTTGTAACACGCTTGTGTGTAATGAAATCTAATTTTGCGATGTTGCAAAATTGAACAACTTGGACTTCTTTATACATTTTACACGCATAATTTTCTTAAAAGTCCTAGAAGAATCGTTTCTTTTCTCCTTATCTTTTAGTTCCTTAATACTTCCTAGTTTTATGCGCAATGTTGTATTTACACAGGCTATTATTTTATTTAAGTCCAAATTGATCAATTTGAATAACATTTGCAGATTTTTAAATGGAAAATTAAATGAGTCATTTGTACCTACGTTTTATTTTCGACTTTTGTTCAATTTTACCTACAGTTTTTAGTTCAGACATTTGCAGCGATGTTTACTTGCTACTTCTTATATTTATTCAAGGAATGATAAGGAAATAACAACAACTGCGTGACTCTGCTAAAATAATTTTTATTGTTAGGAACATTCAATTTAGTTAGAAAACATATTACCTATAATCTAACGACAGAATAGGTATCTTGTTATGTAAACACAAGTTCTTATTATGTAAGTCACAAAGAACGAACTTTGTAGGAAAGTTAACCGTTGTGTTACCAAAATTTTAAATTAAATTTAAAAGTTTTCGAAAATATCTCTTAATATTAATAATTTATGGTCACGATTTTACAACCGGCTTCAAATAAGGTAAATAATCGATGACATTGTTAAATAAAGTTTCTTATTCAATAAAATTAATATTTTTATTGAATAAGAAACTATATTTAACAATGTCATCAATTATTCAGCCGTTTCAAAGAAATGTATTACATTGTCACATTTGTAGGTAATAAGGTAAAAATATTTATTTAGAATTCCGTAAAAAAATAATTTCATCAAAACCCGTGAAAAGACGTCGCAATGTAATAGATGACGGAAAACTAAAATTTACTTTACTAAAAAGGAACTCATAAACTTCAAAAAAATTACATGCAAATATTACAATAAAATTTATTAAGCGCACAGGGTACGTTCACAAACTTATACGCTCAAAAAAACTCTTTACTCTGGCAGGGGGCTGCAGGAACTGGTCTTATCTTTTATTTGTTTTTACATTGCTATATTTTTGTTATGTTTTCGTCAGTTATTTTGTTATAAATAAAGTGTATTTATTTCTTTCTTTCTTTCAATTATAACTAAAATCGTGTTAAAGAAGCTTACTATTCACAATCTGCGAAGGTACAATGTGCACTATAAAATGTTGTCCCAAATATATCACTGCACTAACGACGCTCACTGTGTTCAGAGACAAAATGGCAGGGTGGACGCAGTATCTTTAATGATGCCGGTATAAAAAATTAAAATACTACTAAAATTATATGGAAAAACAGATGGTAAAATCGAATAACAAAATGAGGAACAATATGGGATATTGTTTGTTTTTATTATGTATAAAAATATATTTATAGATATTGTTTCCTATTGTTAATATGTTTTACGTCCCTATACTTATCCAGTCTTATTAAATATAAAGTATATTTAATATAATTAATGAAGTTCTGTTGCATCTCGAGATGACAGTATAAATTTTACGAGGAGAGCGCGGCTCAACACGTCGCATTACTTGATTTAAACTAGAAATTACTTTATATATGTATTTATGAATGCCAGTGATTTAACAAGAATATATATCATACAGTATCTATGCTATGTAATAAGCATCTGCTATTATATGTAACAAAAAGGAATATAACTCCTTTTGTGGCGTCATTCCCAGCGGCCTTAG
This sequence comes from Plagodis pulveraria, assembly GCA_963890685.1. Lineage (NCBI taxonomy): Eukaryota > Metazoa > Arthropoda > Insecta > Lepidoptera > Geometridae > Plagodis > Plagodis pulveraria. The sequence continues at coordinate 22,049,776 of OY982969.1, forward strand.
CGCTGTGCTCCCTAAGCTTTATATGTAATCAATGTTTTCGTTGATGTCTGGAGAATTATCAAGTATTAGTATTATGCAATAGGTTATATCGTTTTTGAAAAATTTAGAAAATGTGCAAATAAATCCTTGCTTGAGCAAGGAAAGCAGTTTTTTGCACATTCTCTCAATCTTGATTTTTGCCTTTCGCAACCGCTTGTGTGTAACTAAATAAACACGAAACCTCTTTAAAATGTATGAAAATTTATTGAAAGGCATTTGTGGAATTCAGTCATATTTCTATCTGCCAACAATTTTCTTTAATTTTTTTTTGGAAAATTCATGAAACATAGCTTGTCATCATTTTCCTAAACATCTATAGACGTGATAAGTAGGGTAAGGAAAGGTATATTGGCGATAAAAAACGAAAACTTTCTGTACTAAGAATTTTATTACTAGGGTGAAATTGTGTATTCTATAGTGTATTGTTTAGCCTTTATAATTATTAGGTTCAAAGAAATGATGGTATGTTTTTTTTTAATTCTATGTAAAAGTAACACCCAAAATTAATTAAATATAAAATTTCACATCCAAGCAGCCACAACACAACAAGCCGCACTGCCAATCATAGCTTTTTTTATTTTTTGCGCAGTCTTTGCTTATGTGGATGGTTGATCTAAGGAATTATTCTTTATTTCATCTTTGTTTTCAATTATTAGAGTCAAACATGTTGCACTGGAATCTCTTTTCCTAGATTTTTCGGGGCTTTAAGTGTTTCTAACATTTGAATGATCTTGGCGGTTGGATTTATTTCACTTGTAACTGAAATGTCAGGTTCTGTAAGAGCGGTATCACTTAGAGCTGAAGGCTTTGCTGCTTCTAGAATAGCATTTTTATTCAAAGGAAAGATTTCCGTTTTTTTTAAAGTGTTTTGAATTGTCTTTGATATAAAAGGGCTGATGAATGCTGGATTAAGAATCGAGTGAGAGTTACTGCAGTTTGGAGGATCTGTAGGGTTGTTACTCATGTATGTACGATCATACTTTCTCGCCAGTAAGTTTTTAATGGCTTAAATAAACCTGTTGTTGGCGCGTTGAATTGCGCTATCGGAGCTGGGAAGTCAGCGATGGAGATTTATGATTAAAAACTGCTGGTCTTCTTGAAAACTTTTGTTTCCTTTCATTACATATTGTTACAATGTTTTACATTATTCCTTCACCCACAACGGTCAGCAATAAGAAAGGAAGGGAAGTGGATACGACACTTGACATAAAGAAAAATTGTGAGGGGAACATTCATAGCATACAAGTAGTGTTGTAGAAAATAGTCCTACCACAGACTAGTTATATCCTAGAGATAATCTAAATGAGATTATATAAACAATATTAAGTCTAAACACCTGTATTGTATTTGGTTTCTTGATTGAGACACCTTGATATTTTCACAGCAATTCGTTTATTTTCCTAACCTACAATATAAAAAACGCAGTTTATAATTAGGTTAATTTTATTCAAATGATATCGGCCGATCGGTTCGTAGCTAGACAAGGAAGTGGAAGCAGCCAAAGATAATAGATAAAAACAGAACTGTGTTATTCGGACCATAGGTAGAAAGAATCTATGAAATTAAAGGCTCGTCTACATACATGACAAAACCAACACGGATAAGATAATATGCGTTTAGACGCATAAAAAACCCACGCCCAGAGGTTGCAATAGATTGGTGCAGTGAGCAGGGAATGTGAAAAGATATACTTGGTTATCTTTACCAACTTCAAGAAGTGCGTGGGGAAGCAGTTCGAACTTAAAGTCATTGATTTTGACCATCGCATTGGTGCATGAACTGGTGCATTGTCTTGATGAAACATACATTTCTTTATTGCCAAATGCGGTCGATTTTTCTTAATTAAATCACTCAAACGCTGCGATATGTGCGAATAATACTCATTGTTTACTGTTTTTTCTGAAGATAATGAAATTTATCCCACGCACATTCCAAAAAACCTGACGATATGACTTTGCCTACAGGTGGAGCTGTCTTCGCCTTGTTTGAAACTGATTCTCCATTTTCGGTACATTAATTTGACTGTTCCTTTGTCTCCAGAGTGAAATGACCCATGTTTCGTTATAATAAATGGACGCAAGACTTTATTCCTGTGAAATTTCGCCAGGCACTCGATCGAAACATACACACGGCGCGTTTTTTGTTTAATTGTGTGCAATCGCGGTACCCATCTTGAACTTTTTCACATCCAAGTTTTTGTATTATATCTGAAGCAATGATATCCGAGCCGTTATAGCTATGAACTGCGGCGCGGCAGGTCCATGGTTCGATCCCCACCGCCGGCTTGAGCTTCACTACGTGGTGGCAGGGCTTTTGCGAATGCCGGCATGACAAGCTACCACCCTCAAATAGAAAATTTGTCGCCAAGCACATAACAGTGTTTCCTGCAGCATTCCTTAAGAGCCAGTAAAATTACAGGCACATGAGACTCAACAACCGTATGTCTCAGGGTGACGGCCGCAGTGCTGTTCGTCACATGTGATGAAATGCATCTTTTAAAGGCAGAGGTTACCGCATAATATCAGGTGGTCATCGTACTTTGTCCGTCACAGTACGGTACTTTTCGAAATGCTTATTATGTCTGCTTGCTAGCACATTTTCGGTCGACGGTAATCCACTACCATTCTTATTTATCTTTACCTATTCTCGCGTCGTCATTTAGTCGACCGCTGCGATGTTTGTCTTGACAGCACGTACTACCTAGTTTTATCTCTGCCACTCAAATATTTACGATTGTAAACGAAGGAGCAGACTCAAGCTCCGCTTTGATATTGGCTAGACTTAAGCTTTTCACTAAAAGTGTTGAATCACATAGGTGGGGGGGACGAAAATCTACTGTAATTTTGAAGCAAAATAAGTTTTTTGCCATCGGGTGTAAAAAAATTGTACTAAACTAGTGTATTTTTGTTGCAGATTCAGAGTGCGGTGGAGACGCAACTCTTGGTATATCACACTCAATGGTATGATGTGATTTTTACTAAGTTTAGTACAATTTTTACGTGGTGTGTCAGGGCTAATGTTAACTTTTTGGTTTGTAAATGTATATTATTTGCCTATATTTTCCATTTTTACAAATTCACTGAGAGCGTTTATTGCTGATGGCTGCTCAAACAATGCTTAATAAAATAGCGTCGACAAACTTAAAAATTAAGCATTTCATTGTTTGTACTTCCTACTATACTCAGTATATTCAAATAACAACCTTCATCTATTTATCAGCACGGGTATCCTGATCCTTCATCAACAAGAGTATCTTTACTACTGAAATAACAAATAGGTATCAACATATAGTTTAGCCTTGGCATGTAGATATTGTTTTACGTATGTAATAATATTAGCGTGCTGTTACGGTATGTTTGTTTACTAACTTGTACTTGATGCCCGAAGAATAAAACTTTTACAAAGTTTTATCCAAGCTTCGTTTTTGGCGTGATTTGTTGTACCATCTGTCCTTTTATTTAAAATTATATTTTTGAAGGCATGTCCTAATTTAACCAATTTGTCTATTTCGTCCACACTCCACAGTGAAATGTTGGCTACGCTTCCTTTTTCCCGCCATTATAATGAACACAATTGCTTTACCAGTAAAATAGTTAAATCACGTCAATGAAAGCCTTCAACATAAACTCACGCGAGAAAACACTACGAATACGAAACGATGAAATGAAATGTAAATTGTGAGTTCCGAAAACTGTCAAAGACAAGAGAAAAAGAAAAGAAACGCTCGTAGCGAAGTTTACTTAGCTGTTCTTAACTGAACAGCAAAGTTCAGCAACGTCGCTCGCGGTCATGAGTTGGATGGGTGACCGCTAGTGACATTACTACTGAGCGCTTTCGGGCTTCGGAGGGCACGTCAAGCCGTCGGTCCCGGTTGTTATCTTAGGATGGCAGTCGTTACAGCATGGTGGTAGGGCATTTGCGAATGCCCGCCTGTAGTAGAAAATCTGTCGCCAAGCACCTAACGGTGTGTTCCGGCAGCTGTCCTTGAGAGCCAGTACTTCTAGGTTAGCCTGTATAACATCTTTGACCACATCATCACTTACCATCAGGTGAGATAGAGGTCAAAGGCTAACCTATCAGGCATAAAAAAAAATATAAGACCGATTGGAGTGTAACTCAAAAACGCCTTGACCGATTTTGATGAAATTTGAATGGGGCCAGACGGCACATCAAGCAATCAGGATCTGGAGCTTGATCGGAGAGGTCGCGGCACATCTCCAGAACTCCTAGTTATGACTGCCATAAGATGTTGAGGCAGTCGAGAGTTTCAAGAAGATGCTGGAGACCACCATGGGCTATCCCAAGCGACAAGTAGGATTTGTGTTCGAGTTGCGCGTGCGCTTGCTAGAACTCTTTTATTAAAATGCCTAATTTAATCATCGAAGAACAGCAGATCATGATAGAGTTCCGCCGAATCCGTTATTTCTCTACAGTTATTGGATGTGACTGCACTTACATAAAAATTCGAATAGGTGATGCAGCCCAATACTATATTAATAGAAAAGGATTTTATTCTCTGAATGTACAGGTGACTTGTGAGCCCGTTTGCGCATCAGGGATGTTGTTTCCAGATGGAGAGGCAGCACCCATGATGCCCGGATCTTATAGGAGTCTTCCTTGAGAGAGCATTTGGAGACAGGGCATTTTAAAGGGAGATTGCTGGGTGATTCGGGATACAAGCCATACTTGTTTACTGTTGTATTATGGCCTCGAAACCGATCTGAGGAAAAGTACAATGAGGCACACATTGCGACTAGGAACACTGTGTAACGCTGTTTTGGTGTTTGGAAGCAGCGATTCCAGTGCCTTTTGCATGGGATGACTATCTAAATACTCAGTTAATTTAATAATAATATAATATTTCTTCAAGGTCTAGATTTATTACTCTTTTCTTTTAATTTTTCAGTTGGGCTCTGTGCAGTTCCTCCCTGCATTTGACTTCGCAGTCAGCAATTTTTTCTCCGGCTGGAGATCCTTTGCTTGATTTTCTTGGGTTGCTTGTTCGGGTCTTTATGTGGAGGTGGTGGTGGAGTACTAGGGTCTGAAACCACTTCTTCTATAATAGTGTTTGATGGTTCCTGCTAGACGATGACACTGAATATTTCTAGGTCTTTGGTGGTGTTAGTGTCATCCGCTGTGTTATAGTGACTTCTATTGATTTGATCCAAATCCATTCGTACCGGTGATAAATTCATTTGGGAGCCACGAACTAATGTCGTTCCCATCTGGTGTCTTCATGGCAGGTGGTGGACCACCACCAGTCTTCAGTAGGTCCTTACGCTCTAAAGCCTTTTGCTTGTTAGCACTCATCTTTATAAGCCCCCCCTTTTTAGTTTTTGTCTCAACTCCGATGAAAATTTCATATAGGTTAAAAAGAGATGGTCGTGTACCGAACATAAGTCGTTTTTGACACGCGTTAGATGCGCTTGCCACCCATGCCGCGGATAGCGTTTGCGTGAAGGATACAGAGGGGAAGGATATTGGATAATTGGAGACAGAAAGCGAGCACGCGGTACTGTGCCGGCGCCACTCGCAGAAGCGAGCCGCAGTCAAATTTTATTTTTAGTAAAAACAAGAAATTACTCATACTGTGGTACAGTCTTCTTTGTCATGCTACGATGACGTCGGAAATGTACATTTCGACGTAAGGCTGCCCGCCCGTCCAATGCGGAACTTGCCTACTACCGCATTGGCCACAATCTCGACCTCTACGTGACGCATCGCCGCGGACAGCTCGTCGCTGTGTGACGACAATATATGTGTGCTATTTTCTGGCCTTTTTTTAGCCGGGCGGTTCTTGCCTCGTTTTCCTCTTCTTGTTTTTCTCTTCGTTCCGGTACTTGTGATATCCCGCTTCCTGCCATCTCTTCGTCGATGTTTGCCACCATGGCCACGTAGATTGCTTCCGCCAGCTTCTGTAGGTTTATTTCCTCACCCCATATATCCGGGTCCAGCAACTCGCTCCAGTCAGCCAGTGTATCGGAGTCCGCATTTTCTGTGGTCGTGGTCACATGGTCTAGGTCTTCTCTGTCCGATTCGGTTCTTTTTGTTATTGACCTAACGTTTTTTACGCTTATTATGCGCTCGGATTCGCTTTTTACAGTGCCACTCTGGTTCAACTTCATTTCTCGTTCTCGCGTTAAATTGACTCGTGCCGCTAACCTGTCTTCCTTTATTATTTTTCTCCGCGTGGAAGTTGGCGGGACAAGTAGTCGAGTGTGATGCAGGGATGCAGGGTTCCATCGTCCACTATTATTTTTCTCTTACTTAACTCCTAACTGTCGGGTGGCGGTCGACTGAATGGGTTTGTTCTGAATTGGTGGTTAAGGTTTAGTTAAAAAACAATACGTTTTTTTTTTTCTTTTTTTTCTTCTATCTATTTATGCTACGCACTACAGACTCTTGGTCCGTACTCTTTTTTGATTGCACACATACATTTTCCAATTTTATAAATTACATTCTCCATACATCATTGACTTTTTTACACTTAGATGTAAGTTAGTATAAAAGTTGTTTATATAGTTTATATATTATTAGTTATTTTCACAACTACCCTCGATTTAGTATATAGAGTATGCTATATTTAGTATATTGTGGTTTATATACTAACTTGGAAGAAGTCAGTTTTAAGTTTTTCAATTTTTCCCACTTATCAAAACTCCCTTGTCATTTCCGCTATATTTATATAAATAATATTTACTTTTACTGTACTCGATACTTTCTTGGAAAACATTTATGTCAGTGACTCAGTCAGTGGTAATCGCACTTAACGTACCTATTATAAAATATAAAAATGTAAATATTTATATAAATGAATAATAATATGTTTATAATATATATACCTCGTCATCCTCACCAATTAAAGGGGGTGTAGATGGGCTTGATTGGCGACGGTTTACATCTGGCTGACTTGGCCCAGAACTGGAAGACAGTCCTCTGATTGATTCCTCGACATTACTTCATCGCTTGCGTCGTTGCAGGAAGGATGTCGAGGAATTCCTGCAGCACCGCATCAAATCCATTCCAAGTAGTAGTGGCTCGTCGTCGAATTTTCGATGGACGAAACGCAACCGTTTTTGCTACGACGAAAACGGTTGCAGGAAACGGTCATCGTCGCAACAGCTTTGAGAACTATATGTATTATACGATACTTTGAAAACTACTTTATCGAATTAGCGATTACGTCGAGTGAAAAGGTTGCAGATGTGAAAATAATTGAAAACATATCAAATGAAACGGTTTACTATTCGTTTTACTGTTGGGTTATGAAATGAACTTCCCTTCATACTTTCCCAGGCTTAGGACTGGCTGGGGACAGATTTTGGTCTTGTCACCAAGCGTATTTAAAAAGTTGATTTCATTTTATATACATAACTAAATTTTAGAGCGTTTTTTTTTATTTTTTTTTTTGTTTTTACATTTTTACATATATCCATTGAACCGTTTCTTAGGCATATTTACATTTAGGAACATAATTTTCTCAACCTTATTGGTGGTCAGCCTTGTCCTGCGTTGGTTAATTATTAATCCAGATTTAGAAAACATCCGTTCACATGGAACAGACGTCGCTACAACGTTGCAGTGCCGGATATATAGTTTGGCCAAATGTGGGTATACTGCAGAGTGGGTCTTCCACCACTCTTATGGACAATTCCACTCTCCAGCTGCATTTTTCCGTGGTAGCCTCTCATCAGAGAGGTACATGTCGATTTCCTTGATGGCCCGAGATAACGGCGTGCCTTGTCCAGTAGGTTGCCCAAACAATTTATCAAAAATTGGCCAAGGGCTTACATCATCATGAGGCTGTGGTTCTTGATGCCATTCCATCAGCGGTTCGTCAGCTCGCTCTCTGCCTATAATTTCTGCCACGAGCGTCTTTATACGGTCTTTGGTTTTTAATGCCTCATTCTGATCTTCAAATGCTTGCATTTTGAACCTTGGGTCCATGAATGTGCAAAGTGATAATGTACCACTTTGCTCTACATTCTTAAGCTAAGGCTATTCCAGTTTTTAATAATCTAATTATAGCTAAGACAGATTCTTGATCAATTCTTTCTTGAGTGACATTTAATGCCTCTTTAAGGCACCTGGTCATAACAATGACAGAACTAGCTGTTAAATATTTTTCGCCACTCATAGCTTTAGTAAGCTCTTCAAAGGGGCGTAAAACGGTGATCAATTCAGATATAGTGTTCCAATCTTCAATAGTTATTTGTGGCAAGTCCCGATCCACCAGAGCCATTGTAGAGCGGACTGCTTCTTTTAATTCCAAAAATCTGCTTAACTTGTAAAATGTGGAGTTCCACCTAGAATCCACGTCTTGTATTAGGCGTTTGGGTTGCGCATTTTGTTGCAACTGGTACTTAGCCAGACGCTCTGCCGATACGGTGCTTTTTTTATAGTGTCCTACTACTCTTTTCACTTTGTCTATTAACACTTTGCAAGATTTTAATGCATCTGCCACAATTAAATTTAAAGTATGTGCAAAACATCCAAAATGTTTAAGCCCTATAGGTACTCTTTTACACCCTTTACAATATTTGCTGCATTGTCACTGACTACAAAATTAATTTTGTCCACAAGTCCCCACTGATCCACAATAGCTCTCAACTCAGAAGCTATATTAGCTGCTGTGTGATTGCCGGCAAAATAGCAACATCCCAGCAAAACTGTTTTGAACTGCATACTATTATTGAGGTAGTGCCCCGTAACTGCTATGTAACTCTCTGTTGCTCGAGAAGTCCATAAATCTGTTGTTAAGCAAATGGACTGAACTTCTTTAGCTACTTCCGTCTTTATCTGTTGCTCAACTCTATTATACGTCTCGTCAAGCAGAGAATTGGACAGCGTTTTTTTTCGATGACAGCTTATAGCCGGGTATCCACCGACAAAATTTCTTGAAACCTCGTTCATCTACTATTGAAAAGAGGTGAAACCCATCGACGCATAAATCAAGTAGATCCTGATCAATTGTCTTTTTTTGTTCTAAGTTTATCTTTTTATTCACAAAGTTATCCATTGCTTTTTGTCTAATGCTCTTAGGCGGTGGAAGTTGAGTCACAAGATCCCTTGATGTCGAGGGCAAAGTTTGTGTAGGTAGGGACAGCTCATTTTCACCCGGAACTTGCTGGTTATCTTCGTCTGTCAGTGAAGTAATGTTCCAACGTGTTTTCTTTTTAAATGGTTCCTTAAATTTGCTGTTGTTGACTTAAAACTTAAGGTTTCCTGACATAAATGGCATTTAGCTTTTTTGTTTGAAATGAAATGAAGTTTATTCCAGCACTACACAACACTACAATAGCTTCTACTGAAGCACAATTAAATACATATGTAATACAACTAATAATACAGCAATTGCAATGTTGCGCGATGCTAGGAACGAGTCCCGTCTCAGCATGTGCCAGGTTCAAAACTGAACCCAAGCGCTGGTTTTCAGACGGCACTCCCGACCAACATCACGAACGTGCATGACATTGACTAACAAAACAATTAAATAACAGAAACAGAACTATAAATAAAAATTATAAAATATTTAAATAATAAATAAGACATTGTGATCTTTACTACCATTTAGAACATATTGAACATATCTTTGTGATTTATCTGTGGCGATGCAGCGAATAACGTGTTAATAGTGCCACCAACCTAACTGTGCAGTTCTCGAGGGCGCTATTGGTCAAGGAAATCAACTACAAACTGTCACAATTTGAGGGAATTTTGTAGTTTTTTTTTCTGCCGCCTGAACAGATAAGTTGGTCGAACTGTATTACTCTATCTAGCATATATAAAATTATAAATGATAAGTCAAAACTGTGTCCAAAGATGACAAATCCAAAAATATAAACATATACTATACAGTAATATACCACTACACAAATACTAGAATGTAAAGATATAGAATGTACAGAATACCTCGCTATGTAGCGAGGTATTCTGTACATTCTAATCTATGCGGACGTGGCATCACTAGCTGCCACAGACAAAATAAAAAAAAATATACGTATGCCGTGTCGTCACGTGGTTATTGTTTGACATGCCATCAGCCACGTCTTCATTTATTCATACAAGAAAATAGGTTATGTCACTTATGTGAAAATAGATTTACTCGTGTTTCCCTAACATTTACTCAGAACAGTTCACTTTTAAAATGGAGAAGCAATGTGCTTAGTAAAAGTGTAGTGTTACGGCATTGATATCCGTCCCTTAGTACATCGAGCAATAAAATGTGGTAAGTGAACCATCAAGATCATATGCTTACATTAATTTTGAACAAGCCTGTTTAGTTTCTATAAATGCCTAAAGTAGTGCTTAGAATTTTGATACCAAGCACAACTTTCAAAAGTGTTCAACAATAGGTAATCATTATTAATATATGTATCATAATTAATCCATACAGCCGAAATTACATGCAAAATCAAAGAAAGCTTTTTTCTACTTTTAAACATTAACATAGAGCTACTTTATGAAGAAAGTTTGCATTATCTGTATCGAAATGCACCCATAAAACACTAGCGTAACACCGACATTACGTTATTTAATTACAATTAACAAATGTAACTATTCCACTAAAATATACTACACTTAACTATTGACTATAAATACAACATAAATTACTCACAAACACATCAATAACAAATTAGCAAAACAACGAAACCATTACGCAAGCTCAATAACAACTAACAAGTGGCCCAAAAAAATGTAAACAAGTCCATTCGCAGGACACGCTCGCCAAATTGAATTCCAAGAAATTCACCTATTCTTCTGTTAGAATAACAATGAGCGTAACTTTGAGCTAATGAAAATAAGACTTTATTTTGATGAGTAAAATGTTCATATTTACTTTATTAGAAACGTGAATGAATACGGAGCGAGAACGAACGAACACAACGGCGATGCGACGAGCGAGACGAATGTCGAAACTTATAATAGAATCGATTCATTGCATTCTCTACTATATCATCTTACTAATAGAGTATAAAGTCGTATCACGTAATTCAAAGGCAAGTTTGTGCAACGAAAACTGTTTTATCGTCGCTGTACATAAAACGGTCTTCCGAAACGGTTCGTCGTCGCAACGTCCACCACTAATTCCAAGATCTACAAACATTACCAAAAGAAAATAAATAAACCCACAACACATTTTTTTTCATTACGTCACAATATCATATAGAATGAATAAGCGGTACCTTTTATAGTCTACTTTCAATTGTTACAAATACTATAATGAATGCTCTCGCTCTAAAATAAAATTGGACACCTGATAGATATCAGTTGAACACAAAACGCACGGATGATCGATAAAAAAAAACTATAATGACTTTTAATATTGTTAGGTTTGCAATAACGCCTGCTATGCGGATTACATTAAAACACAAATATACGATAGGAAAAATTGAAGTCATGTGCGGGATTCGAACCCGCGTCCATCCACTCCATGAGCCGGAGTATGCTCTAACCAATTGAGCTAAAATGACATGACGTCATAACTCGAATCTTTCCTATCCTTCTTTAACCATCGTATTGGGATGGAGCGAAATCTATAGTACCACTTGCGTTGTACTACAAAGAAGACCAATTTTGCAATCGGTTTTATACTTGTAAATGATGACGCAACCTTATAATTTTAATATTGTTAGGTTTGCAATAACGCCTGCTATGCGGATTACATTACAAAATCACAAATATACGATAGGAAAAATTTAAGTCATGTGCGGGATTCGAACCCGCGTCCATCCACTCCATGAGCCGGAGTATGCTCTAACCAATTGAGCTAACATGACATGACGTCATAACTCGAATCTTTCCTATCCTTCTTTAACCATCGTATTGGGATGGAGCGAAATCTATAGTACCACTTGCGTTGTACTACAAACAAGACCAATTTTGCAATTGGTTTTATACTTGTAAATGATGACGCAACCTTATAATTTTAATATTGTTAGGTTTGCAATAACGCCTGTTATGCGGATTACATTACAAAATCACAAATATACGATAGGAAAAATTTAAGTCATGTGCGGGATTCGAACTCGCGTCCATCCACTCCTTGAGCCGGAGTACTGCACGACTGTTACAGAAATAAATAAACATTGTTAATATTATTGTTGGGGAGTGTAATCCCTCAGGAATAATATCTAGTTATGCGGCCACCCGGTCTCGTCATAACAACTGGATCAGCAGTTTCTCGAGAAACTGCCGATGCATTATCAACAGCGACACCGGATTTCTGTATAACGCGTGGGTAGCTGTAAGGATAGATTAAGTCAGTCTTTAAGAACATACGACTTTGTTCGGACGCATATTTTATTAGTATTAAGAGCAAAATAAAATCTTTTATTAAAAATAGTGTTTTTTAAAAAGCTCTTTCGCGCTCCCGTAAACTTGACTGGCGCAGCCGGTAGGATCGCATAATTAGCTGCGCCGTCTTTCGCGAAAACATCTAAAAAGTGTTGTTTTATGTGAACAGTGATATACGCAATCCTAAAAGTGCGTGTTCGCGATTCGCGATCGATTGGCGTGTGTGCGATCCTCGAACCAAAGAAATACGTCGAGAAATATTAAGGAGCATGTTGGAGTCTGGCTGGTGAGTGAATTTTTCGCCATCCTCTCCCTATCCACTTTATTATACTTGGAATCGAACTTCTTCCATTATAAATTATCTGGGTTACCTAAAAATAGGTTACTGTTAGTTGTAAGTATTTAGATATTGTCTGACTATTTAATTTACACCTACGGGTAATGAAATAATATAGGGTTCGAAATCTTACTTAAAGCAACCTTGTTATATAACTTAAGATAACTGTGTCTATAGATAAGGTAGTTAAATAAATACCTTAAAATGACGACCATTAAAGTAATACCAACCGATATGCTTAAGCTTATCCCCCTTTTTGACGGTGATAAGCGTCATTTAAATTTATTTTTAGGGAAATGTGAATATGTCATTAATAATTTTCATGGAAATAATGATCAGAACACTTATGTTATGCATACGATAACCAGTAGACTAACAGGTGAAGCTGCGGCTTTAATGAGTGAGAGGGAAGATATACTTTCATGGACTGACTTTAGGGCCTTGTTCATCCAACATTTTGGTGATCCGAGAAATGAAGAATGTATAGCAATTGAATTGGAAAGTTTAAAAATAAAACAGGGTGAAAACTACCTCGAATTTTGCAATCGCATCCAATCTACTAGAGCAGTTCTGATATCGAAAGTAAATCAACTGACTAATGCGGATATTAAAAAGGCTAAAATTATAATCTATAATAATACAGCGCTCAACGTTTTTCTGTACAATTTACCAGAAAATTTAATACGCATTGTAAGACTTAAATCACCAGCAACTTTAGAAAAGGCCTTAGAATATGTATTAGAAGAAGTTAATTTTTACGAACAATACAGCATGAGAAACAGGTTTAATAAACAACCGTTCACACAACCACCATTTAAATTTGGCAACTCGAACATAGCTAACATGGCTAATATGTCCAACACGCCTAACATGGCTAACATGGCCAACATGCCTAACATAGCCCGCATACCTAGCATGCCCATTCAACCTAGTGGGTTTAAACTACAGACATCGGCGCCGCCGCCGCCTCGATTTAATTTCGGTATCCCAAATAATCAAGGGAGATTCCCTCAAGTTAACCAAAAACCTTTTGGCCTTCAGCCACAGTTTGGGTACAGACCACAGTTTAGCCCCCAACAATTCAATATGCAACAGAGGTATATGCCACCATCTCAGTTTAATTTAAGACCACAACAACAACAATTTGGGTATCGCCCCCAATTTAATCAAGGACAATTCGTATACAAACCCCCTCAAATGATGAATAAGCCAGGCAACACAGATGTGTCTATGCGTACTGCAGCACCAGCTAAGTCTCAAGGGCAGACGCAACCACAAGGGTTTCGTCTTAACGAACTAGATTTAGGTGAAGCCACTTCTTATGAGTATAACAATTATGATAACGTTTACGAATATGATAATCAGGAAGATTGGCAACAAAATGAATTGAACTACTACGCAGACTACCAACAGCCGGAAATGCAGGAGCAGGAAGCAGAAAATGAAATAATGAAGAGTGATAGTACGCATGAGGAAGTTCAAAATTTTTACATTCAGGCCTCAAAGAAACCTCAGAAATAGTACAATTGAACTGCGACATTAAACTTAAATTACCATACGTGTACATACCCGAAATAGACGCTAAGTTTATGATTGATACTGGGAGTACCAGATCATTCATAAGTCCCCACAAGGCTCATGAATTCTTTAAGTCGCACACGGTCTGTGAACCTTTCACGGTTATAAGCACACATGCGTCGAGCAGCCATAATGAGGTGATCCATATTCCTTTGATGCCATCTTTTCATAGTGCTGAATGTCATAAGTTTTATGTTTATGATGTGGACACCAAGTACGACGGGTTGATAGGTAACGATCTTTTGAGGCAACTCGAGGCTGTCATTGACCTCAGAGATTCGAAACTCATCACTAAGACAACCACGCTACCTATAATTAATGAAAGCAATAATTATGATATTGAGTTAGACTCGCGAACAGAACAACTTGTGAAATTACCTACGGATCAATTCTCCGGGGAAGCAATTTTAAATTATACAAAATTCTGTGAAGGAGTTAGGATGCCATCAGCTATCGTGAAGTGTAAAAATGGTTATGCTACCACTATCATACAAAATACGCTAGATACACCCATGACTTTGACTATAACAAAACCTTTTAAGGTTATTCAGTATTGCGAACGGACCAATAGTTTGAACTGTACAGACGTAGAAATGAAAGACATGGAAATAGACAAGATTTTAGATGACAATTTGACACGACTGAGACTTGACCATATGAACGAAGAAGAACAAAAATATATTAGTGACTTATGCAAGGAATATAAAGATATATTCCATAGCGATCAGCTACCTATGACATTTACGAACCAAATTAAGCACTGTATTAGAACTAAAAACGAAGACCCAATCTATGTTAAGCCTTATAGGCAACCACCGGTACAAACGACCGAAATAAAATCTCAAGTCGAGAACTTACTTAGAAACAACATCATCGAAGAATCATATTCACCTTAGAATGCACCTGTGCATCTTGTCCCCAAAAAAATTGATGCTTCTGGTGAAATAAAATACAGGATGGTAATTGACTACCGACGCTTAAACGACATCACTATAGACGACAAATACCCCTTACCCAACATTACTGACCTTTTCGACAAGCTAGGAAAAAGCAAGTACTTTACGACACTTGACCTTGCAAATGGCTTTCACCAAATAGAACTAGATAAAGATGACAGACAGAAGACCGCATTTAGTACCGAAGCAGGTCATTATCACTATCTTAGGATGCCTTTTGGTCTCAAAACCGGGCCGGCGACCTATCAGAGGATGATGGATAACGTTTTGAGAGGGTTACAAGGGCTACACTGCCTAGTTTACATGGATGACGTCATTGTGTATAGTACTAGCTTGCAAGAACATCTCAAAGACTTACGAACAGTTTTCGACCGACTTAGAGCGACTAATTTAAAGGTACAACTCGATAAATCGGAATTCTTGAGAAAGGAAGTTCTTTATTTAGGCCATACCATCACTGACGAAGGACTGAGACCTAACAATGACAAAATTAAAGCTGTACTAGACTATCCACTTCCAAAAACTACAACAGAAATAAAAAGTTTCTTAGGACTCATTGGTTACTATAGGCGCTTTATTAGAGACTTCGCCAAAATAACCCAACCACTAACATCTTGCTTAAAGAAACGAAACAAGATAGTAATCGACCAAAAATATATAGACGCTTTTGAAAGATGCAAAGAGCTCCTTACAAACGCACCGATCTTACAATTTCCAGACCATAGTAAACCTTTTATACTTACGACTGATGCCTCAAATGTAGCCTTAGGTGCCGTACTGTCTCAAGGAACCATTGGCAGCGATAAGCCCGTTGCCTACGCCAGCCGAACCCTTAGTGAAACTGAAATGCGATATAGTACCATCGAACGCGAACTCCTTGCTATTATTTGGGCAGTCAAACATTTCCGACCATATCTTTATGGTAAACCTTTCACAATCTTCACCGACCATCGACCTTTAGCATGGTTGTACTCTCTTAAAGAGCCCAATAGCAAGTTAACGCGCTGGAGACTGCGTTTACAAGAATACGATTTCAAAATAATCTATAAAAACGGGAAACAAAATACTAATGCAGACGCCTTATCCCGAATAAAACTGAATGCCATAGGTGACTCTGACGACGTGTCAATGAAAGCAAATTTAGACGAGACAGAAAAAATTAATGACCTACTAAGAGATATTGAAGTATATAGAGAAATTGACGATAGAGTAGAGGCTCTAGCGAGTAGAAAAGATAGCGAAGAAACTGTGTCGGTATCAGATACCTCAGAAACATTAACTGTCAGCGACACATCCGAATTAGAAAAAACTTACCCTCTTCCTCCACTTTCTAATAGTAGCTCTACGGAAACGGCACATTCAGCCGTAGAACTAGAAAATAAAGGTGTTCCTATTCTTCACGAGGCAATTGATACCAAGCCAAATCATATTTTGGTATACACATGGTTCAATAAAAGTATCCAAGTGAAAGACATTTCAAACAGCAAACAAAAGATCCTTGAAGTATTTCTACCTGTAAACGATGAACAACTAATTACGGATGTTCTAAAGCAATATATACAACCTAAACGCAAATATTTCATATACTTCGAAAGCGAACAACACAGGAAAGATTTCAATAGAGTTATTATAAGATTATTTAAGGAAGGTACCGTTGAATTTTACGAGTGTACTGAAAGAGTTGTGTATGTAGAAGACGAGAACGAACAAAAGGCTATAGTCCTGCAACATCACGAAGGCAAAACTTGCCACCGGGGCATTAAAGAAACTATGCTTAGAATAAAAAGAAATTATTTCTGGACTAACATGCAGGAGACAATATCATCCGTTATAAATGGATGCGAAGCATGTAGAAAGACAAAATATGATAGAAAGCCACTCAAACCTCCCATTCAACTAACTCAAACTCAAGATGCACCCTTTCAGGAGATTTTCATAGACATATTTAGCATAGAAAACCGTTCATATCTGACTGTAGTTGACGCCTTTAGCAAGCTAGCGCAAGCAATAGAAATAAATAATAAATCAACAGCAGAGGTGGTTCGCGCATTAATTAAATACTTTTCCACGTACGGCGTGCCCAAGAAAATCAGTAGCGATCCAGGAACCGAGTTCAATAATGAACTCATAAGAGAGTTAGCAGCTATGTATAAAATCGAATTGCACATTTGTACACCACATAACCCAAACTCTACAGGCATTGTTGAACGTTTCCACTCTACATTAATAGAAATCTACCGCTTAGCTAAATATGAGCAAAAATGTACCGATGCAGCATCAGTAATGACCTACGCTATAATGGCTTACAATAACTCTATACATTCTGTTACCGAATTAACTCCTTTTGAAATTGTCTTTGGCCACACGGACGCCAATAAAATGTTTGATGGCGAATTCGAAAAATGCTACGTACAACAATTACTAAAAGATCATGCAAAGCGAACTAAACATCTTTATCAGTATTTATCGGATAAAATGTTACAGAAAAAGGAAAAGATTAGGGAACAACGAACAGGAGAATGTGTAGTTCTACGCGAAGGTGACGTAGCTTTTGTCAAGGATATTAATACTAGAAAAAGCAAGGACAAAGCTAGATACCGAAAGGCAAAGGTTAAAGGTCAGATAGAAAAGAATATAGTACCGATAGAAATAGGAAGTAGGGAAACGAAAGTAGCAATTAAGAATATTAAACGTCCTCCACAGGTGGTGCGTGGTCATGATGGCCCTTCTCCATTGCAGCCGGGGCCTTCATCTGCAAAAACTTGACGGAAACCCCGGATTGTTACCCGTAAAAGAAGGACAAGCTTACAGACAGGAAGATAAATGGATTATAGTGAAAAAACTTGATTTGAACGGTTTAGAAAACGATTTGGAATTTAACACACAGAAATACGAAAAGTTTACAAAATTAGTTGATTTACATAAAACTTATATTACAGAATTTTCCGGTATCAGAACTCAGATTGAATATTTAAAAAATATTACTTATATAAAACTACGACAGTTGATTCCATCCAGAAAAGTAAAGAGAGGTCTAATCAACCCCCTGGGTTCAATAATCAAACAAATTTCGGGAAATCTAGACTATGAAGACGCGGTCCGCTACGATAAAGAGATTTCAAAAATTGAGTCGAAACAGTTCATTCTAAACAAAAGAATGACCGTGGTTACCAAAATGTTAGATAATTTGATAAATAATACAGGCACTTTAAATGAAAATTCAATAATTTTAGATAATCGATTAAGACGAATGGAAGAGTTTATAAAAGCGGGAAATAATAAAGAAAACAATGGTTTGTACCTCACTCATGCTCTAAATATGTTTCACATGTTTACGATTTCTTTTAGAACATCATATATCATGCTGAGTGAGATAGAAACGGCATTAGCATTCACCAAAGTATCTGTATTACACCAGTCGGTAATTAACGCAACAGAATTGTTAACTCTTCTTAAGGCAATAGAACAAAGTCACCCCCTAATGTATGAAGTTACTGAAAACAATTTATTGAAATTCGAACGAGTAATCAAGGTAAAGGCATTTGTAAAGGCAAACCAGATAATTTATATTCTAGAGGTACCCTTAACAGATAAGAAAATATATAACTATTATAAAATGTATTCTATTCCAATTCACAAATCTACTGTTAATAAGACTATAGTAGTTTTTCCTGAATTTCCCTACCTTTTGGTGAAAAATTCTATGTACTTGCCTGTTAGAAAGCCCTGTGAGAAGATCCATACTGATACGTTCCTATGCAGCGACGAGAGCATCGTACAGTTCCAGAAGCCAACCTGTGTAGAGCAACTCCTGGAGTTTCGAGCAGATCTGACTTCTTGTATAGCGTATAGCGTCGAAGTAGAGGACATCAAGGTCCAGCGAATCAGTTTAGAAAGCTGGATTGTATTTGCGCGTAAACCGACAATATTAACAGAAAAATGTGAGAGTGACGATGTCAAAGAATCACTCCAAGGTACATATATAATAACAACGACGCAAAATTGCTTTCTTCACCTGAACGAATTAAAGTTAACATACCAACGCACAGTTGCTGAAAACCTTCAGTATCAAATAACGCCAGTTATTAACTTACCTGAACTGAAAATACTGAATTCGACATATTTACCTTCCATTAACATAAAGGATATTAATTTAGAGGAAATGAGGCAGTTTTCGCGTATTCTGAAGCTGACAGGAAGTGATGTGTTCAGTGAAAGTCTCTATGGTGACAGTGAAAACGTCAATTTTAGTGGTATTAACACTAAAAGTATTAGTTTAGCTACTGTTATATTATATGTGTTTCTTCCTGTAAGCTGTATTAGTTATATAGTGTATCGTTTTAGAAATAAGTTCTTGCGAAATCATCGGAACCCGATCGAAATCTCAGTGGAACCCGATAATTTCGCACTTGATGAGGGAGGAGTTATGCGGCCACCCGGTCTCGTCATAACAACTGGATCAGCAGTTTCTCGAGAAACTGCCGATGCATTATCAACAGCGACACCGGATTTCTGTATAACGCGTGGGTAGCTGTAAGGATAGATTAAGTCAGTCTTTAAGAACATACGACTTTGTTCGGACGCATATTTTATTAGTATTAAGAGCAAAATAAAATCTTTTATTAAAAATAGTGTTTTTTAAAAAGCTCTTTCGCGCTCCCGTAAACTTGACTATCTTCAAGATAACTTATATGAAGTAGGTAAACAGAAAGGACATCATAAGTAGAGGTAGTAGGTAAGTAACATGAAAATAACAAACATGAACTTACTTAGTTTTTGTGTTGCCTCTGTCCCAATTAACTCTAATTCATTGCCTGAAATTACAATTATTTTTCAATCAAATGAATACTTTACATATACTTTAAAATTTACAAAAGACTTTACAATGCAATCTTTTTAAAACTTACATTCAGATTGAGGTAAGCTTAGGACTTGGTAAATTACCCCACCATCTGGTTCATTTTGCAATATCTGTAAATAATAATAACTAATTATTTCTAATGTTATACTTCATTTAACACCCAAGTTGATGCAGTATAACAAATTAATTATAATTAGTAAATCAGTTCACATACTCACATTTTCCTCTGGCATAGAGTCTGGGCAGTCAGTGTTAAACGGATAGTCTACGCCAGTAATCGATACAATTCTCCGCTCTACCTCAGTCAGAGGAGCAGTGGTGATAGTTTGGTTGCCAGTCTGCACCCTTTCTCTAGTTAATTTGGCTGCTTTCAAGCAAGCCCGACTTTTCAAGTCACGCCAAACCTACAATTTAGACCATATAATGTAAACGAACTCTGAGAAATTGTTGAATAACTAAATAATAATAGCTTTGAGCAGCAATGTATCGTGATTGCTATCGATGGGATGGCTTTCTTTTAGTGGTGTTAAAACGTCATTTTGTTCTAATATTTTGGCAAAACACTTATTAACTATTATTGGTGAATTATGTGCTCTAGCAAGCCCTTTTCCTTTTTGCTTAACAAGTTGCCTGAGTAATATTTCATAACGAAGACATATTATAAGCAATGACTGAAGGATAAGCTAATCCCCCAAAATCTTTAAGGCAAATCAATTTATGAAACCAAAGTTTTTTATCTGCTAGCAACACAATTATGCGAGATAAACATTCTAGTTTGGTCTGCAACTTTTTTGCTACAAACCCTCCAATATAGCCTACAATTTGCTCAACTGTTTCAGGAAGCTGACGCTCTTTGTCGATCATATCTGATAGAACCATACAATTTCCCATCTCTGTGTCAACATTGGGGCTTGAATCTTGTCTTTCTAGCAATTTATTTCTAAAACCGGGGGTAGTTTTGTTTATAACAGAACTCCAGTTTAGTATTGGTATATCTTCTAAGGGAATTTTGTTCTCGTATTACAAGACTGAAAAATATGTTGTCATCTGTCACGTTGATAACTTTTACGCCTATGGCCTACTCTTTTAACATTTGTACATTACCGTTTCATCCTAACTATACCCATTTTTTTAATGTTTAATATTGTTTTCCAAATATGTATTTCCGTATACTGATTAAAATTGTATGAAAACTACAAAGCTATTTTATTGAAAAGTCACATTTTAAAATACATGAACAAGGTTACTTATTCTAGCATAATACCATCCACGCGTCTTTAAGCCATCGCTGGGCAATGACAGTATAAAATTGAAGCCACCAATCAAATGCGATCATTTTTAGGCGCCAAATAAATTAGCCAATGATATGGAAGTTGGAAGATAGGGCGTGATTGGTTATTTGTGACCTTGATGAGGCCGAAATCAATACGGTCACTGTATAAGAGTTACACTTCTTTATATATTGTTATTCGTAGGGATAAGTATACAGTGTCAAATAATAACAAATTCGATTAAATCAAAATAAATGTAAAATAATGTCAGTGAGGTTAATTCAGAGTTTCTTTTTAATTTTTTTTTTTTTTTTTTTTTTTTATGCCTGATAGGTTAGCCTTTGACCACTATCTCACCTGATGGTAAGCGATGATGTGGTCGAAGATGTTGTTCAGACTAACCTAGAATTACTGGCTCTCAAGGACACTGACTCTCTGGCTACTGACTCTCAAAGACAAGCGCTCGTAGCGAAGATTACTTAGTGTTCTCAACCGATCGGCAAAGTTAAGCAACGTTGCGCGCGGTCATGAGTTGGATGGGTGACCGCTAGTGACATTACTACTGAGCGTTTCCGTGCTTCGGAGGGCACGTTAAGCCGTCGGTCCCGGTTGTCGTCTTAGGATGGCAGTCGTTATAGCATGGTGGTAGGGCATTTTGCGAATGCCCGCCTGGCTAGCTACCACCCTCAAGTAGCACCTAACGGTGTGTTCCGGCACCTGTCCTTGAGAGCCAGTACTTCTAGGTTAGCCTGAACAACATCTTCGACCACATCATCACTTACCATCAGGTGAGATAGAGGTCAAAGGCTAACCTATCAGGCGTAAAAAAAAAAAAAAACCTCCCATAATGGTGGAGGCTATGTTCAGCAATGGACTACTCTGCTGATTCATTACAGTACAGAGGTTACTTCTATATACACGACTTTCTTTTTTTTATTGCGAATAGAGTAGACATTAAAATCAATTGCATCTATCATACACAGAATAAACATACATCTAAAATCAATACAATAATTGGAGTCATAAACAGATCATATGATGGAATAAAAATAAATGTCAACTTATAATAATGTATTTTAAGTATAAATAATATAAGTACACGATATTAAATAGTCATTCACTATCAATGTTTTCAGGGCTACCTGAATTTCACCATTTGTCTCTCATCGTCTCACAATAACCATCGTCAATACTGCACGTACGATATTAGACCACTTGCGATAAACATCAAATTCAGTGTCTGTGTCAATAAGTGCATTGAAGTGGAGCAGAGGTCGGATTAGCGAAGACATCGATCGCACCGTCGCACAGTGTGGTATTCAACCTCAAAAGCTGGCCAAAAATGAATTTTTTAATACCTGGTTCCTACCCCTTTTTGCCATTTCTTCGAAAAGTCAGGTACCTGCTGCAACAAAAGACGAACCCTACAAAGTGCTAGCATAATTGAGCACGCCTCGCTCTCAGTCGGAACTTACCGTTTGCTTAGAGTGTCGTGTAATTTGTCTTTATGTAACACTACTTTTTTAAAATTAAAATTCAACCAATTTTACTCGGTATGACTGACAACTTAGGTGTGTTCAACTGTTTGATATATGTGTACTTTAAAATATTTACTAAGGGTTTTGTTATGGTTCTGACCATTTCTTAGCTATGAAAACTATCGTATAACATGAAGTGATTTGTACGTAACCTATTTTAAAAAAAAATAGCCGCCCGAAACCGCCCCCTTTTTTAACGATTTTTTTTAATATACGATGTTTCTTTTGTTGATGTATTGTCTTAACAGGGCCTTCTGGATTGAGGTCTATGCTATGACTCGAAATCGTTAAATACCATCATGCAAAACACAAATGAAGCAACATTTGCAGGAAAACTTTATTATCACTTTATTAACAGGAAAATTTATGGAGCAAGGTGTATTAAGTAATTATGCTGAAAATGAACCAATGCTCCCTGATGTGAAGCAAAATCTCTCCATTATAAAACACCAATTCAAAGAAAAATGGTTAGCTGCTCGCAAAACAAAAGCAAGGTTTGAAGAAAACAATGCTGATTGGCTAAACGGAACTATCTCCTTACCTGGTACAGGTACGTAAACACAATGAAGGCAAACTCCTATTATTCTTTTGCATATTTATGTGTTTTTGTACTTAGTGCAAAGACACTTCACTTTTTTGTGATTATGACAGTTATGTATATTATATTATGTTTATTGTTCTAGGACTCAGTCCTGGTCGTCCTCAGAAGTCTTTTATAGACTCAAGTAAAAGAAGCAAAACACGGAAAACAAAAGAGCTTCAATCTAAAGACGTGGAAGAGTTGTAGCATTCTACACAAATGAAATTGCGAGAGTCAGGCAAGGTCAATGCTTCAAAAGTGGTAAGGGACCTTACAAAAAGTCCTAGAAGAGCAACGAAATATGTAAACGCGATGAAAAAACGTTTTAAAGAACAACAGCAATCTCATCAGTAGTCGCCTTTACGTGCTTTGTGTATGTTCACGGAAGCAGGACTTACTAAAGCGCAATATGAAATTATAAGGAAAACGAACAAAAGCTTTTTCCCATGTAATTCTGTCCTCCAGAAAGAAAATGAAAATTGTTACCCTGAACTTCACAGAGTTACCGAGACATGTGCGGAAATACAAGTGCAAAGGTTGATGGATCACACGGTAACACGATTAATCGAACATCTTAGAGAAGCTGTAGAAAGCTCTGTAGTTCCACTTCAATTAATTTACAGACAGGAAAAGAAAATACTGTGTCAAAATCCAACTCCATTATCACCTCGCTACTGTCGATCTATTAGAATAAGGTTTGTCAAAGAGACAACTGATATAACTAATTAAGAAATTAATTACATTAAATCACTGATCACAGCACTTTCCAGCACTGAAATCGACAATATGTCCATAAAAAATAAAATGTGTTTTACTATGGTAGACGGAAAGGTATGCAATGCCACTACGCATACCAAATCCACGATGAGGTGCTATTTATGTGATGCCACTTCATCAGAGTTTAATGACTTAACAAAGACGAGGCCGTGTAAGAAAGAAAATTTGAGTTTTGGTCTCGACTTATTACATGCTCGCATTAGATTTTTCGAGACTATTTTACATGTAGCATATAAGCTTCCCGTAAAAAAATGGAACGTCCGTCTAACTGATGAAGAGAAACAACTGGTGCATAACAAAAAGAAAGAAATTCAAGATAATTTCAAACACCAGCTCGGGCTTTTAGTAGATATTCCGAAAGCCAATTATGGTAACACAAATGATAGCAATATCAGTAGGCAATTTTTTGAAGAATATGAAATTTTAGCAGTCATAACAGGAGTAGATAAAACTTTGATTTATAGGCTTAAGTGTAAAGTATGAATTAAAACGAGGACATTCATTTCAATTGACTTTTGTTTTGTTTCTCTTTCTTACCTACCTATCTTATATCTATACATCTCATTCACACGATCCCTTACATTCCGAACTACATTATTATCTTTGCACTCTGTCTAGTATACGAATACTCCTTGCATGCTATATCTTTCACCCATCTTACGTTGCATAAACGTTCATGCTATACTTCTACAAGGTTACTGCTTACATGCCCTTTGAAATTTACAAAATTTAATTTTGAAAAAGTTTAATTTTTAATTTCAATGACACTTACATGTTCTTTACAATAATATTTGATTACCTTTTATATTTTAAACAGTTTCTTAAATTAACATAGGTTATTCAAAAAGTATCAATTATTTCATGCTAAGTACAAATGCTTTAATACTAAGTACAGTTTTTGTATCCTAAAAACTTATTAATTAAAAGACTAAGTTTACAGTATCGAATTTTAATATTAACCTACTTATACTTTATATTGTATTTACTAACAATACTTGTTGTCTGTAATAGAACATTTAAATATTTTAGCAAATTTATATCAATATTTTATTACTTTGCATATAACAGATAGACGAAGAGTTTTAATGAAGGAAATAATTATGTGAGTTTAATACTTACTATGATGTTCTTAATACTTAGGTACATTAAAACTATAATTTTATTTATTGTTCAGTAATGATAAAGTTTTACATAAACAACTAAATTATTCTATGAAATTATATTCTTGAAAAAGTGTAGAGGTATAGTTATTTTATATTTACTTGACATTATTGGAGTAAAATGTGTGCTTCTAAATAAGAGATTTTTTACTTGATACAACATCAACATATATCGGACTCAATAATAAAAAAAAACTGAATTAATTTAATGTTTGTTACTATAGCTTGTATGACTCTGGTTTTGTTGTATTGCGTCCACTTCTGGTAACATATGGAGTTCTTCCATCATCATTGAGCTGAATATTGTCATCACATAGGATTGCTGATGCAGTTTGGTTGTCCTCGTCATTATCTATGTTATGTTGAGTATTACCATCATGACTTTCATTTCCTGAAATATCTGAAAAAGAATCTAGGTTTGGGGGAGGGATTAAGGGTTTGAGAAATTGTACATGAGCAATTTTCTTCTGTGTTGGCTGACGAACATTTCTTATTTCATAACATACTGATCCAATTTTCTTTAGTATCTGATAAGGACCTTTGTACTTTGCAGTCAACTTGTTATCAGTTGCTTGAGGCCATTCATACATAACATAATCATTTTCCTTGAAATTATGTTCAAGCTTTTTTAGGTCAAATCTAGATTTGTTCTTCATATTTGATGTTTCTATATTCTGTAATGCCAATTTTCTTGCTTCTGAGAGGTAGTCTAATTGGTGGTTACGTTCTATAACTGAAATAACAGTACCAATCATGATTTCTTTGGGAGAAATTCTAGGTTCATAGCCATGTAGTAAAAAGAATGGTGAAAATCCTGTGGTTTTTTGTTTTGCTGTGTTAATATATAAAGTGTTATATATTAACAGATATACTATACCAATGGCAGTGGCCATTGGCAATAGTTTGTCCCAGTTCTTTTTGTGTTCAAGGGCCATTTTAGTTAACACTGTAACTATGGTTGCATTAGCTCTTTCTACCAGTCCATTACTTTGTGGTGTGTATGGAGTTGTTGGCATATGTTCAATTCCATATTTATTGAAAAATTGCTGTGTGTTTTGACTCATGAAACATGGTGCTTGGTCAGATATATAGGTCAAAGGTGGTCCATATCTGTATATGATATCATTTTCTATTGTTTCTATGACCTCCTTTGCTGACAGTGAGCATGAAGGCTTAGCCATGACATATCTGGTAGCATGATCAATGTGGACGAAAATGTAAGTGTTACCTGCATCTGTCTGGGGTAATGCAACTATGTGATCTGCTGAAATTATTTGCATTGGATTTTCTGGTATGCTTCGTTTACCCATCAGTCCATAGGCTAACTTGGTGCGTCTATTGGTTGCAGCACAGGTGATGCATGCTCTTGTGTATGCTTTCACATCTTGCCTAAGTGTCTTCCACCAATATTTTTGTTTGAATCTATCCAACGTTGTGCTGTTGTTTGTCAGCTGATTTGAACTTGAATTAGATGCATTATCATCAGTTGGTTGCTGTGATTTCAAGTTGCAGTTATATGAAATATGACCCTTCTTCTTGCATCTAAAACATGTTTGATTTTCTATTTTGTCTGTTTGTGGATTGAATTTTTTAGGAAACTGCTTTTATGGTTGTAATTATCATTATTACTTACTTTAGTCATATTGCACACTACATGTTTGTTTTCATATGTTCCTGGTTGTTGAACTTTACGTATAACGTCCAACGCAACAGCATGTATTATCAGCTCAGATACCCCTTTGCAGCATTGTACAGCAAGTGGAGTTGACCACCTCGCATCTATGATGCCTTCCAGGATGAGTGATATGACGATCAGCATCAGGAATATTTGTCGGAGATTTTTCCAACATGGCATTTTTTAAACATATATAATCACATATTGTTTCACTTGACCGTAAAGTTCTTTGGGCCTGATATAATATGAATTCTGCAAAACTCATTCTATTTTTTAAATGCTCAGCAATTTTTTCTTTCCATTCGAGCCAACTATTGATGTTTTTACCAACAACTTCATGCCAATTTTGTGCTGGCCCTCAAAGCCTTGTAGATGCATTAACGAGCGTTAGATTTTGTGACCAATTAGCTAAACTAGCAATTCTTTCTACTTGTCTTATCCACTCTGATGCATTATCAGTTTTGTTGCCACCAAACAAGGGTATAGCGTTGCATGTGTCACTTGTTGAAAAAATTTAAAAGGTTGGCGACATATTTTGGGCTATTTGACCTTGCATTAGTGCTATTTGCATCAAAATATCTTTCAATTCACTGTCATTAGCGAGGTTATGAGACGTATTAGGGTTAGACTGATATGAACTTTGCTGTTCCAGAAGATTCATCTGTAGTTTATTTAATTTTTCCTGAATTTCCACCAGTTCAAAATTTTGCGATTGTCTTCTATCGCGCTCTTCTTTAAGTACATCCATTGTACCTTTGTCTATCTTGTCAGCGTTGTCTTGGGCAATTCTTTTCATTAGTTCTGGCTTATTGCCCGTGGATGATAAAATTCGCAATTTCAACTCTTCTCTCAATTGAGCTACAGTAAACTGCTCAAACGATGTCTCGTCCGTGGAATCCATAGTTTAAACGTAAAACCTGAAATTCCTGAAAAAGAAACACTGAGCGCGTTGATTGTTCAACGTACAATCTATGCGTACGCGCCTTTCTTCAATTTTTTCACCGACACGACACCTTGACTTTGGCGTGGTATTTTAAATCTTCTTGCAATCTATATGTATTTCTTTGTAAAACTTTATGCAACTTTGTTAAACGTATCGTGGCACACTTTTCACTATTTATTTTCTTTAATTTTGAACGTAAACTATTAAAAATAAAAACTTTTTTGCGCAGCGCCATGTAAAGTATGAATTAAAACGAGGACATTCATTTCAATTGACTTTTATTTTGTTTCTCTTTCTTACTTACCTATCTTATATCTATACATCTCATTCACACGATCCCTTACATTCCGAACAACATTATTATCTTTGCACTCTGTCTCGCATACGAATACTCCTTGCATTCTATCTCTTTCACACATCTTACGTTGTATAAACGTTCATGCTATACTTCTACAAGGTTACTGCTTACATAAGGTTATCTGGATACCTTATGTTCCGGGTTCATAATAAACACAGATGCATTTGAAAAATACTGTCAAGAAACAGCTGAACTATATGTGACGCTATATAGTTTCTATCCTAGTTTGCACAAGGTACTACGACATGGGGCTGAAGTCATTAAGGACGTAATACTTCCTATAGGGCAGTTCTGAAGAAGCTGCAGAAGCCAGGAACAAACATATCAAATCACACAGATTAAATTATACAAGAAAATTTTCACGTGTGACCTGCATTCTGGATGTTTTGAATAGGCTTTTTTTAACTTCAGACCCATTAATAACAGGAATGCGTTTGTCTTCAAACAAGAATAAAAACCATTATTAGTTGACGTTTTTAATTTGTTGTGTGAAAGTGATTTCACAAATATTAATGTTTTAGAATTTAGTAGCAGTGAAGAATAAAATGTGTTTTCATTATTAAATTGTTGTTTAATTATTTTTCACTCCATAATATATACATCTGAAGCTGTTAGTGGTATAAAATATTTTTGGCCAGGTTTTGAGGTCGAATACCACACTGTGCGTCGTGTAACCACTATCATTGTAAAACGTTTATGTTGCCTACTAGAGGTGCTGCTACTTGGCGGGCATCGAGCTCATCTGGTACAAACAGCAGATTGTGCAAGAGCTAACACAGTCTGCCGACCCTCTTAGCACTTTGATGCAGATGATGAGCTGGTCAAACATATTTCTCACTTCTAGGGAGTTAAGCCTAAGTGCCCCAGCAAGGAACTCGTGGGATACCGGAATGGATTGTATAGAGATCTCAGGAAAGTCTTTTGAACCCTTTCTTGCATCCGTGCATAAGTTACGTGGTGCGGATTCCAAACATTACTAAAGTTGTCATTACTTGCGGATCTGGAAGTGCTAGGCATTTCGTAAGGCAAAACCCAGCGACGGTAGGACTCTTTGGTGAGACTGGCTATGTGATCATAGAAAGTCAAAGTACGATCAAATACTACTCCCATGTCTTTTAACCAATTTTTTCTATTAATACATAAATAGTTAAAATAATAATCAAAATTTATTTTAGTTTTATGGTCAAAAGTCATTACATTATATTATATTATATTATATTTACTGGCATTAAACATATTTTTTGTCATTCCTTTTTTTTTAAAATAAACCTTGGAACATTCCCAGACCCAGAAGAGCTACCTAACTTTAGTCTGTTAAATTCGCGTTCGATGTCAATCATATATCAGTCGAGTAGCATGTCTCGTAGTAAACAAATGGCACGCCCAATTTGTACGATTTGTAAGCTTTGGCAGTAAGTTCCTCCACGGCACCGTGGTCCCATAGGTGATACTGCATATCCATGCAAATCCTACTTCCTAACACCATTACTAAACACCCAAACAAGTGGTGATATCACTTATAATCGAGCCCATATCAAAACTAGAAACACCATTGCTAGGTAAGAAATAACAACGATAAGAATTTGTACTGACTATAATACTAAGGTATTTCACGCTTATCAATGTCAGAAGACAGTTAAGTTTTTAGTTAAATTACATTTTCCCCTTTTTAGTGATCCTTGTTGCTTAGTGATTAATTATGTCACTCACCCGCAACAATCAATACCATATTTGAGTGTAATTTAAACACATCTTACAATGCACAGCTTACATATTCAAATGCAGAGTACCTTGGACATATATACATATATATTTACTGATGGGCTATAAATATATACATTCTTTAGCCAGGCTTATGTATAGTATAAATAGTATAAAAAGGAAATCTGGTTGAACCAATCAAATTATTGTATTGTGGAGAAAAAAATTGCTGATCGGTAACTAGTACCAAAGTAAATGCATAGAAATGAGTGTAATGTGACAATGGAACTACCTATTAAGTTTAATTGAATCGCCAAGTTTTATGATTACAACTATAATATTGGTAATATTCAGTTCCTAATATATATCCTCATAGGTACAGGTTTAATGAATGCGTACAAATTAAAATTTTATGTAAATTTATTATTCATCACAGCTATGTTGCAGTTCCCGTTCCATTTTTTGAATGTGCAGTTATAGTTTCCTTTCTTTTTAAGGCTGCTACCTCACTTTCATTAGCCCTTTTGGTGTTATAATAATCAGCAATTGCTTTATTTCTTTCTTTCTAGGATTTTTTACTTCATCAGTACATTCTGCAAATTTAGTTTTCCTGAAAAACATTTTTTTTTATATTATGGGTGACAAACAAGCAGACAGCCCGCCTGATGGTAAACGGTAACCGCCGCCTATGGACATCTGCAACACAAGTTGCGCTGCCGATGCGTTGCCTGCCCAATGAGGAATTTGTAGATGCCCCGTTTGAAAAGGTCCATGTCGTAGCATTCCCCTAAAAACAAGCGGTAAAAACACACAGCTTTTTGCTGACAACGCACCGACTTGTGTCTTAAGGGGATTGAATTGAATTTAACGAGGTGAAGATTACCAGAATATCTGAAGATTCTGGCAATAACTGCTACATAAGAAAAACTGCAATTGCTCCAACATTCTAGGGTAAGATCACAACAACAATCGTGGCATTAAATTGGTCAGTCATTACATTAATTTTATTCCACGCAGCATCTTTCAGCAGATTATTGCTAGCGTTT
The DNA here is from genome assembly GCA_963890685.1 of Plagodis pulveraria. Classification (NCBI taxonomy): domain Eukaryota; kingdom Metazoa; phylum Arthropoda; class Insecta; order Lepidoptera; family Geometridae; genus Plagodis; species Plagodis pulveraria. Next base: position 22,080,893 of record OY982969.1, read on the forward strand.
GTTGCCTTGCTGAAAACGATAGTGTTGTTTTCACCAACTGCACCAAGAATATCACCTTCTCTTTTGTCAATGGGGCATTCATTTTGCTGTAAATTGCATGTTTTAAATAATTAATCGGTTATTTGATTCTAAAGCATTAGTAGTCGCCGGTGAACCTATTTGAGCCCCAAAATACCAGTTACGGTTTTGTATGAGCCGCAAAAATGCTTTTGAAGCTAACTCAAACGTTCCTGAATCAGTCGCTGCTTGGAGAGAATCTACATCACTCAACAATTCTTTGTGAACCATTTTTCTCGTATCTTTCTCTACATGAGCTTGAATATTTTTTTTAGCGTGTGCCCAACACATGTGTATAGTGACATGGTCACCAAATACCTCTGTAAATGCGTTTTGTATCGCTTTAGCTGCGTCACATACTAGAACTTCTAGCTTGAAAGTTTGCGAGTTCAAGTTTTATTTTATCAGTACTTCCAACGACGAGAACGGGAAATCCTTGCCACACCAATTTGTATGTAGCATCAGCGTGGATAACTTTTACGTCACGTGCTTTTTGCTACAAATATTTCGTTGATAGTACTAATCCAAAGCGTGATGAACTATTTTCTTCAATAACTTCATACCCAATAACATAAACTTCATGGTTGTCAGGAATCGGCGAATGAGACCTTAGCCAAGATTCCAATTCGCCTAGACTGGTCGTCGGCTGTCCATATTCACAACGGCCCGTCTGTCAATTAAATAAGTCCTTAGTTGGGACATTTTTAGCACTTTTATACCATACATTTTTACTGAATTTGCAAGTTTGGCTTTTGGTTAGAGATGTAAGTCGTATAATTTGTTTATTTATTCCTTCACTCTGTCACTTAGCCCATAACAAGGGAGTGTTATTGAATCGTGGTCATGAACAGAAACAACAATACTTCATCCGAGTATGAATAGTATTATATGTATGTATAACTGAAGTACTTTTTTCGCCCTTCCTCTACATCATGAGTTCGTAGAAAAGACCAAGTCTTTATGTACTCCTCAGCACTGTGTTTGTCTTCAAACTTTTTAACGGAAATCCAAACCTTGTTTTGTGACCGTTTCTTTTTTGTTGTGGTTCCTTCATCAGTTTCTGACATTTCTTCATCAGACTAATATTGGCACTTTCTCCACGAATGATTGCTCGACAAACGATGATAAACTTTTTGAATGAATTGCATCATCTTTACGACTAATTGATGCCATAATAACTGCTAAGAAATCAATTAAAACAGTAAATTATCCAAAACCATAATAAAATGCACCCACAAAAAGGAACGTGTCGACGCGAGTGAAGTAAACAACAAAATCATCTCGCCTCCCGCGCCGCGCTCGTACGATCCATCGTTTAGGCCGGATTGTTAAATTTTTAAAGCGCGCCAATTTGTATTTGAACATATTTTCATTAAATATATAAACTGATCAATTCAATTGGTTACGAATAGTCTTTTAATTTTATTAAGTCTTTAAACATTAATTTGATAACAGACACACTGGAGACACTTTTTGTTAATCTGCGAACAAAAATATTTCGTGGGGATAGATCTATTGATTAGATGATACAAGTTGATGACATAATTGAAGTTCTATCAGATAACGGAATCGACACTGGCATTTTCAGTGCACATAGTACGCGTCATGCGTCTATGTCTGCTGCGAGCTCTCTTCGTTACAATATAGAGACGATACGTAAAACTGCGGGATGGGCTAGTTCATCCAATTTATTCGCCCGTTTTCATAATAGAAAGGTTATTAACGAAGGCGATTTTGCACATTCCGTATGTGTGTCCTCAGGGCTCCATTAATGAATTATTAATTATTTTTAAAAAATGTATATATTCCACAAATCGTATGAAGATATATTATACAAAACAAACACAAACACAAAGAATTACAAGTGCATAATTTTTGGAATGTAATACTTATTTAACACTTATTATATTTATATATTGAGCATTTTCAGAGGTAAGGTGAACTAATAGCAAGTTAAATTAAAAAGCTAAGGATTATAACCTTAGAGTGGGTTATATAATTCAATAAATTCCCGAAAACTTACTTAGGTACATTCTTGGCCACAAATGTCCTTGCATATTAAATTAATATAAAATTCTTACCATATAAATATTCAATTAAACTTTACGCCGAGCATCTCACTCCATGAAGTGGTGGATCCCGCAGTATATTCTCACCAGTGTTACCAGATACACGGTAATTACCGTAGATGCACGGTATTTTTGGCTAAAACACGGTCTACGGTTTTAGCCAAAAATGTAATGTTTCACTGCCGTGTACTTTTCTACGGTATTTTTATTAAGAATTACCTTGACAGTCAACATGTAAATAATTCGACTGCAGCAATTAACATTGTCGGATGTACATTTTAGCAATTTTCATTTTATTACATAAAAGGCCTTAGAATAAAACTATAAATGCCCACGTAAATTATTAAATCTCTAAAACTAACAATCTCTGTTTTTTTCTAAGTGGAAAAAGTATTATGTGTTCAGTGCGTGCAATTAATATTGTCGCATAGTACATTGCGACGTTGGTTGGTTTGGGGCTTGGGAAGGGAACAGACGCGCGCGCGACGCGGGGATCTGCCACTTCGGACTATGTTAGCGGGAGGAGCGCACGCGTCGGGTTTATTTTTCAACCCGTCAAATAACTTTCGCCAATTATATTACAAATCCAATATTGAATTTGTCGTCTCGACATAGCGGAAGCTATGTCGAGGTCAAGACGGATGTTGGACCTATTAGGTCCATCGATTCCGCCACGAAACGATAAAAGTTTTGAATGAACGGACACTTTTGTGGAACGCAGACAAAACGACGAAAAGGAAGATACAAGCAGAAAAAGAAAAAGTAAGTAAGAAAATATTTATTAAAGTATTGCAACATATCTAGCCTGAAGATATTAATTTATAGGTTACTATTAGCTTATTATAGAATTCATATTTTTATAGATAATGTTCAAAACTACTCTAAACGGACAATAATGTCGTATATGCCAGATACATCAATGTTTATGGTTTTCTATGTCGTTTTCTGTGTTGTATGTGTCACATACTACATTATTGCATGCTCGGATGTGGTTAAATTTTGTCGGATATGGTACTACAGACTTTGTTGCATGTTAATTTGATAAATAGTATTGTAGGATGTACCACTTCCTACATGATTGCCTGCTGTGTGTTTGATTGTATCTTGTCGAATAAGGCATTACTGACTTTGTTACCTGTTTATTTCTCATTTCTTGGTGTCGGATGTAGGTACTACATTCGAACAGCTATCTGTCCGTCGTCTGTCAGTGTGCTGTAACTCATTAAACGCGACAGCTAGACCAAAATTTCTAACTGCACTGGCTTGCTTTGTTTGCTAACATACTTAAGGAGAATCTTCCCCTCTTCCTGCTGGATTTGAAGAGGAGCTTATACAACTGCAAGATCTGATTGGAGACGTTTTAAGTGACAGTGAGAAAAGCCTAGACGTTCCTGACGACATAGTGAATCCGGTATAGTCTTTTTCAGTACCTACCTATTCCAACTTCTATAGTTTCACGTAAACAATGCTTTGTCAACTATTCTTATTTAACTTAATACGATTCGGCGCCTACTAAGTGTATTTGCAAGAATAGTTTGTAAAACCCGACAAACACGAGGGGTACCTATAAGTTTTACGTGTGAGTTTGTCTGTGTGTCTATCTCTGAGGTCTCTGTCCTCGTAACTCCCTAACGGATGGACCAATGTTGATGGTTTCTTTGTTTGATATTGTATTCGAAACAGTTTTTAACTAAAATTTTAGGTACCTACCTGGCTAGGAGTAATAGTATTCCGTGGTCGAGGGTTTTTTAAATATTCAATTCAAATAATTATGTTGTATTATGTTTTTCAGAGTAACATGAATACAGTAACTCGACCAAAAACACCAACTCCAAGCACTCCTGCTCCGGACGATGAAGTTTCCACGCGCTTCGATTACACAGTAACAACACCCATGCCTTCCTCGAGTTCCACTAATTCTTGGTGTCCTAACGATGGTGAGAATGTAAACACAGGAACACCATCCCAGGTCTCTTCTGTGAATCACGCACTTCCGACCCACGAGGTTTACGAAAACATGGGTACCCCGAGATCTGAGATCTCTTCTGCAAGTCGTGTTCATACGCCATCTTCTACAACCAGTTCCAGAAAAAAAACTTTTAAGACTGATAAGGGAAAGAAGCGCCTTGCGCATAAAGATAGGTGGCTTGTGGTACACAGAAAACTGAAGAAAAACAGCGGCGAAGAATTCGTGAACAAAAAAGGGAAGATAGTCGAAAGTAAAGAATTAAAGAATCCCAGTACCGATGAGTGCCGCTTGAAGTGTACCCAAAATATTTCTCATGATGATCGAAAGCGAGTCTTCAAATATTTTTGGCTTATAGGTGAAAAGAAAAGGCACTGGGAATTTGTCATTAAATACACAAAGAAGAGTCTCAAGCGACGCCAAACAACGGAAGTTAAAAAGCATGATAGACAAAACACTTATCAGTACTTTTTGCCGGACGCAGAAAAGAAACCAGTGAAGGTATGCAAGACAATGTTTCTTAACACTATAGCGCTAACTGAACGCGTGGTGAGCACGGCATGGAAGAAGTTTGATGGGAACATGGTGATAGAGGATGACAAAAGGGGTCGTTATGAACATAAAAGACGCGTTTATAACGATGACATGATCAAAAGTGTATGCGACCACGTAAAATGTTTTCCCATGGTTGAGGCTCATTACGTCCGTAAGAATTCAAGCAAACTCTACCTTGAAGGCGTTGAAAGCATATCACGGATGTATAAGCTATATTGTGAATGGTTCGATGATATCAATTATTCCTTAAAAGCATCTACGAAAAGACAGTATAGAGAAATAGTTAATGCCAACTTCAACCTGGCACTGCACAGACCTAAGAAGGATAAATGTGATGTCTGTCACGTGTTTGAGAACAAATCGACTACTACGGATGAAGAGAAAGCTGCGTTTGATTTTCACCAATGTCGCAAAAAAAAGGCACGAGATTTAAAGAAATCCGACAAGCAAGAAGCTCAAATCAATAGAGATGTTGTCGCTGCTACTTTTGATTTTCAAAAAGTTTTAGTCACCCCTCACGGAGAAATCAGCGTACTTTACTACAAGAGGCGGTTCACTACATTGAATTTCACGGTCTATGATTTAAAAAAAAAAAAAAAAAAAAAAAAAAAAATAGCCATTTATTGCCTTCATACACAGAAAAAAAAATTACAAACATAAGCAAATAGACAAACCATTAAAAATAAATAAAACAAAAGGCAAAAGGAGTATGCTCAGCATTGTGCAGCGCATACGTTAAGTACTAACGTGCGCTGCGCTGATTTTCAGCATATACCTACTCGGACGGATGTTTGCCGAGAGACATAGATAGTAAAGCGGATCACAAATAAAATAAACATAAGGAAACAGCTTACAGTAGTAGCGTGATAAAAAAAATAATCAAATCGGTAGAGTTTACAGAAAGGTGTGAAAAACATTACATAACAAAATACCTAAATAAGTTGCTAGTTGAAGAACTTTATATAGTGTATGGATGATGGTGTGTGTGTGTGTGTGTTTGTGTTTGCGGCGGTATGTGTGTCTAAGAGGTCATGTTTATGTGAGAGGGATTTTTTGCGTTGTGTTTGACATTTCTGTGTGTTATAAAAGTTGCTTTAAAATTATGATTTTGACGGTCTAAAAGAATTCGTTTTAGTTTAATTTTGAAAAAATTGCAGCTTGTCTTTGCCCTTAAAGGAGGTGGGAGATCGTTCCATATCTTAGATGCACTGAATTTAAAGCAACCTTTAAAACCACTGGATCTATGTTTAGGGATTGCAAGTGTGTTGCGGAACTTTGAGCGTGTGTTTACAGGATGAGTGTTTTTAGACCATGTAAGCTTTTCAAAAAGGTACTCAGGTCTCTTGTTCCACAAAAGCTTTTGAGTAAAGCATGCCAAATATAGTTCCCTTCGTAACTTCATATTCAACATTCCTTTTTCTACTAGATAGGGAGTGACATGTTCTCTTCTAGGTATCGTGAAACAGAAACGTGCGCATGCATTTTGGACTCTCTGGATAGCTCGTTCAGTCACTGCCCAAATTCTGGGACTATAAACTGCACTGCAGTAGTTGAATGGTGATAGTACTATTAGATCACATAATAAAATTCTTATCTTCTCTGATATGTATTTTTTTATGTTATACAAAACCTTGAGTTTAAAAAAAGAAGTTCTAATTTTTTCGTTCACATGTTTCACATATCTTAGCTCGCTATCCATTAGAAGACCAAGGTTTCTCGCCTCTGACTCTATGGGTATATCAATACCATTTATCTTTGCTTTTGGATCACATTCCAACACCTTACTGATCTGACTTTTAGTGCCCAACACTAGCATTTTAGATTTGGTGGGGTTTAAGATCAAGGAATTACGATTCGCCCAGCTATAAATCTCGTCTAAATCTTTGTTAATTTGAACCATTGCTGCAGCTGTATTTTCGGGCTTAAAACTATGGTATATCTGCGTATCATCGGCGTATAAATGATATTTACATACTTTTATGTGCTCTGGCATGTCTGCAGTAAATAAAGAAAACAGGATAGGACTAAGGATCGATCCTTGGGGGGTTCCTGAAGAAACTTCCTCTATGCTAGAGGTAATTTTGCTACCATCCTGATTTTCTAACTCTACATACTGCTCTCTGCCTATTAGGTACGTTCTAAACCACCTACACGTGTTTTCTGAGAAACCATAGTAAGTGAGCTTGGCAATCAATAGTTCCAGACTAATGCAATCGAACGCGCGTGAAAAATCTAATAAAATAAGTACACTGCTCAGTCCCGAGTCCGACGCTGTGAGAATATCATCAGTTACCTGTAAAAGAGCCGACTCAGTCCCATGGTGGCTACGGAATCCAGACTGATACTTAGGTATAATGTTTTCGTTAGAAACATATGTTTCTAACTGAGCGAGAACAACTTTTTCTAGCACCTTTGATAATACAGGAAGTATGCTTATAGGGCGTAGATCCTTTAATTGCTGGACTGAGCTAGTTTTAGGAATCGGTTTCACAAGAGATCGTTTCCAAGAAACAGGGAAGGTGTCTGACTCTATAGATCTGTTGATTATGTGTGTGATCACAGGTAGAGTCTCTGGCAGTGTGAGCTTAATCATTTCTACATTTAATTGGTCATATCCAGTCGCGTTTGTTTTAATACTTAAAATAAATTTACCTACTGTTTCTTCAGACACAGGGTTCAAGGAAAACACACTATGAGTTTTTTTTTTAATATTAAAATAATCAACGACGTCATGGTCTACATGTCTACTACTTGGAACATTCAAAAAGTGTTTATTAATTAAATTTGGGTTAAATAAATTATCAGGTATGGCAGATTTATTGTTATGGTTAGGTTTAAATTTTTGTAAATATTTCCACATCTTTTTAGGTTGATCAACATTTTTGTTTATATAATGGGTGAAGTATGCTGTTTTCTCTCTTTCTATTGTACCAGAAACCAAATTTCTCAAGCTGTTATAATATTTTTTCGATGAATCTGTTTTTTTACTATGGGCTTTAACTAAGGCCTTGTCCCTGATTGTCATCATAAATTTGACCATGTTTGTGATCCAAGGGCTCGAGGATTCCTTAATTCGTTTTCGTGTTAGAGGAGCATGTTTATTAAAGATATTAAAAATATGTTCAGTGAACATGACTACACATGACTGTACGTCTTGAATTTCTAATAATTTATGCCATTGTATACATTTAAGGTCAGATTGGAATTGCTCAAAATGTATTTCATTGATTTGTCGGCTTTGTATGAAACGCGCAATAGGTTTTGGTTTTTTAATGTTAAAGTCACATAAAACCATACCGTGATCACTCAAATCCTTATTATGTAAAATATTTATGTTCTTACACCTTTCGGGTGTGTCTGTGATAACTAAATCTATCAAGCTTACTGTCCCATCTGTCGTCCTAGTTGATTCTTTGACTAATTGTACAAGATTCCGTTGTGTACAGAACGTCATCAGTTTACGTGCTGGCAAGGTATCTGTTTTCAGTAGGTTAACATTAAGATCTGTCAATAAACACATATAGTCGCAGTGTGCAAATGAACTCATGGACTCGTTTAGGGCGTCTAAGGCTGTATCTACCGTGACACTCTCTGGTCTATAAGCCGTGCCGATGGCCATACGAGCACCTGAAAGTGTTAGTTCTAACCATAATTGTTCCAACGTGGACTCGGGGTGAGCGCGGACACGTGCACGTAGTCCCGATTTTATATAAATACCAACCCCTCCCCCTCTTTTGTTTGATCTGCGTGCTCTGTGTTTGAACGAGTATCCAGAAAGGAGTGGGGCAATGCTTTCCTGACCATCTCTTATCCATGTTTCGTTCAGGGCTAGGATATCAGGTTTATTGATGCTTACAGTCGCTTCCAGCTCATCTCGGCCCGTGTTTACTGATCGTATATTAAGTAGACCTAGTCTCAAATTTTTAGTAGTAGTAGTTGTATTAACCATAGTCTATTGTCAGTTGTAAACATATGAGAAATTGTAAATATTCTGAAATTATTTGTGGGTGTGTAATGAAGTTATTTTTTGTAGTGTGGAGAAAAATTGTAATGCTGTACGAATGTATACGTGTGTGAAAGTGTAGTGTGTTTAAAAACAATTGTAATTTTATCGAAGTAGCAACTCTTATATAACTTATATATTCAAAACAATTCACATACAAATATGACACATATGGGACCACAGCACAAATGGTAAAATGTTTTAATAATAATAATAATAAACAATATAATAAATTGTTCTGAATTTCATCGCTAATCGAATACTTATTTTTGGTGCTTATAAACAAAACAATAATAATAACGCCAACTAGCACCAGAAATAAGGGGATGAAAAGACCTATATTGCGAGCACTAGTGATTATTTTTAAGTAGCAGTTTAAAATTTTTTTCCAAGTCTGTTTCACTGCGTACCCGAAACGCCGGTTTTCCATCGTCTTCTCTGATAAGGATTTTTCCTTCCCGTGTCCAAACATATTTCCATCTAAATTGCTTGCACAGTGTACGAGCCCGCCCGAAAATCATCCGGTTTTCCTTCGTGAGACGCTCGTTGATGTATATAGGACGTGACGTCCCCGCTAGCTCGATGTCACCAGTAGTAATTGAACGTCGCGCGCGTGCACATCTAAGTATTTGTTCATGAACAACGCGTCGAGCTAGACGCACCACGATGGGGCGCGGGCGCTGCTTGCCATCCTCAACGCGGACCGGACCAACCCGGCGAGCGTCTACGATGTCGCGTTCGTCTATTTTAAAACCGATCTTATTTAAGACCAACCCTGTTAAGTGCATAGCGTTCTCGGTAGTTTGTTCAGTAACGCCACTTAACTCAATATCATTTTGAAGAGCAGTTTGATCCTTGTTATTGAGCTCTTGCTTCAAAGTGATAATTTGTGTTTTGAGGTCATCCGCCGCCTTGCAAGAAGCTTCAAACTGCGTTACTCTGGATTCATTTTTGTCCAGTCTTTCTGACAGAGCTTCCAATTTATTCTCGCAACCTTGATATGCGACTCTTAAGTCTTTAATCTCTTCTCGGATTTCGTCGCGAAAACTACCAAACTCTTGTCGGAAGCGCTTCAGATCCTTTCTAAGAGCCCGTATTTCTTTGACTATTTGTTGTTGACCACCACAGTCTTCATTTTCTTCAGAAGACTGATCAGAAGACCCTTGCTCTCCATGGACTTTCACAGGCGTGTTGGTGTTGTCTTTACGTGGTAGGCCTGCGGTACAACCTGGGCATAGCCAATGCTTGGGTTGATTCCCGGCGGTGCCAGCGGCTAGATTAACACACTGTCGGTGGAACATAGTTTTACAGTTCGAACAGGTCGCGCCACCTGTGAGAAACTTTCCACAGCCGCCACATTTATTCATGATGTTGTATTATCAAAAAGGTAAAAGTTGATCAGTGATATATGGTGCAGTTGATTTGCTACAAGATTGCTAGATGGCGCTCCTTTAGTTCAGGATTAGGGTCTTCTTATGTCAATAGATGGCTCAGATTAGCAATATAAATTTAATCACAGGTTATATTATGTAGAAAATAGTACATAACAAAAAAATTAGACCACTAACCAACGTACTGTATGCAGCTAGGTCGATATGCCAGAGGTACCACTAGCAAATACCGTTCTTCAGTCGACGATTTCGAGAAATAACACAACGATTCGCTTTTTCGCTATTATACGCACTTATCGTATTTAGAAGGCGTGAATAACACTTACACACAGAAAACTAACAGTATTCTTCAATATTTGTGGCACTATTGACACTATTATGCACTTTAACTATTTTAATTACAATAAACTCAGATTAGCTGTTCCGTCAGATCGGCCTACCCCCTCTTTTCTCTATTTAGTATCCAAGATAGGCACTTGCTACATGTGGCATGAAGCAATCGCTCGGCGTGGCTCTATCGAAGTATCTAGTTGTCTACTCAACTTCATCGAATTCCATGCAGAGCGTGGCGTCAAGGAATTTCGTTTTTGGTCTGATAACTGCGCAGGCCAAAATAGGAACCGGAATTGTGTTTTCACTCTACATGTTCGTAGCAAAAAAGCTCGGAGTAACTGTTATCCATCGTTTTCTCGAAAAAGGCCACACACAAAATGAGGGAGACAGTGTGCACGCGACAGTAGAACGATCTAGCAAACGCAAAACGATTTGGGAGCCAGAAGAATGGTATTGCTTAGTCCGTTGGGCTAAATCCGAAGGTGACACTTATGTCGTGAAAGAAATAAGGCAAGAAGACATCTTCGATTTTAAAGCCTTGCTAGTAAATAAAAATTGGATAAAGAATACTGAAAATGAGAAGGTGGCATGGAAGTCCATAAGAGAGGTGAAAGTCAGTGCAGGGCAGAACGACAGAATAGATTACAAGTACGATTTTGATGAAGAACCAAAGACTATAATTGTATTGCGAACTGGCTCCCGAAATAAGAAAAGGTTAGAAAATGAACTTGAAGTGAAACAGGCGTATGAAGGGCCTTTGCCAATCAGTAAAGAAAAATATAAGGATTTGACAGATCTCTGCAAAGCGCTTATTATTCCTGAGCGCTACCATGACTTTTATTTAAAACTACCTCACACCAACGCTTCGAATCTTACTCGCGAATAAAGTGATTCAGAAGACGATTAGGTTTAAAACTTATATGAAGATTATTCTAAAATAGTATCTAAGCAACTGTAGTACATTAAAATAAAATAGGTAAATCTTACCATGTGCCATAAAAGGTTGTGAATTTAAATTTAGCTATGTTACTTACTTTTATAGATGAGAGATTTATTCCCTACCCACCATCTACCGACTTGATTTATTTATATAGACTTGAATATTGTTCCTACTAAAATATGTACGTGTTTTGTAATATATCTACTGTAGCCTAGTCTATGAATGTTATCTATAAAGTAAGTAGATTATAAAAAACATATGTTTATATAAAATGAGGTTGATCTCAAATTTAACAAAATAAGACTGGTACCTATTTGGTTCGTTGTTGAATTACAGGTAACTCAATTTGTGTTGTGTTGATTCATAATCGAAGTTAGTTCGTTTTTGTCTAATGAAACTTTGAATTTTAATTTAGTTTTCCAATAAAGGATTTAATTTGATTACTAACACAGTGTCTTCTTATTTTCTGGGAAAATTCAAATATATGGCATGTAGGTAGCTTAATAAAGTGGTCAGGTATTGAGGCGTTTTTTAACAGTGAAAAGTTATGTCAACAACCGTTGACATAACTTTTCACTGTTAAAAACGTTGTCACATCTGAATGGAGATAGAGACAACAATGACGTTTCATTGTTGTCTCTATCTCTATACAAAAGTGACATCATAATGTCGTAAGTGGTATTTCCATATTTTTTTACAAGCAATAACATATTAAGTGGCACATCCAACATAAACGAAATTTCAAAGTCCCGGCAATACTGTGGGTTGTGCCACATCCGACCAAATTCCAAAATAGTCGTTCAGATAATAATGTTGGATCTACCATATCCGACAAAATAGTTGCATGATTTAGTGGTTAACAATGTTGCATGTGCAGTTTCTCATATTTCCTATGCATTTTAGATAAATTTGCATATACTATTATGTCAGGTAAATAATATTAATATACCATACCAAATTTGGTTAAGGTACGTTGACTATTGTTCACTTTATTCATATTTGAAACTTTGAACGGCTGCACCCAAAAGTATCAATTTTTCACATCCGACAATGTTAATTGCTGCAGTCGAATTATTCAGAAGTATTAATTTTATAAAAAGATACGTAGAACGAAACGAAAATCCAGCTCTATATGTCATGGCAACATCAAGTCGCCGCTATTTCGCTTCACTACTACCGGGGAAATCCCTAAATATTTTATTCATCACAATACGTTTAAATGTAAAAGTGTGTTAGTTTACATGTCCATTCAAACAATCAATGTTTATGAAAATTGGTTGCATAATAATGAATGAATGAATCGCTTGCTCACACTCTTTTTTTCTTGGATTTGTTTGTTGCTGTTTGATGTATGGCAAGTGCGCAGTGTATTTAATCAGTGAAACAATATTTATTTTTGTTCGACACAACGTACATAAAATGGGTAGTGATACTGATAGCTACGAGACAGATAAAGAAGTGTCATCATCCAAGATTCCGAAAACTGGACAAAAACGTAAGCATTATAAACAAAAATTCAAAGATGAGTGGCGAAATAATAAAGCTTTTTCCCCTTGGCTTCAGCAACATCCTAAGGACCAATATAAAGCTTTCTACTCATTTTGCGACACAACGATGAATGCAGAATTAACTATCATAAAAAGACATTCTGGAGGTACAAAACATTCACAAAACGTTAAAACTGTACGTTCAAACGTTCAGCCAATAGATAGCATGTTCAAAAAATTGGAGCCCAGTGGCGATAAACAAAAAATAGCAGAACTAAAGCTAGCTGCCTTCATGGCCGAACATAAATTATCACATCGAGTGGCGGATCACATGTGGGATCTTTTGGCACAAACTTTTACGGATTCAAACATAGCCAAAAATTTAAAACTTAAGCGTATAAAGGTACAAGCTATTATTAACAATGTTATTGGGAAAACTGAAAAAGAGATCTTGGGTGAAGATTTAACAAAATCAAAATTTTCCGTGCTAATCGATGAGAGCTTGAGATTTTGAAGCGCTAGTAGCGAAGTTTACTTAGCTGATCTTAACCGATCAGCAAAGTTAAGCAACGTCGCGCGCGGTCAGGAGTTGGATGGGTGACCGCTAGTGACATTACTACTGAGCTTTTCCGTGCTTCGGAGGGCACGTTAAGCCGTCGGTCCCGGTTGTCGTCTTAGGATGGCAGTCGTTATAGCATGGTGGTAGGGCATTTTGCGAATGCCCGCCTGGCTAGCTACCACCCTCAAGTAGAAAGTCTGTCGCCAAGCACCTAACGGTGTGTTCCGGCAGCTGTCCTTGAGAGCCAGTACTTCTAGGTTTGCCTGAACAACATCTTCGACCACATCATCACTTACCATCAGGTGAGATAGTGGTCAAAGGCAAACCTATCAGGCATAAAAAAAAAAAAAAAAAAAAAGAGCTCTGATATAGCGGTGGTAAAAACTGTATGCGTAGTTATCAGCCGTGCTATTTCAGAAAATTGCCAAACTTACGGCGAGTTTCGCTCAGCGAATCACGCTCACTTCACCTAAAGAATTCACATCACTTGAATTGGTATTCGGGAATATGACGTCAGTCCAAGTGATGTGAAGTGATCACGTTCGCGAGCGTGAGTTTCGAGGGCAGCGCTGTAAATGGGTTTTGTGAATCGGTATTTACCGGTCTTTCATATTTTTGTTGATAAGTGCATTTTTATGCATCAGAATGTAATAAAATTGTGTGATACGTAGTTAGTTAATACCGTATAATTAATGAATAGATATAATTACATGAAATATGACAAAAAATGCCTAGACATGGCAATAAATCTCTTCAAGCATTAGCCCAAAATGATATCGGAGAAGAAAAAGTTAGAACTAATCAAAACAATATGTTAAGGGGACTAGCGAAAAAAGTATAGAAAAAACAGGAAGAGGCTTAAAACTCAAGAGGGTAGGGTAAAAGTAAAGAATTCAGCCAGTGCTACATTTTTTGTGATTCTCTGCAATGCATTCCCTATTCAAGTGGTTTATGTTTGGGAACATTCCAACCAAAGGATTGCATAGTTCGTTAGGAATTGAAGGACTACACTACACAGCGGTGCCTCAGAATATTTTGTATTCTGAGAGCGGTGCACAGAGATATCTACAGTACAACTTACAAGTAGATTTACACCAATTTCAATATGAGGTAAGTACCTACATTTTTTATTATTAGTGATAGATCTTTGATGAGTAATTTTTAACTAAGAAGTACTATTTAAATACATTATATTGTTAGTACTCATGTTTACTTTTATTCGTATGTATTCTTTGTGCTATTATAAATGTATTTATTACAATGAAAATAATAGCAGTAATTTCAATTGCGCAGAATAAATGAAACATACCACATCAGTATAACTACTGCCTACCTTTCAAATATTACAAGTAGGTAGTAGGTTCTTATTTGTTTGACTAATTTAGTTAGGTACTAAGTTATAGTACTATATACTTACTGAAAAGTATTTTGCTCATTTCATTAGCACTTGAAAAAAGAGGATAACATAATGTTTTATGTTTAAATAACATTTTTCTCATTATTTCAGCCAAGCAATTGAATGATCAGTGCACCCTTCAATGGCTCAAATAAATCTCCTTGTGGATATGTTAGAGAGGAATCCTGACATAGCTAAGGGTTACCTGAAAACTCAGAATGCTAAGAAAAATTCCCAAAAGTTTTGGGAGAACGCAGCTCTGCAATTAAATAGTGTTGGTGGTGGAACATTTAAAGACTGGAAAAAGTGGATGAAGGTTCAGTTTATCTACACTATAATATTATAAAGTGTTTTTTTTTTAATTGAATAGGCCCTGCACTACTGGACCCATTTGAAAAATTATTTCACCATTAGAATCCTACATTATCCCTGTTGAACATAGATGATATTTTCTACAGGCCGCTAGTCTATTTATAAATCTTATGTACTGTATGTATTTTGTTTAGTAACTATAACCAATCTTATTTTAGTACTGGTCTGACAAACGAAGTGCTTTGAGGAAAAAATCAGCACAGAGAGCTGCAGAGAGGCGTAGGACTGGTGGTGGTGCTGGGGAATGTGTAGAATTGTCATCTGTGGAGGAAAAAATTTTAGCGTTGCTTGGTGGTGAAGGGTTTGCTACAGGTGATGCTCATGAATGCACCTTTGGTTCAGGAAATTATGTTTAATTAAACAATACAAATAAATTTTTATAAAACTGTGAGTATTAGTACCTAGTAATAAGAGAACATTGTTTTTTATTGTTTGTTAAACGTAATTGCTTTAAGTGTAAGTATAATAAAATTAATATTTAATGAATAATGATGTTAATATTGTGATCATTTGTATAAACTCCTTTAACAGTATCAACTGCAATGTCCACTTCCTGCTGAACACAGCCTCTCCCACAATGCAGTTATGCCATAATCCCCACATCTTGGGGATTGCAGTGTAATTATATCAGTTCCTCAGACAGTGCTGCTGGACCTACCTTCTGGTATTTTACCCATAGTCACCTTCTAAGACACCCAAGACCAAGTGCACCAAGGTGGAGTGACATTCTAGCCTAGCTGGCAGATATTTAATATAAATAAAAACAATAATGATAAAAGTACTTTATACATTTATTTTGATTAATACACAATAATACATGGCAAATAGCAACTATTACAACCATTATTATTCCCTATTATGTACCTATACCTTCATAATTCCTATCCTAAACTATTTTCTCTAATGGATTTATCTGTGTACTTAATAATAACAAACAACATCATAAGTGCATAAATAATCTTAGTAACTAAACAATAGCAAAACATGTTATAAAATTAATCAATATATTTACAACATATGAAGTAAAAGTAGTAACTATAATATTAGACAAAAAAGAATATATAATTTGGAAGAGTTCAAAAATCACTTTACATAAAAAATTTAAACATTATTAATCAACAAGCTTAATAGCTATATAGTAATAATAATAAAACCTTTACCAAATTTACGAATACAGTTATAAAATGTAACAAAATTATATGAATTACTTAAAAACCTTTGAATTGTAGCTCGTCTTTCAGGTGCATTTTGAGGAAATCTTATGTATTTTTTTACTATGTCCCTATTGTTCAATGCCAGCACAACTTCGTGGATGCACCGTGAAGCTGATGATTGTGAGAGAAATGTATTGACATTTCTTCCCACTACCTTTTGGTAACTACCAGTAGCTAAAAATGACAATGTGCAGAGTATCTGAAAATTCCAATTCAATATTATGATAATAAAGTAAAGTTTGATAACAAATGCCAATCTAATTACTTTAAAATTATATTTTATATATACCTTTCTTCTAATTGGAATACTCTTGCTTTGGTTTCCCCCTAAATGAGGATAGAGGTCCATTTCAAGGCTCTCAATAAGTGATTCAGAAAGCCTATAGAAATTTACAAAGTCTTCATCACGATTTAATATGAAAATGTTGATATAAACTCTATTTTAATAACTAATAAAGAACTTTTGAAGTGTCTCACTTGTAAATCACGCGCAAAATAGTAACTTTTGATTTGACAGCTAGATCCGTATTTACGAGGGATATTCTGAGTGAAGTGAGAGCAATTTTTAGTCACTGAATGCCGTTTTGTATGGAGAAACGTCAAAATATCACGTTGAGTAGTTCCATACGATGACAATATCGCTCGAGTGGCGCTAGTGTAAATTAAACTTGTTGCCTGAATGCCAAACGCAAAACTCACGTCACGTTTCGTCTTCACTTAAGTGAGTTTAGTTTCCCGAATAGCATGGCAGGTACTATGATCCGGTAACTGGCAAAATTGTTTCTCGTTTTTGGGACTTGATACAGCTGTTTGATAGCAGTTCTGAAGATTACACAGCTAACGCAGAACATTTATTTAACATCGTCACACAATCATTTGAAAAATATGAAATCCCATTGGATAACATTATTGGCTTTGCTTCCGACGGGTGCAACACAATGATGGGTTGCAACAATTCAGTGTCTACCAGGTTTCGTCAACGCTATCCCGGAATCACTGTTATAAAATGCGTGTGCCATCCACTGCACTTATGTGCAAACGATGCTTGTAAAAAATTGCCACAAGAATGTGAAAAGTTGGGTCGAGGAATATACAATTTTTTCAAATCAAGTAGTAAACGGCAATCTGAATTTAAAGATTTCCAGATATTCACTGAAACAGATGTCCACAAATTGTTGCGACCAGCACAAACCCGGTGGCTGTCATTGACTGCAGTGGTAGAACCAATTATAGAACAATGGCAAGCCTTAAGATTATTTTTTGATGGCAGATGGTTAAATGACAGAGAATGCGCAGAGATTCATAAAGCATACGACCCAATCATGAAAGCATATTATTATTTTTTAGCATGGATGCTGCCTAAATTTTCAAAAACCAATTTATTTTTCCAAAGTGAATCTACTGTCATTACTGAGCTTCATTCAAAAATGACAGAACTATACCGTGAGCTAATTCTGACGATAATGAATACTTCGTACGTTGAATCCACTAAGTTGGATGAAATCGATCCAACAAATGGTGACCAGTATCTTAGTTTGGACGAAATATATCTTGGTCTAGGTGCACGGCAACAACTTAATTTGCCTGAGGTTTCTGATTCTGAAAAACTAGAATTCAAAGAGAATTGTCGACAGTTTATTGTGGCAGCTTGTGTGGGTATCAGGAAAAGATATAGTCTAGATGATCAAATAAGGTAATTTGGAGCCGAAACACCGTAATTCTAACCTGTCAACACGGTAGTTTATAATTTTTATCTGGTAACACTGATTCTCACTGACGTTGGTTAATCACTATAGGGCCCTAATGTGGAGCTACACACTTTTGCCGCGATGAAAATCTGGGGTCGACGAACAGCGTCAAAATGCCAACTACGAAGGCGTAATAAATATTCATTAAAATGTTTTTTGTTTTACGCGTGGCGGGCAGAAACGGGCCGTCGTGTACTCTTTTCTTGTGGTCAACGTCCATACGTTGGGGCAAAATCAGGTACCGAGAGCATGAGCTGGGTCGTTCATCCGTTTAGGACCCAAAAAGATACGGGAAACTAAAAAACCCACTGTGGAAAAATTACACAGCGTTAATATATCACAACGTGGTCGAGGACGCCACTCGAAGAAAAGCATAATTCGAAACAAGAAAATCAACTGTCTGAACGTAGCAGAAATCTAGATCAGTTTTCTCACCTTTTCTTGCGGGTTTTGTAATTTGTGAGTGGAATTGAATCACTTAAATATTTATCGTCGTCAGTAAAATCACAAACTTTTTGCATCTCGGCCATCTTCAATTTTTTAATCTATTTTGTGCCAGTCAAACTCAAGCGCAAGAACCGATCCGGAAAGACCTCTCAACTGAAAGTTCCATCTCACACAGACCTCCGCGCAGTGCTATGACACGCCCGTAATTTATGAACCAAAATATATTTTCCTAAATTGTAGAGTAGGTTTAAATAAAATTGCTTTTGTGCTATCTAACAATCGTACTTTGTCCAATTATGTAGAAATCTTAATTTCACATAAATAAAAATAAAACTAAATTTACGTATAGAGCGCGTTCCGTTTTACATATCGAAGCTTTTCATAAACTAAAACATATTTTTTGTACGTGATCCGAAACGATTTAACCAATCACAGCCCAATTGGTTCGCGTTTATTATAACTCGTACTTCATGTTGTTTTTGGTTAAACGTCATTGTCATTATAGTGCTTGCAATTGTCGAATATTTGTCAATACAAAACAATGTATGAATTATGAAAAAAAGATAGCTGTAACCATTTATCGGGTGTTATTTAGTTCACAAACATGAATGAAAACATGGTTTCATAATGCTAGCTATAATCAGTGCAATTACTTATCCAACAGTGTCGAAAATATGTTTGTTTACATTAACATATTATGTTCATTTATCTCACTGGTAAGTTTTATTATGGTTGTTTTTTTAAATACATACACGAAATACTGTAGCTACGCTACAAATAATATAAGTTGTTACGTAATGCAAATAGATGGCGCTCGATAAACAAAATGTTGTATTCTATAGGTAATGGATTCAATAATAATAGATAATAAATTGTATGCACCAGGAAATCATTGTCTTTAATCACTAGTTCTAGATACAAGATAAGATAATCGTTGATTTGCATTAAACATGAGTATTTTGAAGCGCTCGTAGCGAAGTTTACTTAGCTGTTCTCAACCGATCAGCAAAGTTAAGCAACGTCGCCCGCGGTCATGAGTTGGATGGGTGACCGCTAATGACATTACTACTGAGCGCTTCCGTGCTTCGGAGGGCACGTTAAGCCGTCGGTCCCGGTTGTTGTCCTAGGATGGCAGTCGTTATAGCATGGTGGTAGGGTATTTTGCGAATGCCCGCCTGGCTAGCTACCACCCTCAAGTAGAAAATCTGTCGCCAAGCACACACCGTTAGGTGTTCCGGCAGCTGTCCTTGAGAGCCAGTACTTCTAGGTTAGCCTGAACAACATCTTCGACCACATCATCACTTACCATCAGGTGAGATAGTGGTCAAAGGCTAATCTATCAGGCATAAAAAAAAAAAAATTATACGCACACAAGGAAGGTAGGTATGCAAATAGATGGGACTTCAACAATTCAGTTCATCATGTTTTGCCTATTTAGGCATACACATTTGAGAGAGAAAGGAATTTGAAAAATTATACAAAATAAAAAAAAAAACAACATTCAATATTAATTCAATCCAATAGTGAGTATTAAGAACTAGTTTTTGCAATTTGTGACTTTTTGAGTATTCCAACGATGGTTGGTCCTATAGAAGTTTTTGATCAGTATTAGAAACATGATCGATTGGCATAAAAAATGTTTTTGTATAAAATGGCTATTTACTTGCTAACTGTATTTTTTTTGAAAATGTGTGAATGGGGATCAAAATTCCATAAAAAAATATGGATAGTCTTCTAAGACCATTTCCGAGTAGCTCCAACGCATAAGGTACTTCCCCTTACTGCCCCGCTGAAAGTTTCCACCCTGTATAAGGCTTTTCAACATAATGAAAAGTGTATTGAAAATAAATATTACCAACTTTAAATGTGACTATGAATTATGTATAATGAACGCGTTAAAAACCGTATACTCTGATGCGCAAATAACCGTGTGTTATATTCACTATCAAAAAGCTATCTGGAAGAAGGCGAAAGAATTACATTTGACTAAAAGAATAAAAATCAAGACAAGATTTTAAGAAAAATATCTATTTTACCAATTTTACCCGCAGAGAATAATCCAGAGGGTTGCCAAAAACTAACACAGATTATATTGAAATTGAATCGTTGTTACCATTATTTGGAACGTTTTTAAAATACTTTGCAAAGCTGTGATATCCAAGAATGAACCCTGCCCTTCATAGTTGCTCTGGACAACACCACCGCACTACCAACGCCCTTGAGGGGTGGCACCATCAGATAAATGTGAAAATTCCCAAGCGTCCAACTTTATTTTTATTCTTACAGAAGCTCCAAAGTCAAGAACAGCCATATTAAGAAAAAAACGGCATAACAAGTAAATTAATTACGACAAAAAGTATAAAAAAGTACTTACAAATCTAAAAAATGGTCAAATAACAGTAATTAAATGTTTAAAGAAAATGACTTATTACCAGCTTCTTCTATAAAGGAATCTAATTAATACTGATTGTTAATTATTGTGTGCATTTATGTTAATTACATTGAAAATAAAGTAATTAAAAGGAGTAACACGTACTAATGATTACCTATCCTTTAACTATTGATTTGTGTATGTTATAAATAATGTTAGTTTCAAACCAGACTAAAAGTTATTACAAGAAGTAATACTTATAATATTAAACACTTTCCTATTACATTGGTGCAATTAATGTAATTCTTCAAGTCATTTACCTCTTATGGATATAAGTTTAATGTAATTCTTCAAGTCATTTATCTATTATGGATGAATAAAAATGTTTATATACATAAATATTTGTGTTTCCTTGACCTCTCGAGGGCGTTTCACTTGGTTTGCTACGACATCTTGTGGCAAAAGCTAAACAAGTTATCTATGCCTAAAGAACTGATAAACATCTTCAAATACTGGTATTTGAATCAGGTCAACGTTGTTCGGTGGTCAGGTGCGCTGTCGGATCCGTATAGGTAGAGTGCGGGGTGAGGGGGGGGGGGGGGGGCTCACCTCCCCTAAGCTCTTTAAATTGTACGTGAATGCATTAATAGAAGAGCTCAGCAGTACACGTGTCGGATGCCATATTGATGGAGTTTGTCTCAATAATATTAGCTACGCGGACGACATGGTGCTGCTGAGTGCGTCAGTCTGTGGGTTATCCAAACTCTTGGCAATATGTGAAAGATATGCTGAGGGTCACGGTTTGCTCTATAATACCAAAAAAAGTGAGTGCATGGTTTTTCGGGCACAAGGCAAATGTCCAGATACCATACCAGCCATTAAGTTAAGCGGTACTGAACTGAAAAGGGTTATACAATTTAAGTATCTCGGGCATTTGGTAACCTCTGACCTGAGAGACGATGCAGCATTAGAGAGGGAACGAAGGGCGTTGTCTGTGAAGGCCAACTTGATAGCCCGCAGGTTCACGCGTTGTTCGAGAGACGTTAAAATTACTTTGTTTCGATCATTTTGTACGTCCTTCTACATGAGCAGCCTGTGGGTGGCATATACGAAAAAACAGTACAGCGCACTTCGTGTACAGTACAATAATGCGTTTAGGGTGTTGATGGGGCTGCCCCGACACTGCAGCGCATCGGGGGTGTTCGCCGAGTCGCGTGTTGATTGTTTCTACACCACCATGCGGAAACGGTGCACATCTGGTGCGCAGGGTCCGGGCCAGTCGCAGCAGCATTCTAAGCACATTTGCTAATAGATTAGACTGTCAGAACATCAACCACTGCTGTATGGTTCATAGACTGACTAATAAACAAATGGCAGAATCTCAATTATTTGTTTGACATGTTTTGAAGCATATTTTATTATTACTAAATGGAAATTATTATTAGATGTAAATTATTATTAAATGTAAATTATTATTAAATATAAATTATTATTAAAAGTAAATTATTATTAATATTATTTCGCGTATATTATTATTTTTATGATTGAGACTCTCATATTTGTTTATTACATTTGAATACTGTCTTATTTTAAATTGTATCAATATGACTAAAACTGGTCGAAATAAATGAAATTATTATTATTAGTATAAAGAGAGTACTTATTTCTATAAACATTCTCAAATTTTGAGAAGTAGCCCTAATGAGAAGTAGCCCAAGTGAGAAGTAGCCCTAATCAGAAGTAGTCCATTAGCAAGTCGGTTGCCATAACGATAATTAGCCCTAATGCGCCCAAACCGAAACGAATGCGATTTTTTTTGAATTTTAGTGCGTTTTTAATGCTACGTTTAGTCTTGATTTTACCAACAATTTGAATAAAGTTAGCGACAAAATTGGATTGTGACACTTTCTTTACATCATTTGAAGGCAGATCAAATGCAAAGAGCTGTAGGGATGTTGAAAGCGGGAAGAAATCAATCTCAGGTATCTCGGCATTTTGATATTCATAGAAGAGCAATTTGTCTACTTTGGCAGCGCTACAATAACACGAGACCCAGCAGAACAGCATCCAGGCCGTGGAAGGAGAACAACCACTCGGCAAAACCGGTACATATAACTGACTGACTTAATAAGACTGTTTATGTCATCTTGCAGCAATCGCTCCCAATGGAATTGTAGCAAACCCTTCAGCTGTTGGGTTGTTGTCAGTCCGTACAAGTCCTTCAAAACACGTCTCTGGAGCATGTCCCATGCGTGCTCGATGGGGTTGAGGTCTGGTGATTGTGCAGGCCAGAGCAATACCCGGATGTTCTGCGTTGCCAAGTATTCACTGATTCACCGTCCTGTATGCGAACGCGCATTGTCATGCATTAACGTAAATCGGAGCCAAAGGTTTGTGAAAATGGATGGACATAAGGGCTAAAAATATTCTCAACGTAATTTTCAGCGTTCATGTTTCCATTTATAAAAACGAGCTTGTTCTTCATAATACCCGCCCATACCATAAGTCTGCGGACACGAAAATGGCGACGGCCGAGCGATGTAGAGGCGGGTGGGGAGCGATGTGGCGTAGATGCGACGAGAACAAACTAGTTTGATGTGATCGCTCGTGATTACAATAGTGCTGTGTTGAATAATACGTAATGGATATTGATAATGAAGAATTTATTTCGTGTATTTTGTCAAAACCAGCTATATAGTCCAGCTATATATGATAGTAAAAATGTTCACCATAAAAACAAAAAGATTGTAAATAAGAATTGGTAATAAATGCCATTTAGGGAAAATCGAAAGTAAGTTTTTTATAAATTAGAGCTTATCAATTTACAAATTATTATTTACAAAGTACTTCTTAAATTTTTCCTTTACTTTAATGCTAGATTTCCTGCGTGGTTATTTCTGCGATGTCGCAGAGTTTCGTTATCGGTGTTTGAGGTTATGTTTGAATGGTGATACTCGTTAGAACCATCTCTGTCTATAATTATGTTATGCAGTAAACACGTTGTTTTAATAAGTAAGCGAGCATGTTTGCAATTTGTTTCTATTGCTTTGTTTAAAACCCTCCACTTGGCACAAAGTATACCGAATGCACGCTCAACGCATTTTCTCGCTCTCTATAACCGTTTATTGAATAATTCGTTAGCAGGACTTAAGACGTTTTGCTGATATGGTCTCATTAAATAGCAGTTCAGGGGATTTGCCTCATCGCCTATTATGACCATAGGTAAGGTAACGTTTGAATCTGCCAAAGTTCTTGGTACCGGCATATTCAGTCGATCATTTTCCAATGATTTGTTAAGTTTTCCATAATGGAACGTGCCTCCATCACTCTGTCTTCCTAGTCCTCCAACCTCTATAACCAAAAATCTTTAGTCGGCATCAGCCAACGCTTGAAGATACATTGAAAAAAAATGCTTATAATTAAAGTAGGATGAACCAGCATGTGGCGGATTTTTAATTCTACAATGTTTACCGTCAATGGCTCCTACACGATTAGGAAATTGCCATTTATGAAAGTATTAGGCGACCTCCTTTTCTTTACAATATTTATCAGCAACTTTATTTAATATCTCTACAGTAGGTACTGGTAGATGTATCTGTTGAAGATTTAACCAAAATGCAGTGCACGTTGTGTACACTATTTTTCTCACAGTCGTTTTTCCAACATGAAAGGAAAACGCTAAACTTCAAGATATCCCCGTTGATAAAAATCTGTAATAAAACGAAACATCCAATCCAGTTATTAGGCACCGGCAAGTGTTTTCTCTACCTACCACATTTTTATTAGAAATATAATAAAACATACTTGACTTAAGTACAAATGTAATTACTAAAAAAAAAAAAACAGTAGGCCCCACGGGGATTTGAACCCAGGAGCTCTTGTCTCAACAATGTGTTCAAGACCGCTGAGTCAAACTGGTCGTCACAATTATTTTATTTGTAGATATTATTTAAAACAAAAATAACAGAAATTTGATGTAATAATAAATATTATAGTCATTGTAGTATATCTTTTTTTTCAGTTTATATCTTTAAAAAGTGATGGTAGAATTTAAAGGATCAATACCGTAAAGAGTTGAAAAAACTCCCTGCACCTAGATTAGGAGACCCAGGTGATAACGTTCAGTCTACATGGCTCAAATAAATTTCTTGCAATTTAATATTCTACCTGGTTATTCGGATACAAATCTATACTTATAATAATTTAAGAATAAACAACGATGATGGTCAATTATCAAATACATTGTCGTTGCCATTGTCTTCACCATGCACAGAAATAAATTCACAGGAGTCTATAATTGTGTAAAAAAAAATGTACACCTACAGATACTACACGCGACACGATGCGATACGTCCAATAACTATAGCGACTCCTACGAATTCCCAATTGCCAGTGAATACTTCTGCGTCTAGTTCTAGGCCCCAAAAACGAAAGACTGCAAGTGATATTAAAAAGGAAATGTTAGTACTAGAAAAAAACATTTATTGTTATTAGAGAGAGAATTACAACATAATTCTAACGCAACACCATCAAGTGATCATAAATCAGAAGACTACTACTACGTGATGAGTTTACCGCCACAAATGGAATCATTTTGGTATTCTATACCATCCTCCAGAATTGCTAGATTTTAAGTTAAGGATCAGTGATTCTTAACTTAAAATCTAGCGTGGAATCTATTCGTCGTGGACTGAGTTTCGAACGAACGTCTCGATACTTCGAGAACTCGGTATCAAGCAGCGTCTATTTTCAATAGTACAATCTCGCATCCTTACATTCTTCGGACATGTTTCCCGGCGTGACAATCAGTCCTTAGAACGCCTTGTCATCCAAGGAAAAGTGGAAGGCACTAGACCGCGCGGAAGGTCACCCACTCGTTGGACTGACCAGATCAAGTCTGCCATTGGAGGTTCACTAAACCAGTGCAGCAGAATGACCTCCAGCAGGCAAAGGTGGCGAACCATCGTGAAGAGCATCACATCTGCCCCTGCCAGTACTAATACTACATAGCGATCACGACCGCTCTGTCAAGAGCGTACCGGATAAGAAGAAGATCAGTGATTCAATTTCAGATTCAGTAGTTTCCAGCAAAACCAAGGAATCAGAAGTAAAGGGAGGTAAATTTAAATACGTTTGTTTATTTGTGTTGAGATCATTAGAATTAGTGATAGCTTGGGCTATGTTGATGCCAACACATGCATAATATTTGTTGATTTTTCCAACAGAATCCTTAGTTAGTTAGTTGTTATGCTGATATGGTCTCATTAAATAGCAGTTCAGGGGATTTGCCTCATCGCCTATTATGACCATAGGTAAGGTAACGTTTGAATCTGCCAAAGTTCTTGGTACCGGCATATTCAGTCGATCATTTTCCAATGATTTGTTAAGTTTTCCATAATGGAACGTGCCTCCATCACTCTGTCTTCCTAGTCCTCCAACCTCTATAACCAAAAATCTTTAGTCGGCATCAGCCAACGCTTGAAGATACATTGAAAAAAAATGCTTATAATTAAAGTAGGATGAACCAGCATGTGGCGGATTTTTAATTCTACAATGTTTACCGTCAATGGCTCCTACACGATTAGGAAATTGCCATTTATGAAAGTATTAGGCGACCTCCTTTTCTTTACAATATTTATCAGCAACTTTATTTAATATCTCTACAGTAGGTACTGGTAGATGTATCTGTTGAAGATTTAACCAAAATGCAGTGCACGTTGTGTACACTATTTTTCTCACAGTCGTTTTTCCAACATGAAAGGAAAACGCTAAACTTCAAGATATCCCCGTTGATAAAAATCTGTAATAAAACGAAACATCCAATCCAGTTATTAGGCACCGGCAAGTGTTTTCTCTACCTACCACATTTTTATTAGAAATATAATAAAACATACTTGACTTAAGTACAAATGTAATTACTAAAAAAAAAAAAACAGTAGGCCCCACGGGGATTTGAACCCAGGAGCTCTTGTCTCAACAATGTGTTCAAGACCGCTGAGTCAAACTGGTCGTCACAATTATTTTATTTGTAGATATTATTTAAAACAAAAATAACAGAAATTTGATGTAATAATAAATATTATAGTCATTGTAGTATATCTTTTTTTTCAGTTTATATCTTTAAAAAGTGATGGTAGAATTTAAAGGATCAATACCGTAAAGAGTTGAAAAAACTCCCTGCACCTAGATTAGGAGACCCAGGTGATAACGTTCAGTCTACATGGCTCAAATAAATTTCTTGCAATTTAATATTCTACCTGGTTATTCGGATACAAATCTATACTTATAATAATTTAAGAATAAACAACGATGATGGTCAATTATCAAATACATTGTCGTTGCCATTGTCTTCACCATGCACAGAAATAAATTCACAGGAGTCTATAATTGTGTAAAAAAAAATGTACACCTACAGATACTACACGCGACACGATGCGATACGTCCAATAACTATAGCGACTCCTACGAATTCCCAATTGCCAGTGAATACTTCTGCGTCTAGTTCTAGGCCCCAAAAACGAAAGACTGCAAGTGATATTAAAAAGGAAATGTTAGTACTAGAAAAAAACATTTATTGTTATTAGAGAGAGAATTACAACATAATTCTAACGCAACACCATCAAGTGATCATAAATCAGAAGACTACTACTACGTGATGAGTTTACCGCCACAAATGGAATCATTTTGGTATTCTATACCATCCTCCAGAATTGCTAGATTTTAAGTTAAGGATCAGTGATTCTTAACTTAAAATCTAGCGTGGAATCTATTCGTCGTGGACTGAGTTTCGAACGAACGTCTCGATACTTCGAGAACTCGGTATCAAGCAGCGTCTATTTTCAATAGTACAATCTCGCATCCTTACATTCTTCGGACATGTTTCCCGGCGTGACAATCAGTCCTTAGAACGCCTTGTCATCCAAGGAAAAGTGGAAGGCACTAGACCGCGCGGAAGGTCACCCACTCGTTGGACTGACCAGATCAAGTCTGCCATTGGAGGTTCACTAAACCAGTGCAGCAGAATGACCTCCAGCAGGCAAAGGTGGCGAACCATCGTGAAGAGCATCACATCTGCCCCTGCCAGTACTAATACTACATAGCGATCACGACCGCTCTGTCAAGAGCGTACCGGATAAGAAGAAGATCAGTGATTCAATTTCAGATTCAGTAGTTTCCAGCAAAACCAAGGAATCAGAAGTAAAGGGAGGTAAATTTAAATACGTTTGTTTATTTGTGTTGAGATCATTAGAATTAGTGATAGCTTGGGCTATGTTGATGCCAACACATGCATAATATTTGTTGATTTTTCCAACAGAATCCTTAGTTAGTTAGTTGTTATTAGAGCCCAAGCTCTAATAACAATAGTTCAGTAGGTGGGTTCTTTAGTTTATTCGTGTTTGTTATTTCTTTAATTTTATTCCACATTAATTTACTGTTATTACCAGCCTTTTCTAATTCAGACTTTTTATGTGCTATTTTTAAGTTTCTTAATGTAAGATTACAATAATTTCTATATCGTGTGGAAGAAATAGAAACAACCAAATAATGATGGAAGAAATTCAAAATTCAATGTATGGGGATTCATATAGAGGGAATACTAGTACTAGCTGCTCCCATTGGTATACAGCACGGACACCTAGATAGTGGGTTGACCTTGATTTTTTAAGAAATATAGTTAAGTATAACATAAACTTATAAATTACTTTTATATACTTAATTACCTTAACGTTAAAAACAACGTTTTATATTTTAACGTTTTTCTTCAGGCGTAATTATACGATTTCCAACAATAACAGATTCCAGTTTGCATCTTATTTTCTCTAATATGTAATCAAATGTGTGTAAACTCCTTACAACCTTAGGTGGTAATTAAGGGTAGAAAATTCACCCAAGTTGCTTATTTTTTCATTTATTGGATGAACACCATCTCTTGGTAATAATAATTCTATTCTCATTAGTAGACTTGGCTCCAATAATTCTCTTCGACGTAAACTTGTGTTACGATGACGACGTAACATGTTTCTCCCAACACTATACCAGCGCGACTGACTATGTTTCGTGCCCACGCGAGATTAC
This sequence comes from Plagodis pulveraria, assembly GCA_963890685.1. NCBI lineage: Eukaryota > Metazoa > Arthropoda > Insecta > Lepidoptera > Geometridae > Plagodis > Plagodis pulveraria. The sequence continues at coordinate 22,109,877 of OY982969.1, forward strand.
GCTCCGCATTGCCTCACACCGCGCCGCCTCACGGTCCACATCGCTCGGACGTCGCCATTTTCCAGACCACCTCTATAAAAAAATTCTAGGGGTAACTCGTACCAGATGGAATCGGGTCCATCAATTCGTTTCTTCGATATGAGTTGAACATAACCTATTTTATTTGTTATCTGCCCTAATGAGTACTGTTAAAAGAAAAGAAATTAAACATATATTAATAATTAATAAAAAAAACTTTACATATTGTACCGCTTTAATTAATTCTTCGAAAACATCTTTGAGCACAATTTTATTTATCTTCATCGAGAATATTTGATGAGACAGTCTGAGAAGTTTCCTTGATAACCATGACTACCAAACATCACTTTTAAATTTCGACAGTGGCTTTCTATTGCTTGTGTGTGTCAAAAAGTCTTCAGTATAAATTTATTAATTTTTAGCGTACGAAAGGATTCACTTTTTCTCAAAAACATCTTGTGGCATAGCAGAGTCCTCTGTGACGTCACCGTAGTGTTTGTCTGGCAGCCATTTTAATTCCGCTCATTTTGTTGTCAACAAATCTTTTGCAATGACAAATTATTAATTTTTTTAAGAATGTAATTTTCTGTGTATGGATAAATCTGTTCAGGACATATTAAATTTTGCACTTTAGAAAGAAAATTGTAGTTTTTAGAGTTATAATGCCCTACTGCTGAGAAACATCTCGATTTATAATGTATAGATGGAGGTATTGGAGAGTAATCAAACCATCTCGAATGCTGAGTAAATACTGACTTTATTATTATAAGGCACACATTAATATAGGCACATGACTTAGGTATATAATTACACACTACACCTCCCATCGACGGAAAAATAAAATATAAGTACTTAAGCTTTATTTTATTATAATTTTTTTTTTTTTTTGTTTTTTTTTTACATTAATAAAAGTTTTTATTTATATGTTAAAAATAAACATTGCTGTAATAACTACTAGAATCTCTTACTTTAATATTACTTACTATTTATTTTTATTTCTAATAAAGTACTCGTATACATAAGGATTATAAGGTATGAATCAAGTTCTTGTTATCAACGAAAATGTAAACAATAGGCACATACCTACTTATTCGTAACTTACATAATGCGGTACAAAGATAATGAATCATCGTTCTAAAGTTATACAAACTTACTTAGGTAGATATATCTAGACATTTCGTGATATGGCTTAGTCCTATTCTTGTGAACTATATCACGTTTTCCATTTATTTCAATCTCTACATTTGGCGATAAATCTCTAATTACGTTGTAAGGGCCAGAGTAAAGGTTTGTTAATTTATTACCAGTTTCATTTTTCACTAGAATTTTGTCATTCGGCTTGTATGTTACAGCATTTGTATAGGTGTCATATTTATCTTTCCTTTTCAACTTACTGTTTATTAAATTGTTTCGAGCTTCGGTTTGCGATACCTGTAATCTATATTTAAGTTCAAGAGGATAGCTATCGTGGTTATATAATGGTTCTATAGATTTAGTAAGGTTACTGGGTAAACAACATTTCTTACCAAAAACAAGTTCGTAAGGTGTGAACTGCGTTGATGTATGTACAGTCGTGTTATAGGCAAAACACCAGTATGGTAACCATGTACTCCATGTTTCTGGTCTTCCTTCTACTTGGATTCTCATAAATGAACCGAGATTTTTATGTGAATTTTCTAAAGCGCCAATGCTTTGGTGATGGTAAGCTGTTGAATTTAATTCAGAAATGTTTAAAAGCTTACATACCTCTTTGAATGTTTCCGCCATGAACTCTGTGCCTCTGTCGGTTGCGATCTCTTTTGGGACTCCGTATCGTAGTATAAATTCTGTAACAAATGCTTGCGCGACCTGGGCTGCGGATTTTGTTGTGATTGGAATTGCGCATACATATTTTGACAATTCGCATTGCAACGTAAGAATGTAGTTGTAATTATTGCTATCTTTTTCAATTGGACCAACTATATCTAAAAATATTTTTTCAAACGCAGAGTTTGCAGTTGACGTGATCGTCATAGGTTCTTTTACTGTGATAGTATACTTCTGTTTTTGACATTTTGAACATTTGTTCACATATTTTGTTACATCCTTTTCAATTCCGGACCAAAAGTAATATTTTTTGATGTTATTTAGCATTCTTCTAATGCCCGCGTGGCCACTCGTGGGCAACAGATGAAAGTCATTTAAAATTACCTTTTTATCATCAATATTTTCTATACGTTCAACATCTTTTAAAATACATAATAAAGGGCCTGTCCAGTCTTTGATTTTCTTTATTTCACTCGCTAATTTTTCCACAAATACTTTGGTATTTTTATTCTTTAATAAGTATAATTCATCGATCGATATTTCTTTACAAAACTTAGCCAGCTCTCTCGCAAATTCGGCTCGCGATATTTGAGATTGAGAAGCCGGATTTATATACAAAGAATAATTAGTACTATCATACGAAAAAATATTATTCTCATAATCGATGGAACGCTCGTTACGTAGTAAATTTAATTTTTGTTTGTCTATAAACCTTAGTTCTACTGAATTTTTAGGTTTCATATGAGTTTCGACTAAACGCGGTTGATCAGACCGGGTATCATCGTTACTCGTGTCAGTCCGTGAAGTAGTAGTTTCCATTCTCAATTTTTGAGCACGCGTCATCACACATAAACATTCATTCATCTCATTCAAATCTTTCGAAGTCACAATCACGCGAGATAATGCGTCTGCAGCTGCATTATCTTTACCTTTCACATATTCAATTACATAATCATATTCTTCCAATAAAAGTCTAAATTTAAGTAATCGACTGGAAGGGTCTTTCATGTTGAAAAGGTATATTAAGGGTTTATGGTCTGTTAATATCTTAAAACTTTTACCGTATAAGTAAGGACGAAAGTGTTTGACCGCCCAAACTAATGATAACAATTCCTTTTCTATAGTAGGATAGTTTCGTTCCGCTTTGTTGAGACTCCTACTTGCAAAAGCTACGGGACGACCGTCTGAATTAGATAAAACAGACCCTATTGCATAACCAGATGCATCAGTTTGCACTATAAATTGATTGTTGTCCGATAAATCGGGATATTGCAAAATAGGTGGATTCATTATACATTGCTTTAAAGTTTCGAATGATTTTTGACATTGGTTATCCCAATTAAATTTTACGTTTTTTCGACATAACGAATTTAAATGATAGGCTTTATTAGCAAAGTTAGGTATGAATTTCCTGTAGTAATTAGCTAACGCTACGAATCTCCTGATTTCATCAATATTTTGAGGAACTGGGTAATTGGAAATAACCTTAATTTTTTCAGGGTCAGGCAAAACACCATCACTCGACACTACGTGACCTAAATAAAGTAGCTCTTTTTTTAAAAAATCGCATTTGGACGGATTTAATTTTAAGTTAATGGTACGAATGCGTTCAAAAATTTCAATCAAATTTTTATTATGATCTTGTAAATTTCTACCTAGGATAATCAGATCATCAAGATAACATAGACATTTATCATAGGGGACTCCTGCCATTGCCATGGTCGAGAAAAGGAATTTGGACTTGTTTTGAGTCCCATAGGCATACGGGTCATTTGGAACTGGCCGGAAGTCCTGGCATGTGAATCCTGGCTGGTAGAGGGTAAGAGATATAAGGGTCAGAAGAGAATGCAGTATATTTTCTACTTGACTTTTCCAATTCTACGTTGTAAAATCCTTGATTAAGGTCTAAATGAGTAAAATATACGCAGCCAGATAGCGAGTCGACAATTTCGTTAATATTGGGTAAAGGAAATTTATCATCTACTATGCAATTATTCAAATTTCGGTAGTCTATTACCAATCGCCATTTCTTTTCTCCGTCAGATCGTTTAGGGACTAAAAGAAGTGGACTATTCCATTCACTGTTACAAGGCTCTATAATACCTTGTTCAAGCAGGTTTTCTATGTGCTTTTTAATTTCGTTCCGTTGCGAGTGCGGAAGCCGATAAGGCTTTGAGTACACTGGGGCTACATTGGATTTTAAAGTTATTGAATGTTTATAAATTTTTGTGGTAGTTAATTGATCCCCTTGTATATAGAAAATGTCGCTATATTTTGCGCATATTGATAAGATGCTATATTTTTCTTCACTTTTTAAATGGTCTAAATTTAATATTGATAATAATTTTTTGACTCTTTCTGAATTATTTTTTGGCTTTCCAAAAGAACAAATATCAACGCTGCGAAAATTATAGGTTTCAAAACATTTAGATTTAAATCTTGGTCAGTAGTATTTAAGATACGAATTGGTATTTGACCATCTATTGGTTTAGCCAAAGTACTCGCAATAAAAATTCCGTTTTGTATTTCACACGCATTAACTACACAATCTTCTGTCATAATTGTTTGGATAAAATGTATGGATTCAGATCGTGCCGGTATATTAAACGAATTATTTTCCATCGCCAAAGGTAAACTTAACTTGACACCCTCATTCCATAATGTCATTGAATAATTTTCAAAGTTTATATTCGCTCCAAATTTACTAAGAAAATCATGCCCAAGTATGCCACTAGCTTTACATGGCAATGAATCAAACACATAGAATTGATGATTCAGAATATGATCCTCAATCAAAACATCTAGAAAAACATATCCGATTGCGTTGATCTTACCTCCGAGACCGCTGACAACAAGGTTCCCTTTATGGAGTGGAATATTGTGATCAATCACATGTTTCTTTTTTAGGGCAGATATTGATGCGCCCGTATCAATTAATAAGTTGTAAGAATTATGACACAATGTTTTTAATGTAACGTGACAGGTATTATTACATGACATAATTACATTTTTAGTCACGAAAAAACTCTTTAAGGTTGTCAGAAGGTAAAGTATTATCTTGTTGACTATCCGAATTTGTCAAAATATGCATGGTCTGTTGACCGCTTGACCTTTGACCTCTATTATTGTAATTATTATAATAAGACCTACCTCTGTAACCTCGTGCTCTCGATATCCCTTGAAAATTGCTACATGTCCAGCCTCTGCCTGTACCTCGTCCTCGGCCGGACTGGTTCTGATTCTGACACCGCGGGTTGCGTCCTTGCCAGCTTCTGAAGTGACCTATGTTGTTATTCCAACGTCCTTTGTTATTATTATACTGACCTCGACCTCTGTAATTGTTATTATAGTAATTATGATGGCGCATTGATAAAATTTCACCTGACTGTGCAGAAGAAGTAGAATCCTCGTCCAGGGCTGCCTGTATCGCGTCGTTCAAGGATGAATAATTTCTTGCCGTTATAATTGTGCTGATACGACGATTTCTCAGTCCGTCGGCAAAAACTTTAATTGCATGTTTTTCATTACGAGGTTTTAACACCTTATAATCGGATTCATTTCCTTCGGATTGAGATATTGTCAAATCCACAAACATATTAGTAAGTTGCTTACCATATTCTTCGATCGCTAGATTGTTTTGTTTAAAAGTGTTCAGATTAGCTTGAATAGCAGGGGCAGACCTTTTTGGTAGCAAATGTAGTTTCAAAGCCTTAAGTAATTGTTCAACACTGTCATAGCTGCTCTCTAATCTTAATTTAGCATTCTGGGACAGCCTATTTTTTAAAACGAAATTTATTAACTTTTTCTGAGAGTCTTCATCAAGTTCCGATTGATAATAATCAATGCTGTCAATAAGCTATTTGACACTCACCTCATCATCAGATAAAACTGGTAATAAATTCATAGCAACCTTCAGGTCAAACTTAGCCATTTTATCGCTTGACTTTTCTGAAGATGAACTACATAAATCTATAATAAAGTCATACAATTGAAAAAACTCAAAACTTATTTTATTTACCCTTTCGCTTTCATCAATCCTTAATTTATGAGACAATGCATATAAATTTTCTAAAATTGTATTAAATCTACCAACTAACGCATCAGCCTCCGTAATCTTTTTAAGTATTATATCGCCTTTTCTTTTACTAGGACCAATTTTTATTAAATATGTTCTTATTTTCAACAGTTCATTATATATTTCGGTCAAGGTCTCTAAAGACATGTCATATCCTAACGTTTAAAATATATAGATATACATACGTACTATAGTGAAACTCCATTAAAATTAACACTTGAGCCGCAATACCTAATCATAACTCCGCTCGCTCCGTAATTAACTCCACCATTAATTGATAACAACAAAGTACACTTTTGTTATTTACTAATAAATCGTTACATTCACAATTTAATCACTTTTCACACACGCGTCGTATTTCTATGTAGCGGGAAGATATCATCATTTCCTATTGGATTCATCACCGCCGTTGGTGCGACAACTGCACTCGTTCGAAGTACCACCACGGTTTCTGCCTCGGTTTAGGGATCGTCGCATTAGATTACTGGAAATCTGCTCTCTAATCCATGACTGATGGCATTTCTTGTATTGTTTATATATGAAGTAGACTCCTCCAATGAATAAAACGGTACACATTATAATAAGGACGATACTAATCGCAGATAAATGGAATTTCAGTTCTTCATTGGTCGCCGAGTTTTGTCCCCCATTTTGAGTAATGAAGACATCTTCTTTTTCGACTTTAGAGTTGCACATTATTACGTAACAGAGTATTCGTTTTAGAAACAAGTTCGCCACAGTTTAAAGATGAGTGATTTTATTTCGTTCGCTCGAATGTAACACCCGACGCGACGCGATGGCATATCAGCCCTTAAAAGGCAGGGTCGCCATGTATAGATGGAGGTATTGGAGAGTAATCAAACCATCTCGAATGCTGAGTAAATACTGACTTTATTATTATAAGGCACACATTAATATAGGCACATGACTTAGGTATATAATTACACACTACAATAAATAGGTGCCTCGACGAGTAAAATTTACCCTTTTCCCTGCTAAAAATTTGGCTATTACAGAATTGAACCGTACCGCTGCATTCTTCGTTTCTTGTAATAAAAGACTTTCGACATTTTGAAGTAGCTACCCACGATTTTCATAAATGTCATTCCATTAGATTTCAACTGTGGTACAGTGTTTTCTTCCGTTAGTTTCTTGCAATGATATGGTTTGCAAGTTTTTTTTTTGCACCATAGGTGTAGGGCAGACAAGACTGCTCGGAAGGTGGGTGCTCCATTCGCGGTCAGGAACAGTCCACGTACTCAGTAGAAGTGCAAAATGCACATATGATCGAGGTTAAAATTAAAACTTAAAAATAAAATAAATTATTTTTCAAAAACTAATAATTTCCGTGAGATAAAATTTCGTGTGATTATTCAAGATTACTATATCTATCTGTAAAAAAATAATGAAGGTACATTGTGGTGTATACCGATTTTAAAGACGAGCCCAAAGAGGTATTACGTAGACAAACATGTTGCACCATCAAAACCAACATGGGCTCTTTGTAATAAGTAAGATATCATAAAATAATCCTCCTTAAAATATTAGGTTAATTAAAAGAATACAAAGCACACATACCTCATCACCGTCATTACGTGGCTGTGGTCCAGTCATGCTTATTCCAGATAGCTCTATAACCATTTCTTCTCCCTGTGTTAAGTTAAGGAGTGGAGGTAGTCCCCCTCCTGTAGCATAGAGTCCTCTACGATAGGCTTTGATTTTGCATGTTTTTTAATTTTCTCGTATTTAGCCCTCAATGTCTTTATCATTTCTGTACACAAGAGCAGATAAACTGTTGAAATCTGCAGCCAGTTTTGACCATGTTTCTTCTTTGACTCTATTATTTACGACGTCAGTACTCAGATTTGTGAATATTTTTTCACTAGCGAAGTTAAAAGTTCAGTTTCCAATTTAGAAAATTTCAGCACACGTGATCTCAGTGCACTCATGATTTCAATGGTTTATTGATTTTAAATGTGTGAAAATCAGAACCGAAATAATACCACAAGACAACACAAACAAAACTACTCCTTCGTACCTACGAAAGTCTGCCGCCGCGCCGTCTGTCAAAGTACACAAAATTGACATTTTATGTCACATTTCCCCAATATATTCATATTGGCATATATAGCAACAATTTGCACTATGGTCATTCGACCATAGTGCAAATTGTTGCTATATAATATGATTGCTATATAATTGTTCCTAGTTATGAATGAAATTCTATTGTTATCAATCATCATCAATTAGAGACTTTGTAAAGAAGTATTGTACGTGCAGTGATGGTCACTGGGCAATGACGATGGAATGCCGTGCAGCGGTCCATAGTTCGAATTCCCATGAATGGCTTTGGAAATTCAAGCTTAGCTGGCTATCACCCTCAAGTAGAAAACCTCAACAACGGACGCACGTAACGGTGTGTTCCGGCAGCTGTACTTGATAGTCAGTTCCCATTTTATGTCCCATACTATGTTTACTGTATCAGTCAGATTGCCCATTCTGAACACCCCCATTAAGGGGGTTTCGCCATAATTCCCACGATTGTTTGTATGGGTAGGGGTAAAAACCCCCATCAATAATTTCACGACTAATTTGTTGTCTTCGTTAATGGGATTCTGTTTTCGGGATTGAGTGTCTATGATTTTTTGTTCCCTTTAATGATATCAGAGTTCACCTTAGTTTTGTTTGCCATGTTTTCCCTTTCTTTCTTCTTCAACTGTACTGCTCCATTAATTCCGGTGTGCCATAATTCCCACGCTTGGCGCCTTGGGGATCGCAGTTTAAGACAGCAGTTATTCAGAAGGCACTGCTACCAACCTTCAGGTATTTTATCGCCTCTTACGACAACCACAGGTAGGAATGGGGCAAGCCTGTTTACCATAGAATATTTTATATCCCGATCTGCTTAATAGTATCTGAAAACTATTTACGCGCGCGCGTTTAATACATATATATTTATATTACAACGCGGTTTTGCTCGTGCGTATAGTATGGTAAAAACAAGAAATTACTCATACTGATGACATCGAAATAAATGCCAATGTAATGATGCCATGATTTAAAAAAAAACATGTGAAATCCATGTCTATCCCAAATAAACTTAAAATTTCTTACGTTAAATTGTTATAATTTTTATTAATTACCGTCTTCCTCGTCATGCGACGATGACGTCGGAAATGTACATTTCGACGCAAGGCTGCCCGCCCGTCCAATGCGGAACTTACCTACTACCGCGTTAGCGACTACCTCGACCTCTACATGACGCATAGCCACGGACAGCTGGTTGTTGTTGTGTGCTATTTCCTGGCCTTTTTTTAGCCGGGCGGTTCCTGCCTCGTTTTCCTCTTCTTGTTTTCCTTGTTGTTCAGGTACGTGTGATCCCCTGCTTCCTATCATTTCTTCCTTGATGTTGGCCACCATTGCAACGTAACTTCGTGCCGCCAGCTTCTGTAGGTCTATATCCTCTGCCCATATATCCGTGTCCAGCAACTCGGTCCAGTCAGCCAGTGTATCGGTGTCTGCATTTTCTGTGGTCGTGGTCGCATGGTCTAGGTCTTCTTCTCATATTATGTGCAGGTATTCACCTTTTGTGTGTCACTCTGTTTCAGCTTCATTTCTCGTTCTCTCGTTAAAATGACGCGTGCCGCTGCTAAACTTTCTTCCTTTATTATTTTTCTCCGCGTGGTGGTTGGCGGGGCAAGTGGCGGACCCGGATGCAGGGTTCCATCTTCCACTATTATTTTTCTCTTACTTAACTCCTAGCTTTCGGGTGGGGGTCGACTAACTGGGTTTGTTTTGGGTTGGTGGTTTCTGTTTGTAGTATATGTTATTTTCCCAACTACCCTCGATGAGACAATCCCCACAATTTTACTTGGCAGCAGTCAGTTTTATGATTTTCGATATTTCCCACACTCATCTCAACTACCTTGTGTCACGTGTTTTCCACCGTAACTGCGGTAGCCAAGGGGTCCTAGGGCCATTACCTTGAACTCTTAATAATTCAACTATCAAATCCGGTTCATCAGGTAAAGCTTTTAATTGATGATTTGAATTTAAATTCCAATATAGATGGTTAAAAGTTATGAACAAGTTACGCCTTTTAAATTAATACTCTAATTATTAAATACCATTACAAATGTTCAAAAAGGTTAAAAGTTGTAAAAAATTTGAATTCCAACAGAAATAATAAATAGATTCAGGCGTTACTTTGCGGAAATCCATATTTAATAATAACATATATTATTAAATATGGATTTTTTAAATATTTTATGAAAATATCAAATTAATATTCTAATAAAAAAAAAATACAAAAATATATCTACTGACAATTCCACCTAATTTTCTTGTTAAGCCAACGTAACGTCACAAACGCCACGCAGCCAAACCGGAAGAGTTTTCGACGCGTTTCGCTTCTACACGAAGCATCCTCAGGAGGTCTTGACTCTACGAGCGCACGATCGAGAATAAGCGGCCGGCGGCTCAGTCCGCCTTATATAGACTCGGGCTGTGTCAGCGCGCCTTTGTCTAGAGTCGAGCGTGAGTCACTGCTCTTTGTTGTAGCGAACAATTGGTAAGTGATACGTTTTTAAAGTGACAATTACATAATAATGGCAGTTAATTGATTACAAATAATAATTTTAAATTATATATACTATGCAATGGATTTTTGAATATGAATAATATCGTAAAAAAAAATTAAAAATTACTTCCTAAAACAAATACATGTTTAACTATTTTGTAGTGGCAAATTATCACTAAAAATACGTAACAGCGGTAATGAAACCAATTATTGCGTCTGTTTATTCAACAGTGCAACGCCTGCACTATGTTTTAATATTTCTAACTGTTCCAATACACACAATCGAAATCCCTTATCACAACAATGTAAAATCTTAAAGGTATTACTATCAAGGAGTTGATGACCGCTTTCAATTAAATGTTTTGCAAAGTGAGACTGCTCGGGATGTAAACACCGTAAGTTTGTTTACACCTTGTTTGTTTGTTTACGGTGTAAGTTTGTAAGCACCGGATTTTTTATTGCAATAAAAAATCCGGTGCTTACAAACTTACCTGTGACGAATGTAACAGTGTTTATATTGGTCAAACTGGCCGTAATTTTGATATTAGATATAAAGAACACAAATTCGTGTATAGGAACGACCATCCCGAACAGTCTCACTTTGCAAAACATTTAATTGAAAGCGGTCATCAATTCCTTGATAGTAATATAGAACATCATTATTCGTATCACCTGCTCCTGAATCCTGCCTTGCAGAGGGAACTCCCAATGGTCTACTCCCGTAGGGAATTGGCGAATTCTGTGATAGCAAATTTATGGCAACCTCAGGCTGTCTTCATGAGGCTGACGGTGAATCCAAAATATCCTCAAGCTCTTACTGACTTGGTTCCACGAAAATCGCCTCGTTTTCTCTTTCATCATTTTCGAATCCATCCTCTGACCCATTCATCATCTGATAAGCCAAAACTCTCAAAAACTTTTTTTTTAACTCTCAAAATTGCCAAAACTCTCAAAAACTTTTTTTTTAACCGGCGGTATGGCTTCTAGCCTTATACAGCCTTATCAGGCCATAGCTGAGAAGCCTCTAGCCTTCTCAGCTATGGCCTGATAATGTGGGGTAACTCGGTTGAGGTAGACAGAGTATTTACAGTGCAGAAACGATGTGTTGAGAGTAATTTACTTTGCCACCTCACACTGGACGAAATGGTCCTGCGAAATTTCTCCGTCGATCGCACACGGGCCCTTTTAGTCCGGTAGCAGACGACTTGTTTGTTCGACTTTATTTCTATTAAACTAGAGTATATTTTCAAATAACTTTTTTGTCAATAAAGGCCATGAAGTTAAGTAATCATTAGAAATAATGTTTTGTCTATAAAACAATAAAACTTATTGTTTTTACGATCGATATACCTATCAATAAATATGTAATTACGTGAGTTTTGTTCAAATGACCGGAAAAAAAATCTCCTCTTTCTTTTTATGACTTTTTGACCATCTGCATATGTGTGCCGTTTCAGGTAGTTTTTTTTTATTTGTGGGTATAAAACTATTTTCTGTATTAGATCTCCAAAGTATTGTCTTTATTGTGGCATACAATAATATAACAAAGACTTATAAGATTCACCCAAAAAAACTAAAGTTCCGTTCGCCGTACGCTCAAACCATTCGTTGCTGCTACTTAGCAGATGTTTGGATGCTCATATATCGAATTATCATTATAAGAGATATATGTGTATTTATCATTTTGGAAAGGAACTTTTAAACAGAATTGTGAAATGATACAACCAAATCATAATTTAAGATTTTATTATAACAAACTGTCAAGTAAATCTTTTCAGTACAATTTTCAAAGTCCCCTTGAAAAGAACAGCTATGGTAGGATGAAAAAAAACAAGATAATCAGTTTGTAGTACAACGTAAGTGGTACTATAGATGTCGCTCCATCCCAATACGATGGTTAATGAACTATAGGAAAAATTCGAGTTATGACGTCATGTCATGTTAGCTCAATTGGTTAAAGCATGCCCCGGCTAAAGGGGCGGAAGGACGCGGGTTCGAATCCCGCACATGACTTAAATTTTTCCTATCGTATATTTGTAATTTTGTAAGATAATCATGTCAATCATACATAATACAATAGCTCAGTTCAATGGTTTTCTAGAAATATTACTTAGATTCTTATGGGTCCATGGATGCGTCAAGGAAGACCTAATTTCTGATATTCCGCACCGCACGCGTAGGTTGGGTAGGCCAGCAATTTAGCGAATGTCGCCCGTGTGCGGAGAGCGTCGCCGAGGTTAATAGAGCTTGGTTTCTAGACAGCTGTAAGCCTCTTTTCAAAAAATTCAACATACTCCCTTTACCATGTTTGTATATTAAAAATATTTGTGTTTTTGCCAAACAAAACACTTACTATTAGGTCCTTACATATGAAATTGGCGTTTTGTATGGGAGGAACAAAAAGTCGAATATTTTTAATATTTAATTAATCAAAGTATGAACCATTATTTTCTATGCACTTTTGCCATCTCATAGGTAGTTCATTGATCCCTTTACTAAAAAAAAACCAGTCGGACGGGAATCAATAAAATCTTTGAAGGCGATTTGGACTGCCCCATCGGAGTTGAATTTTTTCCCTTGCAAGAAGTTATCCAAATTTCGAAAAAAATGGTAATCTGTTGGAGCAAGGTCCGGGGAGTACGGAGGATGTCTTAGACTTTCCAATTGAAGCTCTTCTAATTTAGTAGCCGTCTGTAGCGCAGTGTGTGGTCTAGCATTGTCGTGAAGCAGCAGTGGCGTGGAGCGATTGACCAGCCTAGGTTGTTTAGCCGCTAGCTTTTCCATCATGGTTTGCAATTCCTGACAATAGACATCAGCCGTAATAGTCTGGCCAGATTTTAAAAAACTGTAATGAACAATACCGGCACTAGTACTTGGTGGACGCTTACAAGTAACTTTTTTGGGGTTAATTTTCGCTTGGGGCAGGATTTGGCTGGCTGGCCAGGATCTAACCATTGCGCTGAGCGCTTCCGATTATCGTAAAGAACCCATTTTTCATCACAGGTAATGATTCGATTTAAAATACCTTCATTATTGTGCCGGTTTAGTAATGTAACGCAGCAGTCGACGCGCGTTTGCCGGTTTGTTTCAGTCAATTCGTGAGGTACCCACCTTTCAAGCTTTTTAATCTTCCCAATTTGCTTCAAGTGAATTAAAACAGTTTTATCACTAACATCGCAGCCTGCAGCTAACTCGGACGTGGTTTGCGATGGATCCGCTTCCACAATAGCCTTCAACTCTTCATTATCAACTTGAGTCTCAGGCCGTCCACGGGGCTTGTTCTGCAGGTCGAAATTTCCAGAACGAAAACGTTGGAACCAAAAACGAACTGTGTTTTCTTTTGCAACACGACCGCCATACACATCATTCACCCTTCGAGTTGTTTCCGCAGCACTAGTGCCACGGCGGAACTCGTACTCGTAAATAATGCGATATTTAAGGTTTTCCATTTTGTAAAATGAGTGACGCAAACAAAAAAAAACAGAAGAAAAAAAACAAATGAATGACGATCATCGAAGCACAAATACATGAGTCTATAGCTGTACAAATTTGAATTTGGAATTCCTTACCAAAGAGGAGAAATTCGTGATTAAAGTGGCCAGTACGAAAAACGCCAATTTCATATGTAAGGACCTTATATTTTCTGAAACGCAGTAAAGTATCTTCAAAAAATATCTTAGTTTGTAAATCTTATATTTGAACCTCCTGCCCGAATAGATCTTAACAAGCGAAACGCTTATTATACACTTCTGGACTCATCTATTGGCCCACCTTGTATTTTCAGTTTCGTTTGGTCCTAGCTAAAATTTTATATTAGGTCGAGCAAAAAGTTTTTATGCGGTTTTGAACCTGGCACATTCACAATTTCATTCAATAGTCTTTTTTTGAATTTCGAACACAGAATTTAAAGAAACAAAAGACAATTTGGAGCCTGTTTGTTGATATCAAACAATCGAATACTAAGAAAACTTGGTTTTATTGGTTTACTTGGATTTAATTCTTGAAAAAGTGATTGATATCTTTGGTATTTGCAACAAACATTACTTATTCTTAACATTAAGGTGAGGTTCTATCAATAATCTATGGATACTTCACCTGAAGTCGCCGCCCAAGCTGTGGCACTTATTCAGGCCGGACACAGCCAAAGAAACGTGAGTGCTCAACTTAATTTAAGTCGATCTGCGGTCCGAAATGTTTATCGGAGGTACCTAGAGACTGGCGGCTTTGTTCGTCGCCAAGGAAGGCCACGATCTCGGGTCACAACTGAAAGGCAGGATCGGTTCATCGTGACGACCAGCTTGAGAAATCGTCACCTTACCTCCATTGAGATACAAAACCAACTTCGCGACTTCCACGGAGTATCTGTGAGCGCTCGAACTGTTCGGAGAAGGTTAAAAGAACGCGATATGGTACCACACAAGCCAGCTAATGGGCCCAAACTAACGCGAGCCCACCGAACAGCGCGCCTTCATTTCGCACGCAGTCATTTAAATTGGACACAGCAAGATTGGAGCCGTGTACTCTTTTCTGATGAGTCTAAAATTGTGTTACATGGCAATGATGGAAGGAAGAAGGTCTACCGACGTAAGGGAGAGCGTTTCGCACAATGCTGCTTTGAAGAGAGGGTTGCTTATGGCGGTGGCTCATGGACTGTCTGGGGCGGTATATCCGCGAGCGGCAAAACTCAACTTGAGGTTGTTACAGGACCACGGCTGCCAACATTAAATGCTGAAAGGTACATTCGTGAGTGCTTAGAACCTCACGTGATACCATACGCGGACTATGTGGGCCCAAATTTCCATTTTATGCATGATAATGCAAGAGCCCATGCGGCCGGCATCGTCAGGGAATATCTTCGGGATGTGAACATCACAGTTATGGACTGGCCAGCCAGAAGCCCAGACATGAACCCTATTGAGCACATGTGGGACGAGCTAAAAAGACGTGTTAGGGCTCGTCAGCCAGTTGCCCAGACGATGCAGGAGTTGAAAACTGCCATAGAAGAGGAATGGGAGATGATCCCTCAAAATTTCATAGAGCGGTTGATAAACTCTATGCCTAATCGTATGAGAGCTGTGGTAGATGTCCATGGAGGCAACACGCGTTATTAAATTAAACCTTTATTTGATAAAACATGTTTTTTATTCAAAAATCAATTGCCTTTAACAAGGCGCATATCCGACTTGTTAGGCGTAGCTCCATGTCGTATGGTATTCTGAATTCAAATTTAAAACAATACGATCGAAAAAGATGGTAAAATGTGCCAGGTTCAAAACTGCATAAAAACTTTTTGCTCGACCTAATATAAAATTTTAGCTAGGACCAAACGAAACTGAAAATACAAGGTGGGCCAATAGATGAGTCCAGAAGTGTATGTCGCTGTCAATTTATGGCCGCTTACCCAATAGCATAAAATACTGTCCGGAAATAAATTTAAAAAAGAATTGACTGCATAGCTGTTAAATAATTGTTTTATAGTGTTAAGACTAATTTAAATTGCAATGTACAACTGTGTGTTATAATATTTTAAAGATCTTCTATACTTATATTCTTGCAAATAAAAGATTTGAATGATTGATTTGATTTAAACTTTGACTTCTTCCCTGATAACCAACCTTCCAATATTCTTTGTTTTGGCCAGAATGGTAAATCAGCGGTAAGTAGTCATTCAGCCTTTAGCTTGCGGTTTAAAAGTTTAGCTTTCAGCCACATAGTTTTGTTTCAGTGGTAGTGACAAATACGTATAAAGGCTTTTGAAAAAAAATAGCAATATTGTTAATTATAGCAACTTTGAAGTCGCAGTGCGCTTTTGATATGGTCTATTTAAAAGAGTCGTCTTCAGTGATTTGTGCAATCTTTGACTCTATAAGATAAAATATATTTTCGTAAGTTGCCTGCTTCTTGTTTGGCATTAGTGCAAACACCAGTGTTTTTACGTTTACCGTCTCTTGTGTACTGCCAAAGTCACAATGAATTGATAAGTGAAGGGCTTCGGACAGCTTTTAAATGTTGCATCAATAAAGTACTCCTTGACGTTACATATATAGCTGTTGCAGACTTATTCTTGTAATTATTTAGTCAGGTGAGCAGAAGATCAAAATTCTATCAACGCCATCATTGTATTCAGCAATGAGAAACTCATTAATTTTTTTTGGTACTTCCACTTCTTTTAAATCCTCAAATCTATGTGGTTTTATTAGCACCTACTCTTTTTTTGTAGCATCATATAAGATATGTTTCATATTTTTTAAATTCGGCATTTCAGTTATAAAATTCAGTCCTTTGTCCATCAAACCCGTCGATAGTCTCAGCATACAATTTAGGTATAAGGCGGTCATTACTTTTAACCATATATCTTAATGCTGCTCTTTCTTTAATTATACAATTTTTGTTTGTATCTACTAGACGTATATATGGATTTGTACTAATAATGCGTTCGTAATACGTAAAAAAATGTATCATAGTATAAAAGGCGTGCCAGAAAGAAACAATGAGGCTCAATTTAACATTTTCGCGGCCGGTTGCTGCCAAATTATTCTCAATTAAAGTTAAAACTGATTAGACTGGAGTCTTTCGTACACAAGACTATGCAAATTTTTGATACTAGTATTGTATAACTAGATCGCGACTATCAAATAGCGCACGGTGGCACATAATGAAAAAGCTTTTGGCGGTAAGGTCGAAAAGAGCGGTCGATTTGATTTTTTGTGTGATAAATTTATATTAATATCTAATAGTTAGATATCTCACAGTGCCTGTGGTAAGCGAAGGAGAAGATGATAGTGGTTTTTCCACTGTGGAAAGGCGCAAAAAAAAGAACAGCTCCGTGGGTCTTGATATGGCCAGCGGCAGTTCCGAAACTGACGATGCTAAGTATAAACCATTTTTCAAACCAAATTACAAGAGGCTATACCCTAATAAATGTAACCACAAAGAATTTGCAGTGTTCTTAAAAAGCACAAACGAAGAAAATTAGGTAATTAAGACCCCATTACCATCCAAAAAAATATAGGAAAATACGGAAAGGGCCAGTATGAAATGAGCCGCGCCAGCGCTCAAAAGCTTAAAATCACTTTTAAACAATCTTTGTTTTTTATGCGTGATAGGTTATATTTAATTCACTATCTCACCTGATGGTAAGTGATGATGTGGTCGAAGATGTTGTTCAGGCTGACCTAGAATTCTTGGCTCTCAAGAACAGCTGCCGGAACATACTGTTAGGTGCTTGGCGACAGATTTTCTACTCGGGGGTTGTAGCTAGACACCGGGCATTCGCAAAATGCCCTACCACCATTCTAAGACGACAACCGGGACCGATGGCTTAACGTGCCCTCCGAAGCACGGAAGCGCTCAGTAGTAATGTCACTAGCGGTCACCCATCCAACTCTTGACCGCGGCGGACGTTGCTTAACTTTGCTGATCGGTTAAGAATGGCTAAGCAAACTTCTTTACGAGCGCTTCAAAAATCTACAGATGCCAATGACTTTTTATGCAATGAAGCGTCTCTAGGAAAAGTACATATAAGAGCCTTCATACCCTCGTCCTTTGTGGAGAAAGTAGGAGTATTGCAACATGTCTCCACAGAACCTGAGCAATGAGAAATTGTATCGAAAATTATCATGAGAGTTCAAAATAGTTGCAGTGAGAAGATATATGACAAAAATGAAGGCAGCATAGAACCCTTAAAGACAGTTACAATCACATTTTTCACAAGTGTTTTGCCTCATTGCATTTATTTGGATCACTGGAGGATACCAGTGAGTATGTATGTTCCTCCAGTCATGCAACGCTATCAGTAATTGTAGTGGTGCTCACCTAGCTATATCTAAGATTTGTCTTTACAAGATGGAGCGTATTGCTAAACACAAGTAATCATATGCAAATGTAGCCAAAAACCCTAGCTCCAACTATGTACAAAATTTTCCAGCTACGCCAAAATCTCAGCCACGTATACAATCTGTGTCTGTCTCTACTGGTATGTGTACTAAGCCTCCACAAACGAAGAGCACTGACACTACCCAAGAACTCACAGAAAACATAGCAACAAATTAATACTAACACTGTAATTGATGACATAATCTTAAACGCAATGGTTAAGACCTTGGTTTTGTTAGGCAATATGTCTGAAGATGTTCCTAAAAATGCATCAAAAATGAAGGAAATCCTTAAAAAAAACTTGTAAACAACTTAATAGAGGACTATTTATTTAGAATAGTACAACATAATCAGTGCCCGTGCGTAAGCCGCCGCGATCAACCGTGTTACCTCCGCGTATTGCTGTGACTCGTTACCATTGGCGCTCAACCTTTGGCATTCTGATCTGCACTAAGTGTTATATAGTTAGGGGGCGTCCATAAATTACGTGAGGTGTTTTTTTTAATTTTCTGCCCCTCCCTCCCCCCCTGGTGAGATGTCGTGAGATTTTATTCAACCCCCTCCCCCATCTCCCAATCTCACGTGAGTTTTTTCAAAATGTGAGTTTCTTACGTAAACGTGTTGGATTGTTATTGTAAAAAGAAAAAAACAAATTTGCTTCGTGCTTTTATTTACGACTAGTTATGACTAGTAATCAATGTTGCTGAGAGTTCAATTATAAGTGTAATAAAAATTTAACGATAGAATACTTAAATCGTAACTACTTAGATTAAAAAAGAGTATCTACTCTAATTCAGTCCATGGAGAATCATGCACGGTCTCAAGAGAGACTATTGGAACCAACATGTCCATATGATTTTCAGTAAAATCATCTGATCCTTCAACTTCGTTCTGATCTAGCCACTCTAAGCCATTGGCACTTGCACAAAGTAATTCATTAGCTCGTCTTGTGACAATCCGTGTGGGTCGCACTTTTCGGAACATACGCGCTTGCTTAGCTGGTGCAATGTGGGCTGATCGTCTGTGCTCTGCAGCTCTTGTGCTAGATGCAAAGTAAATACCGCATGTACTGCAGCATCTTTTCTCTAAATCATCACGTACACTTGGGCAATAGAGATCATAAGGCGTGCTGATGAAGGCATTCAGCGGTTGAATCGGTAGGCAGTGGCGTATTAGAAATGGAGCAAATGACTTTCCGTCATGCTCTTTAAAGTCCGGAATTGTCAAATGTCCATCAACTTGAGTGATAGGATACGGAGGTGGCAGAAAACGGCAGGCTACGGCAGGTACGGAGGTGGCAGGATTTCTTCGTCTTATAGACGTATCGTTTGACGTATGCGTTATAAAAATCTTGATAACTCATTTTAAATTAGTAAGAGCATGCACTGAGTCGAGTAAAACATTTACAAGAATAAACAAAGCAGGTTGGAACCTGTCCGTGTGTCGCCGCCACTCAGCTCGTACGCTCTCGTTCATCGAGTCGCGCGTTCGACTGACAGTGGCGCGAAAACAAAGCACGGGCTACACTGTACCGTGAATTCAGATTGAATTGAGCTATTTGGTATAAAACAAATATGGTGGTTTGACAGTAAGTAAATGTATAACGTCGAAGTATGAATGAAATTATTTTCTATTGAACGAATTAGTGAATGATCTTTATCGTATTACGATAACGCTTAAGATTAAATCTTATGCATGTACAATCTGGATTAAATGGACCAAAATAGTATAATTTTTTTTTGTTTCAATCAGAAAAAAAATTGCGTGATATTTGCCGAGACCCCCCCTCTCTCCAACGTAAGATTAGATGAGATTTGACTCGACCCCCTCCCCCCCTTAAACACCTCACGTAATTTATGGACGCCCCCTTATTTGAATATAAAAAAAAAATGGTGATTTGTGGAAGATGCGGTGATGATGTTGGTGAGGCAATCCAATGCTCGGCCTGCAAGAAGAGTTTCGATTTTCCGTGCTCTGGAATAACCGAAAAGGGATACCGGAAGCTGGGGGATCGTCAAGCAACTTCGAGGTGTGCGACCTGCAAGAACTCAGGACAGGCAAGTGCTCTCACAGTGCCGGTGATGGGTTCACCGGTAGCTTCTCCAACGGTGTCACTTGAATCCATCATGCATGAGCTGACCAGCATTCGCATGCAGCTTGCTCCACTCTCTAGCCTATCAGCGGAAGTCCAGCTCCTACGGAAAGAGTTAGCGGATCTCAAGGGAATCCCTGCCAAAGTACATAAACTTGATGAAAGGTTGACCAAAGTCGAAGAAGGCCAAAAGGATCTTACTGGGGCCATGACTTCACTCTGCAAACTTGAGGAGGACCTACATGACACTGATCAGTGGCTGCGTAGTAACAACGTTGAGATAAAAGGCGTACCTCTGAGGGATAAGGAAAACCTTTTTGAAATGGTAGCCAAAATAGGTGACAAGATATCGTATCCAGTTTTGAAGACACAGATAAACTTCGTTCACAGAGTGCCGAGTAACGTAGCTGGCACCAAGAATATAATCGTATCATTCATGAATCGTTACGTCAAAGAAGATTTTATCGCTTCTGCCCGCTCGTTAAAAAATCCTTTATCTCCCAAAGATATCGGTTTTACCGGTGCTGCGGGGAAAATTTTTATAAACGATCATTTAACTGTAAAAAACAAACTGCTTCTCTCACAAGCAAAATCGCGTGCCAAAGAGCACAACTACCAGTTTGTTTGGGTGAAACACATGAAAATCTTTGTACGGCGAGATCCAACTTCGAAACCTTTCACCATCTCAAGAGGGCAAGACCTACAAAAAATTGTCTAGTTACATATATGACTCTTAGTGTGAAGACAGTTTTATACGCGTTATTCTTTAGATTTAAACAACCACTCACTTTAAAATATTTTGTGCGTTTCAAAAGGTTGGGATCCCCTGGCAGTGTGCTTGCGCTTATCGCAGGCCAGTTTCTACGTAAGGCACAATGCACGAACCGGTCTTGTCATGTTGTCGTGCGAGCGGAACATTGTTGTTCTTGCTATTATTGTTACATTACTAAATGTTATGCTACCTACTTTTTCTTAGATGTGTGTTTATTTTCTAAGCTTTGTTTCGTATCATGCGCTTGGTACTTAAAGGATCTCATTTGGAGCGGTGTTTGGTACCGTTTTAATAGTCGTACTTATGGGGTATATTATATTACAATTACGATAAAAAAGTTATTACTCGTATTATATTTTTGTATTGAGTTAAATATTGTTTACTTTGAGTTGCTTTTACAAAATTATTTCATCTCATATTTTATGGTTACGTTCATTTTGAGTAATGATAAATGTCAAGCCACCTACTTTTACATAAATGTGTGTTTATTTTTTAAGCTTTGTTTCGTATCATGCGCTTGGTGCTTAAAGGATCTCATTTGGAGCGGTGTTTGGTACCGTTTTAATAGTCGTACTTATGGGGTATATTATATTACAATTACGATAAAAAAGTTATTACTCGTATTATATCTTTGTATTGAGTTAAATATTGTATACTCTGAGTTGCTTTTACAAAATTATTTCATCTCATATTTTATGGTTACGTTCATTTTGAGTAATGATAAATGTCAAGCCACCTACTTTTACATAAATGTGTGTTTATTTTTTAAGCTTTGTTTCGTACCGTGCGCTTGGTGCTTGAAAGAACTCATTTGGAGCGGTGTTTGGCACCGTTTTAATGGTTGCACTTATGGGTTATATTACATTACAACTACGATAAAAAAGTTGTTAATATACTTTTGTATTGAGCTAAATATTGTGTATTCTGAGTTGCTTTTACAAAATTATTTATTCTTATATTTTATGGTTACGTTCATTTTTAGTAATCCTAAATGTCATGCCACCTACGTTTACATAGATGTGTGTTTATTTTTTAAGATTTGTTTCGTATCGTGCTCTTGGTGCTTGAAGGATCTCATTGGGAGCGGTGTTTGGTACCGTTTTAATAGTTGCACTTATGGGTTATATTATATTACAATTACGATACAAAAGTTATTATTATATCTTTGTATTGAGTTAAATATTTTATACTCTGAGTTGCTTTTACAAAATTATTTCATCTCATATTTTATGGTTACGTTCATTTTGAGTAATGATAAATGTCATGCCACCTACTTTTACATAAATGGGTGTTTATTTTTTAAGCTTTGTTTCGTACCGTGCGCTTGGTGCTTGGAGGAACTTAGTTGGAGCGGTGTTTGGTACCCTTTAAATGGTTGCACTTATAGGTTATATTACATTACAATTATGTTAAAAAAATTATTGATATATTTTTGTATTGAGTTAATTGTACATCCTGAGTTGCTCTCACAATATTATTTAATCTCATATTATATGGTTACGTTAATTTTTGGAATAACAATAATTTTGCGACTATTACCAATTTGTTTTGACGAAGGTGTTAGTGGATGGAAACAGTTAAGCATATCAGACTTAATTTCGTTACTACTTAACATAATTTCGAGTTTATTCTATTATTGTTGGATTGACCCACAATGTATACACTAAATATTTATCACCAGAATGTTCGTGGCTTACGGACAAAAACATTAACTTTTTTTAGGAACTTGGCTAAAAATGACTATTATCACATTATATCGTTAACTGAAACCTGGCTTGTGAGTGACATTTCTAGTAGTGAATTGTTTAATGATAACTACTTAATTTGGCGTCGTGATCGTGCAACTGGGCAGTCACGTGGTGGCGGCGTCTTAGTAGCAATACGGCGGGACCTCATAGCTACTGAAAATGTTGGCTGGCAGTCCAGCGCTGAGGATATTTGGATATCGGTTCATTTAAGAGATGGGCCTGGAAAAAGTATGCAAAAATTACACATATGTACACTATATCTGTGTGATCAGTATCAAGGACACAGTTTCTCTAATCAACTTACCATATACTTAGACAAACTTGCAGACTTATTTATCGAACGCCCATCTGATAAATTTATTATTCTGGGAGATTTTAATATGAGCGCCATAACGTGGTCAGAGTCTGAAGACGGTATTAGAGCTGTAGCTCCGTCTACTGCTTCTTCTTCTACCACGTTATCGGCCAATATGTTTACTCATTTCATTGATACCCTTGATTTCTGCAGTCTAAAACAATTTAACTTAGTCCAAAATAAGCATGGCCGAATACTTGATCTTGTCCTGTCAAACACAAACATCTCCGTCTCAGCCTGCTTACAGCCTTTAACTGTGGAAGACCCTCATCATCCCGCTCTTTTGGTCCAATTTGATGTCTCACAATCTCAATCTCTAATAGCTCAGAAGCGTCTGATGTACCAATACAATAAAGGTAACTATGATCGTATTCGGTCTTCCCTAGCTGACACGCAATGGAACGATTTATTTTCAGAGTGTAGCACTAATGATGCTGTGAGTAAGTTTTACTCAACATTAGTTGAATTAAGAGATTCTCACATCCCTAAACGACTACATAAAAATAATAATTACCCCCGTTGGTACAATTCTGCTCTCATTAAAATTCTTAAAGAAAAACACAAATATTTTACTAAATTCAAAATTTACGGTAACAAACACGATTTACTCACTTTTCAGATACTGCAGGATAGAGCTAATAGTGTTGAGCAGACTTGTTTTCATAAATATATAGCTAACATTGAGACTGCTATCACTTCGAACCCAAAATATTTTTGGTCTTATGTAAAATGCAGACGTACGCATACCAATTTTCCTTCCAATATGTCATATAACGGCAATGAAAGCCATACGGGCCCAGGAATATGCGAACTTTTCTCTAATTATTTTCAGTCCACGTTCCTGGATTCTACTACCACTTGTACCCATTTAGCGTCTAGAGACGATTCTAATTGCCACATTAGTTCTATTGAAATCAATCCTGACATTGTGCGGAAATACCTTCAATCCCTTGACTTAAATAAATCAGCCGGTCCCGATGCTATTCCAGCCATATTTTTAGTAAAGTGTGCTAACGAGTTAGCGTATCCTGTATCATTACTATTTACAAAATCACTCTCTGAAGGTGTCGTTCCTACTATATGGAAGACTGCGTTCATCTCACCTATTCACAAAAAAGGTGCTAAAGACGTGGTAGAAAACTACCGACCAATATCTAAGCTTTGTCTTCTAGCTAAAATTTTTGAACGTATAATTTACAATCAACTTTACAGTAGTATTCTCCCTGACCTTAATCCACAACAGCATGGTTTCTTAAAAGGAAGATCAACAATGTCAAACCTTGTTGTTTTCACTGATTACGTTACTCGACAAATGGTCACTAGTGGACAGGTAGATGCTATCTACACCGACTTTAGCAAGGCCTTTGACCGAATCGATCATGTTATTCTGCTGAGAAAACTATTCAATCTAGGTATTCGTGGTGATCTCTACAGGTGGTTCTCTTCTTATGTCTTCAACAGAACTCAGGCAGGAGTATTAGGTGGTTATACTTCTTCCTGGACTGCTATACCATCTGGAGTCCCTCAGGGATCATTGCTGGGACCTCTTTTGTTTGTCATCTACATCAACGATATTGGAGACTGTTTTAAACATTCCCAATTCCTACTATTCGCAGATGACATGAAGATGTTTATGGCAATTGACAACCCCTCTAATGCGTTACTTCTGCAGGAGGACTTAGAAAGAGTGGCTAACTACTGTAAGACAAATAACCTTATTTTGAATATATCAAAATGCTCAGTAATTACTTTCAGTCGTAAGACACAAACTGTACAATTCAAGTACTCAATTGCATATCAACCACTTTTACGTGTGAGTGACATTAGAGACCTTGGTGTCCATTTGGATAGTAAGCTCACTTTTGTCAATCACATCGATATGATAGCTAAGAAAGCCTCATCAGCATTAGGTTTTATTATACGTAATGCGGGCATTTTTAAAACCATGAAGACTCTAAAAGTCCTATACTGTGCTTACGTTCGCAGTCACCTTGAATACGCAAG
The DNA here is from genome assembly GCA_963890685.1 of Plagodis pulveraria. NCBI lineage: Eukaryota > Metazoa > Arthropoda > Insecta > Lepidoptera > Geometridae > Plagodis > Plagodis pulveraria. Next base: position 22,135,201 of record OY982969.1, read on the forward strand.
TCAAGTTTGGAATCCTAATTATGCCGTACATAGTCAAAGGCTGGAAAGAATACAAAAGAAATTTATTAGGTACTTAGGATATAAATTCAAAATTCCACGTTCTAAATATATAGTTCGCTGTGCTCGTTTCCATCTGTTACCACTTTCAACTCGTCGTAATATTTCTGACATACGGCTGCTCATGAAGATTGCACAATCCAAAATTGATTGTTCTGATTTAGTGGGTAAATTAAGTTTATATGTTCCACCTAGACACGCTAGACCCAGAAGGTTGCTTCACGTACCACCCGCGCGTACAAACTATCGCAGACACTCATTTTTATTAAGATCACAAACCGCTTTTAATGAGTTTATCGAGCACGAAGGTCACACCATCGACCTTTATTCTAGCAAATTGTCTCATGTCAACCTTGCTTATGTCACTTTGAATTCGTAAAATTTTCAAGTATTTGGAAAAGAAGTGGCTTCGTACGATAAAAAAAAAAAAAAAACACTATTTCTTTGTATAATCTTATTACGTGTGTGTAAAATACTTTTTTTTATATCTGTGGAGGCTTGTTAATGGCTTTTCTTAATTAAGTTATTAAACCTTTTTGTAATGATAGCTGTAAGCCCCCCAAATAAATGTAAAATAAAAATGTAAAATAAAAATAAAATAATATGCAAAGCTTAAATAATAAAAAACTGTTATTAAATTCATTACCTACTGCACAAATATTACATTCTTATGAGTCTCCTTCACGCGCGGGTAATCTTACACAACGCTTATCTGGTATGCCTTTCGATATCGGTACCATACTACTTGTACACATATATACACAAGCATGAACCACTCATCCAATCAAACACTTTTGGTACACCCTTGCATTCAGTCGTCAGAAACTAAGGAACAAAAAAAAGTGTATGGCGACTGATGCAATGTTTATGCAACTTTCATAGAACATAACAATCAGTGACAAAAATGTGGTAGAAGACGTCAAATCACAAGTTACTTTTGATTCAGTGCCTTTTCTTTCGAAAATATGTAGTTTCATTTAATTTAGAGCAGTTATTCTCCAGCATTATTTAATAACTGATTTAACATACTTATTTAGAAAATAAAAATGGCACAATTGGCGAGCAGTATGAAATAAATAAAATTGTATAGCAACACCTAAAGAAGATGTCTGTCTGTTATTTTTTGATAAAGTTATAATGTTTCGTTTTTAATTTTGTGTTGGCGTTTATTATAATTTATGTTCAAGGCGTTGAGTTGAGTCGTTTCTCCTCCGTCAATAACATATGTGAGACAATTATTTACGTTGATTATTCCAGAGACAGAGACTCAAGTGCGTGTGTGAATTAAAAAAACTTTTATGATATCTGTTTATTTTAACCCAAAATACAGTGTTTGGACTCCTAAAATTTCAAGAATAAGTTTTCGCCGAACTTGCGAGATATGTGGAATCAAAGAGGCGCATCTAGAGAGCCCCCGCTTTTTTGCCAACTTTCCATTGGAAGAAAATCGGTAAGTGTAAGAAGTTATACTAATTTCGGATGGACGGACTGCGAATGTAATAGTATATGCTTCCTTGCGTCCAGATGTGTAATCTGGAGGCAAGGTATTTTTCCCGAAAAGCCTATGCACCATAAATTAACCCTAACCATATTTATGTGGTGTGATTGAATCTTAGCAAACATGTTCTTACTTCTTTAACATTGAGTTGAGTCTGCTAATACAGTGTGATCTCGAGCACAAGCACGAGTTTTTATTTATAGAATGACTGTCCAATATAGCAATGCATGTGACTGGCCTATGATACTGATAATAAGCAGTTATTTGTAAAGACAATGCAGTGGAGCTTGGGCTACTGTAATGCTAGGCCACAGATTAAGTCAGGCAAAAATTCCTAATGCATAGCAACCAATAAAAGAGTCGTGATGGTTGGGGTAGTTGGCAGGGGATATTCCCAATACACCCCAAGTGTGATGTTAATGCAAATCTTATCGTCCCACCCATAAATAAAAGTAAGAAGTCATAGACATTGTTTTAACTGTTTGGATATGAAAATAGAAATAAGAAATCTACTAGGTAATTTCACATTCAAATAATAACGGTAATGATAAAATAATCATTATTTCATTTCATTTGCATTACTAGTCCACCAGGTTATTTGCTTTATGACAAGTCAGGATATATTAGTGCATTATTTTGTGTGGTGATAATTACATGATTCTTGACTTTTTTCAGGTGTAAAGTATGGGTGCGAGCTACAGGAAATGAAGATCTAGTACACGTGCCTATTGAAAAATTGCATGCTAATAAACATGTTTGTGGTGAACATTAAAAAAAAACTCATATTAACAAAAAGCATGCTATATCATGCTTGAATTTAAAATTTGCACCACTCATTGATGATCAGATGTCTGGATTCCCATATCATTTGAAAAAGAATGAAGGTTTTAGCAAAGCGATTAAAGTCATTTAACTACTAGTTCACCGCAAACCAAGATCTCATAAAATAACATACCAAATACCTTTTGGCTTATAACAAAAAACTGCATAAGTTCTAATTTTAACCAAAATAGTTTTGAAATCTACAATTTAATTACTTTCATTTGATTCTCCTACACTCGAGAGCAATGAATCCGGGTCACTTAAAGAATGTTAAAAATCTCGGAAACTAAAAATGATAGGTTAATGCAATAAATTGTATTTAATAGACAATGTAATACTCCTTAAATGAAAGTAAAAAAAATATGAGTCACCATACATTTTATTAACACAAAATTACATAAAGAAAAAAACTGCTGATCTCTCCTTAAAACAAAAATAGGAAACATGAAATTTTTGAACTTTATTACGATTTTCTTGAATTTTAATACTTCGTATTGCCTCCTCGTGCTTCCATTACTGCGTTTACGCGGTTTGGCATGCTGTACACCAAGTTCCTTATACGATTTTGGGGAATATTCTCCCATTCCTCTGTGAGAGCAATTTTGAGCTCACGAAGCGTGATTGGGGGAGGGTTTCGTTGTTTTACGCATCTGCCTAGCTCGTCCCAAGCATGCTCGATCGGGTTGATATCCGGGCTGCGCGCTGGCCACTCCATACGAGTAATGTTCATCTCTTGAAGGTAGTCATTCACAATCCTACCTGTATGAGGTCGGGCATTGTCATGCATAAATATAGCATCCTCACCTAAATTGACCATAAATGGACCAACGTGATCATTGAGGATTTCTTCCACATATCTTACGCTAGTTAAAGAGCCGTTTTCTATGATCACCAGCTCTGTGCGACTTTCAGAAGAAATTCCGGCCCACACAAGTACAGACCCACCACCGTAGGCTACTTTTTCTTCGATGCATGCTTGCTTGAATCTTTCCCCTGGTCTTCGATACACTCTGTGTCTTCCATCGTGCTTGTAGAGCATAAATTTTGATTCGTCGGAGAACATAACTTTTGACCAATCTTCAATACTCCAATTTACGTGGCTCTGGGCATATCTTAGTCTCGAAATACGATGCCCACGCTCCAGTTTAGGGCCGTTTGCAGGTCTAAGGGGTTTTAAGTTAGATTCAGCAAGCCGACGTCTTACTGTCCATGCACTTGGGTTACTTCCTCCGAGGCGTCGAAACTGATTGGTGAGTTCAGTTCCTGTGAGAAAGCGATTTCGAAGCATGGTGTTCACCAAGTATCGGTCTTCTCGTGCTGTGTTACACCTGGTTCTGCCCGTTCCTGGTCTGCGTAGGTTAGAACCAGTTTCTTCGTAACGTCGGAGAACTCTTTGTACTGTTGACAGCGACACACCGACAGTCCTGGCTGTATCGCGCTGACTCCGGCCGGTTTCCAGCATTGTAAGTATTCTGGTGCATTCTTCAGGCGTAAGCGACATAATTTCAGCTTGAATAATGAATATAGAGCACTATCAACATGGTTTATGTACCCACATAAATGACAGATTACAAACAAAAGCAAAACCAAATGCTGTAATTTCGTAGTTCCATCTTCGAAAGTGGCCCTTTTTCAAATTTGATTTTTTTATGATATAACTTTACAATAACTAAGAAGTTTTAATACCTTCATTTAAGGAGTATTACATTGTCTATTAAATACAATTTATTGCATTAACCTAGCATTTTTAGTTTCCGAGATTTTTAGGATTCTTTAAGTGACCCGGATTCATTGCTCTCGAGTGTATTTAGCCATTTTATGCAACTTAAATTTTTTTATCTCTCTTTTATTATTTTTATCTCAAAAACCAATTCAACTCACATACGTACCAGCAAGTTCTGTTTATATAAGCTATCTTCATACAAAAATTCATGAACATCGGCTCAGGCAATAGACGGACAAACATACTAGTGCTGTGGCCTCCAACTTGACACAGAGATCTTACTTCGCTCGGTCAATATAATAAACTATTGTTAATCATCTCAAAATCCACATTTAATGGTTTGTTTCAGTGTCTGAAGCAGACTGTAAAGATGTAGCATCAACAAGCTAAGAGGAACAAGGAGCAAGTATTGAGAGGAGCCCAAGCTTAAATCAATTTCTACACCCACAGGAGGCATATGGTAAGCCATACAAATTACACAATAAAAATAATAAATTCTTATTATTAAATATATATTAGTATTTCTGAACAGAATAAATAAAGTTTTAAACATTTAATGTTCTAATTGGTAAGATACTCTAATAAGTACCTATATTAGTTTACAAATTGTTATAACTTCAATAAAACACCTAAATATGTATCAACGTGTATTTGGCTAAGTAGCCGTAATAGAAGTGAAGCTTATCTTATTTCTACATTGCATAGTGTAAATAAAGGTAGTGAGGGTATTATAATATTGTAGTACCCTCAGAAATTCAGACCATGATATATACTTACAACCTACTCACTCATGTATATCACAACTGATTTCAGTTTTACCATGTGAAAATATATCAACAACCAGCAAAGATGGACAAGAGACTGCCGGTAATGAGAAAGCTGCAAGTCAAAATCCAGTACTACAGCCACAGGAGGCATATGGTGAGTAATAAACATCCTGCTATTGTTTAATAGCTAGTAATATTAAACATTCAAAAGTTTGTTAGTGAGTGTAGGTACTGCGTACTCCTCCTCCGTACTGAAATTCTTAAATTCTGTCATTTTGGATTGTTCTCAAGAGCTCCTCTCATTCATCATACTGCATTTGGAGTAACGGTTATGGTAAACGGTAGTAAAGGTTAGTCCACTTAACATCAGATGGGCCTCAGGCTTGCTCTGTCGCAATAACAATAAAAAAAAACTTACGTGTAGTGTTCCTTAACCGAAGTGACTCAGAACCTTGGTACGATTCTGCCTACGGGCAAAAAGTGATATGTCACTTTTTACTGGCGGTAGGGTGAATATCATTTGATAGCTTCAGTGCAATATGAATACAGTTGCATGAAAAGTTTGTTGGGGTTATTATACTTGTATTGGAGTTTGAAACAATTTTTTCTTAAAGTATAAGGAGTTTTTATTTATATTTGCTACTGCACTACAACAATGTACACTGCCCGAAATACTAGTTTCTTTTATATATCTTCCTTATACAGACTTTTTGGCTTCTATATTCCTTTATTATAAGTATAGATAAATACTTGCTAAACTATGAAATACAAAAAAGAATTTCCACAATTACTCCTCATAATTTTCTATCATACTCTCATCCTAAACCACAACATTTTCTTAACAACAAGTTATATACAGCAGTTTTTTTTTATTCAAGTAGGTACAAAATATGTAACTTACTACCTATCCATTTATATAGTGTATTATTTCTGGCGTTCTAAGATATCAACGAACCATACTATTAAATATTTACATAATTTAGAGTTATTATAAGGGTTTTATTTTTCAAATAATAAACCAATGGGTGCACTAAATTTCCAATCCATTCAAAACCAATCCAGAGGTCTTAAAAGACAATTTACACAAGAGGAAGGTAAAGAAAATCTTATATATTTCTGTTGCTCTAAGTTATATGCCTAGGGGCAAGTCTGCGTGATATGGTCAAATTTCAGAACATTGCTATTATTCATATGGCATTCATTATAACTATTTCAAGTTATCGTCCAACGATGATTGTTCTCAGTGGACTCTAAGTCAATAATTAGGTGGTGGGTTGTTGAGATATAAACAGGTTGATCGCATTAAATTGAAACAACGCTAAACGGTTAAGGTTCAGCTGCGGTTCGATTGCAAGTGTGGTACAGTTTCGATTCAGCTGAGACGAATTTGGTATTGCACTAAAGTTCAAACACCAACAAAAGCTGGACCGTAATTGGAACGCTAACGTATTAACGTTGTTAGAGATGTGACGTTTGATTAACAGACTTTGTGTCAAATAACGGTAAATCGACTGTCGATTTCGCATTTTATGCAGGTGCATCTCTAGTTTTAACAGCTGACAGTACGGCGCGACATTCGAATTTTGAAGACGAAAGGTAAACAAATACAAACCAAAATTACTTTTAGCAAGATTCAAGTGATTCTTGAAAGAAATGCTTAGTTGATGATGAAGTATTTTTTTTTGTGCCGATGTTGAACCTTTTCAAGTACCTGCCACACATTTCAGAACCATTCTGGGATAAGTAAATATTTCACTTGCTCGTAAGTTTTAATTGTGAATACACTAAGCTATCAGATAGTTTCAGTACTGACATGAAAGTGCTGACATCATTGTGCATGATGTCAGCTAGAATATGTAAAGCCTATATAGAATAAAAACAGGTTTTCAAGAACAGCTGAACACATCTTTAGGTACTTGGGACGGATTTTTTAACTCAGGGGTGACAGCTACTAATAGCTAGTCAGGCTAAAACTAGAATGTGCCCTAATCATTGTCCTGTGGAAAACCTATGAAACTGAATGAAAACTTCATACAATATGTGCTTGCTCTGTTGTTGTTTTTATATGTTAGAAAAAATAGAGAAGATATAAGTACCCTATATGTTATGTATACTTGCATTGCAGCTTCTGGAGACTATAATATTTTGTACTGACCGCACATAAAGTGGGACATGGGTAGGTAGATGATAATGATCACTGCACTTAATTGTAATTATATAATCAGCATCATACTGCAAGGCAGACGCTTTTTTTAAAGCTATCTTAGATTATTGGTACTCATGGAACTATCCATCCATTATTACAGTACTGCCAAACACAAAACCCACAAAGTTAGCCCACATAAGCCGGAGTATTACAATACATTATTTGACATACCTAATTACAAAAGTAAAAGACTAGAGGACTAATTGTTATTCTGTAATATAAGTTCAGTGCTTTACATATATATCACATATTTAAAATTAGATATAGAGATAAACTTACATATTTTCAGATTCTAGTTTGTTGTTAAAGTTTAAGAATTTTATTATAAAGAGTTAGTAATTTACATATCTGTATAACCCTTAATAAGGCAAGGGGAAATTATTTCCCACCACGATGTTTTATTTTTAAAGTAAAATATTATCGACAAATTATTTGCAGTGAACGAATGAAAGACACCACAAATTTTTTGGACTTTTTTTTTCTTTTCCTGGCAACACTTTTTGCTTCATGGCAACCCTTGACTTATTTTTTTTATGTCAAAGTGTCAGTGGCAGAATTTCGAGTAAACGAGCGTTGATTTTTGTGACGATCCGAAGTAAAAACGAGTTTTTGTTCTACAAAAAATCCTGTAAGTACAATTTGATTGCTATATCTGGTAAAAGGTCTATTCTGAAGCTGTTTTATGTGTTTTCCAATGCAATGTAACAAACCATAACCTCAAAAAATGCAAATTTATAGGTGGGAAATTATTTCCCCTTGCCCGATAAGGTCATGATTTTTTTTATGGCTAACTAGCTACTGCACCAGTTTCCCCTTTTCTTTCTCTGTCGCACGCTTTTTTCTTTACCTTCATTTTTTATTTTCCTATTAGGATTGTCAACCATGAGTAAGAGAAGAAGTGTAATGAATAAGAGACATATAGAAGAAGTGCTAGAAAATCTGTCAGATTTGTCGGATATAGACTCTGACGATGATGCTTACTATCAAACAGCCCCTTTGAGCAGCCCGGCGGATGTGCTGGATGGACGTCAAGATCAAGATGCTGTTATTGAAAAGCATCTTGAAGAACTATTTGGTACTACTGATACACTTCAGCAAAAGATCGAAGATCTAGAACAATATTCGGAGGATGCTCTAGCAGCTATTTTAGGCACGGATGGTTCCGCGTCTGACTATACTATGAAGGAAGCGCAGGCAGTAAATGATGACAAGACGAAATCACCTACTCCAAGGAAAGAATCAGTCTTACTGCAACGTTCCACCTTTCCCGTTGAGACAAATGACTCAAATGCAGATCCTGATACTGATTTTGAAATGATACCGACCGAAAGAGAGATTGAAATACAGCAATGCTTAGATGAGATCCACAATGAGTCCTCCAGTCATCCTACGCAGGCAATTACAGATCTAGAAACAGAAACTCGAATATTAGAAGAATCTTCAAGAGAAAACGACACTGTCAATGTGACAAAAACAAGACAACCTAGAGAGTGGAAAATAGAAACAGAGGTACATGATATTCCAGAATTCATCAATCCAATAAAACCAAAACATAAATACAATCACAAAACGACACCAATACAGGTATTTGAACGATTCTTTACGGATTATTTAGTTCAACTTTTAGTGGAACAAACCAATAGGTATGCAATCCAAAAAAAAAGTCATAATTTCACACTCGTATCAGCAGAGGAAATCAAAGCTTACCTTGGAATATTGATCATGATGGGTCTGAATCCATTGCCTGACATGGAACTTTACTGGTCAAATGACACATTCTACAATAATCCGGAAATATCACAGATAATGCCTGTAAAAAGATTTAAAAAAATTACAGAAAACTTACACATAAACAACAACGAACATGAACCCCAAAGAGACAGTGCAGAATACGATAAAATGTATAAATTGAGACCTATGATATCCGAACTAAATACAATATTTCAAGAGGAGACAGAAAATTCAAGCAAGCAATCTATAGACGAATGTATGGTGAAATTTAAAGGAAGGTCCAGCCTGAAACAATACATGCCCAAAAAACCAATAAAACGAGGATTCAAAGTTTGGGCCCGTTGCGATGCAGCTAGTGGATATCTTTATAAGTTCGATATTTACTCAGGTAAAGGTGACAATACTGAAGATGAAGGTCTTGGATTGTCATGAAGTCAATGTCGTCATGAAGTTGTCAAGGGAACTCCCCGAAAATACGTTGATAGCGTTTGATAACTTTTTTACAAGTTGCAACCTCATGGATGCTTTATACGAGCGAAAAATTTTCGCAGTTGGCACGGTTAGAACAAATAGAAAAGATCTTCCAAACATGATGAAGAAAGCCCAATCGAAACCTCTGAGACTCGAAAAAAATCAATTCACTGCTTTGACCGCAGAACCTATTACAGCGATAAAGTGGCTTGATACCCGAGACGTCACTGTTCTTACAACGGCCCACCATCCAACTGACACGGTCTTTGTCAAAAGGACCCAGAAAGACGGAACAAGAAAAGAGATTCTCTGTCCTAAAGCTATAGCTGAATATACATTGACTTTGGGAGGAGTGGATCATTTTGATCATTTTAGGTCATCATATCCAATTAATAGAAAATGTAGAAAATACTGGATGAGGTTATTTTTGTTTATGTTTGATGCCGCAATCATAAACAGCTACATCACTTACAGTACAGTGCACGCAGTCAAAAACCATTCTCATAGAGAATTCCGATTACGATTGGCTCGAGAGATGATTTCAAATTTTAAAACTAAAAAAAATCAACCGGTAACTTTCAAGAACAAGAAGGGTGCAACCTTTGGGGTACCGGATGAGATCCGCCTCCTAAATGTTGGAGTCCATCTTCCTGACGAAGGCAGTACCTACAAAAGGTGTCGTTTTTGTAGCACGAAAAAGAAGGAGAAGCGAAGGAAAATAATTTGCTGCACTTGCAAAATTTCTCTGTGTGCAAACAAATGCTTTAAATCTTTTCACGAGGTCCCACAGCAGAATGAAGATTTATTCTTTTTATGTTCTTTGGTGTATGTAGCTACTATCAGATTCAAATGCTGTTAGGATACCTACTACCTTTTGGAATGGAGCGGCTTATGACATCATCTCAACTCAAAGGTATTATCCTAACAGCATTTGAATCAGATGGTACCATTCTTAGTTTTATAACACTAACATAACATTCGAGGTCCCACAGCGGAATGAAGAATGTTTTTTTTATGTTCCTTTAGGTAAGTATAAGTTTCTTAGTTTTATAAGCGAAATAAAACATTATTATAAGTAATTCTAAATTGTTTTAATCTTCTAGTTTACAAATTTATTTCAGGGGTCTACATAAAATAAGGCAAAACAGAAAATTTTATATAAGTAACAATATGACAAGACCCTTTTTTTTAGTTTACTTAATTTTTTTATAATTTTACAAAAAATACAAACCAAGCCACGGGCTAGTGCTTGTATATGGAAATAATGAAACTGAGGCTAAAAGTACAAAACCTAATCGGGCAAAGGGATATTATTTCCCACCCAAAAACCTAATGCGTAAACCTAATCGGGCAAAGGGATATTATTTCCCACCCAACAAAAAGGTACTCCCCCCATGAAAACCCCCCCTTTTTTTTAATTTTTCATATTCTAGAGTATCAACTTACCCTAAATCAATTTCAACTTCTTCTCTAACTAGCCTACTGGCTCGCGCCTTATTAAGGGATAAAGTCCATATTTAATTATTATTTTTTCTTTACCATCATTATATTGTAGATTGTTATTAGGATTTTTGCTATAATAATATGTATATAAAACATATATTTAAGAACTACTTATGTTATATAGTTAGTAATTTACATGTCTGTATAAAATCCTTCTTTGTTTTTTGTTACGGTGCCACTTAATTGTTTCAGAATGATGTTGGTAGGTGGGTTGTAATAATAAAAGAAAATATTTGACATTGAAATCTTTTTATTGATAAATACTAACTTTCTCTTCATACTTTCTACACCATTACTAGTAATTAGAACAATGTAGGTAGATACATGGTTGTTTGCACTATCTGCCCACAAGTGTTATATATGTAAGTGCCTGTTGGCGATAGCGCCCCAGTTCCAGCTCACTAAGGGCGCTGGAACCATAGCCTTATCGCACTGCTACCGCTGCTGGTACCCTCAGCCTGCCCTCGCGAGCTCCTTCCTCTGCTGTTAATGGATGGTATGGGATGTGAGCTCTGTGTGCTATATTGTTAGTTAGTGCTTATGTAGACACAGCATGCATTTGCTATTCTTGCAGCAGCTACTTGTGAGTAATGCAACTTTCTGTCCACCAATAAGCACCTGCAATGAATCAGTTTTTACATTAAAAATATCAATAAATTTTTAGGGTGTTTAGCTAAGTAAAGAAATTTTACCTAAAGTGAGTTTTTAAAACACCTATACAATGCTCAACAACATTTCTAGTGGTCAAGTGCTTGTCTTGATAATAATTCTCAGGAGGTACTGGATCTGAGATGGGTGTCATCATTATGAGTCTCAAAGGATTGTTATAATCTCCGATAATATTATCATACTAAGGGCCTGTTTCAGAATGTTTGAGTAAGTTCCGGTTATACTACCCAGAACATAAAATAACTGAATGATAAAAATGACAGTAAACATGCAGCGCATTTCAAGCTTTAACCGAAGGGAAATCGATGACTGTGAAGTGCAGAGGTAGTGTTTTATTTATTAAATATGTTCTGGGTAGTACAACCGGAACTTACTTGAATATTCTGAAACAGGCCCTAAGTATATGAGATTAGTTAACTACCCAAAAGATACAAATCCTCGCCAGCAACTGTGGGAAGCCTCTCAAGATAAGCACACATCAGATGGTTAGCCCATACAACACTATCATGAGTAGACTCAGGGTATCATCACGCATCCATTCATAAAATGTTAAATTTTGAGTCACATAACTGAAAAACAAATAGAATCATATACATGTTATGACAATAATACAAATAGGCTTCTAACATAATTGATGGATCACAAAATGTGATGGTTATCGATATAGAGTGAAATGTACTCACTATAAGAACATTAATGGTATCCTTTTCTATTATAATACCATTCTTCATTGTCAGTCGGATGCACAATAGCCACATGAGTCCCATCGATACATCCCAGCAATCTAGGCGTTTTGAATCATACCCTGCATGCCGATTTCTCTCAACGGCGGCTCTCGCCACGGTGAGTCTACAAACGATGATTTCTCTTTGTCTTCGGGGTCTTTTTACGCCGAGTCTCAAAACAGTGAGTCTCTACACGATGGTTTCTCTTTAACATCGAGGTTTATTTACGTCGAGTTTCAAAACGGTGAGTCTGGTATACAATTTAGGCTCAAAATGCAAAGCTCCTTTCCATACATTTCAGCGTGTACAAAAATTGTGAATATTACATATTTTTTAAATATAACTACTGTATATATATATATATATATATTCTTAATAAATTATTATTGTTATAGCTGCGCAAAACACTTATACAATTTTCACCGGTGCAAAATCGACAGGAGGTAAAAAAACTTTATATTTTTTGGTAAAACGCTCGTATTACTGTTTTTACCCGATTGCCGAAGTAAAGTAGGTAACGTTTTAAGAGCATATGTAATACCTTTACTTACGTATGCTGGAGGACAGAAATTTTGTAATAAGGTGTAAAATAAAAATCAATATGTTTTTGATTAAAAAACAATTTAGAATTACAACTTAACTTAATCATAAATATATGCAATGTAATAAATGTACAGTAAAAATATTTAAAAAAAAATTATAATACTACAAAATGAGAAACTTTTCTTTTTTTTAATGCGGTAATAATACAAAAATAAATCAAAATATTTTATGAACAAAAGCAAAACAAATTAATATATTGATTTATCATAGATCACTTACTTCGATTTTTTTACATCCCGTATATATAAAACTTTATAAAACTTTATATATACGGGATATAAAGTTTAATTTATACGGGATGTAAAAAATTCTACAATACAAAGATATACTCTAGTATTTAATAAAATTAAACAAAATAACTTAATAATATCAATTGTAAAATCAATAAAAAGGTAAAAAAATAACAACTTATAAATTAGTATTTATATAATTATTTTTAAAATCACAGTTTAGAGATCCTGAATTAAATTTTTGAATAAACTAAAACTAATTGCATTACTTCTTGCGGTCAATTTCAAAACGGACGCAAGAGAGCCGCTCCAAGCACGTTCCCACATTTATCTTATGTTCCAAATAGTCACCAACAATCAAGGCGATACGACGGTTGGTATCAGCTAATCGTTTGGTGGTATTTTGCCATTCTATGTGAGATTCAGATTGACAAATTTTAAAATCCGCCTCTACTGACTCGGATTTTAAAATGTCAATTGTTCGATGCATACTAGGCACACTTCCAACCTTTCTGTTTAGGCGATTATGCCACCCTTCCACGGAGTTTGTGGTCCTGTTATTATGACCATAACATGAAATCAGTTGGGGTGTGCCTATCAACTGATTGGACATGTACTCCTGAAAGGTTGTTACAGAATTACCTGCAGGGCTGCTATGCATCAAATAGAGCCACGCTTCCGGAATGTTGGCAACAGGCAGATATGCCACAGCAGCACACATCCTCAAGAATTTTTTTCCTCCTGGCACTTGTGTCAGTTCTAATTGACCAGCTTTTTTCCACAGTGCCTTAGATAAGTGGAAAAAACACCCAGAGATATGTACGCCAGGGAAAACTGAGTATAACGCGTTGATTGCGGCTTTCTCAAAATCAATTTTGAATTTGGTAGGTTCAAATCCGGGTATAGCATCACGCATTAGCCTAAACAAACATTCGTACGTTTTTTGTGTTTTGTTTGGCAATAAAGCAAATACAAGAGGTACTACTTTGTTTGGAGTTGCGCCGTTACTTAGATCTCCGTGAATAGTGTAAATTTGTTTACACGGATTCGGGCATGCTGCAAAAGTCCCATCCACAAGGTAGTACTTAACCTGTTTTAATATCTCTCGAGCTTTTTGCGAAGCAAAACACAAAATTCGTTCGTCGTCGCCGTCGTCGACAACTAAAAAGTCTGCCCGAACAGCTTCTGCTATTTCAATATCTTGCATCCTTTTGAAATAGCTGGCCTTTGTAATTTTGAGGTGTTTATTACGACTCCGGTATAATTGATTCCTGGTTGTTTTGAAAGGCGGAATTTCATCAACGAACTCCTCTGTTTTTAGTTTTTTTACCTCGCTTTCATAAATGCTAGGTATCGGAGCAGAATCTGTTCGAACACGCTTTCGGCAAATGTCAATAATTTGGCTAACTTCCTCTCCTTTGAAGTCCGGTAAACAGATATGTGGTTTTTCACGCAAGACAGTTTTATGACTAGCATCCATGGTTAGCGTTGAGCTGCAAAAACCACTGGTACAAATCCATAAAGATGAACCATTTTTGTTACATCTGTTTACTCTGTACCACCCCTTAATACCTACCGTGTAAAAACGATATAGATTTGTAAATTCCCAGTATGTAGTCGTGTCAAAAGCTAAGCATTAGATAAAATTGCACTCGGGCCCCAAGATACAGGCCTCGTGCCTAGTTTGGGGTCCACAGAAATTGTGTTTCTGACTATGAATTGTATTTAGTTACTTACACCCTATTTGTTACATGAATGCTTATGACTTCTGAAATAAATAAATATTGTATTGAATTGTATAATAAAATTTTGCCCCCTTTGCTGCTCTCAACAAAAGTGAGGTGGGAACTGCCAGAACCCGATGCAACACTAACTTCATCAGTTTCAACTTGGTGTAAACCAACAGCTTCGGCCACAGGACCAATAACTGCAACCGCCAAATCAATTTCAGTCGTCTCTGATCCAGCTTTAGTTGGCAATTCAGGTGATTTTCCATTTAAATTTAATAATTTTTGGTCACCAGCATTTAATGCGACGATTTCATCTTGATCAGAGATTGGTATGATCGCGTTATCGCTTACCACATCTCCGATGTCATCTTCCAGTACAGCAATTATAGCTTCAAGATCCACTGTTAAAAAAAAGCTTTCATTAAAACACCGGTCATGTGCATAAAAAGATACCTGCACTAATGAGTTCCGTAGGTATTAGGCACTACGCTTTATTACTTAACATATATACTTAAATGAAGTATCCAAATAAATATGACACAAGAAAAATGGTTTAAAGTAACAAAAAACCCAACTACTTGAAACGCGTTTTTACGACTTAGTGCATTAGAGTAAAATTACATACCCTATGACACTCACACAACCGAGACGAATTGAATGAAATCTCATGTGTTGATATCCATCAAACGGTTTTGTATGTAGCCAAAGAAATATACATACTTACATAAATACGCTCTAAAAATTCACTTAAATTAAAAATACCGAAAACTTAAAATATCAAATGGATAATTATATATATTTATATATATATACATATATTTCTTAAGTTCATAAAGCTAAAACTTGAAATTCCTATAAACAAAGTTCCTTAAATTGGTTTACCTCGCCGTTAATGAACCAAAATGAAAAATACCGATCTAAGTACCTATGTAAAACGAGACAAAAGGCTGAAGCTGCGTAGGTGAGCCAACACTCGTATCTGCATACCTCAAATAGGGAAGGTTTAGTTACTATCGGTCTGAATTTATCTGCACACCCCGAATAGGATAGGTTACTATCGGTCTTAGAACCATATTTGCACACCCCGAATAAGCTTGAGAGAAGAAACTGCACTTCCCGAAGCGCCGGAGCTGTCACAAATCTTAGTCATAATCGTTCTGCAATTTAGTGGGTGACTAACAACTGACAGAAAATATCCAAATATAGACAACGATCAATGTTATCAATCTACCCTCTTTTACGCTCGCGGAACCTGATCTACTACTTTATACAAATAGCTCGTAAAGGTGATATCAGACGGTTCATTTTTTGTTCATTTTCACCTTTCATTCGGTACATTTCACTCGAAATGACATGTCTGCACAAAAAATGAAACACGAGTGCCGAATGAATTCATTAGTGAACCGATCCAACAGTGTTAGATATTGGCATCCGGTATCTTTCATTCCCACTCCGAATGAACGAGAAATGAACGGTCTGAACACTGAGAGAACGTTCATTCGGATTCGGCCATTTTGTTTCGAGTCCTGTAGCCGACGGACATCACGTTGTCGACGAAGTTATATTTTTTTCTGTGTGTTATTATATTGTTTTCATGCGGCAAAATGGTGTTCAAGTGGAACGATCAAAATACATTACTTTTTTTGGAGAACTTTAAAAATTATCAATGCCTTTGGAACCACAAAATTGATGAATACAAAGACCGAACAATGCGGGCAAACTCTATAAAATCTCTAATCAGTGATTTAAACTTAGAGATTACTGAAGAAGATATTAAACATAAAATAAAAACGATAAGGACCCGGTATACAACAGAATTAACCAAAATAAAGCAGTCTACTAAAAGCGGTTGCTCTTCTGACGATGTCTTTGTACCGACCCTGTACTGGTTTAAACATGCAGAATTGCAGTGTATGCGTCCCACGGCAGAGTACATCAAGTCTCGTAAGTAGAATCTTTTATCAATCCATACTAATCCATATCTATAATATTAATCCATATCCTAGTAACTCTGTCTGTTCGATAAGCGACCACTACGTGAACAGAAGCTAGGTAGGTACCTACTTAATACTTATACTCAAACAAAAACAACGTATATGAATTGTATAGGTTTATTCAGTATTATTACATCATATTCTTCTTATCATGTTCCATTGCCATGGTACAGTGCATGAAGTGACGAAATTTTCTGCATATACGTCACGCACGCGGCGGGCATTTTCACTATGATTTCTTGCATTGGTTGGTGGTAAATCGCTTAATGCTAAAGATGGTACTTCTCGCCATTCTCCAGGTACAATGGACCCTGTGACCCAATCCTCACTTTCCAGTGATCGTTGTTGCACGTAGTCTACTGTAGTTTTTCTGAGCCAATTATGTAATGCACACGTCGTTTTAACAAGTTGTTCAACTTTTTGCACTGACAATGGAATCGCTTTTTCATAGATTCGAAATTTTGATACTAATATTCCAAAAGAGTTTTCGACCACTCGTCGAGCTCTTGACAGCCGATAGTTAAATATTTTTTGTTTATCGCCAAACTCTCCTCTAGTATTATATGGTTTCAAAACATCCGTCCGCAAAGGAAAGGCATCATCTGCGACGATTACGCCTTCCTTTGGGAAATTTAGAAGATTCGACAACAAAGCTTCATTCAGTGTTGATTTATTAAAGACGGATGCATCATTTGCCCTTCCGTTTGTCCCAACATCTATATAAATAAAATTATAATTCGCATCTACTACTGCAAATAGATGAATACTAAAATTCTTTTTGTAGTCGAAATATTCAGAGCCTTATCTTCCTGGGCATCTTATATTCACCAATTTCCCATCCATTGCACCACAACAGTTTGGAAAGTTCCATAATCTATAGTAGTCTTCCATTATGTTATTCCATTCATGTTGACTTCCGGGAACCTGTAATAATAAAAGTGTCAACATTTTAATTACAGGATGCACCACAGACTCAAAATGAAGACTGCTGAATCTGAGCAGACTCAAGCTGGCAGTGAGGAACAGAAGACGCCAAATTCTGAGATTAGTAGGAATGGAAGTAGTGAACTGATGACTCCTTCATATTCTCGAAAGCCAACAAACAAGAAAAGGAAGATTGATATACCGATTGATAGAGCAATTAAAGAATTAAAAACTATAAGCGAGCAAGCCAAAGTCCAAACTGAAGATGAGTTTGATTTGTTTTGCAAAAGTTTGGCAGTACAACTCAAAAAAATGCCCTTGAACAGGGCTTTGATATGTCAGGAAAAACTTCAATCTGTGATGACTCAGGAACGGTTAACACAGATGTCACAATCATTTCCTGAAGTAATTTACTCGGACTCCAGCACTCCATCCCCATTTACTATCAACCAATCGCCTCTATACCAAAATACAACACCGGAGTTTAATTATAGTAACTACCTTGTCACCGAACAAGTTTATACGCAACCACAACCAGTGCCTGTACCCGTGAGTTCACCACAAGAGACCAATAGCCGGGTCCACACCGCACGATCCAAGCTGCATCAGCGATCGCGCGATCCGCGATCCTGGATCACGGAGCGTGGATCGTGGATCGTATTAGGCCGATCCAGTTTGTTGAACTGCGATCCTGAACCTACGCTCCAAGCGATCCATAGGCGATCCGTGATTCAGTCGAACTCTTGCTTGAGATGGAGTCACACGTGCAGTGGCGGCGTCGAATTGCCGTGGCAGCAGTAACCTATATTTTGCTTAAGTATTTGCGCAAAAAATCACAAAAAATAAAAAGACGGATCTGGATAAAAACAATATACAAAAATCGCTTAAAATCTGGCACTCAGCTTTATGAAGAGTTAGTGTCAGATAAAGCTGAACACAATTTTGCAAGAATGAATGTTAATAAATTTGAGACATTGTGTTCGTTACTGAACAACAAGCTAAGAAAGAACGATACAAATTATAGAGATGCCATTACTGTGAAGGAAAGATTACTACTTACATTGAGATTTTTAGCGACTGGAGATTCGTACGTCAGTTTGCAGTATCTCTTCCGCATTTCCAAACAGTCTATATCGAAAATTATTCCCGAAGTTTGTGAAGCAATCATTGACTTGTTAAAGGATTATGTGAAGGTAAGTAAAACCATACTTTATTATTCAATGAAAAAGTAGTGTATTGTAATTATAGTTTAAGAAGTAACATGTTTACAATTAATCAACATTATCTGAAAACATGAGAAAACAAGAAAGAATAGGTAGGTACTTATTTAATTCGGTGGTGACTGTGGAACTGAGTAATCCCGAGGTTGTTGAGACTGGGACTGCGATGAAGTTGAGGCCAGATGAGCAGATGGTGATGCCTGTGGAGGTGGAACTGGAGTGTGCAATGAAGTTGAGGCCAATTGTGATGCCTGTGGAGGTGAAACTGGAGTGTGCGATGAAGTGGAGGCTGAAGGTGTGCTAGGATATGGAGTGTAATATCCATAATTGCTATATCTTCCTGTGTCAGCTTCAAAAATAACTTGGGATATAGCATTTTTGACATAAGCTAATGTTACTGCATCATATTTCCGCAATTCAGTAGATATATACTGCCCGAAAGTAATGTAAGAATCTGTGTCTGGTTGTGGTGGCTGTGCACATTGTTGCAGAAGTTGGAAAGCTTCTGAAAGAGTATCATCTGATATGTCATCTGCATTATTAAAAGTAGTTTTCTTCCTTTTTTTGTTCGATTGCGTGTTGTTTGGACATTGGATTGTACACTTTGATCATTCTGCTCTCTACTCAAATCTGTGTGTTGGTTGGCTCTTTCCGGTTGTGTGTCACTACTAACAATGTTACTGTTCTCGTTTTCGCTCACTGTAACATTTACTTCCCGTTCAGTCGTATTAGTTTCTTCCTGTAACAACATTATTATTATTACTACTTATTTTTATTTTCAACTTTTTATTATTAAGGATTATTATTTTCAGGTGCCATCTACTGAAGAAGAGTGGCGTACAATTTCTCAGCAATTCGAGGATAAATGGAATTTCCCACACGTGATAGGAGCGATGGACGGCAAACATGTTGTTTTGCAATCGCCTTTTAATAGTGGCAACGACTTTGATAATTACAAATTATTTCCTAGTATTGTTCTTTTTGCATTAGTAGATGCAAATTATAAGTTCCTGTATGTGAATGTTGGGACTAAAGGCAGAATATCAGATGGAGGCGTGTTCAAAAGCACAAATTTATATAAAAAACTTGAAAAAAAAAGAACTAAACATTCCATCCCCGGAAATATTACAAGTTCCCTATAAAATTGAGGTACCCTATTGTATACTAGGTGATAAAGCTTTTCAGCTGAATGATTATACAATGAAACCATATGATGGTACTCGGGAAAGGGGTTCGTGTGAAAGAATTTTCAACTACCGACTGTCCAGAGCACGTAGAGTAGTAGAAAACGCATTTGGAGTACTTAGTTCTGTCTATAGAGTCCTGCGTAAACCTATGCTTTTGGAACCAGAAACTGCGACTAAAGTCGTGCTGGCAAAGGTTCATCTATATAACTACTTACGCAGTAATTCTAACTTTACATCGCCAGGAACGTTTGATATGGTCCAGGAAAATGGAGATGTAATACTTGGAAGCTGGCGAAATGAACCGCCATCACAATCACTACAGCCGATGGCCGTCATACCAAGAAGACCAACAGAAAATGCCCATACAATACGGTCCCACTTAGCAAGACACTTTGTCACAAACCATACAATAATTTGGCAAAATGAATATCAGTAAACTTGACTCACGTTTTCCAAAGTATCTCGAGTGGTTCCGGGTTCATTTTTATCCGCCATAAAGTCGAAGTCATCATACGCAAACCACTTTGATTTATACGTATCTTGGGCACCTAAAATAAACAAGTAATTAATTAAATAAAGGTTTTTTTTTAACATACTTAATTAAAAACAACAACAAAATTAAAATTTATATAAAAACTAGCTCGAATTCGCTCGAGCTCGATGGAACGAGCGAGACAGAGAGCGGCGCTGCAATGCGCGCAAGCGAGATCGCAATATAATCTCGCTTGTTCCCTTGAGCTCGAGCGTTTTAGACAATTGCTACACGGTTGCGGTATTCAAGTGTCGTGCACTCAAGGTCATTCCGGACTGTTCTAGTATGCAGGTAAGTATGAGAAGATTACTTACCTGATCCAGTTATACGGCTTTGTTTCTCTCTAAATTTTTCCCTTCTGTAGCCTCCCGCCAGAGACCGCATTTTTTTCTTTAGGTCTTCTATTGGTTTGTTCTCCATTTCGCGAGAAATCTGACGCCAAGCATCGTCTCTTACACCTCTATTGGTAAAATTAACATCTTTTGGGTCCCATAAACATTTAAGTTCCTTATAAAGCGATATCAGACGGCGACTTTGCGAGATATCCATGGTGACAAGGATCGCGCGAACCACACACAACCGTCTACACCGCGCGCGGCACGCAACTGAGGCACTTTTGAGGCTGGCAAAAAACCGACAACACACGGATCAGGCGCAGCAGGGATCGCGCGCTCCAATACCTGCGCATGGATCGCGCGCGGCACGTCCACACCGCCCGCACATTTGGATCGCGCTCCTGCCGCGCGCGATTGGAGCGCTATGGATCGTCCGGTGTGGACCCGGCTATTCAAGTCACAATTGTCCAAACATCCACCCAAGAGCAAGAAAACATACTCTCACAAGCTCTAAAAAGTATTATGTAAATGTTGATTGTCTAAATTAAAATGTTTCAAGAAAATAACTTAATATTTTATTAAATTGATATAACTGACCTTAATAAACTTTCCAAGGGCTGTCCAATTGGCTTCACATGCTTCTTGAAAAAAGTAGGATATTGTATTTCGAGGTACTCTGTACAAAAACTCTAAACTTCCAAAACTATCACCTGTAGCCAGGTATCTCAGTACAATTTGAAGTTTTAATCCAGGTAAGTATGCTATCTCTCATTAAAGTGTTTTCTTTCGTTATTAACGGAGCAACAAGAAGTAGAAGTTCTTCAAATTTACTTTCATCCATTCGAAGATGATTACAATATGAATCAGGATCTTCAACGGCTAGTTCTCTCAACAATGTATTGGAAGCTCCTAATAAATTTCTTCTTGCAATCCATGGTCGCACCCACCACCGTCGACGTTTTCTTTGCTTCTTCTTTTTTGTCAACTCTTTGATTAAATGATCACAAATTAAACTAATTCCAAGACGTACGACTTCATTCGATGACATATTTAAAAGAAAGAACAATGAATGTTCATTTCTGTATCATTTCGTCTAAGCCGTGTGAACATAGTATGAAAAAAAATTAAGCATTCACTCGAGTGAACAATCATTCGAGTGAACCGTCTGATATCACCTTAAGTGATGCATCATTTTAGGTATTTTTCAAAGCGCTCATAGCGAAGTTTACTTAGCTGTTCCCAACCGATCAGCAAAGTTAAGCAACGTTGCTTATGTATTTAAAAACATTTGGTATTTAGATTTTAGGTATTTAGTACTTAGTTTATTTTACGTTAGTTCTTTTAATTTTAGATATTGCAATACGTACCCGATTTAATATTACCACAGAGGCCATAAATACACACAACAACTACAATGATTTAATATTCACAATTTTAAATGATGCTATAATGTATATTTACCACCTGTTATACATTACTATCAACTTAGTTTGTGTAATTTTTGATGATGTGAAATAGTTATTAAAATAATACTCACTTTCAGTTATATAACGGAATATTCAGTTACCAATAATCAGTACTGGGCTACCACAATATCTAAAAATACAATACAAGCGTATGGCGTGACACACCATTGGCAACTGATGTGCAAGCGCATCAGCGCACGGTGCAATATAGACGAAACAAACAATAATAATAAGCCCAATGCGGTGGATTCTGTAATCGTATCAAAACACTACGCTATTGAAGAAATAATTCTATGTTTTTTTACCTCCTGAAGATTTTGCACTAGTGAACATTTTACAAGTGTTTCGCGTAGCTGTAATAATTATTCTATTATGACTATTTAAGTTAACAATAATGATATTTATAAATATGTAATATTCACAATTTTTGTATAGCCTGAAATGTATGGAAAGGAGCTTTGCATTTTGACCCTAAATTGCATACCAGAAACCCGACGTAAAAGACCTCCATGGTAGAGAAACCATCGTTTAGAGACTCACTGTTTTGAGACTCGGCGTAAAAAGACCTCGAACGCAAGGAGAAATCGTCGTTTTTAGACTCACCGTGGCGAGAGCCGCCGTTGAGAGAAATCGGCATGCAGGGAATGATTCGCGTTTTGAATCATACCCTGCATGCCGATTTCTCTCAACGGCGGCTCTCGCCACGGTGAGTCTACAAACGATGATTTCTCTTTGTCTTCGGGGTCTTTTTACGCCGAGTCTCAAAACAGTGAGTCTCTACACGATGGTTTCTCTTTAACATCGAGGTTTATTTACGTCGAGTTTCAAAACGGTGAGTCTGGTATACAATTTAGGCTCAAAATGCAAAGCTCCTTTCCATACATTTCAGCGTGTACAAAAATTGTGAATATTACATATTTTTTAAATATAACTACTGTATATATATATATATATATATTCTTAATAAATTATTATTGTTATAGCTGCGCAAAACACTTATACAATTTTCACCGGTGCAAAATCGACAGGAGGTAAAAAAACTTTATATTTTTTGGTAAAACGCTCGTATTACTGTTTTTACCCGATTGCCGAAGTAAAGTAGGTAACGTTTTAAGAGCATATGTAATACCTTTACTTACGTATGCTGGAGGACAGAAATTTTGTAATAAGGTGTAAAATAAAAATCAATATGTTTTTGATTAAAAAACAATTTAGAATTACAACTTAACTTAATCATAAATATATGCAATGTAATAAATGTACAGTAAAAATATTTAAAAAAAAATTATAATACTACAAAATGAGAAACTTTTCTTTTTTTTAATGCGGTAATAATACAAAAATAAATCAAAATATTTTATGAACAAAAGCAAAACAAATTAATATATTGATTTATCATAGATCACTTACTTCGATTTTTTTACATCCCGTATATATAAAACTTTATAAAACTTTATATATACGGGATATAAAGTTTAATTTATACGGGATGTAAAAAATTCTACAATACAAAGATATACTCTAGTATTTAATAAAATTAAACAAAATAACTTAATAATATCAATTGTAAAATCAATAAAAAGGTAAAAAAATAACAACTTATAAATTAGTATTTATATAATTATTTTTAAAATCACAGTTTAGAGATCCTGAATTAAATTTTTGAATAAACTAAAACTAATTGCATTACTTCTTGCGGTCAATTTCAAAACGGACGCAAGAGAGCCGCTCCAAGCACGTTCCCACATTTATCTTATGTTCCAAATAGTCACCAACAATCAAGGCGATACGACGGTTGGTATCAGCTAATCGTTTGGTGGTATTTTGCCATTCTATGTGAGATTCAGATTGACAAATTTTAAAATCCGCCTCTACTGACTCGGATTTTAAAATGTCAATTGTTCGATGCATACTAGGCACACTTCCAACCTTTCTGTTTAGGCGATTATGCCACCCTTCCACGGAGTTTGTGGTCCTGTTATTATGACCATAACATGAAATCAGTTGGGGTGTGCCTATCAACTGATTGGACATGTACTCCTGAAAGGTTGTTACAGAATTACCTGCAGGGCTGCTATGCATCAAATAGAGCCACGCTTCCGGAATGTTGGCAACAGGCAGATATGCCACAGCAGCACACATCCTCAAGAATTTTTTTCCTCCTGGCACTTGTGTCAGTTCTAATTGACCAGCTTTTTTCCACAGTGCCTTAGATAAGTGGAAAAAACACCCAGAGATATGTACGCCAGGGAAAACTGAGTATAACGCGTTGATTGCGGCTTTCTCAAAATCAATTTTGAATTTGGTAGGTTCAAATCCGGGTATAGCATCACGCATTAGCCTAAACAAACATTCGTACGTTTTTTGTGTTTTGTTTGGCAATAAAGCAAATACAAGAGGTACTACTTTGTTTGGAGTTGCGCCGTTACTTAGATCTCCGTGAATAGTGTAAATTTGTTTACACGGATTCGGGCATGCTGCAAAAGTCCCATCCACAAGGTAGTACTTAACCTGTTTTAATATCTCTCGAGCTTTTTGCGAAGCAAAACACAAAATTCGTTCGTCGTCGCCGTCGTCGACAACTAAAAAGTCTGCCCGAACAGCTTCTGCTATTTCAATATCTTGCATCCTTTTGAAATAGCTGGCCTTTGTAATTTTGAGGTGTTTATTACGACTCCGGTATAATTGATTCCTGGTTGTTTTGAAAGGCGGAATTTCATCAACGAACTCCTCTGTTTTTAGTTTTTTTACCTCGCTTTCATAAATGCTAGGTATCGGAGCAGAATCTGTTCGAACACGCTTTCGGCAAATGTCAATAATTTGGCTAACTTCCTCTCCTTTGAAGTCCGGTAAACAGATATGTGGTTTTTCACGCAAGACAGTTTTATGACTAGCATCCATGGTTAGCGTTGAGCTGCAAAAACCACTGGTACAAATCCATAAAGATGAACCATTTTTGTTACATCTGTTTACTCTGTACCACCCCTTAATACCTACCGTGTAAAAACGATATAGATTTGTAAATTCCCAGTATGTAGTCGTGTCAAAAGCTAAGCATTAGATAAAATTGCACTCGGGCCCCAAGATACAGGCCTCGTGCCTAGTTTGGGGTCCACAGAAATTGTGTTTCTGACTATGAATTGTATTTAGTTACTTACACCCTATTTGTTACATGAATGCTTATGACTTCTGAAATAAATAAATATTGTATTGAATTGTATAATAAAATTTTGCCCCCTTTGCTGCTCTCAACAAAAGTGAGGTGGGAACTGCCAGAACCCGATGCAACACTAACTTCATCAGTTTCAACTTGGTGTAAACCAACAGCTTCGGCCACAGGACCAATAACTGCAACCGCCAAATCAATTTCAGTCGTCTCTGATCCAGCTTTAGTTGGCAATTCAGGTGATTTTCCATTTAAATTTAATAATTTTTGGTCACCAGCATTTAATGCGACGATTTCATCTTGATCAGAGATTGGTATGATCGCGTTATCGCTTACCACATCTCCGATGTCATCTTCCAGTACAGCAATTATAGCTTCAAGATCCACTGTTAAAAAAAAGCTTTCATTAAAACACCGGTCATGTGCATAAAAAGATACCTGCACTAATGAGTTCCGTAGGTATTAGGCACTACGCTTTATTACTTAACATATATACTTAAATGAAGTATCCAAATAAATATGACACAAGAAAAATGGTTTAAAGTAACAAAAAACCCAACTACTTGAAACGCGTTTTTACGACTTAGTGCATTAGAGTAAAATTACATACCCTATGACACTCACACAACCGAGACGAATTGAATGAAATCTCATGTGTTGATATCCATCAAACGGTTTTGTATGTAGCCAAAGAAATATACATACTTACATAAATACGCTCTAAAAATTCACTTAAATTAAAAATACCGAAAACTTAAAATATCAAATGGATAATTATATATATTTATATATATATACATATATTTCTTAAGTTCATAAAGCTAAAACTTGAAATTCCTATAAACAAAGTTCCTTAAATTGGTTTACCTCGCCGTTAATGAACCAAAATGAAAAATACCGATCTAAGTACCTATGTAAAACGAGACAAAAGGCTGAAGCTGCGTAGGTGAGCCAACACTCGTATCTGCATACCTCAAATAGGGAAGGTTTAGTTACTATCGGTCTGAATTTATCTGCACACCCCGAATAGGATAGGTTACTATCGGTCTTAGAACCATATTTGCACACCCCGAATAAGCTTGAGAGAAGAAACTGCACTTCCCGAAGCGCCGGAGCTGTCACAAATCTTAGTCATAATCGTTCTGCAATTTAGTGGGTGACTAACAACTGACAGAAAATATCCAAATATAGACAACGATCAATGTTATCAATCTACCCTCTTTTACGCTCGCGGAACCTGATCTACTACTTTATACAAATAGCTCGTAAAGGTGATATCAGACGGTTCATTTTTTGTTCATTTTCACCTTTCATTCGGTACATTTCACTCGAAATGACATGTCTGCACAAAAAATGAAACACGAGTGCCGAATGAATTCATTAGTGAACCGATCCAACAGTGTTAGATATTGGCATCCGGTATCTTTCATTCCCACTCCGAATGAACGAGAAATGAACGGTCTGAACACTGAGAGAACGTTCATTCGGATTCGGCCATTTTGTTTCGAGTCCTGTAGCCGACGGACATCACGTTGTCGACGAAGTTATATTTTTTTCTGTGTGTTATTATATTGTTTTCATGCGGCAAAATGGTGTTCAAGTGGAACGATCAAAATACATTACTTTTTTTGGAGAACTTTAAAAATTATCAATGCCTTTGGAACCACAAAATTGATGAATACAAAGACCGAACAATGCGGGCAAACTCTATAAAATCTCTAATCAGTGATTTAAACTTAGAGATTACTGAAGAAGATATTAAACATAAAATAAAAACGATAAGGACCCGGTATACAACAGAATTAACCAAAATAAAGCAGTCTACTAAAAGCGGTTGCTCTTCTGACGATGTCTTTGTACCGACCCTGTACTGGTTTAAACATGCAGAATTGCAGTGTATGCGTCCCACGGCAGAGTACATCAAGTCTCGTAAGTAGAATCTTTTATCAATCCATACTAATCCATATCTATAATATTAATCCATATCCTAGTAACTCTGTCTGTTCGATAAGCGACCACTACGTGAACAGAAGCTAGGTAGGTACCTACTTAATACTTATACTCAAACAAAAACAACGTATATGAATTGTATAGGTTTATTCAGTATTATTACATCATATTCTTCTTATCATGTTCCATTGCCATGGTACAGTGCATGAAGTGACGAAATTTTCTGCATATACGTCACGCACGCGGCGGGCATTTTCACTATGATTTCTTGCATTGGTTGGTGGTAAATCGCTTAATGCTAAAGATGGTACTTCTCGCCATTCTCCAGGTACAATGGACCCTGTGACCCAATCCTCACTTTCCAGTGATCGTTGTTGCACGTAGTCTACTGTAGTTTTTCTGAGCCAATTATGTAATGCACACGTCGTTTTAACAAGTTGTTCAACTTTTTGCACTGACAATGGAATCGCTTTTTCATAGATTCGAAATTTTGATACTAATATTCCAAAAGAGTTTTCGACCACTCGTCGAGCTCTTGACAGCCGATAGTTAAATATTTTTTGTTTATCGCCAAACTCTCCTCTAGTATTATATGGTTTCAAAACATCCGTCCGCAAAGGAAAGGCATCATCTGCGACGATTACGCCTTCCTTTGGGAAATTTAGAAGATTCGACAACAAAGCTTCATTCAGTGTTGATTTATTAAAGACGGATGCATCATTTGCCCTTCCGTTTGTCCCAACATCTATATAAATAAAATTATAATTCGCATCTACTACTGCAAATAGATGAATACTAAAATTCTTTTTGTAGTCG
This sequence comes from Plagodis pulveraria, assembly GCA_963890685.1. Lineage (NCBI taxonomy): Eukaryota > Metazoa > Arthropoda > Insecta > Lepidoptera > Geometridae > Plagodis > Plagodis pulveraria. The sequence continues at coordinate 22,163,526 of OY982969.1, forward strand.
AAATATTCAGAGCCTTATCTTCCTGGGCATCTTATATTCACCAATTTCCCATCCATTGCACCACAACAGTTTGGAAAGTTCCATAATCTATAGTAGTCTTCCATTATGTTATTCCATTCATGTTGACTTCCGGGAACCTGTAATAATAAAAGTGTCAACATTTTAATTACAGGATGCACCACAGACTCAAAATGAAGACTGCTGAATCTGAGCAGACTCAAGCTGGCAGTGAGGAACAGAAGACGCCAAATTCTGAGATTAGTAGGAATGGAAGTAGTGAACTGATGACTCCTTCATATTCTCGAAAGCCAACAAACAAGAAAAGGAAGATTGATATACCGATTGATAGAGCAATTAAAGAATTAAAAACTATAAGCGAGCAAGCCAAAGTCCAAACTGAAGATGAGTTTGATTTGTTTTGCAAAAGTTTGGCAGTACAACTCAAAAAAATGCCCTTGAACAGGGCTTTGATATGTCAGGAAAAACTTCAATCTGTGATGACTCAGGAACGGTTAACACAGATGTCACAATCATTTCCTGAAGTAATTTACTCGGACTCCAGCACTCCATCCCCATTTACTATCAACCAATCGCCTCTATACCAAAATACAACACCGGAGTTTAATTATAGTAACTACCTTGTCACCGAACAAGTTTATACGCAACCACAACCAGTGCCTGTACCCGTGAGTTCACCACAAGAGACCAATAGCCGGGTCCACACCGGACGATCCAAGCTGCATCAGCGATCGCGCGATCCGCGATCCTGGATCACGGAGCGTGGATCGTGGATCGTATTAGGCCGATCCAGTTTGTTGAACTGCGATCCTGAACCTACGCTCCAAGCGATCCATAGGCGATCCGTGATTCAGTCGAACTCTTGCTTGAGATGGAGTCACACGTGCAGTGGCGGCGTCGAATTGCCGTGGCAGCAGTAACCTATATTTTGCTTAAGTATTTGCGCAAAAAATCACAAAAAATAAAAAGACGGATCTGGATAAAAACAATATACAAAAATCGCTTAAAATCTGGCACTCAGCTTTATGAAGAGTTAGTGTCAGATAAAGCTGAACACAATTTTGCAAGAATGAATGTTAATAAATTTGAGACATTGTGTTCGTTACTGAACAACAAGCTAAGAAAGAACGATACAAATTATAGAGATGCCATTACTGTGAAGGAAAGATTACTACTTACATTGAGATTTTTAGCGACTGGAGATTCGTACGTCAGTTTGCAGTATCTCTTCCGCATTTCCAAACAGTCTATATCGAAAATTATTCCCGAAGTTTGTGAAGCAATCATTGACTTGTTAAAGGATTATGTGAAGGTAAGTAAAACCATACTTTATTATTCAATGAAAAAGTAGTGTATTGTAATTATAGTTTAAGAAGTAACATGTTTACAATTAATCAACATTATCTGAAAACATGAGAAAACAAGAAAGAATAGGTAGGTACTTATTTAATTCGGTGGTGACTGTGGAACTGAGTAATCCCGAGGTTGTTGAGACTGGGACTGCGATGAAGTTGAGGCCAGATGAGCAGATGGTGATGCCTGTGGAGGTGGAACTGGAGTGTGCAATGAAGTTGAGGCCAATTGTGATGCCTGTGGAGGTGAAACTGGAGTGTGCGATGAAGTGGAGGCTGAAGGTGTGCTAGGATATGGAGTGTAATATCCATAATTGCTATATCTTCCTGTGTCAGCTTCAAAAATAACTTGGGATATAGCATTTTTGACATAAGCTAATGTTACTGCATCATATTTCCGCAATTCAGTAGATATATACTGCCCGAAAGTAATGTAAGAATCTGTGTCTGGTTGTGGTGGCTGTGCACATTGTTGCAGAAGTTGGAAAGCTTCTGAAAGAGTATCATCTGATATGTCATCTGCATTATTAAAAGTAGTTTTCTTCCTTTTTTTGTTCGATTGCGTGTTGTTTGGACATTGGATTGTACACTTTGATCATTCTGCTCTCTACTCAAATCTGTGTGTTGGTTGGCTCTTTCCGGTTGTGTGTCACTACTAACAATGTTACTGTTCTCGTTTTCGCTCACTGTAACATTTACTTCCCGTTCAGTCGTATTAGTTTCTTCCTGTAACAACATTATTATTATTACTACTTATTTTTATTTTCAACTTTTTATTATTAAGGATTATTATTTTCAGGTGCCATCTACTGAAGAAGAGTGGCGTACAATTTCTCAGCAATTCGAGGATAAATGGAATTTCCCACACGTGATAGGAGCGATGGACGGCAAACATGTTGTTTTGCAATCGCCTTTTAATAGTGGCAACGACTTTGATAATTACAAATTATTTCCTAGTATTGTTCTTTTTGCATTAGTAGATGCAAATTATAAGTTCCTGTATGTGAATGTTGGGACTAAAGGCAGAATATCAGATGGAGGCGTGTTCAAAAGCACAAATTTATATAAAAAACTTGAAAAAAAAAGAACTAAACATTCCATCCCCGGAAATATTACAAGTTCCCTATAAAATTGAGGTACCCTATTGTATACTAGGTGATAAAGCTTTTCAGCTGAATGATTATACAATGAAACCATATGATGGTACTCGGGAAAGGGGTTCGTGTGAAAGAATTTTCAACTACCGACTGTCCAGAGCACGTAGAGTAGTAGAAAACGCATTTGGAGTACTTAGTTCTGTCTATAGAGTCCTGCGTAAACCTATGCTTTTGGAACCAGAAACTGCGACTAAAGTCGTGCTGGCAAAGGTTCATCTATATAACTACTTACGCAGTAATTCTAACTTTACATCGCCAGGAACGTTTGATATGGTCCAGGAAAATGGAGATGTAATACTTGGAAGCTGGCGAAATGAACCGCCATCACAATCACTACAGCCGATGGCCGTCATACCAAGAAGACCAACAGAAAATGCCCATACAATACGGTCCCACTTAGCAAGACACTTTGTCACAAACCATACAATAATTTGGCAAAATGAATATCAGTAAACTTGACTCACGTTTTCCAAAGTATCTCGAGTGGTTCCGGGTTCATTTTTATCCGCCATAAAGTCGAAGTCATCATACGCAAACCACTTTGATTTATACGTATCTTGGGCACCTAAAATAAACAAGTAATTAATTAAATAAAGGTTTTTTTTTAACATACTTAATTAAAAACAACAACAAAATTAAAATTTATATAAAAACTAGCTCGAATTCGCTCGAGCTCGATGGAACGAGCGAGACAGAGAGCGGCGCTGCAATGCGCGCAAGCGAGATCGCAATATAATCTCGCTTGTTCCCTTGAGCTCGAGCGTTTTAGACAATTGCTACACGGTTGCGGTATTCAAGTGTCGTGCACTCAAGGTCATTCCGGACTGTTCTAGTATGCAGGTAAGTATGAGAAGATTACTTACCTGATCCAGTTATACGGCTTTGTTTCTCTCTAAATTTTTCCCTTCTGTAGCCTCCCGCCAGAGACCGCATTTTTTTCTTTAGGTCTTCTATTGGTTTGTTCTCCATTTCGCGAGAAATCTGACGCCAAGCATCGTCTCTTACACCTCTATTGGTAAAATTAACATCTTTTGGGTCCCATAAACATTTAAGTTCCTTATAAAGCGATATCAGACGGCGACTTTGCGAGATATCCATGGTGACAAGGATCGCGCGAACCACACACAACCGTCTACACCGCGCGCGGCACGCAACTGAGGCACTTTTGAGGCTGGCAAAAAACCGACAACACACGGATCAGGCGCAGCAGGGATCGCGCGCTCCAATACCTGCGCATGGATCGCGCGCGGCACGTCCACACCGCCCGCACATTTGGATCGCGCTCCTGCCGCGCGCGATTGGAGCGCTATGGATCGTCCGGTGTGGACCCGGCTATTCAAGTCACAATTGTCCAAACATCCACCCAAGAGCAAGAAAACATACTCTCACAAGCTCTAAAAAGTATTATGTAAATGTTGATTGTCTAAATTAAAATGTTTCAAGAAAATAACTTAATATTTTATTAAATTGATATAACTGACCTTAATAAACTTTCCAAGGGCTGTCCAATTGGCTTCACATGCTTCTTGAAAAAAGTAGGATATTGTATTTCGAGGTACTCTGTACAAAAACTCTAAACTTCCAAAACTATCACCTGTAGCCAGGTATCTCAGTACAATTTGAAGTTTTAATCCAGGTAAGTATGCTATCTCTCATTAAAGTGTTTTCTTTCGTTATTAACGGAGCAACAAGAAGTAGAAGTTCTTCAAATTTACTTTCATCCATTCGAAGATGATTACAATATGAATCAGGATCTTCAACGGCTAGTTCTCTCAACAATGTATTGGAAGCTCCTAATAAATTTCTTCTTGCAATCCATGGTCGCACCCACCACCGTCGACGTTTTCTTTGCTTCTTCTTTTTTGTCAACTCTTTGATTAAATGATCACAAATTAAACTAATTCCAAGACGTACGACTTCATTCGATGACATATTTAAAAGAAAGAACAATGAATGTTCATTTCTGTATCATTTCGTCTAAGCCGTGTGAACATAGTATGAAAAAAAATTAAGCATTCACTCGAGTGAACAATCATTCGAGTGAACCGTCTGATATCACCTTAAGTGATGCATCATTTTAGGTATTTTTCAAAGCGCTCATAGCGAAGTTTACTTAGCTGTTCCCAACCGATCAGCAAAGTTAAGCAACGTTGCTTATGTATTTAAAAACATTTGGTATTTAGATTTTAGGTATTTAGTACTTAGTTTATTTTACGTTAGTTCTTTTAATTTTAGATATTGCAATACGTACCCGATTTAATATTACCACAGAGGCCATAAATACACACAACAACTACAATGATTTAATATTCACAATTTTAAATGATGCTATAATGTATATTTACCACCTGTTATACATTACTATCAACTTAGTTTGTGTAATTTTTGATGATGTGAAATAGTTATTAAAATAATACTCACTTTCAGTTATATAACGGAATATTCAGTTACCAATAATCAGTACTGGGCTACCACAATATCTAAAAATACAATACAAGCGTATGGCGTGACACACCATTGGCAACTGATGTGCAAGCGCATCAGCGCACGGTGCAATATAGACGAAACAAACAATAATAATAAGCCCAATGCGGTGGATTCTGTAATCGTATCAAAACACTACGCTATTGAAGAAATAATTCTATGTTTTTTTACCTCCTGAAGATTTTGCACTAGTGAACATTTTACAAGTGTTTCGCGTAGCTGTAATAATTATTCTATTATGACTATTTAAGTTAACAATAATGATATTTATAAATATGTAATATTCACAATTTTTGTATAGCCTGAAATGTATGGAAAGGAGCTTTGCATTTTGACCCTAAATTGCATACCAGAAACCCGACGTAAAAGACCTCCATGGTAGAGAAACCATCGTTTAGAGACTCACTGTTTTGAGACTCGGCGTAAAAAGACCTCGAACGCAAGGAGAAATCGTCGTTTTTAGACTCACCGTGGCGAGAGCCGCCGTTGAGAGAAATCGGCATGCAGGGAATGATTCGGCATTTTAAACTTACTATAAAACCTGAAACATATAATATATTAGTTTATTATCGTTAGCATAATATATATTGAAAATCATTCAAATTACACTGTGATGATCATATAAATTGTTGTTTCTTGTAAGGATATGCATATACTTCACAAATCATTTAAATAGCTGTGAAGGAAAAGAAACTAAGGAACACCACATTCAAGAACTGCTTGATGTGCAGCATGTATTACTACATCCCAAAATGAGCCCCAGTGGTGGATTATCGTAATTCTGCTCAACTATAGGTTAGTTCGATGTGGACATAGTACATATTAAATTAGTTGATACATACTCTCTTTTATCTTGTTCCCTCTCAGATTGTTGAAATGGGAAAACTATGTATTTGTTCATTACAATTGGCTTATTTAGAGCCATTGTAACTTGGCAGATTGCTTTAGAGACACTGGCATAGAATGCCAATGCTACCAAAACTTAAAACAGATTTTTAGTTATTTATTGACAACATATTATTTGCCTGCATTAAAGCTCACCCTGGCTGTATGTACTTGTACACTTGTAACCTAAACAATGGTTAGTATATCCATTCCAAGCAAGCGAAAATGTTCGAATTTGATGGCTTTACCTTCTGCAGAAAATTCTTACCTTAGTTTCAACGTCCAAAGCATCAGAACGTAACATGCATGGCACATGAGGATCAGGGTTTGCGAGTTAACTCCTTAGACAGTCGATACAGTTTTATAAATTGCCGATCACTCAAATTCAAAGCTCCACACATAAGTCTTGCACTTTTATTCTTCTTCCTCCCATGGGCACGAGCCACCGCTTCATCGAATAATGAGCACAGTCCAATAAATCCATGTACGCTTACATTTTATTTATGTTTTTTATATCGTTTACGAGGGAAATGCAATAAAAATTCAATAAACACTATAGAACGGTTCACAAAAAGTAGCGTCTTCCTAACTGTTTCACAACCGTTCGTATGACAGCGATTACGTTCCAGCTGCGTTCGAGTTGCGTCTCAACTTTCAGTAAAATGATTAGCGCGATACGAAACGTTGGAAAAGTTGCGATGCGGCTTTGGTTCAATTCACGGACACACGTCACGGAGGGCCATACGACAGTATACGCTCGCATAAATTTAATCCGCAAAAATATAAAATTGTGCTCATTCGTTGTGAAAGTGCTATCATTGAAGGCTATTTGGAAAATATCGTGTGTGGAAGTGTTTGTGTATACTCGGATACATTGGTTAGTGCTTTAATCTCCGATAATTAGATTAACATAATTATCAGTATCGTGAATACTAAATGTGGGTAGATTACTGATCATATATCGCGATTGATAACCCTGCTCTCTTTCTAATCTTGTAATAGCGCTATCTAGCGAAAAAATCAAGAACATAGTTCGACTTTTGCTATGGCTAAGTGTGCAGCTTGCGGGAAGTTCCTAAAGCCGACGGTAGGCGCCGCCACATGTACCAATTGCCCGTGCATATATCATAAAAGCTGTGTAGGGATATCTGACGGCTCTAACATACCCAAGAGCTGGGTATGCCCCGAGTGCAAGAAGCAGCGAAAATGCAATAATTCTAGCACACCTGCAAAGGACATTAGCGAGGCTCCTTTTTCCCTGCCCGCCGTTGAAAATATAGTGTCCGGGTTGCCCCCCGCAGAAAATACACTCGAGAGCAATGAATCCGGGTCACTTAAAGAATCCTAAAAATCTCGGAAACTAAAAATGCTAGGTTAATGCAATAAATTGTATTTAATAGACAATGTAATACTCCTTAAATGAAGGTATTAAAACTTCTTAGTTATTGTAAAGTTATATCATAAAAAAATCAAATTTGAAAAAGGGCCACTTTCGAAGATGGAACTACGAAATTACAGCATTTGGTTTTGCTTTTGTTTGTAATCTGTCATTTATGTGGTACATAAACCATGTTGATAGTGCTCTATATTCATTATTCAAGCTGAAATTATGTCGCTTACGCCTGAAGAATGCACCAGAATACTTACAATGCTGGAAACCGGCCGGAGTCAGCGCGATACAGCCAGGACTGTCGGTGTGTCGCTGTCAACAGTACAAAGAGTTCTCCGACGTTACGAAGAAACTGGTTCTAACCTACGCAGACCAGGAACGGGCAGAACCAGGTGTACCACAGCACGAGAAGACCGATACTTGGTGAACACCATGCTTCGAAATCGCTTTCTCACAGGAACTGAACTCACCAATCAGTTTCGACGCCTCGGAGGAAGTAACCCAAGTGCATGGACAGTAAGACGTCGGCTTGCTGAATCTAACTTAAAACCCCTTAGACCTGCAAACGGCCCTAAACTGGAGCGTGGGCATCGTATTTCGAGACTAAGATATGCCCAGAGCCACGTAAATTGGAGTATTGAAGATTGGTCAAAAGTTATGTTCTCCGACGAATCAAAATTTATGCTCTACAAGCACGATGGAAGACACAGAGTGTATCGAAGACCAGGGGAAAGATTCAAGCAAGCATGCATCGAAGAAAAAGTAGCCTACGGTGGTGGGTCTGTACTTGTGTGGGCCGGAATTTCTTCTGAAAGTCGCACAGAGCTGGTGATCATAGAAAACGGCTCTTTAACTAGCGTAAGATATGTGGAAGAAATCCTCAATGATCACGTTGGTCCATTTATGGTCAATTTAGGTGAGGATGCTATATTTATGCATGACAATGCCCGACCTCATACAGGTAGGATTGTGAATGACTACCTTCAAGAGATGAACATTACTCGTATGGAGTGGCCAGCGCGCAGCCCGGATATCAACCCGATCGAGCATGCTTGGGACGAGCTAGGCAGATGCGTAAAACAACGAAACCCTCCCCCAATCACGCTTCGTGAGCTCAAAATTGCTCTCACAGAGGAATGGGAGAATATTCCCCAAAATCGTATAAGGAACTTGGTGTACATCATGCCAAACCGCGTAAACGCAGTAATGGAAGCACGAGGAGGCAATACGAAGTATTAAAATTCAAGAAAATCGTAATAAAGTTCAAAAATTTCATGTTTCCTATTTTTGTTTTAAGGAGAGATCAGCAGTTTTTTTCTTTATGTAATTTTGTGTTAATAAAATGTATGGTGACTCATATTTTTTTTACTTTCATTTAAGGAGTATTACATTGTCTATTAAATACAATTTATTGCATTAACCTATCATTTTTAGTTTCCGAGATTTTTAACATTCTTTAAGTGACCCGGATTCATTGCTCTCGAGTGTATAATATATTTGTTGTAACTCAACCATTTCGGTTGTTTCCTCCGCCAACCTTTTCTGCTCGACCACTTCAAGCCTCCGCTTTAGACCATCCATACGATGCACAATACTTTCAATGGAAGAACGAAATTCTTTGCGAAAGTCACGTAGCTCAGTCATGAAATCAGCAAGTTCTCGGCGCATAACCTGGAAATCTGAGTCCCTAACATGAGGCGATCCTGGGGGAAGACTAGATATTATCTAGTCTTCCCCCAGGATCGCCTCGAGCAGAAAAGGTTGGCGGAGGAAACAACCGAAATGGTTGAGTTGCAACAGGCAGTCGTCCAACTGAAGCAGGATCTCAATGACCGTGATCAATAAGCCCTACTAACAGATCTGGACATTGGCCATCTTCCGGAGGAAAATGGTGAACATTTGGTACATATATTTTCATAAAAACTAACGTGAGTAGACATAATTATTTACTGAATATACCGGCTAGTACTCACGGTGTTTTGGTCGTAATCTCCGACCGGTGTTCGAGCAGTAAAGATGCTCATTATTATGAGCATACGATGCCGAATGTATAAGGCAGGACGTTTCATCGTTATTGCGTAAGTCAAAACTACCGAAAAATAACATTACCAAAGTAGAGATTACAGCCTTAAATGATTTGCGCAATTATCAAGAAGTATTGGTTTTGCCAGCTGATAAAGGCAACGCAACAGTGGTTGTCGACACCAAAGAGTACGAGCAGAGAATCAACCAAATGGTAAGTGATGATTCAATTTACAAAAAAGTCAACTACAACCCGACTTCTAGAGTAACTGCTAAAGTGCTGAAACTGTTGCGCAGCTGCGATGACAAGAACCTGATGGAACGTTTGCGCCCACACAACCCTACGTCACCAAAGATATATGGGCTGCCTAAGATCCAAAAACCAGGATGGCCACTAAGACCTATAGTAAGCCAGATTGATGCCCCTACCTATAAGATCTCCACATGCTGTAATTTGTGGAGAAGTTCTTCGTCAGTTCACGTCGCATTTAAACACTGTACACCCGAAGATATCGTTTACCATTGAGGAAGAGAAAGAGGGAGTGCTACCGTTTCTGGACGTCAAAGTGATACGGGGACCTGACGGTATGTTGGCTCATACTGTGCATAGAAAACCGACACACACAGACCAGTACCTACGAGCTGACTCCCATCATCACCCATGCCATTTACCTTCGGTACCAAGAGCGCTAATTAACCGTGCGTTAAGCTTATGTGACCCTCAGTTTGTTGATGCCGAACTGGAACACGTCCGAAGGGTGCTTGAGCGTAACGGTTATAATTGGCGCCAATGTTCTCGACTTGTGACTGGAACTGAACGCATGCGACCTACCACTGTCAACAGATCGCCGGTGTATCTACCGTACATCAAAGGAATAACGGATAAAATCGGACACCTGATGAAACGGAGGTACTCAATTAAGGCGATTTTCTGATCACAAACTCAACTCCGACAGATGCTGCGTTCACCGAACGACAGTGAACCACTTGCCGCGCCTGGGGTATATAAAGTACCGTGTGATTGTGGTAAGTCCTACATCGGAGAAACACGACGAAACATCGCTACGAGGTTGACGGAGCACGTCAGGTGCATTAAGAACCTAGAAATTGAGAAATCCGCAATAGCCGAGCACGCCCTCATTAAAGATACGAATCATTTCATACGGTTTGATAAGGCATCCGTACTAGCGAGAGAAAAGTATTTGTGCCGCGGAAAGTACGTGAGGCTATTGAAATAAATCGTCATCCAAATTTTAATAGGGATGGTGGCTGGACTTTACCATCTGCGTGGAAACCGGTGCTTAATTGTGCCTCGACCAGTGCCAAACTGTTTACCCGCGAATTAGACGTAATTGCTATAGTGTGCGAAGACCCTACACATAGTTTTGACGAGTGCAGTGAAGACAGCGACAGTGACGCACGCGCCCCTACCCTGCCTGCGATGCCATTGCTGCCCGCCGTTCCTCAAGTTTCGCAGAGGGCGTTGCGAGCAGCCGCCCGCAGTGCGCGTTTAGCAGCCCTCGAAGCTGCCCGCATTCCTTGATAATGAGCATCTTTACTGCTCGAACACCGGTCGGAGATTACGACCAAAACACCGTGAGTACTAGCCGGTATATTCAGTAAATAATTTGGTACATACTGTAACAGTCATGGCTGCTAAGTTGGTGGTCTCCCTAGAGAGTCGCGAGATTGTGTTTGCCGAGCGAGTCGGAACCGTGGGCCCAAGTGGCGCCGGCGCCAGCATAGGAGGTACAGCCGGGGGAGGGGTGAAGAGGCGTGCGCGCCGCGTCGTTGTGCGGTTGGCCCGACGTCATCTGCGTGACGAGCTTCTGAGTGCTGCACGCGTGCGACGCCATTTCACTACGGCTGATATCAGTCTGTCGGGACCGCCACAGAGGGTGTATTTAAATGAAAGGTTGACGAAGGCAAATCGCCTACTTTTTCATCAAGTTCGGGACGAAGTTCGTAAGCGCCAGTGGAGGTACTGTTGGACCAAGAAAGGTCGCATCTTTGTTAGGCAGGGCGATGGTAAGCCAGTGTTTGTGATTCGATCAGATGCAGATTTCTGTCGTGTTTTTGAGGCAAGCTCTGTTTGAGTTTTTTGCTAAAAATAAATTTTATTTTATATCCGTATCATACCAAACCATTTTTTCTGAAATTTTTGTTTACTTTTTAAACCGTCGTTTTTATAAGAGCAATCATGCTCAGTATAAGTTGATTTTTAGTATTATATTTTATATATAAATGATATTAATAATATTATATAAATGTTTAAAATCAATAGTAACCGTAGCACTCTACCACGAAAAATCTGCATATTTTAAATACAATATTAACTGCCATATCCACAATCCGAAACAATTATGGAAAAATCTTAGAAATACATTATTACCTAAAAGTGACATTGAACTGCCTTCTTTCTTTAATAATCCCAACCTAATAAATAATGTTTTTCTGGATATATCAGGCCCTTCAGGCGTAAATATTTCTCAGCTGACATACTTCGAGTTTCATAAGTTTAGCGATGCAGTATTTCACATAGAGCCTATTAGTTTAGACAAAATAATAAATATAATTAAAAGTATACAATCAAATGCAGAAGGGTGTGATAATATAACTTAAGACATGCTAATTATGACTTTTCCATATACAATAAATACTGTAAAAGACATAATTAATTTATCAATCTGTACATCCACATTCCCTGATACTTGGAAGGTAGCTGTTGTGCGTCCTTTGCCTAAGCACTCAAATCCAGTTGACATCAAAGACCTCAGACCAATAAGTATATTGCCGTGTTTGTCAAAGAGATTGGAAAAGGCAGTCTGTACTCAATTAACTGAGTACATAGAAAAAAATAATATATTACCCGAAGTGCAGTCTGGCTAAGGCCGCAGCACGGCAACTGCTTTATTGGATGTCACGGATAACATACTCTCTTCTCAGAGTGGGGGTATGTGTACCTTGCTTGTTTTACTCGATTTTTCTAGAGCTTTCGATTGTATAAATCTTGATCTTCTAATTTCCAAATTAAGTTATTATGGTTTCGACTTTAAGGCTATAAAATGGTTTGAAAGTTATCTAACTGATCGTTTTCAGTACGTTAAACTTAGTCGTAATGACGGTACTCGATTGGAGTCTGACAAGATGGCTGTGAAGAGAGGCGTTCCTCAAGGATCGATACTGGGACCGATTTTGTTTATTTTGTATTCGGCTGATATAAGCAAACATATAAAACATTGTAAATTTCATATATATGCTGATGATATACAGATGTACATTTCTTTTAAGCCTTTGAAAATGTATGATGCAATACGTGCTTAAAATATCGATCTCTCTAGTGTATCTGCATGGGCAAGTCAAAATGATCTTGTACTTAATCCCACCAAAACAAAATACTTGCTATTTGGTAGTAAGCATCAATTAAACAGCTTGAGTCCAACGGTGAGTGTTATGCTTAAAGATGTGCAAATAGAACAAGTTCATGAAGCGCGTAATCTGGGTTTACAGATGGACTCTGCACTACGCTTTGAAAAACATGTAGCAAATGTAGTTAAAAAATGTTTTATAAATTAAAAGTGTTGAATAGAATGAGGCCATTTATAAAGGAAGATTTGCGTATTCAGTTAGTCGAGTCACTTGTTCTGTCAAAATTTAACTATGTGGACGTAGTGTTTGGCCCTCGTTTGCTAACAAGGACCGAGAAACTTGTTCAGAGAGTTCAGAATGCTTGCGCACGGTTCTGTTTTGATATCCCTTTTAGAGCTCATGTGACCCCATACCTGAATAAAAATTGTATACTGAAAATGAAGCATCGTCGCAAGTTACACTTGGCCACTCTTTGTTTTTTGGTGTTATAAAACATAAAACTCCTATCTATTTATTTGAAAAATTATCCTGGGTATCCAATCACAGGTTATTTGGACCGCGGCAATGCGCAATTCAACTTTCTACACCACAGCATGGGTCTGCTTCTTTTCGTGGTAGTTTTCGTTATGCTGCGTCCAAATGCTGGAACAATATTCCAACACCGATCAGGAACCTGCAAAACATTAATGGATTTAAAACAAAACTAAAACAATTCTTATTTAGTCATCAAATAACCCAGGAAAAACAGAGACATGATACAAGTGCTATATAAGACTTACCTCAAGGTTATTTACTTATAACTTATATTTTAGTAAGGTTTATATTTATTATGTAGTTTATATATTTGCCTAAAAAATTGCGCTAGCATTAATGTAGTTTAAGTTAAAATTTAATTGCCGTTTTTATGTAAGTAATTTTAGTAATTAAAAATAAAATTATATGTAAGAAATATAAAAAATTATACATTTTCTATAGTTATATTTTCGTTGGTTGACATTGTTATATTTCTTTTCGGATTCTTTATTTTATTTTTTCCCCACTCCAATTGTATTTCTAGTAATAATTTAATGGTTATGTTGTAAAATTTGAGCTGTTGTATCATTAATCCTCCGTGACGTCACAAAAAAGCTCCAACGGAAGGCCAGCGCTAGCTTTAAATAAAACTAGCACATGCTGAGTTGGGGACCAATTTATGATGTAAAGCAATTATTTATATGTCTGTCAAATGTGCCTTTTATGTAAATATTCTGTTGTAAATTGCTTACGTCGTAAATAAATAAATTTCATTTCATTTCATTCAATTTCATTTCAATTGCGTTTCAGCTTTATATTTTTAGTGCGATCGGGCCTAAGGTATAAACAAGATAAAAATATTTGTCCAACTTATGTAGGGTACTACTTTGTCAAAAACCAATTAAATTAAAGTTTTCAAAAGTATTTACTGACTTCCAATAAAAAAGACAAAAAGACAAACAAAGAATGAGGAGGTTCTCATCTCAAGTCAGTGATTTTAACACATTTCAGTAATAAAAGTTTATTAAATTTTTAGGGTTCCATATTAAATAATAGGACCCTAATAGTAAGTCTTTGATGTAGGTCCATCTGCTTATGTGTGTGACCTTTAAATGGCTGTATCTTGAAAACCATTAGGTAGACAGTTATAATTTTCTCAGAACATGTGCCGGATTGCCTATTAAATAATAAAATTTACAGGAAAATAAAAATAAAGGAGGTAGAGATCCCTGTAAAATAAACCAATTTTTAATGTTTTTTTTTTTGTATCATATTAACACATGCAGAAAATTTATAGAGAAATACAGTAGGTAGTACAAAGGGTCACATACCATTATCTATACAACATAAGACACCATTACTACTTTTACATATATATTGTTACATTAATTGTTCGTTGATGATAAAATTGGGTAGTAAATATTTAAATTAAATACAAAGAAAAGTGGCAACTCTCCAGGTGGGGAAGAGAAGCTTCCACACACCTAACCTAAAACTACCTATCTAAATAAGGAGGCTTTAATACACAAATAAACACAGTAGGTATGGAGCGTTCAATAAGTTTATATAATTTATTTCACAAACATACACACAATTATTATTAAAAAAAATAGGCTATATCAGTCCAGAACACATTTAATATCAATAGGGGTTGCACGCTAGCGCCAGGGGTAGGAGATATATTAAAATCTAAAACATTTCAAAAATATGCCCAGAGCGAGCGAGCAGCACCAAACTAATTATTACATAAAATTGCCTCAATTATAATTTCTGTGTGCCAGCAACGTAGATCCACATAAAATTAGTGTCCTAGATTAAAATGATTTAATATTTAAAGTGAATTATAGTAATAAAACCAGCTTGCTCAAGAAAATAAGTTATCTCAGGGGAAAAATCGTGGGTCGCATAAGGTGAAAAGATGGATTCCGTTGTTGTAAATAAAGAAAAGGGCGCCACCCGGCTATATAAAACCGGGAAAATATATAAATACCGGATCGGTGCGACGGTATACAGCCTTGGGGTGAAATCACTGCATTGGTCAGCAGCCCTACTGCATAAGGGACGCAAAGCAGAGCGCTGACAGCTCAACCATTCGCTCGGGCTGACTGCCGGAGCTGGGGGGGCTATGGTAGGTGATTATTCTTCAACCCCTAACGGTGAAGTTTTCCCCTCCTAACCAGGAACCTCCTGGAAAACGCAAGGGTGCGCATGTGAAAATCGTACCTGCCTGTGAAGGGCATATACAAAGCGTTGACATCACTATCGCAAAAGAGGCACCGGTCGATTTGGCGTGGGTGGCTAGCCCACGTGGTGAAGATGCATGCGGGCGCAGCCAGCCTCAATCCACAGGAAAACACGGAATTTCGCACGCAACGACAGGGCCAATATCCATACACTCGGCACGCGGTCACTTGAGAAAGCTCGCACATTCGGGTTCAGCGACGGCGCGGGCCTAGGGACCACGCGGTCCACAACTCGGAGAGCCTCACTAGATAAATTCACGAGACGAAACACTGGAATTTAGCCCGGCGTTATAACCTATAACTTCGCACGAAAACACTGCACCGAAAATATTCAATCACTTTACTAACCTTTTGGGAGGTTGAAAGGCGCTTGTAGCGTTCTGGTGACTTCACGTCTCACACTTGGAAAGTCGCCTCCTAGGGCTTTATTTCAGCTGGTAGGTATCGTCCAGAATCTCAGTGGAACGCTGTCCTGATTGTGGTCCCGCCCTGAAAATATCGAAATTAGTTTGTCAATTGCCAAACTCCAAAGCCGCTAGGGCACGCCACGGGAATCAAGACTTACCTCGCAGCAGGCAGCGTCACTCTTGGGTTGCTGGGGGAAAAAGAGTGCAAAACTGCTCTTCCGCCGTATTTACGGGGCGGCGACAGTTTCTCGAACATTCGTAGAGGAAAGGGCAAAAAAACACAGATAATGCCACTTACCGATAAACTTACAGATAAAAATATGCCTTATTAATCTGCGCCTAGGGATGCCAGGATTGCTGCCATGAAATACCCATTTCCCACGGAGAGGGCCTCCTCAAAAAGAAGGGGAAATCCTAAATTCGTGTCACTGCGCTAGGAGCAATAGTGGACGTCGCCAAGCAGGATTTCACTTCCGCCATCGTCCTGGAACGAGCCTAAGCAGGGACAAGGCGCTAAATGGGCAACAGAACCTCAGTTTACTCAAATGGAGACCAAAAGTATATACTACCGGGGCTCCTACATTCAATGCGATGACGAACAACCCGTTCCGCTTCGTGCGAGGTGGGATTCCACCGCGACGGAATTTTTGGTAATAACAACTATGGTATAAAAAAAAACATCCCCATACGGTCTCCACCCGCTAAGTGAGAAAATTCGATTATCTGGCAACACAGTGCCATTACTTATCATAATTTCGAAGGTCATAGATTAGTTGACGTTCGATGGACACTCCGCTTTGCGCAGAACAGATTAAAAAGAAAGCGGGGCACGTTCAAGACCTTGAAAAAAAACCGTAACAGTACCCCCTCCCCTTAGAATTTTTGAAGGGGTACCGACAAAAATGTTAGCTGGACCCCCAGCTATCAACTTGAACAGAGAAGCATAATGTCAAAACTTAAACAAGGCTTCCATATAATAGTGCAGCCTGAAAATTAATTCCATAAAAGAACCAAAAAAAAAGCTCTACCTGCTCTATCTCAACTACCGGACTCAAAATATTAGGTTCAGAACAAAAATGTTCACAACCTACGGGTAAACAAGTCCTACAAAGAAAACATTTGGTGAAACCTCATTGTAGCAGAACTATTAAGATCTCTAAAAAAAACTTAAAATTATTGAACGCTTCATAGAACTAAAAACTAAATTGGGCAACCCTAAGGGGCCAAATATTTCTAAAGCCCATTACTACTTACTAAAAGGCAAGGACCGAAGAGCTAGCTAGAACAATAGCATATAGATGCCACAAAATTTACTTACCCATGTCAATCAGGAGAAACCCAAATATCAAATGAGAAGTAAGTAAACAAAAGGGTGGATAACCACATATTACCGTTATAGGTCTAAGCCGTGGAAACAGCCTATATTAAGACCAATAAATAGGTACAAAGAAATATTGTCTCGGCCCTTGAAAATAGAAAAATATTTGAGAGAAAAAAAAATGGTTTATTATCCCGCGCTCCGGCGACCAGACAGGACGTTTCCCCTCCCCAAGGAAAGGGCAAGCAAACTCGCGATGGCGGAAACGGGTCACCGAGTCGCTCGGTAACAAATCAAAAATGAAAATGGGATCTGTACCCTAGGGGGATAGACAAAGTAAAAAGGGAAGAAGAGAAGAAGAGGGAGCAGGAAAGAGGAAGAATGCCTTGGCTTCAACAGCACCCAGAAGGGGCACTGATGACAGAGTGGCCTACGGCATTGTATCCAACTACTAATAAGACCCCATAAAACTAACCCATAACTATGATAGGTATATAGTTATTATGGATCTTAGGATACTAACATGAACATATACATACCAGCTGAAAGAAAAAAATAACGTTTATAACGCTTAGAAGCCATTCCGGTATGTCAGTAAAATAGTTACAAAGACTTTAAATTTTCAGTTAGATTGCCAATGATAACCTATGTATCAATATAGGCACTAACTGATGAGAATACAAGTGCTAATCCCTGCACAAGAAGGGTAAAATAACAAATAAAATGACTGCCCACTCACCAATAAAATTCACTGGAATAATGCCAAGTGTTAATATTGTGTAAATCTTGTCTAATAAAACAAATCAAACAAGGAAAGGTTCCCAAATACAACAAAGAAACAAGCCGACATGGTTCTGGAGGGTATGGAGAAGCTGTTATAATGAACAATTTAATCATTAATACATACATACATAACATAATATAAAACACTTACATTTCAGGTTCACTAACAAGGTTCATGAGTCACCACTTTCTGCAATTCTTCCAAGACAGTCTTCATTCATACATAATTACCCTGTTCAGTCATGTCAAGTCATAAGTCAATTCTAATTACATTCAGTCTTCCTTTTCATACATCATCTATTATACATAAAGCATTATGTGGTTCCTCATGAGCATTACCACTCACCCACAAAATGCAGATATTTTTATATAAGTTTATATATAAAGACAATACATAGGTTTTAAATAGGGAGATAGGGGTGTCCTTATCATGATGTTGACTCACCCTGTTGAGTACAACGCCGAGAATAACGACATATAGACAGATTCTAAGTATGAGGCTTTCAAAACGGGGTTACTTAGTAAACCGCCCCTGTAAAGGCTTAATTTAAAGAGTTACAATCCGCTCTTCGAAGGAAATAAGACAGATAGATAAACTACGTATATAGGTATATAAGTCATAATGCCAGTAGAGATGTTGACTCATTCAGCTGAGTACAACGCCCAGACATTTGACAAATAAATGATTACTAAGTATTAGGCTTTTTAAAAAGGGGTTACTTAGTAAACCGCCCCTGTACTAGGCTTAATTTATAGAGTTACAATCCGCTCTGTGATAAATATAATAAATGAATATAGCAAACATATACATAAAAAAAAATTAAATACTTAGGATGCTTCTCCGTACTCAACAACCAAGACCGGATAGTCTCCATTCTCTAAAAGGAACATGTATCTCAGGACTTTGCTGAGGTACCTATTTGGTGAGTTAAAATTTTAGGGGAGTATAGAACTATGTATAATCCCATAAAACGAAGAAATCCTGTACCCTGAAACTAAGTGGACTCGACAGAGTGCAACTTATAATGACATCAGGAATACCAAGATACAAAAATATAAAAACAAGAATGGTACTAGGCCTGAACATGGTAGAGTACATTTCAGAGCTATCTGGTACCAAAACATTGATATTAAAAAAAAGCAAGACTGCCTATAGCGAACCCACCAAATATATATAGACATAAGTGTCCCAGAACACAAATGTCCTAACTAGTACAAAAATATTTATATGGTTTGCGAAGAATGTGCCAACTGCCTAACAATTTACCTGAAGTAAAATCAAAAGTTTGTATACCAACCGACTCAACTTTTTGATTATATTACATTTATCCTATTTAGGAGCCAGCTTAACCATAAATGTATATTGGATGAAATCTGAAATAAATGATTGTATTTGATAAAGGATTTTTTGGCATCACTAAGTGGAAAGGTGCGTTTCCAAACAAGAACTGCCACATGATGATCCTTGTTAATCACTCTGCATTGAGGTTATAACAGTGCCAAGCAAACACTGCTTGTTTGCTGAAACGATAAATAAAACCAACAAAAAGCTACAGTAGCTAGGTAAATTTTAACTAGATCAATCTATAAAAATGTAAACCTGTCAATAAATAAACAAAAAAAATGTGACTCAAAAAACAATACCTACATTGAACAACATAACTCTCATCAAACAGCATCTATATATAACAGCCAAACCATTCATCAGCAACTCCATCAACAGAAAACTGCATAGCGGCAGCCTTCAACAGCACAAAATCAGCAAAAGCCGAACCCACCGATGACACCATCAGCAAAAAGAGGTGAAAACTGTATATCAACAGCGTTCAAAACTATCACTACATGAAGTCTGTATTATGACAGCCTCCAATATCAGCATAAAAAAATCTGTATAGTGATAGCCCTCAATAACCCAAAGAAAACTGTATAGTCACAGCCTTCCTATAACAACGAAGAGACAAAGACTGTATAGTGACAGCCTTCCAATAACCAATAGAAAACTGTATAGTCACAGCCCTTCACAATATGGTACGAAGAGACGAAGACTGTATAGCAACAGGCTTCAAAAACAACAAGAGAAAGCTGTATAGTCACAGCCCTCTACAATACACAACGAAGAGACGAAGACTGTATAGTGACAGCCCTCAAAATAAATGAATGGTCAGCTATAGAATGCTAAAAAATAAATAATATTGTTCAATGATAGATGAAGAGATAATATAAGACTATAAATGTAATTGCTTACAGCAAAAACAAACTGCATTTCTCCTTGAAAATCTACAGTTAGTCATGAATAATCATTATTGTAAAACAATGTATTATGATTCAAAAAAGTTAAAATAATGTTTAAAATAAGCATTATATGCATATTGACTGAATAAAATTTGAATATAAATTGGAATCTAATTTGCTGGTGTTAAAATTTAAAAATTTAAGTTCACATTTTGATTATAATTGGCACATAGAAATTTCACAGATAAAATGTTTAGCTAAATGGGTACATATGTAATGGCACATTCCTTAAAAATAACTTTACACACAGTAAACAATTGCAAAATAAAATGGTGAGTGTACACAGAAACATTTCAGTAAAATAGTGAACATTAGTCACATAAAATTAAGTAAAATTGCTGTGAAAAAAAAAACACAATATGAAAGTATGTTAAATATTTAAAAAAAACTAATGGGAATTCATCTTTCCTTATGCAAGGCCCCTACGTTGCGGCGTCAATTGTTTCATTAATTGTTCGTTGATGATAAAATTGGGTAGTAAATATTTAAATTAAATACAAAGAAAAGTGGCAACTCTCCAGGTGGGGAAGAGAAGCTTCCACACACCTAACCTAAAACTACCTATCTAAATAAGGAGGCTTTAATACACAAATAAACACAGTAGGTATGGAGCGTTCAATAAGTTTATATAATTTATTTCACAAACATACACACAATTATTATTAAAAAAAATAGGCTATATCAGTCCAGAACACATTTAATATCAATAGGGGTTGCACGCTAGCGCCAGGGGTAGGAGATATATTAAAATCTAAAACATTTCAAAAATATGCCCAGAGCGAGCGAGCAGCACCAAACTAATTATTACATAAAATTGCCTCAATTATAATTTCTGTGTGCCAGCAACGTAGATCCACATAAAATTAGTGTCCTAGATTAAAATGATTTAATATTTAAAGTGAATTATAGTAATAAAACCAGCTTGCTCAAGAAAATAAGTTATCTCAGGGGAAAAATCGTGGGTCGCATAAGGTGAAAAGATGGATTCCGTTGTTGTAAATAAAGAAAAGGGCGCCACCCGGCTATATAAAACCGGGAAAATATATAAATACCGGATCGGTGCGACGGTATACAGCCTTGGGGTGAAATCACTGCATTGGTCAGCAGCCCTACTGCATAAGGGACGCAAAGCAGAGCGCTGACAGCTCAACCATTCGCTCGGGCTGACTGCCGGAGCTGGGGGGGCTATGGTAGGTGATTATTCTTCAACCCCTAACGGTGAAGTTTTCCCCTCCTAACCAGGAACCTCCTGGAAAACGCAAGGGTGCGCATGTGAAAATCGTACCTGCCTGTGAAGGGCATATACAAAGCGTTGACATCACTATCGCAAAAGAGGCACCGGTCGATTTGGCGTGGGTGGCTAGCCCACGTGGTGAAGATGCATGCGGGCGCAGCCAGCCTCAATCCACAGGAAAACACGGAATTTCGCACGCAACGACAGGGCCAATATCCATACACTCGGCACGCGGTCACTTGAGAAAGCTCGCACATTCGGGTTCAGCGACGGCGCGGGCCTAGGGACCACGCGGTCCACAACTCGGAGAGCTTCACTAGATAAATTCACGAGACGAAACACTGGAATTTAGCCCGGCGTTATAACCTATAACTTCGCACGAAAACACTGCACCGAAAATATTCAATCACTTTACTAACCTTTTGGGAGGTTGAAAGGCGCTTGTAGCGTTCTGGTGACTTCACGTCTCACACTTGGAAAGTCGCCTCCTAGGGCTTTATTTCAGCTGGTAGGTATCGTCCAGAATCTCAGTGGAACGCTGTCCTGATTGTGGTCCCGCCCTGAAAATATCGAAATTAGTTTGTCAATTGCCAAACTCCAAAGCCGCTAGGGCACGCCACGGGAATCAAGACTTACCTCGCAGCAGGCAGCGTCACTCTTGGGTTGCTGGGGGAAAAAGAGTGCAAAACTGCTCTTCCGCCGTATTTACGGGGCGGCGACAGTTTCTCGAACATTCGTAGAGGAAGGGGCAAAAAAACACAGATAATGCCACTTACCGATAAACTTACAGATAAAAATATGCCTTATTAATCTGCGCCTAGGGATGCCAGGATTGCTGCCATGAAATACCCATTTCCCACGGAGAGGGCCTCCTCAAAAAGAAGGGGAAATCCTAAATTCGTGTCACTGCGCTAGGAGCAATAGTGGACGTCGCCAAGCAGGATTTCACTTCCGCCATCGTCCTGGAACGAGCCTAAGCAGGGACAAGGCGCTAAATGGGCAACAGAACCTCAGTTTACTCAAATGGAGACCAAAAGTATATACTACCGGGGCTCCTACATTCAATGCGATGACGAACAACCCGTTCCGCTTCGTGCGAGGTGGGATTCCACCGCGACGGAATTTTTGGTAATAACAACTATGGTATAAAAAAAAACATCCCCATACGGTCTCCACCCGCTAAGTGAGAAAATTCGATTATCTGGCAACACAGTGCCATTACTTATCATAATTTCGAAGGTCATAGATTAGTTGACGTTCGATGGACACTCCGCTTTGCGCAGAACAGATTAAAAAGAAAGCGGGGCACGTTCAAGACCTTGAAAAAAAACCGTAACAATATTATGTAATAATTACTATTACAATCTTTTTTAGTTTGACCTGTCATTCGCGAGTCTGCCTTACACTTGGCCGATTTTTAGTATTTGTTGTTATAGCGGCAACACAAATAAATATGTACATCATCTGTTACAATTACAACTGTCTAGGTATCAAGGTTTATAAGCTAAAGCCTGGTGACAGACAGACAGACAATAGAGTCTTAGTAATAGGGTCCCGTTTCCAACCTTTAGGTATGGAGCCCTAATAACAAGCTATGTGTGAATTGAATTCGTGTTAAAAATTCTTACGGAAATAACCCATTCTTTGTACTGAACCCTTAGTGTTAGATTCAGACTCTCACTTAGACAGTTTTTTTTTATGTTTTTGTGACGGAACAAGCACGATGCCCACCTGATGTTAAGCGGACTAACCTCTGCTTATAACAGATGCATTTCGTCACAAGTCACGAATTGCACTGCGCCCTTCACATTGAGACATAGTTGTTAAGTCTCATGTGCCTGTAATTTCATGGGCTCTCAAAGCCTATTACCGGAACACACCGTTAGGTGCTTGGCGACAGATTTTCTACTTGAGGGTGGTAGCTAGCCAGGCGGGCGATCGCAAAAAACGCTTCCACCATGTGGTGAAGCTCAAGCCGGCGATAGGGATCGAACCAGGGTACTGCGGCGCGGCAGTCCATAGCTATTACCGCTCGGCCAACATTGCTTCAAAAATATTATTTAATATTAATATTTAGTACTAGTTAGTAAAGTCCTAATAATATTTTATTTATAGATTTTGTTATGTTCTTTCAGAACTCACACCCCGGAAGAAGATTAGTGAAGCAATTGAGAAAAACAAAATGCACATTAAATTCTCTTAAAAAGGGTGCCATTTTGATGGAAAAAATAGAGTCACCTGTTCTTAAAGAACTCGTGGTAAACTCATGTAAAAATGAAAAAAGAAAACCTAAAGGTAGGAGATGGACCATGAAACACAATCTATCATGTTTGGATATTTTAAAGCGATCACCAAAAACATATCGTTACCTTAGTGCAGCAGTTACTCTGCCTTCTATCAAAACGTTACAAAACATTTTGAAGAAGGTACCTATGACACCAGGGCTTAATGATATAGTGCTAAATCACTTGGAAATAATAGCCAGCAAAAAAGACCCAAGAGACACGCTTTGTAATCTAGCCTTGGATGAAGAGGCACTGAAGTCGAGAGTCATTTATAATGAAGGTAATGATATTGTTGAAGGATTTGAAGACCTTGGTAAGTCTGTACGCAGTAGCGAGTTAGCTGACCATGCTCTCGTGTTCCTTCTTCAAGGCTTACGGCAAAAATTTAAGCAGCCCATAGCATTTTATTTGACAAAAGGGACAATATCATCAGCCAATCTGGCCCAGATAATCAAAAACATTATCACTAAAGTCAGAGAATGTGGATTTACAGTATTAAATACTGTGTGTGACCGAGGGCCCACAAATATGGGAGCGCTCCGACTTTTACGAGAAGCATCAGGGCCATTTGAATATGGGGCTGACCATTTATTTTAAAGTAGATGGAAATATCATTTTTATTGTATACGATATCCCACATCTACTAAAATCATTACGAAATAATTTCGTCAAGGCTGGCTGTGTAGATATGAATGGTACAAAAGGAAAATGGAAGCACTTGGTTGAAGTGGAAAACCAAAACCGGAATTTTCTGTACTTCAGCAAGATTACCCTGGCCCACGTCAGCCCAAAATACAGGGCGAAAATGAAAGTAAAATTGGCAGGAGTTCCAAAACTGCAGAGACTGTGTTGCTTAACACTTGATTAAGCAACACAGTCTCTGCAGTTTTGAAACTCCTATCCCGAGCAGAAAGTGGGGAGAGAGCTGCTGATTTGCTTAATACAGCTCATGTAATTGAAAAGCTTGACGAATTATTTGACATAAACAATGGGGCCGTCGGGCCCTCATGATATAAAAAAAAATAAGAGACAAAATGTATCAGTGAAAACCCACCACATGGAAAAATGGGCAGAGTGTATAAACACACTCAGCAAGACCATGTTTATCAGATAAAGCGGTCTTAAATTTAAAAAAAAGTTAAATGTATTGAAGGTTACATAACTTCATTGAAGAGTCTGCGTGACATATGGTGGACAGTGAAGGGATTGGGGTATAAATACCTCAACTTACGCAACCTTAATCAAGACGCGTTGGAAAATTTATTTGGTGTCATTCGCCAGCACAGCCCTTCTAATCGAAACCCGACACCTACCCACTTTATGGCAGCATTAACAGCTGTTGTGACTGGATTAACAGCGCCACACAGCCGGGGTGCTAATTGTGAAAAAGATTCAAAGGTATTGTTAACAGATTTTCACAATTTCATCTTTGGTGATGATGCTGAAATGTGGTTGAAGACAATATCACAGTGGCAGAAGACCCATGTAAAATGTCATCATCGGCTGGGGAAAACATGATTGTACGAGTCATCGCACATTTTTATATATCAGCAATTTTATACATCGTGGTTTACGTAATTTGTAATTATAGTTAGTTCGCGTATGGACACTGTCCGCTAAGCATTAAACAATTAACATATTATCAAAGAAAAACATCTTTTATTTGTACCTCGTACAAATACTTTTTTTTTTTTTTTTTAAATCAATCATTTATTTGTCAGAATACACAATTATTGCAATTTCACACGTTAGGAAAATATATAGGAATGCATTCAACCTGCAAGCAGGCGTACAAATATTAGTATTTATTCCTAAAATATTTTTTTTTACCTAATAAAATATTATACATTAAATATTCAGTCATGCTATAAAAAACAATTGTCCAATAACCAATTGTGCAGTTTAGTTTTGAAGCTGTTTCCGGCCAAAGTTTTCAAGTTTTCCGGTAATTTGTTATAAACAGTAATAGCCATATTATAATTTTTTTTTTCTTAAATAACTTTCTTGCATAGAGGATGGTATAATAAGTTTGTATACTTAGGTCTTTTTTGTCTTGGAATAACGTCACTTTCTTAGCTTGGATTTGCCTTTACAAAGAAACACAAGTCTCTTATATTGTACGAGACTGAAGACTGAGGAAGAAGCAGAAAATTTATTGAGCTTATTGAGCAGGATACAGGATGTAGTACAAAAACAAAATAAAGCAATCAATGAGCATATGATAAACCTTGATAAAACTACCAATATATTAAAAGCAGAAATGCGAGCCCTTGAATTTGAGAATGATTTTACATTATCTTCTATCATAAGCAACAATTTATTATCAAATTTGAGGACCGTACAAGACTCTCTAATAAAGGGTGGTTAAATTTCAAGGGCCGATGTTGATTTTGAATAAAACACAAACTATTTAGGAAATTATTGTAATATTATTTTATTATGATATATTGGTATTACTCAATTATGTATGGAAAAAAATATCGGTCAAATGGGCGCCGCGACCACGGCGGCACACCTCCATCCGATGGTCCAAATTTTCGATGACCCTGAGGCATAATGGAGGTTCTATGCCGTTAATGTGCCGAATTATCTCATCCTTTAGCTCTTGAATTGTTGCTGGCTTATCGACGTACACCTTTTCTTTCAAATAACCCCAAAGAAAAAAGTCCAACGGTGTCAAATCACATGATCTTGGCGGCCAATTGACATCGCCATTACGTGAGATAACACGGCCATTGAATTTGTTGCGCAAAAGAGCCATTGTTTCGTTAGCTGTGTGGCAAGTGGCACTGTCCTGCTGAAACCACATATTGTCCACATCCATATCTTCCGATTCGGGCCATAAAAAGTTCGTTATCATCTCACGATAGCGACCAAAAAAATCACGAAGTGCACGATATGCATTTTGATTTGAACGCCCATTTTCATAATAAGTCTGGATAACTTTAACACGTTGTTGGATTGTGTATCTCTCCATGGTTCAAATTGAGTAAGTCTGAAATAGAGAAATGTCAAATAAAATTCGGAAAAAAACTTGGCGTTTAGGTGTGGTTCATATTCAACATCGGCCCTTACAATTTAACCACCCGTTAGATATGATCACCGATATTCATCACGGAAAGTTTAATGTCCATTTATTATCACCAAATCAAGTTTTAAATGAACTTAACATAATATCAGGATTATTGCCTAAAGAATTATTATTACCGATCGAAAATATACAACTAAATATGCCTATAATATATCGACTTTTAACAGTGAAAAGCAGAATGACATCCGATTATTTAATTTTCGAAATCAAGATTCCTCTTATCATTCGTGATATATACGAATTATACCATCTCATAGCAGTCCCACATAAAATCGGAAACTCCACAATCAGCATTAATCCTATATCTGATTACGCAGCGATTAACTTACAAAAAGACACCTTCATTCCGATGGAAAAATCAGAAATACAGCAGTGCACTGAACTAAGTGGATATAGATACCAGTGTCACTTACATACCACTACATATAACTTATATAATAATCAAAGCTTGTGTACTATTGACCCAGCTACAGAAAAATGCAAAATTAGCTCTAGCGAATGTCTGAATAAGTGGATACCACTAAATAAAGTAAACATGTATATATATTATTGCTGCAGTGATTGTGTCCTACGCTTTATGTGCGAGGATCGTGTTACCATCGAGCAGCTGACTGCAGTGGGAATCGTCGATTTAGGACACAATTGTATTATAAAAGAAAGCAACTTTATAACTTACGCTCGAAAAGAACCGTCAAATATTATTAAAGTGGATATAAGCAACTATAACACCCCACAGATAGCGCCCATTAATAACATAATAAATATACCCCTGGTCCACTACACTATAAATGAAACAGCTGATCAAGTAATAAACGAAACGCTACGAAAAATAGCAAACCAAATAAACTATATGAAAACTGTTGAGGTTACGGAGGAAGACTCTCCTATCTCTTATCACGACATACATCAGTACAGTATATCATACTTGCTGGTCGCAGCAGCATTATCAGCGGCGGGAGCATTCATGTTGCGGGCGTGGAGACGGCGGCGGCGGCGACACATGGCGGCAGCGAGGGCTTCCCGCGGAGCCGAGGTGGCTCGCGAGCCCTCGCCCACACGCAGTAACAGTGCTAGTGTTCAGTGCATTAGTGCCAGTGTTTTAACCCCCTCTCTCTCTCGTAAAGTAAACAAAGCAACCTCCCCCATACAAATGAAAGTGCTTAAAATATCGGACTTAGAATAAACGTAACTAGCATCTTAAGAACCATTCTAGCTATAATTATATATTAAGCTAATGTGCATTAAATTCTGTTTATTGTTTAAGATAAATATACCTTGTCATTATTTTAGTAGATTATTCTCTCGTTGTTATAACAATTGTATACTACCTACATACATAGCATTTCTTTTTGTTTATCTCTTGCTCGGGAAGATGTACGAGTCATCGCACATTTTTATATATCAGCAATTTTATACATCGTGGTTTACGTAATTTGTAATTATAGTTAGTTCGCGTATGGACACTGTCCGCTAAGCATTAAACAAGTAACATATTATCAAAGAAAAACATCTTTTATTTGTACCTCGTACAATGATGGAAGAAGAAGGACTACCTTTGGATAACATCACTGAAGATGACATTTTAATGTTCCCAGAGGAAGAAGATGAATACAGCCATGATTTCTCTTTGTTCTGTGAACAACCAATTGTCTATATAGCTAGGTTCATAGCTAAGAAAGTTCTTAAAAATATAATTGTGAAAAGTGTAAAAATGCTTTAACTGTAAACAACCCAGGAGACAACCCCATGTACGCATATATTTTACTTCGGGAATGGTGGCAAAGTAAGTTTTCACTAACCTATCCATCAACCACATTTTGTGCAGCAATAAAAAAAATGGTTGATGTCACAGAAAACGAATTACTGCCCCAAATCCATAAACCCAATATTTGTCTCCTAGGTTGTACATAGTATGAAGTTGTGTGTCATAATACATGTTTCTTATGTGATAATCATGGTAAGGATTTAAAATCAACCTGTTTCAAAATCACATGTAAACTATTAGTTATACTGCAACACACACGTACTTTTATGTTTTTTGGTAGTAATCCCTACATCGTCTTGTTGTAAGTAGGCATCCATTAAGTGAAATGAGACTTTGTATAATAATGTATGCAAAACTGTAGGTATAAATAATTTATTTTATATTAGGAATTAGTTAAGAGTATGGTTGTCTGTAAACTTTATCTGATTGTACGTGTGTATTGGAGAGACAAATAAATGCCTTATCTATCTATCTATCTATCTATCTATCTATTATTAAGACGACAATACCAACGCATAAATCAGTCTCGCTTCAAAAGAAGAACATTTGGCCAGTATAAACAAAAAGGCCGAACAACAAGGCAAAGCCAAATAACTTCACCTCCATGATCAATAAAAAAAACATATGGAATATATTTTATGTATTATTTGTAACTAAGTTTGCAGCATATTTTATAATTTATAAATTTTTTTTTTGTACCGGCGGTATGCCTTTATTAACAAAATACTACGAACTATATACAACACTACAGCTACTACAATAAAAGCATTAAGATCCCTATAAGTTATAGGAGTCCAAATGCTCTAGCCCACTACCAGTTGGCAGCGTGCCCAGCATGCAATATGTAACCCATACCGAGGTTAGCATACTATTATTTTATAATTGTGTAGAAAGTTTCTAAATATGGTACATAATACAATATCGCATGCTTAGCTATTCACATTTACAAATTTTTAAAGCACAAAATGTATTGATCTGTACGGGAACCCTCGTCTTTTGGCTTAACCAGCTAGATGCTCTAACCACTGAGCCATCGGAACCCGGTCGGAACTGATGAAACTAGATATTCAGAAGAGTAGCGACATCTAAAACGAAAGTCAAGTATTTGAAAAATGTACTTCTTTCATTCAAAGTAAGCAAAGTAAGTAGTAATGCCAACACATCATCTGGCTGTAGTAATCTGGTACAGTTGGGGTAAAAGCTATCAGCACAATACCCAATTTCTTCCATAGCTCACTAACAGCAAATGTTTAATGGGTCTTGTGACCGTCGACATGCAATATCACGGGGAATTCAGTGCCTTTTTAATCAAGTACGGGTGTAATACACTCTCGATATAATCATGAAAGACTTCGGCTTTCATCCACCCGTTGTCGCTGAGTCATATACCCAAATCTGACGGAACCTTGGATGTTATTTCAGTTGTTGTCGAGATTAAATACAAAGGTAAGAAGATACCAGTCTTCTTACCTTTGTATTTAATCTCGAAGAATTTTCGAGTCTCGATCGAGAAATTCTCGATCGTGCGCTCGTAGAGTCGCGTCGAAAATTCTTCCGGTTTGGCTGCGTGGCGTTTGTGACGTCACGTCGGCTTAGCAGGAAAATGAGGCGGAATTGCTACTAGACATATTTTTTTATTTTTAAAAAATATAATGTATATGTTTTATTAAAATATTAATTTGATGTTTTCATAAAATATTTTAAAAATATTTGTTATTATTAAATATGGATTTCCGCAAAGTAACGCCTGAATCTATTTATTAAAATAAAAATACCGGTTTAAGTGATATTGCTATAATTTTTATTTTATTTTATTTTAAAGGATATTCGCTGACATTATGTAAGGAATATAATTTTAGCCAACCGGCCGCCGTGACTCCGCTGTAGGTGGTGAATACTGCCCGGCCAGTATGCGCGCCTCGAGTAAATATTTGTCTACCCTTTATTTCGTATAAAATATACATATCGCACTATGTCTACAAGTGCTAACATGGGAGGGCAAAGAACTCATCCTTGTTTAACTGTATTTTGTTCTACCCGTGGAAACTTGTCGACCAACACTAACATGCGCGCCTCAGTTTATTCGATTTTTGACACTTATCTGCGAGTATTTGCGTAAATTTTCTCTTCCTACTTTTTGAGGACGATATAAATCGGCCGTCTATCTCGCGCGCCCCAGTATGATGGGGGCGATCGACGATTATGTACAAATTTACTTTCCGTCCAGTGTTAGCAGACCCGTAATAGTGATGTGTGAAATCAATACAATAACAAAATTTGAATTTGAACACAACTCACGAACTCTTGAGCTTAAATACAATATCTTTGAATAAAGCGGTAGGTAGTGTTTTCAAGTATTTTTAATTATTATATATTACAGGTTGCTAAATCTTTAAAAAAACAGTTATAAAAAGATAAATCAGTAGGTATAAAAAAAATATTAAAATTTTAATGAAATTCGCAGCAGTCAACCTTTAAAGTAATCTAAATGAATAACTACTTTTAGGTTTCCGTGCTCAATGTCTTGCTATAAAATATGATTACTTATTGTTTTGTAAAAAGAAAAACAGATAAGCTGTTTTTCTTGGTGACGAATTTAGCATTCGTCGCTAATATGTAGGTAAAACAAAGTTTTCATCGAAGCTACTGAACTAGTTTTCAGGGTCCCATTTATGTGTTCTTTATTAAACAATATACGTAATAATATGTTATAGCAACATAACCATCGTCAACAAGTTAAAAATGCAATACTTGATGCATAACAATTGGCAAGTTTGAAAATTAAATCAATGGGAACAGTTTTTAGTCTTAAAACCATAATTCCTAAGGAAGTGTCGAGAACTGTAAAAATAATTAATCGTTCATAAAAGTATGGTATTTCATTGGTTCAAAGACCATCACTATATGACCATCCTAAAACTATACCCAATTCAACCAACAAAAATGTAAGAAGATACCAATCTTCTTACCTTTGTATTTAATCTCGACAACGACCGTTTGAAGCAAAGTGACTGCAGGATTCTCCATGTCAGCTGTGGTTAATGATGAAGCCGCCGGTGTAGCTTTGCTACTTAATTTTCTATGATTTGTTTCTTCTATTTAAGACCTCTCTGTCACATACTTATACTGTTAAATTTCTTATTTCATAAATAAGGCATTTTATTATTGTTTTGCACTTTTTATATTAGTTAGTGCCTTTTCTTTAAACACACTGTGCACACCTCTTTGGCTCTCAATATTTTTCTTCTATTTTCTAAGTACATTTTATATAATTTATAGCATTCTAATCTATTATGACTATTCTTCACCATTCTTCGTCACACCAAATGCATGATAATTGGATATTTTCCACTGCGACGAGGCATTCAGCAGTAGATATATTTTAGTGTGACATACCTGGTTTGAATATTGTGTTTGCTTGAGCAATTTTCATACGCTGTTTATTTTCTACTTCGGTTCGGAGAAATTCTAACAAACTGTTTACCTCAATTTCAATACCGTTATTAGAAATCGCAGTTCTTTTAAATTTTAAATTTTCTTCTGTCAAGGCTAACTCGACCATGGGTAAGATGAATGCTGCATTTCTCCTTGTGACTCTCAAAGTTTCAAGTGAGCGGAGCTGTGTACTGATTGTGTCAAAGAGCTGTGGTGAGCGTCTTTTGACAAAATAATCGAGAGCAAGTCACGTACGTACAACTTTGTTAGTAAATCTTCACGTACGTATCGTGATTGCATATGTTCTATGCACTTACTGTAATTTGCGGCTGCGATTGGGTAATTTTCAACCAATTCACGCGCCCCACCTCACGCAAGTATAGATTTTGTTGTGCGAAAAGCCCCCCTGGCTAGCTACCACTCTCAAGTAGAAAATCTGTCGCCAAGCACCTGACCGTGTGTTCCGGCAGCTGTCCTTGAGATCCAGTAATTCTTTTTTTAAAACTTTACTTGTAACGGTTTATTGTTGTTTTTGTCTGTGTGTAATTGACATTATTCAAAATAGCACACGGATGGAAAAAATATTTAGTGGCAATACTAGTAGTAGTGATACTGAGTCTGGTGATTACACTACAGATATTGACAATAACACTGATTCGACATACAGCAAACAAGAAAATACCCGCCCACAAATTTACTGTGAAACTCGAAATGATAATATTAAGCCAACAGTTCACCATCGTAGTATACGACGCATGCCCAAAATGCAGTTTTTTTTTTTACATATGGACAGATTTTATCAGGGAGTATATATGGAAAAAAAAACCATCAAATCAATGTTCAATAGGTTTTAAAACAAATACAGCAAATGACGATTATTCTGTTAACACTTTTGTACACATAACAATGCAAGAACGCATAAAATTCTGTTTGATGGTAGGTAGCAAAAAAGTCACAACATCATAGTAGTATTGTAGGCATCTTTCGCAGAAAGAATATTTTCTTTAGCCACCAAATGGCACCCGGTTATAAACGCGTGCATGAAAGTTTCCACTCGTGCATGGAAGGATCGCGTGCTAGCTAGCTACGTATAGTAATATGTGCGGCTGACCGGCTGACTATAAATAATGAGGCTGAACACTCGTAAGAGTGAATTGTACTCGGAAACTTATTAATGTATAACATCTTATTTACCTGCAGTTATGACAGCAATAAATGGTTATAAATGGTTATTAGCTTGTAATTTAACTTAACTTACAAAATTAAAAATCAACATCTTCCCTAACAAAAATTATATGTCTCCTCCTTAATATACATTATCCTAACCATTAAAATTAACAATATCTCCCCTTAACATTTAGTTTTGAAAACAAGTGTATTTCTGAGCCTCAACATGAATTTATGGGGCAATAGTAAATTAGTTCTTCTAAATTCAATGTTGTTTAAGAAAAATTAGTAGGTAAAACAAATATTCTAAATATAGATTCTGACTTATTACATTTTTAAAGTTTACAATATCAAGAAACCAGCACATTTTAGGTTATACAGTGTTTTATTCAAAAAATGTATGTATCTTAATTATTAATTGTTTTGATTATAATATGTTTGCAGTGTTACTATGGAAAATACTTCTAGTTGTTTAAAATAGAAATATCGTAAAGCTAATATACCCGTAATAATGAATTAAATACTAAGTTAAATAACATTCAACTTGTTACACAAGTGTGCATGTTTATTGTGACACAGTGATTTTGTTAATATATCAGCAGTGTTTTGGTTAGATGGTATAATATTATTATCAGGTTATTTTTAAAAGAATATTTAATGTAGTGGTACTTGATATCTATACTTTTAGTACGCTTTCTATTTTCATTATTTTGTTTCATGATTGTAGCACTCTTATTTTCTATAAATAGGTATGACTCAAAAATTATACAGTTAAATTAGCTTGATATGCCTTTAATATAAATTAATTATGTTAAAACTTGTGCTCTTGCCACAAAATCTGCTTCTGCAGTCGATAATGCCTCAGAAGACAGCTTTTTGGTTAACTGTGAAACTAAATTAACTCAGTAAAATACAACGCAACCGCTTGTGCTTTTCCTATTGGTTTTAATGCCTGCCTAGTCAACGTCTGAATAAGCTGTTATAATTTTTATATAACCTTTGTTTATTCTGCCCATGAGTCAGGACATGAGCTCAAACACATAATTATTTTAATTCCTTTTATTTCAACAAAACGTTTTTACAACGCAATAAGCTAACCGGAAGAGTGAGAGACGTAACATAACACCGCGGGGTGGCAGCACTATACGTTCCAATTCTGTGCGTTCAGACATAATGTACAACTTAACAGGTGGACCTTGCTGTGAGGAGCTGCTGCTGCTGAGAGTGAGACAATCTTTATCCTACAAAAGCGTGCAGTTCGAGCCATATATGAAGTGGATACTAGGGAATCTCTGTGGGATCTTTTAAAAAAAAATATATTTTAACTTTACCAAGTCTGTAGATATTTGAAAATCTTATGCCGTCGTAAAAAAAATTGTTAATTAAAATTAAACAGTGACAATCACGATTACAACACTAAGAAAAAAGATCAAAAAGCGGTGCCGGGTTTGAGATTAGCAAAGACAAATAAAAGGTCCTTCTTAGGTAATTGTATACGGTTTTATAATAACGTTTTCAAACATATTACTACGCTCACAGAAGGGAAATTCAAGTTGCACGTGAAAAACATATTGATTATGAAATCCTACTACACAGTTTGTGATAACTTAAACGACAAAAATGCCTGGACAATTCCGCCTCTGCCAAGCTATCGCCTGTCAACTATGTAATTGAAACAAATATTGCAATAACTTTATTATATAGTAAAAATGTAACGCATTGTTAAAAGACGTTTAAAAGAATGGCCCCGAGTTTCTTGCCCGTTCTTCTCGCAGTGGCTCAACAATTTTTTTAATGAAAGTGGCAGTACAATATCTTTTTTTTTTTTTTTTTGTTGGTAGGTTAGCCTTTGACCACAATCTCACCTGATGGTAAGTGATGATGTGGTCGAAGATGTTGTTCAGGCTAACCTAGAAGAACTGGCTCTAAAGGACAGCTGCCGGAACACATCGTTAGGTGCTTGGCGACAGATTTTTCTACTTGAGGGTGGTAGCTAGCCAGGCGGGCATTCGCAAAATGCCCTACCACCATGCTATAACAACTGCCATCCTAAGACGACAACCGGGACCGACGGCTTAACGTGCCCTCCGAAGCACGGAAACGCTCAGTAGTAATGTCACTAGCGGTCACCCATCCAACTCATGACCGCGGGTGACGTTGCTTAACTTTGCTGATCGGTTGAGAACAGCTAAGTAAACTTCGCTACGAGCACTTCGAAATGTAGAATATTCCAATACAAAAAATGTTAATAGACCTTCATAAGAGCGTCGTAGACGCCTAAATTTAATAAATGATTTTGACTTTTGAAGCCAATGGTCACCACGCTCATACTCGTAGCTGTCGTCGTTGAGCAGGTAGGTGTCCACGGCAGCACGCTCTCTACGATATAGTCCGTAGAGCACTTGTCCCTTGGCAGAATGGTAGGTGCTTGCTATGAGACGCGACCTAAGTCAGCACCTTTGCCTCCTGTCACCTGGGCCAGACATTCCGCGCAGCAGGTGGTGCCGCAAAATCTGCAGCTCTTAAAATGATAAGCTGACCTCGCCCACAGGTAGGTTTGTGGTTGTTTGACCACGCTCTGGGTCATACCTCGTGCAAAGGCTAGCCTTCGCCATGCAGCATGGTAATGCATCCAGCCTGATGGGCACCTATGGACTGGGTGACTGACCGCGGGCGGTCTTTTTTGATAGGTATAGATGACGTTTATTGAATTTGTTAAAAAAATACCTATGTATGAATTTAATGTTTTCCTAAAATATTAATTATATCATAATTACATTAATTATTACATAACTGAAAGTTTTATTCAGACCAGTAAGGATAACCTGTGGTGTAAAAAAATGTACGTTGGCACATAATTCATAATTTTGGACTGTGAAAGGTAGTTGATATTCCTAAATACATCATAATCTGAGTTTAAATGATTAAATAAGCATTTAATCTCAGTAATTCTGATAAATCTAAAGGCGAGTTGGGGTCGACGAAGGCTGTGACTGAATTATTAACATAATTTGTCCGGCAGTAAGTCCGTAATAGTTCTTGATATGCCAATTTCATCTTGTCATGTACTTTGGTTATAATCGTTTTATCATATTGGAAGTGTGTATTCATTTTATATCCAACCAAATTAAATAGGCATGGGCATCGTAGAAAATTATTACAATAGAAATTGACGATATCGTCACTGCGGATGCTAAGAGGCCAATTGAATGACCATTTAGGGGAAATATCAACTGTTTCCGAAGTTTAAGTCGATGATAAATCCATTGTTCGTCGTAACATAAGCGTAAGGCATCCTTTTGTTCCAACATTCGCTATATGACTGCCATCAGTAAAAGCCATCGTGTTTGGTTGGGATGAAGCACATTATGGATATTCAAATCAAGGTATTTTTTTACATTGAGCAAATTTAGCTTGCAGTTTCGTATTGCTTTGAAAGAATGCGTATACATTTCGGGCCAACTCTTCTGGTCCTCTTGATAATTATTCACATGGTGAGGCTGCTCACAAATGTAGATATGCAACAAATTCTAATAATATTATAACAAGTATATTAAATATTTTTTTTTCGTTTTTCGTTTATCTGGATGTAATGTTTGGTCTTACTTGTTTTTCTTCTTCTTTTATTTTCAGCTTACCATCATACCAAAGTATTTTGTGGTAAGCTTACTACTCGTTTTGTTGGTCCTTTTGTATGTATTGTATTTCATCCCCCGGCTTCTAATCATCCCCCTGACTTCCTGAGGTCTCGTCTAATGGAAGTGTATCTCGGGGGAGAGGTCGCCAGGTCTTTTTGGCGTCCGGTGGGCGTGCATGAAGTGGGGCGATCCCTTGCAGGTGGGTGTGCCTCCCATTGTCCGCTCTGTCAAACATCTTTTTCGACAGGCGGATCACGAACTGCTCCACTGACTCGATCGCCATGTCTTTGTTGATAGTGTCGTTCCTTACATATCTCCCTGCCCCGGTGATAACACGTAAGGCAACGTTTTATTCAATCTCAACTCCTAGGTATCGGACAAGACTTTTTCCACTCGATGTCTTGTCCTAGGAGTTGCAGTCTTTTCATTCTCTTTGTAGCTCTTTTAGGTGATGTAGAGGATGACAGATAAACGCTATCATCCGCGAAGAGTGCTAATGTTACATCCCGCTCTCCTTCTCGGATACTGTCGGCCAGGGTCGGGATTTTGTCCGTATATAATGCGTACAGTCCTGGTGATAGGCTACTGCCCTGGGGCACTCCTGCCTGGGCCGTTTTGGTTGCAGAGTCCTTTCCTTCAACCGTTATGAAGAAACTGCAGTTCTTCAGGAAGGATGCGACTATTCTGATGTATTGTGGTGGCGTCTCCGTTTGTAGCATCTTATAGAGAGGGCCCTCGTACCACACCCTATCAAAGGCCTTCTCTATATCTAGATATAGAGGGTGTGGCACAGAACAGCCACTATGTGTCTTCCTCTGTTCATGTCTGTGGCTAGTTCATAAAGTACTCTCGTTAGTTGGAGCGTAGTGGAGTGCATAGGCCTGAAGCCAAACTGCTCCTTCCTGGGCACTATGAATGGTCTTATGCGCCACAGTAGCATCCTTTCAAAGAGTTTGCCTAGGTGGGGCAGTAGCGAAATTGGCCTGTATGATGATGCTATCCTTTTATCTTTCCTAGGCTTGGGTATGACTATCACCTTGGCCTGCTTCCATTCTGCGGGAAAATGGCCCGTTCGCAGAATGCCATTGAAGAGTCTGGTGATAGCCACTATCCCCCTCCTTGAAGGATGATATACCGCAATGGGTAGCCCATCATGTCCTGCAGCTTTCTTGCGTGGTAATCTTCTTAATGTTTTGGACATTGGTTTGACAATTGTAATACAATGATGAACATGAATAACTCAGTAGCTTAACGATTTTGGCAGCACATGTTTTCAATAGTTTAAAATTCTGTGTTATATAATCGGAGAACGATGCGCGCACATTTGACGCAATCAATATCACATATTTTATAAATCAAGATGGAGAACTTTGTTTAATTCTTTTATCAAAAAATGTTTGTGTGATTCTGCAATTACGTTTTTAACTACACACTTGGCTTCTGTGCGTTTCAAGTGTTTTTTTAGCTATATCAGAAATTAGGCAACATTCTTTAAGCAGTGCATAAAGGTGATCCATAAAACAAAAATTATGCGCTGTTAAAAAGCTCGCCAATCTAATTCAGCTTTATTTTCAGCTTTGGCTTCCTTACTACGACATGAACACAAGGTCATGTCGTAGCCCCTACGTAGGGCTCTTGTACCAAGGCGATTGAAACACCCTTATCCTTTGCTGCTTTCAGGAGTTCTACTGTGGCGTGGCGCTTTTGGAGCGTTGCAGGTTTGCTTGGGTTGAAATACAAGCCTGCTCTGCCATTACTTTGAGGGATTGAGCTTTCGATCTCATGGTTGACTTTAGCAGTAAGATATTCTTGCTCTCGCTATGCCATCCCATTGTTGCCTCTCTGGACACATAACACTGTACGCGTTATGAGTCAGATAAGCCGTAGGAATGTCGGTCTTGTTCGCGGTCGAGCAATTCTTGCATTTGGGCAAGGATCCATCTTTACGGGCCTTGCAATTATCCCAGGAGTGTGACTTGCTGCAGTGACTGCAGCTCACGTCAGCCTCCCGGCAGACTGCTTTGGTGTAGCCAAAACCTAGGAATTTAGTACACTGTATTAAAGGCGAGTGGTCTAGCACAGGTAACTTTTTCCCTATGTAGATCTTGCCTGGATAGGATCTTGTGTGAGACATCTAACACTGGATGGCATTCCAGTGAGTCTTTTTTCTGTACCTCACTCTGATTGTGGTTTCTTTCAGATCTACGCTTTGCAGAAGATGTCTATTCTGCTTCGTTAGGTTAGCGACTGTCTCTTCGTCTTTCAGGTAGGCGAGGACGTCTCTGATGACGATGGGTGGATTTCCCGCTTTCGGGACTTCCACTCTGAGGGTTATGTCCATCTTGACCCGACTTTGGACGAGATTAAGGTCTTCCTTCGTTCCGCAGCTCAAGACTACCTTCCGGGAGCAAGAGTTGACCGAGTCCGCAAAGCAAGAAATTGCTTTGCGGACTCGGTCAACTCTTGCTCCCGTCGACTTCGTGTCAAGTATGTCCCGTATCCTGTCGATGAGATTGTCTGCGGTACTGTCTGGGTGTTCCGTAGATACAATCAGAGTGTGGTTTGCTTTCCTTTCTGGTTGGGGTTTTTCAGGACCTTTGCGTATGTCGGCTTATCACCCGTTTGTGCCAACTCATTTTCGATGTTGAGTGCTGGTGGTGGGGTATTGAGCTTCTCTTGGCTCATCGTCCGAAGCTCCGATGAGACGGCCTCGAGTCGCACTGTTATTGGGTGTATTTGTTTTTCTATGTTTATCTGGATGATGGTGGATGGTGGTACGTTAATTTTTGTTGTCTGTAATGTTTGCACGGACTGGTTGAGGGATTTAAGTTTTTTGATTATTATGTCGTTGTTGGGGGTAGGGGGAGGTGTGTTTGCGTTGATTTTTTCCATCCGGTCTGCACTTTTTTGTTGGAAGTCTGAAAGGCCTACAGCAAACTTGTGCGTCTG
This sequence comes from Plagodis pulveraria, assembly GCA_963890685.1. NCBI lineage: Eukaryota > Metazoa > Arthropoda > Insecta > Lepidoptera > Geometridae > Plagodis > Plagodis pulveraria. The sequence goes on from OY982969.1 coordinate 22,203,323, forward strand.
TCTTCTGAGCTCGTCGATCTGGTTCTGAAGAGCCTAAGAGATACCTTAAGGCTTGTATTGTCGCTCTTCAGAGGTCCAAAGTCGATGGTTTTTTGGTTGGTGGTGACGCTTGTAATTAGGCCTTTCAGAACCTTCACTTCGGATGTTATTTCTTTGATTAGTCTGGTTGACTGACGCATGTTAGAGTTCTGTCACAGGATCTACCTTTGACTGGCCTCGCCACCTGCACAACCCACAAAAGATAGGGTGAGATATGGTGACAGAAGTTAATGAAAAAAACTGTCAAGAACTTGGTACGACGCACATCGACGCCGATAGCAGATCTCAAAATTACGACTATAAAAAAACGTGGAATACGCAAGGTGTAGCAATAAATTTGACTTAAGATGGAGTCTTAAAATTAAAAACATTATGCTGTTCTCATGGAAAAACTTCATAACATCTATAAATATTTACTTTCGAGTGTGTGACTTCGAACAAGAGTCTAACAAAAGAAAGTTTGTAAAGTGTAATCGGCGAAGAAACGCTTAATGTGTACTACTCGTTTATCATTAATATAAACACTGCCATATTCAAAGACCTGGTCGATAAACTCGAAAAACACTACAGCAAGTCTATGTCGTCATGGAAAGACACAAATGCATGGTGGAAGGGCATTTTGCGAATGCCCGCCTGGCTAGCGACTACCCTCAAGTAGAAAATCTGTCGCCAAGCACCTAACGCTGTGTTCCGGCAGCAGTCCTTGAGAGCCAGTGAAATTACAGGCACATGAGACTTAAGAACTATGTCTCAAGGTGACGGGCGCAGTGCAATTCGTGACATGTGACGAAATGCATCTGTTATAGCAGAGGTTAATCCACTTAACATCAGGTGGGCCTCGAGCTTGTTCCGTCACAATAACATAAAAAATATATATATTCAACAGGAAAATTAAAAACCGGATGGAGGAGACATGTCATGAAACTTGACATGTCTACAAACTAAAGATTAATGAATAGATTCAGGCTTTACTTGGCGCCGAATCCGTATTCCGATTCTACACGAAGCATCCTCAGGAGGTTTTGACTATGGTTTAGTGTTTTATTAAAATATTAATTTAATGTTTTCATAAAATATTTTAAAAACATTTGTTATTAGTTCTTATTCCCCGGATACCACTTATACCAAATAATTTCCCATTCCGCTTTAAGCGCACGATCGAGATCTCGATCGTGCGCTCGTATAGTCAAGACCTTCTGAGGATGCTTCGTGTAGAAGCGAAACGCCTCGAAAATTCTTCCGGTTTGGCTGCTTGGCGTTTGTGTCGTCACGTCGACTTAACAGGAAAATTAGGCGGAATTGTCACTAGATATATTTTTGTATTTTTTAAGTGTTTTATTAAAATATTAATTTGATGTTTTCATAAAATATTTTAAAATATTTGTTATTATTGAATATGGATTTCCGCAAAGTAACGCCTGAATCTATTTATTGAATAAGAACTAGTTCCCCAGCACCATACCCAGTTAAAATTTCTGCTTCAATAACATTTTGTTGCAATCTGACTACTCTCAGCCGAGTTCCGTTGCATAATTTAGGTGGGCTTAAATTACGCAAAAGGATATTTGGCACTCCGACTTTTAAACTTAAGATGCGAGAAGGCAGCCAAGGGGCAGACAACGAATTTAAAAATTCGATTGGGTAAGTAGTTGCCTCATCTTGCTCCACCACCTGATTGATGGAGCAATACTATGTAGTTCTACCAGGCACTAACATTAGAATTTTGTTATTTATACCCACTGCATGGTCATTTCGGGTCGTGAGTATGGCACGTTCGCAAAGCCAAGAGCTTTTACGATCTCTTAATTCTTCGATGTTGCTATATACAGCCGGGATTAGTTCTTCAGAAGAAGAAACCGTTTTACATAAGGTTGACGAAAGTCTAACTTTTCCTTCTTCTCTAGGAAATGTATCATTTCCGATATTAAGCAACAGACCGGAAAACTCTAGAGCGTTGCCGCCAGTTTGAGCTCGCATGTTACTGGTCAGATGTAAGGAACTATATGTGGCTTAAAGATTTCAAGCATGCGTTGACTTCATCTGCTCTTGTGCTTCGTGGGACTACAGGCAGTGTTTGCCTAAAGTAACCACAAAACAGCATTGCCTCCCGTCCGCCTTATGTCTTGCACCGTCCTCTTTACAGCCTCCACTGCCTTACGGTGCACCATTGTGCACTCATTGCATACAATTAGTGAACATTGACGCAAAACCTGAGCTCTATCACTATAGCGAGAGATGTCACACACCGGAGTTTCAGATGTCTCTAATTGTATAGGAATTTTAAACATGGCGTGGGCTGTCTTTCCTCCTGGTAACAATGAGGCAGCTATGCCGGACGAAGCTAATACCAGGGCAATTTTACCTTGGCTGCGATCTGCGCCAAGATTATTTTGGTAAGAAATGTTTTACCTGTACCCCAGGTGCATCTAAGAAAAACATTTCTCCTGAGTTATTCATAGTGCTATCGCATACTCGATGCATGACTGCCCTTTGCTCAACAGTTAGTTGATGTAGTCTACTTCTTAAAGTCTCTGCAATTTCTGTCGGGTCATAGCCGGCTTCAGGGGAGTGGTCCTGGTTACCAGGTTGTTCCTCGTCTAATATTTGTGCAGGTACGGGCAAACCGTAGCTAGTGAGGCAATTTCCATCGATCGATAGAACCATGTCTTAGATTATGCTCAGATATATTGAGAAACGTCTCGGGATTTGCAACGCCTCTCAGAAAATCTTCAGCTAATGCATTTTGGTATTTCTGCCAAAGTTGTACCGCATCAGACAGCCTACAGAATACCAACATCATGGCAAACAAATGCCTGAATCGTCGAGTACTATCGCTGCCGCAAGCCTCGGCTAATGTAGCGTCCCAGTGCTGGTCATCATCAAGTAGTTCTCGACATGCGGCAATGTATGTAGGTTGTTCTACACCGTTGACTGTTCGTAGCGCCCTGAATTAACTTGGGCCACAAACAGTATGGAAAAGCAACCGCAAGTAATATAATTACGTATTATTTGGGTATGCTGTATAGACTCTGCCCAAGTTATGTTATTTGAAAACACCGGGCACACCATCTACTGATGCACCTCTTCTGCGACGATTAAACACGCCCTGTTGCTTATGATACGTAAAATAGGCAAATACCTCTTCGTACAACAGTGTCTTAGCAAAATCGTAAGTTTCACATAATCGGAAGAAAGCCAGGAAGGTAGTTTGTCTTGGATTTTCTAATCGCTCCTCGACATTATCCTAATCGATATATATGCGATTTTGACCCTACAAGTCAATGTCAAGATGTGTAACAGGCGAGTACCGCTCATGTCTCGGAAAACCGTAAATTCTCCAAACAGCTTCCGATGAGCTAATGTAGCGGCCTGATTGATAGCGACTTATTTCGTCCTTGTTATTGCTCACTGCAGCAATTGTCGCTTGGTCGCTACCTTTATTAACATATTTACATATGTATTTTATTGATTGTACGCTGTTACACGTCCCGACATTTATATGTGCCTCAAAATTTTTAGATAGTACTGGAGAATAGGGCACTATTCAACATTATAGACAACAGATTGTCTAGTATTATCTGTTGGCCACGTACGTTTACTGTCGCTGAAAACCCTCCTTGCGTGGGCAAACGGCTACAATAGGATGGATAACCATCCTCCCCAGTCACCGTCTGCTGCACTGGGATTTTCGGGAACCTCTTGGTACAACATCCATTTCGCATGCAGGGTGAATTAGTATTGAGGGGCATGGGCCGTGCACCATATGCGCCTTTACAATAGCATGCAAAGATGGGTCTTGGCTAGGGCTCGGAAATTCTGCGCTAATTATGTCATCCACATTGTATGGCCGAATTTTCTCTTGCAGCCCTAAAAGAATACCTACATGCGGCAAGCCCCTCTTCTGCCATTCGACACTATATACAGAGCAAAGTGTTGCACCGAATACGTTTTCTTTAGTAAGAACATTTATCATCAATTTTAGTTTCAGATGAAATACCCTACCAACAATATCGTGCCCATCGTGGGAAAATTGTCCTTCAAAAAGTTCTCGTGTGATCTCAATCCATTTGGGATTGGTAGTGAGCGTGATAAAGAGATCAGGACGTCCATATTTCCTCACGTATGTAAATGCATCTTGCGTACTGTTATAAGTATATCGAGGAAAAACTTAAAAAAAAAACTATTGGATTCACAACACAAATTTTAATGGATTTAGAAAAATGGAACATTAATTATTTTAAAGATGCAAGTGTTTGGTACCGAAGATGGGTTGAGACTGGCTGAGGTCTCGGACTGACTAACTCTTACAAGAGGGAGAAAATGCTGATGTTGCAGTAAGCATGTGGGGTTTCCATACTAGAGATGGGATATAACAACCCCCACTCTAAGAGGAAACTTACGGGAAAAGTAAGTTTTCATGAAGTTACGTAAAACCTACGAGTAAACGCGGTTGATTTAATTCTACAGTTTCATCAACATCAGTAGAAGTTACTTTCTCAGATTTCAAAAAGAGGGTTTTCAAATACTTGCTCATTTTACAAAAGTATAATATAAAAACTATAACAAAGAATAATAGAGAAAACAGTTAAATAGGAAAACTTATATGGTTACTTAATATATTAGAAGACTCTACATGTTCTAGATCGCTTAGGATTTGATTGGAGACAATCTTCATGCCTGTTAATTTGTCTAAATTTACATTTCATTCTAGGACAATTAAGGTTGTTTATTTTACGTACACTAAAACAACTATCATTAATTATATTAAAATCAGATGTTACATTAGGGACATCTATCTTAGGGAAGCTCTTCTTTAATATTCTAATATTCTTATAATAAGCGGTACATTCTACATGAATATTAAGTACACTTGTACCGGATATAATTACTTAACTTACCAAAATGGTAAGTACATTATTTTGACATTCAATTGACATTTTAGTCGGTTTTTTTTTATTTTTTTTATGCTTGATAGATTAGCCTTTGACCACTATCTCACTTGATGGTAAGTGACGATGTGGTCGAATATGTTGTTCAGGCTAACCTAGAAGTACTGGCTCTCAATTTGGATTGGACTAATACCCATTTGTCGTTGTTCAGTCTATGACAGATATCAATTTCTCCATACAGGATTCTAAATTGACAACTATTTGGTAATGACGACATGGCTTTGGTCATAATATCTATTTCACAAGATGGATTGTCTGGAATGCTATAAATGTCATTGTTTTCACAAAGGTAAGTTTTGCTTAAAATATTCTAACAACTATTTTTATTTTTTAAATAAGTAAATGACGATTTAACTTAGCTTGAATTTCGATTTTGAAACGGCGTCTTTTCGCCGAGTATGGTTTGGCGGTAGAACGAAAATATATTCGATTATGCACTTCCATTGCGCAGTCTCCAAAATGTATCCGGCAAAAGATAGATAGTTAAAAAAACTGATTGTGGATAATGTTCCAGCAGAGCTATTATGTAACTCGGTCTTCGTAAACGTCAGTGTGGACATCAATTTTTGAATTAACCGACAAGACGATTACCAGACTTTCTGAAGACGAGATAATGAACGAAACTAGGGACTTTTGACGTACTTAAAATTGGTATTATGTAACTCTAATGACAGCTTCAAGACCACTACGAAACGTCAAATGAACAAGGGAGCTTTATTGCTCACTGGTTGGCGGGTTTTTAGTTCGAGTTTGCATATAAATAGACATTTTCTTATTTTAATTGCAAATTCAAAGATCCATATTATTTTTGATATTATTATTTCTGATTTCAGCCACTCATTCTGCGGAAATTTGGACTTTCGTGTTAATTAACACTTGTGAAAGTCGAACAGGATTTTTCTTTGTTTCGATAATATTGCATTGATATATTCTAAGAGATCTCACCACTCTGTCTAAGAGATGTCACCAAAGCCCTGAATAACCCAGAGATTCAGGCCAAATATATAAAGTTTCCTATGATTATGGTGGAGCGTGAGCCTATCACAAGGAGGTGAATTTTGCAATTTATAAATTTGTATCTACTTTTAGTTTTCTTGTACTTAATAAGCATATGCATCAGAGCAAAAGGCATGTGTTCACATCATTACATGTACATTTAAAGATCAAGATACTATTTTTTTTTAATTGGCGATATGCCTTTATTAAACAAATACTACAAACTACATACAACAGTACAGCTACTACAATACTACAGCTACTACAGTAAAAGCATTTGGACTCATAGGGAGTCCAAATGCTCTAGCCCACTATCAGTTGGCAGCGTGCCCAGCATGCTGGCAGCATTGCCCCGTTGAATTGCAATGCTTATTCTTTGAGCCAAATAGGTGCCAGCATTTTGATCACGCGTCGCATCGACCAAGCGCTCTGATAGATTTTGGAAAATACGATGAGCTCCCGGTCCCCACGGCCCCAACGTCTCTACACCAAACGGCTCAAATATGTAACCCATACCGAGGTTAGCATATTTGCGCCGCTTGAGTTGCTCTGCCGAAGTAGCCGCGGCGCCAGCCCTGACGTGGGTTTCAGAAAGGTGTGACGGCGCTAAAGTGTCTACGCATGTAGCGTCCCACACTAAGGGCCGTCCTAACTTCCATGGAACCAGAGTCATGCCGTCAGGTCTTTTACCATCGTCACGCATCAGACCGTTCGGTTCGAGAACAGCTGGAACATTGGCGCTGGTAAAAGCCCGGCGAATGATATCGTTAAGGCTGGCGTGGCGGGAAATTCGACCAGCACTTCGAGAGCAGGAGAGGCCATGGTGACCGAGTTGGTCAACTGCAGTACCACACTGGCAGTGATGTGCAACACAACACCTTGCACCCAAGCGTAAGCTAATAGCGAGACGAAAAGCGGAAGGATCTATAAGGCTACCAGTTTTGTAAGAAGGAATGGCTTGTAACCAAAGACCTGATTCCCACACAGATACAGCGAGAATACGAGCACGATCTGCGATACTAGGTCACGTATTTAAAAGATCTTTCCGTGCTAGCTCGCATAGGGGCCGATCCCACTGTTTCTGAGATGACAACATTTTTGGGAACTCAGTATTTGGACAAGCCAGTCCCCATGTGGTTTTGGCCTCAGCCAGATATGCTACATCAAAAGAGCCTAAAGATGGTGCAAGAATTTTTTCTACTAATTTGTGTGTACTGTGTACAGAAGACAAAAAAGCTGGTAATGCCACACTAGAAATTTTGCGTATCCCTATGCCCCCCAACCTCACAGGGAGGGAAGCTTGCACCCAAGCCCTATCATCCATCTCAACATTCAAAACCGAAATTAACGTATCTTTTAATAAATTGTCTAAGCTTAAAAGAAGCTCACTGTGTTTCCACAGCTGACAACATCTCAAAAAGTATGTAAATTTAGGAACGAAAAGGCAAAATCTAATAATAGTAAAAGCCATATGGGCGTTAATTTTGAATAATCTGCTAGAAGCATTTCTAAACTTTTGAATTTGTTCTTCGACAAATGGTGACAAAGATTCGTCAAAAATCGGTGAACCCAAAAGACGGAGCGAACTTTTTTCTACTAATTTTATATTAGGCGCAAGTAAGTTGAATTTTTCAATAATCGAAATTTTATCCGGACAAGTATCACAAACAAAAAGTTCACATTTGGAAAAATTTAGTTCAAGGCCAATAAGACGAAAATCGTCTATAAGTACTCGCAAGTCATTCAATACCGTGTTCGCATCGCCACCTAAGGTTCCGTCATCCAAATACCAAACGTTAAGTTTTGATTGGAGACGTTGAATTATTGAGTGGATGGCAAGGCTAAAGATGGCTGGTCCCAGAGGATCACCCTGTTGACATCCTACGGAAGATAATATAACGTTGTTTTGGTATGTTAATTTTGATGGTTTCCCGTAACATTGCCAAAGAAAAGGGTATAATTCCGGAATTTTATCTTTCACTTCGGTCAAAAGGGTGCCTCTATCTAATGAGTTGAATGCATTTTTAACATCCACCTTCAAAAGCACATCTCCACAATTTTGATCAAGAAATGTGCGTAGTGAATGTACAGCAGCCTCACAACCACCCTGAGAACCAAAACCGAGTTGTAGTGGTTGAAAAAGATTACTTAAAAAAGCAACCTTTTTCCTACAACCACATTTGGCTGTGAGGCGACGATAAGTGGTGCCTACTGCTATAGGCCTAATACCACCATCTTTTTTTTAAGGGCACATAAATTCGCACCGTACAGAATTTCGGTAATTTCATTGTTGACCTGACCCGACAACATCAAATTAACCAAAGCCGTGACATCCTTTAGAAGTGTCTCGCCTACCTCACCAGAACTAAAAGATAAAATATCTTTTAAGTGCTGAGGCGTCAGGCCATCTAGACCACCGGCTGAGCCACTTCGAAAAGATGCCACGGCTGCAGAAACATCCTGTGGGGTCACCTCAACAATGTCATTATTTTGTTCAGGAGAGTCGGGAAGGTGGAGACCTGCAGTTGCAGGCGGATGCTTTTCTATTAGGGAATTCAACGTGTCAGATGTGAAAGGGGCGATTGTATCACTCGAAAACAAGATGCGTGCCGCGTTTTTGATGTCACCATCATTAATTTTATTTTCTACTATTTTAATAGTAGCTGAATCGACATTATTTGTTTTTGTATTCCGCCGCAGTGGCGGAATTATTAAAGTTGAGCCAAAAGATTGCTCTTCCCGTGCCTTGTATTTCACGCAGTTTTCCTTTACTCTAGTTGTAAGGGATTTTTTGTTAGAAGGATCAAAATTTACGTGAAATACGTGGTACGGGAATGCTAGAAGATGCTCCCAGGCTTGCCTAGTATTAGTAGCCAAAACTTTTTTAATCGAAGAAGATAACGATTGGGCAACAGAAATTCTCGCACCCCGAGGTATGCGTTTTATAACAGGAATATTATTTTTGTACGAGCTTAAAACCTCCCAAAACGGTTTGGCAGGGGTAGCAGGGCTCGCAACACTGCTACCACTTACTGTTTGATTATTTATTGGCGCCGAAAGGGGAATTTCCAAACCTTTATGACACCTTTTTTGGTGAATTTTGAGGCCTTTTTGACCTTTAAAATATCGAGCCTGGGGGCACTGCGGACACAACATCTGGCTGTCTTGCGATACAGAGGTCCCAACTACTGCATCCATTGTTTGGGTACAAAGCATTGTTTACAAAATAAATCAAAGCTTATCTTAGAATCTCTAGGGTGACGACTCGACCCGGATGAAGTCTCGCGTCAACAACGTCGTCGAAGTCCGTAGTGCGCAGGTGTCGCAGGCACCGTTGCCATGGAAACAAAAAATAACCGATTAGAAATTAATAAGCTAATGAAACTACAGAGGCTCACAGGAGCCCTACAAACAATACCTCGCAAAATTCCAAGAGGAAGAATGCGGTTGATGAGCAGATAATGCCTATCTACTTTCTGAAAATAAAATTAATTATTTTTTGTAAATAAACCTGAAATTTACTGACCTGTCAATTTGACTAATCATCAAGATACTATAAAATGCTGTCATATAAAATAGTAATATTGATAATAAACTAGAACTTCTTGTTGCATAAGCATGCATTTCCTGGCGTGGTGGGATGCATTGATGGCACTCATGTTGCAATCATTTGTCCCAGTGAAGATGAAGAGGCCTACTACAATAAAAAGCAATACCATTCATTGAATGTCCTAATTGTATGTTATGAGTTTTGATGTAGGTAAGGTATAACACAAGACGTGTTTTTATAAACCTACTTACTAAAAAAACATTTGTTTGTTTAGATTTGTGATGCTGATTTGCACATCCTGCACATAGATGCATCTTTTGGAGGTCAGAGCCATGACTCTCATGTCTGGAATAATAGCCAAGTAAAGGCTCTGATGCAAGACATTAATGCTGAAGGGGAAAGGTGTTGGCTTTTAGGTAAGTAAACAAATTTAAGGACAATTGGTTTCACAGATACACATATATGCATAATCATACCAACCATTCATAAGTGTTTAAATGAATAATGTATCAAAACACCACATGTGATTCGGGCTATGCACAGCGACCATGGATGATGACACCAATCCTCAACGCTGTGCCAAACTCGCCTGAAGAATTATACACCTACAAGCATGTTCGCACACGGAATGTGGTAGAGCGTTGTATTGGTGTGCTGAAAACTTGCTTCCAATGTCTCTTGGCACACAGGTAAGTAGTTTATGGTCTTCCTACCATCACAACATCATATCCAAAACTTCCAGCAGAGTTTTACTTCAACTTATAAACCCTTTTTTTTTTTTTTTTTTTTTAAAATAGTGTGATGCAGTATACACCCGTCAAGGCAGGGAAAATAGTCAATGCGTGTGCGGTCTTGCATAACTTTGTGTATGACCAACACTTCACCATTGACTATGAAGAAATTCTAAATTACCGGTCACAACAGCCAGAGCCTACTGCACATGTGCGGCGGAACCACCAAAACTTAGATGGGGAAAGGCAAGGTGTTGTGGAAAGATTGTGGTCCGGTCGACACCTCACATAGGTAAAATAGTGCAATACAACAAGAGTGTATCAAACATTGCTGTTCATGACTCTTTAAATATATCTAATTTTTTACAGGTTGATGCACTATGCACCCCGTATCAAGGCAGGCAAAACAGTCAGACTGTGTGGTCTTGTGTAACTTTGTATTACAGAAGAAAAAACGAAGTCATTTCATGTAGCTTATGTACATATTAGTAAAATCATTTTAAGATAAACTGTTTCACTGATTTTTTCACTAGATTTTAACTAGAGTAATGTTTTTTGAGAGTATGTTTGTATTTAAGTATGTATGGCTTAATTCTTTGTGACCCTCTACAGCCTACACTGGAACACTGATTTTGATGTGCGACGTGTCAGGTATTTTTTAAATAATTGTTTTGTATGATGATATGATACTAACTGCGCTCCGCGGTGTCACCCGCGAGGTGATGATAATGATAAGTAGCCTATGTGCTATTCCAGGGTATAAGCCATCTTAATCCCAAATTTCATGCAAATCCGTTCAGCCGTTTCAGCGTGAAGGCGCAACACACATACAACAAACTTTCCCCTTTATATTATATTATTTTTATTGTATAGCATTGTATCTCTAATTTGTAACTTAGTATTCTATCAGATAATAAAATTAAAGAATGTATTCTAGTGTAAGATAATATTTTGGAATTTTTGTTAAACATTTTAAGATGCTCCACAAGAGTTTCTTGCTGGTTCTTCTCTGTGGATGTAATCAAACTATCTGAACAAAAAGTACAATACTCAATAAATACTTTATCATTTATTTATAAACAATATAAAATACAGCAATCTTATCCTAATTCTAAAAGAACGATGAATCCTGCACCCATGTCCTGCTTGGGGTGTATTGTGCATTTCCCTCCTGCCAGCCAATCCCAACCAGCCCAGCCCTAGCCGCTTCTTATCCTCAGTATCTTGTATGGAGTTGCAGTGGAGCAACACATTCTACAGTTTCATTCTCATGCAAGCAGCCCTGGCACAGTGGACTCTGTTGCTCCAGTTTTGTGTAGGTGATAGTATAGATCACAAAGGCCAGTATTGATCCCAATCATCACACTGTTTGTTTCCGGAGTGCATATGTGATTTCCGCACTGTCAGTGGTAAATGTAAGAAACTCGTTCGTGATTTATCTTCTTGCGTTTTGTATATCTTCGCCGCAAGCAGTAGGCCCACCGCTAGCAAAGCTGTTGAACTAAATCTGTGTGCACTCTTAGGTAGCATCATCGCTTATCAGCCGATAAAAATTAGTGCCTTCTGTGTGCGGCCTCTATGCGCTGCAAGTGGCCAACGATCACCCCCAGCATTTGCGCCATTTGCTCAGATGCCATGAGCCAAGTAATTGTAACTTTTAATCACATCATCTAGTTTTACTTTGCTAAATTAACAATGTAATGTTTGTTTACAATTCACAATCACAAGTAATCTTCCACTTCACGAACGTTTTTGTATAGCGCGCGAAACTGACGTTGACAAACAAATGTCAACTTGCGTTTCGATATTATTTTAGGAGATACATCATTAACAGCGTATCTAATGGCTTCAAGGCCACTTCAAGCCTCCGCTTTAGACCATCCATACGATGCACAATACTTTCAATGGAAGAACGAAATTCTTTGCGAAAGTCACGTAGCTCAGTCATGAAATCAGCAAGTTCTCGGCGCATAACCTGGAAATCTGAGTCCCTAACATGAGGCGATCCTGGGGGAAGACTAGATATTATCTAGTCTTCCCCCAGGATCGCCTCGAGCAGAAAAGGTTGGCGGAGGAAACAACCGAAATGGTTGAGTTGCAACAGGCAGTCGTCCAACTGAAGCAGGATCTCAATGACCGTGATCAATAAGCCCTACTAACAGATCTGGACATTGGCCATCTTCCGGAGGAAAATGGTGAACATTTGGTACATATATTTTCATAAAAACTAACGTGAGTAGACATAATTATTTACTGAATATACCGGCTAGTACTCACGGTGTTTTGGTCGTAATCTCCGACCGGTGTTCGAGCAGTAAAGATGCTCATTATTATGAGCATACGATGCCGAATGTATAAGGCAGGACGTTTCATCGTTATTGCGTAAGTCAAAACTACCGAAAAATAACATTACCAAAGTAGAGATTACAGCCTTAAATGATTTGCGCAATTATCAAGAAGTATTGGTTTTGCCAGCTGATAAAGGCAACGCAACAGTGGTTGTCGACACCAAAGAGTACGAGCAGAGAATCAACCAAATGGTAAGTGATGATTCAATTTACAAAAAAGTCAACTACAACCCGACTTCTAGAGTAACTGCTAAAGTGCTGAAACTGTTGCGCAGCTGCGATGACAAGAACCTGATGGAACGTTTGCGCCCACACAACCCTACGTCACCAAAGATATATGGGCTGCCTAAGATCCAAAAACCAGGATGGCCACTAAGACCTATAGTAAGCCAGATTGATGCCCCTACCTATAAGATCTCCACATGCTGTAATTTGTGGAGAAGTTCTTCGTCAGTTCACGTCGCATTTAAACACTGTACACCCGAAGATATCGTTTACCATTGAGGAAGAGAAAGAGGGAGTGCTACCGTTTCTGGACGTCAAAGTGATACGGGGACCTGACGGTATGTTGGCTCATACTGTGCATAGAAAACCGACACACACAGACCAGTACCTACGAGCTGACTCCCATCATCACCCATGCCATTTACCTTCGGTACCAAGAGCGCTAATTAACCGTGCGTTAAGCTTATGTGACCCTCAGTTTGTTGATGCCGAACTGGAACACGTCCGAAGGGTGCTTGAGCGTAACGGTTATAATTGGCGCCAATGTTCTCGACTTGTGACTGGAACTGAACGCATGCGACCTACCACTGTCAACAGATCGCCGGTGTATCTACCGTACATCAAAGGAATAACGGATAAAATCGGACACCTGATGAAACGGAGGTACTCAATTAAGGCGATTTTCTGATCACAAACTCAACTCCGACAGATGCTGCGTTCACCGAACGACAGTGAACCACTTGCCGCGCCTGGGGTATATAAAGTACCGTGTGATTGTGGTAAGTCCTACATCGGAGAAACACGACGAAACATCGCTACGAGGTTGACGGAGCACGTCAGGTGCATTAAGAACCTAGAAATTGAGAAATCCGCAATAGCCGAGCACGCCCTCATTAAAGATACGAATCATTTCATACGGTTTGATAAGGCATCCGTACTAGCGAGAGAAAAGTATTTGTGCCGCGGAAAGTACGTGAGGCTATTGAAATAAATCGTCATCCAAATTTTAATAGGGATGGTGGCTGGACTTTACCATCTGCGTGGAAACCGGTGCTTAATTGTGCCTCGACCAGTGCCAAACTGTTTACCCGCGAATTAGACGTAATTGCTATAGTGTGCGAAGACCCTACACATAGTTTTGACGAGTGCAGTGAAGACAGCGACAGTGACGCACGCGCCCCTACCCTGCCTGCGATGCCATTGCTGCCCGCCGTTCCTCAAGTTTCGCAGAGGGCGTTGCGAGCAGCCGCCCGCAGTGCGCGTTTAGCAGCCCTCGAAGCTGCCCGCATTCCTTGATAATGAGCATCTTTACTGCTCGAACACCGGTCGGAGATTACGACCAAAACACCGTGAGTACTAGCCGGTATATTCAGTAAATAATTTGGTACATACTGTAACAGTCATGGCTGCTAAGTTGGTGGTCTCCCTAGAGAGTCGCGAGATTGTGTTTGCCGAGCGAGTCGGAACCGTGGGCCCAAGTGGCGCCGGCGCCAGCATAGGAGGTACAGCCGGGGGAGGGGTGAAGAGGCGTGCGCGCCGCGTCGTTGTGCGGTTGGCCCGACGTCATCTGCGTGACGAGCTTCTGAGTGCTGCACGCGTGCGACGCCATTTCACTACGGCTGATATCAGTCTGTCGGGACCGCCACAGAGGGTGTATTTAAATGAAAGGTTGACGAAGGCAAATCGCCTACTTTTTCATCAAGTTCGGGACGAAGTTCGTAAGCGCCAGTGGAGGTACTGTTGGACCAAGAAAGGTCGCATCTTTGTTAGGCAGGGCGATGGTAAGCCAGTGTTTGTGATTCGATCAGATGCAGATTTCTGTCGTGTTTTTGAGGCAAGCTCTGTTTGAGTTTTTTGCTAAAAATAAATTTTATTTTATATCCGTATCATACCAAACCATTTTTTCTGAAATTTTTGTTTACTTTTTAAACCGTCGTTTTTATAAGAGCAATCATGCTCAGTATAAGTTGATTTTTAGTATTATATTTTATATATAAATGATATTAATAATATTATATAAATGTTTAAAATCAATAGTAACCGTAGCACTCTACCACGAAAAATCTGCATATTTTAAATACAATATTAACTGCCATATCCACAATCCGAAACAATTATGGAAAAATCTTAGAAATACATTATTACCTAAAAGTGACATTGAACTGCCTTCTTTCTTTAATAATCCCAACCTAATAAATAATGTTTTTCTGGATATATCAGGCCCTTCAGGCGTAAATATTTCTCAGCTGACATACTTCGAGTTTCATAAGTTTAGCGATGCAGTATTTCACATAGAGCCTATTAGTTTAGACAAAATAATAAATATAATTAAAAGTATACAATCAAATGCAGAAGGGTGTGATAATATAACTTAAGACATGCTAATTATGACTTTTCCATATACAATAAATACTGTAAAAGACATAATTAATTTATCAATCTGTACATCCACATTCCCTGATACTTGGAAGGTAGCTGTTGTGCGTCCTTTGCCTAAGCACTCAAATCCAGTTGACATCAAAGACCTCAGACCAATAAGTATATTGCCGTGTTTGTCAAAGAGATTGGAAAAGGCAGTCTGTACTCAATTAACTGAGTACATAGAAAAAAATAATATATTACCCGAAGTGCAGTCTGGCTAAGGCCGCAGCACGGCAACTGCTTTATTGGATGTCACGGATAACATACTCTCTTCTCAGAGTGGGGGTATGTGTACCTTGCTTGTTTTACTCGATTTTTCTAGAGCTTTCGATTGTATAAATCTTGATCTTCTAATTTCCAAATTAAGTTATTATGGTTTCGACTTTAAGGCTATAAAATGGTTTGAAAGTTATCTAACTGATCGTTTTCAGTACGTTAAACTTAGTCGTAATGACGGTACTCGATTGGAGTCTGACAAGATGGCTGTGAAGAGAGGCGTTCCTCAAGGATCGATACTGGGACCGATTTTGTTTATTTTGTATTCGGCTGATATAAGCAAACATATAAAACATTGTAAATTTCATATATATGCTGATGATATACAGATGTACATTTCTTTTAAGCCTTTGAAAATGTATGATGCAATACGTGCTTAAAATATCGATCTCTCTAGTGTATCTGCATGGGCAAGTCAAAATGATCTTGTACTTAATCCCACCAAAACAAAATACTTGCTATTTGGTAGTAAGCATCAATTAAACAGCTTGAGTCCAACGGTGAGTGTTATGCTTAAAGATGTGCAAATAGAACAAGTTCATGAAGCGCGTAATCTGGGTTTACAGATGGACTCTGCACTACGCTTTGAAAAACATGTAGCAAATGTAGTTAAAAAATGTTTTATAAATTAAAAGTGTTGAATAGAATGAGGCCATTTATAAAGGAAGATTTGCGTATTCAGTTAGTCGAGTCACTTGTTCTGTCAAAATTTAACTATGTGGACGTAGTGTTTGGCCCTCGTTTGCTAACAAGGACCGAGAAACTTGTTCAGAGAGTTCAGAATGCTTGCGCACGGTTCTGTTTTGATATCCCTTTTAGAGCTCATGTGACCCCATACCTGAATAAAAATTGTATACTGAAAATGAAGCATCGTCGCAAGTTACACTTGGCCACTCTTTGTTTTTTGGTGTTATAAAACATAAAACTCCTATCTATTTATTTGAAAAATTATCCTGGGTATCCAATCACAGGTTATTTGGACCGCGGCAATGCGCAATTCAACTTTCTACACCACAGCATGGGTCTGCTTCTTTTCGTGGTAGTTTTCGTTATGCTGCGTCCAAATGCTGGAACAATATTCCAACACCGATCAGGAACCTGCAAAACATTAATGGATTTAAAACAAAACTAAAACAATTCTTATTTAGTCATCAAATAACCCAGGAAAAACAGAGACATGATACAAGTGCTATATAAGACTTACCTCAAGGTTATTTACTTATAACTTATATTTTAGTAAGGTTTATATTTATTATGTAGTTTATATATTTGCCTAAAAAATTGCGCTAGCATTAATGTAGTTTAAGTTAAAATTTAATTGCCGTTTTTATGTAAGTAATTTTAGTAATTAAAAATAAAATTATATGTAAGAAATATAAAAAATTATACATTTTCTATAGTTATATTTTCGTTGGTTGACATTGTTATATTTCTTTTCGGATTCTTTATTTTATTTTTTCCCCACTCCAATTGTATTTCTAGTAATAATTTAATGGTTATGTTGTAAAATTTGAGCTGTTGTATCATTAATCCTCCGTGACGTCACAAAAAAGCTCCAACGGAAGGCCAGCGCTAGCTTTAAATAAAACTAGCACATGCTGAGTTGGGGACCAATTTGTGATGTAAAGCAATTATTTATATGTCTGTCAAATGTGCCTTTTATGTAAATATTCTGTTGTAAATTGCTTACGTCGTAAATAAATAAATTTCATTTCATTTCATTCAATTTCATTTCAATTGCGTTTCAGCTTTATATTTTTAGTGCGATCGGGCCTAAGGTATAAACAAGATAAAAATATTTGTCCAACTTATGTAGGGTACTACTTTGTCAAAAACCAATTAAATTAAAGTTTTCAAAAGTATTTACTGACTTCCAATAAAAAAGACAAAAAGACAAACAAAGAATGAGGAGGTTCTCATCTCAAGTCAGTGATTTTAACACATTTCAGTAATAAAAGTTTATTAAATTTTTAGGGTTCCATATTAAATAATAGGACCCTAATAGTAAGTCTTTGATGTAGGTCCATCTGCTTATGTGTGTGACCTTTAAATGGCTGTATCTTGAAAACCATTAGGTAGACAGTTATAATTTTCTCAGAACATGTGCCGGATTGCCTATTAAATAATAAAATTTACAGGAAAATAAAAATAAAGGAGGTAGAGATCCCTGTAAAATAAACCAATTTTTAATGTTTTTTTTTTTGTATCATATTAACACATGCAGAAAATTTATAGAGAAATACAGTAGGTAGTACAAAGGGTCACATACCATTATCTATACAACATAAGACACCATTACTACTTTTACATATATATTGTTACATTAATTGTTCGTTGATGATAAAATTGGGTAGTAAATATTTAAATTAAATACAAAGAAAAGTGGCAACTCTCCAGGTGGGGAAGAGAAGCTTCCACACACCTAACCTAAAACTACCTATCTAAATAAGGAGGCTTTAATACACAAATAAACACAGTAGGTATGGAGCGTTCAATAAGTTTATATAATTTATTTCACAAACATACACACAATTATTATTAAAAAAAATAGGCTATATCAGTCCAGAACACATTTAATATCAATAGGGGTTGCACGCTAGCGCCAGGGGTAGGAGATATATTAAAATCTAAAACATTTCAAAAATATGCCCAGAGCGAGCGAGCAGCACCAAACTAATTATTACATAAAATTGCCTCAATTATAATTTCTGTGTGCCAGCAACGTAGATCCACATAAAATTAGTGTCCTAGATTAAAATGATTTAATATTTAAAGTGAATTATAGTAATAAAACCAGCTTGCTCAAGAAAATAAGTTATCTCAGGGGAAAAATCGTGGGTCGCATAAGGTGAAAAGATGGATTCCGTTGTTGTAAATAAAGAAAAGGGCGCCACCCGGCTATATAAAACCGGGAAAATATATAAATACCGGATCGGTGCGACGGTATACAGCCTTGGGGTGAAATCACTGCATTGGTCAGCAGCCCTACTGCATAAGGGACGCAAAGCAGAGCGCTGACAGCTCAACCATTCGCTCGGGCTGACTGCCGGAGCTGGGGGGGCTATGGTAGGTGATTATTCTTCAACCCCTAACGGTGAAGTTTTCCCCTCCTAACCAGGAACCTCCTGGAAAACGCAAGGGTGCGCATGTGAAAATCGTACCTGCCTGTGAAGGGCATATACAAAGCGTTGACATCACTATCGCAAAAGAGGCACCGGTCGATTTGGCGTGGGTGGCTAGCCCACGTGGTGAAGATGCATGCGGGCGCAGCCAGCCTCAATCCACAGGAAAACACGGAATTTCGCACGCAACGACAGGGCCAATATCCATACACTCGGCACGCGGTCACTTGAGAAAGCTCGCACATTCGGGTTCAGCGACGGCGCGGGCCTAGGGACCACGCGGTCCACAACTCGGAGAGCCTCACTAGATAAATTCACGAGACGAAACACTGGAATTTAGCCCGGCGTTATAACCTATAACTTCGCACGAAAACACTGCACCGAAAATATTCAATCACTTTACTAACCTTTTGGGAGGTTGAAAGGCGCTTGTAGCGTTCTGGTGACTTCACGTCTCACACTTGGAAAGTCGCCTCCTAGGGCTTTATTTCAGCTGGTAGGTATCGTCCAGAATCTCAGTGGAACGCTGTCCTGATTGTGGTCCCGCCCTGAAAATATCGAAATTAGTTTGTCAATTGCCAAACTCCAAAGCCGCTAGGGCACGCCACGGGAATCAAGACTTACCTCGCAGCAGGCAGCGTCACTCTTGGGTTGCTGGGGGAAAAAGAGTGCAAAACTGCTCTTCCGCCGTATTTACGGGGCGGCGACAGTTTCTCGAACATTCGTAGAGGAAGGGGCAAAAAAACACAGATAATGCCACTTACCGATAAACTTACAGATAAAAATATGCCTTATTAATCTGCGCCTAGGGATGCCAGGATTGCTGCCATGAAATACCCATTTCCCACGGAGAGGGCCTCCTCAAAAAGAAGGGGAAATCCTAAATTCGTGTCACTGCGCTAGGAGCAATAGTGGACGTCGCCAAGCAGGATTTCACTTCCGCCATCGTCCTGGAACGAGCCTAAGCAGGGACAAGGCGCTAAATGGGCAACAGAACCTCAGTTTACTCAAATGGAGACCAAAAGTATATACTACCGGGGCTCCTACATTCAATGCGATGACGAACAACCCGTTCCGCTTCGTGCGAGGTGGGATTCCACCGCGACGGAATTTTTGGTAATAACAACTATGGTATAAAAAAAAACATCCCCATACGGTCTCCACCCGCTAAGTGAGAAAATTCGATTATCTGGCAACACAGTGCCATTACTTATCATAATTTCGAAGGTCATAGATTAGTTGACGTTCGATGGACACTCCGCTTTGCGCAGAACAGATTAAAAAGAAAGCGGGGCACGTTCAAGACCTTGAAAAAAAACCGTAACAGTACCCCCTCCCCTTAGAATTTTTGAAGGGGTACCGACAAAAATGTTAGCTGGACCCCCAGCTATCAACTTGAACAGAGAAGCATAATGTCAAAACTTAAACAAGGCTTCCATATAATAGTGCAGCCTGAAAATTAATTCCATAAAAGAACCAAAAAAAAAGCTCTACCTGCTCTATCTCAACTACCGGACTCAAAATATTAGGTTCAGAACAAAAATGTTCACAACCTACGGGTAAACAAGTCCTACAAAGAAAACATTTGGTGAAACCTCATTGTAGCAGAACTATTAAGATCTCTAAAAAAAACTTAAAATTATTGAACGCTTCATAGAACTAAAAACTAAATTGGGCAACCCTAAGGGGCCAAATATTTCTAAAGCCCATTACTACTTACTAAAAGGCAAGGACCGAAGAGCTAGCTAGAACAATAGCATATAGATGCCACAAAATTTACTTACCCATGTCAATCAGGAGAAACCCAAATATCAAATGAGAAGTAAGTAAACAAAAGGGTGGATAACCACATATTACCGTTATAGGTCTAAGCCGTGGAAACAGCCTATATTAAGACCAATAAATAGGTACAAAGAAATATTGTCTCGGCCCTTGAAAATAGAAAAATATTTGAGAGAAAAAAAAATGGTTTATTATCCCGCGCTCCGGCGACCAGACAGGACGTTTCCCCTCCCCAAGGAAAGGGCAAGCAAACTCGCGATGGCGGAAACGGGTCACCGAGTCGCTCGGTAACAAATCAAAAATGAAAATGGGATCTGTACCCTAGGGGGATAGACAAAGTAAAAAGGGAAGAAGAGAAGAAGAGGGAGCAGGAAAGAGGAAGAATGCCTTGGCTTCAACAGCACCCAGAAGGGGCACTGATGACAGAGTGGCCTACGGCATTGTATCCAACTACTAATAAGACCCCATAAAACTAACCCATAACTATGATAGGTATATAGTTATTATGGATCTTAGGATACTAACATGAACATATACATACCAGCTGAAAGAAAAAAATAACGTTTATAACGCTTAGAAGCCATTCCGGTATGTCAGTAAAATAGTTACAAAGACTTTAAATTTTCAGTTAGATTGCCAATGATAACCTATGTATCAATATAGGCACTAACTGATGAGAATACAAGTGCTAATCCCTGCACAAGAAGGGTAAAATAACAAATAAAATGATTGCCCACTCACCAATAAAATTCACTGGAATAATGCCAAGTGTTAATATTGTGTAAATCTTGTCTAATAAAACAAATCAAACAAGGAAAGGTTCCCAAATACAACAAAGAAACAAGCCGACATGGTTCTGGAGGGTATGGAGAAGCTGTTATAATGAACAATTTAATCATTAATACATACATACATAACATAATATAAAACACTTACATTTCAGGTTCACTAACAAGGTTCATGAGTCACCACTTTCTGCAATTCTTCCAAGACAGTCTTCATTCATACATAATTACCCTGTTCAGTCATGTCAAGTCATAAGTCAATTCTAATTACATTCAGTCTTCCTTTTCATACATCATCTATTATACATAAAGCATTATGTGGTTCCTCATGAGCATTACCACTCACCCACAAAATGCAGATATTTTTATATAAGTTTATATATAAAGACAATACATAGGTTTTAAATAGGGAGATAGGGGTGTCCTTATCATGATGTTGACTCACCCTGTTGAGTACAACGCCGAGAATAACGACATATAGACAGATTCTAAGTATGAGGCTTTCAAAACGGGGTTACTTAGTAAACCGCCCCTGTAAAGGCTTAATTTAAAGAGTTACAATCCGCTCTTCGAAGGAAATAAGACAGATAGATAAACTACGTATATAGGTATATAAGTCATATTGCCAGTAGAGATGTTGACTCATTCAGCTGAGTACAACGCCCAGACATTTGACAAATAAATGATTACTAAGTATTAGGCTTTTTAAAAAGGGGTTACTTAGTAAACCGCCCCTGTACTAGGCTTAATTTATAGAGTTACAATCCGCTCTGTGATAAATATAATAAATGAATATAGCAAACATATACATAAAAAAAAATTAAATACTTAGGATGCTTCTCCGTACTCAACAACCAAGACCGGATAGTCTCCATTCTCTAAAAGGAACATGTATCTCAGGACTTTGCTGAGGTACCTATTTGGTGAGTTAAAATTTTAGGGGAGTATAGAACTATGTATAATCCCATAAAACGAAGAAATCCTGTACCCTGAAACTAAGTGGACTCGACAGAGTGCAACTTATAATGACATCAGGAATACCAAGATACAAAAATATAAAAACAAGAATGGTACTAGGCCTGAACATGGTAGAGTACATTTCAGAGCTATCTGGTACCAAAACATTGATATTAAAAAAAAGCAAGACTGCCTATAGCGAACCCACCAAATATATATAGACATAAGTGTCCCAGAACACAAATGTCCTAACTAGTACAAAAATATTTATATGGTTTGCGAAGAATGTGCCAACTGCCTAACAATTTACCTGAAGTAAAATCAAAAGTTTGTATACCAACCGACTCAACTTTTTGATTATATTACATTTATCCTATTTAGGAGCCAGCTTAACCATAAATGTATATTGGATGAAATCTGAAATAAATGATTGTATTTGATAAAGGATTTGTTGGCATCACTAAGTGGAAAGGTGCGTTTCCAAACAAGAACTGCCACATGATGATCCTTGTTAATCACTCTGCATTGAGGTTATAACAGTGCCAAGCAAACACTGCTTGTTTGCTGAAACGATAAATAAAACCAACAAAAAGCTACAGTAGCTAGGTAAATTTTAACTAGATCAATCTATAAAAATGTAAACCTGTCAATAAATAAACAAAAAAAATGTGACTCAAAAAACAATACCTACATTGAACAACATAACTCTCATCAAACAGCATCTATATATAACAGCCAAACCATTCATCAGCAACTCCATCAACAGAAAACTGCATAGCGGCAGCCTTCAACAGCACAAAATCAGCAAAAGCCGAACCCACCGATGACACCATCAGCAAAAAGAGGTGAAAACTGTATATCAACAGCGTTCAAAACTATCACTACATGAAGTCTGTATTATGACAGCCTCCAATATCAGCATAAAAAAATCTGTATAGTGATAGCCCTCAATAACCCAAAGAAAACTGTATAGTCACAGCCTTCCTATAACAACGAAGAGACAAAGACTGTATAGTGACAGCCTTCCAATAACCAATAGAAAACTGTATAGTCACAGCCCTTCACAATATGGTACGAAGAGACGAAGACTGTATAGCAACAGGCTTCAAAAACAACAAGAGAAAGCTGTATAGTCACAGCCCTCTACAATACACAACGAAGAGACGAAGACTGTATAGTGACAGCCCTCAAAATAAATGAATGGTCAGCTATAGAATGCTAAAAAATAAATAATATTGTTCAATGATAGATGAAGAGATAATATAAGACTATAAATGTAATTGCTTACAGCAAAAACAAACTGCATTTCTCCTTGAAAATCTACAGTTAGTCATGAATAATCATTATTGTAAAACAATGTATTATGATTCAAAAAAGTTAAAATAATGTTTAAAATAAGCATTATATGCATATTGACTGAATAAAATTTGAATATAAATTGGAATCTAATTTGCTGGTGTTAAAATTTAAAAATTTAAGTTCACATTTTGATTATAATTGGCACATAGAAATTTCACAGATAAAATGTTTAGCTAAATGGGTACATATGTAATGGCACATTCCTTAAAAATAACTTTACACACAGTAAACAATTGCAAAATAAAATGGTGAGTGTACACAGAAACATTTCAGTAAAATAGTGAACATTAGTCACATAAAATTAAGTAAAATTGCTGTGAAAAAAAAAACACAATATGAAAGTATGTTAAATATTTAAAAAAAACTAATGGGAATTCATCTTTCCTTATGCAAGGCCCCTACGTTGCGGCGTCAATTGTTTCATTAATTGTTCGTTGATGATAAAATTGGGTAGTAAATATTTAAATTAAATACAAAGAAAAGTGGCAACTCTCCAGGTGGGGAAGAGAAGCTTCCACACACCTAACCTAAAACTACCTATCTAAATAAGGAGGCTTTAATACACAAATAAACACAGTAGGTATGGAGCGTTCAATAAGTTTATATAATTTATTTCACAAACATACACACAATTATTATTAAAAAAAATAGGCTATATCAGTCCAGAACACATTTAATATCAATAGGGGTTGCACGCTAGCGCCAGGGGTAGGAGATATATTAAAATCTAAAACATTTCAAAAATATGCCCAGAGCGAGCGAGCAGCACCAAACTAATTATTACATAAAATTGCCTCAATTATAATTTCTGTGTGCCAGCAACGTAGATCCACATAAAATTAGTGTCCTAGATTAAAATGATTTAATATTTAAAGTGAATTATAGTAATAAAACCAGCTTGCTCAAGAAAATAAGTTATCTCAGGGGAAAAATCGTGGGTCGCATAAGGTGAAAAGATGGATTCCGTTGTTGTAAATAAAGAAAAGGGCGCCACCCGGCTATATAAAACCGGGAAAATATATAAATACCGGATCGGTGCGACGGTATACAGCCTTGGGGTGAAATCACTGCATTGGTCAGCAGCCCTACTGCATAAGGGACGCAAAGCAGAGCGCTGACAGCTCAACCATTCGCTCGGGCTGACTGCCGGAGCTGGGGGGGCTATGGTAGGTGATTATTCTTCAACCCCTAACGGTGAAGTTTTCCCCTCCTAACCAGGAACCTCCTGGAAAACGCAAGGGTGCGCATGTGAAAATCGTACCTGCCTGTGAAGGGCATATACAAAGCGTTGACATCACTATCGCAAAAGAGGCACCGGTCGATTTGGCGTGGGTGGCTAGCCCACGTGGTGAAGATGCATGCGGGCGCAGCCAGCCTCAATCCACAGGAAAACACGGAATTTCGCACGCAACGACAGGGCCAATATCCATACACTCGGCACGCGGTCACTTGAGAAAGCTCGCACATTCGGGTTCAGCGACGGCGCGGGCCTAGGGACCACGCGGTCCACAACTCGGAGAGCCTCACTAGATAAATTCACGAGACGAAACACTGGAATTTAGCCCGGCGTTATAACCTATAACTTCGCACGAAAACACTGCACCGAAAATATTCAATCACTTTACTAACCTTTTGGGAGGTTGAAAGGCGCTTGTAGCGTTCTGGTGACTTCACGTCTCACACTTGGAAAGTCGCCTCCTAGGGCTTTATTTCAGCTGGTAGGTATCGTCCAGAATCTCAGTGGAACGCTGTCCTGATTGTGGTCCCGCCCTGAAAATATCGAAATTAGTTTGTCAATTGCCAAACTCCAAAGCCGCTAGGGCACGCCACGGGAATCAAGACTTACCTCGCAGCAGGCAGCGTCACTCTTGGGTTGCTGGGGGAAAAAGAGTGCAAAACTGCTCTTCCGCAGGCTGCGTTTCCACCAGAGATGTGCGATGGAAATGTGTCGTGCGAGGATGTCTAGCTGTGCTGTGAAAATGTGTGGGTGTTTCCACCAAAGCTGTGCGATGATAATGTGCCTACGAGGATGTGTAGCGGAGCTGTGAAAATGCGCATTAATGTGTGGCGCGAGGATGCGTTGCGAAGCTGTGAAATGTGTCGACGGGGGTGCGGTGTAGTGGGAGCGGAGTAACGCGAACGCCTGCCTGCCGCTCACCGCGCTGCGCTCACGTCTCACTTTGCTGTCGTAAGCGCTTGTAGTCGTACGCATGTCGTACGGTTGCGTGGCATAATGGACGAAAAATTAATTGATGCCGTTCAAAAGTTTCCGTGTTTGTGGAACACTTCTTTCCCATTTTACAAATGTAATGAAACTAAGGACGCTGCGTGGGAGGAAATAGTCAAAGAAATACAATATAAAGATGGTAAGTAATAATCATGTATTAAAATCAGGTATATTAAAATACAAGTTACAATATTTGGGTATTTATTGTGTGCGATGAATTCGTGACGAAATACGAGTATCTTGCCATGACACTTTTCCTTGATTATTGAAATAAGAGCAGTATTTCTCTCTTACATCATAACTATCACTTGACACGACGACGGAAATGCTAGGAACCGATACAAGAGTACTTGTATTTGTGTTATCAATGCAATCCAAATAATTACTTTGTCTTTCAATTAAAAAATTATGCATTACACATGTGGCTTTTACGATTTTGTCAACCGTTTCCACTCTGCATTCAAAGTCTTTACGATACACATACCACTTTCGTGCCAATACACCGAATGTAGCTTCTACAATGCGACGTGCCCTCGAAAGTCTATAGTTAAATATACGTTTCTGTTGGTCTAACTGGTCCCGCGGATATGGGCGCATGAAATTTTCCATCAAAGGAAAAGCCTCATCTCCAATGAATACAAATGGTACTGGTTCACCTCCTTCATATAATGGTTCAGGTTCTGGAAGATTCAATCTTTTTTCTTTCAAATATTTTCCAAAAACACTATCATCAAATATTCCAGCATCACTAAATCTTCCCATGGATCCCACATCAACCATTATAATCTTTCTCCTAGCGTCAGCTAAGCACATAAGCACTATAGAAAATCTTTGTTTGTAATTAAAAAAAGAGGACCCAGTGTTTGCAGGACACATTATATAAACATGTTTACCGTCTAGAGCCCCCAAACAATTTTTAAACTGCCATAGCTCTTGAAAATCCTTTGCTATTCGCTTCCAGTCGTCTTTGGTAGGTTTTGGAATAACAAGAGGTTGTAAAACAAGCCAAAGAGCATTACAAACTTCTGCCACAATTCTCGACACACTTGCTACTCCAATCCTAAAATTTTCTGCCAATCGTGTGAACGACGAGCCCGTGGATAAATACCTGCAAAAAAAGGAATGTTTATAATAATAGTAAGAAAAATAATTAACAAATAAAAAAGTACTCTTTACCTGTTACTGATTTTTTGCGATCTGTAAGACAACATGCTTGGTATAAAAATGTTATATTCCTAATCATAATTTTCTATTATTTCAGTGAAAAGCGCTAAGTATCGTTGGAAACAACTACGGGATAGCCATCGGGACGCGCTAAAGAGGCAGAAATCTAAAAAAAGCGGACAGGCTACAACCAAAACACGTGAATGGAAATACCAAAAATTGATGGAATTTCTTTTACCGTACATGGCCAACAGAGATAGAGAGTCAAGTTATAAAGAGGATATTTCGTCACCAAATAATGAAAATGACTCTTCGCAAAGCACTCAATATTCATTAAACCAAGATGACTCTTCGCAGAGCACTCAATATTCATTAAACCAAGATGACTCTTCGCAGAGCACTGAACATACACCAAATCAAGCTGACAATCCCAACAATCTTTACGAAATAGCCTCAACTTCAGGCATTTCAACAGATTCGGTCACCCCGTCATCATCAAAGAAGAAAAAAGGCGATGAATTATCAATTTTAATACAAAAACATATGAAAAATCAAGAAGATTTTCGAAAAGAAAGGCAAGAATTAAGAGAACTTTTAAAACCAACGGACTGCGATGATACTGATCATTTTTTTCTTTCAATGGCGAAAACATTTAAAAAATTACCAGATTACATGCAAGTTCCTTTAAAAAGGAAACTTTTTAATATGATTAGCGAAGCCGAAGAATCTTACGTGCTGACGTGGTATAATCAAAATATTGGTTATTCTTCAAGCTCTGGTAGCAGTATAGCAGTAGGTAGTAATATAGCAGGCCAGATGGATTTGCCGCCTCAGCTGGATCCTGAACAACTTGGTTATTCTTCAAGCTCTGGTAGAAATACAAATAAAACAGTGGGCCAGATGGATTCATCTTTCCAACTGGAAGCTGTACAACCAGCATCTCCGGGAACACAACATTCAGACCTACAAACGCCAAATACTTCAAACAAAGTAGGAACAGAGCCTAATTTGCCATGAAAAAGAGGAACTTGTTGTCTACTTATTTTGCAGATTATGATTACTTTTCAATTAATATGTTTAATAAAGACAAAATTGATTCAAACTATTTTACTTACTTTAAACATACCGCCAATTTTTCCTTGGTGCTGATGCATTCTCTGTAGTGAGTGTCTTCTTTCTTGATAATGTTCTCAATCAAATTGTGTAACTCATAAAAGTTACTTCTAGATACTCGATAAGAATTTTCGAATATTTCATCATCAGCCGTATGAAAAAAGGTAAAGAATTCTCCATGTAATCGATGATATTTAATATGGTTACGTATCCAAAACCTGTGTGTTCTTGTATTGCTCAAAATTATAGAACTAATAAACTCCGTATCTTCTGCTTCCATTTCTTCATCACAAATTGTTAAATATAAAAGTATTTTCTTTTTCCAATTATCCATATTATTATCTATTTTGCGCACTTCTACTTCCAACAAACTCCGTCTATGGACTGGCTGGTACAGTATGCGCAAACCTCGCAACACATCTTTCTCAACACACATTCCTCGCACACTTCCCTCGTACACATCCCTCGCACACATCCCTCGCACACATCCCTCGCACACATCCCGCGCTTGTTTTGTATGCGCAAAAATCTAGCTCCGCTGAGCCGTTTCCACCAGAGCTGTGCTGACCGAGGCAAGGTAAATGAAGCGATCCTATTGGTTCTTTACAAACACATCCCTCGCTATGCATCCTCGCACATCTCTGGTGGAAACGCAGCCTTACGGGGCGGCGACAGTTTCTCGAACATTCGTAGAGGAAGGGGCAAAAAAACACAGATAATGCCACTTACCGATAAACTTACAGATAAAAATATGCCTTATTAATCTGCGCCTAGGGATGCCAGGATTGCTGCCATGAAATACCCATTTCCCACGGAGAGGGCCTCCTCAAAAAGAAGGGGAAATCCTAAATTCGTGTCACTGCGCTAGGAGCAATAGTGGACGTCGCCAAGCAGGATTTCACTTCCGCCATCGTCCTGGAACGAGCCTAAGCAGGGACAAGGCGCTAAATGGGCAACAGAACCTCAGTTTACTCAAATGGAGACCAAAAGTATATACTACCGGGGCTCCTACATTCAATGCGATGACGAACAACCCGTTCCGCTTCGTGCGAGGTGGGATTCCACCGCGACGGAATTTTTGGTAATAACAACTATGGTATAAAAAAAAACATCCCCATACGGTCTCCACCCGCTAAGTGAGAAAATTCGATTATCTGGCAACACAGTGCCATTACTTATCATAATTTCGAAGGTCATAGATTAGTTGACGTTCGATGGACACTCCGCTTTGCGCAGAACAGATTAAAAAGAAAGCGGGGCACGTTCAAGACCTTGAAAAAAAACCGTAACAATATTATGTAATAATTACTATTACAATCTTTTTTAGTTTGACCTGTCATTCGCGAGTCTGCCTTACACTTGGCCGATTTTTAGTATTTGTTGTTATAGCGGCAACACAAATAAATATGTACATCATCTGTTACAATTACAACTGTCTAGGTATCAAGGTTTATAAGCTAAAGCCTGGTGACAGACAGACAGACAATAGAGTCTTAGTAATAGGGTCCCGTTTCCAACCTTTAGGTATGGAGCCCTAATAACAAGCTATGTGTGAATTGAATTCGTGTTAAAAATTCTTACGGAAATAACCCATTCTTTGTACTGAACCCTTAGTGTTAGATTCAGACTCTCACTTAGACAGTTTTTTTTTATGTTTTTGTGACGGAACAAGCACGATGCCCACCTGATGTTAAGCGGACTAACCTCTGCTTATAACAGATGCATTTCGTCACAAGTCACGAATTGCACTGCGCCCTTCACATTGAGACATAGTTGTTAAGTCTCATGTGCCTGTAATTTCATGGGCTCTCAAAGCCTATTACCGGAACACACCGTTAGGTCCTTGGCGACAGATTTTCTACTTGAGGGTGGTAGCTAGCCAGGCGGGCGATCGCAAAAAACGCTTCCACCATGTGGTGAAGCTCAAGCCGGCGATAGGGATCGAACCAGGGTACTGCGGCGCGGCAGTCCATAGCTATTACCGCTCGGCCAACATTGCTTCAAAAATATTATTTAATATTAATATTTAGTACTAGTTAGTAAAGTCCTAATAATATTTTATTTATAGATTTTGTTATGTTCTTTCAGAACTCACACCCCGGAAGAAGATTAGTGAAGCAATTGAGAAAAACAAAATGCACATTAAATTCTCTTAAAAAGGGTGCCATTTTGATGGAAAAAATAGAGTCACCTGTTCTTAAAGAACTCGTGGTAAACTCATGTAAAAATGAAAAAAGAAAACCTAAAGGTAGGAGATGGACCATGAAACACAATCTATCATGTTTGGATATTTTAAAGCGATCACCAAAAACATATCGTTACCTTAGTGCAGCAGTTACTCTGCCTTCTATCAAAACGTTACAAAACATTTTGAAGAAGGTACCTATGACACCAGGGCTTAATGATATAGTGCTAAATCACTTGGAAATAATAGCCAGCAAAAAAGACCCAAGAGACACGCTTTGTAATCTAGCCTTGGATGAAGAGGCACTGAAGTCGAGAGTCATTTATAATGAAGGTAATGATATTGTTGAAGGATTTGAAGACCTTGGTAAGTCTGTACGCAGTAGCGAGTTAGCTGACCATGCTCTCGTGTTCCTTCTTCAAGGCTTACGGCAAAAATTTAAGCAGCCCATAGCATTTTATTTGACAAAAGGGACAATATCATCAGCCAATCTGGCCCAGATAATCAAAAACATTATCACTAAAGTCAGAGAATGTGGATTTACAGTATTAAATACTGTGTGTGACCGAGGGCCCACAAATATGGGAGCGCTCCGACTTTTACGAGAAGCATCAGGGCCATTTGAATATGGGGCTGACCATTTATTTTAAAGTAGATGGAAATATCATTTTTATTGTATACGATATCCCACATCTACTAAAATCATTACGAAATAATTTCGTCAAGGCTGGCTGTGTAGATATGAATGGTACAAAAGGAAAATGGAAGCACTTGGTTGAAGTGGAAAACCAAAACCGGAATTTTCTGTACTTCAGCAAGATTACCCTGGCCCACGTCAGCCCTAAATACAGGGCGAAAATGAAAGTAAAATTGGCAGGAGTTCCAAAACTGCAGAGACTGTGTTGCTTAACACTTGATTAAGCAACACAGTCTCTGCAGTTTTGAAACTCCTATCCCGAGCAGAAAGTGGGGAGAGAGCTGCTGATTTGCTTAATACAGCTCATGTAATTGAAAAGCTTGACGAATTATTTGACATAAACAATGGGGCCGTCGGGCCCTCATGATATAAAAAAAAATAAGAGACAAAATGTATCAGTGAAAACCCACCACATGGAAAAATGGGCAGAGTATATAAACACACTCAGCAAGACCATGTTTATCAGATAAAGCGGTCTTAAATTTAAAAAAAAGTTAAATGTATTGAAGGTTACATAACTTCATTGAAGAGTCTGCGTGACATATGGTGGACAGTGAAGGGATTGGGGTATAAATACCTCAACTTACGCAACCTTAATCAAGACGCGTTGGAAAATTTATTTGGTGTCATTCGCCAGCACAGCCCTTCTAATCGAAACCCGACACCTACCCACTTTATGGCAGCATTAACAGCTGTTGTGACTGGATTAACAGCGCCACACAGCCGGGGTGCTAATTGTGAAAAAGATTCAAAGGTATTGTTAACAGATTTTCACAATTTCATCTTTGGTGATGATGCTGAAATGTGGTTGAAGACAATATCACAGTGGCAGAAGACCCATGTAAAATGTCATCATCGGCTGGGGAAAACATGATTGTACGAGTCATCGCACATTTTTATATATCAGCAATTTTATACATCGTGGTTTACGTAATTTGTAATTATAGTTAGTTCGCGTATGGACACTGTCCGCTAAGCATTAAACAATTAACATATTATCAAAGAAAAACATCTTTTATTTGTACCTCGTACAAATACTTTTTTTTTTTTTTTTAAATCAATCATTTATTTGTCGGAATACACAATTATTGCAATTTCACACGTTAGGAAAATATATAGGAATGCATTCAACCTGCAAGCAGGCGTACAAATATTAGTATTTATTCCTAAAATATTTTTTTTTACCTAATAAAATATTATACATTAAATATTCAGTCATGCTATAAAAAACAATTGTCCAATAACCAATTGTGCAGTTTAGTTTTGAAGCTGTTTCCGGCCAAAGTTTTCAAGTTTTCCGGTAATTTGTTATAAACAGTAATAGCCATATTATAATTTTTTTTTTCTTAAATAACTTTCTTGCATAGAGGATGGTATAATAAGTTTGTATACTTAGGTCTTTTTTGTCTTGGAATAACGTCACTTTCTTAGCTTGGATTTGCCTTTACAAAGAAACACAAGTCTCTTATATTGTACGAGACTGAAGACTGAGGAAGAAGCAGAAAATTTATTGAGCTTATTGAGCAGGATACAGGATGTAGTACAAAAACAAAATAAAGCAATCAATGAGCATATGATAAACCTTGATAAAACTACCAATATATTAAAAGCAGAAATGCGAGCCCTTGAATTTGAGAATGATTTTACATTATCTTCTATCATAAGCAACAATTTATTATCAAATTTGAGGACCGTACAAGACTCTCTAATAAAGGGTGGTTAAATTTCAAGGGCCGATGTTGATTTTGAATAAAACACAAACTATTTAGGAAATTATTGTTATATTATTTTATTATGATATATTGGTATTACTCAATTATGTATGGAAAAAAATATCGGTCAAATGGGCGCCGCGACCACGGCGGCACACCTCCATCCGATGGTCCAAATTTTCGATGACCCTGAGGCATAATGGAGGTTCTATGCCGTTAATGTGCCGAATTATCTCATCCTTTAGCTCTTGAATTGTTGCTGGCTTATCGACGTACACCTTTTCTTTCAAATAACCCCAAAGAAAAAAGTCCAACGGTGTCAAATCACATGATCTTGGCGGCCAATTGACATCGCCATTACGTGAGATAACACGGCCATTGAATTTGTTGCGCAAAAGAGCCATTGTTTCGTTAGCTGTGTGGCAAGTGGCACTGTCCTGCTGAAACCACATATTGTCCACATCCATATCTTCCGATTCGGGCCATAAAAAGTTCGTTATCATCTCACGATAGCGACCAAAAAAATCACGAAGTGCACGATATGCATTTTGATTTGAACGCCCATTTTCATAATAAGTCTGGATAACTTTAACACGTTGTTGGATTGTGTATCTCTCCATGGTTCAAATTGAGTAAGTCTGAAATAGAGAAATGTCAAATAAAATTCGGAAAAAAACTTGGCGTTTAGGTGTGGTTCATATTCAACATCGGCCCTTACAATTTAACCACCCGTTAGATATGATCACCGATAAGTAGCTATATATTGTTCGTTCTAATTCACAACTCTGGCTCACAACTTGAAACTAGATGGCGCTAGTAGTATGAAAATAGTATGGTGAATGTTTCCGTGGCGATGAGCGGAACTATTAGCGGGGGTTGGTTAAGGTTGTATTGAGGGTTGCCGGATGTATGTCATGGGATGGTTCTATATATGAATGGGGGTTGTAAATATGTGGGCGGGGGGGATGCTTGCTCTGAATCTGGCGGGCGGGCGGCGGGCTTTTGTTCTATTTATATACTATGGATAGTAGTAACTACGCGTTAAGCTCTGGCGGGCGGGCGGCGGCGGCGGGCTTTTGTTCTAGTACTTATTTATATACCATGGATAGTAGTAACTATGCGTTAAGCTCTGGCGGGCGGGCGGCGGCGGCGGGCTTTTATTCTATTGATATACCATGGATAGTAGTAACTATGCGTTAAGCTGTGATAGGTTAAAATGCGAGCAAATTACATATTGACCGGATGAGGACGAATGATAACAGCTAACCGCAGCGATATGAGATAACATGTGTCTGTGATGCGGATTTAATTTAATGTAATTGTTGTATAAAACAAGTCTTTCGACAAAATAGTCGTGTGTATCATAAAGTTTATAACAAAACAAATATAAAGTAATTATGGAAAATAATAATAATTATTGTGGTCCCTTGTTTCCATACTTTAGTTCACAAAAAGCCCGACTATATAGTTTTATAGATTGGCCACTGGGTGCACGTCAAAAACCAGAACGACTAGCAGATGCTGGATTCTTCTACACTGGACACGGTGATAGAACAATGTGTTTTTATTGTGGCGGTGGATTGATGGATTGGGAAGAGCAGGATGTTCCTTTGTTCGAACATATACAACATTTTAATCGGTGTCCATATATAAATGCGAAATTTAGTCCTAATAAGTGTTCATCTTATGCCGATAAATGCGATTGGAAATTATTTAAATAAAAATGCTATTATCTGTGTGTATGTTTTTTATTTAATTTCATAATGACCCCAAGCGAATGTGTTTATATAATTATCAGACGAAATAAATCTTTTATCATCATTACCAGAAATTACTTTTTTCCTCTTACACTGTGTAAATACATTATGCTTATCGCTACAAATAGTATACATATTATCATATTGTACATGACTACAATCAAGAGCATCTTTATAGTTTTGTAAATGCAGCTTTCTCACAATGGCTGCGGAAGTACCTTTGTTTTTCTTGACCTCTTGATCGTCTTCAAAAACATAGCTATACATTTTAGAACGTAGACCTACAAATTCTTTAATTATTTTTCCGTTACTTTCATCCTTCATTAAGCCCACTACTTTTTTATTTACCAACGGTAGATTGTATATATTGTCTTTAGCAAAGTCGGATGTATCAAATTTACTGTGCAAATCGAATCTGATATCTTCATAAAAGTTATCAGTACTAATTTCATAAATGAAGGAATCTGTATCGGTGTACAATAATTTTACATTCTTATTATATTTAGGTAACATGTAAGAGTAGTGAAAGTCATACATTACATATTTAGATAATTCGAGTACAGAGAAACCAACATATATTGGTTTGTTATACAATATTTTAGTCTTATTCATTTGAATTGCTACAAAGTCTTCACTAAATATCTTACAACTATGAAAATTCGGACGGGATATGTATCTCTCTGCACCATACGCAGGTTTGGTCATTGATGTTTTGTCGGACCAGGTCTTACAAAGCTTCACATCGACTCTTTTAGCCACATTTTCTATTGTCTTACCAAATATAGAATTATTCATAAGTTTATAGAAATCTTTTTCAAAAGAATTTGTGGCTACCATTCGTTTTGCAGTGTTTAAATCTATATAGGATTTTAACCATCTAGATTGGTGGAATGACAATATTCTATGTATTTTTTTACATATTAAACCATGTTCTACCGCTTGTTTCAAAGTCATATAGTGAATTATATAGTTGTTTTTCTCTTCGAGAGTGAGTAAAAGTTTTTTCGCATGACCATTTGGCGGTTTTTTTGTTTCTGCACAAAATGGATATTCATTGTGTAAATCGTGTAAAGATTCAGGGTACTCTAGATCAACCTCTAAAAAGTAACCAATTTGTGAATTGGGAATTTGCTCAAGAATATTGAATGATTGAATTTCACTCTCACTCAACCAGGTGAAATTGGCAAAAGGTAGATATCTACTCATTGCATCTCCATATAGATTATTAATATCTAAATAAATTATGAATTTGCTTTCTTGTGTGGAGTCATGTGTACTCATAAACTTGTTGTTTGCAACGCTGTGTCTTTTGGAAACTTGACTAATACCACCGCGAATGCCAGCATTTATAAACTGTATCATTTCATAGTCCGTGAGAAGTTCTAGTTTCACTCCAGTTTCTTTTAACATGGCATCCCACGAGAGGGAGGGTGCAGTCAAATATCTACACGGATCTAATTTGTATGAATTCATACAAACCTTTCGAAAGTTTTCAAAGACTTCCACCAATAGCAAGACATCTGTTTTTAAATACAAATCAGAATATTCCCCTAAATTGTTTAAATTGAACATTTTCCACACCATCTGAGCATGGTTATAGTCATCGTCAGAAATGTGTGATTGTGTTAAAGAACTGTAAAAATCTTTTTTATCAGGTAGAGATTTATTTTCAAGTTTTTCCCAACAATCGATATATTCATAGGGAAAAACACCTTTACGCGTCAACAACATCATTTGCTCCCAGTTGGGAAAATGACAGTTCAACAATGTAAATTGATCACACGACAGATTTTTAACTAGTTTATCTAAGCTTGAAGACATAAATTTAAAAGAATCTACAAATCTTATTGTGATATGTTTCGACTTATCACCCTCATCGTTATAACATATTCTTTGACTAAATGAAATGTATTTTTCTTTATTCTGTGGAATACAGTTAGTTTCACCGCATCTAGTAGCTAATTCTTTAATAAAAAGATGACTATCGTATCCAGATAAATTATGAAAAAATACAGGAACATAGTTAGGAATAGAATAGTTTAAATTACATTTTTCGTGAGCGTATGCTCTTATTTTACCTGTAAGATGACAGTGATCTATGACCTTAACATCAGTTGGTGAGAAAGGTTTTTCACAAATATGACAAGATGTGTTTTGAGGTAATTCATCTTCTTGTAAATTGTATGGAAGCTTAACAGATAATATTTTTGCAATTTCACAAACATCAGAGTGTAGGTTATCGACAAAATGTTTAACACAGTCCTCACCGCGATATGTAACAAATTTAGATAGTGAATCATTATAATTACATTTGATGTAGTATGCAAAACTACATGGTATATGCTTTTGAGTATAAAAAGTATTTTTTTGCAAATTGTTTTCCAATGGACTGAGTATAGATTCAAAATCTGCATAAATGACAAATGGTACTGTTAGTTTATGCTCAAAATTCTTAAACTCTAAATATTTATCTTTAAGAGAAGGCATTTGAATCAGTGTCTTTTCACATCCCAATCTAGTATGAATCTTTAGTTTGTCTTCACAAGTAAAACGTTGTAAGCATGAATCACAAAAAAAATTCTTTTTATGATTTTTTGATAGTTGACTACCCACCAAGCGAGATAGATTTTTTATCCAACAGTAATGTGTTTTAGAGTTATTCTCAATAAACAGTAGATTAAAATGTTGATTACGTGTTTTTCGTGCTATATACAAAGGTGATATTATATTCTTATTAGACTCTATTCCATACACGTTAATGCTAATATCGTTTAATATCTCAAAATGTTTGATACCTTTAATACTAACAGGAACTTCAATACCATCAGTATTCACCACTTCCTCATATGGCGGATATGATGAAGGCCGATGCGCATTTTTAGCAGCAGGGTAAAGCGCACTCACAACGCTCCAAAAAAAGCATGCACTATCAGTATTTTTTACGTTTATACAAGCGCGCTTCTCTTGAATCCATTTCGGAAGTGGAACGTATGAACATCCTTTGAGTGGGCTATGCTTATTTATGTTGACTTCAAGAAACTCAATCTTTTCCAAAGTCCATCCACTATCACGTTCTTGAAATTCGTCACATTTGGAGAGTATCTTTGAAGAAATCTCCTCATAGAACGCATGCAAATCTGAACTGCTGTATAAAGATATGTTATGAGAGTTGAACGATTTCAAGTCTCGAACCACCTGATCACCATTCTTCGTCATCATATACGTACTGAAAAGTTGAATGTTTACTTTAATGGATATATGCTCCTTCAGCTCTATCGCAATTATATCCAAGATCTTGGATTTGACATTGAGTAAATACACTTTTGGGTCTAAA
Organism: Plagodis pulveraria; assembly: GCA_963890685.1. Classification (NCBI taxonomy): domain Eukaryota; kingdom Metazoa; phylum Arthropoda; class Insecta; order Lepidoptera; family Geometridae; genus Plagodis; species Plagodis pulveraria. The sequence goes on from OY982969.1 coordinate 22,241,052, forward strand.
ACAGCTGACGCGCCATTAACACGATAAGTTTTTAGTCTGCACTTGAATGCACTTTCCACAACATATGTAAAATAATCTCCTTCATCTTGCTTACATAGTAACTTATGACGTTTCGTTTTAGAGTGTGTAATCAACTCGTTGCTTGGAACCGATATATTACAATATACACAGTCATGCATATTGCGTAATGTTATATAGTTTAAACACGTGTGAAAGTATGGAAGTTGTAAAAAACACTAGTAACAATTTTAACTCAACGTGTGAGTTATATACTAAAGACTAGTTTTTCGGGCAGTGTGCGGGCCGCATGCGGCCCGCATTTATCGTTATGCAGTACTAAACTATATCAAAACTCCTGATACGTTGGAAAAAAGTATGTTCAAAACTCCAATAGAAGTACGAAATCCCATATAAACTCTCAATACAATAAAGAACCATACTGTAGCCACTAAAGCAGATTCACCCTACTGCCATAAAAAGGTTGTACGGGCAGAATGGTACCAAGGTTCTGAGTCACTTTTGTTAAGGAACCCCACTCGTAGGTGCTGCGGTTACCGCAGGCAGTTGCCATGGAGACCAGTCGGAGATGTGGAAAATACTCTCAAGTCGGAGCTCGGCCTTCGGCCTCGCAAGTTACTAATACGGCTCGGCCTACGGCCTCGCCAGGCGCTCGCCCTTCGGGCTCGCGCATCAAACGCTCGGCCTTCGGCCTCGCGGACCGAAAGTTCGGCCTTCGGCCTCACCAGAAGCTCGCCCTTCGGGCTCGCTACTACACTAATGTAGGACAGTTACTCCAAATTCAGTCAAAAATCCCACAAAAACTCCTAATACAGTCTAAAATAAAGATAAAAAACTCCAAATGCAGTATAAAGAATGATAGGAGCACGTAAGACACATACAAAATGTCGGATTGCAAGACGGCCACCATACAAACTGCTCCGCCCCTACTGAAGCTCGGCCTTAAGGCCTCGCTTCAGCAGGCTCGGAGCATTTTGTATGGCGGCCATCTTGAAATCCGCCATTTTGGATTTTTGACAGATGTCATTCGACTGCTCTCCCGATTCCCTATGACATTTGTTCAAACACCCCCTACCTATCTCTTACCGTTTTTGAGATACGTCATCCATCATCACTTGGCAGGCGTCTTTTTAATGATTTTCGATTTTTCTCATACTCACCAAAACCACCCGAACATTTTTGCCATACTTCATTTTTACCCTACTCTGCTCCTTCTAGGAGAACATTTATGTCAATCAGTCAGTGGTAATCGAGCTTTATATAATATAACTAGTTTTTCGGGCAGTGTGCGGGCCGCATGCGGCCCGCATTTATCGTTATGCAGTAGTAAACTTTACCTTAACCGCTTATACATTTAAAAAAAAAAAGTTCAAAACTCCAATAGAAGTATGAAATCCCAAATAAAGTCTCCATACAATAAAGAACCATACTGTAGCCACTAAAGCAAATTCACCCTACTGGCATAAAAAGGTAGTACGGGCAGAATGGGACCAAGGTTCTGAGTCACTTTTGTTAAGGAACCCCACTCGTAGGTGCTTTGCTTACCGCGGGCAGTTGCCATGGAGACCAGTCGGAGACTTGGAAAAAACTCTCAAGTCGGAGCTCGGCCTTCGGCCTCGCAAGTTACCAACACGGCTCGGCCTGCGGCCTCGCCAAGCGCTCGCCCTACGGGCTCGCGCATCATACGCTCGGCCTTCGGCCTCGCGGACCGAAAGTTCGGCCTCCGGCCTCACCAGGAGCTCGCCCTTCGGGCTCGCTACTACACTTATGTAGGACAGTTACTCCAAATTCAGTCAAAAATCCCACAAAAACTCCTAATACAGTCGAAAATATAAGGTAAAACACTCCAAATGCAGTATAAAGAATGATAGGAGCATGTGGGTCACATCCAAAATGTCGGATTTCAAGACAGCCACCATACAAACTGCTCCGCCCCTACTGAAGCTCGGCCTAACGGCCTCGCTTCAGCAGGCTCGGATCATTTTGTATGGCGGCCATCTTGAAATCCGCCATTTTGGATTTTTGACAGGTGTCATTCGACTGCTCTCCCTATTCCCTATGACATTTGTTCAAACACCCCCTACCCATCTTGCACCGTTTTCGAGATACGTCATCCATCTTTACTTGGCAGGCGTCATTTTTATGATTTTCGATTTTTCTCATACTCACCGAAACCACCCGAACACTTTTGCCATACATCACGTTGTTCCTACTCGTCTCCTTCTAGGAGAACATTTATGTCAATCAGTCAGTGGTAATCGAGCTTTATATAATATAACTAGTTTTTCGGGCAGTGTGCGGGCCGCATGCGGCCCGCATCTATCTTGAGTCATTTGGAAATTTCACATAAACCCCTAATACTTTAAGAAAAAGAATGTTCAAAACTCCAATGGAAGTATGAAATCCCATAAAAACTCTCAATACAATAAAGAACCATACTGCAGCCACTAAAGCAAATTCACCCTACTGCCACAAAAAGGTGGTACGGGCAGAATGGGACCAAGGTTCTGAGTCACTTTTGTGAAGGAACCCCACTCGTAGGTGCTTCGGTTACCGCGGGCATTTGCTATGGAGACCAGTCGGAGATGTGGAAAATAATCTCAAGTCGGAGCTCGGCCTTCGGCCTCGCAAGTTACTAACACGGCTCGGCCTGCGGCCTCGCAAAGCACTCGCCCTTCGGGCTCGCGCATCATACGCTCGGCCTTCGGCCTCGCGGACCGAAAGTTCGGCCTTCGGCCTCACCAGAAGCTCGCCCTTCGGGCTCGCAACTTCACTAATGTAGGACAGTTACTCCAAATTCAGTCGAAAATCCCACAAAAACTCCTAATACAGTCGAAAATATAGGGTAAATCACTCCAAATGCAGTATAAAGAATGATAGGAGCACGTGGGTCACATCCAAATTGTCGGATTTCAAGACGGCCACCATACAAACTGCTCCGCCCCTACTGAAGCTCGGCCTAAAGGCCTCGCTTCAGCAGGCTCGGATCACTTTGTATGGCGGCCATCTTGAAATCCGCCATTTTGGATTTTTGACAGGTGTCATTCGACTGCTCTCCCGATTCCCTATGACATTTGTTCAAACACCCCCTACCTATCTCGTACCGTTTTTGAGATACGTCATCCATCTTTACTTGGCAGGCGTCTTTTTAATGATTTTCGATTTTTCTCATACTCACCAAAACCCTCCGAACATTTTTGCTATTCTTCATTTTTACCCTACTCTGCTCCTTCTAGGAGAACATTTATGTCAGTGAGTCAGTCAGTCAGTCAGTGGTAATCGAGCTTTATATATTATAAATAACTAGTATTTCGGGCAGTGTGCGGGCCGCATGCGGCCCGCATCTATCTTGAGTCAGTAGGAACTGTCAAAAAAAACACCTGATACATTAAAAAAAGCGTGTTCAAAACTCCATTAGAAGTATGAAATGAAATCCCATATAAACTCTCAATACAATAAAGAACCATACTGTAGCCACTAAAGCAAATTCACCCTACTGCCATAAAAAGGTGGTACGGGCAGAATGGGATCAAGGTTCTGAGTCACTTTTGTTAAGGAACCCCACTCGTAGGTGCTTTGGTTATCGCGGGCAGTTGCCATGGAAACCAGTCGGAGACGTGTTAAATACTCTCAAGTCGGAGCTCGGCCTTTGGCCTCGCAAGTTACTAAGACGGCTCGGCCTGCGGCCTCGCCAAGCGCTCGCCCTTCGGGCTCGCGCACCAATCGCTCGGCCTTCGGCCTCGCGGGCTGAAAGTTCGGCCTTCGGCCTCACCAGGAGCTCGCCCTTTGGGCTAGCTATACCCCAATGTAGGACAGTGACTCCAAATTCAGTCGAAAATCCCACAAAAACTCCTAATACAGTCGAAAATATAAGGTAAAACACTCCAAATGCAGTATAAAGAATGATAGGAGCACGTGGGTCACATCCAAAATGTCGGGTTTCAAGACGGCCACCATACAAACTGCTCCGCCCCTACTGAAGCTCGGCCTAAAGGCCTCGCTTCAGCAGGCTCGGATCACTTTGTATGGCGGCCATCTTGAAATCCGCCATTTTGGATTTTTGACAGGTGTCATTCGACTGCTCTCCCGATTCCCTATGACATTTGTTCAAACACCCCCTACCTATCTATTACCGTTTTCGAAATACGTCATCCATCTTTACTTGGCAGGCGTCTTTTTAATGATTTTCGATTTTTCTCATACTCACCAAAACCCCCCGAACATTTTTGCCTTACATCACTGTGCTCCTACTCGTCTCTTTCTAGGAGAACATTTATGTCAATGAGTGAGTCAGTCAGTGAGTCAGTGGTAATCGAGCTTTATATATTATAAATAAATAACTAGTTTTTCTGGCAGTGTGCGGGCCGCATGCGGCCCGCATTTATCGTTATGCAGTACTAAATTATATCAAAACTCCTGATACGTTGGAAAATAGTATGTTCAAAACTCCAATAGAAGTATGAAATCCCATATAAACTCTCAATACAATAATAAACCATACTGAAGCCACTAAAGCAGATTCACCCTACTGCCATAAAAAGGTGGTACGGGCAGAATCGTACCAAGATTCAGAGTCACTTTTGTTAAAGAACCCCACTCGTAGGTGCTTCGGTTTTCGCGGGCAGTTGCCATGGAGACCAGTCGGAGGCGTGGAAAATACTCTCAAGTCGGAGCTCGGCCTTCGGCCTCGCAAGTTACTAACACGGCTCGGCCTGCGGCCTCGCCGAGCGCTCGCCCTTCGGGCTCACGCACAATACGCTCGGCCTTCGGCCTCGCGAGCCGAAAGTTCGGCCTTCGGCATCACCATAAGCTCGCCCTTCGGGCTCGTTATACACTAATGTAGGACAGTAACTCCAAATTCAGTCAAAAATCCCACAAAAACTCCTCATACAGTCGAAAATATAAGGTAAAACACTCCAAATGCAGTATAAAGAATGATAGGAGCACGTGGGGCACATCCAAAATAACGGATTTCAAGACGGCCACCATACAAACTGCTCCGCCCCTACTGAAGCTCGGCCTAAAGGCCTCGCTTCAGCAGGCTCGGAGCATTTTGTATGGCGGCCATCTTGAAATCCGCCATTTTGGATTTTTGACAGATGTCATTCGACTGCTCTCCCGATTCCCTATGACATTTGTTCAAACACCCCCTACCTATCTCTTACCGTTTTCGAGATACGTCATCCATCATCAATTGGCAGGCGTCATTTTTATGATTTTCGATTTTTCTCATACTCACCAAAACCACCCGAACATTTTTGCAATACATCACGTTGCTCCTACTCGTCTCCTTCTAGGAGAACATTTATGTCAGTCAGTGAGTCAATGGTAATCGAGCTTTATATATTATAATAACTAGTATTTCGGGCAGTGTGCGGGCCGCATGCGGCCCGCATTTATCGTTGTGCAAGTTTGAACAATATCAAAACACCTTATACATTAAAAAAAATTATTTCAAAACACCTAAAGATGTACGATTTCCCATACAAACCCTTAATACAATAGAGAACCGTACTGTTATCACCAAACCAAATTCACCCTACTGCCATAAAAAGGTGGTACGGGCAGAATGGTACCAAGGTTCTGAATCACTTTTGTTAAGGAACCCCACTCGTAGGTGCTTCGGTTACCGCAGGCAGTTGCCATGGAGACCAGTCGGTGACGTGGAAAATACTCTCAAGTCGGAGCTCGGCCTTCGGCCTCGCAAGTTACTAATACGGCTCGGCCTGCGGCCTCGCCAAGCGCTCGCCCTTCGGGCTCGCGCACCATTCGCTCGGCCTTCGGCCTCGCGGACCGAAAGTTCGGCCTTCGGCCTCACCAGGTGGTTGCCCTTTGGGCTCGCTATACACTAATGTAGAACAGTTACTCCAAATTCAGTCAAAAAACCCACAAAAACTCCTAATACAGTCGAAAATATAAGGTAAAACACTCCAAATGCAGTATGAAGAATGAGAGGAGCACCTGGGACAAATCCAAAATGGCGGATTTCAAGAAGGCCACCATACAAACTGCTCCGCCCCTACTGAAGCTCGGCCTAAAGGCCTCGCTTCAGCAGGCTCGGAGCATTTTGTATGGCGGCCATCTTGAAATCCGCCATTTTGGATTTTTGACAGGTGTCATTCGACTGCTCTCCCGATTCTCTATGACATTTGTTCAAACACCCCCTACCTATCTCTTACCGTTTTCGAGATACGTCATCCATCATCACTTGGCAGGCGTCTTTTTAATGATTTTCGATTTTTCTCATACTCACCAAAACCCCCCAAACATTTTTGCCATACATCATTTTAGCCCTACTCTGCTCCTTCTAGGAGAACATTTATGTCAATCAGTCAGTCAGTCAGTGAGTGGTAATCGAGCTTTATATATTATTAATTAATTAATAACTAGTTTTTCGGGCAGTGTGCGGGCCGCATGCGGCCCGCATTTATCGTTATGCAGTACTTAACAATATCAAAACTCCTTTTACATAAAAAAAAATTATTTCAAAATTCCAATAGAAGTATGAAATCCCATATAAACTCTCAATACAATAAAGAACCATACTGTAGCCACTAAAGCAAATTCACCCTACTGCCATAAAAAGGTGGTACGGGCAGAATGGGACCAAGGTTCTGAGTCACTTTTGTTAAGGAACCCCACTCGTAGGTGCTTCGGTTACCGCGGGCAGTTGCCATGGAGACCAGTCGGAGATGTGGAAAATACTCTCAAGTCGGAGCTCGGCCTTCGGCCTCGCAAGTTACTAACACGGCTCGGCCTGCGGCCTCGCCAAGCGCTCGCCCTTCGGGCTCACGCACCATACGCTCGGCCTTCGGCCTCGCGAGCCGAAAGTTCGGCCTTCGGCCTCACCAGGAGCTCGCCCTTCGGGCTCGCTACTACACTAACGTAGGACAGTAACTCCAAATTCAGTCGAAAATCCCACAAAAACTCCTAATACAGTCGAAAATATAAGGTAAAACACTCCAAATGCAGTATAAAGAATGATAGGAGCACGTCAGACACATCCAAAATGGCGGATTTCAAAATGGCCGCCATACAAAGTGCTCCGCCGCTACTGAACCTCGGCCTAGCAGCCTCGCTTCAGCAGACTCGGATCACTTTGTATGGCGGCCATCTTGAAATCCGCCATTTTGGATTTTTGACAGGTGTCATTCTACTGCTCTCCCGATTCCCTATGACATTTGTTCAAACACCCCCTACCTATCTCTTACCGTTTTCGAGATGTGTTATCCATCTTTACTTGGCAGGCGTCATTTTTTTGATTTTCGATTTTTCTCATACTCACCAAAACCTCCTGAACATTTTTTCCATACATCATTTTAACCCTACTCTACTCCTTCTAGGAGAACATTTATGTCAGTCAGTCAGTCAGTGAGTCAGTCAGTGGTAATCGAGCTTTATATATTATAAACTAGTATTTCGGGCAGTGTGCGGGCCGCATGCGGCCCGCATCTATCTTGAGTCAGTAGGAACTGTCACAAAAACACCTCATACATAATAAAAATATGTTCAAAACTTCAATAGAAGTATGAAATCCCATATAAACTTGTAATACAGTAGAGAACCATACTGTAGCTACTATAGCAGATTCACCCTACTGCCTTAAAAAGGAGGTACGGGCACAATGGTACCCAGGTTCTTAATCACTTTTGTTAAGGAACCCCACTCGTAGGTGCTTCGGTTACCGCGGGCAGTTGCCATGGAGACCAGTCGGAGACGTGGAAAAAACTCTCAAGTCGGAGCTCGGCCTTCGGCCTCGCAAGTTACTAATACGGCTCGGCCTGCGGCCTCGCCAAGCGCTCGCCCTTCGGGCTCACGCACCATACGCTCGGCCTTCGGCCTCGCGAGCCGAAAGTTCGGCCTTCGGCCTCACCAGGAGCTCGCCCTTCGGGCTCGCTACTACATTAACGTAGAACAGTTACTCCAAATTCAGTAAAAAATCCCACAAAAACTCCCAATTCAGTCGAAAATGAAGGCAAAACACTCCAAATGCAGTATAAAGAATGATAGGAGCACGTGGGTCACATCCAAAATGTCGGATTTCAAGACGGCCACCATACAAACTGCTCCGCCCCTACTGAAGCTCGGCCTAAAGGCCTCGCTTCAGCAGGCTCGGATCATTTTGTATGGCGGCCATCTTGAAATCCGCCATTTTGGATTTTTGACAGATGTCATCCGACTGCTCTCCCGATTCCCTATGACATTTGTTCAAACACCCTCTACCTATCTTGTACCGTTTTTGAGATATGTCATTCATCTTTACTTGGCAGGCGTCTTTTTAATGATTTTCGATTTTTCTCATACTCACCTAAACCCGCCGAACATTTTTGCCATACTTCATTTTTACCCTACTCTGCTCCTTCTAGGAGAACATTTATGTCAGTGAGTCAGTGAGTCAGTCAGTGGTAATCGAGCCTTATATATTATAAATAAATAATAATAAATATCCAGGGGTAACGCAATGTGAGTACTATAAGCATAAAATGAATAAATAGTAGAGTTAAGAATTTTCAAAACCCTATCGAATAATCCAATCAGATCGCGCTATCGAATCAGATCTGTTCAATACCTAATCAATACTTAATCAATACCTAATCAATAACTGATCAATACCTGATCAATACTTGATCAATACCTAATCAATACCTGATCAGACCTGTTCAATACCTGTTCAATACCTAATCAATACCTGATCAATACCTGTTCAATACCTGTTCAAAGCAGATCAGATCCAACAATAAATTATAACAGTTTAACGAATAATATACCAATTTAAGATTGAAACAAAATGTTCAACACCACTGCCCCTCAACTAGTCCGGATGGGATATCGCTAACCGCGCAGCAATGGGGACAAACGATAAAAATAAAAGACACATTTAGATTTATATTTTATTTTTATAATCAATATAAGAGTGCAGAGTAAAATAAATACTGGCTTAAATAACATTTAATTTCCTGATCTATAAGAGAAGTTTTATCATATAAATTATTGATAATCTGGTAGAATTTTGCAAAAGTCTTCACATCATCTTGACTATCATCATCACCACCATTATGAGGACAACACATCTTGAGTCTTTTGATGAAAAAATTAATTCTGTTCTCATACTGGGTCTTGACCTTTTCCAAATTATTTATTCGCATATTAATGTATTCCAAGAAATGTTCCAAATTAAACCACTCCTCACCAGTTATGCACATCATTGGTTGGTCTTCAAGGTGAATCACTATATAGCTGCTGGCATTTTCATATTCGGGTGTGCATACAAAACTGATATGGCGGTTTGTTGTTGTTGCTGACGTTTGTGGTGGTGGTGGTGATGGAAAAGAACCAATATTGTTGATGAAAAAGTCTGATATGATTTTTGCATTTTCCATGATTATACTGTTCCATTGGGGTAAAGTCATTGTCAATCTTCCGGCGATATCTATACATATCTTCAAATCTTCATTGTTACACTCCAACTTTAAACTTGTAGATATATATGGTATATTTGGCGTTATATAATAAACATTTTTACAAAGTTCACAATATACTTGTGGAATTGATGGGAGGTAAGAGGGGCACAATATATCCATGTTGTCAGATGAAGGACTGACTGGCAACTGATGGTAAAAAATGATAGTTTTAACGATTCACTTTTCGAACAGTATTGGATAAGATGGTGTATTCAAAGAGTGAGTCACTGATAATTAAACAGTAGGCAGTTGTATTATTTGGAACATTTTTTTTAAATTCCAATTCCAGTTTTATGTCTATAGCACCTCCGCTAGAGTGGAATGTGTCTATTTGTCGGGAACAATCGATAACAATCAGAGGGCTTTTTGTTTTAAAATGACTCGGATTAATTAAAACATTTGTACTGGTAGAGTTGTAATAAGTTTTTTTAAAATCAATAAAAGCCTCATATAAAGTTGTATACAGACCCTTCTCGAAATCACATGCGAATGAATCATAAGGATAATACTGAGAATTTAGATACAAGCGAGCGTTGCGGAAATTGCAATGATCAAATATACTCATATCTTTGTCTTCTTCATTGTTACGGGCGTGTTGAAAGCCTAATATAACGAAGCGAGGTTTTTCCAACTGGCTGGCTGTCTTAACCGTCCATATGTGTCTTTGAGCTGTAGGTAGAACTGGATATTCATAGAGATCCCAAGAACGGAATGCAATCGGTATAGATATATTATTTTCCACATATTTCAACAGCTGGAGCTTTTCTCTGTCTGACACTTTTACCACAGGAATTCGCCAAGCAACGCGGGTCAAGTTAAGCTGAATTTTATTCTTCCCAACTTCCTTTGCAACAGCACAATTCACATTCGAAGAACTTCGGTTCAAAACCAATTCATGTTTCGCATTCACTATAACTTTTTTATAATCCTCTGCAAATCCCAAAAGATGTCTAAGTGGGATAGTGAATGAGAAATCCCCATCAATCTCCCTAAATCCACCCAAATTCCAAGCACTATTTTCCAAAGCGTTGCTTTCTTCTTGACCATAAGACAATATGCCCTTCATAGTGCTAGTAATACCACAGTTTTTTGTTCGATCAATTTCCACCCCGTTCAATTCATAGCGGATATCATGGAAAAGGAATGCTAGTGCATTATTAATAAAAGTACATTCTTTCTTGATAGAACCCTCAACTAGTAACTGACTTGCACTCGGTAGCACTATTAAATCTTGTCAATTTTAGAAAAGAGAATATATCTCTTCGCTTGCACATAAGAAAGGCGGCATAATGATTATCTATAAGAACGGTGGTGATGTGAGATTGAATCATAGTATTTCCGATACTATAGTCGAGAGAGCACCTACACGCATTGCTGAGACTGCTGCTATATATACTCCTCGCAAAAAAAATACATTAACAAAACATAACTTGCTCTATTTTTTTACTCCTATGGAGCAGCGTATGAATGAAACGAAGTATGTAAAAAACCCGAGCTCCTGCGCCTGAATAACAATATCAGATTCAATACAAATATTGCACCTAGACATTATGTAACAACAACTGTATTACCTAAACCCGCGCTTAACGCGCGACGTGAAGTTTGAACCCGAACGTGCGTGGCTGCTAACTTCACGGGCTATTCCTTAGTCACAAAAATCTTAACGTAATGTACAATTAATAATTCCCAATAATTATTAACTTCGATTGCATCAGATCTTAATTAAATAAATAAAAAAAAGTGTTAGTCGGACTCGCGCACCGAGTGTTCGATACGAAACTGTATGTATATAGTAAAAGTTATGGTATTTCTATTGCTAAATGAAATCCACATGTTAAGACTAATAAAAATATATGATAGTTACATGGTGTAACAAAAAAATTGTGCTTTTCGCAATTTTTCCTATAGCTTGCTATAAGACGATGCTTCGTACCAAATTTCAATATTATTCTGAGTTTACGGGAAGTACCATGTAGGTTTTCATTCCCTTGCGAGTGTCGAAAATTCGCGGCATAAACGGCTATATCTTTTGATTGCGTTGGCTTAGTAGTTTGATTTTTCACAGCTCCAAGGGACAGTAGACCTGAGTATTTGATATTAATTTTAGCTTGATACCTGAGAAAAAAGGTCTTGACAGACAGACGGACAAAAAAGTGATCATATAAGGCTTCCGTGTTTTCATTTTGAGGTACGGAACCCTAAAAACATACTATTATACTATCGGTATGGAAATTCTAAATGTAAGGTATAATAACAGTATGTATACGTTACTAGGTAATTACTATAAAAATACTGTTTTATAAGCATACAAGTATTCAGGTCATGTTCCAGACAGACCTCATTGACAGTTATCGTGGTTTGTACAGGAAAATTAAATAAATTGTTTACTTAGTAGGTACCATATACGTACTGGTTAACGAGTTAATTTATGTTTGCCTGTAGTAGGTAAATTAATCATCGTTTTCCAATTCCGTTTTTTTACGTACGTAAAATGAAATAGGTACGGAACCCTAAAAATGAAAGTTTTTGAGAGGGGCCTCCTTTTACTAAATCTCCACGCTTTGCCACTGCGAGCTACCTCTGATTTCAGCAACTGGCATTATAGTATTAGAAGTCCATATTATACTAATAATATGGGTTTTAAAAAAAATTAGGAGCCCAACCCAACGGTTATTAACGTCATATACAATTAAAATCTACTGGCGCATTTTCAAAATGCCATATTTTTTATTAGTAACTGAGCGACCCGCCCCCGCTTCCCTCGAAAATATTCATTTGAAAACTGTAAAGGTGTTAATGTTGATCTATATTAAAAGCACAATGTATTAATGATACCTAATTGGATAAGGATTAATGCTGTATTGCTTAAAATCGCTTCGTAAATAAGCCATTATTTCTCGTAAAAAGAAAGTATAAAAAACGGTTATTGTGGGTTATCCCTAAGAGATAGACATATACCACCGCGGACTTTTTTGTAGACCTTTTTGATCCACCGCCACAATAAAAACACATTGTTCTATCACCGTGTCCAGTGTAGAAGAATCCAGCATCTGCTAGTCGTTCTGGTTTTTGACGTGCACCCAGTGGCCAATCTATAAAACTATATAGTCGGGCTTTTTGTGAACTAAAGTATGGAAACAAGGGACCACAATAATTATTATTATTTTCCATAATTACTTTATATTTGTTTTGTTATAAACTTTATGATACACACGACTATTTTGTCGAAAGACTTGTTTTATACAACAATTACATTAAATTAAATCCGCATCACAGACACATGTTATCTCATATCGCTGCGGTTAGCTGTTATCATTCGTCCTCATCCGGTCAATATGTAATTTGCTCGCATTTTAACCTATCACAGCTTAACGCATAGTTACTACTATCCATGGTATATCAATAGAATAAAAGCCCGCCGCCGCCGCCCGCCCGCCAGAGCTTAACGCATAGTTACTACTATCCATGGTATATAAATAAGTACTAGAACAAAAGCCCGCCGCCGCCGCCCGCCCGCCAGAGCTTAACGCGTAGTTACTACTATCCATAGTATATAAATAGAACAAAAGCCCGCCGCCCGCCCGCCAGATTCAGAGCAAGCATCCCCCCCGCCCACATATTTACAACCCCCATTCATATATAGAACCATCCCATGACATACATCCGGCAACCCTCAATACAACCTTAACCAACCCCCGCTAATAGTTCCGCTCATCGCCACGGAAACATTCACCATACTATTTTCATACTACTAGCGCCATCTAGTTTCAAGTTGTGAGCCAGAGTTGTGAATTAGAACGAACAATATATATCTACTCCGATATTCATCACGGAAAGTTTAATGTCCATTTATTATCACCAAATCAAGTTTTAAATGAACTTAACATAATATCAGGATTATTGCCTAAAGAATTATTATTACCGATCGAAAATATACAACTAAATATGCCTATAATATATCGACTTTTAACAGTGAAAAGCAGAATGACATCCGATTATTTAATTTTCGAAATCAAGATTCCTCTTATCATTCGTGATATATACGAATTATACCATCTCATAGCAGTCCCACATAAAATCGGAAACTCCACAATCAGCATTAATCCTATATCTGATTACGCAGCGATTAACTTACAAAAAGACACCTTCATTCCGATGGAAAAATCAGAAATACAGCAGTGCACTGAACTAAGTGGATATAGATACCAGTGTCACTTACATACCACTACATATAACTTATATAATAATCAAAGCTTGTGTACTATTGACCCAGCTACAGAAAAATGCAAAATTAGCTCTAGCGAATGTCTGAATAAGTGGATACCACTAAATAAAGTAAACATGTATATATATTATTGCTGCAGTGATTGTGTCCTACGCTTTATGTGCGAGGATCGTGTTACCATCGAGCAGCTGACTGCAGTGGGAATCGTCGATTTAGGACACAATTGTATTATAAAAGAAAGCAACTTTATAACTTACGCTCGAAAAGAACCGTCAAATATTATTAAAGTGGATATAAGCAACTATAACACCCCACAGATAGCGCCCATTAATAACATAATAAATATACCCCTGGTCCACTACACTATAAATGAAACAGCTGATCAAGTAATAAACGAAACGCTACGAAAAATAGCAAACCAAATAAACTATATGAAAACTGTTGAGGTTACGGAGGAAGACTCTCCTATCTCTTATCACGACATACATCAGTACAGTATATCATACTTGCTGGTCGCAGCAGCATTATCAGCGGCGGGAGCATTCATGTTGCGGGCGTGGAGACGGCGGCGGCGGCGACACATGGCGGCAGCGAGGGCTTCCCGCGGAGCCGAGGTGGCTCGCGAGCCCTCGCCCACACGCAGTAACAGTGCTAGTGTTCAGTGCATTAGTGCCAGTGTTTTAACCCCCTCTCTCTCTCGTAAAGTAAACAAAGCAACCTCCCCCATACAAATGAAAGTGCTTAAAATATCGGACTTAGAATAAACGTAACTAGCATCTTAAGAACCATTCTAGCTATAATTATATATTAAGCTAATGTGCATTAAATTCTGTTTATTGTTTAAGATAAATATACCTTGTCATTATTTTAGTAGATTATTCTCTCGTTGTTATAACAATTGTATACTACCTACATACATAGCATTTCTTTTTGTTTATCTCTTGCTCGGGAAGATGTACGAGTCATCGCACATTTTTATATATCAGCAATTTTATACATCGTGGTTTACGTAATTTGTAATTATAGTTAGTTCGCGTATGGACACTGTCCGCTAAGCATTAAACAAGTAACATATTATCAAAGAAAAACATCTTTTATTTGTACCTCGTACAATGATGGAAGAAGAAGGACTACCTTTGGATAACATCACTGAAGATGACATTTTAATGTTCCCAGAGGAAGAAGATGAATACAGCCATGATTTCTCTTTGTTCTGTGAACAACCAATTGTCTATATAGCTAGGTTCATAGCTAAGAAAGTTCTTAAAAATATAATTGTGAAAAGTGTAAAAATGCTTTAACTGTAAACAACCCAGGAGACAACCCCATGTACGCATATATTTTACTTCGGGAATGGTGGCAAAGTAAGTTTTCACTAACCTATCCATCAACCACATTTTGTGCAGCAATAAAAAAAATGGTTGATGTCACAGAAAACGAATTACTGCCCCAAATCCATAAACCCAATATTTGTCTCCTAGGTTGTACATAGTATGAAGTTGTGTGTCATAATACATGTTTCTTATGTGATAATCATGGTAAGGATTTAAAATCAACCTGTTTCAAAATCACATGTAAACTATTAGTTATACTGCAACACACACGTACTTTTATGTTTTTTGGTAGTAATCCCTACATCGTCTTGTTGTAAGTAGGCATCCATTAAGTGAAATGAGACTTTGTATAATAATGTATGCAAAACTGTAGGTATAAATAATTTATTTTATATTAGGAATTAGTTAAGAGTATGGTTGTCTGTAAACTTTATCTGATTGTACGTGTGTATTGGAGAGACAAATAAATGCCTTATCTATCTATCTATCTATCTATCTATCTATTATTAAGACGACAATACCAACGCATAAATCAGTCTCGCTTCAAAAGAAGAACATTTGGCCAGTATAAACAAAAAGGCCGAACAACAAGGCAAAGCCAAATAACTTCACCTCCATGATCAATAAAAAAAACATATGGAATATATTTTATGTATTATTTGTAACTAAGTTTGCAGCATATTTTATAATTTATAAATTTTTTTTTTGTACCGGCGGTATGCCTTTATTAACAAAATACTACGAACTATATACAACACTACAGCTACTACAATAAAAGCATTAAGATCCCTATAAGTTATAGGAGTCCAAATGCTCTAGCCCACTACCAGTTGGCAGCGTGCCCAGCATGCAATATGTAACCCATACCGAGGTTAGCATACTATTATTTTATAATTGTGTAGAAAGTTTCTAAATATGGTACATAATACAATATCGCATGCTTAGCTATTCACATTTACAAATTTTTAAAGCACAAAATGTATTGATCTGTACGGGAACCCTCGTCTTTTGGCTTAACCAGCTAGATGCTCTAACCACTGAGCCATCGGAACCCGGTCGGAACTGATGAAACTAGATATTCAGAAGAGTAGCGACATCTAAAACGAAAGTCAAGTATTTGAAAAATGTACTTCTTTCATTCAAAGTAAGCAAAGTAAGTAGTAATGCCAACACATCATCTGGCTGTAGTAATCTGGTACAGTTGGGGTAAAAGCTATCAGCACAATACCCAATTTCTTCCATAGCTCACTAACAGCAAATGTTTAATGGGTCTTGTGACCGTCGACATGCAATATCACGGGGAATTCAGTGCCTTTTTAATCAAGTACGGGTGTAATACACTCTCGATATAATCATGAAAGACTTCGGCTTTCATCCACCCGTTGTCGCTGAGTCATATACCCAAATCTGACGGAACCTTGGATGTTATTTCAGTTGTTGTCGAGATTAAATACAAAGGTAAGAAGATACCAGTCTTCTTACCTTTGTATTTAATCTCGAAGAATTTTCGAGTCTCGATCGAGAAATTCTCGATCGTGCGCTCGTAGAGTCGCGTCGAAAATTCTTCCGGTTTGGCTGCGTGGCGTTTGTGACGTCACGTCGGCTTAGCAGGAAAATGAGGCGGAATTGCTACTAGACATATTTTTTTATTTTTAAAAAATATAATGTATATGTTTTATTAAAATATTAATTTGATGTTTTCATAAAATATTTTAAAAATATTTGTTATTATTAAATATGGATTTCCGCAAAGTAACGCCTGAATCTATTTATTAAAATAAAAATACCGGTTTAAGTGATATTGCTATAATTTTTATTTTATTTTATTTTAAAGGATATTCGCTGACATTATGTAAGGAATATAATTTTAGCCAACCGGCCGCCGCGACTCCGCTGTAGGTGGTGAATACTGCCCGGCCAGTATGCGCGCCTCGAGTAAATATTTGTCTACCCTTTATTTCGTATAAAATATACATATCGCACTATGTCTACAAGTGCTAACATGGGAGGGCAAAGAACTCATCCTTGTTTAACTGTATTTTGTTCTACCCGTGGAAACTTGTCGACCAACACTAACATGCGCGCCTCAGTTTATTCGATTTTTGACACTTATCTGCGAGTATTTGCGTAAATTTTCTCTTCCTACTTTTTGAGGACGATATAAATCGGCCGTCTATCTCGCGCGCCCCAGTATGATGGGGGCGATCGACGATTATGTACAAATTTACTTTCCGTCCAGTGTTAGCAGACCCGTAATAGTGATGTGTGAAATCAATACAATAACAAAATTTGAATTTGAACACAACTCACGAACTCTTGAGCTTAAATACAATATCTTTGAATAAAGCGGTAGGTAGTGTTTTCAAGTATTTTTAATTATTATATATTACAGGTTGCTAAATCTTTAAAAAAACAGTTATAAAAAGATAAATCAGTAGGTATAAAAAAAATATTAAAATTTTAATGAAATTCGCAGCAGTCAACCTTTAAAGTAATCTAAATGAATAACTACTTTTAGGTTTCCGTGCTCAATGTCTTGCTATAAAATATGATTACTTATTGTTTTGTAAAAAGAAAAACAGATAAGCTGTTTTTCTTGGTGACGAATTTAGCATTCGTCGCTAATATGTAGGTAAAACAAAGTTTTCATCGAAGCTACTGAACTAGTTTTCAGGGTCCCATTTATGTGTTCTTTATTAAACAATATACGTAATAATATGTTATAGCAACATAACCATCGTCAACAAGTTAAAAATGCAATACTTGATGCATAACAATTGGCAAGTTTGAAAATTAAATCAATGGGAACAGTTTTTAGTCTTAAAACCATAATTCCTAAGGAAGTGTCGAGAACTGTAAAAATAATTAATCGTTCATAAAAGTATGGTATTTCATTGGTTCAAAGACCATCACTATATGACCATCCTAAAACTATACCCAATTCAACCAACAAAAATGTAAGAAGATACCAATCTTCTTACCTTTGTATTTAATCTCGACAACGACCGTTTGAAGCAAAGTGACTGCAGGATTCTCCATGTCAGCTGTGGTTAATGATGAAGCCGCCGGTGTAGCTTTGCTACTTAATTTTCTATGATTTGTTTCTTCTATTTAAGACCTCTCTGTCACATACTTATACTGTTAAATTTCTTATTTCACAAATAAGGCATTTTATTATTGTTTTGCACTTTTTATATTAGTTAGTGCCTTTTCTTTAAACACACTGTGCACACCTCTTTGGCTCTCAATATTTTTCTTCTATTTTCTAAGTACATTTTATATAATTTATAGCATTCTAATCTATTATGACTATTCTTCACCATTCTTCGTCACACCAAATGCATGATAATTGGATATTTTCCACTGCGACGAGGCATTCAGCAGTAGATATATTTTAGTGTGACATACCTGGTTTGAATATTGTGTTTGCTTGAGCAATTTTCATACGCTGTTTATTTTCTACTTCGGTTCGGAGAAATTCTAACAAACTGTTTACCTCAATTTCAATACCGTTATTAGAAATCGCAGTTCTTTTAAATTTTAAATTTTCTTCTGTCAAGGCTAACTCGACCATGGGTAAGATGAATGCTGCATTTCTCCTTGTGACTCTCAAAGTTTCAAGTGAGCGGAGCTGTGTACTGATTGTGTCAAAGAGCTGTGGTGAGCGTCTTTTGACAAAATAATCGAGAGCAAGTCACGTACGTACAACTTTGTTAGTAAATCTTCACGTACGTATCGTGATTGCATATGTTCTATGCACTTACTGTAATTTGCGGCTGCGATTGGGTAATTTTCAACCAATTCACGCGCCCCACCTCACGCAAGTATAGATTTTGTTGTGCGAAAAGCCCCCCTGGCTAGCTACCACTCTCAAGTAGAAAATCTGTCGCCAAGCACCTGACGGTGTGTTCCGGCAGCTGTCCTTGAGATCCAGTAATTCTTTTTTTAAAACTTTACTTGTAACGGTTTATTGTTGTTTTTGTCTGTGTGTAATTGACATTATTCAAAATAGCACACGGATGGAAAAAATATTTAGTGGCAATACTAGTAGTAGTGATACTGAGTCTGGTGATTACACTACAGATATTGACAATAACACTGATTCGACATACAGCAAACAAGAAAATACCCGCCCACAAATTTACTGTGAAACTCGAAATGATAATATTAAGCCAACAGTTCACCATCGTAGTATACGACGCATGCCCAAAATGCAGTTTTTTTTTTTTACATATGGACAGATTTTATCAGGGAGTATATATGGAAAAAAAAACCATCAAATCAATGTTCAATAGGTTTTAAAACAAATACAGCAAATGACGATTATTCTGTTAACACTTTTGTACACATAACAATGCAAGAACGCATAAAATTCTGTTTGATGGTAGGTAGCAAAAAAGTCACAACATCATAGTAGTATTGTAGGCATCTTTCGCAGAAAGAATATTTTCTTTAGCCACCAAATGGCACCCGGTTATAAACGCGTGCTTGAAAGTTTCCACTCGTGCATGGAAGGATCGCGTGCTAGCTAGCTACGTATAGTAATATGTGCGGCTGACCGGCTGACTATAAATAATGAGGCTGAACACTCGTAAGAGTGAATTGTACTCGGAAACTTATTAATGTATAACATCTTATTTACCTGCAGTTATGACAGCAATAAATGGTTATAAATGGTTATTAGCTTGTAATTTAACTTAACTTACAAAATTAAAAATCAACATCTTCCCTAACAAAAATTATATGTCTCCTCCTTAATATACATTATCCTAACCATTAAAATTAACAATATCTCCCCTTAACATTTAGTTTTGAAAACAAGTGTATTTCTGAGCCTCAACATGAATTTATGTGGCAATAGTAAATTAGTTCTTCTAAATTCAATGTTGTTTAAGAAAAATTAGTAGGTAAAACAAATATTCTAAATATAGATTCTGACTTATTACATTTTTAAAGTTTACAATATCAAGAAACCAGCACATTTTAGGTTATACAGTGTTTTATTCAAAAAATGTATGTATCTTAATTATTAATTGTTTTGATTATAATATGTTTGCAGTGTTACTATGGAAAATACTTCTAGTTGTTTAAAATAGAAATATCGTAAAGCTAATATACCCGTAATAATGAATTAAATACTAAGTTAAATAACATTCAACTTGTTACACAAGTGTGCATGTTTATTGTGACACAGTGATTTTGTTAATATATCAGCAGTGTTTTGGTTAGATGGTATAATATTATTATCAGGTTATTTTTAAAAGAATATTTAATGTAGTGGTACTTGATATCTATACTTTTAGTACGCTTTCTATTTTCATTATTTTGTTTCATGATTGTAGCACTCTTATTTTCTATAAATAGGTATGACTCAAAAATTATACAGTTAAATTAGCTTGATATGCCTTTAATATAAATTAATTATGTTAAAACTTGTGCTCTTGCCACAAAATCTGCTTCTGCAGTCGATAATGCCTCAGAAGACAGCTTTTTGGTTAACTGTGAAACTAAATTAACTCAGTAAAATACAACGCAACCGCTTGTGCTTTTCCTATTGGTTTTAATGCCTGCCTAGTCAACGTCTGAATAAGCTGTTATAATTTTTATATAACCTTTGTTTATTCTGCCCATGAGTCAGGACATGAGCTCAAACACATAATTATTTTAATTCCTTTTATTTCAACAAAACGTTTTTACAACGCAATAAGCTAACCGGAAGAGTGAGAGACGTAACATAACACCGCGGGGTGGCAGCACTATACGTTCCAATTCTGTGCGTTCAGACATAATGTACAACTTAACAGGTGGACCTTGCTGTGAGGAGCTGCTGCTGCTGAGAGTGAGACAATCTTTATCCTACAAAAGCGTGCAGTTCGAGCCATATATGAAGTGGATACTAGGGAATCTCTGTGGGATCTTTTAAAAAAAAATATATTTTAACTTTACCAAGTCTGTAGATATTTGAAAATCTTATGCCGTCGTAAAAAAAATTGTTAATTAAAATTAAACAGTGACAATCACGATTACAACACTAAGAAAAAAGATCAAAAAGCGGTGCCGGGTTTGAGATTAGCAAAGACAAATAAAAGGTCCTTCTTAGGTAATTGTATACGGTTTTATAATAACGTTTTCAAACATATTACTACGCTCACAGAAGGGAAATTCAAGTTGCACGTGAAAAACATATTGATTATGAAATCCTACTACACAGTTTGTGATAACTTAAACGACAAAAATGCCTGGACAATTCCGCCTCTGCCAAGCTATCGCCTGTCAACTATGTAATTGAAACAAATATTGCAATAACTTTATTATATAGTAAAAATGTAACGCATTGTTAAAAGACGTTTAAAAGAATGGCCCCGAGTTTCTTGCCCGTTCTTCTCGCAGTGGCTCAACAATTTTTTTAATGAAAGTGGCAGTACAATATCTTTTTTTTTTTTTTTTTGTTGGTAGGTTAGCCTTTGACCACAATCTCACCTGATGGTAAGTGATGATGTGGTCGAAGATGTTGTTCAGGCTAACCTAGAAGAACTGGCTCTAAAGGACAGCTGCCGGAACACATCGTTAGGTGCTTGGCGACAGATTTTTCTACTTGAGGGTGGTAGCTAGCCAGGCGGGCATTCGCAAAATGCCCTACCACCATGCTATAACAACTGCCATCCTAAGACGACAACCGGGACCGACGGCTTAACGTGCCCTCCGAAGCACGGAAACGCTCAGTAGTAATGTCACTAGCGGTCACCCATCCAACTCATGACCGCGGGTGACGTTGCTTAACTTTGCTGATCGGTTGAGAACAGCTAAGTAAACTTCGCTACGAGCACTTCGAAATGTAGAATATTCCAATACAAAAAATGTTAATAGACCTTCATAAGAGCGTCGTAGACGCCTAAATTTAATAAATGATTTTGACTTTTGAAGCCAATGGTCACCACGCTCATACTCGTAGCTGTCGTCGTTGAGCAGGTAGGTGTCCACGGCAGCACGCTCTCTACGATATAGTCCGTAGAGCACTTGTCCCTTGGCAGAATGGTAGGTGCTTGCTATGAGACGCGACCTAAGTCAGCACCTTTGCCTCCTGTCACCTGGGCCAGACATTCCGCGCAGCAGGTGGTGCCGCAAAATCTGCAGCTCTTAAAATGATAAGCTGACCTCGCCCACAGGTAGGTTTGTGGTTGTTTGACCACGCTCTGGGTCATACCTCGTGCAAAGGCTAGCCTTCGCCATGCAGCATGGTAATGCATCCAGCCTGATGGGCACCTATGGACTGGGTGACTGACCGCGGGCGGTCTTTTTTGATAGGTATAGATGACGTTTATTGAATTTGTTAAAAAAATACCTATGTATGAATTTAATGTTTTCCTAAAATATTAATTATATCATAATTACATTAATTATTACATAACTGAAAGTTTTATTCAGACCAGTAAGGATAACCTGTGGTGTAAAAAAATGTACGTTGGCACATAATTCATAATTTTGGACTGTGAAAGGTAGTTGATATTCCTAAATACATCATAATCTGAGTTTAAATGATTAAATAAGCATTTAATCTCAGTAATTCTGATAAATCTAAAGGCGAGTTGGGGTCGACGAAGGCTGTGACTGAATTATTAACATAATTTGTCCGGCAGTAAGTCCGTAATAGTTCTTGATATGCCAATTTCATCTTGTCATGTACTTTGGTTATAATCGTTTTATCATATTGGAAGTGTGTATTCATTTTATATCCAACCAAATTAAATAGGCATGGGCATCGTAGAAAATTATTACAATAGAAATTGACGATATCGTCACTGCGGATGCTAAGAGGCCAATTGAATGACCATTTAGGGGAAATATCAACTGTTTCCGAAGTTTAAGTCGATGATAAATCCATTGTTCGTCGTAACATAAGCGTAAGGCATCCTTTTGTTCCAACATTCGCTATATGACTGCCATCAGTAAAAGCCATCGTGTTTGGTTGGGATGAAGCACATTATGGATATTCAAATCAAGGTATTTTTTTACATTGAGCAAATTTAGCTTGCAGTTTCGTATTGCTTTGAAAGAATGCGTATACATTTCGGGCCAACTCTTCTGGTCCTCTTGATAATTATTCACATGGTGAGGCTGCTCACAAATGTAGATATGCAACAAATTATAATAATATTATAACAAGTATATTAAATATTTTTTTTTCGTTTTTCGTTTATCTGGATGTAATGTTTGGTCTTACTTGTTTTTCTTCTTCTTTTATTTTCAGCTTACCATCATACCAAAGTATTTTGTGGTAAGCTTACTACTCGTTTTGTTGGTCCTTTTGTATGTATTGTATTTCATCCCCCGGCTTCTAATCATCCCCCTGACTTCCTGAGGTCTCGTCTAATGGAAGTGTATCTCGGGGGAGAGGTCGCCAGGTCTTTTTGGCGTCCGGTGGGCGTGCATGAAGTGGGGCGATCCCTTGCAGGTGGGTGTGCCTCCCATTGTCCGCTCTGTCAAACATCTTTTTCGACAGGCGGATCACGAACTGCTCCACTGACTCGATCGCCATGTCTTTGTTGATAGTGTCGTTCCTTACATATCTCCCTGCCCCGGTGATAACACGTAAGGCAACGTTTTATTCAATCTCAACTCCTAGGTATCGGACAAGACTTTTTCCACTCGATGTCTTGTCCTAGGAGTTGCAGTCTTTTCATTCTCTTTGTAGCTCTTTTAGGTGATGTAGAGGATGACAGATAAACGCTATCATCCGCGAAGAGTGCTAATGTTACATCCCGCTCTCCTTCTCGGATACTGTCGGCCAGGGTCGGGATTTTGTCCGTATATAATGCGTACAGTCCTGGTGATAGGCTACTGCCCTGGGGCACTCCTGCCTGGGCCGTTTTGGTTGCAGAGTCCTTTCCTTCAACCGTTATGAAGAAACTGCAGTTCTTCAGGAAGGATGCGACTATTCTGATGTATTGTGGTGGCGTCTCCGTTTGTAGCATCTTATAGAGAGGGCCCTCGTACCACACCCTATCAAAGGCCTTCTCTATATCTAGATATAGAGGGTGTGGCACAGAACAGCCACTATGTGTCTTCCTCTGTTCATGTCTGTGGCTAGTTCATAAAGTACTCTCGTTAGTTGGAGCGTAGTGGAGTGCATAGGCCTGAAGCCAAACTGCTCCTTCCTGGGCACTATGAATGGTCTTATGCGCCACAGTAGCATCCTTTCAAAGAGTTTGCCTAGGTGGGGCAGTAGCGAAATTGGCCTGTATGATGATGCTATCCTTTTATCTTTCCTAGGCTTGGGTATGACTATCACCTTGGCCTGCTTCCATTCTGCGGGAAAATGGCCCGTTCGCAGAATGCCATTGAAGAGTCTGGTGATAGCCACTATCCCCCTCCTTGAAGGATGATATACCGCAATGGGTAGCCCATCATGTCCTGCAGCTTTCTTGCGTGGTAATCTTCTTAATGTTTTGGACATTGGTTTGACAATTGTAATACAATGATGAACATGAATAACTCAGTAGCTTAACGATTTTGGCAGCACATGTTTTCAATAGTTTAAAATTCTGTGTTATATAATCGGAGAACGATGCGCGCACATTTGACGCAATCAATATCACATATTTTATAAATCAAGATGGAGAACTTTGTTTAATTCTTTTATCAAAAAATGTTTGTGTGATTCTGCAATTACGTTTTTAACTACACACTTGGCTTCTGTGCGTTTCAAGTGTTTTTTTAGCTATATCAGAAATTAGGCAACATTCTTTAAGCAGTGCATAAAGGTGATCCATAAAACAAAAATTATGCGCTGTTAAAAAGCTCGCCAATCTAATTCAGCTTTATTTTCAGCTTTGGCTTCCTTACTACGACATGAACACAAGGTCATGTCGTAGCCCCTACGTAGGGCTCTTGTACCAAGGCGATTGAAACACCCTTATCCTTTGCTGCTTTCAGGAGTTCTACTGTGGCGTGGCGCTTTTGGAGCGTTGCAGGTTTGCTTGGGTTGAAATACAAGCCTGCTCTGCCATTACTTTGAGGGATTGAGCTTTCGATCTCATGGTTGACTTTAGCAGTAAGATATTCTTGCTCTCGCTATGCCATCCCATTTTTGCCTCTCTGGACACATAACACTGTACGCGTTATGAGTCAGATAAGCCGTAGGAATGTCGGTCTTGTTCGCGGTCGAGCAATTCTTGCATTTGGGCAAGGATCCATCTTTACGGGCCTTGCAATTATCCCAGGAGTGTGACTTGCTGCAGTGACTGCAGCTCACGTCAGCCTCCCGGCAGACTGCTTTGGTGTAGCCAAAACCTAGGAATTTAGTACACTGTATTAAAGGCGAGTGGTCTAGCACAGGTAACTTTTTCCCTATGTAGATCTTGCCTGGATAGGATCTTGTGTGAGACATCTAACACTGGATGGCATTCCAGTGAGTCTTTTTTCTGTACCTCACTCTGATTGTGGTTTCTTTCAGATCTACGCTTTGCAGAAGATGTCTATTCTGCTTCGTTAGGTTAGCGACTGTCTCTTCGTCTTTCAGGTAGGCGAGGACGTCTCTGATGACGATGGGTGGATTTCCCGCTTTCGGGACTTCCACTCTGAGGGTTATGTCCATCTTGACCCGACTTTGGACGAGATTAAGGTCTTCCTTCGTTCCGCAGCTCAAGACTACCTTCCGGGAGCAAGAGTTGACCGAGTCCGCAAAGCAAGAAATTGCTTTGCGGACTCGGTCAACTCTTGCTCCCGTCGACTTCGTGTCAAGTATGTCCCGTATCCTGTCGATGAGATTGTCTGCGGTACTGTCTGGGTGTTCCGTAGATACAATCAGAGTGTGGTTTGCTTTCCTTTCTGGTTGGGGTTTTTCAGGACCTTTGCGTATGTCGGCTTATCACCCGTTTGTGCCAACTCATTTTCGATGTTGAGTGCTGGTGGTGGGGTATTGAGCTTCTCTTGGCTCATCGTCCGAAGCTCCGATGAGACGGCCTCGAGTCGCACTGTTATTGGGTGTATTTGTTTTTCTATGTTTATCTGGATGATGGTGGATGGTGGTACGTTAATTTTTGTTGTCTGTAATGTTTGCACGGACTGGTTGAGGGATTTAAGTTTTTTGATTATTATGTCGTTGTTGGGGGTAGGGGGAGGTGTGTTTGCGTTGATTTTTTCCATCCGGTCTGCACTTTTTTGTTGGAAGTCTGAAAGGCCTACAGCAAACTTGTGCGTCTGTCTTCTGAGCTCGTCGATCTGGTTCTGAAGAGCCTAAGAGATACCTTAAGGCTTGTATTGTCGCTCTTCAGAGGTCCAAAGTCGATGGTTTTTTGGTTGGTGGTGACGCTTGTAATTAGGCCTTTCAGAACCTTCACTTCGGATGTTATTTCTTTGATTAGTCTGGTTGACTGACGCATGTTAGAGTTCTGTCACAGGATCTACCTTTGACTGGCCTCGCCACCTGCACAACCCACAAAAGATAGGGTGAGATATGGTGACAGAAGTTAATGAAAAAAACTGTCAAGAACTTGGTACGACGCACATCGACGCCGATAGCAGATCTCAAAATTACGACTATAAAAAAACGTGGAATACGCAAGGTGTAGCAATAAATTTGACTTAAGATGGAGTCTTAAAATTAAAAACATTATGCTGTTCTCATGGAAAAACTTCATAACATCTATAAATATTTACTTTCGAGTGTGTGACTTCGAACAAGAGTCTAACAAAAGAAAGTTTGTAAAGTGTAATCGGCGAAGAAACGCTTAATGTGTACTACTCGTTTATCATTAATATAAACACTGCCATATTCAAAGACCTGGTCGATAAACTCGAAAAACACTACAGCAAGTCTATGTCGTCATGGAAAGACACAAATGCATGGTGGAAGGGCATTTTGCGAATGCCCGCCTGGCTAGCGACTACCCTCAAGTAGAAAATCTGTCGCCAAGCACCTAACGCTGTGTTCCGGCAGCAGTCCTTGAGAGCCAGTGAAATTACAGGCACATGAGACTTAAGAACTATGTCTCAAGGTGACGGGCGCAGTGCAATTCGTGACATGTGACGAAATGCATCTGTTATAGCAGAGGTTAATCCACTTAACATCAGGTGGGCCTCGAGCTTGTTCCGTCACAATAACATAAAAAATATATATATTCAACAGGAAAATTAAAAACCGGATGGAGGAGACATGTCATGAAACTTGACATGTCTACAAACTAAAGATTAATGAATAGATTCAGGCTTTACTTGGCGCCGAATCCGTATTCCGATTCTACACGAAGCATCCTCAGGAGGTTTTGACTATGGTTTAGTGTTTTATTAAAATATTAATTTAATGTTTTCATAAAATATTTTAAAAACATTTGTTATTAGTTCTTATTCCCCGGATACCACTTATACCAAATAATTTCCCATTCCGCTTTAAGCGCACGATCGAGATCTCGATCGTGCGCTCGTATAGTCAAGACCTTCTGAGGATGCTTCGTGTAGAAGCGAAACGCCTCGAAAATTCTTCCGGTTTGGCTGCTTGGCGTTTGTGTCGTCACGTCGACTTAACAGGAAAATTAGGCGGAATTGTCACTAGATATATTTTTGTATTTTTTAAGTGTTTTATTAAAATATTAATTTGATGTTTTCATAAAATATTTTAAAATATTTGTTATTATTGAATATGGATTTCCGCAAAGTAACGCCTGAATCTATTTATTGAATAAGAACTAGTTCCCCAGCACCATACCCAGTTAAAATTTCTGCTTCAATAACATTTTGTTGCAATCTGACTACTCTCAGCCGAGTTCCGTTGCATAATTTAGGTGGGCTTAAATTACGCAAAAGGATATTTGGCACTCCGACTTTTAAACTTAAGATGCGAGAAGGCAGCCAAGGGGCAGACAACGAATTTAAAAATTCGATTGGGTAAGTAGTTGCCTCATCTTGCTCCACCACCTGATTGATGGAGCAATACTATGTAGTTCTACCAGGCACTAACATTAGAATTTTGTTATTTATACCCACTGCATGGTCATTTCGGGTCGTGAGTATGGCACGTTCGCAAAGCCAAGAGCTTTTACGATCTCTTAATTCTTCGATGTTGCTATATACAGCCGGGATTAGTTCTTCAGAAGAAGAAACCGTTTTACATAAGGTTGACGAAAGTCTAACTTTTCCTTCTTCTCTAGGAAATGTATCATTTCCGATATTAAGCAACAGACCGGAAAACTCTAGAGCGTTGCCGCCAGTTTGAGCTCGCATGTTACTGGTCAGATGTAAGGAACTATATGTGGCTTAAAGATTTCAAGCATGCGTTGACTTCATCTGCTCTTGTGCTTCGTGGGACTACAGGCAGTGTTTGCCTAAAGTAACCACAAAACAGCATTGCCTCCCGTCCGCCTTATGTCTTGCACCGTCCTCTTTACAGCCTCCACTGCCTTACGGTGCACCATTGTGCACTCATTGCATACAATTAGTGAACATTGACGCAAAACCTGAGCTCTATCACTATAGCGAGAGATGTCACACACCGGAGTTTCAGATGTCTCTAATTGTATAGGAATTTTAAACATGGCGTGGGCTGTCTTTCCTCCTGGTAACAATGAGGCAGCTATGCCGGACGAAGCTAATACCAGGGCAATTTTACCTTGGCTGCGATCTGCGCCAAGATTATTTTGGTAAGAAATGTTTTACCTGTACCCCAGGTGCATCTAAGAAAAACATTTCTCCTGAGTTATTCATAGTGCTATCGCATACTCGATGCATGACTGCCCTTTGCTCAACAGTTAGTTGATGTAGTCTACTTCTTAAAGTCTCTGCAATTTCTGTCGGGTCATAGCCGGCTTCAGGGGAGTGGTCCTGGTTACCAGGTTGTTCCTCGTCTAATATTTGTGCAGGTACGGGCAAACCGTAGCTAGTGAGGCAATTTCCATCGATCGATAGAACCATGTCTTAGATTATGCTCAGATATATTGAGAAACGTCTCGGGATTTGCAACGCCTCTCAGAAAATCTTCAGCTAATGCATTTTGGTATTTCTGCCAAAGTTGTACCGCATCAGACAGCCTACAGAATACCAACATCATGGCAAACAAATGCCTGAATCGTCGAGTACTATCGCTGCCGCAAGCCTCGGCTAATGTAGCGTCCCAGTGCTGGTCATCATCAAGTAGTTCTCGACATGCGGCAATGTATGTAGGTTGTTCTACACCGTTGACTGTTCGTAGCGCCCTGAATTAACTTGGGCCACAAACAGTATGGAAAAGCAACCGCAAGTAATATAATTACGTATTATTTGGGTATGCTGTATAGACTCTGCCCAAGTTATGTTATTTGAAAACACCGGGCACACCATCTACTGATGCACCTCTTCTGCGACGATTAAACACGCCCTGTTGCTTATGATACGTAAAATAGGCAAATACCTCTTCGTACAACAGTGTCTTAGCAAAATCGTAAGTTTCACATAATCGGAAGAAAGCCAGGAAGGTAGTTTGTCTTGGATTTTCTAATCGCTCCTCGACATTATCCTAATCGATATATATGCGATTTTGACCCTACAAGTCAATGTCAAGATGTGTAACAGGCGAGTACCGCTCATGTCTCGGAAAACCGTAAATTCTCCAAACAGCTTCCGATGAGCTAATGTAGCGGCCTGATTGATAGCGACTTATTTCGTCCTTGTTATTGCTCACTGCAGCAATTGTCGCTTGGTCGCTACCTTTATTAACATATTTACATATGTATTTTATTGATTGTACGCTGTTACACGTCCCGACATTTATATGTGCCTCAAAATTTTTAGATAGTACTGGAGAATAGGGCACTATTCAACATTATAGACAACAGATTGTCTAGTATTATCTGTTGGCCACGTACGTTTACTGTCGCTGAAAACCCTCCTTGCGTGGGCAAACGGCTACAATAGGATGGATAACCATCCTCCCCAGTCACCGTCTGCTGCACTGGGATTTTCGGGAACCTCTTGGTACAACATCCATTTCGCATGCAGGGTGAATTAGTATTGAGGGGCATGGGCCGTGCACCATATGCGCCTTTACAATAGCATGCAAAGATGGGTCTTGGCTAGGGCTCGGAAATTCTGCGCTAATTATGTCATCCACATTGTATGGCCGAATTTTCTCTTGCAGCCCTAAAAGAATACCTACATGCGGCAAGCCCCTCTTCTGCCATTCGACACTATATACAGAGCAAAGTGTTGCACCGAATACGTTTTCTTTAGTAAGAACATTTATCATCAATTTTAGTTTCAGATGAAATACCCTACCAACAATATCGTGCCCATCGTGGGAAAATTGTCCTTCAAAAAGTTCTCGTGTGATCTCAATCCATTTGGGATTGGTAGTGAGCGTGATAAAGAGATCAGGACGTCCATATTTCCTCACGTATGTAAATGCATCTTGCGTACTGTTATAAGTATATCGAGGAAAAACTTAAAAAAAAAACTATTGGATTCACAACACAAATTTTAATGGATTTAGAAAAATGGAACATTAATTATTTTAAAGATGCAAGTGTTTGGTACCGAAGATGGGTTGAGACTGGCTGAGGTCTCGGACTGACTAACTCTTACAAGAGGGAGAAAATGCTGATGTTGCAGTAAGCATGTGGGGTTTCCATACTAGAGATGGGATATAACAACCCCCACTCTAAGAGGAAACTTACGGGAAAAGTAAGTTTTCATGAAGTTACGTAAAACCTACGAGTAAACGCGGTTGATTTAATTCTACAGTTTCATCAACATCAGTAGAAGTTACTTTCTCAGATTTCAAAAAGAGGGTTTTCAAATACTTGCTCATTTTACAAAAGTATAATATAAAAACTATAACAAAGAATAATAGAGAAAACAGTTAAATAGGAAAACTTATATGGTTACTTAATATATTAGAAGACTCTACATGTTCTAGATCGCTTAGGATTTGATTGGAGACAATCTTCATGCCTGTTAATTTGTCTAAATTTACATTTCATTCTAGGACAATTAAGGTTGTTTATTTTACGTACACTAAAACAACTATCATTAATTATATTAAAATCAGATGTTACATTAGGGACATCTATCTTAGGGAAGCTCTTCTTTAATATTCTAATATTCTTATAATAAGCGGTACATTCTACATGAATATTAAGTACACTTGTACCGGATATAATTACTTAACTTACCAAAATGGTAAGTACATTATTTTGACATTCAATTGACATTTTAGTCGGTTTTTTTTTATTTTTTTTATGCTTGATAGATTAGCCTTTGACCACTATCTCACTTGATGGTAAGTGACGATGTGGTCGAATATGTTGTTCAGGCTAACCTAGAAGTACTGGCTCTCAATTTGGATTGGACTAATACCCATTTGTCGTTGTTCAGTCTATGACAGATATCAATTTCTCCATACAGGATTCTAAATTGACAACTATTTGGTAATGACGACATGGCTTTGGTCATAATATCTATTTCACAAGATGGATTGTCTGGAATGCTATAAATGTCATTGTTTTCACAAAGGTAAGTTTTGCTTAAAATATTCTAACAACTATTTTTATTTTTTAAATAAGTAAATGACGATTTAACTTAGCTTGAATTTCGATTTTGAAACGGCGTCTTTTCGCCGAGTATGGTTTGGCGGTAGAACGAAAATATATTCGATTATGCACTTCCATTGCGCAGTCTCCAAAATGTATCCGGCAAAAGATAGATAGTTAAAAAAACTGATTGTGGATAATGTTCCAGCAGAGCTATTATGTAACTCGGTCTTCGTAAACGTCAGTGTGGACATCAATTTTTGAATTAACCGACAAGACGATTACCAGACTTTCTGAAGACGAGATAATGAACGAAACTAGGGACTTTTGACGTACTTAAAATTGGTATTATGTAACTCTAATGACAGCTTCAAGACCACTACGAAACGTCAAATGAACAAGGGAGCTTTATTGC
Organism: Plagodis pulveraria; assembly: GCA_963890685.1. Classification (NCBI taxonomy): domain Eukaryota; kingdom Metazoa; phylum Arthropoda; class Insecta; order Lepidoptera; family Geometridae; genus Plagodis; species Plagodis pulveraria. The sequence goes on from OY982969.1 coordinate 22,273,001, forward strand.
TCACTGGTTGGCGGGTTTTTAGTTCGAGTTTGCATATAAATAGACATTTTCTTATTTTAATTGCAAATTCAAAGATCCATATTATTTTTGATATTATTATTTCTGATTTCAGCCACTCATTCTGCGGAAATTTGGACTTTCGTGTTAATTAACACTTGTGAAAGTCGAACAGGATTTTTCTTTGTTTCGATAATATTGCATTGATATATTCTAAGAGATCTCACCACTCTGTCTAAGAGATGTCACCAAAGCCCTGAATAACCCAGAGATTCAGGCCAAATATATAAAGTTTCCTATGATTATGGTGGAGCGTGAGCCTATCACAAGGAGGTGAATTTTGCAATTTATAAATTTGTATCTACTTTTAGTTTTCTTGTACTTAATAAGCATATGCATCAGAGCAAAAGGCATGTGTTCACATCATTACATGTACATTTAAAGATCAAGATACTATTTTTTTTTAATTGGCGATATGCCTTTATTAAACAAATACTACAAACTACATACAACAGTACAGCTACTACAATACTACAGCTACTACAGTAAAAGCATTTGGACTCATAGGGAGTCCAAATGCTCTAGCCCACTATCAGTTGGCAGCGTGCCCAGCATGCTGGCAGCATTGCCCCGTTGAATTGCAATGCTTATTCTTTGAGCCAAATAGGTGCCAGCATTTTGATCACGCGTCGCATCGACCAAGCGCTCTGATAGATTTTGGAAAATACGATGAGCTCCCGGTCCCCACGGCCCCAACGTCTCTACACCAAACGGCTCAAATATGTAACCCATACCGAGGTTAGCATATTTGCGCCGCTTGAGTTGCTCTGCCGAAGTAGCCGCGGCGCCAGCCCTGACGTGGGTTTCAGAAAGGTGTGACGGCGCTAAAGTGTCTACGCATGTAGCGTCCCACACTAAGGGCCGTCCTAACTTCCATGGAACCAGAGTCATGCCGTCAGGTCTTTTACCATCGTCACGCATCAGACCGTTCGGTTCGAGAACAGCTGGAACATTGGCGCTGGTAAAAGCCCGGCGAATGATATCGTTAAGGCTGGCGTGGCGGGAAATTCGACCAGCACTTCGAGAGCAGGAGAGGCCATGGTGACCGAGTTGGTCAACTGCAGTACCACACTGGCAGTGATGTGCAACACAACACCTTGCACCCAAGCGTAAGCTAATAGCGAGACGAAAAGCGGAAGGATCTATAAGGCTACCAGTTTTGTAAGAAGGAATGGCTTGTAACCAAAGACCTGATTCCCACACAGAAACAGCGAGAATACGAGCACGATCTGCGATACTAGGGCACGTATTTAAAAGATCTTTCCGTGCTAGCTCGCATAGGGGCCGATCCCACTGTTTCTGAGATGACAACATTTTTGGGAACTCAGTATTTGGACAAGCCAGTCCCCATGTGGTTTTGGCCTCAGCCAGATATGCTACATCAAAAGAGCCTAAAGATGGTGCAAGAATTTTTTCTACTAATTTGTGTGTACTGTGTACAGAAGACAAAAAAGCTGGTAATGCCACACTAGAAATTTTGCGTATCCCTATGCCCCCCAACCTCACAGGGAGGGAAGCTTGCACCCAAGCCCTATCATCCATCTCAACATTCAAAACCGAAATTAACGTATCTTTTAATAAATTGTCTAAGCTTAAAAGAAGCTCACTGTGTTTCCACAGCTGACAACATCTCAAAAAGTATGTAAATTTAGGAACGAAAAGGCAAAATCTAATAATAGTAAAAGCCATATGGGCGTTAATTTTGAATAATCTGCTAGAAGCATTTCTAAACTTTTGAATTTGTTCTTCGACAAATGGTGACAAAGATTCGTCAAAAATCGGTGAACCCAAAAGACGGAGCGAACTTTTTTCTACTAATTTTATATTAGGCGCAAGTAAGTTGAATTTTTCAATAATCGAAATTTTATCCGGACAAGTATCACAAACAAAAAGTTCACATTTGGAAAAATTTAGTTCAAGGCCAATAAGACGAAAATCGTCTATAAGTACTCGCAAGTCATTCAATACCGTGTTCGCATCGCCACCTAAGGTTCCGTCATCCAAATACCAAACGTTAAGTTTTGATTGGAGACGTTGAATTATTGAGTGGATGGCAAGGCTAAAGATGGCTGGTCCCAGAGGATCACCCTGTTGACATCCTACGGAAGATAATATAACGTTGTTTTGGTATGTTAATTTTGATGGTTTCCCGTAACATTGCCAAAGAAAAGGGTATAATTCCGGAATTTTATCTTTCACTTCGGTCAAAAGGGTGCCTCTATCTAATGAGTTGAATGCATTTTTAACATCCACCTTCAAAAGCACATCTCCACAATTTTGATCAAGAAATGTGCGTAGTGAATGTACAGCAGCCTCACAACCACCCTGAGAACCAAAACCGAGTTGTAGTGGTTGAAAAAGATTACTTAAAAAAGCAACCTTTTTCCTACAACCACATTTGGCTGTGAGGCGACGATAAGTGGTGCCTACTGCTATAGGCCTAATACCACCATCTTTTTTTTAAGGGCACATAAATTCGCACCGTACAGAATTTCGGTAATTTCATTGTTGACCTGACCCGACAACATCAAATTAACCAAAGCCGTGACATCCTTTAGAAGTGTCTCGCCTACCTCACCAGAACTAAAAGATAAAATATCTTTTAAGTGCTGAGGCGTCAGGCCATCTAGACCACCGGCTGAGCCACTTCGAAAAGATGCCACGGCTGCAGAAACATCCTGTGGGGTCACCTCAACAATGTCATTATTTTGTTCAGGAGAGTCGGGAAGGTGGAGACCTGCAGTTGCAGGCGGATGCTTTTCTATTAGGGAATTCAACGTGTCAGATGTGAAAGGGGCGATTGTATCACTCGAAAACAAGATGCGTGCCGCGTTTTTGATGTCACCATCATTAATTTTATTTTCTACTATTTTAATAGTAGCTGAATCGACATTATTTGTTTTTGTATTCCGCCGCAGTGGCGGAATTATTAAAGTTGAGCCAAAAGATTGCTCTTCCCGTGCCTTGTATTTCACGCAGTTTTCCTTTACTCTAGTTGTAAGGGATTTTTTGTTAGAAGGATCAAAATTTACGTGAAATACGTGGTACGGGAATGCTAGAAGATGCTCCCAGGCTTGCCTAGTATTAGTAGCCAAAACTTTTTTAATCGAAGAAGATAACGATTGGGCAACAGAAATTCTCGCACCCCGAGGTATGCGTTTTATAACAGGAATATTATTTTTGTACGAGCTTAAAACCTCCCAAAACGGTTTGGCAGGGGTAGCAGGGCTCGCAACACTGCTACCACTTACTGTTTGATTATTTATTGGCGCCGAAAGGGGAATTTCCAAACCTTTATGACACCTTTTTTGGTGAATTTTGAGGCCTTTTTGACCTTTAAAATATCGAGCCTGGGGGCACTGCGGACACAACATCTGGCTGTCTTGCGATACAGAGGTCCCAACTACTGCATCCATTGTTTGGGTACAAAGCATTGTTTACAAAATAAATCAAAGCTTATCTTAGAATCTCTAGGGTGACGACTCGACCCGGATGAAGTCTCGCGTCAACAACGTCGTCGAAGTCCGTAGTGCGCAGGTGTCGCAGGCACCGTTGCCATGGAAACAAAAAATAACCGATTAGAAATTAATAAGCTAATGAAACTACAGAGGCTCACAGGAGCCCTACAAACAATACCTCGCAAAATTCCAAGAGGAAGAATGCGGTTGATGAGCAGATAATGCCTATCTACTTTCTGAAAATAAAATTAATTATTTTTTGTAAATAAACCTGAAATTTACTGACCTGTCAATTTGACTAATCATCAAGATACTATAAAATGCTGTCATATAAAATAGTAATATTGATAATAAACTAGAACTTCTTGTTGCATAAGCATGCATTTCCTGGCGTGGTGGGATGCATTGATGGCACTCATGTTGCAATCATTTGTCCCAGTGAAGATGAAGAGGCCTACTACAATAAAAAGCAATACCATTCATTGAATGTCCTAATTGTATGTTATGAGTTTTGATGTAGGTAAGGTATAACACAAGACGTGTTTTTATAAACCTACTTACTAAAAAAACATTTGTTTGTTTAGATTTGTGATGCTGATTTGCACATCCTGCACATAGATGCATCTTTTGGAGGTCAGAGCCATGACTCTCATGTCTGGAATAATAGCCAAGTAAAGGCTCTGATGCAAGACATTAATGCTGAAGGGGAAAGGTGTTGGCTTTTAGGTAAGTAAACAAATTTAAGGACAATTGGTTTCACAGATACACATATATGCATAATCATACCAACCATTCATAAGTGTTTAAATGAATAATGTATCAAAACACCACATGTGATTCGGGCTATGCACAGCGACCATGGATGATGACACCAATCCTCAACGCTGTGCCAAACTCGCCTGAAGAATTATACACCTACAAGCATGTTCGCACACGGAATGTGGTAGAGCGTTGTATTGGTGTGCTGAAAACTTGCTTCCAATGTCTCTTGGCACACAGGTAAGTAGTTTATGGTCTTCCTACCATCACAACATCATATCCAAAACTTCCAGCAGAGTTTTACTTCAACTTATAAACCCTTTTTTTTTTTTTTTTTTTTTAAAATAGTGTGATGCAGTATACACCCGTCAAGGCAGGGAAAATAGTCAATGCGTGTGCGGTCTTGCATAACTTTGTGTATGACCAACACTTCACCATTGACTATGAAGAAATTCTAAATTACCGGTCACAACAGCCAGAGCCTACTGCACATGTGCGGCGGAACCACCAAAACTTAGATGGGGAAAGGCAAGGTGTTGTGGAAAGATTGTGGTCCGGTCGACACCTCACATAGGTAAAATAGTGCAATACAACAAGAGTGTATCAAACATTGCTGTTCATGACTCTTTAAATATATCTAATTTTTTACAGGTTGATGCACTATGCACCCCGTATCAAGGCAGGCAAAACAGTCAGACTGTGTGGTCTTGTGTAACTTTGTATTACAGAAGAAAAAACGAAGTCATTTCATGTAGCTTATGTACATATTAGTAAAATCATTTTAAGATAAACTGTTTCACTGATTTTTTCACTAGATTTTAACTAGAGTAATGTTTTTTGAGAGTATGTTTGTATTTAAGTATGTATGGCTTAATTCTTTGTGACCCTCTACAGCCTACACTGGAACACTGATTTTGATGTGCGACGTGTCAGGTATTTTTTAAATAATTGTTTTGTATGATGATATGATACTAACTGCGCTCCGCGGTGTCACCCGCGAGGTGATGATAATGATAAGTAGCCTATGTGCTATTCCAGGGTATAAGCCATCTTAATCCCAAATTTCATGCAAATCCGTTCAGCCGTTTCAGCGTGAAGGCGCAACACACATACAACAAACTTTCCCCTTTATATTATATTATTTTTATTGTATAGCATTGTATCTCTAATTTGTAACTTAGTATTCTATCAGATAATAAAATTAAAGAATGTATTCTAGTGTAAGATAATATTTTGGAATTTTTGTTAAACATTTTAAGATGCTCCACAAGAGTTTCTTGCTGGTTCTTCTCTGTGGATGTAATCAAACTATCTGAACAAAAAGTACAATACTCAATAAATACTTTATCATTTATTTATAAACAATATAAAATACAGCAATCTTATCCTAATTCTAAAAGAACGATGAATCCTGCACCCATGTCCTGCTTGGGGTGTATTGTGCATTTCCCTCCTGCCAGCCAATCCCAACCAGCCCAGCCCTAGCCGCTTCTTATCCTCAGTATCTTGTATGGAGTTGCAGTGGAGCAACACATTCTACAGTTTCATTCTCATGCAAGCAGCCCTGGCACAGTGGACTCTGTTGCTCCAGTTTTGTGTAGGTGATAGTATAGATCACAAAGGCCAGTATTGATCCCAATCATCACACTGTTTGTTTCCGGAGTGCATATGTGATTTCCGCACTGTCAGTGGTAAATGTAAGAAACTCGTTCGTGATTTATCTTCTTGCGTTTTGTATATCTTCGCCGCAAGCAGTAGGCCCACCGCTAGCAAAGCTGTTGAACTAAATCTGTGTGCACTCTTAGGTAGCATCATCGCTTATCAGCCGATAAAAATTAGTGCCTTCTGTGTGCGGCCTCTATGCGCTGCAAGTGGCCAACGATCACCCCCAGCATTTGCGCCATTTGCTCAGATGCCATGAGCCAAGTAATTGTAACTTTTAATCACATCATCTAGTTTTACTTTGCTAAATTAACAATGTAATGTTTGTTTACAATTCACAATCACAAGTAATCTTCCACTTCACGAACGTTTTTGTATAGCGCGCGAAACTGACGTTGACAAACAAATGTCAACTTGCGTTTCGATATTATTTTAGGAGATACATCATTAACAGCGTATCTAATGGCTTCAAGGCCACTTCAAGCCTCCGCTTTAGACCATCCATACGATGCACAATACTTTCAATGGAAGAACGAAATTCTTTGCGAAAGTCACGTAGCTCAGTCATGAAATCAGCAAGTTCTCGGCGCATAACCTGGAAATCTGAGTCCCTAACATGAGGCGATCCTGGGGGAAGACTAGATATTATCTAGTCTTCCCCCAGGATCGCCTCGAGCAGAAAAGGTTGGCGGAGGAAACAACCGAAATGGTTGAGTTGCAACAGGCAGTCGTCCAACTGAAGCAGGATCTCAATGACCGTGATCAATAAGCCCTACTAACAGATCTGGACATTGGCCATCTTCCGGAGGAAAATGGTGAACATTTGGTACATATATTTTCATAAAAACTAACGTGAGTAGACATAATTATTTACTGAATATACCGGCTAGTACTCACGGTGTTTTGGTCGTAATCTCCGACCGGTGTTCGAGCAGTAAAGATGCTCATTATTATGAGCATACGATGCCGAATGTATAAGGCAGGACGTTTCATCGTTATTGCGTAAGTCAAAACTACCGAAAAATAACATTACCAAAGTAGAGATTACAGCCTTAAATGATTTGCGCAATTATCAAGAAGTATTGGTTTTGCCAGCTGATAAAGGCAACGCAACAGTGGTTGTCGACACCAAAGAGTACGAGCAGAGAATCAACCAAATGGTAAGTGATGATTCAATTTACAAAAAAGTCAACTACAACCCGACTTCTAGAGTAACTGCTAAAGTGCTGAAACTGTTGCGCAGCTGCGATGACAAGAACCTGATGGAACGTTTGCGCCCACACAACCCTACGTCACCAAAGATATATGGGCTGCCTAAGATCCAAAAACCAGGATGGCCACTAAGACCTATAGTAAGCCAGATTGATGCCCCTACCTATAAGATCTCCACATGCTGTAATTTGTGGAGAAGTTCTTCGTCAGTTCACGTCGCATTTAAACACTGTACACCCGAAGATATCGTTTACCATTGAGGAAGAGAAAGAGGGAGTGCTACCGTTTCTGGACGTCAAAGTGATACGGGGACCTGACGGTATGTTGGCTCATACTGTGCATAGAAAACCGACACACACAGACCAGTACCTACGAGCTGACTCCCATCATCACCCATGCCATTTACCTTCGGTACCAAGAGCGCTAATTAACCGTGCGTTAAGCTTATGTGACCCTCAGTTTGTTGATGCCGAACTGGAACACGTCCGAAGGGTGCTTGAGCGTAACGGTTATAATTGGCGCCAATGTTCTCGACTTGTGACTGGAACTGAACGCATGCGACCTACCACTGTCAACAGATCGCCGGTGTATCTACCGTACATCAAAGGAATAACGGATAAAATCGGACACCTGATGAAACGGAGGTACTCAATTAAGGCGATTTTCTGATCACAAACTCAACTCCGACAGATGCTGCGTTCACCGAACGACAGTGAACCACTTGCCGCGCCTGGGGTATATAAAGTACCGTGTGATTGTGGTAAGTCCTACATCGGAGAAACACGACGAAACATCGCTACGAGGTTGACGGAGCACGTCAGGTGCATTAAGAACCTAGAAATTGAGAAATCCGCAATAGCCGAGCACGCCCTCATTAAAGATACGAATCATTTCATACGGTTTGATAAGGCATCCGTACTAGCGAGAGAAAAGTATTTGTGCCGCGGAAAGTACGTGAGGCTATTGAAATAAATCGTCATCCAAATTTTAATAGGGATGGTGGCTGGACTTTACCATCTGCGTGGAAACCGGTGCTTAATTGTGCCTCGACCAGTGCCAAACTGTTTACCCGCGAATTAGACGTAATTGCTATAGTGTGCGAAGACCCTACACATAGTTTTGACGAGTGCAGTGAAGACAGCGACAGTGACGCACGCGCCCCTACCCTGCCTGCGATGCCATTGCTGCCCGCCGTTCCTCAAGTTTCGCCGAGGGCGTTGCGAGCAGCCGCCCGCAGTGCGCGTTTAGCAGCCCTCGAAGCTGCCCGCATTCCTTGATAATGAGCATCTTTACTGCTCGAACACCGGTCGGAGATTACGACCAAAACACCGTGAGTACTAGCCGGTATATTCAGTAAATAATTTGGTACATACTGTAACAGTCATGGCTGCTAAGTTGGTGGTCTCCCTAGAGAGTCGCGAGATTGTGTTTGCCGAGCGAGTCGGAACCGTGGGCCCAAGTGGCGCCGGCGCCAGCATAGGAGGTACAGCCGGGGGAGGGGTGAAGAGGCGTGCGCGCCGCGTCGTTGTGCGGTTGGCCCGACGTCATCTGCGTGACGAGCTTCTGAGTGCTGCACGCGTGCGACGCCATTTCACTACGGCTGATATCAGTCTGTCGGGACCGCCACAGAGGGTGTATTTAAATGAAAGGTTGACGAAGGCAAATCGCCTACTTTTTCATCAAGTTCGGGACGAAGTTCGTAAGCGCCAGTGGAGGTACTGTTGGACCAAGAAAGGTCGCATCTTTGTTAGGCAGGGCGATGGTAAGCCAGTGTTTGTGATTCGATCAGATGCAGATTTCTGTCGTGTTTTTGAGGCAAGCTCTGTTTGAGTTTTTTGCTAAAAATAAATTTTATTTTATATCCGTATCATACCAAACCATTTTTTCTGAAATTTTTGTTTACTTTTTAAACCGTCGTTTTTATAAGAGCAATCATGCTCAGTATAAGTTGATTTTTAGTATTATATTTTATATATAAATGATATTAATAATATTATATAAATGTTTAAAATCAATAGTAACCGTAGCACTCTACCACGAAAAATCTGCATATTTTAAATACAATATTAACTGCCATATCCACAATCCGAAACAATTATGGAAAAATCTTAGAAATACATTATTACCTAAAAGTGACATTGAACTGCCTTCTTTCTTTAATAATCCCAACCTAATAAATAATGTTTTTCTGGATATATCAGGCCCTTCAGGCGTAAATATTTCTCAGCTGACATACTTCGAGTTTCATAAGTTTAGCGATGCAGTATTTCACATAGAGCCTATTAGTTTAGACAAAATAATAAATATAATTAAAAGTATACAATCAAATGCAGAAGGGTGTGATAATATAACTTAAGACATGCTAATTATGACTTTTCCATATACAATAAATACTGTAAAAGACATAATTAATTTATCAATCTGTACATCCACATTCCCTGATACTTGGAAGGTAGCTGTTGTGCGTCCTTTGCCTAAGCACTCAAATCCAGTTGACATCAAAGACCTCAGACCAATAAGTATATTGCCGTGTTTGTCAAAGAGATTGGAAAAGGCAGTCTGTACTCAATTAACTGAGTACATAGAAAAAAATAATATATTACCCGAAGTGCAGTCTGGCTAAGGCCGCAGCACGGCAACTGCTTTATTGGATGTCACGGATAACATACTCTCTTCTCAGAGTGGGGGTATGTGTACCTTGCTTGTTTTACTCGATTTTTCTAGAGCTTTCGATTGTATAAATCTTGATCTTCTAATTTCCAAATTAAGTTATTATGGTTTCGACTTTAAGGCTATAAAATGGTTTGAAAGTTATCTAACTGATCGTTTTCAGTACGTTAAACTTAGTCGTAATGACGGTACTCGATTGGAGTCTGACAAGATGGCTGTGAAGAGAGGCGTTCCTCAAGGATCGATACTGGGACCGATTTTGTTTATTTTGTATTCGGCTGATATAAGCAAACATATAAAACATTGTAAATTTCATATATATGCTGATGATATACAGATGTACATTTCTTTTAAGCCTTTGAAAATGTATGATGCAATACGTGCTTAAAATATCGATCTCTCTAGTGTATCTGCATGGGCAAGTCAAAATGATCTTGTACTTAATCCCACCAAAACAAAATACTTGCTATTTGGTAGTAAGCATCAATTAAACAGCTTGAGTCCAACGGTGAGTGTTATGCTTAAAGATGTGCAAATAGAACAAGTTCATGAAGCGCGTAATCTGGGTTTACAGATGGACTCTGCACTACGCTTTGAAAAACATGTAGCAAATGTAGTTAAAAAATGTTTTATAAATTAAAAGTGTTGAATAGAATGAGGCCATTTATAAAGGAAGATTTGCGTATTCAGTTAGTCGAGTCACTTGTTCTGTCAAAATTTAACTATGTGGACGTAGTGTTTGGCCCTCGTTTGCTAACAAGGACCGAGAAACTTGTTCAGAGAGTTCAGAATGCTTGCGCACGGTTCTGTTTTGATATCCCTTTTAGAGCTCATGTGACCCCATACCTGAATAAAAATTGTATACTGAAAATGAAGCATCGTCGCAAGTTACACTTGGCCACTCTTTGTTTTTTGGTGTTATAAAACATAAAACTCCTATCTATTTATTTGAAAAATTATCCTGGGTATCCAATCACAGGTTATTTGGACCGCGGCAATGCGCAATTCAACTTTCTACACCACAGCATGGGTCTGCTTCTTTTCGTGGTAGTTTTCGTTATGCTGCGTCCAAATGCTGGAACAATATTCCAACACCGATCAGGAACCTGCAAAACATTAATGGATTTAAAACAAAACTAAAACAATTCTTATTTAGTCATCAAATAACCCAGGAAAAACAGAGACATGATACAAGTGCTATATAAGACTTACCTCAAGGTTATTTACTTATAACTTATATTTTAGTAAGGTTTATATTTATTATGTAGTTTATATATTTGCCTAAAAAATTGCGCTAGCATTAATGTAGTTTAAGTTAAAATTTAATTGCCGTTTTTATGTAAGTAATTTTAGTAATTAAAAATAAAATTATATGTAAGAAATATAAAAAATTATACATTTTCTATAGTTATATTTTCGTTGGTTGACATTGTTATATTTCTTTTCGGATTCTTTATTTTATTTTTTCCCCACTCCAATTGTATTTCTAGTAATAATTTAATGGTTATGTTGTAAAATTTGAGCTGTTTTATCATTAATCCTCCGTGACGTCACAAAAAAGCTCCAACGGAAGGCCAGCGCTAGCTTTAAATAAAACTAGCACATGCTGAGTTGGGGACCAATTTATGATGTAAAGCAATTATTTATATGTCTGTCAAATGTGCCTTTTATGTAAATATTCTGTTGTAAATTGCTTACGTCGTAAATAAATAAATTTCATTTCATTTCATTCAATTTCATTTCAATTGCGTTTCAGCTTTATATTTTTAGTGCGATCGGGCCTAAGGTATAAACAAGATAAAAATATTTGTCCAACTTATGTAGGGTACTACTTTGTCAAAAACCAATTAAATTAAAGTTTTCAAAAGTATTTACTGACTTCCAATAAAAAAGACAAAAAGACAAACAAAGAATGAGGAGGTTCTCATCTCAAGTCAGTGATTTTAACACATTTCAGTAATAAAAGTTTATTAAATTTTTAGGGTTCCATATTAAATAATAGGACCCTAATAGTAAGTCTTTGATGTAGGTCCATCTGCTTATGTGTGTGACCTTTAAATGGCTGTATCTTGAAAACCATTAGGTAGACAGTTATAATTTTCTCAGAACATGTGCCGGATTGCCTATTAAATAATAAAATTTACAGGAAAATAAAAATAAAGGAGGTAGAGATCCCTGTAAAATAAACCAATTTTTAATGTTTTTTTTTTTGTATCATATTAACACATGCAGAAAATTTATAGAGAAATACAGTAGGTAGTACAAAGGGTCACATACCATTATCTATACAACATAAGACACCATTACTACTTTTACATATATATTGTTACATTAATTGTTCGTTGATGATAAAATTGGGTAGTAAATATTTAAATTAAATACAAAGAAAAGTGGCAACTCTCCAGGTGGGGAAGAGAAGCTTCCACACACCTAACCTAAAACTACCTATCTAAATAAGGAGGCTTTAATACACAAATAAACACAGTAGGTATGGAGCGTTCAATAAGTTTATATAATTTATTTCACAAACATACACACAATTATTATTAAAAAAAATAGGCTATATCAGTCCAGAACACATTTAATATCAATAGGGGTTGCACGCTAGCGCCAGGGGTAGGAGATATATTAAAATCTAAAACATTTCAAAAATATGCCCAGAGCGAGCGAGCAGCACCAAACTAATTATTACATAAAATTGCCTCAATTATAATTTCTGTGTGCCAGCAACGTAGATCCACATAAAATTAGTGTCCTAGATTAAAATGATTTAATATTTAAAGTGAATTATAGTAATAAAACCAGCTTGCTCAAGAAAATAAGTTATCTCAGGGGAAAAATCGTGGGTCGCATAAGGTGAAAAGATGGATTCCGTTGTTGTAAATAAAGAAAAGGGCGCCACCCGGCTATATAAAACCGGGAAAATATATAAATACCGGATCGGTGCGACGGTATACAGCCTTGGGGTGAAATCACTGCATTGGTCAGCAGCCCTACTGCATAAGGGACGCAAAGCAGAGCGCTGACAGCTCAACCATTCGCTCGGGCTGACTGCCGGAGCTGGGGGGGCTATGGTAGGTGATTATTCTTCAACCCCTAACGGTGAAGTTTTCCCCTCCTAACCAGGAACCTCCTGGAAAACGCAAGGGTGCGCATGTGAAAATCGTACCTGCCTGTGAAGGGCATATACAAAGCGTTGACATCACTATCGCAAAAGAGGCACCGGTCGATTTGGCGTGGGTGGCTAGCCCACGTGGTGAAGATGCATGCGGGCGCAGCCAGCCTCAATCCACAGGAAAACACGGAATTTCGCACGCAACGACAGGGCCAATATCCATACACTCGGCACGCGGTCACTTGAGAAAGCTCGCACATTCGGGTTCAGCGACGGCGCGGGCCTAGGGACCACGCGGTCCACAACTCGGAGAGCCTCACTAGATAAATTCACGAGACGAAACACTGGAATTTAGCCCGGCGTTATAACCTATAACTTCGCACGAAAACACTGCACCGAAAATATTCAATCACTTTACTAACCTTTTGGGAGGTTGAAAGGCGCTTGTAGCGTTCTGGTGACTTCACGTCTCACACTTGGAAAGTCGCCTCCTAGGGCTTTATTTCAGCTGGTAGGTATCGTCCAGAATCTCAGTGGAACGCTGTCCTGATTGTGGTCCCGCCCTGAAAATATCGAAATTAGTTTGTCAATTGCCAAACTCCAAAGCCGCTAGGGCACGCCACGGGAATCAAGACTTACCTCGCAGCAGGCAGCGTCACTCTTGGGTTGCTGGGGGAAAAAGAGTGCAAAACTGCTCTTCCGCCGTATTTACGGGGCGGCGACAGTTTCTCGAACATTCGTAGAGGAAAGGGCAAAAAAACACAGATAATGCCACTTACCGATAAACTTACAGATAAAAATATGCCTTATTAATCTGCGCCTAGGGATGCCAGGATTGCTGCCATGAAATACCCATTTCCCACGGAGAGGGCCTCCTCAAAAAGAAGGGGAAATCCTAAATTCGTGTCACTGCGCTAGGAGCAATAGTGGACGTCGCCAAGCAGGATTTCACTTCCGCCATCGTCCTGGAACGAGCCTAAGCAGGGACAAGGCGCTAAATGGGCAACAGAACCTCAGTTTACTCAAATGGAGACCAAAAGTATATACTACCGGGGCTCCTACATTCAATGCGATGACGAACAACCCGTTCCGCTTCGTGCGAGGTGGGATTCCACCGCGACGGAATTTTTGGTAATAACAACTATGGTATAAAAAAAAACATCCCCATACGGTCTCCACCCGCTAAGTGAGAAAATTCGATTATCTGGCAACACAGTGCCATTACTTATCATAATTTCGAAGGTCATAGATTAGTTGACGTTCGATGGACACTCCGCTTTGCGCAGAACAGATTAAAAAGAAAGCGGGGCACGTTCAAGACCTTGAAAAAAAACCGTAACAGTACCCCCTCCCCTTAGAATTTTTGAAGGGGTACCGACAAAAATGTTAGCTGGACCCCCAGCTATCAACTTGAACAGAGAAGCATAATGTCAAAACTTAAACAAGGCTTCCATATAATAGTGCAGCCTGAAAATTAATTCCATAAAAGAACCAAAAAAAAAGCTCTACCTGCTCTATCTCAACTACCGGACTCAAAATATTAGGTTCAGAACAAAAATGTTCACAACCTACGGGTAAACAAGTCCTACAAAGAAAACATTTGGTGAAACCTCATTGTAGCAGAACTATTAAGATCTCTAAAAAAAACTTAAAATTATTGAACGCTTCATAGAACTAAAAACTAAATTGGGCAACCCTAAGGGGCCAAATATTTCTAAAGCCCATTACTACTTACTAAAAGGCAAGGACCGAAGAGCTAGCTAGAACAATAGCATATAGATGCCACAAAATTTACTTACCCATGTCAATCAGGAGAAACCCAAATATCAAATGAGAAGTAAGTAAACAAAAGGGTGGATAACCACATATTACCGTTATAGGTCTAAGCCGTGGAAACAGCCTATATTAAGACCAATAAATAGGTACAAAGAAATATTGTCTCGGCCCTTGAAAATAGAAAAATATTTGAGAGAAAAAAAAATGGTTTATTATCCCGCGCTCCGGCGACCAGACAGGACGTTTCCCCTCCCCAAGGAAAGGGCAAGCAAACTCGCGATGGCGGAAACGGGTCACCGAGTCGCTCGGTAACAAATCAAAAATGAAAATGGGATCTGTACCCTAGGGGGATAGACAAAGTAAAAAGGGAAGAAGAGAAGAAGAGGGAGCAGGAAAGAGGAAGAATGCCTTGGCTTCAACAGCACCCAGAAGGGGCACTGATGACAGAGTGGCCTACGGCATTGTATCCAACTACTAATAAGACCCCATAAAACTAACCCATAACTATGATAGGTATATAGTTATTATGGATCTTAGGATACTAACATGAACATATACATACCAGCTGAAAGAAAAAAATAACGTTTATAACGCTTAGAAGCCATTCCGGTATGTCAGTAAAATAGTTACAAAGACTTTAAATTTTCAGTTAGATTGCCAATGATAACCTATGTATCAATATAGGCACTAACTGATGAGAATACAAGTGCTAATCCCTGCACAAGAAGGGTAAAATAACAAATAAAATGACTGCCCACTCACCAATAAAATTCACTGGAATAATGCCAAGTGTTAATATTGTGTAAATCTTGTCTAATAAAACAAATCAAACAAGGAAAGGTTCCCAAATACAACAAAGAAACAAGCCGACATGGTTCTGGAGGGTATGGAGAAGCTGTTATAATGAACAATTTAATCATTAATACATACATACATAACATAATATAAAACACTTACATTTCAGGTTCACTAACAAGGTTCATGAGTCACCACTTTCTGCAATTCTTCCAAGACAGTCTTCATTCATACATAATTACCCTGTTCAGTCATGTCAAGTCATAAGTCAATTCTAATTACATTCAGTCTTCCTTTTCATACATCATCTATTATACATAAAGCATTATGTGGTTCCTCATGAGCATTACCACTCACCCACAAAATGCAGATATTTTTATATAAGTTTATATATAAAGACAATACATAGGTTTTAAATAGGGAGATAGGGGTGTCCTTATCATGATGTTGACTCACCCTGTTGAGTACAACGCCGAGAATAACGACATATAGACAGATTCTAAGTATGAGGCTTTCAAAACGGGGTTACTTAGTAAACCGCCCCTGTAAAGGCTTAATTTAAAGAGTTACAATCCGCTCTTCGAAGGAAATAAGACAGATAGATAAACTACGTATATAGGTATATAAGTCATAATGCCAGTAGAGATGTTGACTCATTCAGCTGAGTACAACGCCCAGACATTTGACAAATAAATGATTACTAAGTATTAGGCTTTTTAAAAAGGGGTTACTTAGTAAACCGCCCCTGTACTAGGCTTAATTTATAGAGTTACAATCCGCTCTGTGATAAATATAATAAATGAATATAGCAAACATATACATAAAAAAAAATTAAATACTTAGGATGCTTCTCCGTACTCAACAACCAAGACCGGATAGTCTCCATTCTCTAAAAGGAACATGTATCTCAGGACTTTGCTGAGGTACCTATTTGGTGAGTTAAAATTTTAGGGGAGTATAGAACTATGTATAATCCCATAAAACGAAGAAATCCTGTACCCTGAAACTAAGTGGACTCGACAGAGTGCAACTTATAATGACATCAGGAATACCAAGATACAAAAATATAAAAACAAGAATGGTACTAGGCCTGAACATGGTAGAGTACATTTCAGAGCTATCTGGTACCAAAACATTGATATTAAAAAAAAGCAAGACTGCCTATAGCGAACCCACCAAATATATATAGACATAAGTGTCCCAGAACACAAATGTCCTAACTAGTACAAAAATATTTATATGGTTTGCGAAGAATGTGCCAACTGCCTAACAATTTACCTGAAGTAAAATCAAAAGTTTGTATACCAACCGACTCAACTTTTTGATTATATTACATTTATCCTATTTAGGAGCCAGCTTAACCATAAATGTATATTGGATGAAATCTGAAATAAATGATTGTATTTGATAAAGGATTTTTTGGCATCACTAAGTGGAAAGGTGCGTTTCCAAACAAGAACTGCCACATGATGATCCTTGTTAATCACTCTGCATTGAGGTTATAACAGTGCCAAGCAAACACTGCTTGTTTGCTGAAACGATAAATAAAACCAACAAAAAGCTACAGTAGCTAGGTAAATTTTAACTAGATCAATCTATAAAAATGTAAACCTGTCAATAAATAAACAAAAAAAATGTGACTCAAAAAACAATACCTACATTGAACAACATAACTCTCATCAAACAGCATCTATATATAACAGCCAAACCATTCATCAGCAACTCCATCAACAGAAAACTGCATAGCGGCAGCCTTCAACAGCACAAAATCAGCAAAAGCCGAACCCACCGATGACACCATCAGCAAAAAGAGGTGAAAACTGTATATCAACAGCGTTCAAAACTATCACTACATGAAGTCTGTATTATGACAGCCTCCAATATCAGCATAAAAAAATCTGTATAGTGATAGCCCTCAATAACCCAAAGAAAACTGTATAGTCACAGCCTTCCTATAACAACGAAGAGACAAAGACTGTATAGTGACAGCCTTCCAATAACCAATAGAAAACTGTATAGTCACAGCCCTTCACAATATGGTACGAAGAGACGAAGACTGTATAGCAACAGGCTTCAAAAACAACAAGAGAAAGCTGTATAGTCACAGCCCTCTACAATACACAACGAAGAGACGAAGACTGTATAGTGACAGCCCTCAAAATAAATGAATGGTCAGCTATAGAATGCTAAAAAATAAATAATATTGTTCAATGATAGATGAAGAGATAATATAAGACTATAAATGTAATTGCTTACAGCAAAAACAAACTGCATTTCTCCTTGAAAATCTACAGTTAGTCATGAATAATCATTATTGTAAAACAATGTATTATGATTCAAAAAAGTTAAAATAATGTTTAAAATAAGCATTATATGCATATTGACTGAATAAAATTTGAATATAAATTGGAATCTAATTTGCTGGTGTTAAAATTTAAAAATTTAAGTTCACATTTTGATTATAATTGGCACATAGAAATTTCACAGATAAAATGTTTAGCTAAATGGGTACATATGTAATGGCACATTCCTTAAAAATAACTTTACACACAGTAAACAATTGCAAAATAAAATGGTGAGTGTACACAGAAACATTTCAGTAAAATAGTGAACATTAGTCACATAAAATTAAGTAAAATTGCTGTGAAAAAAAAAACACAATATGAAAGTATGTTAAATATTTAAAAAAAACTAATGGGAATTCATCTTTCCTTATGCAAGGCCCCTACGTTGCGGCGTCAATTGTTTCATTAATTGTTCGTTGATGATAAAATTGGGTAGTAAATATTTAAATTAAATACAAAGAAAAGTGGCAACTCTCCAGGTGGGGAAGAGAAGCTTCCACACACCTAACCTAAAACTACCTATCTAAATAAGGAGGCTTTAATACACAAATAAACACAGTAGGTATGGAGCGTTCAATAAGTTTATATAATTTATTTCACAAACATACACACAATTATTATTAAAAAAAATAGGCTATATCAGTCCAGAACACATTTAATATCAATAGGGGTTGCACGCTAGCGCCAGGGGTAGGAGATATATTAAAATCTAAAACATTTCAAAAATATGCCCAGAGCGAGCGAGCAGCACCAAACTAATTATTACATAAAATTGCCTCAATTATAATTTCTGTGTGCCAGCAACGTAGATCCACATAAAATTAGTGTCCTAGATTAAAATGATTTAATATTTAAAGTGAATTATAGTAATAAAACCAGCTTGCTCAAGAAAATAAGTTATCTCAGGGGAAAAATCGTGGGTCGCATAAGGTGAAAAGATGGATTCCGTTGTTGTAAATAAAGAAAAGGGCGCCACCCGGCTATATAAAACCGGGAAAATATATAAATACCGGATCGGTGCGACGGTATACAGCCTTGGGGTGAAATCACTGCATTGGTCAGCAGCCCTACTGCATAAGGGACGCAAAGCAGAGCGCTGACAGCTCAACCATTCGCTCGGGCTGACTGCCGGAGCTGGGGGGGCTATGGTAGGTGATTATTCTTCAACCCCTAACGGTGAAGTTTTCCCCTCCTAACCAGGAACCTCCTGGAAAACGCAAGGGTGCGCATGTGAAAATCGTACCTGCCTGTGAAGGGCATATACAAAGCGTTGACATCACTATCGCAAAAGAGGCACCGGTCGATTTGGCGTGGGTGGCTAGCCCACGTGGTGAAGATGCATGCGGGCGCAGCCAGCCTCAATCCACAGGAAAACACGGAATTTCGCACGCAACGACAGGGCCAATATCCATACACTCGGCACGCGGTCACTTGAGAAAGCTCGCACATTCGGGTTCAGCGACGGCGCGGGCCTAGGGACCACGCGGTCCACAACTCGGAGAGCCTCACTAGATAAATTCACGAGACGAAACACTGGAATTTAGCCCGGCGTTATAACCTATAACTTCGCACGAAAACACTGCACCGAAAATATTCAATCACTTTACTAACCTTTTGGGAGGTTGAAAGGCGCTTGTAGCGTTCTGGTGACTTCACGTCTCACACTTGGAAAGTCGCCTCCTAGGGCTTTATTTCAGCTGGTAGGTATCGTCCAGAATCTCAGTGGAACGCTGTCCTGATTGTGGTCCCGCCCTGAAAATATCGAAATTAGTTTGTCAATTGCCAAACTCCAAAGCCGCTAGGGCACGCCACGGGAATCAAGACTTACCTCGCAGCAGGCAGCGTCACTCTTGGGTTGCTGGGGGAAAAAGAGTGCAAAACTGCTCTTCCGCCGTATTTACGGGGCGGCGACAGTTTCTCGAACATTCGTAGAGGAAGGGGCAAAAAAACACAGATAATGCCACTTACCGATAAACTTACAGATAAAAATATGCCTTATTAATCTGCGCCTAGGGATGCCAGGATTGCTGCCATGAAATACCCATTTCCCACGGAGAGGGCCTCCTCAAAAAGAAGGGGAAATCCTAAATTCGTGTCACTGCGCTAGGAGCAATAGTGGACGTCGCCAAGCAGGATTTCACTTCCGCCATCGTCCTGGAACGAGCCTAAGCAGGGACAAGGCGCTAAATGGGCAACAGAACCTCAGTTTACTCAAATGGAGACCAAAAGTATATACTACCGGGGCTCCTACATTCAATGCGATGACGAACAACCCGTTCCGCTTCGTGCGAGGTGGGATTCCACCGCGACGGAATTTTTGGTAATAACAACTATGGTATAAAAAAAAACATCCCCATACGGTCTCCACCCGCTAAGTGAGAAAATTCGATTATCTGGCAACACAGTGCCATTACTTATCATAATTTCGAAGGTCATAGATTAGTTGACGTTCGATGGACACTCCGCTTTGCGCAGAACAGATTAAAAAGAAAGCGGGGCACGTTCAAGACCTTGAAAAAAAACCGTAACAATATTATGTAATAATTACTATTACAATCTTTTTTAGTTTGACCTGTCATTCGCGAGTCTGCCTTACACTTGGCCGATTTTTAGTATTTGTTGTTATAGCGGCAACACAAATAAATATGTACATCATCTGTTACAATTACAACTGTCTAGGTATCAAGGTTTATAAGCTAAAGCCTGGTGACAGACAGACAGACAATAGAGTCTTAGTAATAGGGTCCCGTTTCCAACCTTTAGGTATGGAGCCCTAATAACAAGCTATGTGTGAATTGAATTCGTGTTAAAAATTCTTACGGAAATAACCCATTCTTTGTACTGAACCCTTAGTGTTAGATTCAGACTCTCACTTAGACAGTTTTTTTTTATGTTTTTGTGACGGAACAAGCACGATGCCCACCTGATGTTAAGCGGACTAACCTCTGCTTATAACAGATGCATTTCGTCACAAGTCACGAATTGCACTGCGCCCTTCACATTGAGACATAGTTGTTAAGTCTCATGTGCCTGTAATTTCATGGGCTCTCAAAGCCTATTACCGGAACACACCGTTAGGTGCTTGGCGACAGATTTTCTACTTGAGGGTGGTAGCTAGCCAGGCGGGCGATCGCAAAAAACGCTTCCACCATGTGGTGAAGCTCAAGCCGGCGATAGGGATCGAACCAGGGTACTGCGGCGCGGCAGTCCATAGCTATTACCGCTCGGCCAACATTGCTTCAAAAATATTATTTAATATTAATATTTAGTACTAGTTAGTAAAGTCCTAATAATATTTTATTTATAGATTTTGTTATGTTCTTTCAGAACTCACACCCCGGAAGAAGATTAGTGAAGCAATTGAGAAAAACAAAATGCACATTAAATTCTCTTAAAAAGGGTGCCATTTTGATGGAAAAAATAGAGTCACCTGTTCTTAAAGAACTCGTGGTAAACTCATGTAAAAATGAAAAAAGAAAACCTAAAGGTAGGAGATGGACCATGAAACACAATCTATCATGTTTGGATATTTTAAAGCGATCACCAAAAACATATCGTTACCTTAGTGCAGCAGTTACTCTGCCTTCTATCAAAACGTTACAAAACATTTTGAAGAAGGTACCTATGACACCAGGGCTTAATGATATAGTGCTAAATCACTTGGAAATAATAGCCAGCAAAAAAGACCCAAGAGACACGCTTTGTAATCTAGCCTTGGATGAAGAGGCACTGAAGTCGAGAGTCATTTATAATGAAGGTAATGATATTGTTGAAGGATTTGAAGACCTTGGTAAGTCTGTACGCAGTAGCGAGTTAGCTGACCATGCTCTCGTGTTCCTTCTTCAAGGCTTACGGCAAAAATTTAAGCAGCCCATAGCATTTTATTTGACAAAAGGGACAATATCATCAGCCAATCTGGCCCAGATAATCAAAAACATTATCACTAAAGTCAGAGAATGTGGATTTACAGTATTAAATACTGTGTGTGACCGAGGGCCCACAAATATGGGAGCGCTCCGACTTTTACGAGAAGCATCAGGGCCATTTGAATATGGGGCTGACCATTTATTTTAAAGTAGATGGAAATATCATTTTTATTGTATACGATATCCCACATCTACTAAAATCATTACGAAATAATTTCGTCAAGGCTGGCTGTGTAGATATGAATGGTACAAAAGGAAAATGGAAGCACTTGGTTGAAGTGGAAAACCAAAACCGGAATTTTCTGTACTTCAGCAAGATTACCCTGGCCCACGTCAGCCCAAAATACAGGGCGAAAATGAAAGTAAAATTGGCAGGAGTTCCAAAACTGCAGAGACTGTGTTGCTTAACACTTGATTAAGCAACACAGTCTCTGCAGTTTTGAAACTCCTATCCCGAGCAGAAAGTGGGGAGAGAGCTGCTGATTTGCTTAATACAGCTCATGTAATTGAAAAGCTTGACGAATTATTTGACATAAACAATGGGGCCGTCGGGCCCTCATGATATAAAAAAAAATAAGAGACAAAATGTATCAGTGAAAACCCACCACATGGAAAAATGGGCAGAGTGTATAAACACACTCAGCAAGACCATGTTTATCAGATAAAGCGGTCTTAAATTTAAAAAAAAGTTAAATGTATTGAAGGTTACATAACTTCATTGAAGAGTCTGCGTGACATATGGTGGACAGTGAAGGGATTGGGGTATAAATACCTCAACTTACGCAACCTTAATCAAGACGCGTTGGAAAATTTATTTGGTGTCATTCGCCAGCACAGCCCTTCTAATCGAAACCCGACACCTACCCACTTTATGGCAGCATTAACAGCTGTTGTGACTGGATTAACAGCGCCACACAGCCGGGGTGCTAATTGTGAAAAAGATTCAAAGGTATTGTTAACAGATTTTCACAATTTCATCTTTGGTGATGATGCTGAAATGTGGTTGAAGACAATATCACAGTGGCAGAAGACCCATGTAAAATGTCATCATCGGCTGGGGAAAACATGATTGTACGAGTCATCGCACATTTTTATATATCAGCAATTTTATACATCGTGGTTTACGTAATTTGTAATTATAGTTAGTTCGCGTATGGACACTGTCCGCTAAGCATTAAACAATTAACATATTATCAAAGAAAAACATCTTTTATTTGTACCTCGTACAAATACTTTTTTTTTTTTTTTTTAAATCAATCATTTATTTGTCAGAATACACAATTATTGCAATTTCACACGTTAGGAAAATATATAGGAATGCATTCAACCTGCAAGCAGGCGTACAAATATTAGTATTTATTCCTAAAATATTTTTTTTTACCTAATAAAATATTATACATTAAATATTCAGTCATGCTATAAAAAACAATTGTCCAATAACCAATTGTGCAGTTTAGTTTTGAAGCTGTTTCCGGCCAAAGTTTTCAAGTTTTCCGGTAATTTGTTATAAACAGTAATAGCCATATTATAATTTTTTTTTTCTTAAATAACTTTCTTGCATAGAGGATGGTATAATAAGTTTGTATACTTAGGTCTTTTTTGTCTTGGAATAACGTCACTTTCTTAGCTTGGATTTGCCTTTACAAAGAAACACAAGTCTCTTATATTGTACGAGACTGAAGACTGAGGAAGAAGCAGAAAATTTATTGAGCTTATTGAGCAGGATACAGGATGTAGTACAAAAACAAAATAAAGCAATCAATGAGCATATGATAAACCTTGATAAAACTACCAATATATTAAAAGCAGAAATGCGAGCCCTTGAATTTGAGAATGATTTTACATTATCTTCTATCATAAGCAACAATTTATTATCAAATTTGAGGACCGTACAAGACTCTCTAATAAAGGGTGGTTAAATTTCAAGGGCCGATGTTGATTTTGAATAAAACACAAACTATTTAGGAAATTATTGTAATATTATTTTATTATGATATATTGGTATTACTCAATTATGTATGGAAAAAAATATCGGTCAAATGGGCGCCGCGACCACGGCGGCACACCTCCATCCGATGGTCCAAATTTTCGATGACCCTGAGGCATAATGGAGGTTCTATGCCGTTAATGTGCCGAATTATCTCATCCTTTAGCTCTTGAATTGTTGCTGGCTTATCGACGTACACCTTTTCTTTCAAATAACCCCAAAGAAAAAAGTCCAACGGTGTCAAATCACATGATCTTGGCGGCCAATTGACATCGCCATTACGTGAGATAACACGGCCATTGAATTTGTTGCGCAAAAGAGCCATTGTTTCGTTAGCTGTGTGGCAAGTGGCACTGTCCTGCTGAAACCACATATTGTCCACATCCATATCTTCCGATTCGGGCCATAAAAAGTTCGTTATCATCTCACGATAGCGACCAAAAAAATCACGAAGTGCACGATATGCATTTTGATTTGAACGCCCATTTTCATAATAAGTCTGGATAACTTTAACACGTTGTTGGATTGTGTATCTCTCCATGGTTCAAATTGAGTAAGTCTGAAATAGAGAAATGTCAAATAAAATTCGGAAAAAAACTTGGCGTTTAGGTGTGGTTCATATTCAACATCGGCCCTTACAATTTAACCACCCGTTAGATATGATCACCGATATTCATCACGGAAAGTTTAATGTCCATTTATTATCACCAAATCAAGTTTTAAATGAACTTAACATAATATCAGGATTATTGCCTAAAGAATTATTATTACCGATCGAAAATATACAACTAAATATGCCTATAATATATCGACTTTTAACAGTGAAAAGCAGAATGACATCCGATTATTTAATTTTCGAAATCAAGATTCCTCTTATCATTCGTGATATATACGAATTATACCATCTCATAGCAGTCCCACATAAAATCGGAAACTCCACAATCAGCATTAATCCTATATCTGATTACGCAGCGATTAACTTACAAAAAGACACCTTCATTCCGATGGAAAAATCAGAAATACAGCAGTGCACTGAACTAAGTGGATATAGATACCAGTGTCACTTACATACCACTACATATAACTTATATAATAATCAAAGCTTGTGTACTATTGACCCAGCTACAGAAAAATGCAAAATTAGCTCTAGCGAATGTCTGAATAAGTGGATACCACTAAATAAAGTAAACATGTATATATATTATTGCTGCAGTGATTGTGTCCTACGCTTTATGTGCGAGGATCGTGTTACCATCGAGCAGCTGACTGCAGTGGGAATCGTCGATTTAGGACACAATTGTATTATAAAAGAAAGCAACTTTATAACTTACGCTCGAAAAGAACCGTCAAATATTATTAAAGTGGATATAAGCAACTATAACACCCCACAGATAGCGCCCATTAATAACATAATAAATATACCCCTGGTCCACTACACTATAAATGAAACAGCTGATCAAGTAATAAACGAAACGCTACGAAAAATAGCAAACCAAATAAACTATATGAAAACTGTTGAGGTTACGGAGGAAGACTCTCCTATCTCTTATCACGACATACATCAGTACAGTATATCATACTTGCTGGTCGCAGCAGCATTATCAGCGGCGGGAGCATTCATGTTGCGGGCGTGGAGACGGCGGCGGCGGCGACACATGGCGGCAGCGAGGGCTTCCCGCGGAGCCGAGGTGGCTCGCGAGCCCTCGCCCACACGCAGTAACAGTGCTATGTTCAGTGCATTAGTGCCAGTGTTTTAACCCCCTCTCTCTCTCGTAAAGTAAACAAAGCAACCTCCCCCATACAAATGAAAGTGCTTAAAATATCGGACTTAGAATAAACGTAACTAGCATCTTAAGAACCATTCTAGCTATAATTATATATTAAGCTAATGTGCATTAAATTCTGTTTATTGTTTAAGATAAATATACCTTGTCATTATTTTAGTAGATTATTCTCTCGTTGTTATAACAATTGTATACTACCTACATACATAGCATTTCTTTTTGTTTATCTCTTGCTCGGGAAGATGTACGAGTCATCGCACATTTTTATATATCAGCAATTTTATACATCGTGGTTTACGTAATTTGTAATTATAGTTAGTTCGCGTATGGACACTGTCCGCTAAGCATTAAACAAGTAACATATTATCAAAGAAAAACATCTTTTATTTGTACCTCGTACAATGATGGAAGAAGAAGGACTACCTTTGGATAACATCACTGAAGATGACATTTTAATGTTCCCAGAGGAAGAAGATGAATACAGCCATGATTTCTCTTTGTTCTGTGAACAACCAATTGTCTATATAGCTAGGTTCATAGCTAAGAAAGTTCTTAAAAATATAATTGTGAAAAGTGTAAAAATGCTTTAACTGTAAACAACCCAGGAGACAACCCCATGTACGCATATATTTTACTTCGGGAATGGTGGCAAAGTAAGTTTTCACTAACCTATCCATCAACCACATTTTGTGCAGCAATAAAAAAAATGGTTGATGTCACAGAAAACGAATTACTGCCCCAAATCCATAAACCCAATATTTGTCTCCTAGGTTGTACATAGTATGAAGTTGTGTGTCATAATACATGTTTCTTATGTGATAATCATGGTAAGGATTTAAAATCAACCTGTTTCAAAATCACATGTAAACTATTAGTTATACTGCAACACACACGTACTTTTATGTTTTTTGGTAGTAATCCCTACATCGTCTTGTTGTAAGTAGGCATCCATTAAGTGAAATGAGACTTTGTATAATAATGTATGCAAAACTGTAGGTATAAATAATTTATTTTATATTAGGAATTAGTTAAGAGTATGGTTGTCTGTAAACTTTATCTGATTGTACGTGTGTATTGGAGAGACAAATAAATGCCTTATCTATCTATCTATCTATCTATCTATCTATTATTAAGACGACAATACCAACGCATAAATCAGTCTCGCTTCAAAAGAAGAACATTTGGCCAGTATAAACAAAAAGGCCGAACAACAAGGCAAAGCCAAATAACTTCACCTCCATGATCAATAAAAAAAACATATGGAATATATTTTATGTATTATTTGTAACTAAGTTTGCAGCATATTTTATAATTTATAAATTTTTTTTTTGTACCGGCGGTATGCCTTTATTAACAAAATACTACGAACTATATACAACACTACAGCTACTACAATAAAAGCATTAAGATCCCTATAAGTTATAGGAGTCCAAATGCTCTAGCCCACTACCAGTTGGCAGCGTGCCCAGCATGCAATATGTAACCCATACCGAGGTTAGCATACTATTATTTTATAATTGTGTAGAAAGTTTCTAAATATGGTACATAATACAATATCGCATGCTTAGCTATTCACATTTACAAATTTTTAAAGCACAAAATGTATTGATCTGTACGGGAACCCTCGTCTTTTGGCTTAACCAGCTAGATGCTCTAACCACTGAGCCATCGGAACCCGGTCGGAACTGATGAAACTAGATATTCAGAAGAGTAGCGACATCTAAAACGAAAGTCAAGTATTTGAAAAATGTACTTCTTTCATTCAAAGTAAGCAAAGTAAGTAGTAATGCCAACACATCATCTGGCTGTAGTAATCTGGTACAGTTGGGGTAAAAGCTATCAGCACAATACCCAATTTCTTCCATAGCTCACTAACAGCAAATGTTTAATGGGTCTTGTGACCGTCGACATGCAATATCACGGGGAATTCAGTGCCTTTTTAATCAAGTACGGGTGTAATACACTCTCGATATAATCATGAAAGACTTCGGCTTTCATCCACCCGTTGTCGCTGAGTCATATACCCAAATCTGACGGAACCTTGGATGTTATTTCAGTTGTTGTCGAGATTAAATACAAAGGTAAGAAGATACCAGTCTTCTTACCTTTGTATTTAATCTCGAAGAATTTTCGAGTCTCGATCGAGAAATTCTCGATCGTGCGCTCGTAGAGTCGCGTCGAAAATTCTTCCGGTTTGGCTGCGTGGCGTTTGTGACGTCACGTCGGCTTAGCAGGAAAATGAGGCGGAATTGCTACTAGACATATTTTTTTATTTTTAAAAAATATAATGTATATGTTTTATTAAAATATTAATTTGATGTTTTCATAAAATATTTTAAAAATATTTGTTATTATTAAATATGGATTTCCGCAAAGTAACGCCTGAATCTATTTATTAAAATAAAAATACCGGTTTAAGTGATATTGCTATAATTTTTATTTTATTTTATTTTAAAGGATATTCGCTGACATTATGTAAGGAATATAATTTTAGCCAACCGGCCGCCGTGACTCCGCTGTAGGTGGTGAATACTGCCCGGCCAGTATGCGCGCCTCGAGTAAATATTTGTCTACCCTTTATTTCGTATAAAATATACATATCGCACTATGTCTACAAGTGCTAACATGGGAGGGCAAAGAACTCATCCTTGTTTAACTGTATTTTGTTCTACCCGTGGAAACTTGTCGACCAACACTAACATGCGCGCCTCAGTTTATTCGATTTTTGACACTTATCTGCGAGTATTTGCGTAAATTTTCTCTTCCTACTTTTTGAGGACGATATAAATCGGCCGTCTATCTCGCGCGCCCCAGTATGATGGGGGCGATCGACGATTATGTACAAATTTACTTTCCGTCCAGTGTTAGCAGACCCGTAATAGTGATGTGTGAAATCAATACAATAACAAAATTTGAATTTGAACACAACTCACGAACTCTTGAGCTTAAATACAATATCTTTGAATAAAGCGGTAGGTAGTGTTTTCAAGTATTTTTAATTATTATATATTACAGGTTGCTAAATCTTTAAAAAAACAGTTATAAAAAGATAAATCAGTAGGTATAAAAAAAATATTAAAATTTTAATGAAATTCGCAGCAGTCAACCTTTAAAGTAATCTAAATGAATAACTACTTTTAGGTTTCCGTGCTCAATGTCTTGCTATAAAATATGATTACTTATTGTTTTGTAAAAAGAAAAACAGATAAGCTGTTTTTCTTGGTGACGAATTTAGCATTCGTCGCTAATATGTAGGTAAAACAAAGTTTTCATCGAAGCTACTGAACTAGTTTTCAGGGTCCCATTTATGTGTTCTTTATTAAACAATATACGTAATAATATGTTATAGCAACATAACCATCGTCAACAAGTTAAAAATGCAATACTTGATGCATAACAATTGGCAAGTTTGAAAATTAAATCAATGGGAACAGTTTTTAGTCTTAAAACCATAATTCCTAAGGAAGTGTCGAGAACTGTAAAAATAATTAATCGTTCATAAAAGTATGGTATTTCATTGGTTCAAAGACCATCACTATATGACCATCCTAAAACTATACCCAATTCAACCAACAAAAATGTAAGAAGATACCAATCTTCTTACCTTTGTATTTAATCTCGACAACGACCGTTTGAAGCAAAGTGACTGCAGGATTCTCCATGTCAGCTGTGGTTAATGATGAAGCCGCCGGTGTAGCTTTGCTACTTAATTTTCTATGATTTGTTTCTTCTATTTAAGACCTCTCTGTCACATACTTATACTGTTAAATTTCTTATTTCACAAATAAGGCATTTTATTATTGTTTTGCACTTTTTATATTAGTTAGTGCCTTTTCTTTAAACACACTGTGCACACCTCTTTGGCTCTCAATATTTTTCTTCTATTTTCTAAGTACATTTTATATAATTTATAGCATTCTAATCTATTATGACTATTCTTCACCATTCTTCGTCACACCAAATGCATGATAATTGGATATTTTCCACTGCGACGAGGCATTCAGCAGTAGATATATTTTAGTGTGACATACCTGGTTTGAATATTGTGTTTGCTTGAGCAATTTTCATACGCTGTTTATTTTCTACTTCGGTTCGGAGAAATTCTAACAAACTGTTTACCTCAATTTCAATACCGTTATTAGAAATCGCAGTTCTTTTAAATTTTAAATTTTCTTCTGTCAAGGCTAACTCGACCATGGGTAAGATGAATGCTGCATTTCTCCTTGTGACTCTCAAAGTTTCAAGTGAGCGGAGCTGTGTACTGATTGTGTCAAAGAGCTGTGGTGAGCGTCTTTTGACAAAATAATCGAGAGCAAGTCACGTACGTACAACTTTGTTAGTAAATCTTCACGTACGTATCGTGATTGCATATGTTCTATGCACTTACTGTAATTTGCGGCTGCGATTGGGTAATTTTCAACCAATTCACGCGCCCCACCTCACGCAAGTATAGATTTTGTTGTGCGAAAAGCCCCCCTGGCTAGCTACCACTCTCAAGTAGAAAATCTGTCGCCAAGCACCTGACGGTGTGTTCCGGCAGCTGTCCTTGAGATCCAGTAATTCTTTTTTTAAAACTTTACTTGTAACGGTTTATTGTTGTTTTTGTCTGTGTGTAATTGACATTATTCAAAATAGCACACGGATGGAAAAAATATTTAGTGGCAATACTAGTAGTAGTGATACTGAGTCTGGTGATTACACTACAGATATTGACAATAACACTGATTCGACATACAGCAAACAAGAAAATACCCGCCCACAAATTTACTGTGAAACTCGAAATGATAATATTAAGCCAACAGTTCACCATCGTAGTATACGACGCATGCCCAAAATGCAGTTTTTTTTTTTTACATATGGACAGATTTTATCAGGGAGTATATATGGAAAAAAAAACCATCAAATCAATGTTCAATAGGTTTTAAAACAAATACAGCAAATGACGATTATTCTGTTAACACTTTTGTACACATAACAATGCAAGAACGCATAAAATTCTGTTTGATGGTAGGTAGCAAAAAAGTCACAACATCATAGTAGTATTGTAGGCATCTTTCGCAGAAAGAATATTTTCTTTAGCCACCAAATGGCACCCGGTTATAAACGCGTGCTTGAAAGTTTCCACTCGTGCATGGAAGGATCGCGTGCTAGCTAGCTACGTATAGTAATATGTGCGGCTGACCGGCTGACTATAAATAATGAGGCTGAACACTCGTAAGAGTGAATTGTACTCGGAAACTTATTAATGTATAACATCTTATTTACCTGCAGTTATGACAGCAATAAATGGTTATAAATGGTTATTAGCTTGTAATTTAACTTAACTTACAAAATTAAAAATCAACATCTTCCCTAACAAAAATTATATGTCTCCTCCTTAATATACATTATCCTAACCATTAAAATTAACAATATCTCCCCTTAACATTTAGTTTTGAAAACAAGTGTATTTCTGAGCCTCAACATGAATTTATGGGGCAATAGTAAATTAGTTCTTCTAAATTCAATGTTGTTTAAGAAAAATTAGTAGGTAAAACAAATATTCTAAATATAGATTCTGACTTATTACATTTTTAAAGTTTACAATATCAAGAAACCAGCACATTTTAGGTTATACAGTGTTTTATTCAAAAAATGTATGTATCTTAATTATTAATTGTTTTGATTATAATATGTTTGCAGTGTTACTATGGAAAATACTTCTAGTTGTTTAAAATAGAAATATCGTAAAGCTAATATACCCGTAATAATGAATTAAATACTAAGTTAAATAACATTCAACTTGTTACACAAGTGTGCATGTTTATTGTGACACAGTGATTTTGTTAATATATCAGCAGTGTTTTGGTTAGATGGTATAATATTATTATCAGGTTATTTTTAAAAGAATATTTAATGTAGTGGTACTTGATATCTATACTTTTAGTACGCTTTCTATTTTCATTATTTTGTTTCATGATTGTAGCACTCTTATTTTCTATAAATAGGTATGACTCAAAAATTATACAGTTAAATTAGCTTGATATGCCTTTAATATAAATTAATTATGTTAAAACTTGTGCTCTTGCCACAAAATCTGCTTCTGCAGTCGATAATGCCTCAGAAGACAGCTTTTTGGTTAACTGTGAAACTAAATTAACTCAGTAAAATACAACGCAACCGCTTGTGCTTTTCCTATTGGTTTTAATGCCTGCCTAGTCAACGTCTGAATAAGCTGTTATAATTTTTATATAACCTTTGTTTATTCTGCCCATGAGTCAGGACATGAGCTCAAACACATAATTATTTTAATTCCTTTTATTTCAACAAAACGTTTTTACAACGCAATAAGCTAACCGGAAGAGTGAGAGACGTAACATAACACCGCGGGGTGGCAGCACTATACGTTCCAATTCTGTGCGTTCAGACATAATGTACAACTTAACAGGTGGACCTTGCTGTGAGGAGCTGCTGCTGCTGAGAGTGAGACAATCTTTATCCTACAAAAGCGTGCAGTTCGAGCCATATATGAAGTGGATACTAGGGAATCTCTGTGGGATCTTTTAAAAAAAAATATATTTTAACTTTACCAAGTCTGTAGATATTTGAAAATCTTATGCCGTCGTAAAAAAAATTGTTAATTAAAATTAAACAGTGACAATCACGATTACAACACTAAGAAAAAAGATCAAAAAGCGGTGCCGGGTTTGAGATTAGCAAAGACAAATAAAAGGTCCTTCTTAGGTAATTGTATACGGTTTTATAATAACGTTTTCAAACATATTACTACGCTCACAGAAGGGAAATTCAAGTTGCACGTGAAAAACATATTGATTATGAAATCCTACTACACAGTTTGTGATAACTTAAACGACAAAAATGCCTGGACAATTCCGCCTCTGCCAAGCTATCGCCTGTCAACTATGTAATTGAAACAAATATTGCAATAACTTTATTATATAGTAAAAATGTAACGCATTGTTAAAAGACGTTTAAAAGAATGGCCCCGAGTTTCTTGCCCGTTCTTCTCGCAGTGGCTCAACAATTTTTTTAATGAAAGTGGCAGTACAATATCTTTTTTTTTTTTTTTTTGTTGGTAGGTTAGCCTTTGACCACAATCTCACCTGATGGTAAGTGATGATGTGGTCGAAGATGTTGTTCAGGCTAACCTAGAAGAACTGGCTCTAAAGGACAGCTGCCGGAACACATCGTTAGGTGCTTGGCGACAGATTTTTCTACTTGAGGGTGGTAGCTAGCCAGGCGGGCATTCGCAAAATGCCCTACCACCATGCTATAACAACTGCCATCCTAAGACGACAACCGGGACCGACGGCTTAACGTGCCCTCCGAAGCACGGAAACGCTCAGTAGTAATGTCACTAGCGGTCACCCATCCAACTCATGACCGCGGGTGACGTTGCTTAACTTTGCTGATCGGTTGAGAACAGCTAAGTAAACTTCGCTACGAGCACTTCGAAATGTAGAATATTCCAATACAAAAAATGTTAATAGACCTTCATAAGAGCGTCGTAGACGCCTAAATTTAATAAATGATTTTGACTTTTGAAGCCAATGGTCACCACGCTCATACTCGTAGCTGTCGTCGTTGAGCAGGTAGGTGTCCACGGCAGCACGCTCTCTACGATATAGTCCGTAGAGCACTTGTCCCTTGGCAGAATGGTAGGTGCTTGCTATGAGACGCGACCTAAGTCAGCACCTTTGCCTCCTGTCACCTGGGCCAGACATTCCGCGCAGCAGGTGGTGCCGCAAAATCTGCAGCTCTTAAAATGATAAGCTGACCTCGCCCACAGGTAGGTTTGTGGTTGTTTGACCACGCTCTGGGTCATACCTCGTGCAAAGGCTAGCCTTCGCCATGCAGCATGGTAATGCATCCAGCCTGATGGGCACCTATGGACTGGGTGACTGACCGCGGGCGGTCTTTTTTGATAGGTATAGATGACGTTTATTGAATTTGTTAAAAAAATACCTATGTATGAATTTAATGTTTTCCTAAAATATTAATTATATCATAATTACATTAATTATTACATAACTGAAAGTTTTATTCAGACCAGTAAGGATAACCTGTGGTGTAAAAAAATGTACGTTGGCACATAATTCATAATTTTGGACTGTGAAAGGTAGTTGATATTCCTAAATACATCATAATCTGAGTTTAAATGATTAAATAAGCATTTAATCTCAGTAATTCTGATAAATCTAAAGGCGAGTTGGGGTCGACGAAGGCTGTGACTGAATTATTAACATAATTTGTCCGGCAGTAAGTCCGTAATAGTTCTTGATATGCCAATTTCATCTTGTCATGTACTTTGGTTATAATCGTTTTATCATATTGGAAGTGTGTATTCATTTTATATCCAACCAAATTAAATAGGCATGGGCATCGTAGAAAATTATTACAATAGAAATTGACGATATCGTCACTGCGGATGCTAAGAGGCCAATTGAATGACCATTTAGGGGAAATATCAACTGTTTCCGAAGTTTAAGTCGATGATAAATCCATTGTTCGTCGTAACATAAGCGTAAGGCATCCTTTTGTTCCAACATTCGCTATATGACTGCCATCAGTAAAAGCCATCGTGTTTGGTTGGGATGAAGCACATTATGGATATTCAAATCAAGGTATTTTTTTACATTGAGCAAATTTAGCTTGCAGTTTCGTATTGCTTTGAAAGAATGCGTATACATTTCGGGCCAACTCTTCTGGTCCTCTTGATAATTATTCACATGGTGAGGCTGCTCACAAATGTAGATATGCAACAAATTCTAATAATATTATAACAAGTATATTAAATATTTTTTTTTCGTTTTTCGTTTATCTGGATGTAATGTTTGGTCTTACTTGTTTTTCTTCTTCTTTTATTTTCAGCTTACCATCATACCAAAGTATTTTGTGGTAAGCTTACTACTCGTTTTGTTGGTCCTTTTGTATGTATTGTATTTCATCCCCCGGCTTCTAATCATCCCCCTGACTTCCTGAGGTCTCGTCTAATGGAAGTGTATCTCGGGGGAGAGGTCGCCAGGTCTTTTTGGCGTCCGGTGGGCGTGCATGAAGTGGGGCGATCCCTTGCAGGTGGGTGTGCCTCCCATTGTCCGCTCTGTCAAACATCTTTTTCGACAGGCGGATCACGAACTGCTCCACTGACTCGATCGCCATGTCTTTGTTGATAGTGTCGTTCCTTACATATCTCCCTGCCCCGGTGATAACACGTAAGGCAACGTTTTATTCAATCTCAACTCCTAGGTATCGGACAAGACTTTTTCCACTCGATGTCTTGTCCTAGGAGTTGCAGTCTTTTCATTCTCTTTGTAGCTCTTTTAGGTGATGTAGAGGATGACAGATAAACGCTATCATCCGCGAAGAGTGCTAATGTTACATCCCGCTCTCCTTCTCGGATACTGTCGGCCAGGGTCGGGATTTTGTCCGTATATAATGCGTACAGTCCTGGTGATAGGCTACTGCCCTGGGGCACTCCTGCCTGGGCCGTTTTGGTTGCAGAGTCCTTTCCTTCAACCGTTATGAAGAAACTGCAGTTCTTCAGGAAGGATGCGACTATTCTGATGTATTGTGGTGGCGTCTCCGTTTGTAGCATCTTATAGAGAGGGCCCTCGTACCACACCCTATCAAAGGCCTTCTCTATATCTAGATATAGAGGGTGTGGCACAGAACAGCCACTATGTGTCTTCCTCTGTTCATGTCTGTGGCTAGTTCATAAAGTACTCTCGTTAGTTGGAGCGTAGTGGAGTGCATAGGCCTGAAGCCAAACTGCTCCTTCCTGGGCACTATGAATGGTCTTATGCGCCACAGTAGCATCCTTTCAAAGAGTTTGCCTAGGTGGGGCAGTAGCGAAATTGGCCTGTATGATGATGCTATCCTTTTATCTTTCCTAGGCTTGGGTATGACTATCACCTTGGCCTGCTTCCATTCTGCGGGAAAATGGCCCGTTCGCAGAATGCCATTGAAGAGTCTGGTGATAGCCACTATCCCCCTCCTTGAAGGATGATATACCGCAATGGGTAGCCCATCATGTCCTGCAGCTTTCTTGCGTGGTAATCTTCTTAATGTTTTGGACATTGGTTTGACAATTGTAATACAATGATGAACATGAATAACTCAGTAGCTTAACGATTTTGGCAGCACATGTTTTCAATAGTTTAAAATTCTGTGTTATATAATCGGAGAACGATGCGCGCACATTTGACGCAATCAATATCACATATTTTATAAATCAAGATGGAGAACTTTGTTTAATTCTTTTATCAAAAAATGTTTGTGTGATTCTGCAATTACGTTTTTAACTACACACTTGGCTTCTGTGCGTTTCAAGTGTTTTTTTAGCTATATCAGAAATTAGGCAACATTCTTTAAGCAGTGCATAAAGGTGATCCATAAAACAAAAATTATGCGCTGTTAAAAAGCTCGCCAATCTAATTCAGCTTTATTTTCAGCTTTGGCTTCCTTACTACGACATGAACACAAGGTCATGTCGTAGCCCCTACGTAGGGCTCTTGTACCAAGGCGATTGAAACACCCTTATCCTTTGCTGCTTTCAGGAGTTCTACTGTGGCGTGGCGCTTTTGGAGCGTTGCAGGTTTGCTTGGGTTGAAATACAAGCCTGCTCTGCCATTACTTTGAGGGATTGAGCTTTCGATCTCATGGTTGACTTTAGCAGTAAGATATTCTTGCTCTCGCTATGCCATCCCATTTTTGCCTCTCTGGACACATAACACTGTACGCGTTATGAGTCAGATAAGCCGTAGGAATGTCGGTCTTGTTCGCGGTCGAGCAATTCTTGCATTTGGGCAAGGATCCATCTTTACGGGCCTTGCAATTATCCCAGGAGTGTGACTTGCTGCAGTGACTGCAGCTCACGTCAGCCTCCCGGCAGACTGCTTTGGTGTAGCCAAAACCTAGGAATTTAGTACACTGTATTAAAGGCGAGTGGTCTAGCACAGGTAACTTTTTCCCTATGTAGATCTTGCCTGGATAGGATCTTGTGTGAGACATCTAACACTGGATGGCATTCCAGTGAGTCTTTTTTCTGTACCTCACTCTGATTGTGGTTTCTTTCAGATCTACGCTTTGCAGAAGATGTCTATTCTGCTTCGTTAGGTTAGCGACTGTCTCTTCGTCTTTCAGGTAGGCGAGGACGTCTCTGATGACGATGGGTGGATTTCCCGCTTTCGGGACTTCCACTCTGAGGGTTATGTCCATCTTGACCCGACTTTGGACGAGATTAAGGTCTTCCTTCGTTCCGCAGCTCAAGACTACCTTCCGGGAGCAAGAGTTGACCGAGTCCGCAAAGCAAGAAATTGCTTTGCGGACTCGGTCAACTCTTGCTCCCGTCGACTTCGTGTCAAGTATGTCCCGTATCCTGTCGATGAGATTGTCTGCGGTACTGTCTGGGTGTTCCGTAGATACAATCAGAGTGTGGTTTGCTTTCCTTTCTGGTTGGGGTTTTTCAGGACCTTTGCGTATGTCGGCTTATCACCCGTTTGTGCCAACTCATTTTCGATGTTGAGTGCTGGTGGTGGGGTATTGAGCTTCTCTTGGCTCATCGTCCGAAGCTCCGATGAGACGGCCTCGAGTCGCACTGTTATTGGGTGTATTTGTTTTTCTATGTTTATCTGGATGATGGTGGATGGTGGTACGTTAATTTTTGTTGTCTGTAATGTTTGCACGGACTGGTTGAGGGATTTAAGTTTTTTGATTATTATGTCGTTGTTGGGGGTAGGGGGAGGTGTGTTTGCGTTGATTTTTTCCATCCGGTCTGCACTTTTTTGTTGGAAGTCTGAAAGGCCTACAGCAAACTTGTGCGTCTGTCTTCTGAGCTCGTCGATCTGGTTCTGAAGAGCCTAAGAGATACCTTAAGGCTTGTATTGTCGCTCTTCAGAGGTCCAAAGTCGATGGTTTTTTGGTTGGTGGTGACGCTTGTAATTAGGCCTTTCAGAACCTTCACTTCGGATGTTATTTCTTTGATTAGTCTGGTTGACTGACGCATGTTAGAGTTCTGTCACAGGATCTACCTTTGACTGGCCTCGCCACCTGCACAACCCACAAAAGATAGGGTGAGATATGGTGACAGAAGTTAATGAAAAAAACTGTCAAGAACTTGGTACGACGCACATCGACGCCGATAGCAGATCTCAAAATTACGACTATAAAAAAACGTGGAATACGCAAGGTGTAGCAATAAATTTGACTTAAGATGGAGTCTTAAAATTAAAAACATTATGCTGTTCTCATGGAAAAACTTCATAACATCTATAAATATTTACTTTCGAGTGTGTGACTTCGAACAAGAGTCTAACAAAAGAAAGTTTGTAAAGTGTAATCGGCGAAGAAACGCTTAATGTGTACTACTCGTTTATCATTAATATAAACACTGCCATATTCAAAGACCTGGTCGATAAACTCGAAAAACACTACAGCAAGTCTATGTCGTCATGGAAAGACACAAATGCATGGTGGAAGGGCATTTTGCGAATGCCCGCCTGGCTAGCGACTACCCTCAAGTAGAAAATCTGTCGCCAAGCACCTAACGCTGTGTTCCGGCAGCAGTCCTTGAGAGCCAGTGAAATTACAGGCACATGAGACTTAAGAACTATGTCTCAAGGTGACGGGCGCAGTGCAATTCGTGACATGTGACGAAATGCATCTGTTATAGCAGAGGTTAATCCACTTAACATCAGGTGGGCCTCGAGCTTGTTCCGTCACAATAACATAAAAAATATATATATTCAACAGGAAAATTAAAAACCGGATGGAGGAGACATGTCATGAAACTTGACATGTCTACAAACTAAAGATTAATGAATAGATTCAGGCTTTACTTGGCGCCGAATCCGTATTCCGATTCTACACGAAGCATCCTCAGGAGGTTTTGACTATGGTTTAGTGTTTTATTAAAATATTAATTTAATGTTTTCATAAAATATTTTAAAAACATTTGTTATTAGTTCTTATTCCCCGGATACCACTTATACCAAATAATTTCCCATTCCGCTTTAAGCGCACGATCGAGATCTCGATCGTGCGCTCGTATAGTCAAGACCTTCTGAGGATGCTTCGTGTAGAAGCGAAACGCCTCGAAAATTCTTCCGGTTTGGCTGCTTGGCGTTTGTGTCGTCACGTCGACTTAACAGGAAAATTAGGCGGAATTGTCACTAGATATATTTTTGTATTTTTTAAGTGTTTTATTAAAATATTAATTTGATGTTTTCATAAAATATTTTAAAATATTTGTTATTATTGAATATGGATTTCCGCAAAGTAACGCCTGAATCTATTTATTGAATAAGAACTAGTTCCCCAGCACCATACCCAGTTAAAATTTCTGCTTCAATAACATTTTGTTGCAATCTGACTACTCTCAGCCGAGTTCCGTTGCATAATTTAGGTGGGCTTAAATTACGCAAAAGGATATTTGGCACTCCGACTTTTAAACTTAAGATGCGAGAAGGCAGCCAAGGGGCAGACAACGAATTTAAAAATTCGATTGGGTAAGTAGTTGCCTCATCTTGCTCCACCACCTGATTGATGGAGCAATACTATGTAGTTCTACCAGGCACTAACATTAGAATTTTGTTATTTATACCCACTGCATGGTCATTTCGGGTCGTGAGTATGGCACGTTCGCAAAGCCAAGAGCTTTTACGATCTCTTAATTCTTCGATGTTGCTATATACAGCCGGGATTAGTTCTTCAGAAGAAGAAACCGTTTTACATAAGGTTGACGAAAGTCTAACTTTTCCTTCTTCTCTAGGAAATGTATCATTTCCGATATTAAGCAACAGACCGGAAAACTCTAGAGCGTTGCCGCCAGTTTGAGCTCGCATGTTACTGGTCAGATGTAAGGAACTATATGTGGCTTAAAGATTTCAAGCATGCGTTGACTTCATCTGCTCTTGTGCTTCGTGGGACTACAGGCAGTGTTTGCCTAAAGTAACCACAAAACAGCATTGCCTCCCGTCCGCCTTATGTCTTGCACCGTCCTCTTTACAGCCTCCACTGCCTTACGGTGCACCATTGTGCACTCATTGCATACAATTAGTGAACATTGACGCAAAACCTGAGCTCTATCACTATAGCGAGAGATGTCACACACCGGAGTTTCAGATGTCTCTAATTGTATAGGAATTTTAAACATGGCGTGGGCTGTCTTTCCTCCTGGTAACAATGAGGCAGCTATGCCGGACGAAGCTAATACCAGGGCAATTTTACCTTGGCTGCGATCTGCGCCAAGATTATTTTGGTAAGAAATGTTTTACCTGTACCCCAGGTGCATCTAAGAAAAACATTTCTCCTGAGTTATTCATAGTGCTATCGCATACTCGATGCATGACTGCCCTTTGCTCAACAGTTAGTTGATGTAGTCTACTTCTTAAAGTCTCTGCAATTTCTGTCGGGTCATAGCCGGCTTCAGGGGAGTGGTCCTGGTTACCAGGTTGTTCCTCGTCTAATATTTGTGCAGGTACGGGCAAACCGTAGCTAGTGAGGCAATTTCCATCGATCGATAGAACCATGTCTTAGATTATGCTCAGATATATTGAGAAACGTCTCGGGATTTGCAACGCCTCTCAGAAAATCTTCAGCTAATGCATTTTGGTATTTCTGCCAAAGTTGTACCGCATCAGACAGCCTACAGAATACCAACATCATGGCAAACAAATGCCTGAATCGTCGAGTACTATCGCTGCCGCAAGCCTCGGCTAATGTAGCGTCCCAGTGCTGGTCATCATCAAGTAGTTCTCGACATGCGGCAATGTATGTAGGTTGTTCTACACCGTTGACTGTTCGTAGCGCCCTGAATTAACTTGGGCCACAAACAGTATGGAAAAGCAACCGCAAGTAATATAATTACGTATTATTTGGGTATGCTGTATAGACTCTGCCCAAGTTATGTTATTTGAAAACACCGGGCACACCATCTACTGATGCACCTCTTCTGCGACGATTAAACACGCCCTGTTGCTTATGATACGTAAAATAGGCAAATACCTCTTCGTACAACAGTGTCTTAGCAAAATCGTAAGTTTCACATAATCGGAAGAAAGCCAGGAAGGTAGTTTGTCTTGGATTTTCTAATCGCTCCTCGACATTATCCTAATCGATATATATGCGATTTTGACCCTACAAGTCAATGTCAAGATGTGTAACAGGCGAGTACCGCTCATGTCTCGGAAAACCGTAAATTCTCCAAACAGCTTCCGATGAGCTAATGTAGCGGCCTGATTGATAGCGACTTATTTCGTCCTTGTTATTGCTCACTGCAGCAATTGTCGCTTGGTCGCTACCTTTATTAACATATTTACATATGTATTTTATTGATTGTACGCTGTTACACGTCCCGACATTTATATGTGCCTCAAAATTTTTAGATAGTACTGGAGAATAGGGCACTATTCAACATTATAGACAACAGATTGTCTAGTATTATCTGTTGGCCACGTACGTTTACTGTCGCTGAAAACCCTCCTTGCGTGGGCAAACGGCTACAATAGGATGGATAACCATCCTCCCCAGTCACCGTCTGCTGCACTGGGATTTTCGGGAACCTCTTGGTACAACATCCATTTCGCATGCAGGGTGAATTAGTATTGAGGGGCATGGGCCGTGCACCATATGCGCCTTTACAATAGCATGCAAAGATGGGTCTTGGCTAGGGCTCGGAAATTCTGCGCTAATTATGTCATCCACATTGTATGGCCGAATTTTCTCTTGCAGCCCTAAAAGAATACCTACATGCGGCAAGCCCCTCTTCTGCCATTCGACACTATATACAGAGCAAAGTGTTGCACCGAATACGTTTTCTTTAGTAAGAACATTTATCATCAATTTTAGTTTCAGATGAAATACCCTACCAACAATATCGTGCCCATCGTGGGAAAATTGTCCTTCAAAAAGTTCTCGTGTGATCTCAATCCATTTGGGATTGGTAGTGAGCGTGATAAAGAGATCAGGACGTCCATATTTCCTCACGTATGTAAATGCATCTTGCGTACTGTTATAAGTATATCGAGGAAAAACTTAAAAAAAAAACTATTGGATTCACAACACAAATTTTAATGGATTTAGAAAAATGGAACATTAATTATTTTAAAGATGCAAGTGTTTGGTACCGAAGATGGGTTGAGACTGGCTGAGGTCTCGGACTGACTAACTCTTACAAGAGGGAGAAAATGCTGATGTTGCAGTAAGCATGTGGGGTTTCCATACTAGAGATGGGATATAACAACCCCCACTCTAAGAGGAAACTTACGGGAAAAGTAAGTTTTCATGAAGTTACGTAAAACCTACGAGTAAACGCGGTTGATTTAATTCTACAGTTTCATCAACATCAGTAGAAGTTACTTTCTCAGATTTCAAAAAGAGGGTTTTCAAATACTTGCTCATTTTACAAAAGTATAATATAAAAACTATAACAAAGAATAATAGAGAAAACAGTTAAATAGGAAAACTTATATGGTTACTTAATATATTAGAAGACTCTACATGTTCTAGATCGCTTAGGATTTGATTGGAGACAATCTTCATGCCTGTTAATTTGTCTAAATTTACATTTCATTCTAGGACAATTAAGGTTGTTTATTTTACGTACACTAAAACAACTATCATTAATTATATTAAAATCAGATGTTACATTAGGGACATCTATCTTAGGGAAGCTCTTCTTTAATATTCTAATATTCTTATAATAAGCGGTACATTCTACATGAATATTAAGTACACTTGTACCGGATATAATTACTTAACTTACCAAAATGGTAAGTACATTATTTTGACATTCAATTGACATTTTAGTCGGTTTTTTTTTATTTTTTTTATGCTTGATAGATTAGCCTTTGACCACTATCTCACTTGATGGTAAGTGACGATGTGGTCGAATATGTTGTTCAGGCTAACCTAGAAGTACTGGCTCTCAATTTGGATTGGACTAATACCCATTTGTCGTTGTTCAGTCTATGACAGATATCAATTTCTCCATACAGGATTCTAAATTGACAACTATTTGGTAATGACGACATGGCTTTGGTCATAATATCTATTTCACAAGATGGATTGTCTGGAATGCTATAAATGTCATTGTTTTCACAAAGGTAAGTTTTGCTTAAAATATTCTAACAACTATTTTTATTTTTTAAATAAGTAAATGACGATTTAACTTAGCTTGAATTTCGATTTTGAAACGGCGTCTTTTCGCCGAGTATGGTTTGGCGGTAGAACGAAAATATATTCGATTATGCACTTCCATTGCGCAGTCTCCAAAATGTATCCGGCAAAAGATAGATAGTTAAAAAAACTGATTGTGGATAATGTTCCAGCAGAGCTATTATGTAACTCGGTCTTCGTAAACGTCAGTGTGGACATCAATTTTTGAATTAACCGACAAGACGATTACCAGACTTTCTGAAGACGAGATAATGAACGAAACTAGGGACTTTTGACGTACTTAAAATTGGTATTATGTAACTCTAATGACAGCTTCAAGACCACTACGAAACGTCAAATGAACAAGGGAGCTTTATTGCTCACTGGTTGGCGGGTTTTTAGTTCGAGTTTGCATATAAATAGACATTTTCTTATTTTAATTGCAAATTCAAAGATCCATATTATTTTTGATATTATTATTTCTGATTTCAGCCACTCATTCTGCGGAAATTTGGACTTTCGTGTTAATTAACACTTGTGAAAGTCGAACAGGATTTTTCTTTGTTTCGATAATATTGCATTGATATATTCTAAGAGATCTCACCACTCTGTCTAAGAGATGTCACCAAAGCCCTGAATAACCCAGAGATTCAGGCCAAATATATAAAGTTTCCTATGATTATGGTGGAGCGTGAGCCTATCACAAGGAGGTGAATTTTGCAATTTATAAATTTGTATCTACTTTTAGTTTTCTTGTACTTAATAAGCATATGCATCAGAGCAAAAGGCATGTGTTCACATCATTACATGTACATTTAAAGATCAAGATACTATTTTTTTTTAATTGGCGATATGCCTTTATTAAACAAATACTACAAACTACATACAACAGTACAGCTACTACAATACTACAGCTACTACAGTAAAAGCATTTGGACTCATAGGGAGTCCAAATGCTCTAGCCCACTATCAGTTGGCAGCGTGCCCAGCATGCTGGCAGCATTGCCCCGTTGAATTGCAATGCTTATTCTTTGAGCCAAATAGGTGCCAGCATTTTGATCACGCGTCGCATCGACCAAGCGCTCTGATAGATTTTGGAAAATACGATGAGCTCCCGGTCC
Organism: Plagodis pulveraria; assembly: GCA_963890685.1. NCBI lineage: Eukaryota > Metazoa > Arthropoda > Insecta > Lepidoptera > Geometridae > Plagodis > Plagodis pulveraria. The sequence goes on from OY982969.1 coordinate 22,316,822, forward strand.
CCACGGCCCCAACGTCTCTACACCAAACGGCTCAAATATGTAACCCATACCGAGGTTAGCATATTTGCGCCGCTTGAGTTGCTCTGCCGAAGTAGCCGCGGCGCCAGCCCTGACGTGGGTTTCAGAAAGGTGTGACGGCGCTAAAGTGTCTACGCATGTAGCGTCCCACACTAAGGGCCGTCCTAACTTCCATGGAACCAGAGTCATGCCGTCAGGTCTTTTACCATCGTCACGCATCAGACCGTTCGGTTCGAGAACAGCTGGAACATTGGCGCTGGTAAAAGCCCGGCGAATGATATCGTTAAGGCTGGCGTGGCGGGAAATTCGACCAGCACTTCGAGAGCAGGAGAGGCCATGGTGACCGAGTTGGTCAACTGCAGTACCACACTGGCAGTGATGTGCAACACAACACCTTGCACCCAAGCGTAAGCTAATAGCGAGACGAAAAGCGGAAGGATCTATAAGGCTACCAGTTTTGTAAGAAGGAATGGCTTGTAACCAAAGACCTGATTCCCACACAGAAACAGCGAGAATACGAGCACGATCTGCGATACTAGGGCACGTATTTAAAAGATCTTTCCGTGCTAGCTCGCATAGGGGCCGATCCCACTGTTTCTGAGATGACAACATTTTTGGGAACTCAGTATTTGGACAAGCCAGTCCCCATGTGGTTTTGGCCTCAGCCAGATATGCTACATCAAAAGAGCCTAAAGATGGTGCAAGAATTTTTTCTACTAATTTGTGTGTACTGTGTACAGAAGACAAAAAAGCTGGTAATGCCACACTAGAAATTTTGCGTATCCCTATGCCCCCCAACCTCACAGGGAGGGAAGCTTGCACCCAAGCCCTATCATCCATCTCAACATTCAAAACCGAAATTAACGTATCTTTTAATAAATTGTCTAAGCTTAAAAGAAGCTCACTGTGTTTCCACAGCTGACAACATCTCAAAAAGTATGTAAATTTAGGAACGAAAAGGCAAAATCTAATAATAGTAAAAGCCATATGGGCGTTAATTTTGAATAATCTGCTAGAAGCATTTCTAAACTTTTGAATTTGTTCTTCGACAAATGGTGACAAAGATTCGTCAAAAATCGGTGAACCCAAAAGACGGAGCGAACTTTTTTCTACTAATTTTATATTAGGCGCAAGTAAGTTGAATTTTTCAATAATCGAAATTTTATCCGGACAAGTATCACAAACAAAAAGTTCACATTTGGAAAAATTTAGTTCAAGGCCAATAAGACGAAAATCGTCTATAAGTACTCGCAAGTCATTCAATACCGTGTTCGCATCGCCACCTAAGGTTCCGTCATCCAAATACCAAACGTTAAGTTTTGATTGGAGACGTTGAATTATTGAGTGGATGGCAAGGCTAAAGATGGCTGGTCCCAGAGGATCACCCTGTTGACATCCTACGGAAGATAATATAACGTTGTTTTGGTATGTTAATTTTGATGGTTTCCCGTAACATTGCCAAAGAAAAGGGTATAATTCCGGAATTTTATCTTTCACTTCGGTCAAAAGGGTGCCTCTATCTAATGAGTTGAATGCATTTTTAACATCCACCTTCAAAAGCACATCTCCACAATTTTGATCAAGAAATGTGCGTAGTGAATGTACAGCAGCCTCACAACCACCCTGAGAACCAAAACCGAGTTGTAGTGGTTGAAAAAGATTACTTAAAAAAGCAACCTTTTTCCTACAACCACATTTGGCTGTGAGGCGACGATAAGTGGTGCCTACTGCTATAGGCCTAATACCACCATCTTTTTTTTAAGGGCACATAAATTCGCACCGTACAGAATTTCGGTAATTTCATTGTTGACCTGACCCGACAACATCAAATTAACCAAAGCCGTGACATCCTTTAGAAGTGTCTCGCCTACCTCACCAGAACTAAAAGATAAAATATCTTTTAAGTGCTGAGGCGTCAGGCCATCTAGACCACCGGCTGAGCCACTTCGAAAAGATGCCACGGCTGCAGAAACATCCTGTGGGGTCACCTCAACAATGTCATTATTTTGTTCAGGAGAGTCGGGAAGGTGGAGACCTGCAGTTGCAGGCGGATGCTTTTCTATTAGGGAATTCAACGTGTCAGATGTGAAAGGGGCGATTGTATCACTCGAAAACAAGATGCGTGCCGCGTTTTTGATGTCACCATCATTAATTTTATTTTCTACTATTTTAATAGTAGCTGAATCGACATTATTTGTTTTTGTATTCCGCCGCAGTGGCGGAATTATTAAAGTTGAGCCAAAAGATTGCTCTTCCCGTGCCTTGTATTTCACGCAGTTTTCCTTTACTCTAGTTGTAAGGGATTTTTTGTTAGAAGGATCAAAATTTACGTGAAATACGTGGTACGGGAATGCTAGAAGATGCTCCCAGGCTTGCCTAGTATTAGTAGCCAAAACTTTTTTAATCGAAGAAGATAACGATTGGGCAACAGAAATTCTCGCACCCCGAGGTATGCGTTTTATAACAGGAATATTATTTTTGTACGAGCTTAAAACCTCCCAAAACGGTTTGGCAGGGGTAGCAGGGCTCGCAACACTGCTACCACTTACTGTTTGATTATTTATTGGCGCCGAAAGGGGAATTTCCAAACCTTTATGACACCTTTTTTGGTGAATTTTGAGGCCTTTTTGACCTTTAAAATATCGAGCCTGGGGGCACTGCGGACACAACATCTGGCTGTCTTGCGATACAGAGGTCCCAACTACTGCATCCATTGTTTGGGTACAAAGCATTGTTTACAAAATAAATCAAAGCTTATCTTAGAATCTCTAGGGTGACGACTCGACCCGGATGAAGTCTCGCGTCAACAACGTCGTCGAAGTCCGTAGTGCGCAGGTGTCGCAGGCACCGTTGCCATGGAAACAAAAAATAACCGATTAGAAATTAATAAGCTAATGAAACTACAGAGGCTCACAGGAGCCCTACAAACAATACCTCGCAAAATTCCAAGAGGAAGAATGCGGTTGATGAGCAGATAATGCCTATCTACTTTCTGAAAATAAAATTAATTATTTTTTGTAAATAAACCTGAAATTTACTGACCTGTCAATTTGACTAATCATCAAGATACTATAAAATGCTGTCATATAAAATAGTAATATTGATAATAAACTAGAACTTCTTGTTGCATAAGCATGCATTTCCTGGCGTGGTGGGATGCATTGATGGCACTCATGTTGCAATCATTTGTCCCAGTGAAGATGAAGAGGCCTACTACAATAAAAAGCAATACCATTCATTGAATGTCCTAATTGTATGTTATGAGTTTTGATGTAGGTAAGGTATAACACAAGACGTGTTTTTATAAACCTACTTACTAAAAAAACATTTGTTTGTTTAGATTTGTGATGCTGATTTGCACATCCTGCACATAGATGCATCTTTTGGAGGTCAGAGCCATGACTCTCATGTCTGGAATAATAGCCAAGTAAAGGCTCTGATGCAAGACATTAATGCTGAAGGGGAAAGGTGTTGGCTTTTAGGTAAGTAAACAAATTTAAGGACAATTGGTTTCACAGATACACATATATGCATAATCATACCAACCATTCATAAGTGTTTAAATGAATAATGTATCAAAACACCACATGTGATTCGGGCTATGCACAGCGACCATGGATGATGACACCAATCCTCAACGCTGTGCCAAACTCGCCTGAAGAATTATACACCTACAAGCATGTTCGCACACGGAATGTGGTAGAGCGTTGTATTGGTGTGCTGAAAACTTGCTTCCAATGTCTCTTGGCACACAGGTAAGTAGTTTATGGTCTTCCTACCATCACAACATCATATCCAAAACTTCCAGCAGAGTTTTACTTCAACTTATAAACCCTTTTTTTTTTTTTTTTTTTTTTAAATAGTGTGATGCAGTATACACCCGTCAAGGCAGGGAAAATAGTCAATGCGTGTGCGGTCTTGCATAACTTTGTGTATGACCAACACTTCACCATTGACTATGAAGAAATTCTAAATTACCGGTCACAACAGCCAGAGCCTACTGCACATGTGCGGCGGAACCACCAAAACTTAGATGGGGAAAGGCAAGGTGTTGTGGAAAGATTGTGGTCCGGTCGACACCTCACATAGGTAAAATAGTGCAATACAACAAGAGTGTATCAAACATTGCTGTTCATGACTCTTTAAATATATCTAATTTTTTACAGGTTGATGCACTATGCACCCCGTATCAAGGCAGGCAAAACAGTCAGACTGTGTGGTCTTGTGTAACTTTGTATTACAGAAGAAAAAACGAAGTCATTTCATGTAGCTTATGTACATATTAGTAAAATCATTTTAAGATAAACTGTTTCACTGATTTTTTCACTAGATTTTAACTAGAGTAATGTTTTTTGAGAGTATGTTTGTATTTAAGTATGTATGGCTTAATTCTTTGTGACCCTCTACAGCCTACACTGGAACACTGATTTTGATGTGCGACGTGTCAGGTATTTTTTAAATAATTGTTTTGTATGATGATATGATACTAACTGCGCTCCGCGGTGTCACCCGCGAGGTGATGATAATGATAAGTAGCCTATGTGCTATTCCAGGGTATAAGCCATCTTAATCCCAAATTTCATGCAAATCCGTTCAGCCGTTTCAGCGTGAAGGCGCAACACACATACAACAAACTTTCCCCTTTATATTATATTATTTTTATTGTATAGCATTGTATCTCTAATTTGTAACTTAGTATTCTATCAGATAATAAAATTAAAGAATGTATTCTAGTGTAAGATAATATTTTGGAATTTTTGTTAAACATTTTAAGATGCTCCACAAGAGTTTCTTGCTGGTTCTTCTCTGTGGATGTAATCAAACTATCTGAACAAAAAGTACAATACTCAATAAATACTTTATCATTTATTTATAAACAATATAAAATACAGCAATCTTATCCTAATTCTAAAAGAACGATGAATCCTGCACCCATGTCCTGCTTGGGGTGTATTGTGCATTTCCCTCCTGCCAGCCAATCCCAACCAGCCCAGCCCTAGCCGCTTCTTATCCTCAGTATCTTGTATGGAGTTGCAGTGGAGCAACACATTCTACAGTTTCATTCTCATGCAAGCAGCCCTGGCACAGTGGACTCTGTTGCTCCAGTTTTGTGTAGGTGATAGTATAGATCACAAAGGCCAGTATTGATCCCAATCATCACACTGTTTGTTTCCGGAGTGCATATGTGATTTCCGCACTGTCAGTGGTAAATGTAAGAAACTCGTTCGTGATTTATCTTCTTGCGTTTTGTATATCTTCGCCGCAAGCAGTAGGCCCACCGCTAGCAAAGCTGTTGAACTAAATCTGTGTGCACTCTTAGGTAGCATCATCGCTTATCAGCCGATAAAAATTAGTGCCTTCTGTGTGCGGCCTCTATGCGCTGCAAGTGGCCAACGATCACCCCCAGCATTTGCGCCATTTGCTCAGATGCCATGAGCCAAGTAATTGTAACTTTTAATCACATCATCTAGTTTTACTTTGCTAAATTAACAATGTAATGTTTGTTTACAATTCACAATCACAAGTAATCTTCCACTTCACGAACGTTTTTGTATAGCGCGCGAAACTGACGTTGACAAACAAATGTCAACTTGCGTTTCGATATTATTTTAGGAGATACATCATTAACAGCGTATCTAATGGCTTCAAGGCCACTTCAAGCCTCCGCTTTAGACCATCCATACGATGCACAATACTTTCAATGGAAGAACGAAATTCTTTGCGAAAGTCACGTAGCTCAGTCATGAAATCAGCAAGTTCTCGGCGCATAACCTGGAAATCTGAGTCCCTAACATGAGGCGATCCTGGGGGAAGACTAGATATTATCTAGTCTTCCCCCAGGATCGCCTCGAGCAGAAAAGGTTGGCGGAGGAAACAACCGAAATGGTTGAGTTGCAACAGGCAGTCGTCCAACTGAAGCAGGATCTCAATGACCGTGATCAATAAGCCCTACTAACAGATCTGGACATTGGCCATCTTCCGGAGGAAAATGGTGAACATTTGGTACATATATTTTCATAAAAACTAACGTGAGTAGACATAATTATTTACTGAATATACCGGCTAGTACTCACGGTGTTTTGGTCGTAATCTCCGACCGGTGTTCGAGCAGTAAAGATGCTCATTATTATGAGCATACGATGCCGAATGTATAAGGCAGGACGTTTCATCGTTATTGCGTAAGTCAAAACTACCGAAAAATAACATTACCAAAGTAGAGATTACAGCCTTAAATGATTTGCGCAATTATCAAGAAGTATTGGTTTTGCCAGCTGATAAAGGCAACGCAACAGTGGTTGTCGACACCAAAGAGTACGAGCAGAGAATCAACCAAATGGTAAGTGATGATTCAATTTACAAAAAAGTCAACTACAACCCGACTTCTAGAGTAACTGCTAAAGTGCTGAAACTGTTGCGCAGCTGCGATGACAAGAACCTGATGGAACGTTTGCGCCCACACAACCCTACGTCACCAAAGATATATGGGCTGCCTAAGATCCAAAAACCAGGATGGCCACTAAGACCTATAGTAAGCCAGATTGATGCCCCTACCTATAAGATCTCCACATGCTGTAATTTGTGGAGAAGTTCTTCGTCAGTTCACGTCGCATTTAAACACTGTACACCCGAAGATATCGTTTACCATTGAGGAAGAGAAAGAGGGAGTGCTACCGTTTCTGGACGTCAAAGTGATACGGGGACCTGACGGTATGTTGGCTCATACTGTGCATAGAAAACCGACACACACAGACCAGTACCTACGAGCTGACTCCCATCATCACCCATGCCATTTACCTTCGGTACCAAGAGCGCTAATTAACCGTGCGTTAAGCTTATGTGACCCTCAGTTTGTTGATGCCGAACTGGAACACGTCCGAAGGGTGCTTGAGCGTAACGGTTATAATTGGCGCCAATGTTCTCGACTTGTGACTGGAACTGAACGCATGCGACCTACCACTGTCAACAGATCGCCGGTGTATCTACCGTACATCAAAGGAATAACGGATAAAATCGGACACCTGATGAAACGGAGGTACTCAATTAAGGCGATTTTCTGATCACAAACTCAACTCCGACAGATGCTGCGTTCACCGAACGACAGTGAACCACTTGCCGCGCCTGGGGTATATAAAGTACCGTGTGATTGTGGTAAGTCCTACATCGGAGAAACACGACGAAACATCGCTACGAGGTTGACGGAGCACGTCAGGTGCATTAAGAACCTAGAAATTGAGAAATCCGCAATAGCCGAGCACGCCCTCATTAAAGATACGAATCATTTCATACGGTTTGATAAGGCATCCGTACTAGCGAGAGAAAAGTATTTGTGCCGCGGAAAGTACGTGAGGCTATTGAAATAAATCGTCATCCAAATTTTAATAGGGATGGTGGCTGGACTTTACCATCTGCGTGGAAACCGGTGCTTAATTGTGCCTCGACCAGTGCCAAACTGTTTACCCGCGAATTAGACGTAATTGCTATAGTGTGCGAAGACCCTACACATAGTTTTGACGAGTGCAGTGAAGACAGCGACAGTGACGCACGCGCCCCTACCCTGCCTGCGATGCCATTGCTGCCCGCCGTTCCTCAAGTTTCGCCGAGGGCGTTGCGAGCAGCCGCCCGCAGTGCGCGTTTAGCAGCCCTCGAAGCTGCCCGCATTCCTTGATAATGAGCATCTTTACTGCTCGAACACCGGTCGGAGATTACGACCAAAACACCGTGAGTACTAGCCGGTATATTCAGTAAATAATTTGGTACATACTGTAACAGTCATGGCTGCTAAGTTGGTGGTCTCCCTAGAGAGTCGCGAGATTGTGTTTGCCGAGCGAGTCGGAACCGTGGGCCCAAGTGGCGCCGGCGCCAGCATAGGAGGTACAGCCGGGGGAGGGGTGAAGAGGCGTGCGCGCCGCGTCGTTGTGCGGTTGGCCCGACGTCATCTGCGTGACGAGCTTCTGAGTGCTGCACGCGTGCGACGCCATTTCACTACGGCTGATATCAGTCTGTCGGGACCGCCACAGAGGGTGTATTTAAATGAAAGGTTGACGAAGGCAAATCGCCTACTTTTTCATCAAGTTCGGGACGAAGTTCGTAAGCGCCAGTGGAGGTACTGTTGGACCAAGAAAGGTCGCATCTTTGTTAGGCAGGGCGATGGTAAGCCAGTGTTTGTGATTCGATCAGATGCAGATTTCTGTCGTGTTTTTGAGGCAAGCTCTGTTTGAGTTTTTTGCTAAAAATAAATTTTATTTTATATCCGTATCATACCAAACCATTTTTTCTGAAATTTTTGTTTACTTTTTAAACCGTCGTTTTTATAAGAGCAATCATGCTCAGTATAAGTTGATTTTTAGTATTATATTTTATATATAAATGATATTAATAATATTATATAAATGTTTAAAATCAATAGTAACCGTAGCACTCTACCACGAAAAATCTGCATATTTTAAATACAATATTAACTGCCATATCCACAATCCGAAACAATTATGGAAAAATCTTAGAAATACATTATTACCTAAAAGTGACATTGAACTGCCTTCTTTCTTTAATAATCCCAACCTAATAAATAATGTTTTTCTGGATATATCAGGCCCTTCAGGCGTAAATATTTCTCAGCTGACATACTTCGAGTTTCATAAGTTTAGCGATGCAGTATTTCACATAGAGCCTATTAGTTTAGACAAAATAATAAATATAATTAAAAGTATACAATCAAATGCAGAAGGGTGTGATAATATAACTTAAGACATGCTAATTATGACTTTTCCATATACAATAAATACTGTAAAAGACATAATTAATTTATCAATCTGTACATCCACATTCCCTGATACTTGGAAGGTAGCTGTTGTGCGTCCTTTGCCTAAGCACTCAAATCCAGTTGACATCAAAGACCTCAGACCAATAAGTATATTGCCGTGTTTGTCAAAGAGATTGGAAAAGGCAGTCTGTACTCAATTAACTGAGTACATAGAAAAAAATAATATATTACCCGAAGTGCAGTCTGGCTAAGGCCGCAGCACGGCAACTGCTTTATTGGATGTCACGGATAACATACTCTCTTCTCAGAGTGGGGGTATGTGTACCTTGCTTGTTTTACTCGATTTTTCTAGAGCTTTCGATTGTATAAATCTTGATCTTCTAATTTCCAAATTAAGTTATTATGGTTTCGACTTTAAGGCTATAAAATGGTTTGAAAGTTATCTAACTGATCGTTTTCAGTACGTTAAACTTAGTCGTAATGACGGTACTCGATTGGAGTCTGACAAGATGGCTGTGAAGAGAGGCGTTCCTCAAGGATCGATACTGGGACCGATTTTGTTTATTTTGTATTCGGCTGATATAAGCAAACATATAAAACATTGTAAATTTCATATATATGCTGATGATATACAGATGTACATTTCTTTTAAGCCTTTGAAAATGTATGATGCAATACGTGCTTAAAATATCGATCTCTCTAGTGTATCTGCATGGGCAAGTCAAAATGATCTTGTACTTAATCCCACCAAAACAAAATACTTGCTATTTGGTAGTAAGCATCAATTAAACAGCTTGAGTCCAACGGTGAGTGTTATGCTTAAAGATGTGCAAATAGAACAAGTTCATGAAGCGCGTAATCTGGGTTTACAGATGGACTCTGCACTACGCTTTGAAAAACATGTAGCAAATGTAGTTAAAAAATGTTTTATAAATTAAAAGTGTTGAATAGAATGAGGCCATTTATAAAGGAAGATTTGCGTATTCAGTTAGTCGAGTCACTTGTTCTGTCAAAATTTAACTATGTGGACGTAGTGTTTGGCCCTCGTTTGCTAACAAGGACCGAGAAACTTGTTCAGAGAGTTCAGAATGCTTGCGCACGGTTCTGTTTTGATATCCCTTTTAGAGCTCATGTGACCCCATACCTGAATAAAAATTGTATACTGAAAATGAAGCATCGTCGCAAGTTACACTTGGCCACTCTTTGTTTTTTGGTGTTATAAAACATAAAACTCCTATCTATTTATTTGAAAAATTATCCTGGGTATCCAATCACAGGTTATTTGGACCGCGGCAATGCGCAATTCAACTTTCTACACCACAGCATGGGTCTGCTTCTTTTCGTGGTAGTTTTCGTTATGCTGCGTCCAAATGCTGGAACAATATTCCAACACCGATCAGGAACCTGCAAAACATTAATGGATTTAAAACAAAACTAAAACAATTCTTATTTAGTCATCAAATAACCCAGGAAAAACAGAGACATGATACAAGTGCTATATAAGACTTACCTCAAGGTTATTTACTTATAACTTATATTTTAGTAAGGTTTATATTTATTATGTAGTTTATATATTTGCCTAAAAAATTGCGCTAGCATTAATGTAGTTTAAGTTAAAATTTAATTGCCGTTTTTATGTAAGTAATTTTAGTAATTAAAAATAAAATTATATGTAAGAAATATAAAAAATTATACATTTTCTATAGTTATATTTTCGTTGGTTGACATTGTTATATTTCTTTTCGGATTCTTTATTTTATTTTTTCCCCACTCCAATTGTATTTCTAGTAATAATTTAATGGTTATGTTGTAAAATTTGAGCTGTTGTATCATTAATCCTCCGTGACGTCACAAAAAAGCTCCAACGGAAGGCCAGCGCTAGCTTTAAATAAAACTAGCACATGCTGAGTTGGGGACCAATTTGTGATGTAAAGCAATTATTTATATGTCTGTCAAATGTGCCTTTTATGTAAATATTCTGTTGTAAATTGCTTACGTCGTAAATAAATAAATTTCATTTCATTTCATTCAATTTCATTTCAATTGCGTTTCAGCTTTATATTTTTAGTGCGATCGGGCCTAAGGTATAAACAAGATAAAAATATTTGTCCAACTTATGTAGGGTACTACTTTGTCAAAAACCAATTAAATTAAAGTTTTCAAAAGTATTTACTGACTTCCAATAAAAAAGACAAAAAGACAAACAAAGAATGAGGAGGTTCTCATCTCAAGTCAGTGATTTTAACACATTTCAGTAATAAAAGTTTATTAAATTTTTAGGGTTCCATATTAAATAATAGGACCCTAATAGTAAGTCTTTGATGTAGGTCCATCTGCTTATGTGTGTGACCTTTAAATGGCTGTATCTTGAAAACCATTAGGTAGACAGTTATAATTTTCTCAGAACATGTGCCGGATTGCCTATTAAATAATAAAATTTACAGGAAAATAAAAATAAAGGAGGTAGAGATCCCTGTAAAATAAACCAATTTTTAATGTTTTTTTTTTTGTATCATATTAACACATGCAGAAAATTTATAGAGAAATACAGTAGGTAGTACAAAGGGTCACATACCATTATCTATACAACATAAGACACCATTACTACTTTTACATATATATTGTTACATTAATTGTTCGTTGATGATAAAATTGGGTAGTAAATATTTAAATTAAATACAAAGAAAAGTGGCAACTCTCCAGGTGGGGAAGAGAAGCTTCCACACACCTAACCTAAAACTACCTATCTAAATAAGGAGGCTTTAATACACAAATAAACACAGTAGGTATGGAGCGTTCAATAAGTTTATATAATTTATTTCACAAACATACACACAATTATTATTAAAAAAAATAGGCTATATCAGTCCAGAACACATTTAATATCAATAGGGGTTGCACGCTAGCGCCAGGGGTAGGAGATATATTAAAATCTAAAACATTTCAAAAATATGCCCAGAGCGAGCGAGCAGCACCAAACTAATTATTACATAAAATTGCCTCAATTATAATTTCTGTGTGCCAGCAACGTAGATCCACATAAAATTAGTGTCCTAGATTAAAATGATTTAATATTTAAAGTGAATTATAGTAATAAAACCAGCTTGCTCAAGAAAATAAGTTATCTCAGGGGAAAAATCGTGGGTCGCATAAGGTGAAAAGATGGATTCCGTTGTTGTAAATAAAGAAAAGGGCGCCACCCGGCTATATAAAACCGGGAAAATATATAAATACCGGATCGGTGCGACGGTATACAGCCTTGGGGTGAAATCACTGCATTGGTCAGCAGCCCTACTGCATAAGGGACGCAAAGCAGAGCGCTGACAGCTCAACCATTCGCTCGGGCTGACTGCCGGAGCTGGGGGGGCTATGGTAGGTGATTATTCTTCAACCCCTAACGGTGAAGTTTTCCCCTCCTAACCAGGAACCTCCTGGAAAACGCAAGGGTGCGCATGTGAAAATCGTACCTGCCTGTGAAGGGCATATACAAAGCGTTGACATCACTATCGCAAAAGAGGCACCGGTCGATTTGGCGTGGGTGGCTAGCCCACGTGGTGAAGATGCATGCGGGCGCAGCCAGCCTCAATCCACAGGAAAACACGGAATTTCGCACGCAACGACAGGGCCAATATCCATACACTCGGCACGCGGTCACTTGAGAAAGCTCGCACATTCGGGTTCAGCGACGGCGCGGGCCTAGGGACCACGCGGTCCACAACTCGGAGAGCCTCACTAGATAAATTCACGAGACGAAACACTGGAATTTAGCCCGGCGTTATAACCTATAACTTCGCACGAAAACACTGCACCGAAAATATTCAATCACTTTACTAACCTTTTGGGAGGTTGAAAGGCGCTTGTAGCGTTCTGGTGACTTCACGTCTCACACTTGGAAAGTCGCCTCCTAGGGCTTTATTTCAGCTGGTAGGTATCGTCCAGAATCTCAGTGGAACGCTGTCCTGATTGTGGTCCCGCCCTGAAAATATCGAAATTAGTTTGTCAATTGCCAAACTCCAAAGCCGCTAGGGCACGCCACGGGAATCAAGACTTACCTCGCAGCAGGCAGCGTCACTCTTGGGTTGCTGGGGGAAAAAGAGTGCAAAACTGCTCTTCCGCCGTATTTACGGGGCGGCGACAGTTTCTCGAACATTCGTAGAGGAAGGGGCAAAAAAACACAGATAATGCCACTTACCGATAAACTTACAGATAAAAATAACTATGTGGACGTAGTGTTTGGCCCTCGTTTGCTAACAAGGACCGAGAAACTTGTTCAGAGAGTTCAGAATGCTTGCGCACGGTTCTGTTTTGATATCCCTTTTAGAGCTCATGTGACCCCATACCTGAATAAAAATTGTATACTGAAAATGAAGCATCGTCGCAAGTTACACTTGGCCACTCTTTGTTTTTTGGTGTTATAAAACATAAAACTCCTATCTATTTATTTGAAAAATTATCCTGGGTATCCAATCACAGGTTATTTGGACCGCGGCAATGCGCAATTCAACTTTCTACACCACAGCATGGGTCTGCTTCTTTTCGTGGTAGTTTTCGTTATGCTGCGTCCAAATGCTGGAACAATATTCCAACACCGATCAGGAACCTGCAAAACATTAATGGATTTAAAACAAAACTAAAACAATTCTTATTTAGTCATCAAATAACCCAGGAAAAACAGAGACATGATACAAGTGCTATATAAGACTTACCTCAAGGTTATTTACTTATAACTTATATTTTAGTAAGGTTTATATTTATTATGTAGTTTATATATTTGCCTAAAAAATTGCGCTAGCATTAATGTAGTTTAAGTTAAAATTTAATTGCCGTTTTTATGTAAGTAATTTTAGTAATTAAAAATAAAATTATATGTAAGAAATATAAAAAATTATACATTTTCTATAGTTATATTTTCGTTGGTTGACATTGTTATATTTCTTTTCGGATTCTTTATTTTATTTTTTCCCCACTCCAATTGTATTTCTAGTAATAATTTAATGGTTATGTTGTAAAATTTGAGCTGTTGTATCATTAATCCTCCGTGACGTCACAAAAAAGCTCCAACGGAAGGCCAGCGCTAGCTTTAAATAAAACTAGCACATGCTGAGTTGGGGACCAATTTATGATGTAAAGCAATTATTTATATGTCTGTCAAATGTGCCTTTTATGTAAATATTCTGTTGTAAATTGCTTACGTCGTAAATAAATAAATTTCATTTCATTTCATTCAATTTCATTTCAATTGCGTTTCAGCTTTATATTTTTAGTGCGATCGGGCCTAAGGTATAAACAAGATAAAAATATTTGTCCAACTTATGTAGGGTACTACTTTGTCAAAAACCAATTAAATTAAAGTTTTCAAAAGTATTTACTGACTTCCAATAAAAAAGACAAAAAGACAAACAAAGAATGAGGAGGTTCTCATCTCAAGTCAGTGATTTTAACACATTTCAGTAATAAAAGTTTATTAAATTTTTAGGGTTCCATATTAAATAATAGGACCCTAATAGTAAGTCTTTGATGTAGGTCCATCTGCTTATGTGTGTGACCTTTAAATGGCTGTATCTTGAAAACCATTAGGTAGACAGTTATAATTTTCTCAGAACATGTGCCGGATTGCCTATTAAATAATAAAATTTACAGGAAAATAAAAATAAAGGAGGTAGAGATCCCTGTAAAATAAACCAATTTTTAATGTTTTTTTTTTTGTATCATATTAACACATGCAGAAAATTTATAGAGAAATACAGTAGGTAGTACAAAGGGTCACATACCATTATCTATACAACATAAGACACCATTACTACTTTTACATATATATTGTTACATTAATTGTTCGTTGATGATAAAATTGGGTAGTAAATATTTAAATTAAATACAAAGAAAAGTGGCAACTCTCCAGGTGGGGAAGAGAAGCTTCCACACACCTAACCTAAAACTACCTATCTAAATAAGGAGGCTTTAATACACAAATAAACACAGTAGGTATGGAGCGTTCAATAAGTTTATATAATTTATTTCACAAACATACACACAATTATTATTAAAAAAAATAGGCTATATCAGTCCAGAACACATTTAATATCAATAGGGGTTGCACGCTAGCGCCAGGGGTAGGAGATATATTAAAATCTAAAACATTTCAAAAATATGCCCAGAGCGAGCGAGCAGCACCAAACTAATTATTACATAAAATTGCCTCAATTATAATTTCTGTGTGCCAGCAACGTAGATCCACATAAAATTAGTGTCCTAGATTAAAATGATTTAATATTTAAAGTGAATTATAGTAATAAAACCAGCTTGCTCAAGAAAATAAGTTATCTCAGGGGAAAAATCGTGGGTCGCATAAGGTGAAAAGATGGATTCCGTTGTTGTAAATAAAGAAAAGGGCGCCACCCGGCTATATAAAACCGGGAAAATATATAAATACCGGATCGGTGCGACGGTATACAGCCTTGGGGTGAAATCACTGCATTGGTCAGCAGCCCTACTGCATAAGGGACGCAAAGCAGAGCGCTGACAGCTCAACCATTCGCTCGGGCTGACTGCCGGAGCTGGGGGGGCTATGGTAGGTGATTATTCTTCAACCCCTAACGGTGAAGTTTTCCCCTCCTAACCAGGAACCTCCTGGAAAACGCAAGGGTGCGCATGTGAAAATCGTACCTGCCTGTGAAGGGCATATACAAAGCGTTGACATCACTATCGCAAAAGAGGCACCGGTCGATTTGGCGTGGGTGGCTAGCCCACGTGGTGAAGATGCATGCGGGCGCAGCCAGCCTCAATCCACAGGAAAACACGGAATTTCGCACGCAACGACAGGGCCAATATCCATACACTCGGCACGCGGTCACTTGAGAAAGCTCGCACATTCGGGTTCAGCGACGGCGCGGGCCTAGGGACCACGCGGTCCACAACTCGGAGAGCCTCACTAGATAAATTCACGAGACGAAACACTGGAATTTAGCCCGGCGTTATAACCTATAACTTCGCACGAAAACACTGCACCGAAAATATTCAATCACTTTACTAACCTTTTGGGAGGTTGAAAGGCGCTTGTAGCGTTCTGGTGACTTCACGTCTCACACTTGGAAAGTCGCCTCCTAGGGCTTTATTTCAGCTGGTAGGTATCGTCCAGAATCTCAGTGGAACGCTGTCCTGATTGTGGTCCCGCCCTGAAAATATCGAAATTAGTTTGTCAATTGCCAAACTCCAAAGCCGCTAGGGCACGCCACGGGAATCAAGACTTACCTCGCAGCAGGCAGCGTCACTCTTGGGTTGCTGGGGGAAAAAGAGTGCAAAACTGCTCTTCCGCCGTATTTACGGGGCGGCGACAGTTTCTCGAACATTCGTAGAGGAAAGGGCAAAAAAACACAGATAATGCCACTTACCGATAAACTTACAGATAAAAATATGCCTTATTAATCTGCGCCTAGGGATGCCAGGATTGCTGCCATGAAATACCCATTTCCCACGGAGAGGGCCTCCTCAAAAAGAAGGGGAAATCCTAAATTCGTGTCACTGCGCTAGGAGCAATAGTGGACGTCGCCAAGCAGGATTTCACTTCCGCCATCGTCCTGGAACGAGCCTAAGCAGGGACAAGGCGCTAAATGGGCAACAGAACCTCAGTTTACTCAAATGGAGACCAAAAGTATATACTACCGGGGCTCCTACATTCAATGCGATGACGAACAACCCGTTCCGCTTCGTGCGAGGTGGGATTCCACCGCGACGGAATTTTTGGTAATAACAACTATGGTATAAAAAAAAACATCCCCATACGGTCTCCACCCGCTAAGTGAGAAAATTCGATTATCTGGCAACACAGTGCCATTACTTATCATAATTTCGAAGGTCATAGATTAGTTGACGTTCGATGGACACTCCGCTTTGCGCAGAACAGATTAAAAAGAAAGCGGGGCACGTTCAAGACCTTGAAAAAAAACCGTAACAGTACCCCCTCCCCTTAGAATTTTTGAAGGGGTACCGACAAAAATGTTAGCTGGACCCCCAGCTATCAACTTGAACAGAGAAGCATAATGTCAAAACTTAAACAAGGCTTCCATATAATAGTGCAGCCTGAAAATTAATTCCATAAAAGAACCAAAAAAAAAGCTCTACCTGCTCTATCTCAACTACCGGACTCAAAATATTAGGTTCAGAACAAAAATGTTCACAACCTACGGGTAAACAAGTCCTACAAAGAAAACATTTGGTGAAACCTCATTGTAGCAGAACTATTAAGATCTCTAAAAAAAACTTAAAATTATTGAACGCTTCATAGAACTAAAAACTAAATTGGGCAACCCTAAGGGGCCAAATATTTCTAAAGCCCATTACTACTTACTAAAAGGCAAGGACCGAAGAGCTAGCTAGAACAATAGCATATAGATGCCACAAAATTTACTTACCCATGTCAATCAGGAGAAACCCAAATATCAAATGAGAAGTAAGTAAACAAAAGGGTGGATAACCACATATTACCGTTATAGGTCTAAGCCGTGGAAACAGCCTATATTAAGACCAATAAATAGGTACAAAGAAATATTGTCTCGGCCCTTGAAAATAGAAAAATATTTGAGAGAAAAAAAAATGGTTTATTATCCCGCGCTCCGGCGACCAGACAGGACGTTTCCCCTCCCCAAGGAAAGGGCAAGCAAACTCGCGATGGCGGAAACGGGTCACCGAGTCGCTCGGTAACAAATCAAAAATGAAAATGGGATCTGTACCCTAGGGGGATAGACAAAGTAAAAAGGGAAGAAGAGAAGAAGAGGGAGCAGGAAAGAGGAAGAATGCCTTGGCTTCAACAGCACCCAGAAGGGGCACTGATGACAGAGTGGCCTACGGCATTGTATCCAACTACTAATAAGACCCCATAAAACTAACCCATAACTATGATAGGTATATAGTTATTATGGATCTTAGGATACTAACATGAACATATACATACCAGCTGAAAGAAAAAAATAACGTTTATAACGCTTAGAAGCCATTCCGGTATGTCAGTAAAATAGTTACAAAGACTTTAAATTTTCAGTTAGATTGCCAATGATAACCTATGTATCAATATAGGCACTAACTGATGAGAATACAAGTGCTAATCCCTGCACAAGAAGGGTAAAATAACAAATAAAATGATTGCCCACTCACCAATAAAATTCACTGGAATAATGCCAAGTGTTAATATTGTGTAAATCTTGTCTAATAAAACAAATCAAACAAGGAAAGGTTCCCAAATACAACAAAGAAACAAGCCGACATGGTTCTGGAGGGTATGGAGAAGCTGTTATAATGAACAATTTAATCATTAATACATACATACATAACATAATATAAAACACTTACATTTCAGGTTCACTAACAAGGTTCATGAGTCACCACTTTCTGCAATTCTTCCAAGACAGTCTTCATTCATACATAATTACCCTGTTCAGTCATGTCAAGTCATAAGTCAATTCTAATTACATTCAGTCTTCCTTTTCATACATCATCTATTATACATAAAGCATTATGTGGTTCCTCATGAGCATTACCACTCACCCACAAAATGCAGATATTTTTATATAAGTTTATATATAAAGACAATACATAGGTTTTAAATAGGGAGATAGGGGTGTCCTTATCATGATGTTGACTCACCCTGTTGAGTACAACGCCGAGAATAACGACATATAGACAGATTCTAAGTATGAGGCTTTCAAAACGGGGTTACTTAGTAAACCGCCCCTGTAAAGGCTTAATTTAAAGAGTTACAATCCGCTCTTCGAAGGAAATAAGACAGATAGATAAACTACGTATATAGGTATATAAGTCATATTGCCAGTAGAGATGTTGACTCATTCAGCTGAGTACAACGCCCAGACATTTGACAAATAAATGATTACTAAGTATTAGGCTTTTTAAAAAGGGGTTACTTAGTAAACCGCCCCTGTACTAGGCTTAATTTATAGAGTTACAATCCGCTCTGTGATAAATATAATAAATGAATATAGCAAACATATACATAAAAAAAAATTAAATACTTAGGATGCTTCTCCGTACTCAACAACCAAGACCGGATAGTCTCCATTCTCTAAAAGGAACATGTATCTCAGGACTTTGCTGAGGTACCTATTTGGTGAGTTAAAATTTTAGGGGAGTATAGAACTATGTATAATCCCATAAAACGAAGAAATCCTGTACCCTGAAACTAAGTGGACTCGACAGAGTGCAACTTATAATGACATCAGGAATACCAAGATACAAAAATATAAAAACAAGAATGGTACTAGGCCTGAACATGGTAGAGTACATTTCAGAGCTATCTGGTACCAAAACATTGATATTAAAAAAAAGCAAGACTGCCTATAGCGAACCCACCAAATATATATAGACATAAGTGTCCCAGAACACAAATGTCCTAACTAGTACAAAAATATTTATATGGTTTGCGAAGAATGTGCCAACTGCCTAACAATTTACCTGAAGTAAAATCAAAAGTTTGTATACCAACCGACTCAACTTTTTGATTATATTACATTTATCCTATTTAGGAGCCAGCTTAACCATAAATGTATATTGGATGAAATCTGAAATAAATGATTGTATTTGATAAAGGATTTTTTGGCATCACTAAGTGGAAAGGTGCGTTTCCAAACAAGAACTGCCACATGATGATCCTTGTTAATCACTCTGCATTGAGGTTATAACAGTGCCAAGCAAACACTGCTTGTTTGCTGAAACGATAAATAAAACCAACAAAAAGCTACAGTAGCTAGGTAAATTTTAACTAGATCAATCTATAAAAATGTAAACCTGTCAATAAATAAACAAAAAAAATGTGACTCAAAAAACAATACCTACATTGAACAACATAACTCTCATCAAACAGCATCTATATATAACAGCCAAACCATTCATCAGCAACTCCATCAACAGAAAACTGCATAGCGGCAGCCTTCAACAGCACAAAATCAGCAAAAGCCGAACCCACCGATGACACCATCAGCAAAAAGAGGTGAAAACTGTATATCAACAGCGTTCAAAACTATCACTACATGAAGTCTGTATTATGACAGCCTCCAATATCAGCATAAAAAAATCTGTATAGTGATAGCCCTCAATAACCCAAAGAAAACTGTATAGTCACAGCCTTCCTATAACAACGAAGAGACAAAGACTGTATAGTGACAGCCTTCCAATAACCAATAGAAAACTGTATAGTCACAGCCCTTCACAATATGGTACGAAGAGACGAAGACTGTATAGCAACAGGCTTCAAAAACAACAAGAGAAAGCTGTATAGTCACAGCCCTCTACAATACACAACGAAGAGACGAAGACTGTATAGTGACAGCCCTCAAAATAAATGAATGGTCAGCTATAGAATGCTAAAAAATAAATAATATTGTTCAATGATAGATGAAGAGATAATATAAGACTATAAATGTAATTGCTTACAGCAAAAACAAACTGCATTTCTCCTTGAAAATCTACAGTTAGTCATGAATAATCATTATTGTAAAACAATGTATTATGATTCAAAAAAGTTAAAATAATGTTTAAAATAAGCATTATATGCATATTGACTGAATAAAATTTGAATATAAATTGGAATCTAATTTGCTGGTGTTAAAATTTAAAAATTTAAGTTCACATTTTGATTATAATTGGCACATAGAAATTTCACAGATAAAATGTTTAGCTAAATGGGTACATATGTAATGGCACATTCCTTAAAAATAACTTTACACACAGTAAACAATTGCAAAATAAAATGGTGAGTGTACACAGAAACATTTCAGTAAAATAGTGAACATTAGTCACATAAAATTAAGTAAAATTGCTGTGAAAAAAAAAACACAATATGAAAGTATGTTAAATATTTAAAAAAAACTAATGGGAATTCATCTTTCCTTATGCAAGGCCCCTACGTTGCGGCGTCAATTGTTTCATTAATTGTTCGTTGATGATAAAATTGGGTAGTAAATATTTAAATTAAATACAAAGAAAAGTGGCAACTCTCCAGGTGGGGAAGAGAAGCTTCCACACACCTAACCTAAAACTACCTATCTAAATAAGGAGGCTTTAATACACAAATAAACACAGTAGGTATGGAGCGTTCAATAAGTTTATATAATTTATTTCACAAACATACACACAATTATTATTAAAAAAAATAGGCTATATCAGTCCAGAACACATTTAATATCAATAGGGGTTGCACGCTAGCGCCAGGGGTAGGAGATATATTAAAATCTAAAACATTTCAAAAATATGCCCAGAGCGAGCGAGCAGCACCAAACTAATTATTACATAAAATTGCCTCAATTATAATTTCTGTGTGCCAGCAACGTAGATCCACATAAAATTAGTGTCCTAGATTAAAATGATTTAATATTTAAAGTGAATTATAGTAATAAAACCAGCTTGCTCAAGAAAATAAGTTATCTCAGGGGAAAAATCGTGGGTCGCATAAGGTGAAAAGATGGATTCCGTTGTTGTAAATAAAGAAAAGGGCGCCACCCGGCTATATAAAACCGGGAAAATATATAAATACCGGATCGGTGCGACGGTATACAGCCTTGGGGTGAAATCACTGCATTGGTCAGCAGCCCTACTGCATAAGGGACGCAAAGCAGAGCGCTGACAGCTCAACCATTCGCTCGGGCTGACTGCCGGAGCTGGGGGGGCTATGGTAGGTGATTATTCTTCAACCCCTAACGGTGAAGTTTTCCCCTCCTAACCAGGAACCTCCTGGAAAACGCAAGGGTGCGCATGTGAAAATCGTACCTGCCTGTGAAGGGCATATACAAAGCGTTGACATCACTATCGCAAAAGAGGCACCGGTCGATTTGGCGTGGGTGGCTAGCCCACGTGGTGAAGATGCATGCGGGCGCAGCCAGCCTCAATCCACAGGAAAACACGGAATTTCGCACGCAACGACAGGGCCAATATCCATACACTCGGCACGCGGTCACTTGAGAAAGCTCGCACATTCGGGTTCAGCGACGGCGCGGGCCTAGGGACCACGCGGTCCACAACTCGGAGAGCCTCACTAGATAAATTCACGAGACGAAACACTGGAATTTAGCCCGGCGTTATAACCTATAACTTCGCACGAAAACACTGCACCGAAAATATTCAATCACTTTACTAACCTTTTGGGAGGTTGAAAGGCGCTTGTAGCGTTCTGGTGACTTCACGTCTCACACTTGGAAAGTCGCCTCCTAGGGCTTTATTTCAGCTGGTAGGTATCGTCCAGAATCTCAGTGGAACGCTGTCCTGATTGTGGTCCCGCCCTGAAAATATCGAAATTAGTTTGTCAATTGCCAAACTCCAAAGCCGCTAGGGCACGCCACGGGAATCAAGACTTACCTCGCAGCAGGCAGCGTCACTCTTGGGTTGCTGGGGGAAAAAGAGTGCAAAACTGCTCTTCCGCCGTATTTACGGGGCGGCGACAGTTTCTCGAACATTCGTAGAGGAAGGGGCAAAAAAACACAGATAATGCCACTTACCGATAAACTTACAGATAAAAATATGCCTTATTAATCTGCGCCTAGGGATGCCAGGATTGCTGCCATGAAATACCCATTTCCCACGGAGAGGGCCTCCTCAAAAAGAAGGGGAAATCCTAAATTCGTGTCACTGCGCTAGGAGCAATAGTGGACGTCGCCAAGCAGGATTTCACTTCCGCCATCGTCCTGGAACGAGCCTAAGCAGGGACAAGGCGCTAAATGGGCAACAGAACCTCAGTTTACTCAAATGGAGACCAAAAGTATATACTACCGGGGCTCCTACATTCAATGCGATGACGAACAACCCGTTCCGCTTCGTGCGAGGTGGGATTCCACCGCGACGGAATTTTTGGTAATAACAACTATGGTATAAAAAAAAACATCCCCATACGGTCTCCACCCGCTAAGTGAGAAAATTCGATTATCTGGCAACACAGTGCCATTACTTATCATAATTTCGAAGGTCATAGATTAGTTGACGTTCGATGGACACTCCGCTTTGCGCAGAACAGATTAAAAAGAAAGCGGGGCACGTTCAAGACCTTGAAAAAAAACCGTAACAATATTATGTAATAATTACTATTACAATCTTTTTTAGTTTGACCTGTCATTCGCGAGTCTGCCTTACACTTGGCCGATTTTTAGTATTTGTTGTTATAGCGGCAACACAAATAAATATGTACATCATCTGTTACAATTACAACTGTCTAGGTATCAAGGTTTATAAGCTAAAGCCTGGTGACAGACAGACAGACAATAGAGTCTTAGTAATAGGGTCCCGTTTCCAACCTTTAGGTATGGAGCCCTAATAACAAGCTATGTGTGAATTGAATTCGTGTTAAAAATTCTTACGGAAATAACCCATTCTTTGTACTGAACCCTTAGTGTTAGATTCAGACTCTCACTTAGACAGTTTTTTTTTATGTTTTTGTGACGGAACAAGCACGATGCCCACCTGATGTTAAGCGGACTAACCTCTGCTTATAACAGATGCATTTCGTCACAAGTCACGAATTGCACTGCGCCCTTCACATTGAGACATAGTTGTTAAGTCTCATGTGCCTGTAATTTCATGGGCTCTCAAAGCCTATTACCGGAACACACCGTTAGGTGCTTGGCGACAGATTTTCTACTTGAGGGTGGTAGCTAGCCAGGCGGGCGATCGCAAAAAACGCTTCCACCATGTGGTGAAGCTCAAGCCGGCGATAGGGATCGAACCAGGGTACTGCGGCGCGGCAGTCCATAGCTATTACCGCTCGGCCAACATTGCTTCAAAAATATTATTTAATATTAATATTTAGTACTAGTTAGTAAAGTCCTAATAATATTTTATTTATAGATTTTGTTATGTTCTTTCAGAACTCACACCCCGGAAGAAGATTAGTGAAGCAATTGAGAAAAACAAAATGCACATTAAATTCTCTTAAAAAGGGTGCCATTTTGATGGAAAAAATAGAGTCACCTGTTCTTAAAGAACTCGTGGTAAACTCATGTAAAAATGAAAAAAGAAAACC
This sequence comes from Plagodis pulveraria, assembly GCA_963890685.1. Classification (NCBI taxonomy): domain Eukaryota; kingdom Metazoa; phylum Arthropoda; class Insecta; order Lepidoptera; family Geometridae; genus Plagodis; species Plagodis pulveraria. The sequence goes on from OY982969.1 coordinate 22,340,608, forward strand.
TAAAGGTAGGAGATGGACCATGAAACACAATCTATCATGTTTGGATATTTTAAAGCGATCACCAAAAACATATCGTTACCTTAGTGCAGCAGTTACTCTGCCTTCTATCAAAACGTTACAAAACATTTTGAAGAAGGTACCTATGACACCAGGGCTTAATGATATAGTGCTAAATCACTTGGAAATAATAGCCAGCAAAAAAGACCCAAGAGACACGCTTTGTAATCTAGCCTTGGATGAAGAGGCACTGAAGTCGAGAGTCATTTATAATGAAGGTAATGATATTGTTGAAGGATTTGAAGACCTTGGTAAGTCTGTACGCAGTAGCGAGTTAGCTGACCATGCTCTCGTGTTCCTTCTTCAAGGCTTACGGCAAAAATTTAAGCAGCCCATAGCATTTTATTTGACAAAAGGGACAATATCATCAGCCAATCTGGCCCAGATAATCAAAAACATTATCACTAAAGTCAGAGAATGTGGATTTACAGTATTAAATACTGTGTGTGACCGAGGGCCCACAAATATGGGAGCGCTCCGACTTTTACGAGAAGCATCAGGGCCATTTGAATATGGGGCTGACCATTTATTTTAAAGTAGATGGAAATATCATTTTTATTGTATACGATATCCCACATCTACTAAAATCATTACGAAATAATTTCGTCAAGGCTGGCTGTGTAGATATGAATGGTACAAAAGGAAAATGGAAGCACTTGGTTGAAGTGGAAAACCAAAACCGGAATTTTCTGTACTTCAGCAAGATTACCCTGGCCCACGTCAGCCCAAAATACAGGGCGAAAATGAAAGTAAAATTGGCAGGAGTTCCAAAACTGCAGAGACTGTGTTGCTTAACACTTGATTAAGCAACACAGTCTCTGCAGTTTTGAAACTCCTATCCCGAGCAGAAAGTGGGGAGAGAGCTGCTGATTTGCTTAATACAGCTCATGTAATTGAAAAGCTTGACGAATTATTTGACATAAACAATGGGGCCGTCGGGCCCTCATGATATAAAAAAAAATAAGAGACAAAATGTATCAGTGAAAACCCACCACATGGAAAAATGGGCAGAGTGTATAAACACACTCAGCAAGACCATGTTTATCAGATAAAGCGGTCTTAAATTTAAAAAAAAGTTAAATGTATTGAAGGTTACATAACTTCATTGAAGAGTCTGCGTGACATATGGTGGACAGTGAAGGGATTGGGGTATAAATACCTCAACTTACGCAACCTTAATCAAGACGCGTTGGAAAATTTATTTGGTGTCATTCGCCAGCACAGCCCTTCTAATCGAAACCCGACACCTACCCACTTTATGGCAGCATTAACAGCTGTTGTGACTGGATTAACAGCGCCACACAGCCGGGGTGCTAATTGTGAAAAAGATTCAAAGGTATTGTTAACAGATTTTCACAATTTCATCTTTGGTGATGATGCTGAAATGTGGTTGAAGACAATATCACAGTGGCAGAAGACCCATGTAAAATGTCATCATCGGCTGGGGAAAACATGATTGTACGAGTCATCGCACATTTTTATATATCAGCAATTTTATACATCGTGGTTTACGTAATTTGTAATTATAGTTAGTTCGCGTATGGACACTGTCCGCTAAGCATTAAACAATTAACATATTATCAAAGAAAAACATCTTTTATTTGTACCTCGTACAAATACTTTTTTTTTTTTTTTTTAAATCAATCATTTATTTGTCAGAATACACAATTATTGCAATTTCACACGTTAGGAAAATATATAGGAATGCATTCAACCTGCAAGCAGGCGTACAAATATTAGTATTTATTCCTAAAATATTTTTTTTTACCTAATAAAATATTATACATTAAATATTCAGTCATGCTATAAAAAACAATTGTCCAATAACCAATTGTGCAGTTTAGTTTTGAAGCTGTTTCCGGCCAAAGTTTTCAAGTTTTCCGGTAATTTGTTATAAACAGTAATAGCCATATTATAATTTTTTTTTTCTTAAATAACTTTCTTGCATAGAGGATGGTATAATAAGTTTGTATACTTAGGTCTTTTTTGTCTTGGAATAACGTCACTTTCTTAGCTTGGATTTGCCTTTACAAAGAAACACAAGTCTCTTATATTGTACGAGACTGAAGACTGAGGAAGAAGCAGAAAATTTATTGAGCTTATTGAGCAGGATACAGGATGTAGTACAAAAACAAAATAAAGCAATCAATGAGCATATGATAAACCTTGATAAAACTACCAATATATTAAAAGCAGAAATGCGAGCCCTTGAATTTGAGAATGATTTTACATTATCTTCTATCATAAGCAACAATTTATTATCAAATTTGAGGACCGTACAAGACTCTCTAATAAAGGGTGGTTAAATTTCAAGGGCCGATGTTGATTTTGAATAAAACACAAACTATTTAGGAAATTATTGTAATATTATTTTATTATGATATATTGGTATTACTCAATTATGTATGGAAAAAAATATCGGTCAAATGGGCGCCGCGACCACGGCGGCACACCTCCATCCGATGGTCCAAATTTTCGATGACCCTGAGGCATAATGGAGGTTCTATGCCGTTAATGTGCCGAATTATCTCATCCTTTAGCTCTTGAATTGTTGCTGGCTTATCGACGTACACCTTTTCTTTCAAATAACCCCAAAGAAAAAAGTCCAACGGTGTCAAATCACATGATCTTGGCGGCCAATTGACATCGCCATTACGTGAGATAACACGGCCATTGAATTTGTTGCGCAAAAGAGCCATTGTTTCGTTAGCTGTGTGGCAAGTGGCACTGTCCTGCTGAAACCACATATTGTCCACATCCATATCTTCCGATTCGGGCCATAAAAAGTTCGTTATCATCTCACGATAGCGACCAAAAAAATCACGAAGTGCACGATATGCATTTTGATTTGAACGCCCATTTTCATAATAAGTCTGGATAACTTTAACACGTTGTTGGATTGTGTATCTCTCCATGGTTCAAATTGAGTAAGTCTGAAATAGAGAAATGTCAAATAAAATTCGGAAAAAAACTTGGCGTTTAGGTGTGGTTCATATTCAACATCGGCCCTTACAATTTAACCACCCGTTAGATATGATCACCGATATTCATCACGGAAAGTTTAATGTCCATTTATTATCACCAAATCAAGTTTTAAATGAACTTAACATAATATCAGGATTATTGCCTAAAGAATTATTATTACCGATCGAAAATATACAACTAAATATGCCTATAATATATCGACTTTTAACAGTGAAAAGCAGAATGACATCCGATTATTTAATTTTCGAAATCAAGATTCCTCTTATCATTCGTGATATATACGAATTATACCATCTCATAGCAGTCCCACATAAAATCGGAAACTCCACAATCAGCATTAATCCTATATCTGATTACGCAGCGATTAACTTACAAAAAGACACCTTCATTCCGATGGAAAAATCAGAAATACAGCAGTGCACTGAACTAAGTGGATATAGATACCAGTGTCACTTACATACCACTACATATAACTTATATAATAATCAAAGCTTGTGTACTATTGACCCAGCTACAGAAAAATGCAAAATTAGCTCTAGCGAATGTCTGAATAAGTGGATACCACTAAATAAAGTAAACATGTATATATATTATTGCTGCAGTGATTGTGTCCTACGCTTTATGTGCGAGGATCGTGTTACCATCGAGCAGCTGACTGCAGTGGGAATCGTCGATTTAGGACACAATTGTATTATAAAAGAAAGCAACTTTATAACTTACGCTCGAAAAGAACCGTCAAATATTATTAAAGTGGATATAAGCAACTATAACACCCCACAGATAGCGCCCATTAATAACATAATAAATATACCCCTGGTCCACTACACTATAAATGAAACAGCTGATCAAGTAATAAACGAAACGCTACGAAAAATAGCAAACCAAATAAACTATATGAAAACTGTTGAGGTTACGGAGGAAGACTCTCCTATCTCTTATCACGACATACATCAGTACAGTATATCATACTTGCTGGTCGCAGCAGCATTATCAGCGGCGGGAGCATTCATGTTGCGGGCGTGGAGACGGCGGCGGCGGCGACACATGGCGGCAGCGAGGGCTTCCCGCGGAGCCGAGGTGGCTCGCGAGCCCTCGCCCACACGCAGTAACAGTGCTATGTTCAGTGCATTAGTGCCAGTGTTTTAACCCCCTCTCTCTCTCGTAAAGTAAACAAAGCAACCTCCCCCATACAAATGAAAGTGCTTAAAATATCGGACTTAGAATAAACGTAACTAGCATCTTAAGAACCATTCTAGCTATAATTATATATTAAGCTAATGTGCATTAAATTCTGTTTATTGTTTAAGATAAATATACCTTGTCATTATTTTAGTAGATTATTCTCTCGTTGTTATAACAATTGTATACTACCTACATACATAGCATTTCTTTTTGTTTATCTCTTGCTCGGGAAGATGTACGAGTCATCGCACATTTTTATATATCAGCAATTTTATACATCGTGGTTTACGTAATTTGTAATTATAGTTAGTTCGCGTATGGACACTGTCCGCTAAGCATTAAACAAGTAACATATTATCAAAGAAAAACATCTTTTATTTGTACCTCGTACAATGATGGAAGAAGAAGGACTACCTTTGGATAACATCACTGAAGATGACATTTTAATGTTCCCAGAGGAAGAAGATGAATACAGCCATGATTTCTCTTTGTTCTGTGAACAACCAATTGTCTATATAGCTAGGTTCATAGCTAAGAAAGTTCTTAAAAATATAATTGTGAAAAGTGTAAAAATGCTTTAACTGTAAACAACCCAGGAGACAACCCCATGTACGCATATATTTTACTTCGGGAATGGTGGCAAAGTAAGTTTTCACTAACCTATCCATCAACCACATTTTGTGCAGCAATAAAAAAAATGGTTGATGTCACAGAAAACGAATTACTGCCCCAAATCCATAAACCCAATATTTGTCTCCTAGGTTGTACATAGTATGAAGTTGTGTGTCATAATACATGTTTCTTATGTGATAATCATGGTAAGGATTTAAAATCAACCTGTTTCAAAATCACATGTAAACTATTAGTTATACTGCAACACACACGTACTTTTATGTTTTTTGGTAGTAATCCCTACATCGTCTTGTTGTAAGTAGGCATCCATTAAGTGAAATGAGACTTTGTATAATAATGTATGCAAAACTGTAGGTATAAATAATTTATTTTATATTAGGAATTAGTTAAGAGTATGGTTGTCTGTAAACTTTATCTGATTGTACGTGTGTATTGGAGAGACAAATAAATGCCTTATCTATCTATCTATCTATCTATCTATCTATTATTAAGACGACAATACCAACGCATAAATCAGTCTCGCTTCAAAAGAAGAACATTTGGCCAGTATAAACAAAAAGGCCGAACAACAAGGCAAAGCCAAATAACTTCACCTCCATGATCAATAAAAAAAACATATGGAATATATTTTATGTATTATTTGTAACTAAGTTTGCAGCATATTTTATAATTTATAAATTTTTTTTTTGTACCGGCGGTATGCCTTTATTAACAAAATACTACGAACTATATACAACACTACAGCTACTACAATAAAAGCATTAAGATCCCTATAAGTTATAGGAGTCCAAATGCTCTAGCCCACTACCAGTTGGCAGCGTGCCCAGCATGCAATATGTAACCCATACCGAGGTTAGCATACTATTATTTTATAATTGTGTAGAAAGTTTCTAAATATGGTACATAATACAATATCGCATGCTTAGCTATTCACATTTACAAATTTTTAAAGCACAAAATGTATTGATCTGTACGGGAACCCTCGTCTTTTGGCTTAACCAGCTAGATGCTCTAACCACTGAGCCATCGGAACCCGGTCGGAACTGATGAAACTAGATATTCAGAAGAGTAGCGACATCTAAAACGAAAGTCAAGTATTTGAAAAATGTACTTCTTTCATTCAAAGTAAGCAAAGTAAGTAGTAATGCCAACACATCATCTGGCTGTAGTAATCTGGTACAGTTGGGGTAAAAGCTATCAGCACAATACCCAATTTCTTCCATAGCTCACTAACAGCAAATGTTTAATGGGTCTTGTGACCGTCGACATGCAATATCACGGGGAATTCAGTGCCTTTTTAATCAAGTACGGGTGTAATACACTCTCGATATAATCATGAAAGACTTCGGCTTTCATCCACCCGTTGTCGCTGAGTCATATACCCAAATCTGACGGAACCTTGGATGTTATTTCAGTTGTTGTCGAGATTAAATACAAAGGTAAGAAGATACCAGTCTTCTTACCTTTGTATTTAATCTCGAAGAATTTTCGAGTCTCGATCGAGAAATTCTCGATCGTGCGCTCGTAGAGTCGCGTCGAAAATTCTTCCGGTTTGGCTGCGTGGCGTTTGTGACGTCACGTCGGCTTAGCAGGAAAATGAGGCGGAATTGCTACTAGACATATTTTTTTATTTTTAAAAAATATAATGTATATGTTTTATTAAAATATTAATTTGATGTTTTCATAAAATATTTTAAAAATATTTGTTATTATTAAATATGGATTTCCGCAAAGTAACGCCTGAATCTATTTATTAAAATAAAAATACCGGTTTAAGTGATATTGCTATAATTTTTATTTTATTTTATTTTAAAGGATATTCGCTGACATTATGTAAGGAATATAATTTTAGCCAACCGGCCGCCGTGACTCCGCTGTAGGTGGTGAATACTGCCCGGCCAGTATGCGCGCCTCGAGTAAATATTTGTCTACCCTTTATTTCGTATAAAATATACATATCGCACTATGTCTACAAGTGCTAACATGGGAGGGCAAAGAACTCATCCTTGTTTAACTGTATTTTGTTCTACCCGTGGAAACTTGTCGACCAACACTAACATGCGCGCCTCAGTTTATTCGATTTTTGACACTTATCTGCGAGTATTTGCGTAAATTTTCTCTTCCTACTTTTTGAGGACGATATAAATCGGCCGTCTATCTCGCGCGCCCCAGTATGATGGGGGCGATCGACGATTATGTACAAATTTACTTTCCGTCCAGTGTTAGCAGACCCGTAATAGTGATGTGTGAAATCAATACAATAACAAAATTTGAATTTGAACACAACTCACGAACTCTTGAGCTTAAATACAATATCTTTGAATAAAGCGGTAGGTAGTGTTTTCAAGTATTTTTAATTATTATATATTACAGGTTGCTAAATCTTTAAAAAAACAGTTATAAAAAGATAAATCAGTAGGTATAAAAAAAATATTAAAATTTTAATGAAATTCGCAGCAGTCAACCTTTAAAGTAATCTAAATGAATAACTACTTTTAGGTTTCCGTGCTCAATGTCTTGCTATAAAATATGATTACTTATTGTTTTGTAAAAAGAAAAACAGATAAGCTGTTTTTCTTGGTGACGAATTTAGCATTCGTCGCTAATATGTAGGTAAAACAAAGTTTTCATCGAAGCTACTGAACTAGTTTTCAGGGTCCCATTTATGTGTTCTTTATTAAACAATATACGTAATAATATGTTATAGCAACATAACCATCGTCAACAAGTTAAAAATGCAATACTTGATGCATAACAATTGGCAAGTTTGAAAATTAAATCAATGGGAACAGTTTTTAGTCTTAAAACCATAATTCCTAAGGAAGTGTCGAGAACTGTAAAAATAATTAATCGTTCATAAAAGTATGGTATTTCATTGGTTCAAAGACCATCACTATATGACCATCCTAAAACTATACCCAATTCAACCAACAAAAATGTAAGAAGATACCAATCTTCTTACCTTTGTATTTAATCTCGACAACGACCGTTTGAAGCAAAGTGACTGCAGGATTCTCCATGTCAGCTGTGGTTAATGATGAAGCCGCCGGTGTAGCTTTGCTACTTAATTTTCTATGATTTGTTTCTTCTATTTAAGACCTCTCTGTCACATACTTATACTGTTAAATTTCTTATTTCACAAATAAGGCATTTTATTATTGTTTTGCACTTTTTATATTAGTTAGTGCCTTTTCTTTAAACACACTGTGCACACCTCTTTGGCTCTCAATATTTTTCTTCTATTTTCTAAGTACATTTTATATAATTTATAGCATTCTAATCTATTATGACTATTCTTCACCATTCTTCGTCACACCAAATGCATGATAATTGGATATTTTCCACTGCGACGAGGCATTCAGCAGTAGATATATTTTAGTGTGACATACCTGGTTTGAATATTGTGTTTGCTTGAGCAATTTTCATACGCTGTTTATTTTCTACTTCGGTTCGGAGAAATTCTAACAAACTGTTTACCTCAATTTCAATACCGTTATTAGAAATCGCAGTTCTTTTAAATTTTAAATTTTCTTCTGTCAAGGCTAACTCGACCATGGGTAAGATGAATGCTGCATTTCTCCTTGTGACTCTCAAAGTTTCAAGTGAGCGGAGCTGTGTACTGATTGTGTCAAAGAGCTGTGGTGAGCGTCTTTTGACAAAATAATCGAGAGCAAGTCACGTACGTACAACTTTGTTAGTAAATCTTCACGTACGTATCGTGATTGCATATGTTCTATGCACTTACTGTAATTTGCGGCTGCGATTGGGTAATTTTCAACCAATTCACGCGCCCCACCTCACGCAAGTATAGATTTTGTTGTGCGAAAAGCCCCCCTGGCTAGCTACCACTCTCAAGTAGAAAATCTGTCGCCAAGCACCTGACGGTGTGTTCCGGCAGCTGTCCTTGAGATCCAGTAATTCTTTTTTTAAAACTTTACTTGTAACGGTTTATTGTTGTTTTTGTCTGTGTGTAATTGACATTATTCAAAATAGCACACGGATGGAAAAAATATTTAGTGGCAATACTAGTAGTAGTGATACTGAGTCTGGTGATTACACTACAGATATTGACAATAACACTGATTCGACATACAGCAAACAAGAAAATACCCGCCCACAAATTTACTGTGAAACTCGAAATGATAATATTAAGCCAACAGTTCACCATCGTAGTATACGACGCATGCCCAAAATGCAGTTTTTTTTTTTTACATATGGACAGATTTTATCAGGGAGTATATATGGAAAAAAAAACCATCAAATCAATGTTCAATAGGTTTTAAAACAAATACAGCAAATGACGATTATTCTGTTAACACTTTTGTACACATAACAATGCAAGAACGCATAAAATTCTGTTTGATGGTAGGTAGCAAAAAAGTCACAACATCATAGTAGTATTGTAGGCATCTTTCGCAGAAAGAATATTTTCTTTAGCCACCAAATGGCACCCGGTTATAAACGCGTGCTTGAAAGTTTCCACTCGTGCATGGAAGGATCGCGTGCTAGCTAGCTACGTATAGTAATATGTGCGGCTGACCGGCTGACTATAAATAATGAGGCTGAACACTCGTAAGAGTGAATTGTACTCGGAAACTTATTAATGTATAACATCTTATTTACCTGCAGTTATGACAGCAATAAATGGTTATAAATGGTTATTAGCTTGTAATTTAACTTAACTTACAAAATTAAAAATCAACATCTTCCCTAACAAAAATTATATGTCTCCTCCTTAATATACATTATCCTAACCATTAAAATTAACAATATCTCCCCTTAACATTTAGTTTTGAAAACAAGTGTATTTCTGAGCCTCAACATGAATTTATGGGGCAATAGTAAATTAGTTCTTCTAAATTCAATGTTGTTTAAGAAAAATTAGTAGGTAAAACAAATATTCTAAATATAGATTCTGACTTATTACATTTTTAAAGTTTACAATATCAAGAAACCAGCACATTTTAGGTTATACAGTGTTTTATTCAAAAAATGTATGTATCTTAATTATTAATTGTTTTGATTATAATATGTTTGCAGTGTTACTATGGAAAATACTTCTAGTTGTTTAAAATAGAAATATCGTAAAGCTAATATACCCGTAATAATGAATTAAATACTAAGTTAAATAACATTCAACTTGTTACACAAGTGTGCATGTTTATTGTGACACAGTGATTTTGTTAATATATCAGCAGTGTTTTGGTTAGATGGTATAATATTATTATCAGGTTATTTTTAAAAGAATATTTAATGTAGTGGTACTTGATATCTATACTTTTAGTACGCTTTCTATTTTCATTATTTTGTTTCATGATTGTAGCACTCTTATTTTCTATAAATAGGTATGACTCAAAAATTATACAGTTAAATTAGCTTGATATGCCTTTAATATAAATTAATTATGTTAAAACTTGTGCTCTTGCCACAAAATCTGCTTCTGCAGTCGATAATGCCTCAGAAGACAGCTTTTTGGTTAACTGTGAAACTAAATTAACTCAGTAAAATACAACGCAACCGCTTGTGCTTTTCCTATTGGTTTTAATGCCTGCCTAGTCAACGTCTGAATAAGCTGTTATAATTTTTATATAACCTTTGTTTATTCTGCCCATGAGTCAGGACATGAGCTCAAACACATAATTATTTTAATTCCTTTTATTTCAACAAAACGTTTTTACAACGCAATAAGCTAACCGGAAGAGTGAGAGACGTAACATAACACCGCGGGGTGGCAGCACTATACGTTCCAATTCTGTGCGTTCAGACATAATGTACAACTTAACAGGTGGACCTTGCTGTGAGGAGCTGCTGCTGCTGAGAGTGAGACAATCTTTATCCTACAAAAGCGTGCAGTTCGAGCCATATATGAAGTGGATACTAGGGAATCTCTGTGGGATCTTTTAAAAAAAAATATATTTTAACTTTACCAAGTCTGTAGATATTTGAAAATCTTATGCCGTCGTAAAAAAAATTGTTAATTAAAATTAAACAGTGACAATCACGATTACAACACTAAGAAAAAAGATCAAAAAGCGGTGCCGGGTTTGAGATTAGCAAAGACAAATAAAAGGTCCTTCTTAGGTAATTGTATACGGTTTTATAATAACGTTTTCAAACATATTACTACGCTCACAGAAGGGAAATTCAAGTTGCACGTGAAAAACATATTGATTATGAAATCCTACTACACAGTTTGTGATAACTTAAACGACAAAAATGCCTGGACAATTCCGCCTCTGCCAAGCTATCGCCTGTCAACTATGTAATTGAAACAAATATTGCAATAACTTTATTATATAGTAAAAATGTAACGCATTGTTAAAAGACGTTTAAAAGAATGGCCCCGAGTTTCTTGCCCGTTCTTCTCGCAGTGGCTCAACAATTTTTTTAATGAAAGTGGCAGTACAATATCTTTTTTTTTTTTTTTTTTTGTTGTTAGGTTAGCCTTTGACCACAATCTCACCTGATGGTAAGTGATGATGTGGTCGAAGATGTTGTTCAGGCTAACCTAGAAGAACTGGCTCTAAAGGACAGCTGCCGGAACACATCGTTAGGTGCTTGGCGACAGATTTTTCTACTTGAGGGTGGTAGCTAGCCAGGCGGGCATTCGCAAAATGCCCTACCACCATGCTATAACAACTGCCATCCTAAGACGACAACCGGGACCGACGGCTTAACGTGCCCTCCGAAGCACGGAAACGCTCAGTAGTAATGTCACTAGCGGTCACCCATCCAACTCATGACCGCGGGTGACGTTGCTTAACTTTGCTGATCGGTTGAGAACAGCTAAGTAAACTTCGCTACGAGCACTTCGAAATGTAGAATATTCCAATACAAAAAATGTTAATAGACCTTCATAAGAGCGTCGTAGACGCCTAAATTTAATAAATGATTTTGACTTTTGAAGCCAATGGTCACCACGCTCATACTCGTAGCTGTCGTCGTTGAGCAGGTAGGTGTCCACGGCAGCACGCTCTCTACGATATAGTCCGTAGAGCACTTGTCCCTTGGCAGAATGGTAGGTGCTTGCTATGAGACGCGACCTAAGTCAGCACCTTTGCCTCCTGTCACCTGGGCCAGACATTCCGCGCAGCAGGTGGTGCCGCAAAATCTGCAGCTCTTAAAATGATAAGCTGACCTCGCCCACAGGTAGGTTTGTGGTTGTTTGACCACGCTCTGGGTCATACCTCGTGCAAAGGCTAGCCTTCGCCATGCAGCATGGTAATGCATCCAGCCTGATGGGCACCTATGGACTGGGTGACTGACCGCGGGCGGTCTTTTTTGATAGGTATAGATGACGTTTATTGAATTTGTTAAAAAAATACCTATGTATGAATTTAATGTTTTCCTAAAATATTAATTATATCATAATTACATTAATTATTACATAACTGAAAGTTTTATTCAGACCAGTAAGGATAACCTGTGGTGTAAAAAAATGTACGTTGGCACATAATTCATAATTTTGGACTGTGAAAGGTAGTTGATATTCCTAAATACATCATAATCTGAGTTTAAATGATTAAATAAGCATTTAATCTCAGTAATTCTGATAAATCTAAAGGCGAGTTGGGGTCGACGAAGGCTGTGACTGAATTATTAACATAATTTGTCCGGCAGTAAGTCCGTAATAGTTCTTGATATGCCAATTTCATCTTGTCATGTACTTTGGTTATAATCGTTTTATCATATTGGAAGTGTGTATTCATTTTATATCCAACCAAATTAAATAGGCATGGGCATCGTAGAAAATTATTACAATAGAAATTGACGATATCGTCACTGCGGATGCTAAGAGGCCAATTGAATGACCATTTAGGGGAAATATCAACTGTTTCCGAAGTTTAAGTCGATGATAAATCCATTGTTCGTCGTAACATAAGCGTAAGGCATCCTTTTGTTCCAACATTCGCTATATGACTGCCATCAGTAAAAGCCATCGTGTTTGGTTGGGATGAAGCACATTATGGATATTCAAATCAAGGTATTTTTTTACATTGAGCAAATTTAGCTTGCAGTTTCGTATTGCTTTGAAAGAATGCGTATACATTTCGGGCCAACTCTTCTGGTCCTCTTGATAATTATTCACATGGTGAGGCTGCTCACAAATGTAGATATGCAACAAATTCTAATAATATTATAACAAGTATATTAAATATTTTTTTTTCGTTTTTCGTTTATCTGGATGTAATGTTTGGTCTTACTTGTTTTTCTTCTTCTTTTATTTTCAGCTTACCATCATACCAAAGTATTTTGTGGTAAGCTTACTACTCGTTTTGTTGGTCCTTTTGTATGTATTGTATTTCATCCCCCGGCTTCTAATCATCCCCCTGACTTCCTGAGGTCTCGTCTAATGGAAGTGTATCTCGGGGGAGAGGTCGCCAGGTCTTTTTGGCGTCCGGTGGGCGTGCATGAAGTGGGGCGATCCCTTGCAGGTGGGTGTGCCTCCCATTGTCCGCTCTGTCAAACATCTTTTTCGACAGGCGGATCACGAACTGCTCCACTGACTCGATCGCCATGTCTTTGTTGATAGTGTCGTTCCTTACATATCTCCCTGCCCCGGTGATAACACGTAAGGCAACGTTTTATTCAATCTCAACTCCTAGGTATCGGACAAGACTTTTTCCACTCGATGTCTTGTCCTAGGAGTTGCAGTCTTTTCATTCTCTTTGTAGCTCTTTTAGGTGATGTAGAGGATGACAGATAAACGCTATCATCCGCGAAGAGTGCTAATGTTACATCCCGCTCTCCTTCTCGGATACTGTCGGCCAGGGTCGGGATTTTGTCCGTATATAATGCGTACAGTCCTGGTGATAGGCTACTGCCCTGGGGCACTCCTGCCTGGGCCGTTTTGGTTGCAGAGTCCTTTCCTTCAACCGTTATGAAGAAACTGCAGTTCTTCAGGAAGGATGCGACTATTCTGATGTATTGTGGTGGCGTCTCCGTTTGTAGCATCTTATAGAGAGGGCCCTCGTACCACACCCTATCAAAGGCCTTCTCTATATCTAGATATAGAGGGTGTGGCACAGAACAGCCACTATGTGTCTTCCTCTGTTCATGTCTGTGGCTAGTTCATAAAGTACTCTCGTTAGTTGGAGCGTAGTGGAGTGCATAGGCCTGAAGCCAAACTGCTCCTTCCTGGGCACTATGAATGGTCTTATGCGCCACAGTAGCATCCTTTCAAAGAGTTTGCCTAGGTGGGGCAGTAGCGAAATTGGCCTGTATGATGATGCTATCCTTTTATCTTTCCTAGGCTTGGGTATGACTATCACCTTGGCCTGCTTCCATTCTGCGGGAAAATGGCCCGTTCGCAGAATGCCATTGAAGAGTCTGGTGATAGCCACTATCCCCCTCCTTGAAGGATGATATACCGCAATGGGTAGCCCATCATGTCCTGCAGCTTTCTTGCGTGGTAATCTTCTTAATGTTTTGGACATTGGTTTGACAATTGTAATACAATGATGAACATGAATAACTCAGTAGCTTAACGATTTTGGCAGCACATGTTTTCAATAGTTTAAAATTCTGTGTTATATAATCGGAGAACGATGCGCGCACATTTGACGCAATCAATATCACATATTTTATAAATCAAGATGGAGAACTTTGTTTAATTCTTTTATCAAAAAATGTTTGTGTGATTCTGCAATTACGTTTTTAACTACACACTTGGCTTCTGTGCGTTTCAAGTGTTTTTTTAGCTATATCAGAAATTAGGCAACATTCTTTAAGCAGTGCATAAAGGTGATCCATAAAACAAAAATTATGCGCTGTTAAAAAGCTCGCCAATCTAATTCAGCTTTATTTTCAGCTTTGGCTTCCTTACTACGACATGAACACAAGGTCATGTCGTAGCCCCTACGTAGGGCTCTTGTACCAAGGCGATTGAAACACCCTTATCCTTTGCTGCTTTCAGGAGTTCTACTGTGGCGTGGCGCTTTTGGAGCGTTGCAGGTTTGCTTGGGTTGAAATACAAGCCTGCTCTGCCATTACTTTGAGGGATTGAGCTTTCGATCTCATGGTTGACTTTAGCAGTAAGATATTCTTGCTCTCGCTATGCCATCCCATTTTTGCCTCTCTGGACACATAACACTGTACGCGTTATGAGTCAGATAAGCCGTAGGAATGTCGGTCTTGTTCGCGGTCGAGCAATTCTTGCATTTGGGCAAGGATCCATCTTTACGGGCCTTGCAATTATCCCAGGAGTGTGACTTGCTGCAGTGACTGCAGCTCACGTCAGCCTCCCGGCAGACTGCTTTGGTGTAGCCAAAACCTAGGAATTTAGTACACTGTATTAAAGGCGAGTGGTCTAGCACAGGTAACTTTTTCCCTATGTAGATCTTGCCTGGATAGGATCTTGTGTGAGACATCTAACACTGGATGGCATTCCAGTGAGTCTTTTTTCTGTACCTCACTCTGATT
The DNA here is from genome assembly GCA_963890685.1 of Plagodis pulveraria. Lineage (NCBI taxonomy): Eukaryota > Metazoa > Arthropoda > Insecta > Lepidoptera > Geometridae > Plagodis > Plagodis pulveraria. The sequence continues at coordinate 22,355,887 of OY982969.1, forward strand.
GTGGTTTCTTTCAGATCTACGCTTTGCAGAAGATGTCTATTCTGCTTCGTTAGGTTAGCGACTGTCTCTTCGTCTTTCAGGTAGGCGAGGACGTCTCTGATGACGATGGGTGGATTTCCCGCTTTCGGGACTTCCACTCTGAGGGTTATGTCCATCTTGACCCGACTTTGGACGAGATTAAGGTCTTCCTTCGTTCCGCAGCTCAAGACTACCTTCCGGGAGCAAGAGTTGACCGAGTCCGCAAAGCAAGAAATTGCTTTGCGGACTCGGTCAACTCTTGCTCCCGTCGACTTCGTGTCAAGTATGTCCCGTATCCTGTCGATGAGATTGTCTGCGGTACTGTCTGGGTGTTCCGTAGATACAATCAGAGTGTGGTTTGCTTTCCTTTCTGGTTGGGGTTTTTCAGGACCTTTGCGTATGTCGGCTTATCACCCGTTTGTGCCAACTCATTTTCGATGTTGAGTGCTGGTGGTGGGGTATTGAGCTTCTCTTGGCTCATCGTCCGAAGCTCCGATGAGACGGCCTCGAGTCGCACTGTTATTGGGTGTATTTGTTTTTCTATGTTTATCTGGATGATGGTGGATGGTGGTACGTTAATTTTTGTTGTCTGTAATGTTTGCACGGACTGGTTGAGGGATTTAAGTTTTTTGATTATTATGTCGTTGTTGGGGGTAGGGGGAGGTGTGTTTGCGTTGATTTTTTCCATCCGGTCTGCACTTTTTTGTTGGAAGTCTGAAAGGCCTACAGCAAACTTGTGCGTCTGTCTTCTGAGCTCGTCGATCTGGTTCTGAAGAGCCTAAGAGATACCTTAAGGCTTGTATTGTCGCTCTTCAGAGGTCCAAAGTCGATGGTTTTTTGGTTGGTGGTGACGCTTGTAATTAGGCCTTTCAGAACCTTCACTTCGGATGTTATTTCTTTGATTAGTCTGGTTGACTGACGCATGTTAGAGTTCTGTCACAGGATCTACCTTTGACTGGCCTCGCCACCTGCACAACCCACAAAAGATAGGGTGAGATATGGTGACAGAAGTTAATGAAAAAAACTGTCAAGAACTTGGTACGACGCACATCGACGCCGATAGCAGATCTCAAAATTACGACTATAAAAAAACGTGGAATACGCAAGGTGTAGCAATAAATTTGACTTAAGATGGAGTCTTAAAATTAAAAACATTATGCTGTTCTCATGGAAAAACTTCATAACATCTATAAATATTTACTTTCGAGTGTGTGACTTCGAACAAGAGTCTAACAAAAGAAAGTTTGTAAAGTGTAATCGGCGAAGAAACGCTTAATGTGTACTACTCGTTTATCATTAATATAAACACTGCCATATTCAAAGACCTGGTCGATAAACTCGAAAAACACTACAGCAAGTCTATGTCGTCATGGAAAGACACAAATGCATGGTGGAAGGGCATTTTGCGAATGCCCGCCTGGCTAGCGACTACCCTCAAGTAGAAAATCTGTCGCCAAGCACCTAACGCTGTGTTCCGGCAGCAGTCCTTGAGAGCCAGTGAAATTACAGGCACATGAGACTTAAGAACTATGTCTCAAGGTGACGGGCGCAGTGCAATTCGTGACATGTGACGAAATGCATCTGTTATAGCAGAGGTTAATCCACTTAACATCAGGTGGGCCTCGAGCTTGTTCCGTCACAATAACATAAAAAATATATATATTCAACAGGAAAATTAAAAACCGGATGGAGGAGACATGTCATGAAACTTGACATGTCTACAAACTAAAGATTAATGAATAGATTCAGGCTTTACTTGGCGCCGAATCCGTATTCCGATTCTACACGAAGCATCCTCAGGAGGTTTTGACTATGGTTTAGTGTTTTATTAAAATATTAATTTAATGTTTTCATAAAATATTTTAAAAACATTTGTTATTAGTTCTTATTCCCCGGATACCACTTATACCAAATAATTTCCCATTCCGCTTTAAGCGCACGATCGAGATCTCGATCGTGCGCTCGTATAGTCAAGACCTTCTGAGGATGCTTCGTGTAGAAGCGAAACGCCTCGAAAATTCTTCCGGTTTGGCTGCTTGGCGTTTGTGTCGTCACGTCGACTTAACAGGAAAATTAGGCGGAATTGTCACTAGATATATTTTTGTATTTTTTAAGTGTTTTATTAAAATATTAATTTGATGTTTTCATAAAATATTTTAAAATATTTGTTATTATTGAATATGGATTTCCGCAAAGTAACGCCTGAATCTATTTATTGAATAAGAACTAGTTCCCCAGCACCATACCCAGTTAAAATTTCTGCTTCAATAACATTTTGTTGCAATCTGACTACTCTCAGCCGAGTTCCGTTGCATAATTTAGGTGGGCTTAAATTACGCAAAAGGATATTTGGCACTCCGACTTTTAAACTTAAGATGCGAGAAGGCAGCCAAGGGGCAGACAACGAATTTAAAAATTCGATTGGGTAAGTAGTTGCCTCATCTTGCTCCACCACCTGATTGATGGAGCAATACTATGTAGTTCTACCAGGCACTAACATTAGAATTTTGTTATTTATACCCACTGCATGGTCATTTCGGGTCGTGAGTATGGCACGTTCGCAAAGCCAAGAGCTTTTACGATCTCTTAATTCTTCGATGTTGCTATATACAGCCGGGATTAGTTCTTCAGAAGAAGAAACCGTTTTACATAAGGTTGACGAAAGTCTAACTTTTCCTTCTTCTCTAGGAAATGTATCATTTCCGATATTAAGCAACAGACCGGAAAACTCTAGAGCGTTGCCGCCAGTTTGAGCTCGCATGTTACTGGTCAGATGTAAGGAACTATATGTGGCTTAAAGATTTCAAGCATGCGTTGACTTCATCTGCTCTTGTGCTTCGTGGGACTACAGGCAGTGTTTGCCTAAAGTAACCACAAAACAGCATTGCCTCCCGTCCGCCTTATGTCTTGCACCGTCCTCTTTACAGCCTCCACTGCCTTACGGTGCACCATTGTGCACTCATTGCATACAATTAGTGAACATTGACGCAAAACCTGAGCTCTATCACTATAGCGAGAGATGTCACACACCGGAGTTTCAGATGTCTCTAATTGTATAGGAATTTTAAACATGGCGTGGGCTGTCTTTCCTCCTGGTAACAATGAGGCAGCTATGCCGGACGAAGCTAATACCAGGGCAATTTTACCTTGGCTGCGATCTGCGCCAAGATTATTTTGGTAAGAAATGTTTTACCTGTACCCCAGGTGCATCTAAGAAAAACATTTCTCCTGAGTTATTCATAGTGCTATCGCATACTCGATGCATGACTGCCCTTTGCTCAACAGTTAGTTGATGTAGTCTACTTCTTAAAGTCTCTGCAATTTCTGTCGGGTCATAGCCGGCTTCAGGGGAGTGGTCCTGGTTACCAGGTTGTTCCTCGTCTAATATTTGTGCAGGTACGGGCAAACCGTAGCTAGTGAGGCAATTTCCATCGATCGATAGAACCATGTCTTAGATTATGCTCAGATATATTGAGAAACGTCTCGGGATTTGCAACGCCTCTCAGAAAATCTTCAGCTAATGCATTTTGGTATTTCTGCCAAAGTTGTACCGCATCAGACAGCCTACAGAATACCAACATCATGGCAAACAAATGCCTGAATCGTCGAGTACTATCGCTGCCGCAAGCCTCGGCTAATGTAGCGTCCCAGTGCTGGTCATCATCAAGTAGTTCTCGACATGCGGCAATGTATGTAGGTTGTTCTACACCGTTGACTGTTCGTAGCGCCCTGAATTAACTTGGGCCACAAACAGTATGGAAAAGCAACCGCAAGTAATATAATTACGTATTATTTGGGTATGCTGTATAGACTCTGCCCAAGTTATGTTATTTGAAAACACCGGGCACACCATCTACTGATGCACCTCTTCTGCGACGATTAAACACGCCCTGTTGCTTATGATACGTAAAATAGGCAAATACCTCTTCGTACAACAGTGTCTTAGCAAAATCGTAAGTTTCACATAATCGGAAGAAAGCCAGGAAGGTACTTTGTCTTGGATTTTCTAATCGCTCCTCGACATTATCCTAATCGATATATATGCGATTTTGACCCTACAAGTCAATGTCAAGATGTGTAACAGGCGAGTACCGCTCATGTCTCGGAAAACCGTAAATTCTCCAAACAGCTTCCGATGAGCTAATGTAGCGGCCTGATTGATAGCGACTTATTTCGTCCTTGTTATTGCTCACTGCAGCAATTGTCGCTTGGTCGCTACCTTTATTAACATATTTACATATGTATTTTATTGATTGTACGCTGTTACACGTCCCGACATTTATATGTGCCTCAAAATTTTTAGATAGTACTGGAGAATAGGGCACTATTCAACATTATAGACAACAGATTGTCTAGTATTATCTGTTGGCCACGTACGTTTACTGTCGCTGAAAACCCTCCTTGCGTGGGCAAACGGCTACAATAGGATGGATAACCATCCTCCCCAGTCACCGTCTGCTGCACTGGGATTTTCGGGAACCTCTTGGTACAACATCCATTTCGCATGCAGGGTGAATTAGTATTGAGGGGCATGGGCCGTGCACCATATGCGCCTTTACAATAGCATGCAAAGATGGGTCTTGGCTAGGGCTCGGAAATTCTGCGCTAATTATGTCATCCACATTGTATGGCCGAATTTTCTCTTGCAGCCCTAAAAGAATACCTACATGCGGCAAGCCCCTCTTCTGCCATTCGACACTATATACAGAGCAAAGTGTTGCACCGAATACGTTTTCTTTAGTAAGAACATTTATCATCAATTTTAGTTTCAGATGAAATACCCTACCAACAATATCGTGCCCATCGTGGGAAAATTGTCCTTCAAAAAGTTCTCGTGTGATCTCAATCCATTTGGGATTGGTAGTGAGCGTGATAAAGAGATCAGGACGTCCATATTTCCTCACGTATGTAAATGCATCTTGCGTACTGTTATAAGTATATCGAGGAAAAACTTAAAAAAAAAACTATTGGATTCACAACACAAATTTTAATGGATTTAGAAAAATGGAACATTAATTATTTTAAAGATGCAAGTGTTTGGTACCGAAGATGGGTTGAGACTGGCTGAGGTCTCGGACTGACTAACTCTTACAAGAGGGAGAAAATGCTGATGTTGCAGTAAGCATGTGGGGTTTCCATACTAGAGATGGGATATAACAACCCCCACTCTAAGAGGAAACTTACGGGAAAAGTAAGTTTTCATGAAGTTACGTAAAACCTACGAGTAAACGCGGTTGATTTAATTCTACAGTTTCATCAACATCAGTAGAAGTTACTTTCTCAGATTTCAAAAAGAGGGTTTTCAAATACTTGCTCATTTTACAAAAGTATAATATAAAAACTATAACAAAGAATAATAGAGAAAACAGTTAAATAGGAAAACTTATATGGTTACTTAATATATTAGAAGACTCTACATGTTCTAGATCGCTTAGGATTTGATTGGAGACAATCTTCATGCCTGTTAATTTGTCTAAATTTACATTTCATTCTAGGACAATTAAGGTTGTTTATTTTACGTACACTAAAACAACTATCATTAATTATATTAAAATCAGATGTTACATTAGGGACATCTATCTTAGGGAAGCTCTTCTTTAATATTCTAATATTCTTATAATAAGCGGTACATTCTACATGAATATTAAGTACACTTGTACCGGATATAATTACTTAACTTACCAAAATGGTAAGTACATTATTTTGACATTCAATTGACATTTTAGTCGGTTTTTTTTTATTTTTTTTATGCTTGATAGATTAGCCTTTGACCACTATCTCACTTGATGGTAAGTGACGATGTGGTCGAATATGTTGTTCAGGCTAACCTAGAAGTACTGGCTCTCAATTTGGATTGGACTAATACCCATTTGTCGTTGTTCAGTCTATGACAGATATCAATTTCTCCATACAGGATTCTAAATTGACAACTATTTGGTAATGACGACATGGCTTTGGTCATAATATCTATTTCACAAGATGGATTGTCTGGAATGCTATAAATGTCATTGTTTTCACAAAGGTAAGTTTTGCTTAAAATATTCTAACAACTATTTTTATTTTTTAAATAAGTAAATGACGATTTAACTTAGCTTGAATTTCGATTTTGAAACGGCGTCTTTTCGCCGAGTATGGTTTGGCGGTAGAACGAAAATATATTCGATTATGCACTTCCATTGCGCAGTCTCCAAAATGTATCCGGCAAAAGATAGATAGTTAAAAAAACTGATTGTGGATAATGTTCCAGCAGAGCTATTATGTAACTCGGTCTTCGTAAACGTCAGTGTGGACATCAATTTTTGAATTAACCGACAAGACGATTACCAGACTTTCTGAAGACGAGATAATGAACGAAACTAGGGACTTTTGACGTACTTAAAATTGGTATTATGTAACTCTAATGACAGCTTCAAGACCACTACGAAACGTCAAATGAACAAGGGAGCTTTATTGCTCACTGGTTGGCGGGTTTTTAGTTCGAGTTTGCATATAAATAGACATTTTCTTATTTTAATTGCAAATTCAAAGATCCATATTATTTTTGATATTATTATTTCTGATTTCAGCCACTCATTCTGCGGAAATTTGGACTTTCGTGTTAATTAACACTTGTGAAAGTCGAACAGGATTTTTCTTTGTTTCGATAATATTGCATTGATATATTCTAAGAGATCTCACCACTCTGTCTAAGAGATGTCACCAAAGCCCTGAATAACCCAGAGATTCAGGCCAAATATATAAAGTTTCCTATGATTATGGTGGAGCGTGAGCCTATCACAAGGAGGTGAATTTTGCAATTTATAAATTTGTATCTACTTTTAGTTTTCTTGTACTTAATAAGCATATGCATCAGAGCAAAAGGCATGTGTTCACATCATTACATGTACATTTAAAGATCAAGATACTATTTTTTTTTAATTGGCGATATGCCTTTATTAAACAAATACTACAAACTACATACAACAGTACAGCTACTACAATACTACAGCTACTACAGTAAAAGCATTTGGACTCATAGGGAGTCCAAATGCTCTAGCCCACTATCAGTTGGCAGCGTGCCCAGCATGCTGGCAGCATTGCCCCGTTGAATTGCAATGCTTATTCTTTGAGCCAAATAGGTGCCAGCATTTTGATCACGCGTCGCATCGACCAAGCGCTCTGATAGATTTTGGAAAATACGATGAGCTCCCGGTCCCCACGGCCCCAACGTCTCTACACCAAACGGCTCAAATATGTAACCCATACCGAGGTTAGCATATTTGCGCCGCTTGAGTTGCTCTGCCGAAGTAGCCGCGGCGCCAGCCCTGACGTGGGTTTCAGAAAGGTGTGACGGCGCTAAAGTGTCTACGCATGTAGCGTCCCACACTAAGGGCCGTCCTAACTTCCATGGAACCAGAGTCATGCCGTCAGGTCTTTTACCATCGTCACGCATCAGACCGTTCGGTTCGAGAACAGCTGGAACATTGGCGCTGGTAAAAGCCCGGCGAATGATATCGTTAAGGCTGGCGTGGCGGGAAATTCGACCAGCACTTCGAGAGCAGGAGAGGCCATGGTGACCGAGTTGGTCAACTGCAGTACCACACTGGCAGTGATGTGCAACACAACACCTTGCACCCAAGCGTAAGCTAATAGCGAGACGAAAAGCGGAAGGATCTATAAGGCTACCAGTTTTGTAAGAAGGAATGGCTTGTAACCAAAGACCTGATTCCCACACAGAAACAGCGAGAATACGAGCACGATCTGCGATACTAGGGCACGTATTTAAAAGATCTTTCCGTGCTAGCTCGCATAGGGGCCGATCCCACTGTTTCTGAGATGACAACATTTTTGGGAACTCAGTATTTGGACAAGCCAGTCCCCATGTGGTTTTGGCCTCAGCCAGATATGCTACATCAAAAGAGCCTAAAGATGGTGCAAGAATTTTTTCTACTAATTTGTGTGTACTGTGTACAGAAGACAAAAAAGCTGGTAATGCCACACTAGAAATTTTGCGTATCCCTATGCCCCCCAACCTCACAGGGAGGGAAGCTTGCACCCAAGCCCTATCATCCATCTCAACATTCAAAACCGAAATTAACGTATCTTTTAATAAATTGTCTAAGCTTAAAAGAAGCTCACTGTGTTTCCACAGCTGACAACATCTCAAAAAGTATGTAAATTTAGGAACGAAAAGGCAAAATCTAATAATAGTAAAAGCCATATGGGCGTTAATTTTGAATAATCTGCTAGAAGCATTTCTAAACTTTTGAATTTGTTCTTCGACAAATGGTGACAAAGATTCGTCAAAAATCGGTGAACCCAAAAGACGGAGCGAACTTTTTTCTACTAATTTTATATTAGGCGCAAGTAAGTTGAATTTTTCAATAATCGAAATTTTATCCGGACAAGTATCACAAACAAAAAGTTCACATTTGGAAAAATTTAGTTCAAGGCCAATAAGACGAAAATCGTCTATAAGTACTCGCAAGTCATTCAATACCGTGTTCGCATCGCCACCTAAGGTTCCGTCATCCAAATACCAAACGTTAAGTTTTGATTGGAGACGTTGAATTATTGAGTGGATGGCAAGGCTAAAGATGGCTGGTCCCAGAGGATCACCCTGTTGACATCCTACGGAAGATAATATAACGTTGTTTTGGTATGTTAATTTTGATGGTTTCCCGTAACATTGCCAAAGAAAAGGGTATAATTCCGGAATTTTATCTTTCACTTCGGTCAAAAGGGTGCCTCTATCTAATGAGTTGAATGCATTTTTAACATCCACCTTCAAAAGCACATCTCCACAATTTTGATCAAGAAATGTGCGTAGTGAATGTACAGCAGCCTCACAACCACCCTGAGAACCAAAACCGAGTTGTAGTGGTTGAAAAAGATTACTTAAAAAAGCAACCTTTTTCCTACAACCACATTTGGCTGTGAGGCGACGATAAGTGGTGCCTACTGCTATAGGCCTAATACCACCATCTTTTTTTTAAGGGCACATAAATTCGCACCGTACAGAATTTCGGTAATTTCATTGTTGACCTGACCCGACAACATCAAATTAACCAAAGCCGTGACATCCTTTAGAAGTGTCTCGCCTACCTCACCAGAACTAAAAGATAAAATATCTTTTAAGTGCTGAGGCGTCAGGCCATCTAGACCACCGGCTGAGCCACTTCGAAAAGATGCCACGGCTGCAGAAACATCCTGTGGGGTCACCTCAACAATGTCATTATTTTGTTCAGGAGAGTCGGGAAGGTGGAGACCTGCAGTTGCAGGCGGATGCTTTTCTATTAGGGAATTCAACGTGTCAGATGTGAAAGGGGCGATTGTATCACTCGAAAACAAGATGCGTGCCGCGTTTTTGATGTCACCATCATTAATTTTATTTTCTACTATTTTAATAGTAGCTGAATCGACATTATTTGTTTTTGTATTCCGCCGCAGTGGCGGAATTATTAAAGTTGAGCCAAAAGATTGCTCTTCCCGTGCCTTGTATTTCACGCAGTTTTCCTTTACTCTAGTTGTAAGGGATTTTTTGTTAGAAGGATCAAAATTTACGTGAAATACGTGGTACGGGAATGCTAGAAGATGCTCCCAGGCTTGCCTAGTATTAGTAGCCAAAACTTTTTTAATCGAAGAAGATAACGATTGGGCAACAGAAATTCTCGCACCCCGAGGTATGCGTTTTATAACAGGAATATTATTTTTGTACGAGCTTAAAACCTCCCAAAACGGTTTGGCAGGGGTAGCAGGGCTCGCAACACTGCTACCACTTACTGTTTGATTATTTATTGGCGCCGAAAGGGGAATTTCCAAACCTTTATGACACCTTTTTTGGTGAATTTTGAGGCCTTTTTGACCTTTAAAATATCGAGCCTGGGGGCACTGCGGACACAACATCTGGCTGTCTTGCGATACAGAGGTCCCAACTACTGCATCCATTGTTTGGGTACAAAGCATTGTTTACAAAATAAATCAAAGCTTATCTTAGAATCTCTAGGGTGACGACTCGACCCGGATGAAGTCTCGCGTCAACAACGTCGTCGAAGTCCGTAGTGCGCAGGTGTCGCAGGCACCGTTGCCATGGAAACAAAAAATAACCGATTAGAAATTAATAAGCTAATGAAACTACAGAGGCTCACAGGAGCCCTACAAACAATACCTCGCAAAATTCCAAGAGGAAGAATGCGGTTGATGAGCAGATAATGCCTATCTACTTTCTGAAAATAAAATTAATTATTTTTTGTAAATAAACCTGAAATTTACTGACCTGTCAATTTGACTAATCATCAAGATACTATAAAATGCTGTCATATAAAATAGTAATATTGATAATAAACTAGAACTTCTTGTTGCATAAGCATGCATTTCCTGGCGTGGTGGGATGCATTGATGGCACTCATGTTGCAATCATTTGTCCCAGTGAAGATGAAGAGGCCTACTACAATAAAAAGCAATACCATTCATTGAATGTCCTAATTGTATGTTATGAGTTTTGATGTAGGTAAGGTATAACACAAGACGTGTTTTTATAAACCTACTTACTAAAAAAACATTTGTTTGTTTAGATTTGTGATGCTGATTTGCACATCCTGCACATAGATGCATCTTTTGGAGGTCAGAGCCATGACTCTCATGTCTGGAATAATAGCCAAGTAAAGGCTCTGATGCAAGACATTAATGCTGAAGGGGAAAGGTGTTGGCTTTTAGGTAAGTAAACAAATTTAAGGACAATTGGTTTCACAGATACACATATATGCATAATCATACCAACCATTCATAAGTGTTTAAATGAATAATGTATCAAAACACCACATGTGATTCGGGCTATGCACAGCGACCATGGATGATGACACCAATCCTCAACGCTGTGCCAAACTCGCCTGAAGAATTATACACCTACAAGCATGTTCGCACACGGAATGTGGTAGAGCGTTGTATTGGTGTGCTGAAAACTTGCTTCCAATGTCTCTTGGCACACAGGTAAGTAGTTTATGGTCTTCCTACCATCACAACATCATATCCAAAACTTCCAGCAGAGTTTTACTTCAACTTATAAACCCTTTTTTTTTTTTTTTTTTTTTTAAATAGTGTGATGCAGTATACACCCGTCAAGGCAGGGAAAATAGTCAATGCGTGTGCGGTCTTGCATAACTTTGTGTATGACCAACACTTCACCATTGACTATGAAGAAATTCTAAATTACCGGTCACAACAGCCAGAGCCTACTGCACATGTGCGGCGGAACCACCAAAACTTAGATGGGGAAAGGCAAGGTGTTGTGGAAAGATTGTGGTCCGGTCGACACCTCACATAGGTAAAATAGTGCAATACAACAAGAGTGTATCAAACATTGCTGTTCATGACTCTTTAAATATATCTAATTTTTTACAGGTTGATGCACTATGCACCCCGTATCAAGGCAGGCAAAACAGTCAGACTGTGTGGTCTTGTGTAACTTTGTATTACAGAAGAAAAAACGAAGTCATTTCATGTAGCTTATGTACATATTAGTAAAATCATTTTAAGATAAACTGTTTCACTGATTTTTTCACTAGATTTTAACTAGAGTAATGTTTTTTGAGAGTATGTTTGTATTTAAGTATGTATGGCTTAATTCTTTGTGACCCTCTACAGCCTACACTGGAACACTGATTTTGATGTGCGACGTGTCAGGTATTTTTTAAATAATTGTTTTGTATGATGATATGATACTAACTGCGCTCCGCGGTGTCACCCGCGAGGTGATGATAATGATAAGTAGCCTATGTGCTATTCCAGGGTATAAGCCATCTTAATCCCAAATTTCATGCAAATCCGTTCAGCCGTTTCAGCGTGAAGGCGCAACACACATACAACAAACTTTCCCCTTTATATTATATTATTTTTATTGTATAGCATTGTATCTCTAATTTGTAACTTAGTATTCTATCAGATAATAAAATTAAAGAATGTATTCTAGTGTAAGATAATATTTTGGAATTTTTGTTAAACATTTTAAGATGCTCCACAAGAGTTTCTTGCTGGTTCTTCTCTGTGGATGTAATCAAACTATCTGAACAAAAAGTACAATACTCAATAAATACTTTATCATTTATTTATAAACAATATAAAATACAGCAATCTTATCCTAATTCTAAAAGAACGATGAATCCTGCACCCATGTCCTGCTTGGGGTGTATTGTGCATTTCCCTCCTGCCAGCCAATCCCAACCAGCCCAGCCCTAGCCGCTTCTTATCCTCAGTATCTTGTATGGAGTTGCAGTGGAGCAACACATTCTACAGTTTCATTCTCATGCAAGCAGCCCTGGCACAGTGGACTCTGTTGCTCCAGTTTTGTGTAGGTGATAGTATAGATCACAAAGGCCAGTATTGATCCCAATCATCACACTGTTTGTTTCCGGAGTGCATATGTGATTTCCGCACTGTCAGTGGTAAATGTAAGAAACTCGTTCGTGATTTATCTTCTTGCGTTTTGTATATCTTCGCCGCAAGCAGTAGGCCCACCGCTAGCAAAGCTGTTGAACTAAATCTGTGTGCACTCTTAGGTAGCATCATCGCTTATCAGCCGATAAAAATTAGTGCCTTCTGTGTGCGGCCTCTATGCGCTGCAAGTGGCCAACGATCACCCCCAGCATTTGCGCCATTTGCTCAGATGCCATGAGCCAAGTAATTGTAACTTTTAATCACATCATCTAGTTTTACTTTGCTAAATTAACAATGTAATGTTTGTTTACAATTCACAATCACAAGTAATCTTCCACTTCACGAACGTTTTTGTATAGCGCGCGAAACTGACGTTGACAAACAAATGTCAACTTGCGTTTCGATATTATTTTAGGAGATACATCATTAACAGCGTATCTAATGGCTTCAAGGCCACTTCAAGCCTCCGCTTTAGACCATCCATACGATGCACAATACTTTCAATGGAAGAACGAAATTCTTTGCGAAAGTCACGTAGCTCAGTCATGAAATCAGCAAGTTCTCGGCGCATAACCTGGAAATCTGAGTCCCTAACATGAGGCGATCCTGGGGGAAGACTAGATATTATCTAGTCTTCCCCCAGGATCGCCTCGAGCAGAAAAGGTTGGCGGAGGAAACAACCGAAATGGTTGAGTTGCAACAGGCAGTCGTCCAACTGAAGCAGGATCTCAATGACCGTGATCAATAAGCCCTACTAACAGATCTGGACATTGGCCATCTTCCGGAGGAAAATGGTGAACATTTGGTACATATATTTTCATAAAAACTAACGTGAGTAGACATAATTATTTACTGAATATACCGGCTAGTACTCACGGTGTTTTGGTCGTAATCTCCGACCGGTGTTCGAGCAGTAAAGATGCTCATTATTATGAGCATACGATGCCGAATGTATAAGGCAGGACGTTTCATCGTTATTGCGTAAGTCAAAACTACCGAAAAATAACATTACCAAAGTAGAGATTACAGCCTTAAATGATTTGCGCAATTATCAAGAAGTATTGGTTTTGCCAGCTGATAAAGGCAACGCAACAGTGGTTGTCGACACCAAAGAGTACGAGCAGAGAATCAACCAAATGGTAAGTGATGATTCAATTTACAAAAAAGTCAACTACAACCCGACTTCTAGAGTAACTGCTAAAGTGCTGAAACTGTTGCGCAGCTGCGATGACAAGAACCTGATGGAACGTTTGCGCCCACACAACCCTACGTCACCAAAGATATATGGGCTGCCTAAGATCCAAAAACCAGGATGGCCACTAAGACCTATAGTAAGCCAGATTGATGCCCCTACCTATAAGATCTCCACATGCTGTAATTTGTGGAGAAGTTCTTCGTCAGTTCACGTCGCATTTAAACACTGTACACCCGAAGATATCGTTTACCATTGAGGAAGAGAAAGAGGGAGTGCTACCGTTTCTGGACGTCAAAGTGATACGGGGACCTGACGGTATGTTGGCTCATACTGTGCATAGAAAACCGACACACACAGACCAGTACCTACGAGCTGACTCCCATCATCACCCATGCCATTTACCTTCGGTACCAAGAGCGCTAATTAACCGTGCGTTAAGCTTATGTGACCCTCAGTTTGTTGATGCCGAACTGGAACACGTCCGAAGGGTGCTTGAGCGTAACGGTTATAATTGGCGCCAATGTTCTCGACTTGTGACTGGAACTGAACGCATGCGACCTACCACTGTCAACAGATCGCCGGTGTATCTACCGTACATCAAAGGAATAACGGATAAAATCGGACACCTGATGAAACGGAGGTACTCAATTAAGGCGATTTTCTGATCACAAACTCAACTCCGACAGATGCTGCGTTCACCGAACGACAGTGAACCACTTGCCGCGCCTGGGGTATATAAAGTACCGTGTGATTGTGGTAAGTCCTACATCGGAGAAACACGACGAAACATCGCTACGAGGTTGACGGAGCACGTCAGGTGCATTAAGAACCTAGAAATTGAGAAATCCGCAATAGCCGAGCACGCCCTCATTAAAGATACGAATCATTTCATACGGTTTGATAAGGCATCCGTACTAGCGAGAGAAAAGTATTTGTGCCGCGGAAAGTACGTGAGGCTATTGAAATAAATCGTCATCCAAATTTTAATAGGGATGGTGGCTGGACTTTACCATCTGCGTGGAAACCGGTGCTTAATTGTGCCTCGACCAGTGCCAAACTGTTTACCCGCGAATTAGACGTAATTGCTATAGTGTGCGAAGACCCTACACATAGTTTTGACGAGTGCAGTGAAGACAGCGACAGTGACGCACGCGCCCCTACCCTGCCTGCGATGCCATTGCTGCCCGCCGTTCCTCAAGTTTCGCCGAGGGCGTTGCGAGCAGCCGCCCGCAGTGCGCGTTTAGCAGCCCTCGAAGCTGCCCGCATTCCTTGATAATGAGCATCTTGACTGCTCGAACACCGGTCGGAGATTACGACCAAAACACCGTGAGTACTAGCCGGTATATTCAGTAAATAATTTGGTACATACTGTAACAGTCATGGCTGCTAAGTTGGTGGTCTCCCTAGAGAGTCGCGAGATTGTGTTTGCCGAGCGAGTCGGAACCGTGGGCCCAAGTGGCGCCGGCGCCAGCATAGGAGGTACAGCCGGGGGAGGGGTGAAGAGGCGTGCGCGCCGCGTCGTTGTGCGGTTGGCCCGACGTCATCTGCGTGACGAGCTTCTGAGTGCTGCACGCGTGCGACGCCATTTCACTACGGCTGATATCAGTCTGTCGGGACCGCCACAGAGGGTGTATTTAAATGAAAGGTTGACGAAGGCAAATCGCCTACTTTTTCATCAAGTTCGGGACGAAGTTCGTAAGCGCCAGTGGAGGTACTGTTGGACCAAGAAAGGTCGCATCTTTGTTAGGCAGGGCGATGGTAAGCCAGTGTTTGTGATTCGATCAGATGCAGATTTCTGTCGTGTTTTTGAGGCAAGCTCTGTTTGAGTTTTTTGCTAAAAATAAATTTTATTTTATATCCGTATCATACCAAACCATTTTTTCTGAAATTTTTGTTTACTTTTTAAACCGTCGTTTTTATAAGAGCAATCATGCTCAGTATAAGTTGATTTTTAGTATTATATTTTATATATAAATGATATTAATAATATTATATAAATGTTTAAAATCAATAGTAACCGTAGCACTCTACCACGAAAAATCTGCATATTTTAAATACAATATTAACTGCCATATCCACAATCCGAAACAATTATGGAAAAATCTTAGAAATACATTATTACCTAAAAGTGACATTGAACTGCCTTCTTTCTTTAATAATCCCAACCTAATAAATAATGTTTTTCTGGATATATCAGGCCCTTCAGGCGTAAATATTTCTCAGCTGACATACTTCGAGTTTCATAAGTTTAGCGATGCAGTATTTCACATAGAGCCTATTAGTTTAGACAAAATAATAAATATAATTAAAAGTATACAATCAAATGCAGAAGGGTGTGATAATATAACTTAAGACATGCTAATTATGACTTTTCCATATACAATAAATACTGTAAAAGACATAATTAATTTATCAATCTGTACATCCACATTCCCTGATACTTGGAAGGTAGCTGTTGTGCGTCCTTTGCCTAAGCACTCAAATCCAGTTGACATCAAAGACCTCAGACCAATAAGTATATTGCCGTGTTTGTCAAAGAGATTGGAAAAGGCAGTCTGTACTCAATTAACTGAGTACATAGAAAAAAATAATATATTACCCGAAGTGCAGTCTGGCTAAGGCCGCAGCACGGCAACTGCTTTATTGGATGTCACGGATAACATACTCTCTTCTCAGAGTGGGGGTATGTGTACCTTGCTTGTTTTACTCGATTTTTCTAGAGCTTTCGATTGTATAAATCTTGATCTTCTAATTTCCAAATTAAGTTATTATGGTTTCGACTTTAAGGCTATAAAATGGTTTGAAAGTTATCTAACTGATCGTTTTCAGTACGTTAAACTTAGTCGTAATGACGGTACTCGATTGGAGTCTGACAAGATGGCTGTGAAGAGAGGCGTTCCTCAAGGATCGATACTGGGACCGATTTTGTTTATTTTGTATTCGGCTGATATAAGCAAACATATAAAACATTGTAAATTTCATATATATGCTGATGATATACAGATGTACATTTCTTTTAAGCCTTTGAAAATGTATGATGCAATACGTGCTTAAAATATCGATCTCTCTAGTGTATCTGCATGGGCAAGTCAAAATGATCTTGTACTTAATCCCACCAAAACAAAATACTTGCTATTTGGTAGTAAGCATCAATTAAACAGCTTGAGTCCAACGGTGAGTGTTATGCTTAAAGATGTGCAAATAGAACAAGTTCATGAAGCGCGTAATCTGGGTTTACAGATGGACTCTGCACTACGCTTTGAAAAACATGTAGCAAATGTAGTTAAAAAATGTTTTATAAATTAAAAGTGTTGAATAGAATGAGGCCATTTATAAAGGAAGATTTGCGTATTCAGTTAGTCGAGTCACTTGTTCTGTCAAAATTTAACTATGTGGACGTAGTGTTTGGCCCTCGTTTGCTAACAAGGACCGAGAAACTTGTTCAGAGAGTTCAGAATGCTTGCGCACGGTTCTGTTTTGATATCCCTTTTAGAGCTCATGTGACCCCATACCTGAATAAAAATTGTATACTGAAAATGAAGCATCGTCGCAAGTTACACTTGGCCACTCTTTGTTTTTTGGTGTTATAAAACATAAAACTCCTATCTATTTATTTGAAAAATTATCCTGGGTATCCAATCACAGGTTATTTGGACCGCGGCAATGCGCAATTCAACTTTCTACACCACAGCATGGGTCTGCTTCTTTTCGTGGTAGTTTTCGTTATGCTGCGTCCAAATGCTGGAACAATATTCCAACACCGATCAGGAACCTGCAAAACATTAATGGATTTAAAACAAAACTAAAACAATTCTTATTTAGTCATCAAATAACCCAGGAAAAACAGAGACATGATACAAGTGCTATATAAGACTTACCTCAAGGTTATTTACTTATAACTTATATTTTAGTAAGGTTTATATTTATTATGTAGTTTATATATTTGCCTAAAAAATTGCGCTAGCATTAATGTAGTTTAAGTTAAAATTTAATTGCCGTTTTTATGTAAGTAATTTTAGTAATTAAAAATAAACTTATATGTAAGAAATATAAAAAATTATACATTTTCTATAGTTATATTTTCGTTGGTTGACATTGTTATATTTCTTTTCGGATTCTTTATTTTATTTTTTCCCCACTCCAATTGTATTTCTAGTAATAATTTAATGGTTATGTTGTAAAATTTGAGCTGTTGTATCATTAATCCTCCGTGACGTCACAAAAAAGCTCCAACGGAAGGCCAGCGCTAGCTTTAAATAAAACTAGCACATGCTGAGTTGGGGACCAATTTGTGATGTAAAGCAATTATTTATATGTCTGTCAAATGTGCCTTTTATGTAAATATTCTGTTGTAAATTGCTTACGTCGTAAATAAATAAATTTCATTTCATTTCATTCAATTTCATTTCAATTGCGTTTCAGCTTTATATTTTTAGTGCGATCGGGCCTAAGGTATAAACAAGATAAAAATATTTGTCCAACTTATGTAGGGTACTACTTTGTCAAAAACCAATTAAATTAAAGTTTTCAAAAGTATTTACTGACTTCCAATAAAAAAGACAAAAAGACAAACAAAGAATGAGGAGGTTCTCATCTCAAGTCAGTGATTTTAACACATTTCAGTAATAAAAGTTTATTAAATTTTTAGGGTTCCATATTAAATAATAGGACCCTAATAGTAAGTCTTTGATGTAGGTCCATCTGCTTATGTGTGTGACCTTTAAATGGCTGTATCTTGAAAACCATTAGGTAGACAGTTATAATTTTCTCAGAACATGTGCCGGATTGCCTATTAAATAATAAAATTTACAGGAAAATAAAAATAAAGGAGGTAGAGATCCCTGTAAAATAAACCAATTTTTAATGTTTTTTTTTTTGTATCATATTAACACATGCAGAAAATTTATAGAGAAATACAGTAGGTAGTACAAAGGGTCACATACCATTATCTATACAACATAAGACACCATTACTACTTTTACATATATATTGTTACATTAATTGTTCGTTGATGATAAAATTGGGTAGTAAATATTTAAATTAAATACAAAGAAAAGTGGCAACTCTCCAGGTGGGGAAGAGAAGCTTCCACACACCTAACCTAAAACTACCTATCTAAATAAGGAGGCTTTAATACACAAATAAACACAGTAGGTATGGAGCGTTCAATAAGTTTATATAATTTATTTCACAAACATACACACAATTATTATTAAAAAAAATAGGCTATATCAGTCCAGAACACATTTAATATCAATAGGGGTTGCACGCTAGCGCCAGGGGTAGGAGATATATTAAAATCTAAAACATTTCAAAAATATGCCCAGAGCGAGCGAGCAGCACCAAACTAATTATTACATAAAATTGCCTCAATTATAATTTCTGTGTGCCAGCAACGTAGATCCACATAAAATTAGTGTCCTAGATTAAAATGATTTAATATTTAAAGTGAATTATAGTAATAAAACCAGCTTGCTCAAGAAAATAAGTTATCTCAGGGGAAAAATCGTGGGTCGCATAAGGTGAAAAGATGGATTCCGTTGTTGTAAATAAAGAAAAGGGCGCCACCCGGCTATATAAAACCGGGAAAATATATAAATACCGGATCGGTGCGACGGTATACAGCCTTGGGGTGAAATCACTGCATTGGTCAGCAGCCCTACTGCATAAGGGACGCAAAGCAGAGCGCTGACAGCTCAACCATTCGCTCGGGCTGACTGCCGGAGCTGGGGGGGCTATGGTAGGTGATTATTCTTCAACCCCTAACGGTGAAGTTTTCCCCTCCTAACCAGGAACCTCCTGGAAAACGCAAGGGTGCGCATGTGAAAATCGTACCTGCCTGTGAAGGGCATATACAAAGCGTTGACATCACTATCGCAAAAGAGGCACCGGTCGATTTGGCGTGGGTGGCTAGCCCACGTGGTGAAGATGCATGCGGGCGCAGCCAGCCTCAATCCACAGGAAAACACGGAATTTCGCACGCAACGACAGGGCCAATATCCATACACTCGGCACGCGGTCACTTGAGAAAGCTCGCACATTCGGGTTCAGCGACGGCGCGGGCCTAGGGACCACGCGGTCCACAACTCGGAGAGCCTCACTAGATAAATTCACGAGACGAAACACTGGAATTTAGCCCGGCGTTATAACCTATAACTTCGCACGAAAACACTGCACCGAAAATATTCAATCACTTTACTAACCTTTTGGGAGGTTGAAAGGCGCTTGTAGCGTTCTGGTGACTTCACGTCTCACACTTGGAAAGTCGCCTCCTAGGGCTTTATTTCAGCTGGTAGGTATCGTCCAGAATCTCAGTGGAACGCTGTCCTGATTGTGGTCCCGCCCTGAAAATATCGAAATTAGTTTGTCAATTGCCAAACTCCAAAGCCGCTAGGGCACGCCACGGGAATCAAGACTTACCTCGCAGCAGGCAGCGTCACTCTTGGGTTGCTGGGGGAAAAAGAGTGCAAAACTGCTCTTCCGCCGTATTTACGGGGCGGCGACAGTTTCTCGAACATTCGTAGAGGAAGGGGCAAAAAAACACAGATAATGCCACTTACCGATAAACTTACAGATAAAAATAACTATGTGGACGTAGTGTTTGGCCCTCGTTTGCTAACAAGGACCGAGAAACTTGTTCAGAGAGTTCAGAATGCTTGCGCACGGTTCTGTTTTGATATCCCTTTTAGAGCTCATGTGACCCCATACCTGAATAAAAATTGTATACTGAAAATGAAGCATCGTCGCAAGTTACACTTGGCCACTCTTTGTTTTTTGGTGTTATAAAACATAAAACTCCTATCTATTTATTTGAAAAATTATCCTGGGTATCCAATCACAGGTTATTTGGACCGCGGCAATGCGCAATTCAACTTTCTACACCACAGCATGGGTCTGCTTCTTTTCGTGGTAGTTTTCGTTATGCTGCGTCCAAATGCTGGAACAATATTCCAACACCGATCAGGAACCTGCAAAACATTAATGGATTTAAAACAAAACTAAAACAATTCTTATTTAGTCATCAAATAACCCAGGAAAAACAGAGACATGATACAAGTGCTATATAAGACTTACCTCAAGGTTATTTACTTATAACTTATATTTTAGTAAGGTTTATATTTATTATGTAGTTTATATATTTGCCTAAAAAATTGCGCTAGCATTAATGTAGTTTAAGTTAAAATTTAATTGCCGTTTTTATGTAAGTAATTTTAGTAATTAAAAATAAAATTATATGTAAGAAATATAAAAAATTATACATTTTCTATAGTTATATTTTCGTTGGTTGACATTGTTATATTTCTTTTCGGATTCTTTATTTTATTTTTTCCCCACTCCAATTGTATTTCTAGTAATAATTTAATGGTTATGTTGTAAAATTTGAGCTGTTGTATCATTAATCCTCCGTGACGTCACAAAAAAGCTCCAACGGAAGGCCAGCGCTAGCTTTAAATAAAACTAGCACATGCTGAGTTGGGGACCAATTTATGATGTAAAGCAATTATTTATATGTCTGTCAAATGTGCCTTTTATGTAAATATTCTGTTGTAAATTGCTTACGTCGTAAATAAATAAATTTCATTTCATTTCATTCAATTTCATTTCAATTGCGTTTCAGCTTTATATTTTTAGTGCGATCGGGCCTAAGGTATAAACAAGATAAAAATATTTGTCCAACTTATGTAGGGTACTACTTTGTCAAAAACCAATTAAATTAAAGTTTTCAAAAGTATTTACTGACTTCCAATAAAAAAGACAAAAAGACAAACAAAGAATGAGGAGGTTCTCATCTCAAGTCAGTGATTTTAACACATTTCAGTAATAAAAGTTTATTAAATTTTTAGGGTTCCATATTAAATAATAGGACCCTAATAGTAAGTCTTTGATGTAGGTCCATCTGCTTATGTGTGTGACCTTTAAATGGCTGTATCTTGAAAACCATTAGGTAGACAGTTATAATTTTCTCAGAACATGTGCCGGATTGCCTATTAAATAATAAAATTTACAGGAAAATAAAAATAAAGGAGGTAGAGATCCCTGTAAAATAAACCAATTTTTAATGTTTTTTTTTTTGTATCATATTAACACATGCAGAAAATTTATAGAGAAATACAGTAGGTAGTACAAAGGGTCACATACCATTATCTATACAACATAAGACACCATTACTACTTTTACATATATATTGTTACATTAATTGTTCGTTGATGATAAAATTGGGTAGTAAATATTTAAATTAAATACAAAGAAAAGTGGCAACTCTCCAGGTGGGGAAGAGAAGCTTCCACACACCTAACCTAAAACTACCTATCTAAATAAGGAGGCTTTAATACACAAATAAACACAGTAGGTATGGAGCGTTCAATAAGTTTATATAATTTATTTCACAAACATACACACAATTATTATTAAAAAAAATAGGCTATATCAGTCCAGAACACATTTAATATCAATAGGGGTTGCACGCTAGCGCCAGGGGTAGGAGATATATTAAAATCTAAAACATTTCAAAAATATGCCCAGAGCGAGCGAGCAGCACCAAACTAATTATTACATAAAATTGCCTCAATTATAATTTCTGTGTGCCAGCAACGTAGATCCACATAAAATTAGTGTCCTAGATTAAAATGATTTAATATTTAAAGTGAATTATAGTAATAAAACCAGCTTGCTCAAGAAAATAAGTTATCTCAGGGGAAAAATCGTGGGTCGCATAAGGTGAAAAGATGGATTCCGTTGTTGTAAATAAAGAAAAGGGCGCCACCCGGCTATATAAAACCGGGAAAATATATAAATACCGGATCGGTGCGACGGTATACAGCCTTGGGGTGAAATCACTGCATTGGTCAGCAGCCCTACTGCATAAGGGACGCAAAGCAGAGCGCTGACAGCTCAACCATTCGCTCGGGCTGACTGCCGGAGCTGGGGGGGCTATGGTAGGTGATTATTCTTCAACCCCTAACGGTGAAGTTTTCCCCTCCTAACCAGGAACCTCCTGGAAAACGCAAGGGTGCGCATGTGAAAATCGTACCTGCCTGTGAAGGGCATATACAAAGCGTTGACATCACTATCGCAAAAGAGGCACCGGTCGATTTGGCGTGGGTGGCTAGCCCACGTGGTGAAGATGCATGCGGGCGCAGCCAGCCTCAATCCACAGGAAAACACGGAATTTCGCACGCAACGACAGGGCCAATATCCATACACTCGGCACGCGGTCACTTGAGAAAGCTCGCACATTCGGGTTCAGCGACGGCGCGGGCCTAGGGACCACGCGGTCCACAACTCGGAGAGCCTCACTAGATAAATTCACGAGACGAAACACTGGAATTTAGCCCGGCGTTATAACCTATAACTTCGCACGAAAACACTGCACCGAAAATATTCAATCACTTTACTAACCTTTTGGGAGGTTGAAAGGCGCTTGTAGCGTTCTGGTGACTTCACGTCTCACACTTGGAAAGTCGCCTCCTAGGGCTTTATTTCAGCTGGTAGGTATCGTCCAGAATCTCAGTGGAACGCTGTCCTGATTGTGGTCCCGCCCTGAAAATATCGAAATTAGTTTGTCAATTGCCAAACTCCAAAGCCGCTAGGGCACGCCACGGGAATCAAGACTTACCTCGCAGCAGGCAGCGTCACTCTTGGGTTGCTGGGGGAAAAAGAGTGCAAAACTGCTCTTCCGCCGTATTTACGGGGCGGCGACAGTTTCTCGAACATTCGTAGAGGAAGGGGCAAAAAAACACAGATAATGCCACTTACCGATAAACTTACAGATAAAAATATGCCTTATTAATCTGCGCCTAGGGATGCCAGGATTGCTGCCATGAAATACCCATTTCCCACGGAGAGGGCCTCCTCAAAAAGAAGGGGAAATCCTAAATTCGTGTCACTGCGCTAGGAGCAATAGTGGACGTCGCCAAGCAGGATTTCACTTCCGCCATCGTCCTGGAACGAGCCTAAGCAGGGACAAGGCGCTAAATGGGCAACAGAACCTCAGTTTACTCAAATGGAGACCAAAAGTATATACTACCGGGGCTCCTACATTCAATGCGATGACGAACAACCCGTTCCGCTTCGTGCGAGGTGGGATTCCACCGCGACGGAATTTTTGGTAATAACAACTATGGTATAAAAAAAAACATCCCCATACGGTCTCCACCCGCTAAGTGAGAAAATTCGATTATCTGGCAACACAGTGCCATTACTTATCATAATTTCGAAGGTCATAGATTAGTTGACGTTCGATGGACACTCCGCTTTGCGCAGAACAGATTAAAAAGAAAGCGGGGCACGTTCAAGACCTTGAAAAAAAACCGTAACAATATTATGTAATAATTACTATTACAATCTTTTTTAGTTTGACCTGTCATTCGCGAGTCTGCCTTACACTTGGCCGATTTTTAGTATTTGTTGTTATAGCGGCAACACAAATAAATATGTACATCATCTGTTACAATTACAACTGTCTAGGTATCAAGGTTTATAAGCTAAAGCCTGGTGACAGACAGACAGACAATAGAGTCTTAGTAATAGGGTCCCGTTTCCAACCTTTAGGTATGGAGCCCTAATAACAAGCTATGTGTGAATTGAATTCGTGTTAAAAATTCTTACGGAAATAACCCATTCTTTGTACTGAACCCTTAGTGTTAGATTCAGACTCTCACTTAGACAGTTTTTTTTTATGTTTTTGTGACGGAACAAGCACGATGCCCACCTGATGTTAAGCGGACTAACCTCTGCTTATAACAGATGCATTTCGTCACAAGTCACGAATTGCACTGCGCCCTTCACATTGAGACATAGTTGTTAAGTCTCATGTGCCTGTAATTTCATGGGCTCTCAAAGCCTATTACCGGAACACACCGTTAGGTGCTTGGCGACAGATTTTCTACTTGAGGGTGGTAGCTAGCCAGGCGGGCGATCGCAAAAAACGCTTCCACCATGTGGTGAAGCTCAAGCCGGCGATAGGGATCGAACCAGGGTACTGCGGCGCGGCAGTCCATAGCTATTACCGCTCGGCCAACATTGCTTCAAAAATATTATTTAATATTAATATTTAGTACTAGTTAGTAAAGTCCTAATAATATTTTATTTATAGATTTTGTTATGTTCTTTCAGAACTCACACCCCGGAAGAAGATTAGTGAAGCAATTGAGAAAAACAAAATGCACATTAAATTCTCTTAAAAAGGGTGCCATTTTGATGGAAAAAATAGAGTCACCTGTTCTTAAAGAACTCGTGGTAAACTCATGTAAAAATGAAAAAAGAAAACCTAAAGGTAGGAGATGGACCATGAAACACAATCTATCATGTTTGGATATTTTAAAGCGATCACCAAAAACATATCGTTACCTTAGTGCAGCAGTTACTCTGCCTTCTATCAAAACGTTACAAAACATTTTGAAGAAGGTACCTATGACACCAGGGCTTAATGATATAGTGCTAAATCACTTGGAAATAATAGCCAGCAAAAAAGACCCAAGAGACACGCTTTGTAATCTAGCCTTGGATGAAGAGGCACTGAAGTCGAGAGTCATTTATAATGAAGGTAATGATATTGTTGAAGGATTTGAAGACCTTGGTAAGTCTGTACGCAGTAGCGAGTTAGCTGACCATGCTCTCGTGTTCCTTCTTCAAGGCTTACGGCAAAAATTTAAGCAGCCCATAGCATTTTATTTGACAAAAGGGACAATATCATCAGCCAATCTGGCCCAGATAATCAAAAACATTATCACTAAAGTCAGAGAATGTGGATTTACAGTATTAAATACTGTGTGTGACCGAGGGCCCACAAATATGGGAGCGCTCCGACTTTTACGAGAAGCATCAGGGCCATTTGAATATGGGGCTGACCATTTATTTTAAAGTAGATGGAAATATCATTTTTATTGTATACGATATCCCACATCTACTAAAATCATTACGAAATAATTTCGTCAAGGCTGGCTGTGTAGATATGAATGGTACAAAAGGAAAATGGAAGCACTTGGTTGAAGTGGAAAACCAAAACCGGAATTTTCTGTACTTCAGCAAGATTACCCTGGCCCACGTCAGCCCAAAATACAGGGCGAAAATGAAAGTAAAATTGGCAGGAGTTCCAAAACTGCAGAGACTGTGTTGCTTAACACTTGATTAAGCAACACAGTCTCTGCAGTTTTGAAACTCCTATCCCGAGCAGAAAGTGGGGAGAGAGCTGCTGATTTGCTTAATACAGCTCATGTAATTGAAAAGCTTGACGAATTATTTGACATAAACAATGGGGCCGTCGGGCCCTCATGATATAAAAAAAAATAAGAGACAAAATGTATCAGTGAAAACCCACCACATGGAAAAATGGGCAGAGTATATAAACACACTCAGCAAGACCATGTTTATCAGATAAAGCGGTCTTAAATTTAAAAAAAAGTTAAATGTATTGAAGGTTACATAACTTCATTGAAGAGTCTGCGTGACATATGGTGGACAGTGAAGGGATTGGGGTATAAATACCTCAACTTACGCAACCTTAATCAAGACGCGTTGGAAAATTTATTTGGTGTCATTCGCCAGCACAGCCCTTCTAATCGAAACCCGACACCTACCCACTTTATGGCAGCATTAACAGCTGTTGTGACTGGATTAACAGCGCCACACAGCCGGGGTGCTAATTGTGAAAAAGATTCAAAGGTATTGTTAACAGATTTTCACAATTTCATCTTTGGTGATGATGCTGAAATGTGGTTGAAGACAATATCACAGTGGCAGAAGACCCATGTAAAATGTCATCATCGGCTGGGGAAAACATGATTGTACGAGTCATCGCACATTTTTATATATCAGCAATTTTATACATCGTGGTTTACGTAATTTGTAATTATAGTTAGTTCGCGTATGGACACTGTCCGCTAAGCATTAAACAATTAACATATTATCAAAGAAAAACATCTTTTATTTGTACCTCGTACAAATACTTTTTTTTTTTTTTTTTAAATCAATCATTTATTTGTCGGAATACACAATTATTGCAATTTCACACGTTAGGAAAATATATAGGAATGCATTCAACCTGCAAGCAGGCGTACAAATATTAGTATTTATTCCTAAAATATTTTTTTTTACCTAATAAAATATTATACATTAAATATTCAGTCATGCTATAAAAAACAATTGTCCAATAACCAATTGTGCAGTTTAGTTTTGAAGCTGTTTCCGGCCAAAGTTTTCAAGTTTTCCGGTAATTTGTTATAAACAGTAATAGCCATATTATAATTTTTTTTTTCTTAAATAACTTTCTTGCATAGAGGATGGTATAATAAGTTTGTATACTTAGGTCTTTTTTGTCTTGGAATAACGTCACTTTCTTAGCTTGGATTTGCCTTTACAAAGAAACACAAGTCTCTTATATTGTACGAGACTGAAGACTGAGGAAGAAGCAGAAAATTTATTGAGCTTATTGAGCAGGATACAGGATGTAGTACAAAAACAAAATAAAGCAATCAATGAGCATATGATAAACCTTGATAAAACTACCAATATATTAAAAGCAGAAATGCGAGCCCTTGAATTTGAGAATGATTTTACATTATCTTCTATCATAAGCAACAATTTATTATCAAATTTGAGGACCGTACAAGACTCTCTAATAAAGGGTGGTTAAATTTCAAGGGCCGATGTTGATTTTGAATAAAACACAAACTATTTAGGAAATTATTGTTATATTATTTTATTATGATATATTGGTATTACTCAATTATGTATGGAAAAAAATATCGGTCAAATGGGCGCCGCGACCACGGCGGCACACCTCCATCCGATGGTCCAAATTTTCGATGACCCTGAGGCATAATGGAGGTTCTATGCCGTTAATGTGCCGAATTATCTCATCCTTTAGCTCTTGAATTGTTGCTGGCTTATCGACGTACACCTTTTCTTTCAAATAACCCCAAAGAAAAAAGTCCAACGGTGTCAAATCACATGATCTTGGCGGCCAATTGACATCGCCATTACGTGAGATAACACGGCCATTGAATTTGTTGCGCAAAAGAGCCATTGTTTCGTTAGCTGTGTGGCAAGTGGCACTGTCCTGCTGAAACCACATATTGTCCACATCCATATCTTCCGATTCGGGCCATAAAAAGTTCGTTATCATCTCACGATAGCGACCAAAAAAATCACGAAGTGCACGATATGCATTTTGATTTGAACGCCCATTTTCATAATAAGTCTGGATAACTTTAACACGTTGTTGGATTGTGTATCTCTCCATGGTTCAAATTGAGTAAGTCTGAAATAGAGAAATGTCAAATAAAATTCGGAAAAAAACTTGGCGTTTAGGTGTGGTTCATATTCAACATCGGCCCTTACAATTTAACCACCCGTTAGATATGATCACCGATAAGTAGCTATATATTGTTCGTTCTAATTCACAACTCTGGCTCACAACTTGAAACTAGATGGCGCTAGTAGTATGAAAATAGTATGGTGAATGTTTCCGTGGCGATGAGCGGAACTATTAGCGGGGGTTGGTTAAGGTTGTATTGAGGGTTGCCGGATGTATGTCATGGGATGGTTCTATATATGAATGGGGGTTGTAAATATGTGGGCGGGGGGGATGCTTGCTCTGAATCTGGCGGGCGGGCGGCGGGCTTTTGTTCTATTTATATACTATGGATAGTAGTAACTACGCGTTAAGCTCTGGCGGGCGGGCGGCGGCGGCGGGCTTTTGTTCTAGTACTTATTTATATACCATGGATAGTAGTAACTATGCGTTAAGCTCTGGCGGGCGGGCGGCGGCGGCGGGCTTTTATTCTATTGATATACCATGGATAGTAGTAACTATGCGTTAAGCTGTGATAGGTTAAAATGCGAGCAAATTACATATTGACCGGATGAGGACGAATGATAACAGCTAACCGCAGCGATATGAGATAACATGTGTCTGTGATGCGGATTTAATTTAATGTAATTGTTGTATAAAACAAGTCTTTCGACAAAATAGTCGTGTGTATCATAAAGTTTATAACAAAACAAATATAAAGTAATTATGGAAAATAATAATAATTATTGTGGTCCCTTGTTTCCATACTTTAGTTCACAAAAAGCCCGACTATATAGTTTTATAGATTGGCCACTGGGTGCACGTCAAAAACCAGAACGACTAGCAGATGCTGGATTCTTCTACACTGGACACGGTGATAGAACAATGTGTTTTTATTGTGGCGGTGGAAAGATGGATTGGGAAGAGCAGGATGTTCCTTTGTTCGAACATATACAACATTTTAATCGGTGTCCATATATAAATGCGAAATTTAGTCCTAATAAGTGTTCATCTTATGCCGATAAATGCGATTGGAAATTATTTAAATAAAAATGCTATTATCTGTGTGTATGTTTTTTATTTAATTTCATAATGACCCCAAGCGAATGTGTTTATATAATTATCAGACGAAATAAATCTTTTATCATCATTACCAGAAATTACTTTTTTCCTCTTACACTGTGTAAATACATTATGCTTATCGCTACAAATAGTATACATATTATCATATTGTACATGACTACAATCAAGAGCATCTTTATAGTTTTGTAAATGCAGCTTTCTCACAATGGCTGCGGAAGTACCTTTGTTTTTCTTGACCTCTTGATCGTCTTCAAAAACATAGCTATACATTTTAGAACGTAGACCTACAAATTCTTTAATTATTTTTCCGTTACTTTCATCCTTCATTAAGCCCACTACTTTTTTATTTACCAACGGTAGATTGTATATATTGTCTTTAGCAAAGTCGGATGTATCAAATTTACTGTGCAAATCGAATCTGATATCTTCATAAAAGTTATCAGTACTAATTTCATAAATGAAGGAATCTGTATCGGTGTACAATAATTTTACATTCTTATTATATTTAGGTAACATGTAAGAGTAGTGAAAGTCATACATTACATATTTAGATAATTCGAGTACAGAGAAACCAACATATATTGGTTTGTTATACAATATTTTAGTCTTATTCATTTGAATTGCTACAAAGTCTTCACTAAATATCTTACAACTATGAAAATTCGGACGGGATATGTATCTCTCTGCACCATACGCAGGTTTGGTCATTGATGTTTTGTCGGACCAGGTCTTACAAAGCTTCACATCGACTCTTTTAGCCACATTTTCTATTGTCTTACCAAATATAGAATTATTCATAAGTTTATAGAAATCTTTTTCAAAAGAATTTGTGGCTACCATTCGTTTTGCAGTGTTTAAATCTATATAGGATTTTAACCATCTAGATTGGTGGAATGACAATATTCTATGTATTTTTTTACATATTAAACCATGTTCTACCGCTTGTTTCAAAGTCATATAGTGAATTATATAGTTGTTTTTCTCTTCGAGAGTGAGTAAAAGTTTTTTCGCATGACCATTTGGCGGTTTTTTTGTTTCTGCACAAAATGGATATTCATTGTGTAAATCGTGTAAAGATTCAGGGTACTCTAGATCAACCTCTAAAAAGTAACCAATTTGTGAATTGGGAATTTGCTCAAGAATATTGAATGATTGAATTTCACTCTCACTCAACCAGGTGAAATTGGCAAAAGGTAGATATCTACTCATTGCATCTCCATATAGATTATTAATATCTAAATAAATTATGAATTTGCTTTCTTGTGTGGAGTCATGTGTACTCATAAACTTGTTGTTTGCAACGCTGTGTCTTTTGGAAACTTGACTAATACCACCGCGAATGCCAGCATTTATAAACTGTATCATTTCATAGTCCGTGAGAAGTTCTAGTTTCACTCCAGTTTCTTTTAACATGGCATCCCACGAGAGGGAGGGTGCAGTCAAATATCTACACGGATCTAATTTGTATGAATTCATACAAACCTTTCGAAAGTTTTCAAAGACTTCCACCAATAGCAAGACATCTGTTTTTAAATACAAATCAGAATATTCCCCTAAATTGTTTAAATTGAACATTTTCCACACCATCTGAGCATGGTTATAGTCATCGTCAGAAATGTGTGATTGTGTTAAAGAACTGTAAAAATCTTTTTTATCAGGTAGAGATTTATTTTCAAGTTTTTCCCAACAATCGATATATTCATAGGGAAAAACACCTTTACGCGTCAACAACATCATTTGCTCCCAGTTGGGAAAATGACAGTTCAACAATGTAAATTGATCACACGACAGATTTTTAACTAGTTTATCTAAGCTTGAAGACATAAATTTAAAAGAATCTACAAATCTTATTGTGATATGTTTCGACTTATCACCCTCATCGTTATAACATATTCTTTGACTAAATGAAATGTATTTTTCTTTATTCTGTGGAATACAGTTAGTTTCACCGCATCTAGTAGCTAATTCTTTAATAAAAAGATGACTATCGTATCCAGATAAATTATGAAAAAATACAGGAACATAGTTAGGAATAGAATAGTTTAAATTACATTTTTCGTGAGCGTATGCTCTTATTTTACCTGTAAGATGACAGTGATCTATGACCTTAACATCAGTTGGTGAGAAAGGTTTTTCACAAATATGACAAGATGTGTTTTGAGGTAATTCATCTTCTTGTAAATTGTATGGAAGCTTAACAGATAATATTTTTGCAATTTCACAAACATCAGAGTGTAGGTTATCGACAAAATGTTTAACACAGTCCTCACCGCGATATGTAACAAATTTAGATAGTGAATCATTATAATTACATTTGATGTAGTATGCAAAACTACATGGTATATGCTTTTGAGTATAAAAAGTATTTTTTTGCAAATTGTTTTCCAATGGACTGAGTATAGATTCAAAATCTGCATAAATGACAAATGGTACTGTTAGTTTATGCTCAAAATTCTTAAACTCTAAATATTTATCTTTAAGAGAAGGCATTTGAATCAGTGTCTTTTCACATCCCAATCTAGTATGAATCTTTAGTTTGTCTTCACAAGTAAAACGTTGTAAGCATGAATCACAAAAAAAATTCTTTTTATGATTTTTTGATAGTTGACTACCCACCAAGCGAGATAGATTTTTTATCCAACAGTAATGTGTTTTAGAGTTATTCTCAATAAACAGTAGATTAAAATGTTGATTACGTGTTTTTCGTGCTATATACAAAGGTGATATTATATTCTTATTAGACTCTATTCCATACACGTTAATGCTAATATCGTTTAATATCTCAAAATGTTTGATACCTTTAATACTAACAGGAACTTCAATACCATCAGTATTCACCACTTCCTCATATGGCGGATATGATGAAGGCCGATGCGCATTTTTAGCAGCAGGGTAAAGCGCACTCACAACGCTCCAAAAAAAGCATGCACTATCAGTATTTTTTACGTTTATACAAGCGCGCTTCTCTTGAATCCATTTCGGAAGTGGAACGTATGAACATCCTTTGAGTGGGCTATGCTTATTTATGTTGACTTCAAGAAACTCAATCTTTTCCAAAGTCCATCCACTATCACGTTCTTGAAATTCGTCACATTTGGAGAGTATCTTTGAAGAAATCTCCTCATAGAACGCATGCAAATCTGAACTGCTGTATAAAGATATGTTATGAGAGTTGAACGATTTCAAGTCTCGAACCACCTGATCACCATTCTTCGTCATCATATACGTACTGAAAAGTTGAATGTTTACTTTAATGGATATATGCTCCTTCAGCTCTATCGCAATTATATCCAAGATCTTGGATTTGACATTGAGTAAATACACTTTTGGGTCTAAAACAGCTGACGCGCCATTAACACGATAAGTTTTTAGTCTGCACTTGAATGCACTTTCCACAACATATGTAAAATAATCTCCTTCATCTTGCTTACATAGTAACTTATGACGTTTCGTTTTAGAGTGTGTAATCAACTCGTTGCTTGGAACCGATATATTACAATATACACAGTCATGCATATTGCGTAATGTTATATAGTTTAAACACGTGTGAAAGTATGGAAGTTGTAAAAAACACTAGTAACAATTTTAACTCAACGTGTGAGTTATATACTAAAGACTAGTTTTTCGGGCAGTGTGCGGGCCGCATGCGGCCCGCATTTATCGTTATGCAGTACTAAACTATATCAAAACTCCTGATACGTTGGAAAAAAGTATGTTCAAAACTCCAATAGAAGTACGAAATCCCATATAAACTCTCAATACAATAAAGAACCATACTGTAGCCACTAAAGCAGATTCACCCTACTGCCATAAAAAGGTTGTACGGGCAGAATGGTACCAAGGTTCTGAGTCACTTTTGTTAAGGAACCCCACTCGTAGGTGCTGCGGTTACCGCAGGCAGTTGCCATGGAGACCAGTCGGAGATGTGGAAAATACTCTCAAGTCGGAGCTCGGCCTTCGGCCTCGCAAGTTACTAATACGGCTCGGCCTACGGCCTCGCCAGGCGCTCGCCCTTCGGGCTCGCGCATCAAACGCTCGGCCTTCGGCCTCGCGGACCGAAAGTTCGGCCTTCGGCCTCACCAGAAGCTCGCCCTTCGGGCTCGCTACTACACTAATGTAGGACAGTTACTCCAAATTCAGTCAAAAATCCCACAAAAACTCCTAATACAGTCTAAAATAAAGATAAAAAACTCCAAATGCAGTATAAAGAATGATAGGAGCACGTAAGACACATACAAAATGTCGGATTGCAAGACGGCCACCATACAAACTGCTCCGCCCCTACTGAAGCTCGGCCTTAAGGCCTCGCTTCAGCAGGCTCGGAGCATTTTGTATGGCGGCCATCTTGAAATCCGCCATTTTGGATTTTTGACAGATGTCATTCGACTGCTCTCCCGATTCCCTATGACATTTGTTCAAACACCCCCTACCTATCTCTTACCGTTTTTGAGATACGTCATCCATCATCACTTGGCAGGCGTCTTTTTAATGATTTTCGATTTTTCTCATACTCACCAAAACCACCCGAACATTTTTGCCATACTTCATTTTTACCCTACTCTGCTCCTTCTAGGAGAACATTTATGTCAATCAGTCAGTGGTAATCGAGCTTTATATAATATAACTAGTTTTTCGGGCAGTGTGCGGGCCGCATGCGGCCCGCATTTATCGTTATGCAGTACTAAACTTTACCTTAACCCTTTATACATAAAAAAAAATAAGTTTAAAACTCCAATAGAAATATGAAATCCCAAATAAACTCTCCATTCAATATAGAACCATACTGTAGCCACTAAAGCAGATTCACCCTACTGCCATAAAAAGGTGGTACGGGCAGAATGGTACCAAGGTTCTGAGTCACTTTTGTTAAGGAACCCCACTCGTAGGTGCTGCGGTTACCGCAGGCAGTTGCCATGGAGACCAGTCGGAGATGTGGAAAATACTCTCAAGTCGGAGCTCGGCCTTCGGCCTCGCAAGTTACTAATACGGCTCGGCCTACGGCCTCGCCAGGCGCTCGCCCTTCGGGCTCGCGCATAATACGCTCGGCCTTCGGCCTCGCGGACCGAAAGTTCGGCCTTCGGCCTCACCAGGTGGTTGCCCTTTGGGCTCGCTATACACTAATGTAGGACAGTTACTCCAAATTCAGTCAAAAAACCCACAAAAACTCCTAATACAGTCGAAAATATAAGGTAAAACACTCCAAATGCAGTATAAAGAATGATAGGAGCACGTGGGGCACATCCAAAATAACGGATTTCAAGACGGCCACCATACAAACTGCTCCGCCCCTACTGAAGCTCGGCCTAAAGGCCTCGCTTCAGCAGGCTCGGAGCATTTTGTATGGCGGCCATCTTGAAATCCGCCATTTTGGATTTTTGACAGATGTCATTCGACTGCTCTCCCGATTCCCTATGACATTTGTTCAAACACCCCCTACCTATCTCTTACCGTTTTCGAGATACGTCATCCATCATCACTTGGCAGGCGTCTTTTTAATGATTTTCGATTTTTCTCATACTCACCAAAACCCCCCGAACATTTTTGCCATACATCACTTGCTTCCTACTCGTCTCCTTCTAGGAGAACATTTATGTCAATCAGTCAGTGGTAATCGAGCTTTATATATTATAAATAAATAAATAAACTAGTTTTTCGGGCAGTGTGCGGGCCGCATGCGGCCCGCATTTATCGTTATGCAGTACTAAACTATATCAAAACTCCTGATACGTTGGAAAAAAGTATGTTCAAAACTCCAATAGAAGTATGAAATCCCATATAAACTCTCAATACAATAAAGAACCATACTGTAGCCACTAAAGCAGATTCACCCTACTGCCATAAAAAGGTGGTACGGGCAGAATGGTACCAAGGTTCTGAGTCACTTTTGTTAAGGAACCCCACTCGTAGGTGCTGTGGTTACCGCAGGCAGTTGCCATGGAGACCAGTCGGAGACGTGGAAAATACTCTCAAGTCGGAGCTCGGCCTTCGGCCTCGCAAGTTACTAATACGGCTCGGCCTGCGGCCTCGCCAGGCGCTCGCCCTCCGGGCTCGCGCATCATACGCTCGGCCTTCGGCCTCGCGGACCGAAAGTTCGGCCTTCGGCCTCACCAGGAGCTCGCCCTTCGGGCTCGCTACTTCACTTATGTAGGACAGTAACTCCAAATTCAGTCAAAAATCCCACAAAAACTCCTAATACAGTCGAAAATAAAGATAAAAAACTCCAAATGCAGTTTAAAGAATGATAGGAGCACGTAAGACACATCCAAAATGTCGGATTTCAAGACGGCCACCATACAAACTGCTCCGCCCCTACTGAAGCTCGGCCTAACGGCCTCGCTTCAGCAGGCTCGGATCACTTTGTATGGCGGCCATCTTGAAATCCGCCATTTTGGATTTTTGACAGGTGTCATACGACTGCACTCCCGATTCCCTATGACATTTGGTTAAACACCCCCTACCTATCTCTTACCGTTTTTGAGATACGCCATACATCTTCACTTGGCAGGCGTCAATTTAATGATTTTCGATTTTTCCCATACTCACCAAAACCCCCGAACATTTTTGCCATACTTCATTTTTACCCTACTCTGCTCCTTCTAGGAGAACATTTATGTCAGTGAGTCAGTGAGTCAGTCAGTGGTAATCGAGCCTTATATATTATAAACTAGTTTTTCGGGCAGTGTGCGGGCCGCATGCGGCCCGCATCTATCTTGAGTCATTTGGAAATTTCACATAAACCCCTAATACTTTAAGAAAAAGAATGTTCAAAACTCCAATGGAAGTATGAAATCCCATAAAAACTCTCAATACAATAAAGAACCATACTGCAGCCACTAAAGCAAATTCACCCTACTGCCACAAAAAGGTGGTACGGGCAGAATGGGACCAAGGTTCTGAGTCACTTTTGTGAAGGAACCCCACTCGTAGGTGCTTCGGTTACCGCGGGCAGTTGCTATGGAGACCAGTCGGAGATGTGGAAAATAATCTCAAGTCGGAGCTCGGCCTTCGGCCTCGCAAGTTACTAACACGGCTCGGCCTGCGGCCTCGCAAAGCACTCGCCCTTCGGGCTCGCGCATCATACGCTCGGCCTTCGGCCTCGCGGACCGAAAGTTCGGCCTTCGGCCTCACCACAAGCTCGCCCTTCGGGCTCGCAACTTCACTAATGTAGGACAGTTACTCCAAATTCAGTCGAAAATCCCACAAAAACTCCTAATACAGTCGAAAATATAGGGTAAATCACTCCAAATGCAGTATAAAGAATGATAGGAGCACGTGGGTCACATCCAAATTGTCGGATTTCAAGACGGCCACCATACAAACTGCTCCGCCCCTACTGAAGCTCGGCCTAAAGGCCTCGCTTCAGCAGGCTCGGATCACTTTGTATGGCGGCCATCTTGAAATCCGCCATTTTGGATTTTTGACAGGTGTCATTCGACTGCTCTCCCGATTCCCTATGACATTTGTTCAAACACCCCCTACCTATCTCGTACCGTTTTTGAGATACGTCATCCATCTTTACTTGGCAGGCGTCTTTTTAATGATTTTCGATTTTTCTCATACTCACCAAAACCCTCCGAACATTTTTGCTATTCTTCATTTTTACCCTACTCTGCTCCTTCTAGGAGAACATTTATGTCAGTGAGTCAGTCAGTCAGTCAGTGGTAATCGAGCTTTATATATTATAACTAGTTTTTCGGGCAGTGTGCGGGCCGCATGCGGCCCGCATTTATCGTTGTGCAAGTTTGAACAATATCAAAACACCTTGTACATTAAAAAAAAATATTTCAAAACACCAAAAGATGTACGATTTCCCATACAAACTCTTAATGCAATAAGGAACCAAACTGTAGCCACCAAACCAGATTCACCCTACTGCCATAAAAAGGTGGTACGGGCAGAATAGTACCAAGGTTCTGAGTCACTTTTGTTAAGGATACCCACTCGTAGGTGCTTCGGTTACCGCAGGCAGTTGCCATGGAGACCAGTCAGTGACGTGGAAAATACTCTCAAGTCGGAGCTCGGCCTTCGGCCTCGCAAGTTACTAATACGGCTTTGCCTACGGCCTCGCCAAGCGCTCGCCCTTCGGGCTCACGCATCATACGCTTGGCCTTCGGCCTCGCGGACCGAAAGTTCGGCCTTCGGCCTTACCAGGAGCTCGCCCTTCGGGCTCGCTACTACACTAACGTAGGACAGTAACTCCAAATTCAGTCAAAACTCCCACAAAAACTCCTAATACAGTTGAAAATAAAGGTAAAACACTCCATATGCAGTATAAAGAATGATAGGAGCATGTAAGACACATCCAAAATGTCGGATTTCAAGACGGCCACCATACAAACTGCTCCGCCCCTACTGAAGCTCGGCCTAACGGCCTCGCTTCAGCAGGCTCGGATCAATTTGTATGGCGGCCATCTTGAAATCCGCCATTTTGGATTTTTGACAGATGTCATTCGACTGCTCTCCTTATTCCCTATGACATTTGTTCAAACACCCCCTACCTATCTCTTACCGTTTTTGAGATACGTCATCCATCTTCACTTGGCAGGCGTCTTTTTAATGATTTTCGATTTTTCTCATACTCATCAAAACCCCTCGAACATTTCTGCCATACATCATTTTAGCCCTACTATGCTCCTTCTAGGAGAACATTTATGTCAATCAGTCAGTCAGTGAGTCAGTGGTAATCGAGCCTTATATATTATAAATATCCAGGGGTAACGCAATGTGAGTACTATAAGCATAAAATGAATAAATAGTAGAGTTAAGAATTTTCAAAACCCTATCGAATAATCCAATCAGATCGCGCTATCGAATCAGATCTGTTCAATACCTAATCAATACTTAATCAATACCTAATCAATAACTGATCAATACCTGATCAATACTTGATCAATACCTAATCAATACCTGATCAGACCTGTTCAATACCTGTTCAATACCTAATCAATACCTGATCAATACCTGTTCAATACCTGTTCAAAGCAGATCAGATCCAACAATAAATTATAACAGTTTAACGAATAATATACCAATTTAAGATTGAAACAAAATGTTCAACACCACTGCCCCTCAACTAGTCCGGATGGGATATCGCTAACCGCGCAGCAATGGGGACAAACGATAAAAATAAAAGACACATTTAGATTTATATTTTATTTTTATAATCAATATAAGAGTGCAGAGTAAAATAAATACTGGCTTAAATAACATTTAATTTCCTGATCTATAAGAGAAGTTTTATCATATAAATTATTGATAATCTGGTAGAATTTTGCAAAAGTCTTCACATCATCTTGACTATCATCATCACCACCATTATGAGGACAACACATCTTGAGTCTTTTGATGAAAAAATTAATTCTGTTCTCATACTGGGTCTTGACCTTTTCCAAATTATTTATTCGCATATTAATGTATTCCAAGAAATGTTCCAAATTAAACCACTCCTCACCAGTTATGCACATCATTGGTTGGTCTTCAAGGTGAATCACTATATAGCTGCTGGCATTTTCATATTCGGGTGTGCATACAAAACTGATATGGCGGTTTGTTGTTGTTGCTGACGTTTGTGGTGGTGGTGGTGATGGAAAAGAACCAATATTGTTGATGAAAAAGTCTGATATGATTTTTGCATTTTCCATGATTATACTGTTCCATTGGGGTAAAGTCATTGTCAATCTTCCGGCGATATCTATACATATCTTCAAATCTTCATTGTTACACTCCAACTTTAAACTTGTAGATATATATGGTATATTTGGCGTTATATAATAAACATTTTTACAAAGTTCACAATATACTTGTGGAATTGATGGGAGGTAAGAGGGGCACAATATATCCATGTTGTCAGATGAAGGACTGACTGGCAACTGATGGTAAAAAATGATAGTTTTAACGATTCACTTTTCGAACAGTATTGGATAAGATGGTGTATTCAAAGAGTGAGTCACTGATAATTAAACAGTAGGCAGTTGTATTATTTGGAACATTTTTTTTAAATTCCAATTCCAGTTTTATGTCTATAGCACCTCCGCTAGAGTGGAATGTGTCTATTTGTCGGGAACAATCGATAACAATCAGAGGGCTTTTTGTTTTAAAATGACTCGGATTAATTAAAACATTTGTACTGGTAGAGTTGTAATAAGTTTTTTTAAAATCAATAAAAGCCTCATATAAAGTTGTATACAGACCCTTCTCGAAATCACATGCGAATGAATCATAAGGATAATACTGAGAATTTAGATACAAGCGAGCGTTGCGGAAATTGCAATGATCAAATATACTCATATCTTTGTCTTCTTCATTGTTACGGGCGTGTTGAAAGCCTAATATAACGAAGCGAGGTTTTTCCAACTGGCTGGCTGTCTTAACCGTCCATATGTGTCTTTGAGCTGTAGGTAGAACTGGATATTCATAGAGATCCCAAGAACGGAATGCAATCGGTATAGATATATTATTTTCCACATATTTCAACAGCTGGAGCTTTTCTCTGTCTGACACTTTTACCACAGGAATTCGCCAAGCAACGCGGGTCAAGTTAAGCTGAATTTTATTCTTCCCAACTTCCTTTGCAACAGCACAATTCACATTCGAAGAACTTCGGTTCAAAACCAATTCATGTTTCGCATTCACTATAACTTTTTTATAATCCTCTGCAAATCCCAAAAGATGTCTAAGTGGGATAGTGAATGAGAAATCCCCATCAATCTCCCTAAATCCACCCAAATTCCAAGCACTATTTTCCAAAGCGTTGCTTTCTTCTTGACCATAAGACAATATGCCCTTCATAGTGCTAGTAATACCACAGTTTTTTGTTCGATCAATTTCCACCCCGTTCAATTCATAGCGGATATCATGGAAAAGGAATGCTAGTGCATTATTAATAAAAGTACATTCTTTCTTGATAGAACCCTCAACTAGTAACTGACTTGCACTCGGTAGCACTATTAAATCTTGTCAATTTTAGAAAAGAGAATATATCTCTTCGCTTGCACATAAGAAAGGCGGCATAATGATTATCTATAAGAACGGTGGTGATGTGAGATTGAATCATAGTATTTCCGATACTATAGTCGAGAGAGCACCTACACGCATTGCTGAGACTGCTGCTATATATACTCCTCGCAAAAAAAATACATTAACAAAACATAACTTGCTCTATTTTTTTACTCCTATGGAGCAGCGTATGAATGAAACGAAGTATGTAAAAAACCCGAGCTCCTGCGCCTGAATAACAATATCAGATTCAATACAAATATTGCACCTAGACATTATGTAACAACAACTGTATTACCTAAACCCGCGCTTAACGCGCGACGTGAAGTTTGAACCCGAACGTGCGTGGCTGCTAACTTCACGGGCTATTCCTTAGTCACAAAAATCTTAACGTAATGTACAATTAATAATTCCCAATAATTATTAACTTCGATTGCATCAGATCTTAATTAAATAAATAAAAAAAAGTGTTAGTCGGACTCGCGCACCGAGTGTTCGATACGAAACTGTATGTATATAGTAAAAGTTATGGTATTTCTATTGCTAAATGAAATCCACATGTTAAGACTAATAAAAATATATGATAGTTACATGGTGTAACAAAAAAATTGTGCTTTTCGCAATTTTTCCTATAGCTTGCTATAAGACGATGCTTCGTACCAAATTTCAATATTATTCTGAGTTTACGGGAAGTACCATGTAGGTTTTCATTCCCTTGCGAGTGTCGAAAATTCGCGGCATAAACGGCTATATCTTTTGATTGCGTTGGCTTAGTAGTTTGATTTTTCACAGCTCCAAGGGACAGTAGACCTGAGTATTTGATATTAATTTTAGCTTGATACCTGAGAAAAAAGGTCTTGACAGACAGACGGACAAAAAAGTGATCATATAAGGCTTCCGTGTTTTCATTTTGAGGTACGGAACCCTAAAAACATACTATTATACTATCGGTATGGAAATTCTAAATGTAAGGTATAATAACAGTATGTATACGTTACTAGGTAATTACTATAAAAATACTGTTTTATAAGCATACAAGTATTCAGGTCATGTTCCAGACAGACCTCATTGACAGTTATCGTGGTTTGTACAGGAAAATTAAATAAATTGTTTACTTAGTAGGTACCATATACGTACTGGTTAACGAGTTAATTTATGTTTGCCTGTAGTAGGTAAATTAATCATCGTTTTCCAATTCCGTTTTTTTACGTACGTAAAATGAAATAGGTACGGAACCCTAAAAATGAAAGTTTTTGAGAGGGGCCTCCTTTTACTAAATCTCCACGCTTTGCCACTGCGAGCTACCTCTGATTTCAGCAACTGGCATTATAGTATTAGAAGTCCATATTATACTAATAATATGGGTTTTAAAAAAAATTAGGAGCCCAACCCAACGGTTATTAACGTCATATACAATTAAAATCTACTGGCGCATTTTCAAAATGCCATATTTTTTATTAGTAACTGAGCGACCCGCCCCCGCTTCCCTCGAAAATATTCATTTGAAAACTGTAAAGGTGTTAATGTTGATCTATATTAAAAGCACAATGTATTAATGATACCTAATTGGATAAGGATTAATGCTGTATTGCTTAAAATCGCTTCGTAAATAAGCCATTATTTCTCGTAAAAAGAAAGTATAAAAAACGGTTATTGTGGGTTATCCCTAAGAGATAGACATATACCACCGCGGACTTTTTTGTAGACCTTTTTGATCCACCGCCACAATAAAAACACATTGTTCTATCACCGTGTCCAGTGTAGAAGAATCCAGCATCTGCTAGTCGTTCTGGTTTTTGACGTGCACCCAGTGGCCAATCTATAAAACTATATAGTCGGGCTTTTTGTGAACTAAAGTATGGAAACAAGGGACCACAATAATTATTATTATTTTCCATAATTACTTTATATTTGTTTTGTTATAAACTTTATGATACACACGACTATTTTGTCGAAAGACTTGTTTTATACAACAATTACATTAAATTAAATCCGCATCACAGACACATGTTATCTCATATCGCTGCGGTTAGCTGTTATCATTCGTCCTCATCCGGTCAATATGTAATTTGCTCGCATTTTAACCTATCACAGCTTAACGCATAGTTACTACTATCCATGGTATATCAATAGAATAAAAGCCCGCCGCCGCCGCCCGCCCGCCAGAGCTTAACGCATAGTTACTACTATCCATGGTATATAAATAAGTACTAGAACAAAAGCCCGCCGCCGCCGCCCGCCCGCCAGAGCTTAACGCGTAGTTACTACTATCCATAGTATATAAATAGAACAAAAGCCCGCCGCCCGCCCGCCAGATTCAGAGCAAGCATCCCCCCCGCCCACATATTTACAACCCCCATTCATATATAGAACCATCCCATGACATACATCCGGCAACCCTCAATACAACCTTAACCAACCCCCGCTAATAGTTCCGCTCATCGCCACGGAAACATTCACCATACTATTTTCATACTACTAGCGCCATCTAGTTTCAAGTTGTGAGCCAGAGTTGTGAATTAGAACGAACAATATATATCTACTCCGATATTCATCACGGAAAGTTTAATGTCCATTTATTATCACCAAATCAAGTTTTAAATGAACTTAACATAATATCAGGATTATTGCCTAAAGAATTATTATTACCGATCGAAAATATACAACTAAATATGCCTATAATATATCGACTTTTAACAGTGAAAAGCAGAATGACATCCGATTATTTAATTTTCGAAATCAAGATTCCTCTTATCATTCGTGATATATACGAATTATACCATCTCATAGCAGTCCCACATAAAATCGGAAACTCCACAATCAGCATTAATCCTATATCTGATTACGCAGCGATTAACTTACAAAAAGACACCTTCATTCCGATGGAAAAATCAGAAATACAGCAGTGCACTGAACTAAGTGGATATAGATACCAGTGTCACTTACATACCACTACATATAACTTATATAATAATCAAAGCTTGTGTACTATTGACCCAGCTACAGAAAAATGCAAAATTAGCTCTAGCGAATGTCTGAATAAGTGGATACCACTAAATAAAGTAAACATGTATATATATTATTGCTGCAGTGATTGTGTCCTACGCTTTATGTGCGAGGATCGTGTTACCATCGAGCAGCTGACTGCAGTGGGAATCGTCGATTTAGGACACAATTGTATTATAAAAGAAAGCAACTTTATAACTTACGCTCGAAAAGAACCGTCAAATATTATTAAAGTGGATATAAGCAACTATAACACCCCACAGATAGCGCCCATTAATAACATAATAAATATACCCCTGGTCCACTACACTATAAATGAAACAGCTGATCAAGTAATAAACGAAACGCTACGAAAAATAGCAAACCAAATAAACTATATGAAAACTGTTGAGGTTACGGAGGAAGACTCTCCTATCTCTTATCACGACATACATCAGTACAGTATATCATACTTGCTGGTCGCAGCAGCATTATCAGCGGCGGGAGCATTCATGTTGCGGGCGTGGAGACGGCGGCGGCGGCGACACATGGCGGCAGCGAGGGCTTCCCGCGGAGCCGAGGTGGCTCGCGAGCCCTCGCCCACACGCAGTAA
This sequence comes from Plagodis pulveraria, assembly GCA_963890685.1. NCBI lineage: Eukaryota > Metazoa > Arthropoda > Insecta > Lepidoptera > Geometridae > Plagodis > Plagodis pulveraria. Next base: position 22,399,480 of record OY982969.1, read on the forward strand.
CAGTGCTAGTGTTCAGTGCATTAGTGCCAGTGTTTTAACCCCCTCTCTCTCTCGTAAAGTAAACAAAGCAACCTCCCCCATACAAATGAAAGTGCTTAAAATATCGGACTTAGAATAAACGTAACTAGCATCTTAAGAACCATTCTAGCTATAATTATATATTAAGCTAATGTGCATTAAATTCTGTTTATTGTTTAAGATAAATATACCTTGTCATTATTTTAGTAGATTATTCTCTCGTTGTTATAACAATTGTATACTACCTACATACATAGCATTTCTTTTTGTTTATCTCTTGCTCGGGAAGATGTACGAGTCATCGCACATTTTTATATATCAGCAATTTTATACATCGTGGTTTACGTAATTTGTAATTATAGTTAGTTCGCGTATGGACACTGTCCGCTAAGCATTAAACAAGTAACATATTATCAAAGAAAAACATCTTTTATTTGTACCTCGTACAATGATGGAAGAAGAAGGACTACCTTTGGATAACATCACTGAAGATGACATTTTAATGTTCCCAGAGGAAGAAGATGAATACAGCCATGATTTCTCTTTGTTCTGTGAACAACCAATTGTCTATATAGCTAGGTTCATAGCTAAGAAAGTTCTTAAAAATATAATTGTGAAAAGTGTAAAAATGCTTTAACTGTAAACAACCCAGGAGACAACCCCATGTACGCATATATTTTACTTCGGGAATGGTGGCAAAGTAAGTTTTCACTAACCTATCCATCAACCACATTTTGTGCAGCAATAAAAAAAATGGTTGATGTCACAGAAAACGAATTACTGCCCCAAATCCATAAACCCAATATTTGTCTCCTAGGTTGTACATAGTATGAAGTTGTGTGTCATAATACATGTTTCTTATGTGATAATCATGGTAAGGATTTAAAATCAACCTGTTTCAAAATCACATGTAAACTATTAGTTATACTGCAACACACACGTACTTTTATGTTTTTTGGTAGTAATCCCTACATCGTCTTGTTGTAAGTAGGCATCCATTAAGTGAAATGAGACTTTGTATAATAATGTATGCAAAACTGTAGGTATAAATAATTTATTTTATATTAGGAATTAGTTAAGAGTATGGTTGTCTGTAAACTTTATCTGATTGTACGTGTGTATTGGAGAGACAAATAAATGCCTTATCTATCTATCTATCTATCTATCTATCTATTATTAAGACGACAATACCAACGCATAAATCAGTCTCGCTTCAAAAGAAGAACATTTGGCCAGTATAAACAAAAAGGCCGAACAACAAGGCAAAGCCAAATAACTTCACCTCCATGATCAATAAAAAAAACATATGGAATATATTTTATGTATTATTTGTAACTAAGTTTGCAGCATATTTTATAATTTATAAATTTTTTTTTTGTACCGGCGGTATGCCTTTATTAACAAAATACTACGAACTATATACAACACTACAGCTACTACAATAAAAGCATTAAGATCCCTATAAGTTATAGGAGTCCAAATGCTCTAGCCCACTACCAGTTGGCAGCGTGCCCAGCATGCAATATGTAACCCATACCGAGGTTAGCATACTATTATTTTATAATTGTGTAGAAAGTTTCTAAATATGGTACATAATACAATATCGCATGCTTAGCTATTCACATTTACAAATTTTTAAAGCACAAAATGTATTGATCTGTACGGGAACCCTCGTCTTTTGGCTTAACCAGCTAGATGCTCTAACCACTGAGCCATCGGAACCCGGTCGGAACTGATGAAACTAGATATTCAGAAGAGTAGCGACATCTAAAACGAAAGTCAAGTATTTGAAAAATGTACTTCTTTCATTCAAAGTAAGCAAAGTAAGTAGTAATGCCAACACATCATCTGGCTGTAGTAATCTGGTACAGTTGGGGTAAAAGCTATCAGCACAATACCCAATTTCTTCCATAGCTCACTAACAGCAAATGTTTAATGGGTCTTGTGACCGTCGACATGCAATATCACGGGGAATTCAGTGCCTTTTTAATCAAGTACGGGTGTAATACACTCTCGATATAATCATGAAAGACTTCGGCTTTCATCCACCCGTTGTCGCTGAGTCATATACCCAAATCTGACGGAACCTTGGATGTTATTTCAGTTGTTGTCGAGATTAAATACAAAGGTAAGAAGATACCAGTCTTCTTACCTTTGTATTTAATCTCGAAGAATTTTCGAGTCTCGATCGAGAAATTCTCGATCGTGCGCTCGTAGAGTCGCGTCGAAAATTCTTCCGGTTTGGCTGCGTGGCGTTTGTGACGTCACGTCGGCTTAGCAGGAAAATGAGGCGGAATTGCTACTAGACATATTTTTTTATTTTTAAAAAATATAATGTATATGTTTTATTAAAATATTAATTTGATGTTTTCATAAAATATTTTAAAAATATTTGTTATTATTAAATATGGATTTCCGCAAAGTAACGCCTGAATCTATTTATTAAAATAAAAATACCGGTTTAAGTGATATTGCTATAATTTTTATTTTATTTTATTTTAAAGGATATTCGCTGACATTATGTAAGGAATATAATTTTAGCCAACCGGCCGCCGCGACTCCGCTGTAGGTGGTGAATACTGCCCGGCCAGTATGCGCGCCTCGAGTAAATATTTGTCTACCCTTTATTTCGTATAAAATATACATATCGCACTATGTCTACAAGTGCTAACATGGGAGGGCAAAGAACTCATCCTTGTTTAACTGTATTTTGTTCTACCCGTGGAAACTTGTCGACCAACACTAACATGCGCGCCTCAGTTTATTCGATTTTTGACACTTATCTGCGAGTATTTGCGTAAATTTTCTCTTCCTACTTTTTGAGGACGATATAAATCGGCCGTCTATCTCGCGCGCCCCAGTATGATGGGGGCGATCGACGATTATGTACAAATTTACTTTCCGTCCAGTGTTAGCAGACCCGTAATAGTGATGTGTGAAATCAATACAATAACAAAATTTGAATTTGAACACAACTCACGAACTCTTGAGCTTAAATACAATATCTTTGAATAAAGCGGTAGGTAGTGTTTTCAAGTATTTTTAATTATTATATATTACAGGTTGCTAAATCTTTAAAAAAACAGTTATAAAAAGATAAATCAGTAGGTATAAAAAAAATATTAAAATTTTAATGAAATTCGCAGCAGTCAACCTTTAAAGTAATCTAAATGAATAACTACTTTTAGGTTTCCGTGCTCAATGTCTTGCTATAAAATATGATTACTTATTGTTTTGTAAAAAGAAAAACAGATAAGCTGTTTTTCTTGGTGACGAATTTAGCATTCGTCGCTAATATGTAGGTAAAACAAAGTTTTCATCGAAGCTACTGAACTAGTTTTCAGGGTCCCATTTATGTGTTCTTTATTAAACAATATACGTAATAATATGTTATAGCAACATAACCATCGTCAACAAGTTAAAAATGCAATACTTGATGCATAACAATTGGCAAGTTTGAAAATTAAATCAATGGGAACAGTTTTTAGTCTTAAAACCATAATTCCTAAGGAAGTGTCGAGAACTGTAAAAATAATTAATCGTTCATAAAAGTATGGTATTTCATTGGTTCAAAGACCATCACTATATGACCATCCTAAAACTATACCCAATTCAACCAACAAAAATGTAAGAAGATACCAATCTTCTTACCTTTGTATTTAATCTCGACAACGACCGTTTGAAGCAAAGTGACTGCAGGATTCTCCATGTCAGCTGTGGTTAATGATGAAGCCGCCGGTGTAGCTTTGCTACTTAATTTTCTATGATTTGTTTCTTCTATTTAAGACCTCTCTGTCACATACTTATACTGTTAAATTTCTTATTTCACAAATAAGGCATTTTATTATTGTTTTGCACTTTTTATATTAGTTAGTGCCTTTTCTTTAAACACACTGTGCACACCTCTTTGGCTCTCAATATTTTTCTTCTATTTTCTAAGTACATTTTATATAATTTATAGCATTCTAATCTATTATGACTATTCTTCACCATTCTTCGTCACACCAAATGCATGATAATTGGATATTTTCCACTGCGACGAGGCATTCAGCAGTAGATATATTTTAGTGTGACATACCTGGTTTGAATATTGTGTTTGCTTGAGCAATTTTCATACGCTGTTTATTTTCTACTTCGGTTCGGAGAAATTCTAACAAACTGTTTACCTCAATTTCAATACCGTTATTAGAAATCGCAGTTCTTTTAAATTTTAAATTTTCTTCTGTCAAGGCTAACTCGACCATGGGTAAGATGAATGCTGCATTTCTCCTTGTGACTCTCAAAGTTTCAAGTGAGCGGAGCTGTGTACTGATTGTGTCAAAGAGCTGTGGTGAGCGTCTTTTGACAAAATAATCGAGAGCAAGTCACGTACGTACAACTTTGTTAGTAAATCTTCACGTACGTATCGTGATTGCATATGTTCTATGCACTTACTGTAATTTGCGGCTGCGATTGGGTAATTTTCAACCAATTCACGCGCCCCACCTCACGCAAGTATAGATTTTGTTGTGCGAAAAGCCCCCCTGGCTAGCTACCACTCTCAAGTAGAAAATCTGTCGCCAAGCACCTGACGGTGTGTTCCGGCAGCTGTCCTTGAGATCCAGTAATTATTTTTTTAAAACTTTACTTGTAACGGTTTATTGTTGTTTTTGTCTGTGTGTAATTGACATTATTCAAAATAGCACACGGATGGAAAAAATATTTAGTGGCAATACTAGTAGTAGTGATACTGAGTCTGGTGATTACACTACAGATATTGACAATAACACTGATTCGACATACAGCAAACAAGAAAATACCCGCCCACAAATTTACTGTGAAACTCGAAATGATAATATTAAGCCAACAGTTCACCATCGTAGTATACGACGCATGCCCAAAATGCAGTTTTTTTTTTTTACATATGGACAGATTTTATCAGGGAGTATATATGGAAAAAAAAACCATCAAATCAATGTTCAATAGGTTTTAAAACAAATACAGCAAATGACGATTATTCTGTTAACACTTTTGTACACATAACAATGCAAGAACGCATAAAATTCTGTTTGATGGTAGGTAGCAAAAAAGTCACAACATCATAGTAGTATTGTAGGCATCTTTCGCAGAAAGAATATTTTCTTTAGCCACCAAATGGCACCCGGTTATAAACGCGTGCTTGAAAGTTTCCACTCGTGCATGGAAGGATCGCGTGCTAGCTAGCTACGTATAGTAATATGTGCGGCTGACCGGCTGACTATAAATAATGAGGCTGAACACTCGTAAGAGTGAATTGTACTCGGAAACTTATTAATGTATAACATCTTATTTACCTGCAGTTATGACAGCAATAAATGGTTATAAATGGTTATTAGCTTGTAATTTAACTTAACTTACAAAATTAAAAATCAACATCTTCCCTAACAAAAATTATATGTCTCCTCCTTAATATACATTATCCTAACCATTAAAATTAACAATATCTCCCCTTAACATTTAGTTTTGAAAACAAGTGTATTTCTGAGCCTCAACATGAATTTATGTGGCAATAGTAAATTAGTTCTTCTAAATTCAATGTTGTTTAAGAAAAATTAGTAGGTAAAACAAATATTCTAAATATAGATTCTGACTTATTACATTTTTAAAGTTTACAATATCAAGAAACCAGCACATTTTAGGTTATACAGTGTTTTATTCAAAAAATGTATGTATCTTAATTATTAATTGTTTTGATTATAATATGTTTGCAGTGTTACTATGGAAAATACTTCTAGTTGTTTAAAATAGAAATATCGTAAAGCTAATATACCCGTAATAATGAATTAAATACTAAGTTAAATAACATTCAACTTGTTACACAAGTGTGCATGTTTATTGTGACACAGTGATTTTGTTAATATATCAGCAGTGTTTTGGTTAGATGGTATAATATTATTATCAGGTTATTTTTAAAAGAATATTTAATGTAGTGGTACTTGATATCTATACTTTTAGTACGCTTTCTATTTTCATTATTTTGTTTCATGATTGTAGCACTCTTATTTTCTATAAATAGGTATGACTCAAAAATTATACAGTTAAATTAGCTTGATATGCCTTTAATATAAATTAATTATGTTAAAACTTGTGCTCTTGCCACAAAATCTGCTTCTGCAGTCGATAATGCCTCAGAAGACAGCTTTTTGGTTAACTGTGAAACTAAATTAACTCAGTAAAATACAACGCAACCGCTTGTGCTTTTCCTATTGGTTTTAATGCCTGCCTAGTCAACGTCTGAATAAGCTGTTATAATTTTTATATAACCTTTGTTTATTCTGCCCATGAGTCAGGACATGAGCTCAAACACATAATTATTTTAATTCCTTTTATTTCAACAAAACGTTTTTACAACGCAATAAGCTAACCGGAAGAGTGAGAGACGTAACATAACACCGCGGGGTGGCAGCACTATACGTTCCAATTCTGTGCGTTCAGACATAATGTACAACTTAACAGGTGGACCTTGCTGTGAGGAGCTGCTGCTGCTGAGAGTGAGACAATCTTTATCCTACAAAAGCGTGCAGTTCGAGCCATATATGAAGTGGATACTAGGGAATCTCTGTGGGATCTTTTAAAAAAAAATATATTTTAACTTTACCAAGTCTGTAGATATTTGAAAATCTTATGCCGTCGTAAAAAAAATTGTTAATTAAAATTAAACAGTGACAATCACGATTACAACACTAAGAAAAAAGATCAAAAAGCGGTGCCGGGTTTGAGATTAGCAAAGACAAATAAAAGGTCCTTCTTAGGTAATTGTATACGGTTTTATAATAACGTTTTCAAACATATTACTACGCTCACAGAAGGGAAATTCAAGTTGCACGTGAAAAACATATTGATTATGAAATCCTACTACACAGTTTGTGATAACTTAAACGACAAAAATGCCTGGACAATTCCGCCTCTGCCAAGCTATCGCCTGTCAACTATGTAATTGAAACAAATATTGCAATAACTTTATTATATAGTAAAAATGTAACGCATTGTTAAAAGACGTTTAAAAGAATGGCCCCGAGTTTCTTGCCCGTTCTTCTCGCAGTGGCTCAACAATTTTTTTAATGAAAGTGGCAGTACAATATCTTTTTTTTTTTTTTTTGTTGGTAGGTTAGCCTTTGACCACAATCTCACCTGATGGTAAGTGATGATGTGGTCGAAGATGTTGTTCAGGCTAACCTAGAAGAACTGGCTCTAAAGGACAGCTGCCGGAACACATCGTTAGGTGCTTGGCGACAGATTTTTCTACTTGAGGGTGGTAGCTAGCCAGGCGGGCATTCGCAAAATGCCCTACCACCATGCTATAACAACTGCCATCCTAAGACGACAACCGGGACCGACGGCTTAACGTGCCCTCCGAAGCACGGAAACGCTCAGTAGTAATGTCACTAGCGGTCACCCATCCAACTCATGACCGCGGGTGACGTTGCTTAACTTTGCTGATCGGTTGAGAACAGCTAAGTAAACTTCGCTACGAGCACTTCGAAATGTAGAATATTCCAATACAAAAAATGTTAATAGACCTTCATAAGAGCGTCGTAGACGCCTAAATTTAATAAATGATTTTGACTTTTGAAGCCAATGGTCACCACGCTCATACTCGTAGCTGTCGTCGTTGAGCAGGTAGGTGTCCACGGCAGCACGCTCTCTACGATATAGTCCGTAGAGCACTTGTCCCTTGGCAGAATGGTAGGTGCTTGCTATGAGACGCGACCTAAGTCAGCACCTTTGCCTCCTGTCACCTGGGCCAGACATTCCGCGCAGCAGGTGGTGCCGCAAAATCTGCAGCTCTTAAAATGATAAGCTGACCTCGCCCACAGGTAGGTTTGTGGTTGTTTGACCACGCTCTGGGTCATACCTCGTGCAAAGGCTAGCCTTCGCCATGCAGCATGGTAATGCATCCAGCCTGATGGGCACCTATGGACTGGGTGACTGACCGCGGGCGGTCTTTTTTGATAGGTATAGATGACGTTTATTGAATTTGTTAAAAAAATACCTATGTATGAATTTAATGTTTTCCTAAAATATTAATTATATCATAATTACATTAATTATTACATAACTGAAAGTTTTATTCAGACCAGTAAGGATAACCTGTGGTGTAAAAAAATGTACGTTGGCACATAATTCATAATTTTGGACTGTGAAAGGTAGTTGATATTCCTAAATACATCATAATCTGAGTTTAAATGATTAAATAAGCATTTAATCTCAGTAATTCTGATAAATCTAAAGGCGAGTTGGGGTCGACGAAGGCTGTGACTGAATTATTAACATAATTTGTCCGGCAGTAAGTCCGTAATAGTTCTTGATATGCCAATTTCATCTTGTCATGTACTTTGGTTATAATCGTTTTATCATATTGGAAGTGTGTATTCATTTTATATCCAACCAAATTAAATAGGCATGGGCATCGTAGAAAATTATTACAATAGAAATTGACGATATCGTCACTGCGGATGCTAAGAGGCCAATTGAATGACCATTTAGGGGAAATATCAACTGTTTCCGAAGTTTAAGTCGATGATAAATCCATTGTTCGTCGTAACATAAGCGTAAGGCATCCTTTTGTTCCAACATTCGCTATATGACTGCCATCAGTAAAAGCCATCGTGTTTGGTTGGGATGAAGCACATTATGGATATTCAAATCAAGGTATTTTTTTACATTGAGCAAATTTAGCTTGCAGTTTCGTATTGCTTTGAAAGAATGCGTATACATTTCGGGCCAACTCTTCTGGTCCTCTTGATAATTATTCACATGGTGAGGCTGCTCACAAATGTAGATATGCAACAAATTATAATAATATTATAACAAGTATATTAAATATTTTTTTTTCGTTTTTCGTTTATCTGGATGTAATGTTTGGTCTTACTTGTTTTTCTTCTTCTTTTATTTTCAGCTTACCATCATACCAAAGTATTTTGTGGTAAGCTTACTACTCGTTTTGTTGGTCCTTTTGTATGTATTGTATTTCATCCCCCGGCTTCTAATCATCCCCCTGACTTCCTGAGGTCTCGTCTAATGGAAGTGTATCTCGGGGGAGAGGTCGCCAGGTCTTTTTGGCGTCCGGTGGGCGTGCATGAAGTGGGGCGATCCCTTGCAGGTGGGTGTGCCTCCCATTGTCCGCTCTGTCAAACATCTTTTTCGACAGGCGGATCACGAACTGCTCCACTGACTCGATCGCCATGTCTTTGTTGATAGTGTCGTTCCTTACATATCTCCCTGCCCCGGTGATAACACGTAAGGCAACGTTTTATTCAATCTCAACTCCTAGGTATCGGACAAGACTTTTTCCACTCGATGTCTTGTCCTAGGAGTTGCAGTCTTTTCATTCTCTTTGTAGCTCTTTTAGGTGATGTAGAGGATGACAGATAAACGCTATCATCCGCGAAGAGTGCTAATGTTACATCCCGCTCTCCTTCTCGGATACTGTCGGCCAGGGTCGGGATTTTGTCCGTATATAATGCGTACAGTCCTGGTGATAGGCTACTGCCCTGGGGCACTCCTGCCTGGGCCGTTTTGGTTGCAGAGTCCTTTCCTTCAACCGTTATGAAGAAACTGCAGTTCTTCAGGAAGGATGCGACTATTCTGATGTATTGTGGTGGCGTCTCCGTTTGTAGCATCTTATAGAGAGGGCCCTCGTACCACACCCTATCAAAGGCCTTCTCTATATCTAGATATAGAGGGTGTGGCACAGAACAGCCACTATGTGTCTTCCTCTGTTCATGTCTGTGGCTAGTTCATAAAGTACTCTCGTTAGTTGGAGCGTAGTGGAGTGCATAGGCCTGAAGCCAAACTGCTCCTTCCTGGGCACTATGAATGGTCTTATGCGCCACAGTAGCATCCTTTCAAAGAGTTTGCCTAGGTGGGGCAGTAGCGAAATTGGCCTGTATGATGATGCTATCCTTTTATCTTTCCTAGGCTTGGGTATGACTATCACCTTGGCCTGCTTCCATTCTGCGGGAAAATGGCCCGTTCGCAGAATGCCATTGAAGAGTCTGGTGATAGCCACTATCCCCCTCCTTGAAGGATGATATACCGCAATGGGTAGCCCATCATGTCCTGCAGCTTTCTTGCGTGGTAATCTTCTTAATGTTTTGGACATTGGTTTGACAATTGTAATACAATGATGAACATGAATAACTCAGTAGCTTAACGATTTTGGCAGCACATGTTTTCAATAGTTTAAAATTCTGTGTTATATAATCGGAGAACGATGCGCGCACATTTGACGCAATCAATATCACATATTTTATAAATCAAGATGGAGAACTTTGTTTAATTCTTTTATCAAAAAATGTTTGTGTGATTCTGCAATTACGTTTTTAACTACACACTTGGCTTCTGTGCGTTTCAAGTGTTTTTTTAGCTATATCAGAAATTAGGCAACATTCTTTAAGCAGTGCATAAAGGTGATCCATAAAACAAAAATTATGCGCTGTTAAAAAGCTCGCCAATCTAATTCAGCTTTATTTTCAGCTTTGGCTTCCTTACTACGACATGAACACAAGGTCATGTCGTAGCCCCTACGTAGGGCTCTTGTACCAAGGCGATTGAAACACCCTTATCCTTTGCTGCTTTCAGGAGTTCTACTGTGGCGTGGCGCTTTTGGAGCGTTGCAGGTTTGCTTGGGTTGAAATACAAGCCTGCTCTGCCATTACTTTGAGGGATTGAGCTTTCGATCTCATGGTTGACTTTAGCAGTAAGATATTCTTGCTCTCGCTATGCCATCCCATTTTTGCCTCTCTGGACACATAACACTGTACGCGTTATGAGTCAGATAAGCCGTAGGAATGTCGGTCTTGTTCGCGGTCGAGCAATTCTTGCATTTGGGCAAGGATCCATCTTTACGGGCCTTGCAATTATCCCAGGAGTGTGACTTGCTGCAGTGACTGCAGCTCACGTCAGCCTCCCGGCAGACTGCTTTGGTGTAGCCAAAACCTAGGAATTTAGTACACTGTATTAAAGGCGAGTGGTCTAGCACAGGTAACTTTTTCCCTATGTAGATCTTGCCTGGATAGGATCTTGTGTGAGACATCTAACACTGGATGGCATTCCAGTGAGTCTTTTTTCTGTACCTCACTCTGATTGTGGTTTCTTTCAGATCTACGCTTTGCAGAAGATGTCTATTCTGCTTCGTTAGGTTAGCGACTGTCTCTTCGTCTTTCAGGTAGGCGAGGACGTCTCTGATGACGATGGGTGGATTTCCCGCTTTCGGGACTTCCACTCTGAGGGTTATGTCCATCTTGACCCGACTTTGGACGAGATTAAGGTCTTCCTTCGTTCCGCAGCTCAAGACTACCTTCCGGGAGCAAGAGTTGACCGAGTCCGCAAAGCAAGAAATTGCTTTGCGGACTCGGTCAACTCTTGCTCCCGTCGACTTCGTGTCAAGTATGTCCCGTATCCTGTCGATGAGATTGTCTGCGGTACTGTCTGGGTGTTCCGTAGATACAATCAGAGTGTGGTTTGCTTTCCTTTCTGGTTGGGGTTTTTCAGGACCTTTGCGTATGTCGGCTTATCACCCGTTTGTGCCAACTCATTTTCGATGTTGAGTGCTGGTGGTGGGGTATTGAGCTTCTCTTGGCTCATCGTCCGAAGCTCCGATGAGACGGCCTCGAGTCGCACTGTTATTGGGTGTATTTGTTTTTCTATGTTTATCTGGATGATGGTGGATGGTGGTACGTTAATTTTTGTTGTCTGTAATGTTTGCACGGACTGGTTGAGGGATTTAAGTTTTTTGATTATTATGTCGTTGTTGGGGGTAGGGGGAGGTGTGTTTGCGTTGATTTTTTCCATCCGGTCTGCACTTTTTTGTTGGAAGTCTGAAAGGCCTACAGCAAACTTGTGCGTCTGTCTTCTGAGCTCGTCAATCTGGTTCTGAAGAGCCTAAGAGATACCTTAAGGCTTGTATTGTCGCTCTTCAGAGGTCCAAAGTCGATGGTTTTTTGGTTGGTGGTGACGCTTGTAATTAGGCCTTTCAGAACCTTCACTTCGGATGTTATTTCTTTGATTAGTCTGGTTGACTGACGCATGTTAGAGTTCTGTCACAGGATCTACCTTTGACTGGCCTCGCCACCTGCACAACCCACAAAAGATAGGGTGAGATATGGTGACAGAAGTTAATGAAAAAAACTGTCAAGAACTTGGTACGACGCACATCGACGCCGATAGCAGATCTCAAAATTACGACTATAAAAAAACGTGGAATACGCAAGGTGTAGCAATAAATTTGACTTAAGATGGAGTCTTAAAATTAAAAACATTATGCGGTTCTCATGGAAAAACTTCATAACATCTATAAATATTTACTTTCGAGTGTGTGACTTCGAACAAGAGTCTAACAAAAGAAAGTTTGTAAAGTGTAATCGGCGAAGAAACGCTTAATGTGTACTACTCGTTTATCATTAATATAAACACTGCCATATTCAAAGACCTGGTCGATAAACTCGAAAAACACTACAGCAAGTCTATGTCGTCATGGAAAGACACAAATGCATGGTGGAAGGGCATTTTGCGAATGCCCGCCTGGCTAGCGACTACCCTCAAGTAGAAAATCTGTCGCCAAGCACCTAACGCTGTGTTCCGGCAGCAGTCCTTGAGAGCCAGTGAAATTACAGGCACATGAGACTTAAGAACTATGTCTCAAGGTGACGGGCGCAGTGCAATTCGTGACATGTGACGAAATGCATCTGTTATAGCAGAGGTTAATCCACTTAACATCAGGTGGGCCTCGAGCTTGTTCCGTCACAATAACATAAAAAATATATATATTCAACAGGAAAATTAAAAACCGGATGGAGGAGACATGTCATGAAACTTGACATGTCTACAAACTAAAGATTAATGAATAGATTCAGGCTTTACTTGGCGCCGAATCCGTATTCCGATTCTACACGAAGCATCCTCAGGAGGTTTTGACTATGGTTTAGTGTTTTATTAAAATATTAATTTAATGTTTTCATAAAATATTTTAAAAACATTTGTTATTAGTTCTTATTCCCCGGATACCACTTATACCAAATAATTTCCCATTCCGCTTTAAGCGCACGATCGAGATCTCGATCGTGCGCTCGTATAGTCAAGACCTTCTGAGGATGCTTCGTGTAGAAGCGAAACGCCTCGAAAATTCTTCCGGTTTGGCTGCTTGGCGTTTGTGTCGTCACGTCGACTTAACAGGAAAATTAGGCGGAATTGTCACTAGATATATTTTTGTATTTTTTAAGTGTTTTATTAAAATATTAATTTGATGTTTTCATAAAATATTTTAAAATATTTGTTATTATTGAATATGGATTTCCGCAAAGTAACGCCTGAATCTATTTATTGAATAAGAACTAGTTCCCCAGCACCATACCCAGTTAAAATTTCTGCTTCAATAACATTTTGTTGCAATCTGACTACTCTCAGCCGAGTTCCGTTGCATAATTTAGGTGGGCTTAAATTACGCAAAAGGATATTTGGCACTCCGACTTTTAAACTTAAGATGCGAGAAGGCAGCCAAGGGGCAGACAACGAATTTAAAAATTCGATTGGGTAAGTAGTTGCCTCATCTTGCTCCACCACCTGATTGATGGAGCAATACTATGTAGTTCTACCAGGCACTAACATTAGAATTTTGTTATTTATACCCACTGCATGGTCATTTCGGGTCGTGAGTATGGCACGTTCGCAAAGCCAAGAGCTTTTACGATCTCTTAATTCTTCGATGTTGCTATATACAGCCGGGATTAGTTCTTCAGAAGAAGAAACCGTTTTACATAAGGTTGACGAAAGTCTAACTTTTCCTTCTTCTCTAGGAAATGTATCATTTCCGATATTAAGCAACAGACCGGAAAACTCTAGAGCGTTGCCGCCAGTTTGAGCTCGCATGTTACTGGTCAGATGTAAGGAACTATATGTGGCTTAAAGATTTCAAGCATGCGTTGACTTCATCTGCTCTTGTGCTTCGTGGGACTACAGGCAGTGTTTGCCTAAAGTAACCACAAAACAGCATTGCCTCCCGTCCGCCTTATGTCTTGCACCGTCCTCTTTACAGCCTCCACTGCCTTACGGTGCACCATTGTGCACTCATTGCATACAATTAGTGAACATTGACGCAAAACCTGAGCTCTATCACTATAGCGAGAGATGTCACACACCGGAGTTTCAGATGTCTCTAATTGTATAGGAATTTTAAACATGGCGTGGGCTGTCTTTCCTCCTGGTAACAATGAGGCAGCTATGCCGGACGAAGCTAATACCAGGGCAATTTTACCTTGGCTGCGATCTGCGCCAAGATTATTTTGGTAAGAAATGTTTTACCTGTACCCCAGGTGCATCTAAGAAAAACATTTCTCCTGAGTTATTCATAGTGCTATCGCATACTCGATGCATGACTGCCCTTTGCTCAACAGTTAGTTGATGTAGTCTACTTCTTAAAGTCTCTGCAATTTCTGTCGGGTCATAGCCGGCTTCAGGGGAGTGGTCCTGGTTACCAGGTTGTTCCTCGTCTAATATTTGTGCAGGTACGGGCAAACCGTAGCTAGTGAGGCAATTTCCATCGATCGATAGAACCATGTCTTAGATTATGCTCAGATATATTGAGAAACGTCTCGGGATTTGCAACGCCTCTCAGAAAATCTTCAGCTAATGCATTTTGGTATTTCTGCCAAAGTTGTACCGCATCAGACAGCCTACAGAATACCAACATCATGGCAAACAAATGCCTGAATCGTCGAGTACTATCGCTGCCGCAAGCCTCGGCTAATGTAGCGTCCCAGTGCTGGTCATCATCAAGTAGTTCTCGACATGCGGCAATGTATGTAGGTTGTTCTACACCGTTGACTGTTCGTAGCGCCCTGAATTAACTTGGGCCACAAACAGTATGGAAAAGCAACCGCAAGTAATATAATTACGTATTATTTGGGTATGCTGTATAGACTCTGCCCAAGTTATGTTATTTGAAAACACCGGGCACACCATCTACTGATGCACCTCTTCTGCGACGATTAAACACGCCCTGTTGCTTATGATACGTAAAATAGGCAAATACCTCTTCGTACAACAGTGTCTTAGCAAAATCGTAAGTTTCACATAATCGGAAGAAAGCCAGGAAGGTAGTTTGTCTTGGATTTTCTAATCGCTCCTCGACATTATCCTAATCGATATATATGCGATTTTGACCCTACAAGTCAATGTCAAGATGTGTAACAGGCGAGTACCGCTCATGTCTCGGAAAACCGTAAATTCTCCAAACAGCTTCCGATGAGCTAATGTAGCGGCCTGATTGATAGCGACTTATTTCGTCCTTGTTATTGCTCACTGCAGCAATTGTCGCTTGGTCGCTACCTTTATTAACATATTTACATATGTATTTTATTGATTGTACGCTGTTACACGTCCCGACATTTATATGTGCCTCAAAATTTTTAGATAGTACTGGAGAATAGGGCACTATTCAACATTATAGACAACAGATTGTCTAGTATTATCTGTTGGCCACGTACGTTTACTGTCGCTGAAAACCCTCCTTGCGTGGGCAAACGGCTACAATAGGATGGATAACCATCCTCCCCAGTCACCGTCTGCTGCACTGGGATTTTCGGGAACCTCTTGGTACAACATCCATTTCGCATGCAGGGTGAATTAGTATTGAGGGGCATGGGCCGTGCACCATATGCGCCTTTACAATAGCATGCAAAGATGGGTCTTGGCTAGGGCTCGGAAATTCTGCGCTAATTATGTCATCCACATTGTATGGCCGAATTTTCTCTTGCAGCCCTAAAAGAATACCTACATGCGGCAAGCCCCTCTTCTGCCATTCGACACTATATACAGAGCAAAGTGTTGCACCGAATACGTTTTCTTTAGTAAGAACATTTATCATCAATTTTAGTTTCAGATGAAATACCCTACCAACAATATCGTGCCCATCGTGGGAAAATTGTCCTTCAAAAAGTTCTCGTGTGATCTCAATCCATTTGGGATTGGTAGTGAGCGTGATAAAGAGATCAGGACGTCCATATTTCCTCACGTATGTAAATGCATCTTGCGTACTGTTATAAGTATATCGAGGAAAAACTTAAAAAAAAAACTATTGGATTCACAACACAAATTTTAATGGATTTAGAAAAATGGAACATTAATTATTTTAAAGATGCAAGTGTTTGGTACCGAAGATGGGTTGAGACTGGCTGAGGTCTCGGACTGACTAACTCTTACAAGAGGGAGAAAATGCTGATGTTGCAGTAAGCATGTGGGGTTTCCATACTAGAGATGGGATATAACAACCCCCACTCTAAGAGGAAACTTACGGGAAAAGTAAGTTTTCATGAAGTTACGTAAAACCTACGAGTAAACGCGGTTGATTTAATTCTACAGTTTCATCAACATCAGTAGAAGTTACTTTCTCAGATTTCAAAAAGAGGGTTTTCAAATACTTGCTCATTTTACAAAAGTATAATATAAAAACTATAACAAAGAATAATAGAGAAAACAGTTAAATAGGAAAACTTATATGGTTACTTAATATATTAGAAGACTCTACATGTTCTAGATCGCTTAGGATTTGATTGGAGACAATCTTCATGCCTGTTAATTTGTCTAAATTTACATTTCATTCTAGGACAATTAAGGTTGTTTATTTTACGTACACTAAAACAACTATCATTAATTATATTAAAATCAGATGTTACATTAGGGACATCTATCTTAGGGAAGCTCTTCTTTAATATTCTAATATTCTTATAATAAGCGGTACATTCTACATGAATATTAAGTACACTTGTACCGGATATAATTACTTAACTTACCAAAATGGTAAGTACATTATTTTGACATTCAATTGACATTTTAGTCGGTTTTTTTTTATTTTTTTTATGCTTGATAGATTAGCCTTTGACCACTATCTCACTTGATGGTAAGTGACGATGTGGTCGAATATGTTGTTCAGGCTAACCTAGAAGTACTGGCTCTCAATTTGGATTGGACTAATACCCATTTGTCGTTGTTCAGTCTATGACAGATATCAATTTCTCCATACAGGATTCTAAATTGACAACTATTTGGTAATGACGACATGGCTTTGGTCATAATATCTATTTCACAAGATGGATTGTCTGGAATGCTATAAATGTCATTGTTTTCACAAAGGTAAGTTTTGCTTAAAATATTCTAACAACTATTTTTATTTTTTAAATAAGTAAATGACGATTTAACTTAGCTTGAATTTCGATTTTGAAACGGCGTCTTTTCGCCGAGTATGGTTTGGCGGTAGAACGAAAATATATTCGATTATGCACTTCCATTGCGCAGTCTCCAAAATGTATCCGGCAAAAGATAGATAGTTAAAAAAACTGATTGTGGATAATGTTCCAGCAGAGCTATTATGTAACTCGGTCTTCGTAAACGTCAGTGTGGACATCAATTTTTGAATTAACCGACAAGACGATTACCAGACTTTCTGAAGACGAGATAATGAACGAAACTAGGGACTTTTGACGTACTTAAAATTGGTATTATGTAACTCTAATGACAGCTTCAAGACCACTACGAAACGTCAAATGAACAAGGGAGCTTTATTGCTCACTGGTTGGCGGGTTTTTAGTTCGAGTTTGCATATAAATAGACATTTTCTTATTTTAATTGCAAATTCAAAGATCCATATTATTTTTGATATTATTATTTCTGATTTCAGCCACTCATTCTGCGGAAATTTGGACTTTCGTGTTAATTAACACTTGTGAAAGTCGAACAGGATTTTTCTTTGTTCCGATAATATTGCATTGATATATTCTAAGAGATCTCACCACTCTGTCTAAGAGATGTCACCAAAGCCCTGAATAACCCAGAGATTCAGGCCAAATATATAAAGTTTCCTATGATTATGGTGGAGCGTGAGCCTATCACAAGGAGGTGAATTTTGCAATTTATAAATTTGTATCTACTTTTAGTTTTCTTGTACTTAATAAGCATATGCATCAGAGCAAAAGGCATGTGTTCACATCATTACATGTACATTTAAAGATCAAGATACTATTTTTTTTTAATTGGCGATATGCCTTTATTAAACAAATACTACAAACTACATACAACAGTACAGCTACTACAATACTACAGCTACTACAGTAAAAGCATTTGGACTCATAGGGAGTCCAAATGCTCTAGCCCACTATCAGTTGGCAGCGTGCCCAGCATGCTGGCAGCATTGCCCCGTTGAATTGCAATGCTTATTCTTTGAGCCAAATAGGTGCCAGCATTTTGATCACGCGTCGCATCGACCAAGCGCTCTGATAGATTTTGGAAAATACGATGAGCTCCCGGTCCCCACGGCCCCAACGTCTCTACACCAAACGGCTCAAATATGTAACCCATACCGAGGTTAGCATATTTGCGCCGCTTGAGTTGCTCTGCCGAAGTAGCCGCGGCGCCAGCCCTGACGTGGGTTTCAGAAAGGTGTGACGGCGCTAAAGTGTCTACGCATGTAGCGTCCCACACTAAGGGCCGTCCTAACTTCCATGGAACCAGAGTCATGCCGTCAGGTCTTTTACCATCGTCACGCATCAGACCGTTCGGTTCGAGAACAGCTGGAACATTGGCGCTGGTAAAAGCCCGGCGAATGATATCGTTAAGGCTGGCGTGGCGGGAAATTCGACCAGCACTTCGAGAGCAGGAGAGGCCATGGTGACCGAGTTGGTCAACTGCAGTACCACACTGGCAGTGATGTGCAACACAACACCTTGCACCCAAGCGTAAGCTAATAGCGAGACGAAAAGCGGAAGGATCTATAAGGCTACCAGTTTTGTAAGAAGGAATGGCTTGTAACCAAAGACCTGATTCCCACACAGAAACAGCGAGAATACGAGCACGATCTGCGATACTAGGGCACGTATTTAAAAGATCTTTCCGTGCTAGCTCGCATAGGGGCCGATCCCACTGTTTCTGAGATGACAACATTTTTGGGAACTCAGTATTTGGACAAGCCAGTCCCCATGTGGTTTTGGCCTCAGCCAGATATGCTACATCAAAAGAGCCTAAAGATGGTGCAAGAATTTTTTCTACTAATTTGTGTGTACTGTGTACAGAAGACAAAAAAGCTGGTAATGCCACACTAGAAATTTTGCGTATCCCTATGCCCCCCAACCTCACAGGGAGGGAAGCTTGCACCCAAGCCCTATCATCCATCTCAACATTCAAAACCGAAATTAACGTATCTTTTAATAAATTGTCTAAGCTTAAAAGAAGCTCACTGTGTTTCCACAGCTGACAACATCTCAAAAAGTATGTAAATTTAGGAACGAAAAGGCAAAATCTAATAATAGTAAAAGCCATATGGGCGTTAATTTTGAATAATCTGCTAGAAGCATTTCTAAACTTTTGAATTTGTTCTTCGACAAATGGTGACAAAGATTCGTCAAAAATCGGTGAACCCAAAAGACGGAGCGAACTTTTTTCTACTAATTTTATATTAGGCGCAAGTAAGTTGAATTTTTCAATAATCGAAATTTTATCCGGACAAGTATCACAAACAAAAAGTTCACATTTGGAAAAATTTAGTTCAAGGCCAATAAGACGAAAATCGTCTATAAGTACTCGCAAGTCATTCAATACCGTGTTCGCATCGCCACCTAAGGTTCCGTCATCCAAATACCAAACGTTAAGTTTTGATTGGAGACGTTGAATTATTGAGTGGATGGCAAGGCTAAAGATGGCTGGTCCCAGAGGATCACCCTGTTGACATCCTACGGAAGATAATATAACGTTGTTTTGGTATGTTAATTTTGATGGTTTCCCGTAACATTGCCAAAGAAAAGGGTATAATTCCGGAATTTTATCTTTCACTTCGGTCAAAAGGGTGCCTCTATCTAATGAGTTGAATGCATTTTTAACATCCACCTTCAAAAGCACATCTCCACAATTTTGATCAAGAAATGTGCGTAGTGAATGTACAGCAGCCTCACAACCACCCTGAGAACCAAAACCGAGTTGTAGTGGTTGAAAAAGATTACTTAAAAAAGCAACCTTTTTCCTACAACCACATTTGGCTGTGAGGCGACGATAAGTGGTGCCTACTGCTATAGGCCTAATACCACCATCTTTTTTTTAAGGGCACATAAATTCGCACCGTACAGAATTTCGGTAATTTCATTGTTGACCTGACCCGACAACATCAAATTAACCAAAGCCGTGACATCCTTTAGAAGTGTCTCGCCTACCTCACCAGAACTAAAAGATAAAATATCTTTTAAGTGCTGAGGCGTCAGGCCATCTAGACCACCGGCTGAGCCACTTCGAAAAGATGCCACGGCTGCAGAAACATCCTGTGGGGTCACCTCAACAATGTCATTATTTTGTTCAGGAGAGTCGGGAAGGTGGAGACCTGCAGTTGCAGGCGGATGCTTTTCTATTAGGGAATTCAACGTGTCAGATGTGAAAGGGGCGATTGTATCACTCGAAAACAAGATGCGTGCCGCGTTTTTGATGTCACCATCATTAATTTTATTTTCTACTATTTTAATAGTAGCTGAATCGACATTATTTGTTTTTGTATTCCGCCGCAGTGGCGGAATTATTAAAGTTGAGCCAAAAGATTGCTCTTCCCGTGCCTTGTATTTCACGCAGTTTTCCTTTACTCTAGTTGTAAGGGATTTTTTGTTAGAAGGATCAAAATTTACGTGAAATACGTGGTACGGGAATGCTAGAAGATGCTCCCAGGCTTGCCTAGTATTAGTAGCCAAAACTTTTTTAATCGAAGAAGATAACGATTGGGCAACAGAAATTCTCGCACCCCGAGGTATGCGTTTTATAACAGGAATATTATTTTTGTACGAGCTTAAAACCTCCCAAAACGGTTTGGCAGGGGTAGCAGGGCTCGCAACACTGCTACCACTTACTGTTTGATTATTTATTGGCGCCGAAAGGGGAATTTCCAAACCTTTATGACACCTTTTTTGGTGAATTTTGAGGCCTTTTTGACCTTTAAAATATCGAGCCTGGGGGCACTGCGGACACAACATCTGGCTGTCTTGCGATACAGAGGTCCCAACTACTGCATCCATTGTTTGGGTACAAAGCATTGTTTACAAAATAAATCAAAGCTTATCTTAGAATCTCTAGGGTGACGACTCGACCCGGATGAAGTCTCGCGTCAACAACGTCGTCGAAGTCCGTAGTGCGCAGGTGTCGCAGGCACCGTTGCCATGGAAACAAAAAATAACCGATTAGAAATTAATAAGCTAATGAAACTACAGAGGCTCACAGGAGCCCTACAAACAATACCTCGCAAAATTCCAAGAGGAAGAATGCGGTTGATGAGCAGATAATGCCTATCTACTTTCTGAAAATAAAATTAATTATTTTTTGTAAATAAACCTGAAATTTACTGACCTGTCAATTTGACTAATCATCAAGATACTATAAAATGCTGTCATATAAAATAGTAATATTGATAATAAACTAGAACTTCTTGTTGCATAAGCATGCATTTCCTGGCGTGGTGGGATGCATTGATGGCACTCATGTTGCAATCATTTGTCCCAGTGAAGATGAAGAGGCCTACTACAATAAAAAGCAATACCATTCATTGAATGTCCTAATTGTATGTTATGAGTTTTGATGTAGGTAAGGTATAACACAAGACGTGTTTTTATAAACCTACTTACTAAAAAAACATTTGTTTGTTTAGATTTGTGATGCTGATTTGCACATCCTGCACATAGATGCATCTTTTGGAGGTCAGAGCCATGACTCTCATGTCTGGAATAATAGCCAAGTAAAGGCTCTGATGCAAGACATTAATGCTGAAGGGGAAAGGTGTTGGCTTTTAGGTAAGTAAACAAATTTAAGGACAATTGGTTTCACAGATACACATATATGCATAAT
Source organism: Plagodis pulveraria (assembly GCA_963890685.1). NCBI lineage: Eukaryota > Metazoa > Arthropoda > Insecta > Lepidoptera > Geometridae > Plagodis > Plagodis pulveraria. The sequence goes on from OY982969.1 coordinate 22,421,374, forward strand.
CATACCAACCATTCATAAGTGTTTAAATGAATAATGTATCAAAACACCACATGTGATTCGGGCTATGCACAGCGACCATGGATGATGACACCAATCCTCAACGCTGTGCCAAACTCGCCTGAAGAATTATACACCTACAAGCATGTTCGCACACGGAATGTGGTAGAGCGTTGTATTGGTGTGCTGAAAACTTGCTTCCAATGTCTCTTGGCACACAGGTAAGTAGTTTATGGTCTTCCTACCATCACAACATCATATCCAAAACTTCCAGCAGAGTTTTACTTCAACTTATAAACCTTTTTTTTTTTTTTTTTTTTAAAAATAGTGTGATGCAGTATACACCCGTCAAGGCAGGGAAAATAGTCAATGCGTGTGCGGTCTTGCATAACTTTGTGTATGACCAACACTTCACCATTGACTATGAAGAAATTCTAAATTACCGGTCACAACAGCCAGAGCCATGTGCGGCGGAACCACCAAAACTTAGATGGGGAAAGGCAAGGTGTTGTGGAAAGATTGTGGTCCGGTCGACACCTCACATAGGTAAAATAGTGCAATACAACAAGAGTGTATCAAACATTGCTGTTCATGACTCTTTAAATATATCTAATTTTTTACAGGTTGATGCACTATGCACCCCGTATCAAGGCAGGCAAAACAGTCAGACTGTGTGGTCTTGTGTAACTTTGTATTACAGAAGAAAAAACGAAGTCATTTCATGTAGCTTATGTACATATTAGTAAAATCATTTTAAGATAAACTGTTTCACTGATTTTTTCACTAGATTTTAACTAGAGTAATGTTTTTTGAGAGTATGTTTGTATTTAAGTATGTATGGCTTAATTCTTTGTGACCCTCTACAGCCTACACTGGAACACTGATTTTGATGTGCGACGTGTCAGGTATTTTTTAAATAATTGTTTTGTATGATGATATGATACTAACTGCGCTCCGCGGTGTCACCCGCGAGGTGATGATAATGATAAGTAGCCTATGTGCTATTCCAGGGTATAAGCCATCTTAATCCCAAATTTCATGCAAATCCGTTCAGCCGTTTCAGCGTGAAGGCGCAACACACATACAACAAACTTTCCCCTTTATATTATATTATTTTTATTGTATAGCATTGTATCTCTAATTTGTAACTTAGTATTCTATCAGATAATAAAATTAAAGAATGTATTCTAGTGTAAGATAATATTTTGGAATTTTTGTTAAACATTTTAAGATGCTCCACAAGAGTTTCTTGCTGGTTCTTCTCTGTGGATGTAATCAAACTATCTGAACAAAAAGTACAATACTCAATAAATACTTTATCATTTATTTATAAACAATATAAAATACAGCAATCTTATCCTAATTCTAAAAGAACGATGAATCCTGCACCCATGTCCTGCTTGGGGTGTATTGTGCATTTCCCTCCTGCCAGCCAATCCCAACCAGCCCAGCCCTAGCCGCTTCTTATCCTCAGTATCTTGTATGGAGTTGCAGTGGAGCAACACATTCTACAGTTTCATTCTCATGCAAGCAGCCCTGGCACAGTGGACTCTGTTGCTCCAGTTTTGTGTAGGTGATAGTATAGATCACAAAGGCCAGTATTGATCCCAATCATCACACTGTTTGTTTCCGGAGTGCATATGTGATTTCCGCACTGTCAGTGGTAAATGTAAGAAACTCGTTCGTGATTTATCTTCTTGCGTTTTGTATATCTTCGCCGCAAGCAGTAGGCCCACCGCTAGCAAAGCTGTTGAACTAAATCTGTGTGCACTCTTAGGTAGCATCATCGCTTATCAGCCGATAAAAATTAGTGCCTTCTGTGTGCGGCCTCTATGCGCTGCAAGTGGCCAACGATCACCCCCAGCATTTGCGCCATTTGCTCAGATGCCATGAGCCAAGTAATTGTAACTTTTAATCACATCATCTAGTTTTACTTTGCTAAATTAACAATGTAATGTTTGTTTACAATTCACAATCACAAGTAATCTTCCACTTCACGAACTTTTTTGTATAGCGCGCGAAACTGACGTTGACAAACAAATGTCAACTTGCGTTTCGATATTATTTTAGGAGATACATCATTAACAGCGTATCTAAGATATGTGCGAGTTATATGTACTTTAATGATATGTAATTAAATGATTTAACTCCCTATTTAAATTATTATAAAATCGCAATATAATTACCATTTTGCGCCTTACAATTCCATTTAGGGCCAAATGGCACTAAGATAGGGCCAGAAATTTCACGAAAGCATAAACGAAACACACAAAAGACCCAATCTATTTCACTTTTGTTAGTTCATTCAACTTCCATCGTCAGTAAAAATGATAGATAATACCCCTGAATCCCAACCCAATTGTCTTCGTGTTGAAGTTCACCGAGAGATAGCTAATAAGCCGGCAGATTTTAGAGTTTTATCTAAGCAAGCTTGCAAAACTAAATAAAGGTGCCCGGCTGCCCGTGGGGTGCCGAGCAGTCCGTGGGGTACCGGGCTGTCTATGGTGTGCCAGGCTGCCCGTGGGGTGCCGGAATGCCCGTGGGGTGCCGGGCTCACTTATCACTATTCTAACAAAAAAATAATAATTGAAATCGGACTATGCGTTAATAAATTACAACTCAGTGTACATTTTGAGTTTCATCCCATTTCCCGAGGGAAGCGTGCTGAATTTCGGGATAAAAAGTATACAATAACCTTCTTCGTCATATGAACTTAAATCGTGTTAAGTTTAATTGAATTCCATTCAGTAGTTTTGGAGTGATGCGTGGCCGGGATACAGACAGACAGTCAGACAAAAAAAAAATTTGACATTAGTGTCAGCTACAGAGAGCTATACATTTTTTTTTTTCAAAATATCTGCCATGTACAGAATTGGATCTGTTACAGTTTTATTATAAGTATAGATTACACAGAATATACTGTTAGTTTAATGTCCCAATGTTTGCTATTTTAACGTGGCTTGAACCGCGTGAATCTACCTACCTATAATAGCAGTTACAATTACTCGTGACACTTAAATCACACAACATTACTGCCTCTGTGACTTTGACTATTCCTGAGCTGGAGAACCATATTCGTCATTAACTAGCTTGCCGATACCATCACAAGTGTGCATCACCCTTAACTCTCATGATGTTTGTGGAACTTTAATGTCGGAATTTGAAGAACGTCAACGCCGATCAAACAATATAATAGTTGTGGGTATTCCGTAACTCACGGAGAAGAATTTAAAGACTAGACAAGGATATGATGTTCATTTAGATGAACTATGAAAATTTTAAGAATAGTCACAATGCCAAACCTTAAAAACAATGAGGGTAGGAAAATATTTCTTAACAATGATCGGCCTATCAAGGTTTGCTTCGAATCATCTGCCACAGTAAAATCAATTCTGAGAACTAAATATAAGATTACCGGTAATGTTCGCATTTACGCAGACCAAATGCCGCCTTAAAAAAGCTATCTAAAAAAGGTGAAGGAGGAACTCATACGCCGTGAATGCGACTGTAAGTTAGACTTTATTATCAAATACGTAAAGGGAGTTCCAAAAATTGTGAAAAAAACTCCCAATAAAACAGGAACAAACCGCGACTAACTGCAATAATTCTGGAGAAGACGTCAACCATTGCATAATATTATGATACAAGTGAGCTAAGTTGCTCATTATACACGAGGCTGTGGGTTGCAGCCCAAACCGTAGGCGAAGGCGTAAATCAGCCGAGTGTACAATGAGCGAGTTGCTCACGAGTTTCATACGCACTTTTTCAACACCCTTGCGAGGAAAAAAAAAATATATACGAATATTGCACAAATGCGATACAAACAACTTACAAAATTTATGGAAAATAGCGCGCAAGTTACTTTTTTGCACGTGGCAAATTTATGGTGGTTGATAACATGTGTATGTTATCAACCACCATAATTTTGCCACTTAGCCTTACAAACTACTTCAAAATTATAATTTTAGTAATAAAATGTAAATATTTTATTACAAATTATTATGAATTATAAATAATTTGATAATAAGAAATGTCTTCTCGTCTTAATTAGGAAGGAACACATTTATTTATTCCAAAAATTTAATTGTATCTTCAGCGGTATAAATCCTCTTTGTTGTTAATAATCTATATATGCACACATCCGTGTATTAAGTTAGTGTCAAGAGTTTATTCATTTTAATTAAGGACATTTTTTTTATTCCAAATAAACTATCTATGCAATTCTATCCTTGTGAGCAAGTTGCTCACGAGTTTCATTCATACTTTTCCTACAAACGTGATGGAAAAACAAACATGAATTGAATAAATCGTTTAATTATTAAAACGATTGTACGATGTACGATGTAAAATTTTCAAAATGATATTGGATTGTCTTTGCAGGCAATTTCACAGTTTGTGATACATTGGTACTTGCCATTTATTAAGTACCTTCATTTACTTCCTGTGTAAATGTCGGCGACAAAAGTAAATCATATAAATTACTGGAAGGAGAAGGTACCAAATAACACTAATAAATTCAGCGACTGCGTCAGAACGCCAAACGCCGTGTCGTTTTAAAGTTAGTTTATCAGCCCCCGAATCAGCTAACATTGTAGCCGACGCGGACGTTCTTCAAAACTATATCCAGTATATAAATCGGCCTCAGGCAAACCTAAATACTTCGCTATTTCTCTTAGTATATTAGCAAATTTGTTAATACCGATTGTTTGTGCAGTAAATTTTCCTTTCTGAAACTTAAAAAAAAGCGGTCATTCTTTGTTTTTGTTGAACGGAGATCTTGGTATTTTTTCACTTTTTCACGAAAAGTTCCTTGGATTGTGAAAGATCGTGGAATCTTGGTTTTAGTCTGGGTAATTTTGACAAGAAGCATATCTTTTGTTGTAATATTATAAAGCTCTTGTCGTCTACAAGCACCAGTGACGCCGACTATAAGGGCGATCTGCAAAGAAATAAATAAATTAGTTCTAAGAAAAACTGATAAGGATACGTGTTATATAAGTGATATATAACACGTATCCTTATGTATGTAGATACGTTTCGATTATCGGAGCCTCATTCAAAAAACTTTTCAACGTCACAAAATTTTAGATTTCCGACCAATATATCCGTCCGAGCGTCTTCAAAAATGCCATCAGGTTTTGATATCATCACCATGTTTGAGCTTAACCATGCTTCTTAAAAGCTGATCTACACAGTTTGCAACCATGGGTAACGCCCATTGGCCTTGATGGGCCGCTTGTTGCTCACCACCGTCGGAATTTGCAACTACACAGTCGCTCACCAGTGTGTTTCGGACTCCCGCGCCGGCAAAACGCATCGTACGAAAGCCAAACTACACAATATGATATCGCTCGTTACGTTTTAAAATTACTACTTGGTATGAAATTTGGAATAAAAATATGTCTTAAATAATGAGCATGATAAAGAAGCATATGGTATATAGTCCGATTAGGAATTGACGACTTTCACCGGTGTTAAACATGCTAATTTACATTTCAAATATGAGGATTTTTTTTTTAAATATTTATTGATATCTTGAGCAGTGTCTCCAACTCTCTCTGTCAAAATTACGGTGTTGCTGGTCTAAAAATACGGTAAATGGTAGAATATTACGGGAGGCAATAAAAAAAAACGGTAAAATATGGTATTTTTTTATGAATAAAATTTGTTTCATACAAAAAATTGTTTGTATTCTACTGTTATTGATTCGGTTGATTTATAATAACGATTACCAAATTCTCTCACAATCAAGATACATATTTACTGATTCGTTTTATTATACATTGACACATTCATTTTTTTAATGATATCATAGGTGGGATGGAAATCTATTCAATTCTTGCCACTTCTCTTTATAACCTGTTGCGTGAAGAGGTTCCCAGCAATAGATTTTGTGGACAACTGGTTCCTTTTTTTAGTCTTCAAGTCAGTAATATGACTAAAAATGCGTTGACAGTCGGCATTTGAGTGTGGCAGGAACAGCATTCCTAGCAAAAAACGTGCCAAATTAAAGAATGGCGGCGACTCTTCTTTGGTCTTAAACTCCGATATATTATGCCAAAATACATCTGAGGGATCATCCAAGTTTAATTCACACTTGTTTTGCTGTATATAACTTGGAAGATTGCGCCATTCATCGTCTACAGTCTGCTGGGCTTCATGAGTCTTAGGAGCTATCCGAGGTAATAACTTAAAACTTGAGTTTAGAGATTTTTGTCTATTTTCAGCTGCACATATGCAATTTTCATTGTGAAATGTTGAAATAACATTAAGCAGCTGGTCGTCTAGACTATATCTTTTTCTAATGCCGACTGCAGACTTGACAATGAATTTTTACAATTTTCTCGCATTTTTTTTGCAGAAATGGCATCATTAAGAACTTCGGTAAGAGAAAGCTGTTTTTCGACACCAAGACCCTAGATAAATATATTCAGTCTGGAGACGTTTTCTCTCGTCTGTGGGGTCGATAGCATCGAGCGGAGTGTTGTATACATAATTTGATGGCATGATCAACAGAAGCCGCTCTCTATATAATTCTTGCATTTTTACTGTAAATTAGCTTTGAAAATATGCGTTAGTTTTAGTTAACTTCGGTAAGATCCACGAAAGAAAATAAAAGTAAGCTTTTTGAAGAGGATCTCTTAAAGCAATGTGTAGTTCACGGGCCAAAAGGGTAGATACCTACCCTTACCATCTCTTAAATCCATTCGTTATTATTTCAGGTGTGACTTTTTCTTCAAAAACCTTTGAAAGAAGTGGCGCAAATCCAGCGCGTGTAATGTGTCTATTACCGGTTTTTTTTTGCAATCGAACACGAAATTCTGCCATTCGCTTTTTAGGCACTTAAATACTGACACGTCAGCAGGTTGCGTTATATGTGTCGAATTTGGAAACAGTGCGTGCACAAGAATTTTGTTTTTTGCACAGTACTCTGCACCCTGTAATGTCATGTGGGATCGATGGCCATCTATTAAAAGCAGAACAGGTGTTTCAATGCGTTTTTCTTTTAACCATGGACGGAAAACATTAGCTATGTATTCAAAATACAAAGGCCTAGTCATCCATCCTTTAGCAGATTTTCCTAAAGCCCAATTTTCAGGAACATTAGTTGCTATATCCTTCGATATACGCACCAAAGGATACACAATCATGGGTGCAGCTACTTGTCCAGCTGCATTCAAACATACCATAACAGTTAGTTGTTCCTTTTCTTTTCCAGACTTCACTTCGTAGAAATTTTTCATGCCAACTGGTGCAAGCACTTTTCCAGATTCCTCATCCGCGTTATATATCCTCGTAGGATCTTCGAGTACCTCAAGTGCATCTTCGTTTACCATATAGCTCTTCACTAAACTGAACCATTCTCTCAAGTCCGATTTTGTTACATTGGCACGTGCTGTTGAGATACTTTCAGCACATCTTTCTTTTATTTGCGGGTGACGTTTCAGAAATAAATCTACCCATTTTCTTCCCGGACTGTAATGTTTGGATGGTGTTTTGCGACCATCTTCTTCAAAAATTTTTTTTACAGTGTCCGCCAATGTATTTCGCTTAAGCGGAATACCTTTTTTAGCATTCGCTATGATATATGTCTTTCTTCTGCTTTCGTCAGATCCATCTTTCTGTTTTCAGGGACTTTTCCTTTTAGTTTATTTATCAAAGTGCTATAGGGAACACCATTGTGCCGAGCAGCTTCTCTAATTTTGAAACGAGCATCACGTACATCTTTGATGGCAGCTACCATTGAAGATTCTGGGTATTTTCATATTTACGATGTATGATTGGATTTCGTTACTGAAAAAAAATAATTAAGGTTTCATATATAAACAAACATAACGGTTTTTTACCCTATCCAATCAAATTTTATAGAGAAACATTAAAAACAAGCTAGAACAATCCGTACAAGTGAAGCTTTGTTATGTTTTTATGGCCACCTTCCGGCTTTATCAACGTCGTTACAAATGTTGAACCGAAATGACAGACATGCTTTAAAACGAATAAATAAAATTTAAGTAAAATGTATAAAACCCTTTTTTCAACATACAAAATGCATCAAATCGAAGTGGACAAGCTTTAGCTATAACGCTTCAAAGGATGACCACAGCAGGCAGTCAGAAAAGTCATCACTGGTCTTTGAAAATAAACTCATAGAGTGTTAAGTATTTTAGGTAATATCAAAGAAGCTATGAACCATGTGTAAAATGAAATAAAATCTCCACTTTTACAAAAATGTGTTTACCCCAATACTTGACTTCTGTGTACAGCTTAAGGAACACAGTTAAAAATGATGTTCTAATGTACCCACCGTAAACCCCTAAGCTACGAAAAATATGCAGTAATATTGCTCATAATACGTAAATCAACTATTATTTAAGATTCCTATGTCGACAAACCTAAAAGAATACCATAAATATCCCAGATGAAACACGATTTCACAAGTTACTTTAAAATTTTCGCACAGAAAAATAAATGACCACTTACCGAGCGCCATCTTCACTCGTAAAGAACTCTGAATCTGTCAACTAATAGGAAGCTTTCTCGAATGTCAGATTTTACGGGAGCAGTGTTGCCGTTATGTTTGGTGAAATATTTCTACTAAATATGGTAAGTATTTCTTACAATAGGAGGTTATTCGTGTTTTGGTCAGCTTTTGGTACATAGACAGCTATAACATTGACCCCACCATCAGAAAAATCGGAATCAGAGCCTACCGATCGCAGTATCGATATTGAGAAGTGGGTGGAGCGAAGTAAACAAGAACTGGAGTTGCAGCATGCCACTATGATTGGAGAACAGAACGACATGCCGCAAGCGTCGGGTCACACTGACACGGATGGTCCAATTCAGCAGCTCGCCAGCGCACTCAAACATTTGGACACCTCTTCGACCGTCCAGCAGAACACTCACCTGCTCAGCCGTCTCAGCACACCAAGAGAACTTCCTATTTTTAATGGGAACCCAATGGCTACAGTTCAAACAGGCATATCAGGAATCTACAGAAGTGTGCACTTTCACGGAGAAAGAAAACCTGTGGCGTTTACGAAAGTGTCTCCGTGGTGCAGCTCAGGAAGCTGTATCAGCGCTACTGATCAGTGGAACCTCGCCTGCAGCCATTATGGCTGTGATTTACAATTTGGAAACGCTGACGTCATCCTGTCTCACATTATGACAGACATAAAGAGGTTGAGTAATTTGTCAGTTGATTACTATCGAGAAATAGTACAGTTCTCAATCAAAGTGAAGAATTACGTGGCGGCAGTACAAGCCCTTGGTCGACAAGAGTACCTACAAGGAGTTGAAGTAGCTGCCATTGTGTTATTCAAGCTACCTATGTAACCGATCTAAAAATATCGGTTTAACTTAATAATTAAAATTTCACTAAATACTAATTTAAATCAGCGCGCCATCTGTAGGCAAACGACCAAACGTCTACCTAAATTCCATCTGAATTTAGAAAGAACCCAGGTCAACCTTAACTACCGCGCGCTGAGGTAGTTCAGCGACTCACCAATAGAGGTCGCGCATAACAATCACAACGTTAAGTCTGGTAGCAACACTCTTCTTCTTCTTCCTTTACTCCATTCAATTCGACTATTGACAGTTAAAACAAATGTCAATCCAGTCTGTCAGAAAATACCATGATGGTGGTTTTTGAGTTCCGCTAGAGGAACGTTGCATTTTAAATATTTTCAAAATCAAGTGCAGTCATTGGCTTTGCGACGCCAACGGTTTTGGAGGCTTTTTTTCGTTACCATATATGGTAATGAAATTCGCCCCCGACATCCGCCCAACTTGATGTCTTTCCTCAACGAGGAATCGCGATCACTTTTGACCCCAGCCATCCTCTGTGCAACTACTACTAAAGACTCAGTTTAACTAAATCTACAAGTTCTAAACTACTTACAAGCCCCAAAATCTGGGGTTCAAGTACAAGGCTGAACTTCAAGTACGAGGCTGAACTACCAGTACGAGACGGAGAACTTTCCGTACGAAGCTACACACTACTTCTGAACTCCGGCCGTCCTCTGACCTCCAGCACCGACCGCGGCCAAACGTCTCTACAGCATCTAGCTGGGACATTCTACCGGCGCGGCGGTGTGGAGCCGAGCCCTGCACGGCAGACCTGCTGCTGAGCATCAACTCGGATACTAGCGGACCGGAGCTAAGTCCTTAAACAAGGAAGCTTGCCAAATTGATAAACCTGTCTGAAATCCACGACCCTTTCTCTTGATTATACTTTATACTGTACTCTCTCTTCTTTCCTTTATGCTCCCTTCTACCCTGAGTAGGTAGGAAGGTGACATTGGCGCCCATACAAATTAGGATCAGACAGGTTGGTTTGGCAAACTTTCTTGGGTGTGGCTCTGCCATACTTGCTTTGTAATTTTTATACTGTGTCTTATTGTGTTCCTTTTGTGTGTGTTATTTATAAGTTGTGATTGGCCCTGTGCTGGCCCGGGGCCTGAGAATAAGCCGGCTGCAGCTCTGCATGTCGTAAGAGGCGACTAAAAGACAATCGGGTTATACCCAGGTGGTAGGAAATCCACCCATTATCGTCTTCAACGTCCTTTTTTTTTTCTAAAATTAAATTTTAGTTTTTTTTACAACCTTGCAATTTTTAATTAATTTTTCTTAAATAATATCTAATATTCTGTTTCATAACCTCTCTTCAGCTTATAAATAGCACACACCTCAATTTTAATTCTACCCACGTGTTTTTTTCATCTGGAAAAAATTGTACCCTCTAAAATATTTTTTTATTTGACCTTGTATGACACTGTTGTCATTAGGTATATAGGTCAAGTATACTTTCACTACTTCAAACATGAGTCTACAACTTAACTTTTTATCTCTGCAAAAGGCTGAATTAGCATATGAAGTGGCACTGCGTGGTGGCTCGCATACTGAATCTGTTCAGGATTTAAGGAAACAGATTGTGAAACTATCCAAAGACATGCCTTCTGAGGATATATTGGAGTCACACCTGGACCCTGAGGTCGATATAAGTGAACTCAAGGAGTCAATGACAAAAGCAAAAAACAACATTGCTCTCCTCAAAACTAAATTTGAAAAAAATCTTTTTTTAAGAACAGAAGTTTTAATCAACCATATGAACTATAGGTTGATAAGAATAAGTGCATCCAATAGTGAAGATTTTAAGTCGGTGTCTTCTAAACTAAATTCTCTTAACAAGGACTTACAAATCTTAAAAACTATGTTACCAACTTCACAACCTTCAACTAGTAATCAACCTGAGACTCCCTTAGAGCAACCTGTGCTATCTGTAACTTGTGAAAGAAATTCAATTTTCTCTGATATTAATAAACTTAAATTTAATGGCAAAACTTGTGTCCGTGCTTTCATACAAAAGGTGGAAGAATATGTGCAATCTAGAAACATTTCTTATGAAAAAATTTTAACTCACTTATATGACATGTTCACTGATGAGGCTCTCCATTGGTTCCGCTGTGTAAAAGACAATGTGAAATCATGGAGTGAATTAACTACTTTATTAAAATCAGACTTCAGCATTACTGACTATTATTACAGGCTGATGAATGAAATAAGGTCTCGTACACAGGGAGAGCGAGAAAATATCACTATTTATGTTGCAATAGTGCGCGGTATGTTCTCTCGACTCGACAGACCCTTAACAGAAGAAGAAAAACTTGAAATTCTCCTTCATAATATTAGGCCAACTTATGCTAGTACCTTGGCTGCTTCTCCTGAAATACAATCTGTTGATGCTCTTAAAGCTATATGCAAAAATTATGAAAGTATTCAGTCGCGTCTGACACAATTTCATGAGCCCCCTCAATGCACTTCACAAACATTGGCTCCAGAATTTGCTTATTCTAAAGCCAGTAGCTTCACTACACCCCAGTACCGTAATAATAATAATTATAACTCTGCCTATAATAAAAATTATGATAATAAGTCCTACAACAAAAATCATAATAATAATAATAATTTTAAAAGAGTAGCTGCTGTAACAGTGCAAGGTAATTACGCCTTCGCTTGTCCTAGATGTAGGTCAAATTCACATGAGCTAAAACATTGTAAAGAACCTAAAACGATACTATGTTTTGGCTGTGGCAAAAAGGATGTACGACGACCTGACTGCACTGTCTGCAATCGCAATAATAATAATCTACCTAAACCAAAAAACTAGGCTATTTGGATTGCCGAGACAAGTCTAGTAAATTAACTTCTACACAGTCTGACTGGAAAGACTGGCTAAAAACTATTTCTAAATTTTTTTCTTGTTATTCTGTCTCGTCAATCCGGAATGAAAAACTTAATAGCTTACGCCCTTATGTAAATATAAATGTGCTCTCTCACTCCATCGTAGGTCTCTTAGACACAGGTAGCAGTATTACAATTCTTGGTAATAACTCTCATATTAAATTTCTTGACTCGGGATATCAACTTCACTCTTCCAGTCCTTTGCAACTTCTTGCAGCTGGAGGTCAAAACATGACCGCCCTAGGTTATATGACCTTACCCTTTAATTTCCAAAACAAATGTCATGCCATGAACGTACACATCGTTCCTGAAGTTCAAAATGAACTTATATTAGGCATGGACTTTTGGAGAACTTTCGAACTCTTCCCGGGTCATCTTGAGGACATCATTCTTAGTCACACTGATGACTGCCAACTGGCTAACGTCTCCCTTGACGACAAGCATCTGCATGCTTATGAATATCTTTCGGTCGCTCAAAGGGAAATCGCTGACAACATGATAGCTCAATTCCGAGATATCTCTTATGAAGAACGAGGTCTGGGTCGAACATCTCTCATCACACACACCATAGACACAGGTGATACCCCTCCAATTCGTCAGAGATATTACAGAATGTCTCCAGAGAAGCAAAGACTGTTGTGCGAACAATTAGACCAGATGCTTGCTGATGATGTGGTTGAACCCTGTGAGAGTCCTTGGTCCTCTCCAGTACTTTTGGTTCCTAAGAAGAATGGTGAGCTTCGTTTCTGCCTAGACAGTCGAAAACTAAACGCTGTCACCAAAAAGGATGCCTATAACCTTCCCTACATATCTGAAATTCTGGATAACCTCAGGGACGCTAAGTACCTGACCAGCATCGACCTTTCCAAGAGTTTCTGGCAGACCTTGATAAGACCAGAAGATCGTTGTAAAACGGCTTTCTATATCCCAGGCCGAGGTACATTTCAATGTAAATCTATGGCATTCGGTTTGACCGGAGCCCCTGCTACGCAGCAGAGACTGGTAGATTCCCTGTTCTGCGGTCCTGAATTCGAAAACAAAACATTTGTTTTTGTTGACGATATCATTTTAGCAACCTCCTCCTTTGAATCACACATCACCCTACTCAAAAGAATCCATGAGAAACTAAAACATGCAGGTCTTACCATAAACTTCACTAAAAGTCTATTTTTCCGAGAGAAATTGAAGTATTTGGGTTATGTTGTGGATTCTAACGGCCTACATGCCGATCCTGATAAGGTAGCACCCATAGTAGACTACCCCTGCCCTAAAAACAGGAAAGAGGTACGCAGATTTATTGGTACTGCCTCTTGGTACCGTAGGTTCATACCAAACTTCAGCTCCTTAGCAGCACCACTCAATAAACTTACTTCTCAGGGTAAGAATGCTCCTCCATTTGTCTGGACAGAAGAAGCTAATGCAGCTTTCCTAAAGCTCAAGGACTGCTTAATCTCTTCACCGGTACTGTCTTGTCCGGATTACTCTCAACCTTTCCAAGTCCACACAGACGCCAGTGACTACGGCGTTAGTGCTGTCTTAACTCAAATCATCAACGGTGATGAAAAAGTCATTGCTTATATGAGCAAATCTCTATCAGCACAAGAGCGTAACTACAGCGCCACTGAGCGTGAAACTCTTGCTGTGCTTATAGCTCTGGAACACTGGAGATGTTATCTAGATAACGGTCTCAAATTTCTGGTCTATACCGACCACGCCTCTCTCAAATGGTTCTTAAACCTCAACAACCCTACTGGTCGATTGGCTAGGTGGGGGGTGCGTCTATCAGCATTTAACTTCGACATTAAATATAGGCGTGGAAAGGATAATGATGTTCCAGATGCCCTTTCGAGAGCTGTGCCTGTAGCAGCAATTTCTAGTACCACCCAGACTCCTCTAGTAACATCTGACCCTTGGTACTTAAATATTTTAAATGGTTGTCAGACCTCTCCTATGTCTTATCTAAATTACAGGGTAACTGATAATAAGTTATACCGCTATATGAAAACTCTAAACCCCTTGGCGCGTGAATTTGAGTGGAAAGAGGTCGTTCCTAGCGAATCTAGGAGGGACATCATGCATAAATGCCACTCTGAACCCACAGCAGCACATTTAGGAGCTTTCAAAACTTATAGGCGGATAGCTCTCAGTTATTTCTGGCCAAGTATGATGAAGGATGTAACTAACTTTGTCAGTAACTGTGACACATGCATAGCTCATAAACATGCTAATCATACTACTTTAGGACTGATGGGCCGACCCAAGCAGTGCTCCCGTCCATTTCAAATGATCAGCATGGATCTGGTAGGATCTTTACCTACATCCACTAAACAAAATACTATGCTACTAGTTGTCACCTGTTGTTTCTCTAAATATTGTCTTTTGTTCCCAATACGCCGAGCTACGGCGGACGCCATTACTAAAATCGTTGAAGAACAAGTAATTCTTGTACATGGCGTTCCTACCACAATTCTTATGGACAATGGTAAACAGTTTGTTAGCAATAAATTGCAAAACCTATTTTCTCAGTATAAAATACCTAATGTCCGCTACACTCCTAAATATACCCCTCAGGTAAATACTGTGGAACGCTACAACAAAACTATTATGATAGCAGTCTCTACTTTCATAGAAAATGATCATAGATCTTGGGATTTGAACTTGCCAAAGATTCAATTCGCACTTAACACAGCAGTCAGTGAAGTCACAGGTTACACACCGTCATTCTTAGTATACGGTAGGGAATTAGTAACTTGCGGGTCCCACTACGTCGATTCCGACCTGACGGATGACTTAATATTTGCCTCTAGAGACGCATATGCTGAAAACGTCGGAAAATTGAGGAAAATCTTTGACCAAGTCCAATCATCTCTAATTAAATCTCATAACAAAAATTGTGGACCTTATAATCTTCGTCGCAAGAACCACGAATTTAATATTGGCGACATAGTATGGAAAAGGACTTATTATCAAAGTAATAAGGATAATAGGTTTTCTAAAAAACTTGCCCCTAAATACTTAAAATGTCGCATTAAAACTAAAATATCTCCATTAGTATATGAATTAACTGATATGCAAGGAAAAAACCTTGGGTCCTGGCATATCAAGGATTTTAAAATAAGTAAATACATATCCTAGTAATTATTTCACTTTCTTAACAATTGCAAATCTTTGTACTGAATAACTTGTTGTCGACTTAAAATATATAGAAATTCTCAAATAAAACCAAATTCATACTATGAATTAATTTATTAAAGCTTTAAATATACAATCTTACAACTAAAACGCATATTCTATGTATCTTAAATAACTAAAATATATTGGTAAATAAAACCAAACTCATAGAGTGCAACTTTTTAATAATCTCTTAAATTATTCTTATCTATATAGGAAAAATAAATCCTTCTATACAACTAATCTTATAGGTAACAGTATCTTATATACTTCTTGTATTCTAATAACTTGTGATCCTTGCTTATATTGATCATTATTTATATCATATATACAATGATGGCATAAGATATATTATAATTTAACTACAATACATACAATGTACTACAAACTATACATCTTAACTTATATACTGAATTAATTTAACTTCCTTAAATACTCCTTGTCACTCTCCACTTTCAAGGGAATAGTGTTATAACATGCTAAAATCATTCTTTTACGTGCCAGATGGTAACTCTTCAAATAGAGTGCGGTTGTACAAACACTTTAAAAACAAGCCTATTGTACTGAGCGGTGGATAACTCACTAAAACAAGCCATTATCTAGAGCGGGTTACAGACTCTCAAAAGAAGCCTAATGTAAAATTTCCTTTTGTTTAACTTCTCTGTCTTAAAATTTAATTTAACTTAGGCAATTATGGAACTTATATTTAAAAAAATAATCCATGAATGTCTACTATAAGTACTTAACTTGACTATGTTCTAGTGTGTTATTCATACCTATAATGTAGCTAGCTGTTCATAGAAGTTAACTTCTGCAGCCTACAAATTCCATTCCTCTCAATATATTGCTGTCAATTAATCGTTTCTTGGGATATCTAATCCAAACGATGGAGGGGAATTCTAGGAAATACTTAGGTGTGTATCTGCACATAGACATAGTTAATAACTTAAGATCATATACTGGAGTTTCTGTAGCTTATATAAGATACTCAAAGTTAGGTCTTAGGTGAAGTATTTTTATTTTTTTTCTTAGAACTGCTCAAGGCTAGTGAATTTTTTTTCTAGTAAAAAAATTCTTTCTTGGGTGGGGAGATATGTAACCGATCTAAAAATATCGGTTAACTTAATAATTAAAATTTCACTAAATACTAATTTAAATCAGCGCGCCATCTGTAGGCAAACGACCAAACGTCTACCTAAATTCCATCTGAATTTAGAAAGAACCCAGGTCAACCTTAACTACCGCGCGCTGAGGTAGTTCAGCGACTCACCAATAGAGGTCGCGCATAACAATCACAACGTTAAGTCTGGTAGCAACACTCTTCTTCTTCTTCCTTTACTCCATTCAATTCGACTATTGACAGTTAAAACAAATGTCAATCCAGTCTGTCAGAAAATACCATGATGGTGGTTTTTGAGTTCCGCTAGAGGAACGTTGCATTTTAAATATTTTCAAAATCAAGTGCAGTCATTGGCTTTGCGACGCCAACGGTTTTGGAGGCTTTTTTTCGTTACCATATATGGTAATGAAATTCGCCCCCGACATCCGCCCAACTTGATGTCTTTCCTCAACGAGGCAACTACTACTAAAGACTCAGTTTAACTAAATCTACAAGTTCTAAACTACTTACAAGCCCCAAAATCTGGGGTTCAAGTACAAGGCTGAACTTCAAGTACGAGGCTGAACTACCAGTACGAGACGGAGAACTTTCCGTACGAAGCTACACACTACTTCTGAACTCCGGCCGTCCTCTGACCTCCAGCACCGACCGCGGCCAAACGTCTCTACAGCATCTAGCTGGGACATTCTACCGGCGCGGCGGTGTGGAGCCAAACCCTGCACGGCAGACCTGCTGCTGAGCATCAACTCGGATACTAGCGGACCGGAGCTAAGTCCTTAAACAAGGAAGCTTGCCAAATTGATAAACCTGTCTGAAATCCACGACCCTTTCTCTTGATTATACTTTATACTGTACTCTCTCTTCTTTCCTTTATGCTCCCTTCTACCCTGAGTAGGTAGGAAGGTGACACCTACTACTTTGCTATCCAAGTGGAGTGATTACAGCTACCCGTTTATCACCGCCCGCTCACCTAAGCCTAGACTAGAAGTGTTATCTGATTTTCTTACCGAAGAAGCTGTGAAGATATCTACGTGTAGTGCTACTTAAATTTGACATTATTAAACGTAAACATTGCTGCGATAAAGTGAATAATATACAAACAGTTTCCAATGTAAACGAACAAAGTGAACAAAAGTGCCGTTATTGCCGTACGCATATTCAAAAACTGAGTATAAATAAATTAAAAAATCATTACGTAAAGACAGATGGACACAAGTAAAACGTTTCGGCATTTGCTATAAGTGTCTAATAGCGCAACATAGGCGGGAAACTTGTCCTGCAGTTACGTGTGACGTGAACGATTGTGGTCAGGCTCATCACCGTTTGCTGCACTACGAACCGCGAAACCAGTGAATCCGTACCAGTGGGAAAGTTAGAAACGGAAAATGTAAACCATAATATAAGCATGAACAGTTCGACATTATTAAAAGTGTTGCCGATGAGCATTCACGGACCTAATAGCATAGAGAATACGACCGCTCTGCTCGATGATGGTTCGACTGTGTCACTCATAGGCGCTTCTTTCGCCACACGGGTGGGGTTAAGCGGCCACCGAGAGTGTCTACGTGTGCGTGGCGCGTGGGACAACACTGAGAAGATATTTTGAGAGAGATTCAAGAAGTACGAAGGTCGTTCTCCATCGACTCCATGGGCATTTTAGCTAAGCCCAGGAAAAACTCTGATGATCTACGTGCCGAAAAATTTCTAGAAGAAACGGCCACTCTAATTGATGGCCAATGGCATGTCGGCTTACCATGGAAGGATGAAGGGAGTGTGATGCCTGATTCTTTTCCGACGGCTATATCTCGAATTAAGGGAGTCGAACAGAAGATGAAAAATAATGGAGAGTATACCCAGAGATATATGGAACGTATACACCGTTTAATTTGATAACGATTACGCTAAAAAAACTTAGCACCTTGGACTTACCAACGCCAAAGACTTGGTACTTACCGCATTTCGGCGTTGACAACCCACATAAAAAGAAGCTTCGTTTAGTATTCGATGCAGCTGCAAAAACAAATGGATTATGTCTCAATGACTATTTATTAAAGGAGCCTGACCTACTGACGTCATTATTTGGTATCATGTTGTGGTTTAGAGAAAACCCAATAGCCGTAAAAGGAGGCATAAAAGAAGGCATAAAAGACATGTTCTTAAGAATAAAAATAAGGCCAGAAGACCAGAACGCTTTCCGATTCTTATATAAAGACAAACCAGAAGGACCCCATAAATACCTGCGCTATGACGTCATTGATATTTGGTACGAACTGATTCATAGCTCAATATGTTAAAAACAAGAACGCTCAGCTGTATGAGTCATCGATGCAAGCTGCAGCCGCTGCTATATACACACAACATAATATGTATGATTACATAGACAGTTTACCTAATGATGAAACCGCTATAAAACTTGTCCAAGATATAACAACAATTTACAGAAAGGGTGGATTTGAAATTTGCAACTTGAACAGCAACAGTAAACAAGTGCTTGACAGTCTTCCTAAAACTACGCAGGGAGATGCGGCTGTAAAGTTCAAAGTCGGAGAACAATAAGAGGGCGAACGAACACTCGGTCTTATCTGGAACCCGAGTAATGATATATTAAGTTTCGACGTATCGTTAAGAAGATTCCTAAGCGCATAATTAATGGAACACAAAGACCTAACAAAAGAGACATGATAAGAGTAATAATGTCTATCTTCGACGTCTATGGCGTCTTATCGCTATTTACTATTACCGGAAAATTAATAATGCAAGAAACATGGAAAACAAAGATCAGCTGGGATGTACCTGTACCAGACTCAATATTTGATATGTGGGTCAAATGGATAACAATGCTGTCATCGCTTCATTACGTAAGCCTACCCCAGTACTATCAGAATGCAACAGCGCGTGCGAGCGCGAGCGAGACGGAGATAAAACCGGTCACCAGTCAGCCGCCGCAAGAGTCCGAACACAGAGCTCCGCAGAAGGAGGACTATACGTGCTTACAATTACATATATTTTGTGACGCTAGCTCACAAGCGATGTGTGCCGTCGGATATTGGCGTTGGAAAAATAACAATAGCGTACACGTTGCGTTTATAATCAGCCGCTGCCGTGTTGCTCCCATCAAACTTGTCACCGTACCGCGGCTGGAACTTCAAGCAGCCGTAGCTGCTAGACTCTCTGAAACAATAATAAACGAGCATAAAATAAAACCGCAACGAAAATTCTTTTGGTGTGATTCATGTACATCTTGAATACGTAACAACACGCGTAACTATAAACGGTACGTGGCACACAGATTCGCTGAAATAGACAAACTATCTGAGATACACACCCTGCGCGCGGCCAACAAGTAAACATCGCTTCCGTATTTTAAAATAAATTAAAATTTGAGTTGCTTGATTTTTGGGTTAAATTTAGTTAAAATGTGTTCTACAAATAAAAACCATTAAGTGTTAACGATAAATACACATAAGTGTAAGTGATACGAGTGCAAAATGATAATAAAACTATAAAATTTTCTTAGGCTGTGAGTGTCATATTATCGAAAATATCCATCACTGTGTGTAAATTTCATATTCAATAGTTCACATGATAAACAGTTTTAACATAATAAAAAGAACGGCCAGTGATACTGTGAAATTATATCTAAAAATTCGACCGTTAACCTACCCGGTTCTTGGCAAGTAAACATGAACTTTGGACCCACCAAGAGAAACAACAGAGTGAACAAGTCAAACAAGTTTTTATACTAATCGGAACGAAGTTGTATTATACTGCAGATCTGATCACTATTTTCGGATAAGGAGCTATCGCCCATACAGCGCAGCTGTGTAACTGCTTGGCTTAGAACTTATGCTTGCGGCCGCAGCGAGTTCAAATCCTCTTGAACGAGGTATTAGTTTTTGAGGCAAAATATTATTTTTGCGTTCCTTTGCCGTGGTACCATTAGATAGTTCCTTTGATGGTACCACGGCAAATTTAATTTGCCGTGGTACCATTGACTCAATGGTACTACGAAAATGCTGATTTCTATTAACCGTGGTACCATTGAATCGTTAGACTAAAATACCCTTGGTCTTGCTTAATTCAACGGAAAAAAGAATAGTGTAGAAATATTTTTATATTAATATTTTTTATAACGGTAGATGTTGATGTGACAGCTTTCAAATGTGACAGTTGGCAAAATGACACTTGATGTCTAAAGCCCGATTTCACATCTAGGTTAAAAAGTTTTCTATAAATGGCTGAGAAAAAGGTTTAATATGTGACAGCTGTCAAAGTGACAGTTTATGTCAAATAGACAGGTGTGCTTTGTGACAGATGTCAAAGTGACAGTTGGTGTCGTATTTTTGTACTCTATTACTTTTTGTTTTCATGACATCTGTCAAACTTTTATAGATCTCATAGAGATCTTCATTTCAGATGACAACTGTCAAATTAAAATTGGGTTTACCTTGGAAACTATTGCTCCTAGACTACTAGTTTCTTCACAGATATGGTAGATCTCATAGAGATTATTATAAAATTATAAATTTACAAGGAAAAATTTTAAGTTATGTGCGGGGTTCGAAACCGCGTCCAAAAAAAAAATATTCCTCACGTAAATTTGTAATGTAATCCGCAGAGCATGCGTTATTGCAAACATAAAAATATTGTTATTATAAGGTTGCGTTACATTTAAGAGCCCTTTTACATTTTGCAGCCTTCTCACTCGCACTTTTAAAGATAATTTCAAATAGCAACAGTATGGTTTATATTTTTTAAAATGTGGTAAATCATTATTTTGCTGCATGCAACTATATATATATACTATATATATATACTATATATATATACTAACTATATAGATGTTTTTTTTTTATATGCATTTAACAATTAGTTAAGTGCATATCAACTTTTATAATGACAACTGTCATCTGAAATGAAGATCTCTATGAGATCTATAAAAGTTTGACAGATGTCATGAAAACAAAAAGTAATAGAGTACAAAAATACGACACCAACTGTCACTTTGACATCTGTCACAAAGCACACCTGTCTATTTGACATAAACTGTCACTTTGACAGCTGTCACATATTAAACCTTTTTCCCAGCCATTTATAGAAAACTTTTTAACCTAGATGTGAAATCGGGCTTTAGACATCAAGTGTCATTTTGCCAACTGTCACATTTGAAAGCTGTCACATCAACATCTACCGTTATAAAAAATATTAATATAAAAATATTTCTACACTATTCTTTTTTCCGTTGAATTAAGCAAGACCAAGGGTATTTTAGTCTAACGATTCAATGGTACCACGGTTAATAGAAATCAGCATTTTCGTAGTACCATTGAGTCAATGGTACCACGGCAAACTAAATTTGCCGTGGTACCATCAAAGGAACTATCTAATGGTACCACGGCAAAGGAACGTATTTTTGTATGAAGAATTAGATTTTTTTATTATTTTTGACTTAAGCTAAATTTTTGTTTTGTTTTAATAATTTAATGGCTAATATTTATGGGCATAATGGAAACTGAAAACATAACATTTCGCATTCATCAGCGTCAGCGAGCAACTTCATTAGGAAATTTAACTGACTCATCATTATTCGAATCTACTAGAATTTGTGTTTCCCAAACAACACTCGATCAAAGTTCGACCTATATCGAACTTCAACAGAAAGTGTCTCTTCTGGAAACCAACTTATTGGCGGCAAATAATGAAGTGGACAATTTACTTTCGGAAAATGAGATGCTGAAAAAAGAGCTGCAGAAGTCGAATAAAATAAATGAATTATATAAAAAAATGGATTTTTGCGATGGTATCTCTTCACCCATACGCGGAAAAAAGAAGGAAAGATCTAGATTATCCAATGCAATAACAGACCTCGCAAGCCCTGTTTCGTCAGTTCATACAACCCCCAATTATAAATCACAATCAGATACGATAACCCATCTAAATAAAAAGATAGAGCAATTAACAAAATGGCTGAAAGAAGAAAAAGACAAAAACGTGTTTATACATAATAATCAGCAGAAAAATACTATAGAGAGAAGTGAACCTACAGGTACGGGAATATATCTTCAAAACCAACATTTTTTTAAATCAAAATTGTATGTTGCTCAAACCAAAAAAAGAACAAAAAAGATGAACTACCTTTTGAAAAGGATAAAAGCTCTACGAAAAATCTGTAAAAAACTAAAAAAAGAAGGAAATACACTAAAACTGAAGCTTATAGCAGCTGAGTCACAAATGATCTCACCGGTAATAGAAATGACAGTGTCAAAAGATGACAACCTTAAAAAAATTGCTAGTAAAAATGAAAATAGTCAGTATGATACTGAAATTCAACATACTAGCATAACTTCCAATTTGCCTAAAAATACGTGTTTTCAAACTTTGCCACGCTACAGTAACAGAAACATGACAAATATGCATATAAAAAATCATACAATTATCCTATCTGATGAAATCGGGAAAGGTTTATCTGCTAGATTATTGAACAGAACCGATAATACAAAGGAAATTGTAAATTATTGCAAAACAGGAGTGGATTTAAATATGCATCTGGAAGGATTTTCTAAAATGACGGAAAAATTGACAAATGATGATTTAGTAATAATATTAATAAGTAAATTTGACAAGGCGTCTAGCGCCAACGATAGACAACGCTACATAAAACAGCTAAATGACATAATGCAGAACCCACAGAGGAAATTTAATCTGATAATCAGTGGTATGCGTTACAATGGCAGCCATGATATTGATATTTACAGTATAAACAAAAAAAAATCACATATGGCAAACATGTCAGAAAACGTTAAGTACCTGGACATCAATCCAAAACTAATTAATTCAAAATTAAACAAATATTACAATACCAAGGAATATATCACTCAAGCTTTAGTAACATACATCAACAACAAATATCAGGCTTCATCAGTGCTTACATTCATAAAATGTAATTCAGATAATGATACAGCGACAAACTTGAATAATACAAATTTTCCAAAATTATACACGAGAACCAGAAAACGGTAATTCTTCATGCAAATGTTCAGAGCATTCATAACAAATACATTGAAATTGAACATGTATTAGATGACCATAAGTGTGACATCTTGTGTCTTACCGAAACGTGGGCAAAAGACTACCAGGTTGAAGCGATGAATTTTGACAATTACGTGTTAGCTACTTATTTTAACCGAAAGTTATTTGAACACGGCGGTGCGGCTATCTTTGTAAAAAATGACATAGAATTTAAAATCCGTAAAGATTTAAACAAACTTGCTTTTGAAACAAATTGTGAACTAGCTGCCATTGAATTAAGAACAACTAAAACTGTAATTGTAGTATTATATAGGCCTGATAATGATATAGCATTGTTTTTTGATATTTTCACAAGGCTTTTACAGAATATCTGCCGGGAAGGAAAGCAAATGATCATAGCAGGTGACTTCAATATTAATGTTTTAAAGCCTGGTAAAAATGTTACGAAACTGTGTAACATACTCAAAAATTTTAATTGTAAGTTCTTGATTAATTCACCTACTCGTACTAAGGGTGCAAGTTCTACTTGTTTAGATAACTTCATTGTAAATTTTGATCAACATAAGAGCTACGTTTTGGTTAAAAAACTATCAGATCACAATGTAATAAAATTAGTCATAGAAAGTGATGCAAATGTAAAAAAAACAAATTGTGATTTCAGGAGAGTCATGTCCAGAAATAATTTTCACTATTTTCATTATTTAATGAACATTGAATATATTACTCTAAAATCTCAAATATCAGAATGTGACGATCCAAATGTTCAAATGAGAATTTTATCAGACGCTATTGTATATCTATTTAATATAGCTTTTCCGAAAGTCAAACGTAGTATGGTCAAATCATGTAAGAAATGGACAACTAAAGGCATCGAAGTCTCGAAAGAAAATTTAGCTAAATTAGAAATATTACAAGATTACCAACCATGCGAACAACGGAAGACTAGAATTAAGGTATATAAAAAAATTCTGAGAAAGACTATGTCAGCAGCAAAGAAACTACAATATTCCCATAGAATTAAATCTTCGCACAATAAGATAAGAGAAACATGGAAAATAGTAGGAGAGCAAGTTAGAAAAGGTAAAAAACAAGGCTCTAGGCATAAAATACACCATATACATAATAATGCAGATAAATATGTAAATGACCCTAAGACTATAGCTGATTTATTCAATAGGTTTTTTCTAAACATTGCACATACTTTGACAAGTAGGATTGATATAAACGCTCAAGATTGCATGTTCTATTTAAATAATATAAACAAACCATTGACATTAATTAAATTTGACGAAGTTGATTATAATGAATTACGTGATACAATCATAAAAATGAAATCAAAATTGACAGGAGATATTTATGATATGAATACTAAAACGATGAAACTATTATTATTGCAAAATGATCAAATGATGGAGTTAATTCATCTCGTTATTAATAGTTGCATCGAAAAAGGAGTATTTCCTGACGATCTTAAAAAAGCGAAAATTTTACCGTTGTACAAAAAAGGTGAAACATCGGAAATAAGTAACTATAGACCTATCAGTATACTACCAACTTTATCTAAATTACTAGAGAATATTATCAAAAACAGAATAGTGAAATACTTGGAACAAAATTGTATCTTTTCACCAGCTCAGTTTGGCTTCCGCAAAGGACGATCTACAGAAATGGCCATCAGGAAGGTAGTATATTTTATTCTGCAGTCTCTGGATGAGTCGCATAAATGCGCTAGCATCTATTGCGACTTATCCAAAGCATTTGACTGTCTCCGACACGACGTCCTTTTATTAAAATTAGAATATTATGGCTTTCATGGCGTAGAACTAAAAATGATGAAATCGTACTTAACTGATCGGTCCCAGGTGGTTTTTGTCAATAACAACTGTTCTGAAATAGGCAAAATCAAAATAGGGGTGCCCCAAGGTTCAATTTTGGGTCCCATTTTGTTTTTAATTTATATCAATGACTTAGCTAAATGTTTGCCGGATTGGGCATTTGTTAGTTTATTTGCCGATGATACACACGTTGGAATTAAAGACAAAAATAAAATTGACTTAGAACATAAAACAGAACTCGTTACAGGCATCTTACAAAAATGGTTTGAAGCCAACGGCATAATATTAAATGCTGATAAAAGTATAATTATGCAATATCAATCAAGAAAAGGTGTAGAGCGTAACGTCTTTAGTAAAGGATAATAAATTTTTAGGGTATACCATAGATCATACTATTAATCACTCTGCTCATATAAACACGCTCTGTAAAAAACTTTCTAGTGCCAACTACGCGTTGTTGAAACTAAAACCAATATTAAATAAAAAAGCACTAATAACTGTTTACTATGCTTATGTACATTCTTTAATTAGTTACGCTATTACGGTGTGGGGCAATGCTGCTGATATAAAGAAAATTTTGAAATGCCAAAAGAGATCAATCAGAATTATAAATGGTTTACGAAAGCGAATTTCTGCAAAATCAAATTTTGCAGAAAATAAGATCATGACAGTTATTTCTTTATATATATTCAAAAGCCTCATAGAAATACATAATGAAAAAGATAATTACGCTCAAGTTATGGACTATACGCACTATAACTTACGTAATAAAGAAAAACTTCATCAGCCCAAGATAAGACTGGTAAAAGTGAAAAAGCAAGGCATTTATAATAAAATAATGATGTACAATAAACTGCCTTTAAATATTACAAAACTAAATACAATTAAGTTTAAACGTTAAATAAAACCTTTTTTTCTGTCTAATCCATTTTACTGTTTGAACGAATTTCTGACGATGCGACTAACTGAATCCATGTTTAATAATGACAATTTTGAATAATATTTAAATTGGTGATGAATTATTGGAACTACATACGACCTTATTATATACCTTCATTCTACTTTAATATTTGTATTATATACTCCTAAATGTGATAAGTTAACTTGCATATTCCTAGCAGGATAGTTAATAAGTAGTTGGTAAATGTATTTATGATGTTCTTAATAATGTAATTTGACTTGCCTTGTATAACATCCAAAGTTATATGGTGAATAAATATAAAAAAAAAAAAAAAAAAAAAAAAAAAAAAAGATACGCTATACATCAACACAAGTTTAAATGTGGCTGACGTTGCCACAAGGCCATGCTATGACTGTTCAGAGATAGAAAAGGAATAGATGCATGGACCTACCTTCCTCCGCAGTGAAGAAGATCAGTGGCCTCGTGATTTGTTGCTGCTGGAAACTAACAGAATACAAACGAATTTAGATACAGAATGCATGAATATTGTACAGACAGAAAGAAAAAAAATTAACTTACCTTAAGCAACTCGGTTCTCTTCTTGGTTTCGTTTGCTTCAAACTGCTTCCATGGTCCTGAAATTTATTAATAAATGTAAAAAGCGTCCTCACACATTTGATGACACCATGGAACGACACTCTCGAGTGTCTACTACAGAGTTGGAATGCATAAAATCATTAATAGAAGAAGTGTTACGAAAATGAAAACATAATTTCGAGAGGCAATATCAGTTACTGAAAGATTAGCAATAACTTAGGATTTCTAGCAACTGGAGACTCCTATACTAGCCTGCAATACCTTTTTCGAGTATCGAAACAGTCAATTTCAAGAATTGTTCCTGAAGTTTGCGATGAACTTTGCGATGCACTAAAAGACTGGGTAAAGGTGAGTAAATAAAATATCTAGTTTTCTTTTATTATTATATTTATTTATTGATATAATTGTTATTATTATTTAGGGGGAAAAATCATCCATAGGCAATGGCGTTGGTTCACGTTCAGCAGTAGGAGTAGTGCCTGAAATCTGAGAAGACGGAGTCGACACCTGAGAAGACAGCGTTGAGGCGTAGTGTGACTGTGAATAATTTTGGTTACAATACCCATAACTCGAATATTTTCCTAGGTCAGCTTCAAATATTGTGATCGTTAATCGCTTGCCTGACGTAAATTAAAGTGCGTGAATCATATTTACGGAGTTCATTCGCAATGTGCTGGCCGTAAGAAAAATATGGGTTAGCAGATGATGCAACGGATTGAGTTAGAAATGCTTTTTATAGCATAGCGGTATCTTCTTCAGCGTTTACCTTTTTCTTTTTCTTTACTCTCAGATTATCTGGAGCGTTCATAATGTCACTTGGTGGTTCTATTTCTTGTTCCATAGAAGAAGGTTTCATTTTGGTCCTGTAACATTATTCTGTGCAATTTGTGCTGTTGCCGACTATAAAAAAATACGAATGCTTAATTAATTGTTGCAGGTACCGGACTCAGAAGGTGAATGGTTGCAAATAGCACTCTATATCGAAAACAAATGGGACTTTCCTCATGCAGTAGTTGCATTGGATGGCAAACATAGTGTTGCAAGCACCTATAAACAGTGGCACAGAATTTTTCAACTACAAACGGTTTTTTAGTTTAGTATTACAAGCTTTAGTCGATGCAGACTATTGTTTTACGTATGTAAATGTGGGCTGTCAAGGTAGACTATCTGATGGCAGTATTTTCAAAAATACAAACTTATACAAAAAACTAGAAGAAAAATCTATGAGACTTCCTCCTCCATCCATTCTTCAAGTGCCCTATTCCTTCAAAGTACCATATGTGATTCTAGCTGACAAAGCTTTTGCTTTAAATAAATATACTATGAAACCATTTCTAGGAGATCTAGAAAGGGGTTCCGAGGAAATAATCTTTAATTACAGGTTATCTCGAGCACGTAGATGTGTGGAAAATGCATTCGGGATTCTGAGCTCAGTTTTTAGAGTTCTACGCAAACCTATGTTACTACAACCAAAGATTGCTACTAAAATTGTTTTAGCAACAATACATTGCTTAATTATTTGAGAAAAAACCTCTGACAAGATCACAGTACACGCCGCAAGGATGTATAGATAGTGAAGGAAAAGAGGGGCAAATTATACCTGGAACTTGGAGAAATGAAATTGTCCCTACATCACTACTGCCTTAACTATATATCTTAATATCTATAGATATATAATATATATTTCTATATATATCTTAAATATATCCCAAGAAGAGCGGGAAATTTTGCACAACAAATACATTCACACCTAGCCGATCACTTTGTTACCAATAGTGCAATATCTTGGCAAAATAGATATTAAAACTTGTACTCACATTTTCAGACATTGTGTCCAATGTTTCATTGGGTAGATCTTTATCCCTCATGAAATTAAAGTCAACGAAAGCAAACCACTTGGAAACGTAAACTTCATTTGTGGCTGTAATAAAAATTAAAATTATTTACGTAATTACAAAATGCGTTTTAATTTTTGTTGTAAATGCAAAATAAAAAGGGTGCTTACCAGAACCAGTACGACAACTTTTAGCTATTCTAGATTTTTCACTTCTGTAGGACGCCAAAAGTGTAGTCATTTTCTTTTTCATGTCAGAAATAGGTATATCCATTTTCTTACTGATTTCTACCCGCTCATCATACCTCAGCGATTTATTGTGGTATTGTTGATTTGCTGTTCCACAAAAATTATTTAGCGCTATACAATTGTATTAGTAAACGGCACTTTTCGTTGTCCATTTATACGTATTCGCCGCGCGAGCCAAATCACCAAAACTACAACCGTCCCCATTGCGCGCGAGCGAACGACTGAAGCTCCATTGACGCGGTCTTAAAAACCGACAGCGAGCGGATCGCCCGTCTACAAAGAGCGCGGCCGCCGCGCGCGATGTTCGATGGTTTGCCGCGCTTAATTTATACGCACCTTAACATATTCTTTTAATTGTGTCAATTTAATGTTACGTACTGTCTTAAATAAATTACTTTTCGTTTCATTTCGTTACTGGCTCGATGCCTATCCTACATTTCCCTGGGAGATTGTCACCCTTGTGGCACTTGCGACCACTTCGTGGTATCACGAGTACATAGCAACGCAGCTGGTGGCAGTACTGGTGTACTGACACATGGAGTCTCAAAATACGCTAGGCAACAATAAGACACAAAAAATTTGGTGCGTTACTTTGTGGATACCAAAAATGCTATGATAACATTACATCGTATAACAATACATCAGTATTGAGGAAATTTACCTGTCTTTTATCTGTTCTCTTCGATTTGAATTTTATTGTATACATAAGTGATTTCGGCGATTTTATTTAAAAGCGGGATGTGTATTACTGTGTACATCCAGTGGTACTCTATAAGACGGAGAGTGGTAAACAATAAGACAAAGAGATACGCATTAAGCCATGTATACAATATAAAACAATTTCATACATTTTCCAAATGGAAATGGTACGGAAAAACCGGCTATATTATATATTTATTTTTATTTTTTAACCTTTAAATAATACAGCAAAAGAGATCAAGTTAGATGTTTTCTAATTATAAAAATAGCAACGTTAATGACCCTCACTACAATTTCGTAATATTTGTGGAAATCTTCCTGCATACATAGCTTCAGATATTATAATTCTTAACCTTATTACTACTAAATACCAACTTGGTAACGAGATCAGTATCCGAAAAGTACTTCTATTTTATATTATATGTATTTTAAGTATTACAAATTTGTATAAATATATTCATGATAGAATAGTTTCGGAGGAGAAATATTTTAGAAATCACTTAATAACGTAAGTTCAGCAACGAAAAATCAACTGCAATAAAAAAATGGCGAATATGAAATTTTCGGCGGTTTGTTCTGTCTTTCACTTTTGGAGCTGATAAAATGTACAAAATATCCAGCAATTGAACACCTGCCGTATCTGGTTCCAAGGGTGTTTTAAATTTTATCTTCCAAGTTTTCTAATATCTCAGCAACATAGTATATTCGGCAGTGCTAGGGTCAGTTTCACATGCGTGTTGGAGTTATCGCCACCTTTTGGTTGTTTGCTAATACACAAAGGACACACCCAGGAACGCAATTCTTTGAATGCCTCAACCGTTACGTTGACACATACGAAATGATAATGCTTAGCGCAGGAAGGTCGCGAACAAATAACCTTTTCCGAGGCTTTTATCGACTTACGGCAACTATTGCAGTTAGTCATTTTTGAGAAAATCTATTAGGTACAACTACCGCCAAGTACTTTGTTTGAGTTTGTACGTCTGCTCTCTTTGAGGTCTTGAGAGGGTGGGTATCAATATGATGGTAACCAGGTGAGATAGTGGTCAAAGACTAGCCTATCAGCTATAAAAAAAAGTCTATAGCTAATGCCACTGAGCCGTCACTTCTTCACGTTAGGTGCTTAATGACAGTTTTTCTACTTGAAGGTGCTAGCTAGCCAGGCGAGCATTCGCAAAATGCCCTTCCCCACGCGGTGAAGCTCAAGCCCGCGGCAGGATTCAAACCAAAGACCTGCTGCGCGGCAGTCCATAGCCAGTGCCACTGAGCCGTCCCTGCATTACAAAATATGTTGTAGTAAATGCAAAAGTGAATACTTATGTAATTATCCTATTTACGCCTTTGAGATTTATTTTCCTTTAATTGTAGTACCAGCACGTCAGTACGACTAACCAATCCGCGCACAGTATTCAGCGCAGTAAAAAAAAGATACGGGGGTAACCCCACCACGCTGTCGGCTCGGCGTCCCGCACTCAGTGAATACTAAGAAGAATGCCTAAGCGACGCCATCAAGAAACCGAAGAAGTACGTTGGCTACGAAAAAAAAAACGAATCTAAGCTTCGAAAATTTGGTTTTTTATAGTGACGAAGAAGAACAACCAATAGAAGGTTAGTAAAACGTTCGGTTGTGAAACGGCTCTTTTAATTTTTTCAAATATGCCTCGAGTCAGTGCGTGACACTGACCCACGGCAATTTATTCCCTCCGAGTTAATACGAGATATTAACCAGTAGCTATTTATTTTCTCCCTATTTTTTAGAGAATTGAATTTGAAGCAATATTTTATGTAACTAACCCTACATATGTGGTTTTTGCTTCTAGAAAACCAGGGAACTGCACTGTACTCGGATCATGAAGACCGAGTATCAGCCGTCTCAAATCATGACCTGGCTTCGGATATGTTCCTACCAGTCGAGCCCTCGCCCTCCGAATCCTATATGCCAGCCGAACCTCCTGAGACCATTGAGCCCACTGTGTTGAAGCCTCCTACTGCATTAAACAATGTTACGAATCTGGACGTTTTTCGGGAACTCCTCGAAGTCCTTGGAACATTAGAGAAAGAATCCACGAAATTGGGTGAACCAATAATTGAACACATTGCGATGCGCCATAAGCCTTTATTAATTAATGGTCTTAAGAAAGAGGACAAAGAAGCCCCTATTAAAAAATACCCATTTCCTAAGAATGTTGCTATGGCCAAAGCCCCGACTCTAAATGCGGAGGTTAGCGCTATGCTAAGTGAATCAAGCCGAAACAGGGATAAACGTGTTTATTCTAAACAAAACCAACTAGGAGCCGTGTTGAGTGCTGTAACTAAGGCTATGTCGTTTTTGCTAAGCAAAAACCCTAAAATTGCTGATATTTTAAGCATCTTATCCGATGCAAGTAAGTTGTTAGAGGACTCGCACTTCTTAGAAAATGACACACGAAGGTCATTAATTACACCATTAATCGATAAAGAGCTCATCGATTCCTTCAAAAACAGCAAAAGAGATGATTTTCTGTTTGGAGATAATCTTGGCGAATTAGTCACAAATTCTCGAGGAATAAAAAAACAGGGCAACTAATCCAGGCTACTACGTCAAGTAATTTAAACAACAAATGGCCTTCGTCTCGCGGCCGTCCGCAGAGGAATTATGCGAATCGAGGCGGAGGTCAACAGAGGCCGTACCGACGTGGTGCACACCACGGCCCGCCCCAGGCGCCGCCAGACCGCCAGCCACAATCGCAGGCGCCGTATGCGCCGCAGCGCCGCCGCCCGCCGCCCGACAATGTCTTCATAGCACCGCGGACAGCGGCGCCGGCACCCGCCCGGACGAACACAGGGACACTTCCTTAAGCAACACATCACCTTTACAGGTACATGTTGGCCGCTTAAAATATTTCATTCCTGCCTACTATTCTATTTCAAATGATAATTTTATTTTAAAAACAATTGAGGGATTCCTTTCACCGAAATACCCGTACAAAGTTCTAATACATACCCTAAACGATTTTTTTCAGACTCAGAAAGTATGTTCATGCAATCAGAGATTACCCACATATTAATAATATGAATTTATTTCAATTAGTAAATGTACTTTGTCGAAGACTAATATGTATCAGATATCTTTCTTGTACCTAAAAAAGACGGTGGTTTTAGATTAATATTAAATCCTAACATGTTAAACAAGATTGTATATTGTGAACATTTTAAAATGGAAGACAGAACTGCAACTAAACTTTAAAAAAATCCTTAATCCAGTGATTTCTGAACTCAGATCTAAAGGTTATTTTTTTTTTATTTGTACTGTACTTTGGTGACTTGGCTTTGTGCTTAATTCAGAGAAAATGCCGTAAGAATTACCTCACAAGAAAAAAAATGGGATATTCTAATTATCGAAACTTAAAACCGTTTCTATTCGTGACTTCGCGCGTTTTTTATGAATCTTGACAGCCGCATGCGAGCAGAACGAGCCAAGTATTTAGCTTTGTTAGACAGCGGCGATAACTATGATGAGACACTAAACATTCCAAATAGTTTTCATGGTGACTTCGAATGGTGGAAAAATAAGATATTAATTTCCAGTAACCCTATTTGATGAGATAAATATGCTATGGAAATATATACAGACTCGTCCACTACAGGTTGGGGCGCCGTATGCGATAAAGAACGGTCCGGCGGACTTTGGTCAGCCGAAAAGCGAATCAACCACATTAACTATTTGGAATTGTTAGCTGCATTTTTCGGATTAAGATCATTTGCTAGTGATACAAAAGATTGCGAAATTGTTTTACGCATCGATAATACTACTGCCATCTCGTATGTTAATAGGATGGGTGGGGTTCGATTACCTCCTTCGATAGATATTACTTTAAAAAAAAAACAAAAAGTCAAAGGTGTGAAGACTAGAATTTTAATTTTTGCGTCTTATGTAAAATCTTCACACAAAGCTGACTTTGAATCAAGACGGCTGAATGCAGATAAGGAGTGGAAACTTTATTGATCTATTTGCCACTCGCATTAAGGCGAAATGTAACAAATATATTTCCTGGGTTTATCCCTACGCATTTAACATAGATGCGTTCACTGTACATTAGCAACCTTTCTGTTACGCGTTCCCGCCTTTTTCCTTGTTTTTGAAAATTCTTAATAAGGTAATGCATGATAGTGCAATGGGAATATTAGTGGTACCCTACTGGCCCTCGCAGCCTTGGTTCCCTTTATATAAATCCCTTTGTAAAAAAGATATTGTAATTTTTACCCCCAGTAACAATCTTCTTTTGTCCGTTTTCAGGAAAATACAGCCGCTGTATCTTTCCCTGGCAGCGAGCGATGTATCCGGCAATCATTCCCAAACCAAAGAATACCGGAGTCTACTGTAAACGTTATTATGTTATCATTAGCAACTAGTACCAAAACTCAATACTCGTCCAGCTTAAAAACATGGTGGGAATATTGCACAGATAATCAAGTTATTTTTTTTCAATGTTTCAATCACTTCACTACTTGATTTTCTAAGTGGATGCTTGAGTTCAGGTGCGTCTTATGGAACGTTGAACCGTTCAGCAATATCTTGCAATCAATAAATTCTATGGGCCAGGATCCAATAATTAAAAGATTTTTTAAAGGTGCATTTAAATTGAATCCAACCTTTCCTCGTTATAATGTTACTTGTAATCCAAATACTGTTTTAGAACACCTGTCTAAACTATATCCAAATGAGTCATTAAGTTTAGGAAAGATCACAACGAAATGTACTATGTTATTGGCATTGGCGACAGGGCAAAGAACTCAAACACTTCCACTAATAAAATTACTTCGTGAAAAAAGCTGACGGCTTAGTAAGAAGGTCGCAAATTCAGAAGACGTTATCGCCGAAATATAGTGAAAAATGTTAGGAGTGAAGAAAATTGTGGTAAATTAGCATCGTTGGATACAGTGACCAAAGATTTCTTTTAAAATTTCCTATAACCCTGTTTTTCTATTGCCACAAAAAATTCTTCTGCCCTCCGTAAATTTGCACTGTGCTTGCATTTTATTAGTCCACGGGCATCGTTCGTCAGCAATTTAATACTTGCTTACCACATCCGTCGACGTCAACTTCTTAGTACAGAAGAATAGATATTAATCCTGGATTCACTACTGAATCACTGGAATGCATAAAACTTTTAGCAAATAATGCTATTAACCTTTATTTTAAGCATTGAGCATGGATGAAATGGCAATTCGGAAACATGTTCAATGGGATGGGAAAAAATGTGTTGGCTTGTATGTATTTCCTGATTCAGCGCATATGCTTAAACCGATACGAAATAGGTGAGAAAAAGAACTCACAAATTTTATTGGGGAAATAATTTCTTGGGATTTTAATGAGAAACTGCACAGCCTACAAAAAAATAAAGGTCTTCATTTGGCCAACAAACTTACAGGTTCACACATATTATTTGTAAAACAGATAATTAAAGTGAAATTAGTTGCTTAGATTTTCAGTAATTCTGTACCAGATTCTATTGACTATTTGTAAGGGCTAAATTTTGCGGATTTTGATGGTTCCGACGTTAACGTGGATTCTATTAGGAAAATCAATAATTTATTTAATATTTTAAATAGCCGAGACTTTCCTCTTTCCCTGATATAAAACCCATTAATGAAAATAACTACGACGCTGTCAATTCATTTTTGAATGAAATGGAAATTTATTTATCTGGCTTGCAGCTGCTTGGAATCCCAATACTACACTCATATAGAAAAGTAGGGTTTCTGGTTTGTATTAAAAGTGTAAAATAATTTAACAATGATGTAGTGCTTTCTAAGTATTCAAAGTTTTTTACCTTTGTATAAATTAAACCAGGATCGCTTAGAATATTTTTTTAGTTCAAAACGCGCAAAAGGCGGGTTTAATTATAATCCGATCGCCAAACAGTTTGAAAGTGCTTACAAACGCTTAGTGGTTTATAGTGAAATAAAAAAAATGGTAACTCCATAATACCTCAACAATACATAAAAAAATTTGACGCCCATTGATGTTACATTAGAGAAAAATAAATTGTATTCAAAAGATGTATGTATTTGAATTTAAAGACTTGTCTGAGACTGAGGAGAAGTAGCGTTGAAAAAGTTTCGAGCATTGATAGCGATCATGATTATTTATCTGATCCTACTAGCCTAACGACTTACACTAAAGAAGTGATAACATATATTGCTGGTTTTTTATTGATGAGGCTGCGCAAAAGTTTTAGTTGTGAGGATTTCCTCCTTGCATTGATTACTAAAGGGAGGTCTGATATTTCCATCAAGTGACGTTGTTAAAATTTGTCAAATTTCAGAACTGATTTTTCGTGCTAGTATTTGCTAGGGTGTATCATTTATTAATGATAAAAATCTTTCAAGATTTATTATTAGCGTCACTTAAAAAATAAACGGCTACTAGGCTGTTCGAAAATAAACAATTTGATAACCAGCTGTTAGTAGGCAATCAAAAACTGGGCTACTTACTAAATCACTCTCGATTGTTATTTTTGTGTGTATGCATATGACTTATGCATAACACTTTTAACACATGACGCTTATTATTTATTACTTTCAAATTTCCCCGAGACACTACGTTAAAAAAGGAATGGATTAGTGCTACAAACAGAGGACCAAATTGGTGGCCGCTAGAGCGGAGTATGATATGTTCAGCGAATTTTGAAGATTTCGAAGTTTCAAGCCTTTACAAAACAGTCGAATACTATTTGAGTGGGCCGCTTCGACGTTAAAATTACGTCTTATATTTGTAAACGCAAAATCACGAAAAATACTAAGTACCCAAAAACTGTCTAAACGTCAAGTTTTGAATAAGTATCTACTTTTACTAGATAGTAAAATACTTATCATCCATTTTAATTTTCAATTAATTAAAGAATGCCATATTAATACATTCCATTTCGTAATTATGATGTTTTATAATAATAATATTGAATAAATCATTATCCACAAATCAGTATTACTGACTACTATTACTTTGTCGTAAGCAATCTACGGATTTCATCAGCATGAACATCATCATCAAGACGTTCATATTTAGTCTTACCTATATTAATTAAATTTTCTAGCGTAAACTCTTATCGTTTCTAATTTTGTCGACAAGCAATCCCTATCGTAAACGTATGTTTTTGCATTTGTAGTGGTTATGTACGTACATTACTTGCGACCTGGTGTGCGAACGAATAGCCGCACTCAATGCTCCGTGTGCACCACGGGCACACAACGCAAAGTATATGTTTTTATTTTGTTTACTGTGTGTGCGTCAGCTTTGAATGCAACACCAGGTTTTGTACTCGGCGCTCGGGATTGCCATCTCTCTAGATCTCTATGTATTTAATGAGTACATTGATGTCGAAAATGCTCCTCTTCGATATTTATGTACTTATAAAATAAGTCAAGATCACTTGGAGCTATGTTTTAGCGCTGTACGCTCAAAAGGGGGTTTTCATAAGAACCCTACTGTATTGCAACTTATGTCGGCGTACAGGTGTCTGATGATTCATAGTGAGTTGAAAAATATTTCGTCAGGTAATTGCATACCGTCACAATCAATTCATATTTTGACATGCAATATAAAATCAATTTGTAGGAAAATAAATAGTAGAAGATTGAGATTGCTGACAATGAATGGATCTCTAGATTCAGAAGTTGATATCATTGATTTACCGCAAGGTCTATATAGGGAGTTGTGAGATTACAGAATTCTCTAAAGAAGCTACAATTTACATAGCAGGATATATTATGTAAATATGAGAAAGATATAGAGATATATAGGAGCAATTGTTTCACATAAAAAGTATCCGAGCTTCATTCTACAAAGAAATGTTGGTGAATTATATATATAATTATCCATCAGATGATGTAGTACGAATTTGTTTATCTTCAGAGAAAACACTAAAACATATTGTTGCTGTAGGTACAGTACATGGTAATGCATAAATAGTTCGCATAAAAAGATTGTGTACCCAAAATGGTTTGTAGCATTTCAAAAATATTTGCACAATTTTTTTGCAGAACTAAGTGATCATGTTAATTAACAAAGTCCGCTGTACAATCCTACTGCTTTACTGAGAAGAAAATAATGGCTTCTGAAATTGATAGAAATACTATAGTTATTGTGTACTTAGGCCAAAGTTTGGGTATAGATAGGAAACAGTTAATAGCAAGTATAACCTCATTGTTAAACCTTGATGCGTATCAAATCATGTAATGTGCATTTCCCTATTCAGATGCACTGACGCATCTGCTGCATTTGTAGTTCGTACGATAAGACAGTTAACAGACGTAGCTACTGCTCGCCTAGTTTATTTCGCGTACTTCCACAGTATTATGTCGTATGGTGTATTGCTGTGGGGAACTGCTGCTGAGATAGATCTTTATCATAAAAAAGTGTGCAACTTGAGCCATATATAAAATGGGTCCTAGAGAATCTCTGAGGGATCTTTTTAAAGCAATAGATATGTATTTTAACTTTACCAAGTCTGAAAAATTATAAAGATAAAATAGCGGTGCCAGGGTTTAGATTAGCAAAGACAAATAAAAGGTTCTTCTTAGGTAATTGTGTACGGTTTTATAATAAAGTTCCCAAACATATTACAACGCTCACAGAAGGGAAATTCAAGTTGCACGTGAAAAACACATTGATTAAAAAATCCTACTACACAGTTTCTGATAACTTAAACGACAAAAATGCCTGGACAATTCCGCCTCTGCCAAGCTATTGCCTGTCACCTACATAATTTAAACAAATATTGTCTTTTGGTCCCCTGGATGCTGTTCATTCATCCAAGACATACATAAACATTTCGTCTGTACCAGCATTGTGAATGCCTAAAACAGTAGGTCCACAACTGACGCTGGTAGTAGCAAATACCAGTTAAAATTACTGGTGTTGGGAGAGTCTTTATTAAGTCAAAGATTATGACGGTAGTATTGTTATCCTGCTTCGCATTTTACATGTCAAGTTTTAAATTTTTCATCGCAAATGAAGTTCTTTGGCGGAAAGCTCATTATTTTTAGGAAGCTCGTTGTTATCGTAGTCACTTCGCTTTTGTCACATCGCTTACATGAGTCAGTAACTGGATCACGAAATGTGAAGGAATTAAACTTTCATCAAATATTTTTTCGAATATGTATTTTGAAAGTGGTCCTTACTTATGTATTCAAAATATTTCATTATTGATAAATTTCAGTGAGGATGCAAGAACGGTTTCGTTTCACTTTTGTATCTTGTGTGAAGTCAGTGTGAATCATATTTTGTAAAAATATTGATTAAATCCTTTACTTCGTTTACTTATGTTTCTGGGGTTGTATTCGACGGAATGTGCCTGCCTCTTTTATTAATGGGGGCGGAATCGCCAAGAGCTATTTTTCAGAACCCTGTAAGGTCCGTCGTCCGATACTTTAAACACTTCGCCTCTGGTAAGTAATACAATCGAGAAATCTCCTAGGGCTTCGATGTGATGTTTCCAGCTACCCGATCCGATTTGGTATCTTTAACTCTCACATAAGACCTTGCTTTTATCACGACATGTATAACCGAATATAGGTATGAACTTGGCAAATCAAAATTTGCTAGGGCATAAAATATACATTAATAATATATACATAAAAAACATATATAATACATAAAAAAAATGTCCGTGACACCCTTGATGTAAGGTAAGATGGCAGGTTGTCGCTCAACTGTGGAAGGCTTGGGCCGGCTTCTGTGACGCATTCGTGGAAGCTTGTGATTATTGCTTCGCTGTACTTGTTTTACAAACTTAAGCTCCTCCTTGAGATGGTCAGTGTGGCAGATGCCATGTGCTCTCTGTAACAAAGATTTGCCTACGATAGCCAACTGGTCATGGGAGTTACCATTGAGATATTTATCTGTATGGGTGGGTTTCCTATACACTGTATGACAAAGGGAGTTGTCAGGATTCCTGATGACTTTAAAACATCAAGAAAAGCTAAGCATTTATTGACCTCAGGCTCCATTGTAAATTGACTTTTCTTATGTAAGGAGTTAATATAGTTTAGAAGTTGATGGTTTACAATACAGTGTAACATTTTATTCTAACACCTCTGTATTGGAATCAACCAACATTATCCAATAAAACATCATTAATAGAAATAAGTGAAGCGCTAGTATTGAAGTTTACTTAGCTTTTCTTAACCAATCAGCAAAGTTAAGCAACATCGCCCGCGGTCATGAGTTGGATGGGTGACCGCTAGTGACATTACTACTCTGCGCTTCCGTGCTTCGAAAAGCACGTTAAGCCGTCGGTCCCGGTTGTTGTCTTAGGATGGCAGTCGTTACAGCATGGTGGTAGGGCATTTTGCGAATTCCCGCCTGGCTAGCTACCACCCTCAAGTAGAAAATCTGTCGCCAAGTACTTAACGGTGTGTTCCGGCAGCTGTCCTTGAGAGCCAGTACTTCTAGGTTAGCCTGTAAAACATATTCGACCACATCATCACTTACCATCAAGTGAGATAGTGGACAAAGGCTAACCTATCAGGAATTAAAAAAAGAACTTATTTTCAGGTGGATAGTGGTACTGTACTGACAACTAAGTCTAATTAGCAGTCGCGCGCGGTGCGTCATTACGGGTATACGTGCATACGTGTGTTTTGTTAACTAGCGCAGCGTTAATTTTCATATATAGTATTTGAGTGCATAACAATGGACGAGGTCGATCCAGGACCTCGGTCCAGATGTAGCAGTAATATGAATGAGGAGGATATGCAGAGCAATGCTTTTGAGGGGCAACAAACATCAGAATGCGAAGATTTGTGCGTCGAAAATGCCGGTACCGATCGGGAGTTTAGTGGCGATACGCGGCCTGATAAAAGATTACGTAGTAAAAGTAGCGGACAAGAAGTTTTGGACGAGGATGGCTTTACTCTAGTACAGAGGAAGTCAAAACGTATTGCAAGTGAGAAATCGACCATACTTAACTTTGGGTCTTCCAAGAGCTCGAAATCTGTCAATAAAAATAACAAAAAGCGGTTTGAAGTTTGTGTTGCATCATACCAATTATTACCAAA
The DNA here is from genome assembly GCA_963890685.1 of Plagodis pulveraria. NCBI lineage: Eukaryota > Metazoa > Arthropoda > Insecta > Lepidoptera > Geometridae > Plagodis > Plagodis pulveraria. Next base: position 22,462,092 of record OY982969.1, read on the forward strand.
ACCAATTGGATTAGCGAAGTTGTTAAGAAATTAAAATATTCAGAATGCAAATCAAATTAAATTTAAGACACCATATAAAGTGATAATTATTTTTGACAGCAAAGAAGATGCTGATAAACTGATTAAAAATTAAAAAAATTTGAGTTTGGGTTATAGATGTTATTCTACAAGTGAAGTTCCTGTAACGTACGGAGTAGTTAAATATTTGGAGCTCGATGTCTGTAACAGGAAGAATTAACGAAATAATTTAAATGCGATCATGAAATTATATCTATTAAAAGGTTAAAAAGAATGTCAGAAGCAGGAGAATGGATTTATAGTGAGACGGTCCGTTTTGGCTTTAGGAGACCGAAACTACCTCCTTACGGTTGTGGCAGCAGATTCGGAATGGAATTTTTCACATTCGGATGAAGATGATGGCACCGGTGCAGCTATATATAATCCCAGTCGCAAGGTGAAGGAAGTTTATAAAATTGTATCAGGCCATAACACCATAATGTCCGTGGAACTCTTTGCGATCTCAGAAGCTCTGTCATATGTAGCAACTTTGGAATCTAGGAGAATCGTAATCCTGACAGACAGCCGAAGTGGCTTGCAGCACATCGCTCGATGCGCCTCTGTAACACGAGGTGCTTCGGTAGCGTATGCGATCCTTCGAAAGGTTTTTAACCTTTGGACAAACGGGGTAGATTTGAGATTGCAATGGATTCCCTCACATGTCGGTATCCGGGGTAACGAGGAGGTTGACACTTTGGCAAAAGAAGCGATCTTAAGACCTACATAATACCGAGAAATACAGAAATTTTAACAAAGTACAGGACCAATACTTTTGTAAAATTGGAAAACGCAATTTAATGAAATATCACAGGAAAAAGAAATTTGGTATAAAATCTTACAAAGTGAACCTTCTCGTATACCATGGTGTGTTATTATAAAATCTCAAAGGTGTTTAATTGTTTTGGCACATAGGCTGCGCTCCGGCCACATTCCACTAAACAAACACAAACACTTGACGAGGGTGGCTGACTCACCCAACTGTAATACCTGTGGAGTCACAGAGGACGTTCATCACCTACTTGTGGAATGTATTCGGAGTCGGCCGATGAGATCTTGGATAAATGCTGAATTTGGACTCAATTTGAGTGACATGGGAGTAGTGCAGGGTATATTGGCTGATCCATTAAGTGAGATAGCTAGGGTACTCTGCATAATGTTGCTTGAAGTACTTAATTCGTTTTAGTGCTAAATATTCCTGTAACTCTTAACGGGGCTGACATAGTCGCTAAGCGACCAAAAGTCCCAAAAAATAAAATAAAGGTTAAAAAAAAAAGTCTAATTAGAGTGATGAAAACCTGAGCGGTGACTTCCTTGATGATATACCAATAGAAAATTTATTTTATACTGTTACCATTCCCCGATTTTGACTAAAGGATATTGCTCAGCACCTCACCATGTGGGAACTGTATAATAACCTACTATAAATCACATAACACACGGACCACGGTAAACATTGATACCAGCTTGTGGACATTATTGTGATACATCATATATTTACCAGGTTTGTGAACCATTGAGTATAACAACAATTTCGAAGCAATGATGGCCGAGCGGTAATAGCTATGGACTGCCGCGCCGCAGGTACCCTGGTTCGATCCCCACCGCCGGCTTGAGCTTCACCGCATGGTGGAAGGGCATTTTGCGATTGCCTGCCTGGCTAGCTACCACCCTCAAGTAGAAAATATGTCGAAAAGCACCTAACGGTGTGTTCCGGCAATAGTCCTTGAGAGCCAGTGAAATAAAAGTAAAAGCCAGGCACATGAGACTTAACAACTATGTCTCAAGGTGGCGGGCGCAGTGCAATTCGTGACTTGTGATGAAATGCATCTGTTAATGGCAGAGGTTAGTCAACTTTACATCAGGTGGGCCACGAGCTTGCTCCGTCACAATAAAATAAATAAATAAAAAATAAAAAAAACTTTTTTCACTTTATTTAAAAAACATACAAAAGAGCAACATAATAATATATTTCCAAATTTCGGTTAATCCACGGAGTTAAATTACCTGATGCTTCATCATTAAGAATGTAATAACAATTTTAAAGCGCTCGTAGCGAAGTTTACTTAGCTGTTCTCAACCGATCAGCAAAGTTAAGCAACGCCGCGCGCGTCATGAGTTGGATGAGTAACCGCTAGTGACATTACTACTGAGCATTTCCGTGCTTCGGAGGGCACGTTAAGCCCTCGGTCCCGGTTGTTGTCTTAGGATGGCAGTCGTTATAGCATGGTGGTAGGGCATTTTGCGAATGCCCGCCTGGCTAGCTACCACCGTCAAGTAGAAAATCTGTCGCCAAGCACCTAACGGTGTGTTCCGGCAGCTGTCCTTGAGAGCCAGTACTTCTAGGTTAGCCTGAACAACATCTTCGACCACATCATCACCATAAGGAGAGATAGTGGTCAAAGGCTAACCTAACAGGCATACATATATGTTTCAATCTGTATACCATACCTACTGGGCAAATTGTTCATTATTATTTTCAAACTATTCAGAAAGTGCATCAATACTGAAGTACAAATTTGCAGGAGGGAAAGTTGTTAATGTGCTTATTTTCTAAATAATGTAAATTATTAGTATGTTACCTATTTTAATATAGTAAAATGACAAAACAAAATGTTTTTATCACCAAGTCTGTAAGCCTCTAACAATTACAAAAAATACAGTTAAATAATAGTACACCGTTGAAACATGTAAAACACAGAATTATCACATTGTATTAACTTATTATTGAAATGACGTCTAGTGATAACGTAATAGGTATAATATAAAGAATTATTTATCTCGGTAGAAAATGCGATTCTTAACTCATGTGTACTGACTACTGCACCCTCGCTGTTAATCAGTTACTTTCTTCCCTAGGTGAACAAAGTACTAGAGAGTTTGAGCCCTTAATTTTCTTGTTTAATTATAAATACAGTAAAATAATACAAAGTAATTTGCTGAGCGATGCAAGGTGTCTGAGCAAGTTAAGGGCATTTATAAACGGTGAAAAAGAATAATATAAAGTTTTAAGAGAGATATTTTTAGTTTAATTTTATTTACATTTTCAAGGTCTATAATACAATATTTTGAATCTAAAATGTATAAAATCCAGATCAGCGTGAGGTTCGTAGCAAACTATAATTTAATTTTGAAATTCACTATGTTCTAAACGAACTAGAGAAAAATGCAATGATTTCATTATGATGCAACCTATATACCTTTCAGTAAAATTACTTACGAAGAGTATAATACAAGAAACATGATTGTCCTGTTACGTAATGAGAGTAGCGGAATATACTTCGTCATACAGTAAAACAAAGGTTTCTTTTTCTTGGAAACCATTATATACGCAACGGGAAAGTTAGTGGATAAAATAAGAAATGCGTTACATAAATCTGGTGTGAAACCAAAAAGTAAAACAGAATCAGAACTCAGCATGTAGGCCTACATGCTGAGTTCTTGTAAAGTAGGCAGAATAGAAACCTTTGGCAGTTGACTAGCTTTTCATGACTCCTATCAAACGAGGTGGCGCCGTGACCGCGTGGTCGCCGATGCCGCCGCCGCGATCTCTATGCGGCGAACCGCGCTAGGCAGTGCGGCCTCTTCTGAACGGAGCCTTAGACCTGGTTTCACCATACTCTGTTATTTATTTAACGCCTTGTTAATCCTTTTAACAGACTGTTAACTGAAGTGAGTGTCCCACCAAGCGTTAATGGATGATTAATTCTCTTAACAAGGCGTTAAATCTAATCACTGCCCTAGAGGTCCGTTAAATAGTTAACAGGCTGTCAGTGATGTGAAATATGAATTTATTGTCTTAACATAAGTAGATCAAAAATGGAAGATGATTATTTTTGAAACTGATGTTTTATAAAATTTAGATAATATGGACAGAATAGTACTACATCCAGGAATTAATAAATAAATAATCCAGGAGACTGCACATAATTTTATGTGCATATTCGTTTATCGGGTGGGGAAAATGCAGAGTAGTTTAGAAATTGGAAGGGCGTTATGTCCGTCAGTTGCTTGGCGACAGATTTTCTACTTTTTACTATCTATTAATGTGCAAGTATTGGCAGTGCAGTTTTATTTTTGCCTGATAGATTAGCCTTTGACCACTATTTCACCTGATGGTAAGTGATGATGTGGTCGAAGATGTTGTTCAGGCTAACCTAGATTTATTGGCTCTCAAGGACAGCTGCCGGAACAATTCAATACTAAGACAAAAATTACTAAGGTAAGGCTAGAAATGATAAATTAAAATATATATATTCAATTATTTTTTTTATTGCACCATACATTCAAATATTATATATATGTATACCTAACTAAAAACAAATACTTCTAGATTAAATACTAAAATTATTCATTTTATAATTTTTCATATTTTTTAATTGTTCTTGTAATTTTGCAGTTTTAATTATTTCTTGATTTATTTAACTGCTTTTCTTTTATGTTACCGTTGGTTTCTGCATTTCCTTTTCATAATTTCCAATAAGTACAACTTATTTCAGGATGTGTCTCCTCTATTAACAGTAAGTGTAGTGACTGCTATAGTTTTTAATGCTTCTGGTGTTCAACCGTTCCAAATATTTATTTTCTGCATTCTGAAACAAAAATAAATATCAATTAAAATACTTTCAATCTATAATAGTCCTATCTTTAATTAAAAATGAAAATTATTACAATATACTAAAATCCCATTCGTACTATTTTTGGTTTAATTATAATTTAAGTTAAACCAAGAATAGTAAGAATTATTAAATTAATATATTATACAAGCAGACGGAACAATACATTTTGTATGCAGCTGTTATCGGAGATGTGAATTGAATAGGATATGATTGCAAGATTTTTAGAAGTGAATACACTTAATAACTTTCTGGATATTTTTTCTGCCATCAACCATCCTGTGTATATAAATAAAAACAAAGCTGAATAGCCACCACCTACTTCTAGTGGTAGGTTTTCATCTGCAGGTTTATATATTTGCGATGGTCCAGCATCATAAACATCTGCGTTGTCATCCTGGTATAAATAAAGTAATAAATTTACTGCGTATCATATCAACACACAATTACAAACTGTATTAGTTAGGAATGAGAAAAGCAAGTTGCGTGCAACAAGTGTCACTCTGAATTTGGAAATCTACAATTTAAGAACTTGCACAGCAGTGCACTGCGCTCATCCATCACCCGAAGATAATAGATGTTAAATATCTTTATGCCCAGTAAATTCATTGAAAACATTGCCCTTCAATCCCGACTTCGAACACAGTAGTGTTTGCACAATACCTATTGCTTAGCAGTTGTATAATTGCATGTGGCACTTTCCAAGACAGACACTGCAAAGACGCTTATCACCACAAAAATAGTGAAATATGAAGCTAACTGTGAGATATATAAACATTTTAATGTATGAGATGTTCGTGAAGTACGATCATCAACAGTGCATTATATTAGCAAATATTAAAGCCAAAACTTACTTGAGTTTCAGTAACTTCTATAGTTTTGAAATTATGAGATATTCGTTGGTCTAAAAACTGGATACCTATCAGAATCGTATGGACTGTCTAATGCTGTAAAAATGTCAGGCCTCCTTCTGCAAAGTAAAACCAGAGCAATGAGCGTGTTACCTGGATGGAATAACTGGGTGATACGTATGAAAATAATACTTGTTCCCTACCTGTTAAAAGGACTTGTTCCTTTGTTGCTGCTTTATCTTTCCTCGTGGTACGTTTTATGTTCTCAGGACGTTTTGAGATGAGATGTGTGGTGTGCTGAACCCAAAACGAGCTCCTGAACTATAATTTTCTTCTCATTTGTAAAAAAATAAGCCCGTGAATTTTCTTGAACATCGTGAATTAAATAAAAACTTGTTTTATCAACACTAAAAAAACAAACAATACAAGCACAACGTAAAATTCTGAAACTCAAATTAACGGGAGTTTAACATTTCAACCAGTAAAATGAAAAGTGGCCCGGTTGCATTATACTCCTACTGCGTGAACGTTATTTGAATTCGGACGCGTAGCTTAACAAGCGACCGAATTCAAATAACGTTTACGCAGAATACTGAGACCTGTAGAATATGGGCCCTTCGATTTGGTCGTATTAGAATGAGAGTGAATGATTTATGTTTCGTTCCTGTCATAGATCAAATAGAATATATACTACCCCGTAACATGGGATTTACTAACGGTCCGCTAATTTTTCTTCATAGCACGTAAACTGATTTAACAGCTCTGTTACTTTTAAAGACCCATTAGCTAATGCCTGATTTAGAGTAAACAAACATAGCATGGTGAAATTAGGCCTTAATGTGTTACAGGGACATCTTATGTTTAATAGAATATAGCTTGCATAAAAATCTTCAATGTCTATTCTAATGCATTCATGTACGAAACTGTTGTAAAAGTATGTAGTGTGTAGTGTGACTTGATGGTGGTATCATTATGGCTTTTATCATATGTTGACCCATTTTATATTCTGACTCTAGATTGATGTCTGTTTGTACAGAATTGTGTAAACTGTAAAATCTCAAAATATTTGTTTGCAGACAAGCAAGAAGATACAATTGCATTCTTGAAAAACAATTCAGAATCAAGGGCGCAAGTTATTGAGTATTGCTATCAACCTGTCCTCTAATCTAAGGGAATGTTCCAACGAGTCACCCATTGATTAACACCATTATCAGTATTACATTTGATAACACGAGAGACGATACTTTGGCAACTTGATATGAAATTATTATGCAGCTATCTGATGATGGTGAGTGACATAGTTTTGTTTATGAACTTACTTATTTTAATTTTATTTGTTATATATTTCTTTTTATAAATATTTTTTAGATCAGATAACGTTATTGTGACGGATCAAGCACGAGGCCCACCTGATGTTAAGCGGACTAACCTCTGCCTTTAACAGATGCATTTCGTCACAAGTCACGAATTGCACTGCGCCCGTTACCTTGAGACATAGTTGTTAAGTCTCATGTGCCTGTAATTTCACTGGCTCTCAAGGACTACTGCCGGAACACACCTTTCGGTGCTTGGCGACAGATGTTCTACTTGAGGGTGGTCGCTAGCCAGGCGGTGCCCATCCACCATGCGGTGAAGCTCAAGCCCGCGGCAGGATTCGAACCATGGACCTGCGCACCGCAGTCCATAGTCAATGCCACTGAGCCATCACTGCTTCATAATAGAATTAAAATTAACTTCAAGTAGGACTTTTACCCCGTGAGGTGCCGGAATTGCACCTCCCCATGTCATCCCGTGGGTGTCGTAAGAGGCGAAGTCAAAGTCAAAATCATTTATTCAATTTAGGCGTCTACGACGCTCTTATGAAGGTCAATTACAAATTTTAGTATTGAAATATTCTACATTGTACTGCCACGTTCAGCAAATAAATTGTATAGAGCCACTGCGAGAAGAACGGGCAAGAAACTCGGGGCCATTCTTTTAAACATCTTTTAACAATGTGTTACATACATACTATATAATAGAGTTATTACAATATTTGTTTAAATTATGTAGGTGACAGGCAATAGCTTGGCGGAGGCGGAATTGTCCAGGCATTTTTGTCGTTTATGTAATCAGAAACTGTGTAAAGACTAAGGGTAAAATACTGGAAGGTGGGCAGCAGCGCCATCTAAAGAACTTCCATCTTACACTGCGATCCCCAAGCCGCCTGCCAAGCGTGGGGATTATGGCAAATACCCCCTAAATAGGGGAGGCTATGTTCAGCAGTGGACGATCCGGCTAATATAGTAGGACTATTATCATTTTAAAGTGGCAGGTTCATTACTATTATCATTTTAAAGTGGCAGGTTCATTACTATTATTATTTTAAAACTTTTTGTGTAAGAAGTATGAATTAATATACATGCGTAAACTGCTAGTATAGTATTAGGAATAGATAGTTTTGATAAAAAAAACCAGGTATTTTTATCAAAAATACCGAGAAATAAAAACAAGGCCAAAAATTGTTATCTAGTGAGACTAGGGTTCATGATTCTCGGGTGTCGAGAATTCTCGAAGCTAATTTCCCGGTTCTTCACGGCTTGTCGAGAAATTTTCATTTTCGTATGTTTTTGCATGTCTTTTCGGTTCAAATAATAAAAAAAGTTTGTACCACATTAAAAGTGGTACAAACTTTTTTAAAAAACATCTTATTTTAAATCAATAAATTGATAATAAATAAATGTATTTTCTATTTAAATAAAAGTAGGTATAAAAATAATCATAAAACTTTTATTTTACAGTATATTTTATATGGAAATAAGCTGTTGTTCTACAAAAATAGGAAAATAAATGATTTAAGTCGTTATTATGTATGTATCGTTACTTACATATTTTATTAAAGTTTCAAGAAAAATAAAGAGAAAAGAACAGATGTTAACTATCAAATGATTCATAATATCTCAATTTAGATAAAAATAAAACATCAGATACATATAAACTGCAACACAATTAAACCTGCCGAGTGCCATGCCAATCATAGTTAAAATGATAAAGTAGTAAATATAGTAATGTGAAGTACTATATAAAATAAACTAGGAAATTAAATTCATTTTTATAAAGGAAAAATAATCAAAGATATTTTTCAATATTATTTCAAATCAAAGACATATTTCAGAGACAAGAATAAAAATAAAAATAGTTTCTTCTTTTTAAACAGTATTAAACAACGAGGTTTTCTAACAAAAAAGACTTACCTGTCTATCATGTAATTGACGATCCGAACTCGGCTATAGTCGAAACACGAATGAAAGTGTATAAAACGATGCCGCCAGCCAGTGCTTGCCGCGAGATCAAAGAATGCCGCTGCGCTTTGCTTCGCGCCCCGTCGCGTTTATAAAAGGCAAATAGTTATATTTTATAATTTTATATACTCAACAATGATTTCTCGAGTTCTCGTCTTTTCTCGAGTTTAATTTCCCGGGAGCAAAGCCCTGCTATTTCCCTATGACTGACTACTTTTAAATTTCAAAACTACTGATAAATGGAAAAAGGTTTGTATTTATAGGCTCATCTATTTGTTATGTTAACATGTGGTTTGGTAAACTATTTAAAAAAATGCTTCTCTGCACGCTTTAAGGTTTGGAGTGATTGCAAAAACAATACCAAAAAAAAGGCGACACATCGTGGTAGGCAGCTTCTGGTACTGGTGGTGGGCCTGCAGTATTTACCAAACTTACTGATTTGGAACAAAGAGTTCTAAATCTAGTTGGAGTGCAAGTAGCTACGGGCTTGGCAGTTGAAGAGGCTGGTTTGCCACAGGTTTTACCCATTTACATAAATTACAGCCCTCTCTAATGCATTATTTCAACAATTGTTATCTCATAAGTTGTATTCTTTTATAGGGAATTCACATTCAGCCTGAAGAACCAGATCAGAATGTGGAATGTAAGTATGTGATATAATTAAGCATAATCATGTATAAATCTAAGAAATATAATAAAATATTTATTTCAGTTCCTCATGAATCAAAACTGACTCTGGCCGAATCACTGCCAGCAGTGTCTGTAAGGGCCGTATCTTCTCCCCCTCAAGCATTTGTAGAAGAAGTAGTTCAAAGTAAGGCTTAACACCCTTTTTTCTAAATAAAATCTAAAAACTCATACTAAACATTCTATTTGGTATGACTTGTCATAATGATTTATTTTATTTTAGGTTCTGAAGCATGGAACGAGCCTGGGCCATCAACTCAACCTCATGTGGCACCAAGATCATCACCACCTCATGCAAGACCTGCGTCTCCACTTACTTTGTTTGTGGAAGTGGAACGTGAGATATCTTTACTTTGGATTCATTATGATAGCAATTGCTATAACTATTCTTGTTTTGTATGAATACATTTCTTTTCATTGGCAGGTGACCCCGTCTCTCCACATAGGCCCTCTTCACAAGTTCATGTAGTTCGACCAGCTGCTTCCGGGCAAACTACACCTCGCCGAGCAAGGTCAACTCGAACTCGAGGATCACCTCGAAGACGAGTAAGGCCTGCACACACTCAGGAAGCAGCACAACAGTTTCTCCAAGCTGAAGAACATTGGAGAAACTTCAGAATTCAGCAACACCAAGACTACATGAACAATAAAAGAGAGCAAAACAGGCTCAGGGAGATGGAAGTGCAAGTTCAGAGGGAGTGGCAAGCAACTGGCTCGAGAGCTTTAGATATTTTAAGTATGTAGTTATGTAAGGATTAAGTAGGTAAGATAGATAATGCCTTATTGCAGACACAAATAAAATTTGATAATTGAGGTTTTTTATATTTTATAACTTTAATTAGTTCACTTGGCAGATTAGGCATGTAGCCACCTTCAGCTAGAGTAGCTATACATCAGACGACTTGGTGGTCAAACACGAGTCTGTAATCTGTAGTAAAAAATAGATAAAACAAATTATGTTACAAAGTGTATGCTGTCTGTTCGTTGACATGATGTGTAAATATTAGGTCCTTACATATGAAATTGGCGTTTTGTATGGGAGGAACAAAAAGTCGAATATTTTTTAATATAATATATTTAATTAATCAAAGTATGAACCATTATTTTCTATGCACTTTTGCCATCTCATAGGTAGTTCATTGATCCCTTTACTAAAAAAACCAGTCGGACGGGAATCAATAAAATCTTTGAAGGCGATTTGGACTGCCCCATCGGAGTTGAATTTTTTCCCTTGCAAGAAGTTATCCAAATTTCGAAAAAAATGGTAATCTGTTGGAGCAAGGTCCGGGGAGTACGGAGGATGTCTTAGACTTTCCAATTGAAGCTCTTCTAATTTAGTAGCCGTCTGTAGCGCAGTGTGTGGTCTAGCGTTGTCGTGAAGCAGCAGTGGCGTGGAGCGATTGACCAGCCTAGGTTGTTTAGCCGCTAGCTTTTCCATCATGGTTTGCAATTCCTGACAATAGACATCAGCCGTAATAGTCTGGCCAGATTTGAAAAAACTGTAATGAACAATACCGGCACTAGTCCACCAAACGCTTACAAGTAACTTTTTTGGGGTTAATTTTCGCTTGGGGCAGGATTTGGCTGGCTGGCCAGGATCTAACCATTGCGCTGAGCGCTTCCGATTATCGTAAAGAACCCATTTTTCATCACAGGTAATGATTCGGTTTAAAATACCTCATTATTGTGCCGGTTTAGTAATGTAACGCAGCAGTCGACGCGCGTTTGCCGGTTTGTTTCAGTCAATTCGTGAGGTACCCACCTTTCAAGCTTTTTAATCTTCCCAATTTGCTTCAAGTGAATTAAAACAGTTTTATCACTAACATCGCAGCCTGCAGCTAACTCGGACGTGGTTTGCGATGGATCCGCTTCCACAATAGCCTTCAACTCTTCATTATCAACTTGAGTCTCAGGCCGTCCACGGGGCTTGTTCTGCAGGTCGAAATTTCCAGAACGAAAACGTTGGAACCAAAAACGAACTGTGTTTTCGTGTTTTGCAACACGACCGCCATACACATCATTCACCCTTCGAGTTGTTTCCGCAGCACTAGTGCCACGGCGGAACTCGTACTCGTAAATAATGCGATATTTAAGGTTTTCCATTTTGTAAAATGAGTGACGCAAACAGAAAAAAACAGAAGAAAAAAAACAAATGAATGACGATCATCGAAGCACAAATACATGAGTCTATAGCTGTACAAATTTGAATTTGGAATTCCTTACCAAAGAGGAGAAATTCGTGATTAAAGTGGCCAGTACGAAAAACGCCAATTTCATATGTAAGGACCTAATATAATATTAAACTATGTAAATTTAACTAAAGAAAACTTTATTTCAATTTTAAGTATTTACAACATAGAAATATGTAACTAAAAACATATAAATGATTACAAAAACTAATCTAATATTCCGCTACCATTAAGCAGGGTTCCCAAAATGCTGGCTGCATTGCCACATTGTATGGCAATGCTTTACCTAAGTTGAGTTAATTAAGTGTACAATATAAAACTGATTTAATAATAAAACAATTTGTTTACTAATAAAATATGTCATCTATTGTTGCAACCTTCTTACTAGTTGGTCCCTCAATATTCTGCCTCTAATCAAATCACCGGTAGCTTCTTCTCTTTCAACATATCTTATTGGGTCAGATTCAGATGCCATTTCAAACTCTAGACCTGCAAACAAAATTTATGGTAAATTTATTTATTTTGTACTAGCTGTGCCCCGCACAGTGATGATGATGCTGATAAAAGGCAGCCTGTTTTGATCCAAGGTATAAGCTATCTCTATTCAAATTTCATTCAAACCCATCCAGCCATTTTAGTGTTAGATAGTACTTAGATACACAGAAACTTTTGACTTAATAAAATTAATGCGACTGGCATAATCCAACACTTACTACATTAGAACTACAATACCTACCCATATCTGCCTCAGTGTCCTGAACGCCCGAATTAATAATTATATTGTGAAGAACAGAGCAAGCTAAAATAATCCTGGCACATTTCAAAGGCTTGTAATGCAGTACTCTATCCTTATGAAGACAGCGCCAGCGATTTTTCAGTCTAGAAAATGTGTTTTCTATGACTACTCTAGCTCGCATATGTTTTTCATTATATATATTATATTCTTCAGCATTCAAAATTGGTGTCATCAGCCATGGGCGTTGAGGATAGCCTGAGTCACCTGAAAATAAATATGTATCAATTTACAGTCTAATGCATAATTGTACACCAAAATGCTACACACCATTTTTGGAAACATTACCTAAAAGCCAAACTACTTCTCCGTTTTGGTGCATAGATATCATGTACTTGTTCAGATCGCTGTTTTCCCATATAAAGGAATCATGATTTGCACCACCAAACTTGGCATTAACATTTAAAATTCTATATTCATCATCACATACCTGAAAAAAACAATTTTTTATTAGTCAAATTTATTCAATTTATCCTACATCCCCATATAGGTAATATTTATCGCATTTACCATTTGAACCAATGTTCCTCTTCTTTTTGTGGAACAACTATTTTAAAGTGGCTTCCATCAATACATCCAACCACTCCGGGCATCCCATATTTTCGGAAAAACCTAAAAAATTTAAATAACACTTTACATATCCAATAAAAAATATAGTAAAGATATATATTTTTAGTTAGTTACCGTTGACTGACAGCTTGTCGGGCAGCTGGAGTACATGGAAACTGAATATATTTGTTTCTCATGTTTTTGTGAGTTAGTGCTTGAGTAACTTCTTCTATGTACACACTGCACATTTTTTGGGATGTGTGCTTTGCAACACCAACTGGCCTTTGATATGATCCAGTTGCATAAAAGAAAAGTGCGGTGAGCACCTGCAAATGAAAGCAGAACAAATTTGCATAATGTCTAGCTAGTGTCTAGTATAATAGTGTAGTGCTTCATATTTATACATACTTTATGTTCCAAAGAAACTCGTTGAGACGACCTTAGGTTTGTTAGACACCTTAGTTCTTTACACAAGAATCTGAATTGATTCTTGGAAAAGCGATACCTATGTTTAAACTCCATCTCTGTGAGGTCTAACAAAGGATCGAAAGATGCGCGAGCTTTTGCATCAACACTGGCTTTATAATTGCGGTCATCTTGTGCCATAGCGGCCGCAAACATTATCCATGCGAGAAAATACCGTCCTGCCATTGTTTTGTATTATTTAATTATTGACACCAACAAACAAAAGTATAATTAAACTTGTCAACTATTGCACATTCATTTTGAAAATCGAAGTGAATACTTGTCGATAGCGAGAGAGTAAATAGTGCTCACGATTACGTATCGAATAGTCAAAAAAAGCCACTCGCACTTCTCAATGTGGTCGAATAAACCGGAGTCAAAATTGTGAATCCTAGCACCACTGAAGCAAGGCAACGGTAGCCACCTGATTGTATACTCCTGACAAAAGTCCCCTTTGAATAGCGCAGGACATCTTGGCATACTTAGATATCTTGGGGAGGGTTACTTTGGTCACTTATGGTGTTGTTCCTTGGTTTCTGAAGCAGTTTCCTATCTCCTCTCTTGTAAACCAATGGGAAGTGTCAGATATTTCCTCCAGTATTGAAAGATCCTCTTTAAACGTACAAAAGATGCCATGTAACTATTTGTGCGGTCTTCTCTTCTTCTATTTCTCCTGCCACTGTCCATGTCATCCCTTCTGCTGACGCCATTTTGTACAAGTACCTTTCCCCCTGCACCTGTAGAACTGAAGAAGTTTACAAAATCTTCACTACCTCCATGTTGCTCCCATATACTCGCAAACATAGCTATGGGGAAGAACATTCGAGTTGCTTGTCTTGCGGTAGTGACTTACAAAATCTCCGCCACCAACGTAGTCAGAGTAGAAATTTCTAACGCTTGTTTCGTGTTCTTGGTAAGCTCTATAATATCGTCTATGCAAGGTATGTGTGACATCGCTCGCTTGACGGCAGCTGCGTATTTCTTTCTGTACACACCCTCACTTCTTATCATACAAAGCCATGCAGTCATAGGACCAATACTCTGTACTATTGAAGACCTTCTCTCTGGTGGGAAGGATGCCCCCTCTAGTAATACATGGTGAGCACCAGGTAATCCATATTTGCTAATCGGGAAACTTTTATGTTGTCCATCTACTTTGGATATAGGCATGTTGTTGTGACCCAATCTTAGCTCATTAACCCTCAAGGCATAAGAAGAAAACATGTCCAAGTAAGGCCTCATAGTACCGTACCAGTTCTCAGTGTCCTCTACTCCAAAATCTTTGTAATTCAGACCGTTGGCAGTAGTGATTTGCAGCCAGAGCTTGTGTATTTTGTCGTTTGAAAATGGATAGTCCTTGCCTAAATATCGTATCTTGAATGAAGTCTGACCTGATTTGGATATCATGTTGGATGTTGCTGCTTTAGTCTTCTGCCTATTTATAATGTGAACGGTAAATATATTACTTATAATGTGGTTACCAACAGTTATACACTTTCTCATGAGAGCAGCTGCTGTTTTGGCTGTGGGGGGTGTCATTTCTACGTCTTCTCCTGGCTCAGATTCGTGGGGTCCAGCAATATACTGTATTATGGCATTGTACATTTCGACCTATAATTTTCAAGCAAGCCTTCTTCTTACCTGGATTCAGATCAATTTTTGGTTTTTTAGAGCTTTCTATGGGTTTATTGGTGTCTGGGTCCACAAGAATGTCTTCTGCTTTCCGCTTTAATGTGGGTATCTGAGCAGAAGTACTTGGTTGTGCCATTTTGAATAGTTGCTTTTGTAACACAAGGTTGTTTTAAAGAAAGGATCTGTTTATACATGATGACTCAAGAGACCTTCGAGAACTTTTAGAAGTCGAAGCGCATCATCTTCTAATTAAATTCGAGCGATTGTTATGAATTACAGAACTTCGATAAAACAAAAGATAAGTGCTGAAATTCAAGATTTGAAACTAAAAATGGATAAATCAATATCAAATTAACACAGCTTGACTATTTTTTTTAGTTGCTGATATGTAAGCCTTTGACCACAATCTCACCTGATGTTAAGTGATGATGTGGTCGAAGGTGTTAACATTAACAAGCTTAACCAAGAATACAGTTGCAGTTTATAATCGTTGTTAAAAATAAATTAACTATGACTTACTTACAATTTTTGAAATAAACTCTTGGCATTTAACAATATTTTATTAACAATATTTAACATTATAACACACACTTGTACTTTTAAGTAAATTTTTCTAATTTCATCTTTTGTTCATAAAATCAGACCTAATGACATAAAAACGGATCACTTTTTCTCAACTACCAAAAGAAAAAATGCTATAAACAAGTGATAGGATTTTTTCTTATCTGAGGTATGATGCTGAAGATTGCAGATAGCAACATATTGTTATTTATCTAACTGTGAGCAGTATAACGGGCATTGTTACAGAAGAAAGTCAGCACCACTGTTGGAAAGACATAGAAGGTTGAGAATCGAGCATAGTCGTAAAAGCTATACTGAGGATTCTGTTTAAAATAAAACTAAAATTTCAAACAAATAATGTAAGAAAGTAAATTTAAGCCGCGATTCGCTTCAACCAACTACTTTGAAGGAGTCTCCGTCATGAATTCCACCGTCTAATAAAATACCGGTCTCCTACTCTAACAGACATATTTCTCATTGTTTGCGCCTACTGCACGATCTGCAAGCTCGTGTCACCTCCGGTGGGTGGCCTTCTTTGCGGGGGTGCTCCGCCCGGGACGGGAGGCGGCGGCAACACGCCTCGACGCAGGCGACGCCACCACCAGTGTCCAATTTACCTATTGAGAGCACGCCCGTGTCACTCACGCGCTCAAAATCTACCATAAATACGACGCCGAAACATAATAGAATTACCTAACATCATTGTAATTAGTGCCAAATAAATGCATTTATCATTTCACATTTCATCTGTGTTTTCGTGAACGATCCCGAGCGAAGACACTCATACTATATCAGACAGCGTAAATATTCTAGACAAAAAAATATGAATTTGAATAATTGTTCGTACTTCTCAATTCGTTTTAAATAGGCAGGTACTACTCATGTTATTATTATCAATAAATAGGGTAAAGGCACCTATTGTTGGCACTCTTCTAATTTATTGGCACGCTGCATTGTTTTTGGTAATAAATAGTAGATTTAATCATCTTTCACTACTGGCAACACAGAAACTATTCCTTTTCAAAGATGGCGTCGCAATAAAAAGTGTTTGTGGTGATCTGACTCTGAATTAAAAATTAACGAAATTCCAGTGTTTTTGCTAAGGTAAGAGGTTCACTTATCTCAATATATTCTGAAAATCTTTTGAGTTTAGGTTATAGATACTATTTAATTCGATTATTTAGTTGTTCAGGTTTCTTTTTCAATCATGATTTTAAATATTTGAACCCAATTTCTATATTTTTTTGCAGTGCCAACATTTGGTACAAATAATATGAACCAAACCTTTTTATTGGCGCGTGTGCCAATATTAGGTAATTATGATATATTTACTTTTAGGACAAAATATACTTTATATCTACTGTTTTTCAATTCAGATTTTAGAGATCGAAGACTACTTTGATGAAAATAACTTATTTCACCTACTCTCTGACCCAAGCCGAGTATTTAATGGAGATGAAACAAATTTTGTATTATGCCCAAAAACAGGTCTTGTTCTGTGTTCAAAAGGAAAAAGAAATGTTTATGAAGTCGATCACGCCCAAGCCAAAACTTCGTTGACTGTTATGTTAAGGAGGAGTAGAGATGGCGCTGCCGTCACGTAAACATTGTCCGCTTCGATTTATTTCATAAAATTAATGTTAACAATAAAAGTTGTATATGTTTGCTGTTATATTGAGTGTGACCGAAAGCTACATGCCCAATTGTTAAGTGTTAGTGTTTGTGACAATAATTAAACAGTGAATCCCGGAAAAAGTGACAAAACATTGATACGTGTATGAATAATTTCTATTTTATATACAATTCAATAACAATTTGGTAGGTGATTTGTTTTTTCTACGCATAAATAAATCATAATACTTGACGTAATCAATAAACACACCATTGTATCGAATTTAAAGCAGAAACTTGTTTGTTTACATTGTAAACGGTATTCAAAACTCCAACGTAAATCATTTGTGATGACCAGACCAATCACAGTGCTGCATTACTAACGGGTCCTAACGGCAAATTGTGCGATAACGAAGAGCATATTTGTGTTGAGTACAATACACATTTTTCGCAAGTTATCAACAAGCAGCCGTGGCGCAGTCTAGCGTAACTCAGCCTGAACGCAGTCGTCCAGGTATCGAAATACGATACGGTTGTTTTATTTTTGCACTGATTTTTTTATTTTCCCTCCTGTTTGATTGAAATATTTTTGTCTTAAAAATGAATTTCTTGGAAAATATAACTTTTCGTCGCATACGTACAAAGTCGAACTCGATGAGTCAAACTGATAGTGACTTTTTATCACAAACATTAGATAAGACCACTACCTGTCTCCCAAATATATCGGATGAGAGCATGGAAGAAAAAATCTTGCTGAGAAAATTGAAGCCCTCGAATTGCAACTAAAAAGTGCACACGAGGAGATAGAATGTTTATCATTAGAGAATATGAATCTTAAGCGCATAACGATGAGCTACAGAAGAAAAATCAATTATTTAAAAAAATTACTATGAGTCCAGCCAAAATGAAGATGACACCAAAAAAAAGAGAATCTAACATGCAAGAGCAAGTTGAGTCTGTGGATACCTCAAAATCAATGAATATTTCAACTTATAATGCAACAAAACAGTCGCATACAGTGCATGATAAAAATAATGTAGCACCCAATTCTGACATTAAACTAAATTCTAAACTAATAAAACCAGCAACAAATACTTCACAACGGCAGTCGCTAACACCGATGAAAGTTTGCATTTTAAGTTGCAACAAACGAAATAAAGTGCTTTCAACTGCGGAAGACACATGGGATAAGGGCATAAACTTGTGTCACAACCTGAAAACTAATGGAAACGTAAGAGAACTGACCAAAGATTTAGACGGCAAATTATCTGCATTTACGATGGATGACTTTTGCATACTAATAATAGGAGAAGATGATTTCACAGCAACGAAAAACTACGTTGAATTAGTTGCAAATATTCGAGAAACATTACAGAAAGTACAAAATACAAATGTAGTAATTTGTGTACCAACATACAAATATGGACATGATAGAGAATACTTGTTATATGATAAGCGTGTAGAAAATTTCAATTATCTGCTGTATCTGGATGCATTGACTTTAAAGTCAATGCATCCAGATACGATTAGTTTAAAATTTTGTTAAATGTCAGAATTGGGTGTTACATTATTTTTATCATGCACTGTATGCGACTGTTTTGTTGCAATATAAGTTGAAATATTCATTGATTTTGAGGTATCTACAGACTCAACTTGCTCTTGCATGTTAGATTCTCTTTTTTTTGGTGTCATCTTCATTTTGGTTGGACTCATAGTAATTTTTTTAAATAATTGATTTTTCTTCTGTAGCTCATCATTTATGCGCTTAAGATTCATATTCTCTAATGATAAACATTCTATCTCCTCGTGTGCACTTTTAAGTTGCAATTCGAGGGCTTCAATTTTCTCAGCAAGATTTTTTCTTCCATGCTCTCATCCGATATATTTGGGAGACTGATAGTGGTCTTATCTAATAATAATGTACTTGCTACATCGTGAATATATAAACTTGTAGCGACACATTTAGCATGGCTTGCATTCTGCTGACACGGTGGGATGCAATGCATGACGCAAGTGCGCTGCACCAGTCGCCGCCCGCCCGGCACGATAGGCACTCGATATATAATAATTTAAATAATTAATAATCATTTTGTAATACGAATTAAAACCAGTGTTTAAGGTTACTTAAGTCTTTTATTGAAGTCACTCCGTAGGAACCTTAGCATCGGTAAAGTGGTGACCCCGCAATTTCGGGTGGTGGCTCACTCTATTTTTTTGCCTATCGTGCCGCGGTAAAATAATGTGCAAATCGGACAATATTTTTGCATAACTTTTGTTTTGTGGAAATACTCGTTAGTGTTCTTGCTGTGAATTTTTGGACTTAGTTGCGAGTTACATCGTTATGTTGCCCGCGCATACTTCTACTCAGGGCTCTGCGCCAGGGCCACCGCCTGGCCCGGCGCCTGCCGCCCAGGTCAAGGAGGAGAGGCTAGCGGACATGGCAGCCATATCAGTTACGTCGAGGGTCCCAGAGTTTTGGACGGACTATCCCAGGCTTTGGTTTCTGCAGACGGAGGCTGTGCTAGCGCCACAAAAGCTCGCGGACGAGGCAAAGTACAACCTCGTCATCACCAAATTATCGAAGCAGGCGATTCAACAAGTGACTGATATTCTTATCACTCCACCAGAGCAACAAAAGTACGAGGTACTAAAGGGACGCCTCCTGTCGATTTATGAGGAGTCTGAAACGCGGCAAATTCAAAAATTGATTAGCGAGATGGAGCTTGGAGACCAGCGGCCGTCGCAGCTTTTGCGACGTATGAGAGATTTGGCGCATTCCAAGGTACCGGATGACACGCTCAAAATATTGTGGCAGGGCCACCTTCCAGCAGCCGTTCGTGGTATCATAGCTGTTACGGAGACGAGTGAATTAGACGTTCTTGCTCGTATTGCCGACAAGGTCATGGAGACAGCGTCACCTTTGAGTGTGGCTGAAGTGAAGATCGCTTCCCCTATCAGCTCAACCGACCTTATCATCGCTGAAATCAGGAAAATAAATAAAAGGATTGATACAATGCAAGGCGCGCAATCTTTTAACTGTCGCCGGCCACGTTCGCGTAGCCGCAATATGAGTGGAAGTGATTCTCAGGCCGGGATATGTACCTCTAAGAAATCGAATAGGCCTGATTGGCAATGCTTCTACCACTTTAGGTACAAAGAAAAAGCGCATAAATGCATACAGCCCTGCAGTTGGAAATCTACGGCGGAGGGAAATCAAACCGGGTACAGGCAGTGACGGATTCCTGTACCCTTCCGGTGAACAATAACCGTCTTTGCGTCACCGATATATCAACCGGGATGCGATTTTTAGTGGACACTGGGTCAAACATTTCGGTGCTCCCTGTGCGTAACGTGCGTAAGTCATCTAGTGATAAGTGTGATAACAGTGTTAGTTATAAGCTTTATGCTGCGAACGGTACGGAAATCAGTACTTTTGGAGTGAAGACTATTGTGTTAAAATTAAAAATGCGTAGACCGTACCGTTGGACATTCGTGATAGCGGCAGTGAACCAGCCTATTTTAGGTGCAGACTTTTTAATCCACCACAAACTCTTAGTGGACTTAAGAAATCGTAGACTAGTTGATGAAGTGACTAATATAAATATTGTAGGTTCTATTGTATCGAGTATCCAACCTACGTTAAATACGTTGGACGAGGCACATCCGTATTTTTACCTTTTGTCTAGATATCCGGAGATAACGAAACCTGTCTCATTTAAGGATATTCCTAAGCACAACGTATTTCACCATATAGAGACGACTGGGCCGCCCGTGCATGCACGCGCCCGCCCATTGCCTCCTGATAGGTATAAAAAGGTCAGTGAGGAATTTCGCATGATGCAGGAAATGGGGATCTGTCGTCCGTCGAAAAGTCCTTGGTCGAGCGCATTGCATGTTGTTCCGAAAAAGGATGGAGGAATCCGTCTTTGTGGCGATTACCGGCAACTTAACGCGGTGACTAAGCCGGACAGATACCCAATTCCCCGCTTACATGATTTTACGTATATCCTATCTGGAAAACGCATTTTCAGTAAAATCGACATTTGTAGAGCCTACCACTGTATTCCGGTTGCTCCTGAAGACGTTGAAAAGACTGCAATTATTAGTGGTCAATTTTTAATGGAGTATTTACGTTTACCATTCGGATTACGGAACGCGAGTCAGACTTTTCAGCGCTTCATGAACAACACTGTTTTACAGGATTTAGGTGTCGAACGAGAAGATGGAACTTTTGAACCTAGTTCAGAGTTCATTTTTTGCTACATTGATGATTTGATCGTTGCCAGTGAATGCAAATCTAGACATGATAAACACCTACAGGTCTTATTCAAACGTCTTAATGAGTTTGGCATAACGATAAATCTATCGAAGTGTTCGTTTGGACAGTCACATATCGAGTTCCTAGGACATGAGGTGACGGTCGATGGTTTAAAGCCGTCACTGGAAAAGGTCAGGGCAATTGTCGATTTTCCTAGGCCGGAAGCAGTGGCGGGGCTTAGACGTTTTATAGGCATGGTGAATTTTTATCGACCACATATGCCAAATGCTATGGCGTTTCAAGCCGAGCTCAATAAACACGTCAAAGGTGCGAAGAAAAATGACAAGTCGATAGTAGTTTGGAACGATACGGCTAATGAAGCATTTTTGAAATGTAAACAGAGTCTTCAGGAAGCCGCGACATTGTCTTATCCTGTACCGGACACTCCTCTAGCGTTGATGACTGATGCATCAAATACTTGTGTGGGTTCCGTACTACAGCAGTTAATCGAGGGTCATTGGAAACCACTAGGTTATTTTTCGCGAAAGCTAACTGACACTCAAACTAAATATAGTACATACGATCGTGAACTATTGGCAGTATATTTATCAATTATCCATTTTAGGAAAATGTTTGAAGGCGGAGCGCTTACCATCTACACAGATCATAAGCCTCTTACTTTTGCCTTTTCCAGGTTGGCTAGTGATAAGGAGACGCCACGTAGAACTAGGCAGTTAATGTACATCAGCGAGTTTACGACCGACATCCGTTACATAGTAGGGAACGATAACTTAGTCGCAGATTCGCTGAGTAGACTGGAAACGATAACGTGTGCAGGCAGCTTAGATTTCGCAGAAATTGCTGCCGCCCAGTGCGCCGATGCCTACGTGACCAACTGGAAATACGATCCAAGTAGCAACGTCAACATGAAAAAGATATCTATACCTAATATTGCAACCCACATATTTTGCGATGTGTCAACTGACAGTATTCGACCGTATCTACCTGTACAGTTTCGTAAATTAGCCTTTGACTCTGTACATAATCTATGTCACCCCGGAATTAATACTACGCGAAAATTAGTAAGCCAACGATTTTTTTGGCCCGGGATGAATAAAGATGTTAATAAATGGGCTAAAACGAGTAGTATATTATTGGGAATTCTGTCCCACCTTGTCGCTCGGCGAACAAGTTCGCCTTCACGACGGTGTGTCAGAAATTCCCAATAATATACGTTCGATTTCATTGAATTATGAAACAGGAAGTCATCAGTTTCTTCTTTCATAAATGATTATGTTATTATAGTGCTTGCTCATTACCAATCAAACCGCAACACGCATCAAACATGAGATTTGTCAAACAACCCCATTCATTGCAGATAAACACAATCTGCGATGATTTTCCTAAGTTTGATTTTCGGCATGGAGAATTATTACCAAACACAGTTCGGTGCATTATTTGTGGACCGTCAAATTGTGGAAAAACAAATTTACTGATTGGACTTCTCTTACACGAAAATGGTTTAAAATTTCAAAATATTTATGTTTATTCAAAAACTCTGTACCAACCTAAGTATATATTTTTAGAAAAAGTTTTACAACAAGTGCCCGGTGTTTCACTTCAGAAATATCAAGGAAGTGAGGAAGTATTAAAAGTTCAAGATGCCCAACCCAACTCAGTAATAATATTTGACGATGTTGCCTGCGAAAATCAGAATAACATGCGTGATTACTTTGCTATGGGAAGACATAAAGGCATTGACTGTTTTTACCTAAATCAAACTTACAGTAAGGTCCCTAAACAATTAGTGAGAGATAATGCCAACCTAATCATACTTTTTAAACAGGACGAAATTAATTTGAAACATGTTTATGAAGAACACGTTAATACTGACATGAGTTGGCTTGATTTTCGTGAAATGTGCTCAACGATATGGAGTGAGCCTTTTAACTATGTTGTAATTAATAAAGATTGTTCCAAAAATAACGGATGCTATAGAAATAAATTGGACACTTTTGTAGTCTTTGATCAATAATATATATTTAAGGAATACTACCTTCTCAATATCTTTATTCTTCAGACGACTCTTAATCGATTACAATCTTTTTACTATTATGGAAAAAATGTTGAAAAAACAGATCGTTGATGCTGCAGAAGCTGTAAAAAGAAAAGTTCGAAAAATGAGAGACTTTGAAATCGAAAATAATCAAGCGCTGGAATCAGTTTTCAAACCTGTAACAGAACCTCTCAACGTAATAGCTAACATCAGTAAGCAAACTGCTTTTCCTCGTTATCCAACAGAACCTGAAATTCCTCATATTGAAAAAAAAAAACAGGACGAAAACTGTGATAGCAAAAGAAACATTGTTGACGATAACGAGTCAGATGAAAATGAATCTGATAGTACGAGTAATATTTCATATGAATCAGCTGATGCTATTGAAGACGACGATACATCATCCGGGTTAGTTTCTCAAGATGCACCGATAGATATTCCATTTGGTGTCCGAACCGAGCGCAAGAAACTCATGTTAGGCTCTGCTTGTATTACAAACAGCAACGATTATATCATAGTAGCGGAACGCAAATACCAAAACACTCCTGGTTTAAAACAGTTGTTGCTGAAAAAGGAAGTAGACTTAAATTTGGTTACTGAAAGTGATTTGCGATATTATAAGTCCATGCTACTTGATACGAATGCACATCGTCGAGATTTTGACTCTACTAAACCAATCAAAAGTAATAAAGGACAAAAGTATATGCAAATTATCAAACCTCTTTTCACCTCACAAAATAAGAAACAAGATGATCAATATAAGGGAGAAGGCCTACCTTTGACTAAAATGTGGAAGAAAAATGTAGATTTTATATATTGGGATGATCCGAATGAACTAGTAGATCGATTAAAGTTATTGATTGCATCTCGAGATGCTGGAAACACTGGCTTAGATAATGAAATCATATCTATCATTGAAGAGTTACGTGAGAGTAAAATTATTAATAAATAAATGATATATTATGTGCACTGTTCATTTAATTATCAACCTTTCAATACAATACATCTTAAATATGAATGTAGATAAATTCGGACACTATATCCATAAAAGAATGCGTTTATCAGAATTATTTGAGTTTAGTGATAACGCTTTGTTAAAATCAGAAAACGGAGATTTCGATTTGAAAACGTCTAGGTTGAGAGGAATCAGACTGCCTCTAGAAGCAGATGATGCTGTTAGCAAGGAATATGTAGATCAAGTTAGAGATACAATAATACAAGACGTTAATAAACTGATTGGCTCATTACGCTCAAGAATTATATCAGATGCTCGAAGTACTACTGAAAATTATTTAAAAGCGAAGACATCTGAGATTTTAACTCATTTGGAAGAAAAATTCTACACCAAAGCAGAAGTAGAACAATTGTTTGAAACAAAACATTCAGCGCAATGGCAAAACAAGAAATTATAAATGAAATTCACAAATCAGCAAGGAAAAATTTTCTTAGACGTTCTGTTATACTAAAAGGGATCGATGACTTGTGGCAAGCTGATCTTATAGACATGCAAAACTTAAAAAGTTATAATAAAGGCTATAATTACATTTTAGTGGTAATCGATTGTTTCTCAAAGTACGCTTGGACCGAACCATTAAAACTAAAAAATAAACACAGTGTTACTCAAGCATTTGAGCGAATACTGGCTATAAGCCAGCGTAACCCAGTTCACTTACAAACTGATTTAGGAACCGAATTTTATAACGCGGAATTCCAAACGCTTATGAAAAAATATAACATAAATCACTACTCCTCTTTTTCTACTAAGAAAGCTTCAATTGTAGAGCGAGTAATTAAAACTATTAAAAATAAACTCTTTAAATGTTTTAGCCTTAATGGAAACTATACGTGGTTAGGCAGAGAATTGAAAGATACGCTGGATACCTATAATAACACAAAACATCGTACAATAAACTTTAAACCAATCGATGTTAAAAAATTTAACGAGTCTATAATAAAAGCCAATATTAAAAAATCACACAAACATGTATCCGTTCAATGCAAACCTAAGTTCAAAGTTGGTGATAATGTTCGAGTCAGTAAATACAAACATATTTTCGAGAAAGGCTATACTCCTAACTGGTCAACTGAACTATTTAGAATTAAAAAGATCAATAAGACTATACCAGTGACCTATCTTATAGAAGATCAGCAAAAGCAACCAATATTAGGAACTTTTTACGAACAAGAACTTCAAAAATCTTACTGTCCAAATATCTATTTGATAGAAAAGGTTTTAAAAAAAAGAGGCCAGAAACTGTATGTCAAGTGGTTGGGTTTGAGCAACGAAGAAAATAGTTGGATTAACAGATCAGCAATAGTAGGCTAGTAATATAATTAATATTTTTGACAAATTTCTTTCATTATACTTCAAGCAATGCAAGGTGGTGGACTAGTTAATAGTTTAATTAATAATCTACCGTTTGAATTACATTTACCTGGTTACAACTATTGCGGGCCGGGTACAAAACTTCGAAAACGATTACTGCGAGGTGATCGAGGCGTGAATAAATTAGACGAAGCTTGTATGCATCACGACATTGCCTACGCAAGCCATCCTGACTTAATAAATCGTCATAAAGCAGATTCACAACTATTAAACATGGCCAAACAAAGACTTAAATCAAAAAACGCTGGGAAAGGTGAAAAACTTAGCTCTTGGTTAGTGAGTAAAATTATGAAAGCCAAGTTAAAGTCAGGTGCCGGTGTTAAAACTTTTAACAGTTTTGTGTCAAAAATAAGATCAAAAATTAAAAAAATGAAGCCTAAGGGTAATAAAACTTTAGTAAACGCAGCTTACTCAATTGCAAAAAGAATCCAACGCATTCCTAAAATTCGAGTACCTCGAGTAATACCGATACCGAAAACTGGAGGAATTCTGCCGTTAATCCCAATTTTTGCAGGCTTATCGGCTTTAGGAACTTTAGCTGGTGGTGCAGCTGGCATAGCAAAAACCGTGAACGATTACAAAGCAGCTCAAGAAAGTTTGAAAGAAACAGAACGACATAATAAGACTATGGAGGCTTTAGCCGTAGGCAAGGGTTTATATATTAAATCATATAAAAATGGTAAAGGTTTGTTTATAAAATCTCAAAAAAACTGAATACAAAGCTACCCAGTCGTGCCTTAACTAATGTAGATATCCAAATGCACGCTAGCGACATCCCCTACTTTCGAGGAGTCTACATGAAAGATCAGTTACCAAGGACGCCAAAACGAAGAGAATGTGGTATCGTTAACCTAGATGATTCAAAAAATGAAGGAACGCATTGGGTAGCTTATGTTAAAGTTAATAAGTATTGTGAATATTTTGATAGTTATGGTGATTTGAAACCTCCAATGGAATTGATGCGGTATTTTAAAAATTGTAATGTTTATTATAATTACATAAGATTTCAGAAATTCGATACTATAAATTGTGGTCACTTATGTTTAAAATACTTACAGAATTTTTGGAATAAAAACGTATAAATCTTATGATTTCTTTTATTTCAATCATTAGCAAAATGTCTCTCACATTGTCGATAACAGGAAATTCGTCAGATTTAACTACTTACTATCCTAACTCGTTGCAGTTATACGGACAGTATGAGTGCGCCTTGTTACATTTCTCAACATTTAATTCTATTCCAAACATTGACACAAGAAACAATAAGCTGTATTATGGTTCCAGTGAATTAATTGAAATACCAGAAGGCAGCTACGAGTTACAAGATATTGGTGATTATTTAAAATCTGAAATAAAAGATGCTACAATTAAACTACAGTGCAATAACAATACTTTGAAAACTACCTTGTACTGTTCTAAAAATATTAATTTTACTAAAGATGATACTTTTAGAGGTTTATTAGGCTTTAATAAGCAGATCTTGAAAGCAAATAAATGGCATGTGTCAGAGTTTCCAGTCAACATTTTGCCTACGACCGTGATCAGGATTGAATGTGATATTGTTAGCGGCTCATACATAAACGGAGAACCCAGCCACATTGTGCACGAATTTGCTCTCAACGTACCTCCCGGATACCGTATTATAGAAATCCCGAAAAACGCAATATACTTTCCAATCAATCAGAACAACATAAGCTGTATACATATCAGGTTGCTTGACATAAACAATAGTTTAATAAATCTACGCGGTGAAGAAGTACAGCTGTATCTACATCTGAGAAGAAAAAATGATTGACTACAATAAATATGAGCACCAACAATCTAAAAATATCAGTGCTACTCAAGCTATCAAGCAAAGAAGAGATCGCTCTAAAAAGAAAATAAAATTGACAAAAGACAATAAGGCGTTTCTTAAGGCAATCGGTTTGCTAAAATGAATATTTTAGATGTATTATCCGCTCCAACCTATGACAACACCGTCGAAGGAATTGAATTTCATTCGTACAAGCCATATGTAACAAGTTTCAACAGGAATGATGAAATTCGGATACCTATCAACCAACAAGATCTATACATACTACCGTCAGCAAGCACTCTTTATTTAGAAGGAACTGTGATCGTTAAGAAAAATGATTCAAAGGATATCGCAAGTAGCGTGCAATTCACGAATAATTCTCTACTCTACTTATTTCAAGATATAAGGTATGAACTAAACGGAGTGGAAATTGATAATGTAAAAAATGCAGGTGTTACAACTACGATAAAATCGTTAATATCGATGAACGAGAGTGAGTCAAAAATATCTCATGCTTGGGGTTGGAATATAGATGGTATAAAAAATATTCATGGTGGTAATTTTTCTGCTTCCATCCCTCTTTGTAATATTTTAGGCTTTGCTGAAGATTTTAAAAAGGTCGTAATAAATTGTAGACATGAATTAATATTGTTGCGAAGTAATACTAACTTGAACTCTGTAAAACTTAACACTGGTGAAGTAGTAGAGGACGTTCAGATTAATAAAATCATATGGCGTGTACCGCATGTTAAAGTGTCAGACAAAGAAAAAATAGGCTTACTTAAAGTCTTGGAAAAAGATCGACCACTTCAGATGATTTTTAGAAACTGGAATTTGTACGAAAACCCTGTATTACCTAAAACTACAAAACATACGTGGTCTATCAAAACTTCATCGCAAATAGAAAAACCAAGATATGTAGTCATTGGTTTACAGACAAATAGAAAAAACCATCCGACTGCTGATATGTCTCAGTTTGACCACTGTAATATTCGCAATATTAGAGTCTACCTAAATTCATCCTACTTTCCATATGAAAATCTAAATGCAAATTTTGCACATAACAGGTTTGCTTTATTATACGAGCAGTACACAAGATTTCAACAGTCGTACTATGGACGTCGTTCGGAGCCTTTACTAAGTGAAAAACAATTTAAAGACATAGCGCCATTGTTTGTAGTAGACTGTTCGAGACAAATAGATAATCTAAAGGCTGGTCCTGTTGTGGATGTGAGAGTGGAAATTGAAAGCAATACGGATATACCCAATCAAACTTCTGCATATTGCCTTATTTTGAATGACTGCATAATTGAGTATAAGCCGTTGAGCAATACTGTGAAAAAACTATCATGAATCCTGATACTATTATATTGGATGTTCAAGGCTTTAAAGATTTACATAATAATTTTATAATTAAAGAATTAGCTTTCGCCACTCATGACTATACACAAACGTTTTTGATAAAACCTCCATATCTGTTTAAGTATTTGACAAGAGATGAAAAGAAGCAAGTTAAATGGTTGGAAAGAAATAGAGGTATTTACTGGAGCGAAGGATATATTGACTACAGAGAATTCCTACGTTTAATTGTTCCATACCTAGAAAATAAAAAAATTTTAGTTAAGGGTTTGGAGAAAGTAAAATGGATAAATAACCTAGGCGTGCATAATTGTAATATATCAGAACTTGATGAAAATCAATGTCCTAATTTAGCTGAACTGCATAAGAAATACTGTGGAAGAAGTAATTTAAATTGTATTATGCATTCAAATCAATGTGCGCTTAAAAATGTATTATGTTTGAGAAAACATATAGAGCAAAAATAAATGTGTACCTATCTTGCTAGTTTTAGATAATGAATAAAACAATTTTTAAGTAAATAGTTTTTCATTTATTTTACATACTTCATTATGTAAGGTATTTTATAAAATACAATGCAATGTAATACTAAACCTATATAACTACAGGTTGTAGAAATCGTTGTCAATTAAAGACTTAGATATTTTCTTAACTAAACACTCTGTTTCATCCATAACGCTATCAACAACATCTTTAACAATGTATTGTGCCTTTATCAAAACATTTTCACTGTCACTGTCACTGTCACTGGCTTGAACGTTATTACACAGGTCTATGACCTGAATTTTTATTAGCTTAAGTCCTCGCTGATGGAGCCGACTCATAACGAAAGATTTTAACGAATTTGGTTTTTTTTGTTTTTCTCGACGTCGTTGTTTCAGGCTCTTATCTTTCGTCCCCAATTTTAATTTCGTACTGCACTCAGCTTCATGGCAACGCATCTCGTTAAACTCAGCTTCATTTAAATAATCCTGATCCTGGGCATATTGACTGAATATTATATTGTCTGATCCTTGAGTAATCTGAAACAAAGAGTTAATAAATTTATAAATGTATTGTAATGTACTAAGCAGTATTGTTATATACACTTCGTTACAATCATAGTGTTAATTCGAATTAAATAAATAACTTTATTATTATTAATTAACTTACCGATGTCATGATTATGATGTGCTAATCAACTACTCGAAGCCAGTGATATTTACGAAATAACAAAAAAATACAATTACAGTGATTATTGGCCCTGCCTTGACTTGATAACCATAGATCAATAAAAAATAGATACCGCATATATACTCAAATTCATGATTGAAATGAGAGACTAAAATATTGCAAAAATCATATGCGATTTTTAGTTTTAGGCAGCCTATAAAAGTGTAATTTTATATAGTTATAATTCATCTTCTAGTGATCAATCATCGGTAATATAGTAGATCGGTCATGCATTTTTTAACGCATGTCATATCTATTTATTATTAATCGTTGGCACTACCTATGAAAAAGCTAACTAAGCATTTATGTCTCAAAGCCGGAGGACAATGAACTGACCTACTTAAATATAGATACGATGTATATTATGCTCTCTCTATCTATTACATGGTACTGTAAAATAAACGTCTTATAAAAGAATGACTTTACTACCAGTATACTGGTTTATCGTACTTAGTATTATAAATTTGTAAGATTCTCTGTCTGTTGGTTGCATCATCACGAATAATCAGTTAAAATGATCATGATCGAATTCGGTAGAGAAATAAAAGAACCTGTAAGAAAGTATGTAGACTATTTATTATCAACATTATCGTCAGCACTTTCTAACTGCAATTTAAGTAATAAAAATCCTGCTATTCGTAGGTATGTTTGTTGAAACTTGATATAAGATTGGTTAAATTTTATTAAACAAATGAAGCATACCTAGCGGTTATAACTTAACACGGATAGATAAATAAGACAATATTGTTATAATTACACAGACACTTTATTTACAATTGGTTTATATATACAATTACATTTAAACACCTACACATATTCCTCGTTAATTTTACCTATTCTAAGATTATATCTAAGTTATATAATACAAGGATAGCTTACATTCTATTATTGTTTATTAAAAATATTTACACATCTTTTAGCATAGCCGAGTGACCCCAGGCAAGTGTGGATACCTTATCTACAGATATCGCACGTTTGTCATCGTTATTTGATAAAGCAATTTTGTTTATACTCTGAGTGAATATCTCGTGCTTAATTGATTTGAACATCATATATTTTTTGCGGATTATACCACCATTAAATAAAATATTTTCATAGTCTGTGATGCTTAAATCTTTCACTACGCACGATTTTACTCCCTTTGCTTTTTTAATGATTTTATCATGAGTCTTTATGGAATAAAGTTTCGATCGTAACCCGACAAAATTTGAAATATACTGTCCTCCCATTTCATCTTTGAACAGCCCGGGTACTTTTTTGTTTTTTAAAGGTATGTTAAATTCATTTTCATCGGTGTAGTTACTAGTGTCAAAATATTGCAAAAAATTGTATTTCAGATCGTGATAAAAATCATTGGTATAAATTTTGTAGACAAACGAATCGGTATCTGTGTAACACAGCTGCACTCGATCTCCGTAAAAAGGTTTGACAACATTGTAATGAAAGTCATACATATGTGACTTAGAAAGCTCTAATACAGTGAATCCAATATAAATAGGTTTATCTAAAATGATTCGATCTGGTTTCATTTGTATTGCAACTAAATTTTCTGTGAGGATACATGCACTATGGAAATAAGGATTAGCTATAAGTCTCTCAGCGGATATAGATTTTTTTGTCTTGTTGTATTTATCACACCACTTACTAACCAAATGAACACATACTCTATTTTCGGTATTTTCTAACGTCTTACCAAAGACGCTGTTATTTAACAATTTGAAAAAGTCTTGTTCGAATGAATTTTTTGCGTTTTGTCTTAACTTTGTATTTAATTCTATATACTTTTTTAAATAGGGACTCTGTCTAAATGTAATAACTCGGTGTACTTTACGTAAAATTAGACCGTGTTCTAGACACTTTTTTAAATGAACATAGTGAATCACATAGTTATATTTGTTATACAAATTTGCGATTAATTTTTTTGTTTTACCTCCAGGGGGTACACATTTTTCAGGGCAAAATGGTAAGTCGTTGTGAAGCTTATGCAAATGTTCAGGATACAAAAGGTCAACTTCTAATATAAATCCCCATTCAGCATCGCTTTTAATTTTCTCAATACATAAATTATCCATTTCATCTTGACTAAGAAATCTAAAACTAGAGTAGGGTAAAGCTTTACAAAGCGAAAAACCATATAAATTGCAACAGTCAGCATAGAATATAAAACAGGAGGGCTTTGCAGCATCATATTCTAACATGTATTTATGATTGGCTTCTGCATATCGATGGGAACACATGCACAACCCCCCTCGAATACCGCTTTGAATCATCCTCACGATAGCTAAATCTGATATGAGTTCTAATTGTACACCTGTTTTGAGTAACATTGCATCAAAAGATAGGCTAGGCGCAGTTACATAAAACGCGGGGTCGAGTTTATAATGTTGCTTGCATGTTTTTCGGAAATTCTGAAAAATATCTGTCAATAAAAGTACATCCGTTTTTAGGTATAAATCAGTATATTCACCCATATTTGTAATGTTGAATTCACTCCAAACAATTTGAGCATGTTCATAGTCATCATTCGAAATATTTTCGTTAGTCAAAGAGTTATGAAAACTGTGCTTAGGCGGTAACGATTTTTCATCGTAACTTGTCCAATGTGACATGAAGTCATACGGGTATACGCCTTTTCGTGTTAATAAACTAAATTGTTTTTTATCAGGAAAATGAGACTGTAGATAAACAAAATCGTCTGTCTGCATGGTTTTCGCCAGCTTATCTAAACTTGATGCTAAAAAGTTAAAGGAATCTAAAAATCTTAGCTGTATAATCTCATTAGCACTAATAGGGATGAACTTTGAGAATGTTATATATTTTTCCTTAGTCTTAGGAATAATTTTAATTTGACCAGGGAGTTCAGCTAACTTTTTAATGAATAAATGACAATCATATCCGCATAAATTATGAAAAAATATTGGAACAAATTTAGGTGTTTTATACTGCAGATTACAATGACGATGTGCTGCGCCTCGATATCGACCAGTTATATGACAATGATCTCTAACTCTATCGTTCCACAGTAAATTTTCACATATGTGACATGTGATAGCATGTTCGAAATGCAGAGCATCTTTTTCTGTAAATATCATGTTCTCGGTTTTGGACAGAGTTCTATGTATTGCTTTAACATCTTCAATTAAATATTGTATAAATTTCGAAATACAATCTTCCCCCCGATAGCTCCTAAACCCATCGACTAAGTTATTTGATGATGAAACAACATTATAGGCAAACGCGGCTGGCACGTGTCGTTGCAAGTATGACGTATTGACGGTGTCTAATGTCGAGTCAACGTTGGGTACAAGCAATGTTTCGAAATCAGCATATATGACGAATGGAATATTTTGTTTTCGCTCATAGTTATTAAACTTTAAAATTGATCCCTGTTCTGGTAAAACTGTGGCAACTCCTCCACACAAATGTGTTTCGATTTGATGCAAATCAGGGAAAAATAACAAACAGTTTTCGCAAAAGTATAATTTACCATGATGTTTGCTTATCTGACATCTGACTAAACGAGAAAAGTTGGTAATTAAACAGTAATGAGAATCAGTATTATTTTCTAAATATAGTAGATGGATGCTTCTAGATTTATTATTTGATGTTTTATACAAAGGCCCAGTTACTATCTTGTCATTTTTTAATCCATAAACAAAAATATTTAAAAAAGGATTATTTTTTTCAAACACTGCTATATCAGAAAATGTAATTGGAAAAGACAAATCATTAATATTTAAAACGTCTCGAAAATGTGGATATGACGAAATTCTTTCAGGATGACTATTTGTAGGATACAAAGCTGCTACAACACTCCATAAAAAGCAATACTTATCTCTGTTTTGAATATTCAAACATGCCTTTTTATTCCTTATATATTTTGGTAAAGAAATAAATTTTGATCCGCTGAGAGGCTGATACTTACTAATATTTATTTCTAAATGTGAATTGCACAGAAACGTCCAGCCACTATCTCTCTCCTGAAACTCTTCGATTTTCTTTAAAAGGGTCTCGATTGCTGGTTTATAAATTAAATCAAAGTCATAATGTACATGTATGATAAAGTTTTTTGTAGAAAATGATTTCAATTCCTGTTCATCATTTTTATACAAAAGAAAATAAGAAAATAGTTCTAAATTAATCTTAACACCTGTATGCTTTTGTAGCGACCTATCTATAAGGTTTTTTACATGTTTACTGATGTTATTAAGAAATATTTCAGGGAAATTATTTATTTGTTCATTAGTTGCAGTGATCCGGTAACTTGTAATTCTTCTTTTGAAAGAAGAATCAATTATTTCAACATTGTCATACATCAGAGTTTTGCTATTATTTTTATGAACATTACTACGTAAATGACCGGACCACCGACGATTATCTATATCTACTTTACAAACCGAACAATGCGGCATTTTTACTTTAACTAAGACCTACGACTACTTTTATACTGAATTTAACCTTAAATAGATTATTAATACTTACTATTTTTATGAGTGCCTTTTCTTGTTTCAGAAATATTAGTTTAAACAATTAAGCATAAACAATTAAGTAATGCACTAGGATTTCTTATCACCAAACCAGGACTGCTTTACGGTCTTCCGTAGGTTAACACTTTCGGTCAAAGTAATCGAAGATCCTCCGTGATGTTCTTCCTAAAATTGTAAAAAAATAATAATAATTAGCATGCGTATGTAATTGTAGCGAAAATTAAAAAAAGATTTACTATAAACAATAACTTTAAATAAAAAAATTACAATATAGGTACCTGATAATTTATCCAAGTTCCAATTTAGGATTATCCCGATTTTTTGGTCACCAAATCACATCACCCAATCGTAGTGAAATTTTTGTCCTAAAAACAAAAAAATTATAGTTTCTATATAATGGTGAAAAAAAAAAAAAAAAAAAAAAAAATTTAAAATGATTTAATCTATTACAATGGTGTTAAAAATATATATTACCTGATAATTAATAGATGCACGATCCAATTCAAGGTTCAAACCACAGCCGTGAACGTTACAGAATTAATCTTGTGATCAAGTAGTCTAAGTGGTTGTATCTAAAAAAAAAAATAATTATATAACATAGCTTATATATACAAATAAAAAAATGTGTAACAAAAAAAAAAAAAAAATGCTAAATATTACCTGCTGATTTATGCGTCGCTCTTGAACTTTATTAATTAATTGAATTTATTATTTATTTTATTTACAGCTGCCTGCACAGCTTTAAATTACTTTTAAAACTGTGCAGACAGCTGTCTTTCAAAATAAGCAATAAATTATACCGAACCGACACTTGATACTTGCCTTGCCAAACGTGATGTCGAAATATCCGCGAGCGTCGGTCAGCAGTTTCAGGTAAGGATGTCGCGCACTCACATACACATTGTCTTTGGTATTTGTTTTGCTTTAGTTTACGCAATAATATAAATATATCAACCCTAACTATTTCGCTGCATCGACAGTTGAAATAATTACTTAGTCATTATTTTGTTTAAGTTTAATACGGCAAAAAAAAAGAGTTGGTTTTTACAATATCACCTAAACATTAGCGATGATTTTTAATATAGTGAATTATCGCGAGTTTTCACCTTATAAGCGGCTCATTTTCTTCAATACGTATTCGTCAACGAATCGAAGCCTGCAAGTGATCCAGTAATCTGCAAGAAGTCATCATAGAAGAACAGAACCAGCCCTGAAGAACGCATCCCTGCCTCCTGCGCTATCTCTGCTGCCATTGGGACCATCAGTCTTCAACGACAGTCCTGCGCTGCTGCCAGCTGACCCGTCAAGCAAACATTCAAGAACGATCCGCTGTCACCCACCGAAGGCTGCACCACCAATCCATCAATCAGTTACTTATCAAGTTCACTGGAAAATGTAAGTACCTTCAGACGTATTACCGTAGCCTGCTTAGTTTTTTTTTTTTTTTTTTTTTTTTTTTTTTTTTTTTTTTTTTTTTTTTTTTACTTCAAAGTCACAAACCAGATTAACTTTGTTTTTGATGCTCACCCAACCTTAATAGTTAAGGTTCTGAGTAAGAGGGCTTGGGTTGGTGGGTGGGTGGACCAGGCTCACCTTTCAAATCGTGAATTTGTATGCTACAGCCCTAACACACGAAAATCTTAGTGGAGAGCTACAATACAATATAACTTTATAGCACATCAAACAATATGGTAATATAAATATAAGTAGTAACATTTCATTTCATTGGGCGACCTTATCACTTGCAACGATTTCTTTCAGGCAACAGGCTATGAGCTATGAGTGTGAAAGTGTTTATTTTGACATTATTTATTTTTACCATAATATGATTGCTTTATACGCTTCAACATATCTGATGGCAAGGAATTAGAACGGCTCCTCGCCACAACCGGCTTACGTAGTAGCTACGGACCTCCCGTTTATGTTAAGTAACTTTATCAATTGCGTAAATAATTACATCTTAATTCTTTATTTCAGGTCTGAATCTGAGTGCGAATACTATCAATCATGCTCGAGCGTGGAGCCAGCAGGGAACACCAAACCCACTCGCAAACCCGCTGCAGACAACAGTAAGAAGCGTAAGCCGCGTTCATCAACAACGGATTCAACTACACCAAGGTAAATTTGACTTATAAATTTGTACTATTTTTATTACCTTATCTTATGATAGCTAAAATAACGTTACTTAACATAGGGAAGACCCGGACTCCGGCCTGTACCAATAGGTTCTTTGGAACTTATGTACGGATCATACCACTAGCTTTTCGGTGAAGGAAAACATCGTGAGGAAACCTGCATGTGTCCTGAGAAGAAATTTAATAGCACATGTGAATCCACCAACCTGCACTTGGCCTAATCGCCCTTTGAGGGTAGGCCTATATCCCAGCAGTGGGATGCTAAAAAGGCTGATACAGATAGGGTTTAGGCCCTATCCAAGACAGAGCACGTTTGATATGAACGAGCCGATTCACTTTCGATATGCAAAGGCTTGGAGATTAGGGATTGTATCAACCAAAGTACAGATGATCAAACAGCGAGTTGTACAGTGCGCACATAATAGGTCTACCATTCAACATAATTTTCTATTGATATATATTGTATGCTAACGATGAACAGGTGGATAATATAAAGAACATTAATTAACAAAGGTTTTCTTGCTTGTTTCAGTAAAAAACCTCATACTGTCTCCGATATATTCGGAGTCAATCAAAACCGCGATCCCGCCTCAACGCACAATGAAGATGGAAACCAGCAGCTGCCTTCATTTTTCGTCAATCGGGTGGGCAACAGGTGCGAGCGGCGTACGACGACTACAGACGGCGACTACTACGTCGACTGTAAAGTTTATAAGACGGAGGACGCGCGTGCCGCCGACTCCCTGGAGCTGTGGAAGAAGGCGCTCGTCCGCATCAAAGTCCAGACGAACGCTGAGTCTCCGCAGTGGCGAGCACTGCAGAAGTTTGTATTATCATCGGACTTGTTATTTCCAAATCCACCGCGATTTTTTGATAAGTAAAAATATGTACATAATATAATAAATGTATCTAATCGTTAATCGTTTTTATATTGAATTTATATATACATCCATACATATATACATTTTATATATCATACAAGGTTCTTGACTATACTTACAGGCAGGCACTTACATTTAAACTTTTACTTAAATTTGCATGTTTAAGTAAAAGTTTAAATATTTGGAAAAATTACTAGGTTTGTCTATTTAAACATTTAAATAGACAAACCTAGTAATTTTTCCACACTTACAGATTAATTTAATCTAGCTGATCGTGTAAATTTACACATTCTGAAGCTTCGTCGCGAATGAAATCGAACGTATAATAATGGGCATTTCTGTCCCACCCTGTCTATCAGCGAATCCTGTTTCAGTTACATTTTTTCAATGAAATCGAACGTATATTATTGGGAATTTCTGACACACCGTCGTGAAGGCGAACTTGTTCGCCGAGCGACAAGGTGGGACAGAATTCCCAATAATATACTACTAA
Organism: Plagodis pulveraria; assembly: GCA_963890685.1. Classification (NCBI taxonomy): domain Eukaryota; kingdom Metazoa; phylum Arthropoda; class Insecta; order Lepidoptera; family Geometridae; genus Plagodis; species Plagodis pulveraria. The sequence continues at coordinate 22,500,443 of OY982969.1, forward strand.
AACGTGCATACAATGCCAGAGAGCGAAGGTTCAACGTCACACGGTATCATTTTTGGGTCAATTTGCACCATCTAGACGTTTTGAACATATCCACACTGACATTGTAGGTCCATTGCCGACTACATCGGACGGGTACAGATATTTACTTACCGTTATAGATCGCGCCACGCATTGGCCGGAAGCATTTCCGCTCAAAAATATAACTGCAGAAGCTGTAGCCAAGGTCATCTACGACGGATGGATTACCAGATTCGGTGTTTGTCAATATTTGACGTCCGATCAAGGTCGCCAATTCGAGAGTGGGCTATTTTCTGAGTTATTGAAATGTATGGGGATTCACAGGATCAGAAGTAGTCCTTATCATCCCCAAAGTAATGGTGCAATAGAACGTTGGCATAGGTGCCTGAAAAATGCTCTCAAGGCTCGGTTGGATACCACGTCATGGGTAGATGAGTTACCTACGGTTTTATTAGGGCTCAGAACCACATTACGTAGTGATACCAACATTAGCGCCGCGGAATTAACTTACGGATGCACATTGAGACTGCCTGGCGATTTTTTTGTGTCAGCGAAGTCCGAATCTTCGGATCCGCACACCTTAGTACAAGAAGTACGCGATAGGATACGTAGGATGCGAGCGGTGCCAATCAGACAACGGGATTCACGTACTTTATTCATCCATCCGGATCTAAAGTCGTGTGAATATGTTTTTATCAGAAATGATACGGTTCGCAAACCTTTACAAGCTCCCTACGACGGTCCCTACCGCGTGCTTAGGAGATATAACAAAATGTATAAGGTACAACTTTCGAACAGACAGGTAAACGTGTCTATTGACCGTTTGAAACCCGCATATCTACTTTGTGAAAATACGGATGGTACTTTATCCAACAGTAGCAGTTGTAATCTTCGTTCTGACGTAACGAGCGACCACGCTCCAGCCACATCTAGTGACTCTACGTCATACAAACAGACACGGAGTGGCCGCACGATACGTCCGCCCTTACGATTTAATATTTAAGATTTTACTATTATTATTGTTTATCCTCAGAATTACCTATATTTTTACACCTTTTTATATTTTAACCATCTTATAATTTTTATTTTTATACACGTAATGTTACTTCATAAGATTTTAGGATGCGTGTTTAGCAACTGAGTAAGAATTCCATGCAAATATTTTTTAATTATAATGCAAATTATTATGTAAGAATTATAGAATGGAGAATTTTGTTATAAAGTTGATACTTTTGAACGTAATTTAAATAAGTTAATGCTGAATTGATGTTTTCATTTCTGTTCAAAGTTCATTTCTTTCAGCTGATTATTATAAATTTCACAACCAGTATCTGGGTTAAGCTAGTTTGCATTAAGGCATATTTTTTGGAGATGCATTATTTAGCGATTGTTTGTTGTAGAGGCACGTTCCATGATATTAATAGAAATGGGAAAGACTCAGTCAAAGGAAGAGCAGATCATTATAGCTCAAAATTCTAACGAAGTCGAGGCACATATGTCGCGGCAGAGCACGATGGTGATGGTGATCGTCGCCATACTACTATTGATCGTGATATGTTCTATGATCCGGAGGGTTCGTCAAGGCATTCGGCGGCAGTTCCGTAGCCGCATGAGAGCCTGGCTCCGCGAGGAGACATGCGGGCCGGCACCACCCCTTACCAACGTGCACGTGCTCCAGCCGGGAGCAGCGCCAGCGGTGGTACACGTCGCACCACATTCCGCGCCTGCTGCTACCCAATATGCGTGACGTAATGGTGTGCTATAACTATGTGTATGTAACTACAATATCTACTGCAATCTGAATGCGTAATTTTCCCATGCTCCAAAAACTATGTCTGGTTTGTTATGTATATAGTATAGTGGTACGATTCTTACTAATACTATTTTAATTTTTTGTGTCCTGTTTAGTAAATTAAGACATAAATCTCTGACGAATTTTCGTTTACTATTTTCCATAATGTGCTTATATTTTTTTTTTTATTCAATTACTTTATATTAATGTTGTTTAATTACTTCGCAAAAGCCTTGGTAGATAACTAAGTGTACCTTAGAACGCAGCTGGCGATCGTATCGCGTTACAGCGCTGTCAGCAAGTCGCATCGCGATGACCGCTTTAGCTCCGTCATTGTAATTTATTGTTATTCAACCTTTACTTTTGCGAATGTGTTTATGATTTGTTTTTATGGGTGTGTGTGTTTCAATTTTTTTTTCAAAAAGGGGGTGATTGATGTAGCGACACATTTAGCATGGCTTGCATTCTGCTGACACGGTGGGCATGCAATGCATGACGCAAGTGCGCTGCACCAGTCGCCGCCCGCCCGGCACAATATGCACTCGATATATAATAATTTAAATAATTAATAATCATTTTGTAATACGAATTAAAACCAGTGTTTAAGGTTACTTAAGTCTTTTATTGAAGTCACTCCGTAGGAACCTTAGCATCGGTAAAAACTTATATTATAATGTTTTGTTACTTTTTACATACATTTTGTATGTGATGATATGTTGTTTGTACTCTATTCATTTTTATTTCAATCCGGGAGGTATAATGTACAAGTAGAGGTGTGATAAGCGGCTTCTTTTAGTAAGCGCTGATAAGTCTTAAGCTAAGGATACACGACGACACCAGACACCAGACTCTAAGTGTATACATCGAATGTCTGTGTGTGTACATCGCCGCGACACTTAGTTGCACATGTAGTGTCGGTGTCGCTCAGTGTCAGTGTCGCTGCCGTGGAGACAGGACGCGCGCGCTGTCCGCAGCGAGTGTCGGTAATTTCGAACCTACGCGAAATTTTTAGCTAGACCAATGACGTCACGAGCGTGGTCAACCGAAGAAATAAAATCATTGATTTTATATTTTGAATCGCTGCCAGAGCTATGGCAAATATCAAATCCCGATTATAAAAATCGAGTAAAGAAAGCAGCAGCGGTAGAAATTTTGGCCGAACAATTTAATACTTCTGCATTAGAAATAAATAGAAAACTGCACAATTTACGAACGCAGTTTAATAACGAACTGAGAAAACTTAAAAAAAAGAAGAGTGGCCAAGGCACAGATGAAAATTACGCAAGCACTTGGGATTACTTCACAAGTTTACAATTTTTAATGCCGAGTACCTTACCAGCAAATGAAACACAACAAAATTTGGTAAGTTGTCTTTATTATTTATTGGTTTATTGTTAATTTCAACTTATGTATCTGTACTGCCAGCTAACTTCGCCTTCTGGAGATACAAAATATTCTTTATATTCTTCACGGATTTCTTTACTTTCATTAGACATGTTGGATGCCAGTGGTCTGTTTGAGAACAATACATTATCCGGAGGGGGGTCTTGTCTCCAACTGCCAGGAGTTACTACACCACCAATTTCCTCGTCGAAGGAGCCTTGTGGTGCATACACATGCCGTGAACTCCGTTCCAAGAGAAAGTTATGCAACACGCAGATTGCAGTTACAAGTTTTATAACTTTTTCAGGACATAGTTCTATAGGTTTCCTTAATATTCTAAATCTGTTTGCAAGTAAACCAAAGGCATTTTCTACCACTCGTCGAGCTCTCGACAGTCTGTAGTTATAAACACGATTAGGTCCAGGTTGGTTACGAAAAGGAAAAGGTTTCATTAGATAAGGCTTCGGAAAAGCATCATCAGCTATAATGACATAGGGTACATATTTGGCCCTACCGGGAAGAGGCCTTGGTGCCGGTATATTAAGGCTGCCGTTGCTTAAAGCATTTGAAAGTGAACAATTTGCAAACACGCCTCCGTCGGAGATCCTCCCATTGCATCCTACGTCTACATAAATAAATTTGTAATTAGCGTCAACTAATGCCATTAACACAATACTGAATGTACCTTTATAATTATAGTACAGACTCCCACTATGTTGGGGTGCTTTTATGACCACGTGTTTTCCATCTAGTGCTCCAAAAGCATTTGGAAAATCCCATTTGTTTTTAAAATCTTCTGATTTTTTTTTCCAGCAATCTACTGATGAAGGTACCTGTAATAAAAACAATAATTAATAAAAGTTATCATTTAATATTAAATAAATAATAGCTTACACAGTTTATGAGCATTAATATAGTTTTTAAAATAAACATTTATTATTATTATTTTTAGAATTCTCCTACTAATAACGAAAATTTGGAACCAACAGTTTCACAAAACTCTGACAACCTCTCTCGATCTCAACGAACTTCTAAACGAAAGAAGGAAGACGAAGCTTTGGAGCGAGCGTTAAGCGTGTTAGACAAATCTGATGATGCTGCCATTTTTGGTGATTTCGTGGCTGCTGCGATACGGAATATGAGGTCAGAAGCCCGTAAAAGAGAATTGAAACGTAAAATTCAACGTGTCATTCTGGACATGGAAGAATTGGATGAAGCCGATCAATATTCACGTCCATCTACTTCACAGTCTTATGGTCCCCTTACTCCACTGCCAAATACGACTTGCGAAAGTTCGGAAGACACTAATGTAACGTACGAAAGTTTGTAATAAGTTTATAAGTTTGTCGATTCACCAAATTTCAACTTTTCATATTAATAACTTAATTAAAATATTACTTAAACATAAATATTTTTTTATTTACATACCTCCATGTAATTTGGTTTTAAAAATCTATAAATAGCATCGCAACATTCTGGTATTATTTTGGAGATAGTCTGTTGTGGTACCCGAAATAGGTATGAGAGCGATCGATACGAATCTCCTGAAACGAATAAAGTTTATTATTAAAAATGTGGTAATAGATATTTTATGGTGTAAAAATATGATAGTACCTAAATATTTACCTGACGCCAAAAATCTTAATGTTATCGCCAAACGTTCTTCTACACTAATAGCTAGTCTCATATTCGTATCTTGTTTCTTAATCGCAGGTGAAATCTTGTCACATAAATATTGAAAATCGTCGAGTTTCATCCGAAGAAAGTTTTTGTAACATTCTGGATCTTCGTTTTTCTATTCAGACAACAATTGGTTATATGCCCCTAGCTGCGCTCTTCTTTTAATCCAATCTTTAACCCATACAGATCTCTTTTTACGCCGACGCATTTTAATAGAAACACATATCGCGACAATCGCGGCAGCAGCACGTCTATTCATGGCGATGAAATGTCCCAAACTGAATCGTGTAGACGGCAAATACACTTCAACCGGTACACTAAATGTATATACTAATGTCGACACAAAAAATTGCTTACCGTGTAGACGCAAGCGACACTGGTGTTGACATTTCTGTCTAGTGTCAGTGTCATCGTGTATACTTACCATTAAGCTTTATCTTAAAATCAGACTTTTGAACGCTTATTCGTTGTGACGCTTATGTACGTAAAACGAAACGAAATCATAGTGTTGGAACAGAATAAAACGTAAAATAACCAGCCAAGTGACGTCATAAAACATCGGCTGGCGGTCACGCTACTCGATAATAGATGGTGCCACTGTCTTAGCACCTCAGGCTGTACAGTAAGGCCACAGACAACAGTGTTCTGTGCAAAGATGTTACCAGAGCAAAAAATTTGCATTATTTTCGTGTATTGTTTTTGCACTGGTAACAACTTTTCTCATGGTTCTGTGGAAATGTGTTACCAAGACAAAAAACACACTTTTATTCACTAGTAGCACCTTCGTTCAAAAAAAATATCTCAATTTGACTTTGAAATTAAAGTTTTAGGCTAGACAATTTATTAAACTACAAACGCTACCAAAATACAATAAAATTACTTTCACATCAATGAATTTCCCTTCGTACTTTTCAGGCTTAGGACTGTCCGAAATGAATCTTGCGTCAAATAAATATTTCGTCTCCTTAATTGACGAGTCTTTCGAAAAGGGTTATGGGATTCATATCAGGCGTACTTAGAAGATCATTGATTTTATTTACATTGTTAATTTTTTATATTACATATTTACACTTTAATTGACATTGTTCATTTTATAGATTACAAAATGTAGATTATTATTTACATTGTTTATTTTTGTGTTTTTTTTTGTTTTTTTTTTATTTACATTGTCCATTTTTACTTATTTACACATTTATTTACATTGTTTAATAATAATAATATATATATTTACCAGATAAGTTCAGTTACATACTTAGAAATCTAACATGAGGTAACTTAATTATATTTACTTAGTACATATATTACAATTTAACAATGGGCCCCAAACTAGGCGTAGCCTGTATCTTGGTAACCCAGGTATTAGAATTAGTTTTTTAGAAATGTCGCGCGTTTAATGTCGAATTGAAAAGTTATTACCTATCCGTTTAATATAAACTTATATAAAGCGTGTTAGTACTGTTTTAGCATGTGAATTAAATCTTATATAATGAGGCACAACAGGATGAAATTACATTTTAAATATTACATATTCTAGAATCAATTGACTACATATTTTAACAATATCAGATACCCATAAATAAAAATGATTCAGGTTAAAAAAAAAAAAAAAATTGTAAGATCAATTTAAGGAGTTACTTATATGGACAAAAAGTTGAAATGTTAGTAAGATTGGACTGGATATATGGTTGCGTGGGATTGAGTACGTAGGATGAGCAATTGTGTTGTGTCATGCGTGTATGTAATGTGTGTAAGCGTGTGTAATAGTGGATACGGGTGTGAGAGCGACAAATAAGAACCAATGACCAGTTATGGGAATGTTATGTGGCAGGTGAATGAACACGGGAGAATGGCCTATTCAGGATTGGTGAGACATGTGTGATTTGTAGTCAGACTTAAATTGACAGTTGTGAGAAAGGAGTCATCAATGTCATAAACCCACAGATTTGTACTATATGTCATATATATTCACCAAAAGTTCGTTTGGTCGTATGAGAGCGAGAGAAGATGTGCTTTTATTTTTGCTCTTGCTTTCCTGTGGCTACATTGTTTAAGGTCGCATTTTTTTGCAATAGCATTGTAGGCAATCGTGTGTAAATGCCTGTGTTGTCGGCGAGCAAACATTGTATGTATGTTTATTATTGGGGTTTTTAAAGTTTTTTTTACACTTTAATTTACACTGTCCATTTTTATGTTACATATTTACACTTTTATTTGTATTGTCTATCATTGTGTTTTTTTTAATGTTTATTTTTATTTACACTTTCATTTTACACTGTCCCTTTTTGTGTTACATATTTACACTTTTATTTAGATTGTTTATCATTGTGTTTTTCGTCATTGCTTTTATTGTTATGTTTTTTTTTTTTCAAATAAAGTTTTTATATATTGCAGGAATTAAGGAACATCAGTTTTTGTACCTTCGATGTAGTCAAACGGGTTCGTCTGTCGGATATCATGTATCCTGCTTTGGAAAAAATTCGCTCACAGGGTACCGATGTAACTACTATGTTTGAGCAGCAAATGAACGATTGGTACAATTTAGGGTATATGCCTTTGTGCTCCTTCCACCATTTAATAGGGCATTCTGACCGATTGAGGACGTTTTCTTTCCAGTACATTTCTATTTCCTCGTCCGCCTTTTCTTCAGCTGTTTTTGGTTGTAGCGATGTTGAAATTTTCTCTTCGAATTTACTCCACAGTGATGTTATAGTTGAAGTAGGCGTCTGGTTTGTATTTTGCTCTACAGTGGTTTGCTCTTGATCATACATGTCTGATAGTTTTCTTGTTAGTAAATCTTTTCCACTGAGCATTGCCGCTTCATTTTCGAAGGCATGGTGCTTGAAGCGGGGGTCTAAAAGAGTGCACATGACTATTGCTGTATCGTGCTCGATGTCCGCAAACCGTAGTTCTACCCCACTTTTTAAATATTCTAATATTTTTTTCACGGGTCTGAGTAGGTCTCGCTGTAACCACTGGCCACACACCGTTTTCAGCCCAGAAACTAGAACCACAGCTTTACTCGCATGTAAATATTTTTTGGTGTTCATTATCTTTGTCACTTCTTCGAAAGGTTTTAACACCTCACATATTTGATTAATGCATTCCCACTCTTGCATGGGTATAATGGGCAGATCAGAATTTAAATTTGGGATCGTAGCCCTTAAAGCTTCTTGTAAAGATGCGAATCTGTTCAGCATATAATATACGGGATTCCATCTAGTTGGGATTGATAGTAAGAGGCTTTTTGGTTGCGATATGTTTTGTGATGCGGTTTGATATCTTAAAAGTCTTCCCTTGGCTATACTGCTTCGCTTAAAATGAGACACAGTCTTTTGAACTTTGGTGATGGTGCACGATATTTCTGCAATACTCAAAGCATTTTGGACTACAAGATTCAATTTGTGAGCGTAGCATCCATAGTGAGGTTTTCCTAGACTTCGGACAGCTCCTACAACGTTAGTTGCATGGTCAGTAACTATTAAATTTATCTTGTCCCAAATATTCCACTCGTCAAATATTTTTCTCAGTTCACAAGCTATTCTCTCTGAAGTATGGTGTCCTTTAAGGCCTGCACATTGAATTAAAAAAATGTGGAATTCTAGGGTATATTTATTAATGAAGTGGCCTGTTACCCCCATATAAGACTCCATATTTTTCGAAGTCCAACAATCTAATGTGACACAAATATTATTACAGCTCTGTCGTACTAGGGCCTGCATCTTCTCATATTCTTTACTGTACTCTTTAAAAAGTATGGAGTTCGATAGTGTTTTTCGGTTTGGCAGCTCGTAGTTTGGGTTTAAAGCGGTTACAAAATTTTTAAAACCATCATCCTCTACGATGCTGAATGGTTGAAAATCAACAGTCATTAATTTTAGTAACGCATTGTCAATTTTTTGTTTTTCGTCTCGCTTTAATTGCCGCGGTATAAATGAGGCCATTGTCCTTTGCCGAGTTGGCCTAGCTAACGCAGAGGATACAATAGAATTTGTGTTAGTAACATTATTAGTAACACCTCCACCACTAGACCCACATGGAATGTTAGTGTTATTAATGTTCTCACCATTGTCCCCATCAGCCCTACCACCACTATTATTCTCACAACCTTGAGAAACCTGCAGCACTGGTGTTGGTCCATTATTAGTAGACTGAAATAAGCCATGCAATTGAAATTGATGAAAAACACCTACGTGTTTAATCTTCAAATGTTGTTTGAGGTTAGTTATAGTTGTTTTATAAGAAATCATTGATTTACATGTATTACACTCAGCAAGTCTGCTATTGTCATTTTTCTTAAAATAATCCCAGATCGCAAGATTTCCGCGTCTCGACATTTTCACTTCACTATTTTATTTACACAACACTAGTAGTTTCAATCAGGTTAAATAGTTTATGCTACAGAATGAATTAATAATCCATTTATCTATTGGATGACCAGTTCTTCTATTCTAGTACAGTAAGTACTTATTCACAAATAACTAATTAAAACAAAAACATAACATTGAATCCAACCTAAAAAGAACTTCACAAGCCGACAGCTGGCCGCGGTCCACTGGCGGATTTATGTAGAACCAAATTAAATAGCAATATTCGTCAAGGACAAACAAAACGTACTGCTATACTATGCTATGACATATATTCAACAACACAACGAAGAACTTTCTTGTACTTTCAAAAAGTTTAAGTCTTATTATTAACCAACCAGATACAGAGCGAATAAACTTACTTACAAATAATGCGCACCTAAGTAAAACGTTTTTTTATTGGCGATATGCCTTTATTAAACAAATACTACAAACTACATACAACAGTACAGCTACTACAATACTACAGCTACTACAGTAAAAGCATTTGGACTCATAGGGAGTCCAAATGCTCTAGCCCACTATCAGTTGGCAGCGTGCCCAGCATGCTGGCAGCATTGCCCCGTTGAATTGCAATGCTTATTCTTTGAGCCAAATAGGTGCCAGCATTTTGATCACGCGTCGCATCGACCAAGCGCTCTGATAGATTTTGGAAAATACGATGAGCTCCCGGTCCCCATGGCCCCAACGTCTCTACACCAAACGGCTCAAATATGTAACCCATACCGAGGTTAGCATATTTGCGCCGCTTGAGTTGCTCTGCCGAAGTAGCCGCGGCGCCAGCCCTCACGTGGGTTTCAGAAAGGTGTGACGGCGCTAAAGTGTCTACGCATGTAGCGTCCCACACTAAGGGCCGTCCTAACTTCCATGGAACCAGAGTCATGCCGTCAGGTCTTTTACCATCGTCACGCATCAGACCGTTCGGTTCGAGAACAGCTGGAACATTGGCGCTGGTAAAAGCCCGGCGAATGATATCGTTAAGGCTGGCGTGGCGGGAAATTCGACCAGCACTTCGAGAGCAGGAGAGGCCATGGTGACCGAGTTGGTCAACTGCAGTACCACACTGGCAGTGATGTGCAACACAACACCTTGCACCCAAGCGTAAGCTAATAGCGAGACGAAAAGCGGAAGGATCTATAAGGCTACCAGTTTTGTAAGAAGGAATGGCTTGTAACCAAAGACCTGATTCCCACACAGATACAGCGAGAATACGAGCACGATCTGCGATACTAGGTCACGTATTTAAAAGATCTTTCCGTGCTAGCTCGCATAGGGGCCGATCCCACTGTTTCTGAGATGACAACATTTTTGGGAACTCAGTATTTGGACAAGCCAGTCCCCATGTGGTTTTGGCCTCAGCCAGATATGCTACATCAAAAGAGCCTAAAGATTGTGCAAGAATTTTTTCTACTAATTTGTGTGTACTATGTACAGAAGACAAAAAAGCTGGTAATGCCACACTAGAAATTTTGCGTATCCCTATGCCCCCCAACCTCACAGGGAGGGAAGCTTGCACCCAAGCCCTATCATCCATCTCAACATTCAAAACCGAAATTAACGTATCTTTTAATAAATTGTCTAAGCTTAAAAGAAGCTCACTGTGTTTCCACAGCTGACAACATCTCAAAAAGTATGTAAATTTAGGAACGAAAAGGCAAAATCTAATAATAGTAAAAGCCATATGGGCGTTAATTTTGAATAATCTGCTAGAAGCATTTCTAAACTTTTGAATTTGTTCTTCGACAAATGGTGACAAAGATTCGTCAAAAATCGGTGAACCCAAAAGACGGAGCGAACTTTTTTCTACTAATTTTATATTAGGCGCAAGTAAGTTGAATTTTTCAATAATCGAAATTTTATCCGGACAAGTATCACAAACAAAAAGTTCACATTTGGAAAAATTTAGTTCAAGGCCAATAAGACGAAAATCGTCTATAAGTACTCGCAAGTCATTCAATACCGTGTTCGCATCGCCACCTAAGGTTCCGTCATCCAAATACCAAACGTTAAGTTTTGATTGGAGACGTTGAATTATTGAGTGGATGGCAAGGCTAAAGATGGCTGGTCCCAGAGGATCACCCTGTTGACATCCTACGGAAGATAATATAACGTTGTTTTGGTATGTTAATTTTGATGGTTTCCCGTAACATTGCCAAAGAAAAGGGTATAATTCCGGAATTTTATCTTTCACTTCGGTCAAAAGGGTGCCTCTATCTAATGAGTTGAATGCATTTTTAACATCCACCTTCAAAAGCACATCTCCACAATTTTGATCAAGAAATGTGCGTAGTGAATGTACAGCAGCCTCACAACCACCCTGAGAACCAAAACCGAGTTGTAGTGGTTGAAAAAGATTACTTAAAAAAGCAACCTTTTTCCTACAACCACATTTGGCTGTGAGGCGACGATAAGTGGTGCCTACTGCTATAGGCCTAATACCACCATCTTTTTTATTAAGGGCACATAAATTCGCACCGTACAGAATTTCGGTAATTTCATTGTTGACCTGACCCGACAACATCAAATTAACCAAAGCCGTGACATCCTTTAGAAGTGTCTCGCCTACCTCACCAGAACTAAAAGATAAAATATCTTTTAAGTGCTGAGGCGTCAGGCCATCTGGACCACCTGCTGAGCCACTTCGAAAAGATGCCACGGCTGCAGAAACATCCTGTGGGGTCACCTCAACAATGTCATTATTTTGTTCAGGAGAGTCGGGAAGGTGGAGACCTGCAGTTGCAGGCGGATGCTTTTCTATTAGGGAATTCAACGTGTCAGATGTGAAAGGGGCGATTGTATCACTCGAAAACAAGATGCGTGCCGCGTTTTTGATGTCACCATCATTAATTTTATTTTCTACTATTTTAATAGTAGCTGAATCGACATTATTTGTTTTTGTATTCCGCCGCAGTGGCGGAATTATTAAAGTTGAGCCAAAAGATTGCTCTTCCCGTGCCTTGTATTTCACGCAGTTTTCCTTTACTCTAGTTGTAAGGGATTTTTTGTTAGAAGGATCAAAATTTACGTGAAATACGTGGTACGGGAATGCTAGAAGATGCTCCCAGGCTTGCCTAGTATTAGTAAAAAAGAGAGAGTAAAACGTAAATTAGTCGTCTAATATAACGTAGTCCATTGAATTGAAATTAAGTCTTATTTGCATAGAGGTAAGGTTGTCGAAAAATATTATTTTTAACACTCACGTTGAACCTTATTGCTATGAAGATAAGGTTCGTCATTCAAACTTTATTATAAGTCGTGTTGTGAACTTGCGAATGTTGTGTTGTACGCCTAACGTAGCCGGCCGACCATTTTGCCGCTTTACGATAGCGCTTACATATTTTGACAGTGTACTTATTGACTACTTTTGATAAGCGCTGTTGTAAGTGATTTCCGCTTAAGCGCCACACCGCTATGTACAAGTAGTGTATGGTTTTATTTTTTACTAGCTGTACCTGCAACTTCGTTCGCGATTGCCGTACCTGCAAACTAATTATTCACATTTGAGCACTGTTTATCTCATATTAAGCAATGCTGTGGTCTGTGGTGAAGCACTCTTAGTAAAGCATAGCTCAGAAAGGAGCTTTTTACTTTGGGTTTGATAACTTCCAGCTTGTTTTTCCAGAAGACAGTAGTTAAGTTACTTAGAGAGTTCCTTCGCGGTTCCCACAATAAATGTTGAAGCAAAGTAGGTACTCGGTGCGTTCTTTGGAATTTCGATTATAAAACGGTATTTTTTTGCCGAGGTTCTCCTTGTTTGGCGGTAGAACAAAAATATATTAGATTGTACACTTCCATTGCGCAGTCTCCAAAATGTATCCGGCAAAAGATAGATAGTTAAAAAAATTGATTGTGGCGAATGTTCCAGAATTTAGAGTTTTATCTTAGCAAACTGGCAAATCTAAATAAGGATGCCGAGATGCCCGTGGGGCGCCGAGCTGCCTATGGGGTGCTGGGCTGCCCGTGGGGTGCCAGGCTGCCCGTGGGGTGCCGGGATGCCCATGGGGTGCCGAAATGCCCGTGGGGTGCTGGGCTGCCCTTGGGGTGCCGGGTGGCCCGTAGGGTGCCGGGCTGCCCATGGGGTTCCGAGCTCACTCGTCACTATTCTAACAAAAAAAGAATAATTGAAAGCGGACTACGCGTTAATAAATTACAACTAAGAGTACATTTTGACTTTCATCCCCTTTCCCGAAGGAACTGTTCTGAATTTCGGAATAAAAAGTATGCAATAACGTTCTTCGTGGTATGAACTCAAATCGTGATAAGTTTCATTGAATTCCATTCAGTAGCCCATGGGGTGCTGGGCTGCCCGTGGGGTGCCGGGCTGCCCATGGGGTTCCGGGCTGCCCTTGGGGTGCCGGGCTGGCCGTGGGGTTCCAAGCTCACTCCTCACTATTCTAACAAAAAAAGAATAATTGAAATCGGACTACGCGATCATAAAGTACAACTAAGTAATATTTTGACTTTCATCCCCTTTCCCGAGGGAACTGTGCTGAATTTCGGGATAAAAACTATATAATAACGTTCTTCGTGGTATGAACTCAAATCGTGTTAAGTTTCATTGAATTCCATTCAGTAGCCCATGGGTTGCTGGGCTGCCCGTGGGGTGCCGGGCTGCTCATGGGGTTCCGGGCTCACTCATCACTATTCTAACAAAAAAGGATAATTGAAATCGGACTACGCGTTAATAAATTACAACTAAGTGTACATTTTGACTTTCATCCCCTTTCCCAAAGGAACCGTGCTGAGTTTCGGGATAAAAAGTATACAATAACCTTCTTCCTAGTATGAACTGAAATCGTGTTAAGTTTCATTGAATTCCATTCAGTAGTTTTGGAGTGATGCGCGGCCGGGATAAAGACAGACAGACAGACAGAAAGACAGACAAAAATAAAAAAAAATCCAGTTTTGTCATCAGTATCAGCTACAGAGTGCTCTCAAATTATTTTTTGCAAAATATCTTCTATGTACAGAATTGGACCTGTTACAGTTTTATTATAAGTATAGATTTTTATCTAATTTTATAACATAAAATAATAAATTTTATATTAAAATATAAAACATCGTCTACCGAATCGTCTGACAGTGATGACAGTTTTGTAAGCATTCTCTCTTTGCAGAAACCTTGGATTGTAGTTTTTCTGATGTACCTAAAAATTTAAACATTGTTCACATTAACGCGCGGAGCATTTCGGCACATTTTCTTGATATGCAGACATCATTTGATAACAAGAACATCCACGCCGTACTAGTTTCTGAATCTTGGCTTAAGCCCTCACTTTCCTCAGTTATCTACATATATCTATTCTTTACCTGGCTTAACGTTATACGCAGTGATCGAACAGGTGGTCGTGGTGGGGGTGTGTAGCTATTTATCTCCGCTCCTTTGTCTGTAATTAGCACTTCTATTCAACCACCAGCCCTTAACGTTGGCCCCTTCGATTGAAGTTCTTCTGGCTCATCCTAAAATACTTCTCGGAGTATTTTACAGCTAAACAGACAGAAGTAACTATTTATCTTCTTTTGAAAAACTCATAACTGATCATATGCCATCATGCAGCCAAACCATAATAATGGGTGATTTTAACACTTGCATATTAAAAAATTACAATCTTACTGTTATAATACGCAAAACCATAATAATGGGTGATTTGAACACTGGCATTAAAAAAATTACAGTCTTACTGTTATAATACAGATTTGCACCTTAACATATATGTGTCCGCCCTAAGGCACTTGTCTCACCGGCATCGATTAACGAGTAACGAGTAGAGCTAGAACTAGAAACGAGTTAGCGAGACGCGGGGAGCGAGTGCGTAGTTCCGATATTTGTGTAGCTCGGCTATAAGCGAGTGTGCGAGTGAGGCGGGCGATTACTTGCATCACTCGCTCGCGGCAGTCAAGCGTACAGTCAGTCTTGCAGCCTCATACGCGATTCTGTATATGCGAACAAAACCAGTCCTGCCTGATAGATAACAAAGCTCAGTTGGCCAGTCGGTGCACGCGCATTGCGCGTGGTTGGGCCAGTGGAGACAGGTAGTTAAAGCGCGTGCAGGTGAGTGCAAGCGAGATGGATGCATACCACGGTGCGAGATGTGAACCTACCTACTTAGTTTTGGTTTTGCATTGTGTACTCCTTATCTATCGAGCTATGAATTATGAATGGTGGTGAAACTAGTTTTGGTGGGTAAATTTCTTGTTATAGTATAGACCTATAAGTAATTATAATTGTGTATGTTGTATATTGTGAAAATATTGATTTATGTAAGAGGAGCGTTGAATTGTGATGCCAAGACAAACCATTTAGGTTTAGGTGGCATTTGTGTAAATCAACCTTGTAAATTGTTTATGTATTTGTTTTTGAATAAAAAAAAAAGAAAAATCTAACACAACATATACCTATAGTTAAATCAATATTCATTTTGCAGAGTCAAATGTAAGTTATGTGTTATCCTATCAGAATCTAATACATTTTGCACACGGTTATTTTACCACGAAACTGTTCCAATGGAATTAAAATATTCCATGAAATATTCTCTCCCAAAAAAGCCGTCTTCAAAATCTGCTGAGTTTTGTTCAGATACCTCGGAGTAATTTCTTGACATATTATCAGAAAAAACTGACTGTGAAGGCGCCTTTTCGATTTCATTGCATAATACATAGTTATGTAGAACGCACGCAGCCTTTACAATTTTTTTGGCGGTACTTATTTCAACATCTAATGGCCTAAAAAAGATACGCCATTTGTGCACCAACATACCAAACGCACTTTCTACCATTCGGCGTGCTCTGCTCAGTCTATAATTAAATATAAACTGGTCTTTATCCAACCTTTCATGATCAGGATATGGTTTTAATAAATGTTTCATCAACGGAAATGCACAGTCACCAATAAAAACATAAGGCTGAGCCAAACCTCCTTCATATAGGGGTTCATCTGCGGGTAATCTCAATCCATTGTTATGCAACACATCGTAGAAATTACTATCTGTGAATATTCTGCTGTCACTGTATCTGCCCATTGATCCAACATTGATCATTATAAATCTTCCATGAGCATCAGCAATTCCTAACAGTGCAATCGAAAATGTTTTTTTGTAGTTAAAGTACTGTGATCCCGATTTACGGGGCGAAAAAATCACTACGTGCTTGCCATCAATTGCACCAAGGCAATTATTGAAATTCCACAAATCATAAAAGTCTTTTGCTATAACTTTCCATTCGGGTTCAGTAGGGAGCTTCATTAGTTTTGGCTGCAACTTGATCCATAAAGATTCACATACTACTGGTATTATTTCGGAGAGCGTAGAACGGCCTATTCTATAGCTTTATGACAATGCTGTATATGTAGTTCCGGTTATAAGATATCTGAAAATAAATAAAAATATCAAATAATATTAGTTAATAACATAAAATTAATTTTGATGTGGTGTGTTATAATTATTTGTTTTATTTATAGTTAGTTACACAGGCAAAATTAAAATGGAAAAATTTGCGAGACACGCACCGTGAAAAATTAAAAAAAATCAAGAAGACAACAAGTGAACAGTCACAAAAACAAATAAAACCCTGGAAGTACATGAGTCACATGGAATTTTTGCTTCCATATATGACAAATGCGGAACGAGATACAAATGTTACACCACATCCTGATATTTCGTCAATTTTCGAGGAAACAGCTAATACAGATCTTAGTAGAGATTCAGCAGATACGATAACAGCTCCAAAAAAAAGGAAGACGGATGAAATAATTCATTATGACGAGGATTTGTTAAATTTTTTAAAAGATATGGATGATAATAGTGCAAAACGAACTGCGCAGAGGGATGAGTTACGTAAAGAAGTACTAACATCAAGCGATCCTTTAAAAGCTTTTTTTGATTCAATATATCATAGTATAAAGCAGATGCCGGAGTATTATCAAAGAAAAATAAAAAGAAAGTTGTTTCAATTGGTAATGAATGCTGAAGACAATATTGCTAATACAAACTATTCATATACCGGTTACTACTCAAACGATTATTCTTACAACTCTCGCCCTTCTACGAGTCAGACAAATTTTTCTTCTGGACACGGTTCTGCCTCACCTGAACCCAGCGGTTCTGGTGTGCAGCAAATTGGAATTGGAGAACATACTCGTACTACTAGTAGCCAAAACGAAGAGATCCAAGATATCCAAGATTCAATGTCTGCCGCTGAAATCACTCCAAGCGATGGAGCCTTACCTTAATGTAATGAGGAGACGCTCTCTTGTACCAATAGCTTCTCTATAATTTGTATTTTCTTTTTTAATGTCATCTTCTATTAAACTATGCAAATATTCAAACTCGGCTCTTGTCATTCTAAAATATGTGCGAAAGCCATGATTTGTTAATTCATAGAATAGTTTGAATTCACTGCATTCTTTTCTGAATTAATTAATATTTTCCATCCATATTCATCTTTTTTTCTTTATTTTTTCCTTACGTTTATTCAGAATTACTGCAGCCACTACACAAATACTATCATAGAATTCATCATTATCGTCGTCTGAACTAGATATCAATGATAATTCAAATGATATTTCGATATTCATATTAAATAAAAAAAACGTGTACTTTCAGATACGCACTGTAGAGAAATGACCACTGGTTGCTCTCTCGGCGTGAGTTCTAATCACTTGGCGAGTATCGCCGCGCGAGTGTTATCTTTCATAGCTCTTGTCGCTCAGCGACAAACTAGTGAAGCGAATGCTCGCCGGCAGTGTGAACAGTCAGTGATTAACTGTTTGTATATGCATCTCTTTTGTTCACACAGAAAGTATATCTATTGTACGTTTCTTGAGCGAGAAAATAGCCGATAGTTAGTCGTTTTCTCGTCGTTGGTGGGACAACTGCCTAACTTTCTATGGTATTTATTTAAAAAAAGATTCTCGGTCTTGTCACCAGGTTTTGTCAAACTTGTTTAGTTGTTGAGAAAATGGAATTGACTCGAGAAAATTCAAGAGTAATGATTTATTATGACTTTCGAAGTGGTTTAACACAAAAACAGTGTGTTGACCGGATGATTTCTGGATTTGGTGATGAAGCCACAATTTATTGCTGGTTTGCTAAATTTCAACGTGGACGTGTCAAGCTCAGTGATGATCCCCGTCAAGGTCGTCTAAAAACTGCAGTCACCCAAGAAAACGTTGATGCTGTGCGTAAGCTGATTGAGGAAGATCGACATGTGACATACCGCGAAATTCAGGCAACTTTAGACATTGGCATGAGTCAAATACAAATAATCTTGCATGAACAATTAGGTGTAAAAAAGTTGTTTTCCCGATGGACACCGCATTCGCTCTGTGAAGAGCAAAAAGCGGCTCGCGTTACTTGGTGCGTCAGAACTCTCGAAAGATTCCACGCAGGATCCTCAAATGCTGTACACAACATCGTATCAGGTGACGAATACTGGATATACGCGTACGAACCCGAAACAAAAAACCAGTCACGAGTTTGGGTGTTCGAAAATGAGTTAAAGCCAACAAAAATTGGCCATTCTCGGAGTGTTGCAAAAAAAATTGTGGCCACGTTTGTCTCCAAAACCGGCCATGTTGCGACTATTCCTCTTGAGGGACAAAGAACGGTTAATGCAGAATGGTATGCTTAGCATTTGTTTGCCACAGGTCGTTTCTGAACTTCGTAAAGAGAACTGCAACCGCCGCATCATCCGCCATCACGACAATGCGAGTTCTCACACCGCGCACAAAACAAAAGAGTTTTTAGAGCAAGAAAACATAGAATTATTAAACCATCCGCCGTACAGCCCCGACCTAAGCCCCAATGATTTCTATACTTTCCCTAAAATAAAGAATAAATTGCGTGGTCAGAGATTTTCATCACCTGAAGAAGCTGTGGACGCCTACAAAACGGCCATTTTGGATACCCTAACTTCCGAATGGAATGGTTGCTTCAATGATTGGTTCCATCGTATGGAAAAATGTGTCAAATTTCGCGGAGAATACTTCGAAAAGCAATAAATACATTTTTAAATAGTAAGTTAAGTAAAGTAAGTTAGAAGCGCTCGTAGCGAAGTTTACTTAACTGTTCTTAACCGATCAGCAAAGTTAAGCAACGTCGCCCGCGTTCATGAGTTGAATGGGTGACCGCTAGTGACACTACTACTGAGCGTTTCCGTGCTTCGGAGGGCACGTTAAGCCGTCGGTCCCGGTTGTTGTCTTAGGATGGCAGTCGTTATAGTATGGTGGTAGGGCATTTGCGAATGCCCGCCTGGCCAGTTACCACCCTCAAGTAGAAAATCTGTCGCCAAGCACCTAACGTTGTGTTCCGGCAGCGGTCCTTGAGAGCCAGTACTTCTAGGTTAGCCTGAACAACATCTTCGACCACATCATCACTTACCATCAGGTGAGATAGTGGTCGAAGGCAAATCTACAATGCAAAAAAAAAAAAAATTATGTTGTGTCACTTCCTTGATTCCCGTTCAAATTATATATTTTATAAGTCATTAATTATTATTTTTTTTTTTTATGAAAAGCGTTGTTACATCCTGTTACCATTACTCTTGTTATCATACTTACATAATGTGTTAATATTAACAGTAATAAATAATCTGTTTACCGCGCGTATACTGCGTGCGAATAAGAACGTGTTTGGTGGACGAGGAACGCTCTGCCCTGCCGTCGTACAGTGCAAACTAGTGCTTAGATTAGATGTGTATCTTTCATCTAAATTCGTTGTTTACCGATTCAAATCTTATTGTCATCTTTTAAGCATCTACATGTATTTATTCATAATACCTAACTCGTAAATAACTACTACAAAGTAGTATGTTTGTATTAGGTACATAAACTGTATCAAATCATATCAATTTTACTAACGTTTACTGACTTTCGTGACTTAAAAACCTATATATTTACATAAGTATTTAACGGGACTTAATCGCATCGCGATTAACCAAACATTTTGTATGTTATTTAGACATAACTGGCAACAGTTTAGTACAAATATAAGTAATTATACCTGCTTACTCAGTACGATAACAAACGTAAGACACTTGCGATATAAATTATTCTACAAAACATGTACCTACGAGTAGATTGTATCATCAGGTCTCCATAGAGGTATATATAGACTTATTATTAGAAAATTAGTATAATGAAAATAACAAAATGGTTTTCGAGTACTTATGGCGAAACGTACGTAGAACCTACATTAATAATATTCAGTTTTAAACGTTTTTTTATTGGTAACAACTTTATTTTAAGTAAAGAAGTAAGATTCATTGTAAGTAAGTTTATATGATGAATAAAGTTATTATTATTATTAAAGCAATATTATTTGTTGCTACGTGTAAAGCCTTACTAACGCGTATAGGTTTTCTTTCATTTTTATGAAATACGGACACCTGACCTGACAACCCCACATGAAATCGCCGACTCGGACGTTAATAGGGCTTTTGATTTCTTGATATTTTTGAAGAATTTTAGTTCAAATGGGGAGAATTTGTGTCGTGGAGGCTTGCGGTAGCGAGTATTATCCTGATTGTGGTTTATCTTTTCACAGGTAATAGTTATAAACATAATTTGTTAGTGAAGAATTACGGTGACCATGCATGACTATCCAATCCTAGTCCAAGAACAAATAATACCTATGCATTTTTTAATTCCTTTTTCTATTGCAGTAACTTTGTTTCAATTTCAGATTTCCTATAGATCCTAATGTTAAAGAAATATGGATAAATATTATACCCATTAGCTCTACCCGAATCTGACCAATGCATAAGTTCTATGTAGCAAACATTTTAAAGCTCAAGATTTTGTTGCTTGTTTATCACGACCTGTATTAAAATGTGATGCAGTGCCCTCCGCTTTTTTGCTGGTAAGTAGTTTTGTAGGATTTTATATCTGATTGTAGGTAAAAAGGTGCCCTAATGTGAGAATTCGGTGTTCGTTCGTCCGTGTGCCAGTATGTTATTATAATAACATGTCGTTTGGGCCTTAGTGGGTTAGGCGGCTACTGGGCCCTATTCAAACTGGTACTAGGGCCCAGTAGTTAATATTCATATAATCATTTCGTCAATCTGTCAATTTGAGACTTAATTTCGTCGTACATTTTTAATCCATTTTACTCGATCTTTACATCAGTCAGTCGCCCTTTGCAAATTAATTGGGAAGTCTTGATTTCGGCCTTAAGATTTTGTAATCGGCCTTAAGTGTTACTAACTAATTTAATCGATAGATATTGATAAATAATCACCAATTTAAAGGGAAATATCGGGAGAATTTTTTTAATTAGTAAAAAAAAATTGAATTTATTTTGGTGCTAAAAACACTATTTTTGGGGTATATTTAGTACTCCTGAGATCAATTCTTACTAGGATGCGACCCTCTCTCCGCTCGGGAAAAAGTAATTAACTTTTCCTAAACAACTTAAGATTTCTGTGTTTTAAATTGTTTAACAATTTATTATATATATTATATATATTTAAAAGATGAACCAATTATTTTGTGTACTAAGATACCTATGCATTTTTTAATTCCTTTTTCTATTGCAGTAACTTTGTTTCAATTTCAGATTTCCTATAGATCCTAATGTTAAAGAAATATGGATAAATATTATACCCATTAGCTCTACCCGAATCTGACCAATGCATAAGTTCTATGTAGCAAACATTTTAAAGCTCAAGATTTTGTTGCTTGTTTATCACGACCTGTATTAAAATGTGATGCAGTGCCCTCCGCTTTTTTGCTGGTAAGTAGTTTTGTAGGATTTTATATCTGATTGTAGGTAAAAAGGTGCCCTAATGTGAGAATTCGGTGTTCGTTCGTCCGTGTGCCAGTATGTTATTATAATAACATGTCGTTTGGGCCTTAGTGGGTTAGGCGGCAACTGGGCCCTATTCAAACTGGTACTAGGGCCCAGTAGTTAATATTCATATAATCATTTCGTCAATCTGTCAATTTGAGACTTAATTTCGTCGTACATTTTTAATCCATTTTACTCGATCTTTACATCAGTCAGTCGCCCTTTGCAAATTAATTGGGAAGTCTTGATTTCGGCCTTAAGATTTTGTAATCGGCCTTAAGTGTTACTAACTAATTTAATCGATAGATATTGATAAATAATCACCAATTTAAAGGGAAATATCGGGAGAATTTTTTTAATTAGTAAAAAAAAATTGAATTTATTTTGGTGCTAAAAACACTATTTTTGGGGTATATTTAGTACTCCTGAGATCAATTCTTACTAGGATGCGACCCTCTCTCCGCTCGGGAAAAAGTAATTAACTTTTCCTAAACAACTTAAGATTTCTGTGTTTTAAATTGTTTAACAATTTATTATATATATTATATATATTTAAAAGATGAACCAATTATTTTGTGTACTAAGATACCTACCTCAGTATTCATCGTGATTATAGAAGTGAGTATACTTATCTGACCTGATGATCTCTGTTACAGCCACCAACGAAGAAGATAGGAGTATTATGTGATATTCAGATAACCTGTAGTAGCAAATCTGGCGAACTTGTGCTATCACTAGAACCTACGTCCAAGAAATATTGTATTCAGCAGGAATTTATAAACGTTACGGCAGAGCCTCTGGCTGAGAAATCTTATCAAGTGCAACCTAAGAGCAACTAGAAATTGAAAGATGCCAGTGTACAAACTGAACAAAAAGATCTGCAGAGTGAAATGCTAAAGCAAAAAAATGAGAATTCTGATGCAAAAATTACGTAGACATGATTTTATTTATTTTTATTTATTTATTCATAGGAAGACCTACAGCTTTTAATTACAGTTTTGAATAATGTTTTGAAGATAATCACCAAGAAAGGCAATTACAGATCCTCACGTTTAAAAACAATTCAGAAAATAGGAAATTAACGCGGGCATTCATTTCCACTAAATCATACCTAAGTTTTTATTATTATTAAAATCCAAAATCTACTAGATATCATAAAAAGAAAACGTAGTAATTTCGATGAAGTACAAACTGTGCTTAAACATAATTTTATAGACATAAATAAACACATTAACACGGACAAGAGTAATGAAGGCATCAGATATAGTGCTGAAATGAAACAGTTCGCTCTTTCTTTGTATAACTACTCTGCTTTTGCAGAGCACTAGCATATTCGCACTGATTTTATTAATAAAGAAATACCCTATAGGCCATTTAAATTGTCCTGACAAAGAAACTATTTAGAAAACTAAGACTTCTGTAGCTAGTACTTCTGCGTCAGCTGATGCAATGCCTCCTAAGTCTACGTTATTAATAAAATTATTTGCTGCAACAGAACTGACGTCTGATAATGGCCCAATACAATTCAAATACGTAAAAGAATTACATAAAATACAAGAAGAAGAGGGATTACGTCCAGCTAATAAACTGTGTAGCGCAAACGTAAATTTTTTTAGTAAAAAAAATGAGCGTTAAGTTAGCCGCTCAGGTGCTCAGCAATTCAGTGGCGGATGCCATAGATTTTATGAGACGAAGTGACAATTCCGTATTTGCTGGTAGTGAAGCCACAGTTGAGTATATTAGGATATTGGATAGAATATTCGACCTTATGAACTGTAAAAATCCATTTGGAAGAGGGTTTAAATCGCATTTACGACTTCAAAACAAAGATGTTTGGATGAATGTTTTAAAAGAAACAAAAGCGTATTTGTTAACGTTAAAAGTAAATGGTAAAAATATTTTAGAGCGTTTTATTAGGAAGCTATGGGAAGTGGTAAGAGATGTGTGTAATATAAACAAAGTAAGAACTACAAATTCCCCATTACTATTATCTATGTCCACACCAGTTGAAGCACTTAATAATGTTAACCAGTTTTTCGCTACAGTAGGTTCTTCTTTGGCTAATGACATTTTGTTTAAGCTGAATAAAACCGAAGAAGAACTTTGCAGTGGTATTATGTTGACAGAATCCCCATTGAAATCCCTGTTTTCAGCCCCGACTGATCCCAAAAGTGTTACTGAAATTATAAGCAGTTTAAAAACTCGTTCTGCGCCCGGTTGTGACAACATTAGTAATCATCTGCTAAAACTAAGTAAGCATGTTTTAGCAGCTCCAATAGCACATATCTGCAATCTCAGTCTTGCCACTGGAGTCGTACCTGAGCAGCTCAAACAAGGAGACCTTTGTCCCATATACAAATCAGGAGATACAGAAAATGTTACAAACTATCGACCTATTTCCCTACTAAGTTCCATTTCAAAAATATTAGAGAAAATTGCTAATAGAAGTCTTATCTCCTTCCTTGAAAAAGAAAACATTATATCTGAGAACCAGTTTGGTTTCAGGTCGGGAAAATCAACGGAGGATGCTGTTACATCTCTTGTTGACTATGTGAGTAAACTGGATTCTAAGCAAAGATGTATCGCAGTGTTTCTTGACCTAGCAAAGGCTTTCGACACCGTCTCGAGAAAACTGTTGATAAAAAAGCTGGAATGCTTAGGTGTAAGAGGAACATCCCTCGCATGGTTTATGTCTTACCTAGCGGACCGAAAACAAAAAGTTAAAGTGGATAGTTATCACAGTGACTTTCTAGAGGTATCCTATGGCGTTCCGCAAGGTAGCGTTTTA
Organism: Plagodis pulveraria; assembly: GCA_963890685.1. NCBI lineage: Eukaryota > Metazoa > Arthropoda > Insecta > Lepidoptera > Geometridae > Plagodis > Plagodis pulveraria. Next base: position 22,525,250 of record OY982969.1, read on the forward strand.
GGACCTACACTATTCTTAGTCTATCTTAATGACCTCTGTAACATTAAGCTTAATCAAGCTAAGTTGTTTGCGTTTGCGGACGACACTGCTATTGTGTTTGATGGTATAGATTGGGATCATGTCAGTTTAAATACGAATAATGGCCTGTGTAAAGTAGTTGAGTGGCTGCAACTTAATCTCCTAACGCTCAATGCAAGCAAAACTAAATTCATAGCTTTCCGAGTCTCTACTCGCAGTGCTCCTAAAGATAAACTCTGCATCAAACTACACTCATGCAAAAACACAAGAACCGATGAGTGTTTATGCCTACTTATTGAACAAGTCCAAGAATTCAAATACCTCGGCATATACATTGACGAATTACTCTCCTGGACTAAGCAAATCCAAACACTTAGCTCTCGTCTTAGGAAATTATTATTTGTCTTCAAAAGATTAATTAATTAAAATCCATTGCTGATACGAAAATTATAACAATTATGTATGTTTCCCTATGTCAGTCAATACTTTATTACTGCATCACATCATGGGGTTCTGCTTGTTGTAGTCATCTGATTAAAGTGGAGCGTGCGCAGCGCGCGATGCTGAAAGTGGCGTACAATAAACCATACAGGTATCCTACGGACTTACTCTATAACAATACAAAGCACCTTACCGCGAGTTAATACCTGTGTTAATAGCCTGACTCTAGTCAGGCAAATTTTTGTAACAGCATCGGCATTGCGTTATCATCGATCAGCTTTAAATAATATGTGTAATCTTGCGAATTCAAGACCTAGGCGTCATCACACCTGGATGGGACCAACCATTAAGACGCCAAAAGGAAAAAAAAGTTATAGTTTTTTGGGATGCTTCATATACAAAAACTTACACAAAACTCTCAATATACTAAACGATCCTAAACTTATCTGTAAAAGGAAAATTGTAGCTTATTTATTAACTCTAGATTACAAAACAACAGAAAATCTTATACGAGTACCTAAATAAGATGGTGGAAACCTAATAAAATAAAATCAAATTAAACATTAAAAAAAAAGTTCACGTGAAGAAATTACAATTAGTATCTCAAAAAGTAGAAAATTCTCTCAGTCGGTCAAAAAAAAAATTAAATCATATTAGGTATATATAAATTCATAAACATTTTTCTTTCACAAAAATAATAAAATCACATACTCTACACTACACATATAGAAAAAAAAACAGTAAATGCATGTACAAAGTTTTTATGTGTCTAATTAACTAATTATGTTGATTCCTTGGAAGAGTCTAGTTATCGCAAACACAGGGAATCCTACTGCGATAGCTAGAGAACAATCTAACACATTTATGTTTTTTCATTAATACTAATACTATAGTGAAACTAGCATGTATGTTATAATGAATATGTTACTAAGTTTCTATATATTAATGTTACATGTAATTGATGCAAAATAAACATAAACATTATTATTATTTTTTATTTTTTCTAAGTAAAGATATTTTAGAGCATCGACGTAAGACGCCGGTACTGGGATTTATTGTGAATATTACTAGTTTCGAAAATTTGGCTAAGGATTTATTAAAGTCTGATGAGTTCAAATATTTCTTAACCTATAAATGTTCCCAGGACCATCTACAGATGTACTTTTCTTGCGTGAGAGCTCGCGGCGGAGCAAATGATAACCCCAGTGCGATGCAATTTTAATATATTTTGCGAAAGTTATTGTAAAAAAATAAAAATAGTATTAAGCCCAGCATAAATGCCAATTGCACCACTGATGATTTTGAATTGAATTCTGTACTCGAATTTAGGAACAAAAAGAGGGCTATTGTGTAAGAATGTAATAAAGATCAGTCGACATCAATGAGATTGCTGGATATAGCGTCAATGGGATGATTAACAAAATATCATGTTCAAATTGTCGTGTGGTGTTATTGGATCACAAGACCATAGATCACAACTACTGTGTCGGCATATCACAATTTTCTGCATTTACTGCTTTTATTGATCGAGGAAAACTAAAGCATGTTTCCAGATTTGTATTTGAAATTCTGAAGTACACTGAAAAACTATTTATTAAATTATCAAATCAGTCAATAAAAAACGTACTAAAAATAAAATTATCATGTATGTTGCCCAAAAATTTTATAGCAAATTACATACATTGTTAGATCCACCCCATCCTCCTGAATCTATATTTGAAGATCCACATGATATTCAATTGGTGAAGGCGTTAGCGAATTCATATCTCAATTTACGTTTAACTCATAAAGCAATTAGAATCAATGAAACATAAGGAATAAGCTGGGTTTGCGTCAGAAACTTCACAAAACTGTTTTATTTAGCAATGTCTGATTTAGAATTAAACTTAAGTGTTTTTCTTACCTAATTAATTAAATATACCACAATAGGTAGCTTATCGAAATTTAATCTCAGTCCAGCTGCATGTCGTGTCTCACAAGGACCAGTAGGTATGACTACGAGATATGACGCAAGTCTGAAAAGCAACAAAAAACAGGTAATGTATAGTGCCGCAAAGGGCAAGTTTATCATTAGCATATTTCTAAATATGATTACAAGCACTATCGCGTGCTTAGCTAAAATATATTTAACAAATTATTGGAGTACAAAACTTAATCCCGCCTTCGGCATAAAGTTTTGTACTCCAATAAATTATCATTAGCATCATCGATTAAAATAAATCTAAAGCAATGATCTGCTGACGGTCAGATCACAAATACACTCGAGAGCAATGAATCCGGGTCACTTAAAGAATCCTAAAAATCTCGGAAACTAAAAATGCTAAGTTAATGCAATAAATTGTATTTAATAGACAATGTAATACTCCTTAAATGAAGGTATTAAAACTTCTTAGTTATTGTAAAGTTATATCATAAAAAAATCAAATTTGAAAAAGGGCCACTTTCGAAGATGGAACTACGAAATTACAGCATTTGGTTTTGCTTTTGTTTGTAATCTGTCATTTATGTGGGTACATAAACCATGTTGATAGTGCTCTATATTCATTATTCAAGCTGAAATTATGTCGCTTACGCCTGAAGAATGCACCAGAATACTTACAATGCTGGAAACCGGCCGGAGTCAGCGCGATACAGCCAGGACTGTCGGTGTGTCGCTGTCAACAGTACAAAGAGTTCTCCGACGTTACGAAGAAACTGGTTCTAACCTACGCAGACCAGGAACGGGCAGAACCAGGTGTACCACAGCACGAGAAGACCGATACTTGGTGAACACCATGCTTCGAAATCGCTTTCTCACAGGAACTGAACTCACCAATCAGTTTCGACGCCTCGGAGGAAGTAACCCAAGTGCATGGACAGTAAGACGTCGGCTTGCTGAATCTAACTTAAAACCCCTTAGACCTGCAAACGGCCCTAAACTGGAGCGTGGGCATCGTATTTTGAGACTAAGATATGCCCAGAGCCACGTAAATTGGAGTATTGAAGATTGGTCAAAAGTTATGTTCTCCGACGAATCAAAATTTATGCTCTACAAGCACGATGGAAGACACAGAGTGTATCGAAGACCAGGGGAAAGATTCAAGCAAGCATGCATCGAAGAAAAAGTAGCCTACGGTGGTGGGTCTGTACTTGTGTGGGCCGGAATTTCTTCTGAAAGTCGCACAGAGCTGGTGATCATAGAAAACGGCTCTTTAACTAGCGTAAGATATGTGGAAGAAATCCTCAATGATCACGTTGGTCCATTTATGGTCAATTTAGGTGAGGATGCTATATTTATGCATGACAATGCCCGACCTCATACAGGTAGGATTGTGAATGACTACCTTCAAGAGATGAACATTACTCGTATGGAGTGGCCAGCGCGCAGCCCGGATATCAACCCGATCGAGCATGCTTGGGACGAGCTAGGCAGATGCGTAAAACAACGAAACCCTCCCCCAATCACGCTTCGTGAGCTCAAAATTGCTCTCACAGAGGAATGGGAGAATATTCCCCAAAATCGTATAAGGAACTTGGTGTACAGCATGCCAAACCGCGTAAACGCAGTAATGGAAGCACGAGGAGGCAATACGAAGTATTAAAATTCAAGAAAATCGTAATAAAGTTCAAAAATTTCATGTTTCCTATTTTTGTTTTAAGGAGAGATCAGCAGTTTTTTTCTTTATGTAATTTTGTGTTAGTAAAATGTATGGTGACTCATATTTTATTTACTTTCATTTAAGGAGTATTACATTGTCTATTAAATACAATTTATTGCATTAACCTATCATTTTTAGTTTCCGAGATTTTTAACATTCTTTAAGTGACCCGGATTCATTGCTCTCGAGTGTATTTGTTTTATAATAATTGTCCTTAAATCATATACCAATACCATCGCCAGAGAAGGATAAGAAGTACAGTTACTGAGCTCTCGTTCGGCTTAAATTTTGCGACAACAGCTCATTCCTGTTGTACGTAGTACTTATTACTTCCATGCGCCTACGTGCTTGCGATACTTGCTTTGCTTCTCGCAAAGCAAGTCACGCGATTTCTTCCCCCGGATGCGCCGGCAAGGAAGCAGAAAAGGTAATATCACTTTTTAGGATTCCGTAGCAAAAACGGAACCCTTGTAGTTTCACCGTATTTACTTACAGATACGTAACTATTCCTTTAGCCCACATTGGAGTCAATTATGATGATGAGTTTTTTGTTTCTTCACAAAACCATCGTTGGAGCGTGTGCCTTGCCAAATGTGCCTACGGTACCACCTCCACCAGTTATGCAGCCATGTCACAAGGCGTCAAGTAAGTACAGTTCATACACAGTTCTTTTAGTAACCATGACGCCTATTTATTTGTTTTTAAGTTCCGAAGTAACGCAAGCCGAGGCAGCCTCAAGCCCCACTAGACGTTCAAGTCCTGAACCTGGGCCATCTTCTTCAAGGATTGTTTGTTTGTTTGGTATAATTACGGTATACTTATATAGCTTTATTAATGGCAGCCCCTTAATATATTTGTTTTTTTATTTTAGAAACGACAGTAATGGCAAAGTCCTCCACCAAGACGGCCGGAAGTTGAAAACATGCCTCGTGTACCTCCAAAAAAAAAATGATGTATAGTCGTTCTTCGCCATCATTATGCTCCAAAGCATCTTCTTATTTCCCGTGGAACGGAAATATTGATACACATGCTTGACGTACCTCAGAGTTGGATATTGAATATTTGTTGTCTTATCAGAAGTTTATTTTGATAAAGCCTCCATTTTGTGGACAATACTGTTCTGCCAGCAGCGGAAGGCCGAATAAGAAATAGTTAGAGTTTAGATAGTTTGAATCTTCCTTTCTTTTCTCTTTGTCCAAATACAACGCTTATTATGCAACCGGCAGATTCCAGTGTTTTCCGTCCATTAAAAAATGAATGGAAAAAATCTGTAAAAGCTTGGCAAGATAATGAGGAAAACTCAAACAAGACATTGACTAAGGTAACATTTGGTCCTTTGTTAAACAAAGATTTATCAGCAGTTGATTACTCAAAATGTATTAAAAACACTTATGAAACTCTATTTGAAAACCAGATCATATATAAACTGATTACGGAATCTGAGTTAGCCATAACTATCAAAGACTTGAACGCTTCCGAAACAGAACTCAAGACCCAGGGTAAATATACAGACTTAGTTAAAAAAAAGTGACAAACATATAGAGAAAAAAGCATTATTCATTTTAATATTGTTATGTTTGCAATAACGCCGGCTTTCCGGCTAAAGGGGTGGATGGACGCGGGTTCGAATACCGCACATGACTAAAATTTTTATCGTATATTTGTAATTTTGTAGCATTGTTTATGTTACACAGAATATTATAGTACCTTCATGTTATAGTAACTTAAACTGAAAAGCACGAACAAAGATCCATTTTGCCTAGTCAAATTATTAATAATGAACAAAATTGCAGAATTGATGTTTTAGTTATTAATGATGATGGAGTTTTGGTAAGATCTGACAGCCAAACACTTAAAACCGCTAATAATTGTTCACCTCGTTCCTTTCCGGATACAACTGATGAACAATCAATTATAATGTTACCACTCGAAAATATATATAAACTAGAAATAATATTTCCAATAGTCGGACACTCCTTTTTGCCGCCTGACAGGGCCATATTTGCCAAAATTGAAAAGGAAGTCAAGAAACTGTATGTCATATATTGAGAGCCAGTATTTCTAGGTCAGCCTGAACAAGATCCTCGTCCACATCATCACTTACCATCAGGTGAGATAGTGGTCAAAGGCAAAACTACCAGGCATAAAAAAAAATGTGACCTGCAAATGTATGTCAATATATTTGCAAAACGCGCTGCTATAGTGAAACACTTGGGCGTTGATGTTGAAGTGTATGATTGGAAGAACGAAGTGACTAAAGTATGCAAACCACCTTGTAGCTGGCATTTCAAATTTAACGCTTGCAAAAGACTTATACTGCACAAAAGACGCCTGGACGTAAGCCTACAAGGAGAGGAAAACTACAGAACTCAATTTAGTCAGCCAATAACTATAACTAAAAAAGGAAAAAGTTGTTCAGAATTGGATGAAGATTGATTGTAAGATTGATGGTAAGAAGCGCTCGTAGCGAAATTTACTTAGCTGCTCTTAACCGATTAGCAAAGTTAAGCAACGTCGCCCGCGGTCATGAGTTGGATGGGTGACCGCTAGTGACATTACTACTGAGAGCTTCCGTGCTTCGGAGGGCACGTTAAGCCGTCGGTCCCGGTTGTTATTTTAGGATGGCAGTCGTTATAGCATGGTGGTAGGGCAATTTGCGAATGCTCGCCTGGCTAGCTACCACCCTCAAGTAGAAAATATGTCGCCAAACACCTAACGGTGTGTTCCGGCAGCTGTCCTTGAGAGCCAGTAATTCTAGGTTAGTCTGAACAACATCCTCGACCACATCATCAATTACCATCAGGTGAGATAGTGGTCAAGGCTAACACATCAGGCACAATAAAAAAAAAAACAAAAAACAAAGAGCAGGCAATAAAATTAATGTTACAAAAATTTGCGATGTTTCGAACTTGTTGTCGAAGCACTATGGTGAAGACTGGAGGAATATTGAGAGCCCTGACCTATTTATAAGGATATTGAAATTAATAACGACAACTCCGCACGTGAAGACAAAATGCGTACCGCTTTTAGAAACTGAAATTTTGTTTAATATTTCTTATTAAATATATATATGCCGATATAAGATAAATACTACGCCGACATTAGGGCGAAGGTGGCCGATAATTAGAAAAAAGGTATTTGTTGAAAAAACATCAAATATATTTAAAATAATAGACTTTTTATGTAATTGATGTTTCTTTATTATTTCTTGGTAATAATTTTAGTTGAAAACGAAAAACAAGGCACAAAAAATTCTCATTTTATGAGAAGTTTAGTTTAAGAAAGTGCTTATGTGGCCGATACATGGACGGTTTACCCTATCACGCTTTTAAAATTATTTATTTTTAGTGTAAAAGTGGTCGTTTGACAAAAGGTGTGATTAGATTATTTATTGGCGATAACGGAAGTTTAATTATGAATAAGATAGGTAGATACCTACATGTCGGGATTTCGTTTGGCTTGTTATGAGCAGAAAGGATGTAACGCTTACTAAGAGAGTATGGACATACAATTTTATGGATGGATTAAGTAGCCAAATGAAAAGATAGATGGAACGTCGGAGCACACCGACACCGCCGCTGCTCCGCGGCGCGCTGCACTTCGAACCGGCGACGTCAAGCGGTGGCAGCCGTTTCAATCACTAAGCGATCGAAAACGGTGCGGGTGGGTGCGCGAGCGTATTCAATTCAAAACAGCTGATGCTTTTACTTACTGATTATTCTTTTTTATAGTTGTATTAGTGATTCTAAGCACCATACAGTATTGTGTATCACTTATTATCTCATTGATAACTGTAACAAATGAAAAAAATCTTGTTTACCATCATCTTGTTTTCGGATGTGTTAAATGAATTAATTGCAACACTGAACATAAAAACGCACTTGTCACTTTTTATTTGACGTTTCTTTCATACCATAGTTTTGTTCTATAATATACATACATTGTGTTAATAAAAGATTATTGCTCAGTTAGCGTATTTAATTTATAAATACTTCGGTAAAATATCAGGATGAAGCTCATTTTCGTCTTAATGACATGACCGCTACTAGAGTGCAACGAATCTGAAACGCAAGCATCAGAAACACCTTCATGGTGTCATGTCCATGTCACAGTGGTCCATGGTTTGAATCCCACCGCGGGCTTGAGCTTCATCGCGGCGGTAGGGCATTTTGCGAATGCCCGCCTGGCTAGAGACTACCCTCAGGTAGAAAATCTGTCGCCAAGCACCTGTCGGTGTGTCCGGCAGCTGTTCTTGAGAGCCAGTACGTAATTCTAGGTTGAGCCTGTTAACAGCTTCGACCACATCATCACTTACCAGCAGGTGAGATTGTGGTCAAAGGCTTACGTATCAGCAATAAAAAAAGAAAGCCGTAGCTTGTTTTAGGTACCTCAAACAAGCTACGGCTTAACCTAGGGGTTCAAATAAATTCTAAATCGGGAATACTAATTTTCTCGAGATGATTTTACCTAAGAGCAAAACGATACGGAATCCTTTCTTCTCTTTCTTCGCAGAAAGCTAGTGGTACGAATATTGACGATCCGTCGGCTCATATTAGATACAAGAAATATTGTGAAGAGCAAAGGCTGCTTCAAGAAGAAAAACTACGTGCTCTAGAAGAATAAGAACAATTTGAGCAAGAAAAAAATCCTTAAAATACAATATGAAGAAGAAAAAGCAACCATCGACAAAGGGGAGGACAATATTAAGAAGTTAAAGGAGGAAGAAAAAATTAAACGCGAATCAGAGTATACGAGTAGGTCATGTAAATAAGCCGCAAGGGCTAAACATTATATATAAAATTATTGATTTAAAAATATATAGGAGAATTATCTTGCTATCAGATTGCTTAATACATCCAACGACTGTTTAAAAATGGGGCTAAGTGGATATGTGGTCGCTATAAATATGGCAAGCACTATGCTAAACTGTAGCAAAGCAGTAAAGAAAAGAAAAGCAGAAGAAAATATAATTAAAAATCGCGAGAAAATCCAGAAAATGTTTGATAAGAAGAAGCAGTTTTAAAAAGAAGTAATCCTAGACCGCTAATAAAACAATTAATTTTTGTTTCGAGTAATAATTTTTGTAGTTAAAATACATGCTTCCAGAGAGATGTGCCTTTACGACACGAATGTGTGTTCCGTCCAGATTCCCACAGCAATGTGGAAATTTATTTTTATTTGAAAATGAATTTGCTATTTCCTTAAAATCTTCGATACTCGGAAATTTCATATGTATTTCGTTAAAATTATTCCAAATTGCACTGGCAACCTCCATCACGATACTTGCTATTGCGGTTTTTGAAATGGGAAATGGCACTGCTAATTTCCGAAAAGGTGTTCCTGTTGTTAAGTGTCTGTAAATAATAACACGTTGAATTAAAATTTATTGTTATTTATTACAGAAAAGGACGTTAAAACTAGTAGTGGCGACACTTAAGGGACGTCTTTCTAAAACAATTGAAAAAAGTTCGTAAGCCTCGCTCTGGAGATCCAGAAAGCCCAAATGAACAAGATTATTCATTTGCATGGTGGAAGGGCATTTTGCGAATGCCCGCCTGGCTATTGACCACCCTCAAGTAGAAAATCTGTCGCCAAGCACCTAACGGTGTGTTCCGGCAGCAGTCCTTGAGAGCCAGAAAAATTACAGGCTAATGAGACCTAACAACTGGACGTCTCAGTGTGACGGGCACAGTGCAATTCGTCGTTGACGAAATGCGTCTGTTATAGGCAGAGGTTAATCCACTTAACATCAGGTGGGCCTCGGGCTTGTTCCTTCACAATAACATAATAAAAATAAAAAATAAAAACTCAGAAAAGTGGAACACCAACATATGTTGTTTTTAAAGGATGTTTCAATGCCTCGACTAACCGAAGGTAAATCGTGTTCATGCAGAAACTTCAAGATAAGAGCAGAATCTTCAGTTGCCTGATGAAGAGAATTCTACTGCAATGTCTAATAGATCCGAGGCTGTTGTATCTTCTGATTACGAACCACTGTCTACCAGGGCGAGCAGTACAATTACACAGAGCACGAGTGCTTTGTCAACTGAAGCTTTGGATAGTGGATTACAAACTGGATCCCATGAAAAAGAAGGATTTTTCGCCGCCCTCGCATCTACTGATCATCTACAACCCTGTCCAATGCCTCAATCTGATCTTGAAGTGATCTAGGAGCATTTACAACAAACATCTTGAAAGAATGGAAGGAGGTGGAGGTGGTAGCTGCTGCTGCAGTGGTGTCCTTATTACACACTGTCGAAAGCATCTATTTTCTGGTACATTATGTGAGATAACTGTGCTATGGATTCCTTGATTGCTTCTATTTTGAGTTATTCAGTAAATAAATGGAAGTTTAGTGAATCCTTGGAAACTGTTTATGTCTTGAGGAGATAACACCCAGTGGCAGGTAGTGAATGCTGAGCAATAATAATTTACATACATTTATTCAAAATAGTGCAGATTACTATTATTAATTCAAATATAAAATGGAGCTAATTACAGTAAATTAAGTAGCTATTAAAATTACTGTGGTTATTAATTTGACCTCATGGTGCATCAAGAAACATAATTTTATTTTTCGAGTTTTCCCTACTGGGCTCTGTATCTTCCTTTTAGGATATAATATAATCCCATAATGGGAATAAAATAAGGCAAAGACCTCATTTAAATAAAATGTGAAGAAACTATGTCATGAAAATCGTCACACACGATTGAACGATGCGCTTCTAGATTCATCAGGAACAGCTGGAGTACATAACAAAGGTAAAATAGGTACCATTTAATGTAAGTCTGCCATTTGTGTACCTAATTTAGAATCTTGAAAGTAAAGAAAATGCTAACTATTTTCACGTAAATACAAACAGGAGTGTGTTATATAATTGTACAAGATGCATTGATCAAATAAACTTGAGTGGTAAATTACATACTTGGTATGTTTCATTCAATATATACAACCAAAGGTTATCTATATCCCTGAAGGTCATGCAAAAATGCAGTTAGTAGTCGGGGTGTGAACTTATGTCAAAAGCCAAGGATACACGGCAAGTGAGAGAAAGAGCAAATGACGACGAGTGCGCATCCCGACGCAAGCAACGAACAACTGAACGCATAAATTGTCTAAATAGCATTACATTTGGCTTTTTTTTTTGTTTTTTATTGTTTTTTTTTTTTTCATTTGGCTAAATTCAACATGCTAACTGATTTAGACAGTCAGTGTCAACTCTTGTATTGTATAATTAGGATTCTTACTGTCTGATTGCATTTACATTTGGCCAAATTCAGTCTTTTTCACTGAATTCAGCCAGGTGTAAATGGGCTTTTAGTAGCGTACTAAATACTTGTTGATTTTGATACTTTTTTGGCGACAGTTATCTCAATTAACCTATCGGCAACAGCGACTGAATGGTTTTACTCAGAATGGATGATGGCAGCGGATTCGTATAGAGGATACTAACACCTTTAAGTGTGTTATCAAAAAAATTGGTAATACGCCGCCTTGTCGATTCGTGCGTCAAGGCGGAGTATTTTAATTTTTTTTGCTATAGTTATTAATTCCATCTGAAATTCACTTACTTCATCCTATCACTACAGATGATCTTCAAATTTACTCGCAGGCACCCCCTGATAGATTGAATGAAACTATCGGAGTAGCTATTTTTAACCTGAACCTAATCGAGAAATGGAGCAGACGTATTAGTCTAAAAATTAATGCTAAAAAAACTCAAGTCATCATTATCTTAGGCTCTAGGACTACAACTAAACCTGATGAAGCAGACATTCCCAACATAAATTCAGACTCACCATACGATATTCGTTTAAGCCCATACAGGTTTACGCAATAACCTTGACGCGCTCAGACGATGAAGGTAATGAATAGATTCAGGCGTTACTTTGCGGAAATCCATTTTTAATAATAACAAAAATTTTCAAAATATTTTACAAAAACATCAAATTAATATTTTAATACAACACTTAAAAAATATAAAAATATATCTAGTGACAATTCTGCCTAATTTTCCTGCTAAGCCGACGTGACGTCACAAACGCCACGCAGCCAAACCGGAAGAATTTTCGATGCGTTTCGCTTCTACACGAAGCATCCTCAGGAGGTCTTGACTCTACGAGCGCACGATCGAGAAAAGACCTACCTCCTGATAGGGTATTTGCCCAAATTGAAAAACAGGTACGGAAATATGAAGTAGTTAGTGACGCAAAACAATATTTGAATATTATTTCTCAATTTAGTACAGTTAACAACTTAGGAACTGACTAAGTGTTCGATTGGAAGACAGCCTCACAGCTAGGGTTTGCAATTCGAATATTCGATATTCATTTTATTCGAATATCCGGTACAATTTCAAATTCGAATAATTCATTAAAATTATCTGAATATTCGAATAGTTAATAAAGGCCCTTATATTGTTTTGATTCTAAGTCCAACCCTGCCCTTGAGTCCCACCCTGTTGTGTCACTGTACTCAATCGTTCACTCAGTCATCAGTCGTCCCTCGCCCACCGCCAAGGACAGTGTGCATACGCGAACGCATAATTATTTGAGAGTTGTGTTGTGTTACTGTTATTACCTGCGCGTGGCGACATTCACGTAAGTATTTCAGATAAACCTAATTAATTCCACAAACTATTATTAAGTAGTGTAGAAACAGGAATTTTGGCTCAATAGTAGGTAGGTATACCGACCTAAAACTTGAAAGTCGAGGTCATGGTCATTACTACGAAAAAGCACTATTGAATTAAAATTTAAATATTTTAGAATGTATTAAGAGTAAATAGGATAAACCGAGTACTTACTGTCTTTTTTGCTATAGGTTAGGTTAGTAGATTATAGTATAGACTAATCTAACCTAACTACTGAGCCGAAATTCCTGTTTCTACACTACTACACTAAGGTTGAGATAAATAAACGTTACTAAGCAAGTGCTTTGGCTATGCCATTCTCTGTCTCTATCAAGCACTTGTAGTTTGCCCGTTGCGCGACAGTGACAACCGATGCTAAGCCAAAGCAAGTGCTTAGTAGCGTTTATTTATCTCAGCCTAAGTGTTTTACTTTGCAACGGGTTTCTGCATTCCTCTGACGTAGCGTACGTATTAAATCCCTCCTTACGCTACTTACTGATTTGGTTGGTTACGCGAGCCGGTGCATGATGTGATCAGTTACGATTTAAAAATATTAGATTGTTGTGTGTTACATTTTAAACTACTTAAACTTACATACAGTAGGTATTATATTTATAATAATCGTATCAAATTAAAATTTGTTCTGATTTCAGTTCCTGCATTGAAAGCTGTCTATCTAAGACAAAATAAATCTTAGTGATGGCGAGCGGAAGTGTTGACAAAGTTGAATTCAAAGAGTACACCAAACGATCTAAAGACAAAAAATCTGTGTGGCAACACTTTTTACGTGCTGAAGGTGGTTCGCAAGCAAAATGCAAAATCTGCAAAGTAGTATTGTCAAACTCTATGTCAACGACTCCTTTGGACATACATCTTCAAAAAAAGCATTCCATATTTGTAATTCTGATGAGGTTACAGTTACTGCAAGTGGAAGCAAAGAAAATTCCAATGAAGTACAGAAGAAGAAAAGGCGACTCACAGATTATTTCAAATCTGAAGATAGCTCCGAAGACATGATCTCCATGATGGCAGCTTTAGATGGTCTGTCGTTTTTTCGTATATGTACATCCAAAACGATACGTAAGCTATTCAATAAAAGCGGATATAAGTTACCTGAGTCTCCCCACACAATAAAGAAAATTGTCATCACCAGAAGCAACCAACTTAAGGCTGAACTAACTGAGGAATTAAACCTTCTGAAATCTTCAGGGATAAAATTCACCATCACCCTCGATGAGTGGACGTCGTCTCAAAATGTACGGTATATGAATGTCAACATTCATTCACCAAAATTAAAACGTAAATCGTTCAGAAACCTGGGTTTAGCTAAACTGACAGGAAAGGGCACAGCAGATAACTGTCTCAACATTCTGAAAAGAAAAATTGCTGTATATAATCTGTCATTAGATGATGATATAATTTGCCTGGCATCTGATGGAGCGAGCGTTATGTGTGCCCTAGGTCGAAAGACCAATGCATTTCATCAACTATGCTTAGCGCATGGTATTCAACTGGCAGTAATTGATGTTCTTTACAAGAAGAATAAAGCCATTCCTGAAGTTTCAGTTATTCCTGATTCTGAGTCAGAAGACAGCGATAAGACTGACACTGATACTGATGAGACTAACACTGACCAAGCAAGCGACAATGATGATGAACTGGACAGAGCTGGATTTGATGTGACCATTGAATATGCCAGCACTTCAACGGTCAGCCTTGCGCTTGCGCGAAGCTTCAAAGATGTTATAAACAAAGTGCGAAAAGCTGTGATTTTTTTTCGTTCATCTCCTACTCGAGCAGAAACCTTATACAAATATGCTTCGGAGGAAGGAAAGAAAGACTTGCGTCTTATACTTGATTGCAAGACACGTTGGAGCAGCCTTGCTGACATGTTGTCTCGGTTTCTAACACTGAAAGTTGTAGTCCAGAAAACGTTGATTGATTATGGCAACCATATCACATTTTCAGAAGAAGATATGAGGCGACTCGAAGAACTCTCCAACACAATGAATGTGATCAAAGCTACTGTTGAAGTTCTGTGTGAAGAAAATGCCAACCTGATAATGACAGAAACAGCGTTGAAGTTTATGATTGAGAAACTGGGTGAAATTCATAATGACGTGAGCCGTGATCTCTTAGTATCACTGAAACAAAGAATTGGAGAACGACGACTACCAGAACTAAGCGGCACTCTCAAATACCTGGATAATTCCGCAAAATTTTACAATGAAGGGAAGTCTTCATATCCATTTGAAAATCCCCATAATATGGTGGTTAAAAACACAATCGTGAAATTGAACAGCTACTTCGAGTCATCAACAGACTCTGAAGACTGTAGCCGCAGCAGCCCACAAGTACAAACAGAGACAGAAAGCAATGATGAGAACAGTATGTCTATGAAAGATCAACTGCGCCGTAAGCTACAAAATGACGCAGCCGAATCTTTACAGATACGACAGTCCGGAGATGAGGTCTTGGATCTTGGCACTAAAATCCAAGTGGAGATGGGTCTCTTTGACGGCGGTGGACAACGTGGTACACATTTAACCCGAGCATATAATTTACTGCTCTCCATTCCGCCCTCCAGTGTCGAAGCTGAGAGGGTGTTTTCTTCGGCGAGTGTTTGTGTGTAACCAACCACTTAAGAACGAAAATGAATGCCGATACTTTGGACGCCCTAAGCTTTTTGCGCTCATATTATACACGTATGTAAAAGGATAATTAATGTGTTTTTTTTTATTAAAAACAATAAAACTAATTATAATAATACTTGATTTTATTTGAATAGAATTATGCGGCAATCAAACTAAACCCCCGTATTGCTTGCTGCTCACACATGTTTGTGTTGAATTGATATTGTATTATTTTCAATAAATGTTAAAAAAAATATTCGAATACCCGAATATTCGAATATTTAGCTCTAGAAGTATTCATTTTATTCAAACAGTAAAATTAAACGAATAGTGCAAACCCTACTCACAGCAAGTCTTTAAGCCAGTTGGCAGCTGGCATTTTGAATTCGAGCTTTGCAAGCGCTACATTTTAAAACGTTCCTGCCTGGAAATGTTTTAATCCAAGGACATTTACATTATAAAAGTGATGATGGAGTTTCCAAAAACGTATGTAAAACTCAACACCTATGATAAATCCACAAAAGATTCATGCTTCAAACAGCATAACAGGAAATAAAAACGATATATTGACATTGCTTACTAGTCATTGGCACAGCCTGGACACTCGACTCAATCTCTATACAAAAGCCGCGTTCTAACTACCTGTATTGCTTGAGATAAGGTTGATTTTAGACTTGCGGGGTAAGAAAACAATTTTGGCCCTCGTTGGAATCAACCACCTCTCATCAAGTGTTTTGACATCCCAGATATGATCGATCCGTCTCTCATTTATTCAGACAAGAGTCACTCTTGCGACCTCCGAGACATCTGTAACCATGTGGGGTCTAAGTCTGAATTACCAATTCCCAGCATAAAAGTGATGGAGACTTATTTAACCCAGAAACAGACTAATTGGCCAGAATTCTTGCAAAGGATTAATGATGAGGGAATGTCCAAAGAAAAGTTGTTGATAGGATTAAAAGGTAGAGAAAGAGAGCTGAAGATAAAAGGAAGATTCTTTGCTCTAATGTCATGGGAGCTCAGAGTATTTTATAATCACAGAATATTTAATTAAAAAACACTTTGTACCTCTTTTCAAAGGCCTTACAATGGCAGACAACTCAACAGTTTTAACTAAGAAGATGATGGAGAACACTTACGGGCAAGGATCTGATGATTACCAGCATGTTAGCTTTGCAAATCATATCGACTACACAAAATGGAACAACCACTAAAAGGGTGAGGCAAATAACCCAACATTTCGTGTGATGGGTAAATTTTTAGGTTATCCGGCTCGAAGGACCATGTATTGCTTGAGATAAGGTTATATGTACTTGAAATTTTGACTACAAGGTCCTTTTTTTATCAATTAACTGAGTACAATAACAAAATCGAATTGAATAAAGTATTGGCAAAATATCTAAATCTATTCATGCACATCTAATAATAAAACTTAACTGAACTTAATCACATTATTATATGACTGTATTTAATCAGTTTCAATGGGAAGGGGACATAGTTTGGAAATTGATCTTTTCACTACACTATCACGACTATCGGCGCCTCGCCTATCAAGAAATGTCCGGGCGTCAGCGGTTCTATTGAGTCTGGGCCAGAGTCATCGATGGGACATAGAGGTCTGGAGTTCAGACATGCCTCGATTTGACACAGCACGGTTGTCATTTCCTCATAGGTAAAGTGAGTGGTCAGTACGCGTCTCAAATGATGTTTTAATGACTTTACACCAATTTCCCATAGCCCACCAAAATTCGGTGAATAGGCGGGTATGAAATGCCATTGGGTGCCGTCTAACGCCAACGTATTAGGTATTTGTTCTTTAAAATATAAATTTGCTTCTGCCCATGCATCTCTTAACTCTTTGTATGCACCAACAAAATTTCTTCCTTGGTCGCTCCACAAATTACTACATTTTCCTCTCCGGGAAACAAATCGTTTAAATGCTCCAATGAAAGCCTCTGATGTTAAATTTCCAACGAGCTCCAAGTGGATTGATTAAGTCGATAAACATACGAACAAGGACATGTATGATTTTTGCGTTCTTATGCCTCTGCCTTGTGCTATGCTTATTTGAAACGGTCCTGCAAAATCCACACCACTACATAAAAAAGCTCGTGAAGGAGTTACTCTCTGTTTAGGCAAATCTCCCATCATCTGGGTTCTTGATACAGCTCCATTTTTGGCATATATTAAGCATTTGTCTATGATGTAAGATTTCACCAAGCTCTTTGCTCGTATGATCCAGTATTTAGTGCGTAAGTAACACAACATCAACTGAACTCCACCATGAAGAGTCTGAGCGTGAGCATCTGCGATAATCAGTTTTACTAATTTGTTTTTGTGTCCCAGTATAATCGGATGCTTGGTATGTTCATCAAGATTTGAATGCCGTAAGCGACCGCCCACCTTAAGGATTCCAGCGTCGTCAAGGTAAGGGTTTAATGTTTTTATGTTACTCTCTACTTTCATAGGTTTATTTTGTTTAATTCTGTTTATTTCCTCAATATACTCTTCTTCTTGAACTAGTTTAATGCATGCCAGTAGCGAGTTTTCTAACTCTTCCGTTTCAAAGTTTCTTTCTATTTGTATTGTGCTTTTTTTTTAAATTTAAAAATCTTTTGCAGTAGGCTATTACTTTTACTAATTGATCAAATTGTGACGCCAAACATTCATTAGTAGTTTTTTTTTTTTTTTTTTAATGCCTGATAGGTTAGCCTTTGACCACTATCTCACCTGATGGTAAGTGATGATGTGGTCGAAGGTGTTGTTCAGGCTAACCTAGAAGTACTGGCTCTCAAGGACAGCTGCCGGAACACACCGTTAGGTGCTTGGCGACAGATTTTCTACTTGAGGGTGGTAGCTAGCCAGGCGGGCATTCGCAAAATGCCCTACCACCATGCTATAACGACTGCCATCCTAAGACGACAAACGGGACCGACGGCTTAACGTGCCCTCCGAAGCACGGAAACGCTCAGTAGTAATGTCACTAGCGGTCACCCATCAAACTCATGACCGCGCGCGACGTTGCTTAACTTTGCTGATCGGTTGAGAACAGCTAAGTAAACTTCGCTACGAGAGTTTCCTTTTGTACATTTAGGTTAACATGTATTTTTTCTGTCTTAACTTCTAGATCTGTAGATTGAACTTCTGTGTATATTAATTTTATTTCCCTTTCAGATAGCCATGCCGGCCCTGTCCACCACAACTTTGAATCTTTCAGATTATCAAGTAACATCCCTCTCGATGCAATATCTGCTGGATTTTCTTCGGAAGAGACATGATACCACTGGTTGTTAGGTATATTTTCTTTTATTTCTACAACTCGGTTCGCCACAAACGGTTTCCATCTGTGAGGTTCGCCTGTCAACCACGCAATCACAATTGTTGAATCGGTACAGGCATAAATTTGTTTTTCAGGTATTTTCATAGCATGTTCTATTTGTTCACTTGTAGATTATTCATTAAATTCACCCTTAATTACTGACGAGATAGAGGAGTTTTTAAAGTCATTACGCCATCAAAGATTTAGGAACTCTTGGAACAAGAATAAATGGGTCAATTTCAAGAACGGGCTAAAGCATTTAAATGTCTCAGCCCATACTCTCAGAAGTCCTCATGACTTTCACAAATGGTGGGGTAACTTCAACTTGATCAAGCCGAAAGAGGTGGGGGCAATTAAATATCAATTAGAACTGACACAATCTGACAGTGACTTAACCTTCCAGGTGATCCAAGCCTTTGTAAAAGGATGGATTGGTAAAAGCCTCAATAATCTTACAAAATCGAATGTGTCAGCAGATACTCTTCATTGGGGACAATACAGTTATGAGTTATATATAGTAACATTACTGATGAACGCAGTAAATGATGAGGAGAGGAAGTCTATTGCGGGGTAATTCCAGGAGTTCGTGATATCTCCAACCACAGGGGCGACAAACAGCACGTTCAACTCTCCAAATTTTGGCAAAATTCTGATATCAGATGGGTAAGGCCACGAATAATTGTTCAATAACACACTTGAAACTGTAACACACAATAACACACTTGAAATAATATAACACAACGGAAAATAGTAAAGCCTAGTACACATAATTGATCAAATAATAAAACTACCTTTTTTTTGCGGCTTTGGCCGTGAAATTGTAAAATATAATTTACATACTAAAATAAAGCAAATAAATACTTAAAATCTTTATTTAGAACGTAATAGTAATAACAAACTAAGATTCATTTAAGTATTTTCACCGGTAATACCGAAATTTTTTGTTAACAATAATCTATGTACTTACAGTGTACGAAGGAGTGTATTACTTTGGCAGGCTTTAAAGTGGCGTTTTTAGGAATTTAAGAAGCAACAATATACCCACACTATTACAATATTTATTATAAAGCACACATTCTTAATCAAATCAGTTTTTATTGATGATTATTTTTTAAAGATGTAATGACCATATTATGAAATCAGTTAGGCCGCAAAATAATTCAATTAAAATAAACCTCATCACAACTGTTTACTAAGTAATATTGTGACTGTTGTAGTATGTCACGCTTTAATTGGATCTTCTTGATGATCGAGTTTGGTTGTACAATATCCCAGTCCTTTTTTATCGTTTTGACAAATTTCAACTTCGGATGTGTTATTTTTTTTAGAAAACTTATTTTGTAATTTATTTCTTCACTCGTTTCTGTTAAGTCTTCAACGAATCCTATGTGATATTTCCATGTACCTCTTTGGTAATATCTGACCAGAACACTATCAGTTTTTCTTACTTCATTGTCGTCCTTCTCTTTTACTGTTTCTTCATTGTCATAATCCCTATCGCCACTTTCTTTCTCTATGTCGGAGCAATTGTTAATGTAGTCTATTACATCTTTATCATCAATTGTTTTGGTTTTCAACACTTTCCCCGCATTCTCATTTAGTTCTTTGTTTTTTACTGGACACAAATTTAATCCCATTTGCAAATTTTCATCTTCTAAAAATGATTCATCGCTGCTTTTTTCATCCAAAATATTATAATCTTCGTCATCAGATTCTCTTAAAGAATATGCTTCATCATCGGTGCTACTATCATGCTGAAGTTAACGCTTTTTTAATTGTTTTTTCAGTGTTATTATTTTTCTTTTCTTTGTTTTTACTAAAGTCATTGTGCCTGAAGTAGATGGTTGTTTGACGTTATCGTAGTGACTTATTGTTGCGCGACTTATATCAAACGTTTTGTCAATATTCGTGACCGCAAATGGGCCGTATTTAGTTAAATCAAAATATTTTTGGTTTTCTGCAGAATTTTTAATATCTGATAAAATTTTCAGAGGTGTTTTTACCAATTTGACTTTATTCTGGCAAATTTTATTTTCTTTGTTCGCATCTACTTTTTTTATCAAATTGGACTGCTTCACATCTAGACAGTGACAAAATCCTGGTCTATCCCCTGGACAAAAGCAGCTTAGGCTGCGGTACATAATTGTGTAAGGCTCGACAGTATTTATTATTTGATGCAGTTTCATAGTATTCTGAACTGGTATCAACTCAACGGTTGTTTGCTGAATGGCATCATTGGGAATATAGAAAAGCTTAATTGACGTGTCTGTTTCGTTAAACAACAGATCAAACGCAGTTTTTGCATCAGGAATGTCATTGCCGTAAGCAACCATCGAATCCAGATTGCGTTTCAGAGCACCACCAACTCCGTCAGCAGCTCCTTTCCCATGCGACGCTTCGAAGAAATTCCATGTAGAATAAGGAAAACCGAGCTCTTTTGTGACTTTAGAAAAATAATAGAAGTTTTTCTTCTGTCGGTATTGCGATGTGGGACTATCGGAATAAAAATGTATGGAATCTGCAGTCGGGAATTTCTCTCTGATCCATTCCAAAACTGGTTGAATATGAGCCCAAATAGCATCTGGTCCATGGTCATTATTTGGAGAAATTGATGCAAATGGTATCTTGTCATTTGTAGCATATAAAATACCGGTATGAAGAGTAATTTGCTGCTTCGAATTTATTTTGGTGCTAAAAACACTATTTTTGGGGTATATTTAGTACTCCTGAGATCAATTCTTACTAGGATGCGACCCTCTCTCCGCTCGGGAAAAAGTAATTAACTTTTCCTAAACAACTTAAGATTTCTGTGTTTTAAATTGTTTAACAATTTATTATATATATTATATATATTTAAAAGATGAACCAATTATTTTGTGTACTAAGATACCTATGCATTTTTTAATTCCTTTTTCTATTGCAGTAACTTTGTTTCAATTTCAGATTTCCTATAGATCCTAATGTTAAAGAAATATGGATAAATATTATACCCATTAGCTCTACCCGAATCTGACCAATGCATAAGTTCTATGTAGCAAACATTTTAAAGCTCAAGATTTTGTTGCTTGTTTATCACGACCTGTATTAAAATGTGATGCAGTGCCCTCCGCTTTTTTGCTGGTAAGTAGTTTTGTAGGATTTTATATCTGATTGTAGGTAAAAAGGTGCCCTAATGTGAGAATTCGGTGTTCGTTCGTCCGTGTGCCAGTATGTTATTATAATAACATGTCGTTTGGGCCTTAGTGGGTTAGGTGGCTACTGGGCCCTATTCAAACTGGTACTAGGGCCCAGTAGTTAATATTCATATAATCATTTCGTCAATCTGTCAATTTGAGACTTAATTTCGTCGTACATTTTTAATCCATTTTACTCGATCTTTACATCAGTCAGTCGCCCTTTGCAAATTAATTGGGAAGTCTTGATTTCGGCCTTAAGATTTTGTAATCGGCCTTAAGTGTTACTAACTAATTTAATCGATAGATATTGATAAATAATCACCAATTTAAAGGGAAATATCGGGAGAATTTTTTTAATTAGTAAAAAAAAATTGAATTTATTTTGGTGCTAAAAACACTATTTTTGGGGTATATTTAGTACTCCTGAGATCAATTCTTACTAGGATGCGACCCTCTCTCCGCTCGGGAAAAAGTAATTAACTTTTCCTAAACAACTTAAGATTTCTGTGTTTTAAATTGTTTAACAATTTATTATATATATTATATATATTTAAAAGATGAACCAATTATTTTGTGTACTAAGATACCTACCTCAGTATTCATCGTGATTATAGAAGTGAGTATACTTATCTGACCTGATGATCTCTGTTACAGCCACCAACGAAGAAGATAGGAGTATTATGTGATATTCAGATAACCTGTAGTAGCAAATCTGGCGAACTTGTGCTATCACTAGAACCTACGTCCAAGAAATATTGTATTCAGCAGGAATTTATAAACGTTACGGCAGAGCCTCTGGCTGAGAAATCTTATCAAGTGCAACCTAAGAGCAACTAGAAATTGAAAGATGCCAGTGTACAAACTGAACAAAAAGATCTGCAGAGTGAAATGCTAAAGCAAAAAAATGAGAATTCTGATGCAAAAATTACGTAGACATGATTTTATTTATTTTTATTTATTTATTCATAGGAAGACCTACAGCTTTTAATTACAGTTTTGAATAATGTTTTGAAGATAATCACCAAGAAAGGCAATTACAGATCCTCACGTTTAAAAACAATTCAGAAAATAGGAAATTAACGCGGGCATTCATTTCCACTAAATCATACCTAAGTTTTTATTATTATTAAAATCCAAAATCTACTAGATATCATAAAAAGAAAACGTAGTAATTTCGATGAAGTACAAACTGTGCTTAAACATAATTTTATAGACATAAATAAACACATTAACACGGACAAGAGTAATGAAGGCATCAGATATAGTGCTGAAATGAAACAGTTCGCTCTTTCTTTGTATAACTACTCTGCTTTTGCAGAGCACTAGCATATTCGCACTGATTTTATTAATAAAGAAATACCCTATAGGCCATTTAAATTGTCCTGACAAAGAAACTATTTAGAAAACTAAGACTTCTGTAGCTAGTACTTCTGCGTCAGCTGATGCAATGCCTCCTAAGTCTACGTTATTAATAAAATTATTTGCTGCAACAGAACTGACTTCTGATAATGGCCCAATACAATTCAAATACGTAAAAGAATTACATAAAATACAAGAAGAAGAGGGATTACGTCCAGCTAATAAACTGTGTAGCGCAAACGTAAATTTTTTTAGTAAAAAAAATGAGCGTTAAGTTAGCCGCTCAGGTGCTCAGCAATTCAGTGGCGGATGCCATAGATTTTATGAGACGAAGTGACAATTCCGTATTTGCTGGTAGTGAAGCCACAGTTGAGTATATTAGGATATTGGATAGAATATTCGACCTTATGAACTGTAAAAATCCATTTGGAAGAGGGTTTAAATCGCATTTACGACTTCAAAACAAAGATGTTTGGATGAATGTTTTAAAAGAAACAAAAGCGTATTTGTTAACGTTAAAAGTAAATGGTAAAAATATTTTAGAGCGTTTTATTAGGAAGCTATGGGAAGTGGTAAGAGATGTGTGTAATATAAACAAAGTAAGAACTACAAATTCCCCATTACTATTATCTATGTCCACACCAGTTGAAGCACTTAATAATGTTAACCAGTTTTTCGCTACAGTAGGTTCTTCTTTGGCTAATGACATTTTGTTTAAGCTGAATAAAACCGAAGAAGAACTTTGCAGTGGTATTATGTTGACAGAATCCCCATTGAAATCCCTGTTTTCAGCCCCGACTGATCCCAAAAGTGTTACTGAAATTATAAGCAGTTTAAAAACTCGTTCTGCGCCCGGTTGTGACAACATTAGTAATCATCTGCTAAAACTAAGTAAGCATGTTTTAGCAGCTCCAATAGCACATATCTGCACTCTCAGTCTTGCCACTGGAGTCGTACCTGAGCAGCTCAAACAAGGAGACCTTTGTCCCATATACAAATCAGGAGATACAGAAAATGTTACAAACTATCGACCTATTTCCCTACTAAGTTCCATTTCAAAAATATTAGAGAAAATTGCTAATAGAAGTCTTATCTCCTTCCTTGAAAAAGAAAACATTATATCTGAGAACCAGTTTGGTTTCAGGTCGGGAAAATCAACGGAGGATGCTGTTACATCTCTTGTTGACTATGTGAGTAAACTGGATTCTAAGCAAAGATGTATCGCAGTGTTTCTTGACCTAGCAAAGGCTTTCGACACCGTCTCGAGAAAACTGTTGATAAAAAAGCTGGAATGCTTAGGTGTAAGAGGAACATCCCTCGCATGGTTTATGTCTTACCTAGCGGACCGAAAACAAAAAGTTAAAGTGGATAGTTATCACAGTGACTTTCTAGAGGTATCCTATGGCGTTCCGCAAGGTAGCGTTTTAGGACCTACACTATTCTTAGTCTATCTTAATGACCTCTGTAACATTAAGCTTAATCAAGCTAAGTTGTTTGCGTTTGCGGACGACACTGCTATTGTGTTTGATGGTATAGATTGGGATCATGTCAGTTTAAATACGAATAATGGCCTGTGTAAAGTAGTTGAGTGGCTGCAACTTAATCTCCTAACGCTCAATGCAAGCAAAACTAAATTCATAGCTTTCCGAGTCTCTACTCGCAGTGCTCCTAAAGATAAACTCTGCATCAAACTACACTCATGCAAAAACACAAGAACCGATGAGTGTTTATGCCTACTTATTGAACAAGTCCAAGAATTCAAATACCTCGGCATATACATTGACGAATTACTCTCCTGGACTAAGCAAATCCAAACACTTAGCTCTCGTCTTAGGAAATTATTATTTGTCTTCAAAAGATTAATTAATTAAAATCCATTGCTGATACGAAAATTATAACAATTATGTATGTTTCCCTATGTCAGTCAATACTTTATTACTGCATCACATCATGGGGTTCTGCTTGTTGTAGTCATCTGATTAAAGTGGAGCGTGCGCAGCGCGCGATGCTGAAAGTGGCGTACAATAAACCATACAGGTATCCTACGGACTTACTCTATAACAATACAAAGCACCTTACCGCGAGTTAATACCTGTGTTAATAGTCTGACTCTAGTCAGGCAAATTTTTGTAACAGCATCGGCATTGCGTTATCATCGATCAGCTTTAAATAATATGTGTAATCTTGCGAATTCAAGACCTAGGCGTCATCACACCTGGATGGGACCAACCATTAAGACGCCAAAAGGAAAAAAAAGTTATAGTTTTTTGGGATGCTTCATATACAAAAACTTACACAAAACTCTCAATATACTAAACGATCCTAAACTTATCTGTAAAAGGAAAATTGTAGCTTATTTATTAACTCTAGATTACAAAACAACAGAAAATCTTATACGAGTACCTAAATAAGATGGTGGAAACCTAATAAAATAAAATCAAATAAAACATTAAAAAAAAAGTTCACGTGAAGAAATTACAATTAGTATCTCAAAAAGTAGAAAATTCTCTCAGTCGGTCAAAAAAAAAATTAAATCATATTAGGTATATATAAATTCATAAACATTTTTCTTTCACAAAAATAATAAAATCACATACTCTACACTACACATATAGAAAAAAAAACAGTAAATGCATGTACAAAGTTTTTATGTGTCTAATTAACTAATTATGTTGATTCCTTGGAAGAGTCTAGTTATCGCAAACACAGGGAATCCTACTGCGATAGCTAGAGAACAATCTAACACATTTATGTTTTTTCATTAATACTAATACTATAGTGAAACTAGCATGTATGTTATAATGAATATGTTACTAAGTTTCTATATATTAATGTTACATGTAATTGATGCAAAATAAACATAAACATTATTATTATTTTTTATTTTTTCTAAGTAAAGATATTTTAGAGCATCGACGTAAGACGCCGGTACTGGGATTTATTGTGAATATTACTAGTTTCGAAAATTTGGCTAAGGATTTATTAAAGTCTGATGAGTTCAAATATTTCTTAACCTATAAATGTTCCCAGGACCATCTACAGATGTACTTTTCTTGCGTGAGAGCTCGCGGCGGAGCAAATGATAACCCCAGTGCGATGCAATTTTAATATATTTTGCGAAAGTTATTGTAAAAAAATAAAAATAGTATTAAGCCCAGCATAAATGCCAATTGCACCACTGATGATTTTGAATTGAATTCTGTACTCGAATTTAGGAACAAAAAGAGGGCTATTGTGTAAGAATGTAATAAAGATCAGTCGACATCAATGAGATTGCTGGATATAGCGTCAATGGGATGATTAACAAAATATCATGTTCAAATTGTCGTGTGGTGTTATTGGATCACAAGACCATAGATCACAACTACTGTGTCGGCATATCACAATTTTCTGCATTTACTGCTTTTATTGATCGAGGAAAACTAAAGCATGTTTCCAGATTTGTATTTGAAATTCTGAAGTACACTGAAAAACTATTTATTAAATTATCAAATCAGTCAATAAAAAACGTACTAAAAATAAAATTATCATGTATGTTGCCCAAAAATTTTATAGCAAATTACATACATTGTTAGATCCACCCCATCCTCCTGAATCTATATTTGAAGATCCACATGATATTCAATTGGTGAAGGCGTTAGCGAATTCATATCTCAATTTACGTTTAACTCATAAAGCAATTAGAATCAATGAAACATAAGGAATAAGCTGGGTTTGCGTCAGAAACTTCACAAAACTGTTTTATTTAGCAATGTCTGATTTAGAATTAAACTTAAGTGTTTTTCTTACCTAATTAATTAAATATACCACAATAGGTAGCTTATCGAAATTTAATCTCAGTCCAGCTGCATGTCGTGTCTCACAAGGACCAGTAGGTATGACTACGAGATATGACGCAAGTCTGAAAAGCAACAAAAAACAGGTAATGTATAGTGCCGCAAAGGGCAAGTTTATCATTAGCATATTTCTAAATATGATTACAAGCACTATCGCGTGCTTAGCTAAAATATATTTAACAAATTATTGGAGTACAAAACTTAATCCCGCCTTCGGCATAAAGTTTTGTACTCCAATAAATTATCATTAGCATCATCGATTAAAATAAATCTAAAGCAATGTGGTTGCGCTGATTCAAAGACGATTTCTACGTAAACTGTAACGTAAGGTTGTTGCAATTATATCCCTATATATCTGTCCACTCCTGCACATACACCTCTGCATGCGTGTGAAAGAGACTGCGTCACACATCTGCGATAGTGGCGCCCCCTAACGCGAGTGTCAAGTTGGATTGGAAGCAAGTGCTATACCGACGCGCCTGCGATACTCTCGTGTGAAAAACTCAAAACTTGTAAATTTGTGTCAAGTGGGATACTTCATAGTTATTGGAAGGACTGATAAACACCAGGATCGACCAATAAAGGTATTGTGCACCTTCCTTATATAGAACTGATTCTTTCTTTCCAACTCCCGTGCAGTTCTATTGTCATCCAATTCTCTCGCCGCATCAGCCTGATTTAAATATATATTTTTCGCAAATTTCGCTTAACCCGCGCAAACATTTTATGGTCCTATCGAACCGGCTATTTGAATCAGCGCTAGCCACCACATATTTTGAATTATTGTGTATTAATTGTAGTTAATTGTCGAAACAAATCGTTGTACTCGCGTCGGTTGGTACTTTTCAAACTACCTCCATTTTCATGTTCCCTCGCAAGGAATCTATCTATCGTAATTCATTTGCTTTGTTATCATATGTTCATAGAATGACTAACTGTGTATATAATTACCTTGCTATAACTAACTTGTAGTTATTTCGATCATCCCGCATTCGTTAGGTAAATAGTAACAGTTGCTCGTTCTGTGGTAATATAACCGTCGTTATACGCATCTATTTACATACATATTCGTACTTTGTTGGTAACTAAGTAGTAAAAATTGGTTCATATCGCAATATAGATTGTCGTAATTTTCGATAATTCGTAGTAAACATTTATTTAGCTATGTACTTAGTTTAGTTCATCCCGCTTACATCAATTAGATATTTGTTTACATCTACATTATAATAAAAGTATTCGTTTCGTCATTTATTCGCTAATAACTGCACCTTGCAGTCATAAATATCCAAGTATATACATAGGCCGATATCAGTCATATCAGTACTGTGAAGTTATTCACTTATGCCTAGCTAGGTATACGTTGACATATACAATCTCAGCTTACCATTGCTTATCGGTGTTTGAGAACTTTACGTTAATTAATATTGATAAAAATGGCACCTACTGGAGACGTGAGTGTACAGTTGAAGGTATTATATGCTAAAAGAGATAGAATTTTTGCTCGCATGCAAACCATCTGTAATCGCGTAAACAATCTTGATTCGGAGTCAGCTAAGGAAGCATTTTTGTGTGAAATAGAAACCGTGGATTCATTGCGTGAGGATTTCGAAAGTGTGCTGGACAAAATAGTCCATTTTGAGTTAAAAATTAACCCCGAATATGTCGTCAGTTATCAGTCACTTTCATCGTTCGAGGATCTATTAGGTTGTGTCAAACGTGCCGCCAAGGCGCATCAGTCGCAAGCTGACGTCAAGCCAGCAAGCCAGTACAGGGCGCCTAGACTTCCACCAATTGAGATTCCCGAGTTTAACGGTGATATAAAAAATTGGCCTTTATTTTTCGCTAGTTTCAAAAATGCCGTACACGATAATGTATCTCTAACAGAATCGGAAAAATTGTATTATTTGATCGGAAAACTCTCTGGCAAAGCTCGATCAATATGCGCCGGCATAACACCATGTGCCGAAAATTATGTACTTATATTCGATTTGCTTAAAACTAAATACGAAGACAAACGGCTAGTGGCCACTACGTATTTAGATCAAATATTTGACTTTAAGTCTATTTCGTCTGCAACACCCTCTAATCTCGAAGAGTTTCTTGATAAATTCGCTTCCTCGGTCGCCGCCTTAAAAAACCTGAAAGTCAATGACCTCTCAGATTTTATTTGCTTATACATGGCGCTTAAGAAATTGGATCCAGAAACAGCACGTTCATTTGAATCTTTCAAACGTACCTGTGAGATGCCATCCTTTGATGACTTATCGTCATTTGTCCGCGATCAAATCAAAATATTACAGCGCATCTCTTCTGGGAAACAGGAAGCAACAAGAAAGTACGTTGATCGTAAAACTGAAACGGCATGTAAATATCATAAATCATCTACTTCTACGCTTGCCTATGTAAATGCCGCATCCAGTTCAAAGCAATCTTCGTGCTCGTTATGTAATAGCCAACATGACCATTTATATAAATGTTCTGTGTTTCACAACTATAACCCAAATGAACGCTTTAAGTTTGTTAAGGCAAACAATTTATGCATCAACTGCTTAAGTGGGGGACATCGTGTATCCGCATGTGGTTCCAAATCGTTGTGTAAACAATGCCATTCCAAACATCATACTTTATTATGTTTCCGGGATCCGTCCGTAGCCAGTAATTCGCTCGTTTCCTGCGCGCTCGCTGACCCCTGTGTGACTACAGCGAGGTCCGACGACGACGCGCCCACCGCACTCGCTAACTCAGCTTGCACTGATGACGTCACTCTGTGTGCGTTATCAGATAGCAACACAGCAAAACTCGTGCCTCGACGCCCTACTACGATATTACTCGCTACCGCGCGTGTTATTATTGTTGATTCTCTCGGTAAAGAGCATAAAGTACGCGCAATGTTAGACAGCGCTTCTCAAAGCAATTTTATTAGTCGTGAATGTTGCCAGCGTTTAGGGTTGAACGTAAATCGAAACCCCGCTTGTTCTGTGGTAAAAGGAATAGGTGGTGCCACTAAATCTGTGCAGGGCTCAGTGAAAATAAAGTTTTTCTCTCGTTTTGATCGTAACGTCAATTACGACATGGAATCGCTGGTAGTAGATAAAATTACTGAACGTTTGCCGACTGTCGAGGTCGATGTTTCTCGCTTATCAAACTTCCAGAACTTACCGTTGGCAGATGACACGTACTCAGTGTCTGGTCCTATTGAGGTATTGGTGGGAGCTTCAATTTTCCCGCATCTTCTCTTGTCTGACAAGGTCCAAGGACAATCTTCATATCCTTCCCCTCTGGCTTTAGAAACTGTCCTCGGATATGTGATTATTGGTGAAGCTCCAGTCTTTGTTGGTAGTTTTGAGACCGCTTCTTATTGTTGTATCGACGAACCCCTTAACCATGCGGTCCGTAAATTCTGGGAAATGGAAGAGGTGAACGTTCCACCTATACTTAGCCCTGACGATAAAATCTGTGAAGAAATATATAACACCACAACCTCTCGCGATCAAAATGGCCGCTATGTAGTAGCATTACCCTTCAAGGGAAATATTCAGTCTCTTGGTGACTCGCGGCAGGCAAGTGAACGAAGATTTTTCTGCTTAGAGAGAAAATTGCAAGCTTCCCCTACGTTGAAGGCCGCGTATGATAGTGTCATTAATGAATATATAGATCAAGGTTATATGTCACCTGCACCTCAAGACGTGCAAATATCGGATACCCAGTCGTATATTATACCGCATCACGGAGTTCTTAGAGAGGACAAGGTTACATCCAAGTTACGTATTGTTTTGGATGGAAGCTCTAGGATTTCCAGTACTCACGTTTCGTTGAATGACCTACTCTATAGCGGTCAAAATCTTCAAGGCAATTTGTTTAATATAATAATTAATTTTCGATTATTTCCAATTGCACTTTCCGCTGACATTCGTCAAATGTTTCTTAGCATTGGTGTTCGCGAATGTGACCGCCGTTTTCAACGTATTCTTTATCGCTTCTCCCCTCAAGAACCGTTAAAGGTTTACGAGTTCAAAAGAGTCGTTTTTGGGCTGAAATCAAGCCCCTTTCATGCACTGCGCACGATCAAACAGCTCGCGAATGATGAGGGCGACTCTTATCCAAAGGCTAGAGATATTATTGACACTGGCCTGTACATGGATGACTTTGTCTATTCTGTCCAAAACGAGGAAGAAGGCATATCTACTGCCTCTGAAATGATAGGTCTTATGAAAACCGGTCAGTTTGAACTTGTAAAATGGACAAGTAATTCGCAATCAGTGGTAGATTCGATACCCCCATCACATCGCCTTTCATCTGTTAAGGAGTTTGATGATTCTGAACAGCATAAGATACTTGGCTTATGCTGGTCACCCAAAACTGACCTTTTTTGTCTCAAAGTTTGTAAACCCGCTCAAACTTGCACGAAGCGTACTATATTATCATGCGTCGCGAAGATATGGGACATAATGGGATTCGTTGCACCTATCGTCCTGTACGCAAAGCTGATAATCAAACAGCTCTGGATGTGCGAGTGTGACTGGGACGATACACCACCTGACGCTATCGTTCAGGTGTGGTCTCGCTTTAGAGAAGAGCTCCCTCTGCTCTTAGAGATAAGGATTCCACGCTACGTTGGTATCACCACTGACAGTGTGGTAACAATTATCGGATTTTCAGATGCCAGTGAAAGGGCTTACGGAGGAGTGGTCTACTTCCACGTCCAAAATAATAATGGAAATACTTTAAGCCTTATTAGTGCTAAGTCAAGGGTATCTCCTAAGAAAGTCGTTTCACTCGCGCGTCTAGAACTTTGCGCTATAGTCATTCTTGCTCAGCTTATAAAGACCATAATCGATGCGTGTAAAAACCGTGTTAACATCAAAAACGTTTTCGCGTTCTCGGATTCGACTGTCGCTCTTTGTTGGACGCATTCATCACCACATCGATGGGACACATTTGTGGCCAACAGAGTGACCAAAATACAAAACGATTTGTCACCAAAACACTTGTTTCACATAAGTGGTACGGATAATCCCGCAGACTGTCTGTCCCGCGGACTTACTCCCTCACAAATTATCGACCATCCGCTTTGGTTCAATGGCCCACATTGGGCCCGGTCAGATATATCGCAGTGGCCTATTGTTGCCTTTAATCCTTCCACGGTAGCAGAAGTTTTTGAAGAAAAGAAACATTCGTTAGTAACTACTACCCCACCTGTAGAATCTCCTATAATTTTGTTGGCTTATCGCTTATCGTCGTGGTCAAAGTTATTGCGTTGTGTGGTTTACATTTGTAGATTTGCAAAACTATTGCCACCACGTGATCTTATATCAGCCTCAGATCTTAACTTTGCAGAGGTATTGACACTTCGTGAAATCCAACACTTGCATTTCGCGGTTGATATTTCTAAGCTACAAGCGGGACACACTTGTAGTCGCTCCTTGCAACATCTCAAGCCGTTTCTTGACAATGGGCTCGTTAAAGTCGGCGGTCGTTTGAGAAATTCAGATTTGAGCTACAACCAGAAACATCCTGTAGTGCTTCCGAGACGACACCATGTTATGGATTTGCTTGTGGATTACCATCACAAGGTGAATTGTCACGCTGGCCCAGAGCTATTAATGTCGCTCTTACGTCAGAAGTATTGGATACTTTCTGCACGAAATTTAATTAGAAATAGAGTTCATAAATGTCTACCTTGTTTTCGTCTTCGTCCCAAGCCATCCTTTCCTGAAATGGCAGATCACCGCTCATGTCGTGTCGTTCAATCAGCAAAACCGTTTGTTAGCTGTGGTACAGACTACTGTGGGCCCTTCAAAGTCACCACAAGTCGTGGTCGTGGTATTCGGGCCACAAAGGCGTACGTTTGCATTTTTGTTTGCATGGCGACCCGCGCAGTGCACATTGAACTGGCTGGAGACTTGAGCACTGCGAGCTTTATGGGAGCCTTTAAAAGGTTTTTATCGCGACGCGGCCCAATTGGCAAAGTTTATTCAGATAATGGCAGTAATTATATCGGTGCTAAGCGTATGCTTTCAGAACTCCATGAATATTTGAGTTCAAAGTATCATAAAACTGAATTTGGAAGAGTATTGGCCGAGAACCGCATAGAGTGGTCACTCAACGCCCCAGCTGCAAGTCACTTTGGAGGGAACTGGGAAGCTAATATCAAATCTTTAAAAGGTCATTTATACCGCGTCATAGGAGAACAAATCTTGTCATTTGAAGAGCTAAATACCGTCCTCATTCAAATCGAGTCGGTCATGAATACTCGACCACTTTGCAGGACGCTCTCTAATGATCCTTCAGAACCTCTCGCTTTGACTCCAGCACACTTCCTTACTCTAACGCCATTAAAATGCTTACCTGCTGGAGAAATTGACGATAAAATAAACACTCTTGAACGTCATGCTCTCCTCGATAAATTAGTTCAATCTTTTTGGAAGCGCTGGAGAACTGATTACCTTCATACTTTGCAGTCTCGTCACAAATGGAACACTCCAGTTAACCCAATTACGATTGGGACTGTTGTTATCCTACTAACGGAAAACTCGCCTCCTCTGCACTGGCCCCTGGGTATTGTAGAGGAAGTCTTTCCCGGTTCTAATGGAGTTACACGGATAGTACGTGTTAGGACGGCAACTGGATCGTACTTGCGTCCAGTGGTTCGTCTCTGTCCCCTACCTAATCAGTAGACTAGAAAACTGTGCGTTTAGGTTAGGGAATTAGCATAGGTTTATTAGTTAGACTAATATCATAAGTAATTTTAATTATGCGTACATATTGCAATTTTTGAAGGCATCCCTTCAAGCCCGGGGGAATGGTTGCGCTGATTCAAAGACGATTTCTACGTAAACTGTAACGTAAGGTTGTTGCAATTATATCCCTATATATCTGTCCACTCCTGCACATACACCTCTGCATGCGTGTGAAAGAGACTGCGTCACACATCTGCGATAGTGGCGCCCCCTAACGCGAGTGTCAAGTTGGATTGGAAGCAAGTGCTATACCGACGCGCCTGCGATACTCTCGTGTGAAAAACTCAAAACTTGTAAATTTGTGTCAAGTGGGATACTTCATAGTTATTGGAAGGACTGATAAACACCAGGATCGACCAATAAAGGTATTGTGCACCTTCCTTATATAGAACTGATTCTTTCTTTCCAACTCCCGTGCAGTTCTATTGTCATCCAATTCTCTCGCCGCATCAGCCTGATTTAAATATATATTTTTCGCAAATTTCGCTTAACCCGCGCAAACACAATGATCTGCTGACGGTCAGATCACAAATACACTCGAGAGCAATGAATCCGGGTCACTTAAAGAATCCTAAAAATCTCGGAAACTAAAAATGCTAAGTTAATGCAATAAATTGTATTTAATAGACAATGTAATACTCCTTAAATGAAGGTATTAAAACTTCTTAGTTATTGTAAAGTTATATCATAAAAAAATCAAATTTGAAAAAGGGCCACTTTCGAAGATGGAACTACGAAATTACAGCATTTGGTTTTGCTTTTGTTTGTAATCTGTCATTTATGTGGGTACATAAACCATGTTGATAGTGCTCTATATTCATTATTCAAGCTGAAATTATGTCGCTTACGCCTGAAGAATGCACCAGAATACTTACAATGCTGGAAACCGGCCGGAGTCAGCGCGATACAGCCAGGACTGTCGGTGTGTCGCTGTCAACAGTACAAAGAGTTCTCCGACGTTACGAAGAAACTGGTTCTAACCTACGCAGACCAGGAACGGGCAGAACCAGGTGTACCACAGCACGAGAAGACCGATACTTGGTGAACACCATGCTTCGAAATCGCTTTCTCACAGGAACTGAACTCACCAATCAGTTTCGACGCCTCGGAGGAAGTAACCCAAGTGCATGGACAGTAAGACGTCGGCTTGCTGAATCTAACTTAAAACCCCTTAGACCTGCAAACGGCCCTAAACTGGAGCGTGGGCATCGTATTTTGAGACTAAGATATGCCCAGAGCCACGTAAATTGGAGTATTGAAGATTGGTCAAAAGTTATGTTCTCCGACGAATCAAAATTTATGCTCTACAAGCACGATGGAAGACACAGAGTGTATCGAAGACCAGGGGAAAGATTCAAGCAAGCATGCATCGAAGAAAAAGTAGCCTACGGTGGTGGGTCTGTACTTGTGTGGGCCGGAATTTCTTCTGAAAGTCGCACAGAGCTGGTGATCATAGAAAACGGCTCTTTAACTAGCGTAAGATATGTGGAAGAAATCCTCAATGATCACGTTGGTCCATTTATGGTCAATTTAGGTGAGGATGCTATATTTATGCATGACAATGCCCGACCTCATACAGGTAGGATTGTGAATGACTACCTTCAAGAGATGAACATTACTCGTATGGAGTGGCCAGCGCGCAGCCCGGATATCAACCCGATCGAGCATGCTTGGGACGAGCTAGGCAGATGCGTAAAACAACGAAACCCTCCCCCAATCACGCTTCGTGAGCTCAAAATTGCTCTCACAGAGGAATGGGAGAATATTCCCCAAAATCGTATAAGGAACTTGGTGTACAGCATGCCAAACCGCGTAAACGCAGTAATGGAAGCACGAGGAGGCAATACGAAGTATTAAAATTCAAGAAAATCGTAATAAAGTTCAAAAATTTCATGTTTCCTATTTTTGTTTTAAGGAGAGATCAGCAGTTTTTTTCTTTATGTAATTTTGTGTTAGTAAAATGTATGGTGACTCATATTTTTTTTACTTTCATTTAAGGAGTATTACATTGTCTATTAAATACAATTTATTGCATTAACCTATCATTTTTAGTTTCCGAGATTTTTAACATTCTTTAAGTGACCCGGATTCATTGCTCTCGAGTGTATTTGTTTTATAATAATTGTCCTTAAATCATATACCAATACCATCGCCAGAGAAGGATAAGAAGTACAGTTACTGAGCTCTCGTTCGGCTTAAATTTTGCGACAACAGCTCATTCCTGTTGTACGTAGTACTTATTACTTCCATGCGCCTACGTGCTTGCGATACTTGCTTTGCTTCTCGCAAAGCAAGTCACGCGATTTCTTCCCCCGGATGCGCCGGCAAGGAAGCAGAAAAGGTAATATCACTTTTTAGGATTCCGTAGCAAAAACGGAACCCTTGTAGTTTCACCGTATTTACTTACAGATACGTAACTATTCCTTTAGCCCACATTGGAGTCAATTATGATGATGAGTTTTTTGTTTCTTCACAAAACCATCGTTGGAGCGTGTGCCTTGCCAAATGTGCCTACGGTACCACCTCCACCAGTTATGCAGCCATGTCACAAGGCGTCAAGTAAGTACAGTTCATACACAGTTCTTTTAGTAACCATGACGCCTATTTATTTGTTTTTAAGTTCCGAAGTAACGCAAGCCGAGGCAGCCTCAAGCCCCACTAGACGTTCAAGTCCTGAACCTGGGCCATCTTCTTCAAGGATTGTTTGTTTGTTTGGTATAATTACGGTATACTTATATAGCTTTATTAATGGCAGCCCCTTAATATATTTGTTTTTTTATTTTAGAAACGACAGTAATGGCAAAGTCCTCCACCAAGACGGCCGGAAGTTGAAAACATGCCTCGTGTACCTCCAAAAAAAAAATGATGTATAGTCGTTCTTCGCCATCATTATGCTCCAAAGCATCTTCTTATTTCCCGTGGAACGGAAATATTGATACACATGCTTGACGTACCTCAGAGTTGGATATTGAATATTTGTTGTCTTATCAGAAGTTTATTTTGATAAAGCCTCCATTTTGTGGACAATACTGTTCTGCCAGCAGCGGAAGGCCGAATAAGAAATAGTTAGAGTTTAGATAGTTTGAATCTTCCTTTCTTTTCTCTTTGTCCAAATACAACGCTTATTATGCAACCGGCAGATTCCAGTGTTTTCCGTCCATTAAAAAATGAATGGAAAAAATCTGTAAAAGCTTGGCAAGATAATGAGGAAAACTCAAACAAGACATTGACTAAGGTAACATTTGGTCCTTTGTTAAACAAAGATTTATCAGCAGTTGATTACTCAAAATGTATTAAAAACACTTATGAAACTCTATTTGAAAACCAGATCATATATAAACTGATTACGGAATCTGAGTTAGCCATAACTATCAAAGACTTGAACGCTTCCGAAACAGAACTCAAGACCCAGGGTAAATATACAGACTTAGTTAAAAAAAAGTGACAAACATATAGAGAAAAAAGCATTATTCATTTTAATATTGTTATGTTTGCAATAACGCCGGCTTTCCGGCTAAAGGGGTGGATGGACGCGGGTTCGAATACCGCACATGACTAAAATTTTTATCGTATATTTGTAATTTTGTAGCATTGTTTATGTTACACAGAATATTATAGTACCTTCATGTTATAGTAACTTAAACTGAAAAGCACGAACAAAGATCCATTTTGCCTAGTCAAATTATTAATAATGAACAAAATTGCAGAATTGATGTTTTAGTTATTAATGATGATGGAGTTTTGGTAAGATCTGACAGCCAAACACTTAAAACCGCTAATAATTGTTCACCTCGTTCCTTTCCGGATACAACTGATGAACAATCAATTATAATGTTACCACTCGAAAATATATATAAACTAGAAATAATATTTCCAATAGTCGGACACTCCTTTTTGCCGCCTGACAGGGCCATATTTGCCAAAATTGAAAAGGAAGTCAAGAAACTGTATGTCATATATTGAGAGCCAGTATTTCTAGGTCAGCCTGAACAAGATCCTCGTCCACATCATCACTTACCATCAGGTGAGATAGTGGTCAAAGGCAAAACTACCAGGCATAAAAAAAAATGTGACCTGCAAATGTATGTCAATATATTTGCAAAACGCGCTGCTATAGTGAAACACTTGGGCGTTGATGTTGAAGTGTATGATTGGAAGAACGAAGTGACTAAAGTATGCAAACCACCTTGTAGCTGGCATTTCAAATTTAACGCTTGCAAAAGACTTATACTGCACAAAAGACGCCTGGACGTAAGCCTACAAGGAGAGGAAAACTACAGAACTCAATTTAGTCAGCCAATAACTATAACTAAAAAAGGAAAAAGTTGTTCAGAATTGGATGAAGATTGATTGTAAGATTGATGGTAAGAAGCGCTCGTAGCGAAATTTACTTAGCTGCTCTTAACCGATTAGCAAAGTTAAGCAACGTCGCCCGCGGTCATGAGTTGGATGGGTGACCGCTAGTGACATTACTACTGAGAGCTTCCGTGCTTCGGAGGGCACGTTAAGCCGTCGGTCCCGGTTGTTATTTTAGGATGGCAGTCGTTATAGCATGGTGGTAGGGCAATTTGCGAATGCTCGCCTGGCTAGCTACCACCCTCAAGTAGAAAATATGTCGCCAAACACCTAACGGTGTGTTCCGGCAGCTGTCCTTGAGAGCCAGTAATTCTAGGTTAGTCTGAACAACATCCTCGACCACATCATCAATTACCATCAGGTGAGATAGTGGTCAAGGCTAACACATCAGGCACAATAAAAAAAAAAACAAAAAACAAAGAGCAGGCAATAAAATTAATGTTACAAAAATTTGCGATGTTTCGAACTTGTTGTCGAAGCACTATGGTGAAGACTGGAGGAATATTGAGAGCCCTGACCTATTTATAAGGATATTGAAATTAATAACGACAACTCCGCACGTGAAGACAAAATGCGTACCGCTTTTAGAAACTGAAATTTTGTTTAATATTTTTTATTAAATATATATATGCCGATATAAGATAAATACTACGCCGACATTAGGGCGAAGGTGGCCGATAATTAGAAAAAAGGTATTTGTTGAAAAAACATCAAATATATTTAAAATAATAGACTTTTTATGTAATTGATGTTTCTTTATTATTTCTTGGTAATAATTTTAGTTGAA
The DNA here is from genome assembly GCA_963890685.1 of Plagodis pulveraria. Classification (NCBI taxonomy): domain Eukaryota; kingdom Metazoa; phylum Arthropoda; class Insecta; order Lepidoptera; family Geometridae; genus Plagodis; species Plagodis pulveraria. The sequence goes on from OY982969.1 coordinate 22,564,186, forward strand.
AACGAAAAACAAGGCACAAAAAATTCTCATTTTATGAGAAGTTTAGTTTAAGAAAGTGCTTATGTGGCCGATACATGGACGGTTTACCCTATCACGCTTTTAAAATTATTTATTTTTAGTGTAAAAGTGGTCGTTTGACAAAAGGTGTGATTAGATTATTTATTGGCGATAACGGAAGTTTAATTATGAATAAGATAGGTAGATACCTACATGTCGGGATTTCGTTTGGCTTGTTATGAGCAGAAAGGATGTAACGCTTACTAAGAGAGTATGGACATACAATTTTATGGATGGATTAAGTAGCCAAATGAAAAGATAGATGGAACGTCGGAGCACACCGACACCGCCGCTGCTCCGCGGCGCGCTGCACTTCGAACCGGCGACGTCAAGCGGTGGCAGCCGTTTCAATCACTAAGCGATCGAAAACGGTGCGGGTGGGTGCGCGAGCGTATTCAATTCAAAACAGCTGATGCTTTTACTTACTGATTATTCTTTTTTATAGTTGTATTAGTGATTCTAAGCACCATACAGTATTGTGTATCACTTATTATCTCATTGATAACTGTAACAAATGAAAAAAATCTTGTTTACCATCATCTTGTTTTCGGATGTGTTAAATGAATTAATTGCAACACTGAACATAAAAACGCACTTGTCACTTTTTATTTGACGTTTCTTTCATACCATAGTTTTGTTCTATAATATACATACATTGTGTTAATAAAAGATTATTGCTCAGTTAGCGTATTTAATTTATAAATACTTCGGTAAAATATCAGGATGAAGCTCATTTTCGTCTTAATGACATGACCGCTACTAGAGTGCAACGAATCTGAAACGCAAGCATCAGAAACACCTTCATGGTGTCATGTCCATGTCACAGTGGTCCATGGTTTGAATCCCACCGCGGGCTTGAGCTTCATCGCGGCGGTAGGGCATTTTGCGAATGCCCGCCTGGCTAGAGACTACCCTCAGGTAGAAAATCTGTCGCCAAGCACCTGTCGGTGTGTCCGGCAGCTGTTCTTGAGAGCCAGTACGTAATTCTAGGTTGAGCCTGTTAACAGCTTCGACCACATCATCACTTACCAGCAGGTGAGATTGTGGTCAAAGGCTTACGTATCAGCAATAAAAAAAGAAAGCCGTAGCTTGTTTTAGGTACCTCAAACAAGCTACGGCTTAACCTAGGGGTTCAAATAAATTCTAAATCGGGAATACTAATTTTCTCGAGATGATTTTACCTAAGAGCAAAACGATACGGAATCCTTTCTTCTCTTTCTTCGCAGAAAGCTAGTGGTACGAATATTGACGATCCGTCGGCTCATATTAGATACAAGAAATATTGTGAAGAGCAAAGGCTGCTTCAAGAAGAAAAACTACGTGCTCTAGAAGAATAAGAACAATTTGAGCAAGAAAAAAATCCTTAAAATACAATATGAAGAAGAAAAAGCAACCATCGACAAAGGGGAGGACAATATTAAGAAGTTAAAGGAGGAAGAAAAAATTAAACGCGAATCAGAGTATACGAGTAGGTCATGTAAATAAGCCGCAAGGGCTAAACATTATATATAAAATTATTGATTTAAAAATATATAGGAGAATTATCTTGCTATCAGATTGCTTAATACATCCAACGACTGTTTAAAAATGGGGCTAAGTGGATATGTGGTCGCTATAAATATGGCAAGCACTATGCTAAACTGTAGCAAAGCAGTAAAGAAAAGAAAAGCAGAAGAAAATATAATTAAAAATCGCGAGAAAATCCAGAAAATGTTTGATAAGAAGAAGCAGTTTTAAAAAGAAGTAATCCTAGACCGCTAATAAAACAATTAATTTTTGTTTCGAGTAATAATTTTTGTAGTTAAAATACATGCTTCCAGAGAGATGTGCCTTTACGACACGAATGTGTGTTCCGTCCAGATTCCCACAGCAATGTGGAAATTTATTTTTATTTGAAAATGAATTTGCTATTTCCTTAAAATCTTCGATACTCGGAAATTTCATATGTATTTCGTTAAAATTATTCCAAATTGCACTGGCAACCTCCATCACGATACTTGCTATTGCGGTTTTTGAAATGGGAAATGGCACTGCTAATTTCCGAAAAGGTGTTCCTGTTGTTAAGTGTCTGTAAATAATAACACGTTGAATTAAAATTTATTGTTATTTATTACAGAAAAGGACGTTAAAACTAGTAGTGGCGACACTTAAGGGACGTCTTTCTAAAACAATTGAAAAAAGTTCGTAAGCCTCGCTCTGGAGATCCAGAAAGCCCAAATGAACAAGATTATTCATTTGCATGGTGGAAGGGCATTTTGCGAATGCCCGCCTGGCTATTGACCACCCTCAAGTAGAAAATCTGTCGCCAAGCACCTAACGGTGTGTTCCGGCAGCAGTCCTTGAGAGCCAGAAAAATTACAGGCTAATGAGACCTAACAACTGGACGTCTCAGTGTGACGGGCACAGTGCAATTCGTCGTTGACGAAATGCGTCTGTTATAGGCAGAGGTTAATCCACTTAACATCAGGTGGGCCTCGGGCTTGTTCCTTCACAATAACATAATAAAAATAAAAAATAAAAACTCAGAAAAGTGGAACACCAACATATGTTGTTTTTAAAGGATGTTTCAATGCCTCGACTAACCGAAGGTAAATCGTGTTCATGCAGAAACTTCAAGATAAGAGCAGAATCTTCAGTTGCCTGATGAAGAGAATTCTACTGCAATGTCTAATAGATCCGAGGCTGTTGTATCTTCTGATTACGAACCACTGTCTACCAGGGCGAGCAGTACAATTACACAGAGCACGAGTGCTTTGTCAACTGAAGCTTTGGATAGTGGATTACAAACTGGATCCCATGAAAAAGAAGGATTTTTCGCCGCCCTCGCATCTACTGATCATCTACAACCCTGTCCAATGCCTCAATCTGATCTTGAAGTGATCTAGGAGCATTTACAACAAACATCTTGAAAGAATGGAAGGAGGTGGAGGTGGTAGCTGCTGCTGCAGTGGTGTCCTTATTACACACTGTCGAAAGCATCTATTTTCTGGTACATTATGTGAGATAACTGTGCTATGGATTCCTTGATTGCTTCTATTTTGAGTTATTCAGTAAATAAATGGAAGTTTAGTGAATCCTTGGAAACTGTTTATGTCTTGAGGAGATAACACCCAGTGGCAGGTAGTGAATGCTGAGCAATAATAATTTACATACATTTATTCAAAATAGTGCAGATTACTATTATTAATTCAAATATAAAATGGAGCTAATTACAGTAAATTAAGTAGCTATTAAAATTACTGTGGTTATTAATTTGACCTCATGGTGCATCAAGAAACATAATTTTATTTTTCGAGTTTTCCCTACTGGGCTCTGTATCTTCCTTTTAGGATATAATATAATCCCATAATGGGAATAAAATAAGGCAAAGACCTCATTTAAATAAAATGTGAAGAAACTATGTCATGAAAATCGTCACACACGATTGAACGATGCGCTTCTAGATTCATCAGGAACAGCTGGAGTACATAACAAAGGTAAAATAGGTACCATTTAATGTAAGTCTGCCATTTGTGTACCTAATTTAGAATCTTGAAAGTAAAGAAAATGCTAACTATTTTCACGTAAATACAAACAGGAGTGTGTTATATAATTGTACAAGATGCATTGATCAAATAAACTTGAGTGGTAAATTACATACTTGGTATGTTTCATTCAATATATACAACCAAAGGTTATCTATATCCCTGAAGGTCATGCAAAAATGCAGTTAGTAGTCGGGGTGTGAACTTATGTCAAAAGCCAAGGATACACGGCAAGTGAGAGAAAGAGCAAATGACGACGAGTGCGCATCCCGACGCAAGCAACGAACAACTGAACGCATAAATTGTCTAAATAGCATTACATTTGGCTTTTTTTTTTGTTTTTTATTGTTTTTTTTTTTTCATTTGGCTAAATTCAACATGCTAACTGATTTAGACAGTCAGTGTCAACTCTTGTATTGTATAATTAGGATTCTTACTGTCTGATTGCATTTACATTTGGCCAAATTCAGTCTTTTTCACTGAATTCAGCCAGGTGTAAATGGGCTTTTAGTAGCGTACTAAATACTTGTTGATTTTGATACTTTTTTGGCGACAGTTATCTCAATTAACCTATCGGCAACAGCGACTGAATGGTTTTACTCAGAATGGATGATGGCAGCGGATTCGTATAGAGGATACTAACACCTTTAAGTGTGTTATCAAAAAAATTGGTAATACGCCGCCTTGTCGATTCGTGCGTCAAGGCGGAGTATTTTAATTTTTTTTGCTATAGTTATTAATTCCATCTGAAATTCACTTACTTCATCCTATCACTACAGATGATCTTCAAATTTACTCGCAGGCACCCCCTGATAGATTGAATGAAACTATCGGAGTAGCTATTTTTAACCTGAACCTAATCGAGAAATGGAGCAGACGTATTAGTCTAAAAATTAATGCTAAAAAAACTCAAGTCATCATTATCTTAGGCTCTAGGACTACAACTAAACCTGATGAAGCAGACATTCCCAACATAAATTCAGACTCACCATACGATATTCGTTTAAGCCCATACAGGTTTACGCAATAACCTTGACGCGCTCAGACGATGAAGGTAATGAATAGATTCAGGCGTTACTTTGCGGAAATCCATTTTTAATAATAACAAAAATTTTCAAAATATTTTACAAAAACATCAAATTAATATTTTAATACAACACTTAAAAAATATAAAAATATATCTAGTGACAATTCTGCCTAATTTTCCTGCTAAGCCGACGTGACGTCACAAACGCCACGCAGCCAAACCGGAAGAATTTTCGATGCGTTTCGCTTCTACACGAAGCATCCTCAGGAGGTCTTGACTCTACGAGCGCACGATCGAGAAAAGACCTACCTCCTGATAGGGTATTTGCCCAAATTGAAAAACAGGTACGGAAATATGAAGTAGTTAGTGACGCAAAACAATATTTGAATATTATTTCTCAATTTAGTACAGTTAACAACTTAGGAACTGACTAAGTGTTCGATTGGAAGACAGCCTCACAGCTAGGGTTTGCAATTCGAATATTCGATATTCATTTTATTCGAATATCCGGTACAATTTCAAATTCGAATAATTCATTAAAATTATCTGAATATTCGAATAGTTAATAAAGGCCCTTATATTGTTTTGATTCTAAGTCCAACCCTGCCCTTGAGTCCCACCCTGTTGTGTCACTGTACTCAATCGTTCACTCAGTCATCAGTCGTCCCTCGCCCACCGCCAAGGACAGTGTGCATACGCGAACGCATAATTATTTGAGAGTTGTGTTGTGTTACTGTTATTACCTGCGCGTGGCGACATTCACGTAAGTATTTCAGATAAACCTAATTAATTCCACAAACTATTATTAAGTAGTGTAGAAACAGGAATTTTGGCTCAATAGTAGGTAGGTATACCGACCTAAAACTTGAAAGTCGAGGTCATGGTCATTACTACGAAAAAGCACTATTGAATTAAAATTTAAATATTTTAGAATGTATTAAGAGTAAATAGGATAAACCGAGTACTTACTGTCTTTTTTGCTATAGGTTAGGTTAGTAGATTATAGTATAGACTAATCTAACCTAACTACTGAGCCGAAATTCCTGTTTCTACACTACTACACTAAGGTTGAGATAAATAAACGTTACTAAGCAAGTGCTTTGGCTATGCCATTCTCTGTCTCTATCAAGCACTTGTAGTTTGCCCGTTGCGCGACAGTGACAACCGATGCTAAGCCAAAGCAAGTGCTTAGTAGCGTTTATTTATCTCAGCCTAAGTGTTTTACTTTGCAACGGGTTTCTGCATTCCTCTGACGTAGCGTACGTATTAAATCCCTCCTTACGCTACTTACTGATTTGGTTGGTTACGCGAGCCGGTGCATGATGTGATCAGTTACGATTTAAAAATATTAGATTGTTGTGTGTTACATTTTAAACTACTTAAACTTACATACAGTAGGTATTATATTTATAATAATCGTATCAAATTAAAATTTGTTCTGATTTCAGTTCCTGCATTGAAAGCTGTCTATCTAAGACAAAATAAATCTTAGTGATGGCGAGCGGAAGTGTTGACAAAGTTGAATTCAAAGAGTACACCAAACGATCTAAAGACAAAAAATCTGTGTGGCAACACTTTTTACGTGCTGAAGGTGGTTCGCAAGCAAAATGCAAAATCTGCAAAGTAGTATTGTCAAACTCTATGTCAACGACTCCTTTGGACATACATCTTCAAAAAAAGCATTCCATATTTGTAATTCTGATGAGGTTACAGTTACTGCAAGTGGAAGCAAAGAAAATTCCAATGAAGTACAGAAGAAGAAAAGGCGACTCACAGATTATTTCAAATCTGAAGATAGCTCCGAAGACATGATCTCCATGATGGCAGCTTTAGATGGTCTGTCGTTTTTTCGTATATGTACATCCAAAACGATACGTAAGCTATTCAATAAAAGCGGATATAAGTTACCTGAGTCTCCCCACACAATAAAGAAAATTGTCATCACCAGAAGCAACCAACTTAAGGCTGAACTAACTGAGGAATTAAACCTTCTGAAATCTTCAGGGATAAAATTCACCATCACCCTCGATGAGTGGACGTCGTCTCAAAATGTACGGTATATGAATGTCAACATTCATTCACCAAAATTAAAACGTAAATCGTTCAGAAACCTGGGTTTAGCTAAACTGACAGGAAAGGGCACAGCAGATAACTGTCTCAACATTCTGAAAAGAAAAATTGCTGTATATAATCTGTCATTAGATGATGATATAATTTGCCTGGCATCTGATGGAGCGAGCGTTATGTGTGCCCTAGGTCGAAAGACCAATGCATTTCATCAACTATGCTTAGCGCATGGTATTCAACTGGCAGTAATTGATGTTCTTTACAAGAAGAATAAAGCCATTCCTGAAGTTTCAGTTATTCCTGATTCTGAGTCAGAAGACAGCGATAAGACTGACACTGATACTGATGAGACTAACACTGACCAAGCAAGCGACAATGATGATGAACTGGACAGAGCTGGATTTGATGTGACCATTGAATATGCCAGCACTTCAACGGTCAGCCTTGCGCTTGCGCGAAGCTTCAAAGATGTTATAAACAAAGTGCGAAAAGCTGTGATTTTTTTTCGTTCATCTCCTACTCGAGCAGAAACCTTATACAAATATGCTTCGGAGGAAGGAAAGAAAGACTTGCGTCTTATACTTGATTGCAAGACACGTTGGAGCAGCCTTGCTGACATGTTGTCTCGGTTTCTAACACTGAAAGTTGTAGTCCAGAAAACGTTGATTGATTATGGCAACCATATCACATTTTCAGAAGAAGATATGAGGCGACTCGAAGAACTCTCCAACACAATGAATGTGATCAAAGCTACTGTTGAAGTTCTGTGTGAAGAAAATGCCAACCTGATAATGACAGAAACAGCGTTGAAGTTTATGATTGAGAAACTGGGTGAAATTCATAATGACGTGAGCCGTGATCTCTTAGTATCACTGAAACAAAGAATTGGAGAACGACGACTACCAGAACTAAGCGGCACTCTCAAATACCTGGATAATTCCGCAAAATTTTACAATGAAGGGAAGTCTTCATATCCATTTGAAAATCCCCATAATATGGTGGTTAAAAACACAATCGTGAAATTGAACAGCTACTTCGAGTCATCAACAGACTCTGAAGACTGTAGCCGCAGCAGCCCACAAGTACAAACAGAGACAGAAAGCAATGATGAGAACAGTATGTCTATGAAAGATCAACTGCGCCGTAAGCTACAAAATGACGCAGCCGAATCTTTACAGATACGACAGTCCGGAGATGAGGTCTTGGATCTTGGCACTAAAATCCAAGTGGAGATGGGTCTCTTTGACGGCGGTGGACAACGTGGTACACATTTAACCCGAGCATATAATTTACTGCTCTCCATTCCGCCCTCCAGTGTCGAAGCTGAGAGGGTGTTTTCTTCGGCGAGTGTTTGTGTGTAACCAACCACTTAAGAACGAAAATGAATGCCGATACTTTGGACGCCCTAAGCTTTTTGCGCTCATATTATACACGTATGTAAAAGGATAATTAATGTGGTTTTTTTTATTAAAAACAATAAAACTAATTATAATAATACTTGATTTTATTTGAATAGAATTATGCGGCAATCAAACTAAACCCCCGTATTGCTTGCTGCTCACACATGTTTGTGTTGAATTGATATTGTATTATTTTCAATAAATGTTAAAAAAAATATTCGAATACCCGAATATTCGAATATTTAGCTCTAGAAGTATTCATTTTATTCAAACAGTAAAATTAAACGAATAGTGCAAACCCTACTCACAGCAAGTCTTTAAGCCAGTTGGCAGCTGGCATTTTGAATTCGAGCTTTGCAAGCGCTACATTTTAAAACGTTCCTGCCTGGAAATGTTTTAATCCAAGGACATTTACATTATAAAAGTGATGATGGAGTTTCCAAAAACGTATGTAAAACTCAACACCTATGATAAATCCACAAAAGATTCATGCTTCAAACAGCATAACAGGAAATAAAAACGATATATTGACATTGCTTACTAGTCATTGGCACAGCCTGGACACTCGACTCAATCTCTATACAAAAGCCGCGTTCTAACTACCTGTATTGCTTGAGATAAGGTTGATTTTAGACTTGCGGGGTAAGAAAACAATTTTGGCCCTCGTTGGAATCAACCACCTCTCATCAAGTGTTTTGACATCCCAGATATGATCGATCCGTCTCTCATTTATTCAGACAAGAGTCACTCTTGCGACCTCCGAGACATCTGTAACCATGTGGGGTCTAAGTCTGAATTACCAATTCCCAGCATAAAAGTGATGGAGACTTATTTAACCCAGAAACAGACTAATTGGCCAGAATTCTTGCAAAGGATTAATGATGAGGGAATGTCCAAAGAAAAGTTGTTGATAGGATTAAAAGGTAGAGAAAGAGAGCTGAAGATAAAAGGAAGATTCTTTGCTCTAATGTCATGGGAGCTCAGAGTATTTTATAATCACAGAATATTTAATTAAAAAACACTTTGTACCTCTTTTCAAAGGCCTTACAATGGCAGACAACTCAACAGTTTTAACTAAGAAGATGATGGAGAACACTTACGGGCAAGGATCTGATGATTACCAGCATGTTAGCTTTGCAAATCATATCGACTACACAAAATGGAACAACCACTAAAAGGGTGAGGCAAATAACCCAACATTTCGTGTGATGGGTAAATTTTTAGGTTATCCGGCTCGAAGGACCATGTATTGCTTGAGATAAGGTTATATGTACTTGAAATTTTGACTACAAGGTCCTTTTTTTATCAATTAACTGAGTACAATAACAAAATCGAATTGAATAAAGTATTGGCAAAATATCTAAATCTATTCATGCACATCTAATAATAAAACTTAACTGAACTTAATCACATTATTATATGACTGTATTTAATCAGTTTCAATGGGAAGGGGACATAGTTTGGAAATTGATCTTTTCACTACACTATCACGACTATCGGCGCCTCGCCTATCAAGAAATGTCCGGGCGTCAGCGGTTCTATTGAGTCTGGGCCAGAGTCATCGATGGGACATAGAGGTCTGGAGTTCAGACATGCCTCGATTTGACACAGCACGGTTGTCATTTCCTCATAGGTAAAGTGAGTGGTCAGTACGCGTCTCAAATGATGTTTTAATGACTTTACACCAATTTCCCATAGCCCACCAAAATTCGGTGAATAGGCGGGTATGAAATGCCATTGGGTGCCGTCTAACGCCAACGTATTAGGTATTTGTTCTTTAAAATATAAATTTGCTTCTGCCCATGCATCTCTTAACTCTTTGTATGCACCAACAAAATTTCTTCCTTGGTCGCTCCACAAATTACTACATTTTCCTCTCCGGGAAACAAATCGTTTAAATGCTCCAATGAAAGCCTCTGATGTTAAATTTCCAACGAGCTCCAAGTGGATTGATTAAGTCGATAAACATACGAACAAGGACATGTATGATTTTTGCGTTCTTATGCCTCTGCCTTGTGCTATGCTTATTTGAAACGGTCCTGCAAAATCCACACCACTACATAAAAAAGCTCGTGAAGGAGTTACTCTCTGTTTAGGCAAATCTCCCATCATCTGGGTTCTTGATACAGCTCCATTTTTGGCATATATTAAGCATTTGTCTATGATGTAAGATTTCACCAAGCTCTTTGCTCGTATGATCCAGTATTTAGTGCGTAAGTAACACAACATCAACTGAACTCCACCATGAAGAGTCTGAGCGTGAGCATCTGCGATAATCAGTTTTACTAATTTGTTTTTGTGTCCCAGTATAATCGGATGCTTGGTATGTTCATCAAGATTTGAATGCCGTAAGCGACCGCCCACCTTAAGGATTCCAGCGTCGTCAAGGTAAGGGTTTAATGTTTTTATGTTACTCTCTACTTTCATAGGTTTATTTTGTTTAATTCTGTTTATTTCCTCAATATACTCTTCTTCTTGAACTAGTTTAATGCATGCCAGTAGCGAGTTTTCTAACTCTTCCGTTTCAAAGTTTCTTTCTATTTGTATTGTGCTTTTTTTTTAAATTTAAAAATCTTTTGCAGTAGGCTATTACTTTTACTAATTGATCAAATTGTGACGCCAAACATTCATTAGTAGTTTTTTTTTTTTTTTTTTAATGCCTGATAGGTTAGCCTTTGACCACTATCTCACCTGATGGTAAGTGATGATGTGGTCGAAGGTGTTGTTCAGGCTAACCTAGAAGTACTGGCTCTCAAGGACAGCTGCCGGAACACACCGTTAGGTGCTTGGCGACAGATTTTCTACTTGAGGGTGGTAGCTAGCCAGGCGGGCATTCGCAAAATGCCCTACCACCATGCTATAACGACTGCCATCCTAAGACGACAAACGGGACCGACGGCTTAACGTGCCCTCCGAAGCACGGAAACGCTCAGTAGTAATGTCACTAGCGGTCACCCATCAAACTCATGACCGCGCGCGACGTTGCTTAACTTTGCTGATCGGTTGAGAACAGCTAAGTAAACTTCGCTACGAGAGTTTCCTTTTGTACATTTAGGTTAACATGTATTTTTTCTGTCTTAACTTCTAGATCTGTAGATTGAACTTCTGTGTGTATTAATTTTATTTCCCTTTCAGATAGCCATGCCGGCCCTGTCCACCACAACTTTGAATCTTTCAGATTATCAAGTAACATCCCTCTCGATGCAATATCTGCTGGATTTTCTTCGGAAGAGACATGATACCACTGGTTGTTAGGTATATTTTCTTTTATTTCTACAACTCGGTTCGCCACAAACGGTTTCCATCTGTGAGGTTCGCCTGTCAACCACGCAATCACAATTGTTGAATCGGTACAGGCATAAATTTGTTTTTCAGGTATTTTCATAGCATGTTCTATTTGTTCACTTGTAGATTATTCATTAAATTCACCCTTAATTACTGACGAGATAGAGGAGTTTTTAAAGTCATTACGCCATCAAAGATTTAGGAACTCTTGGAACAAGAATAAATGGGTCAATTTCAAGAACGGGCTAAAGCATTTAAATGTCTCAGCCCATACTCTCAGAAGTCCTCATGACTTTCACAAATGGTGGGGTAACTTCAACTTGATCAAGCCGAAAGAGGTGGGGGCAATTAAATATCAATTAGAACTGACACAATCTGACAGTGACTTAACCTTCCAGGTGATCCAAGCCTTTGTAAAAGGATGGATTGGTAAAAGCCTCAATAATCTTACAAAATCGAATGTGTCAGCAGATACTCTTCATTGGGGACAATACAGTTATGAGTTATATATAGTAACATTACTGATGAACGCAGTAAATGATGAGGAGAGGAAGTCTATTGCGGGGTAATTCCAGGAGTTCGTGATATCTCCAACCACAGGGGCGACAAACAGCACGTTCAACTCTCCAAATTTTGGCAAAATTCTGATATCAGATGGGTAAGGCCACGAATAATTGTTCAATAACACACTTGAAACTGTAACACACAATAACACACTTGAAATAATATAACACAACGGAAAATAGTAAAGCCTAGTACACATAATTGATCAAATAATAAAACTACCTTTTTTTTGCGGCTTTGGCCGTGAAATTGTAAAATATAATTTACATACTAAAATAAAGCAAATAAATACTTAAAATCTTTATTTAGAACGTAATAGTAATAACAAACTAAGATTCATTTAAGTATTTTCACCGGTAATACCGAAATTTTTTGTTAACAATAATCTATGTACTTACAGTGTACGAAGGAGTGTATTACTTTGGCAGGCTTTAAAGTGGCGTTTTTAGGAATTTAAGAAGCAACAATATACCCACACTATTACAATATTTATTATAAAGCACACATTCTTAATCAAATCAGTTTTTATTGATGATTATTTTTTAAAGATGTAATGACCATATTATGAAATCAGTTAGGCCGCAAAATAATTCAATTAAAATAAACCTCATCACAACTGTTTACTAAGTAATATTGTGACTGTTGTAGTATGTCACGCTTTAATTGGATCTTCTTGATGATCGAGTTTGGTTGTACAATATCCCAGTCCTTTTTTATCGTTTTGACAAATTTCAACTTCGGATGTGTTATTTTTTTTAGAAAACTTATTTTGTAATTTATTTCTTCACTCGTTTCTGTTAAGTCTTCAACGAATCCTATGTGATATTTCCATGTACCTCTTTGGTAATATCTGACCAGAACACTATCAGTTTTTCTTACTTCATTGTCGTCCTTCTCTTTTACTGTTTCTTCATTGTCATAATCCCTATCGCCACTTTCTTTCTCTATGTCGGAGCAATTGTTAATGTAGTCTATTACATCTTTATCATCAATTGTTTTGGTTTTCAACACTTTCCCCGCATTCTCATTTAGTTCTTTGTTTTTTACTGGACACAAATTTAATCCCATTTGCAAATTTTCATCTTCTAAAAATGATTCATCGCTGCTTTTTTCATCCAAAATATTATAATCTTCGTCATCAGATTCTCTTAAAGAATATGCTTCATCATCGGTGCTACTATCATGCTGAAGTTAACGCTTTTTTAATTGTTTTTTCAGTGTTATTATTTTTCTTTTCTTTGTTTTTACTAAAGTCATTGTGCCTGAAGTAGATGGTTGTTTGACGTTATCGTAGTGACTTATTGTTGCGCGACTTATATCAAACGTTTTGTCAATATTCGTGACCGCAAATGGGCCGTATTTAGTTAAATCAAAATATTTTTGGTTTTCTGCAGAATTTTTAATATCTGATAAAATTTTCAGAGGTGTTTTTACCAATTTGACTTTATTCTGGCAAATTTTATTTTCTTTGTTCGCATCTACTTTTTTTATCAAATTGGACTGCTTCACATCTAGACAGTGACAAAATCCTGGTCTATCCCCTGGACAAAAGCAGCTTAGGCTGCGGTACATAATTGTGTAAGGCTCGACAGTATTTATTATTTGATGCAGTTTCATAGTATTCTGAACTGGTATCAACTCAACGGTTGTTTGCTGAATGGCATCATTGGGAATATAGAAAAGCTTAATTGACGTGTCTGTTTCGTTAAACAACAGATCAAACGCAGTTTTTGCATCAGGAATGTCATTGCCGTAAGCAACCATCGAATCCAGATTGCGTTTCAGAGCACCACCAACTCCGTCAGCAGCTCCTTTCCCATGCGACGCTTCGAAGAAATTCCATGTAGAATAAGGAAAACCGAGCTCTTTTGTGACTTTAGAAAAATAATAGAAGTTTTTCTTCTGTCGGTATTGCGATGTGGGACTATCGGAATAAAAATGTATGGAATCTGCAGTCGGGAATTTCTCTCTGATCCATTCCAAAACTGGTTGAATATGAGCCCAAATAGCATCTGGTCCATGGTCATTATTTGGAGAAATTGATGCAAATGGTATCTTGTCATTTGTAGCATATAAAATACCGGTATGAAGAGTAATTTGCTGCTTCGAAGAACCAAAGTGCATCGATTGTATTTCCTTGCTCAGTTTGCATACGTAATTCTCTGAAAAATCAATGTGCAATAAAACTGAGCGCTGATCTAAGCTTTCTATGCAACGTCGATATTCTTTATACTGGTGGGTGATGTTGAAGCTGTGCCTTTTCATATTATGTAGTTCTTTTTTGAATGAGTCCAATAATGATTTCAAAGTATCAGTTTTTTTCTGCTTTATCATTTTTTTGGTAATTTTTGTTCCATCCTTGTCATTTTTGACCTTGTATTCATGGGACTGAAGTATCCATTCATACCATGAAATATTGTCATCTAGGTTTATTTCATTGAGGAAAAAATCAATACTACTTTCTTCACACAGCTCACATTCTCCATAGGCACATTCCTTTCTTTTTATATCACACATTACCATAGCAATTAATTCATCTACATCTTGTGTTGCAATGATTCCTTTAGATTTTAGAGCTTGTGCCTTCATTAGTAAATTATCATGTTTTTGGCAAGCACACGTGTCTCGGCTTTCTACTGTGGGTGGAATTACATGGAATGGTCTGTATTTTTTAATAGTGGATAGAGCTAATTTGCCACCGTCACGTCTGTATTTTGTATAAAGCTTTTTCAGTGTTCCTAACAAGTATCTTTTTTGTCTTTTCTCATTCTTCTTTGTTTTGATTTCCTTTTTTCCTGCTGTCATTCTGCTTACGTCATCTCTTTCAAAAAATTCTTTGAGATTCCTTACCAAAATATTGTTCCGTTTTTTCTTTGTGCAATGACGAATGTTTCCTTTCAGTCCTAAAAATGAAGCCATTTTTCTTTTTAGTTTATATTTTTGTGCATTTTCTCTTAACAATACATTTTTTAGTATTGTTTTTACTTTTGTACTTGAATTTTGGTACGACTCTTTTAATGTGTGTAAAAGTACTTCGTGTTGTAGTATTTTTTTCTTCACCTTGTCCTTTTCTTCTTTATTTATGGTAGGCAAATTGTCTTCAATAAAGTTATTAGTTTTAGTCTGAGGAGTCCAACTTGTACTGTTTTCTGTCTTCATTTTATCAAGTTCTATTTGTAATTTACTAACCGCTTCATTTTTTTCTTCAAGCAATTTAAGCATTTTTTTATTCTTCTGCACAGATCTTTTAATTTTCTTTTTCATGTTTTTTAAAGATGTCATTAATGTCGTTCGCTCTTGTTTAAGTTCTAAATTTTCTTTTTTTAATCGATATATTACTTTTCTGTAAAATTTTTGTAAATGATGTTTGGATGATGGAGATAGCGTCTCTTTAGTAGTTTCTGGCGATGCATGTTTTTCTTTGTTTCTCTTTTTTTCTCTCCATTGCTGTCTAATAATTTGCTGCTGAGAACTGTCAACGTCTGCTATTTTTTTCCTGTTTTTTTTAGTTCTTTCAGCGTTTGATTTCTTCTGCTCTAAAAATTTTTCAGGATCCCTTTCTTTGAGTTTTTCCCTATACAACTTCTGCCTTTCAGCTGGCGTCATTGGCATCTGAAAAAAAATTATACCCTTCACCGGCAAAGCTTAGCAAATATAATGAGAGATTTTCCAGCACCATAAAAAAAAGCTTATTGTGAATTGTACCGCCCAGACTTGGCAGTAATTATTAAGTTTTTTCCAAACAAACCAAACCAAACATTTAGCTAGCGCCAAGTACAAAAAATATTTACGTTTTTAATAATTGTAGTAAAAAAGTCGTAGTCCCAGTCAATCTCAAAGAGATTGACTGGGACTACGACTTAGTTTTTGTTTTGTTTTTTGTTTTATCGACTTCTACCTTCGACAGTTTCACGGTTTCCGCGAATATGAATAATATATTCAGGGATAGATCAAACATATTTAATGCCAGGTTTAGTCAGCACCGTCTCTATATATGTAGTAGTAGTGTGTAGTGCATCAATAGTGTAGAAGTTCTCATCAACTATAGTAGAGTTGATGAGAACTTCTACACTATTGATGCACTACACACTACTACCACATATATAGAGACGGTGCTGACTAAACCTCTCAACAACTCTACTATAGTTGATGAGAATTACTTTATTTTAACCTTGTTTGGAAAATCTCCCATTCTGTTATGCGCAAGCGTGACATTCACTGTCATCGTTTCGCCACTCAGTTACATATTTAAAATATATATACAATATGCGCTAGTTATCTTTATATGGCATAACTCGACTGGTAGTTCGAAACCAAAGATAGGCCTTTGTGTTTATCACTGAAAAATATTGCTATAAACGTTAGTTTGCAAATTACAAAATTGATTCAGTGTTAAATATCTCGTCGTGTCGATATGCTCGCAATACAAAACAAACAAACGCATTCACACTCATAGCTGTCCTCTAAGACCTCTCGTGTCGAAGGCAGACACGCTACCTCTAGGCCATCGAGGTCATCAGTATGAATGTTTCAACTATTTTTTAATGTGAACTAGGCTTAATGTATTTTCTTGTGTGTTACGTAACAAAAAACATAACACACGTAACATGCGGGAATAAACACACGCGAAAATATAACCTATTTCTGGGATTAAAACTTTTAAATTCTGTCTAAATGCACAGAAAACTAGGCTATTACCGAAAAAACAACATTCTTTACAGTAATTTTGACTTAAACGGATTAAATTTCAACACTTACCTTGTCAAATCACATCAAATAACTTGAAAAAACTAGATGACTAAAATTTTCGCTAACGACTACCTCACGAATTGCTTCCATACTAAAATGGCTGACAGATGTTTGACATTTCTTTAGACTCGTAGGAAAGTTTGCCAGCATAAAAAAATTATTATAGTGTGGCTGTGATTTGAAAATTAAATTCTACTGAGCATTTCGTGTTATGTCACACACGGGAATCAAATTTGGGCCATAGTTTCAACCATGTGTTTTTTTTAATAATAGGCAGATATATCGATTATTTATTGGTTTTAAAACAAGGCCATAACAATATAAAATAGTACAATGTAGCAAATATATGATATTATCTTGATTTGATCAGAAAAAAATCAATAGTTTGGTGTCACATGGACGAGGGACATTTTGATTTTGTATGAAAGCTGTAATCAACCTAAATTATTAATCGAAAATTTATATAAATAAATAAGATATTTTTGATTTTGAATTAGGCCATGCTGGGTAGAATTCCCCTAAATATTGATAAAACAGTAAATGTTATTAAAAAAAATGTACTGTATTTATTTACTTTTAATTTTAGTATGGTCCACGTTTTAATTTTTGAAATGAACATTTTTTCGTGGCCTTACCCAGATGGATTCGCCTTACTTGTTAGACACGGATTTATCTTAGATCGAAACATGTGGCTAATGATGAAAGATACTTATCTGGCCAGATTTCACACTCTCTTGTCCATGCAGAACAGAGTGGATAATAAATTTCCGCCCGAATCATCCCTCGTTATGAGTAGATATTACCGGTTAGGAGACAAGTGTTTAGCATAAGGAGGTAATGAAGCCTACAGTGCTCTAAAGATGGTTGAACCTATCTGCAATCTAAGATTGGCAGATCTAGCGCATGGATTCCGTCCATTAATTCCCAAAAATCCCAATTTCGAAAATCATTTGAGGCGGGCTGAGGCAGAAATAGTAGCCCAGATACCAACAATGGCTAGTTTATCTAGGTTAATCAGAGAACAGAGACATGTAGATACAGTGTTGACCATATACGGATCCTCCAGACACTGGGGTCATCCTTTTTTGGATTGTCTAGAAGGATTACAAGCCTTGCACGAACAGGTAACTATGATAAAGCATATAGATGTAGGATTTGCTAACGAATTGGCCAGTGATTTGGCATATGTGATCTTGAAGGACCGGTTCGACAAGGATAAAAAATGGTATGTCAATAATGATTTACTCCCCGATAAACACCCGTTCAAGAAACATATCTCGGATAAAACTTGGCCGACACCGAAGCAAATACCTGATTTTGGCCCTCGTTGGAATCAACTACCTCTCATCAAGTGTTTTGACATCCCAGATATGATCGATCCGTCTCTCATTTATTCACACAAGAGTCACTCTTGCTACCTCCGAGACATCTGTAACCATGTGAGGTCTAAGTCTGAATTACCAATTCCCAGCATAAAAGTGATGGAGACTTATTTAACCCAGAAACAGACTAATTGGCCAGAATTCTTGCAAAGGATTAATGATGAGGGAATGTCCAAAGAAAAGTTGTTGATAGGATTAAAAGGTAGAGAAAGAGAGCTGAAGATAAAAGGAAGATTCTTTGCTGTAAGAAAACAACTTTGTACGTATGCACTCAATGATGGTTTATTGCAACTGAACTTGCCTAGCATTGTGCGGGCGCTTATATTATAATAACATTACTAAGTGTACCAATACGATATATGTACTTGAAATTTTGAACAACACTACCTATTACACAGACACTACACAAATGTTGTTTTAGTACACGCGTAAATGTGTGCGTGAAGTCTAAGGTTGTCATCGTATGAATAAGGGTCAATTCACACGTACCACAACCACACCACAGCCACAACCACACCACAACGACGCCATGTGGTCGGGCGTATATTTTGTATTGAAAATGAATATTACAATTTACACGTACCACATTTTGACGTTGTTATCTACCACCTGTGTAATACAAACACATCGCAATCACATCGCGACGGCAACGCCGCCACGCGGCGGCAGCACAACGGCCACATCGCCACGACATGACGTCATCAGCAGCGCGCGCCTAGCTAGCGCCTGCGCTCCCCTCTTTCATTCTGCGTTGTACTGAGTTGCCGCGTTGTTGTGCGAAAAATTAAAATGTCCGACTCCGAAACTTTTGACACGGATATGTTTATTGAGGAGATTCGCAATTCGCCATGCTTTTGGGATCAAAGGACAGAGGAGTATTCCAATCGCATTTTAAAAAACAAAGCATGGGAAAACCTTTGCATGAAGATTTTGATAGTAAGGAAACAAAAGAAAAAACAAGTGTGCTAAGTTTATTAATTAAGTACTATTTATTTATTAAACCGAGTATAATACCTAACAACACCATTCACGCTTTATTGTACTGCTACGATAATTCACCTTCAGGGCTCACAAAATAGTCGGCAAATTCATTTCTAACAGTATCTGCTCGAATGCCGTCATGATTTTGATCAAAGGAATGCATTCGTAACAAATTTGAAGTTCGTGAAATCGATAAAGTGTCATCGAATTTATAGCCATCTCGCTTGCGTACTATATTATGTAATACGACACATGCTTTCACTATGCCTGTTGCAAATTCAACTGACACGTTAATTGGCCTATGCAATATTCGCCATTTGTTTGTCAAAATTCCAAAGGAACATTCTACATATCTTCGTGCTCGTGATAATCTATAGTTAAAAATACGTTTTTTCATTGTTAATTGCTTGCCGCTGTATGGTCGCAGCAAATGTTTGTGTAATCCAAAGGTTTCATCGCCAATGAATACCATAGGCAAGGGCCTACCTACAGGGGTAATTGCTTGCGGTCCAGGTAGATCTAAATCATTTCTTTCCATTGCATCATATAAACTGCAGTCCCTCCAAATAGTTGAATCAGAAGTTTTACCGTAGGCTCCTATATCAACATACACGAATAAATATTCGGCGTCACATACGGCCATTAAAACAATAGAAAAGAAATGTTTATAATTAAGGAATAATGCACCACTGCGTGGTGGATGAATAATTCTAATATGTTTCCCATCTACAGCCCCTAAGCAGTTTGGAAAATTTGCTTTCTTTTTAAATGTTTTCGCAATATCAAGCCACATTGTTTTATTACATGGTGGTAAATGAATAGGCTGTAATTTATCCCAAATCAGACGGCACACGTCGTGGACAATTTTGCTAGCAGTTGAAGTACCACATTTAAAAAAATCGGCGAGATCTTCAAACGAACATCCCGTTGCCAAATATCTGTAACAAAAAAAAAATTAAAAACAAATAATAATGAAATGGTGTTACAGGGTGATATAGGGTGTTAGTTACAAAAGGTTGAAATAAATAACACTGGATGGAAAAATCTGCTGTTTCATACATTTAGGTCATGTAGGTATCTTTTCTACAAATTTTAATTTAACTATTATTTTTTCAGCTGCCAACTTACAAAGAAAATGGAAAAGCTTAAGAGACTCTTTCAACAGAGACCTTAAAAAACAAAATTCACAAAGAAGCGGTTCAGCAGGTAGTACGAAGAGATACTACTACTTTAGTAAATTATTATTTTTAAAGCCATTGTCTGAAAATCGAAATACACATCGTCTCTACCAGTACAAAACAAAAACGATGACATTAAACAAATCGATAATGAAGACGATAATACTACTGAAACGAGTGACTCTGAAGTTTGGAAGAGACCAAAATATATCCAAAGTAAAAAAGATGAGATGATAGAAAAGATGATGCAGAATATGGGTTAATAAAAAAAATAACAAGTCATTTGAGCGATCAAATTTTTATTTTATCCATTTGGGACGTTGTTGGAGCCTTGTAAGATATTCTTGATGCCAACGTCGCCAAAAATCACCAAGGAGTTTCTGCGTGTATTGCCAGCGTGATAGCCTGCTTATGTTCACATCCTTTAAGTTTGGTGATGGGACGACTATCGGCGCCTCGCCTATCAAGAAATGTCCGCGCGTCAGCGGTTCTATTGAGTCTCGGTCAGAGTCATCGATGGGACATAGAGGTCTGGAGTTCAGACAAGCCTCGATTTGACACAACACGGTTGTCATTTCCTCATAGGTAAGGTTAGTGGTCAGTACGCGTCTCAAATGATGTTTTAATGACTTTACACCTATTTCCCATAGGCCATCAAAATTCGGTGAATAGGCGGGTATGAAATGCCATTGGGTGCCGTCTAACGCCAACGTATTAGGTATTTGTTCTTAAAAATCTAAATTTGCTTCTGCCCATGCATCTCTTAACTCTTTGTCTGCACCAACAAAATTTCTTCCTTGGTCGCTCCACAAATTACTACATTTTCCTCTCCGGGAAACAAATCGTTTAAATGCTCCAATGAAAGCCTCTGATGTTAAATTTCCAACGAGCTCCAAGTGGATTGATTTAGTCGATAAACATACGAACAAGGAAATGTATGCTTTTTGCGTTTGTTAGATTAATATAAAACAACAAAGTCAAAATCAAAACCATTTATTCAGTTTAGGCGTCTACGACGCCCTTATGAAGTTTTGATATTAAAATATTCTACATTGTACTGCCACGTTCAGCAAACAAAATTGTATAGAGCCACTGCGAGAAGAACGGGCAAGAAACTCGGGGACATTTTTTCAAACGTCTTTTAACAATGTGTTGCATATTTACTATAATTATACACTTTATTTACACTTTCACTGGTTAACAACTATTAATTAACATATAAAGTTATGCTTTACCTAAACAGATTTTTTATTTAATATATAATTGTCAAAACCCTGTATAACAAACCATTTTAAGAACCATTACATTTAAACGAGATTTGTCGTTACGTTATATCAGAAAAGAGAATCATAAATTACTTAACTTCCCAACATCTTGATCGGGCAGCACTTCGTCGTTTAGAGACTATTTTGACACCACCGGAGGTCTGCTCGGCACGGCGGTCCGACAGAAAAGTGAATCAAGCAGCACTTCGTCGTCAAACACTATTTTAACACCGCTGGAGGTCTGCACGGCACGGCAGTCCGACAGAAAGTGAATGTACTCTCCTTACACTACCCCTTTTCATAGGAAAGAACAAACAAGGTGACGAAACGACTACCGTCACAAACACAGTACTCTTTAACATTGACAATTGTCTGATTTCAAGCTTTATACATATGGCAATAACTATAATTAAATCATCAATGTTTTTACACGTAAATATAAAGTACATAATATAAACTATTTTAAATAAGTATCTTTACAACTGTCACATTTCGTTACACTACTTATAAAATATATTTATAGTGAAAATATCATCAAATAATGAATCCAGTGAATAGGATAATCCATATAATATGAATTATCATGTCTATATGGATTATTAACCACAGTCTCATTAGGTACAGTATTAACTTCACACCACAGATAAAATATACACATAGATAATTAAACCAATTCTTATATTCATCTTAAAAACCACAGAGTATTACTAAAACGAAATTAGAATGTTATATTATACCAGTTGTTTAAATCTTAAGATTAAAGCCAATCAAGTGAATATGAACAAATATTTCAATAAACAGTGAGCCCATTTTCTAATAATCTATCACGTTCTTATGCCTCTGCCTTGTGCTATGCTTATTTGAAACGGTCCTGCAAAATCCACACCACTACATAAAGAAGCTCGTGAAGGAGTTACTCTCTGTTTAGGCAAATCTCCCATCATCTGGGTTCTTGATACAGCTCTATTTTTGGCACATATTAAGCATTTGTGGATGTAAGATTTCACCAAGCTCTTTGCTCGTATGATCCAGTATTTAGTGCGTAAGTAACACAACATCAACTGAACTCCACCATGAAGAGTCTGAGCGTGAGCATCTGCGATAATCAGTGTTACTAATTTGTTTTTGTGTCCCAGTATAATCGGATGCTTGGTATGTTCATCAAGATTGAAGACCAAATGTGTAAGTTCGCGCTTAAAGGGGTAAAATTGCGCAATGTTACACGCAGCTTTGTTATATTAATTTTAAACCATGAGTACCTACTGTTTACTTTATTAATTTGCGTTTCGCTTTGTTGTAGAATGCCACGACGACCACACTAAATAAACCGCGATGTTTGCGTACCTTCCACCACCGAAGATCGTAAGCGTATTGAAAAATGAGAAAGAAGAGGCTTTGTCTTTTGGTATGGCTGAGTAAATATTAAGACATCGATTGCAGCAACCGCAGTGAAGGCAGTAGGTCATTTGCAATAGGTCACTTCATTTCGCTGGCTTTCATTTTTAAACGAAAGAGAATGAAAGCATAGCTCATCGATGGTGAACCAGCTGGGTCTATCGGGATAATTTCCGACTCAAGCTTCATCAACAGGGGTGTCTATATAGATTGGCTCTCACATTTTAGAGACCATACCAAGCCATATAAAAATCAGCCTGTTCTGCCTGCTGATTTTAGATAATAACACATCACATTGCTCGCTGAAAGCTATCGTTTTTAATCGTTAAAATAAAGTCATTGCATTGACGTCGCTGTCTCACTGCAGCTATTAGGTGCAAAACCTGGTTAGAGGTTTCCATGGCGCTTTGAAAAATATTATGCTAATGAATGCGAAAAATGGCTTGGAAATCACCTAAGGAGATCAATAACGACATTTTAATTGACATCGATCTTTGCACCGGCACTTACGCCGCAGCTACAAAGCTGCGACTGTTGCTTGTGGGGTGGAGAGCTTCAGATCAACTCGGACATGGCCGTGGAATCCAATTTGTTTTCAATGATACTGATTTATAGCAAGCAGTGTAACTGAACGGCAGAACCCGGAAAACAATACTATCGATATCGATGATAACTTTCTTCCAGAGGTACGGTTGGATACACCAGAAGCGTAATAGGTATTTCAAAAACCAAAGACGTCAGCAACAACAAAAATATAGAAGTGTGGGGAATGCACTGAAATATTTATAGAACCAATTAATGAAGACTGGATCGAGTGGGCTACTTGCCAGGACTGAACAATCTTATCCCAATCTCCATATACATAAGATGATAAGAGTGTACTGGCAACCGTACTGTCACCACTGCTATCACCACCTGTGAGGTGTGGTGACATTTCTGGCACAAAAAACCCTGCTACTATGGGTGCGTTTCATTTGAGTGAGATTCGCTAAAAACGCTAAAAACGATCACACTCCCAAAAAGTTTTCCACATGGGTCTTGGCGTTATTTTCGCCTTAAACGCTACATCTAATGTCAAAAGTGACAGAAGTTGCAAGTTTTAGTGGCATTCTTAGCGTTCTTATCCAAAAATGGAACGGGGATGACAGTTACAAACGATCACGTGATCACAACCACAGACGCAGAATGTGATCAAAATTATCGAAATTTACGTTCTTAGCGACTAATGGAACAGGCCCTATACCGTTAGACGCCGATTACGTATCCATACTAAATGCGTCTCAATCATAAAGAAAACAACGCTGTATCACATTACTACCTCTTAGCACACGATAGTACTTGTAATCAGATTGAGATAATATAGAAGATGTATGGACAGGGGCCCTTCTTAATTCCCGTAGTCTCACACTTTACCACTGTGTCGGGGCGTATTCGACTGGGATCCTGGAATGTCACAGGAAGGCACCTGACGATATATGTGCTACGCACGTGTGAGTAAAACGGCCGGAACGACCTATCTTCGGGCTACGTGCTAGTCGCTCCGTCGACAGGGGATTATCGCTAAACACCCTAAAGCTAGATAATTGATCAATCAGCTAACAATACGGCCTTATCTTAGGATACTTCCCCTATTCTGCATCTCCCGCCGAACAACAATCCTTTGTTCGTCCTCGTCCTGTGTCACGCACACCCGAAAAACGTGTTCCAAATTCCCAAAAGACTCGGCGGCCGCCTCAGCCAATTTCAAACCACGCGGCGCCCCACGCTCGCCGCACGCACACATACAAATCCATCGCATATAACACAAGCAATGCGTCGGCACGCACTCAGAAACAGAAAGCATTGTTTACCTTTATTTACCGAACAGAAGATTAGCGACAAAATTACTAGAGTGTGTGTTTAAATTCGCTTGTGGGGTGCCGGGCCAAGATGCCTGCCAAGCGTAGGGATAATTACATACCTCCCCTTAATGGGAGGGCTGTGTTTAGCAGTGGACTATCTAGCTGATACAGTAAGTGTTTAAAAATAGGTCACCTTTCGATCATAAGAAGTCGAGTAGTCTGTTAAAAAACATATGTATACTGGTAAAAGATGAAAAAACAATGTGCTCTAAAAATTTGAATTGGTCACAATTAATACTGATGAAAAATATGGAGCCTTTTGTGATTCATTTAGAAATAAATAACACTTGTATCCTCATATTTAAAAATGTAACGTACACTATGAAAATTCATCACTGCTGGTTGTATATACCAAAATAGCAATATATATAAAATTTTGTAGTAGGAAGAATTTATATCTAAAAGTGAATGGATATATATTTTTAGCACGGCTAGCGAAATGTAATAACATGGCTGAATTATTCAATTTTAACAATAGCTTGTAAAAACTCAGGACCCTTAAACGAACAAGTTTGAGCTCTAGAAAGAGTCAGGATGCTGGGTGAGTTCGATTTCATTATACATTTTGGAATAGACAAGACTGCGAAAACTTGAACAGTAAGTTTTACGAACGTTCAAGGGCAGTTTGTCAACCTATTTATTTTATTTATTTAGTTTATTCAAAATTAGTAATTATTACCTATCGTCTTACTTGATACAGGTACAGAAAAATCTGCGTAACCACAAAAGAAATGTGAGAAAAATAAGCGACAAAAATATGCGGGGATAGAATAGCTTTATTTTCCTAGACTTGCTGAATGCAGCGATCCTGTTGGCAGATTTTTTCGTCCTACACTTCTCATCTTCTTATCATCATCTTACAATCCCCACATTCACATATTGCTGGTGGATACGCAGCATTACTATATAAGAATATCAATTAAAATTGAAACAGTATATGTGGCTAACACCTCTTTGAACAAATATTTTAAAAGGAAAGAGAACCAACAACGACCTTTGAATTTTTGCTTTAACTTATAATTTTGACTCTTAATGACCAGAAACATCTGAAGTGCACACAATTTATAAGAAAAATTGATCTGATGTTTCAAAAGGCATCTCTAGATAATCATGACATTCTGAAGTATTGGAAAACCACGTATCATCGTATTTCTATATTCATATGTCTATATAGGTTTTAAAATTTTTATATATCAGCACTTTTATTTTTTGGTTCTTTAGTGACTTTTGGAGTCATTAATTAAAATTATTAAAATTTATGATGTAACCGTTTATGATGTCTGTTATTTCCTTATGTAGACATACATTTCTCGTTTTGGTGTGATTAAGGAATGCTTATTATAAGACATAATGTTCTAATTCATCGGTGATAACCTCCCCTAAAACTTCCTAGCAGGAATAGTTCGATTAACCAGTAATCCTTTATATACATACATAGTGAATACAGTGTGATGTGCGCAAAAAGTGAATACACAGTATTACAACTACTGTGTATCCACTTTTTGCGCAGATAAAAACACATGTCGTGAATCTTACTTATTAAACAATAAATGTGTTTTAGTACCAGAAAACCAAAATACTTCTGGTATATCTGCCTGAATTGATTTTTAAAGTAGATAGGAAAGATAATGAACTGAGGCATGTAAATAATGTATTATCTAAGTTTTGTAAATGGTTCACCGCTAATAATCTTCTCCTAAATTCAAAAAAGACGAAATGTTTAAAGTTTTCTTTACCAAATGTTCCTTATGTTGAACCAAACATAAAGCTTGGCCCAGATAAACTCCCTATTGACAAAGCGACAATCTTCCTGGGAATCAAAATAGACTCCAATTTACAGTGGGATCCACATATACATGTTCTCTCCGGAGGACTTAGTTCAGCTGCATATGCAGTTCTTAGGATAAGACAGTTAACAGACGTAGCTACTGCTCGCCTTGTTTATTTCGCGTACTTCCACAGTATGATGTCGTATGGTGTATTGCTGTGTGGAACTGCTGCTTAGATAGAGACAATCTTTATCATACAAAAGCGTGCAATTCGAGCCATATATAAAATGGGTCCTAGGGAATCTCTGAGAGATCTTTTTAAAGAAATTCATATTTTAACTTGACCAATCTGTATATATTTGAAAATATTATGTATGTTCGTAAAATTTTGAGTAAATTTAAATTTGTGACAATCACGATTACAATACTAGGAATAACGATAAAAAAGCGGTGCCAGGTTTTAGATTAGCAAAGACAAATAAAAGGTCCTTCTTAGGTAATTGTGTACGGTTTTATAATAAAGTTCCCAAACATATTACAACGCTCACAGAATCAGTAGTCGTAACCTCGCCTATTACAAAGAAAATAAAAATTTTGTTTATCGGAAAAAAATTATATATACATATCCTAATATATATATATATATATAATATATATCGTCGGCATCAGTGCAGGACCTTTTAACTACATGTTTTGGTGAAAACATTTTTTTCGTCAAAATGATTAAATTAAGTAGCCATCTAGTGATGAAACGATAAACTAGGTTGTAAGCACGAGTTAGAATCATATATTTGTTAAGCTTGATGTTTGTCATTTTTAATAATTGCCACACTAAAATCTTATTTAATCTGTGGACTAGCCAATGACGAACCATCCTGTATTATGTCGGTTTGGCTGATTCGTTGTGGCGGGAACGCTCATGTCTCTGATTGGTTGTGGTAAATATGTCTGGAAGTTTAATATATACTCGACAGACGCTTGGCGCCAGTTATTGCTATAAAACCAATGTCTCATCTTACTGAGCTTTTTTTATTCTTCATAAGTGACTGCCGCATCGAGACGTATTGAGTTAAGTGCTGTACTATTTTATTTAATGTAACATAACCGATATTCACGTGTTGTGTGTGGGTCTATGTTTGTTGGCTTCCAAAATGGTTTGCCCTGTTTATTATATTATCGCTGTGGAATGTGACTATACAATATTACCTTTGAAGTAATCTATGTGACCCTAATGATGTATTATTCTTATTAAAGTGTTGTATGTGTTCCTACAAAAAGTTGGCTTTTGTCATTTCCTTACGATTCCCTTTTGCGTAGAAAACCTAGTAAGTCAGATAGTTAAGTACTGAACTAGTAGTACTTATTTACTTTACATTAAGCTAAGACTAGATTATGCCATCACCACCTGCCTAACATGTAATAAGTTAATGAGCCTACATTACAGATTAAATAAATGCTCTCTATCTTGACAAATCTCACACACGCTTGGTCGGTAAAGCAGTACAATCTAGAACCTTCTAAATGACAATTCAAAAATATTAGTGCAGCACCTTGTAACTGCAGTTTAAAACAATTCGTTAGTTAGAAGAGTGTAAAGTTTTGTTTTTATTATAGTTCCAGCATAAAAAAGGACATGTAAGTAATATATTTAATAAGTTATAATATTGATGACATAATATAACATTGTGACTGTTTGAAACGCCTATGATTTACGAAAATTGGTATGAACAAATAAATAGTGTATTTTAGTTTGTTTTTGCGGTGTACTTAGAAGGTAATGATAACATTAGGTATTTCAAAAAAGTCTTAAAAGTTAGAATTTATTGCGTTAAATTTCAAAAAGAAACACTAGATTATACTTACGTAAATGTTGTTTTTTTAAAACAAAATTAGACCTTTAAAACTTAATGTATATATTATAGTAATCATACAGCTGAATTTTATAAAAAAGTATGTTCAAGTTGTTCTTACTATTTTGCTTTTCGGTTGTTATACCTAAATTGGTTTTGTTTGATTTACTCATTATATCTAGGAACGAATCTTATTTATAAATGAACAGCTACAACGTAGTTAATATACTGATTTAATACGTTTACTAATACAACATCATTTCTTTCGTCCACGGTCACGAACACGATGTTGACTTCGAAAAATAAAAGAAATAAAAAGATTCTACTGATGGCTCTTCAATGTGATTCACAAATTTACCAAAACTGTCACCAACAGAGAAAGGTGTTATTAAAAGAAAATACCATGAATGAGAGTAATACGATTACGTCAATTACTTGTAAAACTAATAAGCAGAATACTTTGTCTGCTGTTGAAGAATTTTTGTCCGACATTTGATGAGTTGTTGCCTGTGATAAATAATGATAATAACAATTTTAATTTAACTGAAGTACAAGTTAATGAAGAACCTTTTGTGTTACCAGAATTGATTGGCGATAGTTTTGATACATTAGAAGAGATATCAACTCACAATTTAACAGAATTAGTGCCTGTTCCAGAAGGAAATAAACAAACCGCAATAGAGAATCCTTTTGTTGAATCACCAACATTTGAAGAAACAATTATTTTAGAATGTTGTGTATCTACAGTGAATAATGTCAATGACAATGTAAAATTAACAAACCATACAACTACATGTCAGGAAATACTAAATAATAATACAAAAGTAACCGAAGAACCTACAATTATACTAGATAATATAAACGATAGCTTTGAAAAAATAGAACCAAGGGAAAAAAATGCTCCAGAAGAGAAACAAGGACCCATCAATATCGAAATAACCCCTTCTGTGGCACCAACCCAAGAAGCAAATGAAAATTGTGTTGCTACAAATGACACTGACGATGAACCTAGTATAAGTGGGACAATGCTGACCGAGAACCCCACAAAAAGAAAGCGCTCTAAAGAAAATCAAAGAGTCCTTAATAAGAAGAAAAGAATGGTAGGCCAGAAATATGTGGGGTTTCGTAAACCAAGAGGGCAAAAAAATACATTTAATGACACAGAAAGAATCGAAAGAAAATTATTACCCAGACGTAATTGCAGCAAAAAAGACACTAGAGTCACAAATTCGACGAAGAAATGTTATGAGATAACCGAAGCAGATCGACAGGAAATATTTACAAATCTATGGTCTAAAATGAACTGGGATCAAAGAAAAGTTTTCGTGTCTAGCACCGTCTTCAACCGTGAAGCTAAACGTAAGACTACTGAAGGAAATAGCAGACGTAGTCATTCTTTAGCTTACCATTTGCAAATAAGGAATAATTTATTAGTTGTTTGTAAAACCATGTACTTAAACACAACTGGACTGGGTCAGTGGTCAGTTGCAGATTGGTCAGCAAAAAGCCAGCATGGTGTTATAGAACAACATTCAACAGCTGTGGCATCCAGAGCCCCTAGAGAAAATAAGAACACTGATAAGCTTGAGTTTCTAAAAAAAATCATTAATCTTCTCAATAAATTACCCAGCCATTACTGTCGAAAATCAACAAAAAAATTGTACTTGGAACAGACGTTTACTACTTATCAATCGCTTTACAATGTTTATAAGTCTAGTTGTAAAAAAGAAGGAATAGATGCCCTAACCATTAACAAAATGAAAGATGTACTTTCAGAAATGAATGTTTCTTTGTTTAAGCCTCGTAAAGACCAATGTGCCGTGTGTCTTTCTTGCCTATACTAACGGACATTTACCAGAATATGAATACGAGGTTCATCAAGCTGAAAAGAAGAAAGCAAGAGACGAAAAAAGTAAAGATAAAATCAGGGTGTTGTCTTAGGTTTTCCCGGTTATTACACATAGTAATTAAACGGTCACGGGGTGACTCCAGTCACCACGATCACTGCAAAGTGTTTGAAACGTCGGGACAAAAATAATGATAAATATACGCGATTTAAACCGTTTAAAGTTGTTTAATTACTATAAAATCAGGGCTTTGGAGGGTGAATGCCATGTCTTAACCATGGATGTCCAAGCTGTTAAATTGTCTCCGATGACGAAAGCCAAGGCTCTTTACTATCGGACTAGGCTATGTAACCACAATTTTACAATCTACAATCTTGCCACAAGTGATGCAACATGTAACTGGTTCGATGAAACTGTTAGTGACGGCTCAGCACCAACTTTTGCTACTTTTTTGGTTCATTACTTGGAATCCAATTTTCTGGGAAAGGGTGATAATCGCCCTATTATAATATACTCTGATGGTTGTACAGCCCAGAACCGAAATGTAATAATGTCCAATGCACTATTAGGTCTTGCCGAAAAATATGATGTTGAAATAATTCAAAAGTACTTTACCATAAGCCACACTCAAATGGAGTGCGACTCCGTCCATAGTACTATTGAAAGTGCGTTAAAAAATCGTGACATCTATTTGCCCAGTGATTATCACCGTATTTCTCAGGAAGCAAGAAAACGAAATCCGTATGAGGTTTTCGTGCCAACTTTTGATTTCTTTCGTGATTATGGATACAAATCCCTGTTAAAGCATACATCGATACGCCCTGGTCGATGTGTTGGAGATCCTGTGGTTGTTCAACTCAAAGCTATAAAATACACCAGTAAGGGCATATCTTACAAACTGCAATTCGATGAAGAATACCGTCTGTTACCACAAAGACCAAAAAATATAGACCTTGCTCACGCTGAATTTCCAAAATTACATTCTGCTCCTTTGTCAGTTACTGAGAGGAAGTTTAAAGATTTACAAGAGATTAAAAATGTGATCCCAGGGATTGTTGGCCATATTACGAGTCTCTACCCCATCGTAATTAAAAAAGTTACTTAAATTAGATTGAATTTCATTGTGTTCATATTCTTTCATTAATAATAATTAATTAATTACTTAAAAAAATATTGTTTTATTTCTATGAGTAACACATTACCTTGTATCTATATAAGTGAATTATTGAATTCTTTAATTTGCTTTTGCAACTCAAATCCTTATTTATAACATGGCTATAAAATAAATAAACGAATAATGTGAAAAAAGTTGTATTAAATTGTTCGCATCGCTTTTAAGAAAGTTTTTATCGTCTACTGTACAAAATACTTTTTTGCATTTAGAAGGTCCTGCAAGGTCCTGAAATTTATTTATAAAACGCCACAAAGTGAACTTGCTCACCGGGCTAGACAAAATATTAAAAGGAGCAGAGCTGAATAAAACACTGGAGAGATGTCCAACAATATAACAACTATTTCGACGATCTCAAAAAATCTTTAGATGGCATACTCAAAGAAAACATTTTGAATTATGATAAAACTAATTTGACCGACAATCCCGGTGCACAAAAATACTTGTTCCGCAGAGGCGTTAAATACCCAGGAAGGGTTTGAAATTACACTAAAGGTGCGATTTCGATCATGTTTGCCATTACGGCGGGGGATGAATGTCTAACGTCATATGTGTGTGTACAAGGGCGAACATTTATACCAGCAAAGGAAAATAAATACTTAGACCAAAACGAGCTAGGTAGTATCGCTCAAGATCAGGTTGGTTCCACTGCACAACCTTTGAAGATTGGTTCGAGATGATAATTTTGCCTCGGGCTAAGGTCAAAATCGGACCACAAACTATGATACATTTTTAAATAGAGCCTCGCTTTCTCAACTGAAAGCCTGCTTCTAGCATGTACAAAAATTGAATATATTTAAAATGAAAATCAGAAGATGACTTACCATTGGCAATTTTTTATAAGTCTAAACGTCAAAGCAACTCCAATGAAAACCAACATGTCGATGACCAACTAATATTGTCAAAGCTGCCCGACTGTAGTCGTCAGAGTTGCGGTGGTGGAGACAAACCTGTCAACGACCAATTACCAGTCAAGCTAACCGATCCCATTTCTCAGAGTTGCGGGGATGGATATAAACCTAGTTTCTAGTTAAAATTAGCACCGCCTCCAGAATTGGAATTTTTTTATCGGCGATCATGTTATTGTGAGATATTTTCCTCTAATTATCCAGGCCAAATCACATCAGAACATGCTGAAGGAGTAATGGTTAACTATATGAAACAAGGAGAAAGTTTTTGGAGATCGCCACTCATCAATGATGACCAACTATATTCCTGGGAGAACGTATTACAGAAGATCTAAATTCTTAAAGGGTAAAAGTGGCGTCTTTACTAAGTTTCGCGGCCAGTAATGAAAGTAGTACCATAAAAAAGAATTAATTATGGCAAACAGATTTCGTTTTTACGACACCTGTCTAAACTATATCGGAGCCGAGATATTCGATTCATTACATGTGATAAAAATTACAATAAATAAAAATAAGTTTTTCATTATATCTCAAACTAGTCGTATGAACTTCACGACTATTTAAAAGTAGACCGCTCCGACCCACCCCGGTTCGTGCAACCAATCATATCGTCGGATTTGTATACCTGCGCCAGAGTCAGCACCCTTCCGCACGAATGAATTTAGCTTCACTCACCATCTGACATTCGTGTTGTTTGTGTGGGTAACTGGATTTTGCATCTCCTTACTGATTTGACATTCCCTGACGGACATTGTGATTTAGTTTATGTGACCTGGCTTCCTCTATTGGACTCTGTGATTGCGTATATGAGAACTGGATGTGTTAAAAAGGACTCTGATTTATCAATTGGTTTTAACTGCAAAGCTAAAATGGAGGAACCAAATCTTACATCTTGTATCTGTTGCCAACGAAGTTTAAGGCGTATTGGTGGCAACCGTCATCGACGGCCGATGAGTTTGACACCAGAACATTAGTTCGAAGTTCAAAGCTGTCCATTTTTAATGCCGTACTTAGTTGAAGTCATGAATGTTCGACAGGTGAGTTTTTTATTTTTTTCTTTATTATATACAATTAAGATTGTTACACGTGTTTTTCCCAAGTTATTCATTAGTTAGCCTTTAACTGCAGAAAAGGTTATTATTATGGTGAACTAAGAACTATTGCGAGAAGCGCTGATAGTGTCACTTATCCATATGATGACTTTGACCAGCATTTACAATGGTGATAGTTCTCAGGTGGCATTCTGTCTTCTACCTCTCTGTTGATGATTTACGTGATCGCGCATTGTTAAAAATGTTTCCGTTTCAATATATTATGTGCTACGGATAAACATAATTATAGTTGAAGCATCTCTGAGTCGGAATGCATGCTAATTGCCTACTCTATTATCATGAGCCACAGGTAATTTATGATAATTGTCTCTTTTTCAGTTTCGTGGAGAAGACAGGATTTGTAGAATATGCTTTCAGCGTGCCCAGCGTTACAATGAAGATCATCCACATGTGCAAAACGAATCACTTGATGAAGCAGCACAACTACAGCCTGTAAATGCGGTTCAAGAACCACCCGCTGATGCTGTATTGCCTGTTCGAGATCAAGCGTCACAAGTTAATAGACCTCATATGATAACGCTACCCGGCTATACACGGGCGCCTTATAACACACACTTATGCGTTTTTGAAGCGTGTTCAAACCGTGTATAATCCTTCAAGAAAAATGCTTTTATATACCACGTGGTGCTCGTGTTTGTGAGATCCACTTATCGGAAGCCGATTGGCAAAATATAGAAACAAGAACTCGTTGGATACTCACTGTATTTACGCCAACTCATCTGAAAGAAATGATGGATATTCTAAGAACCAAAAAAGTTTTTTTTGACTTTGACAGAGTGTCTTCCATTCAAGATGACATTTTCAAACATTAGATAGGTTTTTCAAAACCGCAATTCAATGATATTCTCCAAAGCACGCCAAAGATCGCACAGCGGCATAAAAAAAAGCCGGTACAGCTCTAGCCACAGTACTATCAAAACTACACACTGGTGAATCCAATGAAAGACTGTCGACCATTTTTAACATGACGAGAAGGACTTTTGAAAAGACCATGCGCCTAGTGAGACAAGATTTAATGACAGAGTTCGTCCCGAGGCACTTGGGCTACGATCACATGACGCGAGAAGAAGCAATATCGCGATGTCTCTCAATCCCAAATGCATTATTTGGTAACCCAGATGACACTTTATCGCAAAGAAGAGCCATTATGATATAAGACGGCACATACATCTACCTACAAAAAAGTTCTAATTACCATTTTCAGCGGAAGTCTTATAGGTTACATAAGTTCCGACACTTAGTGAAACCATTTTTAATTGTTTGTCCGGATGGGCACATTTTGGACATATATGGATTGTATGAAGCCACAAAGTCAGATGCAACTATTCTTTCTGAAATTATGAGAAGTCGATCTGACCCATTTCATTGGTTCTTCCGTGAAAACGATGTTTTAATATTAGATCGAGGATTTCGAGACTGTATTGAAGAAGTGGAGTCATGTGGATATCAAACATATATGCCGGCGACTAGAAATGATGATGAAACACAGCTGACTACAAAACAGGCAAATGACTCAAGAAAAGTTACGATGTGCCGATGGGTTGTTGAGACAATAAACGGAAGATTAAAAAATCAATTCCGTCAGTTGCGCTCCCAGAATTGTAATAGAGTTGCGGGTCATTTATTGGATCAAATTAAAATCGCTGGTGCATTATTAAATGCATTCGGAGCTCCGTTGGTTGATCACAGGCTAGTAGGAGATATAATTAACCAAATAGCTCCAAGATCAGGCAGTATTAATCGCTTAGCCGAGTTCGTGGTCGCAAATAATTTAAACAGAAGAAGGACAGACTTTCAGTTCATGAGTGCCGATGTCCCCGGAGTGGATGAATTTCCAGTATTGAGTGGTGACGATTTAATTATATATGCCCTTGGCACATACCAAATTGAGCAGGCCCGTAGCTATTACGGGGAACACATAAAACAGGGCACGTATCTCATTGAAATATACAAAGATATTCATCGCTACTCTGACGAGAATAGTTCGTGGATTTTAGGAGGAAGAATCAAATCTCGGCATTCAAATAGAAGAATTTACTACATTTATATTATGATTGAAAGCGGCGTCGAAGGACTACGGGCTATACTGGGGCATTATTGCTCGTGTATAGTAGGGAAACGCACTTTGGGACGCTGTGCTCATGTAATGTCAGTCATTTGGTACCTAGGGTGGGGAAGATACTAAGATCAAATATCACCACCGGCAGAGTTCTTGGACTTAATCATTCGGAATGATGTTGAAAATGAAGCTGATGAAGAAACAGATTAACGAAAATTAAGTATACCTATAAAAACAAAATAAGTCAAAATAAATGGAGATATATGTAATATTAAAACTGTATTAAACCATTTTATTTTATTTTAATACTCATTCAATTGAAAACCACCATAATAAGTACAATATTCGGCTTTCGCTAATTGTTTACTTGGATGATATTGTGATATCACCAACGTAAAAATCATAACTTCAAACTCCAATATGTCAGCTTCGATATTACTTGGAGCAAAGCGGGCACGTTTTAATATGTTCATTGATCTAGGACTACAAAATAATAATATAAGCATGAGTGGCCGCTTAAAAAAAAATGACGCCACTCTTCGAACAAAATTACCCAAACCCCTTTGTAAAAAAAAGATTACTTCACCATTCCTGAGCTAGATAAATAAGGGTCGAGGCCATCGCGAAGTTTTTAAGCACCTATCCAAAATGAGTGCCAAATAAAAGTTTTAAAATGAGAGCCATATATATACCCTAACTATATCTAGATAAGTAAAAATGTTTCCTGTTAAATACATATACATTCAAACTTCTTTTTTTGAGGGTCGGGTAAAACTGACAACCCTAAGCAAATCCCAAGAAATGTATGGAAACAATTTCAGAGTGGTGCCAAACTTCGCCTGCATATTTGTTTTAAAAAAAAATTACTTCCGAAAGAGTACCTACAGATAACCATTGTGTACGCACATATGGTAAAAAATAGTTCAGCTCCTCCCCCTCCTAATCAACAAAATATTCCATCCCGACCTCTTCCAACCACCCATAAAAAAACAGTGTTGAACTCGCAACATCCTATGTCATAAGACAAGGAAGCTCACAATGCCACGATTGCTTCACCCCTTTCATGTATGTCAAATGAATGTGCCCTTAATTTAGATAAAGCTTCTATTATAACCTTGAATTAATGTCATATTCCTTTCTCAATATGATAACTAAATTTGACGATGCCCTACTGTACAACATTTTGCAGATACTGCAAGTAATCGCTAATATTATCAACAGTCAAAATGGAACGGATTCTTCAGTGGAATGTATGGAATGTCACATCCAAGAAAACTGAGTTAATTTTCCTTATTAGTAAATATGAACCCGTCGTTGCGGCCATCTCTGAGACATGGCTTAAGCCTGATTCTATATACACTTCTGGACTCATCTATTGGCCCACCTTGTATTTTCAGTTTCGTTTGGCGCTAGCTAAAATTTTATATTAGGTCGATCAAAAAGTTTTTATGCAGTTTTGAACCTGGCACATTTTACCATCTTTTTCGATCGTATTGTTTTAAATTTGAATTCAGAATACCATACGACATGGAGCTACGCCTAACAAGTCGGATATGCGCCTTGTTAAAGGCAATTGATTTTTGAATAAAAAACATGTTTTATCAAATAAAGGTTTAATTTAATAACGCGTGTTGCCTCCATGGGCATCTACCACAGCTCTCATACGATTAGGCATAGAGTTTATCAACCGCTCTATGAAATTTTGAGGGATCATTTCCCATTCCTCTTCTATGGCAGTTTTCAACTCCTGCATCGTCTGGGCAACTGGCTGATGAGCCCTAACACGTCTTTTTAGCTCGTCCCACATGTGCTCAATAGGGTTCATGTCTGGGCTTCTGGCTGGCCAGTCCATAACTGTGATGTTCACATCCCGAAGATATTTCCTGACGATGCCGGCCGCATGGGCTCTTGCATTATCATGCATAAAAAGGAAATTTGGGCCCACATAGTCCGCGTATGGTATCACGTGAGGTTCTAAGCACTCACGAATGTACCTTTCAGCATTTAATGTTGGCAGCCGTGGTTCTGTAACAACCTCAAGTTGAGTTTTGCCGCTCGCGGATATACCGCCCCAGACAGTCCATGAGCCACCGCCATAAGCAACCCTCTCTTCAAAGCAGCATTGTGCGAAACGCTCTCCCTTACGTCGGTAGACCTTCTTCCTTCCATCATTGCCATGTAACACAATTTTAGACTCATCAGAAAAGAGTACACGGCTCCAATCTTGCTGTGTCCAATTTAAATGACTGCGTGCGAAATGAAGGCGCGCTGTTCGGTGGGCTCGCGTTAGTTTGGGCCCATTAGCTGGCTTGTGTGGTACCATATCGCGTTCTTTTAACCTTCTCCGAACAGTTCGAGCGCTCACAGATACTCCGTGGAAGTCGCGAAGTTGGTTTTGTATCTCAAAAGAGGTAAGGTGACGATTTCTCAAGCTGGTCGTCACGATGAATCGATCCTGCCTTTCAGTTGTGACCCGAGATCGTGGCCTTCCTTGGCGACGAACAAAGCCGCCAGTCTCTAGGTACCTCCGATAAACATTTCGGACCGCAGATCGACTTAAATTAAGTTGAGCACTCACGTTTCTTTGGCTGTGTCCGGCCTGAATAAGTGCCACAGCTTGGGCGGCGACTTCAGGTGAAGTATCCATAGATTATTGATAGAACCTAACCTTAATGTTAAGAATAAGTAATGTTTGTTGCAAAACCAAAGATATCAATCACTTTTTCAAGAATTAAATCCAAGTAAACCAATAAAACCAAGTTTTCTTAGTATTCGATTGTTTGATATCAACAAACAGGCTCCAAATTGTCTTTTGTTTCTTTAAATTCTGTGTTCGAAATTCAAAAAAAGACTATTGAATGAAATTGTGAATGTGCCAGGTTCAAAACTGCATAAAAACTTTTTGCTCGACCTAATATAAAATTTTAGCTAGGACCAAACGAAACTGAAAATACAAGGTGGGCCAATAGATGAGTCCAGAAGTGTATATATAAATAAGTATTTAGGCTGCCTATCTTAGGGACTCTCTAAGGAGGAATCTGTAGGGAGTCTCCTTATAAAAAAATCTCTTCTTTACTCTGTACTTTCACTCCCAGCTTATAGCAACAATTTTTATGTTGTCGCTGTGAGAATTTTAAATATCTCTCTTCTTTCTATCTATAAATATTTTTCATCATCCAGAGAGAGATCCAGTGCCCATTCTTCCAAAATATTTATTATAATAAATATTTTGGAAGAATGGGCATTGGATCTAAAGAAAATGACCGGATTTGTCACAGATAATGCATCTAACATGGTGAAGGCAGCCGAACTTCTTTCAAATTCGTCATTTCGGATGTTTTGCTCACACACTTAATCTAGTTGTTAAAAGTGCAATATATATAAACAATGTAGAAGTTATTAGGATCCTAGATTTAAGCGACCTGCATTCCGGCAAGAAACCACATATAAAAACGCCTCAAATTTATTAATAAATGAGTTGTCGGAAGTGATTACAAAAACCAGGGTAAGCGAAAGGCTGGATTTACAACAATCACAAAGCACAGATTCTCTGGGAGAGCCATCAACAAAGAAGAGTAAAACATCTGATTCTTGGAAAATATTTAATTTTTTGAAGACCAGCAGTACTACTCAAGAAGGTACAACAATAACGACGCCTACAACAGAAGCCATCATAACTGTGAGGCAATATCTGGAAAGACCGAATCTCAACATTCAAGAAAATCCATTGACATTTTGGGATCAAAACAAACATGTATATCCAGGGTTGTACGACGTTGTATGTAAATATTGTTGTATTCCTGCAACATCGGTTCCAAGTGAACATATTTTCTCCATTGCTGGATCAACAATTGGCAATAAGAGAAGCCGACTCAAACCAAAAAATTTAGATAGACTTATTTTTATTCAACAAAATAAGTTTTTACTAAATATTAATCTGTAAAAATGTGTGTTATGTTAAGTACTCGTATCCCATCCAAAATCAATCTATATCCGCTATGGTAGTTCGTATTTTTGTAATGTTCCTAATATAGTTTTTCCTAATATTATTAAGTAACAATGGACATAGATAATATACAGCCAGTTATTGAAAACATTAATATGTGTCAAACTCACGGGAACTTTCAAACAAAAAAAAAGTAACAATGGTATTGTTGTATAAAAGGAAACATCGTTTACCAATTAAGATTTATATATAATATGTATATAGCTATTTCAACTAGATTTTCATCCCTAAGTCCCTAAGAATAATTCCTAGAGACTTACGGATGAAAATATAGTTCAAAGAAAACCATCGATAGTATCGATAGTTTCGAACTATCGATACTATCGATTATAGATTGTCATGACTATCGAAA
Organism: Plagodis pulveraria; assembly: GCA_963890685.1. Classification (NCBI taxonomy): domain Eukaryota; kingdom Metazoa; phylum Arthropoda; class Insecta; order Lepidoptera; family Geometridae; genus Plagodis; species Plagodis pulveraria. The sequence continues at coordinate 22,604,035 of OY982969.1, forward strand.
CTATCGATGGTATTGACTATCGATAGTTTCCGACCACTAACCAACGAAATTCAATAAGATTAGGGCACAATGTGTTTTGCGGATAACCTTCTTTAGGACCTGAAGTTCGATACTTCGTCGAATTGTGGTAGAGGCCCAGTACCTAAGTAAACCAACGGAGCGGGCGCAAAGCTATAGGCTTTACCGATCGGTGCGTTGAACCGGTTTGGGAGCACATACGTGCACACGGCTATATATATATATATATACTTTTGAGTATTTCTTTCTATTAAGGCTATATATTAATATATAGCCTTAATAGAAAGAAATACTCAAAAGTATATATATATTTATATATATACAATCTATATATATATATATAATCTATATATATATATATAGCCTTAATAGAAATAAATACTCAAAAGTCTTTCTCTGGGGTGTCTTTTGCAACTATGCTTCTACCGAGCTTCTTTGCTTGACGCTTTCCAGTTCACGGGCCAGACTTTAAATTAGGCATAAATTCTTCAGAAGACTTGAATTTAGCTCTGGAAATCATCGTCATCACTATTTTCAGTGTGCTAGTGCTAGGGCCTGGTTCTTGAGCCTCACTTTCGGATACTTTATATTGTTGCTCTGGTTGGTAAACTAGGGCCGTCTCACGTGCAGATTTAGTGTCTTTAGCAGGAAGGACTGTGAAGATTATCTCTATTTTGCTGTATATATATTTATATACTATTGATTTAGTATTACATAATATATATTTTCTTCAGATACGCGTACGAAAGCTGCAGTAAAAAGAAGGGCAACCATTCTTCTGAAAAGTGCTAACAGCTTTGAAACTCAATAGACAAGGATTAAGCTTTCGAAAAGCCGCAAAACATTGTAATGTGTGTTATCCTTTACTGTTCCGATACATCAAAAAACAAAAATATGTTATTGATGCATTACTGGAAGATGAAGAAAAACTCAAAACATTAAAAGACTGCGCTTAGAAATTTAACGGATTATCCAGCAAAAAATGTGCGCCGTGTCGTTTATCAATTGGCGACAATCAATGACATCAAATGTCATTACACTTAAAGGAAGGAAGAAATGCCAGATAAAAAGTGGCTTCGATTTTTCAATGGCATCCAGATTTGTCGATGACGAAACCTGAGGCATGTATTTAGGCTCGTGTACTGCCTTCAATAAAGAAACAGTCAAACATTTCTATAATAATCTTAAAAATGATATGGACTGTCATTGTGTTCAAGAGTGTATAACCTCGACGAAACTGTCACCACGACTGACTTAAAGTCACAGAAAATCTTGGCACCAAAAGGAAAACAGAATATTAGCAAAGTAACTATCGGGGTACATTGCTGACTATAATCTGCCATTGTTTGTGCGCCAAAACAAGCATTGCCTCCTTTCGCATTTTCCCGAGGAAAATCTACTAATGTGTTATGTTAAATGGTGCTCCTCTAGGATTAATTAGACTTGCGACTCCAACTGGATGGATGAACGCGGAGCTATTTGTTCACGTCATGCAAGCACACCTCTGCAAGTCATGAAAACCCTGCGCTATTAATATTTAACAACCATGAATCTCACCTCGGTATTGAAGCTTTAATTAAAGTTAGCTAAAGAATCTGGCGTGACAGTTCTAACGTTTCATCCTCATACCAAAGATGCAGCCTCTTCATATGGGCCGTAGATTTGTGGCTGATGAAGTACCCTGGAAAACAAATGACTATATACAATGTCGCTGAATGCGTGGGTCAGGCATATGCGAAATCAATGACCCCAATCAATATAGCGAAAACCTTCAAAATATGCGGGATTTTCTCATAGATTTTTGTCCCATAGATATTTGATCGACATTTTAACTGAAATTGACTTTAGGCCATCATCAGTTACTGACAGATAAACAAACAGGGCCATCTTCACCTACTGATTCACCTGATGAACTGCAAAATAGAAATAATCTTCATAGTGCTTCATCAGATGTGGCACGTGCTGATAGTCCGTCTACATTGGATGAGTTTATAATTGAAGAGGTTCCTGCTAAAGACACTATATATATATATATATATATATATTGCACCTCCTAATATCATCCCGATGGTGTCGTAAGAGGCGATTAAGGCCAAAATACTGGAAGGTGGGTGGCCTTCTGAACAACTGTCATCTTACACTGCGATCCCCAAGCAGCCTGCCAAGCATGGGGATTATGGAAAATACATCCTTCATAAGAGGCATAATAGGCTGGGTACATCAGTGGACGATCCGGCTGTTACAGTACAGTAGTACTTGTAAATATTTTGCCAGAAAGATGCAAATCGCAAATCAAAATAATTTCATTAAGAAAACTAAATAAAATAATTACTGTTTTTGTCAACAAAGCCAAAATTGCTGTGCAGACACGTTGTTCGGACCGATCAACTTAACGGGCAGTTTTCGAACGAACCCCTTTGCTAGTTTTCTTTTGGTGATCTATGGATTTTACGTGAGATTATCTTGGTAAAAATTGGTGAAAAATATCTTCGTTTGCTTGCTTTTGTTAATTGATTTTTTGACCTTTTTTATTATGTAACATTTGAATTGCAAAACTAGTTGGTTTTAACCTTGATTGACAATATTGTGATGGTGATAAAGTGATGTGCAAACCAGCAGCGGGAACCACATTCGTCGGCTAGGCAAGTCCATTCTAATTACATCGGCCGATTTGATTAGATAGGAAGTCCTAAGCTTGGTTCGTCCAATTGACGAGACTTCATAAATGATAGGTAATTTCCTTGTATTGATTAATTGTACTTCTTGCTTGTATTTTGAACTTTATTTTCGTGTATTTGTGTTTTATTTCAGCCCGGTGAATCTGCCGGCCAAGTTAAGCATTCATTACAGATTGTCCAGGTGGAAGGCGCTTCCACTGAACAATACCTGCCTGGGCAATCTGGAATCTTAACATCGCCAGAGCGTGGTTTTGATGCCAATTATTGTAAAATTTGTTAAAAATTACCATGCCAATTTGTTTTTTGGGGTTATAAAAATTTTGTTAAAATGTTTGATTTGGTATTTTAGAGCCTTTTGAATACACCTAAATACAGTGTATCCTCTAATTTACATAATTTGTTAACAGTTTTGTTAAATATTTGGGCATTTTTGGTTCAAACTTGTAATTTGTTGCAAACTCCGCCTTTGAAAAGAGTTGCACTTTACTTGCAAATTATATGAGCATAAATAGCATTTGGATATGTAGCATAGCTTGTATAATATATTTGTTTTGTTGTTTGACTGAAACAAACCTGTTTCAGTCCTATTTCAAGAAAATAATTGATAATTTCTACACTTTGTTGTTGAACTGAATTGAAAAGCGTGGGTAGGCGCCATCACGTAAACATTGTCTCCGCGTAAATAAATCTCTAAAATATGTAAAATATCTTTAATATGTGTGAAAAAGTGATATACGTGTATAACATTAAATGCTAAACAACATATATTGTGGACAATTCATATTATAGTTGATTGTGATCATAAATACCAAAACAATTTTGTGACAACTAAAGCCGCGTATCCATTTCGCGCTCCAAGAGGACGAACATTGGCGCGCGTTCCAGCTGCGCGAAATGTCTACCACTTTGGAACGCGCGCCAATGTGTTTGCTGGAACGCTCGAACTTAGAGCGGCCCGTTCCATCTAGAGGCGGTTTTTTACCGCGCATCAAAGGAAGCTCAGTTGTGGCGCGTGCGCCAGTCGAGACGGACATATTATTTTGTATGTTCGTTACGTTCCGTGCGATGGACAATCAGAGCTGTCGTAAATTAATTAAACTTTATGGCACAAAAGAACTGCTGTGGAATAGCAAAAGTTCTTTTTATCATAATAAATCGCTCAGAGAAGACGCTTGGAGAGAAATAAGTTGTGACATGGGAGTCCCTGTGCCAGAATTGAAGAAAAAAATTACTGTGCTTTTGTCATCATATAGACGAGAAAAATGGAGAATGTCTAAAAGCCAAATCACTGGCTCTGGTAATTATACACTGATATTTATAAGTACTACTATTCAAAGTTCTGTGACATAAATAAAACTCCATATTAGTACTACATTTTTTTATTGGTTAATTAATAAATGGTAATTGTTTACAGGTCGAGACAGTATTTATGTTTCAAAATGGTTCGGCTTTAACGACTTCAGTTTTATGCAAGACAAGTGTACACCAAATGATACAATAGATACTATGCAAGTCAATTTGAATAGTCCGTTAAATGATACATCAGATACTTCGCAGGTAGGTACATATAAGGTATATATAAATCAAATAATGTTAATAATTTTAGTATCTATTTTGCCAAGGTTTGCTCTAGTATTGCTCCATTAGTGATGAAATGTTCAGCAAGATGTAATCGTGTTTCCTTAGCGACATTTCCACTTCTTCGTGGCAGGCTGGTGAGAGGGAGAAGTGATAAAAGTTCGCTGTCATTTCTCCAACTTCCTGGAATGGTTTCGGTTTCTGTTTCAATGTCTAACGATCCACGTGGTGTGTATTTCTGGCTGGATTTCTTTCGCAAAAAGTTGTGTAAATGTATAACAGCTAAAACCACTTTTGTAGCTTTATCGGGTGATTGTAACATAGGTTTCCTTAAAACCCTAAAACTGAGCTTGCGATGCCGAAAGCATTTTCCACTACCCTACGTCCTCTTGACAGGCGATAGTTAAATATTCTTTCTAGAGATCCTCTCTCTGGCTCTCCTTGGAATGGTTTCATTGTGTATTCATTTAGTGCAAACGCTTTGTCTGCCAGAATTACGTATGGAACTTTGAAGGCGTATGGTATTTGAAGTATCGATGGCTGAGGAATTTTCATAGACTTTTCTTCGAGTTTTTTGTATAATGTAGTACGTTTAAAGATCCCCCCGTCCGAAAGTCTTCCCTGAGAACCAATGTCAACGTATCTAAAACAGTAGTCGGCGTCTACGAGAGCAAACAGTACGATACTAAAAAAGTGCTTGTAATTATAATATTCCGTGCCGCTGTTAACAGGTGCTTGTATCATTACGTGTTTTCCATCCATAGCACCTATAACATGAGGAAAATCCCATTTATCTTCAAATTCTTGAGCAATTTCCAACCAGTCTTTCTCGGAGGTGGGGATCTGGAAAATATTAATATAGCTAGGTAATTTCATTATGAATAAAAATATATTTCATCATCATTAATCTTAAAACTAAATCAAAGGTCCTAAATCTTCCTTAGCATTTTATTCCGAGCAATCAGTGTGGGAAGAGGTACAAGTATAGTTAATGATATGCGTATTCTGTCTTTCAGGGTCCTACATCACCAAATGAAGGCGAGTCTTCCCAAGTACAATTACAAGAGCTCAAAAACAAAGTTCCAGAGGAAACTACAAAGAAGAAGCCAAAGAAAAGGAAACGCGAAGAAGAGGAGAATGAAATGTTAACTGAAGCATTTAAAATTTTAACTGAACCGTCACAAGCGACTGATCCATATTTCAGTTATGGCCAGCACATTGCAAATGAATTAAGGAAATATGACAATCACACTTTAATATATGTCAAACAGGCAATAAATAATATAATTTTTGAAGCCGATTTAGGCAAATACAGTCCAGTTTATGAATATACAACACAACAAGGAGCTCAAAATTCCTTAAACTCGACCTCGACTTTAAATGTTGATTCCTTGGCCACAACGCCGTCTTCAAATAATGTAAACAATGAGGAATAGTCAAATAAAGACAACTATTTATTATTGTGTTTTACTCACTTTTACCCAATCTTTTAAAACATCACTGATAGCATCACACACCTCCGGGACTATCCTAGATATAGATTGCTTTGAAACTCTAAATAGGTACTGTAAGCTGGTATATGAGTCCCCGGTGGCTAGAAATCTTAAGGTTATAGCCAGCCTCTCGGTCACTGTAATAGCTTCGCGAAATTGGGTGTCCATTTTTTTTCACTTTTGGCTCAATTAAGTTTTTCAAGTGATTAAAATCTTCTGTTGACATTCTTGTGAAGTTTTTGATTGTGTCTTCAACAGCTTCATGCTGCATATCTATCATAAGTTTCACTCCATACTGCATCCTTTTTCGGTACAACTCTTTCATCCACCAACGCACTTTTCTTTTATGTTTTTTCTTCTGAACAATACTGTGAATAACTATAAACGCTGCTGCTGCTCGTGCACGACTGGCCTGCATGTTGAACGACCGAACACTGGAACAGTTGCCACGCGCGCCATGCGCGCTTTGTTGGTATCATTCAAATATTTGGAGCGCGTTCCGCGGAACGCACTCTTGGCGCGGGTGTTCATGGCACGCGCGCCAGGAGTGCATAATGGATACGCAGCTTAAATATACATTTTAACAATAATATATACCCAAATCAGTAAATAAAATAATAATCCATTAGTGTATTTTACCAAACAAGTGAACATGATCTCAAAAAAACAGTGTTGTTTATAAAATTGTGCCAATAATAAGTAAACAAAATTCCGTTGTCCAACGCTATCCTTCTATAGGACAATTTTGTCACTCAATGCAGATAATTCGCTGGACCAGCGGTTTCATACTCTGCTTACCAATCCGGATCCACGAGTTCGAACCCGAGGTCGTGCAGTTATTTTTGCATACAAAAAATTTGTTTCTGTATAAATAAACAAATTAGCAAGGAAATAGAATAATGGAATGTTCAAAATATGACGAATTTGTGACTCAAAGACAGTGTCAGATTCCGCGCAAGTCGATATCGACAGAAAATATTTCCTACGGTGACAACGAACATGACACTACATTTGACACAAGCACGAGGAGTCTTCCCCCTACGTCATCGTTAAATGACAGCAACAGCGTAACTGAACTAATGCTTCAGGTCCAAAAATTAAAAGAAGAACTAGATATTGCACACAATGAAGTTGAACAACTTAGCTTGGAGAACACTACACTTAAAACTAATTTAGAAAAATCACAAAAACTTGTCGAGACTTATAAAATATTAGGAATTCAGAGAACCACCTCATTGTCTAACCAGAACCCTTCTTAGATTTTTTTTCATTTAACGATGACGTAGGGGGAAGACTCCTCGTGCTTGTGTCAAATAGTGTAGTGTCATGTTCGTTGTCACCCAAAAGAGTAACACGAGTAAAACTAAAAAAAAAGATTATGATCCTCGCATTCTGTTTCCTACGGAGTCAAATAAAATCAATCTAGTCTCTAGTCAATAATAGCAATCTGCAATCACCGCAACCTGAAACGTCCAATGTCAAACATGCAATGACTAGCAGTTGAGACAATAAGGGAACGAAAGCAGTGCAACCAATGACAGAAGTATCTTCGAAGGATTATCAGAAATGCAAATTGTGTATAGTTACCAACAAAAACTTTACAGGCCGACTCGATATAATTGAAGACACTTTCTCCGATAAATTTAACTATTGTCGACATTCTACACCCAACATTACTTTAAAACAACTTCTTAGTAATTTGAAAAGTAAATTATGTAATTTTAGTTTTAATGATTATTGTATTGTTGTAATCGGTGAATCAGATTTTAAACAAAATTTAAATTATATAGAATTAATTAACGACATCAGAAAGTCTCTCAAAGAGTTTTCTCATACGAATGTAATTCTGTGTGTACCAACTTATATTTGTGGAGCGCCCATATATAACTATCGAGTAGAAATGTTTAATAATTTACTCTATTTATAATTACATAACACTAACAATGCTTATTTTTTTGACGTAAATAGGACACTTACATATGACATGTTTTCATACAAAACTGGAAAAATTAACAGCTTTGGTATCAAGAATATGTATGAAAATATAATGAATAATATTGGTTATGACATTGAACATGAACTGGCACAGCCTGACAGTAACGTAGCTTCTGAATCTATTTCTGCAAAGCAATCACCGATTTTTTTTCGTTTCTAACTGCATACACGTATTGCATCAAAATATAGATGGCTTAATTAAAAAATCAGATTCACTTTCTGTTAGTCTGGATACTTTGTTGGTTGAGGGAATCATGGTGGATGTGATCGGTATTACTGAACACAACATGACCGAAATATATATTCCTCAACTAAATATCATAAATTTTAAATTAGCCTCGGCTTGTCCGCGTTATAATGCAAAAGGTGGCTCATGTATATTGATAAATAACAAGCATCAATTTAAACAATTACCCTTAATAAACAAGCTTAGTGTGCCTGGGCTCTTGGAATGTTGTGCAATAGATCTTGCGCAACATAACATGGTAATAGTTTGTATATACAGACCACCAAGAACTTTAGTTGCAGAGTATAATGCATTTTAAAGCTTTTGACTCAATACTTCATGAGCTAAATAATTAAATAAAAAAACCGTAGTGTGTGGTGACTTTAACATCAATTTATTAAAACAAACTCCATATGAGAAACAGTTTAAACTTCTAAAAACCATAATCTCAAAATTGCAGTTAAACAACCTACACGTTCAAGGAGTGGTACTTGTTTGGATAATCTTTTACACAATTTTAGATCGTGTAAATTGCAAGTAATTGATTTTGCTCTATCGGACCACACAGCACAGTTATTATCTTGCCCTGTGAAAAGGTTTTGTTCTCTGAAATATTGGTATATTGAAAAAAGGGACCACAGTTATGAGAATATGGTAAAGTTTAGGGAGTGCCTTAAAGCCTTATCATTCAAAGATGCCTATGAAACTGATAATCCAGAGAGTGCATTTGACAGCTTTTATGAGAACTTTTCCATTTTTTACTATTTATGCTTCCCTATGCGACGAATAAAAATTAATACAAATAAAAGGCCAAAATGGATCAGTAAAGGCATAAAGTTGTGTTCTAAACGTAAAAGAGAACTATTATGGCAGTACAGGAAAAATAGAAATAAATTAACGCGAGAAACATTTAAACGGTACTCTACTCGCTTTAGTCGTATCATTAAACTAACACAAAAATCACACAATAATTACTTTATTAAAACTGCTCCAAATAAATCGAAAGCTACATGGGCGATCATAAATAAAAATAAAACAAACCTTCCTAATGATGATATTTCGCAGATAATTGTAAATGATAAAACTATACATAATCCTAGTGACATAGCACATGCATTTAACAATTTTTATATTGACCAAGTAAAATTTGACATGAATAATAATAATAATTATATAATACTTAACTCTAACTATCCAAATTGTAGCAATTCTATATTTCTGAATCCCAGCACCCCTTTTGACATTATTAAAATTATACAGTCACTAAAGAATACCAACAGCACTGGTTATGATGGTATTAGCACGAAAGTTTTAAAAGTAGTAGCACCATTAATAGCACCCATTCTTAGTCACATTATTAATTTGTGTTTAGTTAATTGATTTTTTCCTACTAAACTTAAACGCACAATTATTAAACCTGTGTTTAAAAAAGATAATAAAAGAGACATGCAATGTTATAGGCCAATTGCTCTTATACCCACGATATCTAAAATATTTGAAAAATTTATATATGACAATCTTTACTCTTATCTTGAAAGCATGAACATGTTAGTTGCAGAGCAACAGGGCCTTAGAAAACATAAGAATATTAATTTGGCAGTATATCGTTTTCTTAAAGTTATAATGTCCGATCTGAACAACGGGCAAAAGGTGTGTGCTATACTTATGGACTTAACTAAGGCGTTCGACAATGTCAACCACACAAAACTTACAAAAAAACTAGAAATGTATGGTATTAGAGGTAATGCGCTCGACTTAATAAAATCATACTTGAGTAATAGACAACAGGCAACCCAAATTACGAGGATTTGTCCAATTACCAAAACAGAAAAGACATCTCTCTGATTATAGTCAGGTTAAATGCGGTATGCCGCAGGGCAGCGTTCTTGGGCCCTTACTGTTCATCATCTACATCAATGATTTCCCTAAATCAATAAAGCAGCCCGTGGCACTATTTGCTGATGATAGTACTATTATGTTCTCAGCCAAAGATTACCTATCACTAGAAATTGACGCCAATAATACTCTCAGTGAAGCTGTGAATTGGTTCCGCTCAAACAATATTTTAATAAACCTAAAAAAGACCACTTTGATACCATTTACAAACTGTGGTACTCAACCAATAAACCTAAAATTAGAACATAATGGTTGTTTGGTTCAGGAGGTTGTGTTAGCTAGATTTCTGGGCCTTACACTGGATCGAAATTTAAACTGGAAGGAACATGTTGCTAGTGTGTGTTCAAAGTTAAGTCAATTTTCTTATGCATTATATCACCTGAACAAAATTGTTAATGTATCGGCTGTATTGACATCCTATCATGGTCACGTGGAAAGTGCATTGCGCTATGGTGTTATATTCTGGGGCAACTCCGTTGACAAGGTTAAAGCTTTTAAAGCCCAAAAAAAGTGTGTAAGAGCCATATTTGGTCTTAAACGGAGAGACAGCTGTGTACCCCATTTTCAAAAATTTAATTTAATGACCCTGCCCTCTCTGTACATATATGAAGTCTCGGTGTTTGCAAAATTGAATTTGCATTTATTTGACACATTACGCAGTAAAAGACATCAACATAAAATAAAATCTATGAAGCTTAATACTGCTCTACTTAGAAATAATATATTTGGTATGATACCTAAAATTTATAATCATCTACCAAATAGTATATTGCAAAAGCAAAATATTGGTATATTTAAAAATAATTTATTTTGTCTAAATGTTATTATAGAGTTGATAAATTTTTGACTGATAAATTAATGTAATGTATGTAATTTGAATGACAAATAAATATTTAAATGATAGATTAATAATTCGATTCTGACAATAGGACTATAATATTATATAATGTTTTAATATAATTTCCTTTAATTATTTAATATTTTGCTTCTTTACTTCATTTTTATAATTTTGACATTCAACTTGATTTTATTTGACCTTGTGACATACATACCTATTGTTCTATTATTTGAATGCTGTAGCACTTAGACAGTATATTTTATAATTAGTTTAGTACTTAATATTGCATGCCTCATGTAAAGGCCGAATAGAGTGTATCTTAAAATATTTAATCTCTGTATCACCTTTATTCGCAATAAATGATTTGAATTGAATTGAATTGTTCTCATATCAACCGAGAAAGTTAAATTGTTATAATTCTCATTAAATATGTGCCTTATTAACAATATCTGGTCCACATGAGCTACCCTAAATGGTTTCTTGCTGAAGATAATGAATAGATTCAGGCGTTACTTTGCGGAAATCCATATTTAATAATAACAAATATTTTTTATATATTTTACGAAAACATCAAATTAATATTTTAATAAAACACTTAAAAAATATAAAAATATATCTAGTGACAATTCCGCCCAATTTTCCTGCTAAGCCGACGTGACGTCACAAACGCCACGCAGCCAAACCGGAAGAATTTTTTAAGTGTTTTATTAAAATATTAATTTGATGTTTTCGTAAAATATTTAAAAAATATTTGTTATTATTAAATATAATTTCTTGTCTATGCTGTTCTTCTTCTAACAGCAGGCAAAAAAACGAAAGTTCTTCGTCAGAGCTATCCATAACGTACAGTTGCACGCAAATTCCGGCAGTACACTGTACACAAAATCCGTCAATGCAATGAGACCCGGCCCGTCACAAATGTGCTAGGTACGCATTTTGCGCTGCGCTGCGGCCCGCTCCGTCCCGCTGCGGCCCGACATAATGTGCTCGAACCTTTACTCGACTACCTTTTCTGTCGCTACGTCCTCCTCTTGGTGAGTCCAGACCCGTGGCAGAAAAGAGATTGTTGGCTATGGAACGCCGTATGAGTCGAGATCCGGAGCTCCGACAGAAGTATATAGAGTTCATGAGAGAGTATGAACAGTTGGGACACATGTCTGTTGCCGATTTGGATTGGCGTTCAGTGGAGCATTACTTCCTTCCGCATCATGCGGTACTTAAGCCATCTACTGGCAAGCTACGCACGGTATTTGATGGTTCTGCGCAGACTTCCACTGGCATATCTTTGAACCAATGTTTGCATTCCGGTCCCAAATTGTTAAAGGACCTTGGTGACGTCATCACAAATTTTCGACGTCATCAATTTGTTTTTGTGGCCGACATTAAAATGATGTTTCGGCAAACTATTATACATCCCGATGACAGGCGTTTTCAATTAATCCTGTGGCGCGAAAACCCAAGGGATCCTATTGTTGTTTATGAGCTCAATACGAATACTTACGGACTCCGTTCTTCTTCGTTCTTGGCTATTCGTTCTCTTTCGGAGCTCGCGGACCGAGAGAGTTTGAAATACCCTCGGGCATCCGCCATTTTGAAAAGCGACCTGAAAGTCGATGACATTTGTACTGGGGCGTCAACGGAGAAGGAAGCGATCCTTCTTCGGGACGAAGTGATTGGTATATTGGCCTCCGCTGGGTATGAGTTGCGAAAATGGATCTCCAACTCACCAGCGCTGCTTGAAGGCCTACCAGATGACCATCAACAGGACCCTCATCTATTTGAGAACGTTGACAATCCTGCGATGATGGCAGTCCTCGGCATTCAGTACAGAGCAGTCCAGGATATCTTTACATATGGTGTTGACTTGGAGTTACCTCTTGTCTGGACAAAACGACTGGTGCTGTCCACTGTCGCGAGGACCTTTGATCCAAACGGTTGGATATGTCCTGTCATATTTTGGGCAAAATGTTTCTTACAGAAACTTTGGATGGCAGGACTTGGATGGGATGAGCCTCTCCGCGGAACTCTTGTTGAGGATTGGATATCCTTTGTATCCTCGCTTCCGGCGGTCAATGAGGTCTCATTGCCTCGTGCCATGCTTCCCCCAGGGAAGTACAAGACCACCCTACACGGGTTTTGTGACGCTTCTTTATTATATTAGTTTGGATATCACGATAAGGTGAGTTCTAGATTGTCCATGAGCGAGCATTTTGCTGAACGAATCGATACGGTTAGGTTATTAACTATTCTGTTTAGAGAGTGACATGGTTAACTCTGTCATGAGGCATTTTCCAGTAGAAATACAAAGGTTATGATTTACTAAGAAAGATCATATTTCAATTTTACGGCGGCTGAATTCATCACAGATAGATAGCAGAAGTCGTAGCTTGTTTCACTGATAAACCCACAGCAATCAACAACAATTATAGTAGAGGCCGTAATCGTGGACGAGGTGGGTTCAGGAACGTAAACTCCATGAACACAATACCTGTTAATAGAAATAATTACTTCAGAGGTAGTCAGCGGTCAGTCGCCAGCGTCCGTATCCCGCGTTTAAATGGGAAAAGGCCACGGGAACTAACTTTACCTCAAACACAGGTGTAGTTCGAAATGGAACATTGGAGAAGCCTAGACTTCCAAGGTAAGGCCTTCCTTACTCACCTGCACCACACCACTGCTCCCCGACGCTAGCCGCCTGCGGGTCAGTCGCTACTGCTGTCTAATTATTATGACGACAGTGGGTTTTTTGACCAAAAACTACTTTACAATTTAGACACATACCTGACCAGGTTCTGGTTAAATTACACCCATATACTGCAAGCAATAATAAATATTGTGATAGTCAAAGTTTAATAACAAAACATGCCATAGAAATGGCACTAGGCTAATTACTAGCTATGAAGGAAGGAATGCTCAAGGGAGTAGCAGTATACTGCCAATATAATATTTTCAGCAAAAATACTTCATGTAAACTTATTTTATTGATATCTTCACTGAGATTGCCATTATATGTCATGAGTGTTAAAATTATATAATAAAAAGTTGTATGGCCAAATATTGTACATGAGTGTGTGCGTTTTTGTGAAGGGGATGATTGAATAAAAATTATGTTTAGTGTTATTTTTTGTATTTATATCGTATTTTATCTATCTTAATTTATTATAATTGGTGTGTCACCGTTTTCATTAAAGTAAATTAAATAAATATATGTTGTGTCATTCACGGTTATAAATATTTTATCCTCTAGCAGGAGTAATTTAAATGTTAGGTATATCCAAAAAGTATTCGTTATGTGATAGCGATGCATCGGAAAAAGTCGATACTTAGTTTCGATGCATCACATCGATTGAAAACAGTTAAATCTTTCACTAAGGACATGTCTACCACCGATGAATAAGTTTTTATTAATGATCAGAACATTGCTACAACCTGCACAGCAATTTGTGAATTTTATTAATAGTCTGACGTTTCCTCATTAAGTTTCAAAATGGGTCTAACGACATCGACGATGTTCGGTTGATTCCACCGCCTGATCTGCTGCGCACTAACAGCATACGTAACCTACTAGTACCCAGCGATAATTTGTTATGTGGTTCAGTCACATAAGAAATCAGTAATTTCATTAAAGGTACACACCCAGACGTATTCTTGATAAGAATCTAGTGATTGCGTCGCTTAACTGTAAATGGGTTCAAGGCACATAAAATGACCGCAGTTTCAAATGGTGTAGTAATGTGTATGTTATGAATCAATGATGGCCGAGCGGTAATAGCCATGGACTGCCATGCCGGTACCTGGTTCGATCCCCACAGTCGCACCGGCTTGAGCTTTACCGCATGATGGAAGGGCATTATGCGTTTGCCCGCCTAGCTACTAGCCCCCGAATCTGTCGCCAAGCACCCAACAGTGTGTTCGGGCACCAGTCCTTGAGAGCCAGTAAAAATTACAGGCAAATGAGACTTGTAATGAACTACTATATGTATGTCTCTTGTCTTTTGAAGCGCTCGTAGCGAAGTTTACTTTGCAGTTCTTAACTGATCAGCAAAGTTAAGCAACGTCCGCCGCGGTCATGAGTTGGATGGGTGACCGCTAGTGACATAACAACTGAGCACTTCCGTGCTTCGGAGGGCACGTTAAGCCGTCTGTCCCGGTTGTCGCCTTAGGATGGCCGTCGTTATAGCATGGTGGTAGGGCATTTTGCGAATGCCCGTCTGGCTAGCTACCACCCACCCTCAAGTAGAAAACCCGTCGCCAAGCACCTAACAGTGGGTTCCGGCAGCTGTCCTTGAAATATAATGAGTAAATTAATTACGCGATCTCTGCTTGGTAGGTTCTTATCAGCGAGACGTCTAAGTGGTACTACCACAGAATTATAATTTAATAGTACCACGATGGTTTTGCATGCTAGTAGGGCATTTTGCGAATGCCCGCCTGGCTAGCTACCACTCTCAAGTAGAAAATCTGTGGCCTAACGGTGTCTTCCGGCAGCTGTCTTCAGAGCCAGTCATTCTAGGTTAGAATTACTGTTGATTAGTTACCTACTTAGTCTTAATCTATTTTACAACTACGATTGGAACATTCAATAACACCAAACAAAACTCAAGGTACATCACAAGTGAAAAAGAAAAAAAAGAGACAGCCTTGTCGAAGAGTTTAGAAATAATAGAGAAGAAAGAACAAACATGTTGAGACAAATTACAGAACAAGGCAATACTCAAGTACACATATTCTTTAGGAATATAGCCGACGTAGTTAGCCAATTTCCTCCGGACAAAATAGATCAAATCAGAGCACAAGTTTGTAACATCGTTACTGAAATGGAATTATTGGTCTTGGCGCAACGAGAGACACCATATTGATTGGATATGCAAATCCCCACATCAATCATTCAACATACCACAGCAACCAATCCACGCATACAACTCGCAACGAGAGACACCATCCCCACAGCAATCATTCAACATACATTGATGTTATACCGAGTTACTGACTGTTTTAGATTTTTAATTTCGATTTGCTCGTCGATTTATTATTTTTAAATTTTAATGTAGTGGCGGCGTTGTTTCATCGCCTTGTTACAAAAACAAAGTTAATGTTGCCAGTAAATAAAATAATATGATTGAATTATTTTATTTAATTACCGAAATAAATTCATTTAACTTACCTTAACGCTAAGAATAGTTTTTCTTGTACCGTAATAGCAAAATTCCGTTTTCTGGTTCTAGGCTGTGTGTCATTAATATCATATTTTATGGCCATTAAAATCTTTTTAAGGATCTCCCTTGACACCTGAAAGTAACCCATGAATTTTTCTTCCCAATCAATTAAATGCCTTTTTATTAAGGTTTCGTAACAACCTTCACTCCTCCGTTGTAAAAACATGTTCCTCGGAGAGTTTCTTTATCTTTTCAGAAGCAGTAAAAATTCATCTTCCTCCTCTTGAAGCAAAGTACAAATTACAGAAAAATTGTGCATGTTCACGTCTACCTTGGTAGCTGCGGCAAAATCAACTGACCACCTCTTCGCAGGGATGGTAAATGCTGCGTCGTCACGCTGCGTTGGGGCGCATACCGTAGCGTTGTGCGTCATGATCACCAGACCAAAGCTTAATACGATCTTACCCATTCTCTTCGTATTCTCTACATGGTACGAGAATTTACAGTATAAGACAGAGTACGGCACGTAGCACTTGTGTGATGCATCGGTGTCGGTATTTAGCAGAAGTATCAGAGAAAAGGGCGGCGGCTAGGCGAAAGGGGGCGGTCACTTGTGCTTTGTCTTTGAGCTACGTAGCCGATAGTCGCGAATTTCGGCGCGCGCGCGCCGGTGCTGTTGTTACGTATTATCTGACTCCTATAACGCGATCGATGCACAATGGCATATCGCTACACTAACATTGAATACACCGAAATGGTGCGTGTTTATGCTAGGTGTTGACATAACGTGTCTGAAGCTTGCCGTGAGTTTGCGAGACTATTCCCAAACATACCAACGCCGAGCCACAAAACTATGCTGGGTGCAACTCAGCGTTTACGTGACTATGGTCAATTTAGACCAAGAAGAGAATCCGGTGGTCCGACGCCTCGACACAGTGTCGCTACTCACAACGCAATACTGGATTTCTTCGAGGCTACCCCGCAGCGAGCGCAAACGATGCAGCTCGACGCTTCAATGTATCTCAATGGTTCGCATGGACAGTGATACACAACGAAGGAAAATATCCGTTCCACCTTCATCGAGTCCAGGAACTGACTGAGAGCGATAAACCAGCGCGGGTCACATTTTGCAACTGGCTGCTCGCCGAGAGGCCCCCTGTGTTGTGGACCGATGAGGCTACTTTTGGGAGAGTAGGACTATTTAATACTAGAAATGAACATTTGTGGTGTCACGAAAACCCCCATGAACCCAGGCCGCATCATTTTCAACACAGGTTCTCTGTGAATGTGTGGGCAGGAATTGTAGGGAATGTTTTGCTCGGCCCAGTGATTTTGGACCGTTTGAATGGTGATTCGTACCTGGATTTTTTGACGAACACATTACATGTCCTACTTGCACATGTATCACTCGCCTTACTGAGGCACATGTACTTCCAGCAGGATGGAGCGCCGGCGCACTTCTCTCGTCAAGGGCGAGAGTACCTGGACCGTGAATATCCGGGCCGATGGATAGGTCGTGGCGGGTCTGTCGCCTGGCCACCTAGCTAATAGCGGATATCCTAGCGGATATTACACTGATGGACTTTTATTTGTGCATTAAAGCGATGGTGTACAAAGGTGGCACGTTAGAAAGTCTGGATGCACTAGTGTCTAAAATTTTATATAGTATTCATATAGTGCATACATATAGTATTCATTTTTATTTGTTCGAATGCAACCTGGGCATTCGAACAAATAAAAATTAATACTCAGGTACTATCCCGGGTTCAAGAACAGATGTATTTTAGATGTGGACTGTGTGTGGGTTTATGCCGGTGATTATTTTGAACACTTTGCACGTGATAGTCATCGTCATCCCCGGGACTTTTTTTTATTTTTATTTTTTTTATTTGCGTTATGCCTTTATTAAACAAATACTACAAACTATATACAACACTACAGCTACTACAATACTACAGCTACTAGTCTCTAGGGTGACGTCTCGACCCGGATGAAGTCTCGCGTCAACAACGTCGTCGAAGTCCGTAGTGCGCAGGTGTCGCAGGCAGCGTTGCCATGGAAACAAAAACTAACCGATTAGAAATTAATAAGCTAATGAAACTAACTACCGAGGCCCACAGGAGCCCTACAAACAATACCTCGCAAAATTCCAAGAGGAAGAATGCGGACTTGAGTTTGAGGGTAGGAATTTGTAAAATGGTTTGTAAATAAATCAATAATTGTAAATAAGACTGATTCCACTTTTTAAATACGCCTACATTAAAAATTAATCTGTAATTAATATCTTAGAACTTAAGTTTACTTTTGAAGCGCTCGTGCCGTAGCTAAATTAGCCGTTCCTAACCGATCAACTATGTTAAGCAACGTCCGCTGCAGTCATGAGTTGGATGGGTGACCGCTAGTGGCATTACTATTGATAGCTTCCTTGCCTCGGAGGGCAAATTAAGCCGTCGCGTCAGTCGCGGTAGCTGTGGTGGTAGGGCACTTTGCGAATGCGCGCCTGGCGAGCGACCACCCTCAAGTAGAAAATATGTTGCCTTGGCGACCTAACCACGCACCTCTTTTGATGCTATTTGTTGTTAGATTACGAAATGCATTTTTATCAACTTTTTATTTTTTTATGTAGCCAGTCCTAAACCTGGTCAAGTATGAAGGGATTGTGGACCCAGTTTACATGTAATAAGAAACATCCGGTGGACGGGATGTAAGTATGGTGTAGTTAGGTAGGCAAATTTGCGACGTAGGCTGCGCTTTGTCACAGAATAACTAATGGTACTTATGTGTTTGTTGACTACGTGTCTACCTTCGTAGTGTCTGAGTTACGTAGCTCTTAAGAGGTTATGCGTAAGTTACCAATAACCCTGTATACTGAAGCTCAACATTTTACATTGACAGCTCCAACTATATACTTTGTACTATTATTAGACTTTGAATAAAGCTGTACTTTATCCTGAAACTACAGTACATGTACAGCCACTGCCGGCCTCCCCAGTGCCTGGTATGACGGGACTGATACCACCACTGCAAAACTCTCCCATTCGCTCTACAGGTGTGTTATAGTGAATGTTGTACACTTTCCTGATTATAATATTATTTATTAAGAAATGTTAATCTATTCACAGAAAGAGTCAGACGTTACATAACATTTGCACGGACACAGTATGGATGTAAGTGATGGTCTAAATATGGAAAAATAAGATATGTTATTTTGTGTGCTTTACTTCATTATATAATATTTTTTTTATTTCAGCTGCTAGAAGCACATTTAAAGAGTCAAGGTCGATGGTCCTCCATATCGAAGAAATACGGGCAGAAGCTGCTTTAGTAAATGCCCAAATAATCAGCAGTTTCGCAGAATCATTCAGAACGATCGCTGAAAGCATTGAAAGGTTGAACCAACTGGTAATTTCTTTTTATTTATAGATAGTTTCAGTACTGACATAAACTACTGAGATAAAAGGTGCTGTCATCACTGTGGATTATGCCAGCTAGAATATGTTAGGCCTAGAATAGAAATAGGTTTTCAAGCACAGCTGAACACATCTTTAGGCACTTGGTGACATTTTTTTTTACTCGGGGGTGATAGCTACTTACTAGTACATACATACTTAGAAGCAAATTCTGGAATATGCCCTTATCATTGTCCCGTGAAATACCTCTGAAACTGAATGTAAAACTTCATACAATATGTTAGTAGGGAAAATATAAGTACCTTATGTTATGTATACTTACATTGCAGCTTCTGTGATGTTTTGTTAGAGGATATATTATTTTGTACTGACCCCACATAGTGGGAAAAGGGTAGATAGATGATGATCACTGCACTTAGATTGTTATAATATAACCAGCAACATACTGCAGGGCAGCCGCTTTTTTTAAAGCCATCTTAGAATATTGGTACTCATGGAAATCATTATATATCCGTTGTTTCAGTACTGCCAAACACAAAACCCACAACAATAGATGCTGGTTCTAGAGGGTTAGCGGACGTACGCCGGAGTATTACAATACATTATTTGACATACCTAAGGACAAAAATAAAGGCTAGAGGCTTTTATTGTTTCTTATATAATATAAGTTCAGTTACCTGATGAAGGGCATCGGACATGCCCGAAACCTAGGTCGACAATCTCGACCAATACGCGTGAGCACAGCCGGTTATTGAAATCATTAATAAGTTCAGTGTTAAACTTTTATATAATGAATAGATTCAGGCGTTATAAATAGAATTAATATTTTAATAAAACACTTAAATAATATATCTAGTGACAATTCCGCCTAATTTTCCTGCTAAGCCGACGTGACGTCACAAACGCCACGCAGCCACACCGGAAGAATTTACGACGTGAAAATTATTCCGGTTTAATAAAAATTTGATTAATGATTAATTTGTCACTAGATATATTTTTATATTTTTCAAGTGTTTTATAAAAATATTAATTTGATGTTTTCTTAAAATATTTTAAAAATATTTGTTATTATTAAACTTATATATTACATTTTTAAAACTGGTATAGACGTACTTGCATATTTTTACATTCTAATACTTTTTTGTTACAGTTAAACAATTTTATTATATAGTGTTAATATAAAAATAATAATAAATAACCCTAATAATTTCACCGAAACTTGAGACGCATCTTGATCGCAGCTGGAACGTAACTGCTGTCAAACAAACGGTTGTGAAAAAGTTAGAAATACGCTCCATTTTTGGATCGTTCTGTGGTGTTTATTGAAGTTTGATTGTATTTTCCTCGTAGACGGCATAAAAACATATATAAAATGTATCGGTCATGAATTCGATGTAGCGGTGGCTCGTGCCCAAGTGAGGATGAAGAATAAAAATGCAAGACTTATGTATGGAGCTTTTAATTTGAGTGATCGGCAGTTTGTAAAACGGTACCGACTGTCTAAGGAGTCAACTCGCAAACCCTGATAACGGAGTTGGTTCCTCATGTGCCATGCACGCTACGTTCTGATGCTTTGGATGATGAAACTAAAGTGAGAATTTTCTACTATGAAAAAACTGTTATGAAATGGTTCAAGTGTACAGATCAATGTCATCTTTGGACTCTTTTACATTGTCTTGGGTAAAGAACTCGGAATTCGGAATGACACCTAATCTTCTTCCACAGGAAATTTATCAAGAACAAGAATACGAAGAGCTGGAGAAAAAAGAAAGATGTTAAAGGTTGATAGTTTTTTTATAACATTCCCAAACTACCTTAGCATTACGCAAGGAAAGATACAACAAAGTTGTTCATAGACCCTATGTTCCGCTCCCTTGCAGACTTATTTAATATTAACATGGTTCACTGCACTGAAAATGAAGAACTCCAATTGTGCAGATACAAATTTCTCGAGAAAAACTTATCTCTGCACACTTTATAAAAATATTAGTATGCTCTGGCTACAAAGTTGGCAACATAAATGATAATGACTATCAGATTCATATCATCATAAAAGAATAGGGCGATATTAGAAAAAAGTGAGGACAAGAAAAAGAATCCACTGGAAATTTCATAGATCTTACGATGGATTTACAAGCCGATTTTTTTTTTATATTATTGCGAAGGAACAACCCCGAGGCCCACCTGATGTTAAGTGGACTAACCTCATAACAGATACATTTCGTCAACGACAAAATGCACTGTGCCCGTCACACTGAGACGTACAGTTGTTAACTCTCATGTGCCTGAAATTTTACTGGCCCACAAGGACTGCTACCAGAACACACTGTTCGGTGCTTGGCGACATAGATTTTCTACTTGACGGT
The DNA here is from genome assembly GCA_963890685.1 of Plagodis pulveraria. NCBI lineage: Eukaryota > Metazoa > Arthropoda > Insecta > Lepidoptera > Geometridae > Plagodis > Plagodis pulveraria. The sequence goes on from OY982969.1 coordinate 22,625,689, forward strand.
GGTAGCTAGCCAGGCGGGCATTCGCAAAATGCCCTACCACCATGCTGATACGACTGCCACCCTTAGACAACAACCGGGGCCGAAGGCTTAACTTGCCCTCCGAAGCACGGAAGCGCTCAGTAGTAATGTCACCAGCGGTCACCCATCCAATTCATGACCGCGGGCGACGTTGCTTAACTTTGCTGATCGGTGAAGAACACCTACATAAACAACATAGTTACCATTACACAAAAGGTTAAGGAACTATAACACACTCAAATGGAATGTGTGACTCTGTTCACAGTTCAAATCAAATAAAAAATAAATTTACTCCTCACAAAAGGTTCGTGTAATAAAAATACATGAATGGACGAAGGTGCCAAAATTAACCTAACTTTATGAGGGGCAACACCTGAAGTAGGATTCTAAGAACCTGTATCATAGGTCAATTTTGACAACAATTTTTAATATAAATATTAGTTTTACGCTATTAAAACTACTTGTAGATAGTTATAACAATACTTCTTATAATACTTTATTAACGCAGTAGAAGGATGCTTTTAATATTAAATATGGACACAAAATCAATTATTAAACTTAAGAATTAATTAAAAAATATTAAATGTAATATAAAATTCAGTACAGCCTTATGAATCATACTGTATCATTTTCACATCCGAATTCAACATCGAATTTGGAGTACCTCGATCTGACACTTGCACAACCTGCAACCACCTCAAAATCAAGATTGAGCGTGCACAGGATGAAAATGAGAAAAGTTAATTGAATATTGAAAGAACTCTTCACCTTTCAAAAGCTGAAAAGTTCTATCAATTCAAACGGATTTGGAAAGAGAAAGCTAGAGGGCACAGGTACGATTATATCATTTGATTTTATGCAAAATTTGCCTCCGCCTCATATACCTACAAATACTGTGTTTTATTGCCAGCAGCTTTGGTATTTTTGTATTTTTTTTTATATCTTTCAGGTTATCCCTTGAGATCACTTACCAACAGTAAGTGATGATGTGGTCAAAGATGTTGTTCAGGCTAACTTAGACGTACTGGCTCTCAAGGACAGCTGCCGGAACACACCGGTTGGTGAGATTTTCTACTTGAGGGTGGTAGCTAGCCAGGCGGGCATTCGCAAAATGCCCTACCACCATGCTGTAACGACTGCCACCCTTAGACAACAACCGGGGCCGAAGGCTTAACGTGCCCTCCGAAGCACGGAAGCGCTCAGTAGTAATGTCACCAGCGGTCACCACACAGAATGAAACAAAACAAAAATTGATTTTGTTTTCTGACGGATGTTCCGGCCAAAATAAAAACTATGTAATGGTAAATTTTTTATACATGTTGATCCATGTTCTGAACATGTTTAAGGGCATAAATTACATTTTCCCTATCAGAGGATATCTGCCAAATGACCAAGATTTCGCTATCATAGATAAGAGGAAGAGAAAGACGATAGCAGAAACACGGAACGATTAATTTTTTTATTTAAGTCTATTAGTTTAGCCTTTGACCACTATCTCCCCTGGTGGTAAGGGAAGATGTGGTCGAAGATGTTAAAACACCGTTACGTGCTTGGCGACAGATTTTCTACTTGGTAGTGGTTGCTAACCAGGCGAGCGCCCGCCCGGCTGATTTGCAAATTACCTTTCCACGGTCCAGTGAAGCTTCAAAACAATAGTTTATTATTGTACAATGTATATTATTATGGCGCAGTATATTATTGTAACATGTCTTAATTCATGTTGTTTTTCTTTTATGTCATGGTCATCGTAGTGCTTGCAATTGTCAATAATCAATACAAAACTATGTATGAATTATGAAAAAAGATAGTTGTAACCTCTTATCGAGTGTTATTTATTTCACAAAAATGAATGAATACATGGTTTCATAATGCTAGCCGTAAGCAGTGCAACTACATATCCTTCAGTGTGACGGTGTAGTGGTACATGTGGAAGGCAATTATATTTTTTTTTGATTCTTGTGAAAGATAACTTAAGCAAGAAATCCGGCGTTTCAAAGGAACTAGCATCTGGTCAGTCATAAAATGCAATAAACTGTCTGAAAGGAATTATCTACAATAGAGAGACCCTTTTTGGAATAAAACAATGGACATCCGTTTTGGAACGTTATTCGAAACATGTTTATGACGCAAGCCGTGTGACTTTACAAAAATACACCATTTGTTGCATGTTAAAGGATAATGATCTTTATTAAGCATATATCAATGATAGCGTAGTTGAGCTATAACATAGGTAACGATTTATCTGCGAGTTAGCTTATAAATAAACTGTTCTCATGTAGAGGGGATGCGGCTTGTCACAATAGCGATATATGGAAGGATTGCCACTTTAAATACCTGGATCTGAGATTATGGTAAACGCCAAGCTTAGGGCGTATGTAATCATCAAACACATGTTATATACACTTGTAAATGTTGTGTTACAGAACAGACATGGCGCCAAAATCGAGCCCGCCATTATTTGACCACGTGGGTTAACGCTGGCGCTGTCGATTATCCAATCACATAGATCAATTTTGCTTCGGTTGGGTGTAACCAATCAGGGCCTTTCGCGGCTATGACGGCTTGGCGCTGTCCACGAGGGTGGGAGCGGGAGATGCCGGGACTAGACATGCGCAAAATGTGTCAGTAAAAAGAAATGAATGAAGTATATCTCTTTGCTCGGTGAAGTAGTCCACTCATTTAGTTCAGTACTTCATTTAGTTCAGTAGCTCTGAATGAGTCAATAAGATATCCAGCTCGTGTAGTGTGAGTGATAAGGTAACGAATGAAGCACTTCTGATTTGTAAAGTGCAATATCAGATATAATCTATCACCTTCATTAGAAAAAACTTTATTTTTAGTACATTTTTGAATCTTGATTTTCCTTTATACAGGCTTAGGACTGTGAACCAAAAAACCTATGTTTCATGACTGATTTATTTATTTAACTTTAATTAAATTTATTGAATTCAGAATTCTAGTCAAAAATGGAAATTGGAAACATACAAAACAAACAATCAATTTTGGCGAATAAAAATGTACCTTATCTCCACCATGAAAAGTTTAGTTTTGTATTGCATTGAAGAAAAAAAGATAGAGTTACAGGCAGGCAGATGCTTCATCTAACTTACGAAAGCAAGGCGAGCAATAATGAACTTTAGGTGAACGCCGCAACTCTCTTTTTTCTATCTAGGGCCATGCGCGTGAGAAAGACACATTATCCTTCGATCGGTAGGTACGTGAATACTGAACGAAATGAAGTAGAGACACATTTGAATGAGTGGTGAAGGAATGGACTAGATCAACTTGCGAAGTGAAGTAGTTCATTTCCTTCAGTCGTTCGTGAACTACCCATGTCTAGCCGGGACATTCCGACGTGCGGTGTGCAGAGGAGCACCAGTCTCCAATAATTAAAAAGTAGTTTTTAAAGTGCAGTGATCGTGCGTCGACCGTCCGTGTCCAGACATTTACATAAGTTAAGTAATATCGACATCTAGACGGAGAATTTAGATCGCCCAAATGATAATCATAGAATAATTATTAAATTTTATAAAACCTTTGGTTTAGTCACAATTACGATCTAAATTCACCGTGATACTACTATTCGTGTGTGTGTTCTTTTCAGCTCTTAGATATAGATCTATTGTTCTAAATTTTGTGTATATTTATAATATCGAAATCATATGAAAAGAGTGGCCAAGGTTTTTTCCACGTTTTTCCTTGGTATCCTACAAACTTGCTTGTGAAACGTGTGGGTAAATGTAGAATCAAACTCTTGAATTAATATAAATTTTAATCTGAAAGTAAATTCCTGAAACTTATCTTGTTTTTGAATAATCACTACCCCTAGCCCCTTAATTAAGGCAAAGACAGTTAGGAAATATCTTGGATCCAGAGTAACGTATCCTGTAGTTGACGTAGTACAGCTTATAATATTTACCAGGTTTAGAAGTCTTTAGGCATAACTATTCACTATTATTGATATGTGCTCGTAGAAGGTCACGGTATAATAATATTTATGAAATATAAATATACGTGTTGATTTCCTTTGAGTTAGAGAAGTTATGATCACATACTTACATTTCATACCTAACAGACAATAAGCTAATTGAGATTAAATCTATTTGCAGTTATCAATTTATGTGATTTGTCCCTGTCATTATCTCGTGTAACAAAAGAGTCGAATGCCGTCTTATATGACGAAGGTGCGATCTCTGATTTTGTAGGTAATCAGACAATATATTTATATCTAAAGATCAGTCAACATGTTCTGACAAATGTGAAAGGTCAGTCGATATATTCCTGACAAATGATAATTGAATTGATGGTTTAATACTATCAAGTCAGTAGACAATAGTCCTGACACACATGATATAATTTTAAGGATCAGTTAACGAAGTTCTGACATATTGCTAAAAGACTGGCTAACTCAGTTCCGGCTCACAGAGGACACATACACTGCAGGTGACTGACAGGTCTGGTCTTGACCCGCAAGCAGAGTTGATTGCGTCAGCCGTTAGTCAATTTCCGGGATTGACTTATCAGGCAGACATCAGATAATCGTACTTAACTGAAAGGTCGACCTCTACAAATCCATATTTAAATTAATGTTAAACTCTTGCCTTTAACCTTTGGTTGATAAAATTCTGACAGCCAAATCAGTAAAAGATATTCTTAAGAACGACAATACGCAGGGTATCTTTGGTAAATGGTGAACAAAGATAAGACACGATTACTTCCGTGGACGAGTCCTTGATAGCTGAGATTTCAAGAATTTTGCAGCTGTGATAAGTATAAGGGAAGTATTAGTACTATATAAGAAATAGGTCACTTAGCACGTGCGGGTCCATTACAACGGAAATATATTTTTTTACACTTACATGACTATACAATTGCCTCAGTTGTAAGTTTTATTGTGATTGTTTTCCTATATAAACAAGAAATACTGTAGCTTTGCTACAATGTAAATATACGCATAAATTAGGCGTCAATTCGCTGTTATTACGTCATGTTAACCAACATCCCTTGGAAAATTTCTTTGGCGCAATACGAGCACATGGATATAGCAACAATATGCCAACTGCTGCTGCGTTTCGAGCATCATATAAAACATTAATGATAAATAATATCCTGGCATCATTCACTTGAGGCATACTGTGAAAAAGATGAGAGTAACTGTTTGAAACCCTTAAAATATATTTTTAAATTAGACCGACTGAGCTCAACCCACAACCACAAGGGACAGAGAATCAAGAATCGCATTTGTTTATGAGGACATTAAATAATGATAAACCTTTACAATGGGAAGCTCATGCAGATCGGGAGAAATGCGCTTTTTAATTAATTAGTGTCTGTCTACTGTATAATATATTAGATTAAGTTGATTTATGTAAAAATTAAGTGATGATTTGACTCGGAGTGCAAACGTCAGACTTGTTTACCGCTCCCTAAGTTCCTATATAAGGGGCGTAAACGAGAGCGACCGGGCATTCTGAGTTCGACTTTCACAGAGAGAACAACTTAGAATAAATACTCTTCAAACAACATCTTCAAGTTTTAATTATCTTCAATGGAATTTCCAACATCAGAAGTGGGATACCCGTAAACATCGCCCTACCAGGATATTCGCCGGCTGTTCAGCAAAATTATGATGAAATGAGGCTATCAAGGTACTCACCGATTCTTCAACACACTGAACAAAGGCCTTCTCAGGAAAACAGAGAGCTGGCTCTCCTCCTACGTGAAGTAGCTCTTTTGGAGCAATTCAGGGGTCAATAAAACCCAAACAACAGCTCCATTAAACTTGACGCTGATAAACGACGGTGAATTGCAGGAACCAGGAGGCATGGTGAGGTATATTGTTCATCAGGAGTTGCAAAGGCTGTTTTTCGATCTTCATCTATTAGAATCTGGTGAAATGAAATGAAATGAAGTTTATTCCAGCACTACACAACATTACAATAGCTTCTACTGAAGCACAATTAAATACATATGTAGTACAAACTAATAATACAGCAATTGCAATGTTGCGCGATGCTAGGAACGAGTCCCGTCTCAGCATGTGCCAGGTTCAAAACTGAACCTAAGCGCTGGTTTTCAGACGGCACTCCCGACCAACATCACGAACGTGCATGACATTAACTAACAAAACAATTAAATAACAGAAACAGAACTATAAATAAAAATTATAAAATATTTAAATAATAAATAAGACATTGTGACCTTTACTATCATTTAGAACGTATTTAACATATATTTGTGATTTATCTGTGGCGATGCAGCGACTAACGCGTTTATAGTGCCACCAACCTAACTGTGCAGTTCTCGAGGGCGCTATCAAGGAAATCAACTACAAACTGTCACAATTTGAGGGAATTTTGTAGTTCTTTTTTTCTGCCGCCTGAACAGATAAGTTGGTCGAACTGTATTACTCTATCTAGTATATATAAAATTATAAATGATCATAGTCAAAACTGTGTCCAAAGATGACAAATCCAAAAATATAAATTTATACTATACAGTAATATACCACTACACAAATACTAGAATGTACAAGATATAGAATGTACAGAATACCTCGCTACATAATCTATGCGGACGTGGCATCACTAGCTGCCACAGACAAAAAAACAAATAAAAAAAAAATATACGTATGCCTACGTGTCGTCACGTGGTTATTGTTTGACATGCCATGCCATCAGCCACGTATTCATTTATTCGTACAAGAAAATAGGTTATGTCACTTATGTGAAAATAGATTTACTCGTGTTTCCCTAACGTTTACTCAGAACAGTTCACTTTTAAAATGGAGAAGCAATGTGCTTAGTAAAAGTGTAGTGTTACGGCATTGATATCCGTCCCTAAGTACATCGAGCAATAAAATGTGGTAAGTGAACCATCAAGATCATATGCTTAGACACTAATTTTGAACAAGCCTGTTTAGTTTCTATAAATGCCTAAACTAGTGCTTAGAATTTTGATACCAAGCACAACTTTCAAAAGTGTTCAACAATAGGTAATCAATATTAATATATTTATCATAATTAATCCATACAGCCGAAATTACATGCAAAACCAAAGAAAACTTTTTTCTACTTTTAAACATTAACATACAGAAAACACTGGGTTAATTTAAAACATTAAATTCAACTTATTTTATTAAGGAAGTAGGTACACCATAAAGGTGTACAAGTAGAGCCTTAGTGGTACACATTTGCAGTTTGCGGAGTCCTTAACAGGTGAACTTTAAGATGTCTATTAAAAGTTTTCACTGTTTTCAGTGCTTGTAAAGGGGGAGGGATGTCGTTCCAACAACGACTAGCAGCAAACCGAAAACTGCCCCTGAATGCTTGCGACTTATGGTGTTGTATTAACAGTCGCCTAGAGGGTCTGCGAGCACAGTAAGCATTTTCCCAAGTAAGTTTCTGCCAGAGATATTCTGGCTTTTTTTCTTTGATAATGCCAAAGAGCAGAGTTGCAAGATGAAGCTGCCTCCTAGCATTCATCTTCATAAGATTAGCATCATTGATAAAAGGAGTGACATGGTTACGTGCAGGGATATTAAAACAGAATCTGGCGCAGGCATTTTGAACTCTTTGAAGGAGTTGTTCAGTCCTAGCTAGGAGACATGGACCATAAACAGTGTCAGCATAATTAAGTTTAGACAGTATAAGTGATTCACATAACGCTATCCTGATATCAGTACTAAGATAAGGTCTTATCTTGTACAGCACTCTAAGTCTATAAAAACAGTTTCGTACTGCTTCCTGAATATGTTTTTCAAATTTCAGGTGGCTATCCATAACTAAACCTAAATTACGAGCTTCAGTAACATACTCAATGTGCTTGCTTTTTATGACTATCTTTGGGTTTTGATTAGTAATATCTGCTACCTGCTTTTTAGACCCAATAACCAAATACTTTGACTTAGAAGGATTCAAAACCATGCAGTTTGCGGTTGACCAATCAGCTAATCTGCCCAGATCATTATTTATTTTTTTAACTGCAACATCACTGTCTTGAGGGGGAAAGCTTATGTAGACCTGCAGGTCATCAGCATATATATGATAATTACAGTGCTGAATGCAATTTATGATGTCTGCACTGTATAATATAAATAATAGGTGAAGGAATGGTGAAGTCCGGATTCCATGTCAGGTGTTGTGAATGTGTTGCATAGCCAAGTTTGTCAATTTGATCTTAAATGGGTGGCAGTGGGAAGTGGTCTCGAACGATGTTTGAATTTAATTTCGGCAATCAACACATAATCTATCATCACCATTTTTCTATGTAAGAAGAATAGGACTGGCAAACGGTGAACGACTATCTTTGACTATTCCCTTGGGTTTGAAGTCATCGATATTTTTTTTTAACTTTTTCCCTTTCAACTGGTGCAAGTTGGTATGTTTGTCTTTAAACAAATCGAGATGGATCCTTCAGTCGGATCTCTAATGTGCCTGTTTGTACTTTTTTGATTAGCAATGAAATGCCGAAAGCTGTGGAGTGTTTGGATGGAACTTGTTTCAGTTCGGTCTCGTCAGTCAGGTCAGTGTGCACTTCAGTTGGTAAGTCAGGGTTAAAAACGCTCAAAATTGGTTTTAATGTTAAGAAAGAAATTATTTTTTTGTCTCACTTTTTCGTAAGTATCATTCCATTCAAACTTACAGTCTTTGGATGTGAATGGAAACTGGGAATGGAAACATTATTTGAGAAAAGTCTGGAATAAATCTACGGAAGTAGCTGCCTAGGCCAACTAGCGTGTTTGTTTTACGCAGTTACTAGACTAGATTTTTTTAGGACCGCAATTTTTCTTGGGGGCTGGTTCTTACACTACCGTTTTCAACTAGGTTTCCAAGATATTCAACCGATCTCTTGAGAAACTTGCATTTGGGCATATTGAGAGAGAGCTCAGCATCTGATGGCCGATTAAATACTAAATCTAGACGCTCGAGACCTTCTTGCTTAGTTTTCGATGGTATTAGCACGTCATCAAGGTACACAGGAGCTATTGTGTCTTTATTATAGTCACCGAGAGCTTTATTTATTTCTATAGAACTTTGCTATTAATATAGAACTTGACAGCGAACTAAATCAGATTCGCAGTTCTATCATTAAAAAAAGAAGACTATGACAAAAAAAAACAACTTAAAAGATAATCTTTTGATGATTTCCATTCAAACTAAGAAATGCAACACAATATCTCGAATTGTGTAACCAAAATCTCCAGACCAAAATCGAGTTCGACTTTCACAGAGAGAACAACTTGGAATAAATACTCTTCAAACAACATCTTCAAGTTTTAATTATCTTCAATGGAATTTCCAACAGCGTTTAACTTATATGCGTTTTACTATAAATATGCAAATAAATTCCATTAGAGTGACGGGCACGAGGATATCCACAAATTTATAAAAGTTAAAGAACACAACGGCCAGGGTTGGCTGTGCTATACAAAGCGTAAGGTTTTTTATAACTTCTGTCAAATAGAGCATCTGACTGAAATTTTAAAAACTACATGTCAGTATTTTTAATTTGGTCTTACACATAAAAAAAAACACATTATGTGTATTAATGTTCAGTGAGATTTTCTAAATGGCAAAGCCCACAGCCAAGAGTTGATACAATAATTATAGCAATAAAAATATGTGGTTCTTTATAAATAACTAGTGCAAAGAAGTAAATAATATATTGACAGGAAAGGCACATTATTAGACAATGACGACCCAATAAAAATACAAGCAAATAAAAGGCTAATAAATAATGTATTGTAGACTAACCTAAGCAATGCTTTCATGTCATAAGCCGATTAGAGAATGTGCAATGGTATGTAATGATCTTGATAAAAGATTTTAACAGTGAAGCTTACATTGCCATGTCAAGCAAATCATAATATTTTTTGTGCCATGAGATTCTAACACAAATATATTTTCAAGGCTTACATAAAATACATATTGAAATTAATGTAGACACAGTTTAGTTGATCTATTAATTTTTGTTACACATAATAAAATAAAAGACTTTTAAGTACATAGTAGAATGAATGTGATATATATATATATAGATGTATATTTAACATTCATTGCAACATACATGTGTTTATGGATATTCATAAACCACCTTAATTTAAAAAGTAATTATTAAGTCCAAACACAATTCTAAGAGCAATGCTCAGTCATAGAAAATGCCTAATAATCGTACCTATGGATTGGATATAATAATTGTACTGTGAGATATTCGCCATCGTCCGTATCCCGCGTTTAAATGGGAAAAGGCCACGAGAACTAACTTTACCTCAAACACAGGTACAGTTCGAAATGGAGCATTGGAATTGTTTTACTTATTCAAATAAAATAACTAGAACGTCACTCTCACAATAGAAATAAAATCGACATCAAAAAAAGTAACCTCAAGTCAGTGTTCTTATCACCGATTTGAGTGCTTCTTATAACTCCATAAAGGGGACCATTGCTCCCCAACGCTAGCCGTCTGCGGGCCAGTCTCTACAGCTGGGACAATCTTCGAGCACAGTTCCTGAGTGCAGCGTTCTCCACGGCCTGACCATTTCCGGCATCTGCTGATGAACACCTCACCCCACCTAGTTCCTTATCTAAGAGAAGTCCTTAGACAAGGACTTATCTCTTGGTTGGGTCAAACCTGTCTGTGATCCACGACCCTTCGATAATTATAGAGCTATATCTATAACTTCTCTTTTATTTAATGCACACGAATACCCTAACTAGGTAGGAAGTAAATATTTAACTTGCTTGTGAGTTGTGATTGTGAATACACTAAGCTATCGGCTTTTGTTTGTTAGCTTTAGTTGTATTGTTTATAAAATGGAAGAACGTCGCAGATGTACTCATGAGAGCAATAAACAACTTTGAACTTTGATGAACAACTGTACGTCAGCTAGAGCTCTTGGTAGAGTTTCTTGAAGGACACAGATACCTTGCCCATGGATGGGTAAGGTCTGAAGAGGCTCGAGCAGTAGCGGCACGATTATGGCATGAATGCGCTGAGAAACTCAATGCGAAGGGACCTTTTAGAACAGGGAAAGATTGGGCTAGGAACATACGTAAGAATATATTTTCATATTATGCATTGTTTTCAAGTTTAAAATAAATTTCTTCTTCAGGTATGGAATGATAACAAGTGCTGGGTGAGAGCAAAGTTGGTTAGCATAAATGCTAGCAAACAAACTACTTGTGGTGGACCCAGCAATGCCACTACCCTAATACTATTGGAGGAATGAGTTGCTAATATTTAAGATAGAGATATTGGTCCCCTTGCTGAAATGAGACAAGATCAGTTTGCAGTGGACAATGATGTAAGTAGTACCTATCTATACATTTGAAGAATCTTACCAGCACTTTTTGCTTTTAACTATTGTGAACTTTACATAGATAGATAGATAAACTCTTTATTGTAACACAAAGATTAATTTTAACATAAAAAACTTACAACTAAAGACTACATAACTGCTACATGGCTAAAATGCCGACGTTTCAACATTTTATTGACTTGTAATTATTATTTTACTTATTAGGATGGCGCTGTGGTGGTGGAAATGGTAAATGTTGAAGACCCACACGAAAATATGTTTAAAATATTCAAATTGCTCCCTATAAATTAATCTAAATTGTATTAATTTAATTAGGTATATCTGCACTTATTCAGTGTAAAGACTTCAATACTTTAGGTTTAATTACTACACCATATGATTGATAGCCATAGTGTTACAAAAGAAATCACTGGAAATTTCATAGATCTTATGATGGATTTACAAGCCGTTTAAGTATGTTTCTTTTTATTATGTTATTGCGAAGGAACAACCCCGAGGCCCACCTGATGTTATGTGGACTAACCTCTACCTATAACAGATACATTTCGTCAACGACAAAATGCACTGTGCCCGTCACACTGAGACGTACAGTTGTTAGCTCTCATGTGCCTGAAATTTTACTGGCCCTCAAGGACTGCTGCCGGAACACAGTGTTAGGTGCTTGGCGACAGATTTTCTACTTGACGGTGGTAGCTAGCCTTGCAGGCATTCGCAAAATGTTCTTCCACCATGCGGTGAAGCTTAAGCCCGCGGTGGGATGCGAACCATGGACCTGCTGCACGGCAGTCCATAGCCAATGCCCAGTGGCATTGGCTCAGTAGCCATCATTGCTTCCGTGTCCGTACGTTACGGCAAGTGCCTTACATTTTAAAACAAAATCAACTTGTCACAATTATACTGTATACAATTAAACAGCTAAGCATTGCACTTACTATTGGTTCGACAAAATCGCTAATGGTTTGACTTGCTTCATTTCTTATTGATTATATAGCGCGAAATCATTTGCAACAAAATTTTATCTGCTGGGCCAGCTCGGCTACAACATACACTTGAGTTGAGTTGTGAAGGACGCTGGGTCAGCTCATTGTTGGTTACAAGGTGCTGATAGGGTTACTAGATTCCGTACAGCTTAATGACCTTATGTGCACTCTATTCGTGCCGCACGACCCATGCACCCCGGCAAATAGGCGCGGTAAGGCACATGACCTTTTCCATGTGGACGCTGTTCGTACTGTTGCGCACTGTATGTCCCGTTAGTTAGGACTGACCGCCACCTCAATGCAGTTCTTGCGACCAACACTGAATGTGACATCATGATGGACTCATTAAAAAATAATAAATAGATTCAAGCGTTACTTTGCGGAAATCCATATGTAATAATAACAAATATTTTATGAAAATATCAAATTAATATTTTAATAAAACACTTAAAAAATACAAAAATATATCTAGTGACAATTCCGCCTAATTTTCCTGTCAAGCCGACGTGACGTCACAAACGCCACGCAGCCAAACCGGAAGAATTTTCGACGCGTTTCACTTCTTCACGAAGCATCCTCAGGTCTTGACTCTATGAGCGCACGATCGAGATCTCGATCGTACGCTCGTAGAGTATTAGATATAGATAGATATATTTTTTAAGTGTTTTATTAAAATATTAATTTGATGTTTTCATAAAATATTTTAAAAATATTTGCTATCATTAAAAAATATCTGTGAAATATTTGCCAAATATTGTGAGAATCTACCCGACCAATGGGATCGATGTATTAATAGAGATAGCTCACTTGAGCTGGAGAATTTAAATAATTTTGACTAATAATTTTGTTCTGTGCTGTATTTGTTATCTGTCGTGCTTTGTGACGTAAAATTATTTTTTTTTAATAATAAGTTACGTTTTTAATGTGAACATGAATACAATGTTTCAAATTAATTTTTGTAAGGTAAATGTAACTGTTTGTTTTCGTTATTATCTCAATAAATAATAATTTAATTTTATAATTTAATTTAATCAATACAAAATAACGTATTAATTATGAAAAAAGATAGTGGTAACCTCTTATCGAGTGTTATTTATTTCACAAAAATGAATGAATACATGGTTTCATAATGCTAGCCGTAAGCAGTGCAATTACATATCCTTCAGTGTGACGGAAATATGTTTTTTTTTTACACTTACATGACTATTGAATTGCCTCAGTTGTAAGTTTTTATTGTGATTGTTTTGCTATATAAACAAGAAATACTGTAGCTTCGCTACAATGTCAATATATGCATAAATTAGGCGTCTATTCGCTGTTATTACGTCATTTTAACCAACATCCCTTGGAAAACTTTGGCGCAATACGAGCACATGGATATAGCAACAATATGCCAACTGCTGCTGCCTATCAAGCAGCATATAAAACATTGTTGATAAATAATATCCTCGCATCATTAACTTGTGGCATACTGTGAAAAAGATGAGAGTAACTGTTTGCAACCCTTAAAATATATTTTGAAATTAGACACGACTGAGTTCAACTCACAACCACAAGGGACAGAGAATCAAGAATCGCATATATTTATGTGGACACTAATTACTGATAAACATTTATAATCAGAAGCTCATGCAGATCGGAAGAAATGCGCTGCTTTTAGCTTTTACAGAAGATGGTTAGTAAAGATTGCGAAAAAAAAATTTTTTTTTGTACAATTTTTTACTTTTTTACTACTTAAATATAAGGCGTGTGCTATATATATATATATGTGCGTTTTACTATATATATGCAAAAATGACCATGAGAGTGACGTGCACGAGGATATCCACAAATGTATAAAAGTTAAAGAATACAACGACCAGGGTTGGCTGTGCTATCCAAAGCGTAAGGTTTTTGATAACTTATACCAAATAGAGCATCTGACTGACATTTTAAAAACTATATGTCAGTAAATTAATTTGGTGGCATACATTAAAAAAAAAAATGAATACATTCATGTTCAGTGAGTTTCTAAATAGCAAAGCCCACAGCCAAGAGTTGATACAATAATTAAGCAATAAAAATATGTTGTTCTGTATAAATAACTGGTGCAAAGAAGTAAATAATTTATTGACAGGCAAGGCACATTATTAGACAATGACGACCAAATTAAAGACTAATAAATAATGTATTTGTAGACTAAAGTTATTTTTTTTTTTAAATTTTACATGGCTTTGGATACTTGGCCTTATGCCATATCTTATTGTTTTCATTTCATGGATCAATCAGGTTCCTGACTTCTCTTGACTAAACCTGTCAATGTCAGTGTTTCTTCTTCTTCATCAATGGCTCTTATCGTCGCTTTGACGATATACTGCCAATGTCTCCTCTGTGTGGCCAGTGTACGGTATAGAAAAAATATTTTTTTTACCAAAAAAATAGAACCGACTTCAACACTCAAATGTGTGAAAAAACTTGTCGAAGTCGGTACCATGACGGTTCAAAAGTACCTATCATCACAATATTGTGCGCATGGTACCGACTTCGACAAGTTATTTCACACATTTGAGTGTTGAAGTCGGTTCTATTTTTTTGGTAAAAAATTTTATCTCGCCCCTTTTAGTGAACCTTGCTACTTATGGGCTTATGTTTAACTTACCACCAGATATAGTAACATAGAACAGACTAAAATTAACCCCCATTTAATGTAAACTTAGAACCAAAGTTTTAACATCTCGTTATCCAAGCAAAATTACTCTTAGTAAATCATTGTTAACCCAAAAGTAGTAAATGATCACTGTTTAATATTAAATAAGTAAAGCTGTCTCACTCTCTCGTCTCACATCAACCAACATGCCATATATGTTCCTACAAAATAAATTAATAAAAATAGTAATATAAGTGCTGTGTAACCCAAACTATGTTCAAAGGACAATACAAATATCAAGTCAGTTATTGAAGGCTTTCATTTATAGGGAATACAAGAGGATCCCTTAAATATTTAACAATCACCAAAATAAGTAAATTATAATCGAAATTAAACTTGCTGTAATTCTTCTGGCGCATCGCCGGCCGCTGCCGCGGCACGCTCGCTATGCTCGCTCGGCTCGCGCGTTGTTGTGGTCACAAGTAACCTAACGCTCCTCCTCGCTTCGCTCGTCGTCGCACCTAAACATGGCTTTGAGATTTAGTGATCATTTACAACATTTGGTGTTCGATTACAATTTTTGGTAAAAGAACTAAGGGTATCCAAGCATTTTATGGTGATCATTATATAAATATAATCATCATTATATAAAGTCCCCTACTTATGGGATCAATTGTCATTTACTGTTAATGACATTTACGGTTTAAGAACGATAGGAAAGATTTGGGTTATGACATCATGTCATGGTAGCTCAATTGGTTAGAACATACCCCGGCTCAAGGGGTGGATGGACGCGGGTTCGAATCCCGCACATGACTTAAATTTTTCCTATCGTATATTTGTGATTTTGTAATGTAATCCGCATAGCAGGCGTTATTGCAAACCTAACAATATTAAAATTATACGGTTGCGTCATCATTTTCAAGTATAAAACCAATTGCAAAATTTGTCTTGTTTGTAGTATAACGCTAGTGGTACTATAGTTGTCGCTCCATCCCAATACGATGGTTAAAGAACGATAGGAAAGATTTGAGTTATGACGTCATGTCATGTTAGCTCAATTGGTAAGACCATACCCCGGCTCAAGGGGTGGATGGACGCGGGTTCGAATCCCGCACATGACTTAAATATTTCGTTTTATATTTGTGATTTTGTAATGTAATCTGCATAGCAGGCGTTATTGCAAACCTAACAATATTAAAATAAGACTAGTTTTTTTTTTCATTTTGCAGCATAATACACGTTTTATCTTCCTATCCAAAAATTTTATTTCTATCTTATACCGTTGAGGAAATATTACTGTGTTACCACCAAATTTGAGCTTCGATGAGAATTATTCATCATGATAGGAAAATACTTTTCAGTTATTGGGGTGTAACTCAAAAATGGTTCGACTGATTTTGATGAAATATAAATGGGACCACACGGCAAGCATCAGCTTTCAAATAAAAATAGAGTTATCAAAATCGGTTCACCCAGTCAAAAGTTCTAAGGTAACAAACATTGACTATAATATCAAGACAGGAAAACACTTTTTCAGTTTTTGGGGTGTAACTCAAAAACGGCTTGACCGATTTTGATCAAATTTATATGGGACTACACGGCAAACATCAGCTTTCAAATAAAATTGAGTTATCAAAATCGGTTCACCCAGTCAAAAGTTCTAAGGTAACAAACATTCATTATAATATCAGGACAGGAAAACACTTTTTCAGTTTTTGGAGTGTAACTCAAAAACGGCTAAATCGATTTTGATGAAATTTAAATGGGACCACACGGCAAGCATCAGCTATCAAATAAAAAAAGAATGATTAAAATCAGTTCACCCAGTCAGAAGATATGAGGTAACAGACATAAAAAAAAAAAATACATACGAATTGAGTACCTCCTCCTTTTTTGAAGTCGGTAGAAAAATTAACGGTCTAAATATCAGCAGGTGTATTGAATGTCAGTGTTTACTTCAGGATTGTATTTGGTTGTTCAATTCTATGGTTTTCTTCACGTGTATGTTTCTTTTTGTTTTGTCATTTTCTCAATTTACATAAAAAAGTTTTATAACTTTTCGAGCGTAGAAGATACATAATTAAATATAATGCGACAAATGTGTTCACATTGTTCAACATTTCTTGAAGGTGGCGAGGTACATCATGAGTAATATCCAAGAGGTCCGATATCAATAAGAATTTTTGTAGTGCAAAACGACGACATTCCAATATTAGATGCTGAAGATCTGCTTCTGGATAACCACAGAAAGTGCACTCTTTAGACTGAACTACTTTTATATAAGTGTGCTGGGTTTAAGCAATGACAGAATCTCATTCTATTTATTAAAGTAATAAATCTTCTTTCATTTGCATCTCTGGTTTTGCTATACCCTGGCTTGACAGGCAGTTCCTTTTCTATTCTAAAATACCATTGTCCCTTTTCTGTACCAATATCTTGCCAATAGTTACTCCATATATTTGTCCCTTTAAATGAGCATAATAATCAGTAAAAGGCACTCCCAAAATTTCAGTATGGTCTCCATCTGGTTCTGAGTTAGCAGCTTTATCTACAATTTCATTACCTTCTATGTCTTGATGAGATGGAACCCAGTTAAATTCTATGTTCAAATTGCTATTGATAGATAACAGAGATCTGATTTTATGTATTTTAAAGTTTTACTTATATGTAAGATTGCACTGTTTTAAAGTTATCAATACACTAAGGCTATCTGTTAGTGTGATAAAATTATCTTGTTCTAAAGCTCTGTAAGTACAGTAATGCTCTGTATATAGCATAGCATTCTGCAGTGAATATACTGCAGTTGTAGTTTAATTGATAAGTTCTACTTGTCTTTAATTGAGGATCATAGTACAACTATCATAGATTTTGATCCATCTGTATATATTTGATATGTATTAGCATTATCTGCCATTTATTCTTTGAAGTGATATTTATCATCTATTTTTCTAAAATCAATATTAACACAGCTATGTACAAGAGCATCTACTGTACAAGAGTATAGTGGCCATACATTTGACTTATATATATTTATAGTGTCCTGTTTCACTCTATGCATAATTGTACTCATTACAGGAAGCCTGTTAGATTTGATATCTGAAGGTGTTATTGTAAAATTTGGAATTGAGCTACTCAATACTGAAGGTAAGGTTAAATTCAGTAGTAACATGGAGTCATATTGTGATAAAACTTTTATGCAAAATCTATGAGCTGTACCCAGCCGCCTGATAGCGAGAGGTTCTACACATGTTGATGCCTCCAAAGCATTAATAGGCGTTGTTTTCATTGCACCACATATAATTCTTAATGCTGAATTTTGAATAACATCTAACTTTTGCAGTAGAGTAGGACTACAATTGAAATGTGCTAAACAACTGTAATCAAAATGACTTTTTACAAATTTTTGTATATCCCATTAAAAACATTTGGGTCTGAACCCCAAAAAACACCGGCTAAACATCTCATAATGTTGACACCTTTCATTGCCTTTTGACTAATATAATCTATATGCTTATCAAATTTTAATTTATCATCAAGAAAATAGCCAAGACATTTTTGATGGCGATTATGTGAGGGGTATAGATGCAAAAGCGCTTCTATCCCATTTTTAAGTCAGTTTTTTTATTTTATTGTTGACAACCCTCTTGTAGTCGTCGTTGGTTTTGTTTGATAAAATACGTTCAATAACGCCTCTATCCTATAGAAAAAGACATGAGAAACATGAAGTTAGGTACAAAACCGCCTCTGTTAAAACGTAAGTAACAAAAGCGCCACTATCGCGGCTCGACCAATCACAGCACAGTATTTTGTAAGGAGTGTAATGGCGTCGGGCTGTTGTTTTGGGTCACTGTGTAGTTTTCTTTTGCGGATTTTAAATAGAAAATCATCACAAAATGGAAATTAATATTGCCCCTGTACAAGGGAATAAATCCAGGAAAAGGATTCGGAATGAAAATGTGTGGAAGCGCAACGTAGAAAAGCGTGACAGGTAAGTTTCGTTTGCTTTACTGTTGGTCGTGTTTATGCAATACCTACCTACGTGGGATACGGGACAGATCCAATTCGTTGGTTTACTATTATTATATTCTACTTTGAAACAAGAGGTTATCCTTTTTATTTTCTTGTATTCTTTTCATTAAGTATATTCTTAATGTTATATTATAATTTATTATAATATTATTTATATTTATATTTTCTATTATTCTTTTTGGGGTTCCGTTACCAAAGATACCAATGGAACATTATTACTAAACTTATGCTCTGTCTGTCACAGTCACAGCACTATATCCTTTGAACTAGCAGGATAGTTTTATTCCAATTACTTGAGGTCTAGGATTAAATAGGATTGGTAACTTGTTGTTTACTTAATTAAATTGTTTTAGGTACTCAGCTAAGAGACCACCAAATTTAACGGATGTTAGAAGTTGTATGCATAAGAAGAGTGAAAAATTAAAATGCAATGTTCTCAATCCTCAAGATATCAGACAATTTCATCAATCATTTTATGCTAAACCGAATAAAACCTTTCAAGACAATTTTCTATTAAAATTCATGAAAGTTCACACACCGAAGCGTCGAAGACGTAAAATAGCATGCCGAGCAGAATCGCAAACTTATACAAAGTTTTATGTCCGTACATACACGAAACCATACAAAATGATAAGAGTTTGTCAACGAACCTTTTCGAAGATTCTTGGCGTCGGTATACATAGACTTCGTAATATTTCAAAAAAATTCTTGCTACATGGCACTATCCCACAAGAAAATCGAGGCGGTGACAGAGTTTCAAGTAAAAATTCAGCAAAAAAAGAAAATGTAAAGCGATTCATTGAGTCCTTTACGTGTATTGAGTCGCATTATTGCCGATCAGCCACATCAGAAAGAAAATATGTATCATCTGATTTGAACATTCGTAAAATGTGGAGACTGTATCAAGATAAACAAGTCGATGAAAGCCTCAAAGTGCGACAATGTTATTTTAGAGACATCTTTAATACAAATTATAACATCGGATTTAAAACACCACGAGTAGACGTTTGTTCCAAATGTACGGAAATGTCTGAAAAAATAAAAAATGCACAAAATGAAGAAAAAGTTCAAATAATGGCTATATTGCGGATTTACAAATTAAAAGCTAAATGTTTTTATACCTTTTTGCGAGAACATGACGAAAACACGGTTTCAATATCATTCGATTGCCAGAAAAACCAAGTTTTGCCAAAGGTTGCAGACCAAGCTGCCTATTATTCACGTCAACTTTACATCTACAATTTTACTATTGTAGTGGGAAATAGCACAAACAAATTTCCAAAAGAAAATGTCCATATATATACGTGGACTGAAAATGTCTATGCCAAATCTGCGAACGAGATTGCGTCAGCAGTTTTCAATTTACTTTCGCAGACCAATTTCACAGGCAAAAAAAAGCTGCGAATGATGGCAGATGGTTGCGGCTCTCAAAACAAAAATACTGTCATGATTGCTATGGTTGCGTACTGGCTAACAAATTGTGCCCCCACACATGTTAAGATGGTAGAACTCATATTTCCTGTTCCCGGGCATTCATTCATGCCAGCGGATCGTATTTTCGGACATATTGAAAAAGAGGTAAAAAATAAAGAGGTAATTATAAATCCATCGGAATATATAGATATATATAATCGTTACGGCATTGTCCACAAACTGGGTGAGGAATTTGCTGTGAAAGATTGGAAGGCCTATGCAGGTGAAACATTGAAACCCCCCGGTAATTACCACTTCCAATTTGCTGCTTGCAAAAGATATTACGTGACGAGAGTGAAGAACAAGCCGGGCCGGTTTCTTTTAAGAGGAGAAATTCATTATAAAAATGACACAGGAATTGCTAAAAGCGTAATTAAACGAAATATATCTTCAACATCTGAGTTTGGTATCAGAGATATACCACCATTTCAAACAAGCGTATCTGGTTTGAAACTTACTGATGTTGACAAACTATTGGCAAAAACATTTTGCAACACACAAATATCGGTGAACCTGAAAATCAAGAGCGCTGTGAATATCTGGAAGAGGCTGGATTATCTGTATAATTTTTATTATAAACAAAAGTTTTGAAATTAAAATTTTGATTATATTTAATAGAAGTCCATTATAAAAGTGTAATTTTGATTATTTTTAATAAAAGTTTAAGTAAATTTAATAGCACAGTTTTTAACTTCAGCATTTTTAGTAAACTTTATTCTTGGTGTCTGGTTTAGTACGAATTATGTGAACATGTTAACATAATAGAAATCAGTCTGACCCATCGCCTGCATAAAGCCATCCACACGAGCAATAAAGGAGCAAAACCGCTTCTATCCAGTAGTGGCGGTTGCAAAACCGCCTTTATCCACTGGTTGGATGCACAAGGGCCTCTATCCAGATTTCAAATTCATTTTTTTCAAATTTTTACACTGTTTATGAAATAAGTTTAATGTAGTATAGAAAGTAATATCAATTTGCGAAGATATTCAATTTAAATATGGAATATAGCTTGAGTACAATACATTTTATGGATTTATGGGGTATGGCGAAAAATTTAAGAATGTGGATAGAAGCAGTTTTGCATCTATCATGTGGAATATCTACATTATCATAAAATATATTTACAGGATCATCACTGTCAACAACTACTACTGAACTCTTTTGACAGTCCATATTAAGTTTTAATTTATTTGTGTAATATACACATAATTGCCGTATGATGTGCCGTATTTACATTATTTTGGGCAGTTACAACGTCCCTATTCATACAATAAATCACAATATCATCTGCAAATTGGGATCAAGAAATTATTCATATAAGAAAAAACATTTCTCGATCGTGCGCTCGAAGAGTCAAGACCTCCTGAGGATGCTTCGTGTAGAAGCGAAACGCGTCGAAAATTCTTCCGGTTTGGCTGCGTGGCGTTTGTGACGTCACCTCGGCTTAGCAGGAAAATTAAGCGGAATTGTCACTAGATATATTTTGATATTTTTTAAATGTTTTATTAAAATATTAAATTGATGTTTTCTTAAAATATTTTAGAAGTATTTGTTATTATTAAAAATGGATTTCCGCAAGGTAACGCCTGAATCTATTCAGTATTATTATTATTTCACATTACATATTTGAGAGGTATACAAATTATATAGCACTGGAGATAAATAGCCCCTTGCATAAGACCTTTAAAGTTTTATTAGGGCCATGTAAAATATTATTAAATTTAACAAAGAGAGTTTCGATCATAACAAAATTCATATATCAATTTAATTAACTTTCCAGGTATGCCAATATCACGGAGTACGTACAACAGTTGGTGTATACCAACATTGTCATAAGCACTTTTCACATCCAGGAATGCGCAGACTGCTGAAGAATTTGATAGTATAATTTTTTCATATCATTAATGAAGTAAAAAAACGATCATTTGCACTTTTAGCCCTACGGAATCCAAATTGTAATTCAGGTAACTAAGTTATGGTTTTCTACAAAATGATCTAACCTAATTTTTTACATTTGTTCAAATAGTTTCCTCATGCAAGAAGCTAACGAAATAGGACGGTATGAGTTATGGTCATCTGGAGATTTGTTAGGTTTCAGTATAGGTATAACACATTGAGTTTTCCAAGAAACAGGAATGCACTGTTTACTCCATAAGCCATTAAAAATATCTAATAGTAGTTTTTTGCTAGACTTATGTAAGTTTTTTATCATTGTATATGGAATTTGATCTAAGCCTGGTGTAGTATTTTTTCTAGAATCAATAGCAAGGCATAATTCTTCATATGTAAATGACTTCAGCAAAAATTATACTTCTGGTGAATTTCCTTCAGAATGAAATAGGTTATACAAATTAATATAAGAACTTTCAAATGAAGGCGATTGACACAACTTTGAAATAAATTCAGGAATCCATTCATCATTTTTGTATCTATTTTTACATATATACGTACGTTTAAACTTACGAATATTGTTCCAAATTTTAGATATAGGAGTATATCTGTTGAGTGATAAACAGATAGCTTTCCAACTATTTATCCTAGTTTCTTTTAAAACAAGTTTTTTTATAGCGTTTAATTTTTTGTATTTAATTAATGTTTCTAATGTAACTTGTATTCCATATTTTAAAAGAGCCTGTTTTGCATTTTTGACTGTCTCTGCACATTCGTTATTCCACCAGGAAGCAGGTGGCTTTATGAGTTTATCTTTGTTTTTGTTGCCTATGAAACATGGAATACATTCAGTTTTAAACATATTTAAGATATTACAAAATGTATTATAGAAATTTAAGCGATTACTTAAATGAATTTGGAAACTCTAAATAAGTTCTTTTGATTCAGTTTTGTGGAATAAATATTTGACTATATTATTATTAGATTTATACATTAACGGGAAACAGTTAAGCCAATAAAGGTAGGATAGTGATCACTACCTAATAAATGATGGATGGTATGTTGTTAATGACCAACATACCATCCACAAAGGGGGGCAATAGCTGGACTGGCGCCTGATACATCTATGGCTGATGGTGTTTTATTAGGCCTCTGAATAGTAGTAGGATATCCGGTATTTAAAATACACAAATTTAATTCATCGAACATTTCATATAACTCCTTTCCTCGTGACTTTGTTGTGGCACAACCAAAAGCTATGTGATGTGCATTAAAATCTCCAGTGATAAGACAAGGTTTAGGCAATTTATTTAAAATGTTTCTTAATTTATTTAGGCGAATTCGTTTTTTTTTTCTAGGGGGACAATATATACAAGCTACTGCAATGGGGCCAGCCTGCGTCTCAACAGACACCGCTAGCACTTGAATGTCCTCATAGAATAGGCAGTCATTAATCTTGTATTTAATTTTAGTTTTTATTAGTATACCAACACCACCATGTTCATTTTTAGCGTCTTTATGTATAAAGTTATATCCCGGAAAGCTTGTAGATTTTAACCAGGTTTCGTTTATAACAGGGGTGGCCAAACTTTTAAGCCGGTCGGTCAAAAGGTCAAACTTTTAAACGGTCTACATTTAAATTTAAAATAACTCCACGGGCACAACCAGCAATGGATAAAAAATAGCAAAACTGTATGTTTATATTTTATACAATATTAGGTAACGAAGTTAATTACAAAGTTTTCATAGTAATAAAATATGTACCTACTTTACTTATAATTTTTATAATTCACTTTTGAACATATTGAATAACAATATCCTAGGCAAAATTTTTGGCGCTGCACAGTTTCACAAGTTTATAATGCTGCACTGAGTATGAAGTAACTGCAATACGCAAATAGGAAGTCAAATTCTCGTCTGTCTAATGTGTCGTTTAAATCGCATTCATAGTTGAATATATTCATTCTCTAAGATCTAAAATCCGAGGAACTAAAAAAATACCTAAAGATAAAAAAGATAAAAAGTGTAAGTTTTCGGAAGCGCGGCATTTTATTTTTTGATGTATCAGTTCCATGTTTGTATTTTTAAATGCTCTTGCTTTCAATAAGAACTCTCACCTAATTTTGCTGAATTTCTTCCTTCACCAAAACCGATTCAGCAGCGTTGAATTCATCTATTTTCAGCACCGATGAATTCAACAATTTTAATAGATTACATATCAATATTCATACCTTCGCATACAGGAAAACACCATAAAAGAAAAAATAAGTGTAAATTGTTCTTGGTTGTAAATGCCTGTTTATAGCAATGTTTCGATATGCCGCTTCTCACGGGCTATCGAAAATGCCTCCGCGGTGGACCAGTCGACCGCGGTCGACGTCTTGGCCACCCCTGGTTTATAAGGTACACATCTATATTATATTTGTGCAGGAATTATGACGTAATAACGTTTTTTTATTATTTAAGCATTGCATATTATGTTGTACTATTCTAAATAAATTTTTTTTTTTTTTTTTTTGCTTGATAGGTTAGCCTTTGACCACTATCTAACCTGATGGTAAGTGATGATGTGGTCGAAGATGTTGTTCAGGCTAACCTAGAAGTACTGGCTCTCAAGGACATCTGCCGGAACACACCGTTAGGTGCTTGGCGACAGATTTTCTACTTGAGAGTGGTAGCTAGCCAGGCGGGCATTCGCAAAATGCCCTACCACCATGCCATAACGACTGCCATCCTAAGACAACAACCGGGACCGACGGCTTAACGTGCCCTCCGAAGCACGGAAACGCTCAGTAGTAATGTCACTAGCGGTCACCCATCCAACTCATGACCGCGCGCGACGGTGCTTAACTTTGCTGATCGGTTGAGAACAGCTAAGTAAACTTCGCTACGAGCGCTTCAAAAATAGTCTCCATTGAGAGGTTTACAAGTTTTTTAAAATGCATAAAAAATAAAGGAAATCCTTTATTTTTTATGCATTTTTAAGAACATATTCAGACATATTCCCTAACAAAACCAAGGTCTTAACCATTGCGTTTAAGATTCTGTCATCAATTACAGTTTCAGTATTAAATTGTTGCTTGAGGCTTAGTAATCATACCAGTAGAGTCAGGCACAGATTGTATACGCGACTGAGATTTTGGCATAGCTGGAAAATTTTGTACATAGTTGGAGCTAGGGTTTTTGGCTACATTTGCATATGATTGCTTTTGTTTAGCAATACGCTCCATCTTGATTGGACACGCCTTAGATATAGCTAGGTAAGCCCCACCACAATTACTGCTTTTAAATTCAGCTTCATTTTTGCAGTCCTTGTAGGAATGTTCACTCGAGCATATAGAACATACCTGTAAATTTTTACATATTTTCGCCGAGTGATTGAATTACAAGCAACGATAGCAATGCATGACTATCAACGATAGCATTGCACGACTGTGAGGCACAGTCGGCGTTTGACAGCCGCGCAAAGGGGCCAACCGTGCCCGAAGGCGCGTCCGCGCCGGCACTAGTTGCCGCGCGAAGAAGAAGGCGATCTGTCAGTCTTACTTTGAGTTCGAAACGAGAAACAGTGCGATTATCTTTGGAAGTGCTCTAAGCGCGAATAGTTAAATACAGTGACGGGTGTGATTAGGACATTTGAAGGGACCGTAGAACTGATAAATAAAGGTGTCTGTTGCTGAAAACGTATTGCATTATTTATCCCGAACCCTCAGCTCGTAGCAAATTGGTGTCAGAATTGGCGATAAGTAATGCCTCTGCTACCAAAGGACGACGTTGAGGGCATCCGAACGAAGAGTCAGCGGCAACAGGACATCGATCAGCGAAGGTTTGCAGGAGCTACACCACCAGTGCTCTCCGAAGAACAGCGGACTACAGAGGCAACCACGACCGCTATGTCGGGAGCCCCTTCGACTATGGCTGCTCCAGCTGTAACTGAATTTGCTGCACTAATGGCAATGCTTCAGGAGCAGGCCCGAAGTCTTGAAGAGCAGCTGCAACAAGACAAGGAGGAGCAAGCCCGCCGGCAGGAAGAGCATACCCGCCGGCAGGAGGAGCAGGCAAAGGAACAGATCCGTCGCCAAGACGAGCAGACCCTTCTGATGAAAAACCTGCATGCAAAAGAAACTCCAAGTGGTGGAAGATCAGGTCCACCAGCATGAGGATCGCTTTGAGAAAGTGGAAGCCAGAATGAATGACATGAAAAAATCGCTGGGTGTTTTAAAAACTGAAGCTGGATTACCTGCGTCAGTAGTAACTGCGCCGTCACCACGAGAGGATTTAAAGTACCACCATTCGACGGATCCTCTTCGTGGTGGGCCTACGAAATTCAGTTAGAAGCCGTTGTGAAGGCCAACGGTTGGACTAAAGATCAAGCTATGACAGCGCTTACTCTGGGCCTTCGTGACAAAGCCCTAACAGTTCTGGAGGCCCTTGGAAAATACATAGTTTATGACCAACTTCTGGAGGCATTGGAGTCTCGGTTTGGCGATGCTCATCTGGAGCATGTATTCCGCGTTCAGCTTAAAGAGCGAACCCAGCGGAGCAGTGAAAATCTTCAGCAGTGCGAGCTGGAAGTGGAAATGCTCGCACGGAAGGCGTATTAATAATCACCGGCACTCATTGACGGAATCCTATTTCAAGCATTTGTAGACAGGATTTGTGACTTAGAAGTGAGAGCTGCAGTGAGGCTGGGTCATCATGAATCAATTAAGGACGCCCTAGCCCATGCTTTGGAGGTGAAAGCCGTACGATATGATCGTCAATCTGTTTTAAATAACCCTTGTATACCTTTATGCAGATAACCCCACTAAATAGAAACCGTTAGCATTTATGAATAAGATTCAATCATTAAACCATTCCCTGTTCCTCAGTCTCCATCCACCCTCTGTCGCGTAAGGCTGCCTAAGGACATTGTACCTTGTATTAGTAATTAATTAATTTGCCCAACGGGGTTTTTCTTTAATAAATCCTTAATTTCCATTTAGAAAAATAAAATAGTTTTTTTTTAAAACCAGATCGGCCCGTACCGTGTAACAGATAGTTATGACAACCAGGGAGTCAGCCCTCGATGTTTTGAATGTGGAGAAAGGGGTCACTTGCGGTATAACTGCCCGCAGCAGAGTGACCGAAGACACGATAGAATATGGGAAAGAAAACTTTCTACTGGTGCAATATGCAATGGCCCAGGAAAGGCGATACACTGTCTGGTACAAATTATCGAAGATTCAGCCCGAGATGCTACAGCTGTGGAGAAAAAGGACATTTGAGATCCAGTTGCCCCAGATGGACGTTGCAACGGAAGACAGACTTCGACAAGGATGGAATCATCACAAATTGGAGCGCTCGTAGCGAACTTTACTCAGCTGTTCTCAACCGATCAGAAAAGTCAAGCAACGTCGCGCGCGGTCATGAGTTGGATGGGTGACTGCTAGTGACATTACTACTGAGCGTTTTCGTGCTTCGGAGGGCACGTTAAGCCGTCGGTCCCGGTTGTTGACCGGTGGATGGCAGTCGTTATAGCATGGTGGTAGGGCATTTTGCGAATGTCCGCCTGGCTAGCTACCACCCTCAAGTAGAAAATCTGTCGCCAAGCACCTAACGGTGTGTTCCGGCAGCTGTCCTTGAGAGCCACTTCTTCTAGGTTACCCTGAACAACATCTTCGACCACATCATCACTTACCATCAGGTGAGATAGTGGTCAAAGGCTAATCTATCAGGCATAAAAAAAAAATCAACAGCGCGACCAACTTCACTCTTATATTGAACGCAGCGACATTAAACAAACTCACGACGGCAAAGTGAAGGAAGTCATACCAGTAAGGATGGTGAGAACAGTTGGAAATGACGACTGGAAGAAATCCATGCGACGTGCACAGCAGGATGATGGCAACATCATGCCTATTCTGACATGGATGGAAAATGGCACTGGGAGGCCTAAGTGGAATGATGTTGCTGGAATGGGTATGGCAACAAGGGTTTATTGGGCGCAGTGGGAGAGCTTGATGATCCATGGTGGTGTGCTATGCCGTAAATGGGAGAATGTTCGGGGCGATAACTATCACCTGCAAGTGGTTGTTCCGGGAGCAAAAATTCGTGAGATTCTACGGCAATGTCACAACGAATTTTCAAGAAGTCGTCTTGGATTGAGAAAGACACAGTTAGATATACGAGAGCAGTTTTATTGGATCCATTGTCAGAGAAACTAGACTGGTGTAAAAAATGCAGTATTTGTTCTACTAGAAGAGTACCTCAAGCAAGCAGCATAAAGGGTTCCGTGAGTGATCTCCGCAAACAGAAGAATATCTGCGAGCGTCAAGATCAAAACAGATATGGAATTTCCGACATGAAGAAGACTGACCCATAGCATTATTGTCTGTCATTGCTAAAATATTTGAGAGAGTGTTATATGATATTTTCAGTGACTACTTTGAAAATAATAACATATTTGTAGAAAACCAGTTTGGTTTTAGAAAAAGAAAATCAATAAATATGGCACTAAATGACTTCTTGCAAAATGTCTTAACAGGTCTAGATCATAAAAAGCAAATTACAACACTATATATGGATATGTCAAAAGCCTTCGACCGTGTTAACCATATGATATTACTAAGAAAACTTGAAATATACGGGATTCGTGGAAAAGCTTTGGATTTAATAGAATCATATCTCACAAATAGACAGCAATTTACAGAAATAACAAAAATTTGTCCTAAGATCAAAGTTGAAAGAAAATATGTTTCAGAATGTAGAACGGTAAAATATGGAGTACCACAGGGCTCTATACTGGGACCGTTCCTGTTTCTGGTGTATATTAATGACTTGCCAAATGCCACACCTCACCCAATGGTTTTATATGCAGACGACACTACCATCATGTTTGATAATTCTGACATTAATTACGAATTAGAAATTAATAAATCACTTTCTGACATTATACATTGGCTAAATATAAATAATCTTAAAATAAATTTAGATAAGACAACATATATGACATTTAAAAATAAAAATACAATTTGTTCTCCACTTGACATCTATTATAACGGTAATACTATAAAAGAAACAAAAAGCGCTAAGTTCCTTGGTATTCACATTGACTCTAACATGTTGTGGAGATCACATGTAGTACATGTTTGCAACAAATTAAATCAGTATGCCTATGCACTGTATATGCTTAAAAAAGTAGTAAACCAAAATGCACTATTGAGTGCATATCATGCACATGTTGGATCAATATTGCGATATGGAATTATGTACTGGGGCAACTGTGCTGATATAGAAGATGCTTTTAAAGCACAAAAAAAGTGCATTAGAGCAATATGCGGACTGCAACAAACAGACACATGTAAACCGAATTTCACAACTCTTAAAATACTGACACTTCCTTCGCTATATATTTATGAAGCATCGCTGTTAATCAAATCAAATATACAAAACTATGATACTTTATCCAGCAAAAGACACAAAACCACACTCCGTAACATAAAGTGTAATACAACACTTTACAAAAAAAGTGTATTTGCCTTAGGCATTAAGATTTATAATCAATTTCCATCATCGCTGAAGGATACTAATTCATTTTACATTTTTAAAAGAAAATTAAAAAATTTACTTATTAATAAGTCATATTACAAAATTGACGAGTTTTTAGCTGACAGATCATTAAAGGATATTGACGTTGGTATATAGATCTAATTCACGGCCAATGTTTACTGTTGTTAAGTAACTTATGTTTGATTTTATAAATTGTGAAGTTTTTTGTGGTGTCTCGATGTGATTGTTTAATGAATGTGATCAATATTAAAATGTATAATTGATTAAATAATAATTTGTACCATAATATGTAAATTTAATAATGCTAACTAGTATACCATTTGTTTATTGTTTTTTGAATGCAGTTGTATTTGTTTCTAATTTAATTCTAATGTACCAATTTTTCACTGACATGTAACCGAAATTTGCACACCCATTAAGGGTAGAATATAGTGGACATAATAATTAATTATAATAATTTTAAGATCTATGTATCTAAACTACCTGTATTCCAGCAAATAAATGAATTTGAATTTGAATTTGAATTTGAGAACTGGATAATTGGCTGATACTTGGCTGCATAATCCGATACGGAGTAAAGGAAAGTCACTGAAGCTTCAGCCTAATTGGGACGGACCATACCTGGTAGTTGTAGTGTTGCTTTAAATAAAGTTTGAAGGGACTGAAGAACTGGTAAATAAAGGTGTCACTTGCTGAAAACGCATTGCATTATTTATCCCGAATCCTCAGCTCGTAACATTATGTAGAGCGGCTGTTGTTAGTTGATCTAGATAGGCTCATTAAGGTCAGCTTAATTTTTTTTATGTCTTAATAACGATTTGAATGTTTTGTCTAGAATAAGAACATGATTTATTGTAGAATATTTTCGAGTTCTCAAACTTTTTTGTCAATTAGCCCTTTATGTAAGTAATGTTATGTACGTTTTGCTTTTCCTCGGGAATTGGTACTGTTTTATAATGAAATGAAATGAAATGAAGTTTATTCCAGCACTACACAACACTACAATAGCTTCTACTGAAGCACAATTAAATACATATGTAATACAACTAATAATACAGCAATTGCAATGTTGCGCGATGCTAGGAACGAGTCCCGTCTCAGCATGTGCCAGGTTCAAAACTGAACCTAAGCGCTGGTTTTCAGACGGCACTCCCGACCAACATCACGAACGTGCATGACATTAACTAACAAAACAATTAAATAACAGAAACAGAACTATAAATAAAAATTATAAAATATTTAAATAATAAATAAGACATTGTGATCTTTACTACCATTTAGAACATATTGAACATATCTTTGTGATTTATCTGTGGCGATGCAGCGAATAACGTGTTTATAGTGCCACCAACCTAACTGTGCAGTTCTCAAGGGCGCTATTGGTCAAGGAAATCAACTACAAACTGTCACAATTTGAGGGAATTTTGTAGTTTTTTTTTCTGCCGCCTGAACAGATAAGTTGGTCGAACTGTATTACTCTATCTAGCTATATATAAAATTATAAATGATCATAGTCAAAACTGTGTCCAAAGATGACAAAAATATAAACATATACTATACAGTAATATACCACTACACAAATACTAGAATGTACAAGATATAGAATGTATAGAATACCTCGCTACATAATCTATGTGGACGTGGCATCAATAGCTGCCACAGACAAAAAAAAATATAAAAAAATATACGTATGCCTACGTGTCGTCACGTGGTTATTGTTTGACATGCCATCAGCCACGTATTCATTTATTCGTACAAGAAAATAGGTTATGTCACTTAACTTATGTGAAAATGTATTTACTCGTGTTTCCCTAACATTTACTCAGAACAGTTCACTTTTAAAATGGAGAAGCAATGTGCTTGGTAAAAGTGTAGTGTTACGGCATTGATATCCGTCCCTTAGTACATCGAGCAATAAAATGTGGTAAGTGAACCATCAAGATCATATGCTTAGACACTAATTTTGAACAAGCCTGTTTAGTTTCAATAAACGCCTAAACTAGTGCTTAGAATTTTGATACCAAGCACAACTTTCAAAAGTGTTCAACAATAGGTAATCATTGTTAATATATTTATCATAATTAATCCATACAGCCGAAATTACATGCAAAATCAAAGAAAGCTTTTTTCTACTTTTAAACATTAACATAGAGCTACTTATACTTATACTGTCTTTATAGCCTAGCTATTGGTCATCGCTGCTTTACCCGGAATTTTTCATAACATTAACTTAGATGTTCTTATTTACTCTTTTTTTTTTTTCTTTAATTTGATCAATCGGGTAATGTAGTGTTGTCATTATGACTTTTAGCTTTATTTGTAAATTAGCTCCGCGTCGCGCATCGGTTAGTAGGTATCCCGCCTCGCTCATCTCTGAATTCCGTCGCTCATCGAGTATAAACTTCGCATCTATTATTTACGAACGTTTCAACCTCCCCGTTTTTTTTTTTTTTTAAAAAACGGGGAGGTTGATACGTTCGAAAATAATAGATGCGAAGTTAAAAACTTAAACTTAACTTAAGTTAAAAGAAAAATCTATGTGTACAATCTAAAAAGAGTACGGACCAAGAGTCTGTAGTGCGAAGCATAATTATTAAAAAAAAAAAAAAAAAAACCTCCCCGTTAGTGATGAAAACTTGAATTATAGCCACCTCAGCCTCATGGCATTTGAGCTGATGATCTGTGCGACGAAGGCCATTGGACACAATAGGCTAACAATGTTCAAGAGTTTCTTATACCCTATGATTTGTCAGTTGAAAAGTATCGAAAGGGAGGGAGCATGTAAGTAAAATCGACTTGAGCGACTTCACTTTGTCACGGCAACCGCTTAAACTGGCCAAAAAAGGTTTTGGCCAGTATTCGGCAGACCACCGTGAAGAGTGTCTGTGTTGTCGTTGTCGCGCCATTGTAGTTATGTCGTCTACCGAGGAGTCTATTTCAAACGAACCAGATTATGAAAGTTTGTCACATAAAATCATTGTAGAAGTACAAAAAGACCAGCATTCTATGACGCTAATATGCGACAGTATAGTGATAGGAATGCTAAAAATAAACTTTGGGAGGAAGTTCATTTAAATGTTGTTAACAATTGGATGGCACTGTCCGAAGGTGAGAGAATAAATATAGGTAAGTATTTATTTATTACATAGAAAAGAACAAACACTTTTAATCAACCTTTTATTTTAATTACCTCAGAACGCAAGCGTTCTTACAAAATGTTGATGTTTTAAGTCAACTGTTACGGACTGCCGGTGACACGACGACGTTAAATACCTATGGTTTACTAATACTGTTTAATATCATTACATATATTATAAACGTGAAAGTTTTTATGAGTGGATGTACTTTTTCACGCCTTAATGCCCGGGCTACACGAGGCTAGTTTGTTAAGCTAGGATAGCATGCTAGTGTTAGTAAGCTAGTACTTCTGGCTTCGTGTGAACAAAACTATCTTCATATGTAAGCTTTCATATGAAGATAGTTCCGCTCGTGACTACGACGCATATAGTGCAGTGATAATTTTTCAGTGGTTTGCAAACATAGTGAGATATTATGGCTTATCTTGCCAGCTCCCCGTCAACTATTAAAGCACATTCCAATCCCAATCTCTCTGAGCTGGAGTCTTCCTCGACCGGTGACAAAATGGCCACGAGGAAGCGAAAACAACCCGATTGAGAATGCGCACAGGAAATACAAAAGCTTCAGATGACTATATCTGACTTAGTGTCCAGTGCGATTACATTCGCTCTTAAGGATTGGCGACAGGAGCTGGACAGCAAAATAACGCTGATAAATGATAACATCAACGATCACATCTTAACTGAACTTGATAATCTAGCGGTATGTACTAAAACAATACAATCTGATCTCGGCGCCTTGCGCGAGGACAGCTTATCGTTAAAACAGCGGGTGATTGACCTTGAATCCAATTATACAAAAATCTCCGAAGAAATAGCAGGGATGAAAGTGACCGTTGATATTCAGTACTCCGAGCAAGAATTGTTGAGGAGGTCTTGATGAGCTTAATCTCTCTACTACATCTAGTATCAAACGATATGCTGAGAATTTGGAACTCAAAGTTGATGCCTTAGGCGACCCATACACCAACAATAATATTGCGCAATATTGATGATTGCACAATATTATTGAACATATAGGGGTAGTATTGAAGATTGCGCAATGAATGAGCAAAAGATTGAGGACTTTTAAATTTTATTGCACAATATTTATTTATTGTGTCTTGTGTATGGTATATTGCCCAATATTTTTTAGTCTACAGTTCGGAGCAGTCGCGCACGCACGCGTGTATTTTTGCAGCGAAAATGGCACAAAAAATTTCAGCGAAAGAAAAGGAACGAGAATTCATTATCGAGTGCATTCAATTATATCGTGATTTACCTGCTTCGTGGAATGTTAAAAGTAAATTGTACCATGACCGGGACAAAAAGAGTATGGCTTATGATTTGTTGCTTAGCAAGTACCAAGAGATGTTTCCTAAAGCAAATAAAGACGACTTGAAAAAAAATTTAATGCTCTGAGAACCAAACTATCGGAAAGAATTAAAAAAATACATGGATTCTATGAAATCTGGGGCAAGTGCTGATTCTATATATGAACCAACGTTGTGGTACTACAGTGACATGAACTTTTTACATGATCAAGAAATGGCGTGTGACTCTGAATCTTCTATGGATATTACCCAAAATTCTGACACACAAAATTCTGTTGAAGATGATGTGGAACAAAACACGGTATGTTTATAACATTTTATTCGAAAAGTATGTAATTACATAGTAACAAATTTATCCTGCCAGTAAACTGCACCCTCGTTGTTAAAATATTCACAGTAGTCGTCCCTTGCTCGCTTAGCAATCTGTAGCGAATTTTTCTGGTTACAACTTTCCAAGGGAGTCAACACAGTTATTTTCTCGGCTGGTGGATGTACAGTCCCGGTATCTACATCTTCATTAGGAATTAACTTGTAAGAAAAATATGTGGATTTTCTCAAGAAATTATGAAGATAGCAACAAGCTAGTACAACTTTCTGTACTTTTACAGGGTGTAAATAAAATGATCTTTGAAATACTCCAAAACGAGTTGCAAGTATTCCAAATGCGCTTTCCGCTAACCGCCTTGCACGTGACAATCGATAGTTAAATATTAGTTTTTCTTTTGTCAATTGGCCCCATTGGGAAGGCGTCATCTCCTACAAAGACATATGGGAGATTTATACACATATACACATATAGATACGGCCTATAAATAAATAAATTAATTACTAAATGTATTATTTTCTTACCTTAATATAGTCCTTTAGAACTTGTATTATTGCTTCACAGGTTTCTATTACAATTTTGCCAAGTGATTGTGGTGAGATTGCAGTGCTGAATTTCAAATCTTCGAAAGTATTTCCAGTGGCCAGGTATCGCAATGTAATGGCCAAACGTTGAAATGGTGAAATTGCTTCTCTCATTACAGTATCTTTTTTCTCTATTAAAGGTTCTACCAACTGAATCAATTGCCTAAATTTGATAGGATCCATTCTCATATAATTCTTGAAATCTTTCAATTCATTTAATTCTAAATCCTTTAACAGGCGTTCGTTATTGTAGATTGGCCTTTTCATCAACCAGCCTTTAGTCCAGATTCGGCGTTTTCGTTTTTGCCGTTTCGTTACAATTAAACACACGATAGCTGCAGCCAAATCTTTATCAGACATGGTGCACTGAAGAAAGTTAGACGAGAATGCTTGTTCAATTTAATTGTACCGTGTAGGTATCGGAGCTCATCAATCATATTGTGCAATCATCAACATTGTGCAATATTATTGTTGGTGTATGGGTCGCCTTAAGCTAAGGATACACGACGACACCAGACACTAAGTGTATACATCGAATGTCTGTGTGTGTACATCGCCGCGACACTTAGTTGCACATGTAGTGTCGGTGTCGCTCAGTGTCAGTGTCGCTGCCGTGGAGACAGGACGCGCGCGCTGTCCGCAACGAGTGTCGGTAATTTCGAACCTACGCGAAATTTTTAGCTAGACCAATGACGTCACGAGCGTGGTCAACCGAAGAAATAAAATCATTGATTTTATATTTTGAATCGCTGCCAGAGCTATGGCAAATATCAAATCCCGATTATAAAAATCGAGTAAAGAAAGCAGCAGCGGTAGAAATTTTGGCCGAACAATTTAATACTTCTGCATTAGAAATAAATAGAAAACTGCACAATTTACGAACGCAGTTTAATAACGAACTGAGAAAACTTAAAAAAAATAAGAGTGGCCAAGGCACAGATGAAAATTACGCAAGCACTTCGGATTACTTCACAAGTTTACAATTTTTAATGCCGAGTACCTTACCAGCAAATGAAACACAACAAAATTTGGTAAGTTGTCTTTATTATTTATTGGTTTATTGTTAATTTCAACTTATGTATCTGTACTGCCAGCTAACTTCGCCTTCTGGAGATACAAAATATTCTTTATATTCTTCACGGATTTCTTTACTTTCATTAGACATGTTGGATGCCAGTGGTCTGTTTGAGAACAATACATTATCCGGAGGGGGGTCTTGTCTCCAACTGCCAGGAGTTACTACACCACCAATTTCCTCGTCGAAGGAGCCTTGTGGTGCATACACATGCCGTGAACTCCGTTCCAAGAGAAAGTTATGCAACACGCAGATTGCAGTTACAAGTTTTATAACTTTTTCAGGACATAGTTCTATAGGTTTCCTTAATATTCTAAATCTGTTTGCAAGTAAACCAAAGGCATTTTCTACCACTCGTCGAGCTCTCGACAGTCTGTAGTTATAAACACGATTAGGTCCAGGTTGGTTACGAAAAGGAAAAGGTTTCATTAGATAAGGCTTCATTGGAAAAGCATCATCAGCTATAATGACATAGGGTACATATTTGGCCCTACCGGGAAGAGGCCTTGGTGCCGGTATATTAAGGCTGCCGTTGCTTAAAGCATTTGAAAGTGAACAACTTGCAAACACGCCTCCGTCGGAGATCCTCCCATTGCATCCTACGTCTACATAAATAAATTTGTAATTAGCGTCAACTAATGCCATTAACACAATACTGAATGTACCTTTATAATTATAGTACAGACTCCCACTATGTTGGGGTGCTTTTATGACCACGTGTTTTCCATCTAGTGCTCCAAAAGCATTTGGAAAATCCCATTTGTTTTTAAAATCTTCTGAAATTTTTTTCCAGCAATCTTCTGATGAAGGTACCTGTAATAAAAACAATAATTAATAAAAGTTATCATTTAATATTAAATAAATAATAGCTTACACAGTTTATGAGCATTAATATAGTTTTTAAAATAAACATTTATTATTATTATTTTCAGAATTCTCCTACTAATAACGAAAATTTGGAACCAACAGTTTCACAAAACTCCGACAACCTCTCTCGATCTCAACGAACTTCTAAACGAAAGAAGGAAGACGAAGCTTTGGAGCGAGCGTTAAGCGTGTTAGACAAATCTGATGATGCTGCCATTTTTGGTGATTTCGTGGCTGCTGCGATACGGAATATGAGGTCAGAAGCCCGTAAAAGAGAATTGAAACGTAAAATTCAACGTGTCATTCTGGACATGGAAGAATTGGATGAAGCCGATCAATATTCACGTCCATCTACTTCACAGTCTTATGGTATGGCAGTGGAGTAAGGGTACTCCACTGCCAAATACGACTTGCGAAAGTTCGGAAGACACTAATGTAACGTACGAAAGTTTGTAATAAGTTTATAAGTTTGTCGATTCACCAAATTTCAAATTTTCATATTAATAACTAAATTAAAATATTACTTAAACATAAATATTTTTTTATTTACTTACCTCCCATGTAATTTGGTTTTAAAAATCTATAAATAGCATCGCAACATTCTGGTATTATTTTGGAGATAGTCTGTTGTGGTACCCGAAATAGGTATGAGAGCGATCGATACGAATCTCCTGAAACGAATAAAGTTTATCATTAAAAATGTGGTAATAGATATTTTATGGTGTAAAAATATGATAGTACCTAAATATTTACCTGACGCCAAAAATCTTAATGTTATCGCCAAACGTTCTTCTACACTAATAGCTAGTCTCATATTCGTATCTTGTTTCTTAATCGCAGGTGAAATCTTGTCACATAAATATTGAAAATCGTCGTGTTTCATCCGAAGAAAGTTTTTGTAACATTCTGGATCTTCGTTTTTCAATTCAGACAACAATTGGTTATATGCCCCTAGCTGCGCTCTTCTTTTAATCCAATCTTTAACCCATACAGATCTCTTTTTACGCCGACGCATTTTAATAGAAACACATATCGCGACAATCGCGGCAGTAGCACGTCTATTCATGGCGATGAAATGTCCCAAACTGAATCGTGTAGACGGCAAATACACTTCAACCGGTACACTAAATGTATATACTAATGTCGACACAAAAAATTGCTTACCGTGTAGACGCAAGCGACACTGGTGTTGACATTTCTGTCTAGTGTCAGTG
This sequence comes from Plagodis pulveraria, assembly GCA_963890685.1. Lineage (NCBI taxonomy): Eukaryota > Metazoa > Arthropoda > Insecta > Lepidoptera > Geometridae > Plagodis > Plagodis pulveraria. The sequence goes on from OY982969.1 coordinate 22,664,094, forward strand.
TCATCGTGTATACTTACCATTAGAACAGCATTCTAGACTCAATAATATTGAAATATGCAGCTTGCCAGAGAGAAGAGGAGAAAAGTTGCTGGTCATAATGGAGTCGATATGTTTGTCTCTTAAGCAGCCTATAACAAAGCAAAATATAGTGTCAATACATCGCGTTCCCCACGCACAGAATAGTGATGATAGGCGACCAAAAAATATCATTGTAAAGCTGACCACGCGTGCGCTGCGTGATAACATTCTGAGTGCATTCAGATCGCGTGAATCATGTCTCACTGGTGAGCAAATAGGTATGACATCTAGCTCTAAAATTTACCTAAATGAACACCTGACGCTACGTAACAAAAAAATATTTTGTGAGTGTAGGGAGATGGCAAAAAAACATAATTTTAAATATGTCTGGATTAAATAATTAATGCTGTTGTATTTGTTCGTAAGACCGATGACTCAGCTGCGTGCGCAATCAGGTCCAGTGATGACTTATCCAAAGTATTTCAAATGCAAAGTCAAAGCTGCACCTGATCGCTACTGTTGTTTTTATGTTTTCTCATTTAATAAACAGACGTATTTTATAACATTTATAAATATAACTGATAGTTATATATCTCACTTTAACTTTAGCCATAATCACCGTATAACTACTATTAATATGTTTATTGTGCCCATGATATGTAAGTTCAATTATAAAATATTTATACGCATCATACAGCGACGAGATTGTGACTCAAAATCTAAATGGATGGTCTATCAAAGCATATACCGTTTTACGAAACTTTTATCACTTGTGCCTCTTATTTTATTTTTTTCTAAATGCTGCAAAATGTACACTAACTCATTTGATGTAATACTTATTTATGGATAACTTATCGATCTATTATCAAAACTGCCGGGGTATCCGTACAAAACTGCACTCTTTATATATGAATATATTATCTTTTTCCTATAATGTCATCATACTAACTGAGACTTGGCTTGTTTCATCTATTTTTGATAATGAGTTTATAGACAATAGGTATGTAATATTCAGAACAGATCGCGACAGACAGTCTTCAGCCAAAAAAGACCGAGGCGGCGTGCCAATCGGAGTCCAACGTGACCTGCAGCCATCGCGATACACGGGAGCTGTCTCAAATATACTTCACGAAGATGAGCACATAACCAAAGTAAGCATTACGTGTTTAGTGCAGTATACTTCCCTCAGCGTGTGAAGTATGATACTTATGCTATGTACTTAGACTGTCCGAAGAACATACTTATAGATTTGAAAACAGATAGATAGCTTTTTTGTTGCCGGCGATTATAATTTACCGCATATAGAGTGGATAAATGATGGTACCAATGTAATCAGTGGTGACGGTACCATTAAGTCGAAGTTTACACGTTTGTTATTTATTTTTTTACAATCAACAAACACGAATCAATATAATTATATAAAAAATCACCAGGACCGCATCCTTGACTTATTCATTTCAAATGTAGACTGTCAATTAATGGCTTGCCATCCTCTTCTTTCACCAGATGCTTTCCACCCAACGTTTTGCGTATTGGCCGAATTAAATAGTAGCAACTTGTCAAATATTGCTTCGTTGCAGCGAAGGTTTACTAGTAGGTATAATTACAATAATAGCCGGTTTACACGGGCTTCGTAGCTAAGCGCTTAGTACATGTCACTAATACTAAGTCCTCATGTGTAAACACGCTGATTAGTGTTTAGTATTAGTGTTTGTGAATAGTGCAAGTGAATAGAAAACGATCCTAAATACTAAGCGACAAGTCGATACCCCCACCACGATTTACTAAGCACTTGTCGCTTGCTGACCGTGTGTAAACAGCTCGACAAGTTAGTGACAAGTTGTACCAGGTAGTGAAAACACGTGTTTATTTACTTACGTTTTTTATCATGGCTGCGGAAAGGTGGAATTCGGAAAGAACAATAAAGTTCATTCAGGAATTTAAATCATATGAATGTTTATGGAACCACAAATCGGTTTTATATAAAAATAAACTCGCAAAAGATGCTGCTTATAAGAAAATCGTTGAAGAGATGAATATTGCTGGTTTTGGAGTGCCTGAGGCGAAAAAGAAAATGAGAACACTTCGGTCAACCTATTACCAGGAAAAGAAAAAAGTTCAAAATTCAATGCGATCAGGAAGTGGGACTGATACTGTCTATGTTTCAAATCTGCATTGGTACAAAGAAATGGATAGTTTGTTAAAAGATATAGACGAAAGGCGCACAACTATAGAAAATGTAAGTAATAAAACAACAACATTTTTCCTAGGTTAGGTATTAGATTTATTTCGAGTTAGGTAGGTATTATATTTACTATAAACTAATGGATCATTCTAGATTGCCATGATACGGCACCTTCGTTTACGAAGTAATTCGTATATCTTTCTCTCAATTGTCGGGCCATTCTTGACGAGTGATTACTACCCACTGGCTGAACATTTTGCAAATCAAAGTTGGCGTCCCTCCATGATCCTGGAATAATTTCTCCTGTTTCCAAATTTTCATAGTCAACACATCTCAAGGTTAGGTATGTCCTTGAAGTTTTTCTGAGCCAGTTATGTATAGTGCATGTTGTACGAACTATGCGATCAGTAACTGTGAGATTCGTAGATATAGATGTTCTAAAAATTCTAAAGCGACTGGCTAATATGCCAAAAGCATTCTCGACGATTCTTCGGGCCCTTGACAATCTATAATTGAAAATTTTCTGTTCGTAGGTCAAAGGACTGTGCTTGTAAGGTTTCAATAAATATGATTTCAGGGGAAATGCGTCATCTCCAACAAAAAATCCATTGTTTGGCAGCATATTGTTTTCGAGATCACGAAAAATCGAACAGTTCTGAAAAACACCACCATCTGAGCACCGACCGTTTGCGCCAATATTGGTATATATAAAACAGTAATCGTCATCTACGACAGCCATTAGCAAGATGCTGTTGCTTCCTTTAAAGTTAAAATAATCACTGCCACAGTCAGGAGGTGCTTGAATACATATATGCTTGCCATCTATAGCACCATGACCCCCCGGAAAGTTCCAACGTGTATTGAAACCTCTTTCTATTTTCTTCCATTCATGCTCTGTAGCAGGAACCTGAAATGTAATTTTATTTTTCAGGTTAACGAATCTACAAACAGTTAGCAAGATAATCCTACAAGTAACGAGCAAGATATCTCTATGGCTTCCACTTCTGAGGGTGAATATACTTCGGAATCGAGGGGGGAACAACGTCAAAGTACCTCTAGTAAAAATGTGTCACAGCGGAAAGGAATATTTCGTGCGATTGGAGAACTAAAAAAATTACAAGAAGCTGTCAATAGGGATGTACCTGAAAAAGAAGACAGATTTGATGTGTTTGCAAGAAACGTAGCAGTGCAGTTAAGAGAATTATCATTCGAGAGAAGTATGATTGCACAAACGAGAATACAAAATATTTTGAGTGAACTAGCGATCGAGAACTACATGTACACTAATATATCTGCTTCCATTGAAACATTGGAAACCATCTCATCTGCGGGATCGTTACGTAATCCGTCCACACCTGCTTTGATTTCTGATGAAAATATCCTATCCCAGGCCATAGTCATGACACTTGATGGTGAAGACCTCACACAATAATATTCCGTGTACTTATTTGAAATGATTAAACTTATGATTACAATAAACAAATTGTTTTTTTTTTACCTTCATGTAATCCGAAAGTTGATTGTAAATTTCATCCAAGACTTCCGGGATGAATTTTGAAATTGCTGGTTTAGAGACTCTGAACATGTGTGATAACATGCGGTAGCTGCTTCCTGTTGCCAAAAATGACAAAATAACCTCCAATTTTATTTTGGCTGGTATGGCACTCCTCATATTTGTGTCATGTCGTTGAATTGCTTGTGCAACTTTTTCTAATAAACTTTCAAACTGTTCCGTTGACATTCTCATAATTGCTCTATATTCTCCTGGATCTTCGGTTGCTAGCTCTTTTAATAGAAGAGCTGAATGGCCCCGTTCATCTCTGCGCAGTACCCACTGTCTTGTCCACAAACGTTTTATTTTTAATATTTTTCTTTCAAGCTCTTCGATCATGCTTGAAATAATAATGTTTGAATACTGCTTAAACACACTGCGTAAAATCAAGCGGCGTCGTTCCATTTCGAATGTCTGGTCACTAATAACTTCTACTGGCTCCAACGTGTAAACGGTTACTTTTCACTTGTCATAATTGAGGCTTAGTATAGTTACAAGTACTAAGCGCTTAGCTACAAAGCCCGTGTAAACCGGCCATAAAGGTAATTAAGTCGCATTGAATGCTCAATTTAATGAGTATGACTGGCCATCCATATTTAATAACTAGCTGTACCCGCGACTTCGTACGCGATTGCCGTACCTGCAAACTAATTATTCACATCTGAGCACTGTTTATCTCATATTAAGCGACGTTGTGGTCTGTGGTGAAGCACTCTTAGTAAAGCATAGCTCAGAAAGGAGCTTTTTACTTTGGGTTTGATAACTCCGAGCTTGTTTTTCCAGAAGACAGTAGTTAAGTAACTGAGAGAGTTCCTTCGCGGTTCGCACAATAAATGTTGAAGCAAAGTAGGTACTTTGTGCGTTTCTTTGGAATTTCGATTATAAAACGATATCTTTTTGCCGAGGTTCTCCTTGTTTGGCGGTTGAAAAAAATAATTAGATTGTACACTTCCATTGCGCAGTCTCCAAAATGTATCCGGCAAAAGATAGATAGTTAACAAAATTGATTGTGGCGAATGTTCCAGATTTTAGAGTTTTATCTTAGCAAGCTGGCAAATCTAAATAAGAATGCCGAGATGCCCGTGGGGTGCCGAGCTGCCCATGGCGTGCTGGGCTGCCCGTGGGGTGCCGGGATGCTCATGGGGTGTCGGGATGCCCGTGGGTGCCGGGCTGCCCTTGGGGTGCCGGGTGGCCCGTGGGGTGCCGGGCTGCCCGTGGGGTTCCGAGCTCGCTCGTCACTACTCTAACACAAAAAGAATAATTGAAATTGGATTACGCGTTCATAAAGTACAACTAAGTAACATTTTGACTTTCATCCCCTTCCCGAGGGATGTATACGAGTGTTCCAGTAAATTAAATACCACAGTAAGTAGGTATTACAATAAAAATACCCGAATAATAATGAATCATTTATTTATAATTATGTACCTAGGTGCTTAGCAATATAACAATTAGATAGAGTACATTAAACTGGGCGACGATGAAGAAGGTCAGCATTCAAGCTCTTCAAATGTTACTTTGCCACCTCCCTTGAATAAAACTGCATCGAAGCGTCGTTCTTCTAAGGCCGCGTACAAACCAAGCGAACGAGAGCGAGCGAAGGGTAACGAGCGAGCGCAAACGAATCAGTGTGGACGTAATGCCGCAAGCAAGCGAAGCCAAACGAGGGCCTTCGTTCGCCTTCGGCCGTGCTCCGGCGGCTGTCGGTACATCAAAGAGAAATGGAACGAACGAACGGCTGCGGTGTGGACGGACGAGCGAATGCTCATTGCTCATTCAGTTGCGGGGATTGCACGTAAAAGTCCTTTTAAAACTTTTGATGATACATCACTATTAATTAGTGGTACAATCCTACCGTACTACCGTGGGTATGGTTAAAGGTAGCCATTCACGGGCACTCCATTTGGATTGGCGCCACACCAAAACGCCAAAATTATACAAAAAGTCATCGTGAATGCTGAAAACGACGTGGATTTGATGGCATCGCTCCATGCGTTGGATTTCCAAACGTTCCAAAATCCAATGCGGCGCCGCTCCAATGGCCGCAGTCCACATTCTCGTGAATGCGAAATCCAACCGCCGCGTGGCGCCACTCCGCGCGTACTCGCCCGTGAGTGGCCAAACTGGACTCCAATTTGCAGCCATTTTGCTTTGCGCTGCGGTAACGAACGGGTGTTTCTCTGTTTTGTTGTGTACTTGTATTATTATGTCGGGAAGAGAGTTTGTTTTAGAGGTGATTGAAATGTATAAAGAATTACCATGCCTCTGGCAATCAACACATAGTGATTATCACGATAAATATAAAAGAAATTCTGCTTTGGAACAGCTATTACAATTATTCAAAAAAGTCGATGCCAACGCTAATAAGGATACTGTGCAAAAAAAATTAGCGTCCTTGAGGGGGGCATTCAAAAAAGAATTCAATAAGGTATGTGATTTTTTTATTTTTTTATTTTGAAGGCTGAATACCTATAGTCTATCTACGGCAAGCAAAGATTTTGGAACATAATTAAAACAGGAAGCGTGATCATGATCCAATATCTTAATAAGTCATGTGTTCAGTAATCATCCCTTAAAATTAAAAAATATAAGTGTAAAAATCGTAAAAACTTGCCACCCTGTTTGTATATTACTGTTTGTATTTATACAGGGTGTCCCAGAAATAGTGAATCAAACTGCTATGGGAGGCAGCTTGACTAATGTCCTATCCATAAAAAATAAAATAAAATAAAAAACGCACATGACCATAAAAAAAGAATATCCAAAAATTTTTTTTATGGATAGGACATTAGTCAAGCTGCCTCCCATAGCAACTAATTCTGGGACAACCTGTATGTCTGTGCCTCTGTATCTAATTTTCATTTTATGTGTTTAAGGTAAAACAGTCAATGCGTTCCGGTGCTGGGACTGATGAAGTACATGTACCTAAACTGTGGTATTACGACCAGATGTTATTTTTAGAAGAAACAGACACTCCCAGACCGTCGAAAACACCACATTCAGCACTCGATGATATGCCATTTGACGCATTGGATGAGGTAAATAATGCGCACGTAATTTTTTTATGATATTTTTACTTATTATTAGTATTTCAAAGTCAAAAAGTTATTCATTACACTTTATTTTCTTGCCACTCTACCTTTCCTTCGTGGTTAAAATAATTAACATATGATTCTCTCACAATTTTGGCATCGTTACTAGAGTTCCTAGTGCTTAATGCTCTGTCCAACGAAGCCAACGTGTTGGAGGTAGTATTGTTTATAGCATCTTCATCTTCAGTATCTAAGTAGGTATCACCAGAATAGTCAGAACAAGTTTTTCGAAGAAAATTGTGTAAAATGCAACATGTTAGTACTACGATATCGATACGATCTAAACTTAAGTTAATACTTGTGCCAAAAATTCTGAAACGGTTAGACATTATTCCAAATACGTTTTCTATGATTCTTCTTGCTCTAGATAGCCTATAATTATATATTTTCCTTTCGTGGTTTAAAGTTGATATATTAAAAGGTTTTATAAAATCCGGTCTAAGGGCAAATGCTTCGTCACCTATAAATACAAATGGTAAATTGTTCAAGCTATTTTTACATTTCTGCGGTTGCGGTATATGTAATTCATTGGCACTAAGTTTTTTATAAAACTCTGTGTTTTTGACCGCACCACCATCAGATATTCTCCCATTGGTTCCAACTTCGCACCAAATAAATTCGTAATTTGCATTAGCACAAGCCATTAATACAATGCTATGAAACTTTTTGTAATTCCAAAAAAAGGAACCACTTCCAGGAGGAGGAACAATGCGTATGTGTTTCCCGTCTACTGCTCCTAAGCAATTAGGAAACTGCCACCTGTCTTCAAAAGCATTTGCTATTCTCTTCCAGTCTTGCTCGTTTTGTGGCATCTGTAACATAAAAATGTTATATTTTGATTAAACTGTTTGCTTACAGACTTTTGTTGAAGACGTCTACTCCCCTCAATCACAAGCGAGTACATCTCAAGCAAGCTCTTCATCTAGACGCTCAAAGGAATCATCATCAACATCATTCAAGAAAACGAAGGCTACGGCAGACCACGTTTTAAACAAAATGTCCAACAAGCTGGACACGATCGACCGGAAAACAAAACCCCGTAGATTCTTCCGATGTGTTCGGACAATATGTGGCGGCAGAAATTCGTGCATTGCCGACAGAGATGAAAACATTATGTAAAAAAATCATCAATGATGCAATCTTCCAGGCAACTATAAATAAATTAAACTATACTTCACGTGTTGTGACCGACAGCGTTCCAACAACAGGGCATGACAATGATACTATACTCCTATCAAACAATACTCAATCGCAATTAAACTATACTTCACGTGTTGTGACTGACAGCGTTCCAACAACAGGGCATGACAATGATACTATACTCCTATCAAACAATACTCAATCGCAATCAATATTGTTCTCTAACATAATAAACGATTCGTTCATGAACGCTTAAATATCTGTTTTTTAAATATCTATAGAAAAATTTATTTAAAAAAATTCGCGTAAACTAAAAAAAAAATGTCAACAAAAAAATGTGTTTCTGAGGCCCTTGGGAGGCCATTCACATGCCCTTTTCGCTTGGACCACTAATTACTGGACAACCTGTATAGGTGTATTTTTTCAAATAAATTGTCTTTAATAAGAAATGTGTTTTTTATTAATTATTTTCATCATGTCTGTATGTGTGTGTACCTTAGGGAGGCAAGGGAGATATGTCAGGCAGGATAGGGACGAATGGGACAAAGTGGTGAGTATAAATTAATATGTATGTTTCTGTATGTGTGGTGGGTCCGGTAAGATGCAAGTATATTCTTACCTTTATATAGTCTTTCAAAGCTGACATTATAGCTTGACATGTCTCGGGGATAATAACGCCCAGACGTTGAGGTGAAATAGCTGTCGGAAATTTTAACTCCTCGTAGCTCATTCCAGACGCCAAGTAACGAAGTGTCGCTGTTAATCTATCATGGGGAGGAATTGATTGTCTCATGTTTGTATCTTGCTTTTTTATCAATGGCGTTACGAGTTCTAAAAGCTTGAAATATGTAGGTTCATCCATTCTAAGATAATTTCTCCAATCACTTGGTTCTAGACTGAGTTCGGATATTAAATTTGTATGTGCGAACTTCTGACGCTGCAATAACCACTCTTTTGTCCATTTGCGTTTAGGTTTTTTTTTTTTAATTATAATACAAGCAGCAGCTGACAAAAGCAACACTTTTTCTTCGTTATCCATTTAATTTTAACAAAATTCACCGTCTACTACTCAGTACAAGCCGTCGAACAACACTAAAAATAAATGGAGTGGAGCCGCGCAAAATGGTGATCGTGAATGTGGTTAGAATTTAGATGTCGTCCATCCATATGGAGCGCTTCCAAATGGAGTGCCCGTGAATGGCGGCCTTAAGAGTACGGTGGGTCTGAAGCGTTTGTTTGCGTCCAGTTGTTTTCCCCCAGCGGATCAATCAGTTGTGTCTCAAAAGAACCCATGGCACAACCAGGGATTCGAGCATTCGTCAGTTGTGCCATAGGTGCGTCTTTTTTCACCAACGGACCAATCAGTTGTGTAGAAGGGAATCAAAAGTACCTATGGCACAACCAGTTGAGCATTGTAGTTGTGTCATGGGTCAGGAAGGGTAACGGACGTTTCGATCCAGTGTTTTTTTTTATCAATTTACGATTATGGAACTGAAGTTATCTCATGAACCATATTAGCTAGATAGTTGAATTTTTCACAGATGATGTATTTCTGGTGTGCGCTATAAACAAATACAAAAAATCGGTTTAGTGCGAGTCTGACTAACGGTACGTTCACACGGCGTCGAGTGTTTCTCTACCGAATCGGTTTTTTGCAGGATTCGGTTTAGTGGCATAAGTATTTCAATGAAGGAGTTCACACATGCATTCGGTTTCAAGACACGACAAAAAAACCGAATCTTGCTGAAGTTGACATCCGATTTTGCGACTACAAACCGACCCGGCGATACTGCAAAATGCAGATCCGATTCAGTGGTATAGGGCATTCAATACATGCGTTCATACGATACACGCAGGGGTAGATTCGGTTTTTTGTCGGATCTTGAAACCGAATGCGTCGCACAAGCTGGGAAGGAGGGGTGGGCGGGAGGGACACACTGCACGTGCGCTTGCCAGTCGCCAGTTCTTTTCGATCGCTTTGACTGACCGCTCGCTATGACGACGAAAAATATAAACGTTGAAAATTTAATTTCTCTTGTCCAAAATCGGCCAGTTTTATGGGACAAAACTCTCGAAATATACAAGGATAAAAACTTGAGAACTGCTGGCTGGCGAGAAATATGTATAATTTTGAATGAAGATTTTGAAGAAATGGAGGAGAAAAACAGGCAGGATTATGGTAAGTTTGTAATTTTTTAAAGTAAACAGGTTAAGTATTTGTACATTAGCAGTGTGTTACAAAATTAACGTTAGATTGATTCGTCTTGCCAAGGCACAGCTCCTGCTGTAGAAATAAAATAATTTGTGAATTCAGATCGTATAACATTAGCACATCGTCCACCTCGTGTACTATTTTGTTCATTGGGTGCATCTGTGAACACGTTAACCACTGATGATACATTGCTTGTTGTTTCTATGTTCGACTGTACACCTTCCATATCTATTATAAAATTATGAAGTACAGTGCAAGCCTTTACAATCGATATTGCTGTGCTGGTATCAACATCCAGTGGACGATGAAATATTCGCCACTTGTTAGCTAATATCCCAAAGGCGCACTCAACATAGCGTCGAGCTCTGGTTAATCTGTAGTTATATATTCTTTTGTTTCTATCCAAATGGTTTCCGCCGTAAGGTCTCATCAAATGTTGATGCAAGCCAAAACCTTCATCGCCTATTACTACAAACGGAACCGATAAATCGGAATCGTTTGTCAGTGGACATGCTGCCGGTAATTGCAAATCACCATCTATTAGTTTTTTCCAAAAAGTACACTCCTTGAATATTGTCGAATCGCATTCTTTTCCATACGAGCCCACACAGATATATGTAAATTTATAATATGAATCAACCACTGCTAATAATACGATGGAAAAGAAATCTTTGTAATTCATAAACATGGAACCACTGTTGTTTGGCTTTTTTATCCTAATATGTTTACCGTCCACTGCACCAATGCAATGGGGAAAGTTTGCTCTAGTATTAAATCCATTGGCGATATATTCCCAGTCAGATATTGTGTTGGGTAATGTCATAAACTCCCCATGCAAATTGTTCCAAATAGCATTCGTTACTTCCTTAATAATGTTACTGATCGTAGACACTCCGACTCGGTAGGCGTAATGTAAATCCTTGTATGAACACCCAGAAGCCATATATCTGCAAGTAAATTTAATTATATTTTTCAGCTAAATCGATCGTAAAGAAGTGGACTAATATTAGAGACAGCTGGATGAGGAGTATTAATGAGAAAAAGAAATCAAAAAAATCAGGATCGTCTGCGACATGTCCGAGAGCCTACGTTTATCATCGTCAAATGTTGTTCTTAAAAAAAATTGTGACGCCAGCTGACACACATGATAGTGCAACTATTGCTACACCAAACCCAGCAGACGATAGTACAGCCGCTACAGTTACATCAGATGTTACCCATGACAGTGCGATGGCTCAGGACAATTTATTTGGTGAAGATGTCGCAAATAATCAAGATGCTACGGATGAAAGTCAACAAGAAACTAATAATGAAAATTTAGTAGGTGGTTCGAAAAGAAAAAAAAGCAGACCATCGAGGCAGAATTTAAACGTGTTTGATAAGAAAATGAGTGAGTTTATAGATTATCAAATGGAATGCAAGAAGAAAGAAGAAATGAAAGAAGACCGTAATTTGTTTTTCTTTAAAAGTCTACTTCCATCATTGGCAACGCTAAACGATAATCAAACATTAGAATTTCAATCAGGCGTCTTAAATTTATTGCAAAATATAAAGAACCGAAATGAATGGTCTCCTGCACACTCATCAACATACAACTATCAACCAAAAATGGCACAATCACATTTTACATCGCAGTACCAAGCATCACCAGAGTCTCAAAGTATTCAATCGAATGCTTCTGATTTACCAGACTTTCATAATATGTAGTTGGGAAACTTCAAACTGTGTACCTACCAAGCGATTTTCTATAATTTCTTAATCATATTTTTAATAAATAATTTAATTATAATAAAATACAGTATTTCAATCTTACCTTATACATATCGCTAATTTTTCTTCTGGTCTAATGCTTTTCCTCATATTTGTATCACGCTTTTTCAAATCTTTTTCCACTTTTTTCAAAAGATTATCAAATGTAGGTATAGTCATTCTAAAGTAGTTAAAAAATTTTTGTGGATCATTTCTTAACTGCTGCATTAGAGTTGTAAAGGCACCAACTGTTGATCTTCTTTGTACTATTGGGTTTAACCACAATCTTTTTCTACGACGCTGACGGCGATAATACCAGTATAGTATAGCAAGACTGTTCACGTCCATCGCTTCCAAATCAACGTGAGGAACTGTGCGCGCTCTTGCTAATAAAAGCCGGATGGTGAGTTCACACGAGATCCCGATACGAGGCCGTCGGATACGGCCAAGCAAGATGTGCTGTGTGAATACAACATTCGGTTTTTCCAGATCCGATGAAAATAAGATTCGGCAAATCGTGTCTCCGTGTGAACGTACCGTTAGTTTGTCTGTCACCAGACTGTAGTTATTTCATGAACCATACCTATTAGCGAGACAGTTGAATTTTTCATTTTTTTTTTATGTTATTGTGGCGGAATAAGCCCGAGGCCCACCTGATGTTAAGTGGACTAACCTCTGCCTATAACAGACGCATTTCGTCAGCGACGAATTGCACTGTGCCCGTCACACTGAGACGTCCAGTTGTTAGGTCTCATTAGCCTGTAATTTTTCTGGCAGATGATGTATTTCTGGTGTCGCTATAAACAAATACTAAAAATCAGCCAAGTGCAAGTCTGACCAAGTTTGTCTGTCACCAGACTGTAGTTATTTCATGAACCGTACCTATTAGCGAGACAGTTGAATTTTTCACAGATAATGTATTTCTGTTGTCGCTATAAACAAATACTAAAAATCGGCCAAGTGCGAGTCTGACTAAGTTTGTCTGTCACCAGACTGTAGTTATTTTGTGAACCGTACCTATTAGCTAGACAGTTGAATTTTTCACACATGATGTATTTCTGTTGTCGCTATAAACAAATCCTAAAAAGCGGCCAAGTGCGAGTCTGACTAAGTTCGTCTTATTTTTTTATTTTTTTTATGTAATTGTGACTGAACAAGCTCGAGGCCCACCTGATGTTAAGCGGACTAACCTCTGCCTATAACAGATGCATTTCATCACAAGTCACGAATTGCACTGCGCCCACCACCTTGACACATAGTTGTTAAGTTTCATGTGCCTGTAATTTCACTGGCTCTCAAGGACTACTGCCGGAACACACCGTTAGGTGCTTGGCGACAGATTTTCTACTTGAGGGTGGTAGCTAGCCAGGCGGGCAATCGCAAAATGCCCTTCCACCATGCGGTGAAGCTCAAGCCGGCGGTGGGGATCGAACCAGGGTACTGCGGGGCGGCAGTCCATAGCTATTACCGCTCGGCCATCATTGCTTCAAAACATATGACATAACTACAGTCTGTCACCAGACTGTAGATATGTCATGAACCGTATTAGCTAGACAGTTGAATTTTTCACGGATCTCTCTTTTGTAAGTCTTTTTTAATTTTTTTTTATGCTAGATAGGTTAGCCATTGACCACTATCTCACCTGATGGTAAGTGATGATGTGGTCGAAGATGTTGTTCGGGCTAACCTAGAAGTACTGGCTCTCAAGGACAGCTGCCGGAACACACCGTTAGGTGTTTTAATTTGCACTACCACATGCCACTATGGTAAACTTACATTACAACTTCAACGGGAGAGCGGGCTGTATGCGTTGAATCAAGACATTTGTGCGATAGAGATAGCTCTATATGATATTGTTTCGTGACGGCCGTGTTACGAATCTTAGTATCAATATTTTAAGTTTGAAATAATGAAGTTGGTTATCCAGAATAGTTTTTGAAGGGTGGGTGTTGGGCCCCTGGATCGCTTTTAAATCTCATGCTCTAGAGCAGAGGTTTTAAAAGTGAAGTGCATGCCTACCAAGGGGGCGCAGAGTCCGTGGGCCACCAGTGTAGGTAAGGGCGGCTTCGGGCGTTGACTCCGTACCGCATTTTATAAGTAGTGCTTTGTAACTTTTTTTTTATGCCTGATAGGTTAGCCTTTTACCACTATCTCACCTGATGGTAAGTGATGATGTGGTCGAAGATCTTGTACAGGCTAACTTAGAAGTACTGGCTCTCAAGGACGTCTGCCGGAACACACCGTTAGGTGCTTGGCGACAGATTTTTCCACTTGAGGGTGGTAGCTAGCTAGGCGGGCATTCGTAAAATGCCCTATCACCATGCTGTAACGACTGCCATCCTAAGACAACAACCGTGACCGACGGCTTAGCGTGCCCTCCGAAGCACGGAAACGCTCAGTAGTAATGTCACTAGCGGTCACCCATCCAACTCATGACCGCGCGCGACGTTGCTTAACTTTGCTGATCGGTTGAGAACAGCTAAGTAAACTTCGCTACAAGTGCTTCAAAAGTCGTGCATTAGTTGGGTTCTATCATACAAAAACCTGCTTGTAATAACGACGTCATCCACCAGCGCTACCGTTTTCTTCTAGATCGAGTACTTTCGTTTATCTCAATAAATGCAGCGCTAGCTACTGAAGACCGTTGTTGTTCATGATCACCAAAACACTACGTGAGTATCGCTTCGCCGTGGTTCGCCGATGGTCGATGAACTTCAATGCGTTCACTTAGTGTGGACACAACAGCGAAAGCGAGCGAGCGTGCGGTACTGATCGGCAAATCACACTCGTTAGCATTCGCTCGGTCTCGTTCGCTTGGTCTGTACCCGGCATAAGGCACACTGTCCACGGAGGCTTAGCTTCATAGACGCGTATTCGTCATTATACGCTTGGTGTACGCTTGCTTGCAGCTTACATACAAAACAATGTAACTCTGTCGACGGAGCGGCAACGTCGCGCTCGCGTCGCTGCACGCAAGCTTCGTGACGCCTGCCGTACTTGCTGTCATACGCCGGGGCGTACATGGAGTGAACGCACGTGTTTTTTATTGTAAAAAATGGCGGGAACGGCTGCCAAATTTGTTCAGATAATAGAAAAATATCCGTGTTTGTATAACAATAATCTTGCTGAATATGCTAGAAAAGATTTAACTGAAAAGGCTTGGAGTGAGGTGGCGAAAGAAATACAATGGACGGGTGAGCATTTGTTTTTATTTATTTTATAGTAAAATACATAACATTTATTCAAAAATGCAATTATTCCACTGCCATGGCAGAGCAACATTAGGCTGCAAAAAGTAATTTGCTAAATAATTACGTAAACCGTTAGGCGTGTTTACAAATGTCATGTTTGGTATCAAAATTGGTGCATGTCGAATATTGGACACATTAAAACTGTCTGTAGTCGTTGTGTATTGCACACCATCATATCTTCGTATGTAATTATGCAAAATACATACGCACTGTATTATTGAAATGATTGTTGAGTATTTACGACATGATATAGCTTTCAGTAGTATTTTAAACTTTTGTGTCAACATACCAAAAGTGCATTCAATACTTTTTCGTCCGCGACTTAACCTATAATTGTAAATTCTTTTCACATTATCCAGATTTCTTACTGAATAGGGTCTCAATAAATTTATCCTTAAAGGGAATGCATTATCTCCCACAAAGAAATAAGGAAAACGATTGCCTCATTGGCATCATTTGGCAATGCTGTTGATTCAGTTGGAATGTTCAAACCTTCCCTTTCCAACCAATGCCCAAGCGCTGATACTTGAAACACGCCACCATCACTATTCCGTCCGGAAAATCCACATTCTATGCTGGTAAAATATCCATCTGCATCACAGCATCCAAGCAAAATAATAGAGTGATAGCCTTTATAATTGTAGTTGGCTGAACCTGTGTTTGGAAATTTCTGTATCCTGATATGCTTACCGTCGATCGAACCCAAGCAATTGGGTAGATTCCAAAGTTCATAATACCTTTTCGCAATTTCTTTCCATTCATCAGTAGTTGGTACAGGCATGTATGTATCCTTCAATGCATTCCATATTATTTTAGTTGTTTCTGATATCACACGCGACACGGTACATTCTCCTCGGGCAAAGTAAAGTCCCAATGCTCGAAACGAACAGCCTGTAGCTAAATACCTGAAAAAAATATGTTATTAGTTCATTTATATTAAATAATAAAAATGTGTTTGTTGCAGTTAATGATTGTAAGGAAAAATGGAAAAATATTAGAAATGGTTTTGTTAGAAGTTTAAAACCGAAGGCTAGTGGATCGGCAACTACAAAAAAAAATACTATTTACATGATGAGATGCAGTTTATATTACCATACGTCAAACCAGTAATTCACATGAATGAAAGAGGAAATTTACCAAATCCTGAACAATCAACTCTAAATCAGGAGACCCCTGCGTGCCCCGAAGAACAGGCATATGTTGGTCCTAACAGGAATATTACAGAAGACACTGAATCGGAAAATTATTCCCATGTTGAGAGGTCGTCATTTCAAAAACCAAAAAAAAGGATTAAACCTGTTAACAACGAAGCTGATAAAGCTTTTGTAGACTGGTTAAAAACAAAAGAAAATAAAATAGATGATCCACGAAAAATGTTTCTGCTGAGCTTGCTACCCGACATACAAAGTCTTACAGATGAACAAATGAGTGTATTTAGAATTAAAATGTTGATGCTTTTGGAAGAAATTAAAAAACCAACGTGTTCAGTTATCCAGCCACAGATAAACCAATTCAGAGTCTATTCGCCGATTTATTCCGGTAACTCCCACAGTTCACAAACACTAGCATCCACACCTTCTCCATTAAATTATTCTAACGACACACAAGTTTTCTCTGACTATTCACAAACACAAATTACCACATTAAACCCTATTAATTATTCACAAAATATTAATGATTTGGAAGGTTAAAAGTTCACGGATGCGACATACATGTTATTTTTTTTAAACTGATATTTTGGATGGAAAATATAAACCATTTTGATTAAAATATTGTTTTACTTACCGCAACGTGATTAATATCCTTTCATCTGGACTAACACATTCTCGCATATTGGTATTCTGTTTTTGTAATAATGGTCCTACTATCTGAAGTAAATTTTGATAAGTTGTTTTACTCATCCTATAGAATGAGTGAAATACACTGTCATCTTCTAATAATTCTCTTGCCGCTATGAACAATCTACAGTTGATATTTCTTTCTATATATGGATGGGTCCAATATAATCGTTGTTTTCGTCGTCTCCGAATGTAGTGATAAGCCAAAATAACGTCTTCGTCGTCCGACTGCATTCTCACAAATGATTGACAATGTACGCTTGCAATACGCCTCATGGATAGAGATCAGTACGCTGGGCTGCTTAAGCTGCACGGCGTATTTTGAAGCGTCTATGAAGCTACGCCTCCGTGGACAGTGTGCCTAACCCTCCTGAGCTTCAAAAAGCAAGTGAACAAATGCAGCACGCATTAAAAACTATCAATACCGTATTGACCAACAAATCGGCTGAAAAGGAAGATATGTGTGATCTCTATGGAAAATTAGTAGCCTCCAAATTGAAGAAATATTTCTCAGATATTGAGCAGCAGGATGTCATGTTTGAATTGGATGAATTGTTGACAAAAAGAATTAGAAATAGCCTCCAACAACGTCCTTCCTCATCCTTTAGGCTACGTCCGCACAGACAGGCGGCTTGCTTAGCGCCTAGAGCCTAGCGAGTCACCTAGCGAGTAGCTTAGTAAAACGAACGTTCTAGAATGTTCGCGACCGGCCGCACTGCGCGCTTGGCGCCTAGCTAGTCGCTTAGCGTGTATCGAAGTAAACAAACGTGTTGGTTTTTTGTCACGAGGCGCTAGGCATTTTAAAAGGAAAAAATGGATGAATTATTAATTGCAGCAGTTTTTAAAAGAGAACCTCTGTGGAATCCGGCTAGTAAACTCCATAAAAATTCAGTTGTCTTAAAAAAACTATGGGAAGAGGTAGCAGTCGAAGTAGAAAAAGATGGTAAGTACTAAAAAGTTATTTATTGATTTATGATGTCATATTATTTTTTTAACAATGAGAAGTTAATGCTGTAAATGAATATTATGTTTTTGGATTATATTTTCAGGCAACGAGTTATTCTGCCAGGTAATCGATCCAATTCCGTTGAAATAATTCAACAAAATATCTCTAGTTTGTAATGCATTGTTTGATAATCTATATTGAGTCCTGGTGGATATTGGTGCATTAGTAATAGTAGAATCTATGTCCTGTTGAAACGTAGATCGATCTTCCGTCATAACAAAGTTGTGTAGAATGCATACAGCTTTCGTAATTGAAATAGCAGTATTGACCTTAGTTTCAATAGCTTTCTGCAAAATCCTCCATTTTGCTGCCATTATACCAAAACAGCACTCTACACTTCTGCGAGCTCGTGAGAGTCGGTAGTTGTAAATAGTTTTTGTGTTCTCAATATTTCTTAATGAAAAAGGCCTCATCAAATAATTCATTAGTGGATAACCACCTGATGGTGGTATTAATATTAAATAATATTAAAATACCATTTGTCTTAGTTGGTGATCCAACTAAGACAAATGGTATTTTAATATTTGTATTAGGAATTTCTTTCTCCGATGGAATATTGAGGCCATTATAGTTTCTAACATGCAAAACAAAGATGAAGTTCTAAAATTTCCACCATCGGACTGACGCCCCTCTGCTCCGATATCTACTAAAATAATTTTACAATCCGCATCAACTACAGCTTGTAGTAAAATTGAAAAATATTGTTTGTAATTATAGTACAAAGATCCACAATTACATGGACACTGTACCCTTATATGTTTCCCATCAATTGCACCAATACAATTGGGGAAATCCCACTTGTTATAGTACTTATCAGCAATTTCATACCATTTCTCCGTCGTTGGAATTGGCATGTATTCGTCTTTCAGTGTACTCCACAAAATATTGCATGTCTCGCTTACAATCTCAGAAACTGTAGTGCGACCTAAGCGGAAATGAAATGCAAGAGACCTAAAGGATTCTCCAGTAGCCAGAAAGTGGAAAAAAAAGTATTTAATACCTGAATAACATATTAACTGCTGGTTTTTGTTTCAGTCAAAACAGTTAAAGCAAGATGGAAAAATCTGAGCGCGTATTTTTTTAAAGAATGTGGAAAAATTGATAAGCCAAAGAGTGGAGACAGCGCTGATAAAATATGTAAAAGTACGTGGCAGTATTATGATCAATTATTACTTTTAAAGAGCAAGAAGAACCAAAGCGAGAGCCCCGCGAGAGATTCAAACTTAAGTACAGATAATGATGATAATTATTCTATTACAACCAATACAACATTAGAGGAGCTGCAGAATCCAGGTTCTGTGCAGACTAATTCTACTTCAGAAACAATTACAAGTGATACTCTAGGATCTCAAAGTTATAGTCAAACATCACAAAGAAAGAAAATTCGTATGAACAGAACCGAAAACAATGATCAACTTTTAGAAATAGAAAAGAAGAAACTTGAGATTCTCGAGAGAGAAAGTATCAAAGAAAAAAGCGATGATTTACTGTTTTTTGAGAGTCTTCTGCCTTATTTGGAAAATATTCCACTAAGGCGTAAACTAAGGTTAAGATCGAAGATTCAAGAATTAATTTTGGTTGAAATTGAAGCTATATAAAATAATATTCAACAATCGGTACCAGTGATGAATATTCCTGTACCAAATATAAATACTCCACAATCAGTCTATGAATTGCACGTCCAGAATTCATCTGAACAAAATTTAATTCATAATATACCCATGCATATGGAGAACGATTCGGCTTTGATTAGTTACATAAACAATTACAAATAATTATATGAAGAATTGTTTTTTCCATAGATCTTAAATTACTGTTTTTTAAAGTTTTTTTGAATAAATAAAAATAATATGTATTTAGAGTTTCACTTACCTTAATGTAACGACTAGTCGTTCTTCGGCTGATATGCTTTTTCTAAGATGAGTATCCAAATGAGTTAATTTTCCTTTAACTTTACTGAGAAGTAGATCAAATGTTTCTCTGGTCATACGCAAATATTCGTAAAATTTGTCGTCAAAATTAAGCAATTGTTTATACAGAACATTAAACTCCCCATAACTTGACCGTGACATATTTATGTCATGAACCCAACATGATGGATAAGGCCGTGAAATGGTATATTTTAAATGTGAATTTTCTGTAAGTAGCAGATTTAGAGCTATTTTTGAAAGTGACATCTCGTCAACGTATCGACTAGCAAATGACTAAGGCACCTAGCGACCCACCAGGGAAACCACCTCTCAGTGCGGCCTCTGTGTATCCTAGCAAGTAGCCAGAATGCAAGCCACTAGGCTCTAGGTGCTAAGCAAGCCGCCTGTCTGTGCGGACGTAGCCTTAGTGTAATGAGTTCTGATGATTGTACATCACCAGCTGATATGCACCGCCCTTCTTCATCTCATACATTCTATGTTCTTCCAGATTCACCAGTACATATACCACAACGGCCATTTTCATCTCACAGCTATCCCATATTACAAATACCAGAGCAAAATAATATAATTACACAAAACATTACTGTGTCCTCACCACAACACGAACATTACGAACAGATACAGCAACCAACATTAAAACAACAAAAAAATAACGAAATCCAAATATTATCTGACGAAGTCATTAAGGCGCGAAGCACACCAATCTGGCGCCTGGCTAGGACATGGCTCGGACCTGGCGCGGACCTGGCGCGGACCTGGCGCGGACCTGGCGCAGATACGGCGCTGGCAGGCACATAGGGTAGGCACGTTTAGTCGATTGCTAGATATTGAGCCATGTCGTCGTCCGAAGACGAGGACGCTCTCGCTCTCGTACAATTAATAAATATACAGATGCAGGTGCCTCGACGGTACTGGGTTCATCCTGTGTGGCGACGCACAGTGTTTTGCCTAGAACAACGTAGGTGGACAAAAGTCATTTACCTAATCAGGTAATTAAGGGTCACATGCCATTAAAAAAACCCCCAAGGTCTCGATAACAGGTAATAATTAGGGCAAACATTCCATAGTGGTGAGTTATAAGGGGTTGAAGGTAAGTGATAAGTTAATTGCATTTGTGAAATTAAATTAGTTGCAATTTTGCGGCACTTATGATAACATCTCTTAAAATTTGTAGTGATTATTTTAGTAGTTTCTGTGATGGATTTTACCTTTGAGGGTAAGTACTTTCTTACTTAATATCGACTTAATATATTATTTGCCAACATGTGCTTTAAATATCCAATTGAAAAATCTGTTAAAAGAATGTCAAGTTTTTCTTCATATCTAAACTTTCAAGGATCGCAACTTTTTGTATCCACGTGTATCCAAGTTGATTTTTATGTATGTTACAGCCACAACATTAACCTTTTAAATGATATATAATATGGAGACCGCAACGAATGCTAAACATTTTTTTTTATTTTTCTTTTCAGATCATGTGTACACTTTTTCGAAAATGGAGTTATTTGAAGAATGGCGTAAATATGACAAAGAAGCAAGAAATGCTCACCTGATGGAGTTTATTTTTAACAAATACAATCTGAGAGATGTGGCCTCCGATTCAAGAAGAGATATGCAAACAAAAATTGCCAGCATATCGTCAAAATTTGCTGAAAAGTGGGCTGCTTCGAAAACAATGGATGTTTTTTTAAACAAAAATAGAAGTTGGCTGGACGGAGCAGACATACAATTTAGCGTTCGTATGCATCGGTCTTCTGCTTCCTCCTCATCAGAAGATAATCGACCTAAAGGTAGACCCCGAAAAGACTTCGAAGACGCCAGTTTCAAAACAAAAAAACGCAGGGTTGAAGACTTGGTGAAATTGCGGAGTGCTAGTGAATTGACCACAGCTGCGGAAGTGGCAAATCGTTTATCAGGTCATAGAGCGGTTGCCTCTCGAATCCGAAAAAGTGGCGATCATTCCAGCACAGAAGGAAAGGCATCTGAAGAATCTCTTTGTAGTGCTAGGCAGTTAAATAGTGACGAAGCGCTAGCTTATTACGTAGATTCTAAGTGCACTTCTCACTCTTACAAACAGACGAGAAAGTGGGCAATGAAGGCTAGACATCAAGTGTTTCCATCATACCATAGCCTATGTAAGTCAAAAAAACTTTGTTATCCTTCTGATGACCATATATCTATAACGGAATCGCGCATGGAAATAAAACTCCAAGCTATTTTGGATAAAACAACTGAACGACTAGTTGAAGCACAAAGTGAAGTCATTAAAAGTGTGCTGCCCAGTTCGTCATTCACATTAGTTAGCAAATGGGGATGTGATGGTAGTTCTGGTCACAGTACCTACAAGCAGAAGTTTGAAAACACTGAGGCTACTGATGAATTTCTGTTTGTATTTTCATTTGTGCCTTTGAGATTGTGTGATGGTCAAAATATTATTTGGCAAAACCACGACCTTCCTCCACGTTATATTGCAGGCCAATTAAATTTATTTTTTCAAAGGAAACAAATGAATTTACGACTACAGAAACTAACAGAGTGTTGGAAGAAGTATCTCAACTTCTTCCAACAACATGTAGTGTTGGTGAATCACAAATTTCTGTGAAGCACACTCTTTTGCTAACAATGACAGACGGCAAAGTATGCAATGCTATGACTGACACACGATCTGCACAAAAGTGTTATATCTGTGGTGCGACTCCTAAGATGATGAATGGTGATTTAAGTGGATTGGAAAGTAATGTAGAACATTATGGGTTTGGTTTGTCTACATTACATGCTTGGATTCGCTGTTTTGAATGTCTGTTGCACATTAGCTATCGTTTGGATATTAAGAAGTGGCAGGTTAGAGGTGATGACGATAAAGCTAGTGTGAAACAGCGTTCAGACGACATAAAGCAAAAGTTTAAAACCCAAATGGGACTTATTGTAGACAAACCAAAACCTGGTTATGGTAACACAAATGATGGGAACACAGCTCGCAGATTCTTTACAAACCCGGAACTGAGTGGAGAGATTACAGGCTTAGACGTTAACCTCATTAAAAAATTCTGCATTTTGTTAAGAACTTTATCTTCTGGGTACGATATTAATTACAATGAATTTGAGAAAGTGTGTTCTGAAACCAGAACACTTTATCTAAATCTGTATTCGTGGTACTACATGCCAGCTACTGTACACAAAATACTTGTACATAGCACAGAAGTGATAAAAACTTGCATTCTTCCAATCGGACAGCTCTCAGAAGAAGCTCAAGAGGCTCGAAATAAAGACTGCCGGAGATTCCGTGAACACCACACCAGGCAACTGTCACGTATTGCCACAAATACAGATTTGTTGAATATGCTTTTAGTAACGTCTGATCCTCTAATCAACTCTCTCAGAGAGGTACCCAAAAAGAAAATTGACAAATTACCTGAAGAAGTTTTAAATTTGATTGTTCCGCCTTCAATACAATCACATCGGGTTACAAGTAACGTTCTTCCGAGTCCGACTGATGAAGGTGATTACTTGTTACCAGACTCGACTGAATGTGAGAGTGACGAATCATCAGATGAGGATATTTAGGATAATTACGAGTATGATGTAGCATTTTTGTAAAATCTTGAGTTTACCTTTTTTTATAATATTTAAGTTATAAATAATAATGTATTTTTTTACTTTTTATTGTATAATTATGTTGTAATATATTATTGATTGTTTCTTTCTATTTTAATGTACTTATTTCTGCTGTATTTTTGCTTTTTTTTGTGCCTTTGTAAGAAATACAATACATTTTTTTATAAAGTATTTGGTTTTTCATTTTTAGACTTATAATTTAATCTGTACCTACCTGAAAATTATGAAATTAACAAATTATCATTGTCTAAGGCAAAAGCAATCGAAACCCATTATAAAATATTTTTGTCCAGCTAGCTTGTTCTAGGCGAAACACAGTGCGACGGGGACAAAATTCAAGACTTTACCTATCTATGCGAGACGTAACAAATTATCCTGATCGTTTTTGTGATATATACAAAATGTCTCCACGATGTTTCCATTTTCTACTGCAAAGGACTAAACGGCACCTTCAGAAGAAATTTACAAACTACAGGGAACCCGTTTGTCCAGAAGAAAGACTGTTAATAACGTTAAGGTATGTTGAAAAAAACAGTATTATAATCAAATAATCATTTATTATTAAAAGTGTACAATTTTACGATGAATATTGGTGGTGATGAAAAGTTGTTTAGGAGTCTTCATAGAAATTGTTCAACATAATATGTGTCACACTCTGTTCAATGGAGATTGTCCTGGAGTTGCAGGGCTGATTGGAGAGAACGGTGGAATATTACATTCATTTGTTTTTTGGGGATTTACTTGATAATTAGGTTGATCAGTTTGTTGTGCATACTGCACCCGTGTGTACTGCTGTTCATTATCCTGTCGGTTCTGAAATTCTAGATCAGTTTGTTGTGCATACAGCTCCTGTGTATCGTATCGCGGCAGCTGTCTGTTCAATGGAGATTGTCCCGGAGTTGCAGGGCTGTTTAGAGAGAACGGCGGAATATTACCTTCATTTGTTTTTTGGGGATTTACTTGATGATAAGGTTGATTAGTTTGTTGTGTATCGTATGATTTTTCGTTAAGAATTTTGTTACATAGATTTAGTATACCAATTTTAAAATTTCTTTTCTGGTTAAATGTCATTAACTTCATGTCCGGAAGAACACTTTGTAGAAATTGTAAATCAGGATCTATTGGGTTCTCAGAGCTTGCAAGTGTAGACACTGTAGAGGAATATTTATTTTTCCGATTGAAATATTCATAGGCCACATCATTAACGTCATTTAATGTCCTTTTCTGGGGTTTAGCAGATCCTGATAACTCAGATCCCATCGGGGATGCTGTAGTATTTGAAGAGTACACTGACCGTTCGGACTCTGAATCCGAGTCATTATTTTTCTGAATATTGCCTTTAGGTTTTCGCGACTTAAAAAAACCATCCAAAAAACGCAAATGGGGCGCCAGATAATACTCTTTGGTAATTTTCGCTTCTGAACCGGATGGAAGAGATTGTGCTTTTTTAAACTTAGAGTATCTGCCTCGAATATTCTGCCAACGCTGTTTGCAGTCTTTTGCTGTAAAAGAAAAAACAAAAACATAACATTTCTTTTCTCTAAAGATGCATCAGATAGGCTATAAGATCTAAGGATGGCCACTTTAATGAGTTTTTTTTTTACTTTAAAGTATACAGGTGTTACATGACTATGAAATAATATAGTATCACACGTTTTTTTCGACTTCTCATAAAAATTGTTAGTTCCAACGGCGCTAGTATCCATATGGAGTCCTTACTTAAGGTGCAACCATGGGTGCAACATCATTAAGCGTTCTGAACTACACTTTTTTTTACACTATTTTTTAATTTTTGGAAAAACTATGTTATTTAGACGTGTGATTTTAAACAGCCGGCAATAATAGGTTGTTTTCGTTGTAGAAATATCTATAAAAATTTAGAAAATAATCTATTATTGCCGGCTGTTTAAAATCACACGTCTAAATAACATAGTTTTTCCAAAAAATAAAAAATAGTTTTAAAAAAAGTGTAGTTCGGAACGCTCACTGATGTTGCACCTTAAAATACCTCTCTCCTATCACGAATCGGATATTACTATTTCATCGTCACAAAACATCCTGTATAAATAAATACAACGTGTATTAGGGGCGAGGCGTATGGATGGGTTATACTTGCTAAATGACAAACTGGGGCTAAAAAAATTGTTATTGTTTCTGGCTGGTACCGAACCTACAGTTTGCCGCTTTGGTGCGATGACAGATAGACTACATATTATTATTTTTACTTTTTAGGTACTTTGCAGATGGATGTTCTTTCAAGTCACTTGCGCTATATTTCATGAGAGGACAAAGCACAGTTCGTAAAATTGTTCATGAAACTTGTACGGTACTTTGGATACTTCTACAGCCCGAATACATGCCGACACTTACAGAAGAAATGTGGTTAGAAGTTTCTCAACGTTTTCACACACTATGGAATCTACCAAATTGTGTAGGAAGTCTTGATGGGAAACACATAAGAATAAGAGCAGCACCGAATTCCGGCTCTAGTTATATTAACTATAAAAGTTTTTTTTCTATTATCTTATTGGCAGTGGTCGATGCCGACGGTTTGTTCCTAACCATAGATGTTGGAGAATATGGACGAAACGGTGACGCACGTGCATTACAAGAAAGTAATTTTGGACGAGCCTTACAACAAGGAGAACTTAATTTACCTGCGCCTTCACCATTGCCTGGGCAAACACAAAACGTGCCATATTACTTTGTTGGAGACGAAGCGTTTCCTCTTAAAGAAAACATTATGAAACCTTATGGCCGGGAGCAGTTGACTAATTCTCGAAAAATATTCAACAATAGACTTTCAAGGGGGCGAAAATCAGTTGAGTGTGCTTTCGGAATGCTCAGGGCAAAATTTGAGGGTTTGAGCAAGCCTATTACCTGCCACCCGGACAAAATTGATACTATTATTCAAGCAATGTGTGTATTACATAATGTTGTTAGAAGATGGGACGGAAAATTTGCGGTACCTAAATTCAATAATATCTTAATGGAGCCAATCATTGACACACAAATACAGAATAACGCGGCATATGCTAATAACGTTAGAGAATATCTAACAAGATACTTTGAATTTCGATCACCAATTCCATTTCAAAATAGATTTGCTGTGTGATTTTCCTAGACATTATAGTAAAATTATTTTGTCCGTGCGAACTTGGTCATAAATCATTAAGTTTGTTAGGTATTCTAGTGATAGGCGCACGCGGCGCGCGCGGACTCGTTATCGATATGAACCCTGTTTATCGACTATAGCTTTGTCCATCCCTAACACACACAATAGATTCCTACTTAAGAGCGAGAGCGTGAGGTGCGTGAACGCCGTTAAGCGCATGAGTTCCAAGAAATAAATATTGCTATCTCCCTCCGATGATTGATGTTCAAGTTCGCTCGGACAAAATATTTACTTACTTGCGTACGTACTTGTAGCTTATTTAGTAGAATTACGAGGTCCTGTAGAATTTCTTTACAAACTTTAAATAAAACACGATAAAAAATCTTACCTGATTCTTTTAATTCTCGTCCAATTTCTTGCCAAATTTTGTCCTGTACGTTAATATTACAATAATCATGGCGAGTATGATCATATATAGATGGATTTTTCTCGACTATTTCACAGAATGTAATATTAAACTCAATATCGTCACGCATTTTATTTAATTTTCTGACCCTAGTAGACATGCGTGCGTACTGCTTGCGAACTGACGCCGAACTGACTGCAATCAGGCGGATATCGGACGCGGGCGCCGAAACGACCGCCCGACGGTTACGCCGTAGGATGTATTCAACAATGTACCTAATTACTGTGCTATTAAGTACGAGATTTATATGAAACGAAATAATGTCCGCGCCATGCCCTTGCCAGGCGCCACATTGGTGTGTTCCGCGCCTAAGTCAGCAAAATTCAATCCAATCTTACATGACGCATTTTTAAAAGCAATGAGTGATAATACTCCATAAATTGATTTAAGTACCTACCTACATGAATAATAATATTTGTATTTCTTTGTAATAAAAAAAATAATAATATGTGAAGTTTCATTTACCTTAACAGTATCCTTTAAAACATTAATGAGGGCTTGACAAACTTCAGGAATTATACGAGATATTAGTTGACTAGATATTATAAGGGTGTAATGTAGACTCCTGTACCTAACTGTCTCCAGTTGCTAGATATCTTAGTGTCACAGCAAGTCGAATCATAGCTGGTACGCTTTCTCTGAAATCGGTATCTTGTTTGCTGATGGCTGGAGAAATTTTCTGAAGTAAATATTCGAAATCGCTATCAGACATTCGAACAAAATTTTGAAATTCATTTGATTCAGGTTCTTGAAGTAGTTCAGATAGCTGATTTTCCATACTATTTCTGTCAAAAGAAAGTTAAAATAAACAAAATAGAAACAAAAAAATGTTGACAAAACAAAAGGTGAATATACCTAGGTACATTACCTTGTTCTATTTCTGTGAATACTCAACATCCACCACCTTCTTTTTTGTCTTTTCTTTTTCACTACCTTCATGCGGTACACACTGACATAATAATTATAAGCACTCATTAAATATATAGCAGCAGCTGAAATAGCTGCTACGTCGTCGTCCATATTCTTTCAATTCACAATATAAACTGACCAAGGCCAACGTATGGGCATCTTTCAAATTAGCTTGCGTCCATTGGTCTAGGCTCGCGTTGGTCTTTAACTTGCCAAACATGTAGACAGTAGCGTTTGGCTTGTGTCGATTTGCTTAGGCTCGTGTTGGTCTACGCTCGGCCAACATGTATAGCAGGCTTTACAATGTACCCTTGCGGCTCGGTCCTTGCGCGCAGAGGCGTTCGGTGAAGTGATTGCATGTTTTGTAATACATGTCGCTTTTTGTATAGGAGCTTCGTGGATAATCAGAATGACACCAAGCAATGGATATCGATAGATTATTAAAAATTATGCAATGTTATGGGTTAGTAATTACATATTATTTTAACGCTGCCTATTACATACTATTATTTGAAATATTCGTTTAGTCGTGTTTATATTATCATTGCTCGTGCGCGTACTTTACATTGAGTTCGAAAGTGAGTAAAAAAATGAAGCGTGCAAGAACAAGTGAAGTTTGGACACATTTTACAATTGAATCCGAGGAAAATATAATTGCAGTTTGCACAATTTGCCAACAAAAATGTTCCTATAAAACTGCTGTTTCAAATTTGAAGAAACACATACAAAGCAAGCATATCGGCGTTACTCCCGCGAGCTCACAATTATCGGCAATACCGAAAATGAAACTCGAAATTTGAACTTCATACAGTCTCTAACCAAAACAATATCAGTACAACCTGGACCGTCTACTCTACCATCCGATCAGCAGCCGACATCGACTAGCAACATTAGCAAAGCTAGTGAGACCAGACTTATTCAAACCCAAATTAAAATGCCAGTTAAAAAAATGACCGCTGCGCAAAAATCTGCAATAGATGAAAAGCTTTTGCTACTTTTTATAAAAGATTTTCAACCGTTTTCCATAGTTGAAGATAAAGGTTTCAGAGAGTATACGAACGCTTTAAATCCAGCCTATCATCCACCAACTAGGCAACATATTTCTAATACACTTATACCAGCAAAGTATGAAAAAACCCTGAACAAAGTGCAAAACATAGATTTAAAATGTATTACATCTCTAATGGCTGGTTTACACAGTGCGAGCTAGCGTACGAGTAAGCCTTCCGAGTAGCTGCACTGCAGTTACTCGCACTGTTTGGACGTCACTTACGAGTAACTCGTACGTGCGAGTTGGTCAGTAGCTCGCATCCGAGTTACTTCAACATTTTTTGTTTTCACTCGCCTGCTCGCCCGGCAGCAACTCGCACATGACAGCGGCTCGTGCGTCGCTCGCATCGTTTGGACGCGTTCGGCAGTAGCTCGCCAGTGCCAGCCGGACAGTTGTGAGTGGAAGCCGTGTTTTTTGTGTGCTACGCCTATGTACTAAATCGAGATCGAAATATGGGTACGGATAGATGGTCTTCTGACAATAATATTTCATTCATGAAACTCTACAGAGAACAAGAAAACCTATGGAATTGTTTCGATAAAAACTATCGAAATAGAGATATGAGAAAAGAATCTTTGGAACATATCGCAAAAGAAATGCACCTAGGTAACACCGGTGAGGTAACCAAGAAAATAAAAAATTTACGGTCCACCTACAATCAAGAAGTGAGTAAAATCGAAAAAAGCAAGAAGAGTGAGTGGCGCTGGCGCAGATGATGTGTACAAACCATCCATAAAATGGTTTGATATAATGGATATAATGAAAACAATTAATTTAAAAGAAAAGAAAACAACATCCAATCTGGTGAGTACCTAATTCTTTATTTCACTGATAAATGTAGTTGGTTACATTTCTAGATATTAATCATACGACTTTGCCAGGAGACAGCACCGTCATTACAGAAGTAGTTTTTATATTTTTTTCTCAATTTTTCGGCAACTGCTTTTGATCTGTTATTTGTTCGCGATCGGGCGATACTCGGTAATGCATTTATTTCTGATCTCCACGTTCCAAGGTTGACAGTGAAATTTGTAATATCTTCATAATCTACACTACCAGGAGGAGTGTAGATGTGTGGTGAAGATTTCCGTAACCAGTTGTGCAATACGCATGTAGTTCGAATAATTTTTATTGTGGTCTCCTCTTGCAACTGGATAGGTTTTCCCAAAACGCGAAAGCGAGATGCTAAAATACCGAATCCATTTTCTACTATGCGTCTTGCCCTAGAGAATCTGTAATTGTAAGTTTTTTCAGCTATCGTAGTCTCATTGGGATAGCGTTTCAATAAGTACGTCTTAAGAGGAAAAGCATCATCTCCCACTACAATACCGCCTTCTGGCAATAATGTGCCATTTTCCAACACTGGATACAATGAGGAAGCTTGGAAAACACCACCGTCAGAATTTCGCCCATATGAGCCTATGTCCACATATTTAAAGCAGTAGTCATGATCCACGATCGCTAGGAGCACCAAGCTGTTAGTTCCTTTATAATTGTAGTATTCACTACCACAATTGGGCGGAGCTTGAATCACCACATGTTTGCAATCGATGGCTCCACAACATCCTGGAAAGTTCCACCTGTGGTGAAATCCTACTTGTACGTCTTCCCATTCCTTTCTGCTTGGTACCTGAAAAATATAATATTAATTTTATATTCCAATTGCAGAAAGACAACACACCGGCGGATTTGGAAAATGCTGTTAGTCAAGACATGGCGGATAACACTGATGATAAAACGGGTGATAAAACTCTTGATAAATCTGATGATAGATCAATCTACTCCAGTGACAGCACATTGACAAAGAAAAAAAACCCGGGTAAAGTTAAAAAGTCACATAATACTGCCCAAGAAATGAGCGGAATTACAGCAGCTATTGATGAACAACTAAACAGTACTATAGAATCTTCCAGCTCTTCTAGACAAGAAGACGAGTATGATATTGTTGGAAAACATGTCGCTATTCAATTGAGGCAGCTCCCATTACTAGATTTTTTAGATGCCAAAAATGAAATTCAACAAGTACTTTCACGATACCGAAAAAGACCTATATACGCTCGGAACGCATCTGCCCTTTCCTCATACAGTGCTTCGTCACCACAGTCCTACATAGCGTTACCATCATCAGGACCCAGTGTGTCCTTCCCAGGCACAACTTATCAGCCTACAGAAACAGTTTTGGTGCATCAGCCACTTCAATCAGTTGATCACCAATCATCACATTCATCATACGAGGCAGCCAATTTAGAAACGGTTTCTGCGCAGCAGCCAGTTCAACCAGGACAATTATTTGACTTTAATGATCCAATAGTCAAAGCGATGATAAATGCTAATGTAAACAACATGCAATAATGTTTTAGTTAAGGTTTAATTTGTTTTTGAAAAATAAATGAATGAGTCACACGTCATGTATTATTGTGTTAATAAAATTAACTTTTACTTACTTGAAAATATTCGTCCAAAGCTTCAGAAATAGCGTCACAAACTTCTGGTATAAATTTTGATATAGAAGCTTTAGATATCCTGAAAAATACTGATAGCAGTCTGAATGACATTCCTGAGCTTAGGAAACACAGAGTTGCTTCCAACTTCACCCTTGCTGCTATGGCATCCCTCATCAATGTGTCTTGACGTGCTATTTTTGTTTTTATCAAATTTAAAAGTCTTTCGACTTGTTCAGGTGTCACTCTCATCACTGCTTTATATTCTCGGGGATCTTCATGGTAAAGCTCGTTGAGAATCATACGTGTTGCCCCTAAAGATCTTCTAGCCATCCATTCTCTAATCCAAATCCTTTTCTTACGCTCTTTTTTCTTATATTGGCTATGGTTATAGATATTTTCCAATTCCTGACATAAAATTGTTTTCATAGAGCGTATCACCGTTTTTTTTATTAAAACAAGTTCACTCGACATCGCGACTTGACTCGGACTGAGCAGTAGCTAGGTGTGGTGTAGACAGCAAAGGCGAGCCGAGCTACTGGCGTACGAGTAGACAAACCGAGTAGCTGTCTACTGGCCAGGCAGCAGCACGCACTGTGTAAACGAGCCTTAAGTTTAACAACGGACCTCTGGACATCTGCGTCACAAGACGCATACATAGCAGTCATGGCGCATTACATAAACGAGGAATTTGAGAGCCGCAACTTACTAGTGTGCACCACTGCCTAGCCCTCACGCAGCCAAACATGTGGCAGAAGAAATTACTCGCCTCATGACTGAATTGCAGTTAGAAAAACGACAAATCCTTATAGTGACAACTGACAATGCACCGAGCATGAAAAATGTACGTGATTATTTAGAGCTAAAACATTTTGGTTGTTTTGCTCATACTCTGAATTTAGTTCTGGAAAACGCTCTAGTCTTGGCACCCATAAAATCATTGGTAGAGGCAGTGAAAGTCATAGTTGCACATTACAAGCGCAGCACTGCTGTTATGGAAAAGCTACTGCGGTACCAGATTCAGAACGGAGTGTCACAGCCAAAACGGCTTCTCCAAGCAGTGCCAACAAGGTGGAACTGTCTACACTATGTTTGAGCGATTTTTAGAGCTCCAAGACGTACTAAAAAGTACAGCCGGTTTGCTAGATAAGAACTTACCTATGCCATCTAGTGAAGAATGGGGCATGTGCAAAGATTTGTGCAACGTTTTAAAGCCCATACAAGAAGTGACACAACAGATGAGCATGGAAAAGTATGTCACTGGTAGCCTTGTCATAGTGTACAACAGGCTGTTGCGAAATGTGTATGAAAATAAAATACCTTCCACGTTACACCCCGAAGTTCGCAAGGCTGCCATAGTCATAGTAGACCAATTAAAGTTAAGATTGGGTCAGATTGAGTTTAGCGAAACATATGCAACGTGCACTTTATTAGATCCACGATACAAAACTCAGTGTTTCCAAGACAAAGAAGCGGTCGAAAAGGCAAAAAAAGGACTGATAGAACTCGTGACCATCGAAATAAATAAAAAAAATGAAATTGCCAGCACGTCCGCTGCGGCTACAACATTATCCGATAAAAACGATCACAGCCAGCAAGAAAAGAACAATAAAGAATTTTGTACCCGCCCCCCTATTCTATTTTTTAGATGAAATTTTTTTTTAAATTCATATTAATAAATTATTCAATTAAAAGTTAATTAAAGCACGCAGAAAAATTAATAATAAAATAATACACCTAAATTAAACTAAAAGACCTAAATGAAACTGATCCCAAAACTGATCCTAATTTTGTTTAAATTTAACGATCGTGCTTGACTAATAATTCTGATCCAAAAATTTCAAAGTACTAAAGAAGCCTAAAATAATGTATTAAATATATTTTTCTGTATTCTAAAATTATTGTGATTTGAAATATGGCATGTGAATCGTCTAGTATAATGGTAGGACCTTAAGAAGTGACGTATTGTAGTAATTCATTTTCTTTTAAGGTACTTAAGAAATAATTTATCTAACCTAACAGATAATACTCCTAAATAATATCTACTTAACCGATAATTTGAAATCTATCAAATTGAAATTTATAATTAAAATAAAAATCATAAAGATACCTAAGTATTTATACTTTAGTAATTTTATAGAAAATTTATATCATTTCACTCTAATATAATTCAGAATATTATTTGTACTTTTGATGATGTAAAGTTATGAAATTTGAATGTATTATTAGAATAACGTAAACATTCCGAATTAGTGAACAGAAAATAATAGATATCTCATAAAATATTGGAATTAGGTATCTAAGTCCAATAGTGAATATGAGGGAACCTGAAGTCTAAAATTAAGAAAATCAATGTTTAAGAAGTTACATAGGAGATAATTATATATATATTTTTCTAGACCATAAATTCAAGGCAAAGCAATTATAAACGAGGTATCAATAGAGTATTGAATCGTTAAAAAATAATTATATCATTAGAGTATTAAATCATTAAAGGTTAAATAATTTTGTATGAGAGTAAATATCGATGCCTAAAGTATAGTTTATACGAAGCCAACGCTGGCTGCCAATAAGACTGGCAGCCAGCGCTGGCGTGGCATTTGCCTTGTGTAAACAGTTTTTCAAGCCAAGCCAGCGCTGGCAGCCAACGCTGGCGTGAATAGAGCGCCGGCCTATTTTTCTAGCCAGTGACCTCCGCCCGCGCCAGCGTTGTGGACACGTGTAGACGCTTCTCGCAGTCACTGGCGAACGTCTATACGGTGTGTATGTTTTAGTTTTTTGTTCGGAACTCTGCGACAAAATGTCGAGAAAAATTCAATGAAGAGGATACTTTAAAATTCGTACAACTTTATAGAGAGCACGAATGCTTGTAGGATAAACGTTGTGATGCATACAAAAATAAAGAAATGCGCACTTCAGCACTAGAACAACTTCGTCTAGGAATGAATATAGATGGACTTACTATCAATGAAGTTAAATCAAAAATCAAAAGTATTCGAAATACTTACTACTTGGAACTCGACAAAATCGAAAAATCTACGAGGTCTGGGGCTGGGGGGAGCGTTTATAAGCCAAAGGCAAAATGGTTTGATGAATATGATTCGTTTGTAAAGCCGATTACTATAAGGAGAAAAACCATAGTAAGTAAAATCACATTATTATTTATTTTAAACGAAATTTACATTTAAGCAACTTATAAAGCCATTTACAGATACGCGTTTTCAGCCAGCGCTGGCGTGGCATTTGCCTTGTGTAAACAGTTTTTCAAGCCAAGCCAGCGCTGGCAGCCAACGCTGGCGTGAATAGAGCGCCGGCCTATTTTTCTAGCCAGTGACCTCCGCCCGCATACCCCTCGACCCCCGCGCCAGCGTTGCGGACACGTGTAGACTGTAGACGCTTCTCGCAGTCACTGGCGAACGTCTATACGGTGTGTATGTTTTAGTTTTTTGTTCGGAACTCTGCGACAAAATGTCGAGAAAATTCAATGAAGAGGATACTTTAAAATTCGTACAACTTTATAGAGAGCACGAATGCTTGTAGGATAAACGTTGTGATGCATACAAAAATAAAGAAATGCGCACTTCAGCACTAGAACAACTTCGTCTAGGAATGAATATAGATGGACTTACTATTAATGAAGTTAAATCAAAAATCAAAAGTATTCGAAATACTTACTACTTGGAACTCGACAAAATCGAAAAATCTACGAGGTCTGGGGCTGGGGGGAGCGTTTATAAGCCAAAGGCAAAATGGTTTGATGAATATGATTCGTTTGTAAAGCCGATTACTATAAGGAGAAAAACCATAGTAAGTAAAATCACATTATTATTTATTTTAAACGAAATTTACATTTAAGCAACTTATAAAGCCATTTACAGATACGCGTTTTGTCAGATACACAACTACTCGTCAGGTACATGTCACAACAAAAGAAGGTTATGTATTTGATCAGTGTATGTATGTTTGTATGTACATTTAAATGTATTTTCGTTTCAATGTTTATTTTCTAGGTCGATTGTTAATGTATGCTATTTAATTGCCAAGGAACTCTTCCTTCATTATTAAACATATTTTTCAAAATGTCCCTTTTCTCCCTTGCTGTGTCTGCTGAATGATTGCTACCTTGATTGCCAATACTCTGTAGGGCATGTATTTGACTCCTCCATGAACCGGGCAGAAAATTTCCCTGTTCATCTTCCCTATCAACACAAGTAACGGTGATGTAAGACATTGTTTTTTTTCGTAGCCAATTATGAAGGGCGCAACAAGCACAAACGATTGCATCTACTGTTTCCAAGTTAGTCAGTATTGGCTTTTCTAATACCCGGAATCTACTAACTAAGATTCCAAATACATTTTCGATTATGCGTCTTGCCCGAGATAATCTGTAGTTAAAAACTTTTTCTTCTGTACTGAGGTTTACACCTGGATACGGCTTCATTAAATAAGTCTTTAGTGGAAATGCCGCATCTCCTACAATGACTCCACTGTCAGGTAATAAGTTATTTTCCAGGTCTCGGTAAATCGAACAATTCTTAAAAACTCCTCCATCAGATGCGCTACCACATGCGCCGACATCTATGTACGAAAAACAGTAGTCGTGATCGGCAATAGCTAACAATACGACGCTGCTTGTTTTTTTATAATTAAAGTATAAACTTCCACTTTTAGGAGGAGCTTTAATTGACACATGTTTTCCGTCTATAGAACCATAACATAAGGGAAAATTCCATCGTGTTTTAAACCCCCTTTCGATGTTTTTCCATTCTTCTGCATTTGGCACCTGTAAAAAAAGGATAGTAATTAAAATCTCTCCTATTTAATACAATTTAAGACACAAACATACTATAACATTACAATTACAGTAATTTATTTTGTTTAATTACAGAATAACATGGATACACCAAATAGCAATGAACCAGGATCATCGAATAGCAATGAATCAGGAATCTGAATAGGAAAAATCCTACTACACAGTTTCTGATTACATAAACGACAAAAATGCCTGGACAATTCCGCCTCCGCCAAGCTATTGCCTGTCACCTACATAATTTAAACAAATATTGTAATAACTCTATTATATAGTATGTATGTAACACATTGTTAAAAGATGTTTAAAAGAATGGCCCCGAGTTTCTTGCCCGTTCTTCTCGCAGTGGCTCTATACACTTTATTTGCTGAACGTGGCAGTACAATGTAGAATATTTCAATACTAAAATTTGTAATTGACCTTCATAAGAGCGTCATAGACGCCTAAATTGAATAAATGATTTTGACTTTGACTTTGACTACACAGTTCCAACATAGGATTTCTGCCGCGACCAAGAGTAATAAACTTTGACTTGCTAGAACCGGCTCAGGTAAGAATAGTACAATTTGGCTTGTATCTATGACGCAGAAAACAGCTGTGAAACGAAAGAGAACTCAAGACTCTGATAAACGAAATTTTACTTATAAATTCGCAATAACTGAAGGACAGCAGCCAGTTTGTCTCCAATTTTTAGCAGCTACTTTGGATGTTGGTCATAAATTTATTCAATACACTGTACAACAATCTGAATTCGGGCTAGCTAAAGAAGATAATCGTGGTAGGTGTGAACCACATAACAAAACTAACGATTCGACAATTCTGTCGCTAATGAACTTCTTTAAAGGCTTACCAGCTGTGCCTTCTCATTACCGTCGTAAAGACACTAGCCGTGTTTACCGCCCAACTATTATGAAAAAGTTAGTTAATCTATACAAAATTTACAATAAGACTTATATAGAGAAAGGAATTGACATTGTAAGCGAAAGAGTGTTTCGGTCGATATTCAACGACAAATTCAATATAGGTTTCCATGTCCCCAAAAATATAAGTGTTTGAAATGCCTGAAATTTGAACGACATATAGATAATCCTGACATAGAAGAAGAAAAGAAACAGCATGAATTAGAAAAAACAGAAAGTTACAATAGATTTAAAGCTCATTAAAATATACATAAAAGTGATCCTAGTACTTTATGTGCTAGTTTCGATCGCCGAAAGGTATTAAATACCCCATACGGAGAAAGTATGTTGTTATTTTACCCTCATAAACTAGCTGTATACAATTTTTGTGTGTATGAGAATGGTACCCGCATATTGTTACTCTTGGGATGAATGTAATGGAAAAAGATGAGCGAACGAAATCGGTACAATACTGAATAAATACTCGTATATTAACACAGTCAATGAATGTGGCACAATTAAAAATTTGTTACTATACGCAGATTGCTGCTCGGGTCAGAATAGAAATAAAATAATCATAACCATGTTCCATGCAACATTGCAAACGTGCATTAATATTCAAACTATACAGCTTAACTTCTTGCTAACGGGCCATACGTATATGCCTGTAGATTCTATTCATGCCGTTAAAGAAAAAAACTTTATAAACATCATTATTTATGCACCTTCACAATGGTATACAATATTTAAAACAGCAAGACAAGATCCAGAACCGTACAATGTCGAACTTTTGCAGTTTAAAAACTTTAATAAATGGGATTCAATCAGCGATAAATATTTCAAAGGATAAACTAACAGGAAAAATAAGTAAGATGCGTATTGTCACATTTCGAAAGAAGAAAGATAATTTGATTTTTGTATAAAATTCGATGAATGATGATGCTGAATCTTATACTTTCGAAGTGAATCCAAAATTCAGAATGAGTCCACCAGCATGTTACAAATCTTTAATACCTGTATTTAAAGCCAAACACGATCTTTTACTTGAACTGTGTCGAGATAAGGTGATTCCCCATTTGTGTCTCAGTGAATACAACAGCATCATTAGTTCCAATAATGGCATGTTGATAATATTTAGAAAACCAAATTTATAGTTTATTATGCATAAGTCAAATAAATGAGACAAGCAAATTGTGATATTAACAGTCCATTAATGATAAGAAACCTTGTTACTTTATAATTGTTGTATTTTTTATATTTTTGTAAACTATTTTTAACTATTTGATTAAATTATATTGTTTTATTATTTAGACCTCTCGGGTGAACCTGAATTAATTGCTCCTCCAAATATAATTTTAAATAAATAGCACAACAAAATAAATAATACTTAGTCTAATAATCATAGTTAATATTTCTTAAAAAAAATACTTAATACGATTTTTCATGCAATAAATTTTCATTAGATAGCTGGTTATACAATATTTCAACAATTTTATTTCCAAAGAAACACACTTGTGCTATTTTTCTTCAATTTAAATGAGACATAGAGTGAAGTTACATAATTTTTTGCTGGAAGCTAATAATTTGTGTATTTTATTTACGACTTTTTTGCTGTTTGTAAAATGAAGACCATTTGGAGTAACCGACAGTAACCAATATTTTCAGCCTGAATTTCATAAAAATAACAATGTCAGTCAATAGATAATGTGTTAAAGGCTACAAATACACATTTTCAGCCTTTCGGGAGCTATACCTAATTTTTAATGAATTTTTTTCGTTTATTTTTAACTTTAAATCACTCTCCTGTAAAATTTCTAAAGTGGTGGTTATCCTTTTTTGGCCGTTAGGCATCGATATGTATGTTGTAAGAAATTACAATGAAAAACAACGATTATATTTTTTCAAACAGATAAAGTAGGTATATGGAACCTAAAATACAGAACCTAAATTTAATACCACGTATATAATTTAATATTGTAGAAAATCTCAAACTACAAATAAGTACCGGGAAAACTTGACATAAAATCAAGATAAATAGGTAATATAGGATTCGGCTTAAAATAGCATAAGTAACTATGCATTAGCTATTGTAAGGAAAAAATATGAAACTAGAATTTACTTGAATGATGTACACATAATATATTGTCATGACTCCTAAGATTACCTAAGATTTCCCCAAAAATCGCAAAACATATTATAGTTAAATATTAAGAACCTAAGGTACTTAACTGCTTATCTAGTAAAGTAAGTGGAATGTATTTGATGATATTTCCTCTAAAGTACCTAACATAGTAGACTATACCGTAACTATAGAAAACTAATATATTAGGTCCTTACATATGAAATTGGCGTTTTGTATGGGAGGAACAAAAAGTCGAATATTTTTTAATATAATATATTTAATTAATCAAAGTATGAACCATTATTTTCTATGCACTTTTGCCATC
This sequence comes from Plagodis pulveraria, assembly GCA_963890685.1. Lineage (NCBI taxonomy): Eukaryota > Metazoa > Arthropoda > Insecta > Lepidoptera > Geometridae > Plagodis > Plagodis pulveraria. The sequence goes on from OY982969.1 coordinate 22,703,821, forward strand.
TCATAGGTAGTTCATTGATCCCTTTACTAAAAAAACCAGTCGGACGGGAATCAATAAAATCTTTGAAGGCGATTTGGACTGCCCCATCGGAGTTGAATTTTTTCCCTTGCAAGAAGTTATCCAAATTTCGAAAAAAATGGTAATCTGTTGGAGCAAGGTCCGGGGAGTACGGAGGATGTCTTAGACTTTCCAATTGAAGCTCTTCTAATTTAGTAGCCGTCTGTAGCGCAGTGTGTGGTCTAGCGTTGTCGTGAAGCAGCAGTGGCGTGGAGCGATTGACCAGCCTAGGTTGTTTAGCCGCTAGCTTTTCCATCATGGTTTGCAATTCCTGACAATAGACATCAGCCGTAATAGTCTGGCCAGATTTGAAAAAACTGTAATGAACAATACCGGCACTAGTCCACCAAACGCTTACAAGTAACTTTTTTGGGGTTAATTTTCGCTTGGGGCAGGATTTGGCTGGCTGGCCAGGATCTAACCATTGCGCTGAGCGCTTCCGATTATCGTAAAGAACTCATTTTTCATCACAGGTAATGATTCGGTTTAAAATACCTTCATTATTGTGCCGGTTTAGTAATGTAACGCAGCAGTCGACGCGCGTTTGCCGGTTTGTTTCAGTCAATTCGTGAGGTACCCACCTTTCAAGCTTTTTAATCTTCCCAATTTGCTTCAAGTGAATTAAAACAGTTTTATCACTAACATTGCAGCCTGCAGCTAACTCGGACGTGGTTTGCGATGGATCCGCTTCCACAATAGCCTTCAACTCTTCATTATCAACTTGAGTCTCAGGCCGTCCACGGGGCTTGTTCTGCAGGTCGAAATTTCCAGAACGAAAACGTTGGAACCAAAAACGAACTGTGTTTTCTTTTGCAACACGACCGCCATACACATCATTCACCCTTCGAGTTGTTTCCGCAGCACTAGTGCCACGGCGGAACTCGTACTCGTAAATAATGCGATATTTAAGGTTTTCCATTTTGTAAAATGAGTGACGCAAACAGAAAAAAACAGAAGAAAAAAAACAAATGAATGACGATCATCGAAGCACAAATACATGAGTCTATAGCTGTACAAATTTGAATTTGGAATTCCTTACCAAAGAGGAGAAATTCGTGATTAAAGTGGCCAGTACGAAAAACGCCAATTTCATATGTAAGGACCTAATATTTGTCTTAATTATAATTATGTTATGTGAGAGAGACTGACAAAGGAAATATACCAAAATGATAATCAACAAATTCCGTAATTATCTTGTATTATGATTAACTGCAATCATTTGAAGATCTAAATAGAAATAGACTAAAATTAATTTAACGAACTATATCTATCGGAAATATAAAGAAAACTACGAAATTTTGAATATTATATTCTTAAGTACAATTTTCCGATTTACTTAGAACTTCCTCAAATTATATTCACAACGCCATAGAGTAAAATGAATATTAAAATAAGAAAATATAATGTACAAAATTATGTGATAATTTTTTATTAAATTAAATTACTTTAAAGTTGGTCTAATTAAAAGAGTAGGAGAATAATCTAAATTGATAGTTACTAGTTTACTTTGACTCTGACTTCTACACTATCACATTTTGGAAGTATAACGTTTATTGGAAGTAAATAAATAGATATTTTATAATATTTAGTTTTGTATAATTTGATTATTTGATAAATTACAAATTTAATAATTAGATGGATCCATCGTATTTTAGTTAGCAGTTATAAGGAAAGGTTCAGATTCTAAGTGCCAGGGACTTGCAACCCCTGGAGTACGTTTAAGAAGGCCTCCTTTACGGTGCACGACACCAATGCTCATCGGTTCACTTAGGTAATGCCTTTTCCTTAAATCAAATACTGCTTAACTTCCTATTTTATCTCATTATTGGAAAATTCATAATATCCATTTAATGAGTGCCTTTTACAAAATTCGTAAATATAACATATCTTATTAGTTAATTTCATTGATATGATATTTCTCAGTTTGAAATAGAATGTGTTTCAGAGTATCATAATACTATCAATATTATAATTTATTTCAATGAAAAGTTTGGTTTTATATTTTAGGACTTACTTTGCCTAAGTTTTGTAAAATCACGTGTTTCTGATATCAAAAGTGAATTATACTTTTACAGACTCAAGTACTCATATATATGAATATATATATAAGGTTAAGAGGAATTATCTTCCCTCTGATTTTCTCATGTCGAATATAACATCTTTTATCCTTACAGCAGAAAGATTTATAAGTGTGGTCGCATTTACACCAATGTTCAACAATGATTATCATGGTTGAATAGAATTTAAACTTCATATTTTTGTACGAGGACTTATATGCCTCATTCTTGTCGTAAAAAAAATGTCAATCCATCTTGGTTGAACAAACATAAAGCATTCATTATAATATCAATCCAAATACTTGAGTAGAATAATCGTATACCTTTATAAGTTAGCATTAGTACTTAGACAAAATAAATTCTCTCGAATAATGTTCATAAAACATTGGAATAGGATTTGAACTCAAAATTTATATAGTTTACTATTGCATTAGATTTGAACTGAAATACCCAAGACTTAGCATTGGCGTACATTTGCATATTTGATTTTATTTATCGACTTGAACAGTTTTATGATAACTTTATTTTTAAACGTTGGTATTATTTGATGTATACGATGTTCTCAGGATAACTTTATTCTAGTAATTTCACCTCTGTAATTTGACATAGGAATGTGAATTTATATAAGGAATAGTGTAGAATTATTCTAAGATACAAATTAATGTTTAAAATGAATTAAATACCTTTTATAAGATCAATTTCCCATGACAAATTTTCTACAAAATATCAATATTGAAAGGGCCTCTCGACCATGCAAAGGAAATTAAGTATCCGCATATTATATGAAAACACAAATTTCCGAACATGTTGTTTCCCAAACGATATTAGATATATAATTACGCTTTGCTTTGCTATGTTTAATTCCATGTTTATTACTAATCTACTCATCTTCATATTGAAAGGACATCTCAACCATATAAAGGAAGTTAGATATTCGCTCAAATATCAATTTCCGAATATGTCGCTTTCCAAACAATATCAGGGTAGCTGTGCAGTTTTCTACGCTTTCTACTCATCTTCATATTGAAAGGATATCTCAACCATGTAATGAAGGTAATTATTCGCACGGAAATATTAACTTCCAAGCATGTCAATTTCCAAACAATATCAAGGTCGCTGTGCATTATACATGGAATACAGAAGAAAAATTATGAGAACAAGTTATCCTTTAAAACGTATTATTTGATTTATTGTGTTTTACGTTTTTAACCAATTACCTACATATACCTAATGAACATAAATATCCCTTTCTGAATTTTGCCTATTCATTTCCTGATTCATAAATGAATTCCTAGTCTTCTTAAATGTGTTTTATTCAAAACTAGAGACGTATCTCACATTTACATTTAAAAGTGCATGTAAGAAATCAGTAGTGCAATGATTCTTTCAAGGAGGTTTTCCTGACTAATCTGGAATCGTTCAGGTCATCATCCTGATGTTGTCTATGATTGCCCTACACAACACTCCAGACAAATAATCCGAAGATTTCAACGCTGGGGATGTCCAGAGTGCTGTAGCCCTAGTATATAAAGGAAATAAATACATGTAAGTATAGACCAACTCTATAGACCTTGCAAATAGAGATTCTGGTGCAATGGCATGGTCCGCACGTGAGACCCCAGTCCTCCAATTTACAAGATATACAAAGATGGGAGACTTAGCCGTTCCTCAATGCAAAAGGTATAAACGACTCTGGGCTCGTCTCAAAAATCCCAGCCTATCATGGGGAAAGGTCCCTATCAGATGGTTCTCAGTCGACTCCGTTAGGTTTACCAAACCATCCCCAATACCATGATTGGTCCTCTCGGGAAAATGCGGTGATCTTTATTGCAAATAACTGTGAAGTTGAAACGTAAATGTAAATACTCTCCTATTACAGATGATAGTCTTTCTTTATCAGAAAGAATCTTGCTAAAGCAATCTATAATCTGCATAAAATTTCATTCCAAGTACTCTTTCAACACCAGACTTACGTTAAAATCTAAGAAGTAAAATGTTGTATCGTAAATGAAAATACTCTCCTACTACAGGTTATAGTCTTTCTTTGTCGGAAAGAATCTTGCTTAAGCAATCTATAAACTGTATAAGATTTCATTCCAGGTACTCTTCCAACACCAGACTTACGTTACGATCTAAGAAGCAAAATGTTGTAACGTAAAAGAAAATACTCTCCTAATACAGGCTATAGTCTTTCCTTGTCGAAAAGAATCTTGCTTGAGCAATCTATAATCTGCATAAGATTTCATTCCCAGTACTCTTCCAACACTTTACCTACATTGTATCCATGAAGCTATTCTCCCATCACGATCAAATGCTTTTCCTAAGAAAAGGTCTTGCAATTTCACAATCACTTAATCGCAATAAAGATATCCACTTCACTTCACAATGTTTCACATAAAATAACCGTATTAAAAATGTAAAGCAAAATAAGGATCACCTTAGCTGTAAGAGACGAGAATTTACTATGACGATTTTTCTTTCGATTCCTTCCTTGTTGACAGATCCGCTAAATTGAATTTTGATCGTATTCTTTTTTTTTTCAAAATATTCATTGCCCGTTATTATTTAAACATAAAATGAGATCCTGGAATCTCTTTATTGATTTAAGAATTCAATAAGGTTAGTATACACAAATATTGTTTATTAAAACTTTTTTACTAAGAATGAATAATTTATTTCTGATCTTTAGATTCTTTACCTATATTATTCGTCTTTAGTGACGGAACTTCCTTTCTAAGGTATGTTCCGTTACAATTTTCAATATGGGACAATTTAAACGAAATATTGGGACCCGTCGAGACAACACAGACACCTCTGGCTTCGGCAATTATAGAGGTACAACGCTACCTAGAAGACAGATTACTGCCGGTTAAAGACGAACACGGAAATTTCAATAATCCAGCAAAATGGTGGCAAAATAACCAATACATTTACCCAAACCTGGCTAAGGTATATCGGTTAAAATGTTGCGCAATGAGCACATCACTACCCTGCGAGCGTATATTTTCAAAGTCCGGATACCTAATATCAGATCGCCGAACAAGACTAAAACCTGAAAAAGTGAAACAACTTATGTTTTTAAATGTAAATATGTAAATAAGAATATGTGGAAGAACTGATTTGCTTAAATATATATAAGTAAAAAGTTAAGTCTTACGTATAAATAGAATAAGAATATTTTTATTAAAACATACCTAAATAATAGGTATACATGTATTAAAAATACCATAAAAATTTATAAAAAAAACATGAAATAGAAAAAAAAATCTACACTTATAATGTAAATACAAATTATAAATCATTGTAAATATCGTGATTTACCTTGTAAATACGCCAACTATTTCGTTGACAGTCCTAAGCCTGTTAAAGTATGAAGGCAAAGTATATCACTAAATTTATATCAATAACGTGAGCGATTTTTCAACTATTACACATAATATTTTAACCAAGAACGGTTAAATTGCGCGTCTTTTATGCACGAATAATATGATAAGTTCTCACTATTATTTGACTATTACCCAGTAATAGGTTAGATAACATAATATTGGCTAAGCGTTATATTCGATAATAGGAATACGAATATACGATCCTAATATAACACCTCTAGAAAGCAGTATTAGCAGTGAGGTAAAAATTTTTTTTATTAGTATTCAAAGATACATTTTACTTTTAAGTTTGTTTTTAACTTTAACTAAATTCGGCAATAATTTTTTCAAGGGACTGAACCGTTACTATTAAAGTACTCGCAAAAGTCATCTCTCACTATTTTTGCCTCATTTGCCGAGTTTCCTCGTACTCGCTCTATATTTAACAATTGGCGTCCTTGTCTCCACGCACCTCTTGTGACTGTGGTATTTGGTTCTTCTATGCCAATATCTCCTGGTTGAATATATTTGTTTTTATTTTTTTCACACAAATAGTAGTGTAAAAGACAGGCAGCCAAAACAACTTTTCGCGTTTTATCGGGATGCAGTCCAATGTATTTTTTAAATATTTTGAATCGCCAAGACTTTAAAAAAACCTGGTGACTCTGAATCGCATATAATTGCGAAGAGCTGGGCTCTTAAACTCAAACGTTTATCAGCAGATCAAAGATGCTATGCGGAGAAAATAATAAATGATGTTTTATTCGAAGCCGAAACGGGACCACTGTCAAGAAACGGAGTTCAGATCTAACCTGCTAGCTCACCCATATACACAAACTCATACCAGTCACCCGCACCATATCAGTCACCATCATCTGTGTCATCACCAAATGCACTCCACTCAACTACGACATACCAGTCAGCCGCACCATATCAGTCACCATCACCTGTGCCATCACCAAATGCACTCCACTCAACTACGACATACCAGTCACCCGCACCATATCAGTCACCATCATCTGTGTCATCACCAAATGCACTCCACTCAACAACGACATACCAGGCACCCGCACCATATCAGTCACCATCATCTGTGTCATCACCAAATGCACTCAACTCAACTACGACATACCAGTCACCCGCACCATATCAGTCACCATCATCTGTGCCATCACCAAATCCACTCCACTCAACTACGACATACCAGTCACCCGCACCATATCAGTCACCATCATCTGTGTCATCACCAAATGCACTTAACTCAACTACGACATACCAGTCACCCGCACCATATCAGTCACCATCATCTGTGCCAACACCAAATGTTCACCACCCAACTTTGACATACCAGTCACGCGCACCACATCAGTCACCATCAACAAATGTACACCACTCAACCTTGACATACCAGTCACCATCACCAAATGGGAACCACTCAACTTTGACATACCAATCACCCGCACCACATCAGTCACACTCACAAGTCATAGGCAAGACACCGGTGCATGGTACTGCCAAATCACTCATAATTGTGCCCGATACAGGCGCCAAGGCTATCTCATGAACAGCCTGTAATGCTTCATATACCAGAACCAACTACTGAAGAAGAAGAATCATAGACTGCGGCTAAGTTCTTACAACACTTCTATTCTTTTTAGTAACTTCTTCAACGAATCGAGAGACTAGATATATAGACCAAACTGAGAATTGTATAGGTATTTATTTATTTATTCATTCTCACACAGACATGAAGTCCTACACATTACATAGACATACTACTAAGGTAATTAATAACATTCTGTCGAAATATATAATAGGTATCAGAAAATATGTCTATCTCTGGATGTTGAGTGGCTCACCTTTTTTGCCCGTTGCACGTTTGAAATAATTCAAACGTGCAACGGACATAAAAAAGATACCTATGAGTCCGATTGGTATTTAAGTCCAAACAATTCACTAGGTACCTACAAATAATGTAAGCCAAGTTCATCAAAGTATAAAGAGAAAGTTAAAGTCAATCTTTCATTTAATGCTTCAAATACCTACTACTAGCACATAACAGACGTTTGGATTACCTACCGGAAAGTACACGCGCGATGGCGGAAATAAGAAGGAGAGATGAATATGTTTCATTTCCGCGCATCATGTGTTTTCATTAATTATAAGTGTACTTATGTGTGTGATAGTTTTTTGTTTAGTTAGTGTCCATAATTTTAGAAGGAATTTTCGAAAACTTAACTTTTTATACTATAACTATAACTACTATAACTTTTTTACTGTAAAGTAATCAAAAAAAATACTAATTGTACTTGTTTAGTACCAGCAGTAGATAGTGCCTTTTGATTTTTTGGTAATTTTAAATTAAACGTGTATAATACATTATGCGGTAGTAATGAAGGTGAATTTTATTGCAATGCCAAAATAACGGCTTATTAAATAATACAGCAAGGAGGAGACTGTGCCTAATAATGAATAACGAAGAGTTAAAAAATGACCCTGAGAAAAAGATTTCAAGTGCTAGGTTTTACCAGATAGCATATGAAATCAGTCAAATTTTTAAACAAGAAAGTTCTTCAATATATTTCTTTCCATATTCTAGCTACAGCCCCTTTCAAAAATTATCTGCTAAGGGAAAAATGCTTGATCAGTACCGTCCACGAAAAAGGGACTGCATAAAGTGTGGTCTAATAAAAATAATAAAGAGAAAACGGTGCTATTCATCGCCATCCAATTACTCAGAGCCGAATTTCCCATGCACAAATACATGTGCACAAGAAGCACTTAGTCAACTTGAAGACTGCAACGATAATGAAGAAAAATTGTTGTGGCTTGAAAATAGCTGCAGTCCATGGGAGACTGTCGAGCTATACTGGCAATTGACTACCAAAAAAAGACTTAATCTACTGGCATCTAACCACATTACAATCGATGAATATTTTTCTTATTATTATACAAGGCCATAAACAAAAACTATTTGACGTTAGCACAACTCCTTGAAATGCTCAAACAAAAAGATGGCTATACAAAAAATCATAATAAAACATTTCAAAAACGAAGGAAAAATTTAATAGAAAAAGACGATAAAATTATAATACTGCAAATGCAGCTACTTCACGCCGAAATTTAAGTTGGCCATTATTTAAAAGCTTTGCGGTAAAATAAATGCTAGACTTATTTACAATTTAATTGCCTTTTATGATTACTATTTGATCTCGTTTACTTATTATTTTATTTAATTTCAAGCAAAATAGCGACTATTACATACCACATTGTAACAAAACGGTTAAGTGTGTGTTTGGTGGGACCACGAAAAAGTTTTGTCCCACCAGTGGTACATCGCAGTGGGGCTACGGTTCCGGAGTGGCTACATTAGCGGGCTACGGCGAATATTCGTGTTAACGCGATAAATGTGGCCGGGTGCATCGTGTCATGCCCGGGCCACACTAACGAGAAATGCTATTAATTATCGTGATAATGGACGTTAACTATAGGTGTAGCCACAACTTAACGCGATAATTTGACAATGGCATTAACAATGCCGTTTGGCGTTATGCAATAGCTTCAGGAGGCGGTACATCAAAGAGATTAACGCGAGAATTGATGCGATGAAGCGGCCACACTACGTATTGTCAGTGTGCGTCGAGAGCGCAACGGGTTCGGACGTATTTCATTTTTTCCGGCGGATTTGCCTCAAAATCGCACGTTTATACGTACTAAGGCGACGGAGTGGAGTAACGAGAAAGTAATTACTTTTCTTGAGATTCTGCAAACAGAACCATGTTTGTGGGATCCGAAACTCAAAAGTTTCAAGAACCGTGGAACGCAAACTGATGCTTGGCGCCGAATAATCAAAATATTACCTTTTCAAACAACTGTTGAAGAAATAAAAAAGGATGATGGAAAGCCTAATGGCTTATTATAGAACCCATTTGAACAAAATTAAAAAGACTTTCAAGTCCGGAGCTGGCAAAGATGACGTATATACAACTAATTGGTTTGCATTCGAAACGATGGATAATTTCCTGCGAGGAGTATATGATAGTAGCACATTAAATACAGAGGCAAGTAATACAATTAGTCATACATTATGTCAATGATATAGTCATTAGCAAGCAAGTTTTTGGGTTTTAGGGTTCATCAATTTTCTTAATAATAATATATATACGTTCAGATAGCCAACCTCTAACTTTATTTTTACATTCAAAACGAGAAAGATTGTGTATTTTAATTATTTTGTTTAAGTTTTTGTGACGTAAGGTCCTAAAAAAGAAAAAAAATCTATGTGCAAACCCTGAATTGGGTTTTCGAGACACCCGTGTTAAACGTCGTGATCCTATACCAATCACTGATTCATACGCAGTTTTGTGAAATCTTAAAATACTAGCGAGGATATACAGCTGACGAACCTGCAATAATTTTGTTTCTTGATATAGTCGATCAGTGGGGTACCTAAAAGGTTTCTTAAAAGCTACTTTTAGTACAGCCCTCTGCGCACGTTCAGCTCTTATCAATACGTCCTGTAAGCAACACCCCAGGCTGTTATACCATAATTGATTAGGCTTTGACATAATCCGTGATATATAAGTTTTAAAATATCATCATTGACTATATTTCTCAATCTTTTAAAAATGTGCATAAGTTTTCTGATTCTTCCACTTAGGTATTTTATTTGAACTTCCCAATTTAATTTATCGTCAATAAGAATTCCCAGATATTTTACAACATTAACTATCTCTAATTTTGGACATGCACAAACTGTCCAATTATAACATGTTTGATTACATGAATGTAGCGTTATGTCAATTGGTTCAGAAGGATTTGATGAAGGATCGTCGGCATATGTAAATATTTTGGCATTTTTCAAAGGAATTTAACATAGGTCGTTTATGTAGGCCAGAAAAAGGGTAGGGCCAAGGACGCTATCTTGTGGTACTCCAAAGCGCACAGTCACTATAGAAGTTAGCCAGTTTTATTCTTTGTTTTCTACCTGTTAAATAAGATTGGAACCCTGTTAGTGCTACACCTCTGATACCCAAGCTATCTAACTTATTGAGCAAGATTGGCCTAGAGACGGTGTCAAATGCTTTTGCTAGATCAAGAAAGACGCCAGCACACCTATGCTTCCCATCGAGTTTACCAGTCACATGATAAGTCAGATATGTGACCGCGTCTTCCGTTGATCTAGCTGGCCTGAATCCATACTGGTTATTTGACAGTAATTTGTTTGCCTCTAGGTATTTAAGCAGTCTCCTGTTCACCACTTTTTCTAAAATTTTAGACAAAGAACTTAACAACGAAATTGGTCGGTAATTTGGTATTGCTTTATTGTCGCCGTCTTTATAAATTGGACATACATTGGCAACTTTGAGCACATCTGGAAATATTCCTAAACTTAGATTGCATATATGTGCAAGTGGCGTTGAGAGTTCGGATTTTACCAGTTTTAGTACATTATTTGTGATATTATCTGGACCAGCGGCAGAACACGATTTGAGATCACTTATAATGTTAACAACTTCGATTTCACTAGTTGGGCTCATAAAGAATGAAGAGGGTGATTTATTTGGCAATATATATTTTATTCGCATAAGTTTCACCTACTGAAGTGAAATATTCATTGACAAGATTAAGTGATATTTTAGGATTCGCATGTAGGGTTAATAGTTCTGTATTTTTTGTTTTTTTAGCTTTTAGATTACACACAGACTTAACAGCTTCCCAAGTTTTTTTTGTGTTACCATATGCTTTTCTATTAAGATTACGTTCGGTCTTATCTTTAATATTTTGTATTATATTATTACAAGTATTTCTGTATTTTTTATATTTTTCCGTTACCTCTGATGACATATACAATGTGGGGAGGACAATATGATCATAAATGAAACTTCGTATAAGTCATGATATTCCCAACCGTCACAAAAAAAAAATCAAATGAATATATCCAGTAGTTTAGCCACAGGACATTATTTTTCATTTTAAGTATTTTCTACATGATGTATTGTAAACAAGAGAGCACGCGACAGGTTAACGACACACGTTGCCAGGTCGCTACTTAAAAAACCTACGCCTTTTCTTTCAAATTTATTTTCTTAATGCAAATTATACTTTATGCCCGAGCCCATAAGATTCATAAAGCGTGTCATCACAGCTAGATAAGAAAAAATGCATGCGTACGCACTCATGTCTATCGCAAAATATGTATGTGCGAAAGAGATAGGTAAGTTTGTTTGTTTCTACTTTGCTTACTTGTCGACGTGTCTAGGTTACGCGGTCAGTGTGTCACCGGACGTCCTTCCTGCCTGTGACGCGTTTTATTTTTCTCTGGAATTTCGGATGCGCCCGCGTTCTTTTGAAGTCGCCGCGCGAGTGTTCTCGTATCTTTGTTGTTGTGTTGTGTTGTGCGAAATTTGACGCTTTGTTTTAATAGTGACAGGACACATAAACGTATTATAGGTACTTAGTTAAATAGCTAAGTAAACTTTGCGAAATTAGACGCTTAATACTTGGTGTTTCAAGTTTTTATTATTAAATAATCATGCCTCGTTACAATTATACCGCTTCGGAGTACACCGATATGATTATAATTTATGGGGAGTGTACGGTAATGCCGCTTTAGCTGTACGGACATACCGTGAGAGGTATGGGAACACGCGTATGTGTCCAACCCACGGGCGCACTATTGTACAAGCTGTCCAGAGGATACGGGAAAATCAATCCTTGATCCCGCACGTAGATGGTGCTCCTCCACGTGCAAATGTGATTTCAGACGAAAGAGTTCTTAATTATTATGATCGCAATCCGACGTCCAGTCTGCGTAATGCAGGTCGACATTTTCGTGTAAATCACAAAACTATTCAAAAAGTTTTGAAACGTGACAAACGCAGACCTTATACGTACAAGAAAGTACAAGCATTGTTACCGAGAGATAAGCCAATAAGAGAAACTTTCTGTCGCTGGCTGGAAACCAAACATCTCGAGAATCCTGACTTCCTGTACAATGTGCTGTGGACTGACGAGAGTACATTCACAAGGAATGGTTTATGGAACCGACAGAACCTTCGGTACTGGAGCCGCTTTTTATCCAAAATATATCAAAATTTCTGAATCAGTTAATTCTTGGTCATAAGTAAGACATATCAATATAATATGTTGGTACAGTTTAAAGTTCCATTTATTAGATATTCCTTCTTTTTTCTTGATTAAATAGGTACTTAGCAAGATACCGAAAATAAGGATATGGCACACAAGTATAAGTCGAGCTTTCAGTGTGAGAAATGATTATTTGAAATATATGTATTAATTGAAATATAGTAAATCAACAATATTTGTATAGGTTAGTGTAGATAGGATATATATATCCTATAGGTATGTAGGACATTCATTCCAAATTATACCCTATTATCTAGTGTTAGTTATGTACGCCCGCGGCTTTACTCGCGTGGAGTTAAGTTATACTTATCACATATAATACCTATATGTAGGACTCTATTGAGTAGATATATATATATATATTTATATATATATATTTATAAAATTATCCAAAAAGAATTTTATTTTAAATGTCACAAATTGTTCTATCTTCTCAATTAATTTTAAATAGGGAGGGCTACTCACGTAACTACTCGTACTATGAACAGTTATTTGTCTCGGAAGAGGCAAACAAGACATTCCGATACACTAGCAAAAATATAATTTTATCAATATTAAAGCAAATGTTTTATACTAAATTAAAGGATTTGTTTTCTCCGCCCCATCGTGTGCAATGCGTAAATGATGAAGAGCCACACGAATTACAATTGATTCAAATTTGAACTTAAAAATATTTCATCAGGCGAAATTAAATTCGTTACAAAATTTCGGCAGTAAAATTGGCCTCTGACAAAAACTTCACAAAACAATTTTGTTTAGTCATGTTTGATCGATCATGTTTGATCCGAGAATCATTACGAACAAAATCCGTAGAAGGACCAAAGTGACCGATATAACTCTCAGCATTAGCAAGCTGAAGTGGCAGTGGGCAGGCCATATAGCTCGCAGAACCTATGACAGCTGGGGAGTAAAGGTTCTCGAATGGAATATCAGAGGGGGAGACCTATGTTCAGCAGTGGACGAGTACAGGCTGAAATGATGATGTTTGATCAATTGCATGTAATTTGCTTCATTTTGATCGTGTAAAACTCATGTATTTCATGACTTTCATGAAAGTTCAGATTCTTCTTCTGTCTTAGTCATGCTTGAACAATGATATTTAATTTGAAATAAATCTTAATTGTAATAACCTTACTAGCGGGGAGACACCACCTTACTAGAGGTTAGCGCTACGCAAATGGATTTTCCGTCGCTGATCTTCCGCCGCGGAAAGCCATTACATTTTATTTCATTATGTTCAGCATTACATTTTATTTCATTATGTTCAGCACGGGCACACTACGCGGATGATCGGTTGGAAATTTTACTGCCGCCAAAGATTGGCAACGGAAGATCAGCTCATTGTGGCACTAGACTAAGATATTTTAGAAAATTTAACACAATATCTTAAAATCCTCTCTTGTTTTTGTCATTAAAGGAAGCTACTTTACTTTCAGGAATATAATAGAATACAGTTTTATTACGAAATATCTTTTTGTAATAATTCAAAACGCTAAGACTAATTTCTAACATTACGTCGTCATCATAGGTCTATAAATTTTTGTTCTATGCTTCAACATTGTCACCCTATTAGAAAGTGACAAAAGTCCTCCGTGGTGTGCGTCTCGCTCGGCTCGTTTTTTCGCTAGCAGTAATCAGTCTTGTTTGTATAGTAGGTCCATGGATTTAGTATTCATATTTTGACAGATCTTGTAGCAAAGAAATCTTGATTGCTACAGAACCTCGTTTGACGTATATATCGATAGACACTGTCAATTACTTTTCTCTATGGATACTGTTTTGTATGACATAGCGATCACGTACAGTCAATATCAATGAGGTTAAAAACTAAAAGCTCGTGACAGGTGGCAGCACTGTTGAGTGTTCCATAGAGTTTGTTTGTTGTTTTTCGTTCACAATATTACTATTGTTATGATCGATTGATGCAAATCAAGCATTATACAATAAAAATGTATGCACTTGGAGTATAGCTCAGTTAAAATGCGAGTTGAGGAAAAGGGAAGCATCTACCACTGGTAAAAAAGCAGCATTAGTTGAAAAGTGAAGTACATTTGATTTTTTTTTTTGTTTTTAGGTTGTTTTGTGTTTGTTTAATAAAATCTTAAAAATTTGTTAAAAGGTCGGAAGGGTACGACAGGAACAATCTCATCGGTGTTGAAGATGAACTCGAGGATGATATTCCAAACTTTCCTGCCCCGGATAACTTTAGAGATGTAAATGCAAGCACTGTTCTGCTACCACTGTCTAAAACCCATATTCAAGAGTTTTCTGAAAGGTACGTAACATAAACTATAAGTTAAAATGTAGAAATTATCTTAGTTGTAATAAGAAATAGTTTTAATAAATTTAACCTGATTCCAGGTTTCAAGTTCCATCCAAAGGGAAATTTCTTTATGAAAGTAGAGGCTTGGTAACTCTAAGAGTAGCGTTTGATCATGCATATTTTCATGCACAGTGCAAAGCACAGATGAAAAAACTATTGTACATTGTTTTGATTAAAATGGATAAGAGTGGTATGATCGATGTGAGTCATTGCAAATGTGCTGCTGGCAGTAGCTTGGAAGCACACTGTAAACATATTTTCACCGTCCTTCATGGCATAGAAGATATAGTGCGTACCAAAACTATTATTATACACAAAGTGTGTACAGAAAAATTAATGACTTTTAAACAACCTAAAAGAATTTTCTATGAATCTCCTATGCAATCCCATGATTTACCTAATAAACGTAAAAAATCTAGAAATCTGCTGTATTGTCCAAATAATGAGGATAATATTATGGAAAATTATGAACAGTATGTTTAAAACCTAGCTATCGGATTTGCTACTACTAGTGGTAGCAAAATGCCATACTAGCAAGTCATCAAACCAGCTAATCCATATGGTCTTGAAATGGACCATGATTATTTGGAGAAAAGTGCGCAAGAGTTTTTGCTAGAAAAGCTTTTATTGAAAAATGTCTGCCAACAACAAGTGGATGAAGTGCGCGTATCAACTGTGGCACAAAATGCATCAAAGGATTGGCACTTGGCTAGATGTGTCAGAATCACAGCTAGTATCATTCATGCCGTTTGCCACAGTAAAGACAGTACAAAGCAGGTACTAGCCAACAATATATTATTTCCAAAGAAATTTAACACGAGAGCCACAACACATGGTAAAGTGCACGAAGCTGCTGCCCTACAAATGTATGAAGCGTTTCTAAGTACTAATATAGAAAAATGTGGTTTGTGCATTTCACTAACACATCCATTTCTTGCTGCATCGCCTGATGGATTACTTGGTAATGAGGTTGTTGTTGAAGTGAAATGTCCTTTTGTAAGTAGGTACTGTGCTATTACACCAACCAGTGTTCCATATCTGTATGAGTGCAATAGCACATAACATTTAAAAAATAAGCATCAATACTATACCCAAATTCAGGGACAGCTGTTTTGCACCAATCGCAAATATTGTAATTTGGTATTGTACACATTTATAGACATGAAAATAATATATATATATTGAAAGAGATGAAGCGTTTATTCAGGATATGGTTTTAAATTTTTTATCTTTTTACAACAGAAATCTGCAACCCGCTATTTACAATAAATACTTATATAAATATTATGATACCATATTAAAACCAAATTAGTAACAACAAAAAATATTTTTGATGCAAGGGGCACAAAATTGTGGTGTAATTCTTCTCTAAGAATTTTGTAAGTTTTTGATAAGCCTATCAAACGTTCTATATGAACACGTTGACTGGCTAACTTTCTGTCTTTCAGTAATTTCAAGCCAGGGATTTGTGCCTTTCCTTTCAAAAATGAAGGAATATTTACAGATACATCTTTTTCAATAAACATATCCTGAATATTGTAACCTGTGTCTGCAAGAATACTGTCCCCGGGCTCACATCTTTTTAATAAGTTGCTTCTTTCAACAGTTTGTCTGTCACTAATAGAGCCAGCATAAGCAGGTGAGCAATAGGAAAGCAAACCTCCTGGTGTAGCTCCAACCAACACCTTCAATGTGTTACATTTCATTTCATTTCATTTTCATTTATTGACCTTATAACATTGTTCGTTACTATGCTTATAAGAACTCCATGAAGCTTGTTGAGATACTGGGTTCCCAGGTTTTGTATCTTCATCTCAGTCCCGTCTATAATTATCTTAGTATTTTTATCATATTGTTTGAAACTGTCTGGCATATAATAATGCACTAAGTCTTTATCGGGCCAAATATTATTTTTTTTCCAAAGCTGGTCTATAAAATTTATCCATGTAATAAATATATTATAGACTGTGGTTTGACTAAATTGGAAAAATTGTGCAAGTTCGAAATTACATTTATTTTGTCGTAACTTCATCATAGTCATGAAAAACTGGTCTTCTGTACTAATATTTTGCACATGACTTCCATAATAATTAATTAAATGTACTCCATGCTTAATGTTGAATATACAAAATGGAACTTTTGATAGGTTTCGAAACCTGTATAGAAAGAGATTACACTGTCATTATTTTTATACTTCTGTATGGATCCATAAATGTGAAGAAAGTTCACTTACATACTTTTCGATTCAAATTTAGTATGTTTGATCTTATAGGGCTCTAATGATGTGTAGCTAGGTATTTCTATTCCACTATCCACTAAGAATTAATCATCATTAATTTGCGTTTAAAAACCATCCAGCGGTTGAATATCACGAGGTTCGGAAACATCACTAGTTGATGCCTCAAAACAAAGCTTTTTCTTGCTTCTCTTCATCAACCTGTTTGATCTATCTATACTTGATTGGTTGACCGGTCTGGTTTTTGTGTGGGAAAAAATAGAAGGTACAGCATACTTCTTCAGAACTTTGTGTATAGATCTATCTATAGATCATCACCTAGAACAGACAAAATGTCTAATAATTGATATGTATTTGTAACAAACATTGAATAGTTAGAATAGTCAGGGTAGAATAAGTGACACATATTTATGATATATATGCAGTACTTGTAAATTCAGATATTGTAAACATAAAATAGATCTCTGTGTAACGAAAAGAAAGCCTCACCAGTATACGAATTCCTCCCATAATAATGGTCAGGTTTAACATGGATAGCACGTAACCTCGACGAATCAGTGACTTTCCAATTTTTCCTCTGCAGAGCTTTCTCCCATAGTCTTCTTCTATTAACGATACCCATATAAAAATATGGGTTCCCGTATTTTTGCAACCAACAGCTGCACAAAGAGTCATATATACCAAAAAAAGTCGTAAATAGCACTTTGTTTACAAAAAATGTTTACATATAGACAGGCATCTGTCAAATTCATGGAACACTCAATAGTGGTTCCATCTGAAGTGAGCAATTGGCAGTTTCTATCCCCATTAGAATGACAGTTTCTGTAGCAATCTTCATTGATACAAGTATTGGGTTGTACCAAAGTATAGAAATCATTAGCCACAGCCAAGAGCAAGTTACAAAATTAAGGTTTTGCATTGATTATGCTGAATATAAATAGGAAATTACTGCATAAGTTAACGTAGGTATTTAAATACCTACTGTAGAAAAAACTTATATTGTTATATTTTACGTTCTAGCTAAATTATGTCGAGAGCATTTTTGTTAACATTGGCGGACGAAGAGCGGCGCAAAAAGCTCCTCAAAATCTCGAGTCGAACAATGAGAGACTATAGCAACCCATCAACACTTCCCAACAACGAGTGTGTCTCTCATTTTCGTCTCAGCAAGGATGCCTTTGAAGAGCTGTGCCATGACTTGATTCCGTTATTAAAAAGCAGCCAAAGACGTACTGCAATTCGAGGTGAATTGAAGGTGAGTTCTTGCTTAGAGTCCTAACCTAGAAGACTATATACCTACACTAGGGGCCCGCTCCGGCTTCGCACGGGTATAATATATATAGCCTATGTCATTCACTGAAAAAAATATTAAAACCGATTCAGTAGTTTTGATCTGTAATATCTTCGAAAATATTCATTTAAATCATATGATGTAAAGGGCCATGTAGATCTATATTAAATCAACAATGTATTTAATTAGATAAAAATTAATGCTGTATTGGTTAAAATCGAAAATTAACCATCATTTGTCGTAAAAAGTAAATGACAAAAAAATATTGTGGGATATCCATAAGAGATAGACATGCCATAGCGGAGTTTTCGGTAGAACTTTTCAATGTATACAATACTTAGTACATTACTTTGATAAATCTCGTAGGGTTCAGCCTGCATTAGCAATGTAAGCGGAAAAAATTAAATTATTTACGACATCACATTAGAAACCTCAAAAATGACAGTATTTCTCCACTATTTAATGGATGTTATTACACATATAAACCTTCCTCTTTAATCACTCTATCTATTAAAAACAACCGCATCAAAATCCGTTGCGTAGTTTAAAAGATTTAAGCATACATAGGGATATAGGGACAGAGATAGCGACTTTGTTTTATACTATGTAGTGATAAGTATTACATTATGTAGGTATCAACTAAGTTTATCCTAGTAGAATATTGGATGCCACTGTTAGTAAATAGACGAGACCTGTATTACAATGTCTTTATACTCAACTAATATTGTTTATAGGTTCTCGCAGCATTGGCCTTTTTTAGTAATGGGTCTTACCAACGCGGAGTAGGTGCTTCCTGCCTACACAACATGTCCCAGTCCACATTATCAAATTGTTTAAATGAGGTCAATGATGCACTAAATTCTCAGGAAATTCTACTAAAATATATAAAATTTCCTACACAACGAGAAAGAAGAGAAAATATAATTGCAGAGTAAGTACAATCAAATATTGTAATCTAAACTATAACTAAGCAATGTAGGTTGCTGGCTCTTGGTTATCCCACTTCTTGAGGTAAAGATCGTTGCGAATTGTCCTTGGTGTTTGGTGTACCACTAGGGTCGTTTCTTTCAACTACTCTCTTCCTGCTGCTTATAAAAGATCTGCTAGGTATCATTGGGTATGCAGATGACAGCACAGTTGTATATCCGAAGCATGGGCCAGCAATGTACATATCCAGTCCCGTAGTGATGCTAATACACTAGGCCCTACACGCAGTCTCCGAATCGGGTCAGGCCAATTTGATTAAGTCCAATGCTTGTTAATGTATAAAATAAAAATGACCTATACTTAGACATAACCCTTACTTTTATTTCAGTTTTATGGATAAGTATTGATTTCCTGGGATAGTAGGATGCATCGATGGCACTTATATAGCGATAGTGCGTCCACTGGAACACGAGGAAGCCTATTTTGATAGGAAAGGATATCACTCTTTAAATGTGTTAGCATTAAGTTATTATCAATTTTTTTATGTTATTGATGATAGAACAAGCACGAGGCTCACCTGGTCTTAAGTCGTGACCTCAGCCTATAATAGATGCGATTCGACACAAGTGACAAACTGCACTGCTCCCATCACCCTGAGACATACAGTTGTTAATTCTCAAATGCCTGTAATTTCACCGGCACCCATAGGTACTCTTCTTTTTTTCTACTATTCCATAGTGTTTTACAGCTACAAAAAATATTCCATAAAATATATGTCCAATACAAAATGAATGATTAAATAAATACTAACAATTATAATATATTCACAGATATGCGACTCACGTTTGAATATTTTATTTGTTGACGCGTCATTTGGTGGAGCAGCCTACGATAGCTTTGTGTTGAATCAAAGCCTTATTAAACATTATTTGAAGCAACTTACCTCAGAGGGAGAAACATCCTGGCTATTAGGTATGTCTTAATATAAATATACAGGGTGGCGCAATAGAACGTGCATATTGCGTCATCTTTTTTCGCGGGGTAAACAGTGCGCGGGCGGGGGAAGCCTAGCGTGGTTGGATAGTGGCACTCGTGGAGTTTTAGTAACCATGAGTCACTTCGACGGGAAGCGTCGCGCTTTTTGTGTTCGCACGTTTTACGAGAACGGTCGTTCATACATCTCTACAAGGCGAATGTATTGTTCTGAATATGGATTAACACACATTAATGAAGCTCCGAGTGCAAATTTAATTAAAATATGGATAAAGCGTTTTGAAGAGACCGGTTCCACGTTTAAACCACCAGCCAAAGGTCGTCCAAGAACGTCTAGGACCACAGACATTATTGAGAGGGTGAAGGAGTCAGTAGGAAAAAATCCGCAAGTGTCTACTCGGAAGCGATCGGCGGCTTTAAACTTGTCGCGACGAAGTTTACAGCGAATTTTGAAGTTGGATCTTAAACTGCATCCTTATAAGCTCCAGTTAACACAGGAATTAAAAGAGGCCGACTTCGGAGCAAGGTTGGCATTTGCTGAAGAAATGCTTAGTCGATTTTCCATTTTTGACAACATCCTTTTTTCCGACGAGGCTCATTTTCATTTAAATGGGTTCGTAAACCGACAAAATTGTCGCTATTGGAACGACGAGAATCCAAAAATGAAACATCAAAAACCACTGCATAGTCCGAAAGTAACGGTATGGGCAGCAATCTCAAGCAAAGGAATTATTGGCCCTTTCTTCTTTGAAGATTCACGAGGACGAAACATCACCGTTAACACCGACCGCTATGTTGCGATGTTAGAGGGATATTTGACTCCAGAACTTGCGAGATCGAGAATAGCCAATACGAGGACTTGGTTCCAACAAGACGGAGCGACCTGTCACACATCAAATGACTCTATGGCGGTTGTGAGACAGATGTTTCCTGCAAGACTAATTTCCAAAAGAGGTGATATCCCTTGGCCCCCACGTAGCCCTGAGTTGACGCCTCCTGACTTTTTTTTGTGGGGATACCTCAAACATAAAGTCTACATGAACAATCCGAGGAACATCAGTCAGCTAAAGGAAAATATTCGTGGGGAAATGGCAGCAATCACCCCAGATTTATTGACAAGAGTTTTCACAAATCTGCGTTCGCGTTTAGAGGAGTGCCGTCTTCGAGAGGGCAGTCATTTAGATGATGTTATTTTAATAAATATATAAATAAACTACATTTAATTACCTAATCATCCTATATTTTATTTCAACTATACCTTTTGAATTTATTTTTTTAGCCTATACTTAATATATGCACGTTCTATTGCGCCACCCTGTATATATCAAATCCTTAAAAGCCACTCAATTCACCCACCTTTATTTACCACCAATTAGTTTAACGTCGGTGTCCATTGCGGTATTTAATTGATAATCTTTTGTTATAGGGGATTCCGGTTTTGTACAGAGGTTTTGTACTTGATGATCCCCATATTGAGAGCGGCAGAAGGATCCTCTGAAGAGCAATACACTCATTTACACTGCAGTGCACGCAATGTTGTGGAACGGTGCTTTGGGGTTCTGAAAGCTCGTTGGCGGTGTTTGTTATCACATCGTGTGCTTCACTATACTCCTAGGAAAGCTGCGAAGATAGTGAATGGATGTGTTGTACTTCATAACATTGCCAATGCGCACAATGTCCCGCTCTCTCATGATGATCGAGACACTACAACGCAGTCAGCAAGATTTGGCGACATCAGCAAATGCTGAATCAGACACTAGGACCGTGCTGGTCCAAAGGTTGTGGGCAGCAAGACAACAGCAGTGAATGATTCATAGTCTCTAAATACCCAAACCCTTAAACCGGAACAGAGTAATGCGAGCATTACTACTTGGCTGTAGAAATAGGTATAGTGGCAGTCTTCCTGCGGACAAACTTGTTTCCAACAGAGTTCTACTCCTACTAAAAAGTTCTCAAACTAGTTAAAAATAATAATATCATGGACAAAGAGCTGCAATGTATGTCTCTACGGCATACAAGCTATTCAAAGATAGTACAGGAAAACAGGGAAATGACCTCTTAAGGGCTCTATGCTGACCACCAACGAAATAAGTGTGGGAACTAGTGCATCACACTGAAATTGATCCATAAAAGTTGTGGATTGTAGCTGAATATAAGAAGAATATTGTTTACTGTCTGTTTAGGCTGTTGGGAATGCTATCTTGAAAATAAGAATATTGTTTTATATATGATATTCTTGATATAAAACCAATATAAAATTAATATTCTTAAGTTTTATTAGGTATATAATCTATCACCTAAAAAGACATATAGCTGGCTTAGTGTCACATGAATTTTAAATTTCCTGTTGTGTGAATTTGTAAGGCCTAACGCGCAATAATAACAAATTACATATTAAGGACCTAGGAGTTAGTATATATATATAGATTTTTAAGTTTTTAAATTGATCACGTAAAAATTTATTCTATGACATACATTAAGTATTAATTAACAGTAATGTTATTAGAACTTTATATTAAACAATTATATGCCGCTTTGCAAGCACAACTTAAAACTTCACATCACATATAGTTTGTAAACACAAGCACATTTCCCCATAATTATGGAATATTTTCATTAAAGTATGTATTTTAATAATATTAACGACTTATTACAATAAGTCTATAATAATATTGTATCTTAAACATGACAGCAACATGTTGCTTTACAGAAGTAGAATTTTAGCAAGCATTTGTATAATATTTTCTGTTTTTGTAATGTTTTCTTTAAAAAACATTAAGATTGGCACTGAAGTGTACGTCACATACTAACTGCAATAAATTGCACTAGATACTTATTTGTACCTAGGAACTTGTACTTGATAATTCCAATTATAATCCATTTTAAAACTAACAATTCAAGAAATACTACTCAAGATTAGTATTTTGTACTTGATGATCCCCATATTGAGAGCGGCAGAAGGATCCTCTGAAGAGCAATACACTCATTTACACTGCAGTGCACGCAATGTTGTGGAACGGTGCTTTGGGGTTCTGAAAGCTCGTTGGCGGTGTTTGTTATCACATCGTGTGCTTCACTATACTCCTAGGAAAGCTGCGAAGATAGTGAATGGATGTGTTGTACTTCATAACATTGCCAATGCGCACAATGTCCCGCTCTCTCATGATGATCGAGACACTACAACGCAGTCAGCAAGATTTGGCGACATCAGCAAATGCTGAATCAGACACTAGGACCGTGCTGGTCCAAAGGTTGTGGGCAGCAAGACAACAGCAGTGAATGATTCATAGTCTCTAAATACCCAAACCCTAACAGAGTAATGCGAGCATTACTACTTGGCTGTAGAAATAGGTATAGTGGCAGTCTTCCTGCGGACAAACTTGTTTCCAACAGAGTTCTACTCCTACTAAAAAGTTCTCAAACTAGTTAAAAATAATAATATCATGGACAAAGAGCTGCAATGTATGTCTACTACGGCATACAAGCTATTCAAAGATAGTACAGGCAAACAGGGAAATGACCTCTTAAGGGCTCTATGCTGACCACCAACGAAATAAGTGTGGGAACTAGTGCATCACACTGAAATTGATCCATAAAAGTTGTGGATTGTAGCTGAATATAAGAAGAATATTGTTTACTGTCTGTTTAGGCTGTTGGGAATGCTATCTTGAAAATAAGAATATTGTTTTATATATGATATTCTTGATATAAAACCAATATAAAATTAATATTCTTAAGTTTTATTAGGTATATAATCTATCACCTAAAAAGACATATAGCTGGCTTAGTGTCACATGAATTTTAAATTTCCTGTTGTGTGAATTTGTAAGGCCTAACGCGCAATAATAACAAATTACATATTAAGGACCTAGGAGTTAGTATATATATATAGATTTTTAAGTTTTTAAATTGATCACGTAAAAATTTATTCTATGACATACATTAAGTATTAATTAACAGTAATGTTATTAGAACTTTATATTAAACAATTATATGCCGCTTTGCAAGCACAACTTAAAACTTCACATCACATATAGTTTGTAAACACAAGCACATTTCCCCATAATTATGGAATATTTTCATTAAAGTATGTATTTTAATAATATTAACGACTTATTACAATAAGTCTATAATAATATTGTATCTTAAACATGACAGCAACATATCGAGTCAAAGGCTCAGTTAGCCGCCAAGAAACTTGGTATCCTCTCAAAGGTGAGACGGTACTTCACACCGGAACAGATGCTAACTTTGTACAAAGCGCAAGTAAGGTCCTGTGTTGAGTACTGCTCTCACCTCTGGGACGGCTCTGCCAAATACTAACTTGAGGCACTGGAGTCGATTGAGAGACGCGCCAGGAGGTTAATAGGCAGCGACTTTCTGAAGGAGTCTCGGCTGCAAAGCCTTGAGCACCGCCGTAAAGTCGCTTGTCTATCGGTCTTTTACCGGATACATTTCGGTGAATGTGCACAAGAACTGCACGACTTGGTTCCGCCCTCACCCTTTTTCCATCGGACGTCCAGACAAACGGGGAGGCGCCATCCGTACATGGTTGATATTCCGAAGACTCGTACGAAGCGCTTCGCTTCCACTTTTCTCGTGCGTTCTGCGAAAGAGTGGAACTCCTTACCGTGGTCAGTCTTTCCCGATGAATACAATATGGGTGTCTTCAAATCGAGAGTAAATAGGTTTCTTCTAGGTAAGCGTGCTCCATCCTAGACCACATCAATGCTTAACATCAGGCAGGGTGTGGTCAAACGCGAACCTATAACGAATAAAAAAAAAAAAAAAAAAAACATGTTGCTTTACAGAAGTAGAATTTTAGCAAGCATTTGTATAATATTTTCTGTTTTTGTAATGTTTTCTTTAAAAAACATTAACATTGGCACTGAAGTGTACGTCACATACTAACTGCAATAAATTGCACTAGATACTTATTTGTACCTAGGAACTTGTACTTGATAATTCCAATTATAATCCATTTTAAAACTAACAATTCAAGAAATACTACTCAAGATTAGTATTTCTGAATTGTTAGTTTTAAAATGGATTATAATTGGAATTATCAAGTACAAGTTCCTAGGTACAAATAAGTATCTAGTGCAATTTATTGCAGTTAGTATGTGATGTACACTTCAGTGCCAATCTTAATGGTAGGTGGTATGGAACCACTTCGGGGTTTTGCACCGCAAACGCCACCAACAGTTGCAGCTGGCGGTGCGAAACCTTTCGAATTGGCGCCATAGCTTTGAAAGAATCACAAGTATGTACGGTCACACTTATCCTGCGTAAATTAATCTATTGAGAAAAATGTTTAATGATCCATGATAAGTATATACCTCTTCACAATACAAATTCTTTCTTGAATTGAAGTCAAAGCTCACAATATTTCTAGTCACAATTTCAATTCGCTTTTGACAAGCCTCAAAATTCGTTCTGTATCAATCACCGGTTAGAAAGAGACATAAAAGTATTATACTATTGAATGTATGTAAGATGTAATATGCCTTGGTTATTTTGACATTCATATTAGATGGCGCCATTTATATTGGTCAGATTGGAATGATTCGCATCAACTTCACTTTGGAATTTATCAATAGATACATATTTAGATGCTACAAGATACATGATCGCAAAATATCGATTGCTACAAAACTTTGATGGCATCAACTTTCTGATAGCTACAGAAATACGTGATCGGCCGGCAGTTCATTCACAGTTATTTTACAGATATTCTGACAGATGTTTTCTGAGTGTTGGTAGTACTGTCGAGTCGTCTTCAAGAGCTTGTAGCGTTTTTCTTTAACAGTTGTGATAATAGTCAAAGTCAAAATTATTTGTTCAATTTAGGCGTCTACGACGCTCTTATGAAGGTCAATTACAAATTTTAGTATTGAAATATCCTACAATGTACTGCCACGTTCAGCAAATAAATTGTATGGGCGATTCTTTTAAACGTCTTTTAACAATGTGTTTCATACTTACTATATAATAAAGTTATTGCTATATTTGTTTAAATTATGTAGGTGACAGGCGATAGCATAGCAAAGGCGGAATTGTCCAGGCATTTTTGTCGTTTAAGTAATCAGAAACTGTGTAGTAGGATTTTTTTAATCAATATGTTTTTCACGTGCAACTTGAATTTCCTTTCTATGAGCGTTGTAATATGATTGGGAACTTTAATATAAAACCGTACACAATTACCTAAGAAGGACCTTTTATTTGTTATCTTTATTCCTAGTATTGTAATCGTGATTGTCACTGTTTTATTTAAATTTAATCAATTTTTTACGAACATACATAATATTTTCAAATATATACAGACTTGGTAAAGTTAAAATATCGATTTCTTTAAAAAGATCCTTCAGAGATTCCCTAGGATCCATTTTATATATGGCTCGAATTGCACGCTTTTTTAGGATAAAGATTGTCTCTATCTCAGCAGCAGTTCCCCACAACATAGCTATTTCATGTGATATAATGCCGAAAAGGATTCAAAGTAGCGGAAGAAAATTGTATTTCATTTGGCAATGTTCGTCAGCGAGTAGCCGCCATTACAGGTAGCCGTCTTTAACATTTTACCCAATTCAATTAGAAACTAGAATTTCATAAGCACCATATTTAGAACATATTTATATAGCATTGTCATGTATTATTGTTCAATTACTTACACGAGGCAACGATTATTCTGTGAAGTTTTATTATTGTTATTATTTAAGATCATGTCAACTTTTTTATATTCTGTTGCGATTAATTTAGGTTTTTTTTTTTATGCCTGATAGGTTAGCCTTTGATCATTATCTCACCTGATGGTAAGTGATGATGTGGTCGAAGATGTTGTTCAGGGTAACCTAGAAGAAGTGGCTCTCAAGGACAGCTGCCGGAACACACCGTTAGGTGCTTGGCGACAGATTTTCTACTTGAGGGTGGTAGCTAGCCAGGCGGGCATTCGCAAAATGCCCTACCACCATGCTATAACGACTGCCATCCGAAGACGACAACCGGGACCGACGGCTTAACGTGCCCTCCGAAGCACGTAAACGCTCAGTAGTAATGTCACTAGCGGTCACCCATCCAACTCATGACCGCGCGCGACGTTGTTTAACTTTGCTGATGGGTTGAGAACAGCTAAGTAAACTTCGCTACGAGCGCTTCAAAAGGTATAGTTGATTTTGATGTCGTTTCTATTTGTGTTTTAAATATAATATAAAATGATGTTTTTCGTTGCCATATGAATAAATAAATAATAAAAATAGTGATATATTTAGGCTATCAATTAAAATAGTTTTTTTATTTCAGGCAAAAAACCATCAGCACCGTTACCAAAGAAGGTGAATTAGCTGCTTCCAGATTTCAAAAATTTACACGCCAAGGAAGAAACGAATGCAAAATAAAATTAATTAAATTGGATGATTTTGATTTGTGTGCAATTAGAAATAAAATACATCAAATGTATACCGTCAGAAAGGAAGTACCGACTTTGGGAAATTGACATAAATTTTCGTGGTTACATTGTGGAAAAATATCCGACAAATTGGATTCCGTTTTAAAAAAATTGGGGTCAAAAAGGAAGCTACTGATGGAAAGGTCTGATATTGTGGCCTGGAGATACAGGTACGTAACTATTTTGAAGCAAAATCGCGATGAAGGCAGGCCTGTTGTTGCTAGACGAGACTTACATTCACGCGTCCTACACAGTGAATAAATGCTGGCAAATAGAAAATGAAGGTGTCCTCAAAAACTATTCGGGTGGTGAAATGGTGTTTATAATGCTCTATTAATATTTAAACCGCAGTCGAAATCAGGTGACTACCATGATGACATAAATAATA
The DNA here is from genome assembly GCA_963890685.1 of Plagodis pulveraria. Lineage (NCBI taxonomy): Eukaryota > Metazoa > Arthropoda > Insecta > Lepidoptera > Geometridae > Plagodis > Plagodis pulveraria. The sequence continues at coordinate 22,732,051 of OY982969.1, forward strand.
CAAATTTCATGAAATGGCTTCAGGAAAAACTCATTGTTAATTTGTAGGCTAATAGCTTAGTATTTATGGATAACGCCCCTTGTTTAACTTACACACAGTAAAGTTAAACAAGGCACCAACATTAAGTTCTACTAAAGTAGAAATGCAAAACTGGATAACAATAAGGGCTTATCTTATCTGCCTACCATGGTTAAAGCTCAATTATATGAAATTATATGAAATTATAAAAAAATATATAAAAAAGTTCTCAAAAAATGCCAAGAAAAGATAAAAAACTCAGACTTTATATAATTATTGATGAATAATAAAGAATATTAAAATTAAAAACAGTTTAATTACATTTATTTATATACTAAATAAACATAAATATGTTATTTTAGCCACTACAGAGAAAAAAAATAAGTATATGAGGTAGGTGTTAGCAAAAATATTACATACATTCCAAATGATCACAATTGATACAAAAGTGGTAGATCTTTTTATTACCTACAACTTTGTCATATAATTTTTTATAGGACTTGTAATTTTGCCGGAAATCGAGATAAACCGATGTTTACCCTTAAAAACTCACCCCCTTCCACTTCCCGACCTCAGATCGCCCGTAAATTATTTTTCCTTTCATTTTTGTTATATTTTCTCCCATTTTCAACGGGTTTCATCCCACTATTAATTTTATTGGTTTCAGAAATTATCTACCTTGGTCTATTTCTGTTTTGTGCTGATTAAAATAACAAAAACTATGTACGTTTATCTGTTTTATGGCAATCCCGTACAAGACAATAATATTTCCTCTCGTAAATTTGTAATTTTGTAATAATAGCGTGTTTGTCTGCATTTATAAATTGTTTCAACTATATATAACCCTAAGATTTGACTTCTTGTTACCGGCTTCTAAATAAATATGGTGGTACGGGTTGACTATGGGGATGGTGAAGGCCAAACAGAAAATAAAAAATTCTTTTAATTAATTTACAACGCGCAAGAGTTGACTTTTACATACGAAGTCTCAAGTTATCTTTTGTGAGTATTACTCTGTTAGAAACCCCCTTATTATAATATATATCCATAAAAGTTAACACAGTAAAATGTCAGTAATAGGTCAGTATTTTTTCGTCTTACAGTCAGTAAAATCAGTATATTTGACTGTACAATCAGTTTCGACCCCTGCTATTAAGAAGATAAGCATTTTTATTTTTATAACACCTTTTCTATAGAACAAAGCAGCGGTATTAAATATATATTATGTGACGGCACGTTTAGTGTACCACTTTGAACAGATTAAATTTAATTTATTCTCGATTTTATCGATCGTGCGCTCGAAGACTCAAGACCTCCTGACAATACTTCGTGTAAAAGGGAAATGCGTCGATTTTTTACCTTTTTATATATATAGCATACCGTGAGCAGGGCTTGCAATTCGGATATCCGGATATCCGAATTATCTGGATATCTGCCAATTTTGAAATCCGGATAGTGACGACCTAATTATCCGGATAACTCTGATAATACCGATAGTTACATAAGTCAAAAAATAGTTGTAAAAATGGAATTTACTCATCAAAACTACAATTTATATGCACTTCTTAGACGTATTTTATAGGGGGCACACTTTTCGGCGTTGTCCATTGTTTTCAATAATATTCAGATAGTTGTCGGTATGTGATACTAGACGTCGCTGTGTTACTGTTGATTTAGTAACAACAATACAGGTAGAAATGGCAATTTATGGCCAGGGAGGTCAAAGTAGCAAGAACTTGTAAGGGATACAATAGTTTGCTGGCAATACCACCCACCAGCGTAGAAGCAGAAAGAGTGTTCTCTGGCTCTGGCTATCTCTGTAATCATTTGAGGACGGCTATGAAAGATGATTTACCCGATTGATTAAGCTTTTTGAGATCATACGTAAAAGAAAAACTTAAATAACCCATGCCTGTGTTTTTATTTGATTGGAGAAGAAAAGTGTTTTATGTTTATTACTTTATGATTGTTTTTGATTTTGACATTTGATGATCTTGTTGCAGTACAATCAAGTATTGATATAGTGGCGTAGATTTAATGAAAAAAAGGGTTCATATTTATTTACGCAGTTAAAAGGAGTACACTGGTAGGTGTGTGAAATAATGTCAAAAAAAGATACAGTTACTCCCAAATTCATAGAAAAAATAGTTTTGTAAACGTCTTGTAAGTAGGTATATCCTGACTCTGTCTTATACGTGTCAATAACAAGAGAGGATAACGCATTGTAGCACGTTTTAGTTGTTAGCCGTTTACAAGTCTTCTGTTAATTTGGGTTTAATGTATATTAATATAAGAAAGAAGTTTGTAATTTTTATTTGTTTTTGTTTATTATTACCATTTTATGATTACGTTATTACTATCATAGTCTTTAACGTTTTAAAAGAAAAATTTATCACCTTATGACCTACATAACTAGTAAGTGATTCATATTTTAAGGATACATAAATGATTTAATGACTTTTTGATTGATTTAATGAATTTGATAAGTACTATTTTTGTTTGTTTTGGTTTTTATAACCGTCTTTATTACTCTGGTAGAGCACATTTTTATTACTGTCTCATATTTACTTCAACTACTTTGGTACAGTGCCAGTTTTATCAAAATCTATGCAGAAGGTTTCATTCAAGATATTAATAAATACGTATAAGTGTGATAGCCTGGCGTATTGGCAAAAGCTACGGGTGTGGTCTCGAAGGGAAATCCTCTGAAAATCTAGGTCAAATTCTAGTGCATGCATGTAAGAAAACTGAAGTGACTTCTTTTATTGAAAACTGTAAAACAACTTGTCAATACCACAAACACAATATAAACATCCATACTATTGAACTGAGGTGGTACTTTGACTTCGAGAAGTTATTCCACACTTTTCAGTAGTCAATAAGTGACGGTTCTGTGTACAACCGTTTATTCTTAGTATTTTTTTCATTAAATATCCGATTAATTCGGATATCCGGATAGTAAAGTAAACTACTATCCGTATTATCCGGATACCAAAATATGACGGATAATGGAAGCCCTAACCGTGAGTGCTGGTCGGTATATTTAGTTAATAATTATGAAAACCCACGTTAGTTTTTAATGACAATATAACTGAAATAAATCAATATGATAATTTATTATTTAGATCATTTTTTATTTTATTTTCATTCACTATTTGACCGTATTAAATAAAAGTAAATATATTTATACCCAATTTCATCAAGATCAGCTCAGACAATTTGTCGTGAAAATGTTACAAGCAGAGAAAAGGACAGAGATTATATTATAAATCCAAAACTTATTTACTTTTGAATTTATAATATTAGTACGTTAGGAATCTGTGAGGTTTTTGTATTTCTTTAAGCCAGTAGTAACGTAGGCACCGTTCCCGTTGAATCGGCGTCATGACGTGTCGTATTTATCGATATCTACGCGAGAGCTTGCTTGCAGGTATCCCTACTCGTGTATGCACGTACGATGTATGTAGCTATAGCACATCGGCCTACGACTCGCACCAAGGCGAAGTCATTAGTGCGCTCTATACTTTAGTAATATTTACTCTGAGGTTAGTATGCTTATGTGATCCGTTTATAGTAGATGCGTTATTGTTCTGCTCTCTGTTTCCTACTCGACTTAGCTGTGTTTCTGGACTGTTTGTGATTTGTGACTACTGTGCTTGTGATTCGGAACTGTTGAATATGACGACATACACGAACGAGGAATATGCCACCTCGTACATATGATATCTTGATGTGCTAGGGATACTGTAATTGTGTGTCCGCGCAAACTCGCAACGAATACATTGCACGCTGTCGTCGAGTGGCGGATGTGAGCGTTTTTGACGGAGTTTATCGAAGACTTCGAGAAACTGGCTCCGTTTCATGACGACGTATAGACTTTGAAAGACCACTTATAATTAATAACGACGAAGGTGACAGTGAGATTTTGTTTGGATCCGACCACTACTACTAATGTTGTTGCCTGTGATCTGGGACTCTCGTAGTGGAAAGTATAGTTTACCACTTGGTATGGTTTACACACTGCGGGCTTTTACCCATATCATTACACACCGGTACATACTATTGAAGAAGGAGATCCCGCGAGAAGATTAGATTGCTGCATATTCATGCTCTGAATCGCCGCTGGATTTGGAAGACCCGAGATTCCTAAAAAAATATCTTGTAAACAGATGAGTCTAAATTCTATAAAGATGGGATTACCAATTATCACAACGCTCATTACTGGGCCCCAAAAGAACTAAAAAATCAGAATAAGAAGAGGATAATGGGGTCCCAACGAATATTTAGCGTAAACGTGTGGATGGGCATAATTTCCAATCATTTGATTGGGCCTTACTTTCTACCGGATAATTTGAATGGGGAGCACTATGAAAACTTCCTGAGAGGAGACCTTAATGATTTAATGGATGATTTGCCCCTGAACCTAATTAGGGACATGTGGTTACAGCATGATGGCTGTCCTGCACATTTTCGAAGAAGTGTCAGAGAATGGCTGGATACAAATTATCCCCATAAATGGATAGGACGAGGTGGGCCTTTACACTGGCCAGCCAGAAGTCTGGACTTAACCCCCATGGATTTTTATGTATGGGGAGACATGAAGAGTCGTTTACAGCGAGCCCAATCCAATTGCGTCTGTCGAAGAATTAAAAGATAGGATAATCAACGCGGCAAACGAAATTAGCAAAAAATGGACTACTGGTGTAGTAAAAACTGGGCTTGGCAGAAGAATGCGAAGATGAGTACAAAACAGAGGCGGACATGTTGAACACGAACTTTAATTTAGTATGTTAATAAATGTTATTTTATACAAACTTGTCTATTGTTTTATTTTACTTTCTAGGGCCAAACAATAAATTAAGCTCAATAAGCGTAATTATTTTTACGTCCACTATCGCCTATGAAACTTAGTTTTTTTTATAAATAAGACTAAAGTGACTAATACCTTTTTGGATAGCTGATGATACGTAGATTTTTTAGGCACATCTGCCAAACGTCTGTTATACAATTTCGTTTAAAGAAAGGTAATTTTATTATTAACTTTTAGCACTTTCAATCATCCATCATTTTGGTTACTGAGTTGATAGAGCATGTTAATCCACATGCAATAAATAATAATAATAATAAGACACACCAATTTCAAAATATCATATATAATGGAAAAATAATAACATTTTTATTTAATAAATTAAGTCGATTATCTCGAATACGGTTAGGCACAATTAGTCCGCTTAGCCATAACTCGTCGTTATTATGACAAATTTTTATATTGAAAAATATTTTTTAGACTGAATGTCAAATTCCCAGAATACTGGACGAAATTTCATCCAATTTCAGCGTGGAAATCCCGCTAGTGGTGAAAATAGTAATCAGCGAAGCAATACCGTTGGATATTAACTCAGTAATTACATCTACTTTATAGTTACTTTTAGTGTTAAGCTTATATTCTTTATCTATGTCATAACATCATTTCCAGGACTGTTATTTAACCATTTTAATTCTATGTGGCGAGACTTCTAAATGACTTTTTCATTTTATATATTTTGTTAATCTAATTTAAGCTATGTAGTCGATAGTCTTCCTAAGATATAATAAATAATAAATAAATGGAAATCAAAGGCGTGCTTACGACTTTCAACAAAGACGCGCTTTTGAAACAAACTGGGCCGACGCGGCGGAATTCGAGGAACGACAACCCCCAACCCAGGAAGTAGACTAATAGAAGCAAGGGTAGGAAGGAAAAGATTAATAGTAAGAAGTGACAAAAACAGCCGGAAAATAAAGATGATGCTGCGGCGTCTTACGACTTCCGTGCAAAAGAAGATACGGCTGCAGATGATGAGACACTTTATGATCTTGGACCCCATTCCAGTTCGATTCCAGTCCAGGAAACGCACTCCCAGAACTTCGAGTTCTCGGGATTTATTGATCAAGTGGAACGGACGTATGAAATTTGAAGGGGCATTGATCCCCGACTTGATAGACGGTTACCGTTCTCTATGTTTCAACATGAATTTAATCCTCCACTGCTACATGCTCGATGTTTCGTTGGTATTGGTTTTAAGTGACAAAATCTTTGAAGTCATTTTGGAGCAAAGAGATGACAATGAATGGCCGAGGGTTAAGATTTATACGAAAGAAAAAGCATCCTAAAAAGGAACCCTAATTTGTTCCTCCGAGCCTAACCTACGCTAGCCAGACTTGGGGCTTCACTGAAAAAGTAAAGAACAAAGTTGCATCATTTCAACAGGCAATGGAACGAAGTAGGTATACTTAAAATACACAACACGAGAAACACAGCCATCCGCATGAAAACTAAATTAACTTATGCCCATAATTTTAGTTTAAAACAGAGGTGGAACTGGGCAGTACACTTTTCCAGATATAAGGATGAGAAATGGACTTACCAAACTACTAAATGGCTGGGCCCAAAAGGCAAAAGAAGTGTAGGGACAGCAAAGATGGGCCATTGATATAATAAAAACTGCTGGAACAAGTTGGATGCATTTCGCCAAGTACAGGGAAAGGTAGAAAAGGATGGCGGAGGCTTTTACCCAAGAAGGGCCTTATAACAAAGAAAAAGAAGAAATACCTAGTTTATAATCTGATATGTATTTGTATTGTTAAGTGGAAAATAACACTATAATAAAAACAAAGGTCATGACCTTATAAAATTATGCACCAAACTACAATACCTAGGTTGCATCATAAATTTTATTTCGATCTTCCATTTTCAGAATTGGTGATCTCGTGGTGATCGTTCCTGATACGCTCCCAGAACCAAACGTAACTGAAGATCGCGAATAGCCGAAACTCGCATTTTTTTGTAACATCGGTGTCACTAATGCCTTATTTTGTAAGTGATAATAATTTATTTTTACTATATTAAAATTTATGAAATTTGCGTGAATTAACCCTATTGTGTGAAGTGTGTGTGAATTTAAAAGCTTGATTTTGAAAGAAATAAATACCCATTGCAAATATAAAATATAACCATTAGTGAAAGTGCATGTTAATTGTGGTGAATTGTAATTGTAACGAAATAAATTAATTTGTATGTGGAAAGTAAACCAACTCAAATAAAACTGTTCGTTCATTTCATGATTTGACACACTAATTATATTTCCAAGATTGTGAAAGTGCATGTTAATTGTAGTAAACTTAAAACGTAACTAAACAAGTTAATTGGTGTGTAGAAAAACAGTTGTCTACTTGATCTGCTGGTATGGACATCATTCTGGATAATACAGTATGCAGTGGGCATTCAATAGTGTCAATCTTGACACTCGGTGTCATGCGTGTCATTCTTGAGATTGACATTGAGGTGTCATGTCTGTACTAACCCCCAACACAGATTACCTAAGCGCATAGTAGTTTTATGACTACTGCAGCTACTGCTCATAAAATTAGCAATTTAAATGATTGTATTACCACTGTTAGACTAGTACATAAAATATATTTTGCTAATTTCTATCATCAAACTATAGTAAACACGGGAAACTGCCACATTGAGTACTTGAATTGAGTCAGTATACACTGAACTTAATATTGATGAAAGTAAACAAGCTAATCTGTTTTTCCTTTTTAAAATACCTATTTTTGTTGTTGTCTTATAATAAAAGAAAGAGATGGCCTTAAATCATTATATACACACTAACTGAACATTGACCTAAAATAATTTATTAATTTTTTTTTTTTTGCATGCCCAACAATTACACATTTTCAGCATGGTTAGTTTACCATTAGAGTGAAGATAAGTTAAGTTTAATTTGCAAAATCTGTTAGAATTATTTAGAAAAGAAGCAGTCTATTTTATGATATGTCTAGTGACATTTGAAGATTTAGTGAGAACATGAGGAAAAAGATGTTCAACTAAAACTGGCTAATTTAACTGACTCACTTGTAACTCAAGGAAATTCCGATCGAGAAACAATTATACTTCAAGCAATTAATATATATATATATATATATATATATATAAAAGATGTTTTCAACATCTTTATCCTCTATTTTCTCTTTTCGAAAATGATAGCGATAAAGTGAATGCAATGAGCTTAGAAATGCATAGCGAATGGCTAACTATAGATGAATTTTGTATCCCTATGGCGTTAAAGTGGCGCACCTTGATATACGAATGGTCTCCTGCCTTATTAAAATTATATCTAAACGCCTTTCAGATGACCCTCCCAGACCAAAGTAACTTACTGAGATGGCGGAAAGCCACCGAAAAGACTTGCGGTATTTGTGGGAGGCGATTGATACAGCAAGGCACTTGTTGGTAGGATGCAAGGTGCTCCTTGATAAGGGTCATTATTCACATCGCTATGAAAGTCCTCGAAATCATAAATGAAGTGGAGAGTCACTCGGTAGCTAGAGCAAAAAAAAGGTTTGACTACGAATAAACGACACGTCGATTTTGTAAAAGGGTCATCTACAAAATCTAAATCCAAGCCTTACTCCATCTTAGGCGCATCTATCGATTGGACTGTTTTGATGGACACATGAAAAACACTACAAAATTTCTGAGATACTTAGTTTGTCTTCCAGAATAGACATATTTCTGCACTAAAAAAAAATCTAAAACGTATAGTATGTATAGAACTTACTGTGCAGTGGGGATAAAACATACCTAAAGACCAGACAATAAAAACAAACAAGTATTATGAAGTAACAAATGAATTAACCAAAACGGTAATGTGGTTAATCTATATGCTGTAGAAGTTTGAGCAAGGATTATACCAGCAAATTCCCTGTAAACCTACTTAAAGAAGAACAATTATGTATTGTTACATTGTCACATATACTTTTTAAATCCCTATATTTTGCATCTGATAGTTACAATCTGTGTCTTATTTTTGTTTTGACCACGGCAAAAGACGCAATAAAATAAATTATTGTTCATACCTGTCATCTACAAACTTTAAACAGGAATACAGACCCGTGGAACTCCACGCTTTACATCATATTCCCCGACAAATAGTATTATACATATTATGTGATTCTTTCATATACACTTACGACTCCCATGCAAAGATGGGAGGATGTGACTAACCTGGAAACACACGGGGTGTTCCACTTAAAAAATAGTATGTATAATATGCAAAACAAAAATATTTTACATAAAATTTGATTTAATGTAAAATATTTATTCTAATTTTTTACTTGTAAAACTTAATTAAACAAAAAAACAGGTTATCTAATAGGCTTGCAACTCTTTAGAATAATATATATTTGATACTTTCTCTAGTATTTCAATACTACACTGTTACCATTAGGAGTATTTAAAACTTTTTAAAATTAAAAGTGCATGTATATACTGATCAAGAATATCATGATTGTGCATGTCTGAACCGCTGACTTTTTTTAACGTAACTTATTTTAGTTGTTTTAAGTGTGTCTTATGTGTAGGTCATTAGATACTTTGTGCAATGAATATGGCTCTTACGTTAATAATTCATCTTTTTTATAGCATAAAGACCCACATTTGTTGGGTCGTATAAACACTTTTTTGCTAATTTCAGCATTTCGAATATACAGATAAATAGAGAAAAAAAATTGAACAAAATGGTGTTTATATTACAACACATTTTTATTCACAACCTATCCAACCTTACTAAAACCAAAGAAGGTACACACACTACTCACATATTTTAATATTATTACATTATTAATATGTAATAGATACTGTATAGTGAAATTACACTAATTTGAGTAGGTACTCTGAACGTCCCAGATTTATTTTACCGACCTGTAACAACGAAGCTGAACTTTGAAACTCAGCCCTGAAACATTAATGAAGTGAAAACTCAGGCCTCGAAGAAGAATATAACACATGGATAAAGAGGCCCAGCGTACTTCGAAGCGCTACCAGACAAACCAACCAGCCACCAAACAATACAATGCACAACACCAAACGACGCCGAACACCACTGAGCTAGTAATCACTACGTGCGAACAAATAATAATTATTGGTATGCAGATATTAGAGTTTCAGGAAGCTGCACGACAATATATACAAAGTATGGACATAAATGGATGAATCCATGCCATGTCCAGTGTCCACACGATAAATATTTATCGGATCCATGAATTCCATTTCATGATACAAAGTTACTTTTTTTTAGTTTTGGCAACTGGATAATTACTTTACACTGAGCTGAACACCAAAGATTACAAAACATAACCATAGACGTAAAATGCGGTAAAGAATATCGAAAATAACGCCATAGCGTCAAGTGGAATGCGGTTCAACTGGGAGGGGACGTTATATTGAATAGATATTTTTATTTATACACATTACTAGTTATTTATACACACAATGATCCATAGACTTAGGATTTTTTCACTACGCTCAAATCAAAAGACCTACAAAGTGTGGGGGTGAAAGGTCCTAAGCTGCTACAAACCGTCGCGAGAGAAAAAGAGATAGTGAAACAAGAAGTCAGTATATCATTTTTTCCGCGAGTAGGAGGCCAAAGCGTCCCGGCCTCTTCCAAGTCGGCGCAAATTTTGTGTATTTGCTCAAATATCTTACGATTATTATATATAATGCCCACCTGGATACCAGGCCTGAGTGGGATTTGTTTGCTGATGAATGGAAGGAGATTCTGTCGGAATGCCTAGCCTATAGTGAGACGAGCTCATGATAAATTTTTAATTTGTTATTTATTACTCTCTTTGAATTAATTGTAATTATATTACTTTTGATCATTATTACTATTATTATTTCTTATATATTTGACAATGACGGTACTGTAGAGTTAAAATTAATTGAAACATGTATTATGTAGTTGATTTGTGACATAATATTATGATTTGACCTTTGTATATTAATAATGTGTAATTGGTTTATCCGTGTTAATTAAGTAAATAAATAAATAATATTTATTCTGCTAGCATGGTGTCTTGGTCAGTGAGTGAACGTGAGGTTATAAGACGTAATTATCCGAATATATACACGTTTCACAGGTAATTTATGTTTATTTGTACTGCGTTTTTGATAATCATTATTTCGTCATTTTGTTTTAAAATGAGTTTTAAGAACTATGGAAATATTACATAATAGGTTTCTCTTCATACTTATCAACAAATTACATTGCTAAATGAAGATTTGGTTGGTATTTTACGAAAAACTGTAAAAACATTTGTTTACGGTAGGGCTTGGCAGAGTTCAGACGTCACAAGTTGATAGTTTGGGTCTGAGCCGTAGGTTCGACGTGACTGCTCGGGTATATATATGAACCTCAAAGATAACGGTATATTCGGTAGTCAGTTTGATCATAAGTTATTTTAAAAATAATATAATAACTAGCGAGAAGTTAACAAATCAGTTTATAGCTTATTGAGCGTTTACGAATAAGGGAGTAAATATTATCACAAGATATATTATTCAAAATGTATTATGATGTTTTCTGTGAAAAGTTCCCCTAACACTGAATAAATATTTGGAAATATCTCTTACATCGGTCATAAAATATTAGCATCTTTATAAAAATGACTATTCAACAACGTGAAATTTGAAATATCTATATGCGCGGGTATAATGTTTGTGTTCTTACAGATTTACAATAAATGTTTATTATGTGATAAAAGCGTTCGGATCATTGATAGACTAAATAAAAACTCTACAGTTTGTTGTAAACTTTGAATCAAAATGCTTCATAAAAAGAAAACATCATCAATGTTTTCTGTGCTTAATTTTCTGTGAAGCTGTGGAAATAGTAGTCAATAGCTTTAGGAAATGTTGACACAAGTAATAGTATAATTTGTACTAAAATACATGATCAATGTATCATGGTCATGGTCATTTTTTTAAATCGTATATATATGGTCTATACGCAAATAGAGATATATCACCATCGTTAGCCATTACCTAACTTAACTGCCTACCCACATTAATGAAAATAGTGTAATTTTTAACAATTTCGTTTATTCAAGTATTATTATTTTTTGGCATTTATGCAAATAATAGTCATTGTGATATTTATATTAATTAGGTATAAAAGTAACTCTTTCTTTATATACGTTACTATTTTGTTTTGTTGCTAACATGTTAATTATGTAAGTACATATTCTATAACGTAAGTCATATCCATTTAATAATACTTTTTTTATATATATTTTTATTTGTACGTGTACATAGAAGTGTATAATATAGAACGTAGTGTATTATGTTCTATGCTCAACGCCTAAGTATATAAGTACTGGGTCAGGTCCAGAGAGAGGAATCGTAGTAGCTGTAACACAGGGAATCCTAGCACAGCTACTAACGACTCTACTAGTGTTAAGATATTTAAGTTTATTTTGGCATTATTTTTGTTAACACTTGTGTAACATTTAATTGAAAAATAAATATATTTTATTATTATTATTACCTGGTCCTTCAAATCAAGTAATGTCTCCAAGGAAAAAAACTTATTAACTAATGTTCTGGATCTGTATATTTGCAGCTTAATGATTTTGTAATCATATATCATACTTTGGTAATCATAATACTTAGTAATGGTAAGTTTTATTTTCATCTTGTTACGATGAAGTTATAGTTGTTTGACTATTAAAAGTGCTTTAAAATTTTCGACCTACAATAAATGCATTTGACTTCAACCTCGAATAAGTTTTATTTTTCTTGAGGTTTTCAATAAAGTTATATTCATGTTATGGTATTAAGTTTGATTTTCATTTGAAAACATCGTACTTAGTTTGAAAGGATATACTTTAAGATTCATCTCATTTAAATTTCATCATAATCGGTAGTTTGGTTTTAAATCATAATATAACTGGAAAAATAAGTTTATTAAGTTAATGAAATTGCATATTTTGCATATCTGTGATTTTAGTGTTGTTCACGGTTATTACAATAGTCTCAATGAACTATATAGGGCATAATTTCAAAAGAATGTGTCCTAAGATTCAACCAGTAAAACTGTCGAAAGTATGCACCCGCGTCATGGCAACACTATGTCACTCGCACATTTAGATTTCATTTTTTGTAACATCGTTCATCCATGACTGTTGGTCTTGTACATCCTAAGCCTATGCAACGATCACTCGTTATCCAATGAGCAAGTAATACATATATTAAGCCGTACTCCATTTGAGTTATTTTCGATAATTTTAACCACATTTTGCGTCTATGGATCCACATTTAATATGAACCATAGATACAATATGTGATCAAAATTATCGAAAATAACGAATTTTGCGTCAATTGGTATACGCCCCAACGGCTAACTACAACTCACAGACAGACAGACTACTGAAGATGATGTACCTACCTCATTAAATATAATATTTTCCAAGAATAGAAAATACAACTTATTCTGTTAGTATAAGAAAACGCAATTTACTTCTCTATTCTGTTATGATATCCAAGACACATAATATGTAGTCACATATTGTAGTAATCAACAATCTCGGTCATCAGCAGCTTATGCATCCCAATTGAATTAAAGCGGCTGTCATCTTCAGTTTCTATCATTACATTTTAAATGAAAACAAATATAAAAAAATATTGTGAATTTTATAATCGTGCAGTTTTAGTTACTTATTTACATAAAAGATCAATATATGTAACAACATTTCAGAATAATGACAATTGTAATTAAATTTCAAAATAACGTTCAAAGTCAGCAGTTGAAGTTTAAGTGTATATTTTAACCTCTTAAGTTTCTTTTGGTTTTCCTTTGCGAACTTGGTTAATTACATCGTCTGGGATAAATCGGAAAAAATAGCATACAATAATGAAATTAAATTGATTTATTATGTTTGACAAGTCAGTATCTTTAATATCAAAATAAAGATGGTTGCCCTTCTAGTGATATATTGACTCGCCTAAAAGTCGTTAGAAGTCATCAAAAAGTTTTTTTCGCTAAATTCTAAATTGTATCCACTAAACATTCATAAAATCCACTAGTTCTAGCGACAAAGTCCCGAAAACGGCAACACTGCTCACTGCCATAGAATCAAAATCACTCACCATATTATCGTCATATATAATTATTATCCAGGTTAACTTGGTTTTTGTATGACAATTTACACCTTATTCTAGTTTAACACATCTGCACAGACGGTTTTTTCAGTAATCCCCTTAGCTCGAACGGTGTTCGTCGATCTCGAAACTTCGCGTTACGCATTTATACCCAAGTGGGTAGATATTGTAAAAATTACGCGAAAATTATATTTTCTGACCCAAACAAAACAGATATAAAAGTATAAAAATAAGAATGTGTTGTATTAAAAAATAGAGATTATTATAAAATGAATCTGTGCATGACGGAATGGGTTAATGTGTGAGTAGGTGAGAATGTGTACGGTTGCTTCAAAGTGATTCTTAAGTCGATCTAGAAGTAAACATTTCAATTATATTTTGAAAGTCGTGGTACTTTTTGTCTCAACGGTGGAGTGAGATACCACACCTTCGAAGCGCTGTATTTGAAGCAACACTGAAAATTAACAGTACTAAGTTTAGGAAAAGACAAAATGTTGGTGTGTTTGGAGCGACTGAACAATTAGTGTAGGTCTTAAATCCATGTGAGCTTTTCAAATAAATATTCAGGCTTGTGATTCCAGTGAACTTTTTAAGTTGTGCAGGCTATGTGTAGCTCCCCTCTAGTTTCATATTCATTATTTCATGCCATATTTGACCAGATAAGGGGTGACATGCTCTCTTCTTGGTATGGCAAAACAGAAACGAGCGCATGTGTTCCACACTTTCTAGATAGCATGTTCAGTTTTGGTCTATATCCACAGCCTGGACACTCGAATCATTCTCTATACTAAAGCCGCGTTCTAACTACCTATTACATAGACACTACACAAATGTTGTTTTTGTACTCGCGTAAATGTGTGCGTGAAGTCTAAGGTTGTCATCGTATGAATAATTGATGTACTTACCTACCTAACAATCTTTTGATGATGTTATGACTTATTAGATTTCGTAGGTTATGCGTACCTTACCTACTTTCAGAAACATTTACAAGCACAACAATCCAATTCCATGTACGACGTAGGAATACCGTTGCAATACACAACCGAGTAGTTAACTTTGCTTCACATATCACTCCATTATTTATACAATAATAGATACCTACACTATACAAAAAGTTTTTTTTTATGCCTGATAGGTTTGCCTTTGACCACTATCTCACCTGATGTTAAGTGATGACGTGGTCGAAGATGTTGTTCAGGCTAACCTAGAAGTACTGGCTCTCAAGGACAGCTCCCGGAGCACACCGTTAGGTGCTTGGCGACAGACTTTCTACTTGAGGGTGGTGGCTAGCCAGGCGGGCATTCGCAAAATGCCATACCACCATGCATAATTCCAACGCGGGTTTGAATCCCGCACATGACTTAATTTTTTTCTATCGTATATTTGTAATATCATTCCAAGTTCACATTTTATACAAGTAATTATAATAATTACAATCACAATAATAGGTAATTTATGTTCTTCTCGTATCATAAAAAAACATTATTCACAACAAATAATTATTTCTCGTTTAGTTGATAAGCAACCGTAAACAGCACATTTTAAAATTCTCGCTTACAGTAAAATTGACACGCTTCGTCGTCACGTCATCGTGCGCGAGTTGCGCGTCCCGTACTCAGGTCAGCTCAGAGTCGGTGGCAGGGTGTGGAAGACTCTTGAAATTTTGGTGGGGGGAGAGAAGTGTCCATTCTATACGTAGTATTATTATATGTTCTATGCTATATCCTAGGGCCGTACATAGCACTACAATAGTTGAAAGGAGATAGAACTAACAGGTCACAGAGCAAAATGCGTACCTTTTCCGAGAGATACTTCTTTATAAAATATATAAACCTTAATTTGTGAAAAGAATTCCTGATTTTATCATTTATATGTTTCATATATCATCTCACTGTCGAAATCAAGCCTAGATATCTAGTGTCTATTTCTAGCGGTATTTCAATTTCATTTATTGAAAATTTTGGATAATGTAACATAACTTTGCTAAATTGTGCTTTAGTA
Source organism: Plagodis pulveraria (assembly GCA_963890685.1). Lineage (NCBI taxonomy): Eukaryota > Metazoa > Arthropoda > Insecta > Lepidoptera > Geometridae > Plagodis > Plagodis pulveraria. Next base: position 22,748,057 of record OY982969.1, read on the forward strand.
CCCAGAATTATCATATTTTAGCCGGATTAAGTACGTTTAAGTTTAATGAAATTTATTTATTTTATGAACTATTGTTCACTTACGATGAGATTCACTTAAATATAATTTATAAATGTGTACTCTGGCTTGGTAGGCATTAATTATTTACCGAGCTATTTACATAGTGCTTAAGTTTACCTCGATATGCGTTAATACTGTCAAATTTTGTCACTTCATTTGGTAACTGGTTTCATAGCTTTGCTTCTTCCAATAATAACGTTGTTCTCCCATAGTTAGTAAGCGGTGTTATCAATCGTTATTTATTTTGAATCCTTAAATTGTAGGTATTTATGTGATGTATGAACTCAATTTTTGAGTGTATTGCTTGAGTTATGATATTTTTTATGAGAATGCAAGATTTATATTTGTATATTTATTTGATATTACATAGTTTTGTATGTTCATATTATAATGTTGTTGGTGTAAGATATGGATAATGGAATATGACTTTAATTATATTATTTTGTATTTTTTGTAAGGGATCCAAGTTAGTTTTTGAAGCTGTTCTCCAAACTTCGACGAGATATTCTAGATGTGATTTTACTAAAAAAGTTGTGTATCGTAGTACGTTTTTTGTATGGAATACAATTAGCGAATTTCCTTAGTGCTCCTAATACTGATATCAGCTTTATTTGGATATGTCCAATTTGAGCTCACCAATTGAGTTGTCATCTATCCATAAGCTGAGATATTTTTCTTTTTGTGACCGCTGTATTATTGTGTTATTAATTTTCATTGGAGTAAAATTAGGTATAGGCATAGAGAAAGGACTAATAAGAGTAGCGATCAAGCGAAAAGGCTTTAGCACCATAGACCACATCCATACGCTCCGCCAGATAATACAGATGACTGAGGAGTATAATCGGCCATTATGTTTAGCGTTTGTGGACTATGAGAAAGCCTTTGATTCAATTGAAACCTGGGCCGTACTGCAGTCTCTCCAGCGATGCCAAATCGACTAAAGGTACATCGAAGCGCTGAAGTGTTTGTATAGGAACGCCACCATGTCGATTCGACTACAGGACAAGAGCACGGAACCAATCCAACTGCAACGAGTCGTGAGACAGGGAGATGTTATTTCTCCGAAACTGTTTACGAAAGGATGTTTTTAAGCTCTTCGACTTCTTGGAAAGAATTCGGGATCATCATCTATGGCGAATATATCACTCACCTTCGTTTCGCCGATGACATAGTCACTATGGCGGAGTCGCTTGAGGAACTCAGTACAATGCTCAGCGACCTCAGTAGAGTTTCCCAACAGGTGGGTCTTAAAATAAACATGGACAAGCCGAAAATTATGTCTAATGTCCATGTTGCACCCGTACCTGTATTTGTTGGGAACGATACGCTCGAAGTTGTTGACCATTACATTTACCTGGGACAGACAGTCCAGTTAGGTAAGTCCAACTTCGACAAAGAGGTCGCCGGAAGAATCCAACTTCTACAAAGAGGTCGCCAGAAGAATCCAACTCGGATGGGCAGCGTTTGGGAAGTTACGCGACATCTTCTCGTCGAAGATCCCGTAGAGCCTGAAGACCAAAGTCTTCAATCAGTGTGTGTTGCCAGTGATGACTTATGGCACTGAGACGTGGTCCTTAACAGTGGCCCTTATAGACAATTTCAGAGTCCCTCAGCGAGCTATGGAGAGGGCTATGCTCGGAGTTTCTTTGCGCGATAAAATCCGGAACGTGGATATTCTGTTAAAATGTTGCTCAAATAAAATTCTTTTGTGTATATTGTTTTATGGATAATTTACCACGATTTATAATAGTGATAGATGGCGCTGCACTGCATGTACAACATAAAATATGGAAAATAACGCCATCTAGCCATTTTATTTCGTTCCAACACGAATGCGAGTAGCCTAAGTGAGATTTAGGTCGGACAACGTCGTTATTTTATGTGATTTGATACACTTAGCGACATCTTTCGACGAACCTGGTTTTAACTTATCGGCGTGCGCTATCATCTATGGTTTTTGTCACTCTTATGACTTCTTTCTCTATGGTATAGGTTTAAGATTGGAGCAAAAATCTAAATATGATGAATGAAATAACAGATGTTTTAGTGGTATTAATCGCTAATAAATTGTTTAAAACCATTCCTGTATTATGTTAAGATCTTTTTGTACGGCATGGGTAGGTCTCGTCCACACTAACCCTCCTCCTTTCTCATTATGGCTTGGAACTGACAACGGCGGAGTTTTGAGACCAATTCGCGTTTATTTAGTCCGATTTGAACTTTTACTGTATCAAATATGTGTTGCATACAAATGCAATACATATTTGATACGGTAAAAACCACAGACCTAGGATTTTTTCGCTACGCTCAATAGACCTACGAAGTGTGTGAGTGAAAGGTCCTAAGCTGCTACAAACCGTCGCGAGAAAAAAAGAGATAGTGAAACAAGAAGACGGTATGTCATTTTTTACTCGAGTAAGAGGCCATAGCGTCCCGGCCTTTTCCAGGTCGGCGCGAATTTTGTGTATTTGCTCAAATATCTTACGATTATAATATTAAATATGTATTCTACAAGCATGGTGTCTTGTTCAGTGAGTGAATGTGAGGTTACAAGACACAGTAACCCGAATATATACACGTTTCACAGGTAATTTATGTTTATTTCTACTGCTTTTTGGATAATCAATATTTTGTCATTTTGTTTTAAAATTAGTTACATGAACTATGGAAATATTAGATAATAGGTTTCTCTTCATACTTATCATCAAATTACATTGCTAAATGAAGAATTGGTTGGTATTTTACGAAAAATACAAAAACATTTGTTTACGATAGGGCTTGACAAAGTCCTGACGTCACAAGTATCGATAAAGTCGATAGTTTATGTCTGACCTGTAGCTACGACGTGAATGCTCGGGTACATATTCGAACCTCAAAAATAACCGGTAGTTTAATCATAAATTTGTTAAAAAATAATATAATTACATAATAATTAGCGAGAAGTTGACAGATCAGTTTATAGCTTATTGAGTATTTACGAATAAGGGAGTAAATATTATCACAAGATATATTATTTAAAATTTATTAATATGTTTTCTGTGAAAAGTTCCCGTAACTCTCAATAAATAATTGGAAATATCTCTTACTTCTATCATAAAATATTAGTATCTTTATACAAATGGCTATTTAACATAATTTGAAATAACTATATGCACGCGTATAATAATGTTTGTGTTCTTACAGATTACCAACAAATTTTCAGTATGTGATAAAAGGGTTCGGATTATTGACGCAATCTAAATAAAAACTCTACAGTTTGTAGTAAACTTTGAATCAAAATGCTTCATACAAAGAAAACATCGATGTATACTAATTAAAGTCTCAATACCAACTTTTAATGTCCCTGAATGCATAAAGCTGTGGAAATGGTAGTCAATTGCTTTAGGAAATGATGACACAAGTAACGTAAAGTTTAATTTGTATTAAAATACATGGTCAAATATTTTTTTTTCATGTAAAGACTGTAAGATATGTTGAGTCAATCTAGTAACCCTTCCCTTAGCGTCCCTGGTGCAATAAAATCTACAATACTCGCTTCATTGCAGCGCTGGATAGCTATGGCTAACCTGACACAAAATAATTTTTATTTTTCCTTTAAGATCAAATTGAAAATAAGACGGCCCTGGCCTTACTTAAATAGAGATATATTACCACCGTTAGCGATTACCTGCCCTTCAAATCAAGTACTGTCTCCAAGGAAAAAAACTTATTAACTCATGTTCTAAATTGTGATAAAAGTTACAGAAAAAAATTAGCTCTTAAGAAGTTTAAAAGCTGAAACAAAAATAATGATAAAACGGCTTTTAGACTTAAGAGCCCTTTTACATTTTGCAGCCTTCTCACTCGCACTTTTAAAGATAATTTCAAATAGCAACAATATGGTTTATATTTTTTCACTAAGCTGCAAATATACAGGTACTGTAAATTATTAAATTACATTTATCTGAATACCATTTGCGTAAAGCATTCACATGTGGTAAGCAAAGGCCGAATTTGTCCCTTGTGTAAACATAGCTCATTGGGCTGTAGAAATGACGATGTGTACATAATTTCTATGATCTTTACCAACTGGCCTACAAAACATATAATTCTTTAAAGTCTGCTTTTAAGAGGCCTTTTACATTTTGCAGCCCTCTCACTCGCACTTTTAAAGATTATTTCAAATAGCAACATTATGGTTTATATTTTTTAAAATGTGGTCAATCATTATTTTGCTGCATGCAACTATAGATGTTCTCTACTAATTTTCATTTTGATATCTGTTATGGGGGATCCAAAACGCGTAATTTAGTTATTTTAAAGTTTGGCCCTCTAATTCTAATTGGACTCAACATGTAACAAAGTAAAAATATGTTGAGAACATCTATAGTTGCATGCAGCGAAATAATGATTGACTACATTTTAAAAAATATAAACCATAATGTTGCTATTTGAAATAATCTTTAAAAGTGCGAGTGAGAGGGCTGCAAAATGTAAAAGGCCTCTTAAAAGCAGACTTTAAAGAATTATATGTTTTGTAGGCCAGTTGGTAAAGATCATAGAAATTATGTACACATCGTCATTTCTACAGCCCAATGAGCTATGTTTACACAAGGGACAAATTCGGCCTTTGCTTACCACATGTGAATGCTTTACGCAAATGGTATTCAGATAAATGTAATTTAATAATTTACAGTACCTGTATATTTGCAGCTTAATGATTTTGATAATGGTAATCATAATACTTAGTAATGGTAAGTTTTATTTCATCTTGTTACGATGAAGTTATAGTAGTTTACTTTAAAAGTGCTGTACCATTTTAGACCTACAATAAATGCATTTGACTTCAACTTTGAATGAGTTTTATTTTTAACAGATCAAAAAGGGAGCAGGTTCTCAATAAAGTTGTATTCATGTTATGATATTTGGTTTGATTTTTATTTGAAAACATCGTATTTTGTTTGAAAGGATATACTTTAAGATTCATGCCTTTGAAATTTCATCATAATCAGTTAAGTAGTTTGGTTTTTAAACCATAATAACTTGAAAAATAAGTTGTTCAAGTTAATGAAATTGCATATATTGCATTTCTGTGATTTCAGTGTTGTTTATGATCATTACAATAGTCTCAATGAACTATATAGGACATTATTTCAAACGAATGTGTCCTAAGATTCAACAAGTAAAACTGTCGATAGTATTACGCTCGCGTCATTACAACACTATGTCACTCACACATTTACATTTCATTTTTTGTTACACCATTCATCCGTCACTGTTGGTCTTGTACATCCTAAGCCTATGGTAAAAACCTATGCTTTTTTATATTTAATAACAAGGAGGTCGTGTTAACATTTATTATAACTAATAAAACCTTCGTTGATTTTCGTCGTCGTCCTCTTTATTATTAAATTTGATAATTAATGTCATTACATAACTATAATCGCAGGATAATATTAATTTGCATGTAACAATTTATTATTGGTACACATTTAATGGATTAAGATTAATGATTTGATTATGGTTAAGAATGTACAGTAAAAAGAAAAAAATTAAACAACAACATGTTGTGTATGACAATAGAACAAGGGATGCTATTCCAAAGAGAGGATATTACTCTGAACTCGTGTCTGATATGACACAAGATGATCCCGCTAAAGAAATATGTGCGAAAAAACGAATGAAATTAATTCTTCAGGTATGTGGGAAACAATAATGTAAGTTTCATATTTGTTTTTGCTTATTAATCCTACTGACTATTTTGTTTTGTTAACTTCTTACGAGAAACTAAAATAATTTTATTCAATAATGTATCTACCTAGTAAAATAAAAACCCCGTAATATTACCAGTAGAGCGACGTTGAATATTTTATAAATAGGTATACCTATTTAAAAAAAGCATTTATATTTCCTGTAATATTTGAATGTTAATTTACATTATACAATCTTACGTTATTTTAGGATCTTTTACTTATAACATTTTACAATAAATCAACAAATACACAACAAATACAATTACTTTTGTTATAAGTAATTACTACTACGAATGTTACTCATCATACTTAATACGTTTGACAATGTAATTAATAATGAATAAAATGAGAATGATGGGCAGACATGACAAATGTCAAAGTGATAGTTGATGACGTATTCCGAGATTTTAGTTTCATATTTGTATACCAAATATCCTACAAATTACTGGGCCATACATCTTATATGTGACAGATGTCATATTGACACTTGTAATATATCTCGATTTTGAGTTCATTGAATATTTGGGTTACAAATATTCTAAAAATTAATAGGAAAAATGCCTTTATAGCAGTTGTCAAAGCAACACTTGACGACAAATTTATCAATTTATAGTTTATATGTAGATAGTGAGGAAAATCGATTTTGATTTTTCTTTTATATTTCGCGATATCGATTTCATAAAAATTACATATACAGAATAACGACGTCCATAGCAAGCTAGATATCGATTTTCAGAAAATTTTAGTAACATTTTTCACTTGGAGACGTCATCGTAAAACAAATTCCATATTCGTATGCCCAAATAATACCAAAATCCGTAATATGGCCGTCCAAAATTACCTAAATATCGATTTAAAGCCAAATCGGAGTAACTTTTTTCACTTGGCAGACGTCATTGAAAATAAGTTCCGTATTCCGAATGAGGACGTCCAGAACAACCAAGATATCGATTTTCAGCCCAATTGGAGTAACATTTTTCACTTGGCAGACGTCATCGAAAAACAAATTCGTAATATAGACGTCCAGAACTACCAAGATATCGATTGTCAACCAAATCGGAGTAATGAAACGAAATATCACTTGGCAGACGTCATCGAAATAAAGTGCCAAATTCGGAATGAGGACGTTCAGAACAACCTAGATTTTTATTTTTAGCTAAATCGGAGCAACTTTCTTCAGTTGGTAGACAACATCGTTAAGCAGTATTAACCTATATCAAAATACCTAATAATACATTTATCACAAAAAGTTCAAAACTCGGTGGCGGACGCAGTGCAATTCGTGACTTGTGACGAAATGCATCCGTGATATGCAGAGGTTAGTCCGATTAATATCTGGTGGGCCTCGAGCTTGTTCTGTCACAATAACATAAAAAAGTAACAAAAACTCCTTGTCTGGTTCTATTATGGTTTTACAATCCAAGATAAATCAAAGTACATAATGGTTTACGTCGTACTGCTTTGTGGCACACCTTAACTTTGTCCCCAGGCTGAGCCGGTTCAATCCGATTTTGTACCCGAGTGGATGCCCCTGTAACCCCCCGTCTTGTCGCTACAAGGTGCACCCATATAGCTGTGCGTGTAGTGGTGAAGCTTTCCTTCTGTACCGTTATTCATTCATTTGGTACCGGGCTAGAATTTCATCACCTCCATCTCTACCTATGGGAGTCGTAAGAGGTGACTAAGGGTAACACACCAGAAGCCCACCTTCTGGTGTGTTACCAGCGCTTTCTGAGGAACTGATATTTCACATGGCGATCCCCAAGACGCCTGCCAAGCGTGGAGATTATGGCAAACCACTTTGACTGGGGAGGCTGTGTTCAGTAGTGGACAACCCGGCTGATACAGCAAAGTGAACTTTTACAAATTTTTGGAACAACCTCGAGTGAATGTGAATTCACTATATCACAATAAGTAATTCACCGGGATTATATCTGTACAGCACTCTGGTAACTTTTACATTCACCCAGTGATTTCCGAATTCGCTTGATTCTGTATCACCAGTAATAGCTTCGTGCCTATATAATTTTTCTCAATTCTTCTACTAATAGGTAGCTGATTGAAATTTTCGCAGAATATGTGTCAGTATAGCGTAAAAATAACACAAAAATGTATAAATAAAAGGTTGTCCCAGCACAACTTTCTATAAGTTTATATATGCGGGCCCCTTTAGCGCGAGGCCCGTATCAATTACTATTTTACTTTTGCTACGTCGTGGTAAATCCGGAACTGACTAAGGAGTTTCGAAAGCATAAGTTTTAATAATTTTACATATCTCTTGCTCTGTAAGTACACCCTTACACCCCTGAATGCCGGGGTGTATGACTATCATTACAGCATAGGTTTTGGAATTTGAAAAAAGAACTGTCATACCTACTCATACTGCACGAAGAATATTTTTAAAAAGTTAATTTTAATTAAATACACATTTTTTCTTCTTAATAAATGTTCATTGAAACCTGCTGTCTTGTTGTTTACTAACCTCACAATCGGTATGTAAAGCAGAGTATTTATCTCGGGCGTAAGCATCAATTGCATACTCGGGTTAATTAGCGCCTTCGCTTCGCTCAGGCGCCAAAAACCTCGTATGCAATTGATGTCATACAGCCCTTGGTTAATAATGTACTATTTTGAAATGGTTTTAGGTAACAGAAACTTTTTTTCCTTTTTGTCAACCGATTTCTAAATACATTACTTACAATTATATATTTTCTTACTCGTATTTAACTTGGTTTGTAAGTGGCTAGGGGGAATCCCAAATCAGAGCGGGAAAATCGAAATTTTTAACAGTTTAAATTGCTCTACTACTGCTGGTAACCAAACCATTCTGTTGTACATGCCACTCCCGCCATGCTCCTCTCACCATAATATGTGCGTAGTATTAAATTCTCTTTTTTAGTCGCAATGCAAGTATGAAATAATATTCCTCAAATTATTTTGGAATGTTAAGTGATAACTCTCGGAAAAAGTATTCAGATCCGATCATTAGCTTGTGTAACCTAATGAACCTAATACTATTGACAAATGTTATTAGAAATTTAAAAATTAAAAACAGCAAAATAATAGGCAAACTAATTTATATGCTCTGAGGAGAGAAATGAGAATAGGCAATAAGGTCCTGAAGACTATAGCTTGACCAGTGTTGCCAGACATGCGATAATTATCCTAGATCCACGATATATTTGAGTGTCATGCGATAACAAATAATAATGACGTATCGCACGATATTTCATCAAATTACTACGATATTTTTTTCATTTACACGATAATTTTACAACGAATATAATTTTTATATTATCTATGGCAAACCAAACGAATGCAAAATGAGATAGGTATTTTCTTAAATAAATTCCATAAAAACAAAAAGCCGAAACTGTCATAAAACAACTACTGTTATAAAATTGCATAGCTGATCAGGCTGCATGAAGATGTGGCAATAGAAGCGAAAAACCTGATGTATTGATTTTATACCGATATAGCAAAGATTGAGTGTACTAACAACGCAGGACTGTACGGTCCTGAGAAAACCAGAGCCCGTCAAAGCCTACATGTGGGCATGTACCCTCAGAACTATTATTCATTGAGTGCTGATTCTGAGGAAGAGGTTATTTTTGACCATCAATAAAATAAGATATATAGTAATAACATTTTTTTACCCAAAATATTAAATTAATATTTTAGAAAACACTTAAAAATATATCTCTTGTCTTCTGACACTAAGAACTGAAACGAAGGTTGAGTAATTTATAAAGTTTCATCAAAAACACGATAATTTTGCAGTAATTCTCTGATAATTTTTAACTCACCGATCTGGCAACACTGAGCTTGACTATAAAGGCCGGACCGAAAAAAAAACAAAAATCAGCTGAGCGGAGCAAAACAAACTTATTTTATTTGTTTTTGTTGATGTACTTATGCAAATTATGTTAAATATGAATGTACAAAGGTAGTTTTTAAGAACTTTTATTTGTTTAATACTTAGGTAATTCTAATATTTCTTCTGTTACCTTATCTGTACCTAATTTAGGCGAAGACTGACAAGTTGGCGCCGACCCTGGTTTCCCTTCCAAAACCTCAGAAACCTAAGTTATTGCTGCCTCCAGGACGATGGACTACGTATCGGGAAGATGACAGCATTGTAAGTGCTAGACATTGCGTCCTTACATAGTCTTTTCAACCCAGACAGTTTGCTCACACAGACGTTTTACAATCCCTTCGCCAAGACCCTTCGAAACAAATCGTAATAGATACCTACGCTTTGATCATTCTCAGGAGCTGAACCAACTAAAATAAATGCGTCAAGTACATACTTTAAAATCGTTGTATTGGCCACTACGTCGCTTTTGTGATCATTTACTAACCTACATTTTGTACAAAAGCTTATTACCGATACGTAGTAAAATTATAAAATTAATTTTTCAGCAATTCCCATTTGAAACATTTGTGCCAAAGCTGCAGTTTCTTAGTGTTGTGTTACCCAAAGAACTTCCGAGATTGGTGAAGATTGAAAGACTCCGTCGAAAATTCTTAGCTGCCAATATAAAGGTACACACAATAATAATGATGATACAATTTGTAATACACCTTTGTCCCACTAATGCAGTGCTTTTACAATATGTCATTCCCTCATGGTCATATAATAAATTCATTTTATCCACCTGCTTATCAGCTATTTATCAATAACTGAAGATTCTAAACCATAGGAATCTATTGTAACATTGTGCATGTTTATACACACCAGTCCTAAGCCGTTAATACCAACTCTATTTAGCTATGTGTGTTTGTAGACTTTGTTGCATACCCACTTATAGTTGCCTAGTAAGGGCAAAAGTAGTCATGACCCTTGCGTTTTTGTTGACTGTGTAGAACACAACACTTTAAAGTACTATATCACTTTAGAACCATGCAGTATTATGCATATAATTTTATCAATATCAGTTTTTAATTGATAATAGTTTTGAATCTGTAGTAACTAGTATAGAAATCAAATTATAGGAGTTTTATTTATATTATGGTCATTATAAGTAGGCTTCCAACCATCTTGACTTTAGCCAGCAGAGATTTATTAGTTATTATGGGACTCATAATTTTAAATTGTTTCCAGAAAATGTTACGAGATCTAGGCATCCAGCCATACTGGTTGCTCCCAACAACTGAGTACAAGTTGTCCGATCAGGAGTATTATGGCCTTTATAGTCCATTTCCAAAACTGGATCTTGAAATATTTGACAACACAGATTTTGATTGTAGGTGAGTTTAAACATCTTGATTTATCCCATGTAGTAACAGATGGTTTTGGGAAGTATAAAGCTCACACATTTTACACATACCATTCTTTTCTATGTAATATTTATCTTGAAGGTCCTAATATATATTTGAAGCGCTCATAGCCTATCTTGATTAGCAGACGGAGCTGATCAGGTAAGTTGAACAACTTCAGCTGCACTCATGACTTGGATGGATGGACAGCAAGTGGTATTACTACTAAGTGCTTCCGTGTTTTGGAGGGCATGTTAAACCGTCGCATCCAGTTGTTGTTTTAGGGTGGCAATCATTATAGCATGGAGATAGGGCATTGGCAAATGCTCGCCTGGATAGCTATCACCCTCTAGTAGAAAATCTGTCGCTATGCACTAAACAATGTGTTCCAGTAGCATTCTTTGATAGCCAGTAATTCTAGGTTAGCCTGAAAAACATCTTCAACCATATCATCGAGTGAGAAAGTGCACAAAGGCTAGCCTGGCTAGCTACTACCCTTAAGTAGAACATCTGTCGCCAAGCAAATAAGAGTGTGTTCCGCATCAGCTCAAAAAAGGTCCCATTAGTGTAATCTTCAATTATACTCAAGGTATTTTTTATTTATTAGCTTTTTAACATATTTGACCGCATCATATCTTACTAATGGGTCAGATAGTGATTATAGGCTAGCTGATCTATTGTAAAGTATGTGGCCAAGTGCAGGTCAGAAATGTACACTGAGGGCTCTCACCACACTCTGTGCTACCACACTATAATCAAATGCTTTATGTTATGACTTTATAATAGCTGAACCTGATTTTAGTTTGGGATCCTTAGCATAAGTCTGACTTAAACTCTGCAAGGATTTAGATACAGTGTTGCTTATACACAGTGTCATACAGATATTCCAAACACCATATTATATATATATTTTTTTTGTGTTATAGTTTCGTATCAGTCCAGACAACTATAAGCAGATGTGGACTATGGTTTTTTGACACCAAACTCCTTACTTATCTAGTCTTTGAGAAAATTGTGTAAAAACTTCTTTTCTTATTTGACAAAACCCTGTTTTCTTCATTGTGGAAATTGAAAACAATAAAATATAATTTTGTGTTTTACTGTATCGTAAACGATATCTTATTAAAACACTGATTAAACAATAATAATTCTAGGCTCAGCTCTTATCTATCTATACTTATAATAAAACTGTAACAGAACCAATTCTGTGCATACATGGCAGATATTTTGAAAAAAATATTTGAGAGCATTCTGTAGCTGACACTGATGCCAAATACTACTACTAATAATTGTTCCAATACTTTTTTACTTGGCCAGGCTTTCACCGTCATGTCACCTGATGGTAAGTGATGATGTGACAGAAGATGTGTTTCAGGGTAACATCAGATTTTCTACTTGGAGGTGGAAGTAGCTAGGGGGCATTCGCTAAATGCCCTACTACCATCCTAAGACAACAACCGGGACCTATGGCTTAACATGCCCTCCGAAGCGGTCAATAGTAATTAATTATGTTGGAAATTGAGGCTTCCATTGGTGATAGCGGCCATTATTCTAGGTATCTCCGAAAAAATTCTTTATCTTGACATCACTAGTATAGTTTACATGCTATCTCTACTGGCATTACCAAATTTTTTAATGCATTGCATGTATGTATGAGGATGCCATGTTCTATATTTGATGAATCAAGATGATTACTTTACCTCATCAGAATTCCCGAGGAATGGCTGGCATTAGGCACGATCGAGGGCGAGCAGTATCCCTGTCCAGGGCTGGCATTCATTCCCAAGGAAGACGGGAAACCAGGCCGCGGCAGCAGTAACGATGTAATACAGGGGCTCAACAATGCTTATGAGGTAACACTGCCAGTCTGTAGGTTAGGAACTGTATTCTTTAATTGTATACTCGTGTTGTGTAGTATATAGCTAGTATATTATTTATTACAAATGAAAGGCAGATGTAGACACATTCAATGCCTTAGACAAACCAAAGTGGTAGTGGCTAATATAAAAGTGGCAAACCAAAGGCTAGCCTTCGACCACCTACATTAGGTAAATGAAGTTTCGGTCGTAGATGTGAAGTTAACTGTAAAGAAAAATAAAATAAATAAATAATTGAAGCAGTGATGGCTCAGTGGCATTGGCTATGGACTGCCGCGCAGCAGGTCCGAATCCCGCCGCGGGCTCTAGCTTCACCGCATGGTGGAAGGTTATTTTGCGAATGCCCGCCTGGCTAGCGACCACCCTCAAGTAGAAAATCTGTCGCGAAGCACCTAACGGTGTGACCCGGCAGCAGTCCTCGAGAGCCAGTGAAATTACAGGCACATGAGACTCCTTAACAAATATGTCTCAAGGTGATGGGCGCAGTGCAATTCGTGACTTGTGATGAAATGCATCTCTTATAGGCAGAGTTTAGTCCGCCTAACATGAGGTGGGCCTCGAGGTGGTTCCGTCATATAACGGAATCCTCGGTATACAAGTCCGCCTCGTATTTGACCGGTTTTATAATTTGTTGGTATTTATGACTGTAATCTAATGTGGTAACATGCTAAGCCTAGAATTACTCCCAAGTACTACATCCAGAAGACATTCTGGCAGTCTGGCAGCTAACCAGGCGGTATTCGCAAAATACTAAAATCGGGTTTTAGTGTACATTAACTACCTCTTACTTCCTATTCTCACATTACATTCTTGCTATACGTTCATCTATTAAAAGTTCTCACGACCTCGCCTTTTTCTAGAAGTCTCTATTCTGGTCAGCATATTATGTTATCCGAGGTGTTCACCCCAAAGTACTTATTATAAAATAATTAAATTTTCCAGTGGACGAACGTGGCTGCGTTCAGTTTTGATAAAAACACCGAGATGTGGGAAGTTATGGCTTTGGACGGCACGAAGCGGCGATACAAGTAAGTCTCGTTAAAATTATGAACTAACAGACGTGTGCAGCCACATTATCGAGGTTAATGTAATCAGAGTCGTTTCAGTTATTACTTTATCGGATGTTGACTAACATAAACCAACAAGCTAAATCCCTATTTATTTGATAAACAATTGAAGTCCAGTAACAGTAGTAGGCTGGCGCATTTGGACTTGTGGGTTTGCATTGACTTGTACATTGTCTAAATGCTTACATTGCAGTAGCTGTAGAGGTGCATATAGTTTGTGATATTTTGAGAATAAAGGCTATAATGTACATATGAGGTAGAAATGATGTAGGTGTTCTAAAGCACCCATGACGTACATAGACATAAACCCCGCGCCCCTCATATCTAACAAGCGAATTCTGAAGAACTGTCATCTGAAACTGCGATCCTCGACATTTCGTACATTTAATATGGTATTGCAGCATTCCTCGCATTCGGCTGATGTTCAAAGCGGACGACCCGGAGACGTTTGCTCAGCGCGTGCGCTTCGCAGTGGACCTGAGACGAGAAATTGAAAACAACCTCAGGTAAAAAGAAAACTAACATTAGCAATGCCAGTAAACATATGTTTGTTAGTTTAATAAAAAAAAGTTGAACTGCAAGCTTATAAGCAATATAGCGTGTTAACATTTTTACCTTTCCTATAGTTTTATATAGTCAGTCCATAAAACGCTAGTTTTAATAAAGAAGTATCTTGCTCTTTTTATAATATTATTTTTTATTCCTCATGAAACAACTGGCTGAACTGAACTGATGTACTATATTTTAGGAATCGGCTCATAAAGCTCTTTCAATTACCAATACCCCACTAGAAAAGTTTCTAAAAATATTTTATTTTTTATAACTTAACTTAATGACGTTTTCACTGGACAATGTACCAGGTGGCGAATATCCACTAGAGTTTAAAATACTAACTCCTACTAAATTTTCCTAAAAAAACACCATATGCGAACTCTCCCACAGAACTACAGTCAGGTCCAGGACTAATGGGTTGGGATCAGGAAGGCGGCCGGGCATAAAACCAAATCTTTCTACAATGACGCCTTCCTATATGTTGTTAAGTGAAACATCTTTAAATATTTTCTCATTACTATTGTTAGAGAAGATATACAGCACCAAACTCCACCCCACACGAGTGGAGTGAGGGTGGAAAGATGATGGTGAATGTACTAGATTCCTATAAGATTTTGTTATGATTGCAGGTTCTACTTATACCTGGACTGCTTGCTGCTGGACGGACTGCCGATAATGCCGCTGCAGTACATGCCGCGCATCCTCCGTATGGTGCGAGTACATCGTCACGCGAGGGAACTCAACGAGGAGTTGCTGCAGGCTCTCAGGAACGAGGTTAGCACACCTCTTTTTTGTCTACCCTCGTTATATCATAACAAAAAAACTGAGTCGCTTCTATTCCCCGAAAGGGTAGACAGAGGTGTCAAGTTAAAACACCCAGGCTTCGCCAGCTCCAGATATTATTGAAGTACTCGTAACGGGGCTTGCCAAGTCGTTATTAACCGGTGAGCAAGTCTGTGCTTCGTGGGCTACGTTAACGGGCCTAATCACTTCGACAATTCGGGTTATATTCCAAACGACGCTGCTAACTACAACTGCAGGCTGCAAGTGCCGCTCGCCTGCGCTGATGGATCGCAAATGCACTTGCAGCTCCCGTGGTATTAACTCATTTAATATAAATACATACAAACCAGTAGTGCCGCAGCAGCGACTGCGTGAGGCCGCGGCAATTACAGCCTGCAGTTGCAGTCAGCAGCGTCGTTCGGAATAGAACCTTTACAATCTCCCAGTGATTAGCGGACGCTGTGTTAACTGTTTTCAGACGGAGTTGCTCTACAAGAAGATGGAGGGGAAAATGAAAATTATTTATACTATAAGGAAGTACCGCGACTATTACAACTTCATAGACTTGCCTACGAAAGACTATGTGCCACCGGTGCCTGACTATGGTAAGTATTATAGTTGGAGAACTGTTCGGCGGGAGCCGCGCGGACCAGTTTAATCTGTTAAGTTCTATACGCACTGTGACCAACCGTGAGCTGGTTGTGATCAACTTTCACTGCAGATCTAAGTAGTTTAAATTGAGCTCAAATCTCGCCGAACGGTGCTCACACCTCGCCGTTCCGCTAATTATACCGTAACATCCCTCAATTGGATCTATTAACGGTTTTAAGGGGGCTAGAACTCAGAATTAAATTGCCAGGTCTTTTTTATGGGTTTGTGATTGAATACTCACGGGTATGATATTAACTGATATTAACCGGTAACCTCTGCATACAGCAGATGCATTTCGTCACAAGTGACAAACTGCACTCCTCCCATCACCCTGAGCAGTACAGTTGTTAAGTATCATGGCATTTTTTATACTAGCTAAGCCAAGCACCTAACAGTCTGTTCTAGCAGCAGCCCTTGTGCTGCTGCTGGAACACGTAATAGGGTGATGGTCTACTAACAGCGATCGTATCACTAATGAGATGCAAAAGACCTCCCTTACATATTAAATCAAACATGACATAATTATCTTTCTGAAATGAATGATGTGATATTGTTCCAGGCAACTACCCGTGCGTTATGGAGGACTTCGCCGGGCGACTGAAGTACAACCAATGGTTCTCTCTGTATGTGCTCACTGAGTCGGTATCTTGCATTCATCTCGTCGTAGAGGAATGTTTAAAGGTATGGACCAGTTAGAACTGGAGATTTATAATAAGGGTATTGTTTTGAAAACGTCTTGCTGCTCACATGGTGTTAAAATTTGCTGTCCTCTTTTACTATTGCGACGTGAACAACAGAGGCAGGAAATACTTACCAAACGGTAACACATAATTTTTTTTCTATGAATTTGGAGTTTAGTTGGAATTAAAAGTAGCAACTCTCTCCATCTTCCTCTCTCCTATGCAATCTCTATAACCTTTTAATACTTCATGATATTCACTTGCTTTTTTATTTGGTTCGTGTAATTTATCCTCAGCCTTTCTTTTCCTCTCTTCTCTCTCTCTTATATATATCTTTCCTTCGATAATCTTGATGTTATAGCCAGCATAGTCTTGTTGATTAAACAGTCAGATATTTAGAATTTTCTTTGTAATGTATAATATGTGGCTGCAAGATGTTTCTGGACTGTTAATTTGCAGAGGTTCATAGATTTTCACGCTTTAAACTAAATTAATTCTTGGTCTGTGGGTAGTTGTCAGAATGATTATTATTGCCATGCGTCTATTATTAAGTGTCAGTTTGAATAAAAAAATAAGGTGAAGTCAGTAACAAGTACTCATAAATATACGTAAGATTTAATACGTAAAACATCTTCTATGTCAAAAATTTTTAATTTCTTTATTCAATATTGTTTATTGTTCTCAGGTGGAGGCTATGTTGTTTTTTACGACCAATTACGGAAGAAATATCAGTCTGGCTGAGTTTGATTCGGTACAGCAGCATTGCACCTCGATGGTATGGAATATTTATTTTATGAAACTATCGATATCTCATCACGTTCTGACGGCTAAATATATTTTTACAAACGCAAAATTATAATCACGTTTAAAAATTACTTAGCTCTTAAATTTTAGCCAGTTATGTTTATAATGCCTTGTAGTAGGGACTAACCTATTGCCGTTCTTAATTGAAGGATTATTTTTAAGCTACAGGCTGGCTCTGAAAAATTCTTAGGCAAAAAAACAGTCAATACCAGGGAACCGGAGGTAAAAAAAGGCTAAAATAGGTAAAAACTGAACCTAAGACAACATTAATCTCAGGTTCCGAAGCGATGCCTAAATGCACTTGACCAGCTAAAAGATGACTTCTTTATTCATTTTTATGTTGAAGATATATATATACACATCTTGTACAAAATAAATCTGAATGGTGGATAATTAATTGTCCTCAAATTTTTCGGTTCATAGACTTACTGGATTCAAGTAGCTATAGTATAGATAGATTCTCGTATTAAACATCCTGCTATTTTGAGTAGTTGCTTTAAAATAAGTAATTTTCGTATGCATAAACATTAAACAAAATGCTAATTGACTTTTGAAATTTTGAAGTTCTTGTTGTGTAGTTTGCTTAGTCGTTCTTAATCGATCAACTAAGCTAAGGAACGTCCGCTGTGGTCAAGACTTGAATGGGTGATTGCTATTACTGAGCGCTTCCGTGCTTCGGAGGGCACATTAAAACTTCGGTCCCGGTTGTTGTCTTAGTATGGCAATCGTTACAGCCAACCAATTACCAACTTATAGTAGAAAATCTATCGCCAAGCACCTAACGGTGTGCTTCGACAGCTCTACTTGAGAGACATAAATTCTACGTTAGATAGATTTAGAAGAGAAAGAAGTGTGGTAATTTAAAAAAAACGAGGTCTTCTGATATTAAACTGAGAGCAAAGGATTCGAATTAGCGTTACTATAATCATGCTCATCTCAATTCGCCTGCTAGCTTCATTAGTAGTCGTGATTTCTGCTGCCAGGGAAGCTAAGGAATTATTGTTTCCCGGGAGTACAGACCTCATCAGATTTCTTCAAATTCATATATGTAATTATAGCTTTAGCGTGTATAAGTAACAATTAAAAAAAAGGAAAAAATCTCACTCTTTCCTTTATAATGTAGAGCTATTGATTATAGTTAAAGTGATAGTAAAACAATACCTCTTACTGTTATTTGTTATCTGAATTTTCAGATGTTGAAATACCTTAACATCACATGGTTAAATCAAACTGCGCACGCCATTCGAATGTCATTTAGGGATGTCGGCAAAGGGTAATGAATTATACTATATTTATTATTTAGCAACCGACTCGCGTAGTATTTACCTAAAGCTAGTATAAAATACTTCGTATATGTAATTGATACTAACTTCCTGCTGCGGTTTTGCCCGTGGAGTTTTATTTTATCGCTCCTTTAACACTGATCAGTAAATTGGTGTAAGTATACCACGTATTCATCCAGACCTAAGCAACCTAGGTGCACAATTTTTATCAATTTCTGTTCTACCGTTTCGGAGGCAGGTTGTAACAAACTAACACATAAACAGTACACACCTCTACATAAACTTTCAATAATATAATATTAGTGTTGAATTAGTTATTCAAATAATAGCTTAGGAAAAAATTTACATCTCTGACTGCCGTAATCCGACTTCTAAAAAGGGGGTTCTTCAGTCAAAGAATATATTTTTTTAAATTTATTTTAATACTCGTATGACGACTACGCTAGCTTTAACAGGGAGCCAAGTCTGCTAATTACATATTCATATTCAGCATAGATTCATACAAGACAGAATTGGTAGTCTGCTGATCCCTTAGGAATATACGAATCTATGATAAATCTAGGCTGGTTTGACGATATTGCCAACAAAAAATAAAAAGAGAAGAGTAAGGTAATTCAGAAAACAATTTCGTTAGTATTTATTATTATTTCGTTTCGGTTTCATATGAAACCGAGATTGAATCAATAGAACGATATGAAGTTACGTTAAGACTACCAAATCTGTCAAAATTTACCAGGCCGAGTACATTATAGATTCATATTGATTAGCAGACTTGACGCCCCGGTTTTGAGACCATTATATATTTTTGTTGTTGTAAGTACTTACAGTATATATCCAAGTTGGTCCTTTTTAAATTTCAATATCAATCATGTGACGTTGACATTGTAAACTGTGTATTGTTTACTGAAAAAGTATCTGCCATAATCTGGCGTAGCGATTATCACTTCTGTTAAGCGTTGTTGTTTGTGGATGCTAACATATATGTTAAGTACGAAACAAATATGTTTTGCCAATGAGAAGCAAGACGTTTAAAACGATTTGTATGTTTCAGTTGGTTCAATATATACGAGAAGAAATGGGAATTCTACGGCGTTAGTAAGCTGTGTCGGTTTTTTCAACTTGTCAGATTCCGTATGCAAGTAAGTGACGTTTTGGAAATGATTGAAATGATTTTCTGCAGCAGTTTTTTCACAAATATCTGTTAACAATGTAGCATTGCCCTTTTCCCCGTCATAATTTTAAGTCGAAAAAGTTTGAGCTAAAGATCTTCCTATGCCCAATTATTATGATTAAATACTAATAAATATGAAACATTATTATAATATCTTCATATTCTAATAAAATAATAATATGTTATATTATAATAATGTATTTATTACTATCAACGATCCTGCTTTGCAAATTCGTTTGATCAAATGAAATCAATCAGATCAGTTTAATTTGACTTGATTTTTTGATCAGCGCTCGTGGAGTTTTTTACAACATGCATCTTTTTTACCACGTACCAACATAATAGCGGATCGATCTTATGATGTTGGGAAGACATCATCCTGGGATTATTATAAGTAGCTAAAATTAAAGTGGTAATAGTCCCACTTAGTCATTAACGCTGGAGCATCACCCTAAGTGTTGTAATTGTATATATGCGATCATGACTGCTCAAGCTCAAAGTTCTATTACGTGGACTGTTATTGTGTTTGGCCTTTTGTGATGTGATAGATGTTGTGTTGAATGGTGTTGCAGTACGCGCTCCGCTACTGCATCGAACAGTCGATGTCAGTGTTCGTGTACCTGTGCGAGACGCCGTGCCTCTGCACGTACTGGTGCCCGGACGAGTACGAGTGGGACTCGGCCGACCTCATCAACTCGCCCTTCCGCTCGCCCACCGTCACGCTCTTCTACTTCCATCTCATGATGTCGCCAGAAGGGCCCTACTACACCACGCAACCCTCGCAGTTCGAGGTCAGTACTTACTGTTACATATTAACGGAAGAATCACATTCACCCACAAACTTTCCAATTAATAATATTAGTACAATTGTTAGGATTGATCGGACATGGGAATTCAAAACATTACTGTCGAAATTACATCTCTACCTGTTGTTGAAAGAGATATACTTTTTATTAATGTAGAAGCTTAATTGGCCTCTTCTGTTTCTTGTAATATATACATATTTTCATAACATACGTATCTTATTACGCCAGTTACCAGCTTTTACATAAAACGACTGAGTAGCTATCATTTTCGGATCGATACCGTCGTAAAACATGATTCATTCGCGTTCTGACAGCTTTTGCTGCAAACAGTTCTCTTTAGTTACTGAACTAATGTTTATCTTGGTACATTAGTACATTTCAGTGATAAAAAGATGTTATTGCGACGGAACAAGCTCGAGGCCCACCTGACGTTAAGCGTTCCTCTGCCTATAACAGATGCATTTCATCAAAAGTTATGAATTGCACTGCGCCCGTCACTTTGGGACATAGTTGTTAAGTCTTATGTGCCTGTAATTTCACTGGCTGGATAGCTGCCGGAACATACCGTTAGGTGCTTGGCGGCAGATTTTCTACTTGAGGGTGGTCGCTAGCCAGGCGGGCACTTGCAAAATGCCCTTCCACCATGCGGTGAAGCTCAAGCCCGCGATGGGATTCGAACCATGGACCTGTGCCATCACTGCTTCAATCGATCTGATAAAGTGGTTACGTGAACTATACACCATACACGACCGAAATTGTGCTTGGTATACATTTAGGACTTGTTCCGATGTGAAGCACTCCAGACTAGTTCGATACACTCATGTATTTTTTTGAGCGATTTGCTAACTGATCCGCTCATTTGCTAAAGTACTGTTATCTAATCTGCGCCCAATTACCCTGCCAGAATTTCGACACTGCAGAGGACAAAACAAGTTCGTGAAATGATTAACTTACTGCCCCGGCTATGTTGTTACGTAATCGTGTAATATATTAGGTCCTTACATATGAAATTGGCGTTTTTCGTACTGGCCACTTTAATCACGAATTTCTCCTCTTTGGTAAGGAATTCCAAATTCAAATTTGTACAGCTATAGACTCATGTATTTGTGCTTCGATGATCGTCATTCATTTCTTTTTTTCTTCTGTTTTTTTCTGTTTGCGTCACTCATTTTACAAAATGGAAAACCTTAAATATCGCATTATTTACGAGTACGAGTTCCGCCGTGGCACTAGTGCTGCGGAAACAACTCGAAGGGTGAATGATGTGTATGGCGGTCGTGTTGCAAAAGAAAACACAGTTCGTTTTTGGTTCCAACGTTTTCGTTCTGGAAATTTCGACCTGCAGAACAAGCCCCGTGGACGGCCTGAGACTCAAGTTGATAATGAAGAGTTGAAGGCTATTGTGGAAGCGGATCCATCGCAAACCACGTCCGAGTTAGCTGCAGGCTGCAATGTTAGTGATAAAACTGTTTTAATTCACTTGAAGCAAATTGGGAAGATTAAAAAGCTTGAAAGGTGGGTACCTCACGAATTGACTGAAACAAACCGGCAAACGCGCGTCGACTGCTGCGTTACATTACTAAACCGGCACAATAATGAAGGTATTTTAAACCGAATCATTACCTGTGATGAAAAATGGGTTCTTTACGATAATCGGAAGCGCTCAGCGCAATGGTTAGATCCTGGCCAGCCAGCCAAATCCTGCCCCAAGCGAAAATTAACCCCAAAAAAGTTACTTGTAAGCGTTTGGTGGACTAGTGCCGGTATTGTTCATAACAGTTTTTTCAAATCTGGCCAGACTATTACGGCTGATGTCTATTGTCAGGAATTGCAAACCATGATGGAAAAGCTAGCGGCTAAACAACCTAGGCTGGTCAATCGCTCCACGCCACTGCTGCTTCACGACAACGCTAGACCACACACTGCGCTACAGACGGCTACTAAATTAGAAGAGCTTCAATTGGAAAGTCTAAGACATCCTCCGTACTCCCCGGACCTTGCTCCAACAGATTACCATTTTTTTCGAAATTTGGATAACTTCTTGCAAGGGAAAAAATTCAACTCCGATGGGGCAGTCCAAATCGCCTTCAAAGATTTTATTGATTCCCGTCCGACTGGTTTTTTTAGTAAAGGGATCAATGAACTACCTATGAGATGGCAAAAGTGCATAGAAAATAATGGTTCATACTTTGATTAATTAAATATATTATATTAAAAAATATTCGACTTTTTGTTCCTCCCATACAAAACGCCAATTTCATATGTAAGGACCTAATATTTCTAGCAGCGTCAACTACATTATTTTAACAATAATTTTCCAGGTTGTGATACAGCGCCTCTTCCGTGAGATGTTGTACCGGTGTCATTTCATCCCGCAAGTGCATCCGAGAATAATGACGGGCCTCGTGTTCGACAAGGAGCTTTTCCTCACATCTATCGGTTTGTATCAATTTGCGATACCGTTATTGTGCGTCTGCAACCTCAAAGCTGCTCAGATAAACTATTGACCTCTAAGAGATATAACCACCTGCTACTTAGGTGATACCAAAGTTCCCAAACAAAAAAAAATACTGGAAAATGTGTAATTTTACGAATCGTTCCTAAGAAATAAATTTGTAAATATTACATTATATTCAGTTGTTTTTTGTGAAACATGTTAGTTTATTCAAGAAGCTTTGTAAACCAACTTTCAAAAGTGAACGTGTTTTAACATTCTTAAACAGGCATTAAGTAAGAAGAAAGAGACAGTGTTACATTAATTGTACCATTATAGATAGAATACTAGAAATAAGTAGGAAAGTACGTTTTCTCCAAAATGGTATGTAATGTTGCCATAACATCACTAAAAAGTATCCAGAAAGTGAACTCTACAGAAGACTTATTCACAACTGTCCAGTAAGAAGCGAGATTAAAAATTTTGGAATCTCCTACTGTCCAGTAAGTAAGTATGACAGTCCGCTTTAGATTTTCTTAGAAAAAAAACATAGTACCAGACCCAGATTAGAGTTTAGCCATTATAACATAGTTATAGGAGGGAGGCTTCAAATATATATCTATCTTTCGTTTTGGTGTGACATTTTATTAGATAGATATATTTTTGGAGCGTTAAACAGCCAATTTATAGTCTGTGACACTTAACGCGACGCAGAAAAAGTATACACGTTGCGTTTTGTACTTAGTAATGTTGTAGAAGTATAGTTTGGGATTTTATGATTGTATTTATATAATTTCAGTTTATAAATCATATTGAATTAAAACTATCCATTCTAAAATTAACATAGAGTTTCAAAACAATAATTTGTTAATACACTTTCTTTCATGTTTGGGAAAAGTATTATACAAGCCTCAACCAGTAAGAAAGTCATCCTGGCCTCGTATATAACCGGACCTCACCTGTATTTCGGTCCGGTTAACTCATACTGGGCCAGGAAGGCTTACTTTCTGGATTCTGCCGAAATGTATTAAAATTTTATTGAAAAGATTTTTTGTTATTATGCATATATTATGTAACTAATCAATTGTCTCGTATTTTGCAAAAGCGTCTGATCTCTGGACCCTATACCACATCAGTACAATATGTCTTCTCTTATTATAGAGGTGTTTTAGCAGGGCTACGTTCAGAGCCTCAGGGTGTAGTTGTTTGGTTGTTCAGTAACCTACTCAGATGTACAGAACGGCAAGGTTGTTTATAACCTCAATTATCGATATTGGAATTAAAATGTATATTTATTTTATGGTGCTTGTTGTGTTTTCTTTTTTGCGGGGAAGTAGTAAAAATATACTATTTATATAGTATTGGAAAAATATTATACCACCGTTACCTGCAAAAATTCAAATGAATGCGTATAACTGTATCATCAACAATTGTCAAAGTCGTATGAGGTAAGATTTCCACATTGTAAGGACTTATGTTCATGTTTAAAAAGTCGCAACCATCACAGGTTCAGATAGATCGATTTGTCGACAACAACGCTCTAAGTCTATAACTAACTAACTAACTAAGGCTGTAAACGACGCTGTGTGCCAATGTGCAGCAAAACCCAACTCATATCAACGTAACTGGAAGCATGCTTCTCATTTGGCGAATTCCATACCATGGTTGACTTTTACGACATCCAACAGGACGACATGGAACAGTACTTATATTCATAAGGAATGTTGTACAATATTTTTTATGTTATTGTGACCGAACACCCAACAGTTCCACCTGATGTTAATACATTTCGTAATTACTTACTGGCGCATAAGGACTGCTGCCGGAAACACTATTAGGTGGTTGGTGACACATTTTCTACTTGAGAGTGGTAGCTAGCCAGACGAGCATTCTCAAAATGCCCTACCACCATCCGATAAAGCTCAAACCGCCGATGGGGATTGAACAATAGACTTGTTGTCTGTAGGTAGTTCATAGCTATTAATTAAGCTCGGCTATCAATGCTCCATCGTGGTTATCATTGCTATGAAATAGTATCATATAATTGTTTCCTTTATAGGTCTAATGGAACCAAACGTAGTGGACTACAGAGAAAGGCTCCTGAAAGCGTACCAAAGGTCTATCATCCCGTTGAAAGCGTATTGTCGTCAGTACGAGTGTTATCGGGACATATTTGTTCTGGATATCGAGGAGTATGTCGAGTAAGTTTCATCACTATTATGCTTTGCGAAAAGACCAACACTAGATCTCACAAAACAAGACAGTTCTGACCATAAAACGATGTGATACAGGCACAGACAAAGGCACATGGCGCGTGTGGTACAATATTCTTTTGTCAACAATAGCCATTGCGCCGACAATACAGATAACATGCAATCAGGTCGTCCGACGCGGCGCAATGGATCTGTGTTTGATTCCGTGCCTCTAGCTGAATCTGTCTCATGTAGGTGAATGTAGGTGAAACGTTGAAAAAGAGACGTGAAAAGCACATCCCAATACTAAATTGTCTAAGGAACTGTAATTACTATATAGTTCTGTATTGAGTTATAGGTGCATAGCTGTTGTATTGTGTCAAGCAGATACCACGTCGCGCGTTATTTTGTCGCAAGCCGCCAAATACCGACCAGACCTGGTACTCGAAACAACTGAGTTGTGTTGTACCTTGTGATAGTTGTTTATTGACTTGGCGTAGCGTTAGTACATGTTTGTGTGTTAATAGAGTAGGTAGTCCCGGTACTTGCCCGTGGAATACCTTGTAGAACACCTGGGTGTCCCAAGGGTGAATAAAATCTCACGTGGAGCACCTACGGTTTTTGGGTGTTATACGGGCAATAGTTCAGATTTTTTAAATTTGTTGGTCCTGGAACACACAATTCGGTCGTGTTGGTGTTCTCAGGCAAAAACTCAAGCATTAAATTTGTTTTGGGTCGTAGAACACCTGCGATACAGATTATATAATATTTAGTGTCATACATTTATATTAGTGGTGTTCTACTGGTGTTCCGCTGCGGACTGGTGTTCCGCTGCGGACTGTTGTTCCGCTGCGGAACTTCCGCAGGTGTCGACGCTATCATTCACGCTCAAAGCCCACGTGCCACAGCTTAGATAATAGTCAGCACTGATTTTGTGTATATTAAAACGAAACAAGTTCGAATACATACAGTTGTCGATTTCAAACCACCCCCCGTAGTACTGATATATTTTTATCCACCTGATATATGTTAGGAACTTCCGACTAGAGAAGCACTCAGCTTCGGAGACGCGCGACGAAGTACAGATACACTACGACGCAAAGCAAGATCTCATCTGGCGTCTGCCGCAGTTCATCAACATAGGACCTTTCGCTATCAACGTTGATACACTCAAGGTAACATTCAACTATATTATCACATAAGTCCCTATTAACATGATTAATATTGTTGAAACTCTCTGGAAACACACCCTCCATAGATGTCAACGTTCACCTTAAGCAGGTCTTTACAATATTTGATTGTAAGTTAAATAAAAAATTAATCACGACACATTTAAAGGTATTATACATATGAAGGTTTATACAATTCATTCAAATTTTAGCAAATGCTAGTGACTAAGCGTTCGGACATCATTAAAGCTCTGCTCACGATGTGGGCAGAAGAGGTGCGGCTTGTTGTTGATGAGGTAATACAAGCTTACAAGAACATCATGAGGAAACTCGCTGAGAAACCGAACACTATCGAACACGTGTTTGAAATCAGGTAATGTCTTAATTTGATATCTATAGTTCGATTTAGGGCCTGTTTCAGAATGTTCGAGTAAGTTCCGGTTATACTACCCAGGAAATATTTAATAAATAAAACACTATGTTTGCGTTTCACAGTCCTCGAATTAGCCTATCCATCGGTTAAAGCTTGAAACGTGCTGCATGTTAACTGTCATTTTTAACATTCAGTTGTTTTATGTTCTGGGTAGTATAACCGGAACTTACTCGAACATTCTGAGACAGGCCCTTAGTCTTGTAAGGGTTCTGTACCGGAAAATACAAGAAACATGCTAATATTATCCTATTTTCGTTGCATCAAAAAGCGTCAAACTCTACAGTAATACAAAATAGTTTTTATGTTTTTTGTGTTATTGTGACGGAATAAGCTCGAGGCCCACCTGCTGTTAAACGGACTAACCTCTGCCTATAACAGATACATTTCGTCACAAGTCACGAATTGCACTGCGCCCGTCACCTTGAGACATAGTTGTTAAGTCTCATGTGCCTGTAATTTCACTGGCTCTCAAGGACTGCTGCCGGAACATGCCGTTAGGTGCTTGGCGACAGATTTTCTACTTGAGGGTTCAAGTATGTCTCAACTCCTCAAGGTGACGGGCGCAGTGCAATTGATCGTTCACGAATAGCTATGGAATACCACCTAACCAGATCGCTAGCCAGGCGGGCATTCGCAAAATGCCCTTCCACCATGCGGTGAAGTTCAAGCCCGCAGCGGGATTCGAACCATGGACCTGCTGGTCGGTAGTCCATATAGCCGTCCATATAGCGGTAGCCAATGCCACTGAGCCATCAATGCTTCAAAGTAATACAATATACACTTGGTACATACGTAAAGAAAAAACCTGGCCTTTAAGGAACTCGGGCACTGTTTTAAATCGTCGGCAAAAGACGTGAAAAAGCCTAAGATTATGATAGAGTATGTATTGTATTTTTTAAGTATGCGGCAGAGAGGACAACTGAACAGATCCTAGGTTAGATAAAAGTTGTCCATTTATTACCAGTGATAAACTGATTTATTAAAGCTTGCTAAAATTATTTTACGATAAATATATTTAAACACAAGATACGCACCCCGTCCTTGAGAGTCGGGTAAAAAGGCTTTCACGTTAGTATTAGTTCACGGTGGAACAAACGACGACCCTTGGTTTACATGGATCCATGTTGTACGACTCAAACTGTGCTAAAAAACTTTCGCGAGTTTTGTCCACAATTATTATTTAGTAACCGGCTAGGACTCGCGTAATGTTTACCGGATATTGCTCCGACCAATTTTGAACTTATTTGAAGTTCATCGTCTGGGAGTAACGATTGTGCACAGCGTCGAGCGCGGGCTTCAGCACGTAACTGGCCAATCAGAGCAATATCCGGTAAAAATTACGCGAGTCCTAGCCGGTTACTAAATAATAATGATTCAAACTGTCATCTTGATCAACAGTATTGTTGACTGATCTCTATAAACTTACAGGGAGTGGATGGAGTCCATACCTTTTGCTTTGAAGACCCAAGAGGACATTATGAAAAAAGTACACTCGGTATGTATCGACTTCATTTGTTAGATATATTTATTTACTAAGATGTAGTTGAAAATAGAGCATTATTGATCTGGAAATTGAACAAGACTAAGGTTTTATGTTATTAATGTGTTTATTTTTTAGGATTACGAGGTACTAGATGCATTCTACATGCCGTTAGAGAATGACGACTTCAAAGCTCTGTGGGAAGCAATTGGATGGCCACTGCAGATTACAAAACAGGTGATGATTGCTAACTAAGCTCGAGTTATATTGTAGCTAGTTGGCTTATGATGTTGTGGCCGAAGATGCTGTTCAGGCTAAGCCAACATTGGGAAACTGGCTATAAAAGACAGCTCCCGTTACACACCGTGAGGTGCTTGGTGACAGATTTTTTTCGAGGGTGGTAACTAGTCAGAGGAGTACAGGCAAATTGCCTCACCATGCGGTGACCCGTAATCTCGCGGTAGGATTCGAACCATAGATCGCCTACGCAGCAGTCTGTAGTAAGTACTATTGGCCATCATTACTTAAAATAGATAGATGATATGAATAATATACAGATAACTTGGTGATTCTTAGAGTTTGGTACAGTGTCCTGTAGATAGGTACTAGTACTATTACAAAAGACTGGATTGTTCTGGATTTCTGGAAGTATGTGGATATTTAGACACCTTTGCCCACCCGTCCGAGGTTACTAAAGCTTAATGCTTGTCTTTTCTAAATATGATTTAGTTTTGACACAAAATATGTAATGTGCTTTGGTTCCAGGTGGAAGCGACGACGGACTTCCTGGAGGAGGAGCAGGATAAGTTCTGGAAGCTGCACCAACAAGACGAGCAGACTTTGTTCGACAAGATCGACCTATTCAGCGCACAGGTCATGGCGCTGACGCTGCAGAACGACTTCTCTAAGGTACCCTATGTAGAATACTACTACAAGTGTACACTATACTACTAAATGTTATAATAAAACAATATCGTATACGTCCGTTAGGATATTGTAAAAGCAGACAATTTAGAAATGACACCCCAAATGAGCAGGAATACAATTCTCACTTTGGCGTAAATATGGGGTAATAGTGTTGCTGCATATTGGGTTCCTTGTTAGCTGACTGGTATCGTGTGGTGTTAACAAGCAATAAGAGTTTCAGAGAGGATAGTCTGGTCTGGCAGGCGGCTGTGTATAATACTAAAGTCATAACTATGGTATTGTAGAGAAAAATATTGATAAACACTTTTTTTAACTATCACGGTTTACTACATAAATATTATTATTACTAACGGCATTTATACCGTGGCGATTTTTATTTTTGAACTCCCGATATTTCGACGCAGTTGCATACATCATGATCGCGGGGTGACTGAAGAAACGAGCGGTTGATAAAACTCACGAGCAGACGAATCGGTCTACCCTCTTTCTTTGTCTTTTGCTACGCGTACCACTGGAACTCGAACTCGACTGAAAGCTTCGACAAATTACATTGACAGTATCACTGCACATGTTATTAGAGTCACTTTTATGCGAACGTGTAACAGTTTTCGAATCTCTTAATACTGGATTCCACGTGCCCAGAGAGTTTATAGCCTTCTTCCCTATTGAAACCCTTACATTTAGATATTTCAATCGCTTTCTTGACTAATCTGGGAATGTAGCGGCGTTCCGGAGATAGAACCAGTGGATTATGAAATACGATCCAGTGATTAGGGTCGGAGAATGATATATCGGTCATAAGATGTTCAGCAATGGCAGATTTATGATAGCTTATACAGGAAAGTTTCAATAACAGTACGGCAAAATGATAGTAATCACAATGACTATATAACGATATAATATATCGTACGTATAATATAACGATATAATATTTTATATTATAATATACAATATGTATCGTGAATATACAATATTATATATCGTGGACTAAACTCGTGACTCCGTTTTTGGGTGATATATATTATAAAGAGGAATGATTTGTATTATTGTATGTAACGATTAAACTTAAAAACTACTTCACCATTAGAATCCTACATTACCCCTGATGTACATAGGCTATAGAATATTTTCAAAAAGTTTGAAATTTTTTGTTAAATATCCGTGCGAAGCTGGGGCGAGCCGCTAGTTTTTATAAAAGCGAAAGTTTGTGAGTGAGGTGATTGAGGATGTTAGTGTCTATTTCTGATACTCTTTGAAGCCAAAACGCTTGCGCCGGTTGGTGTGAAACATGGATTAAAGATAGTTTAGGCCCTGGATTATTGAATATTGTCGACGCGGGCTTAACCGCTAGGCGCAGCTAGTTATGTTCTGGATGTGTACCAGGTGCACGAGATAGCGAACGACATAAAGAAAGCGTGGAAGAGTATGAAGGATGCCCAGGACTGGGGGAGGGTACTCAACCAGCGACAGAAGCTCTTCGGTCAGCCGGTCATTCCATTCGCGGACCTCAACCGTCTTGTTAAGGAATTCGAGCCTTATAGGAACCTCTGGGTCACAGCTTCAGGTCAGTGGAGTATTCCGTTTAAAAATTAACTGTAATATCCACGGAATTAGATTTATTTAAACATACCTATTCGTTTATTACTTACTTATTGAACGCCATGTTTAACATTCGACGGTGACTAATTAATAGTAATTAGAGACACATTGCCGATGTTATAGGGTCTTCAATGTGTGTGGACCGTGGTTGGGTGGCTTTGGTTAAAAAGTCGTACAAACTATTATGCGATGTGCAATTTTAAACAAGGGAGCATATCTTACCATCAATAATTAAGAAAATAAATAATTACCTAAAATAATTTACATCTGAATTACAAAATATTTACACGAACAGCACCGAGAGATGGCGCAATTAGAATAGTTAATTAATAAGAATTCGTTTCAAGATTTTTTTGATCTAAAACATTTATTTTATCTTATATTTTTGTTATTAAGTGACTAGACCGGCAAGGGGTTCGTGTGTTAGTAGTCATCAGGCTTGCCCATGGCAGAGATAAAAATCTTTCATTACACTGCACTGCGTTTATTATCCCGAGATGGTAAGTTCTTATGACTCGTGCCCTCAGTAATTCACTTACTAGAGTTCCTTTAAAGCCTATACTTGATCATCTGGTCGGAGTGTATCATTGATTTGTTGAATTTTCTTGAATTCAGATTTCCTGAAAGCCCGCGAGGTTTGGTTCGACAACCCACTGATGTACGTGGACGCAGATTCCATCGAGCCCCTCATAAACGAGTACTACAAGACGATATTCAAGTGCGTGCGCACCTTCGCAGACTTGCCTAAAGTGCAGCAAGTGGCGATTAACATCAAGGTCAGGATTCCCTTTATTCAACATTTATTATATTTAACTTGTGTGGACAGGCCAGACCTAAATCCTGCTTTTTTTAATAATGGCAAAATATTAAGGTGAGTAGTGACAGAATTTTGCTGTGAAGCAAGTTCAGAGTCGCTCAACGAGCTATGGAGTGCGCTATGCTCGCAGTTTCTTTGCGCGATAAAATTCAGAACTTGGATATTCGCCAAAGAACCAAAGTCACCGACATAGCTCTCAGAATTTGCAAGTTGAAGTGGCAATGGGCGGGCCACATTTCTCGACGAACTGATAAACGATGGAGAAGAAAAGTTCTCGAGTGCTTACCACACTACACCTAGAAGACGTTGAGTTGGTTGGCCCCCCACTAGGTGGACTGACGACATTGCAAAAGTCGCGGGTAGCAAGAGGTTACAAGCGGTTTATAGCCGTTCTTTGTGGCGGTCGATGGTATTTTAAGGGAAGGTATTTTCTCAACAGTGGACGTCATCCGGCTGATGATGATATGATGATGATGTGATAGCTAAACCGTCAACATTCACAAAAAGCCCTTTAACCAGCTGTATCCCTATAGGCGCTGTTGCCCACCTTTTGGTATTTTTTGTTGTAGCCTGTCAGCCCAGGATACATTTATGTGGCGAATATCGAATCCGCCGTAAGATACGACGTCGAACTATGCACCCCCAGCGCGGCAGTTCATACTAACTACCACTAAGCCAACAATTATATTTACTTGTTACAGTGCTGTTCAATCACGAAAGTGCCAAAGTAAATTATTGATGCGCATTGATATGTGTTGTTCGCATTGTTATGATCGCTGGGTAAGGCAGTAGTAGTGACAGCACTTACACTCACAATATATCCATATATTGCATATAATTGTATATATCCATTAGTGCGCACCTTATTAAGTAGGGCTATATAGGTATTATAGGGCTTTTTGAAGCGCTCGTAGCGAAGTTTACTTAGCTGTTCTTAACCGATCAGCAAAGTTAAGCAACGTCGCCCGCGGTCATGAGTTGGATGTGTGACCGCTAGTGACATTACTACTGAGCGTCTCCGTGCTTCGGAGGGCTTAGGATGGTAATCGTTGTAGCATGTTGGTAGGGCATTTTGCGAATGCCCGCCTGGCTAGTTACCACCCTCAAGTAGAAAATCTGTCGCCAAGCACCTAACGGTGTGTTCCGGCAGCTGTCCTTGAGAGCCTGTACTTCTAGGTTAACCTGAACAACATCTTAGACCACATCATCACTTACCATCAGGTGAGATAGTGGTCAAAGGCTTACCTATCAGGAATGAAAAAATAAAAAATAAAAGATCTGTATAGAATGTGTCGAATGTACTCTTCTCAGATTTGGCTTTGTACTTCTTGAGCATCATCATTGTCACAAACTTGTAATAAATAGCTTTTGACATACAACCTGATAGTCAATACCTACCTTTAAAAAATAAAGTTATTATATGATAGCTATCCCGTTTCAAAACAATACTCTTGTTGAGCATGATAATAATAAAATTATTAAAAATAATTAAATTATAAAATTATTTCTAAATAGAAACCTTACGATTGGTCGTTTACTCGTTCAGGAAGACATCGACGAGTTCCGTCCGCTGATACCTATAATACAAGCGGTGAGAAACCCCGGCATGAAGGAACGCCATTGGAACGAGTTCATGGAGAAAGCTGGTCAGTTGTAATAATATTAAAAGTTTTTGTTTGATAAACTACGCCTAATGAATGTTATAAAAGGCCCACTACTTAGCACAATTATCTGCGTTTTACCAAAATACTTATAATCGGATGATATAAACCCTTACGGCAACACTTCAAAACCAATTTATTTATAATATATATGAGTATTTTATTTATTAGGTTTTCCAACAGACTTTATGCACTCACTTGGTTAAATTAAAATCATCGTGCAAATCCACTAAAAATACAACATACGAAGTTATATTTAAGAGAAAGTATTTACTTCGGTAAGCAGTGCGCCACGTGAAAACGTCATGGAGGAATATCAAAGTTATACCAGGCTGGTGTGAATACATGTTGACACAGCTTAGGTGGCAACTCAACCTACAAAATAGTCACCTATGGATGAGATTCCACTTTCATAAATCGGTAGTGGTATATTCACCAAGTGGGCTTGGCGAGCATTGGTTCGTCGTCCAAGGAATAACTTAAATAATGTTAATTAAAGAAATTACGTTGATAAATTTTATTTTACGTTTGGATCCCGCTCGTAAACAACTAGTTTTTATGTAACAGAATCACCAATTTGAACATCGTGTATCAGGTATAACGGTGACCATGAACGAGAAGCAAACGTTTCAAATGTGCCTGAAGCAAGGCGTGGCGTCGCACGCGCAGCTTATCTCCGACATCGGCGAGCTCGCCAGCAAGGAGTATGTTATCGAACAGTCGCTCGACAAAATGGCGGCCGACTGGGCCACCAGGACTATGGAGATAACGCCATACAAGACCACAGGTATCTTTTATATTTTTTATTTTTCATGTTATTGTGACGGAACAAGCTCGAGGCCCACCTATTGTTAAGCGGACTAACCTCTGCCTAGAACAGATGCATTTCATCACAAGTGACGAATTGCACTGCGCCCGTCACCTTGAGGCATAGTTGTTAACTCTCATGTGACTGTAATTTCACTGGCTCTCAAGGACTGCTGCCAGAACGCACTGTTAGGGCTTGGCAACATTCTCTACTTGAGGGTGCTTGCTAGCCAGGCGGGCAATCGCAAAACGCCCTACCAACCTGCAATAACGCCTGCCATCCTAAGACAACAACCGGGATATATATCTATTATTGCCGGTAACTCTATTTACAGCTCATGCAATGCTGACATCAGTGACCGTGAAGAAAACTGACGAACTCACATCGGAATTGACAATATCAGTACAAGATCATATCATTAGTTTTGCATACGGGGTGCTGGGTTAGAATTCCACGTTCCCATATATTTCTGTGGAAGTGTAAGAGGCGACGAAGTGAAAAATATCAGGTAGTGGGCAGCAGCGCCTTCTGAAGAATTATCATCTTACAAAGCGATCCTTAAGACAGGCGTCTTAAGGATCGCTTTGTATCGTTTGTTGCTAAGCTTCGTAATTAAGGCTGGGTTAGTAATCTTTGATTAAGGCCTTTGTACAACGGTGAGCGTTATGGCTATTGATGATTTTATTCGTGTCAGACGAAATTTCAAGGAAACCTTAAGTTCAGACGAAATTAAAAATATCGAACTTTTTACATGATTAGTGACGTTTTTTTCTATTGTTAGGCACGTTTATAATGAAAGTTCCCGACGAGACTCTGCAACTGCTCGACGAACACATGATGGCGACGCAACAACTAGGGTTCAGTCCTTTCAAGGCTGCCTTCGAACTGCGAATCACTGACTGGGACGAGAAGCTCAGACTCACGCAGAAGGTTTTAGATGAATGGATCGAGTGCCAAAAGTGAGTT
This sequence comes from Plagodis pulveraria, assembly GCA_963890685.1. Lineage (NCBI taxonomy): Eukaryota > Metazoa > Arthropoda > Insecta > Lepidoptera > Geometridae > Plagodis > Plagodis pulveraria. The sequence goes on from OY982969.1 coordinate 22,783,268, forward strand.
TCATCTTACTAAATCCTCTTTATAATGAAAGTACCCAATGAGACGGTCCAATTGCTTGATGTACGCTAGCGATACAACAACCATTATTCTCACTATTCAGTGAGATTATTTGGTCAGTCTCTTCAAGGCGTCCTCCATGTTTTGCATCACTAACCAAGGACTGTCACAGCTGTCTTTAAACTTAGCAGGACAGACTAAGACGAAAAGCTAGTAATACCTAGTTACTCAGAATGTTTTGGATAAATGGATAGTGTCAATTGTTCTTACTCAATCCTTATAATAACAGTCTCTGACAAGACAGATGCAGTGCATCTGCTTGACGGGCACGTGCTGGCGACGATTGGAACTTCTACCTCAGACTTACGCATACAATAAGATGAATTAATCGATACTCAAAAGTGTGGCTTTCTTCTATCAATATCTATTTTATGTAACTACCAATTTTTTTCGTATGGGGTATGATGTTCCTTGTAAAGTTAAAGTGCGTTAACAATTCAAAATTTGGCATTGTGTCTTGTGAATATGCTCAAACCCATGTTACATAAGTGTGGTTTATATACACTGACGTGACGGCTTATGACGATATGACGTGGTCCATCTAATGTTCTACGATTCTTCTAGGCGGAAGAGAATTATAATACCAATAATAATTTCACTTTGTTTCTTCCATTAAGGCCAGTACCACCCTGCGAACGTATCATTAGCAGTTTTTATTTAATCTAATATAATAACTTTTGAAGGCTTAATTTTTCTCATGAAATTATGTAGGAAGGTAGCTTTGTTGGTAATGGTTGTACATGTTAAGTTATACCTGTACCCTTCTCGCGTTATTGAATGTGTGCAAAAGAACTTAAGTCGCTGCACTGTAACGTTACAGAGATTGGATGTATCTGGAGCCAATTTTCACATCCGAAGATATATCCCGACAGCTGCCGCTGGAAGCCAAGAAATATGGTACCATGGAGAGGATCTGGCGCAGGATTATGAGCTCTGCAGCTGCTTGTCCCAAAGTAAATATTTATTTATTCCCACAGGGCTGTAATTAGTGACGTCAGTTAACATTTACCTAGGATTAAATGGTTTGTTTTGAACTGCTTTTGACAGTATTTAATGCTGATTAGGGTCTGTAAGTGTATTATTAGTATAATATATTATGTTTAAAGTTGTGTTTAAAGATGATTTTATGTTTAACGCTGCTTATCCACTAGAGATTTGCGAGGACAATGAAAGGCAAATATCCATAAATGGTAATGCTTTCATTTTCTAAGCCTCGCTGAGCGCAACAAATTGCTCATCTGTCATTTTAGTCTATTGGGCATTGTTATTCACTTAATTTATTTTTATTTCATAGATTTATATAAACTTCATACTATTTTTAATCGACTTCAAAAAAGAGGAGGCTTACGATTCGCGTGTATGTTTTTCTTTTCAGGTTTTTTTACGCGATTACTCCACCGATTATGAATTATTTTGATGATTCTTCTGATGGGAGTTTTTAAGTAAATGTCAAAGAACTGAAAAAAGTGTTTACTAATATGTCTATACCTCGATGAGTCTTGTCGATGGTGACCATTGTTGTGTTTGTTGAGTGAAAATTAAAACAAAGTTAATTGCACCTGAACCTATGAGTAGCGTACCGCCAACGTCTAGGCAGGACCTAACTTTTTTAGTAGCACTCTATAGTCTACCGGATGTTTGGTGAGGGCTTGCACATCCCTCAATAGCCCGCATCCCTCGAGTTCCAATGAGAGCCCCCTGTTTATCTTATATACTTTACCCAACCATCGAGCAGTTTTTTGAACTGCCTGGGTTTACGACGTTCACGTTGCATGATATAGTAATCTCAATGACCACTACTCGGTTTTGAGATAGATATAGGCTTACTTGGTGACAATAATTACATCCTTGATATAGTAAACAATTTTGAAACACACGATTACGTGCTGAGGCCCGCGCTCAATCGCGCTGTGCACAATCGTGACTCCCAGACGAAGATGAATGAATGAATGAATGAATATTTATTTGCTAAAGTTTTGGTACAAGAGCTTCAAATAAGTTCGAAACTGGTCGGAGCAATATCCGGTAAACATTACGCGAGTCCTAGCCTGTTACTAAATAATAATACAACATTACTAACAATGGATTGTCGCGCATGCAGTCGTCTCGGAGTAGTCGTTCTTAACCGATCAAATAGGTTAAGCAACGTCCGCTGCAGTGATGACTTGGATGGATGACTGCTGATGGCATTTACTACTGAGCGCTTCCGTCTTTCGGAGGGCACGTTAAGCCGTCGGGCCGGATTATGTCTTAGGAGTGCAGTCGTTATATGATATGGTGGTATGGCATTTTACGAGTGCCCGTCTGGCTGGCTACCTACCTCAAGTAGAAGATAATTATTGTCAGTCAAGTAGAAACTAAGTCATTCTGTCATAATACTTCCGGTTGTTCTCATATTACGAATAAAGAGACACAGACATAAAAACAAAATTTTCGGACGGTAAACAGTATTTTTAAATATACATTTTACCTTAAAATCTTTTCTCTGCAGCACAAAATTCCTTAGGGTAGTATGTCAGTAAATATAAAATTCTATGGACACAAAATGTTTAAATATGTTAAAAAAAATCTGCTCCTATTCAGATGAATGTTTGACCAAATAATTATATGTATAGTGAACAAAGGCTAACTTATTAATCATGAAAATAAACTATAATAACAGTTATAAACGTTATGAATGATAGGAGAATTCAATATATTTTTATTTTACAGATTATGATCATATGCCCCGATAGCCGACTCCTGGACAGCCTAGTAGAAGCCCGCCATCTCCTAGCTGTGGTTTCCCGTGGTCTCAATGAGTACATGGAGCTGAAGAGACTGCGGTTCCCGAGGTTCTTCTTCCTCAGTGATGATGAGCTGCTGGAGATCCTCAGCCAGTCGAGGAATCCAAGAGCTGTGCAGCCTCATCTTCGCAAGTGCTTCGAAAACATTGCCAAGGTAAATACTTGTTCTGTAAAATGATGTTATAAATGCAATATAAGCAACATGCACTTATTTTTTTTTTTCTTAGTACAAAATATTTTCTTCACTCGTTTTCCAATTTAACGCGCCAGCCAACGGGCTTGGGCGGCTAATGAGTAAAACTGGTAGATAAGGGTTTGACTCCCACTTGAGAAGCGGGATCTATTCCTGCTTGGGATGCGGGTTCGATCCGTGTGGAGTGCCGGGCTAGGATTACATTCTCACATAGCTTTCTGTGAGAGGAGTCGTAAGTGGCGACAAAGGGCCATCTAAATACCAGCAGCAGTACATTCTGAAAAATTGCTATCTTACAATGGGATACCTAATACGCCTGCCTAGCTTGGGGATTACGGTGAAACCCCCGTAATAGGAGAGACCTTTGTTCAACGGTGGACGCCATGACTGTTGAATAAGTGCTCTCTCAAAAATTGTAAACGTGAAATAGCTTAACTGAGCTTAAAATCATACATAATATATAAAATAGTGAAAGAAAATGCTCTGAATAAAGAAAGTGCACTGAAAGCATTGCCATGGTATATGACAAATTCAGAACTGATATGTTTTGGCAATGGCAAAATTTGGCAATACTCTTCCAAGTATATCTTTAACATTAAATCCTACCTCCTTACGTCTACTTATGATATTACACAGGTGACCTTTGAAGGAGATCTGAAGATTACACAGATGCATTCGAGTGAGGGAGAGATTGTAGACCTTAAGTACAAGTTCTACCCTACGGCGAATGTGGAACAATGGCTACTGTTGCTTGAAGATACTATGCGGCATACTAGTGAGTTAAACTATCATTAATATATACATATCAAAATCGTCAATTCCTTGTAAAAATTTGGAACGAATAATGAACAATAGGTTCCTGGCATGTCTGGATGCAATTGATATCCTCAGTGATCGACAGTAGGGGTTTCGCTGAAACCCGTCAACTTGGGATCTTTTTGAGTATGCCACTAGCATCTGGAGAATATTTATGAGTGTGGCAAGCCCCTTTGATAGTGTTTCGATCCATATTTATTATGCGTACAGTTGAAGTAAGAAACACCGTGCCAGCGTTCTTGTCCGGATAGGTAGGATATGGAGGTCTTCATGTACAGAAGGAATACCTATCTTCTAGGCAAGCATGTTCCAGCATCCACTGCGTTGTCACTGACAAACAAATTTACATTTTACACCAGTAACCAGTAAAATGTTTGGTATATGAATAAAAATTAAGTACCACAGTGCATGAGCTTATGCAGGTAATTTTTTTCATTGTGTAACCAAAGTATATTAGTAAATAATGTTAGGTTATGTACTTAACACGTTCACAGTCCCTGAAGCTCATTAGTGTCATATATAAATACCGGGCTCGTGGACTCGGTAAGATGTTAAGGAATACCTTTTCTGAGATGTAAAGGTATGATGATATTAAATTAAAAATATGTAGATATATAATATAAAGAAGATTTACTTAAATATACGGCTTCAAGGCTAAACGTGTCTTTATTAAAGTTCGGTGATTGACCTTACCGCGTAGGATATTTTTTCTACCCTGCCCCTGTCGAAAAGAATTCTGCGAAAAAGACAATAGCGACTTTTACTAAATTTCCGTATTATATGCTTCTTCGGAGAAAATGTGTGTATCTTTTAAAAGCTTAACCATGTCTAATAAATCTATTTTTGTATCAATAATGGAATATACTAGGTTCATAAGTTATCATTTTTCTTAACATTTTAACATTCATTTTAATAGTACACGAACTTGGAAAACAATTAACAATAAAATGTCGGTTTTTAAACAACCATCTTTAGAAATAAGATTAAAGAAAAAACGATATTATAATAAACCCCAACATTGATGACATCTACGTTTCCAAAAATCGTAAAATTCTATGAATGTTTAGGGGAATAAAAACAGATTATTTTTAATTTATTCAATGAAAAATCAAAGCTTCCTTTCATCTCAAAATCCTGACTGTCGAGAATTTCTCAGTTATTCTTTGGCATTATATGAGACGCTGTTGTAAACTATTAATTAATTATCGACGATATTAAAATAGTTACCGATTGTTGTTGAGATCGCTGATGAGTAGGACCGGTTAGTACGTACATGACTGTTCCCAGTTCGGCTGACCCTGATAGCTGGGCTTGAGGAGCTGTGGACGATCCCGCGCGCGCAGTGGGTGCTGCGCTGGCCGGGACAGGTGGTGATCGCGGGCTCGCAGACCGCCTGGACGGCCGGCGTCGAGGCCGCCATACAGGACTATCAGATGGAGTACTTCATGGAGGAAATGTTGTCGCAGGTACCTCACTTACCGTATCTCTGCGCTACACGCAGATCGCATTCTGGGCAATGCGCTTAACTTGAATGCTGAACTTCAAAGTCTAAAACTATTTATTCAATTTAGGATGATTTTATCAAGATTACTGCCATTCAAAGTGCTTTATCCACTTGAGATTTGATTAGTATATAGATTATTATAGATGATTACTCTACAGAAGATCAGTTAAATTTATCAGAGTTCATTTTATCGAAATCCGGCTACTGCTGTATATATTTCTCAATACACTAGCTTGTTTAGTATACATACTATGTTCGATACAGGTATCGCATATTTACATATGTGCCACAGTTTCTGAGATATAACGATTAAAAAAAAAATAAACGCTCTATGTTCACTACCTCATAGGTGGGGTGGAAACGTGTGCATATTACGACCATAACGACTTTTACAACTTTTTGAATCGTTATATCTCAGAAACGGTGGCTCGTAGGAAAAAAAGTATTGATACATTTTTTTATAGATAATTTTATGATCTACAATTTTTATGCGCTATCAACAGATTTATTAAATGTTATAATCCTACGGGCGACTACGGTTGAACATTTGCTAATACCCCACTACACCCCTACAGCTTAGTTTTCTTTAATAATACTTTCTTACTATTTTATTAATCCCGCAGCTGAACAGTCTGCGTTCTCTTGTAAAAGGCGACCTGACATTCTTCCAACGTGAAGTCCTGTGCGCTCTGATAGTGATTGAAGTTCATGCCCGTGACGTCACTAGGTCTTTACTAGACGAGGGAGTCAAGAATGTCACTGACTTTCAGTGGATTTGCCAACTGAGGTAATGTTTAACATAATAATTGTAGGGTTTACTCTTGTGTTTCTATTACTGTTTCTCAGTAAATAAAATGAAAATCTCAATATCGCATGCTGTGGCATTTTATATTTATTTATTATGCTTTTTTTAAATCATTATATTCAGTTCATTCAGTTTTGTATTTTAATATACGTATGGCAACTAATAATATTTAGCGAATTTAGTAGGATCTTACCAAATTTGGTTGGGCAGGGGAGGAGGCTCGAGCGGTGAAAGGGAGCATTGATGCATCATAAAGGGGCCCCTTAACCTTACTCACTGGGTTGCAAGTCCCAGGCACCTCGACTTGGGCCTCTTCCTCTGCAACGCTATGGACCCGGCACCCGCACGGTGAATCCATGGAATGCTAAGTAATTCGTCTCTCTTGACTATCCGAGAATTTGACTAAATTGATATTAGATGGGGATTAGATATAGCATGGAGATTCGATTTATAAATTGAACGTAAGGTCAAGTAAGAGATTATAAAATTAAGTAAATATATATTTTATAATTTCGTTTAATAAGTCTAGGGATTTGACCAAAAGTTTCAATTGACTTACATGAAAATTCTTTGAAAAAGAGCATTATAATGACCACTTATATTATCACAACTTATGAAAACAATAATTTTAAATACATTCTTGGCCAGGATAGAAACACTCTACGTGTTTCGGAAAGATCTAGTCACAGAGTAGACAGTGATCTAGGACAAAATAAACATTGTGATTTCGATGGTATTTCGATAAAGAACAGTTTAAATATTTAATCAATTCCTTCGACTTGCTAAGGAAATTTACTAGGTTTAGTTGTATTTTTAAGTTAATTCCCTGCCACATGATTATAGACTCTTAAACTTCCGCGTCAATCTAGTGCGGGTAAAGCTAAGTAGCATTACGAATAAAAGTACCAATTAGTTTAGGATTATATGATTAGGATTTACGTAGCTTGACTTTGAAAACTATCGCGTGTTTTATCCATTGTAACTTATTAGGAATCATAGTCGCGTAATAATGCGTTATATTCAGTCACGCGCTGAAGCCTGTGCTCGTCACTTCGTGTAATCGTGATTCCCAGACGAAGGACTTTAAAACGGTTCCAAACTGGTCGGAATCTTTCCGGTAAAACAACGCGAGCCTTAGCCAGTTCCTAATAAGTTTTTGTAACTGTTACCTTGGCCTATGTGCAACATTGGTTTACTTTTCACAGATACTATTCAGTTTTGCGCGAGATGAATCCTCTGGAAGAAGGCGAACTACCAGAAATATATCAAGATGAAAATCACCTAGACACCACTCAGTACTACCGGCAGTTTAGCCAAAACAAATGCGACGTTAAGGCACTGAATGCCGTCTTCACTTATCAGAACGAGTACTTAGGAAACAGGTAGATTGCCCCATACTAATTAAACAAGACTGCACTTGTAAAAGCAGTATTAAGCCTCTTTAAGTAACGTATACTTCATTGAAAATAAATGAGAATCGAGCTCTACCTCTACCGTATCTGAGGCAACATTTAATAACAACAATGTATACAACATTTGTATGGTAGGGCGATATGCGAACGCCAGCCGTACTAGCTAGTAAGCCAATTTCATGGCGACAGATTTCTACGTGAGAGAGGTCCTCAAGTTAGTAAGTAAGTAGAAATCTGTCGCCAAGGGTTTGACGGAAAAGGTGCTTGGGACTCGATACTAAAAACTGCCCTGTTAGCAGTCCGAGGTGGGCCAAGAGGGGGTGAAGTTAGTATTCACAATCTCGCCCTGTTAACTGGCCCGGTTCTGCGCTGGTGGCCTTGCTCATCAAAGTGCGGTGCATACCATCGGAGAGTAAATCTAACGTCTTTCAACCATAGCTTCACTTACCAACAAGTGAAAGGGTAACCTATCGGCAATATAGAAAAGTAAATTACTATAATTATTTCGTATTGTTCACAGTGGTCGCCTGGTTATAACCCCTTTGACGGATCGCTGTTACTTGACTCTTATGTGCGCCATGCATCTCAAATTCGGTGGCGCGCCTGCTGGCCCTGCTGGCACTGGCAAAACTGAGACCACTAAGGTAAGAACAATTTTCTCAGAAATGGTATGTAATGTTGGCATAACATCTTTAAAACGTATCCAGAAAGTGAACTCTACCGGAGACTTATTCACAACTGTCCAGTAATAAGCGAAATTTTAAATTTGGAATCTCCTACTGTCCCGTAAGTAAGTATGTATAGTACCACCAACTTAACTGTGCAGTTTTCGAGGGCGCTACTGGTCATGGAAATCAACTACATACTGTCGCAACTTGAAGGAATATTGTAGTTCTTTTTTCTGCCACCTGAACAGATAAGTTGGTGGGTCTGTAAATTCATTACTTGACAGTTTTTTATTTTTCCTATCTCGTAATTTGGACTCGCACGTATTGTGCATTTGCCAGTGTCATGTTATATACTAAACAGTTAGGTCATCCTCTTTAGATCTGCTTAGAAAAAAACGTAGTACCAGACACAGATTAGTTTTTAGCCATTATAGCATGGTTATAGGAGGGAGGCTCCAAATATATATCTATCTCTCTTTTTGGGATGTCATTTTATGAGATACATATATTTTTGGAGGCTTTAACCGCCATTTTATAGTCTGTGACACTTAACGCGATGTTGAAAAAGTATGCACGTTGTGTTTTGTACTCAATAATGTTTAAGAAGTATAGTATGGGATTTTATGTTTGTTTTAAGTAATTTCAGTTTATAAATCATGTTGGATTAAAACTTTCCATTCTAAAATTAATTAAACATTTTTTTTTTTACTTATATATTCATGCAATGTAAAAATAGAACAATGTTCAAAACCAAACGCAAACTTTTTAGTAAAATAAAAACAACGACTGGCGGGATTTCATATTCTTTCGCGACCGTGAACATAGATAATCCACAAAAATTAGTTCAAGCGAATCTGATTCGGAAATAGATGGCACTCCTCCTGATTTAAAATCTGAGGCATTCATTTTTGAGAAAAGCATTATACATCCATCATCTAGTAAGAAAGCCATCCTGGCCTCGTATATAACCGGACCGAACCGCAGGTGAGGTCCATACTTGGCCAGGAAGGCTTACTTACTGGATTCTGCAGTAATGTTCACTAAACTATTACTGTCAATCTACAATTTAAATTATCGTGTGTCGTTTAAGTTCATAATTAGATTACAGTATTGTTTTTTCGTTATTTCCAAGTATCAACAAACCGATGCACTGATTTTGCTGTTCGGTGCGAGCAAGTTTCTATGGTATAAATATATCAACTCGTCCATAAAACGGTTCCTAGTACAGTAAATACCTGAATTGAATCAATGGCCCTATAATGCCCATCAAAACCATTTAATATTTTAATTATATTTACATGAGATCCTAGCGACTGCGCCAATATGATAGGTCTTCATAAATAATTGATATAGGATGATTCTTATTTAACCACTGTAGTAAGTAACAGTGTGTATATGTATGTATCAAATACAGTATACTAAAGTCTGACTCAAACGAGACGCGCGCTCAGTTTGATATTTAATAACAATCGTATATTGTTATAACGGCAAATGTTCTAAAATGTGTAAACCAATCCTTTGATTAATGTAACTCTACTAGGTCTTTTTTAAAAACAGGACCTAGCAAAAGCGCTTGCGGTGCAGTGTGTAGTATTCAATTGTTCCGATCAACTGGATTTCATGGCGATGGGCAAGTTCTTCAAAGGACTGGCTGCGTAAGTTACAACATCATAAGTCAATTATATCCTTCATAATTTATATTTTCAACTCCAGACGGTGGCGTTAAGTGTATCATTACGTCTTGTAGTACAGCAAGGCACCATATTTCCCAATCGTTTAAACTGATTTCACTCCTGTTCTTTTATGGCATTCAAATTGCGATGGTTCTTAGCCATGTTTAACAAAAATATGATCAGCAGTTTCCAAAATATTCGGGTTTAGGCATAGCCCGTACACCATATAGCATTGAATCTTGGGGAATATCATAGCTAGTCGACTCTGATTCAAACCGAAAAATTTATGCTAGGCCGTATCGAAATAAATAATTTAGTAACTTTTCATATGTATCAATTGCATCGTTTGTTTTACCCTAACGACTCTAGTTTATGAACAATTGCGATATTTCTTAGCCATGTTTAAGGAAAATATGATCAGCTGTTTCCATGATATTCTGGATTAATCATAGCTGGTATACCGTGTTTGTTAAATCTCGGAGAATATCATAGTTAGCCGCCTCTGATTTAAACTGAAAAAATTCTGCTAGGCCGAACCGATGCAGGATTTTCATAAAAAAGTTAGTTGTTGTAACTTACTAATCTATTTTATGATTTTGCTTGAATACTATCACTTTTGAGGCTTTTTATTTTTAGCTCCGGAGCTTGGGCGTGTTTCGATGAATTCAACAGAATTGATATAGAAGTATTGTCCGTCGTAGCACAACAGGTTATTATATCATTCCATATATTTGAATATTTCGATAAGGAATATCTTATGTTACCAAAGAAAGTACCATTTTCAATCTCTATGTAGCTTATATTATCAACTCAAAACCCTCAACAAAAGTATGTAGTGTTAAAAAACAGCAATCGTTTCTCTACTCATCTCCCGCTTATTTGTGGTCGGTAAAATTAGATTTCTTACATTACTGTCCCGTCTTTTGTACCCTCTAAAGTCACATCTTACTAACGCGTATTTTTTTACAAAATCCATTCACACAATTTTCAGTCTAACTTAAACGGGAAAGAGGATCCATCTAATCCATGTTTTTCAGCCAACACAATTTCTTAACTACTGATATTCTGACTAGGAAATGTTCGTAGGCAGCAAAAGTACACACCGAAAATTTATCTCGCAGGTGGTGACTATACAAAAAGCTCAAATACTGAGACTTGACAAATTCATGTTTGAGGGAGTCGAACTGCCTCTGAAAGCATCGTGCTCCGTGTTCATTACTATGAATCCTGGCTACGCTGGTGAGTCATATCTATTATTTTCTCTTCTGAATGAATCGTTTTATATTGTTATTAATTGTCTTGAGCCCATAGTGCGAAGTGGTTAAACTATCGCAAAAGTTATGGTTATTCCAAAGTTTATTTTACTACATTAGACTCATATTAGTTGTGGGTATCCGCGCTAAGATTCGAGTGTTTGTTTTGTCATTTTTGATGTAGATTGGGTAAGAGGCGCCTAGTTATAAATCTATCTTTTCCAGATTGTAATTTTCGCGGATATAACAATTAACACAAGGTATTTATTTCCAGGGCGAACGGAGCTTCCGGATAACCTGAAAGCCCTTTTCCGCCCCATCTCCATGATGGTCCCGGACTACGCACTCATCGCGGAAATCTCTCTCTTTTCGTATGGCTTTTATGAGGCCAAGAACCTAGCCGGGAAAATCACTACCACGTTCCGGCTTAGCTCTGAGCAACTGTCGGCACAAGTATGAATACCACTTAAATGAATCAGCTTTTACTAATTTATTATAGTTTGGGATCAAGAGTAGTACTTCTTATTTATTTTTAAAGGAGCGGACAGAAATATTCTAGTATTGGTTACATCACACTAATATTATAAATTAATAAGGCGCTGACAAGTGCATGAAAAATCAATCAATGTTCAAGTAAAGCTGAAATAGTTTACTTGGACAGATTTTTGCAAAACATATTTAGTTTCAACCAGTAAGAATTATGTTAATCTTAATCATATTCTCTAAGGCAACGTTAATAACGAAAAACGTTTCTTTAAAATTATTTCGAATGTATAATTGCAAAGTTGACACAAAATTTGTTTAATTATCGTGCGTAAATACCTTAATTATTGTGCATGTATATCAATAAAATTGCAAAAACTTATCAAGAGGAATAAGTTAAGTTAGATTTTCAATTAAAGTTTGAAGCGCTCGTAGCGAAGTTTGCTTAGCCGTTCTTAACCGATCAGCTAGGTTATGCAACGTCCGCTGCGGTCGTGGCTTGGATGGGTGACCGCTTGTGACATTACTACTGAGTGCTTCCGTGCTTCGGAGGGCACGTTAAGCCGTTGGTCCCGGTGGTCGCCTTAGGATGACAGTCGTTATAGCATGGTGGTAGGGTTTTTGCGAATGCCCGCCTGGCTAGCTGCCACCATCAAGTAGAAAATCTGTCGCCAAGCACCTAACGGTGTGTTTCAGCAGCTGTCCTTGAGAGCCAGTAATTCTAAGTTAGCCTGAACAACATCCTCGACCACATCATCACTTACCATCAGGTGAGATAGAGGTCAAAGGCTAGCCTACCAAGTATAAAAACAAACTAAAAATAAGTTACTAGTTTGTTAATAGTACCAGCTTTCTTTAGTTTTTCACCCAAACTGATCGCGATTTCACTAACGCTGCTTCTCTTTCACTCCTGCGCAGTCAGATGGAGATAGAATTTCAGCATTTTTCAGTAAAGTCTAGTTAATAAATTAAGTATAATATAAAGCAGAACCATAATTGACTGGGTAAAGTAATCCTGTTATGAATATGCTACGCTATTTTGACATCCCTAAGCCCAATATAGGCAAAAAGCAGCAATTTCCCCACTACATAATTTTTTATATAATATGTGTAACAATATTTACCAGGATCATTATGATTTCGGGATGCGAGCGGTAAAGACAGTGATCCTAGTGGCGGGGAACCTGATCCGTCAGATGCCGAACGCGGACGAACGTCAAATAGTTCTGCGAGCGCTCAGGGATGTCAACGTACCCAAGTTCCTTGTCGACGATCTACTGCTATTCAATGGTATGTACGACTCATGTTGTTAGCAAGAAACTGAATTTTAGCCACATTTCTGCATATAAAGAGGTAAAGTAGAAAATCTGTCGCCAACCACCTGACGGTGTGTCGGCAGCTGTCCTTGAGAGCCAATAATTCTAGGTTAAGCCTTGTTAAGATCTTCGACCACATCATCACTTACCACCAGGTGAGATTGTGGTCAAAGGCTTACCTATCAGCAGTAAAAAAATATATAGAGGATCTGGTGTTATTTGTTCTGTTGTCATATATTACGTACAACTGAACCTTAACATATGTATTATCTAAGATTTGTAAATGGTTCGCCGCTAATAATCTTCTCCTAAATTCAAAAAAGACGAAATGTTTAAAGTTTTCTTTACCAAATGTTCCTTGTGTTGAACCAAACATAAAGCTTGGCCCAGATAAACTCCCTATTGACAAAGCGACAGTCTTCCTGGGAATCAAAATGGATTCCACTTTACAATGGGATTCACATATACATGATCTCTCCGGAAGACTTAGTTCTGCTGCATATGCAGTTCTTAGGATAAGACAGTTAACAGACGTAGCTACTGCTCGCCTAGTTTATTTCGCGTACTTCCACAGTATTATGTCGTATGGCGTATTGCTGTGGGGAACTGCTGCTGAGATAGAGACAATTTTTATCATACAAAAGCGTGCAATTCGAGCCATATATAAAATGGGTCCTAGGGAATCTGTGAGGGATCTTTTTAAAGAAATTGATATTTTAACTTTACCAAGTCTGTATATATTTGAAAATATTATGTATGTTCGTAAAAATTTGAGTAAATTTAAATTAAACAGTGACAATCACGATTACAATACTAGGAATAAAGATAAAATAGCGGTGCCAGGTTTTAGATTAGCAAAGACAAATAAAAGGTCCTTTTTAGGTAATTGTGTGCGGTTTTATAATAAAGTTCCTAAACATATTACAACGCTCACAGAAGGGAAATTCAAGTTGCATGTGAAAAACATATTGATTAAAAAATCCTACTACACAGTTTCTGATTACATAAACGACAAAAATGCCTGGACAATTCCGCCTCCGCCAAGCTATTGCCTGTCACCTACATAATTTAAACAAATATTGTAATAACTCTATTATATAGTATGTATGTAACACATTGTTAAAAGATGTTTAAAAGAATGGCCCCGAGTTTCTTGCCCGTTCTTCTCGCAGTGGCTCTATACACTTTATTTGCTGAACGTGGCAGTACAATGTAGAATATTTCAATACTAAAATTTGTAATTGACCTTCATAAGAGCGTCATAGACGCCTAAATTGAATAAATGATTTTGACTTTGACTTTGACTTTGACAGCAAGGAATTAGATAGTAAGCCTGATAAATCTTCAAGCGCTCAGAAATATCAACGTGCCCCAGTTACTTACAAATAATCTGGTGTTAGCAACGAACCAGTTTGATGCGCAAAAGCGTCATGATTTTGAAGAGTTTATTATTTTTGTCTGTTTGTGAATGAAAAATTATAGTTTTTTCATGATCGAACAAGCACGAGGTCCTGATGAGAGGCATGATGTTATATATACAAACGTTTAGTTTTCGAATTGATGGTGTTCCAGGTATAATTTCGGATCTGTTTCCACGCGTGGAAATACCTATAGTGGACTATGGAATAATGGAACAGTCTATTAAGAATATGCTCGTGAAGCGAGGGTACGACGACCTTCCGTGTAAGTATAAAACATTAATTACTATTTTAGTGCTCGCTGATCGACTGACATCAGTCCAAACTTAGGTTTTATTTAAAAATAATATTATAAACGCGAAAGTTTGTAAATATGGATGTTTGGAAGGATGTTTGTTACTCTTTCACGCAAAAACTATTAATTAGATTTTAATGAAACTTTACAATAATATAGCTTACACATCATAATAGCGTAACATATAGGCTATAATTTTTGAAGATAATGTGTAAATTGTCCTAAATATAAAGATAAGAGATAAGTATATAGGAAAAAAAATCTGCCGTATGTAGGCTATTATGAAGTGCGCTGCAAAAACCTTTAGTATCACAAGTAAATAATGTATGACGGAAATGTTTGTCTTAAATTCTTCTACAAAAAAATCCGCCACGGCATATATCTTTTATGTGTATATTATTATCGGCAAAATAGTGAACCATAAATACTGATAATTTATTTCTAATGCATATTTGGTAGTAAAAAAGTGATCCTTATCAAACTATATATTTTTTTTATTCCTTATAGTCTTGCCTTTGACCACTATCTCACCTGATGGTAAGTTATGATGTGGTCGAAGATGTTGTTCAGGTTAGCCTAGAAGTACTGGCACTTAAGGACAGCTGCCGGAACACACCGTTAGGTGCTTGGCGACAGATTTTCTACTTGAAGGTGGTAGCTAGCCAGGTGGGCATTCGCAAAATGCCCTACCACCATGCTATAACGACTGCCATCTTAAGACAACAACCGGGACCGACGGCTTAACGTGCCCTCCGAAGCACGGAAACGCTCAGTAGTAATGTCACTAGCGGTCACCCATCCAACTCATGACCGCGCGCCACGTATCTTAGCTTTACTGATCGGTTGAGAACAGCTAACTAAACTTCGCTACGAGCGCTTCAAATATTATAAAGAAGAGTGTTTGTGAGTATGTTTGTTACATTTTCACGCTCAAACGGCTGCACCAATTTCGATGAAATTTGGTATGGAGTTAGATGAGGCGCTGGATTAACACATATTATGATACTTTTTATCATCATTATCTATCATCGCGCGGGTGTAATCGCGGGACGCAGCTAGTTAAAAAATATATCTATCAAAGGGCAACCACATTCTGAAGAGTGAACCGATATGAGTGTAGATCGTGAAGCGGGTTTCCAAATGATGCTGGTTCAATAACAGTCTCCATAGTGATATCAGCAACCCAAATATTTTTCCATAAACGTCAATAACTAAATTCATTCCATTAATGAATCCTATTGAGTATTGTTATTTGTTAACCTTATCTATGTGGTAAGGTCGATACTATAGTATGCTCTTTAATATACAAAAAGCATATGTTCAGGTTTTGGCTTCGGTTTTCTGATGAAACCCTCCTTGGTAATGCTCTGTTTGTTGGTATATCCGCTACCTTTCAGTTAATAGAGTTTTAGGATGGCAAAGAGCCGCCGATTGCGAATGCCGATTAATGTAGAGCAGCACCCTACTCACGTCGTTAGTAAGTGACATGCTGCTTATTTGGCGTTTTCTCCCTATAGTCGCCTTTTCCTACCATCCAATGGAAACTTATGGAACAGACGAACCTTACATAGATTTTTAATACGCAAACTAAATGTAGATTTCATATAGATTTGTAAATATTTCAGCGTTTATATTCAAGATTATACAGTTGTACGAAACAACAGTAGTGAGGCATGGCCTGATGCTGGTTGGACCGGCTGGAGGAGGGAAAACAAAGGTAAATCAAAAGAGTGAAAAAAGTGGTTACTGGTAGTTATATGTA
Source organism: Plagodis pulveraria (assembly GCA_963890685.1). Taxonomy (NCBI): domain Eukaryota; kingdom Metazoa; phylum Arthropoda; class Insecta; order Lepidoptera; family Geometridae; genus Plagodis; species Plagodis pulveraria. The sequence goes on from OY982969.1 coordinate 22,799,709, forward strand.
TTTAGAAATAAAAATTACTATTATGTAATTCTGATTAATAAATAATAGTTTGCCTCACTGAGTAATAATCATAATTTATTGAAGGACGACATAAGAAAACTTTTTAACACGGAGTCTCGGAGGCAGTTCTTTATGGCCAGTTCAAAGGCGTAGAAACTAGCGGGCGATATTAAACAAATACTACAAACTACATACAACAGTACAGCTACTACAATACTACAGCTACTACAGTAAAAGCATTTGGACTCATAGGGAGTCCAAATGCTCTAGCCCACTATCAGTTGGCAGCGTGCCCAGCATGCTGGCAGCATTGCCCCGTTGAATTGCAATGCTTATTATGCGGGCGATTGAAGAATTAACCTGTTGAAACCCGACATTCAACTTTGTTGCTAGAAATATTTTTTAGTGCTGTGAATGATATTTTTTGTATATCATTGAGCGAATAGGGTAATTGTTTATTCTTTTCTAGTGCTACGAAATTCTGCGTGACGCCCTTACAGCTATCAAAGGGAAGCTTGCGCCGGATGGATGGCCGTTCACGCCGGTCCACACGTTCGTTGTAAACCCGAAGTCTATTACTATGGGACAACTGTACGGAGAATTTGATCTGCAGACTCATGAATGGTTAGCTTGTGTTTTCTGCTTGTTTTTTAGATGTTTCTTATCTCTAAGTCGAGTAACAGTAAAATGAGTATTAAGCACATGCCGGAGACACACGCGGCGCTTAAAAAGAAAGCCCTCGTCGTTGTTAAAAGACCGTAATTGAAGCTAGTGAATGCATTTTTCATTTGATTTCTGAAGCTACAGTACTCGATCGCTCTTCTGATCTGGTGAATTGCAAATGGTATAATGTTATTTTGTTTCCTTTAAAGGACTGATGGAATCTTATCGAGTCTCGTACGCTGGGGCATAGCAGCAGAAGACATGGACAAACGTTGGTATATCTTCGACGGACCTGTTGACGCTGTGTGGATCGAAAATATGAACACGGTTTGTTTCATATATCAACTTTGGCTTTTTTCTTAAGCTTCTAGTTAATGTAGTTACGAGATTTTGTTTTACTTTTTTTTGATAAAAGAGTTTTATTTTCACCATTTAGGTAATTATGAAAAACAGTAGCTTTATTCCCAGTATTATTAAAATCAACTGATAATCCAAGTTTCCTTTCTACAGCCTTTGTCGTTCAATGTGTATGTACAGATTTTATTGACAAATTGACTGATTTCTCAATATCACCCTAATAAATTTAATACATTAAAACTGCGCAAATATTACAAAATATTTAAGTATTTATTTATTAATTAGAACTTTTTGAGCTCCTTTAAATAAAACTTATTTTCATGTCAGAAGCTACTACTGTATTAACGACTGCCTCCGCATCCTACTTGTACAATATGTAAAACCTTCTTGTGGGTGTCACTGGCTTGACTATTTATTTTATTCAGCCACAAAACAATATTTTTACTTTTCAAACTAGACATAACTATTGACTCATTTAATATCTTACATTGTAATAAATTAACGCACAATTTTGGGTGTTAAAAACCTGCTAGGATTAAGTTAAACAGCATTTCATTGATTTTATTCGTAAGAGCTGACTAAACAGTTATACGTGGAACAAGTTAACGGGAGTGTTGGAAGGAAAAAACCTAGGCGAACGTTCCGAAATCCGATTGAAGATGTTCTGAAAAAAAGGATACGTCAGGAGTACCCTGAACCGACGCTTATGCATGAAAGGATTGATGAGTGTAGATGAAGCGAAAGAGATATGTACTGATAATAGCAAGTGAAAATCTGTGGTCTGTGCCTACACCTATGGAAAAGAGGCGTCATTTTATGTATGATTCTATTCGTAAGAGCGCAACATTTTTACCTTGGCCGGAGATCGAATCCATGTCTTCTGGTTTTACCCGCTGAATGTGACCCTTTTAATCACCAAAACCAGTAGCAGGGACGCGAAATTGACGCTCAAATTACAACTTTTACCGTTGTAGGAGCGATGCAGTTATCGATTGGATTATAGTAGTATGATAAGATGAAAGATTGATCTTCTCCTGAGACAAAAATACATGCTTTTATAATTTTTAAATGTATCTACTTAATATAGTTGAATTTTTTCTTTTGCTTCTTTCTCAACTAAATTTCCGGAACGGCGCGCGGTGCATGAAAAAGCAACTTAAGTCTGAGCGATACTACGGCCTATCGTCTGCGCGAGCTAACTGTTCTATCTCTTGTAATGTATACCCACTTGCACTAAGGTGAGTAAAGTTTAATTTAAAAGTTAAATTTATCTGCACCGATACACATTTCTTCTTGATTACGTGACATTTCGTGAATGAAACAGCGTATTTAGTAAACTTTTAAGATTGGTGCGAATAATTTCTGCCTACGGACTTAAGAACTACTAAACTTTAGTGCACACGGGCATTAGAGTTATTCATTGAGGGTTATTGAAATCATCTACATACGGTTACGTGCTTTTCGTTTTATGACATATTTCTCTGCCGATTGATACACATCGAGAAGTATTATCATCTAAAGAATAGAGGCGAAGAAGTTCGAGCGCCAATAAGTAATTGCTAGTGTTGAAGAGTTCATAAAGTTTATATTCGTCGGTCAGGTATTGGACGACAACAAGAAGCTGTGCCTGTCGAGTGGTGAGATAATGAAGCTGACGGACCGGCAACGCATGATCTTTGAAGTAGCCGACTTGGCGGTTGCATCGCCCGCCACCGTCTCGCGCTGCGGGATGGTCTACCTCGACGCTAGCGTCGTGGGCTTGCCGCCGCTAGTCAACGCCTGGCTCAAGGCGAACGTACCCCCAGTGAGTTTACTCTTCATATTTATACCATAGAGAAAGAACTAATAAGAGTAGCAAAAGCACCGAAAGGTGTGTTCCGGCAGTAGTCCTTGAGAGCCAGTGAAATTACAGGCACAATGAGACTTAACAACTATGTCTCAAAGTGACGGGCGCAGTGCAATTCGTGACTTGTGATGAATTACAACTGTTATAGGCAGGGGTTAGTCCACTTAACATCAGGTGGGCCTCGAGGTTGTTCCAGAACAATCACATAAAAAAAAAAAAACCCAACGTACACCGGATAAAGTTCAAAATCTTGTATTATATCTAGATGGAGCTGACTCGTAGCCTGGAAAATTTGGCTTCGACACTTAAAGCCGATAAAGAATGTCGGTCACTTTCTATACTGATCTGGACCTGACATGAAAAATCTTTGTCTTGGCATTATTATCAGTCCGTTTGTTGTGTTAAAGTATATAAAAAACCATCCCATATTTATATTTTTGACCAAAGGCCACATTATTTAATAATAAAGAAATGTGATTGGGGTTAGGATTTACATGAATAATTAAATTATTCAAATGTCTAACTACTTACGTCTTATCACATGCAGATAAAGAATTGTGAATAGACAAAAATACAATTGAATGCACAGTACAGATACCGACTTAATTATTTTAAAACTTGCCTGACACTTCTGCCCTTTTCACAGGTAGATATCTCAAGAAATGTAGCTAGAATTAAGGTCACAGTTTATGAAATGATAGGCAATCAGCACAAGCGACAAGCGGCATGTAGGTATGCAATGGTCAATTAAATCAAGAAATCAAAAACAGATTATGGGTTATTGTAGCAAGCATAAAGATAATCTGTGAAGGAAATCGTCCATCCGCCACAGATGAGATGATCACTTGAACAGTAGGTTTTTACGTTCCATTCTGCATATAGTTTGTAGATTAATATATTTTCAATATAAAATGTCACTTTAATACTTATGTATACGATTAAGCACGTACTGTACATTATTATAACGTTCATAACATTGTTTTACAACTGCGGTACAAAAATAATACATCGATGAAGTTAGTTTAGAATATGCAATTTGAAGCGCTCGTAGCGAAGTTTACTTAGCTGTTCTTAACCACTCAGCAAAGTTAAGCAACGTCGCCCGCGGTCATGAGTTGGATGGGTGACCGCTAGTGACATTACTACTGAGCGTTTCCGTGCTTCGGAGGGCACGTTAAGCCGTCGGTCCCGGTTGTCGTCTTAGGATGGCAGTCGTTATAGCATGGTGGTAGGGCATTTTGCGAATGCCCGCCTGGCTAGCTACCACCCTCAAGTAGAAAACTGTCGCCAAGCACCTAACGGTGTGTTCCGGCATCTATCCTTGAGAGCCAGTACTTCTAGGTTAGCCTGAACAACATCTTCGACCACATCATCACTTACCATCAGGTGAGATAGTGGTTAAAGGCTAACCTATCATGCATAAAAAAAAAAAAAAAAGGCAAAATGGAACGTATTTAAAAATAAAAAGTGCGTTCGGTATGTTTGTGTAGTTTTAATCGGTGTACGCAATCATTTTGCAAGATAAGGAATATCATTTTTACTAGGGCTTGTCTTGGAATAACGTTTGTTCTATCTGATAGAGAATAAAGTGTCATATTTTTTCAACATGCTTTCATTTTTAGACACCATCTGGATCTGGCGAGGTACGTTCTGGCCATCCATCTTTGAATATCATCAATGTTAAACAGGCCCAAAAGATGTCTTGTTTTTTTGAATACGAAATATTGTGTTAAATTGCTGCTATAATAAATTTGTTTGATATTGATAATTTACCACGATTCATAAGTTTATTGATAGATGGCGCTGCACCGCATTTAAAATATATGGCAAATAACGCCATCTAGCAATTTTGTTTCGTGCATAAACGAGAGCGAGTAGCCTAAGTGAGATTTAGGACGGTCATCAAAAATGTAATTTCGTTATTTTATGTGATTTGATACACTTAGCGACATCTTTCGCCGAAGCTGGTATTTACTTATCGGTGTAGGCTGTCATGTATGGTTTTTGTCACTATTATTAGTCCTTTCTCTATGTTTATACGGAGCACTCGTATCGGAACTTAAGTCGACCTTAACCGATGAATTTGGCTATGCGATGTTCACTGCGGTCATTACTTGGATGGGTGACTGCTAGAGGCATTTCCTATTGTGGGCACGTTAAGCCGTCGGTTTTGGTTGTTGTACAAGGATTATAGTCGTCATATTATGATGTTAGCCTGCACCTGGCTAGATACCACCCTCAAGTAGATCATATGTCGCCAAGTACCTAATGATGTGTTTCAAGAGATGTCTTCGAGAGCTCTCATGGACTGGAATGACATGGCATCAACATGTGGAATACAAGCTAGCTTTTCTTGTTTACTATGTTATTTGAATGTGTTACGGCAACGTAATGTAGTTAAGAGATTTAGAAATCTTACTCACACAGAGTAAAAGGTTAGTAAATTTACAGCAAGTTACAATATAGTTGCCTCGATTGGAACAATTAACTTCTGCACTTGTTAATTATTACCGTAGCATGAGTTTCTTATGACTGTTTCAAAAAGTAATTAGTTTATAAGTAAAAATAATGAATTTGCACCTGTTCAGTAATTACCATTTGAATTATAAAAGCACGTTTTATAAAAAAGAAAGATAAGGTCCTTGGTTTACACGAAGAAGGTTGCTACGTTGTTTTCACTCAATTTTAAATAAAAAATGCAGGATTACTTTCGTAGATAGATTCAATCTCTATGAACGATGTAATAAACTTCATTTTGCTCGAAAGTCACCCATGCTAGTTAAGTACAATCTCCTTGGTGTCCAGAGTTAAAATGGTCATGAAAGTTGGTAACTGTTAGTAATTTTTGAACTCACAAACATGGATATTGGAGTAAACGAAACTAAATTTAATAAAAAATTTTAACCAAATTAGTTTCGTCCAAGAGGGCGAAGCCGCTGACAAACAGCTATTATTATTTAAATTTCATGAATTTTCGTTTACATCGCTTTTTACCGCTAAAAACATAAATGATGGCACCTACCAGGAAGCGCTTATGACACCATCTAGTGATTAAATCAGACCACGAAATTACAACGTACAAGCACAAGTATTATCATTGGCCTACAGCGATCCACCCGGCAAAGGCAATCCAGTCGACATCGCCTCAAATCATGCTGTTCAGTATTCCTCTCAGTGATGTCCCGACCCACGTCTGCGTTGTCCGTAAAGGTCCATTTGTCGTTCTACTAACAGTGAACACCGGTTTAACGTCCACAGGTAGCAGACAACATCCGCAAGGCCCTCTCCCAGCTGATCCCCGCGTACCTGTACCCCGCCCTGGAGTGTCTCCGCTCGAAGCTCACAGAGCTGGTGGTCTCCATCGACTCGGCGCTGGTACTCAAGTGTCTCGAGCTCTTGGACTACAGGCTTCGACCACTCACTGGGAAGGACGATCGCCCGCCGCCGCCGCCCAACATGATCGCCAATATGCGTGAGTGGAACAATAATCGTTATCTATTATTATTGCCTGATAATTTGTGTGTTGTTTAAAAATAACGATAAACAGCTGCAAGAAATAATGAACAATCTGATGATCTGTACCAACTTCTTCCGTTTGCCTACCTTTCAAGATAAGTAATTAGAGACTTTTCAATCTAAAAATGCACGCCCATCCACTAAATGTGATTATTTAAATGTGTGTGCGTGCAGTGATTTTACTATGATATCGGACTAGTCTGCACAATGCACTCACACAGCGATGTATGTAGAACATTTATATCGACTATATAATATTTCGCTTGGAAGAGTAAAGACATTGGAGGGACGTGCATTGTTTTACCTAATAGGTCTAATGTATGTACATGACAATAATAAAAAAATAATGTTTGTAAGAAACTCCTATTGTTATAAGCATACCCTTTTTGACAACTTTTTAATATGCTTATAATAATGGATACATGATGCCAACTTTGGGATATATTACTATTTTATTGCTTACATGCCAATTTTGTTCAAAAAACCTATCAAAGATTTCAGTTTCCTAATACGAGTGTTTAAATAAATTAGTTTACTATTAAATTGGATACTTACTGTTAAGGATATACTGTGGATCCGCAGCCACTAGAGCTCTGCGAGCAGGATGACCGGTGTAAGAGAAACAAAATCATTAATGGAATCATTCCATTTTCCTAGCCTCACCAAGTGCCATCCTATAGTTGTTTTTTTTCCTCTTACATCGCTCTGCCCTTGGGGTGCCGGCTTAAGTAATGTCACCCCCCTATTTCTACCTGTGAGTGTCGTAAGAGGCGACTAAAGGTAAAATACCAGAAGGTGGGCAGCAGCACCTTCTGAGGAACTGATATCTTAAACTGCGATCCCCAAGACGCCTGCCAAGCGTGGGGATTATGGCAAACCTCCCTTAAACAGGGGAGGCTGTATTCAGCAATGGACAATGCGGCTAATACAGTACAGTACATCACTCATCTTCCTCGCACATCTCTGGTGGATTCGCTGCCTAATTATGATCGCATTGGAATTGTTAAAATGGCCCCGTCCAAAGGCTTGCTTATCCCTGCCGGATACGAATAACATTATCGCTACGGTCTGATTCTGGATCGTCTCCTGTTTCCAGCTAAACTCGCTCCTTGCTGGGTGGTATGGTCGGTGATATGGTCAGTGGGGCTGACGTGCGACCACAATGGGCGCGCGATATTCTCAGACTTCATGCGAGACCTCACCGTTCAACAAGGACTGAAACCGCTCTTCCCGAAGGAAGGGCGCGTCTATGATTACACGTTAGTTTATTAATATTGTACTCAAAACTTATTTAACTTATAGCTTGTATCTATATGTTTATAATTCATAGTGTCGATTCTAAAGTGCATTCTCTTAATTTTAAATGCCCTAAGTTTAACTTAGATCTGTCAAATAGACAGGCAAACTTTTATCTCTTAAAGTAAAATATTCTTATACTATTTTATGAATATTTGCACCTATATTCATAAAATAGTATAAGAATATTAATGAATCAAGCCAGAAATATGTCGTATATTCTTATTATTAGTAAGTATTCATACTTTTTATCGTATTTTTTTTCGTTTTCTCACAATATCCATATCTATATCTCGCTACCACTGTTCCAGATATGAATGATTCAAATAATCTTCAACTCATTTCAACTATACTAAGTATATCGATACACTTCTTCAATGAAATGTTTCCCTTGTGTAGATTGAACGATGGAGGCTTCACTGACCCGACAGAAGACGGCGAGCCTGCAAACCCTTACTGGTACCATTGGATGGAAAATATGGAGCCCTACGTAGTAGACCCAGACTGGCAGTATGCAGGTGAATTTCGTTTACGAAGACAATATATATAGTTTGTAGTACTGTTCTTTGCTTATTAGTCATAAATGTAATATAATATGCAGATATCGAAGTCCCCACATTGGACAACGTCCGATGCGCCGCCATCCTCGGGTACAAGGTAGCGAACTACAACCACGCGCTGGCCGTCGGGCCCACCGGCACCGGCAAGACGGTCACCATCACCGCTAAACTCACCAGGGGGTTGCACAAGAAGTTCATCTGCGAGTTCATTGTCTTCTCGGCGAGGACTTCTGCTAATCAGACTCAGGTGTTTGGTTCTTTCCTTCCTTTAGTATCATAGTAACGAGAACAGTAGACGTTAATTCATAAAAAGACCGATCGGGAAAGCTTCCGTGTTGAAAGCTGCACAAACTTAGAGCCTCGTTGGGTGACAGGCTTGAATTTCATGTAAAAAAATAAAATGAAATGGCGGGAAATTAATTTGCTGTATTACTTACTCTTTGCTGGTATCGGTGTAGTATTTTTAACCCTTACTTTTCTAAGTAGTCTATATTAGAATCAGCCGCTACGCTCGTGATTCAAATGTGAACCACATTTTTTAAGTCAGTCATTTGTTAAGCCCGATAGGTTAGCCTTTGGCTACTATCTCACCTGATGGTAAGTAATGATGTGGACGAAGATGTAGTTCAGGCTAATCTAGAAATACTGTCTCTCAAGGACAGCTGCCTGAACACACCGTTAGGTGCTTGGCGACAGATTTTCTACTTGAGGGTGGTAACTGGCCAGGCGGGCATTCGCAAATGCCCTACCACCATGCTATAACGACTACCATCCTAAAACAACAACCGGGACCAACGGCTAATCGTGCCCTCCGAATCACGGAAACGCTCAGTAGTTATGTCACTAGCGGTTACCCATCCAACTCGGTTAAGAACAGCTAAGCAAACTGCGCTCCGAGCTCTTCCAGTTCCATCTTCCACAACTTCGCTAGTTTGGGATTTAAAGTGGTAAGTCGGCCCGAATAAAACAACTTTCCTCACTTGTTGAACAGAGTGGTTACCCATCCAACTCGGTTAAGAACAGCTAAGCAAACTGCGCTCCGAGCGCTTCCAGTTGCAGCTTCCACAACTTCGCTAGTTTGGGATTTAAAGTCGTCAGTCGGCCCGAATAAAACAACTTTCCTCACTTGTTGGACAGAGTGGTTACCCATCCAACTCGGTTAAGAACAGCTAAGCAAACTTCGCTCCGAGCGCTTCCAGTTCCAGCTTCCACAACTTCGCTGGTTTGGGATTTAAAGTCGGGAGTCGGACCGAAAAAACAACTTTACTCACTTGTTGAACAGATAGCTATTATGTCATGTTTTAGGACGTGATCGATAGCAAGTTGGACCGTCGCCGGCGCGGCGTGTTCGGCCCGCCGCCGACCAAGCGGCAAGTGTTCTTTATAGACGACTTGAACATGCCTGCGTTGGAAGTGTATGGAGCGCAACCACCCATTGAACTGTTGAGGCAATTTATGGACTTCGGGGGTTAGTAAACCACATACGTACTCAGACTAATGCTATTGTAAGTTCTTCTAATATAGTACTATAAAATGTTCAATTAAAGTGTGGCATGAGCGAGGGTGAGAGTGTATCAGTGTGTGTGTGGTATGTGAGAGAGAGAGGGTGTGTGTTATTGTCATTCACCTTTGAAATGACAGTTCTGGTTTTGATATAACTGTGTGCATATATTCTTAATCCTGGATTAGTTTTACGTGGGATACTTTTTATCCCGACTTGATGTGTAGTTCTTGATATTACCAAAACTCGCGAGGGAAACTCGCCTTCCCAAGTTACCTTTATATCATTGACATCATCATTTAAACATAAGTCTCTCTCATAACTTTATGAAAACCATTTCTAAAATTTTTAGTTCGTTTATTACAAAATTGTTAAATAATATAATTCTATAGGTTGGTACGACCGCACGAACATCGGTGACTTCCGTACGCTTGTGGATGTGAGCATCGTGGCTGCTATGGGTCCCCCGGGCGGTGGAAGAAATCCCGTCACTATGCGTTTGATGCGACATATGCATTACATATCCTTTACAGAGATGGAGTATGCTAGCAAGGTAATATAATAGAATTATTGTGTATTGTAGTCGTTGAGGCTTTATTTCTTTCAGTTTTTGGGATTACGAAGGCGAAAATAGTAAATAATCTTAATCTTAACTAATATAATAAAAAGGAAAGATTTGATTGTTTGTTTGTTTGCATTGAATTGGCTCTGAAACTACTGGACCGATTAGGATGAAATTTGGTATGGAAATAGTTTCAGACCAGGGGAAAGGACATATGACAGTTTTTATCCAACTGCGCAAAAAGAGGTTAATGGTTTTACGCGCTAACCGATCTACTGGATCGATTAGAATGAAATTTGGTATGGAAATAGTTTGAGACACGAGGAAGGACATAAGATAGTTTTTCTATCCAACTGCGCAAAAAGAGGTTAATGGTTTTGCGCGATAAAAAAAAGCATAGGAACAAAAAAATATATATAAATAAAAGTTCATTAAAATAATTATATTCAAACATTCTTTTTGTTTTCTTTTCTTAGTAACGTGACTCAATAAAGGGTTTATGTGTGTGTATAATAATTATTTTTATGTTTTTTAATACCCGTGCGAAGCCGGGGCGGGCCGCTAGGATATAATATACTGTGACTAAAGACAGCCCAAAATCAACCCCGCGCTCCAAACGTATGAAGTTGCTGCTTAACTGAGTCTTTATATCTCTATAGATATATTTTCCTGGTCGTATACGCGTGTCTATCACGATTTATACTATAGAAGTAGGTAAGCTAGAGGCTATGCCCGAGGCAGCAAACCAGTTTTTACAAGTTCCAAGAAGAGGGTCTTAAAAACTTAATAAGAAAATTTAGTAATTACTATAACCATACTAAGATTATTAGTAATTAGGCTTATTGGTAGTGGTGAAATAAAGATATGTTTTATCAGTTTCAGACTAAGTTTTCCGTTCCTTGTCTGAGCCTTAGATAAGGTGAAAGTTACAGATCTTGTTCTCTTGCGGTGAAATTAATAATCATTTCACCGCAAGAGAACAAGATCTGTAACTTTCACCTTATCTAAGGCTCAGACAAGGAACGGAAAACTTAGTCTGAAACTGATAAAACATATCTTTATTTCACCACTACCAATAAGCCTAATTACTAATAATCTTAGTATGGTTATAGTAATTACTAAATTTTCTTTAAACTCCAAATCAAATAGATATTTTCCAGGTGAGCGTTTATGATCGTCGAACGCAACGTCGCTTTACATCAGTTTAATTAGTAGTCAAGTATAGTCACGAGTACAAAAATACGCACATATTCTGGGCCAACTTTCAAGGAGAAGACCAAAATATGCAGATCCCTTTTTAAATCCCTTTTTTACATTAACCGCAGTGCTTTTTTATCCACAGTACGCAATATTTAGCACAATCTTGACTTCCTGGGTGGCCAAGATGGATAAAGTGACAATTCGCGAGCAACCATTCCTCAAGGCTTCTATTGAGATCTTTCACAATTTGGTCGAGGAGCTGCTTCCAACTCCGACCAAGTCGCACTACACCTTCAACTTGAGAGATCTGAGCATGGTGTTCCAAGGGATACTCATGATGGACCCGAAGCTTGTGGAGGTTAGTGATGACTGTTGGTTTTCGAAAGATGAATAAAGAGATATAAGTACTAAAACTCCCTGTGGGGTGCTGGCTAGGCACTAGCAGCACTTTCTACTTGCTAGCTACCAGCTAGCCAGGCGGGCATTCGCAAAATGCCCTACCACCAAAAACTACACGATAGTCAGATTTTGATAATTCTTTTTTTTAATGAAAAGGTGGTGAGGTGTTCATCATATAAATTTCATCAAAATCGGTCAAGTAGTTTTTAAGTTCCACTTAACTAACTGAAAAATGCTTGACATACCTAGATGACTTGGTATAGTTGCAAGTTTTCTCGATCGTGTTGTTGGTGAGTGTTTGTTGGTGAGTAAAAGTCGATCAATTAATACTTGTTAAACGATCGATTTTTACTAATCACTTATGTATCATAGTAAAAAAACATGAGAATGTTATCTCACTGTTATGCACCGGCATGGGGCCGACTTTAAAAGTAATGTCATACTTTTCAGTGTTAGAAGTGGGTTGTATTTTTTTTTGTTTACACAAGTTGACCTTTTCAGCGTGATCTTAGCTAATAGACAGTTATTTTCGTTTCTCAGAGTGAAGACGACGTTATAAGATTGTGGTATCACGAACATCAGCGGGTGTATCAAGACCGACTAGTCAACAACGATGATCGACAGTGGTTTACCAAGTAAGTGATATTTACCCTATATGGTATGTTTCTTTTAAAGTACTTCAATTTGCTTAACCCTTTGTTAATGATTTTCTTTTCATTTGTTTTGTAGTATCATAACTCAAACTAAAGTTCATATTTGAATTCTGACTAAAATTGTTTTATTCGTACAACTGGAAAGGAATTTAAAAGGAAGAAAATTAGCTCATACGAATTTTCGCTATATATTTGCTATATGTCTATATAAAATGAGTGTAATTTTTGGCGAATGTACAAACCTTATAAGTTCAATTATTAAACTAGAAAAAGGTCTTGTAACATTAGGTAAGATAGTGGTTAAAGGCTTGCGTATTAGTTATAAATAAATAAACAAAATACACAGGCAGAAATGTTGAGTTGCAAATTGACCTTTACGAGTTTGTAATTACTCACTTACTTCCCTTGTATCACAATTTATTATTTAATGGACTATACATAAATTTAGAAGCGCTCGTAGCTTGCCGAGTTGTTTTTAACCGATCAACTAGATTAAGCAACGACGGCTGCGGTCATAACTTGGATGGGTGACCGATAGAGGCATTTTTAGCAACCTCAAGTAGAAAACCTGTCGCCAAGCACCTAACGGTCTGTTCCATCTTCGACCGCATCTTCAATTACCAGCAGGAGAGGTTGGGGTTAGTGGCTAGCCTAATGCTTAAACTAGGTAAAATTATATTTCCAAAGAGTATTAACGAAATGTTTGTAAAATTATAGCTACTAATTACAAGGACTTTTATGTTCACAGCATTCTAAACAAGAAAATCCGCACGGAGTTCGGAAAGAAACCGGCAGATATAATCGGCGGTCGACTGATGTTGTTCGGAGATTTCATGGACCTCGGTGCGGACGAACGCAAGTACATTGAGATCAATGATAGAGAGGAGGTGAGTCCAACTTTAACGGTTTCGCTATTAAAGTTGTGATTTGTCAGTTACGTCGATGCTCTCGTTTGCATCTGTACTGTACAGTAACAGCTGGATCATCCACTGCTGAAAATAGCCTCCCTCATCATGGGTCCCATACCCTGCCGAGCGTGCATCGCAGTGTAGGTACGATCACAATGACAATTTTAATAAGGCGCTGCTTCTTCTTACGACTCCCACAGGAAGACAGGGTAGAATTCAGGTTTTCGAAGCGCTCGTAGCGAAGTTTACTTAGCTGTTCTCAACCGATCAGCAAAGTTAAGCAACGTCGTGCGCGGTCAGAAGTTGGATGGGTGACCGATAGTGACATTACTACTGAGCGTTTCCGTGCTTCGGAGGGCACGTTAAGCCGTCGGTCCCGGTTGTCGTCTTAGGATGGCAGTCGTTACAGCATGGTGGTAGGGCATTTTGCGAATGCCCGCCTGGCTAGCTACCACCCTCAAGTAGAAAATCTGTCGCCAAGCACCTAACGGTGTGTTCCGGCAGCTGTCCTTGAGAGCCAGTGCTTCTAGGTTAGCCTGAACAACATCTTCGACCACATCATCACTTACCATCAGGTGAGATAGTGGTCAAAGGCTAACCTATCAGGCATAAAAAAAAAAAAAAAACTGTCCCGTTACCCCACGGGGCTCTTTTTTGGTAATAGTCATTTATACATACAATATCAAGGCCGCAACGTGGTTATTTGTCGCGATTACTTTTATTTAAGGCTAGAGTGCTCGTGGCGCTTTCCTTACGAACGTAGTTTCGTCATATTTTATATACTAAGTGTTCAAACTCGGTAAAACTTTGCATGTATATCCTTGAGCCAGATTTCCGAAAAATTCAGTATTTTCAAAAATAATTCTAAAAATAGTCTAGTATGGAAATTGTTATTTTGACATTTAGGGATAAAATAAATAATAAATCAAAAATTGGCAAACCAGAAGCATACGTATTAGGCTCAGCAATATGCATGCAACATTTCACCGAGTTTGAACACTTGGTATATGAAATATGACGAAACTACGTTTGTATGGAACGCGCTCCGCGCACTCTACTCTTAATCCTGAGCGTAAGGAGGGTTCGAAAATACGTGGCGTAAAATAACTTTTCTGCCGAATGGAAAAAAACAAATGTTTACCTCACTCCGGTGAGGGAAAATCTGGGTGCTATATAGTAAATTAGTGTTAATTTAACGTAAAACTACTACAATTGGTAACATTGAAGGTAAATTTATTTTGCTGCAACTTTTATAAAGGTTCTAATTTTAAAAACCCTTTCAATGCTAGCGGATAAAAAGCTTTTTTCTACACAGATTTCGAATGATAAACGACATCTTTCCGAGCTTGTGAGGTGAAAATGGTATTAATAAATGTTGAAATATACTTTCCAGCTGGATGACATTCTCCAACATTACCTGACCGAGTACAACCTAACGACGACAGCCCCGTTAGACCTGGTGCTGTTCGAGGATGCCGTCGCACATCTCTGCCGCATCGCCAGAATCATGCGGCAGCCCATGGCCAACGCTCTCTTACTGGGGATGGGCGGCTCTGGTAACATGTCATTGCAAATTTATAAAGCGTTCGTAACGGAGCTTGCCTAGTTGTTCTTAATCAATCTACTTGAGAGTGGTAGCGAGCTTGGCGGTCATTCGCAAAATAATCTACCATACTATAACGACTGCCATTCTAAGAAAAAACAGGGATCGACGGCTTAACGTCACTAATGTAGTAAAGTAAAGTAGAGCGTTCGGATAGCCTGCTAGCAAAGATAACATCCACTAATGCAAAAAATGGTCACATTGGGCGTTTGATTTGGGATGTTTTGGGCAAAAATAGGGAATAATTTTTTTTTATTCAAATCATAATACGCAGGCGCACAATTACTTCAGAATGACAGCTATTGTCATGAATTGTTATCTGTCGTTCGATTTGGGCCAAATTGGTGAGCACAAAGATCAAAATTATAAAAGATTGCTTTGCGAACGCTTTGATAAGGAAACTGCTGGAAACACTACCGTCTCAAATCGAACGCTCTGTGGAATACTGGTGGTTAATATAGTACATAGCACAAAAAACGCAGACTGCTATTCATAGACAACAGTCAAATAGCCAGTAGCATGCTGCACGAGATCACGAGTCACCTTGTTGTACAGCACCCTTCCGTATGGCTAAGAAAAAGCATGCTATTGTAATAGCAAGTGAAATAACATGCTTTCAAAATATCATTAAAAGTAATGGCAAGATATTGCCGTATAGCGGTTTTGAACACCACTGCTATAGAATGCCACTTGCGTTCACTCATCCACGTAGTTATCGCAGGGAATATTGTTGATTGGATAAGAATAACTGGTACGAGAACGGAAAGCTCCGCTTTAAGCTCTTCATTCAAATGTATTTTATAATTACGTATTATTAATAGGATACAAAGTAGAAAAGAAACTTTGGGACAACTTTTAATGAGCAACATCTGTAACTACTCGTATAAATATTATAAAAACTTACGCTCATATTTATATTTTATGTTTGAAAACACGGGTGTTTGAGCGTGAAACAACTTACTGTGAGTCGATATGACGATCGACAATGTTTCACACTGTGTGAAACGTGACGCGACCGCGGCGGACGTACCACACTCAATATCCTGAGGAAGGCTTCCGGTAGAAGCCGAAACATTGTCGATCGTCATATCGACTCACAGTAAGTTGTTTCACGCTCAAACACCCGTGTTTTCAAACATAAAATACTCGTATAAACATGAAGCGATCGTAGCGAACTTTGCTTAGCCGTTCTTAACCGATCAGCAAAGTTAAGCAACGTCCGCCACCATCGTGATTTGGATGGGTGACCGCTAGTGGCATTACTACTGAACGTTCACGTGCTTTGGAGGGCACGTTAAGCCGTGGGTCCCGGTTGATGTCTTAGTATGGCATGGTGTAGGGCATTTTGCGAATGCCCGCCTGGATAGCTACCACCCTCAAGTAGAAAATCTGTCGCCAAGCACCTAATGGTGTGTTCCGGCAGCTGTCCTTGAGATCCAGTAATTCTAGGTTAGCCTGAAGAACATCTTCGACCACATTGTCACTTACGAGATAATGATCAAAGGCTAACCTATCTGGCATAAGAAAATGTCAAATTGAACTTCGTAGGTCGGCAGTCATTGTCCCGCCTTGCCGCCAGCATGATGGAACTGAGCTGCTTCCAGATAGAGATAACGAAGGCGTACGGACAGACCGAGTGGCGCGACGACCTCAAGCAGACCATGATGCGAGCCGGCGTCGAGAACAGAGGGGTCGTCTTCCTCTTCTCCGATGCACAGGTATTTGTGTGGCAGTGGCAAGCAAAGTGGCAAAAAGTGGCAGAGGCCGGTGGCAGTTTTACTGTCAAAACATTTTTAACTTTATCAACATTGCTACAACGTATAATATCGCTTACAAAACTAACGCACGTCGCACGGCACCATCCCGGACAATTCTTTCATCCTATTTTAAACAGTATAGTAATGCATACAAAGTCGAAAATAGTTTGACAGTAAACTGCCGGCCACTGCCACTTCTATGTGATTGACGCTAATACAACAGGGTATCGTTTCCAGTATACTGGTTCGCTGTCGACTGAGAGTGGAAAGGAGGATTAGGTCAGTATACTGTATGTTCTTATTGTGTGGTGTATGGGTATGTCTGTTTCCAACGATACAAATACTACCATATTTGCCTGCAAGCGAGGAACAGGTAGCTCAAATGCTTTGGTTGTTACAGCTGTAGTATGTATATATCTGTATTCAAATAAAATTTATATATATTATTTATATATATATATAATCTCATTCGATAATATTCTAGTTATGAAATGAAATACCGACTTTTATTGGCATATTTTAACATACTTCTTTAAGAAAATTAAAAAGTTAAATTAAAGCATTATTCTCCTAAAAAAACAATGCTTTAAAACAACTGCAACTGCATATAATTAGGTATTAAAACAATCGTGTAATCTTGTTTTGAAACTCGCCTGCCGCTCGTTTCAAAAAACTACACTCATGTTTTAATACCCTCTATTATATGACAGTTGCATAAACTACTACAAAGATATACATAGTAGTTATAGAACTTACATTATCTTATTTGTATCGTGGGAAAGAGACATACCTTAAACACCACACTACAAGAACATACAGATGAAAATTGCAAAAGGTTTAAAGAAAATTGAAATAGCATTTTGCTCATGCTTGCCTTACTTACCACCCTCAAGCAAAAGGAAAATCAGCCGTCAAGCACCTAACATTGCGTTCCGGCAGCAGTCTTTGAAAGCCAGTTAGTGAATTAGAAAATACAGGCACATGAAACTTACCAACTTTATATATCAGGGTGATAGGCGCAGTGCAGAACATCTATTGTGTCGACCTGTGACGCTTAACGTGAGCCTCGTGCGTGTTCCGTCACAATCACATATTGTGTGTACGTCAGGGGCGCATGGGTTTTTGTCAGAACTCATCCCAAATATCAAAATACTGAGAAAAATCTAAAGTCAAAAGCGCCTTAATGACGGCCAATTTATATGGTATAAGGCAAAAAACCGACCAAACGTAAATACGTACAAAAACGCCTTCCATAATTATAACGATATTTTATGTAAGGCAAAAAAGAGTTAAGTTTAATAATCAACTTTACCAGCCAATTTGTCATAGACAGATTTATAAACGTTTACAACATGTGCATAATTATTTATAATAAATTACCACAAAATATCAAACTTTTACACGGCTATAAGTTTAAGTTAAAACTGAAAGACTGGTTTGCTGGACAATTGTTTTTATAGTGTTTATGAATATCAGATTTTTTTAATTATTTTAATGTAATGTAATTGTATTGTAAATGTAATTGTAATGCGATTGTAATGTTATCAGTGTAATCAATTTTATTATATTTTTTTTTATAATATAATATTTGCACGCCTGCTTGCAGGCTTAATACACGGACGAAAATTATTTGAAGATGTTGTATCGAATTGTATTCTAACAAATAAATGATTTGATTTGATTTGACATAAAAAATAATGTATTTCAGATAAAAATGGAGTCGTTCCTCGAGGACCTGAACAACATCCTGTCGTCCGGCGACGTGCCCAACATCTACGAAGCTGAGGATTTAGACAAGATTTACATGTCGGTGCGTCACGCCGTCATGGAGATGAACCTCACCGCGACCAAAACTAACCTGTTCGCTTGCTATCAGAAACGTGTTCGCTCCAATCTACACATAGTGGTCGTCATGAGCCCGATAGGAGAGGTAACTAACAACGTTCTAACTTCTATAGTGACATTTCTTAATATGGTTACAAGCACACTATCGCTTGCTGAGCCACATTAACAAATTATAAGAGTACAAAATATCCCGAGCGAAAATCGAACATTATATGACGGTTAAAATAATAAAATTAGAGCTCAAGATTCAGCTTGCTTTGAGGCAGTGATTGCTCGATGGCATTGGCTATGGACTGCCGCGCAGCAGCTCCATGGTTTGAATCCCGCCGCGGGCTTGAGCTTCAAGTATAGTGGAAGGGCACTTTGCGTATGCCCGCTTGGCTAGCCACCACCCTCAAGTAGAAAATCTGTAGCCAAGCACCTAACGGTGTGTTCTGGCGGCTGTCCTTGAGAGCCAGTAATTCTAGGTTAAGCCTGTTAACACCTCAATTCTCAATTCTTTATTGCATCATATGTGGTGTAGATGCTGGTCTTAAATACATTTTTATAAAGTTTTACATATGACCCGTTTTGGGTATAGCAATAGATATAACTAATAGTAGTAGAGCGACCGATCTAATGGGATATCTTCTAGGTAGATCAACATCTTTACTAAATAATTGAGAATTTTTTTTTACACATTTACATGTTTCTAATATGTATAAGGACACAAGGGTTAAAATATTATATTTTATAAAACATGGCTTGCAACTTTCCATGGCTTTAATATTGGCAAGAAAACGTACGCATTTATTTGGGAAATAAAAACATCTTCAGAACATACGCTATTTCCCCACAGTATGATTTCATCTCGACCTCTCGTATGATTTCATCGACCACATCATCACTTACCATAAGGTGAAATTGTGATAAAAGGTTTACCTATCAGCGAAAAATGTTACGATATCCAAAATACCGGATAGTGGGCAGCAGCGCTTTTTAGAGCTGCTATCTTACACTGTGATACGCCTGCCAAGCGTGAAGATTATGGCAACCCCGTCCCCTTTATCGAAGGAGACTGGTTTATGCAGCTGACAATATTTTTCATCACATTTGCACGTAAACAGTGTCTAAACATACAGGTTAACTTGGCCGTAATGAAAAATATAAAACCCTCTATCTGTCTTTTTGTCATGAAACCCAAGGTCGATTTTATTTGTATACCATCATGGCTGTGTACCTACGTAAGTATATGCCCTTGACGTTTCTGAACGAAACATTTGTATAATCTGTAGTGTGGGCTAAAAGTCCGCCATCCGTAATAATAGATGTGCTGACTTGTGTATTAAAGCTACATTCATATTTATTTACTCGCAAATGTGATGAAAAATATTGTATGTTTCACGAGCGGTACGGGAATTACGAACCTCGACTCAGAAAGCCCTCAGTCTTGGACTACGGGCTTCTACTAGAGCCTCAATCGTAATTCTTTACTTACCGCCCTTAATACACAATGTATTATTATGGTAAATGAACGAATAATGGTGTATATGTAATTGTAATGTTTGGTAGATATTCCGGTCGCGTCTCCGACAGTTCCCGTCGCTAGTGAACTGTTGCACGATAGATTGGTTCAGCGAGTGGCCGCGCTCGGCGCTGCAGTCGGTCGCACAACACTTCTTCCACGATCTGCCTGAACTCGACACCACCAACGAGGTCATTGAAGCTATGGTGGTGAGATCATTCGACGCAATTATTCATACTTAACATTTTTTTGGTATTATGTGAGTTTGGATAGAGACGCAGTGTTTACTAAAATATGTAAGCAAAGTTTTTCTACTTAGATGTAATGTGTAGTAGAAAAGCTTAATTTGCTGTATTTTGTAGGCTAAGTAGTGGAATGATAAGTAAAAAGTACATTTAATATCACTGGTGCTTCTTGCAAAGATGCACAGAAATTACCTGTCAAATAATAATAATCGTAATCAAGTCCGTCGCGTGACACTGAGCAAAAGATTATTTTATAACCATTTTTTTTGTATTCAAGAAGCTCGAGGCCCACCTGATGTTAAGCGGACTAACCTCCCCTATAACAGATGCATTTCGTCACTAGTCACGTATTGCACTGTACCCGTCACCTAGAGTCATAGTTGTTAAGTCTCATGTGCCTGTAGCTTCACTGGCTCTTCTTCTTCTCAAGTGACTGCTGCCGGAACACAGGGTTAGGTGCATGGCGACAGATTTTCTACTTGAGGGTGATCGCAAGCCAGAAGGGCATTCGCAAAATGCCCTTCCACCATGCGGTGAAGCTCGAGCCCGCAGTGCGTTTCGGACCATGGACCTGCTGCGCGGTAGTCCATAGCCAATGCCACTGAGCCATCACTGCTTCCAAACTTGCTACTTAGAGGTAATGTGTAGTAGAAAAGCTTACTTTGCATTATTTTGTATGCAAAGTAAAAAATTACATGTGTTGTCTCTGGCGGCTTGTGTAAAGATGCACAGAGATTACCTTTACCATTTAAAGAAATCAATTCCGTCGCATGGCACTGAGCAAAAGATTATTTTATTTATACTATTTGGGATCTCATTGAAAGTTTTTTATTTTATAAACGTTTATGTTTCCCGCACATGACTATGATTTTTCCACGTTGTAATTTTATATTGTAATTTATTATTAACTTATATTTTTGCTGCAAAGTGCACGGTTGTAAAATGAATTATACGAAACAATTTGAATTCCATTTGGAAGCACAAGTATTTCACACGATATTAACTAATGGCTCTGTGAGTTGAAGAACTTATTCTTGCGACTGAAATATTATTTTTTTACTTTATCAACACCATATAATTGCTGTTTGAAAAAAAAACACTTAATGGACAAAAAAAATACATAACTATGGATTTTGCTCACTAATTTCACGAGAATGGGTTGAGAAATGCGACCTTTAGCGGACCTTTAGCGGACATTAATGCTGGATTCTGCACCAATAATAGCTACATTGAATAAAAAAAATACTATTGTTACATCTGTGAATAAGTTCTAATTTCAACCTTATTCCTACGGAATAATCAAGTTGACGAAAGATTTGACCAGAGAACCAGAAAAGTTTAACCAAGCATTAGAACTTAATCTTTTTTTTTATTATTGAGATTATGACTTCTAGTTAAGCCTGAACAACATCGACCACATCATCACTTACATCAGGTGAGAAGATAGTGGTCAAAGGCTAATCTACCAGGCATAAAAAAAGGTTAAAAACGAGATCAGCACATGGCTAAAGAAACAATATCAGAATGTACGTAAGAGTTTTCATTGCGCTAAATACTACTTTGGGCTTGGCAAAACCACACATCAAATAGTAAATTATCAAAGAAACATCCAGAAAATAAACCATTTACCTTGTAGTTCGATATTACTGTGGATGGCTAACTGGCCCATTACCTAACATTTTGTTGTATAATTTCAGTCTGTATGCTGTTTCGTCCACCAAAGCGTAATGGAAGCGAGCGCTCGTTACCTGGCAAGACTTAACCGTCTCAACTACGTAACGCCCATGTCTTATATGGAGATGTTGGGCTCTTATGCTGAGATGTTCAAGAAGAAACAGAAGGCCATACTCAAGGAGAGCAATGCGCTTAAAACTGGTAAAATTATTTTTGTTACATTACTTCACTCCATGTGCGGTTTTGTAAACCAAAGCGTGGTGGTAGCGAGCGCGTGTTATCTGGCACTACTAAACTGACTTAACTACGTTACGTCCATCTCTTATATTAAGATTGAACATCTCGGCATAGGAGCCCAATATCTCCATATTGGGCTCCTATGCCGAGATGTTCAATCTTCTTCAGAAACAGAAGGTCATACTCAAGCTTAGCTATGCACTTAATACTGGGAAGATTTAATTTAAATCTTGTGTTGTTTGTGGAGAAAGCGAGTGCTGAATTTCTATCTCAACTACGGAACCCTATGCGTTACGTAGTCTTACATTTTACGTTACCAGTTGGTACCTTTCGGGAAGTGTTCGTCTTTCTGTTTACATGTAAGATATTCTGCATCGAAGCAGAATATCTGACATGTAAAGAGAAAGACTACTGTTTAAGTGTAAAAGGCACTGTAGGAAGTTAAATTAATGGGCGAACGAGGGTAATCGGAGTAATGAGCGCAGTACAGTGTCAAGCAGAACAAGAAAGTGACACTCCAATTGTTATTGACAGACATGAAGTTTACCATGCGGCGGGCGACTTGTCACTGTCACGATGGAGATGTTGGGTTACTATTGGTATTCTTCAAAAATATCTTATCGTTTCGTTTCTACACACGATTTATCATTAAATAGCAAAACAGAAACAAATATTAGTTTTGCAAAATTACAAATATACGATAGGAAAAATTTAAGTCATGTGCGGGATTTTTTCGGATTATCTCAAAACAAACTAAAAAAATATTAGTTTGTTTTGAGAGGTAAGCTAACCTCTCACTGTACGTATGCATATTGTTTTCTCCAGGGTTGAACAAACTGAACCAAACAGAAGTGGAAGTGAAACAGCTGCAGATCGAGTTGGCGGAACTCAAGCCGCTCATGGAGAAGGCTGCAGAAGAGACCAGACAAGTCATTCAACAGATAGCCATAGACACGGTTAGTAATTTTTTTATGACTCATACTTGAAAATGTGTCCTGATGTTGTTTAATTCGAAATACTAGAAGTTTGATTTTCGAGGTTGTAAATCGCCATAGGGAGGTAAGGAATCTCTTTAAAGAGATTCATATAAAATCACAGTATTTACCACTGTAACTCAGGTTGGAAGAGCACGTTCCGGCCTTAAGTGATTGCGGGTCCGAATCCAACTCCTCTTTAAAGTCCGTTTATCCAACATTATTATTGGAAAACAGAAAGCAAACTGTAATTTTGATGATCGATCTGAATTAAGAATACCAGGTTTTATTTAATTTTTGAAATATTTAAGTAATGAAATAATTCAAAATTTATAAAAATAATCGCTTACATATCATGAACTTAATTATTTATAGTTAACCATTTAAACAATTAAGAATGCCAAGAGCCTGTTAATACCTTCTATATGATCTCACTGCTGAGGTGAAAAGTTGTATGATCAACACGATAAAAGATTTTTCTCGTGTTAGCTTAGAAATTCTCACTGCGCTCGTGATACAATTAAAGAATCCTTGAGCTGATCTCAAATTCAGCACTTGCAACAAAAAATTGCCTTTGCTCTCTTTTTGCACAAATAACTAATGTATGCAAAATTAAATACCTGTGTACTAAATATTCCGTTCACAGACGATCGCGGAAGAAGCACGTATAATGGTGGAAAAAGAGCAGCTGATAGCGGAAAAATTGGCAGTAGAAACGAATGCTATGGCCGAAGATGCTCAGCGAGATCTAGGTAAACTAGAAGTATATATGTAACAATTAAAACTAGTTCCAAGAATGTGTATATAGTTGCATGCATAATTATATAGTATCTATAACCGATTTGGCGTCACATCAAATCGTAAGGGTCTAACTAAACACTCAAAATTCGCCACGAGCCTATTGTCATTTACCGGACGCAGTTCTAAGCTCCGTACTGTTAGAATTGAAAATAAACAGGCCAACTGTGCTATGAGTCTCGCTCTAAAACCACTTTTAAAATCGGTGTATGTTGGTAAAATAGAAAACATACCTTAATAATTTAATTTTTGAGATAAACCCGCAGAAATACTGTGGTATGGTTTCCTAATGTCGTACAGTTTGGATGATGACTGAAAAATGGTAATAAAATCTTATGTTAGTACAATTTCTTTTTTTTATATTATTTCTGATAGTTAAGTCTTTGACCACAATCTCACCTGATGGTAAGTGATGATATGGTCGAAGGTGTTAACAGGCTTAACCTAGAATTACTGGCTCTCAAGAACATATGCTGGAACACACCGTTAGGTGCTTGGTGACAGATTTTCTACTTCAGGGTGGTCGCTAGCCTGGCGGCTATCCACAAAATGCCCTTTCACCAGGAAAACAAGCGGAACAGAACTAAGATATATATATATTGTTAACTCGTGTGATTCATATTATATTGTTGATTGCAACTTACACTTGCTAGTATAAAAAGCTTGAATTGGCGATAAAATGATGCCTATCATTTATTTAATTTTGAAAATAAAAATCTATAAATTTATATATACATATTATATAGTTATATTCAATGAGCTCTAGCAATAAAAATGCACCTTAGCGTGAAGGTTGTCATGTTCTAAATGCCATGACACCACATGCAAGGATGTAAAACATGGATTTTTTCGGCTACCATTTCATGCATTAGACCGCCTCTAGAAAATAATAATGAATTTCTAATCCAATATTTTATTATGTGTCAGCATTCTACACAAAATACTCTCATTTCGTGTACGAGCTACTGACCTGTAACATACGGAAGGACAGGCAGACATACAAATTTATGAAACAATTATTAATTACGGGTGAGTGTGGATTGACTATTCTTCCTTATCTTTCGACAGATGAAGCGCTACCAGCGCTTCGAGCTGCAGAAAAAGCGCTGCAAGAACTAAACCGTAACGATATAGTCGAAGTGAAGGCGATGAAGAAGCCGCCCGGCGGAGTCGTGCTCGTCATAGAATCTCTATGTGTTGTGTTCGATATTAAACCTGTCAAGGTATATGTCACAAATGTAACAGTCATATTATTTAGACTTAATATATATTACAAAGTTGAAAATTTACGAGAGAAAAAATTATAGTCATGTGCGGGATTCGGATCCGCCCCTATAGCCGGGGTATGCTCTGACCGCTTGAGCTAGCATGATAATGACTCATAACTCCAATTTTTCCTATCGTTCTTTATTTAACCATCGTATTGGGATGGAGCGACACCTATAGTTCAACTTACGTTGTACTACAAACAAGACCATTTTGCAATTGGTTTCACACTTGTAAATGATGACGTAACCTTATAATTTTAAAATTGTTATGTTTGCAATAACGCCTGCTCGGCGGATTACAATTCAAAATTACAAATTTATGAGAGAAAACCATATAGATTGAACTGTTGATAATATGTAGTGAAACGTTATTGCACTAAAAATTGTTCCTAATATGAGCTAAATGACGAAAATTATCATAAATATTAACCTGTGGAATGGTCATTTCATTAATTAAGTATTCCGGCTAACACTAACGGAAAGGAGGAGCAGCGACAGCACAGCGGCAATGACTGAGCTGTCGTGCAGTAGGTCCACGGTTCAAATCATGCCGCTGACTTAAGCTGTGTCGCATAGTGGTAGGGCATTCAACTGATAGTCGCCTGTCTGGCTAACACCCTCTATTGGTCAAAGCTGTCGCAAAGCACTTCATGTATGTTTTGGCAGCTTCTCTTTGAGAGCCGGTACTCATCCTAGTTAAAAATAACAAAAGGTGGGCAGTAGCGCATCCTGAACAACTGCCATCTTACACTGCGATCCCCGTGACGCCTGCCAAGCATGTTTTAAGGAAAATTAAGGATTATAGCAAATCCCCCCTTAATGATGTGTTCAGCAGTGGACGATCCGGCTGATACAGTACACTAAGATATTATTTACGAAATTATACCTTCTTTTAAGTAATATCTCCTCTTACTGTGTAATCTTTTAGGAACCAGGCAAAGCATACGGTGAAAAGGTCCTGAACTACTGGAAGCCAGGCTCGCAGATGTTGGCTGATCCGAGCGCCTTCCTCGACTCTCTCATGAAGTTTGACAAGGAATCCATTACGGAGGATATGATAAAGAAACTCAAGCGGTTCGTCGTCAACCCAGACTATGAGCCAAACAAGATTATTAAGGTAATCTTTTAGTATATAACACCTACAAAATAAAGGTGCAGGTTCATATTAAAAGTGTCTGAAAAAGGAGTAGTCGCGAATGTAGCGGTATTTTTAAGTAACACACAACTTTGAGGCAAAATTTTTAATACTGCGGTATCCACCCAGATTGACTTTTGCTGAAGAAGCCTGGTGTTGTGGCCTGTGCAATATTTTTATCGTGGTTGGGTTATGTCTGCTATTATATCACTCAATATTAGTGACGATGTGGTCGATACAGATATATAATTATCGTATAATTTTCTAATTCAGCCTAAGTCGACACCGCTTGACTAGTGGGGGTCGCTGCAATGAGATAAACTTACGAAACTATATTATATAGCCTGAATAACAATAAAAAAAAAAGGTATATAACAATAATAACAAGAATTGAAAAGTAAATGAAGCTTTTGAAGCGCTCGTAGCGAAGTTTACTTAGTTGTTCTCAACCGATCAGCAAAGTTAAGCAACGTCGCGCGCGGTCATGAGTTGGATGGGTGACCGCTAGTGACATTACTACTGAGCGTTTCCGTGCTTCGGAGGGCACGTTAAGCCGTCGGTCCCGGTTGTTGTCTTAGGATGGCAGTCTTTATAGCATGGTGGTAGGGCATTTTGCGAATGCCCGACTGGCTAGCTACCACCCTCAAGTAGAAAATCTGTCGCCAAGCACCTAACGGTGTGTTCCGGCAGCTGTCCTTGAGAGCCAGTACTTCTAGGTTAGCCTGAACTACATCTTCGACCACATCATCACTTACCATCAGGTGAGTTAGAGGCCAAAGGCTAACCTATCAGGCATAAAAAAAAAAAATGAGGGTTAACATACAAGTAACTTGTTAATTAACTTTTTTTTTCTTTTTGCCCTATTGTAAAAGTGGTAATACACAGAAGCGTCACACTTGGTACGATTATAGTCAAATATATATATATATATATATATATTAGTATTTGTTGATATATAACAATTTGATGTGTAATATTGAATGATATATAATATCGAAATTTTGATAATGTCTTGTATTCTGTATCGGCACTGAGCTCGGGGGAGTTCAATAATTTAATTCAAAGCTTATTTTTATATTAAATTGTGCATTATAAATTGATTTCAAATCAGACTTTTTATAAAAAGAAACAGTTATTGTCTCCACTATGTTTACTGAAATGTGTAACACTTGGTAAGTTTGAACAAAGACGTTGTTTGTGTGTACGCAGGTGTCGAAAGCTTGCATGTCGCTGTGTATGTGGGTACACGCGATGTATAAGTTCTACCACGTCAACAAGGGAGTCGCGCCCAAGAAGGACGCGCTCAATCGCGCTGTAAAGGAATTGGCCGCTGTTGAAGGTATACAACATCGACACTATATAGACATCCACTGCTTGGCATAAGCCTCCTCTATCGAAGGACACACTTCACGGTATTTGTGTCCATAGTTTCTCTGACACTGACGATGTCGACAGTCCTTTAATTAAAAACCGTAAGGAACAAAAAACACCCAGGTACAACATCAATGGGTGTTTTCAACTACTCGTAACGCCAAAAGTAATCAAATTTGTAACAATACCTCAAGCAATACCTCAAGCTCAACCCTCAAGTAGAAAATCTGTCGCCAAGCACCTAACAGTGTGTTCCGGCAATAGTCCTTGAGAGCCAGTGAAATTACAGGCACATGAGACTTAACAACTACGAGTATGTCTCAAAATGTCGGGCAGTGCAATTCTTGACTTGTGACAGAATGCATATGTTATAGAGAGGTTAGTCCGCTTAACATCAGGCGGGCTTCGAGCTTGTTCCATCACAATAGAATAAAAAAAAACTAAAAAAAAAACTGTACTACCGTCCCGCGGGATGCCGGGATAGAATTGCTCCTCCCCATATCTTCCTGTAGGAGGCGTAAGAGGCGACGAAAGAAAATATACAAGACAAACAACAAACTTATAATTTAATAACTCAAGTCTGTAGATCACTTTATGATACCCATTTTAATAAGACAGTAGGTCTATTCGCGTACTTTTCCGTGCTTCGGATGGCACATTAAGCCATCGGTCCCGGTTTTTGTCTTAGGATGGCAGTCGTTATAGCATGGTGGTAGGGCTTTTTGCGAATCCCCGCCTGGCTAGCTACCACCTTGAAAAAAATACTTCTGTACATATTACTGTTTCAGCCGGATTTTCCGCTGCTGAACACAGGGGAACACCTATTTAGGGGGTATTTGCCATAATCCCCACGCTTGGCAGGCGGCTTGGGGATTGCAGTGTAAAAAGGCAGTTCTTTTGAAAGCGCTGCTGCCCACCTTCCAGTATTTTTCCCTTAGTCGCCTCTTACGACACCCACGGGATGATATGGGGAGGTGCAATTCTAACCCGGCACCCCACGGGAGTATATTAGCATCATAAATGGACTGGACTAATCTGTTTAATATTAAATACCTTGTTTGTTTTTGTTACTATGACGCTACATCACATATGAGGCTAAAAATATAGTAACTATATATGTTTAATTGCAGCAATGCTCGCTAACGCCAAGGCTAAAATGAAGGCTCTCCTCGAAGGCCTCGCAAAACTCAACGCGTACCTCATCGAGAAGGAAGAGGAGAAACGGAAGATGGAAGAAGATATCGAACATTGCTTGGCGAGAATGGACCGCGCTAACAGGTCATTATATACTATAACTGCTTTTTCAACACCCTTGCTGGTAAAGTGAGCTTTATTATATCGTTATTAGGGCCTTAAACTGAACTATAACACCCTCGTGCATAATAATATTATACACTAGTGCGTAATAGAATTATCCCCACACAGTTAAGTTAGTACCTAACTGCAAATTATATGAAAGCAAGCGAACGCGCGCAAAAAAAAAACTTGCGTGCTATTTTCCATAATTTTCGTATGTTGTTGGTATCGCATTTGTGCAATATATTTTTTTTTTTCCTCGCAAAGGTGTTGAAAAAGTGCGTATGAAACTCGTGAGCAACTTGCTCATTACACACTCGGCTGATTTACGCCCTCGCGTACGGCTCGGGCTGCAACACACAGCTTCGTGTATAATGAGCAACTTAGCTCACTTGTATCATAATTTACTATTATATAACTCTGGCTGTATAAAAATGCACATGCACAAATGTGTTAATAATGGGTTTACCAACAGGAACTTTGTTTGTCAAAACAACATAAAACAAAGAATTTAGATGAAGATGATTCCAATTTTTATTGTATTACGAAGAGAAAAGTTTGGCAATTATGAATGAAAAATGATATCTGACAAAAGTCCACCACGAGCACGCTGACAGCTTGTTACATTAATTGTTCGTTGATGATAAAATTGGG
The DNA here is from genome assembly GCA_963890685.1 of Plagodis pulveraria. Lineage (NCBI taxonomy): Eukaryota > Metazoa > Arthropoda > Insecta > Lepidoptera > Geometridae > Plagodis > Plagodis pulveraria. The sequence goes on from OY982969.1 coordinate 22,829,531, forward strand.
TAGTAAATATTTAAATTAAATACAAAGAAAAGTGGCAACTCTCCAGGTGGGGAAGAGAAGCTTCCACACACCTAACCTAAAACTACCTATCTAAATAAGGAGGCTTTAATACACAAATAAACACAGTAGGTATGGAGCGTTCAATAAGTTTATATATTTTATTTCACAAACATACACACAATTATTATTGAAAAAATAGGCTATATCAGTCCAGAACACATTTAATATCAATAGGGGTTGCACGCTAGCGGCAGGGGTAGGAGATATATTAAAATCTAAAACATTTCAAAAATATGCCCAGAGCGAGCGAGCAGCACCAAACTAATTATTACATAAAATTGCCTCAATTATAATTTCTGTGTGCCAGCAACGTAGATCCACATACAATTAGTGTCCTAGATTAACATGATTTAATATTTAAAGTGAATTATAGTAATAAACCAGCTTGCTTAAGAAAATTAGTTATCTCAGGGGAAAATTCGTGAGTCGCATAAGGTCAAAAGATGAATTCCGTTCATATAAATAAAGAAAAGGGCGCCACCCGGCTATCTAAAACCGGGAAAAGATATAAATACCGGATCGGTGCGACGGTATACAGCCTTGGGGTGAAATCACTGCATTGGTCAGCAGCCCTACTGCATAAGGGACGCAAAGCAGAGCGCTGACAGCTCAACCATTCGCTCGGGCTGACTGCCGGAGCTGGGGGGCTATGGTAGGTGATTATTCTTCAACCCCTAACGGTGAAGTTTTCCCCTCCTAACCAGGAACCTCCTGGAAAACGCAAGGGTGCGCATGTGAAAATCGTACCTGCCTGTGAAGGGCATATATAAAGCGTTGACATCACTATCGCAAAAGAGGCACCGGTCGATTTGGCGTGGGTGGCTAGCCCACGTTGTGAAGATGCATGCGGGCGCAGCCAGCCTCAATCCACAGGAAAACACGGAATTTCGCACGCAACGACAGGGCCAATATCCATACACTCGGCACGCGGTCACTTGAGAAAGCTCGCACATTCGGGTTCAGCGACGGCGCGGGCCTAGGGACCACGCGGTCCACAACTCGGAGAGCCTCACTAGATAAATTCACGAGACGAAACACTGGAATTTAGCCCGGCGTTATAACCTATAACTTCGCACGAAAACACTGCACCGAAAATATTCAATCACTTTACTAACCTTTTGGGAGGTTGAAAGGCGCTTGGTTCTGGTGACTTCACGTCTCACACTTGGAAAGTCGCCTCCTAGGGCTTTATTTCAGCTGGTAGGTATCGTCCAGAATCTCAGTGGAACGCTGTCCTGATTGTGGTCCCGCCCTGAAAATATCGAAAATAGTTTGTCAATTGCCAAACTCCAAAGCCGCTAGGGCACGCCACGGGAATCAAGACTTACCTAGCAGCAGGCAGCGTCACTCTTGGGTTGCTGGGGGAAAAAGAGTGCAAAACTGCTCTTCCGCCGTATTTACGGGGCGGCGACAGTTTCTCGAACATTCGTAGAGGAAGGGGCAAAAAAAACACAGATCATGCCACTTACCGATAAACTTACAGATAAAAATATGCCTTATTAATCTGCGCCTAGGGATGCCAGGATGCTGCAATGAAATACCCATTTCCCACAGAGAGGGCCTCCTCAAAAAGAAGGGGAAATCCTAAATTCGTGTCACTGCGCTAGGAGCAATAGTGGACGTCGCCAAGCAGGACTTCACCTCCGCCATCGTCCTGGAACGAGCCTAAGCAGGGACAAGGCGCTAAATGGCCAACAGAACCTCAGTTTACTCAAATGGAGACCAAAAGTATATACTACCGGGGCTCCTACATTCAATGCGATGACGAACAACCCGTTCCGCTTCGTGCGAGGTGGGATTCCACCGCGACGGAATTTTTGGTAATAACAACTATGGTATAAAAAAAAACATCCCCATACGGTCTCCACCCGCTAAGTGAGAAAATTCGATTATCTGGCAACACAGTGCCATTACTTATCATAATTTCGAAGGTCATAGATTAGTTGACGTTCGATGGACACTCCGCTTTGCGCAGAACAGATTAAAAAGAAAGCGGAGCACGTTCAAGACCTTGAAAAAAACCGTAACAGTACCCCCTCCCCTTAGAATTTTTGAAGGGGTACCGACAAAAATGTTAGCTGGACCCCCAGCTACTAAAGCTCTACCTGCTCTATCTCAACTACCGGACTCAAAATATTAGGTTCAGAACAAAAATGTTCACAACCTACGGGTAAACAAGTCCTACAAAGAAAACATTTGGTGAAACCTCATTGTAGCAGAACTATTAAGATCTCTAAAAAAAACTTAAAATTATTGAACGCTTCATAGAACTAAAAACTAAATTGGGCAACCCTTAGGGGCCAAATATTTCTAAAGCCCATTACTACTAACTAAAAGGCAAGGACCGAAGAGCTAGCTAGAACAATAGCATATAGATGCCACAAAATTTACTTACCCATGTCAATCAGGAGAAACCCAAATATCAAATGAGAAGTAAGTAAACAAAAGGGTGGATAACCACATATTACCGTTATAGATCTAAGCCGTGGAAACAGCCTATATTAAGACCAATAAATAGGTACAAAGAAATATTGTCTCGGCCCTTGAAAATAGAAAAATATTTGAGAGAAAAAAAAATGGTTTATTATCCCACGCTCCGGCGACCAGACAGGACGTTTCCCCTCCCCAAGGAAAGGGCAAGCAAACTCGCGATGGCGGAAACGGGTCACCGAGTCGCTCGGTAACAAATCAAAAATGAAAATGGGATATGTACCCTAGGGGGATAGACAAAGTAAAAAGGGAAGAAGAGAAGAAGAGGGAGCAGGAAAGAGGAAGAATGCCTTGGCTTCAACAGCACCCAGAAGGGGCACTGATGACAGAGTGGCCTACGGCATTGTAGCCAACTACTAATAAGACCCCATAAAACTAACCCATAACTATGATAGGTATATAGTTATTATGGATCTTAGGATACTAACATGAACATATACATACCAGCTGAAAGAAAAAATAACGTTTATAACGCTTAGAAGCCATTTCGGTATGTCAGTAAAAATAGTAACAAAGACTTTAAATTTTCAGTTAGATTGCCGATGATAACCTATGTATCAATATAGGCACTAACTGATGAAGATACAAGTGCTAATCCCTGCAAAAGAAGGGTAAAACAACAAATAAAATGACTGCCCACTCACCAATAAAATTCACTGGAATAATGCCAAGTGTTAATATTGTTTAAATCTTGTCTAATAAAACAAATTAAACAAGGAAAGGTTCCCAAATACAACAAAGAAACAAGCCGACATGGTTCAGGAGGGTATGGAGAAGCTGTTATAATGAACAATTTAATCATTAATACATACATACATAACATAATATAAAACACTTACATTTCAGGTTCACTAACAAGGTTCATGAGTCACCCCACTCTGCTCTCCTAACATTCCATCCGCTCTATCCATTCAGTACTCTCCATTCAGACGGTAATAATAATATGGCATAATAAAGGTATAATATATATATATGATACAGTCTTTCATTCTATCATTTATTATCTTTCATAATCATATCCTTTTAGCCTTCCCATACATACTTCATCTATCGCATAAAGCATTATGTGGTTCCTCATGAGCATTACCACTCACCCACAAAATGCAGATATTTTTATCTATATTTATATAAAGAGAGACAATACATAGATTTTAAATAGGGAGATAGGAGTGTCCTTATCATGATGTTGACTCACCCTGTTGAGTACAACGCCGAGAATAACGACATATAGACAGATTCTAAGTATGAGGCTTTCAAAACGGGGTTACTTAGTAAACCGCCCCTGTAAAGGCTTAATTTAAAGAGTTACAATCCGCTCTTCGAAGGAAATAAGACAGATAGATAAACTACGTATATAGGTACATAAGTCATAATGCCAGTAGAGATGTTGACTCATTCAGCTGAGTACAACGCCCAGACATTTGACAAATAAATGATTACTAAGTATTAGGCTTTATAAAAGGGGTTACTTAGTAAACCGCCCCTGTAAAGGCTTAATTTAAAGAGTTACAATCCGCTCTTCGAAGGAAATAAGACAGATAGATAAACTACGTATATAGGTACATAAGTCATAATGCCAGTAGAGATGTTGACTCATTCAGCTGAGTACAACGCCCAGACATTTGACAAATAAATGATTACTAAGTATTAGGCTTTATAAAAGGGGTTACTTAGTAAACCGCCCCTGTACTAGGCTTAATTTATAGAGTTACAATCCGCTCTGTGATAAATATAATAAATGAATATAGCAAACATATACATAAAAAAAAATTAAATACTTAGGATGCTTCTCCGTACTCAACAACCAAGACCGGATAGTCTCCATTCTCTAAAAGGAACATGTATCTCAGGACTTTGCTTAGGTACCTATTTGGTGAGTTAAAATTTTAGGGGAGTATAGAACTATGTATAATCCCATAAAACGAAGAAATCCTGTACCCTGAAACTAAGTGGACTCGACAGAGTGCAACTTATAATGACATCAGGAATACCAAGATACAAAAATATAAAAACAAGAATGGTACTAGGCCTGAACATGGTAGAGCACATTGCAGAGCTATCTGGTACCACCACATTGAATTAAAAAAAGCAAGACTGCCTATAGCGAACCCACCAAATATATAGACATATAAGTGTCCCAGAACACAAACGTCCTAACTAGTACAAAAATATTTATATGGTTTGCGAAGAATGTGCCTTAAGACAACCCTATGTTATCTAGACTTTAATATATCACTTATAAAAATACACAAAATCAGACCTGAAGATAGTTAAATATTTAAACTGCCCCCTTTTCAGATCCTTAATGTGCCAACTGCCTAACAATTTACCTGAAGTAAAATCCTGAAGTTCGTAAACCAACCGACTCAACTTTTTCATAATTATACATTTATCATATTTAGGAGCCAGCTTAGCCATAAAGAATTTATTGGCATCACTAAGTGGATAGGTCCGCTTCCAAACAATATCTGCCACATGATGATCCTTGCTAATTTGATGATAACATGATGATCCTTGCATTGAGGTTATAACAGTGTCGAGCACACTGCTTGTTTGCTGAAACAATTAATAAAACCAACCAAAATGCTAAAGGAGCTAGGTAAATTTTAACTAAGTATAAAAATGTAAACCTGCAAATAAATAAATAAAAAAAAATGTGTCTTTAAAACAATACCTACATTGAACAACATAACTCTTATCAAACAGCATCTATATATAACAGCCAAACCATTCATCAGCAACTCCATCAAAAGAAAACTGCATAGCGGCAGCCTTCAACAGCAAAAATCAGCAAAAGCCGAACCCACCGATGACACCATCAGCAAAAAGAGGTGAAAACTGTATATCAACAGCGTTCAAAACTATCACTACATGAAGTCTGTATTATCACAGCCTCCAATATCAGCATAAGAAAATCTGTATAGTGATAGCCCCCAATAACCCAAAGAAAACTGTATAGTCACAGCCTTCCACAATATGGAACGAAGAGACGAAGACTGTATAGCGACAGCCTTCAAAAACCACAAGAGAAAGCTGTATAGTCACAGCCCTCTACAATACACAACGAAGAGACGAAGACTGTATAGCCACAGGCTTCAAAGTCAACAAGAGAAAGCTGTATAGTCACAGCTCTCTACAACACACAACGAAGAGACGAAGACTGTATAGCGACAGCCTTCAAAATAAATGAATGGTCAGCTTTAGAATGCTAAAAAAAGAAATAATATTGTTCAATGATAGATGATAAGAGATAATATAAGACTATAAATGTAATTGCTTACAGCAAAAACAAACTGCATTTCTCTTTGAAAAACTACAGCTAGTCATGAATGATCATTATTGTAAAAAAATATTATGATTCAAAAAAGTTAAAATAAAGTTAAAAATAAGCATTATAATATGCATATTGACTGAATTAAATTTCAATATAAATTAGAATCTAAATTGCTGGTGTTAAAATTTGAAAATTAAGTTCACATTTTGATAATAATTGGCACATAGAAATTTCACAGATATAAGGTCTATCTATATGGGTACATATGTAATGGCACATTCCTTAAAAATAACTTTACACACAGTAAGCAATTGCAATATAAAATGGTGAGTGTACACAGAAACATTTGAGTAAAATAGTGAACATTAGTCACATAAAGTTAAATAAAATTGCTGTGAAAAAAAAACACATTATGCAAGTATGTTAAACATTTAAAAAAAACTTGACAAAATGGGAATTTTTGGTAATAACAACTATGGTATAAAAAAAAACATCCCCATACGGTCTCCACCCGCTAAGTGAGAAAATTCGATTATCTGGCAACACAGTGCCATTACTTATCATAATTTCGAAGGTCATAGATTAGTTGACGTTCGATGGACACTCCGCTTTGCGCAGAACAGATTAAAAAGAAAGCGGGGCACGTTCAAGACCTTGAAAAAAAACCGTAACAAGCTGTCTATTCTTCCATCAAAGTTTTTAATAACTTTTTGACAAAATGGCGGTTGGAGTGGAGTGGATAATAAAAATTTAGATAAAATACACAATGTTTAATTTAAATTGTATTTTATACAAAACTTTTATACACGTTTGCTTTCCACCTACCCTGAAAAGCGCTGGAATAGACAACGTGTGTTTTCTATGCCAGGCGCGAGAATACGAAATCTCACAATCCGACACTTGAACTTTCTTAACTAAGTGTTAACCGTACCGCTATTAAAATACCTTTTTTGTGACGTTAAACTAAGAAACAATATTTTTACACAGAATACATCGATATTAGAAACTACTTCAATAAGAGACAACAAGAACTTATGTCAAAAATTTCGGAAAATTATTTTTCCGTTTTTTAATAATCTGTGTAGATAGATGTATTTCTTTTGCCGCTATAACAGCAAATTCTAAAAATAAAATAAATATTTAAGGGGGGCTCCCAAACAACAAACTTAATTTTATTACAGTTTCTTCCCCGATACTAATTACGGTGACAGGTAGACGCTTTAACTATTCACAGAATAAGTATTTAGTTTTATGTTCTCTTTAAATATAATTAATTTAAATAAAATAAATAATTTAGGGGGCTGCCATACAATAAAAGAGGTTTTCGCCGTACCTACCCAGCTTAATCGGACACTGCGAAAAGTGTCTGTAACTTGCAAGATTAGGTTACAGATAATACGGAACCCTTTGTACGGAACTAGGCGGGGTTTCTGTTTTCTATTCTATTTGCTTTACAATTTTTTTACCATCTGTACGATGGAAAATACAATTATAATATTTACCTTGTATATGTTCTATATTGCAGGCTATTGAACGGGCTGTCGAGTGAGCGGGTGCGTTGGATCAAAACCATTGCTGAGCTCTCGGTGAATAACGTGAACCTCATCGGTGACATTTTAGTCAGTGCATGTAAGTGCTATACCAAAAAATTACAGTATATCGCTAAGTAGCCTTGTTTCCCAGCAGTTGTCCTTGACAAGTCATAATAAAAATAAACTTGTGTAAACGATGTGTAAACTTATGTCTCCGACGGAATATTTAAAATTTAAACAGTTACGAAAAATATTTTTAAGGGAAGCGTACGTAGCGATGTTTGCTCAGCCAAGTTAAGCAACGTCCACCGCGGTTATGAGGTGAATGGGTGACCGCTAGTGACATTATTACTGAGCGTGCACGTGCTTCGTAGGGCACGTTAAGCCGTCGGCCTCGGTTGTTGTCTTAGGATGGCAATCGTTATAGCATGGTCGTAGGGCATTTAGCGAATGTCCGCCTGGCTAGGTACCGCCCTCATGTATAAAATCTGTCGCCAAGCACCTAACAGCTGGCCTTGAGAGCTAGTAATTCTAGCTCTCAAGGACAGCTTCTCTTCTTTCACATCATTACTTATCATCAGGTGAGATATAGGTCAAAGGTTAGCCTTTGACCTATATCTCACCTGATAGCTAACTATCAGGCATATAAAAAAGGCAAATCGCGCTTTTAGCTATGTTGGGTAAGCATGCTATATGATCATAGTGTTCGCGAGTTTAAAATAATATTATATGTAGGTATTATCTCTAAAAGTACCAGAACATCAATGCTTATGATTTCTTAAGTTACCTATAAAACCGAAAAAATATTAATAATAGCATTTACCAGTAACTAAAAATATAATAAATGCCTAATATATTCAAAATATACGTCATCAAGTCCAATAGCTAGACGAATTAGCAAAAAATTTAAATTCAAAGTTTAAATTTCGTTCCGTAAATGGCAGCGTAATTTAAGCTTCTAAAAAGATTGACTTCTTTTTAATTTAGAGATAATCATGAAAATCAGTGTTATTGCATTTATTTTCGTGTTGATTTCAGGTGCCGTTGCATACATCACTCCGTTTACTGAAGATTTCCGAAAGGAACTATTAGGACAGTGGTTGAAACACATGGAGGTAAATAGTTTTTAGCTGACTAGGTTATATGTATAAACTAGATATCGGCAATTTACTCTATACCTTGGAAGACCAATGCTAAACAAATGCCTATGATAATTTACCCATCGAAAAGTTTCATAGCTATTTTGAACTGAATAAATTTTTATTTCATGCACGATTTTTTGCAGGGAAGCCTATACGATTGGTTTTGTAATAAAATCTTACTTATGATATCAATTTCGATTGGTTAACTGGTAGGTGTAGTTATATTGACTTACCTGTTCACATCTGCTTGGCAGGTAGCCATGCACAAGAATAAGTTGGCAAGCCTACCTGGGCATATTATGTGTGATAAAAACTATCAGTTGAGATGAAATTCTTTCGGTTATGAAAAGAGTGAATGTGATGAAAGAAATTTGATTAAAATTAAATCTAGAAAAAATAATAAATAATCTTAAATAGATATGAAAACTCTTCGACAGGCAAGTTATCATACGCATGTTTGTTAATAAATTATATTTGATATAAAATATGTCTCATCTAGTTATCAGATGGTTAAATCATATATTGTCACTGTTTCATATAAATTGATGAAATTTTTACGAAGTGACATAATATTTTCAATAATTTCTTACTGTTAAATAATTAACAGATGGTGATATGCACGCTAATTAAACTATTACTAAACATATTCTGTTATATCGTCAAGACAAATACTCATTCATTCGATTTTAGATCACTTCTTATATAAAATAAAATATTATAAATTGCTACTTTTAGACAGCTGGAGTTCCGAATACGGCAGGAGCGACTCCTCTGGCCGTCCTTGGTGATGCAGTTCAAATCAGGTACTTATTTTTTTTAACTACAGATTCTGTTGTTAATATGATGCCTTTCCTACGTTTATCCTATTTGTTATAGTTTTATTATACTATTATCTCGTGACTTTACGTTTTGTACAATTGCCATTCGTCAAGTAAATAAGCAATACACAAGTTTCATTTGCATATAAGTAGTCACAGTAAAGTCCCAGATATGATAAAGTCAGTCGTCTGGTCATTGTTTCAAATCGGACCATATTCTTACATTAACGAGTGTAGGTACCGGTGTTGTAGTACTGACTTTTCCTACTTTATTAACTGAAAGAAAAACCTGGAGTGTCGGATATTTTGTGTTACGAGTGTCAGAACGGTGCAGATGTACGGATGGTATTATAGAGGTTAAGGTATGAAATTGCCGATTTGTCTTGAATTTTTTTTTAATTTATCATATTTAATAAATCTAAATAATTACTAGTATTATTTATACATTGCTACCATCTAATAGGAAGGTCATTAATGCCTTTGCTATAGAACCTTGGTAATCTAGATACGACAAAACGTGTGAAAGCACTTTGTACTGCCTCCTGGGAAGATACTTTTTTATCACGTAGAAAATTGTCCAAATCATGAGAAAAGTCTGGCAAGGCTTGGAGTAAGATCTGGCGAATGGTTTCTAATTTCAGTTCCTGTAGAGTTAGTAGTTTTGAAGCGCTCGTAGCGAAGTTTACTTAGCTGTTCTCAACCGATTAGCAAAGTTAAGCAACGTCGCGCGCGGTCATGAGTTGGATGGGTGACCGCTAGCGACATTACTACTGAGCATTTCCGTGCTTCGGAGGGCACGTTAAGCCGTCGGTCCCGGTTGTTGTCTTAGCATGGTAGTCGTTATAGCATGGTGGTAGGGCATTTTGCGAATGCCCGCCTGGCTAGCTATCACCCTCAAGTAGAAAATCTGTCGCCAAGCACCTAACGGTGTGTTCCGGCAGCTGTCCTTGAGAGCCAAGTAGGAGGTACTTCTAGGTTAGCCTGAACAACATCTTCGTCCAGTAGGTACTTCTAGGTTAGCCTGAACAACATCTTCGACTACATCATCACTTACCATCAGGTGAGATAGTGGTCAAAGGCTAACCTATCATGCATAAAAAAAAAAAAAAAAAAAAAGTTAAAACAGTTTCTCGTGCTGTATGAGGTCTCGTTATCATGGAGATCGATTCATGAGTCGGGGCTGTTTCACTGCTAGTTTTACTATCATTGTTCGGAGTTCGGCACAGCAGACATCTGCCGTTATTGTTTGACCAGATCGGAGAAAGCTAGTGAACAACACCATGCTTCCACCATCTCTTTCAATTCATTGTGTGGGTTTGTGTTTATTCATCTGTGTGGGCGGTCTTCCTCGTGATTCGTTCTTCAAATCGAAAGTTTCCATCACGAAAGCGTTTAAACCAAAATCGCACGGTGCGTTCATTAGCAGTTTCGCCAAACGCAACATTGATATTGAGAGCTGTTTCTGCCGCGTTAAAAAAAAACAACTGAAAGTCGATAATTGAATGTTGCACATTTTTTAAAAGAAGAACCACATATGAAAAAAAAACACTGAAAAATCTTACACCATGAAGGTTCTATGTCAATTCGAAGTACTTATTACAATAAAACGGCAATTTCATGCTTCAACCCCTATTATTATATACATGTTTTAGTTTCGGGCCGAGTTGTATAATGTTTGTGTTGGTGTATCAGAACATGGCAGATGTACGGTTTGCCGCGCGACCCGCTGTCGGTGGAGTCGGCAGTGCTGATGTCGCACTCGCGCCGCTGGCCGCTCGTCATCGACCCGCAGACGCAGGCCAACAAGTGGATCCGAGCTATGGTCAGTACCAACCACTATAACAATACCATCAACACTTCATTTTATGATTACATTTTTTTTTTAAATAACTACAGTTTCCGTGACCTCGATCACTGCAAAGAGTTTGAAAAGTCTGAATAATATTGGAATAATTAGAGAGCGTTTAAAATTGTTTAAATACTATTGTGTATCTCTTCGTTCAGTCCGTCCTACATATGCGTAAAATAGACTTAACAGGATGCATAGCAGATTATGTACTACTGCGTTAAAGGAAATATGCAGAGCATATAGAATGCTTTGTAGCGATCTTCAGATTTTGCTGAACGTTTTTCTGATTTCTAGCGAAAAGTGCTATTAGGGTTTCAATGAAAACATTTTATTATATTTTTTAACGTCAACATACTTTCAATGTAAAAGGTAAATAAATTACGAATAATCTCATGATACTTGAAGAACCAAATCATGGGCTTCTCTATATTGCCGATAAAAATAATTTTATTTTTTTGAATCCATGCTCAAGCCCCCCCTGGGGTGCCTGGTTAGACGTGAGTGTCGTAAGAGGCGACTAAGTGAAAAATACCGGAAGGTGGGAAGCAGCGCCTTCTGAAGTCAAGTCAAGTCTACTGAGATTCCCAAGACGGTTGCCAAGGGTGGGGATTATGGCAAACCCCCCATTGAGGGTTACCTTGTTCAACAGTGGACGTTCTGGGTGATGTGATGGTGATGATGATGAGGCTCTCAAGGTGCTGTCTGCGCCGAACATTGCTTTTTCAGATTACTACTCACAATATCGTCAAATATTAATAGGAAACACTACCTTTCGCTAAAACCATTATATGTTTTTAACTCCTAAAATATATATATACATATAATATGATAATAGCTTCCGCCTAAAACTTCGGCCGCGAATTATTGATTATTGTGGTCTCTTGACTCAGTATATTTTGATAATAGCATAGTATTAAATATTGCTGTGTTTGCAATAACGCCTGTTCGGCTGATTACATTACAAAATTACAAATTTACGAGAGAAAAAAATATATAATATCCCGCACATGACTATATTTTTTTCTTTCGTAAATTTGTAGAATAGTATATATAGTATGTTACAGTCTTGAACCTTCGAGTATGTATAAAATTTTATTAAAATCCAGAAAGTCCATAATGCGTTTCTTAGGTTAGTAAACAGTGAAACAAAAACACAGACTTATTAATTTTTAATATGACTGTGATTTTACGAATTTCTAAAGAGTTTTTTTTAATCTAGGGTAAAATCGAAGGACTAGTTGTGTGCAAGCCTAACGATCGAGTTCTTCTGAGGAACTTTGAATCAGCGCTAAGGTTTGGGAAGCCGCTGCTGCTTGAAAATGTTGGACAAGAACTGGATCCAGCGCTAGATCCTGTGCTCAAGGTAAGTTTTACTCATACTTTGAAGTGCTCAAAGCGTAGCTTGCTCAGTCGTTCTTGACCGATCAACTAAGTTAAGGAACGTCCGCTGCGGTCTTGACTTATATATAGATAACTGATAGTGGCATTAGTAGTGTGCGCTTCCGTGCTTCGAGGGCACGTGAAGCTGTCGGTCCCGGTTGTTGTCTTCGGATGGCAGGCGTTATAGCATGGTGGTAAAGCATTTTGTGAATGCCTATCTGGTTCGCTACCACCTTTAAGTAGAAATCTACCTTTAAGTACGTTATACGTTCGTTAACGCAAAATAACATGTGTGCAGTACTAAATGGTGATCGATCAAATGTTTAAGAATAAGCTCCTAAAGCTTAAGTTCTTTGTAACGGTAATTTAAATGTTTATGTCATTTTTCACCCTAGCATTGTTATAGCTACCACTTCAACATAGAAAATGTGTCGCTAAGCCTAATGGCACATGAATAAAGAGAGGAACAGAATGAAAGCTTTGAAAACTTTGCCCGTTCACTGAGCTGGTTCAAATCGGTACCGCGCCCGAGTGGGGGCACCGTTGTGGCCGCTGCTGCAAACCTCGCGCGTTTTTTCAGTTTCTTGGCACGTATAGCTGTGCGTGTAGTTGTGAAGCTTTCCTTATGTACCGTTCTTTATTCATGTGCTAACGGTTATTACTACGATTACATAAAATTTTATGTAGTAAATAGGTATGTACAATCAATATAATATATTAAGAATAACATGTGAATCATCATCTGGAAGCCGTCCACTGGTGCACAAATGCCTCCCTCATAATATTCTAATGCTATATGCTAAAAGATTTTTTAAATAAATTATTTGTAATCTCTACTGCAATGAAAAACTTTACTTACAAAGCGAGCAGCCAGCAAACATTTTTGACGGACGTAACATTCAATAAAATAAATGTACTTATGCATTCGGTTCCGCGTGTTCCACTTATACCTCTGTTAGGGATGATACTCGTAGGATTTTTTTCATCATTTCGTGACCGCGTGGATTTTTTACTCATCTCCACTATTATAATTATTCAAAAAATACTTACCAACACGTTGACAATGTAACTGCTTCTATAAGTATTTGTTTATTACGTTCATATTATGACTAATTCCTTGAATACATGTCAAATATAAAGAATGTCTTGTAAACTAATAATGAGTGGATAATAAGAGTCGCTGTCTCTTTGACAAGGCATTTATAAAGGTCCAGTTGTCTAACTGTTAGTGAGTTATTATTATTATGTGATCAAAAATATTAGCTTGCTAAGCCTGGAAGATTGCTAGTTCTCAAACATAGCTGGTGGAACATGCCGTTTGGTGCTTGTCAAGCTTGTACGATTTTCTATGTGGACGTAGTAGCCAGCCATGTAAGTAGGCGTGGTAGGATTTGAACCATTCTACTACTTTATGGTAGTTGACCCTCACTACCGCAGCGCTACGCATTCCATCTACGAGTATATGACGGTACGGTTCGTACATGTAATAATAAGTAATAGGAAAAATATAATTCATAAATTATAGGGGCACCATTACTTTACATAGATACATATTATTTAATTCCAGCGCCAATACTTCCGCCAAGCGGGACAGACAGTACTGAAGCTGGGTGATTCTCTCATCCCGTATATGCCTGGATTCCGCCTGTACCTGACGACCAAATTACCAAACCCGAAGTACACGCCCGAGACTTCGGTCAAAGTGCAGCTGGTCAACTTTGCGCTAGTGCCGAGGTAATATCAAGATTTGATTTATCACTGCCTTAGCTGTCCTACTGCTGTTGAAATATTGTGTAAAAATTCTAACACCAACTCATATCTTTTAGCACTTTAACAAACGTTCCTCAAAATATATTTTTCTATAATATTTTTATTTAATTTACCGGCGGTATATCTTTATTAACAAAATACTACGAACTATGTAAAACACTACAGCTACTACAATAAAAGAATTTAGATCCCTATAAGTCATTGCAGACTCATAGGCAGTCCAAATGCTCTAGCCCACTACTAGTTGGCAGCGTGCCCAGCATGCTGGCAAAAAATAAATTGGCTAAAGTAATGATGGCCCTGTGGCAATGACTGAACGGTAGGGCAGTGGGTTCACGGTCTGAATCTTGCCGCAGGCTTGAAGTTCATAACTCGCCTAGCTAGCTATCAAGTAGAAAATATGTCGGCGAATACCTAAAGGCGTCTTCCAGCAGCTATCCTTGAGAGCCAGTTCCTATTGTTTACCACTTTCGATCACAACAGCGGTTACCATCAGGTGAGATTGTGGTAAAAGGCTAGCCTATCAGCAATAAATACAAAATATCTAAAATAGTTTTTTTTTCGTAAATAGCAATGCAGTTTGCTATCCCAGGGTCGTTAGACTCATTAGGCTATGCCCATGGCTATGGCTATGCTTGGACAAAGGCCAGCCGTCAATCATAACCATTGAAGCAATGATGGCCGAGCGGTAATAGCTATGAACTGCCGTGCTGCAAGTATCTGGTTCGATCCCCACTGCCGGCTTGAGCTTCACTGCATGGTGGAAGGGCATTTTGCGATTGCCCGCCTGGCTAGCTACCACCCTCAAGTACGTTACTTTAACCCGTCGATCCCGATTGTTGTCTTAGGATAGTAGTCGTTATAGCATGATGGTAGAGCATTTTGTGAAAATCCGCCTGTGTCGCTGCCTACATTAAGTAGAAAATCTGTCGCCAAGCACCTAACGGTGTGCTCCGGCAGCAGTCCTTGAGAGCCAGTGAAATTACAGACACATGGGACTTTACAACTATGTCTCAAGGTGACGGGCGCAGTGCAATTCGTGAAACAATTTATATCTTCTGTCAATTATGTTTATTTTTTAATATTCACTCATGTGAAGAAATATAAATCTGGTAATTGGATTTACAGTGGTCTAGCCGAACAGCTGTTGTCTACAGTAGTGGCCCAAGAACGTCCAGACCTCGAAGAGCTACGCGGACAGCTCATAGTATCGCGAGCGCAAATGGCCGCCCAACTGGCGGAAATGCAGGCTGATATCTTGTATGGACTGTCGAATAGTGAAGGCAGCCCTGTGGATGACCTACCTCTTATTCTTACCTTGGAAGCCATCAAGATTAAAAGTGCTGAGATTACGGTGAGTTTCAACAAAGCAGTAGTATATAGTACAAACTGGCGTATCTTAAAATTATTGAACTATTACCAAAGCAACCGCTGTCAGCGCCATAAAAGAGAATGAAAAGAACCAGCATCAAAGTCTGAGGTATACAAACATCGTCCTCTGACACTGTGTTAGACCTGATTCTGTGTGCTAGCTTTCTGAAATGCTAACAGAAATAAATTCATGTGTATCCTGTGGTTAATCCAGAGTGGAAGGTTATCAAGATAAGTAGTGTTATATTAAGACGATGATCTTGGGTTATGACTGTTTCGCAGTCCATCAAATGATAATTTAATACCTTATTGCACAAAAAAAATTCAAAAGGAGGCCTTAATGCTAATGTATTTTCTACCAGTAATCCAGCGATGGTGTTTGAGAAGGTGTATGTGCATCAAGGGGTGAATAAATAGGTTAAGTGTGCAAAAAGGATACTACAAGAAGTACAGAAGAAAAGGAAGGAAATATATTGCTATGATAATAACTTATATAAAGATCTGATCAGCTACAATGATTCGTTATAGAAATGGAGTTGGATTCACAGACATCCAGTCGATATAAAGATAGTTGTTCAAAAGCAACATATACAATACATCAATCTTTCAAAGACTGCTAATTAGCATCGTTGCACGTAGTCGACACCGAAGCGATGTCGGGCAGTCAATGTGACTATATGAGGAGTTATTAAAATGACGTATGCTGAGTAGACCATGTCTATTTCAGTAGGCATTGTTCGAAGGTGGTACAGCTTAGCAATTCGTTTCATATATTGGATTATATGTATTTGTTTTTAGTGCATGGATAGGTTTTGGTGGTTAATTAAAAGTAAGATAAATTGTTTATTATAGTTATTTAATTTCAGATAAAAGTAGAAGACATAGAACGCACAACGAGTGAGATAGAATTGGCACGCGGTGGTTACGTGCCGGTTGCGAATCGCGGACAGATCCTATTCTTCTGTCTGTCGGGGATGGCCAATGTGGACCCTATGTACCAGTACTCCCTCGAGTGGTTTGTCAAGCTCTTCATACGGAGCATGGCGGAGACTGAACCTAATGGTACTTGCACTATTTATAGTGATATAATGGACAAATGAATCCACTCACAAGTACAAGTGTACATAATAAAAAGTCTAGTCTATTTCCTAGATGACCTGTTCTTACAAAGTAGCCAGCAATCTCTTCATTTGGAGTATAACGGAGATACTTTACCAACGATAATAATTGTGCTCTCAATTTGAAGTGGAATTGTGGGTGGAATAATATGAATCATCCAATAGTTAATAAAAAATCAGTAAAATGTCGTTGAACGGATTAACGTAAAGCATAACAACAGAGTACGAAAAATCATCTGAATTCAGGCGGACACTAAACAGCCCGGACTGTGTAAATATTGTGGGTATCCAGAATTTCTTTCATATTTCACCAGATTATATTTTTTTATAATCTAAAAGGATGAGACGGACCAGTTTCTTGCCTGATAGTAGACGTCATGTCTGCCCGTTGCAGTGTCATATTTCATGTTCTGCTTCCCACTGCATTGCGTTCGTCACTCGGAGACGATTTTTATAAGGGAATTATCACGAATCTTGCACGATGGCCAACATTTTTTTTTTTTTTTGTAAGTATATATATTAAGCCTTACATATATATTGAGCCTACCTTTATAGTAAGCGGTAACCTCTGCCCATAACAGATGCATTTAGTTACAAGTGACGAACTGTATTGCGCCCATCACCTTGAGACACACAGTTGTTAGGTCTGATTGTGCATATAATTTGCTGGTTCTCAAGGACTGCTCCCAGAGTGTAGGAGCTTGGCGAGATTTTCCACTGGAGGGTGGTAGCTACCCAGGAGTGCATTTGCAAAATGCCCTTCCACCATGTGGTGAACCTCATGCCGGCGATGGGGATCGAACCATGGCCCTACGACACGGCCGTCCGGTCCTTACCCACGACAAGCGGTACTACCATTCACGTAGAATATTTTTCCCCTTCGACTCTACTAGCCAGTAATGTTGTGGATATTATGAACGGTGCTCATATATTCATTATCCACAACACTGCCAACTTGATTTGATCCCACATAGTTCGTATTTTATCTTCACGATGGTACCCACTAAGACGGACTTTTGATGAAGAGACATACCACATTTTCACATCACCAATAAAATCACGCTCCAGAAAAACCTGCTTTCGAATATAATACAAAAAAATATTTTAAAAAAATGCTTCTCAATTCGAAAGTATTTATTTTTTGATAAAAAGGAGGTTCTCTATTCCACTGTTTTTTTTATCTTGTGTGTGTTACCTCATAAAGTTTTAAGAGAGTGTACCGAATTAAATGTAATTTGTTATATTCGAAAGCGATCGTTTTTTATTGTTATTACACAAAATGATTGTTTTTAATGTTGTATCCGCAGAGGACATAATTGAGCGAGTGGACACGATAATCGAGCACTTCACCTTCCTCCTGTACCAGAACGTGTGTCGTAGCCTGTTCGAGCGTCACAAGTTGTTATTTGCGTTGTTGGTCTGCGTCCGCATTGGCCTCGACAAAGGCATCGTCCGGCCAATCGAGTTCAACTTCCTACTCAACGGGGCTAACATTGTAAAGGTAAAAATATACAACTTTACTATAATGGTTTCACTTTATTTATTTATCACCTACAAATACATGACAAAGTGTTACTTTCATACAGTTACCGCTTCGATTTCGGATACATCAAGTTCACAATTAACAAACATGCACATTTTTTCAAATTCAGTTGGATTGCTTAATTGATTTGGCGCTTTGAAATGATCGCATTGGATTGGTCGCGTTAAAGTAATGTTGTTGCGTGAAGGTAAGGTTTGCGTTCTGCTGTTTTTGACCTTGACTTACATTTCTTTATATATTCGTAGTTTATCGCAAACTTACGATCAGTTATATCGGGATAACAAGTATCCTATGTCCTAAACCAGGTCTTGAAAAATAGCTGTACTTACATTTATCAAAATACCTCTAGCTTTATAGAAAGTGATAAACACACAAACAAAACATTTATATTTTGAAGCAGTGATGGCCCCGTTGCTAATGGCTATATCTGCCACGCAAAATCCGGCCGTGGGTTTCCGCAAAACGCCCTACCACCATGCAGTGTTAGCTTTACTGCATTGTGGTAGGGCGTTTTGCGGATGCCCGCCTAGCTTCCTACAGCTCTCAAGTAGACGCTAAGCACCTCACAGCATATTTCGGTAACTGTCCTTAAGAGCTAGTAAGTCTAGTTTAAGTCTCTTAAGACTACATCATCACTTACCATCAGGTGCAATTGTGGTCAAAGGCTAACATATCAGAAATGAAAACAAAAACAAGTTCAAGGGTGGAAGTTCACTAAATTGCACGCTTTGCAGCCACACCTCCTAACACCCTAAAGCCAACCAAAAGTTGCGCATTAAAATTAAGAAACTGTTTATTTAAGACTGAATGTAACAACACAGAACCCTAACCCCTAATCATGTTAGATAAGCTCGCGGACCGAGCCTCAGAGACCAGTATAAAAAACCAGACATGCCCCTTACGCCGCTATTACTGGCATCCCTTATGGGTAAACCGTTCAGTGAGATGTCTACTTAATACAACTAATGTACACATAAATACACGTTGCCTTTTGCGGATATTTTGTATTCGGCTCCAAAATTACCCAATAGTGTCGCATAAACATGAACTTTATTCGCGAAAGCTGAAAGTTTAATGTGTTGTGGCTACGCCAGGAATACCCGAACCCTGAGCCGAAGTGGATCCGAACCCGAATGTGGCTCGGGATGCAGCAGATGGCGGCACTGGACACGATGCGCTGGTTCGTCGAGGACTTCCCCAACCAGACCAAGTTCTTCCGCACATACTATGACGCATGGAACCCGCATAGGTTATCCTTTATTTTATTGCGGTAGATTAGAAGTTTACCTTCAGTTGAATATGCGGATTCCCAGAAAAACGTTGTCCAGAAATCTTCAAATAATCTTCTGTCGTAATAACTTTCAGTTCTTTTTTTATTCTTATTATATATTCTACTTTTCAGAATGCCATATCCTAAACCGTTGGACTCGCGCATAGACGCCTTCCAAAAGTTGTTGGTGCTTAAATGTCTTCGACCGGATAAGCTGGTTCCAGGATTACAAGTAAGATCCGTGTATTATGGATATCGCGTAATTTTGCTAGTAACAAATTCTAATCAGAAATTTAATCATCACAACGCTAGTGCGTAACCGAACCCGACTGCAATGAAAACATTGAAATGGAGTTATCTATAGCTTCCTCACCACTATATTGAATGAAGCTTAAATATAGGCATGGACAGTACACGTAGGATGCTCTTTAACTTGTAATTAAATTAAATAAGAAATTAATAAATTGTACAATGGGAGGATATAAAATTTACAACACTTCATGGGTTATTAAGGGTTACCAAGATACAGGCTGCGCCTAGTTTGGAACCCATTGTCTGAACATACATGTATATATTATGTTTATTAGAATAAGATTAGAAAATAGGTATATTATTATTATGTATGTATTTGTTAACACTGTTTTGATGATGACATATTTAAAGCCCGGCAGTTATTTCGACCACCGCACGGGACCTAAATTTAACAGCTTTCATGTGTTCGTTTTTCGTCTCCTCTTTGGCACGACACGGTAGTCTATTAGGCTGCTTAAGGGTATAAATACGCGCACACGAACTTCACGTGTGTCAATACATCGCATGGTGGGGGCGCAAGGGCATTTTGCGAATGCTCGCGACTCGATTTCAAGTAGAAAATCTGTCTTATCATAACGGCCAAGCACCTAACGGTGTGTTCCGGCAGTAGTCCTTGAGAGCCAGTGAAATTACAGGCACAATGAAATTTAACAACTGTGTGTCAAAGTGACGGGCACGGTGCATTTCGTGACTTGTGATGAAAGGCATCTGTTATAGGCAGTGGTTACCGCATAACATCAGGTGGCCTCTTACTTTTTCCATAATAGTACATTATTCAACAAGTGCGCGAAGTTGTTTATTACAATTGAGACGGTTTGATCTCAGGCCTAAATGGAGTAGAGATTGTAATAAACAACGCGGACTAGTTTCATACGACATTTTTCAACACACTTGCGAGGAACGAATACGAAAATTTCGGAGACTCGAGCTCTGCTGATGACTCGGCTGATTTACGCCCTCGCCTACGGCTCGGGCTGCAACATACAGCCTCGTGTATAATGAGCAACTTACTCACTTGTATCATAATCTACTAATGTGTTGTGTTGTGTTGCAGGATTACGTAGTGACCGGTTTGGGAGGTCGGTTCGTGGAGCCGCAGCCGGCCGACCTCGCGGCGCTCTACGCGGAGTCCGATCCCTTCGCGCCGCTCATATTCGTGCTCTCCACCGGGACAGACCCCGCTGCAGGTATCACGCATTCTATTATGTCGATTACCATGTAAGGAAATAAAACCAGCCTTCATTGGCTCTATTCATTGACATATGTCCCAAATGCCCTGTCTTGCATTTTATAGTTTTTTCATAAACTTTAGTGAGATTTTGGACGATACCTATATCGACACTAATATAATAAAGAGGAAAGATTTGTATTTTTGTATGAAACGAATAAACTTCAAAACTACTGGAACGATTTGAATGAAATTTTGTATAGAAATAGTTTACGAGATTCGTACAGATGAACTCTGGATATGAAGTGACACTATAGTTTTTGTTACATACACGATTTATTGCTAAGTTACTAAAAGATACCAAACTATTCCTAAATAGATGATAAAATAATGATGCTATAATGCTAACGAACTCGCTGCTGCTAGAGTACTGCCGCGCCACGCACATCTGGGTCATCGCGAAGTCAGCTATTTCGCTAACTGTTCGAAATATCGCACAAATAGTTTGAGACCCGGGGAAGGACAAAGGATAGTTTTTATCCAACTGCGCAAAAAGAGGTCAATGGTTTGCGCGATAACCGACATACGCGCGGGCCGAGCCTCGGCCGGGAGGCTAGTATAATATATAATGTGATTGTGACGGCACAAGGCCCACCCGATGTTAAGCGCCTCTGCCTATAACAGGTGCAATTCGTCACGATTTTACACACTACACTGGGCCCATCATCCTGTGTACCTGTAGTTTCATAAATACTGGCCCTCTGTGCTTGGCGCCAATTTTTCTACAAGTATATTAACACAGTATTTTTTTTTAAATTCCTGAGAGTTTTGCTTGTGACCACTATCTCACCTGATGTTAAGTGATGATGTGGTCGAAGATGTTGTTCAGGCTAACCTAGAAGTACTGACTCTCAAGGACAGCTGCTGGAACGCACAGTTAGGTGCTTGGCGACAGATTTTCTACTTGCGGGTGGTAGCTAGCCAGGCGGGCATATCCAAAATGTTATAGCATGGTGGTAGCCATGCTATAACGACTGCCATCCTAAGAAGACAATCGGGACCGACGGCTTAACGTGCCCTCCGAAGCACGGAAACGCTCAGTAGTAATGTCACTAGCGGTCACCCATCCAACTCATGACCGCGGGCGACGTTGCTTAACTTTGGTGATCGGTTGAGAACAACTAAGTGAACTTCGCTACGAGCGCTTCTATAATAATGTAATGTACCTTATACTTCTTACTGAACGGTGTCAGAGTTAGGTTCGATTATACTTAGCAACTTCATCTATTTTTAGACCTGATGAAGTTTGCGGAGAAGATGAAAATGGGCAAGCGGTTCGAAAGCATCTCCTTGGGCCAGGGTCAGGGCCCGCTCGCGGAAGCCATGATGAGAACGGGAGCAGACTTCGGAAACTGGGTCTTCTTCCAGGTAAACTTTAAAAACACAGGAGAAGAGAATAAACAGATACAGTTAAGGTAAAAATGCTCCATCTGTTCGTCTCTTATTCTAGGTCTTTTTTTTTTATGAAGCGGTATTTTAGAAGCGTGGTTCAATGCTTATCTTTTTCGGATTAAAAACAAACTATTATGGATCGGTCTTTGTTAAAGACAATTGGTGCCATACTAAATATACTCTTTTTAATAATGCACTTTTAATTCTTGTGCCTAATTGACGTCGATATTTTTCTCTCTCTCTCTCTGCTCCAGGATCTTTTTTGTCAAAGATATTTGTATTTTAATTACATTAATTAAGAGAACAGCAGTTTCGCAGAGAGATATATGACAAGGTAAACAATTTTGGCTTAATGAAATGTGGGTTCAGATGGTAACTCTCGAAACGGATTTATAACATGAAAATTAGCTGGCAAATGCCGGCGACATATTTTCCACTAAGTACGATTATATGATAACGATAACTTTACCGTATACAAGATCGTCACCGTAATAGTATCTATCAAAAACTTTACTATAGCGGCTACTACTTAAAATTGAAGGCGTACAATAGGAGATTCAGTGCATAAAATAAGTTATTTTAGGCGACACCTAACCAAAGCCGAGGGCTGATATTCAAGTCGAGGTTAAAATGGCTTTTATGCTTGAGTTATATGCACTCAGCTTTGTACTTCAATTGCAAGGCAATGAATTAATTGTATAGTAAGTATATCTCTTCAATTAAAATTTAATCTTTTTTTTATGTTATTGTGACAAGCCCGAGGCCCATCTGATGTTAAGTGTACTAATCTCTGCCTGTCTGTCAACGACGAATTGCACTGTGCCCGTCATATTGAGACGTACAGTGGTTAGGTCTCCTAAACCTCGATAGTCGAACATTGTTTTATTTTGAGTATCGAAACAGTTTTCGACAAAATGTATGTCTGAGTTTAAAATAATACTCCTGATCTATTATGAAAGACCATGCAAACTCCTTATATGAAATATATTACAAACTGGCCCTCATTGAAGAAATTAAAATAAATAATCATATGTATGGGTATTATTATAGACCCCGACAAACTTCTTACATGAAATATATTACAAACTAAACCCCTTAAAACAATTTTATAATCATTTATTTGTATGCACTCGTGCTTAATAAGTTACGTTTGAGTCCGCTTACACCGGGCATAAACAAGAACTATGCGAGCATGAGAAGTAAAATAGTATATGTACATCGAGGGGAGAAAACGATCTATTTCTGTTCGAGAGTTTGTTTAAGCCCGACGCGCAGCGGAGGAGAAAAACCCTCTTCGAAACTGTTTTTTTTTTATGTTGGCAGTTAAAAATCAAAGGAACGCTTTCAGGGCAGGTATGGATTTTCATACAACATTCCTTCATTGCTACGGAGTGAAGGAATGGAAATCCATATAACTACGAATCCATATAATAACTAATTTTCCAGCCGTGCATTTATAAAGGAGAAATGACGAAATTTATAACATATTTTTGAATGAGTAATGAGACGTTTTCTGAGTGGGTGTGGTGTAAATAATATTATCTGGTGCGTTTTTCAGAACTGCCACCTGTCTCCATCGTGGATGCCGATCCTGGAGCTGAACGTGGAGCAGATATCTCCCGAGCTGGTTCACAAGGACTTCCGGCTCTGGCTCACCTCCACTCCCTCGCCTAACTTCCCCGTCGCTCTGCTGCAGAACGGTAACTCTTTATCAAATGTTTCGAAGCTGTAGTCAATAGATGCGCCGGGATTTAAAAAGCATTTAGTCATCATGTTAAGGCCGGAGCTTACATAATCTGGGCGTACAGTGGATATAAAATGGGAAGACACAAACTCTTAACAACATTGCGTAAAGTATGAGTTTCTTTTTGTGATCCCGAAATTCTGGGATCCCATTCCCCGGTCAGACAACTATTGTGTTGTTAGGACATTGTTGTTGTGCAGGTATTTTAGGTGCATAAAAAAAATATCATTTAAAATATTGTTACTACCGGAACACTTACGTCGGAGATTGAATACGTCTCGTGGGTTTCGAGCATATCAGATTACCACCAATGAAGCAATGTTGGCCGAGCGGTAATAGCTATGGACTGCCGTGCCGCAGTACCCTGGTTCGATCCTCACCGCCGGCTTGAGCTTCACCGCATGGTGGAAAGGCATTTTGCGATTGCCCGCCTAGCTAGCTACCACCCTCAAGTAGAAAATATGTCGCCAAGCACTTAACGGTGTGTTCCGGCAGCAGTCCTTGAGAGCCAGTGAAATTACAGGCACATGAGACTTTACAACTATGTCTCAAAGTGACGGGCGCAGTGCAATTAGTCACTTTTGATGAAATGCATCTGTTATAGGCAGAGGTTAGTCCGCTTAACATCAGGTGGGCCTCGAGCTTGTTCCGTCGCAATAACACAAAAAAAAAAACCATCAAGGTGAATGTGCAGCTGCGTCTGCTAGCCCCCGTCGGGCACTGTGCCCGTTGGCATCTAACGCTCTTACCTGAGTATTGCGAATCAATTTCACCGACGACGCCCATACTCTTCAAACCGGAACTCAGTAATGCGAATACTATTGTTGGTAGTGGAAATAGTTATAATGGCAGTACTTTCTCGGAAGAACTCTGTCAAAAATATTTCTACTTCTACTACGGCGACAATCGACTGTTGTAAGGTATCGAGGTCGACATCACTCGATATAATAATACAAGTGCACTCAAACTTCTAAAATTATTGTCGTTCAGGTTACAAAATGACTGTGGAGCCCCCTAGAGGTATTAAGGCGAACTTGCTCAAGGCTTTTATGAATCAAGTGCCGGATTACATGGACTATTTCAACTCAAGTGAACCTAAAGTGCCTAATTTCAAGGTTATATTCTTAGGTCACTATCATTAAAGTAATATTATTTGTAGATGTAGGTACTGTACTGTATCAGCCGAATAGTCCACTGCTGAACATAGCCTTGCATTATGGCAAAAGTATCTCCCATATTGAGATATGGTCTATGAAGACCATATCTCAATATGGGAGATAATTTTGCCATAATGCCCACGCTTGGCAAGCGGCTTTTTTATTATTATTTTAATTAAATTATGCATTTTACCCTTCGAAAAATCGAGAGACCTTAGTTTCCGTTTTACTTATTTACGTCAAATTTACTTTCAGTTTTCATCTTTTACATAATTATCTTCTACATTCGTTTATATTTACTATACACAAGCAAGCGGCTTGGGGATCGCAGTGTGAGATATCAGTTACTCAGAAAGTGCTGCCTTCTGGCGTGAGGATAGGAGAGGCGACTAAGGGTAACAAGCCTTAATCGCCTCTTACGACACTCACGTGTAAAGATGTGGGTTCATATTCTAGCCCCGTACCCCACGGGACTTTGTAGATGTAACCCGGTTTAATAAAGAAACGAATCGAAGATAACGCCGCTAACCATTACATCTCACTTGCACTTTAGAGACAGTCTATAGTGTGCAAGTGAGATGTAATGATTATTGGCGACATCTTCGATTCGATTATTAAATCGGGTTATACCAACAAATCGTCCCAATAAAATTATTAATATACAACACGGTCACATATGACGTCTAATTGGCCCTTTGGTATGTTTTATACGCAACGTAGTAACGCCTTTACCGTAAAGGTAACTCGGTATAGTAGAGGAGCAATCGTCTTTTAGCGAGATGCGGAGTGACCCTGTTGTAGACTACATCATCCTTGCCGCAGATTTTAATTAACATTGGAATCGAGATGTTTTCCTTGTATTACATGGTTTTTGCTGTCATTATAACTCACGATTTGTAAAAGGGCCCGGACACACGGCGCGTCACTGCACTGTAAAACGGTACGGCACCGCACGGTTTCCGTGTGCCGTCATAATGTGTCCGGGCGACAAATTGAGCTGGACATTGTAGTATCTTCTATCGTATTAAAGATAAATAGATGTTCTTTAGTGGTTAATATCATAACATAGATCCGTATCGTCGATATTATCATATTAGTTAGTATTAGAACTTACATATTCCTTTGCGACAAGATAATATCACAATTTAATACATACAAGTTACTATATAATAATACAGTTTCAGTAACAATTAATGTTTAGTGATTTCTCTACAATAGACAATTCACAAAAAAATGAATTAAATGAATGAAGTCTTTCTTTAAAATTAATAAGTTTTATTTATTACCGAAAGCCTAGCCTTTGACCACAATCTCACCTGATAATAAGTGATGATGTGGTTGAAGGTGGGAAACAGGTTTAACCTATTGTGGGAACTGGTTTTCAAGTACATCTACCGAAACAGTCGATATGTGCTTGTCGGTACTCTCTCTACTTGAGTTAACACCCGTAGCTAGCCAGACGAGCATTTTAAACCTGCCCCACGTCTACGCAGCAGATGTATCTAACAAGTTGTAACTTATCCTATCTTTGATGTCACCAAGAATGAAGCGCTCGTAGCGAAGTTTACTTAGCTGGTCTCAACCGATCAGCAAAGTTAAGCAACGTCGCCCGCGTTCATGTGTTGGATGGGTGACCGCTAGAGACATTACTACTGAGCGTTTCCGTGCTTCGGAGGGCATGTTAAGCCGTCGGTCGCGGTTGTCGTCTTAGGATGGCAGTCGTTATAGCATGGTGGTAGGGCATTTTGCGAATGCCCGCCTGGCTAGCTACCACCCTCAAGTAGAAAATCTGTCGCCAAGCACCTAACGGTGGGTTCCGGCAGCTGTCCTCGAGAGCCAGTACTTCTAGGTTAGCCTGAACAACATCTTCGACCACATCATCACTTACCATCAGGTGAGATAGTTTTTTTTTTTTTATGGGATAGGATGGCAAACGGGCATGTGGCTCACCTGGTGGTAAGTGATCACCGTCGCCCACGAACATCCGCAGCACCAGAGGTATCGAGGATGCGTTGCCGGCCTTTAGTAGATAGTGGTTAAAGGCTAATCTATCAGGCATAAAAAAACCCAATATAACAGTAGAAATAATGGCGTGTACCTAACCATTCCAGTGGCTGTTGTTCGCGATATGTTTGTTCCACGGCGTGGTGCTGGAGCGACGCAAGTTCGGCCCGCTCGGGTTCAACATCCCGTATGAGTTCACGGACGGCGACCTCAGGATCTGCATCTCGCAGCTGCACATGTTCCTTAACGAATACAACGAAGTGCCTCTCAGGGTGAGTCGTATATCATTAACATGGTCTTATATATAGGTGCAGTAGGTTTCTGCTCTTAGGTACCGTCCTCGAGCTATCTACGGCAGGTATGAAGCAGTGGTGGCTCTGTGGAATTGGCTTTGGACTGCCGCGCAGCAGGTCCATGGTTCGAATCCCACATGGTGGAAGGGCGTTTTGCGAATGCCCGCCTGTCTAGCGACCACCCTCAAGTAGAACATCTCTCGCCAAGCACCTAATGGTGTGTTCCGGCAGCTGTCCTTGAGAGCCAGTGAAATTACAGGACAATTAGACTTAACAACTATGTCTCAAAGTGACGGGCGCAGTGCAATTTGTGACTTGTGATGAAATGCATCTGTTATAGGCAGAGGTTAGTCCGCTTAACATCAGATGGACCTCGAGCTTGTTCCGACACAATTATAAAAAAAATCTTAAAAAATATGGTACGTAGCTGACGACGCGTAGCATGCTGAGTACAACACACCGTGCTGACACCTGCGCTTGCCTGCCTAGCTACCATCCTCAAGTTGAAAATCTGTCTTAATCAACGGCTGGAAGAAGTTCGCCTTGAACAAAGGCCCATAAAAAGTTTTCTATAATCCCTACGCTTGCCAGGCGTCTTGAGAATCGCAGTGTAGGATGTCAGTAGTTCTTCAGAAGGCCACCTTTTTATTTTTCTCTACGGCTTTTACGATTCCCGCAGGAAAATATGGGGAGGTGCAATTCTGGCCCGGCTTCCCTAATTAGTGATTATAAATAAATGTCATAAATGAAATTATTAATAAATAAATCTCGCTATTGTTATCAACGTGAAACATTTAATTTCACAGTAAAACAGCCAATGTCGTTCTATGTACAGATGTTGACGTACACCGCGGGCCACATAAACTATGGCGGGCGCGTGACCGACGACTGGGACCGCCGCTGCCTGCTGTACCTGCTCGCTGACTACTACGCGCCGACAGTACTCACTGACAAGTACTATTTCGACGAGAACGGCGCTTACAAACAGGTAACTAACGCTATAATTATTTTTACAAACGGGATATTTACCGTGTTTTTGATTACTTGTGAGGGCAGGTAACTAACGCTACTGTTATCATCTATCTCTGAACCTTTTGTTAGTTTATTAGTAACTCCACGGGTACCCTAATATAGTATTTATATACCATACTAGCTGACCCGGCAAACGTTGCTTTGCCATATAAATAATTTTGGCTATTAAAAAATAAGGGTTGATCGTAGAAGGGTGAAAATTGAGGACTGTATGTATTTTTGTATGTTGTATCATAAAAAAATAGAAATTAAAAATTTTGTCTAAAAAATAAAATAAAAAATTAAGGGGTGGACTACCCCTAACATTTAGGGGGATGAAAAATAGATGTTCCGATTCTCATAGATACCGGATAAGCACAAAAAATTTCATCAAAATCGGTCAAGCCGTTTCGGAGGAGTATGGCAACGAAAACTGTGACACGAGAATTTTATATATAAGATTTATTTTTTACTGCCTGAACTGACCTTTCATGACCTTGATTGACTTGGTGTTGTAGATAATACACAAGCTAAACCTGGAATGGGAACTGAATTTGTAGTACAGCTGTCGGAGTGCACCTTTAACTGCTTGACGACAGATTTTCATTCTTGAGCCGGCCAAGCGAACATTCGCAAAATACGCTACTAACATGTAATTCTTTTTTCCATTTGTAAGATACTGAACTAGTGATGTACTATATCGGATTATTCACGGCCGGATTGGACACACAGCCTCCTCCTTTTTATTAACCCATTGTCATCGGCGATAATGAAAACAATAGAATTTCATTCATAACTAGGACGAAGTGGTCCTGATGATGCCAACTTATTAAGGGGAGGGGTTTGCCTTATACTTGGCAGGCATATTGCAGATCGCCATTATAGCACGGCACCCAACGCAGTTTTTAACATCAACTCGTAACTAAATATGTTATTGTGGTTTCCAGCAACCGGCGAGTGCAACAATCGAAGATTACACGAAGTATATCCGCACTCTGCCGCTGAACGATGACCCCGCCATATTCGGCCTTCACAGCAACGCCAACATCAGCTACGCCATGGCAGAGACCAACACCTGCCTTAGTACGTACCTACATATACATATTCGGCCTTCACAGCAACGCCAACAGCAGCTACGCCATGGCAGAGATCAACACCTGCCTTAGTACGTAACTACATATACATATTCGGCCTTCACAGCAACGCCAACATCAGCTACGCCATGGCAGAGACCAACACCTGCCTTAGTACGTACCTACATATACATATTCGGCCTTCACAGCAACGCCAACATCAGCTACGCCATGGCAGAGACCAACACCTGCCTTAGTACGTACCTACATATACATATTCGGCCTTCACAGCAACGCCAACATCAGCTACGCCATGGCAGAGACCAACACCTGCCTTAGTACGTACCTACATATACATATTCGGCCTTCACAGCAACGCCAACATCAGCTACGCCATGGCAGAGACCAACACCTGCCTTAGTACGTACCTACATATACATATTCGGCCTTCACAGCAACGCCAACATCAGCTAAGCCATGGCAGAGACCAACACCTGCCTTAGTACGTACCTACATATACATATTCGGCCTTCACAGCAACGCCAACATCAGCTACGCCATGGCAGAGACCAACACCTGCCTTAGTACGTACCTACATATACATATTCGGCCTTCACAGCAACGCCAACATCAGCTACGCCATGGCAGAGACCAACACCTGCCTTAGTACGTACCTACATATACATATTCGGCCTTCACAGCAACGCCAACATCAGCTACGCCATGGCAGAGACCAACACCTGCCTTAGTACGTACCTACATATACATATTCGGCCTTCACAGCAACGCCAACATCAGCTACGCCATGGCAGAGACCAACACCTGCCTTAGTACGTACCTACATATACATATTCGGCCTTCACAGCAACGCCAACAGCAGCTACGCCATGGCAGAGATCAACACCTGCCTTAGTACGTAACTACATATACATATTCGGCCTTCACAGCAACGCCAACATCAGCTACGCCATGGCAGAGACCAACACCTGCCTTAGTACGTACCTACATATACATATTCGGCCTTCACAGCAACGCCAACATCAGCTACGCCATGGCAGAGACCAACACCTGCCTTAGTACGTACCTACATATACATATTCGGCCTTCACAGCAACGCCAACATCAGCTACGCCATGGCAGAGACCAACACCTGCCTTAGTACGTACCTACATATACATATTCGGCCTTCACAGCAACGCCAACATCAGCTACGCCATGGCAGAGACCAACACCTGCCTTAGTACGTACCTACATATACATATTCGGCCTTCACAGCAACGCCAACATCAGCTACGCCATGGCAGAGACCAACACCTGCCTTAGTACGTACCTACATATACATATTCGGCCTTCACAGCAACGCCAACATCAGCTACGCCATGGCAGAGACCAACACCTGCCTTAGTACGTACCTACATATACATATTCGGCCTTCACAGCAACGCCAACATCAGCTACGCCATGGCAGAGACCAACACCTGCCTTAGTACGTACCTACATATACATATTCGGCCTTCACAGCAACGCCAACATCAGCTACGCCATGGCAGAGACCAACACCTGCCTTAGTACGTACCTACATATACATATTCGGCCTTCACAGCAACGCCAACATCAGCTACGCCATGGCAGAGACCAACACCTGCCTTAGTACGTACCTACATATACATATTCGGCCTTCACAGCAACGCCAACATCAGCTACGCCATGGCAGAGACCAACACCTGCCATAGTACGTACCTATCTATACATTATCAAACACCACGGTCGTTAAATACACTTGTGACTATTATGAATGTGGTCAAATAATGGTGCAGCTTCTATAAGAATTCTTTAAATTTAAAATGATCCAAATTATGGTACTTTATATTCTAATGATGTATTTTTATTCAAAATCGTATAACGCTCTTCTTAATTATGTATAGAATTTTAGTATGTACAATGCGATTAAAATAAGAGTAAGATTGGCCTAGCGCCATGTTGTGATATCAAAATTAAAACAGCGTGGAAAAAAACAATTGATAAAACAAGTATAACAATAGTAATTAAAAAAAACCCGAATGCAAATTATTTATTTTCTTTAAACGTTTTATAGTTTCATTGAAATTGAAACTGCAAGTAAAATATATATATATATGGAATCGTTTTTTAAAGCCTTTCATTTTGATACCCAACACGATGGGTTTGGGAGTTAACATAAATTGTTTTTGTCATTATGGCGTCTAAAAT
This sequence comes from Plagodis pulveraria, assembly GCA_963890685.1. Taxonomy (NCBI): domain Eukaryota; kingdom Metazoa; phylum Arthropoda; class Insecta; order Lepidoptera; family Geometridae; genus Plagodis; species Plagodis pulveraria. The sequence continues at coordinate 22,861,591 of OY982969.1, forward strand.
TAACCTGCTTTTTTGTTACTTGCGCTATCAAGATAAATCTAACGATAGCGATATCGTATACATTAAAATCGGTTAAGCCGTTTAGAAGTTATGGTGGAATAAAGAAACTCACTTACATACATACATGAACCCTGAAAACATGACACTCCTCTTTGTGGGCGTGTAAAAAACTAAGTTATCGAGTGTAATTTAAAATTACGTATAAATAAATGGTGCTGCTCTAATTATAAGTTTGTGTTGCTAATCGTACTTATATGAGTGAAGTTAGCCGAGAGCCCGTCTGATTCTTATTTTAATCGCATTGTATAGATTATTTCTTATTCTTTACATACTCTATACATACTAAAATAATAAAATCGTATAACGCTTGCAAATATTATAGTTAATATATGTTTAACGCAGATTTAGACGTCACGTACATACACGACACACTAAGCTGATGCAAAATTACCCACAATTGAATAGAACAAAATTATTTTTGGAATTCTCATTCTAAGGGCCTTTTTCACGACCTTCAAGTAAAGTCTCGAGTAGGCTAATTGCAAGTTTAATTCACAAGTAACCGTGCATATGAATTTCACAATGGCTGTGTAGTACTAACCCACAGTTAAAGTGTCCACTAACTTACTTATTGGCTCATCTGGTTATCATTTTTATAGGTTTAAAATAAAAAAAATAAAAAACTCACTATTAGGTAAAAACTTCTTGATTACAAATAATTTTCGACGTATGAATGGGTGACGTTGTTTACAGATTTTGAACGAATATTTGAATTCACTTCAAAGATCCTTCAAGTAACCATCGAGTTGTTAATCAGAAGTCTGATTTCTATTATGAAACTGAAAAACCATAATTGTAACTTTTATGAGCCGAGTAACTTTAACCAGGAAGTTGGTAATTGATACTTGAATATCATGAAGATCAAAGAAAAAAAAAAGACGAACAAAAATCTTCGTTCGTGTAACACTTAGAATCTCTAAGTGTTACAAGAACGAAGACTTTTGTGTGAACAGAATACGAATTACTATAGTTTATAAATTAAGTTCTAGATTTGATGCGGTAAAAGATAATATTTTTGCTAACCTACATTTACTGGCTACGCAACTGATTTTAATGCGGTTACTTAATAGATAGAGTGATTCAAGAATAAGGTTTATATGTATAACACATGCATAATATAGTAGAGAAACACTCTTAATTTTAAAAGTTTCTAATGTGATGTCGTAAACGAACAAATTTTTTTGCACTTACATTGCAATCGCTGTATGAACCCTACGAGATAGATCAAAATAATGTACTGTACACCTTAAAAAGTTCAACTAAAAAGTCCGCTACGCTATTATGTCTATCTCTGAAGGATAACCCAGAATAACCATTTTTTATCCTTTACTTTTTACGAGAAATAATGGCTTACTTACAAAGCTATTTTAGGCAATACAGTATTAATCCTTATCCAATTAAGTAACTTAAATACATTGTGCATTTAGTATAGATCAATATGGCCTTTACAGCATTAGCTTTTTAGTTGCGCGTTGAGTGTTTTACACATGGCCAATTATATGTCGCTCTTTCAAGAGTAACCCCTAAAGAAAACATGTTTGTATTATCTAATGACATAAAAGCTGTGAACGTTGTATATAAAGACATTCTGTAGTATATTTAGTATCAGCATTGCACCCGAGCGAATCCGGGGTGGATCGCTAGTTACTAATATTTTAAAGATTATCTGTCACTTTGTACGTCAGTCTGAAGCTCAATTTTTTTTTTTTTTTTTTTGCCTGATAGTTTAGCCTTTGACCACTATCTCACCTGATGGTAAGTGATGATGTGGTCGAAGATGTTGTTCAGGCTAACCTAGTATTACTGGCTCTCAAGGACAGCTGCCGGAACACACCGTTAGGTGCTTGGCGACAGATGTTCTACTTGAGGGTGGTAGCTAGCCAGGCGGGCATTCGCAAAATGCCCTACCACCATGCTATAAAGACATTCTGTAGTATATATAGTATCAGCATTGCACCCGTGCGAAGCCGGGGTGGATAGCTAGTTACTAATATTTTAAAGCTAGTCTTTCACTTTGTACAGTCTGTTTGAAGCTCACGTTTATGTGTACAGATACAATGAAAGACCTGCAACCCAAGGAAGTGAGCGGTGCCGAAGGTATGACCATCGAAGAGATGGTGGAACGCGCCGCTAATGACATACTTGGAGTTCTGCCCAAGCTTCTAGACTCGCATTATATACAAACTACGTGAGTATACATTATCTTAGAAGTCACTACAAGGGGGGTACAAGGGCACTTCAAACCGTAGTAATTAATTTATCATCGTGAAGCAATAATGGTCGAGCGTTAATAGCTATGGACTGCCTCAGGTCCCTGGTTCGATCCCAACCGCCGGCTTGAGCTTCACAGCATGGTGGAAGGTCATTTTCCGATTGCTCGCCTGGCTAGCTACCACCCTCAAGTAGAAAATCTATCGCCAAGTATCTAACGGTGTGTTCCGGTAGCAGTCCTTGAGAGCCAGTGAAATTACAGGCACATGAGATTTAATAACTATGTCTCAAGGTTGACATGCATCTGTGCATCATGCTGATGAGCGAAGTTGAAATGCATCAGTTATAGGCAGAGGTTAGTCCACTTAACATCAGGTGGGCCTCAAGATTGTTCTGTCACAATAACATAAAAAAAAACATCATCTCATCAACTGGAACGTCTACCGTCTAACAAGATCTTCCCCATCGGGGGATGTGCTATATTCCCCACGCTTGACAGGTGATTGCAGTAGAAGTTGCTAGTTCTTTAGGAGGCTCTGCTTCCCATCTTCCGGTATTTATCCCTTAGTCGCCTCTTACGAGACCTACGGGCAGAAATAGGGGTTGACATTCTAATCGTTCTTGGGGTGATGGTACGGGGGAATGAAACTATTTATAATATTAGTAATAAGAACACTGATCGTTAATACTAGTGTACGGTGCAACCGCACATTCTCCCGCGTAAGCATTATTGCATTGTTCTAAGTAAACGACCAGTTCGCATTTAGCAACGATTAGATCGTATCGCGCGCGGCTCGTTATCATTAAATCATTTATCATTTTTATATAGCAAATAAACATTTATATCAAATCAAGCATTATAATTTTATATCATCTTAAGAATACGGTTTTGCACGTACATCTTAATGGTCCTTCGAGCCGGATACTGGACCACGTGTCTTCTTCGTTAGTTTTGGAAAGACATTCCGCGACTATTACTTAATAAGTGACAGTGGTTCCGTTACACTAGTGAAAAGTGGTATCAGTTCATTACACCTACATTTGCACCGGGTACTCAGTATCTTGGACAAGACCAGGGTACAAGCAGGCAGGTGTTCTTCAGCACTTCAACAAGCAGCATCAAGGTCAGATCTTTCCTGTATTATCTTGCTACATCATTAACATTATGGAAGATCTATTAGCAACACAAAAACAACTCCATGAGTCTATCGAAACACTATTGCGCAATTTTAAAAAGGATGGGCGGGAACGAAAAACCCCCGAACTCATCAAACGGAAATTGGAGACTCTTAACCTTTACTGGCAGGATTTCCATTCTACACACCTACAACTATTAGACATAGGTGATCGTAGTCACACCTATTTCACAAATGACTTTTACGAGCAAACAAAATTGTTGTACAGTAACACGCGCAAACATTTTGAATCATACTCCGCTGAGGTTGAATATTCCAAATTATCACGCCCAACTACTCCAATTATCAAACAGGCGACTCTACAACCCAGCACATCAGCAACAACACCATCAACAGCTTCATTTGGTGAAGGTGAGCAAAAATCTCAAGGCTCGTCTAGTAAACTAGATGAAATGCTGCGCAAACAATTGAGTAATTTTAAGGCTTTTGCACGTACTTTATCAGGCATTGACACAGATCTTATCACCTCAAAGTGGGAGTACGAGGATGCTCTCAAATCCATCGAAACGCGGTGGTCAGCGATCGATTCTCTCCACTGGGACCTTGACAGTTACTTCGATGGCACAAACGAGGACTACGAGTCAAAGTTTTGTAAGTATGAGAGAGAATATCAGTCTATCAAGAAGCAGATCAATACAAGTATGTGGTCGATGAAACACCGCGAAAAATTCACGCCCCCCATGGACCTTCAAACCTTTGAGGGCAGCTATCATCAATGGGTATCTTTCAAGGACATCTTTACAGAAACTATCCACAACAACGGGAGTCTATCAAACGCACAGAAAATGCAGTTCTTAAAAAGTAAGGTCAAGGGTTCCGCAGAGAAATTAATTCAGCATTTAAACATATCTTCAAATAATTACGAAATCTGTTGGAACATATTGAACAACAGGTACAACAATAAAAAACTTATATTCACATCTCACATCAATCTCTTAACTAATCTACCTATCATGCAACAAGCAAATGCGGTCCAGCTAAAGAAGATCCACGACACTACGAACGAGTGCATCTACGCTATTCAAAACTTAGGGGTCAACACATCAACGTGGGATCCTTTGTTGGTGCATATACTTTCACACAAATTAGATATCGAGACACATAATGAATACATACAGTCATTAAAAAGCCCTAGGGAACTTCCAACCCTACACGATTTTTTGTCATTTTTGGAGGCCAAATTCACGGCATTGGAAGCTTCGAGACGCAAGGTCGAAAATATAAAACCAACCCAGCAACAACAATATACTTCCAAACAGCATAACAACTATCATTATCAAAAATCAACTTTATCAACACAGAATAAAGCATTACATTCAAACACAACAAAATGCCCATTTTGCAAAAATGACCATCGCCTGTTTCAATGCAAACAGTTTCAAGAATTATCAGCGGAAGCGAAGCGCAATACTATCACGAAATTTGATATTTGCAAAAACTGTTTGTATCCGCATTACGGTAATCCGTGCCGTTCCGACAAACGATGCCGCGAATGCAACAGTAATCATAATACGATGCTTCACGACGTTTATTCTAGAACTTCGAAATTGACACCTCAACTTCAATCAACAACATCAAATGCAACGTCAACAGGAACGGGTTCCGCTCCGCGTGTTTATAACGCACACATTTCGTCATCAGCACAAAATAATATCACAGAAACTTTGCTAGCTACTGCACAAATTCGGGTAAAAAAGTCAAACGGTTATTATGAGTTGATGCGAGCTCTGATAGATCCTGGATCTCAAACTTCACTCATTACGGAGAATGCCACGCAACAGCTAGGGCTGCCTCGTCGCTATTGTAAGGGAGTCATAACCGGAGTTGGTACTAAAGAAAACAATTGCAAGGGTATTATTAGTATCTCATTTGCATCAATGTATGACGATTATCAGTATCAAACAGAAGCATTTATTATGAAATCACTCGTAAACAATCTTCCTAATCAATCATTTGAAAAGCCATCTTGGGCGCATTTGGACAACTTGCAATTAGCCGACCCTACATTCTATAATAGCGGAAAAGTAGATTTACTTTTAGGAGCCGACGTCTACGCTGAAATTATTAAAAGTGGTATTATTAAAATTGAAAACCACCCCGTCATTCAAGAAACGCAACTAGGGTGGATACTTTGCGGTAATATCAACAAAAGTCTACAATGCAACGTTGTCATCACTAACATTGACGATATTAAACAATTTTGGGAAATGGAAGACATCAATCAGGAACAGAGCTTATCAGTAGAGGATCACCAATGTGTACAGTATTATCAGGCAACAACGTCACGAAAAGAGGATGGCCACTACGAGGTCAGACTACCGTTAAAAACAGAACAACTATCAGAGAAATTAGGCGATTCCAAGAACATCGCTATTGCTCAATTTCGTCAGCTAGAAAGGAGGTTTATCAGACGCCCTGACATAGCACATGGCTACAAATCATTTATCAACGAATATAAAGAACTAGGACACATGATAAAAAGTAGTGACAACCCTACTTTACATTGTTATTTACCACACCACGCAGTACATCGCGCTGACTCAACAACTACCCCATTGAGGGTCGTTTTCAATCCTTCTATGAACACAACATCAGGATACAGCCTAAATCAACTGACCTATCGCGGGCCGAATCTTCAAAAAGACCTCCTGGAGTTAATCTTGAAATGGCGTCAATTCGAATTTGCTTTCACCGCGGACATAGAAAAAATGTTCCGTCAAATTTGGCTACATAGCGACGATCAAGCATTTCACAAAATCATATGGCGAGATGACGTCACTCAACGATTACAAGATCATCAGCTGACAACGGTGACATACGGCAGCAAATCCTCGCCGTTCTTAGCTATGATGACTTTAAAACAATTGGCTAAAGATGAAGGTCATAAATATCCAAATAGTAAAGCAGCGATGGTTTTAGAAGGAGACTTCTACATGGATGACCTATTGAGTGGAGAGTACACCATGGAGTCAGCAATACAACTAAAAAATAATTTAATCAATTTACTCAAATCGGGGGGGTTCAACTTGCGTAAATGGTCCTCAAATAAACCTGAATTAGTTGACAATATAGATAAGGAGCAATGCAGTCAAGAAATATTTCAATTCAGACAACAAGATTCAACGAAAACTTTAGGATTAAGGTGGCATCCACATGAAGATCACTTCACGTTTGAATTAAAACAAGATGAATCATCATCGAAGTTAACAAAACGCATATTACTGTCGCAGATATCAAAAATTTTCGACCCAATGGGATGGCTCTCTCCAATAACAACTACTTTAAAACTACTATTTCAGCAAGTTTGGGCGAGTAACATTCAATGGGATGACGAAGTATCAACCGAAATAAACAACGAGTGGACAAAAATCAAGAGCGAGCTACCAAATATAAATTGCGTTAAGGTTCCTAGATGGATAAACACAGATAAAAATGATGAACTTGAGCTACATGGGTTCAGTGACTCAACACTGAAAGCATACTCTTGTATCTTGTATTGCAAAATAAATAAACCAAATCAGCACTCTACAGTAGTAATGGTGGCAGGAAAAACAAAAATCGTATCTGAAAAAAGTAACATATCATTACCAAGACTGGAACTATGCGGAGCATTGCTACTATCAAAACTACTTGTCAAGGTACAACAATCTCTATCAAATCACAATATCAAATTATTCGGCTGGACAGACTCAACGGCAGTACTTGGATGGCTCAACGGGGACCCCGACAAGTGGAAACCCTTTGTAGCTAATCGGGTCAAACAGATCGTCGATGTCATTCCAGCAGACTGCTGGCGTTATGTAAAATCAGCGGATAACCCAGCTGACCCCGCCAGTAGGGGACTGACAGCATCAAAATTGGTTCAGCATCAGCTATGGTGGAACGGGCCCACATGGCTACCTTCATTTGACCCTCAAAAATCAATTAAACCATCTAAGTACACAACAAACATGGAGAGGAAGAAGCAAACTAATGTATCAACGGCATCATATCAAGGGAACCAAGGCCAAAACATTCTTATCAATGAGCTACTGAAGAAATACAGTAATATGACTCGTGTTGTCCGTGTACTTGCATGGGTACTGCGAGTGACACGTCATAGTGACGTCAAACTGCCGTACTTGACACTACATGAATTGAATGCGGCACATAATAAAATTATCAAATGCGTTCAAGAAACACACTTTATTGAAGAGATCGCAAATCTGCGGGCAAATAAACCATTGCATCATAAAAGCAAACTTCTCAACTTATCTCCATTTTTGGATAAAGAGGGTCTTTTGCGTGTATCAGGAAGGCTTAAGAACGCCAACATCAGCGACAACAGAAAGCACTCGCTTATCCTGCCAAATGACAGCATAATAACACCTTTGATTATCAATCAAGCTCATCGGCAAACATTTCACGGCGGCGCACGCCTCACCACTTCACATATAAGGCTGAAATACTGGATCATGGGTGGAAATCGAACTATAAAACAGCATCTTCGCAGTTGCGTCAAATGCAGGAGGAACGACCCTTATAAACAACATCAGATTATGGGTGACCTGCCTGCAGCCAGGGTGAATGCCTCACCTCCATTTTATCACGTAGGCGTAGACTTCACGGGGTTTGTAAATATCAAATACAACAAAGGAAGGGGTGCAAAAACTACCAAGGGCTACGTCGCGGTCTTCGTATGCATGGTCACGAGAGGAATCCACCTAGAACTTGTATCAGATTTAACATCATCATCGTTCTTAGCTGCGTTGCGCAGAATGGCTGCAAGACGTCGAACTCCAGGCCACATCTACAGTGACAACGGTACCAACAATGTTGGCGCCAGCAGAAGGTTACAGGAGGAATATTTAAATCTTAAACAATTAATATCACCCGAATTTCTCACTGAAATCACCAGCATGGAGTGTCAGTGGCATTTTATCGCTCCTTCCTGGCCAAGTGCTGGGGGCTTATGGGAAGCTGCGGTGAAAAGTTTAAAGTATCACATGAAGAGAGTCATTGGAGATCAAAAACTAACATTTGAAGAGTTCTCTACATTGTTGGCGCAGCTTGAAGGTTGCTTAAACAGTCGTCCACTTTGCGCATTGACAGAAGATCCTGACGACCTTGATTGTCTTACTCCAGCACATTTTCTGGCAAGTGGGCCCACTCTAAATATCATTGAGACGGAAAAGGACCTTCGTACTAGGTGGTATTTGACACAAAAAATATTCGATGACGTCTGGAAAAGATGGCGTGCCGAATATTTGAGCCAACTATCTATCAAAAGCAAATGGAAACAAGAACAACCAAACATAAAGATCAACGACGTAGTTATCATCCACGAAGCCAACCTACCCCCGGGAAAGTGGGCTTTAGGCAGGGTCATAGATCTCCACCCGGGACAAGACGGTCGGGTACGTGTAGTATCAGTCAGAACAAAAGGCGGTATCATCAAACGGCCAATCGTCAAACTATCAATCCTACCGGTTCAAGAAAACACGTCAACAAAACCTGAACCACATAATGAGCAACCATCAGTCGAAACAAAACAATCCGTAAAAAAAGGGAATCAAAGATCGGGCATTTTATCAACTTTGTTATCAATCTTCCTCATACTAAATATGCTAACATCCGTATTTGGCTCGTACAACTTCACGGCTTTAAATAGCGAAAAGGCACTTTACTTCGATAAGATCGCAAATATGCAAATAATCAGAGATGATTGGAAGATCATAGTGTATTATGACATGGCACCATATTGGGAAGGAAGGATGGCTCTCGACAAGTACTTAAAAAATACAATCAGATCATGCGATAATGCGGAAGTCAACATGAAAATATACTGCAACATCATATCATCACAATTAAGACTTGGCTTCTCCGAACTTAAATACTATGATCAATTGTTATTGAATCAGCAGTTCTCGGCGTACTACAGACGTCGCTCGCGCCGAGGTCTTATCAACGGTGTGGGTTACATCGCTCACAGCCTGTTCGGCGTATTAGACGAAGAATTCGCAGAACAATACAAACGCGATATCGCACTCGTAAATGACAATCAAAGACATATAGCACTATTATGGAAAAATCAGACTTCAATTGTAGAGGCTGAGTACAATTTACTGAAACGGACAGAAGAATCAATGAATAAGCAGCATATTATGATCAGTCAGCACCTAAAAAATGTAGAAAACGCAACTAACATTCTAAACTCCGTACTGCATAGTCAAGCTAAAACTGACGAATTCATATTGTCAGCCATGATTGCCAGCAATATGTTATCAAAACTTAACAGCATACAAGAAACCTTGCAAGACATCATAACAAATATTTACAACGCCAAGTTTAATATTCACTTATTAACACCAGAACAGCTCCAGACAGAACTCAACATCATATCAGGGCAGCTACCCCGAGATCTGTCTTTACCTATTATCAACATACAAACAGACTTAAAAAATATATATCATCTTCTCCGGGTGAGAACCAGGATGACCAAAGCACAACTAATTTTCGAAGTTAGGGTTCCACTCGTCAGCAGGGAACGCTTCGAGATTTATCATTTAATACCAATTCCCCGACAAGTTAATAAAAACGTCGTCAGCATATCCCCGGTGTCCGATATCCTAGCGATAAACCTTAGCAAGGATACCTTCGTACCCATTTTAGACATCAAATCCTGCGTAAATTCCGACCTACATACTTACCTTTGCCACGTGCAAGGTCCCATCTATAATGTCGAATCAGATCGTAGCCTGTGTATCAAAGATCAGAAAACAGAGAACTGTGTGAAAACGACATCAATATGCACAAACAAGTGGAGAGAATTAGAGGTACCTAATACTTACCTATATTTTTGTTGCGATTATTGCACACTTCGAATCATATGTGAAGATCAAATATCAGCCGAGAAAATAGTTGGAGCAGGAATCATTAGCCTGAGTGCAAACTGCCTAATAAGGGGTGATGATTTTACCATATATTCCCATCAACAGATTTCATCAATTTTAAATGTACAACCGAAGATATATACTCACGAAATTGCGCCCATCAACAATATAATTAATGTCACTCTGTCAATCCTGCCAGCAGACCAGGAAAATGCCACAGACGAGCAATATCACCTACATATCATCAAACAGCAAATAGACCAAATGAAACAGGAAACTGCACAATTAGACCACATATCATACCATGATATTCATCATTATACGGCCATATACGTAGTGATGGGTATAGCAGCCTGCATCGGAGCAGCGTGGGCGTGGCGGCGCGTGAGACGTGTCCGCGCCGCGCACTTGGAGCAGCCTGCTCCACCGGTAGCGGCGGCGGCGGCGGCTCCCCAACCGCGATCAGCAGTTTTTAGTGCACCCAGTGTTGTCTATAGTGAAGTGTCAAGGCCCACTTTTAGGGATTTAGAAATGTCACAAGTTAGTGTTGTGAGTGATCGGCAAGATAAAGCGTCGTCGCCTATATTGCATAGTGTCGTATTTCGCGATTAGAGACACTAAATTTAACTTTAAGCGATCATTGTCGGTATCACCTTGTTAATATTGTTTATCACCTTGTTATCACCTCATTTCATCTCACTCTCATCTCGCGGCCGGGAGCATGTACGGTGCAACCGCACATTCTCCCGCGTAAGCATTATTGCATTGTTCTAAGTAAACGACCAGTTCGCATTTAGCAACGATTAGATCGTATCGCGCGCGGCTCGTTATCATTAAATCATTTATCATTTTTATATAGCAAATAAACATTTATATCAAATCAAGCATTATAATTTTATATCATCTTAAGAATACGGTTTCGGACCGTACAACTAGTATATATATATATATATATAAATGTGTCGCTCCGCTCGTCGCATTCGTATATCTAACCGTTACTGTATTCCCTCTAAAACGCCGTCTCGAGTTGTCTGCTCAGGCCGGCAGGTGGCGCTTTGAGTTCGCAAGTCGCCCACCAATAGCAGCACTCGTAACTTCCTTTGAAAAATCAGTAATGTTCCCAGCAATTACATTATAATACATAGTGGCCTCGTTTGTATGTGTGTTAAGGTTGAACTGGCCGGTCGCTTCTCCATATAAACGCCGTAGGGTGATCACTCACTTATTTGAGATTTTAGGTCCGGAACATAATATTGTTTGAACTCGTCATTATCTAGGTTTGTATCGTAACGAATTTTTAAAAAAGATAATTAAGTTGAGAGTTTGAGCCTCGAAACATTTTCATATAAAGTTTTAAAGGCTCATAACTTTCAACTTAATTATCTTTTTAAAATTTCGTTACGCTACAAACCTAGATAATGACGAGTTCAATCGATATCATGCTTAATTCTGGACCTATAATCTCAAATAAGTGAGTGATCACCCTACGGCGTTTGTATGGAGAAGCGACCAGCCAGTTCAACCTTAAAGCACCGCTCTAGAATTCGGATATCCTGGGTTTGATTCCGGAGTTGGATTTTTCTGACAAAAACATTTCTAGTAGCAATGCGAAGTCACCATCCTCATTCTATATGACACTGCACTGCGCACGTCACTCTGAGACGTTAGTTAAGTAACCCCAGTAATTTTGCTTGCTACAGTGTCCTTATTACAGTAGTGTTTGGTCACTACTGTTTCGAGGCAAAACATGTGACACTGGTGTTACTGGCGGTGGTACCCACCAAGACCTAGCTGAGTAGACCTACCACCTAGAGGCTACCCTTATTAGAGAAGACTTCATTGTAACGACTCCACTTAATTGGGATAAGGGTAGTAATATGAAGATGAATTTACTAGTATGCAGAATTTGGATAAAATTGTGTACTGTATCAGCCAGATAGTCCACTGCTGAACACAGCCTCCCTCCCCATTAAAGGGGGGTTTGCCATAATCTCCACGCTTGGCAGGCGTTTTGGCGATCGGAGTATAAGATATCGCCCACCTTCCGGTATTTTACCTTTATATTACTCGCCCTTTACGACACCCACAGGTGGCACAGCAATGTGGGAGTGACTTTCTAGCCCTGCACCCCACGGGGCCATAAAATTATACAAATTGGAGTAAATTTATTTTTAATGTATTCAGATACCCGGTTTCGTACAAGGAGTCTCTGAACACGGTGCTGATGCAAGAAGCTATGAGATACAACAAGTTGCTGAGAATTATTGATAGCTCGCTCAAGTAAGAAACCTCCCATATATACTGACGTACTGATATAACGGACGTACTGATTTCGCATGTTTTAAATTATAATATTTTAGATCACATTAATAAGTTGGCATCGTCAGGACCACTATGTCCTAGTTATGTATGAATGAAATTAAATAATAAATAGATTCAGGCGTTACTTAGCGGAAATCCATATTTAATAATAACAAATATTTTATGAAAACATCAAATTAATATTTTAATAAAACACTTAAACAATACAAAAATATATCTATTAACAATTCCGCCTAATTTTCCTGTTAAGCCGACGTGACGTCACAAACGCCAGCAGCCAAACTGGAAGAAATTTCGACGCGTTTCGATTCTACACGAAGCATCCTCGAGAAACGTCGACTCGATCGTGCGCTCGTAGAGTCAAGACCTCCCGAGGATGCTTCGTGTGAAAGCGAAACGCGTCAAAAATTCTTCCGTTTTGGCTGCGTGGCGTTTGTGACGTCACGTCGGCTTAGCAGGAAAATTAGGCGGAATCGTCACTAGATATATTTTTGTATTTTTTAAGTGTTTTATTAAATTGATGTTTTCATAAAATATTTGTTATTATGAATGAAATTCTATTGTTATCATTATCGCCGATACTAATGGGTTAAGTGTGCAGGTAGATGGCCCATTGGAACATCTTGAATATATAATAGTCACTGAGTATGGATTTGTAGTATTCATTCATCTCATCGCCTCATTTTATACCACTTGTTATTTTCTATTTCTTAATAATTTTTTTTTGTTCCTCATAAGTTAGCCTCTGACCACTATCTCACCTGGTGGTAACTGATGATGTGGTCGAAGATGTTGTTCCGGCAAACCTAGAAGTTTTTATTACATATTGAAAGTGCTTGTAATAAAGTGCTTGCTTAAACTTGCTTAGTCGTTCGTAACAGATAAACTAAGTGCAGCAATAAGTATATCTAAGTATAGCAATAAATATATCTCCGGTCATAATTTGAATCAAATCAAATTAAAATTCGTTTATTGCCACACAAAAAAATATATAGATAGAAACAACAATTACAACACACAAGAAAAAACAACTTATTTCGTGACTAACATAACTTGGATGGGTGACCGCTGGTAGATTTACTACTGAGCGCGCCACGTGCTTTGGGCACGCTAAGCCGTCCTAGTAGTTGTCTTAGGATGGCAGCCGTTATATAGCATAGTATTAGGGCATTATGCAAATGCACTTCTGGGTTACCTACTACCACTCTCAAATAGAAGACCTGTCGCTAAGCACATAACGGTGTCTTCCATCTCGCAGCTGTCCTTGAGAGCCAGTTTCTATGTTAAGCTGATTTACCACCTTCGACCACGTCATCACTTACCATCAGATGAGATAATAGTCAAAGATATGTCAACAAAAAAAAACAATATTATGTGATGTTTTAGTTAGAGAAAAACATACATGTTTCATTCACTCCTATTATTATTATTATTTTTTATTTTTTTTATGTTATTGTGACGGAACAAGCTCGAGGCCCACCTGATGTTAAGTGAACTAACCTCTGCCTATAACAGTTGCAATTCATGACAACTCACGAATTTCACTGCGCCCGTCACATTGAGACATAGTTGTTAAGTCTCATTGTGCCTGTAATTTCACTAATTTAATTTACTTTTCTAACATATAATGGTAATAACATACACTTATTTTCAACAGGGACCTGCTGAAAGCTCTGAAGGGCTTGGTGGTGATGTCGGAAGCGCTAGAGAACATGGCTGGGAGCTTGTCGCGTAACTCCGTGCCCACCATGTGGAGTTCTAAGGCTTATCCCTCGCTCAAACCTTTAGGTGAAGGAACAACAAGGGAAGTTTTTGAAGCAATGGTGGCCGAGCGGTCATAACTATGGACTGCCGTGCCACAGGTTCGATAACCACCGCCGGCTTGAGCTTCACCGCATGGAAGGGCATTTTGCGATTGCCCGCCTGGCTAGCTACCACCCTCAAGTAGAAAATCTGTCGCCAAGCACCTCACGATTTGTTCCGGCAGCAGTCCTTGAGAGCCAGTGAAATTACAGGCACATGAGACTTAACAACTATGTCTCAAGGTGACGGGCGCAGTGCAATTCGTGACTTGTGTCTTTTCATCTTTTCTAGGCAGAGGATAGTCCACTTAACATCAGGTGGGCATCGAGTTTGTCCCGTCACAATAACAATTTAAAAAAACCTTCCAAAAAGGGAAGTTCTGAAGCGCTTGTTACGCAGCTTGCCTAGTCACTTTGAACTGATAGAGGAAAGTTCGCTGCGGCCATAAATTAGACGTTTATGGCCGCGCCGAGCTTTCGTGCATCGGGGGGCAGTCACCCTTATGTCTTTATTTTTTATATTGAGCTACATTTATCCATTTGAAGTGAATACGGCTTAGTCGCCAGTATGGATTATCGTGCAAGGAGTTCATTATTTCAAATCAATTAAAATCTTGTAACAGGTAAAACATAACATGAATTACATAAAGTCCATTATCAATGTGCGCAGCATGTGGCGGCTACGACCTTTTGTATGTCCAATTTTTATTTTTGGGATTGATCGGATCGCGTATGACGTTAAGTTGAAACCTCTGCCTATAACAGAAGTATTTGATGTGCCCATCATACGGTTGTCTATGAAAGTCTCATGTGCCTTTAATTAACTACTGCCGGAAAACACTTGTATTTCTTATATTTGATGGACTGTAGCGACTCGATTACACTAAGGATCTGACATTACATTGGCTTCACAGGAAGTAGAGCAAACATCTTTAAATACCTCTGCCTAGCCCTTCAGGGAATACAGGCGTGACGATTTTTTTTCATATCTTCAACTAAGTATCTATGTCACTTATTAAAAATTTAGTAATTAAACAACTAAACGATTTAAAACGCGTATATTCAACATTATTTACAGTGGAGGTTGAAGCGCTCGTAGGGAAGTCTGCATAGCCGTTCTTAATCGATCAGCTAAGTTAAGCAACGTCCGCCGCGGTCAGGAGTTGGATGGGTGACCGCTAATGACATTACTACTGAGCGCTTCCGTGCTTCAGAGGGCACGTTAAGCGGTTGTTGTCTTGGCAGTCGTTACAGCATGGTGGTAGGGCATTTTGCGAATGCCGGCCTGGCTAGCTACCACCCTCAAGTAGAACATCTGTCGCCAAGCACCTAACGGTGTGTTCCGGCAGCTTTCCTTGAGAGCCATTAATTCTTGGCTAGCCTGAACAACATCTTCGACCACATCATCACTTACCATCAGGTGAGATAGTGGTCAAAGGTTAGCCTATAAGCTATAAAAAATATATATAAAAAAAAGGTTGTTAATTGTAATGTTCGCGTAAAGTATTGAAGAGTAAAGATGAGTGGTATGTTGTTTAGGTGCGTGGGTGAAGGACTTGTGCCTGCGGGTGGGGTTCATGGGGGAGTGGGCGAGCGGCGGCATCCCGAAGGTGTTCTGGATCTCCGGGTTCTACTTCCCGCAGGCCTTCCTCACCGGCGCGCTGCAGAACTACGCGAGGAAACACGTCGTCGCCATCGACACCATCGCTTACACCTTCCAGGTACTGTACTGTATCAGCCGGATCGTCCACTGCTGAACACAGCCTCCCCTATTAAGGGGGTATTTACCAGAATCCCCACGCTTGGCAGGCCACTTGGAGATCGCAGGGTAAGAAAGTTAGATAAGATTCTTTAGAAGGCGCTGTTGCCCACCTTCCAGTATAATTCCCTTAGTCGCCTCTTACGACACCCACGGGATGATAAGGGGAGGTGCAATTCTAACCTGGCACCCCACGGGGGATAACTTCCAGGTACATCATTACACTATTCTGTTCGTTCAACATTCTAATGGTGAAATAGTACATTGTACATCGACGGGAGAAAACGATGTATTTCTGATCGAGAGTTTGTTTAAGCCTGATGCGCAGCGGAAGGCTTAAAGGCAACTCGAGAACAGAAATAGAACTTTCTCCCGAGTGATACGTAATGCTTTATACTACACCTACGAGGAAAATAAAATCATTATACGTTTTCTCGTACTTATCGCCAGACTTCTCAGGCAGTAAGTTCTTTATAACTTCTTGACGCCACCAGAAATAAGAAATGCAGCTTCTTATTTCTGGTGGCGTCATCATTATAAAATCGTCACTTTCACTATCAGATGACATTTTAGAAAATTATTTAGAACAATTTAAAACGTACTGTTAAAATGTGAATTTAATAAAAAAAAAAAATTTAACCAAACATTACAAATTGCCGCGTTTTTTTTTCTCGTAGTGCAAAAAAAGTTTGCTCACCTTTTTTTATTGAAATTCGAGTACAAATAAAAATCACGCCTCTTTATTCTAGTTATTTGATATAAAACCTTTTTGAAATTGTATTTTTTTATGTTAGCAGCTAAAAAAACAAAAGAACGCTACCAGGGCAGGTATAGATTTTCATAAAACATTCCTTGAATGAAAATCCATATCACATTTACCGCCGCGCCGTACATTTATAAAGGAGAAATGACGATCTGTATAACATGTTTTTGAACGAGTATTGAGATGCTTTCTGAGTGGGTGTGGTATAAATTAATTTTTCATCACACTTGCACGTAAACAGTATCTAAACATAGAGGTTAACTTGGCCGTAATGTCCCATATAAACCCTCGAGGCTTTTTTTGTCATGAAACCCAAGGTCGTTAAGTTTATTTTTTATTTAAAGTACAGCACACAGGTCACGCAAGTTCAAGCAATTGAAAAATTGCCTTAAAATGTTATCTAAACAGGAATTTCATTGCAATCTCGATACATGTTACATAAATACTCAACTGGCGACGGTAGAACCATACTGATCCAAGTATCGTTTTCATTATATTAAGAAAAAGAAGGAAACACGTTTCAACTTGTTTTAAAAAAATACGTGATTTATTATGCTTTAATCTTTATCCAAATGATGGCTAATATGTCAGACAAACTAAAAAAAATCTATAATAAAATATTTTGATTAAAAGTAGTCAAATGTTGGTTTCTGCAGAAAAAAAACAGATAAAAAATAAAAATTGGATTAGTATAGCAGGATATATTTTTGAAAGTAAGTACAATGCTTAAGTGAAAAATTGAGGTCCTCTAGCAATATAAGGCGCTTTTTGTACTTGGATCAATGTGGCAGCAATTGAATATTTTTTTCCTTGCATTTGTTGCATATAACTCCAATATAGAAAAAATGACACTTGGATCAGTATGGCTCTACCTTCGCCAACTAATGTTCTTAATAATCGATTTTAATAGTTTTTGTATCAAAACCTTTGTTGAAATTATTTTATTTTTATTTTACCTCGTCATCGCTGTATATCTACGTAAGTATTTGCCCGTAACGTTTCTGAACGAAACATTTGTATAATGTGTGGTGTGGGCAAAAAGCACGCCATCCGCTTAAAAAAAAGTTCACGAATTTCGTAATAATAGTTGTGATGACTTGTGTTTGGCCATTGGCAATACTGATAACAATAGATTTCATTCATAACTAGGACGCCGGGGTCTAATTTGATAACAACGGGTTAAAGCTATAATTCGTGTTTAAATAATAATAAAAAATCTAATAAGAGTATCGTATGTAAACATTGTATGAATGATTTTGTTATTGAATATCTGTTCCCAGTACCTCCCCGGCCCACCCGCTAAGAAGCCCGACGATGGTTGCTGCGTGCGCGGCCTTTACCTTGAAGGGGCGCGGTGGAACTCCGCCGATATGACGTTAGAAGAAAGTCGACCTAAAGAACTGCACACAGGTATTAAACGTGACGGAACAAACTCGAGTCTCACCTGATGTTAAGCGGTCTAACCTCTAACCTCTGTCCTAAAGACAAAAGGGTGACTGCCCCCCGATGCACGAAAGCGCTGAATACGAAATCCCAGTACCAGTCACCTGTCTAAGTTATGGCCGCAGCGAACTTTCCTCTATCAGTTCAAAGCGACTAGGCAAGCTGCGTAACAAGCGCTTCAGAACTTCCGTTTTGTTGTTTTTTTATATGTTATTGGGACGAAACAAACTCGAGTCCCACCTGATGTTAAGCGGACTAACCTCTGCCTATAACAGATGCATTTCATCACAAGTCACGAATTGCACTGTGCCCGTCACCTTGAGACATAGTTTTTAAGTCTCATGTGCCTGTAATTTCACTGGCTCTCAAGAACTGCTGCCGGAACACACCGTTAGGTGCTTGGTGACAGATTTTCTATTCGGTAGGTGGTCGCTAGCCAGGCGGGCATTCGCAAAATGCCCTTCCATCATGTGGTGAAGCTCAAGCACAGTAAATATAAAAAAAAAAATATGTCCTTGAGAGTCGGTTCTTATTCTTAGTTTCCCCTGATAATTTGAATGAATTTGAAGCAATGATGGCCGAGTGGTTGTAGCTATGGACTGCGGTGCCGCAGGTCCATGGTTCAATCCCCACCGCCGGCTTGAGCTTCACCGCATGGTGGGAGGGCATTTTGCGAATGCTCGCCTGGCTAGCTACCACCCTCAACTAGAAAATCTATCGCCAAGCACCTAACAGTGTGTTCCGGCAGCAGTCCTTGAGAGTAATGTTACAGGCACACGAGACTCAACAACTATGTCTCATTGTTACGAGCGCAGTGAAGTTCGACACTTGTGACGAAATGGATCTGATATAGGCAGAAGTTACCGCATAACATCAGAGGCCCGATTCTCTTAGCTATTGAACGGCGTTAACGCAACCTAATTGTAAGAAAATTGTAGTTTTTGACAGTATCCGTAGTCTGCCCGCTGTTTAGGTTCAATCGCAAGTCAGTGGCTTGCTATCAATAGTTTTTGACATATTTGGTATGCTGTAAGCTATTCCGTTGCGATTGCGTTGCTACAGTGGCATAAACTATTTTGGAGGATTTGAGATATAAAATAGCTAAATGACTTATATACATTTATTTAATGTATTGTTTCCTAGAAAACCACTGTTTTGATGTTTTGACTGCTGCTTGATTGATGAAGTTTCCATTATTATTTCATTGGCAACATTTGCAAGCCATAGCACAGCAATACGATAGCGACGCGATTGCTATACAACTGCGATTAGGAGCCAGAATTAGCAGACTACCAAATTTGACATTAACATCAGCTCGATCGCAGAAGCATCGCAGTAGTGTGGCGTTTAGTCAATAGCTAAGAGAATCGGGGCCCAGGTGGGCTTCGTGCTTGTTCCGTCACAATAACATAAAAAAATATATCCTATCCTCACCTACCGACTAACATAATGTGTAATAATAAATTGAGGTTCTAGACTAGCATAATGTAGCAACTGAGAAGTTGTACTGACGTTATACACATAATAACTCGCAAAGAGCTCAACACATTTTGTAACAATAATCTTCCCCGTGGGTGCCGGGTTAGAAATGCACCTCCCCATATTATCCCGTGGGTGTGGTAAGAGGCGACTAAGGGAAAAATACTGGAAGGTGGGCAGCAGCGCCTTCTAAAGAACTGCCATCTTCCACTGCGATCCCCAAACGGCCTGCCAAGCGTGGGGATTATGGCAAATACCCCCTTCATAGGGGAGGCTGTGTTCAGCAGTGGACGATCCGGCTGATACAGTAATCTCTGATAGACTAGACGTTGATGTATTGCCTACATACATTTTTAAACGTTTAATGAGCAGTTAACCACTCGTATTAAAAACGAACGATATAAGAAATATCTTACGTTAATGCTGTTCTTGTTCTCATGTACGACTAGTATTTTAGAGAATTAATTTATTTAAACCTTATAATACAATGAACTTTTTCCAGAAATGGCAATTATTTACATGAAGCCGGAGCAAAACCACACTCTGCAACAAGGATTATACGAGTGTCCGACATACAAAACTTTGGTGCGAGCCGGAACACTATCCACCACCGGACACTCTACTAACTACGTGATGACCATAGAGCTCGCCACCCACAAGCCTCAAGCGCATTGGATCAAACGGGGAGTGGCGCTCTTCTGTGCGCTTGACTACTAACATCGCTTGACTATCGAATTAACCACATACAATCCTAAAACGCAGTGATCAAAAGGGGTAAGGTGCTATTATGTGGACTCTACTACTAAATACACGTGAACATTGAACTCACCACCCACAAGCCTCAAGCGCACTGTATTAAATGGGAAGTGACGATCTTCTGTGCTTTCGACCACTAACTACGCATCACTATCGAATTTACCGCTTACAACCCTCAATGGAAGGCGCTCGACTACTCAATCATAAAGAGATCTTATTGGATGATAGATGTTAAACTTAAAAGAGCTTTACCTTGGCAACTATTGATCCTAGACCACAAGATTCTTTCCGAAAGTAGTACTTAGATCATTTAGAGATCTTTTCAAATCCTTTAGAGATAGTATTTTCAGATGTCAGGACAGATGTGAAACTTAAAATGGATCTTGGAAACTATTGATCATAGACAATTATAGTTTATTTACGGAAGTGATAGACCTTAGACCTCATCGAGATTATTTTCAAATGAAGGGATTTGACTCCTAAATGTCACAAAATAAAAATATAATATGTACTTAATATAAAAATAAATAATTATAATTTATATTCTAAGTCAATTCAAATAATTTAAATTTATTTGACAATACATTATTTTCAATTTAAAATACATTATTTGTTATATGTCTATCAAAAAAGCCCGCTTAAAAATGATATACCCTAAATATTCCTACCAACTTTAAAGGGAAAATTTATAGGGTATTTCGGGACTAAGCCCCATACAATTGGTTGGAGTTTTACATTGCAGCAGTTGCTTTGATTATGAGTTTTGAAGCGCTCGTAGCGAAGTTTACTTAGCTGTTCTTAACCGATCAGCAAAGTTAAGCAACGTCGCCCGCGGTCATGAGTTGGATGGGTGACCGCTAGTGAAGTCAAAGTCATACTGAGCGTTTACTACTGAGCGCTTCCGTGCTTCGGAGGGCACGTTAAGCCGTCGGTCCCGGTTGTTATCTTAGGATGACAGTCGTTATAGCATGGTGGTAGCGCAATTTGTGAATGCCCGCCTGGCTAGCTACCACCCTCAAGTAGAAAATCTGTCACCAAACACCTAACGGTGTGTTCCGGCAGCTGTCCTTGAGAGCCAGTAATTCTAGGTTAGTCTGAACTACATCTTCGACCACATCATCACTTACCATCAAGTGAGATAGTGGTCAAAGGCATAAAAAAATAAAAATAAAAGTGTATGTGATTGTATTTGGTAGGATAGGTATGTTTAAGATATTGATATAATTATATTATAGATTCGATTATTAATTTGTACGAGATTTCTGTTTGTGTATTGTGTTACTGTTATACATAGTACACTGTATCGATAGAGATATTGTTAATAAATAAAGAGCATTTCTGTCCATCGTTGTTTTATTTATGACTAGCTATATCTGCGACTTCGTTCGCGATTGCCGTACCTGCAGACTAATTATTCACATTTGATCACTATTTTTCTCATATTAAGCAACGCGTTGGATGTGGTCTTCGTTGAAGCACACTTAGTAAAGGATAGCACAGAAAGGAGATTTTTACTTTGGGTTTGAAACTCCCAGGTTGTATTTTCCAGAAGACAGTAGTTAAGTTACTCAGAGAGTTCCTTCGCGGTTCGCACAATAATAATCATACTTTCGAAGCAGTGATGGCTCAGTGGCATTGGCTACGCACAACAGGTCCATGGTTCGAATCTCGCCGCGGGCTTGAGCTTCACCGCATGGTGGAAGGGCATTTTGCGAATGCCCGACTGGCTAGCGACCACCCTCAAGTAGAAAATATGTCGCCAAGCACCCAACGGTGTGTTCCGGCAGCTGTCCTTGAGAGCTAGTGAAATTATAGGCACATGAGACTTAACAACTGTATGTCTCAGTGTGACGGGCGTAGTGCAATTCGTCGTTGACGAAATGCATCTGTTATAGGCATATGTAAGTCCGCTTAAAATCAGGTGGGCTTCGAGCTTGTTCCGTCACAATAACATAAAAAAAGTTAAATCAAAGTACGTTGTGCGTTTCATTGGAATTTCGATTTTAAAACGGCGTCTTTTTGCCGAGGTTCTCCTTGTGTGGCGGTATAACGAATATATATTAGATTGTGCACTTCCATTACGCAGCAGTCCAAAATGTATCCGGCAAAAGATAGATAGTTAAAAAAACTGATTGTGGCGAATGTTCTAGATTTTAGAGTTTTATCTTAGCAAGCTTGCAAAACTAAATAAGGGTGCTGGGCTGCCCTTGGGGTGCCGAGCTGCCCATGGGGTGCCAGGCTGCCCGTAGGGTGCTGGGATGCCCGTGGAGTGCCGGGCTCACTCGTCACTATTCTAACAAAAAAAGAATAATAGTCCGATTTCAAATCGGACTACACGTTAATAAATTACCACTAAAAGGAAACCGTGCTGATTTTCGGGAGAAAAAGTATACAATAACCTTCTTCGTGGCATGAACTCTAATCGTGTTAAGTTTCATTGAATTCCATTCAGTAGTTTTGGAGTTATGCGCAGCCGGGATACATACAGTCATACAGAAGACAAAAATAAAATAAAAAATACAGTTTTGGCATCAGTGTTAGCTACAGATTGCTCTCAATTTTATTTTTTCAAAATATCTCCCATGTACAGAATTGGATCTGTTCCTGTTTAATTATAAAGGTATATTTTTTTTTTTTTTTTTTTTTTTTAATATAATATAATATAGGTAGATATGAATCGAAAGAAATTTTTCAACACCCTTGCTCGTAAAGTGAGCTTTATTATATCGTTCTTAGGGCCATAAACCGAACTATAACACCCTCGTGCATAATAATATTATACACTAGTGCGTAATAGAATTATCCCTACAAGGTTAAGTTAGTACCTGACTGCAAATGTGTGCGTGTGCATTGAGTGAGCACCCTCAGCAAAATTTAATAAAATAGGATAATTTAGTAAAAGTTCTAAAACAATTGTAAAACCAATATCCCTTTTTGTAAAAAGGTAAAACAGAAGATAAATCGTTTACAATCTGCTCACTCAGTCCTCACAGAAAACCGTCAATATCTTCAAATCTATTGAGTTTACAAAAAATAAATTGTATACTAGTTTTTAGTAAAACTTGTGAAGAGTATAAGTATCAATGGACAGATTGCCTAGTGCCGTATTTAAAAATTTACAAATAGATAATTATGCTCACTCAATCCTCCATTTTCGCAAGGGCCGATTGCTCTCTAATAAACTATAAAATTGAACTTCGCTATATTATTCATGTTCAATAGGGTTTCGTAACATAGTAAACGAAACTAAATTGTAATACATATAAAAGTAATTAATTATTTAATGTGCTCACTCAATCCACACATTTATGAAAATCAAAAAACATGGATATCGTCAGATTTGTAACCATAACAAAAAGCCCAGGTAGCTCATGTTTTAGTAAAAAAAATTACTAAATATCTGTCATTTAACTTCTAATCAAATTTGATTACTTTATGAGATATGCTTATTTTATTATTTGTATGAAAATTCCTAATGTAGGGTAACCATCCGTTATGTACAAGTTGAATAATATACAAGTTATATATATACAAGTTGCACTGCATATGGCAATCCAAAGTAATCGCAGTTCGGTTATCACTGCTTAAAAATGTGCAAGCATTATTGCTTTTGGTTTGAAGGGTACTGTAGTAACATTACTGGGCGAAAGAGACGTAAAACCTAAAAAAACGTCTCACAGTGACGAGCGCAGTGTAGTGTCACAGTTCTAATCCATCCGACCAAGTGTTTGCTCCTTATTTATTATGCCTCGAAACGTGGGTTCATCTAGACGCGCGTCGGAAAAGGTAAATAAGGCGCGACAATTAAAAAAATTGGTGCTAATAAATAAAAACTACTTCAGAAATTAAATTAAGATTCTTACAGGTGGACGCAGTTATTAAATAACATTATATTGTCGGTAGGTATAGTAAGTATTAAAAGTATTTCGACTTTAATTTTATTGATCAAAGCCAAGTATGTACTGATATTAGTGCATATGCATCGAAAAAGTATGTAAGTACATGGAAAATGTTTCAAGAGTAATAATCAAATAGGATATCAGAAATTATGTTATATTGTATGAAAATTCTTACGTTGTTGTCATCAAGAAAATCACAAAAATTTATAAATTCATTGCAACTATTCACAACTCACAAGTATGCGTTAGCTCAATTGAAAATTTTCAGTCTAGACAGCTTTCGATTTGCACGATTCTAAAATCGCGCGTTATTTTTTTTTTTTTCAACCTAGTCTAAATGTGCATTTGCTTATTCAGGCTTTATGATACCGGTATTTTAACAAAACGTTATTAATAATGATATAAATAATTGTTACCTACATTAATTATTCTATTATTTTGAAGTATTAAATTGTGTTTCAGTGTTAGTATCTATTCTAAGGATGCTTTTAGAAAGCAACATACTTTTTAAGATTTTGGTAAGCAATCGCACTTGCTTGTTGATTGAAAATTTGTGGTAAAAACGCGGGAAGCTACGACTTGTATTACTCTATGCCCGTTCGGAAATAGCTTAAAGTTTACCTGGAAGGCAATTCTCGGAAAGTGATACATATCCCCATAGATAAGAATCGCAAAAAAACTGATTTTTCCGATATTTATCTATTGGGATATTTGCCCTCCTGGGGGGGGCAATTCTCAAAATTGGGATAAATTTATCGATTCTCGATATTTATCCCGTGTCACATATAGACTATTAATAAATACCAAAAATATCGACTTTTCACAAAAATGCTATTCTCGAGAGTGGTAGATATAAAAATATGTCCACAAATGAACTTGTGTTCATGTGTATAGAATGTATAATGATAATCCCGATATCGCAATGTTGCGTGTCGATCGCTAGGGCTTGATATTTATCGATAGTGATATTGCGAGAATAACACAAAACTACACGACTCGATATTCGCCATGTTTTCTCGATATTTATCTACTATGATATTCATATCACTGCACGAGAATCGCCGGCCTGGCGTTTCACCATGACTCACTAGTGCAGTGTTACACACGTGAGGAATTTATAGTTTCTGAACGCAGCCTAAGATTTATTTTAGTTAGGTACTAGTAAACTACTGTCATTTATACTTAGTAGGTAAGTATTCATAAATTAATGTTTTAACGAAAATATAGAACTTGTAATGAGTATTTTATAATACGTTTGGTGGGTAGGTACCTAAATCGAACAATTTTCTTCTGTAATATTATGCGCGTTTCTTTTTTTCGGTAAATTACAGGTTTGTATTGTCTATATTTTTTTTGAAGCGCTCGTAGCGAAGTTTACTTAGCTGTTCTCAACCGATCAGCAAAGTTAAGTAGTCCTTGAGAGCCAGAAAAATTACAGGCTAATGAGACCTAACAACTGGACGTCTCAGTGTAACGGGCACAGTGCAATTCGTCGTCGAATCGTCATCGAAATGCGTCTGTTATAGGCAGAGGATAGTCCACTTAACATCAGGTGGGCCTCGGGCTTGTTCCGTCCCTATAACATAAAAAAAATGCGAACAGAGTTTATCGATTAATAATCTGATCAATAAGAACAATTCAAAAAAGTCGCTACTAAAATTCAACGAAGTTTAGTTTTTTGTATTCGAGCGACCTAATAGACAATAAAAATTGAATTTGCGATACGAAGTTCGTTGTTTGATATTGTCTATAGTCGGACCGCATCGTTCATCACAAATCTTGCCCGCTATGGAATCTCTATACTACTCCACGAACGCTATAAGCTTCAATATATGGCATAAGCATGGAAGTAATAAGTACTACGTACAACATGGAATGAGCCCTATCTGTGCATCTTGCAGCTAAAATAAAGAAAATAAAACCTTATGCTAAGGTCGTACGAGTCTTGTTGCGCGCAAAATGATAATGAAGCCAAGTGAGACGGCAACCACTGAACTCTGTGTCCCGTTCTAACAGTGACTTAGAGTTGCCAGAGTTATGTTGATTTCAATCCTTTCGTTGTTTGTAGAAAAATATGCGATTGATGTAATGTAATGAAGTAAAAACATTAACTTCTAAAATGTTTCTAAATATAAATGATAATTAATTACCGACATGTTAAAGCCATATTATTTGTTGCTACGTGTAAAGCCCTATTAACGCAAAACTTTTGCGATTGGCGTATAGGTTTTCTTTTATTTGTATGAAATACGGACACCTGACCTGACAACCCCACATGAAATCGCCGACTCGGACGTGTATGGCGGAGTGTTTTTTGATTTCATGATATTTTTGAAGAATTTTAGTTAAAATGGGGAGAATTTGTGTAGTGAAGGCTTGTGGAAGCAAGTATTATCTTGATTGTGGTTTATCTTTTCACAGGTAAAATAGTTTTAAACATAATTTGTTAGTAAAGAATTACGGTGACCATGCATGACAATCCAATTGAGGAAAATACATTTACGCATACACACCCGCCGGGGAGCACGTGGTTATGTCAGGCTCAGGGTCAATAGGGGCCCCACTACCAACTAAAAACCTCATGGTGTTCCGTCGTCTTCGACTAGTGGCAGGGGCCGCGGGGTCACTAGCGCTCTCATCCACGGCCCATTGTCGCTACACGCTTACACGGGCCCACCTTCTGAGAATAACCTTCCCCCCGATGCCGCCTCGTGGGATGCCCCGGAACACGAGGGCATCCACACCTCATGAGGACCTAACCCTGATGGGGGGTGGTGGCTGTCCCCACGGCCGACGCCCCAGGTCCTCTGAGCGGAGATGGAGTGCGAGCGCGATCGGCTTGCCTCCGTGTCCGCGCTCTGCGGAGCGGAACAGAAAGAGGATCTCTCTCCCTTTCCCGCTCCTCCGCCTCCCTCTGTGAGACAATTGTCTCACAAAACGAGGCCACTGCCTCCCACGACCTCTCGTCACCGACCATTTTTACGATGATGGCCGGCAAGGAGAGGTCGGACCCCACGGGGATCGCCGCGGTCTCACTCCTCTTAGGCATGCTTCTAGTGCATGCTGGGCGGGGCATGACTATCCAATCCTAGTTCAAAAACAAATAACTTAAATACCTATGTATTTTTTATTCCTTTCTCTAATAAAATAACTTTGTTTCAATTTCAGATTTCCTAAAGATCCCAATGTTAAGGAAATATGGATAAATATTATAATTTAAGGAATAAGCTGGGTTTGCGGCAGAAACTTCACAAGACTGTTTTATTTAGTAATGTCTGATTTAGAATTAAACTTAAATGTAAACTTAACTGTAATAGGTAGCTTATCGTAATTTTATCTCAGTCCAGCTGCATGTCAATTTCAATTTATTTCAAAGAAACAATTCAGTTACAATACAACATATAACATTCACACATAAAATAATGTTAACAGAACCTACACTAAGTTGAAAAAGTTTGTGCTGTAGGTTGCTGTTACATCCCTTCTAAGATTGCTATGTATTAATAACTTTATTTATAATATAATGATGTATCCTTAAAGTACTTTTGTGATGTTGTGTGTATACCAGCGTGTCCGTGCGCTTATTTGTCGGTGTTGGTGTGGAAGTGTGTGTATATGAGAGAGATCGACAATGTGTGTGTGAGCGTGGGTGTGTAATGTGTATGTGTGTTTGTATTACAAGGATAAATTTATGAAACTACCATTAGAATTTCTTCTGTCTCACCATAAGTTAATGTATTTACCCAATTTACTAACTTCGTCTTAGCCTCAAAGGTTCTTAATGCAACAAAATTGTTGATTATTCCATTTATTTTATTATAAACATAAGGACCAAGAAAAATTTCATGCCTTTTTGCCAGTTTTTAATAATGATTCTCCTTAAATCATATTTCAATATAGTCACCATCGCCAGAGAGGGATACTGAGCAATTACTGAGCTCTCGTTCGGCTTCAATTTTCCGACCACAGCTCATTCCTGTTGTACGTAGTACTTATTACTTCCATGGGCATAAGCTTCAATCAGTTTTTAGTCTTAAATAAGAAAAAATTAAGAACATTTTGACTATGGAGCTCAGCGAGAGGTGTCGCTACTGTTCTAGAACATACAGGTAAAATATTTAGAATTTACGTTAATGTCTTTGTTCTCCATAGGTATTTATATCATTATTAGTATTTGTGTTCTTTCTGCATATTTAGAACTCGACTGACTACTTATAAGCAAACGAATACATTATAATTTCGTATTTGGAAAATGTACAAACCATACGAATCCGATAATAATATATCATATATCCGATATATTCAGAAGCTACAAAGTAGTGATGCCCAACTATCGATAGTTCCGCTATCGATAGATGACTTGGAAAAATAATAACAATATCGATAGTGTTATCGATAGTATCGATATTACCGATACCATCGATGTTATCGCTATCACAAATTAACTAATACTATTGGTTGGAAGCAATAGTATCAATATAATTGATATTGTTACATGACAATTGTTTCAATAGTATCGATACTATCGACATTTCTTAAGTAATACTAGTGATACTATCGATTTTATCTATATCACTACGATAGATTCTTAACCACAGATAGTATCGTTTCCCGATTATAGCTTATGTAGCAAGTAGTGTAAAACATTCTCACTCACTGAGCCTTACGTTGTCAGTTGTGTCAATGTCACTAGCAACTAGCAAAACTTGCGGCTGATTGATTGTTTATTAACTAAATAATTATTGGAAGGCAATACTATCGCAGTTTACTAAACTATCGATAATACGAGCTATCGATACTATAGCTCAAAAATGTATGATGAGCTTCAATATTATTGACACTATCGATACTATCGGAGCGAATACTTTTGACACTATTGATACTATTACTGTCTAACAATAAAGTTGCCATGTATCACACTATTGATAGTATCAATAATATCGATACTATCGATCGGCGATCGATACTATTTACATGACGTCAACTATCGATAGTTTAGCGGTAGTCGACTATCGATAGGCAACACTACTACAAAGGCAAATGCTCAAAAGTCTATGCTACGAACCAAGTTAAACAAAAGTAAGCCGATACGTGTTTTGCGGGTACCTTACTTTCGGACCTGAAGTTCGATACTTCGTCGAATTGTAGTAGCGGCCCCGATTCGATAATTAAAATAAGCTGTTCTTTCTTGAATTTGTCAAATGACCTACTTTGGAACTAATTATCTGCGAGGGAACGGGGAGGTAGCTGGAATACAAAAATACTTTATTTGTAATGTGTGAATATTATATGTTTTCAGGCTCTTCCAATATACATAGTAGAGGATTGGAGTAGACGAGGTGGCAGCTATGTATTTCACATAATTCAAAATTACTTTCAAACATGCCGTTGCTTTTTTATCGCGGTGTTTTAAGGGTAAAGAAATTCTTATTTTCACATACTTGCAAAAGGTTGGTAATGACAAACCATTTGCAAAAGAGGAGTCAATATTTTGGGTTTGCTTCTAGTTTAGTTCGTTTGCAGATAGTGAAGATGACAAAAGTGTCTGCTTTAATTTTTTTCATTAAGTTCGCCTATTTAGTTATTTCTGATTATCTTTTAGCTGGGCTCCTGCTGTAGAAAGCTTCTCGTCTTCAATCAGATGTATGCTCTTTAAGTGTTCTCGCAGATTTGTAATGTTTCCACAGAGTTGCTTCGTGGCCAGTTTTGTTAAACTGTGTCACATATGAAATAATTTCACGGTTATTCATTTTAAAGTTCACGAAAGTTGACACCCAAACCATGACAAAAAAAAATCGTCTGAGATCCTCTACGTCTCATGTATATAAATATAAACCTAAACCTTAAACCGTAAAACATTGCTGAAAAAATAAATTGGGATTTTTCCTATAATAAAGAAATTTACAACTTATCATAATATTTTTACTAGAAAGGGGGATTCCCTCTAAACATAGGGTTACCATCACGTAATAGTTTTCTCCTAATCACAATAATCATGATTCACTTAAACATAATCAAATGTTAACTATCATCGATATGATCGAGTAATCGGTTATTTATAATCGATTCCGCAAATCGCTACTCTTTACTGTCATCTATGGGTGATCATAGTCAGCGCACGTATCAGGTAGGGTGCGTACAATTAGCGTGAGATTCGCTAAAAACGCTAAAAACGATCACACTCCCAAAAGTTTTCCACATGGGTCTTGGCGTTATTTTCGCCTTAAACGCTACATCTAATGTCAAAAGTGACAGAAGTGGCCAATTTTAGTGGCATTTTTAGCGTTCTTATCCAAATGTGGAACAGGGATGACAGTTACAAACGATCACGTGATCACAACCATAGACACACATCCCCTTAGGGGTGTGATCACAAACATACCCTTAGGGGTTAGTAATCTTTGGCATTCCCGGAGTAGTATTATTTTTAGGGCGTTCGGATAGCCTATCGGTGCCAAAAATAACACTCACAAACGCTAAAAATGATCACGCGGGCCGTTCGTTTTGGGACTTCGTGAGCAAAAATATCGTTTTCGCTCACCGTTCGGATAGGTTTGAAAATGCTACAAATGACAGAGAAAAGTGATATTTTTGACCCATGTCTTACCGTGGGATCGTTGTGATCGTTTTTTGACAACTGCTGTTTTGACAGTTGTATTTGGCGCGATTGAAGAATTCACAAGTTTTTTATATAGTATTTATATTATATATAAATATATAATATACATACTATATTATATAGTAGGTACCTACTTGTTAATTTTAGAGATTGATTCCATGTTTCGTACTGTGCAAAATTGTTAAAATATTGTCGGTTGTCAAAGTATGTTTTAAGCCGTTCGGATAGCATGCAGTAATTGGTGGTCAAAAATAGCAAAAGCTTCTATCCGAACGCTAAAACACTAATGCCACTTTTGAAACTGCTACAAACGCAATCGAGCCAAAACGAACGCCCTTTTTAAGATGTATTCTATTTCTATCTGATCTATGGTCAGCTCAGCACTCCGCGCTTTTATTTTATTTTTAAATATTGGAGGTTTGGTTAGCAGGGAGGGAAAAAGAAGGATTTTAGAAAAATAAGTAACGTTTCTGGTCTGGTACGATACCATTAGTGTGATATTTAGGAATATATTTACTGTGTACAGGTATTTTGATGGGATACGAAAATTACCTAAATCACAGGTGTAGGTATGTTGTTTATGTTGCCGAGCTACAAACAAATTAATGTGTATTGTAGATGTTATTACCCTGCCCATGGTTTTCAATTTTTCATGGTGCCACGTGAATACAAAGCATCGCATTTCAACTTGCCGAACATATAGGTAAGATGGTAGGAACGTCTCCATTGTAAGGTGTATATTATTAAGTATTTCTACTCGACGACGTGGATCATCTGCCTTGAGGGCTAGTTGGCTATTTTCTGCTCATTTTATATCACCTGGACTGAAACTTCATGAGAAGAAATGTGAATCAGGTCGCCATGAAATTTGATGTCACATCACATCAATATTCAAATAGCCAATAATGTACTGGAATTTATTTGTTTCTAAGCAATTCCAGAATGTGCATATTCTATATTTCTTTTTTCACCCTCAATAAATTGAATAAATCTACCGTGATGTGAATGGTCGGTCGGATTCAATTCGTGTACCAGTTGAACCTTGTAAGGCTTCAATGCCAAATCCTTATGCTAAATTTGCCATGTGGTGGTTTTGGATAACCCCAATTGTTGAGAATGACAAGGAATAGACAAGTTTGGATCTTCTTCAACACTTTGGCTCACAGTTGCGATGTTTTCAGTTGAACGATCTGGTCGAACACTCATTGGTGTTGGCACATTTTGTGCCGAGCCTGTCGCCTCAAATTTAGCAACCAAATTTTTAATAGCGGTCTCAGAGGGATGATTATGTTGTCCAAAAATATCACTAATTTTACAAAATGTAACTTTAACAGAACCATATTTCATAGTGGATTTTAATTATTTTAAAGCGATATTCATCTACTTACATCAAAAATCTCAATGTGAAAACTGTCCAATTGAAAAACAAAGTTCTTGTTGAAAAACCCTTTATTAATGCAACACTTTTTGTATATTATGAAGCAGTGATGGCTCAGTGGCATTGGCTATGTGCTGCCGTGCAGCAGGTCCATGGTTCAAGTCTTGCTGTGGGCTTCTGCTTCACCACAAGGTGGAAGGGCATTTTGCAAATGCCTGCCTGGCTAGCGACCGCCCTCAAGTAGAAAATCTGTCGCCAAGCACTTAACGATGTGTTCTGGCAGCTGTTCTTGGGAGCCAGTAATTCTAGGTTAAGCCTGTTAACACCTTTGACCACATAATCACTTACCATCAGGTGAGATTGTGGCCTAAGGCTTACCTGTCAGCAATAAAAAAATATGAACTAATTATCCCAAAAAATTAAACAAACTTTAGAATTAAACATGCTGTACTTATCCAATGTTATACCAGGAAAAACAAATGTTCTCCTTTTGTAATAGAAACAAATTTTTATCATTTTGACATTACCTTATAGTAGTTATTTTTAAATCACATATTGGATGGCTAAAATCACAAAGTAATAAGACTTATACTTGAGGCAAAAATTTTATTAAAAACTTTTGTAATATTTAGGAATAACATTTTTCATAATAAGTTTGAGTACACCTTGTTTTTTGTTTCAGATATTGTAATTTATGATTCTACAACTTTTTTAGCACTAGGTTTCGGCTTAGTTTTTTTTTGTCAGTTTTGATATTGGATTGAAATTTTTTGCTTTTGTGTGAAGTTTTATATGAAAACTGACCTTTATGTTCATAGTAAACTTAGACTATGTTTTTTGTCAGATCATTTAACTTTTTATCAGTAAATATACTTTGAATTTTCAACCCATACTTTGTGAAGATTGAGGCCCTATTTCTTGTGATTTAAATAAAAATGCACAATTTTCAGATTTATTCCTATATGTGTACTCTGAGACAATGTTTCTGGCCAAATTTCACAGTTCTATCTCAACAGGAAGTACCCTGTAGGTTTTGGTTTTTGTGCGTGTCGAAATATGCGGTTTTTACGACATAAAAAACATTTTATACGATAACTGAGTAGTTTTTCTTTTACACAACTGCAAGATACCATAGATATACGTATACAGTTTAAATTTCAACTCGATATCTTTACGCGTTCCCGAGATAAAGAGTCTTGACATACACACAGACGGACAGCAAAGTGATCCTATAAGGGTTCCGTTTTTTCCTTTTGAGGTACGGAACCCTAAAAATCTACTATCGCGTAGATATTTCTCATAATAACAATATGCTGTGTGATAGTTAGTTGGTATCACCTTATTTAAGCTATCATCGCTATCATAGCCCGCTTTTTTTGGATCAAAGTCCGATTCATCACTAGGTGAAAAATCTCCCACGTCAGAGTCAGTCAGCGCTGCCGCGACCTGCAAAAAAAGACAAATAAATACATGTTACCATTTTAATTCTACTAGTGTCTTGTCAATAGCAATTAGGACATTTAAAATAAATACCTGTATGTGTTGAGTAGTATCATCAGGACACAATTGTTGAACATCTATAGAGATGTCTGAAGGTATGTTTTCAGACAGATTAGACATATTCATAAGTGACGATATTCCCGATACGTCAACAGAATGTTTGTGGTCAGGTACATATTTATTCCGGTGATTATCATCATCAATATGGCATTTACTTCTGATTAATAGTGCAACTTCAGTTTCTTTTTCATTTTCATTCTGTAAACATGTATAAAAATTAAATACATATATTTATTATAAGGTCTCAGTATGAATACTAATAGAATAAAGTATGTAGGTACTTACTAGTGTAAGTACCTACATACTTTATTCTATTAGTATTCATACTGAGACCTTATACTTATAATAAATATATGTATTTAATTTCTGAATTTGCTCACTAGGATTAAACAGCTCAGAGTTCTCAATAAGACTATTTTTTGAGTTATCAGAAAGAGCAATCATTCCATCATATCTTATTCGATCATTTTGACTAATTTTTATAGTAGGTATTAAAGAAATTACTGAGCTACCGGATGTATTCTCAGACACAGAATCTAATCCAGGCAAATTAAGATGTGACATATTTTCTACAAAAAAACATGAAAATAATGCAAATTATAAGCCACGCACGTTGATATTGCGATAGAACCTTGTCACAATAACAGCGGAGTGACGTCATCCACCGCAAAAATTACAGATTACAAACAAATAGATAACAAAAAATAGTAAGTTAACTTATAGGCATTAACTTTTTTCAACCCCAGCTTATTTACTTTGTTATCTATTTGTTTGTAATCTGTGCTTTTTTTGCGATGAATGACGTCACTCAGCTGTTATTGTGACAAGGTTCCATCGCAATATCAACGTGCGTGGCTTATGCATAATATTAACATACTAGGCATAGGTAGGTAAGTAGTAACAGAGTAGATAATGAAAGGGATCAAGTAGGTACCTACTTTTCTGACTCGAAAATTATTTTTTTTAGTAATATTTTATAATAAACGTTACTGGTAATTTCGTATATAAGTATAAAGAAATATTTAAAAATACTTACCTTCACAATAATCCGCTACAAACAGATTTCTTGTCTGACAGTAACCACACGTCTAAACACAATCACATTTTGCACCCAAATGACCGTCGACCGGAGCCACCGCGCGGGCGTCGACGGGTTCAAGGTCAAAATATGCCCTCTGATCAACGTTAGTTAGTAAGATTGCGCATGAGCATGAATATAAAACGGATCCACATTTGACTCGTCGGTATAATATTTGCGACCGTTACGGATCAACAAAAACATTTTGTTAATGTATTTTTTGATGGCAAGTATGTTGCCAAGCGACCGATGCAGATCCCCAAACAACCCTTCCATTTCAAATTCGGATCAAAGTATATCAGTTATATTTGTAAAGAGCCAATTATACACTGCAAAAAGGTGGATCAACATTTGTTTTAATATCTTACTGGATCAACTTTTACATAGAACGGTTATTTATATATATATATATATATACATTTTTGTCTCAAATGCAAGTCATACTTGAAAAACTATTTATCCTCTGCATTTTGGAAAGCTGTACAGTCTTTAGACTGGTCCTTTTTAGGTTGCAAAAAGATGTTAAACTCTTTCACGATATTTGTTTGTTTTGAACTTCCTCGCCCCCAGATTTCGATGGATTAGTAGAACCAGTTTCCTTAACAAAATCAATCGCGGTTCTCATTACACTCTGTCTTCCATTCTCATGTGTACCCTAATTATAATTTCTACCATACCATGCTCGTCCTCTCTGATACGGGTTACCTCTGAACTAATTTTTCCCCCCTCTACCCGCAGTCATAGTAGCAGTTACTGGGCGACCCCCACGTATAGACTGTCTGATGTTATGATATCTCTTGGGCGTATGATGCCTTATGACAATATTCTGCTCTAAGTTACTGAGAAAATTAGCTCCATTTATAATCGTAGGTTCCTCAGATCTAGTAAACCATAGCTGTTGGATCATCTACGGCATAATGCCTCATTAAAGAATTCACAATGTCCCTTTCACTAAATGCTATTGTTAATGATTGCAACGTCTCTATTTGTTCGGCAAAATGTTCACTCATGGAAATACCTGAATTACTTGAATATTCCCTCCTTATTATTTTGTATCGTACTGATTCTTGTATTTGATCAGTGCAATAAATATGTCTAAAATCAGGCTCGAAATCGGAAAATGTGACCCAGTTCTTTGATTATAATTCCAAAATTTTCCTAGTATGTCCAGTGATGCATTCTAATACAATATCTAATTCACGATCTAACGCATTTAATGACTTAAAATATTTCTAAACTCTTTTTAAGAATGTTATAGGATTCATCTGTGATTTGCCGTCAAATATTGGTTTGCTATTGTTGGGTGTATAACGAAAATATTTTGATTAGGTAAAGATGTTCTGCTACCTTCCTCTGATGCAATACTAATAGTTTCGCGTGTCAAGGTGCCAGATTTATGTTATTATTATTTGAGTTTAATAATTCTAATTTTTCATTCATCCCAGCTAACAGTAATTGTAATGTCGCGTTATTAAGACTCTTCTTGTCCCCTTGACATATCCGTTCGTTATTTAAGCCGCGTTTCCTTTTGGTTCGCTTACATGTACCTTCTGCCATAATGTGGTAAAGAAATCTGAATGTTAAGCGCGGTTTCTTTTTTTTAAGGTACTCTAATTTTATTTTTTAATGTTCTCTTTATATATTACATTACTAAAGGAGTTATATTTTAAAGTATTTTAGTGTTATGGCCTGCTTTCCCTTAACGCTTTAAAGGGCATAAGGATCCTACAGAATGAAATAACTTTTTTAGTGAATTATTTACTTTTATTTTTATGATAAAATACGTCTTCAATAAAAATATGGAAAATTTTGGGGAAACCCCCGGAAAATTTGGTGGGAAATATATTCCCGGTTCCCTTTAAGGACAGTGAAATTGTCGAAAACATGGTACGATGCACAAGGGAACATCGCATTTTTCACATTTTATTTTGCTCCTTTTGTCATTGGTTTTGGCGCTGCATAGTTTACAACGCCTGTAAGACTCCAAGGCCACTGGCATATGTGCACCTACATTTTGGTAACGCAATTCAGTTGGGACAGTATTTATAGATTTTTGGTAATTCTCTGATTCCAATACTTTCTTGGAAACATAATTTCCCAAAGAAGATGTCCGTTTCCTGCTGCTGTATCCTGCGATCAGACCTCTGGCAATGGCCACACGGAATTCTAAATTAGGTGAGAGTTTGTGTTCTTGAAGTACACGAATACAATATAGAAGCATTGGTAATGGACGCATCAAAGAGAAAATTAAAAATTCTGAGCCACCAACGTTTACTCCCCTGTCCATATAAGTCGATAAGTTCCCTTTATATGATCAAAACGATCCACCCCCCCCCCCCATTATCTTTGTGTATTGTTGAATAGCCTTTGGGCATTTGATAGGTAGCCTGGAGCCATCTTTCTGTGTTCTTGAAACATAGGTAGTTGTAAATGCCACATCATTCTTTGTCCTCCACGTTCGTAAAAGTATCCTGTTTTGCTTTCACATCAACACCACACTTTATAGCCCCTTTTGATGGGCTTCAAGGGCATATATTGCTTTAGGCTTGATCTTCCCTTGAACAGGATCATACTTTCGTCGATACTTTGTGATGACGAGTTTTTGGCATTCGTTTGAAAATTGTTACTAAGCAGATTTAGTAAAGGACGCAATTTATACAATTTATCAAAATCTGGATGTCCTGGTTGAAGTTGTTGAGTATTGTCATTTAGATGCAGTGCTCTCAATATTTTTTTGAAACGTTTTATAGGCATAACACTGGCTACTTCTTCTACACTGAATCCTGGGTCTGTTGACCAGTATAAATCTATTTGTGGTAAAATGTGATATCCCATAATTACAATCATACCCCAAAAAGCACGAATTTTATTTTTGTCAACTGGAGTCCAGTTTCGAATCCTGCTCTGTTCTGCGTACAAATTAGTTTGTGTGACTATCAATTCGTAGACATCATCGCTGAAAAATTTATCTAGATGTGTTCCTGGATGGCATCTATTATTCAGCAGATAAGTGGGTGCTATTGATATTTCGTCAAAAACCTCTGGATCTGGTCGACTGATCCACATTTTTTTGGTCCATGTCTCATCTTCTTCAATTTCAGACTCATTTGACTCTTCACATTCACTTGACTCTTCACATTCACTTGACTGCTCTGGCTCTTCATCTCTCTCTAGTAAATGTATTGAATCAGAGATAGGTTGAGATGTGGCATTTGCTTCTGGTGGAATCGGAATTTGTAATTGTTCAAGAATTGCTACATCCGGAGCAGGAGAACCTTCTAATATATTTCGCAAATTATCTGAATTATATTCCCCATCTTCATCAGACTCCAATCCATATTCCGAGTTACAGTTGTCTGGAATTCCAAAAATGTCCTCGCAAGCACTCAATTTCTTGGCCCTATAGGTAGGTATCTTCGTGACATTTTAACTCCAGAAGCCTGTGAAATACAAGAAAAATATTGAATTGAATATGTACACCTCTAGATAATCTAGCCGGGCAACGGGGGCTATATTCCCACCAAAAATAACCGTTCAAAATATGAAAAATTCCTTTGTATTTCCAAAAATATTGCCTCTAAAATCAATAATATTGACTAATTTCACAAAATAAATGAATTACTTACCACATCCAATACAAAAAATTAAAGATGCACGTTGATGAAATTTTTAGTTCGCAAGATAAAACAGTTGTTACCGCCATGACACCTCAAACTTTTTTTTTCTAAAATGCTTGGCGTATTTCGTTTGTAGAGTTGCTAGTGTACAGAAAAATACTCCCAACAAATAAATTGTGTCAGAATCTACCAAAAGAGTTGGTGGTAAAGATATTCCCTATGCCCGATAAAGAGCCTGTGGAATCACAAATTTTATGTAATATCGTGTAAATTAATGTATTTGTTAATTTAAATTTATATATACAGTAATTAGTAGTACCTAAATAATATTCATGCAAAACAATTCTCCTCTGCTGCGGTTTCTGAAAACGTAATAAATTTCCTATTATTGCCGAAAGAAAAACCCTTACTTTCTCAGTATGTAAGTGAATTCTACGTTGTGTTTTCATCGTCGTGTAATCCTGATTCAATTTCAATCGTATCGTTATATCGATGCGTAGTTGAAAATTCTGGTCTCACGGCACCATCTGTGGTGGGACAGCCTGGCGTGATCGTCTAAGTAAAGGTTTATATTACATGGAGAAGGTAATATTTTTATTCAGAGATACAATATAGTAGGAGAGCTTTAATTACTATGATTTTTTAACATCACTCATGTCTTACACAAAGTTATGTCTGCACATTAAGGCTGACTGACCATTAAATAATCATTTTCATATTCCTCCTGGCTTGCTTTATTTAAGGATGGACAAAAGTATCTTAGTTTAATTTTAATTGTCCTCATATCATAATTATGGTATTGTGTGTGTTACATTTGAATAGTTGAAGGTTTGTCTATATATATAGTCCATTCCTAGCAAGTGACAGGGTTTAGTATAAGAATGCAGTATTTTATGTGGGCGGACAAAGTCCTCTCCACAATAGATGCCAGTTCAACTAACGTCAGGGGAATCCTAATTGCGTGGCTCAACGCTTGCCGAAGCAAATTTTCAGGGCTTGATACTATCTAATTACCCTAGCAGCTAAAAAAGCTTAGATAGTTAAGTTAGCGATTTACAATATATTTTATGAGCCCTTTATAATGTATTTATTTATTTCCCATTATTACTTGATTTAACACAAAATATGTGTTTGCCTGGCCAGGCTTTCAGCAGACTAGATCGTATCTGTTAAGAGGGGAGTTAAGTTTCAGGGACGTAAAGAACTGCCACATCTAGGCACAACCATAAGTTTCATACATTAGTGGCAACACCCAGAATAACGCATACTTATTTCCCACGGTAAAATATTCGCCCAACGAACAAAAAAACATCACCGTGTCACGTTTCGACCCTTTTTTTGTGAACAAAACTATTGTTACAAAATCACAAATATACGATAGGTTTTTAAAATTAAATTATTATGGCTTGAGTGGTCATAAAGTTTAAGAAATCCATCCCAATACGATGGTTAAAGAACGATAGGAAAGATTTGAGTTATGACGTCATTTCATGTTAGCTCAATTGGTTAGAGCATACCCGGCTCATTAGACGGGAATAACCCCATTGGGTGGATGGACGCGGGTTCGAATCCCGCACATGACTTAAATTTTTCCTATCGTATATTTGTAATTTTGTAAGTTTAAGAACTGTCTAATACATTATGGTTTTATGATCGTATTACAGGCGCCAGGCCTATTTAATATTGTTTTGTTTTGTCTACGGTAATTTTTTTCTATATTAGTTGATTTGTTATGTAAAAATATAGCCAAACTTCATTGCAACTTTAGGTATATGTAACATATGTGTCTCTATAATACTGGTAATGTGAAATACATTCACAATAAGCATATTTAGAAAACACATCAATGACACAGAGTATATAGTTACAACCATCGTTACATTGGGAATAAGTCATGTCGCTCACATCAGCTTGCCAGAGCTCGTTAAGATTAGAAAATATGTATTTCTTCCTAAGAATCTTTTTACGTACAGGTTTAGGTATGCAGTGTGTATGAGTCTTGTGAATGCAGACATTTTTTACATCAGTTTTAGTCGTTTTACCTTTCATTTCTTTTGATAAATTTTCTATGCTACTATAACCAGCAGGATGTGAAGTGTCATAATAAATTTCATTGATACGTTCTAAAGGGTTCATGCCACTATTATTATTTAATATGGAGTCCATTTCTCCCAGTCCAGTTTCTTGCGAATATTCTTACGAACTTTATTCGTGTATTCGGTAGGAGTAAAAAATTATTCATCAGTTGAGATATCTCCGAGATCTTTTAATGTCAGCTTATTTATATATTCAACTCGTTTCGGATTACCCAAGTAAGTGAGTGGCGTTTTAATTTCCTTCAATGCCTTTGCAAATATTTCCCAACCTATAGGATCATTTTTCTTGAGTGGGCGAAGCAAATCTACAATATTGCTGCCTGGAATTATTTTGTTATCTATAACTACATTACCATCGTCATTCCAATGGATTTTATTTTTACTTAATGAAATCAAATTCAGTAATGATTCACCTATTTTTGAATAAGTTTTAGGTATAAGGTTGAGAATTGCGCTTGTAATGTAATGTGCATAGTTTTTTACTGCTGTGTTTACTTTGAGTTCCTTCTTGTTCAATTAATGTGTGGGTAGAGACTGCATCTTGAGCTTCAGTTTCTCTTTTTGTATATGTTTCTGAGATATCTACATTTTGTGACATTATGGGCAATTCAATGGGTCGTCGGTTTTCTTCATTGAAATGTACAGTACCTTTGTAGTACTTACAAATATAAAATACGTTTTTTTCTATCTTCCATGTTGCTGTTTAAAATGTTTTTCATTTCGGTATCTAATCGAGATGTTGGACTATGAATATTATTTTGCTGATTATTTTTTTCCATTAGACTAGGTTTAATAAGCAACATCTTTTTAGCATGATCCATTTTTATTTTATAAGGGACCCAAGTAATGAACTCAATATCGAACCTAGTATTATTGGTAGAAATGCACCACCGTTTTGTATTATAATATTTTTCCTTAATTTATTTGAACCCTTGCACTAACTTGCGAAGTATTGAGGTCATGGTTATCTACAAAATGTTATTCCAAGCCTCACTCCATCTTAGACGCAACTACCGATTGGACTCCTTTGATGGACTCGTATGAAAAACACTACAAAACTCCTGAGGATGTTGGTCTTTCTTCTTCCAGACCAGGCATATTTCTATACTCAAAAAATCTAAAATGCATAGTGCTTATAGTACTTAACGTGCCATGGTAACAAACATACCTAAAGACCTCATAATAAAAACAATCAAGTATTATTAGCTAACAAATGAATTAACCAAAAACGGTTATGTGGTTAATTTATATGGTGTAGAAATTGGTGCAAGGGGCATACCAGCGAAATCCCTATATAACCTACTTAAAGGCTTTGGACTATCAAGGACAACAGTAACTTCCATCCTAAACGTGTATCTAGAGTGGCATTAGTCGGATTCTACTAAATTTGGTTAGGCAGGGGAGGAGGCTCGAGCGGTGAAGGAGAGCATTGATGACATCGTAAAGGGGCGCCTTAACACTACTCCCTAGGTTGCAAGTACCAGGCACCTCAGGCCTCTTCCTCTGCAACGCTATGGAACCGGCAAACGCGGTGAATCCATGGAATGCTAAAAAAAAGTTATTCCAGTCTCTAAGACTTAGAGAGTAAGTTAGATTAACTTAGAGTCTAAGTTATAGTTAATTAACTAAAAGATGTATTCGCTTATCTGGATGATTTAATGGTATTTGCTGTTGTCGACGATGAACACTATTTTAGGCGAGTAAATGATCTTGTATGCAGTCTGTATTAATGAAAAGAGTAAAAAACTAATATTTTCCAAAAAAAAACCGTATCGACTTCCAACACCAAAATATATGAAATCACATGTGGAAGTCAGTTAAATTTATATTTAGAAATATTTTTAGCAATAATGTGAGTGATGATAATATAACAGTAGCAAGTAAGCAACCTGTTTAAATGAAACATGTATGTACTTTGATATCGTGTGTTTTTTTTATTGTTTTTTTACAACAAATATTTAATCAAAAATTAACGCTGCTGTAAACGCGACTTAATGAGAATAGTTCGAGGACACAGTTTGTGGAAAACTACTAGGTTTGTTCGGGCTAGTTACAGCGAGGTTTCTTAAAAATATTGTGTCTAGTTATTATAAACAAGAAATGAAAGAGTATGTATTACGGTTCTATCGTATGGCAAGACTTACGTTGACCAGCGGATAGGTGTGTTTAACAGCGGAGTGCCGCTAGTATAAAGTAAAATAAGATTTCCCGCAACAGTATTAATTGAGCTTTTCTTGAGTCGATAATTTCAGGCAGTCATTTTTCGTAGAAAGCCTTAAACTTTGGTAACATGTTTTCTTGCTAAACTTGTTTTATTTTTTGATTTTTTGACTTTGACTGGATAATCTGGGCCATCCCATATCCACCACCATCTGGGTTAGTATGCAAAAAATATATTTGCTATATGAAGCTGGCCTTGTATTTGGTAAAACCAGTCTTGGTTTTGATTTATTGTTGCACCTAGCAGAGGGCTAAATTTGAATCGCTTGACTTTTTTTGTTCGTATGTTTAACAGCGGAGTGCTGCTAGTATAAAGTAAAATAAGATTTCCCGCAACAGCATTAATTGAGCTTTTCTTGAGTCGATAATTTCAGGCAGTCATTTTTCGTAGAAAGCCTTACACTT
Source organism: Plagodis pulveraria (assembly GCA_963890685.1). NCBI lineage: Eukaryota > Metazoa > Arthropoda > Insecta > Lepidoptera > Geometridae > Plagodis > Plagodis pulveraria. The sequence goes on from OY982969.1 coordinate 22,905,126, forward strand.
TGGTAACATGTTTTCTTGCTAAACTTGTTTTATTTTTTGATTTTTTGACTTTGACTGGATAATCTGGGCCATCCCATATCCACCACCATCTGGGTTAGTATGCAAAAAATATATTTGCTATATGAAGCTGGCCTTGTATTTGGTAAAACCAGTCTTGGTTTTGATTTATTGTTGCACCTAGCAGAGGGCTAAATTTGAATCGCTTGACTTTTTTTGTTCGTATGGCTCTGTAAAGTCCATGCTGAAATGGGAATTTAATTTCAATGAGACCATCACTATATAATGCATCAAGTGAAGCCCCCACATAAAAATTATTTGGGTCATTGAATAGGCCGCATTTTTCAATATCAATGTTTTCTTGGTTCCTTATTTGTGCCAGTGCTACGGATTCGTTATCCCTGCCATGTTTGATGGAAGACATATATCAAGATTATAACTGTACAAAATAGTTTTAACAAGAGGAGCTGAGTTTTGATTAGGCCGCCTTTTACAAACTCTTGCCAATGTGGAAGCCGTTAGACTTATGACCTAGTGTAATTTTTTTTAGAGATTGGTACAGATGTATCTATTAATAATTTTATAGTTTTGCCAGTCACTCCTGGGTGGGACCGAGTACGGCTCTGCAACCACCGCCACTTTGATGGACCGCTCCGCCATGCACTGCAGGAGTAAATCCTGAGCGCGGGCGGAGTGATTCACATTCGCCTGGAGGAAAGTTAGGGTCATACTAACCTACCTCCATGCAGTCCGCCCGTCCTTGTTTGGAGAGAGACGGTCGCGGCTGGGCCTCGGCCTCAGACGCGACGGTCTTTCGTCGAGCCCCTGACTTTGACGGGGGCTTGGCGCATGCCTTGCCCCCGGAGAGGTGATCTGCCGGCTTACCCGCAGCCGCACAGAGTGAACAGCGGGGGGCGGCAGAGCAGTCGCGGGCCTTATGGGCCTTTTAACCGCAGCGATAACCACAGCTGCGGTACGGGGCGAGCGTAGTTTGGCCGTGCCCTTTGTCGAGGCAGGCTTCCTCCTGGTGGACTGTAGTGGAGATGAGACCGGTGCCGGAGCCGGACGAGCGGGCCCCTTCTCCTTGGGTTCCGCCCGCACCGCCGTCACTCCTTTGTCCCTCCTTTTATCCAGGCCGCGTCTAGCCACTACATGCCACGCCTCGGTCAGAGGAGCCGGGGCAAGGGCAGGCAGTAGTGCGACGGCCGGAGGAGCGGGGTCCTTCAGAGCCTACCTCTTAGGCTGAGGGTTGGACCCAGCCTTCTTCTTTTGCTCCGGGGCGGCTCCACGACTTGTGGTTGCGGCTGCTTGCACCCCAGAGCCTGCCTTCTTCTGCTGCACCGGGGCGATCGCCGGGGCAGCTCCACGACTCGTTGTCGCCGTCGGTTGCTCCTCAGACACCCTTCGCCGATCTGCGGCGAGAAAGGGCCTGAGGGTCCTCGCCGGCAACAACCGCTTCTCCAAGCCCTCGAAGTGAGCGTTGACCATGGTGCCCACCTGCACCTGCGGGCTTTCCGCATCGCTTCGTCGCCCACGAGGGGCATGGGGGGGCTGAGAAGCAGGGGCCGTAGCCTGAGCCTTTCTCATCTCGTCCATTTGGCGACGGAGCTCCTTTAGCTCCGCCGCCAGCTGCTGGTTAGCTTTGACCAGCAGAGTCATCTCTTCCGGGATCGAGCGGGCCCGCGATTCCTGGAAGGACGCTTTGATGGTCATCGCAGCGTCCTTCGGGGCTTTCACGCAGGTCCCCTTTAAATTCTTGGACTTGGTGGCCACCGTTAGGACGGTGTCCACCGAGTCCAGAACTATCTTCTCTAGATGAGCGGCATCGCAGTCGCCCAGCCTCAGATTGGTAGCCGGAGGCTCCGGTACCTTCAGAAACTGGGCGGCCGTAGATGCCGCCCTCTTCCGCTGCAGCTCCTGCTCGGCGACGAGCCGCATCTCCTTTTCCCGCGCCCGGTTCAGCTCGCTTTTGGCTTTCGCCAGGCCGACATAATGGCCGGTCGTGGGTGCCCTCCCTTTGGCGCGTCCTTTGCCGCGTTGCGCGGTTGGGACCTTTAGTGACGGTGAGGGGTCACTAAGGTCCCCATCGACCTTCTCCGCTCGTCGTTTCCTCCTCTTGGGAGAACCGCGAGAAGACACGGACTCCCAAGTCATTGCGTCGGAGTCCGTCTCCGATAAATTCGGAGATGCTTCGGATTCCCGAAGCATCTCGTGCAGTGGTGCCACTCCCGCGCCTGATTCAGACGCAGAAGAGACACCCACTGCCTCCTCCTCCTCGCTCACGTCCATTGATGCGGCGCTTAGATTGCGCACACGCCCTGCCGCGGCGTCCAATATCTGATTGCTTGGTTTGGCGCTGCTCAAGCGCTCCAGGACAACTCGCGGTTCACGTTTTAAAAAAGGGACCAGGTCAGTGCACCGAGATGGTGCTACCTCCTTCTCGCTCAAATCCATTTTCTTGCCATTGTTGTCGTTTGTAGCAGATTCGGTGTTCTTAATACAAATGCCAGTGTCGTCGGTGCGTGGGCCGGAGCCCACGAAGCGGCTCCAACGACGACTTTCAAGGGTGTGCATTTTAAAATGAGACAACCTTTGAGTGTAGGATTTAAGTTGGTTTTTCATTTTTTGGTGGACTGTAAGAAAGAATAAAAATCGTTTCTGGACTTTCTCCAGGCTATCAATGTGACATTGATAAGACGGATTCCAAATGTTAGAACCATATTCCAAGATACTCCGGACTAATGCAACATATACCAATTTAAACGCTAAAATATTTTTAAAGTTCTTACAATTGCGCCAAACAAATCCTAACATTTTAGATGATCTAGTAACAACAGTGTCTATATGAAGGGTATATGAAAGTTTGTTATCTAAAGTAATACCAAGATCCTTAATAGACTGTACCTCATCCGGTTTTTTAAAATTCATAGTGTAGGAAGATTGAATACAATTTATCTTTTTGGTAAATTTTATATGTTTGCATTTATCAACATTAAAAGGTAGTTTATTAGTTATAGACCAGCCAACGATTCTATCTAAGTCCGATTGAAGTAGTTGGGCATCAGCTGAATTGTTTACGATCTTGAATAATTTTAAATCATCAGCAAAGAGTGAAAATTTTGAATGTTTAATTTCGAGTGCAATGTCATTAATAAACGATAAGAACAGGCTGCCTGCCTTCCATTTCGGGGATTTCTACTAGTTTTCTAATAAAAAAAATCTGCTAGCCGACCGACCCAGTACAAGGAAAAAGCAAAATCATCCAGCAAAACAGTGATGTGGTATCGAATTGCACCAAGCAAACGAAGATCACTAATCAATACGAGAATCGATTTTTTACAAGAGTATAGCATTCCGAGAGAATTTGGTATAGAACATTCATACATTTAAAAGGAAGTATATGAAATGGTGATAGATCGATTGTTGGTAAACAATCACAATTGGTAAACAAATACAATTTGTTTCTTAAATATTTTGAAGTTAAACTAATAAAATTAATGGAACGAGTCATCGGTAACAACCATCGAAAGACCAAATTTATGAAGCAAAATAGAAGAAAGTTGTAGATGTTGTAGATGTCGTTTTTATGACAATTTATTTGTGAAATTTATATTGACAGGATGTCTACCCAAAATAATGGACGAGGTGACCAATTTCAGCGTGGTGATCCCGCTAGAGGTACCTATAACCGTGGCCGAGGAAAACCTTCCGGTACACGAAATCAACGAAGAGCCTTCGAATACCAGCAGAGCAAAGCCTTTGATGAAGATTGGGCTCAAGGCAGAGAATTTGAAGAGAGAAAAACCAGTAAACCGCAAAGAGGGCCAACTCAAAGGAGCACGGCCTGGAAGACCAAGAGCCAGGAGAAGAAACCGGCTGATAAGAAAGATGCTGCGGTATCCTATGACTTCCGAGCGAAGGAAGAGACAGCACCCATTGACGAACCATTATATGATCTGGGTCCACACTCAAGCTCAATCCCTGTACAGGAGAGCTACTCTCAAAATTTTGAGTTTTCTGGTTATATTGACCAAATTGAACGGACGTACGAGCTGATGAGGGGCATTGATCCTCGGTTGGACCGAAGAATGCCTTTTTCCATGTACCAGCACTCCATGTCGACAATCCTTAATTGTTATCTCCTGGATTTGTCTTTAGAAAATGGCGAGCGTAAGATGGGGTCGGGGAAATTCCAGGACCTGTTGCCTGAGGACCTCAGTATCCCGGAGAACCTTTACCATTTTATAGCCAATATCGGGAATACAACTACCGTAAATGGGGAGGAAATAAAATTTAATTTACCAGACGTTGCCGTACCGCAACCCCAGGCTGAAGATATTCCAGCTGGTTCATTCGGCCCAATTAACGCCGAAAACCACAACGTGTATGAGTGTTACATTTCACCATTAGTCACGATGAACCGGGTTTTAAATTCTCGACGTGCACCAGGAGCCGCTGAAATACCACCCCTTCCGCCGGTGATGATCCCTGCCGGTGCTATTCCGAACGAAAACTTACTAGGACACGGCCCCCCCGATTTACTTCATATAGAAGCCAGATCAAGGATAGAGGGCTTCGACTTCCCGGAAGGAAATTCCGAAGCTGCGCGACTGCGCATATGCCCAGAGCTAATGGCCAGGGTCAATACCGTCTTGTTTGAGATGAGGACGCGATTTAAGATGCGTGACATCGGACGTTCATCCCCGAGTCAAAGGAACTATATATTACCGAAGAATATTCCGGGATATATACAATACGTGAGAGTAGCGGAACACGTCCCCGACAATCAACGGCTTAGTAGGAGGCAAAGCCAAATACGGGGTCCAGCTGCCTTTGGATCTGCCACAGCCGGACAAGTCAATCTCCATTGTCTACACCGCGAACGCACGAATCACGCTAGAGGAGCGTGCTTTACAGTTGGAGGTGCCATTCCCAACGGCTGGAACGCCACATCAAACTCCAATTTTAATATGGTAGCCCCATTCCTTCCTACCATTGGCGTTCAAATTCCGAGTGGCTTGCGTAAAGATATGCTACACCGCATACATGAGGGGCATCTAGGAATAGAAAAGAGTAAAAGACGCGCTCGCTCGGCCGTCTGGTGGCCCGGGATGGGCGGCTGAGATCAAAGAGTGCGTGCAGCGCTGCGAGCCGTGCCAGCGGCACCGCGCCGCGCCGCCGCGCGAGCCGCTCGCGCCGCACGCCGCGCCCGCGCTGCCATGGGACACGCTCGCGGCTGATATATTCGAGCTGAATAAGCTGCAGTATTTACTTGTCGTGGACTATTACTCGAAGTTTGTAGAGGTAGTTTATCTACCTAATATGAGAAGCGACACGGTGATTGCGAAAATGAAGAGTATGTTTTCTCGTTTTGGAATTCCGAGAAAACTGGTAACTGATAATGCAAAACAGTTTGTATCGACGGAATTTAGTCAGTTCGCAGAAAAATGGGAATTTAAACACGTGACCAGTTCCCCGCTGTATCCGCGCTCGAACGGACTAGCCGAGCGGAACGTCCAAACGGTCAAACGTTTGCTGAAGAAAGCCACCGAGGATAAAACAGAATGGCAATTAGCATTACTGAACTTTAGAAATACTCCTGTCACTGGCGAGGATTATTCCCCGGCGCAACTATTGATGGGTAGATCGCTCAATACAAGGCTACCGGTTATCCCTCAGGTATTGATCCTAAGGCCAGCTCAGCGAGGACAGAAACCTCGCGTGGAGCAAAAGGGCAAAAGCTGGCTTGATCCAGATGTTCAGTACGCATAGGGACTGCGAAAGCACGGCCTATCGATCCTTTAGTTCTAAAGAGTTTTTAGCAAGAGGTGCCAGAAAAGTTACCACAGGGATAACTGGCTTGTGGCAGCCAAGCGTTCATAGCGACGTTGCTTTTTGATCCTTCGATGTCGGCTCTTCCTATCATTGCGAAGCAAAATTCGCCAAGCGTTGGATTGTTCACCCATCAAAAGGGAACGTGAGCTGGGTTTAGACCGTCGTGAGACAGGTTAGTTTTACCCTACTGATGGCTCGTCGTTGCGATAGTAATACTAGCTTGGTTTGTGATACCAACACGTCGTAATTCGTTCTCCCTTCGTCATCTAAATCCAATTCTTTTGATGTAAGGGAATTGGGAAAAAGGGAATTCTTTGGATGTAAGGGAGCCTACAGAGGCGGCTGCGCCCTCCTGATTACCTCCCCGAGTCGCTTGTCATGTTCCGTCCTATTTCTACCCCATACGAGGATGTCATCAGCGAAAATTTCGACCCCCGGCATGGAAAATATTTTGTACATCTCGTTATGAAATATTTCCGGGGCACAATTAATTCCAAAAGGCATTCCAAAGGGAATACAACTACCGTAAATGGGGAGGAAATAAAATTTAATTTACCAGACGTTGCCGTACCGCAACCCCAGGCTGAAGATATTCCAGCTGGTTCATTCGGCCCAATTAACGCCGAAAACCACAACGTGTATGAGTGTTACATTTCACCATTAGTCACGATGAACCGGGTTTTAAATTCTCGACGTGCACCAGGAGCCGCTGAAATACCACCCCTTCCGCCGGTGATGATCCCTGCCGGTGCTATTCCGAACGAAAACTTACTAGGACACGGCCCCCCCGATTTACTTCATATAGAAGCCAGATCAAGGATAGAGGGCTTCGACTTCCCGGAAGGAAATTCCGAAGCTGCGCGACTGCGCATATGCCCAGAGCTAATGGCCAGGGTCAATACCGTCTTGTTTGAGATGAGGACGCGATTTAAGATGCGTGACATCGGACGTTCATCCCCGAGTCAAAGGAACTATATATTACCGAAGAATATTCCGGGATATATACAATACGTGAGAGTAGCGGAACACGTCCCCGACAATCAACGGCTTAGTAGGAGGCAAAGCCAAATACGGGGTCCAGCTGCCTTTGGATCTGCCACAGCCGGACAAGTCAATCTCCATTGTCTACACCGCGAACGCACGAATCACGCTAGAGGAGCGTGCTTTACAGTTGGAGGTGCCATTCCCAACGGCTGGAACGCCACATCAAACTCCAATTTTAATATGGTAGCCCCATTCCTTCCTACCATTGGCGTTCAAATTCCGAGTGGCTTGCGTAAAGATATGCTACACCGCATACATGAGGGGCATCTAGGAATAGAAAAGAGTAAAAGACGCGCTCGCTCGGCCGTCTGGTGGCCCGGGATGGGCGCTGAGATCAAAGAGTGCGTGCAGCGCTGCGAGCCGTGCCAGCGGCACCGCGCCGCGCCGCCGCGCGAGCCGCTCGCGCCGCACGCCGCGCCCGCGCTGCCATGGGACACGCTCGCGGCTGATATATTCGAGCTGAATAAGCTGCAGTATTTACTTGTCGTGGACTATTACTCGAAGTTTGTAGAGGTAGTTTATCTACCTAATATGAGAAGCGACACGGTGATTGCGAAAATGAAGAGTATGTTTTCTCGTTTTGGAATTCCGAGAAAACTGGTAACTGATAATGCAAAACAGTTTGTATCGACGGAATTTAGTCAGTTCGCAGAAAAATGGGAATTTAAACACGTGACCAGTTCCCCGCTGTATCCGCGCTCGAACGGACTAGCCGAGCGGAACGTCCAAACGGTCAAACGTTTGCTGAAGAAAGCCACCGAGGATAAAACAGAATGGCAATTAGCATTACTGAACTTTAGAAATACTCCTGTCACTGGCGAGGATTATTCCCCGGCGCAACTATTGATGGGTAGATCGCTCAATACAAGGCTACCGGTTATCCCTCAGGTATTGATACCCAAAACCATAGAACCTAAACAAGTACGTGACGTACGCCAGGGCAGAATAGATAAAATGAAGCGCTACTACGATAGAGGCACGATGTGTTGTGCTGGTACATGGAAAAAGGCATTCTTCGGTCCAACCGAGGATCAATGCCCCTCATCAGCTCGTACGTCCGTTCAATTTGGTCAATATAACCAGAAAACTCAAAATTTTGAGAGTAGCTCTCCTGTACAGGGATTGAGCTTGAGTGTGGACCCAGATCATATAATGGTTCGTCAATGGGTGCTGTCTCTTCCTTCGCTCGGAAGTCATAGGATACCGCAGCATCTTTCTTATCAGCCGGTTTCTTCTCCTGGCTCTTGGTCTTCCAGGCCGTGCTCCTTTGAGTTGGCCCTCTTTGCGGTTTACTGGTGTTTCTCTCTTCAAATTCTCTGCCTTGAGCCCAATCTTCATCAAAGGCTTTGCTCTGCTGGTATTCGAAGGCTCTTCGTTGATTTCGTGTACCGGAAGGTTTTCCTCGGCCACGGTTATAGGTACCTCTAGCGGGATCACCACGCTGAAATTGGTCACCTCGTCCATTATTTTGGGTAGACATCCTGTCAATATAAATTTCACAAATAAATTGTCATAAAAACGAATGTTGTATGTAGGTAGTTTGCTGTTTACTCGTTAATATTAGATGTGGGTACTAAAATAAAATCAGTTGTCATTACACGGCTGTATCATTGACCTCGCTCCTACTTACTACATGGTGTCAGGTGTGGCTAAGTAGCGTAAATTAGTGACAAAACGATACATTAATAGTGTTTTCATGGGGAAAATATGTCGGTGAAGCCGGAGACAACTCATGCGATGTCGATAGATACGATGTACACGGCGTTGCAACAGCCGGCCGCCATGAGCGAGGAAGGCAACATGGCTACAAATTGGCGTGAATGGAAGTGCGCATTTGATTATTATTTGATTGCGACCGGCAAGGAGAATGCAGCGTCTAGAGAGAAATGTGCGTTATTCCTGCATATTGTCGGAAAATTCGGCCGCGAGATACTGGAAGAATTGGATTTAGATGACGAAGGGAGAACGAATTACGACGTGTTGGTATCAAAGTTCAAGCGTCATTGCGACCCAACCCGGAATATTAACTATGAGCGGCATGTGTTCTTCGAAACGTATCAACGTGAGGATAGTTTCGATAAGTTTTTGAGTGCGCTGAAACTGCGGAGTAAATCGTGCGAGTTCGGGCAGTTACGTAGCAGTCTCATACTGACGCAGATCATCAGAGGGCTCAAAGATTCGAGTATGCGGGAGAGAATGTTAGCGAAAACGAAACTGGATCTAGAAGGAGCGGTATCGTGGTGCCGGGCAGTGGAGACTGCCGGCAGGCAGGCGGAGGCGTGCGCCGAGTCGGGCCGGGCCGCCGCGCCGCGCCCGCAGGGCTGGGGCCGCGGCTCGTCCGCCGCCGCCGGCGGCGCCGCTCGCCAGCAGCATAAATCGCAACAGAATTTTCGTGGTCAGGCTGCGTGTGGGTATTGTGGACGTAAACACGGCGTCAATAGTCAGTGTTCGGCGCGGCAAGTGAAGTGTTTTAAATGCGACAGAGTAGGTCACTTCGCGCGAGTGTGTCGTGCTAAATTTGTCGGTGAGTTGGAAGACGACGAGGACACGGAGGACAGCGCCGAAATAAGTGAGTCATTGTTGTGTAGCTTGTCTATTGACGAAGTTAGCGGAGACTGTGAATCCTGGTTCGATGATGTGATGGTAAATAACGTTAAAATTAATTTTAAGTTAGATAGTGGAGCGGAAGCTTCCGTCATGTCCTTGAATGCATTTAGACAGGCAGGTTTTGATGAGAAATTGTTGAGGAAAAGTAAGCTTACGCTACGGGAAGTGAGTAAAAATAAATTACCCGTAGTCGGTTATTTCGAACCTATGTTAAGTCGCAATAAAAGACAAAGTCGTCAAAAAATCTATGTTTTGAATATAAATTGTAATAATTTACTCGGTATTAAAGCTTGTCGCGAACTTAAGTTGATTGTACGTAATGAGAAGGAGGCATCTGAGGTTGCGGAACTTAACATCGAGGAATCTATTTTTGAAGGGATAGGTTGTTTGCCGAACGTGTATAAAATTGAGGTGGATAAAACAGTCCGTCCTGTAATAAATGCGTCTAGAAAGGTTCCGATGAAAATTAGGCCGCGACTGAAACAAGAACTAAATAATTTGGTACAGTTAGGTATAATTGCAAAAGAAGACTCGCCGACCGACTGGGTTTCTAACATAGTTATAGTTGAACGACCTGGTAAGCTACGAATTTGTCTAGATCCGTATCACTTGAACAAAGCGGTGCGCCGTTGCCACTTTCAGCTCCCTACGCTGGAAGAGATCACGAGTAACCTGTCGGGGGCGACAGTGTTTTCGAAACTAGACGCCAAAAATGGGTTTTGGATGCTTAAGCTCGACGAGGACAGTTCAATGCTGTGTACTTTCTCCACGCCATACGGGCGATATCGTTGGCTTCGAATGCCTTTTGGAATTAATTGTGCCCCGGAAATATTTCATAACGAGATGTACAAAATATTTTCCATGCCGGGGGTCGAAATTTTCGCTGATGACATCCTCGTATGGGGTAGAAATAGGACGGAACATGACAAGCGACTCGGGGAGGTAATCAGGAGGGCGGCTAAATATGGAGTCAAATTTAACAAACAAAAATGTGTGTTCCGCGCACCGGAAGTAAATTTCCTAGGTCACACATTGAACGGTTCAGGCATCAGTCCTACGTCCAGCCGTGTGAGCGCAATCAACAATATTGCAAAACCGATCGATAAAAAACAGCTGGAGCGTTTCTTGGGAATGACGAACTATTTGGCTAGATTCATACCGAACTATTCGGCGATGGCGGCTCCGTTACGCGCGTTGTTAAAGAAAGATATCGAGTTCGAATGGTTGCACGTGCACGATGAAGCGTTTGAGCAATTAAAGAAGGCAATAAGCGCAGCGCCCGTGCTGCGGTACTACTCCGCGCGGGAGCCGGTGACGCTGTCGGTGGACGCGAGCGCGCACGGGCTGGGCGCGTGCCTGCTGCAGGGCGGGCGGCCCGTCGCGTACGCGGCGCGCACTCTCACGCCTACCGAGACGCGGTGGGCGCAAATCGAGAAAGAAATGCTTGCTATATATTTTGGATGCGTAAGATTTCACCAATATATTTACGGCCACAGTGAAATAACGGTCGAAAGCGATCATAAACCGCTCGAGACGATTTTCCGAAAAGCGCTCAACGAAACGCCGCCGAGACTACAGCGTATGCTGTTAAAATTGCAAGCGCATCGGTTAAACGTTGTTTACAAGCCGGGCAAGTACATGCACATCGCGGACGCGCTGTCTCGCGCGGCGGTGGAGCGGGGCGCGCGCCGGGATGGCTGCGAAGAGGACGTCGCCGTGCACGTGAACGCTATGTATGAAAGTTTGGACGCGACTGATGAACGACTGGAGCGGATCAAGACAGAAACGCAAAAAGATACGGTGTTATCGGCTGTGGTGAACTATTATCACGAAGGGTGGCCCGAAGATAAAAATCGTGTGGTGTCGATCGCCCGACCTTACTGGACATTTAGGCATGAATTGTACGAAATTAACGGTATTTTGTTTCACAACAATCGTGTAGTGATTCCGAGTGGCTTGCGTAAAGATATGCTACACCGCATACATGAGGGGCATCTAGGAATAGAAAAGAGTAAAAGACGCGCTCGCTCGGCCGTCTGGTGGCCCGGGATGGGCGCTGAGATCAAAGAGTGCGTGCAGCGCTGCGAGCCGTGCCAGCGGCACCGCGCCGCGCCGCCGCGCGAGCCGCTCGCGCCGCACGCCGCGCCCGCGCTGCCATGGGACACGCTCGCGGCTGATATATTCGAGCTGAATAAGCTGCAGTATTTACTTGTCGTGGACTATTACTCGAAGTTTGTAGAGGTAGTTTATCTACCTAATATGAGAAGCGACACGGTGATTGCGAAAATGAAGAGTATGTTTTCTCGTTTTGGACTTCCGAGAAAACTGGTAACTGATAATGCAAAACAGTTTGTATCGACGGAATTTAGTCAGTTCGCAGAAAAATGGGAATTTAAACACGTGACCAGTTCCCCGCTGTATCCGCGCTCGAACGGACTAGCCGAGCGGAACGTCCAAACGGTCAAACGTTTGCTGAAGAAAGCCACCGAGGATAAAACAGAATGGCAATTAGCATTACTGAACTTTAGAAATACTCCCGTCACTGGCGAGGATTATTCCCCGGCGCAACTATTGATGGGTAGATCGCTCAATACAAGGCTACCGGTTATCCCTCAGGTATTGATACCCAAAACCATAGAACCTAAACAAGTACGTGACGTACGCCAGGGCAGAATAGATAAAATGAAGCGCTACTACGATAGAGGCACGAAGGTTTTACCTGCTCTTTCCCCAGGTGAGCAGGTCCATGTGAAAGATGGTAAGGTGTGGAACAAAGCTCGGGTAGTAAAGGGAGCCGATTGTGATCGCTCCTACTGGGTGGAAGTGGACAACGGTGGCACTTATAGACGTAATCGGTCACATATCTTAAAGCCAAACGTAAAAGCTAATCGCGTCTCAATAGATCCGCGGGATGGTTTATCTAACAATGTTGACTCACACCCAACGTCGGCAGGCGAGCCTGTAGCGGAGTCTCAGCCGAGAACTTCCCTGTATGCAGGGGAGGATGTAAGGGAGCCTACAGAGGCGGCTGCGCCCTCATCTGTAAAGGTGACCCGTAGTGGCAGGGCGGTTAGGCTTCCACAAAAGTTTGTATGTACTTAAAATAAAATGTTATATTATCTATAAAGTAAAGTAAGTTTTCAGTCAATTAAACTATAGTCTGTTGTCATTTTGTAATATTAAGTCTAGTTATACCTACCGTTCATAAATGTATTATGTAATGTGGAATGTATGTGTTAGCTTAATTGTTAATCACTATTTAGATTTAATTTCATTTAAGGAGAGGGAAGATGTTGTATGTAGGTAGTTTGCTGTTTACTCGTTAATATTAGATGTGGGTACTAAAATAAAATCAGTTGTCATTACACGGCTGTATCATTGACCTCGCTCCTACTTACTACAGTTTCTGATTGTCGTTTCACTAGTCAACATTTTCTCCTACGCGCTATAAATATATCGCTCTGATGTTTGTTTGTCCGTATATTATGGGTAATAAATCGTAAATAAAATGAATTACTAATCAGAAATCATCGTATTAAGTATAAAATATTGATCTCAATTCAAGTTATTTCTATGGATACGAATGTATAGTTCATTATATTATATTTTTATATGCTAATGTATGGTTTTTTAATGAAGTGTCTTATACTAATGGGATGACGTTGACCCCATTGTCCCACATAGGGCGCTAATGCAGGACGCCAAACCAGATGAGCGAAGTGCTTCTTAGGCACATTATCTGCAGATGATCGTAACTAAAATGGATTTTATGTAAAAAGTTGTTGTAAATAAGATTTTATTTCATGATGTTTGTAGACAATACGTTTCTTTTATCAACGCGGCAAAGTAGGCAATTTTTCTTTTTGTGCCGTTTGTGGTGTTCTGTTATCTATAAGATGCAAGTATGGAGTATGTACCTACCATAAAATATGCCTAATATTTTGATGTTTTACTTCTAAAGCAGAATTAGCGCCAAAAGAAAAACAAATATAAAATACGTAGTTGTTATTACTGTATCAGCCGGATTGTCCACTACTAAACACAGCCTCCTCCATTAAGTGGGATTTGCTATAATTCCCACGCTTGGCAGGCGTCTTGGGGGTCGTTGTTTAAAATATCAATGCCTTAGAAGGTGTTGCTTTCCACCTATAGTCGCTTCTTACGACACTCATAGGTATCAATGAAGGGGGGGAGGGGGGTGCATGACATTATAGCCCAGCACCGTGCGATGCTTAACCTAACAGCAAACTACCTACATACAACATCTTCCTTCTCCTTAAATGAAATTAAATCTAAATAGTGATTAACAATTAAGCTAACACATACATTCCACATTACATAATACATTTATGAACGGTAGGTATAACTAGACTTAATATTACAAAATGACAACAGACTAGTTTAATTGACTGAAAACTTACTTTAGATAATATAACATTTTATTTTAAGTACATACAAACTTTTGTGGAAGCCTAACCGCCCTGCCACTACGGGTCACCTTTACAGATGAGGGCGCAGCCGCCTCTGTAGGCTCCCTTACATCCTCCCCTGCATACAGGGAAGTTCTCGGCTGAGACTCCGCTACAGGCTCGCCTGCCGACGTTGGGTGTGAGTCAACATTGTTAGATAAACCATCCCGCGGATCTATTGAGACGCGATTAGCTTTTACGTTTGGCTTTAAGATATGTGACCGATTACGTCTATAAGTGCCACCGTTGTCCACTTCCACCCAGTAGGAGCGATCACAATCGGCTCCCTTTACTACCCGAGCTTTGTTCCACACCTTACCATCTTTCACATGGACCTGCTCACCTGGGGAAAGAGCAGGTAAAACCTTCGTGCCTCTATCGTAGTAGCGCTTCATTTTATCTATTCTGCCCTGGCGTACGTCACGTACTTGTTTAGGTTCTATGGTTTTGGGTATCAATACCTGAGGGATAACCGGTAGCCTTGTATTGAGCGATCTACCCATCAATAGTTGCGCCGGGGAATAATCCTCGCCAGTGACAGGAGTATTTCTAAAGTTCAGTAATGCTAATTGCCATTCTGTTTTATCCTCGGTGGCTTTCTTCAGCAAACGTTTGACCGTTTGGACGTTCCGCTCGGCTAGTCCGTTCGAGCGCGGATACAGCGGGGAACTGGTCACGTGTTTAAATTCCCATTTTTCTGCGAACTGACTAAATTCCGTCGATACAAACTGTTTTGCATTATCAGTTACCAGTTTTCTCGGAATTCCAAAACGAGAAAACATACTCTTCATTTTCGCAATCACCGTGTCGCTTCTCATATTAGGTAGATAAACTACCTCTACAAACTTCGAGTAATAGTCCACGACAAGTAAATACTGCAGCTTATTCAGCTCGAATATATCAGCCGCGAGCGTGTCCCATGGCAGCGCGGGCGCGGCGTGCGGCGCGAGCGGCTCGCGCGGCGGCGCGGCGCGGTGCCGCTGGCACGGCTCGCAGCGCTGCACGCACTCTTTGATCTCAGCGCCCATCCCGGGCCACCAGACGGCCGAGCGAGCGCGTCTTTTACTCTTTTCTATTCCTAGATGCCCCTCATGTATGCGGTGTAGCATATCTTTACGCAAGCCACTCGGAATCACTACACGATTGTTGTGAAACAAAATACCGTTAATTTCGTACAATTCATGCCTAAATGTCCAGTAAGGTCGGGCGATCGACACCACACGATTTTTATCTTCGGGCCACCCTTCGTGATAATAGTTCACCACAGCCGATAACACCGTATCTTTTTGCGTTTCTGTCTTGATCCGCTCCAGTCGTTCATCAGTCGCGTCCAAACTTTCATACATAGCGTTCACGTGCACGGCGACGTCCTCTTCGCAGCCGTCCCGGCGCGCGCCCCGCTCCACCGCCGCGCGAGACAGCGCGTCCGCGATGTGCATGTACTTGCCCGGCTTGTAAACAACGTTTAACCGATGCGCTTGCAATTTTAACAGCATACGCTGTAGTCTCGGCGGCGTTTCGTTGAGCGCTTTTCGGAAAATCGTCTCGAGCGGTTTATGATCGCTTTCGACCGTTATTTCACTGTGGCCGTAAATATATTGGTGAAATCTTACGCATCCAAAATATATAGCAAGCATTTCTTTCTCGATTTGCGCCCACCGCGTCTCGGTAGGCGTGAGAGTGCGCGCCGCGTACGCGACGGGCCGCCCGCCCTGCAGCAGGCACGCGCCCAGCCCGTGCGCGCTCGCGTCCACCGACAGCGTCACCGGCTCCCGCGCGGAGTAGTACCGCAGCACGGGCGCTGCGCTTATTGCCTTCTTTAATTGCTCAAACGCTTCATCGTGCACGTGCAACCATTCGAACTCGATATCTTTCTTTAACAACGCGCGTAACGGAGCCGCCATCGCCGAATAGTTCGGTATGAATCTAGCCAAATAGTTCGTCATTCCCAAGAAACGCTCCAGCTGTTTTTTATCGATCGGTTTTGCAATATTGTTGATTGCGCTCACACGGCTGGACGTAGGACTGATGCCTGAACCGTTCAATGTGTGACCTAGAAAATTTACTTCCGGTGCGCGGAACACACATTTTTGTTTGTTAAATTTGACTCCATATTTAGCCGCCCTCCTGATTACCTCCCCGAGTCGCTTGTCATGTTCCGTCCTATTTCTACCCCATACGAGGATGTCATCAGCGAAAATTTCGACCCCCGGCATGGAAAATATTTTGTACATCTCGTTATGAAATATTTCCGGGGCACAATTAATTCCAAAAGGCATTCGAAGCCAACGATATCGCCCGTATGGCGTGGAGAAAGTACACAGCATTGAACTGTCCTCGTCGAGCTTAAGCATCCAAAACCCATTTTTGGCGTCTAATTTCGAAAACACTGTCGCCCCCGACAGGTTACTCGTGATCTCTTCCAGCGTAGGGAGCTGAAAGTGGCAACGGCGCACCGCTTTGTTCAGGTGATACGGATCTAGACAAATTCGTAGCTTACCAGGTCGTTCAACTATAACTATGTTAGAAACCCAGTCGGTCGGCGAGTCTTCTTTTGCAATTATACCTAACTGTACCAAATTATTTAGTTCTTGTTTCAGTCGCGGCCTAATTTTCATCGGAACCTTTCTAGACGCATTTATTACAGGACGGACTGTTTTATCCACCTCAATTTTATACACGTTCGGCAAACAACCTATCCCTTCAAAAATAGATTCCTCGATGTTAAGTTCCGCAACCTCAGATGCCTCCTTCTCATTACGTACAATCAACTTAAGTTCGCGACAAGCTTTAATACCGAGTAAATTATTACAATTTATATTCAAAACATAGATTTTTTGACGACTTTGTCTTTTATTGCGACTTAACATAGGTTCGAAATAACCGACTACGGGTAATTTATTTTTACTCACTTCCCGTAGCGTAAGCTTACTTTTCCTCAACAATTTCTCATCAAAACCTGCCTGTCTAAATGCATTCAAGGACATGACGGAAGCTTCCGCTCCACTATCTAACTTAAAATTAATTTTAACGTTATTTACCATCACATCATCGAACCAGGATTCACAGTCTCCGCTAACTTCGTCAATAGACAAGCTACACAACAATGACTCGCTTATTTCGGCGCTGTCCTCCGTGTCCTCGTCGTCTTCCAACTCACCGACAAATTTAGCACGACACACTCGCGCGAAGTGACCTACTCTGTCGCATTTAAAACACTTCACTTGCCGCGCCGAACACTGACTATTGACGCCGTGTTTACGTCCACAATACCCACACGCAGCCTGACCACGAAAATTCTGTTGCGATTTATGCTGCTGGCGGGCGGCGCCGCCGGCGGCGGCGGGCGAGCCGCGGCCCCAGCCCTGCGGGCGCGGCGCGGCGGCGCGCACCGCCTCCAGCGCGAGCGGCGGGCCGGCGGGCGCGCCGCCACCGGCGGCCCGGCCCGACTCGGCGCACGCCTCCGCCTGCCTGCCGGCAGTCTCCACTGCCCGGCACCACGATACCGCTCCTTCTAGATCCAGTTTCGTTTTCGCTAACATTCTCTCCCGCATACTCGAATCTTTGAGCCCTCTGATGATCTGCGTCAGTATGAGACTGCTACGTAACTGCCCGAACTCGCACGATTTACTCCGCAGTTTCAGCGCACTCAAAAACTTATCGAAACTATCCTCACGTTGATACGTTTCGAAGAACACATGCCGCTCATAGTTAATATTCCGGGTTGGGTCGCAATGACGCTTGAACTTTGATACCAACACGTCGTAATTCGTTCTCCCTTCGTCATCTAAATCCAATTCTTCCAGTATCTCGCGGCCGAATTTTCCGACAATATGCAGGAATAACGCACATTTCTCTCTAGACGCTGCATTCTCCTTGCCGGTCGCAATCAAATAATAATCAAATGCGCACTTCCATTCACGCCAATTTGTAGCCATGTTGCCTTCCTCGCTCATGGCGGCCGGCTGTTGCAACGCCGTGTACATCGTATCTATCGACATCGCATGAGTTGTCTCCGGCTTCACCGACATATTTTCCCCATGAAAACACTATTAATGTATCGTTTTGTCACTAATTTACGCTACTTAGCCACACCTGACACCATGTAGTAAGTAGGAGCGAGGTCAATGATACAGCCGTGTAATGACAACTGGTTACTATACTACATGGTGTCAGGTGTGGCTAAGTAGCGTAAATTAGTGACAAAACGATACATTAATAGTGTTTTCATGGGGAAAATATGTCGGTGAAGCCGGAGACAACTCATGCGATGTCGATAGATACGATGTACACGGCGTTGCAACAGCCGGCCGCCATGAGCGAGGAAGGCAACATGGCTACAAATTGGCGTGAATGGAAGTGCGCATTTGATTATTATTTGATTGCGACCGGCAAGGAGAATGCAGCGTCTAGAGAGAAATGTGCGTTATTCCTGCATATTGTCGGAAAATTCGGCCGCGAGATACTGGAAGAATTGGATTTAGATGACGAAGGGAGAACGAATTACGACGTGTTGGTATCAAAGTTCAAGCGTCATTGCGACCCAACCCGGAATATTAACTATGAGCGGCATGTGTTCTTCGAAACGTATCAACGTGAGGATAGTTTCGATAAGTTTTTGAGTGCGCTGAAACTGCGGAGTAAATCGTGCGAGTTCGGGCAGTTACGTAGCAGTCTCATACTGACGCAGATCATCAGAGGGCTCAAAGATTCGAGTATGCGGGAGAGAATGTTAGCGAAAACGAAACTGGATCTAGAAGGAGCGGTATCGTGGTGCCGGGCAGTGGAGACTGCCGGCAGGCAGGCGGAGGCGTGCGCCGAGTCGGGCCGGGCCGCCGGTGGCGGCGCGCCCGCCGGCCCGCCGCTCGCGCTGGAGGCGGTGCGCGCCGCCGCGCCGCGCCCGCAGGGCTGGGGCCGCGGCTCGCCCGCCGCCGCCGGCGGCGCCGCCCGCCAGCAGCATAAATCGCAACAGAATTTTCGTGGTCAGGCTGCGTGTGGGTATTGTGGACGTAAACACGGCGTCAATAGTCAGTGTTCGGCGCGGCAAGTGAAGTGTTTTAAATGCGACAGAGTAGGTCACTTCGCGCGAGTGTGTCGTGCTAAATTTGTCGGTGAGTTGGAAGACGACGAGGACACGGAGGACAGCGCCGAAATAAGCGAGTCATTGTTGTGTAGCTTGTCTATTGACGAAGTTAGCGGAGACTGTGAATCCTGGTTCGATGATGTGATGGTAAATAACGTTAAAATTAATTTTAAGTTAGATAGTGGAGCGGAAGCTTCCGTCATGTCCTTGAATGCATTTAGACAGGCAGGTTTTGATGAGAAATTGTTGAGGAAAAGTAAGCTTACGCTACGGGAAGTGAGTAAAAATAAATTACCCGTAGTCGGTTATTTCGAACCTATGTTAAGTCGCAATAAAAGACAAAGTCGTCAAAAAATCTATGTTTTGAATATAAATTGTAATAATTTACTCGGTATTAAAGCTTGTCGCGAACTTAAGTTGATTGTACGTAATGAGAAGGAGGCATCTGAGGTTGCGGAACTTAACATCGAGGAATCTATTTTTGAAGGGATAGGTTGTTTGCCGAACGTGTATAAAATTGAGGTG
The DNA here is from genome assembly GCA_963890685.1 of Plagodis pulveraria. Lineage (NCBI taxonomy): Eukaryota > Metazoa > Arthropoda > Insecta > Lepidoptera > Geometridae > Plagodis > Plagodis pulveraria. Next base: position 22,924,686 of record OY982969.1, read on the forward strand.
GATAAAACAGTCCGTCCTGTAATAAATGCGTCTAGAAAGGTTCCGATGAAAATTAGGCCGCGACTGAAACAAGAACTAAATAATTTGGTACAGTTAGGTATAATTGCAAAAGAAGACTCGCCGACCGACTGGGTTTCTAACATAGTTATAGTTGAACGACCTGGTAAGCTACGAATTTGTCTAGATCCGTATCACCTGAACAAAGCGGTGCGCCGTTGCCACTTTCAGCTCCCTACGCTGGAAGAGATCACGAGTAACCTGTCGGGGGCGACAGTGTTTTCGAAATTAGACGCCAAAAATGGGTTTTGGATGCTTAAGCTCGACGAGGACAGTTCAATGCTGTGTACTTTCTCCACGCCATACGGGCGATATCGTTGGCTTCGAATGCCTTTTGGAATTAATTGTGCCCCGGAAATATTTCATAACGAGATGTACAAAATATTTTCCATGCCGGGGGTCGAAATTTTCGCTGATGACATCCTCGTATGGGGTAGAAATAGGACGGAACATGACAAGCGACTCGGGGAGGTAATCAGGAGGGCGGCTAAATATGGAGTCAAATTTAACAAACAAAAATGTGTGTTCCGCGCACCGGAAGTAAATTTTCTAGGTCACACATTGAACGGTTCAGGCATCAGTCCTACGTCCAGCCGTGTGAGCGCAATCAACAATATTGCAAAACCGATCGATAAAAAACAGCTGGAGCGTTTCTTGGGAATGACGAACTATTTGGCTAGATTCATACCGAACTATTCGGCGATGGCGGCTCCGTTACGCGCGTTGTTAAAGAAAGATATCGAGTTCGAATGGTTGCACGTGCACGATGAAGCGTTTGAGCAATTAAAGAAGGCAATAAGCGCAGCGCCCGTGCTGCGGTACTACTCCGCGCGGGAGCCGGTGACGCTGTCGGTGGACGCGAGCGCGCACGGGCTGGGCGCGTGCCTGCTGCAGGGCGGGCGGCCCGTCGCGTACGCGGCGCGCACTCTCACGCCTACCGAGACGCGGTGGGCGCAAATCGAGAAAGAAATGCTTGCTATATATTTTGGATGCGTAAGATTTCACCAATATATTTACGGCCACAGTGAAATAACGGTCGAAAGCGATCATAAACCGCTCGAGACGATTTTCCGAAAAGCGCTCAACGAAACGCCGCCGAGACTACAGCGTATGCTGTTAAAATTGCAAGCGCATCGGTTAAACGTTGTTTACAAGCCGGGCAAGTACATGCACATCGCGGACGCGCTGTCTCGCGCGGCGGTGGAGCGGGGCGCGCGCCGGGACGGCTGCGAAGAGGACGTCGCCGTGCACGTGAACGCTATGTATGAAAGTTTGGACGCGACTGATGAACGACTGGAGCGGATCAAGACAGAAACGCAAAAAGATACGGTGTTATCGGCTGTGGTGAACTATTATCACGAAGGGTGGCCCGAAGATAAAAATCGTGTGGTGTCGATCGCCCGACCTTACTGGACATTTAGGCATGAATTGTACGAAATTAACGGTATTTTGTTTCACAACAATCGTGTAGTGATTCCGAGTGGCTTGCGTAAAGATATGCTACACCGCATACATGAGGGGCATCTAGGAATAGAAAAGAGTAAAAGACGCGCTCGCTCGGCCGTCTGGTGGCCCGGGATGGGCGCTGAGATCAAAGAGTGCGTGCAGCGCTGCGAGCCGTGCCAGCGGCACCGCGCCGCGCCGCCGCGCGAGCCGCTCGCGCCGCACGCCGCGCCCGCGCTGCCATGGGACACGCTCGCGGCTGATATATTCGAGCTGAATAAGCTGCAGTATTTACTTGTCGTGGACTATTACTCGAAGTTTGTAGAGGTAGTTTATCTACCTAATATGAGAAGCGACACGGTGATTGCGAAAATGAAGAGTATGTTTTCTCGTTTTGGAATTCCGAGAAAACTGGTAACTGATAATGCAAAACAGTTTGTATCGACGGAATTTAGTCAGTTCGCAGAAAAATGGGAATTTAAACACGTGACCAGTTCCCCGCTGTATCCGCGCTCGAACGGACTAGCCGAGCGGAACGTCCAAACGGTCAAACGTTTGCTGAAGAAAGCCACCGAGGATAAAACAGAATGGCAATTAGCATTACTGAACTTTAGAAATACTCCTGTCACTGGCGAGGATTATTCCCCGGCGCAACTATTGATGGGTAGATCGCTCAATACAAGGCTACCGGTTATCCCTCAGGTATTGATACCCAAAACCATAGAACCTAAACAAGTACGTGACGTACGCCAGGGCAGAATAGATAAAATGAAGCGCTACTACGATAGAGGCACGAAGGTTTTACCTGCTCTTTCCCCAGGTGAGCAGGTCCATGTGAAAGATGGTAAGGTGTGGAACAAAGCTCGGGTAGTAAAGGGAGCCGATTGTGATCGCTCCTACTGGGTGGAAGTGGACAACGGTGGCACTTATAGACGTAATCGGTCACATATCTTAAAGCCAAACGTAAAAGCTAATCGCGTCTCAATAGATCCGCGGGATGGTTTATCTAACAATGTTGACTCACACCCAACGTCGGCAGGCGAGCCTGTAGCGGAGTCTCAGCCGAGAACTTCCCTGTATGCAGGGGAGGATGTAAGGGAGCCTACAGAGGCGGCTGCGCCCTCATCTGTAAAGGTGACCCGTAGTGGCAGGGCGGTTAGGCTTCCACAAAAGTTTGTATGTACTTAAAATAAAATGTTATATTATCTAAAGTAAGTTTTCAGTCAATTAAACTAGTCTGTTGTCATTTTGTAATATTAAGTCTAGTTATACCTACCGTTCATAAATGTATTATGTAATGTGGAATGTATGTGTTAGCTTAATTGTTAATCACTATTTAGATTTAATTTCATTTAAGGAGAAGGAAGATGTTGTATGTAGGTAGTTTGCTGTTTACTCGTTAATATTAGATGTGGGTACTAAAATAAAACCAGTTGTCATTACACGGCTGTATCATTGACCTCGCTCCTACTTACTACATGCACGGATAAAAATCGTGTGGTGTCGATCGCCCGACCTTACTGGACATTTAGGCATGAATTGTACGAAATTAACGGTATTTTGTTTCACAACAATCGTGTAGTGATTCCGAGTGGCTTGCGTAAAGATATGCTACACCGCATACATGAGGGGCATCTAGGAATAGAAAAGAGTAAAAGACGCGCTCGCTCGGCCGTCTGGTGGCCCGGGATGGGCGCTGAGATCAAAGAGTGCGTGCAGCGCTGCGAGCCGTGCCAGCGGCACCGCGCCGCGCCGCCGCGCGAGCCGCTCGCGCCGCACGCCGCGCCCGCGCTGCCATGGGACACGCTCGCGGCTGATATATTCGAGCTGAATAAGCTGCAGTATTTACTTGTCGTGGACTATTACTCGAAGTTTGTAGAGGTAGTTTATCTACCTAATATGAGAAGCGACACGGTGATTGCGAAAATGAAGAGTATGTTTTCTCGTTTTGGAATTCCGAGAAAACTGGTAACTGATAATGCAAAACAGTTTGTATCGACGGAATTTAGTCAGTTCGCAGAAAAATGGGAATTTAAACACGTGACCAGTTCCCCGCTGTTGTAGAAGAAAGTTGTAGACCGGTGATTCAAAAATGTTCGTAGTTCTTATTTATGGCAGTTCTTTGTGACTGTGTTTTCAGCGTAATAAAAATGTCCGCTCCTGTCCGTTGCCATTCGAACTTCACCTCAAACTTGGACGTCTTGATCATTTTCAAATAGTCTGCCATTTTTTGCCAGATTTGTCAGATGGAATGTTTGTGTGTTTACAATTCAGCAATAGTATTATATGTAGTAAGTAGGAGCGAGGTCAATGATACAGCCGTGTAATGACAACTGGTTTTATTTTAGTACCCACATCTAATATTAACGAGTAAACAGCAAACTACCTACATACAACATCTTCCTTCTCCTTAAATGAAATTAAATCTAAATAGTGATTAACAATTAAGCTAACACATACATTCCACATTACATAATACATTTATGAACGGTAGGTATAACTAGACTTAATATTACAAAATGACAACAGACTAGTTTAATTGACTGAAAACTTACTTTAGATAATATAACATTTTATTTTAAGTACATACAAACTTTTGTGGAAGCCTAACCGCCCTGCCACTACGGGTCACCTTTACAGATGAGGGCGCAGCCGCCTCTGTAGGCTCCCTTACATCCTCCCCTGCATACAGGGAAGTTCTCGGCTGAGACTCCGCTACAGGCTCGCCTGCCGACGTTGGGTGTGAGTCAACATTGTTAGATAAACCATCCCGCGGATCTATTGAGACGCGATTAGCTTTTACGTTTGGCTTTAAGATATGTGACCGATTACGTCTATAAGTGCCACCGTTGTCCACTTCCACCCAGTAGGAGCGATCACAATCGGCTCCCTTTACTACCCGAGCTTTGTTCCACACCTTACCATCTTTCACATGGACCTGCTCACCTGGGGAAAGAGCAGGTAAAACCTTCGTGCCTCTATCGTAGTAGCGCTTCATTTTATCTATTCTGCCCTGGCGTACGTCACGTACTTGTTTAGGTTCTATGGTTTTGGGTATCAATACCTGAGGGATAACCGGTAGCCTTGTATTGAGCGATCTACCCATCAATAGTTGCGCCGGGGAATAATCCTCGCCAGTGACAGGAGTATTTCTAAAGTTCAGTAATGCTAATTGCCATTCTGTTTTATCCTCGGTGGCTTTCTTCAGCAAACGTTTGACCGTTTGGACGTTCCGCTCGGCTAGTCCGTTCGAGCGCGGATACAGCGGGGAACTGGTCACGTGTTTAAATTCCCATTTTTCTGCGAACTGACTAAATTCCGTCGATACAAACTGTTTTGCATTATCAGTTACCAGTTTTCTCGGAATTCCAAAACGAGAAAACATACTCTTCATTTTCGCAATCACCGTGTCGCTTCTCATATTAGGTAGATAAACTACCTCTACAAACTTCGAGTAATAGTCCACGACAAGTAAATACTGCAGCTTATTCAGCTCGAATATATCAGCCGCGAGCGTGTCCCATGGCAGCGCGGGCGCGGCGTGCGGCGCGAGCGGCTCGCGCGGCGGCGCGGCGCGGTGCCGCTGGCACGGCTCGCAGCGCTGCACGCACTCTTTGATCTCAGCGCCCATCCCGGGCCACCAGACGGCCGAGCGAGCGCGTCTTTTACTCTTTTCTATTCCTAGATGCCCCTCATGTATGCGGTGTAGCATATCTTTACGCAAGCCACTCGGAATCACTACACGATTGTTGTGAAACAAAATACCGTTAATTTCGTACAATTCATGCCTAAATGTCCAGTAAGGTCGGGCGATCGACACCACACGATTTTTATCTTCGGGCCACCCTTCGTGATAATAGTTCACCACAGCCGATAACACCGTATCTTTTTGCGTTTCTGTCTTGATCCGCTCCAGTCGTTCATCAGTCGCGTCCAAACTTTCATACATAGCGTTCACGTGCACGGCGACGTCCTCTTCGCAGCCGTCCCGGCGCGCGCCCCGCTCCACCGCCGCGCGAGACAGCGCGTCCGCGATGTGCATGTACTTGCCCGGCTTGTAAACAACGTTTAACCGATGCGCTTGCAATTTTAACAGCATACGCTGTAGTCTCGGCGGCGTTTCGTTGAGCGCTTTTCGGAAAATCGTCTCGAGCGGTTTATGATCGCTTTCGACCGTTATTTCACTGTGGCCGTAAATATATTGGTGAAATCTTACGCATCCAAAATATATAGCAAGCATTTCTTTCTCGATTTGCGCCCACCGCGTCTCGGTAGGCGTGAGAGTGCGCGCCGCGTACGCGACGGGCCGCCCGCCCTGCAGCAGGCACGCGCCCAGCCCGTGCGCGCTCGCGTCCACCGACAGCGTCACCGGCTCCCGCGCGGAGTAGTACCGCAGCACGGGCGCTGCGCTTATTGCCTTCTTTAATTGCTCAAACGCTTCATCGTGCACGTGCAACCATTCGAACTCGATATCTTTCTTTAACAACGCGCGTAACGGAGCCGCCATCGCCGAATAGTTCGGTATGAATCTAGCCAAATAGTTCGTCATTCCCAAGAAACGCTCCAGCTGTTTTTTATCGATCGGTTTTGCAATATTGTTGATTGCGCTCACACGGCTGGACGTAGGACTGATGCCTGAACCGTTCAATGTGTGACCTAGAAAATTTACTTCCGGTGCGCGGAACACACATTTTTGTTTGTTAAATTTGACTCCATATTTAGCCGCCCTCCTGATTACCTCCCCGAGTCGCTTGTCATGTTCCGTCCTATTTCTACCCCATACGAGGATGTCATCAGCGAAAATTTCGACCCCCGGCATGGAAAATATTTTGTACATCTCGTTATGAAATATTTCCGGGGCACAATTAATTCCAAAAGGCATTCGAAGCCAACGATATCGCCCGTATGGCGTGGAGAAAGTACACAGCATTGAACTGTCCTCGTCGAGCTTAAGCATCCAAAACCCATTTTTGGCGTCTAATTTCGAAAACACTGTCGCCCCCGACAGGTTACTCGTGATCTCTTCCAGCGTAGGGAGCTGAAAGTGGCAACGGCGCACCGCTTTGTTCAGGTGATACGGATCTAGACAAATTCGTAGCTTACCAGGTCGTTCAACTATAACTATGTTAGAAACCCAGTCGGTCGGCGAGTCTTCTTTTGCAATTATACCTAACTGTACCAAATTATTTAGTTCTTGTTTCAGTCGCGGCCTAATTTTCATCGGAACCTTTCTAGACGCATTTATTACAGGACGGACTGTTTTATCCACCTCAATTTTATACACGTTCGGCAAACAACCTATCCCTTCAAAAATAGATTCCTCGATGTTAAGTTCCGCAACCTCAGATGCCTCCTTCTCATTACGTACAATCAACTTAAGTTCGCGACAAGCTTTAATACCGAGTAAATTATTACAATTTATATTCAAAACATAGATTTTTTGACGACTTTGTCTTTTATTGCGACTTAACATAGGTTCGAAATAACCGACTACGGGTAATTTATTTTTACTCACTTCCCGTAGCGTAAGCTTACTTTTCCTCAACAATTTCTCATCAAAACCTGCCTGTCTAAATGCATTCAAGGACATGACGGAAGCTTCCGCTCCACTATCTAACTTAAAATTAATTTTAACGTTATTTACCATCACATCATCGAACCAGGATTCACAGTCTCCGCTAACTTCGTCAATAGACAAGCTACACAACAATGACTCGCTTATTTCGGCGCTGTCCTCCGTGTCCTCGTCGTCTTCCAACTCACCGACAAATTTAGCACGACACACTCGCGCGAAGTGACCTACTCTGTCGCATTTAAAACACTTCACTTGCCGCGCCGAACACTGACTATTGACGCCGTGTTTACGTCCACAATACCCACACGCAGCCTGACCACGAAAATTCTGTTGCGATTTATGCTGCTGGCGGGCGGCGCCGCCGGCGGCGGCGGGCGAGCCGCGGCCCCAGCCCTGCGGGCGCGGCGCGGCGGCGCGCACCGCCTCCAGCGCGAGCGGCGGGCCGGCGGGCGCGCCGCCACCGGCGGCCCGGCCCGACTCGGCGCACGCCTCCGCCTGCCTGCCGGCAGTCTCCACTGCCCGGCACCACGATACCGCTCCTTCTAGATCCAGTTTCGTTTTCGCTAACATTCTCTCCCGCATACTCGAATCTTTGAGCCCTCTGATGATCTGCGTCAGTATGAGACTGCTACGTAACTGCCCGAACTCGCACGATTTACTCCGCAGTTTCAGCGCACTCAAAAACTTATCGAAACTATCCTCACGTTGATACGTTTCGAAGAACACATGCCGCTCATAGTTAATATTCTGGGTTGGGTCGCAATGACGCTTGAACTTTGATACCAACACGTCGTAATTCGTTCTCCCTTCGTCATCTAAATCCAATTCTTCCAGTATCTCGCGGCCGAATTTTCCGACAATATGCAGGAATAACGCACATTTCTCTCTAGACGCTGCATTCTCCTTGCCGGTCGCAATCAAATAATAATCAAATGCGCACTTCCATTCACGCCAATTTGTAGCCATGTTGCCTTCCTCGCTCATGGCGGCCGGCTGTTGCAACGCCGTGTACATCGTATCTATCGACATCGCATGAGTTGTCTCCGGCTTCACCGACATATTTTCCCCATGAAAACACTATTAATGTATCGTTTTGTCACTAATTTACGCTACTTAGCCACACCTGACACCATGTAGTAAGTAGGAGCGAGGTCAATGATACAGCCGTGTAATGACAACTGGTTTTATTTTAGTACCCACATCTAATATTAACGAGTAAACAGCAAACTACCTACATACAACATCTTCCTTCTCCTTAAATGAAATTAAATCTAAATAGTGATTAACAATTAAGCTAACACATACATTCCACATTACATAATACATTTATGAACGGTAGGTATAACTAGACTTAATATTACAAAATGACAACAGACTAGTTTAATTGACTGAAAACTTACTTTAGATAATATAACATTTTATTTTAAGTACATACAAACTTTTGTGGAAGCCTAACCGCCCTGCCACTACGGGTCACCTTTACAGATGAGGGCGCAGCCGCCTCTGTAGGCTCCCTTACATCCTCCCCTGCATACAGGGAAGTTCTCGGCTGAGACTCCGCTACAGGCTCGCCTGCCGACGTTGGGTGTGAGTCAACATTGTTAGATAAACCATCCCGCGGATCTATTGAGACGCGATTAGCTTTTACGTTTGGCTTTAAGATATGTGACCGATTACGTCTATAAGTGCCACCGTTGTCCACTTCCACCCAGTAGGAGCGATCACAATCGGCTCCCTTTACTACCCGAGCTTTGTTCCACACCTTACCATCTTTCACATGGACCTGCTCACCTGGGGAAAGAGCAGGTAAAACCTTCGTGCCTCTATCGTAGTAGCGCTTCATTTTATCTATTCTGCCCTGGCGTACGTCACGTACTTGTTTAGGTTCTATGGTTTTGGGTATCAATACCTGAGGGATAACCGGTAGCCTTGTATTGAGCGATCTACCCATCAATAGTTGCGCCGGGGAATAATCCTCGCCAGTGACAGGAGTATTTCTAAAGTTCAGTAATGCTAATTGCCATTCTGTTTTATCCTCGGTGGCTTTCTTCAGCAAACGTTTGACCGTTTGGACGTTCCGCTCGGCTAGTCCGTTCGAGCGCGGATACAGCGGGGAACTGGTCACGTGTTTAAATTCCCATTTTTCTGCGAACTGACTAAATTCCGTCGATACAAACTGTTTTGCATTATCAGTTACCAGTTTTCTCGGAATTCCAAAACGAGAAAACATACTCTTCATTTTCGCAATCACCGTGTCGCTTCTCATATTAGGTAGATAAACTACCTCTACAAACTTCGAGTAATAGTCCACGACAAGTAAATACTGCAGCTTATTCAGCTCGAATATATCAGCCGCGAGCGTGTCCCATGGCAGCGCGGGCGCGGCGTGCGGCGCGAGCGGCTCGCGCGGCGGCGCGGCGCGGTGCCGCTGGCACGGCTCGCAGCGCTGCACGCACTCTTTGATCTCAGCGCCCATCCCGGGCCACCAGACGGCCGAGCGAGCGCGTCTTTTACTCTTTTCTATTCCTAGATGCCCCTCATGTATGCGGTGTAGCATATCTTTACGCAAGCCACTCGGAATCACTACACGATTGTTGTGAAACAAAATACCGTTAATTTCGTACAATTCATGCCTAAATGTCCAGTAAGGTCGGGCGATCGACACCACACGATTTTTATCTTCGGGCCACCCTTCGTGATAATAGTTCACCACAGCCGATAACACCGTATCTTTTTGCGTTTCTGTCTTGATCCGCTCCAGTCGTTCATCAGTCGCGTCCAAACTTTCATACATAGCGTTCACGTGCACGGCGACGTCCTCTTCGCAGCCGTCCCGGCGCGCGCCCCGCTCCACCGCCGCGCGAGACAGCGCGTCCGCGATGTGCATGTACTTGCCCGGCTTGTAAACAACGTTTAACCGATGCGCTTGCAATTTTAACAGCATACGCTGTAGTCTCGGCGGCGTTTCGTTGAGCGCTTTTCGGAAAATCGTCTCGAGCGGTTTATGATCGCTTTCGACCGTTATTTCACTGTGGCCGTAAATATATTGGTGAAATCTTACGCATCCAAAATATATAGCAAGCATTTCTTTCTCGATTTGCGCCCACCGCGTCTCGGTAGGCGTGAGAGTGCGCGCCGCGTACGCGACGGGCCGCCCGCCCTGCAGCAGGCACGCGCCCAGCCCGTGCGCGCTCGCGTCCACCGACAGCGTCACCGGCTCCCGCGCGGAGTAGTACCGCAGCACGGGCGCTGCGCTTATTGCCTTCTTTAATTGCTCAAACGCTTCATCGTGCACGTGCAACCATTCGAACTCGATATCTTTCTTTAACAACGCGCGTAACGGAGCCGCCATCGCCGAATAGTTCGGTATGAATCTAGCCAAATAGTTCGTCATTCCCAAGAAACGCTCCAGCTGTTTTTTATCGATCGGTTTTGCAATATTGTTGATTGCGCTCACACGGCTGGACGTAGGACTGATGCCTGAACCGTTCAATGTGTGACCTAGAAAATTTACTTCCGGTGCGCGGAACACACATTTTTGTTTGTTAAATTTGACTCCATATTTAGCCGCCCTCCTGATTACCTCCCCGAGTCGCTTGTCATGTTCCGTCCTATTTCTACCCCATACGAGGATGTCATCAGCGAAAATTTCGACCCCCGGCATGGAAAATATTTTGTACATCTCGTTATGAAATATTTCCGGGGCACAATTAATTCCAAAAGGCATTCGAAGCCAACGATATCGCCCGTATGGCGTGGAGAAAGTACACAGCATTGAACTGTCCTCGTCGAGCTTAAGCATCCAAAACCCATTTTTGGCGTCTAATTTCGAAAACACTGTCGCCCCCGACAGGTTACTCGTGATCTCTTCCAGCGTAGGGAGCTGAAAGTGGCAACGGCGCACCGCTTTGTTCAGGTGATACGGATCTAGACAAATTCGTAGCTTACCAGGTCGTTCAACTATAACTATGTTAGAAACCCAGTCGGTCGGCGAGTCTTCTTTTGCAATTATACCTAACTGTACCAAATTATTTAGTTCTTGTTTCAGTCGCGGCCTAATTTTCATCGGAACCTTTCTAGACGCATTTATTACAGGACGGACTGTTTTATCCACCTCAATTTTATACACGTTCGGCAAACAACCTATCCCTTCAAAAATAGATTCCTCGATGTTAAGTTCCGCAACCTCAGATGCCTCCTTCTCATTACGTACAATCAACTTAAGTTCGCGACAAGCTTTAATACCGAGTAAATTATTACAATTTATATTCAAAACATAGATTTTTTGACGACTTTGTCTTTTATTGCGACTTAACATAGGTTCGAAATAACCGACTACGGGTAATTTATTTTTACTCACTTCCCGTAGCGTAAGCTTACTTTTCCTCAACAATTTCTCATCAAAACCTGCCTGTCTAAATGCATTCAAGGACATGACGGAAGCTTCCGCTCCACTATCTAACTTAAAATTAATTTTAACGTTATTTACCATCACATCATCGAACCAGGATTCACAGTCTCCGCTAACTTCGTCAATAGACAAGCTACACAACAATGACTCGCTTATTTCGGCGCTGTCCTCCGTGTCCTCGTCGTCTTCCAACTCACCGACAAATTTAGCACGACACACTCGCGCGAAGTGACCTACTCTGTCGCATTTAAAACACTTCACTTGCCGCGCCGAACACTGACTATTGACGCCGTGTTTACGTCCACAATACCCACACGCAGCCTGACCACGAAAATTCTGTTGCGATTTATGCTGCTGGCGGGCGGCGCCGCCGGCGGCGGCGGGCGAGCCGCGGCCCCAGCCCTGCGGGCGCGGCGCGGCGGCGCGCACCGCCTCCAGCGCGAGCGGCGGGCCGGCGGGCGCGCCGCCACCGGCGGCCCGGCCCGACTCGGCGCACGCCTCCGCCTGCCTGCCGGCAGTCTCCACTGCCCGGCACCACGATACCGCTCCTTCTAGATCCAGTTTCGTTTTCGCTAACATTCTCTCCCGCATACTCGAATCTTTGAGCCCTCTGATGATCTGCGTCAGTATGAGACTGCTACGTAACTGCCCGAACTCGCACGATTTACTCCGCAGTTTCAGCGCACTCAAAAACTTATCGAAACTATCCTCACGTTGATACGTTTCGAAGAACACATGCCGCTCATAGTTAATATTCCGGGTTGGGTCGCAATGACGCTTGAACTTTGATACCAACACGTCGTAATTCGTTCTCCCTTCGTCATCTAAATCCAATTCTTCCAGTATCTCGCGGCCGAATTTTCCGACAATATGCAGGAATAACGCACATTTCTCTCTAGACGCTGCATTCTCCTTGCCGGTCGCAATCAAATAATAATCAAATGCGCACTTCCATTCACGCCAATTTGTAGCCATGTTGCCTTCCTCGCTCATGGCGGCCGGCTGTTGCAACGCCGTGTACATCGTATCTATCGACATCGCATGAGTTGTCTCCGGCTTCACCGACATATTTTCCCCATGAAAACACTATTAATGTATCGTTTTGTCACTAATTTACGCTACTTAGCCACACCTGACACCATGTTGTATGTAGGTATTGATTATAATGTTGTATGTAGGTAGTTTGCTGTTTACTCGTTAATATTAGATGTGGGTACTAAAATAAAACCAGTTGTCATTACACGGCTGTATCATTGACCTCGCTCCTACTTACTACATGGTGTCAGGTGTGGCTAAGTAGCGTAAATTAGTGACAAAACGATACATTAATAGTGTTTTCATGGGGAAAATATGTCGGTGAAGCCGGAGACAACTCATGCGATGTCGATAGATACGATGTACACGGCGTTGCAACAGCCGGCCGCCATGAGCGAGGAAGGCAACATGGCTACAAATTGGCGTGAATGGAAGTGCGCATTTGATTATTATTTGATTGCGACCGGCAAGGAGAATGCAGCGTCTAGAGAGAAATGTGCGTTATTCCTGCATATTGTCGGAAAATTCGGCCGCGAGATACTGGAAGAATTGGATTTAGATGACGAAGGGAGAACGAATTACGACGTGTTGGTATCAAAGTTCAAGCGTCATTGCGACCCAACCCGGAATATTAACTATGAGCGGCATGTGTTCTTCGAAACGTATCAACGTGAGGATAGTTTCGATAAGTTTTTGAGTGCGCTGAAACTGCGGAGTAAATCGTGCGAGTTCGGGCAGTTACGTAGCAGTCTCATACTGACGCAGATCATCAGAGGGCTCAAAGATTCGAGTATGCGGGAGAGAATGTTAGCGAAAACGAAACTGGATCTAGAAGGAGCGGTATCGTGGTGCCGGGCAGTGGAGACTGCCGGCAGGCAGGCGGAGGCGTGCGCCGAGTCGGGCCGGGCCGCCGGTGGCGGCGCGCCCGCCGGCCCGCCGCTCGCGCTGGAGGCGGTGCGCGCCGCCGCGCCGCGCCCGCAGGGCTGGGGCCGCGGCTCGCCCGCCGCCGCCGGCGGCGCCGCCCGCCAGCAGCATAAATCGCAACAGAATTTTCGTGGTCAGGCTGCGTGTGGGTATTGTGGACGTAAACACGGCGTCAATAGTCAGTGTTCGGCGCGGCAAGTGAAGTGTTTTAAATGCGACAGAGTAGGTCACTTCGCGCGAGTGTGTCGTGCTAAATTTGTCGGTGAGTTGGAAGACGACGAGGACACGGAGGACAGCGCCGAAATAAGCGAGTCATTGTTGTGTAGCTTGTCTATTGACGAAGTTAGCGGAGACTGTGAATCCTGGTTCGATGATGTGATGGTAAATAACGTTAAAATTAATTTTAAGTTAGATAGTGGAGCGGAAGCTTCCGTCATGTCCTTGAATGCATTTAGACAGGCAGGTTTTGATGAGAAATTGTTGAGGAAAAGTAAGCTTACGCTACGGGAAGTGAGTAAAAATAAATTACCCGTAGTCGGTTATTTCGAACCTATGTTAAGTCGCAATAAAAGACAAAGTCGTCAAAAAATCTATGTTTTGAATATAAATTGTAATAATTTACTCGGTATTAAAGCTTGTCGCGAACTTAAGTTGATTGTACGTAATGAGAAGGAGGCATCTGAGGTTGCGGAACTTAACATCGAGGAATCTATTTTTGAAGGGATAGGTTGTTTGCCGAACGTGTATAAAATTGAGGTGGATAAAACAGTCCGTCCTGTAATAAATGCGTCTAGAAAGGTTCCGATGAAAATTAGGCCGCGACTGAAACAAGAACTAAATAATTTGGTACAGTTAGGTATAATTGCAAAAGAAGACTCGCCGACCGACTGGGTTTCTAACATAGTTATAGTTGAACGACCTGGTAAGCTACGAATTTGTCTAGATCCGTATCACCTGAACAAAGCGGTGCGCCGTTGCCACTTTCAGCTCCCTACGCTGGAAGAGATCACGAGTAACCTGTCGGGGGCGACAGTGTTTTCGAAATTAGACGCCAAAAATGGGTTTTGGATGCTTAAGCTCGACGAGGACAGTTCAATGCTGTGTACTTTCTCCACGCCATACGGGCGATATCGTTGGCTTCGAATGCCTTTTGGAATTAATTGTGCCCCGGAAATATTTCATAACGAGATGTACAAAATATTTTCCATGCCGGGGGTCGAAATTTTCGCTGATGACATCCTCGTATGGGGTAGAAATAGGACGGAACATGACAAGCGACTCGGGGAGGTAATCAGGAGGGCGGCTAAATATGGAGTCAAATTTAACAAACAAAAATGTGTGTTCCGCGCACCGGAAGTAAATTTTCTAGGTCACACATTGAACGGTTCAGGCATCAGTCCTACGTCCAGCCGTGTGAGCGCAATCAACAATATTGCAAAACCGATCGATAAAAAACAGCTGGAGCGTTTCTTGGGAATGACGAACTATTTGGCTAGATTCATACCGAACTATTCGGCGATGGCGGCTCCGTTACGCGCGTTGTTAAAGAAAGATATCGAGTTCGAATGGTTGCACGTGCACGATGAAGCGTTTGAGCAATTAAAGAAGGCAATAAGCGCAGCGCCCGTGCTGCGGTACTACTCCGCGCGGGAGCCGGTGACGCTGTCGGTGGACGCGAGCGCGCACGGGCTGGGCGCGTGCCTGCTGCAGGGTGGGCGGCCCGTCGCGTACGCGGCGCGCACTCTCACGCCTACCGAGACGCGGTGGGCGCAAATCGAGAAAGAAATGCTTGCTATATATTTTGGATGCGTAAGATTTCACCAATATATTTACGGCCACAGTGAAATAACGGTCGAAAGCGATCATAAACCGCTCGAGACGATTTTCCGAAAAGCGCTCAACGAAACGCCGCCGAGACTACAGCGTATGCTGTTAAAATTGCAAGCGCATCGGTTAAACGTTGTTTACAAGCCGGGCAAGTACATGCACATCGCGGACGCGCTGTCTCGCGCGGCGGTGGAGCGGGGCGCGCGCCGGGACGGCTGCGAAGAGGACGTCGCCGTGCACGTGAACGCTATGTATGAAAGTTTGGACGCGACTGATGAACGACTGGAGCGGATCAAGACAGAAACGCAAAAAGATACGGTGTTATCGGCTGTGGTGAACTATTATCACGAAGGGTGGCCCGAAGATAAAAATCGTGTGGTGTCGATCGCCCGACCTTACTGGACATTTAGGCATGAATTGTACGAAATTAACGGTATTTTGTTTCACAACAATCGTGTAGTGATTCCGAGTGGCTTGCGTAAAGATATGCTACACCGCATACATGAGGGGCATCTAGGAATAGAAAAGAGTAAAAGACGCGCTCGCTCGGCCGTCTGGTGGCCCGGGATGGGCGCTGAGATCAAAGAGTGCGTGCAGCGCTGCGAGCCGTGCCAGCGGCACCGCGCCGCGCCGCCGCGCGAGCCGCTCGCGCCGCACGCCGCGCCCGCGCTGCCATGGGACACGCTCGCGGCTGATATATTCGAGCTGAATAAGCTGCAGTATTTACTTGTCGTGGACTATTACTCGAAGTTTGTAGAGGTAGTTTATCTACCTAATATGAGAAGCGACACGGTGATTGCGAAAATGAAGAGTATGTTTTCTCGTTTTGGAATTCCGAGAAAACTGGTAACTGATAATGCAAAACAGTTTGTATCGACGGAATTTAGTCAGTTCGCAGAAAAATGGGAATTTAAACACGTGACCAGTTCCCCGCTGTATCCGCGCTCGAACGGACTAGCCGAGCGGAACGTCCAAACGGTCAAACGTTTGCTGAAGAAAGCCACCGAGGATAAAACAGAATGGCAATTAGCATTACTGAACTTTAGAAATACTCCTGTCACTGGCGAGGATTATTCCCCGGCGCAACTATTGATGGGTAGATCGCTCAATACAAGGCTACCGGTTATCCCTCAGGTATTGATACCCAAAACCATAGAACCTAAACAAGTACGTGACGTACGCCAGGGCAGAATAGATAAAATGAAGCGCTACTACGATAGAGGCACGAAGGTTTTACCTGCTCTTTCCCCAGGTGAGCAGGTCCATGTGAAAGATGGTAAGGTGTGGAACAAAGCTCGGGTAGTAAAGGGAGCCGATTGTGATCGCTCCTACTGGGTGGAAGTGGACAACGGTGGCACTTATAGACGTAATCGGTCACATATCTTAAAGCCAAACGTAAAAGCTAATCGCGTCTCAATAGATCCGCGGGATGGTTTATCTAACAATGTTGACTCACACCCAACGTCGGCAGGCGAGCCTGTAGCGGAGTCTCAGCCGAGAACTTCCCTGTATGCAGGGGAGGATGTAAGGGAGCCTACAGAGGCGGCTGCGCCCTCATCTGTAAAGGTGACCCGTAGTGGCAGGGCGGTTAGGCTTCCACAAAAGTTTGTATGTACTTAAAATAAAATGTTATATTATCTAAAGTAAGTTTTCAGTCAATTAAACTAGTCTGTTGTCATTTTGTAATATTAAGTCTAGTTATACCTACCGTTCATAAATGTATTATGTAATGTGGAATGTATGTGTTAGCTTAATTGTTAATCACTATTTAGATTTAATTTCATTTAAGGAGAAGGAAGATGTTGTATGTAGGTAGTTTGCTGTTTACTCGTTAATATTAGATGTGGGTACTAAAATAAAACCAGTTGTCATTACACGGCTGTATCATTGACCTCGCTCCTACTTACTACAGTCCGATTGAAGTAGTTGGGCATCAGCTGAATTGTTTACGATCTTGAATAATTTTAAATCATCAGCAAAGAGTGAAAATTTTGAATGTTTAATTTCGAGTGCAATGTCATTAATAAACGATAAGAACAGGCTGCCTGCCTTCCATTTCGGGGATTTCTACTAGTTTTCTAATAAAAAAAATCTGCTAGCCGACCGACCCAGTACAAGGAAAAAGCAAAATCATCCAGCAAAACAGTGATGTGGTATCGAATTGCACCAAGCAAACGAAGATCACTAATCAATACGAGAATCGATTTTTTACAAGAGTATAGCATTCCGAGAGAATTTGGTATAGAACATTCATACATTTAAAAGGAAGTATATGAAATGGTGATAGATCGATTGTTGGTAAACAATCACAATTGGTAAACAAATACAATTTGTTTCTTAAATATTTTGAAGTTAAACTAATAAAATTAATGGAACGAGTCATCGGTAACAACCATCGAAAGACCAAATTTATGAAGCAAAATTAATATTTGAGGACAAAAGTTTAACTGTAAGTTAATTGTAGTCACTTGGTACGAATAACCATGAGAACTATAACATTTAAGAGCGAAATAATACTTACAATAACGATTTAAAGACAAGTAATATATATGGAATCGAGTTACATATTCTTATTAAATGAATTATTGGCCTGAGCAACCATTTATCTTTAAAGTTAGGTAGTACAACGACAAATTTAGTGGGATTCGAACCAATTCAATAAAACATATAAATCAATAATAAACAATCGATAAGTAAAAGTAAGTAATCGATATTGGGTACGATCCAAACAAACATGGATCCATATAACGCAATCAATAGATTTTGCAAGCACTAGTTTACCATGAACAATTACAGAGAACAAGAATTACGTTTCATTCCACGAATGACGGGAAAAACGTCGATTAGCGGTAAACATGAATCTAAAAATGAAAAATCTGAAAATATGACGTTACACGATCACAAATTCCCCGAAATTATTCTGGGTCAACAGCCTATTACGTCACTTACAACGAGTGCAATCGAAAGACAACCGGAACCAATATCGGAAAATGTAGAGATTGCATCAAGACGAACACGACGGGAGGAAAATTACGATCACACATTTTTAGAGAAAAACGCGGAGCTAACAAGAAACGAAATTTGAACTTTACAAGGGCAAATAGCATACGAGACAGAAGAAATTAATAATTTAAAAAGTAAACACTTTTTTAAACTATCACGGTTTACTAGATAACTAATATTATTACTTACGGGATTTGTACCGTAGTGATTTTTATTTTTGAGCTCCCGATATTTCGACGCAGTTGCATGCATCATGATCGCGGGGTGAGTGGAGTTGTGGTGACCGGTTAACATAAATCAAGAGCGGTTGACAAAAATCAAGAGCAGACGAAACGGTCTACACTCTTTCTTTGTCTTTGGCTACGCGTACTAATGGAACTCGCACTCGACTGAAAGTTTCGACAAAATACACTCACAGTATCACTGCACATGTTATTAGGCCGTGCGCTGCGTTAGGCGTGCGCACGGCGCGGGTGTCCATCGCGGAGACCCGCGCCGTGCTCCGTCGCGGACAAATTTAACCCGTCGCGGACGCCCGCGACGGTCTCCCGCCTCTCGCAGCGCCGCCAGTACAATTTAGATCGCGCGGGTGTACAGTCGATATCATGGATTATTTGTTGATAAACACAGAAAAATCGCCTTATATATATTATCGACTTTATACAACGTGTCCCAAAATTCAACGATAAGCCGGCATCGGAGCATGGACCTAATCATGACTCATCGGAAAAAAAAAAAATTATAACTTTTTTTTTTAATTAATTACAGAGACTTTTATAAATTTCATCGATATTCGATACCCATTATGCTATTTTCAACTACCATGACCACAATTTTTGACATATTTTTGATATTTTTTGTGCATTAGCAACCTAAGAAGGACGGCTATCTACCACAATCCTTTAAAATTACAGAAAGTCTGTAGTTATTTTACAAAAATCAGTAAAAAAAAAAATTTTTCTTATAATTTTCATAGATTTTAACATTCTATGCACTTTCTATAGTCTGGGTAAAAAAAAAAGTATGGACACTACCATGGCAAGTTTTATTAAAAGTTGGCGCAACTAACCGAGATTTCAAAATGATAGGATACTCCGAACAACAATCAAAAAAAAAGAAATAATGGTTATATATGATTGTTATTTATAAATGGTTATCATTTATAAATAACAATCATATTACTGATGAATATGACATTTATCTACTACTTTTACTATGTAGGTACACAAATGATGTTTGGAGTTAATTTATTTTTGAATAAAACAAGAAACATGGTGTAATTTTACATTTATTGCCATTCAATATTATTTATTACTAAATTAAATGTTCAAATTGTTTGCCACCGGCATTAATACAGTCATGACATCTTCGTAAAAACGATCTTTTTATTTGACGTGAATATCGTCTGCCACTGATGCTATTCGCAGCCTCATAGATTCTTTGGCGAAGTTCGTCCAACGTTGCAATGGGCTTGGAGTACACCTTGTCCTTAAGACAACCCCAATAAAAGAAGTCCAGGGGGTTTAGATCCGGTGAACGGGGTGGCCATAAGATAGGCCCAAGTCTTCCAATCCACCGTTCTGGATACTCTTGGCTTAAGTATTCTCTCACAGGACTGGCATAGTGAGCTGGACATCCATCATTTTGGAACCACATACTTTGTAAGTTACTTATAGGCACGTCTTCTAGTAATTCAGGCAAGTGATTTTGTAAAAAATGCAAATAACTATTGCCATCTAAGTTTCCTTGTAACTCATAGAGTCCAATCACTTGTCCATTTAATATGCCCGTCCAAAGATTAACTTTGAATTGATACTGGGATTTATCTTGTCTCATCAGGTGCGGATTTTCATTGGACCAGCTATGTAGGTTGTGGAGATTTAAATAGCCATCTTTCTTACAAGTTGTTTCATCTGACCATAAAATTTTGTCTAAGAAATTGTCATCTTCTCTATGCTTTTGCAGCATGATCTGACAAAATGTAAGCCGAAGTGGATAGTCTCGTGGTAATAATGTCTGCACACGCCTGTAGTGATATGGGTGAAGCCTGTGACGTCTTAAAATTCTATGTGCAGAACTTTTTGGAATTCCTATAGCTGCTTCGATGGCACGCACCGAGGTGGTTGAGTCATGTTCTATTTGGTTTAAAACTTCTTCATCTCGATCCGATCTCGGTCTTCCAGCGTTTCTCCGATCCGATGGTAATCGACCCTCAGAAAATGCTTGATGCACATTAATAAAAACCCGATAATCCGGGTACCTTATAGCGTTTGGGTACCTTTCTCTATACAATCTGCTAGCAGAGTTAGCATTGCATCTGCATTCCCCATAAATCAGATGCATATTAGCGTATTCTAACGGTGTGTATTGTAGTGGCATGATAAATCCAAAAGTCCAAATCACAAAATACACAATCACGGTCCAAAATAATGCCAGGTCAATTTAATTCACTTAATCCAGTCCAAAAAGTCAAGCCAAAAGTCGTTAGTACGAGAGCCACATCAATTGAACACGAAACGGTGCACAGTAAACAAAGGAGCAGAGCGTACTGCCGTCCTGAGGGCTGAGCCGAGACATTAGGCTATTGTTATTTAACTACGAACATCTAGCTATCTCTCTCTAACTTACACTTTTTGTTAATGTTGCACGTGTCTCATTCGAATTCCAAGAATATGTGGCACAAAGGAAGGCACAGTAAAAGTCATTTGAATATGCCTAAAATTTTTTATGTTTCAATTTATTTTGTGAGTAGTTATCCTACAATATAATACCATTTTGAAATCTCGGTTAGTTGCGCCAACTTTTAATAATACTTGCCATGGTAGTGTCCATACTTTTTTTTTAACCCAGACTAGAGAAAGTGCATAGAATGTTAAAATCTATGAAAATTATAAGAAAAAACATTTTTTTACTGATTTTTGTAAAATAACTACAGACTTTCTGTAATTTTAAAGGATTGTGGTAGATAGCCGTCCTTCTTAGGTTGCTAATGCACAAAAAATATTAAAAATATGTCAAAAATTGTGGTCCTGGTAGTTAAAAATTGCATAATGAGTATCGAATATTGATGAAATTTATAAAAGTCTCTGTAATTAAAAAAAAAAGAGTTATAATTTTTTTTTTTTTTTGACCCGAGTAGTCATGAGTAGGTCCATGCACCGATGCCGGCTTATCGTTGAATTTTGGGACACGTTGTATAAGTCACACGGACACCCGTCGGTCGCCCGCGGGGCGGGTCCCGCCGCCCGCGCTGCGTGCGACGGGCGACCCGCTGCACGCAGCGCTGAACTATGAGATTACATGAAACAGCACGCCACGCGGGCGCCCGCGCCGTGCGCACGCCTAACGCAGCGCACGGCCTTAGAGTCACTTTTATGTGAACGTGAAACATTTTTCAACAATAGCCATTGATTCAACATTATCACCTGTCTGTGATGCGTCCTCATCATGAGGTGGCGAAGTGAGTTCCGGTAGCAGTATTGTATCCCTGGCTGGCTGACCTGTTTGTGATTCGTCCTCACTATGCGGTGGTGAAGTGACTTCCGGTAGCAGTGTTATATCCCTGGCTGGTTCTGGAGGTGGTATCGCATTCCTAGCTAGCATTAGTGGTATGGTGCCCCTCGCTGGTAGTGGCGGTGGCGGTGAATCTTCGTTGGCTGAAACAGCTATACGAACTTTGAAACTACCGTCATTTGGTTTGTTTGTAATTATTTTCGCTGATTGAATTGGCTTTTCCGATAAACTGGGTCCCGGAGCGGCATCATCAAAAGGAGTGAGCTTGATACTCTTCATTGAAGCTTTAGTTTGAGATGGCTTGTTTGATAAAATATTTTCGAGTTCATCTAGTGTCATATCCATATTACTTACACTGTCTAATGCAGCATTTATATCGAAGGCAGGATATGGGGCCATCCCAACATCCAATGGTTGTGTCTTCATCATCTTCAGATGAATCAGATTGCATCGCAGCCAAAACGCGTATAATTTCGTCGTCATTTACGTTTTTAGGCCTCTGGAAAGCGATAAAATTATTAGAACAACAGTACAAAAAAAATATTTAAAGGGCTCCTGCCCTTTAAATATTTTTTGTGGCCAAATTTGTACCACATAATTTGCGCTTTCATAGTTTCCAAATTATAAGCATTATACGAAAACTGTGGTACCTAATCTATTACTGCATTCATAAAATCTAATAAAAACGAAGATAATGTGACTTACCGTATTTTTTCGCGATATAGTAATAAAAAACATGCACACTCAAACGAAAAAACGATCAACGACTGACACTTTTTTAAACTTTGCGTCACAGATAAAAGAAAATTGTTCGGATACACACTTAAACTGTTTCATTCTGTAATGTCATTCACTCACTCGCGATATTTGACATTTAGTGGTATAAATATAGACAATAAGTGTGTTCAAAACCGCGAAAACCAATGTGGTACATTTTGAAACCAATACCCTATTAAGGGTTAAATAAGTATCTTAACAAGTGTGATATAATCACTTACACTACTTGCAAAATATACTTATAGTAAAGTTATATAATCAAATAATGATTCAATTCAAATCATGAAAATCCATATATGATGCTCAATCACAGTCTCACAATAAACAAAATTGGATAGAATATTACATTCAAACCACAGATAAAATATACAGACAGATAATTAAACTATTACTTATTTTCGTCTTAAATACCACAGAGTATTTGTAAAACGGAATTAGAATGTCACACTAAACCAGTTGTTTAAATCTTGAACTTATAGCCAATCAAGTGAATATGCACAAATATTTCAATAATTAGTGAGCCAATTTTCAAATAATCTATCACACTCATGCTAGACCGCAACGGAAATTACTTGAGCCCTGGACATTCAGTATATGGAATAATACTTGTTTGCTACACTTGTTCAATATTTGTGTAACAAAACGATTTGATTCTTCAGCTATGTACTCAAATATTTCACTAGGTACAAGCAATGAATAAAAATCTTCTGGTTTAGCTGCACTCATGCTAAATCGCAACGGAAATGACTTGAGCCCTGGACATTCAGTATAAGGAATAATACTTGTTTGCTTACCCAATAAATAAAACCCCACATGTGTAGATCCTGAATCAGCCGACACTGGAATCGATTCGTCTTCGCTGTCGGATAATATTTGCCATCGACCATTGTTTTTGGTCCGTGGTGTTGATTTAGTATCATCGGTATTAATGTCGAGTATAGCTGAAGCATCACTATTTGATAATGAGTTCTTGATCAAATACGAATTAATCTAGCGGTGACAATTCGTAATATAAGTCGTCGTCCATTTTAACATTGAAATAACTAGGGTAAATGACTAGTCATTGGACAGTTAAGCATTTTATTTTTAATATTATTTTTTTACTCTTATTACATCAATGTTTATGATTAACGGAACGTATTTTATTTCACTTTAATCGTAGATCAATCAGATTTTTAACATTTTATGAATATATTTAAAAGTATTCCTATGAAAGAAAACATTTTCAAAAATACGCGTTAAATTTACAGTCATTGGACAGAAATGTCAGTTATGGGACAGTTATCATATAGTTATTGGACACTCTCCTGATAAGACTTATTGCATCACTAGCAGTTCTCCATGGTGTTACTCACGTTTATAAATAGTGTATGTGTGATTGCCAATGTCTTAGCTACCTTTGTACCAAATTTCATCACAATCGGTTATTGTTTGAGCGTGACAGGGAAGAAAAAATATTGTCATGGGCTAAAGTTAAAGTTATGAGAAAAAGGAATTTCTAATTTGAAATAAAATAGCAAAATTTCTCATCAAAGTGAGTATTTTTATTACTTATTACGCAAAAAATCCGCAAACTGTTCCTCGCAAGATGTATTTGAATCATCACTTTCTTTGAGTAAATCTTGCATTAATATTTCCTTCAAAAGATAAAGAAAGCAAAGATTCTAAAAATTAATTTTCACAATCAGTTTTCACAAATAAATATATAGAAACATCTTGGGATATATGCACTTGGTGTTTTTGAGCCACGCAGTTGATGTGGTAATAAGAACACATGTCGTACACCACGACCACACGGTTTGACGATTTTATTAGTTTCGAGCAATGTTTGTTTCAGTTTTTGATTTTCTAGATTTTTCTTCTCGTGGACAAGTTGGTATCCACTCTCGTCTCCATTGAAAATGCATTTTATATCGTTAAATTATGAAAATATTGGAATAACAAATTTACGAATGAAAAAATTATAGCCATGTGCGGGATACGAACCCGCGTCCATCCACCCATATAGCCGAGGTATGCTCTGAACGACTGAGCTATCATCACTGACTCATAACCCCGATTTTGTAATTTAATCCACCGAGCGGGCGTTATTGCAAACATAATAATATAAAAATTATAAGGTTGCGTCATCATTTTCAAGTTCTCCAGATCCAGTTCTCCAGACATTTTTCTTCTTCTTGAGTAAGATATGGTGAACGCCCGAAAGAAGTCTTATGATCAGGATTTTTCAATTTGAAATTTAAAGTTGGCTTGGGTACTCTGTATTTTCTTGCTAATTCTCTTAATTTTTCATTGCTTTTTGCTTCATTTAAAGCTTTATCTAGACTGTCAGTAGATACAATATGGAGTTAACGTTTTAGGCATCTTGACTACCACTGTGGACAAACTCAATAAAATATAGAGCAAACAAACGAATTATGTTGTAACTAGCGTCCAATGACTAGTTTTCAAATAAAATATTAGTCGTTGGACAGTGTCCAATGACTGAAAAATAAACGTTAAATTAAATTCTGTGAAAACGAAGTGTTTTTGAATCTTATCTATATGTAATTAAGGTATAACGATTTTTTGTACTTTCAATATTATTAGTTATGGGACAGCTGTCCAGTCACTAGTTTTAAACAAAAACAATCACAGTCGTTGGACAACTGATAACATAACCTACAAATGAGTAAAGTAGCAATCGTTTACTTAAATAATGAGTTACTTTATAGTACTAACCATTAGTCTGATGACACGTATCTTAAACAGCATTAATTACTTTTTATTTTGAATTTCTTCACTTCTACCCTTAACCAAATAGGTAATTATTATGTGCACAAAATGTAAACATCGAGTGAGCATAACATATATATTTTTTTGTAATCACTGACATCTTTTGAGTTAATTGAGCACTTTTATGACATCGTAAAACACGCAGAAATAATGGTGGTCGTTCAATTATACAGAATATAACACACAAGCCTTATAAACGTTGTCGAAAGTCAAAGTGTCCAATCACTAGTTTTGTCCAACCACTAGTACGTTACCCTACCTAATCAGTAACAAAACTTGAAATTTGAACAATTGAATAATCATATAAAGCAGTTTGCTTCTATGCTCGATGACGTCGGAGCAACAACTGTCGCGCGTATGTACACATCATGCCACCAGCGACGCTATCAAAATGGCGCCGGCGCGCTTGGCGTCAAAATCAAGAGCCAGGTTTTGCGCGCTTTTGAATTTAGATGGCTGACAATGTGGTTGACGCGGCCCCACTGCAAATTTAATTAGGCTCCGTGCAAACGAACCATAGACTACAGCCACCGGTGGCTGTCGCGCGGTACCGCCGCATTTGTAACACTGTCAGAAGCGAGCGACAGCCACCGGTGTTTGGAAGCCGCAACATTGTATAACCCGCCCGCTCCCGCTGCGCAGTCAACGATGGACTCCGACACGTAAAGTTTGCTCGTGCTATTGTCAATACGCAGGCGACGTAGACAACGCCGTCGCCGCCTATATTGGGTTCATCCAATTTTAACTGTTCTACTGTATAGCATTAGAATAAGTAACAGATCAAAACAGATAGTAACACATATACATATAAAACAACTAGGTACATGACAATTAAGCACAACAATAAATCTATTTATATCAATTAAAGAACTCACTGCTCAATCGCTGCCTGGCCGCCGTGATACGGGCCGAGTTACATGAATGTCTTCCTAAAAAAAAACGGATCTCATCTACGAAACTTTGTGACCGCAAGTACTTTCGTTAGGTACGAAGAGCATCGGTAGTGAATTGAAAAGCTAATTGCCAAATTAGTCTTGTTTGTAGTACAACGTTAGTTGAACTATCGGTGTCTCTCCATCCCTACCATTCACGAGGTACCACTCACGACAAATAAAGCAACAGACTTTCCTGGGTTTGTCCTCGATGAGGAGACCTCCGCCCTAGCGGTGAGTTTTGACGTATTTTGCCCTATATAAGGCTCCTCCGCAGATTTCGTTTCATACTTTTCAATGGTGTATCTAAAAAACTCATACCTGACCCTAGTGTGTTCAAAGGTGTTCTCAGTGTTCATATAAGGAAATGTGTCCTCACAAGAAAATGTGTGATTTATATAGATCGCCGCTTTCGTTGACTGTAAGTGCCTGCTGTGCCACTGCCGACTCATATCAGGTCGGATTGTCTTCCATCCAACGATACAAAAGATTTTCGAAAACGTAAACTTTTTGTATTGTTGGCTGCGACTATCCCCGACATTCGACACCTTTCAGGAAGGTCAACATTTCAGCTGAGAAATTGTTATTTAAAAAAAAACTGCTTTTCTAGTTGCCACAAAGATTTTTTCGTCGGATGTACTAGCTTGCCATTTTTTTATATCTTATTTATATAACATGTGGAGAAGACTTTCAAAACTTCTGATCCACGAATGAAGAGGTGAAATGCCGAATGCATACATGTTTTTATCCGGCAAGCGATTAGTCGATTTCAAGTAGATTTTCAATCATTTTCTTTAGGCTCGCTCAACATATATCTCAGCTTGCATGGGACGAGTCAAACTAAGAGTGGGTACTATAAATCTTGCCATCAATCATAGTGAACACAGTTCAGTTTGGGGCAAATCAGCAATTTGTTGATACTTTTGTGTCGTTTCAGCTCTAATGAGTAGTTCCTTAATTTCTTTTTTAAAAACGAATCTCTGAAGCCTGCAATTCTTAAATATACACTAACCGGCATAAACACTAACTATGGGGATCGAATACGCCGACACGGGTTAAGTTACTGTGCCTGTTACTCTCGAAAATTTGGCCAAGGCACAAAACGGAGAAACAGAATTAAAACACCTTATGCAATCTAACACATTAAAGTTTCAAAAGATAAACATGCCATATAGCAACAAGCCGATTTACTGTAAAGTATCATTTTTTTAAATTTTTTTTATGTTCATCCAGACTGAAAACACTGCACCCATGTGTAAGGTGCGATAAAGTTACAACAACATACAAAAGTGAAAACAACCATATGGTGGTGTCAGCGGTTTCGTAACTTATTCGCCCATTTGTTATGTGCCCTTTCACAGTAGTCGTACGAACAGAAAAAAATTGGTGAGCCCGGTTTAAACAACCGCTCCCTGCCCGCTCAACAAGTGATATCGTAAACTTAGTGTAATGGTGTATACTATGACAATACTGTGACTGATAAAGCTATTAAGTGCAACATGAGTGTAACCGTATCGTTGTATCGTAGACGATAAGAAGTGTTAACAAATGAGTTAAGCTAAGTTACGTGGTTGTTATTTTTAATTTTGTTATGTATGTTTCAATTATGTATCAATATTTTATACCCATGTAGTAATGTTCAAAAAATCTAAATAAAGGTGTATGAACTGTGCCTACCTAACTAGTATAGATATTGGATATCAGAGTTATCATGTAGAGTAGAGCAGTAATAAACGGACGTGTCTTCTGAATATTATTTTCTGCTGATATTTGGTTGTGATGCGGTTTTTATACTTACACTAATGCATCCAGTAAAACTATCTCTTTGTCTCTCACATTGGAATGGAGGATAGTACTGATTCTGATGTCTTGAGAAGTAAGGCCTCGGCACTATAGACGCGGCCATAGATGCGTTAGCGATGTAGGTCGTGAGAGTTGCGTTAGTGGCGACGATTCCTCCGCGTAACTACCCAGGAGATCACCCAACAAGAGTGATTGCTCCACCAGTTGCTTCCTTTCTTGGCCGTCTTCATATCAGTCTTAATAATATTAAATTATACAAATAATTTCATTGCCAAAGAAAATATTTTCCTTACATTTGGTTATGATACGGTTTTTATACTTACACTAATGTTCCTGAGTGTAATTAAATTCCTGAGGATGTTTGTGTTTCGTCATCCAGACCAGATATATTTTTATACTCAAAAAATCTAAAACGCGTAGTACTTATAGAAGTTACTGTGCCGTGGGAAACAAACATACCTAAAGACCACACAATAAAAACTAACAAATATTATGACCTAACAAATGAATTGATCTAAAACGGTTATGTGGTTAATTTATATGCTGTAGAAGTCGGAGCAAGGGGTATACCAGCAAAATCCCTATACAACCTACTAAAAGACCTTGGCTTGTCAAGAACAACCGTAACTTCCATCCTAGAACGTGTATCCAAGGCGGCATTAGTAGGATCTTACCAAATTTGGTTGGGCAGGGGAGGAGGCTCGAGCGGTGAAAGGGAGCATTGATGCATCATAAAGGGGCCCCTTAACCTTACTCACTGGGTTGCAAGTCCCAGGCACCTCGACTTGGGCCTCTTCCTCTGCAACGCTATGGACCCGGCACCCGCACGGTGAATCCATGGAATGCTAAGTAATTCGTCTCCAGTAAAATTATCTTTTTGTCTTTTATGTTATTGGAACGGAGGATAGTATTGATAAAGACGTCTCTAGAAGGTCGGCCTTGACACTGACGGCCATAGCTGCGTTGGCGATATAGGCCACGAGAGTTGCGTTAACGGCAACGATCCTCCACGTCAATACCTAGGAGATCACTCAACACGAGTCTTTGCTCCACCAGTTGCTCACTTTCTTGGTCGTCTCCATATCAGTCTTAATAATTTTATATATTACAAATAAATTCATTACCAAAGTAAATGTTTTCCTTATATTCGGTTATGATACGGTTTTTATACTTATACTAATGCATCCAGTAAAACTATCATTTTGTCTCTCATGTTATTGGAACGGAGGATAGTATTGATAAAGACGTCTCTAGAAGGTCGGCCTTGAGACTGCAGACGCGGCCATAGCTGCGTTGGCGATATAGGCCACGAGAGTTGCGTTAACGGCAACGATCCTCCACGTCAATACCTAGGAGATCACTCAACACGAGTCTTTGCTCCACCAGTTGCTCACTTTCTTGGTCGTCTTCATGTCAGTCTTAATAATTTTAAATTATACAAATAATTTCATTGCCAAAGAAAATATTTTCCTTACATTCGGTTATGATACGGTTTTTATACTAATACTAATGCATCCAGTAAAACTATCTTTTTATCTCTCATGTTATTGGAACGGAGGATAGTATTGATTGAGACATCTCTAGAAGGTGGGACTGCAGACGCGGCCATAGCTGCGTTGGCGATATAGGCCACGAGAGTTGCGTTAACGGCAACGATCCTCCACGTCAATACCTAGGAGATCACTGAACACGAGTCTTTGCTCCACCTAGCTCACTTTCTTGGTCGTCTTCATATCAGTCTTAATAATTTGTAATAATAATAATAAATTCATTACCAAAGTAAATAAACCAACGTTTTCCTTATATTCGGTTATGATACGGTTGTTTTACTAACACTAATGAATCCAGTAAAACTATCTTTTTGTCTCTCATGTTATTGGAACGGAGGATAGTATTGATTCTGATGTCTTGAGAAGTTAGCAATAAAGACGCGCCTTTGCTGCGATGGCGATTAATGCCATAAAAGTTTCGTTAGCGGCGACGACTCCTTCACGTCGCTACCTAGTATATCACTCAACACGGGTGTTTGCTCCACCAGTTGCACATTATCTTGGATGTCTTCATATCAGTCTTAATAATATTAAATAATACCTATTAGTTCATTACGTAAATTAATAAACTTTTGCTTATATGCGGTTGTGATACGGTTAGTATACCTACACTAAGGCACCTAGCAAAATGATCTTTGTGTCTCTCATGTTATTGGAACGGAGGATAGTATTGACTTAGACGTCTTGAGAAGCTGGACCTCGAGACTGCAGACGCGGCCATAGCTGCGTTAGCGATATAGGTCGTGAGAGTTTCGTTAGTGGCGACGATTCCTCCACGTAACTACCCAGGAGATCCCCAATAAGAGTGTTTGCTACACCAGTTGCTTTCTTTCTTGGCTGACTTCATGTCAGTCTTAATAATTTTAAATTATACAAATAATTTCATTGCCAAAGAAAATATTTTCCTTACATTCGGTTATGATACGGTTTTTATACTAATACTAATGCATCCAGTAAAACTATCTTTTTATCTCTCATGTTATTGGAACGGAGGATAGTATTGATTGAGACATCTCTAGAAGGTGGGACTGCAGACGCGGCCATAGCTGCGTTGGCGATATAGGCCACGAGAGTTGCGTTAACGGCAACGATCCTCCACGTCAATACCTAGGAGATCACTCAACACGAGTCTTTGCTCCACCAGTAGCTCACTTTCTTGGTCGTCTTCATATCAGTCTTAATAATTTGTAATAATAATAATAAATTCATTACCAAGTAAATAAACCAACGTTTTCCTTATATTCGGTTATGATACGGTTGTTTTACTAACACTAATGAATCCAGTAAAACTATCTTTTTGTCTCTCATGTTATTGGAACGGAGGATAGTATTGATTCTGATGTCTTGAGAAGTTAGCAATAAAGACGCGCCTTTGCTGCGATGGCGATTAATGCCATAAAAGTTTCGTTAGCGGCGACGACTCCTTCACGTCGCTACCTAGTATATCACTCAACACGGGTGTTTGTTCCACCAGTTGCACACTATCTTGGATGTCTTCATATCAGTCTTAATAATATTAAATAATACCTATTAGTTCATTACGTAAATTAATAAACTTTTGCTTATATGCGGTTGTGATACGGTTAGTATACCTACACTAAGGCACCTAGCAAAATGATCTTTCTGTCTCTCATGTTATTGGAACGGAGGATAGTATTGACTTAGACGTCTTGAGAGGCTGAACCTCGAGACTGCAGACGCGGCCATAGCTGCGTTAGCGATATAGGTCGTGAGAGTTTCGTTAGTGGCGACGATTCCTCCACGTAACTACCCAGGAGATCCCCAATAAGAGTGTTTGCTCCACCAGTTGCTTTCTTTCTTGGCTGACTTCATGTCAGTCTTAATAATTTTAAATTATACAAATAATTTCATTGCCAAAGAAAATATTTTCCGTAAATTCGGTTATGATATGGTTTTTATACTAATACTAATGCATCCAGTAAAACTATCTTTTTATCTCTCATGTTATTGGAACGGAGGATAGTATTGATTGAGACGTCTCTAGAAGGTGGGACTGCAGACGCGGCCATAGCTGCGTTGGCGATATAGGCCACGAGAGTTGCGTTAACGGCAATGATCCTCCACGTCAATACCTAGGAGATCACTCAACACGAGTATTTGCTCCACCAGTTGCTCACTTTCTCTTCTGTCTTAATAATTTTAAATAATCCAAATAAATTCATTACCAAAGTTAATAAAACCAACGTTTTCCTTATATTCGGTTATGATACGGTTTTTATACGAACACTAATGTATCCAGTAAAACTATCTTTTTGTCTCTCATGTTATTGGAACGGAGGATAGTATTGTTTCTGATGTCTTGAGAAGTTAGGCCTCGGCACTAAAGACGCGGCCGTTGCTCCGTAAAATTATCTTTTTGTCTCTCATGTTATTGAAACGGAGGATAGTATTGACTGAGATGTCTTTAGAAGGTTGGCCTTGGGATTGCAAACGCGGCCATAGCTGCGTTAGCGATATAGGTCGGGAGAGTTGCGTTAATGGCGATGATTCCTTCACGTCAATACCCAGGAGATTACCCAACAAGAGTGTTTGCTCCACCAGTTGGTTTCTTTCTTGGCCGTCTGCATATCAATCTTAATAATTTTAAATTATACAAATAAATTCATTACCAAACTAAATGTTTTCCTTACAATCGGTTATGATACGGTTTTTAAACTAATACTAATGCATCAAGTAAAACTATCTTTTTGTCTCTCATGTTATTGGAACGGAGGATAGTATTGACTTAGACGTCTTGAGAAGCTGGGCCTCGAGACTGCAGAAGCGGCCATAGCTGCGTTAGCGATATAGGTCGGGAGAGTTGCGTTAATGGCGACGATTCCTTCACGTCAATACCCAGGAGATTACCCAACAAGAGTGTTTGCTCCACCAGTTGGTTTCTTTCTTGGCCGTCTTCATATCAATCTTAATAATTTTAAATTATACAAATAATTTCATTGCCAAAGAAAATATTTTCCTTACATTCGGTTATGATACGGTTTTTATACTTACAATAATGCATGCAGTAAAATTATTTTTTTGTCTCCCATGTTATTGAAACGGAGGATAGTATTGTTTCTGATGTCTTGAGAAGTTAGGCCACGGCACTGAAGACGCGGCCGATGCTGCGATGGCGATTAATGCCGCAATAGTTGCGTTAGCGGCGACGACTCCTTCACGTCGCTGCCCAGTATATCACTCAACACGTGTGTATACTCCACCAGTTGCTCACTATCTTGGATGTCTTCATATGAGTCTTAATATTTTTAAATTATACAAATACATAATTTCATTGCCTAAGAAAATATTTTCCCTACATTCGGTTATGAAACGGTTTTTATACTTATAGTGCATCCAGTAAAAATATCTTTTTGTCTCTCATGTTATTGGAACGGAGGATAGTATTGATTAAGACGTCTCTAGAAGGTAGGCCTTGGGACTGCAAACGCGGCCATAGCTGCGTTGGCGATATAGGTCGGGAGAGTTGCGTTAATGGCGACGATTCCTTCACGTCAATACCTAGGAGATCTTTCAACACGAGTCTTTGCTCCACCAGTGGCTCACTTTCTTGGTCGTCTTCATATCAGTCTTCATAATTTTAAATAATACAAATAAATTCATTACGAAAGTAAATTTAGAAACGTTTTCATTATATTCGGTTATGATACGGTTTTAATACTTAAACTAATGCATCCAGTAAAACTATCTATTTGTCTCTCATGTTATTGGAACGGAGGATAGTACTTTTTCTGATGTCTTGAGAAGTTAGGCCTCGGCACTGAAGATGCGGCCGTTGCTGCGATGGCGATTAATGCCACAAAAGTTGCGATTAATGCCACAAAAGTAGCGATTAATGCCGCAAAAGTTTCATTAGTGGCGACGACTCCTTTACATCGTTATCTAGTTTATATACGGGTGTTTGCTCCCCAGTTCCTCACTATCTTGGATGTCTTCATATCAGTCTTAATAATATTAAATATTTTATATTAGTTCATTACCAAAGTAAATTAATAAACTATTGCTTATATGCGGTTGTAATACGGTTAATATACTTACACTAAGGCACCTAGCAAAATGATCTTTGTGTCTATCATGTTATTGGAACGGAGGATAGTATTGACTTAGATGACTTGAGAGGCTGAACCTCGAGACTGCAGACGCGGCCATAGCTGCGCTAGCGATATAGGTCGTGAGAGTTGCGTTAGTGGCGACGATTCCTCCACGTAACTACCCAGGAGATCACCCAACAAGAGTGTTTGCTCCATCAGTTGCTCTCTTTCTTGGCTGTCTTCATATCAATCTTAATAATTTTAAATTATACAAATAATTTCATTGCCAAAGAAAATATTTTCCTGGCATTCGGTTATGATACGGTTTTTATACTTACAATAATGCATCCAGTAAAACTATCTTTTTGTCTCTCATGTTATTGGAACGGAGGATAGTATTTATTGAGACGTCTCTAGAAGGTGGGACTGCAGACACGGCCATAGCTGCGTTGGCGATATAGGCCACGAGAGTTGCGTTAACGGCAACGATCCTCCACGTCAATACCTAGGAGATCACTCAACACGAGTCTTTGCTCCACCAGTTGCTCACTTTCTTGGTCGTCTTCATATCAGTCTTAATAATTTTATATATTACAAATAAATTCATTACCAAAATAAATGTTTTCCTTATATTCGGTTATGATACGGTTTTTATACTAATACTAATGCATCCAGTAAAACTATCATTTTGTCTCTCATGTTATTGGAACCGAGGATAGTATTGATTAAGACGTCTCTAGAAGGTGGGCCTTGGGACTGCAAACGCGGCCATAACTGCGTTGGCGATATAGGCCACGAGAGTTGCGTTAACGGCAATGATCCTCCACGTCAATACCTAGGAGATCACTCAACACGAGTCTTTGCTCCACCAGTAGCTCACTTTCTTGGTCGTTTTCATATCAGTCTTAATAATTTGTAATAATAATAATAAATTCAATACCAAAGTAAATAAACCAACGTTTTCCTTATATTCGGTTATTATACGGTTGTTTTACTAACACTAATGAATCCAGTAAAACTATCTCTTTGTCTCTCATGTTATTGGAACGGAGGATAGTATTGATTCTGATGTCTTGAGAAGTTAGGCCTCGGCAATAAAGACGCGGCCTTTGCTGCGATGGCGATGAATGCCGAAAAAGTTTCGTTAGCGGCGACGACTCCTTCACGTCGCTAACTAGTATATCACTCAACTCAACACGGGTGTTTGCTCCACCAGTTGCTCACTATCTTGGATGTCTTCATATCAGTCTTAATAATATTAAATAATACCTATTAGTTCATTACGTAAATTAATAAACTTTTGCTTATATGCGGTTGTGATACGGTCAGTATACCTACACTAAGGCACCTAAGCAAAATAATCTTTGTGTCTCTCATGTTATTGGAACGGAGGATAGTATTGACTTAGACGTCTTGAGAAGCTGGACCTCGAGACTGCAGACGCGGCCATAGCTGCGTTAGCGATATAGGTCGTGAGAGTTTCGTTAGCGGCGACGATTCCTCCACGTAACTACCCAGGAGATCCCCAATAAGAGTGTTTGCTCCACCAGTTGCTTTCTTTCTTGGCTGACTTCATGTCAGTCTTAATAATTTTAAATTATACAAATAATTTCATTGCCAAAGAAAATATTTTCCTTAAATTCGGTTATGATATGGTTTTTATACTAATACTAATGCATCCAGTAAAACTATCTTTTTATCTCTCATGTTATTGGAACGGAGGATAGTATTGATTGAGACGTCTCTAGAAGGTGGGACTGCAGACGCGGCCATAGCTGCGTTGGCGATATAGGCCACGAGAGTTGCGTTAACGGCAACGATCCTCCACGTCAATACCTAGATCACTCAACAAGAGTCTTTGCTCCAACAGTTGCTTTCTTTCTTGGTCGTCTTCTTCTCAGTCTTAATAATTTTAAATAATACAAATTAATTCATAACCAAAGTAAATAAACAAACTTTTTCCTTATATTCGGTTATGATACGGTTTATATACTTACAATAATGCACGCAGTAAAATTATCTTTTTGTCTCTCATGTTATTGGAACGGAGGATAGTATTGTTTCTGATGTCTTAAGAAGTTAGGCCTCGGCAATGAAGACGCGGCCGTTGCTGCGATGGCGATTAATGCCGCAAAAGTCGCGTTAGCGGCGTCGACTCCTTCACGTAGCTACCTAGTATATCACTCAACCCGGGTGTATGCTCTACCAGTTACTCACTATCTAGGATGTCTTCATATCAGTCTTAATAATAATAATCTCTATTAGTTCATTACCAAAGTAAATTAATAATATTTTCCTTACATTCGGTTATGATACGATTAATATACCTACACTAAGGCACCAAGCAAAATTATCTTTGTGTCTCTCATGTAATTGGAACGGAGGATAGTATTGATTTAGACGTCTTAAGAAGATGGGCCTCAGGACTGCAGACGCGGCCATAGTTGCGTTGGCGATATACGCCACGAAAGTTGAGTTAACGGCGACGATCCTCCACGTCAATACACAGGAGATCACTCAACACGAGTGATTGCTCAAAAGTGATTGGCAAGCCGTGAGGCTAATTGGTCTGTAGGCCTTAGCGTTTGTGTAATCGCTGTTACCCGGCTTTGGTATAAATATAACCTTTACCTCTCTCCACCCAAATGCTTTTGGTATAAATATAACCTTTACCTCTCTCCACCCAAATGCTTATATGCTAAGCATGCCCTGAGGATCCGGGTGAGGTTCATCAATATTAGAGTTTCTCCCCATTGAAGTAGACCTGGGAAGATACCATCAAAACCGGGAGCTTTGTATGTAGAGAATGTTCTTATTGCCCATTTTACTCTATCACTAGTGACCACCGTCTGCGCGTCAGTGAGTTTGCAGTAATAGGGCATTTGTTTCTTTTATTGAGTCAGTGTATGAGTTATCAAGTTTTTTAAGAGAGCCAACTTCTCCATTAGAGTCGGTTGCTATTATTATCTTGGTTCTATTTGCCTGAGTATTGGACTCAATGTTTGTCCTGTAGTTTTTCCATGACCTTCGCCGACTAGAACGTAATATTTTTATTTATATACTGTCCTGTAGTTGTCCCAGTCGACGTCATGGTAGGTATTCATGGCTCTGTTAAATATCTACGTACCTATTTTCTTTGCATTTCCTACGCTTTGGACCAGCCCCTATTGCCTCCCTTACCAGGTTTCGGTTGGGTCAGTGTTCGCTAGTTCGATAGCTGCTGTACCATTGAGTTCCATTTCTGTACTTACCTGTTGCCCTGACAATTGTAGTGCTCTCACATAAGCTGCCTTGTCAGTTTTGCCTGGGTTGCGCGTTGGCTCAGGTGTACTATATTCCAAGTCGAGTTCATACCTGATCCATCTGTGATCGGAGCCCGAGACCTCGTTGGATACTCTCCAATTCCGGACTAAGTCAGTATTACCTGATGTCAAGGTAAGATCTATGATGGTGCGGTTTCTGCTGTTTACAAAAATTGGTTCGGCTCCCTTGTTGGCTATGGAGAGATTCGTTGAGAATACGCATATCTCTGCTTCGTATGTTTGACTTATCCATGCCCCATATAGGATGATGAGCATTTGTGTCTGCTGACATTATTAATTTAAGTTTATGTATTTTGTTCACAGTGTCTTACCAGATAAACGACATTCTTCGAGCATCTTCCTCAGCGGGCATGTAGGCTGATGCGACTACCAACTCAGTAATGTCCATGCCGCTTCTGTGCCGGAGTCCAACGGTTGCCAAGTCTCTGGAACAGAACTCTGTTAAGGGGACAGCTATCATGTTACGAGGCACATATATACATGCCCTGTGATTGTCACACTCGTTATCAAGTATTAACTTACCCTCCAGGTTGTTGAGACCACACACATGCCCAGCCCTAACTAATCCATGGCTCCTGGAGTAAGTCTACGGTCTCGCTGATGTTGTTCTTCAGCACTCTGCGCAGGTTAGCTGTTGCAGTTTCGCTGTGCTGGAATTTTGTTTGTAGGACGTGACTACTTGTGGAGGTTCAGGTCACCATCATCACAGATTACCCTAGTCCTCTAACGAGTGAACGCATTCTGCAACATTATATATAGTCATAGTTTTTCCAGGGTTGCGCATAAGGAAAGAGTCTACAGCAGCATTATAGAATGTTTTGAACGGTGCATGTAAACCAACGTCCAACGGCTGCATCTTGGCAGTGGTATGCGGGTGAAGAGTCAAAATTGTTCCGCCCTGATCTTTGGCTAAATCAAGCGCTTCTATAGATAAGTGACTCTCATGATTGTCCATAATTAATAGAGATGGATTTTTTTTTGATGATGACGTGTATTTAATAAAATGACGCATCACATCGATAAATAGGTCGCCAGTCATCCAACCGCTTGGATTAGCTAAACCTAGCGTCACTGGAGGTGCACCAGCTAATATATGTGATTTGTATTTTTTGCGTGGGAACACCATTACTGGTGGCAGCGCTTGACCGTGTTCTTTGACTATACAACAGGTTGTAACTTATACTCCGCGTTCTGCACTTGTTACTTTACATACACTGCGATTTTTTAGTGCTAACACTTTTTGCGGACGTTTAACCGTTGTTTGTAGACGTTTCGTCTAAATTTGTAAATACGGCTACCATAACCAAAACTAAGATGACGCTCCATAACCATTTTTAGATTGGCATAAAAGTTTGCAAAGTTGGTTTTATTAAATGCTGTAGCGCGAGCTATGCTACATGCTTCAGGTTTTCTAATACTCAGATCTGGAAATCTCCTCCTGAATCCTCTAAGCCAGTCTTTTCCAGCAATCTCATTGTCTTCCCATGATTTTGGCATTCTAATATTATTTTTCTTCGCTAATTGGTAAGCAATTCGACAACATTATTTTCCTGTTGGTCCATAAAATTAGTCAGAACAGTCAACAATGCAATTTTTCAACGACAATTCTTGTTCGTAGGTATATATTTTATTAACTGAACAATTAGGCTCAAATCTGCTCAAAGCACCTTGTTTGGTTTTGCACACATACCTTTGAAGCGTGTGATAAAGAATCTCAAATGCTTTGTACACTTTTCTTATGCTGACATGACAATTTAAATGTTGATGTACTGCTTGTTGCATTCGAGCCGCCGGTATGTTTCCTTTTTTTCTAACTGCAGCTACTGTCCGATCCATTATCTATAACCAAAGTTTACATTATCCTATATTAGCAAATACTGACAGGTATTCAAGCGGTTTATAAATAGTGAGCATACAATGTAACAAGCTCTGGTACTCAGTGAGACAGGGCATATGAATTCCAATTTATTTTATTGTTGACTGTGGTATACAATGAGTAGGAAACTGGTACACATTGAACCAGTGAAATTATGAGTAGTACACAATAGGTCAATATGTGGTACACAATAAGACAGTGGCCCATTGATGACGCTCAAAAAATACACTATTATACATATTGTGTGCACTCCCCCTACAAAAATATTTTGACGTTACATTACATTTGTGCAAGTACTCTGAAAAACAGCACAATGAAACTCTTTTACTCAGCTATAAAAATCAGTAAGCTGCGAATACAGTTAGAAATATGAAATAGAAAGAAACTCACCTATTTTTTTTACTTTTTCACTTCGTAAACACACAAACGCCTGCCTTACGCCCGATTGCGACGGGATCTCGCCACCGACTGGGGAGCGGAGTAAATCAATGATATATGATATAATCGGCCATATATGATATAATATCATATATGGCCGCTAGCGCAAGTTCGAACCTGTTTCGCACGGAGTGGCAACGTCGCGTTTTGTAGTTAGACTAGGTGACACATTGGCACTATATATACAAATACTAAAAATAAAATAAAATGTAAGGAGGGCTCCCATACAACAAACTTGATTTTTTTACCGTTTCTTGCCCGATGCTAATAACGGTGACAGGTAGACGCTTTAACTATTCACAGACTATTCTGTTTTATGTTCTCTTTAAATATAATTAAATTAAAATACAATAAATAATAATGGGGGCCATACAATAAAAGAGGTTTTCGCCGTACCTACCGAAAAGTGTCTGTAACTTTCAAGATTAGGTCACAGATAATGGTACGAAACCCTTCGTGCGCGAGTCCCACTCGCACTTAGCCGGTTTTTTTAAAAAGTTCTAACTGGTGTTTAAAAATCGATTTTATATACTGTTGTCGCGGTGATGAAATGCAAATTTTCGAATAGTGGACTGTATAACTTAGAAACATTGACGTAATAATGGGGAACACAGGATAGAAAATTGGATAGGTACTTACAGGAGTAACGTCGCATCAATGTCACTTTATTCCAGTTCGATATCAGCACAGCACAAATTTCGTTGTTGCACACGCGGATTATAGTTTGTTGTAGGAACCAGGCTTTAGCGATGAAGATGCCACTGAACACTAGGTAGTTTTACTTTTTATGGTAGACATGCGTGGGCGCGGGTATTGACTGGGTGCTGCTGCGCAGCGCGGCGTGCGCGAGTTTTATTTTTTATGGTAGACATGCGTGGGCGCGGGTATTGACTGGGTGCTGCTCCGCAGCGCGGCGTGCGCGAGTTCAATTTCACTTCTTGGCTCGCGCGATGACGAAGACGTGTGTAGGAAATAATGGCGACTGATTTGCAGAGAGAAAAAATATGGCGGAGCGGAAGTAGGAGCGGGGCAGGGGGTGAAATAGGGATGGGACACTATTACGTCAATGCACTAAACAATTCTATCATAGAAAACTGTAATGTGGCGTAACCATATACGGTGATTTCTTGTATTATTTACAATTTAACCGAACTTATTTGTATATTTTTTTTGCTATTTACACTTTTTACTTTTTTTATATTTACAACTATACCGACTTTTTAATATTTTTTGTATGTATTTTTTTTCTATTTACACTACAGTTTTCATATTATAATTTAAAAATAATATTTTGCTGACTTTATAATTTTTAGTGATGTTCTTCTCTTATTCAATATGTGGCCAGCTTTGGAGAACACACGTTAAAATTGTAAAGCATCGGGTAAATTATTTTTCTTTCTTCCCACCATTTTAAGGGTTCGTTAATCCTGGATAACATCAATACATTTGTCAAGCTCCCTGATGCCAGCTGCGGTTTGATTTAAAGGCCTTAATCGGCTGCTCAATTCTGTGTCAAAACCTTCCCAAATGGATTTATTTTTAGAATAACTAAATATAACTATTTCATCATTGTTTTCTGCTGATGAACCTTGTGGGACTGAAGATATCGCTATTTTTTTTATTAATAATCTCTATTTTGTACGTATTATCGTCTCTAAATCCATATTTCTTGAACATTGGGTCCAAGATAGTTGCTTCCGCATATAGCGCATTATTTTCAACATGTTTGAATCGAGCATTTAATTCCTGTCTTAAAGTGTTAAGCAATAAACGAATTTCAATTGGTCCAGATGTTCCTTGCTCACTTAATTTTTTATTTACATGTCTGATCATTATTTTACATAAGCCATACCTTCGATAACGAAACGTTATTATCTGCGCTTAAATCAGATAAACTCTTTATTTTACACAGCTTAATTTAAATGAAAGACTTACGACTAAAGATATAAGTAAGTGAGACAATGGGCGGTCTTATCGCTTAAAGCTATCTCTTCCAGACAACCCAAGAATAATGGGTATGATGT
Organism: Plagodis pulveraria; assembly: GCA_963890685.1. Lineage (NCBI taxonomy): Eukaryota > Metazoa > Arthropoda > Insecta > Lepidoptera > Geometridae > Plagodis > Plagodis pulveraria. The sequence goes on from OY982969.1 coordinate 22,966,021, forward strand.
AAGTACATGGACAGGGTTTTAGCGAATGTTACTAAACACAATAAAAACTAAAATAATTAGTAAACTTTTCTAACAAAACCAAAAATGAATTATAATTATAGACACATAAAAATATACGTCACGTATAATGATTATATATACACATATATTTATATACGTACATAACATACAATTATTATAATATATACATTCATATTTTTAAATATATATAAATAAAGAACACTATACACCTAAATCGACATAAACACGTGTAAAACAAAATATTGAATGAGTTAGGACGCCAATGTTTGTAAATATTACAGTTAGAGCGAAAGATAATAAGTTTTAACCTGATTTTTAAAGTTTCCAGTGAACAAGCGCGTTTTATATCAAGCGGTAGCGGATTCCACAATCTAACAGCTTCAGAAGTAAATGAACAATGATAAAAAGAGGTTCTACTAACGGGTGCCTGAAGCAATAAATTATCTGATGACCGTAACGATAAAGAATGGGTAGTACGGAGGAATTTAAAACGTTCTTTGAGGTAGCGTGGAGATGAAGGAAGGAACAGAATACTGTAAAGGAGATGTAATATATGAGCATTCCAGAGAAGACGAATTGGTAGCCACTTGAGCCTGGTACGAAATTCGGAGACATGATCAAATTTGCGTTAGCCGTATATGAACCTAATACAAAAATTTTGGAGACGCTCAAGTTTATTCAGCTGATCTTGTGTGAAGTCAAGATAGCAGACGTCAGCATAATCAAGAATATGGAGTAGTAGAGATTGTGCAAGCGCAATTTTAGTGTAGGTGGTAGGTAAAAAGTTGCGAAGTCTCCGTAAAGCTCCAACAGATGCAACGACTGGTTTGAGCTATTTGAACATCCCATGCTAGACTTTGGTCGATGGTAATACCTAGATTTGTAATTTTTGCTAAATGGAATGATTATTCCATCGAACACAACTTGCGGCAATGAGTCCCAATCAACCCTGGTGATCAAGCGATCAAATTATCCAATCATGAGATGATAATTGTTTATGTTGACTGTCCAAGATTGCCAAAGACGAAATGATAGCTTCTTTCAATTTATAAAATCTCTGCAGTCGAGTATCAAAAGTTGAGTTCCATCTTGTAACGACGTCTTGTTTCAGCTTCAATTCAGGTAGCCCCATTTGTTTTTGAATATCTTTCGCTAACGCTGAAGAACTCCTCTTAAAATACTCTACGATACTTTTTACTTTTGTAAGTGTAGTTGCCAGTTCTTTATGGCATGATTGGACACTCAAATTAATTGTGAAAAATATTTACAGTTCAACTCAGTTTATTCACTATTTTAAGTCTAAACAGTCTTTACTTATTGTAACACTTAATTGTTTTCTAAAACAGCATAAAATCGCAGACCCAACGTTAACCGGTTTTTTCAACCGCAAACAAAGGTCAGCTAAACAAACAATAACAACAGGTCCTCTTTCCTCACGCCTACGCACGCAGCGTAGGTGAGCTAGTGTTGCCGTCTTCCTCAGTCACCCACTAGTGTTGAACAAGTGTAAGCGAGCGCCGCGTTTCGATTGAAACCGAGATGCAATTGAGCGAATGATTCATTTCAAGCGGTGTTAAGGTTAAACGTTAGGTGTCGCTAAGCAAAATCATCCGCCTGATGGCGCTGTTTCTGTAAAATCATGATTTTCTCTTATTTCACTTTAAACACTGATAAAAATATATATTTCAGGTAATTTCGCGGGTTTGCCATTTTTTTCCTAGCACATATCAAAAATAATTAAACCTATTGACACCTACACTTTTACGTATATGTTAATTAAAACCAATCTCGTGTATATGTGAAGTAACGACGCATACATGTAAATGGGAAAACTGTATTAATTACACACCAAAATTAAATGTTCACTGTAGATACCAAATAGCGCAATTGTAACAGAAGCAGACTTGCGATGTATAATGCTAGAGTTCAAATCACGTAACCTGCATATAATTTTTTGCAAAAGAATATTTTTTGACATTATTGCGTTGCACCTAAAAATAACGTAGGCCAATTTAAAACAATTTTATAATGACTTATGCTCTGTTTTATCGCTGATAGAAGCTTTTGACCACAATCTCGCCTGATGGTAAGTTATAGTGTGGTCGAAGGTGTTAACAGGCCTATAATCTAGAATTACTGGCTCTCAAGGTGTAATGGACCCGCCCGTGCTAAGTGACCTATTTCATATATAGTACTAATACTCCCCTTATACTTATCACAGCTGCAAGTTTCTTGAAGTCTCAGCTATCAAAGGACTCGTCCACTGAAAGTAATCGTGTCTTATCTTTGTTCACCATTTACCAAAGATACCCTGCGTATTGCTGTTCTTAAGAATATTTTTTATTGATTTGGCTGTCAGAACTTTATAAACCAAAGAGTTTAACATTAATTTAAATATGGATTTGTAGAGGTCGACCTTTCAGTTAAGTACGATTATCTGATGTCTGCCCGATAAGTCAATCCCGGAAATTGACTAACGGCTGACGCAATCAACTCTGCTTGCGGGTCAAGACCAGACCTGTCAGTCACCTACAGTGTATGTGTCCTCTCTGAGCCGGAACTGAGTTAGCTATTCTTTTAGCAAAATGTCAGGACTTCGTTAACTGATCCTTAATATTATCACTCCAATTATCATGTGTGTCAGGACTCTTGTCTACTGACTTGATAGTATTAAGCCATCAATTCAATTATCATTTGTCAGGAATACATCAACTGACCTTTTACATTTGTCAGAACATGTTGACTGATCTTTAGTATTTATATTATATGATTACCTACAAAATCAGAGATCGCACCTTCGTCATATAAGACGGCATTCGACTCTTTTGTTACACGAGATAATGACAGGGACAAATCACATAATTTGATAACAGCAAATTGATTTAATTTCAATTAGCTTATTGTCTGTTAGGTATGAAATGTAAGTATGTGACCATAACTTCTCTAACTCAAAGGAAATCAACACGTATATTTATATTTTATAAATATCATTATACCGTGACCTTCTACGAGCACATATCAATAATAGTGAATAGTTATACCTAAAGACTTCTAAACCTGGTAAATATTATATAACTGTACAAAATCAATTACAGGATACGTTACTCTGGATCCAAGATATTTCCTAACTGTCTTTGCCTTAATTAAGGGGTTAAGGGTAGTGATTATTCAAAAACAAGATAAGTTTCAGGAATTTACTTTCAGATTAAAATTTATATTAATTCAGGAGTTTGATTCTACAGTTACCCACACGTTTCACAAGCAAGTTTGTCGGATACCAAGGAAAAACGTGGAAAAAACCTTGGCCACTGTTTTCATATGATTTCGATATTATAAATATACACAGAAAGTTAGAACAATAGATCTATATCTAGAGCTGGAAAGAACACACACACGAATAGTAGTATCACGGTGAATTTAGATCGTAATTGTGACTAACCAAAGGTATTATAAAACGTAAAAATTATTCTATTGATGAAATTGTAATTTGCACGATCTAAATTCTCCGTCTAGATTTCGATATTACTTAACTTATGTAAATGTCTGGACACGGACGGTTGATGCACGATCACTGCACTTTATATAACTACTTTAATTATTGGAGACTGGTGTCTCCTCTCAATGCACAAGTTGGAATGTCCCGCCATCATAGCCGCGAAAAGCCCTGATTGGTTACACCCAACCGAAGCAATACTGATCTATGTGATTGGATAATGGACAGCGCCTCGCATCGTTCACCCACGTGGTCAAATAATGGCGGGCTCGGTTTTGGCGCCATTTTAATTCTGTAACAACATTTACAAGTGTATATTACATACGCTTTTAGCTTGGCATTTACCATAATCTCAGATCCAGGTATTTAAAGTGGCAATCTTTCCATATATTGCTATTGTGACAAACCGCATCTCTTCTACACGAGAACAGTTTATTTATAAGCTAACTCGCAGATAAATCGTTACCTATGTTATAGCTTAACTACGCTATCATTGATCTATGCTCAATAAAGATCATTTACACTCAATTATAAATTATTACAGTCCCGTATCATTTCTTAGAATGATAACATGCAAACAAATGGTGTACATTTATAAAGTCCCACGGCTAGAATAATAAACATGTTTCAAATACTTCATCCATTGAGACCTTCCAAAACGGTCCTCCATTGTTCTATTTCCGAATAGGGTTTCTCTATTGTAGATAATTCTTTTTAGACAGCGTATTGCATTTTATGACTGACCAGATGCTAGTTCTTTTGAAACGCCGGATTTCTTGCTTAAGTTATCTTTCCCAAGAATACAAAAAATTAATTGCCTTCCACATGTACCACTACAAAGGACAGCTGCTGGAACACGTCGTTCGGTGCTAGGCGACAGATTTTCTACTTGAGGGTGGTCTCAGCCAGGCGGGCATTCGCAAAATGCCCGACCACCATGCGGTGAAGCTCAAGCACGCGGCGGGATTCGAACCATGGACCTGCTACGCGGCAGTCCATAGCCAATGCCACTGCCACTGCTTCAAAAACTAACAATTACTTAGTTTTTGTGCGGTGTACAAACATGTATAATTTACCTATATCAAAAAGTGGTGAAATAGATGAAGTTCAAAAATATTTATTGCTAATTAGAACTCCAAATCTAAACATTTTGCATTTATTTACTCTTCTGAGAATTACTTCAAGTAGTACATAAGAAATTAAGTAAAATGAAATCTTCATCTCTCTCAATTTCTTACACTGGTGAGAAGCCTCGAAGCAATGTAAAAAATGCAAAGTTTTTCATAATTGTTACTCTCAGCTAACCTTGTTTGTACCTGTAGTACAAAGAAAGAATACAAACATTATACTTACATTAGCTACATAGGGATTTGTTTTTACCTATTTTTAAATCGTGGGGGGGCCAGGCTATATTGGCACCCCTCATATCTTTCTGTGGAGTCATAAGATGCGAGGAAGGGTAAAATAGCAGAGTGAGCAACAGCGTCAGGAGAGCAACAGGAAGCTGTGTTCAGCGGTGAACAATCTGGAAATGTTTTTGGCATCAGCTCTTTTTTTTTTCTCAATTATAGAACCACCTCTACTCATTCCTGTTGTAGCACAATGTCTTGAGTAGGAATTAACAATTGAACAAAAATATCACAATTTACATTACATGTTCTGCAAGTTTCTGCGCTTGCAAAATGTACTTTTTTCCAACAAAAAATAATAAATGTAATCAAAATTTTTTTTTTGATACTGACATAATTTAATCGATATATCTACATAGTTGGTGCCTGGTAATATATATTACCATTTTCATTAATTTTGAATTGTTCATCTTTGAATACAAGTGTTCTTTTTCTATGGCAGTGCTTTCTGTATCTTTATTCAGCGTGGCCAAAGGAAAACATTTTATTTCTAAAATAGCTTTTTCATTTGTAAAAATTACCTGTAAAAATTATTCACCAGCTGTAATTAAAATTTTACTAAATACCGAGGTACATTGACATTACAAATATTACATTATTACCATTCTGGGCTTGCTCCTAGAAACCCATATTCCTTGTATCAACAATACTATATAATTCAGCTGGACAAACTGCTTTCTGGAAGTTAGTTGTTCTTCATTGCTTTTACGGAATTCCTTGTCACACTGTACTAAATATTTAAAAGTGAAAATGCTGTTGAATCCGCTTCTTCATTCACTCAAATTGTGCCATGTCTTTCCATGGTACATAAAGGACAAGCTGTATATCAACGATTCTATAGCCAAGGAGGTTATGCAAGTTATCCCTTTGTACAGATTCAATAGTCAGCTGGTGACTAGCTGGTGTTGGATCACTTCTTGGAGTTCTGGGGTCTTTCTGGCATGACCGGCTGTAGTGGTACATTTTATGTGTGATATAACATACAGTACAGTACATTTTGTGTGTGATATAAGCTTATTTTTTTTCGCCATGCGTTTTCCCGTCTGTAAAATAAAAAATAAGTATCTACTTACTAGTTATGCCATAATTTAGTTTGGTTTTTGTTACAAAAAATGTGTCGCATGCATGGGTTCAATACTTACGAAACATCTTCGCCATGAAAACACTTGAGCTGAGCAAGACTTTTACAGACGTTTGCAGCTACTTTTGATGCCCAGAATAACTATTAGCTTTATAACTCGATTTTGATGTATTAGGTAAATTTATTTTGCTGTTGTAGCATCTCCATGAGCAAACCAACACACAAACTTTGAGTTCAATTTGTACAATACCTACAATATTCGAATGTTTTTATTAACTCTAAACGTGATAGTAAAATTGACACAGGTTATCACGGCTTACAGCACTGAAACACTGAATCATAGAGAGAAGTAATGCACTGAATTGAAGATGGGGACTTCTTTATCTTTGCACTGTTATATTAATATTTATAATATAACATTGAACTGTACTGACGCGAACTCAACTCAAAATAAATTTGTGTTGCCAGTACACAACGGCCAAAAGTACAGATCACTGTACTCTCTGTCTTGGTTGATTTCACGCCCGAGTTATTGTTATAATTTATAAAATACTTAGGTAGAAATTTATCTTCCGATGGTTTTAGAATATATTTGCTATTTGAAATAGGTAATTTCATACAATACACTTATTGATTGTTACCACAAAACAATCCAAAAGTACTACAATTATTTCATCGGTGTACTGTGTACTACAACACAATTATTATCACCTTACACAATGTAGTTAACTTTTTCGTCTATACAATACAAATAAATGGTAATCTTGCAAGAAAAAGTCGAAAATATTACATTCTGTTTATAAAGTACGAGAGTATCACGATAATGTAATAAGTAACTCAAAATGATAAGCTTGCAAGATTCTGGCAGCAACGAGTTGAATACCTCCATTATTATTTTGAATTATTCTTATAGATTTTATTTAATGTCGCGCGGAGCGGCAACGTCGCGCTTTGCATTGCACGTACAGTCTGACAACGTCGCACTCACATACTCACAACATCAAAATTGTACTCTTTACGACCGCGTGCTTGTATAACATTACAGGACTACAAATGTAAAGTATGTCGCATTTATTAGGCTGAAATGCTTACTTCAAGGCTATTAGGTCATTATATTATTGATTTTGCGGCTGTAGAAGCGTAAATTAGGGCTATTTTAAGTCATGATATGCTTGAAATCACAACAGGAAATGTATGTAAGTCAATCAAAGTTTGTATGGAAAACATTTAACCTTAAGGGCCAAGTCTTTCAATGCAAAATACAATTTAAAATCACGCTCGGTGCGATGCCACAGAATAGATATTAGTACTCGTTTATAAGCGCCTCCCGGCACTGAGACTCGCTCCCCTGCAGACATCTAACAAAAAATTAAATGAAAAAAAGTTACTCTACTATTTTTATTAATTTGTCACACTGATATTATTATTAGATATTGATAGCAACAGAGTAACCAAAGTAACCTAATTAAAAAATAATTTTGCTATCAAATAAATAAAATAGTTTTATGTTCGATGCTTTTAAGTTATATTTTTATACAAGTATTGTAAGATTTCTATAAAATAATTTTCTAACACTTTGTGATTGTGACAAAGTCATTTTCTTTCATCACATCATAATTTCTTACTGTCCATATATATTTGCCATACTCCGATTATCATTCAATTCAAATAAAAATAATCGACACAACACACACTAATTTGACGAATTATACCGGAGCTCTCATTGCAAGCAGTATTGATTACTTACCTAGTTTTAATATAATATATTTAGGTACCTGCTTAAATCTACTTTACTTGAAATCTAAAAGAAAGTGAAACTTATTTGTAAAAATGTTTATTTGTCAGTAATAACAATTTATGAAAGTTTTCTTTGTATCATCGTGTACCTGATTTTCGCTGTTCCTGGTCCTGGTTGACCATTGTAAAGAAACCTTTTATTATTTTAAATTTTTATTGAAGAAGAAATGTTTGGTTGGAACTAAACGTCGATCCTGGTCCACGGCATACGAAATTGTAAAGAAACCCTCCCTATAAATTCCTTTTCTTTTTTTTTTGATAATAAGGAATCCTGGTCACGTGGACCAAAATTGTAACGACCTATCTTATTTTGAAAATATTTATTGTGAACCTAGAAACCTAAATGCATACAATACCTATTATTGAGTGTCGGGCTGATAGTAGATTTGGCCAAAGTGTGATCGTCTAGTCTAATGGTAGAACCATACATTATGAACCGTTGTAGTAACCTAAACTCTTTTCGGGACGCTAAGACAAGCTAGATACCTATAAGTTCAGAACTATAGTACGTCCACATCTTAGTATACAAATAAATGTAACAGTATATGAAGTTTCCTAATAAGATTCTAACATTGTCAGTCACTAACAATTCTACTCTATATTCACATGTAATTATTCTATGATTATATACTTATAAAATCCTAAGTTTGTCAGTAGTTGTAAAATTCAGCTATCACTAATTGACCTTATTTATCTTATATTCCCAGCTATTCATCATTGCATAAAATAACTAAACCTTAAGAACCATTATCTAATAGTTCTCTTATTCAGAGGAGATGAAGTAAAATGGAACACAACTAATATTCTAATAATTAAGAAATATTATACAACTAATTTTCGTGCTTTGTTGAATTGATGTTTATAAAATAAAGTAAATCAGATAAAATTAGATTATTAATCATGATGAGTAGTAATAAAGGATTTATAATATAAACTAAATGTAAATAGTTTGCATAGATTCCATATGTACTACAACTGTATGTGACAGAAGTTTTCTCTGAAGTATATAATTGAATATTTATGCTGTTATAAAGTACATAATATATTTTTAGAACTAAATGTAAATAGTTTCCATAGATTCTGTATGAAATGTAACTTATATAATTGTGTGAAGTTTTCTCAAAATTATATGAATTTAATATTCTATGATTAGTTAGTAGGCATTCTATGGATTATTTACATTGTAGGGGATGAAGCTAGAATAACCCCATGGGCTTTCGACCATCTGGGCGGCCGGATTGAAGGTACCTTTTAAGAAATTTCAACGATCTCCGTTCATCATTTTAGCTATATCCCCTCCATGTTTTAATGGTGGTGGAGTTTGGAACACAATGCTAGAGCTTCGTTTAAATTTATGTTTTAGTTTTAAGATATTGTTTTATTGTATCTCTTACATTTATTTTGTGTGATAAATATTTTCTGTTTGTTTCTTTTATTTGAATTTCCAATTATTTTTGGTAATGATTATATTTGGCCTACTCTGATGTAATAATCAGACAGATCTATGTCTTCAGGCCTTGTAAAGAGTTAATTGTTGTATAATAATTAACTGTCGCGATATACAGGTGATAATATCAACCAGTGACCGTGGATTGCTCTGACCGTAATATTTAGTCTACAAGCTATCCAAGGAGCGTATGTCTCCAGCCAATGATCAATGTTATCAGCAAACTCAAATATTGTAGTTTACGAGATGAAGTAGATATATATTATCCTTCAGACAATCTCTCCGAACTGAATACCTCATCCAGGTAGATTATTTCAGTATTTAGAGTGTTATAGTAATTTAATTCAAATTTATTTATATCTTATTAAAATAGGAAGTAATGTCCTTAGACAAATTACTCTGATCTTTTAGTTGGTTTGTAGAATTTATATTGTTTATATTTGTTTCCATATTTACTGATTTATTCTATTAGCTCTTATTTAAATTATTTTTGGTATATCAATATGATAAGACAAGAATGTCCTTTAGACATCTGCTCTAGGCTGATTAGTTTTACAAATATTGCTTCATCTGTATGTTTAACAAATTATTTCCAATAGATTTATTAAATCAAGATAATATTATTATATTGATATAATAATATTATATTGATTCAATATAATATTTAATTAAATAATATTTATAAAAGACTTAATAAATATTAAAATCCCTAACGCATCACCTATAAATGAACTACACATCCCTATCCTCCTGTCCCTATTGTTTTATAGCAATCCGTACACTCCATTGTCCATAATTCTCACATGTGGACCCCTGGTAAGAATGAACAGTAAAGCATTTGCTCAGTTTTAACTTCATATTGTAGAGAGCTATGCATAACAAAACCTTCCTAAAAGCCTAATGATAGTGTCCTACCATATTCCCAAAACTAAAACATGTAACTTGAATTCCTAGTAAATATGCCTTACCTACCAGGTCTACAGTCTCCTAACATTCGAGCTAAAGTGTTAAGCAAAGCTAGGGCCCGTCTCCCACATTTACATTTAATCGTGTAGTGTAAGCCTCTTCCTTAGCCAAAGAATCAGCTCCTAACAAGATAACTCAGTATGTCAGGCATTCTGTACCATACCTATCCCTCTAGCTGGTTCCCTAGGAGAAACGAACTGGAGTGGCCACGGCTCCGGAGACCTGGTGACCTTAAAGAAGATGTGACCAGGTGAGAGTTTCCCATGTGTGCGGTGGACTCTCATCGGTTAGCAAAGGGGGTTTGAATCGAGTCCGGGCAGTGATACCTACAGGTGCGAATAAATACATATATGAAGATAGACCTCCATAATTGATTCATAATCTCAGATATTGCTTAGTGAGGTCGTGGCACTCTTCGACTTGCCACAATATCCAGAGAAAAGAATACAACTATTTTGGGAGACTGCTGGTCGCTTGCTGAGCAAGAATACGACCCCTGAATCGTCTTAAAGTCCAGGATCGAAGATAAATATGGCAATAGGGTTATGTCAACACAGCGAGGTTCAATCCATTGCCATGGAAAACACTTCGTTTTCCTTTGTTAGAAGCTAGAATGAAATGTACGCGGAACAAATCTGTATTGACTCAGCTCCCTTACTGATTCCCGTACGCGACATAGAACGATCTCGAAGTTACCACACAATAGCTGAGCAACACAGAATATTCTAGAATATCGGGGCGCAACTGTACCAGGCGATGATTTTTCGACGACGGACGAACATAAAAGAATCAGAAAAAGGCAAGAAATGCCTTAATTTCCTCTTCATCCTGACAACGTCACGCGTTTGTTTTTAATTTTACTTTTTTCGCAAAAATCCTCTTTAGTAGTCGATACAAATTATTTTATTTAAATTCTTTCTTTCCTTGAAATAGGTTACGTAGTTTCTTGTACATAACCTCTTTAGTTTAATTTTTAACTAATAATTTGTTTGATAGTAGAATTTTTCAGTTCTTTTTAAGATCCTATTATCCTCTGCCTTAGATTGACTTAGTCTTTTGTAAATTATTGCATTTGTATATACTGAACGAGACGCATGGTGGATCGTTACAGCCGACTCCTGAACAAATTTGCGAAGGTCTCTTTATTATACCGAAGGAAATTTTTCACCCCTTATCAATTTTTCCACAAATATTGCAGTTCATATAAAATAATATGAGTAATTCTAATTCGTTAGTGTCTGAATCTAAACATATCGAATGTCAGCGTAGCCCTTCATTATGTAGTGTGTTTTTAAACCAAAACATGAATAAACATCCCGCAAGTCAGCATATGAGCTTGTAATGCATCGATTACGAGCCAATTCACCCCTCGTCAAGGGCCATCTACTTCAAGAGAGGAAACCGGGTCGTGAATCCGATCAATCCTAGTGATATAGCGCAGACTGTGAGCACGGCATTTCACGTAATTTTCGTGACCGGGGCACGCTCTACACTACCTCTCTTTAATAGACACCATTAATAGAGGAAAATTTCCCATGGCCGTCGCACGCCCACTCAAACTAAACCTGACAACATAAATTTACCCATGTTTCGGCGTATGTAAAGTGTGTTTATAAGTAATGTCAGCTTCTTGTGGATTACCGATTTCAATGAAATCAGCTACTGCTGATGATTATAGTCTACTGACTTAGCCTAACACCAAATATTCTCCTTCATTGGACTCGTTTGTTGAGAATATGATGTTCAAATTCAAACACGAACAAACGTCTTACGCCAATTTGAGCCTGTTAAACTCCTAAGCCCTCCTTACTTTGTCAATTTTGTTGATACATACTTATTATATATAATGTTATATGTATAATAGACTCCACATCTTACGCTCCTCGTTTGTAAACAGCCATACCCTCAATCTAAAATTCGCTATCACGCCACTTAAAAATCCAACAAGCTATACGTTGGCAATAAGAACACAAACTACACATTGATATTAGCAAATTACAATGAATTAATCCGCGACCCCCCCTTTGTTTAATCATGAAATTAAACATTTCATCTCGACATGTTCCAAACCAAATTAATTAATCGACAAATGGCAAAAAATTTCCTCAAAACCATTTATGTCAATTTTCAATACAAGAATCAATTTTTAATTTTATTTTATCACAATGTACAATTTTTTTTTATATATTTATGAACAATTGAACATTTTATAGTCTCAGAAAACCTCATTCTAGAATTGTACCCTGCCTCCTCAAACCACAATCGAAGGTATATCATACAACAGCCGTAAAATCACAGATTAGTTAACTGCCAATTAATTTGTTGCCAGGATCAAGAATGCATGTAGAATTTTATAGATTATTATTATAACTATTTGTACTAATTCGTGAATTTGACTTCGAATTAAAAGTCCTATTTATGAACATGTTTTCTGGTGTGTATGAACCTAGAATCGTGACCAAGACTTTAGACGAGTCTGCCCGCTCCCCAGGGTATATCTAATTCGAAAATGTATTCCTAAAGTAACCTTGTTGATCCTAGATTTGTTTTTCTTCGATAAACTGAACTTTTTCTGTATATCTCATAAATACGTTATTTTTTAGTTATGTATTTTTATTATGTTATTGTTTTTTTTTAGCATTGTGTTCCTTTTACATTTTTATTTTTCCGTATTTTTGTTTCATTGGTCCAAACTCCAGTCGCCAACTATTGTATATCATCAAATCTACATAATACCATATATAATCTACATATATATATATATATAATATTTATATAATATTTATACATATAAATATTTTTATTTTATGAACACTAATATGAACAACTCCTGAATTCGTATTCTCCATCCTGTCCGTGCCTGCAATAAAGACAAAATTTACCGAATTCTATTCTTACAGTAGTTGCACAAGTAGTCTGCAGTGCTCTACTATGTTTCCGCCTCGTTCTGCACCATCACGAAAATGTAAAGATAGACATAGACAGAAATAATATACTACCTACGTAAATACATATAAGTTTATAAATAGGTGACTAAAATTAAAAAAATACATATTACTTATGTGTTTTCCGTATGTTACTTGCAAACCTAGAGTAACATCGCGTATTTATATTAATCACTATCGTTTTAACGAAATCATATTAGTTCTATCTCATATTTTTATGTAGAACCAAATTCTTATTGATTTTATCTCTTACCAAAGATGTAACATATTAAAGTTGGCAACACTGCAGCTCCTACCCGATTGTAACAAAATTCGCGACATCTATGTGGATTTTATGATCTGTGACTTGATGTAATAACAATAAATAATGATTAATTATGAATAATGTTGTCATATCATTACTTTAAAATCGTTTCGTTACTTTCCGATTCTAATTTAGAATTGTTACTTAATCGTTACTCATTTTGATGTTATATGTCATTTATCGACTAAGAAAACAAAAAAAACGGTCTAACGTTTAGTAGACTGACGCATTATGGCACCGTGCATTGACATAACACGACATTCAAACATATTAATATATTAATGTTTCAATAATGGATTCCTTCTAACAATTATGTGATACTGCTAGAATAAGTTAGTCATTTTACATGTAAATAGACATCAACAACTCTTGCTTTAGACTTAATTTGCTTTTTTTTATTTATTATAAGTTGAATCTTGACAGTTTTTAATTATTATTTTCTAGTATTTTCCTACTTTTACACTAGTATTTTCCTTATGATTTTATTAAAATTTTGATGAGTTCAAAGTATATGACAAATGGTATAGAAACAAATTTTATTTTCATTGACTTTATAAATACATTTTTGAGATATGAACCGTTTTATAGAAAAGGTTTTAGTTCCATAAATAAATATTCGACTATTATTGGTGATTTTGGATATTCTACATCGAAGCAGAGATCATGAGAGCAGAGATGTTATATATAAAATGACGAGCATAATAAACAAAGTAGGAAGTAAGGAATAAAAATAGATGTTTGTCTGACACTATCTAGCCTGGGTAAGTCATGAAGCAGAAAACATAACCCTAATCATTCAGTTGTACGGAACGGTCGCGTCCCACTCGCACTTGGCTGGTTTTTCTTTGAATTTCGACTTGTTGTACGTTACTTATGATATACGTGCTCAGGCAACACTAGTATTGAATGCATTTGTTTGAGAATGTTTTGTTTGTTTCCGGAGTAGTTTGAAATTAAAAGAAATGTTATTACAATAGTGTTTAGTGAAATTGATGGTCAACATAATGCCCTACACAGCCGTCAATTCCATAAGCATAGAACTATACTTTATAGAGAGTTTTTAAGTCATCGAAAAAAACGCCGGTCCCTAACCTAATTTCTTGGTAAGTAATGTTATTTATTTTAATATATCCATGAATTCCGTGATGACAATTAGTGCATTATTTTCTCCGAAATTCCGTTTACTGAAACCGATAAGCTCGCAGAAACAATAACAATGTTCGAAGTTTGAATATTTTAAATCTAGCGTCGCGTCTGTATTGACTGATAAGAGTCTAGCGCCAAAAATGTCCTTCGCCTAGTTCAGTGCGTCGCAACCGAATTTGGGCATTTATTGATTAAATTGAATTGCTATCATTTATTTTAACTTCTACTTGCTGACCTAACACTTAGCAATTTTTAATATGAGAACTACTGATAATACATGACATTAGTGAAGTTCACAAAACTAACAAGATTACCTGTTTGAAGGTGAGCTATATCTCTATCTGTTCAATAGTATTGTATTACTTGCTACAATTACAAGATACCTTTGTGACATGCCTAGATCTCCCCATCATACAAACGTTTACTTATGGTGCTTCTAAAATCTATCACAATAACGTTAATACTGCACTGCCCAGATATCTGAATACTGCTTTGATATCCAACAAAACAACCTACAATTTAAGAGATCTACCACGTAGATATAAGAGACCTGTACTTTTATGATTTAAGCCTGCAAATACCTATGTACTAATATATAATTTTATTATTACAGAAATATAAAGACAATGAAATGTTTACTCAAAGCTTTTATAAAAACACACTTAACTGGTATGCAACCATGCCTCACCAGTTAAATGAAAAAGACTGATACATAATTATGTACTGCCTGGTATTCACCGCTGTATGTTACAAACATGCTCATTACATCATGGATTATAACGGTACGTGTAAACTTTTGATTTGTATTGTTTGATAGAAAAAAAATCCCTTCATTAATTTTAATGTATTATATACCAGTATTATTTCATAAATTCTTTCAAATTAATGTCAATTTCCTTATAACAAGCTAACTTTATTCACACTAAAGTAATTTCACGACCCCCCCATCCTTAGTATCCTATAATGCTTTAGTTCCACTATATAACTACTTGGTTCTGAATTAATGGCCTATAAATGTTAAATTTGTTTCATTTCCTATTGAGCTGCAAGGCACAACTAAATTCGAAGCCAATGCTTCATACAACAAACTCCTATATTATCCCGTGCTGTTATTGACAACATGTTATTAATATGTACATACATAAATATATTGTTATCTATGTTGATATAGAAGAGACATTGTTCCGACCCCACAACAGTGTTAATTATTAATCTATGATAGGTTCTCTAAATAATCCTTATTACTTCTCTCCACAAGTATGTTACTATAATCATTTAATACTATATGTGTTACTATATAAATTAACAGTCTATAGTGAGTATCTGAATACTTCATATATTAAATAATAATTAGTATGTATTCTATGTACTTGTTTATTACTTAAATAGATGTATATAATATGCAATAAAGTGTTAATATGCAAAATTCACATTATCATCTTATCCCATAATATAGCTCTGCAAAGATCTGCTTATTGTGTTGGTTCACATTCACACTTATGTTGATCTAACACCTGATAACATCTTGAATATTTCCTGAATTTAATTTAGATATCATAGTACTCTACTTAGTGGGACACTACTGGATTTAATATAGTAGGTATTTAGAATACATACTATAATTGTGAAAGTTTGCTAGTGAATTTGTTAATTTGCTAAACCTTCACGTTGAAATGACTAAACAGATTTGAATTCGTTTTAGTATGTATAAATCAACTTCATCATCAATCATCATCACGGGTAACAATGCAGGGCTCAAGGAATTATATATATTCTAGCCATGACCTAGGATTATGTTATACGTTATATTCTAATCTCGACCCCCTTAGATAATCTGAAAAATACCTATTTTTTTTCAATAACTGTCCTAAATGAAACATCAAGGTTTCTTTCTACTTGCGTATATTTTTTTTATCCATTTAATTTCATTAGTTGACCTGAAATGAAACCATAGCTTTTCTACTTGAATCCTTTTTTTATATAGATAACTTGGTATATATAGAAGCCTGCATGAAATGACTAACCTTATAATTTCCTTAATTTACTCTGTCCTAGAGGTCCAAGAGGTCGCTACTGACGCTATTTAATGTTTATATGTATAGATATAATTTCCTTTCCACTATTCTATGAACCTTCGTTATTGTCTCTCCTTAACCTAACCCTAACATATCTCCTTTCTCAAATTTCAGGTTTCCACATCCTGATACTTCCCTGATTCTTTCATGCGCCTAAGTTGGACTACCATTCTAACCCTACAAGTTCCTGTGACTCCAGCTCAGATTCACGTTCCTGATGCTTTCAAGTCTTACTTAAGTTTATGATAATCAAATATTTAAATAAGTTATTATATTAGTCTACTTAAAAAAACGCATTTCTGATGTTATTAACCTATGATTCGCAACACAGGGAGATGATTTACAAAATAAGTTTGCCATCTCAACCAATATCTAGTCATCTGACACTAAACAAATGATGCAGTAATAATTGTAGTACAGACTGTAACTATTAAAAATGCAACTAACTTTATTCTCACAAATTCTTACATAACAAACTGTAATGAATAGTACAATACAATAAGTTTGTATGTACAATATTAACTTTCTCAGATACTTTCGACCCCCAGTCTCTAAGTTTTACTCAAAATCTAAAAGCACTGGTTCAACTTGATAAAACGAATAAATAGTAAACAATATAACTATATATTTCTAAAATGTTTCAATGTTCAAGTACATAGATATATAACCCTTTGCAACCGAGAAGATGAAAGATGGATTTTATAGCAAAAAGTTACTAAAACCGAGTTTTAAGAGTATTTAGAACGTAGGAAAAATAAGAAAAAAAATCGTTTTACTACCCTGATGGTTAAAAACTAACTGCACGATCGTGCGTGTCAGGAATAAATTGTAAATGCACGATCATGCAGTTAGATATTATCAACTATGTTTAGTGAAATAAAATGATAAATATCAAAATCACAGGTGTTTATTAATCATATGAGTCTTACAATCAGCCTTCTTAGTATTATTTAAAGTATTTGGTGTACTTAGCCAGCAATTAGTTGCAATAGACAAATAAGTATTTATAATCTAACAGTTTAGTTTAGTATTAGGAACTTTTTAATTAAATACAGATATAAAAAATACAATCATTTTTTATGATATTCTAGGAAACAGTTTTGGCCGCGAGCTAGGCAGAGATACACATTACACTTAGTGCATCTGATCTTAGAACGACTAGTACACAATTCAAATTTACAAGCTCTTGGTGACTTGATTTCATCAAAGATCGGATAGTGCTCGTAACCATCATATCTTAAAGTATCTGGTGGCCTAATGGCTCTCTGATATTTTCGTGGAATCACTACTGGTACTTCTTCATCGTGCTCTTCTTGGAGCCTTCGTTTTTGCGGAGCATTTGTCAATACTTCGTGGATTTCAAGGCGGAAGTCTAGCAGTTGTAAAATTTTATTTCGCGAGTATTTATTGGCATCACAATCCATTTTATAAGCCCTCCATGCGTTTACAATTGCTAGGTCAAAAAAGTGAATTAACACCTTTAAGGTCCACTTTCTTGTTTTCCAGAAGGTCCTGTAGTACTCCATCTGTTGATCTAAAACGTCTACCCCACCCATGTTTTTATTGTACATAGACACAATACTAGGAGCTCTCACATCAACATAGGCATTCTGCTTCTTTTCCCATCGCTTCACAAGGATATTATTAGCAGAGCTGGTACAATTAGAAGCAAGCAGAACACTTTTGTTGTCTTTCCATTTTACAACAACTGACGAAGCTCTGACCATTTCATCACTATCGCCTCGTGACATTTTCTTATCATCTTTTAGTTTTAAGCTTGATCGATCAGGGATTCGATTCAGCATGATCGTGCCTGTGCAGTGCAAACCTCGTTTATTCATTTCTTCAATCAGCGGTATGGTAGTAAAGTAGCGGTCCTGGTACACACAACTCCCCGCAGGTATGCTGTGTGACAGGTGAAGAATGACTGAAGGACCAAGACCAAGTGAGCTATCTTCTTCACCGAACATTGTTTTAACCCCTCTATAAATTTCGAAGTCAAGCATGAGACCGTCGCTGGTAGTTAACACGAAGTTTTTGAGGCCTGTAGGTCGAGGCTTGTTCTTTACCACCTGGCGTAGAGCACATCTGCCGGTAAACGGTATCATTTGTTTATCAATGGAGTAAAATCCAGGGCCTCTCTCTTGCTTACGACAGCCGTCTCTTACTTTGTCGATCATTGGTTGAACTTTCCAGCAAGGGTTGTTGGTGCCAGGCGGCGCCGTGTCCATCTCGACCACGTGTAAATCATTCCGAAGGCACAATAATCTATCACGAGCCATCAAGGAAGTAATTTTTTCGAGAGCAATTCCAGTGCGCCAGTACATTGGTAGACGAGGGTATGGCAAAATCCCCATTAAGGCTTGAATTCCAAAGAACTTCATAATTTCTGCTGCCGTGGTTTTCAGCTCTGTTCCAGTCTTTCTCATGTGGTATAAATTAGTACAAGTGGCAATGTGTTCAAAAAATGGTTCATCGAGATATTCGTTAAAATATTCTATTGGGTTCCTGACATTTCGTATTGGCAATGGAGAGTAATCATGTGATTTATCGGTAAAAGATTGACGTTTCCATGGTTGGGGAGTGGTGTAAGTACGCTTTCGAGTGCGTGTAGTATTTGGCGCTGGTGTAGGTGCGGGGTCAGTACTGAAAGTAGATGGCGGCAGGTCGGGGCCTCTGTAAACGTTTCTTCTTGAGGAAGTGTTTATTCTACTAGTTGATACACAGCTGTTTCTGGGTGCAGCCTGATTTGTCACATGAACTTTAGAGCTGATACTAGGTGCCGGCTCAGTGTTCTCAACATCTTGGGGTTCAAAATCTGGAACTGGATGTGAAAGCCCGAAAAGTGAAGGATTTAATTCAAGGAGACATTGATCTAAATCTTCGTCGTCGATCAAGTCTTCGACTTCAGAGTCATTCCCGTCGCCCAAAGAATTGTAAATTTCATAATCCGTCAAACCAGAGCCTGAAAAGGTACCAAAATATATTAGAAAAACTATAATTTACAGTCAAAAAGTAAAAACTATCATTTTAGGTACTCAGTCAAAATTACTTACTACAACCGAAAGCACACGATCGTGCAACTTTTTATTTCCGACAACAATTGTGATGTAAAAACCTTATTTCGAATAATTATTACAATACGTAACAATTGGTAACCCTATACCGAATAATATTAAAACACGTTACCGAATAATATTAAAACATATTACAGTTTCTAACAAAAATATGCAAAAAACAGTACTTACGTAATGCGCGGTTCCCGCCAAAATGCGCAGCCATCGTCACCAACCGCTCGCGGGCTACTGACCTCTAGGAAGTGAGGCGCAGAAAGGTTCAGTGTATTTTTTACGCAAAACAGATAAATGCACGATCGATCGGTGTCGGTTGCGTTTCGAAAAGTTGATTAGTATAGGAGCTAGATTTAATAAAAAAAAAATGTACGATTGTATAGGCTCGGTTGCAAAGGGATAACAAGACTTGTTATCTTCACCGTACATTCATAATTTTTTTTTTGTAAAATAATTTAATCCTCCATTGTCACCTAGAAGTGCGTTTTATAACATTTATTTTTCAAAATATTTTTAGCTCCTCACACTTCAATGATTAGTCCACACATATGACTCAATGACGCTATACGCTGCTCTACAAACACACTGTTACAAATGTAATAGATTCTGATGTCAGTTCAGCGTAAACACTACAAAATTTACCTGCCTTACTCTACACAATAATTCTACAGTACATTGACATTTAACGAATTGCCCAAAGCGCAATATCACAATATTCCTGCATCTTGGAGTTTAGTTTCATTTAGTGGAGACATGTACACTACATACACCCTAGGAAACTTTGATATATATTCCTATGTGTGCGGTGGACTCTCATCGGTTAGCAAAGGGGGTTTGAATCGAGTCCGGGAAGTGATACCTACAGGTGCGAATAAATACATATATAAAGATAGACCTCCATAATTGATTCATAATCTCAGATATTGCTTAGTGAGGTCGTGGCACTCTTCGACTTGCCACAATATCCAGAGAAAAGAATACAAATATTTTGGGAGACTGCTGGTCGCTTGCTGAGCAAGAATACGACCCCTGAATCGTCTCAAAGTCCAGGATCGAAGATAAATGGCAATAGGGTTATGTCAACACAGCGAGGTTCAATCCATTGCCACGGAAAACACTTCGTTTTCCTTTGTAGATCTTCACTCAATACAGAAGCTAGAATGAAATGTACGCGGAACAAATCTGTATTGACTCAGCTCAATAATTACTGATTCCCGTACGCGACATAGAACGATCTCAAAGTTACCACACAATAGCTGAGAAACACAGAATATTCTAGAATATCGGGGCGCAACTGTACCAGGCGATGATTTTTCGACGACGGACGAACATTTTTAACTAATAATTTGTTTGATAGTAGAATTTTTCAGTTCTTTTTAAGATCCTATTATCCTCTGCCTTAGATTGACATACCCCCTTACTTATAAAAACAACGCTATGTAGTTGCTAAGTAATGGATAACTAAACAGTGTTTAGGTAATGCTTAAATATTTCTTACTTATAAACGCTACATAGCACCTGTTTAGCTAAGCAATGGATAATGAGGTCGAACGTATTTTAAACTGACAACATTGTACTAAAAAGTATTATGAATGACCTAAATGGCCAAATAGCATGTATCTAGTGCTAAATATCTTGAAATTAAAAAGTAAATATAATACTTTTCTTTGTATAGTACCACCAACTTAACTGTGCAGTTTTCGAGGGCGCTACTGGTCAAGGAAATCAACTACGAACTGTCACAATTTGAAGGAATGTTGTAGTTCTTTTTTCTGCCACCTGAATAGATAAGTTGGTGGGTCTGTAACTAAATCAGCTGATCAGAAATATGGGCGCCATCTTGTTACTTAAAATTTAAACAAGGGTCGGACGGTGTTTAAATTGACAGCTGATTTAAGCAGTACTTAGGTACTGGATAAAGTTATGTAGCGTTTATGAGTACGAAATTTTGCTAATCAGCGGCTAGGTAATGTTTAAAATTTAAGTAGCGTTTATAAGTAAGGCTGTTAGTCTTTTGTAAATTATTGCATTTCTATATTTGTGGACTGAACGAGACGCATGGTGGATCGTTACACCATATTCCTGATTCGTACTATTCCAGCATCGTCTTGACTTAGTCTTTTCTAAATTATTGCATTTCTATATTTGTGGACTGAACGAGACGCATGGTGGATCGTTACACCATATTCCTGATTCGTACTATTCCAGCATCGTCAAACCATCGGTTACAACGAGCAGTTCCCCTGAGCCGGTAGCACTTGCGGAACCCCCTTCGTAGCAACTTTTCTAATCAATATTTTTTTGAATTTCTCTTATTGAAGAAGAAAGCAAACGTGTCTCTCCTGGTGGTAAGTGATGTGCGTCGCCCCCGTACATCCGAAATACCAAATGTTTCAAAGATGCGTTCCAAAGGAGTAAATTTTAGTTGCGAATAAATTATATCTCTGAACTGACCATTTGTTGTATTTTTGGAATAACAAAGTCAAATCCTTCAATATCCACATACATCCAATTAGTATGTGTAGATTAACATAATGCTTTATACTAAATGTAATGGTTGGAATAGATTATAATATTATTATACATAATTTTACACAAAATTGCTCTAGCGCAATCTCTTCTACTGCCAATACTGGATTATGCTGACGCCTGCAATCTTGATTTAGCCGAAGAACAGCTGAATAAACTTGAGACAAACTCGCAATATGCTGAAATGGTTATCTATACGACGTCGCCGAGATGTTCATGTGCTTTCACTGCTATAATTTATTCCTACTACTCCACTTTACTTCAAAGAACGTTTTCAATACGTACATCATACTCACTCACTCTCCTTACGCTCTTCAAACACTAAAATTATTACCTCCGGCTGCATCAACAATGTATGACAAATCATGTTATGACAAATCATTTACAAAGCAAGCTATCCGTCTATGGAATGCACTACCGGTTAACATCAGACACACCAAGTCCATTGAGTCCTTCAAAGACCTGTTGAAGAAGTACTACCCATCAGTACAGCTATAGGCATATTAATATTTAGCTTTTTCATAAAAACTAACGTGAGTTGACATAATTATTAACTATTATACCGGCTAGCACTCGCGATATGCTCGTAACGCTCGTCGATAACACCGTGAGTGCTAGCCGGTATAATAGTTAATAATATTTAGCTTGTTGATATTTGTACTAGGCATATTGTATTTATTATTAATATGTATCTATATGTATAGATTGCAGTGCCGGTTATACGCTTAACTTTACCCTTTTTCGTGGCTGCAGCAGTTTGTTCTGCTCTCTTTCTCTTTATGAAGATATGTATGCAAATATGAAACTTTAAAGTTGAAAGTTTCATATTTGCGTAACTGCGGAGGATCAAACAGATTATCGGTGCTGTATAACTGCTTTACCCAATTTCGCTATAACAATCTGATATTTACCTTCATCTGTTATTTTCTTTCGATTCAATTAAAGCTCTTTCATAACGTGCGTTTTCTTTGATTGCCGCGTTGTGTGTGCATTTATTCAAGTGATTGCATACTTAGCAATGCATGCAGACAGGTTAAATCTGAATTCGGAATTCTATACTGTGTGCTTAATACCTTAAATCAACCAGTATCAGTAGTCCGACAGAATTAACTATTTTTAATAATAATGTAGGATCTTCTTTAAAAAAACTTGACTCTGTTAATGTCAAGCTCTGCCCACACGTTGCGGTAAATCAGTGTACATCATACACTTATAACTGTTTCCCCTGAGCCTCGGTTCTCCATAATTTTCATTAGTTACTATTTAATTCGTTGCCAAGTAAATAGCGGTCAAAGGGCTATACTTCCCTAAGTTACAAAGTATAAAAAAGAAAACTGACTTCTGTGTCTGATGAAAGAAGCGATGGTGATATCATCTCTTAGTTGTACAGAATGTCAACGTGCGCGCATCCATGCTTTAATCCTGCTGTGGATTAAACTAATAAACATAATTCAAAGTTTGTTTATTAGTTACCTAGCAAAAATAAAATAAAAACTTGCAAAATCCATGCCGTTGGTTGGTCGGACCAAAATTCGGGAAACCGAGCCATCAGGGACACACTTGCGATATCTCCTTTATATGTTCCCATAATTGTACATTTTCAGCGTAATAGCTGATGCACCGGTCCAGGTTGTAAATTTATTGCCAAGGCTTTATGAAGATTTGCTGAATATTCTCATCGAAGATATTTCGACACACAAAAAAATTTGTGGATTAACCAACAAAAAAATTCCATAACTTTCCCATTCCATCAACTGTGTTCAAAAAATTTATGAATGAAACCCAATAGATTATTGGCAGGAGCTGGCCACGACACAGATGTAATGCCTTCTTTTTATATACATACATACATATACATATTATATTTAGTACATAATTAATATGTTTATGTTTCTATCTACTACTAACTTAATAATAATATATTGTTTTTTTTTTATTTAGTATAGTCTTATCTTTTCTGGCTAATGGAAGTTACCAAAAGCGGGTAGGAAAAAATGTTGATAGCTATGTGTCACAGTCTTCCGCTTCGAGGGCTATTCATGCTGTTGTAGACGCAATAAACCACCCAAACATAATTAAAAAATATATTATACCTCGCACTGCCACAATATGGAACCAGCTGCCAGGTGCAGTATTTCCGAACAGATACGACTTAGGGGCCTTCAAGAAGAGAGAATATTCCCTCCTCAAAGGCCGGCAACGCATCCTCGATACCTCTGGTGTTGCGGATGTTTGTGGGCGACGGTGATCACTTACCACCAGGTGAGCCGCCTGCTCGTTTGACCTCATATCACATAAAAAAATTAAAAAATTAGATTTCCACAAAATGCAAGCGAGCGGCAGGCTCTTAAAAAAGGTACTTTTTGTAAGTACCTTTTATAAGAGCCTGCCATTTGAATTTCCTGATTGAATAATAATGGAAAGGCGAAAATTCATACATTTCATAGTTTAGATGGATTTCATTATTATTTTTGTTTTGTAGCTTTAATGAGAAGTTCAAGCCAATCCCTGGTGTTATTGGCTGCATTTATGGAACTTTTGTAGCTTTGATTAAACCTACAAAAAACTAAGAAAGATACTATTGTTGTAAAGGATATCATACTTGAAATGTAATGCTTGTAAGTATATATATATATATATATATATAATATGTATTGAAATCAGCAATATCTGAAATAATATTTTTTCTTCTAGATAACAAAGCAAATTTAAACATTTTGCATGTGGATGTCACATATGGTGAAGCAACTCATCGTCGTTTTGTTTTTGATAATTCTGTTATCAAAGATCACTTAAGAGATTAACAGCAGATGGGAAATCAGAAACCTACTTGGTATGTTATTCACTTTGTATTATTAAATTATTTTTTGTTTTAGTAATTAATATCAACCTCCTATACATGTCTTAATATAGCAAAAACAATTAGAAAGTGTGCATTGTCTGATGTTCCTACAATAACTGCCTTCAGCTGTGTTTATAAATTTATGAATGAAACACAATAGATTATTGGCATATTCTAGCCAGCTTTTCTATAGAAACCCTGTTAAAATATAAACAGTGATACTCGTATTAATCAACAGCACATAAAAATGTGACTTTACTCTAAGACATAAGTGGACAAATTTTTAGAACAATATTATTAACGACAAATTTTTAGAACAATATTATTAACAAGTTAAGGCATTAATATGTATTACAAAAAAATTTTCAGGCAAAAATAAGTATTGAAAGACAAGCTTAGTGTATAGCACAATTTTATTTCATAAATCAAATCAAAATGTTTATTGCAAAAACAGGTAGGTAATTACAAACTGTTCATCTTAATAATAGTTCAGCTATATTCGGCCATTATGCATGAAAACAAATTACATTCATTACAATTACGAGATGTCAGATATAATATTTTAATATGAATATAAACCAAAACAGGGTTATTTAATTAAATATAATAATAAAATCACTTAACTTACCTGCGCGTCTGGGCAATGATGGTACGCAAGCGGTGTGTTGGTAGCTGTTGCGCCGTTTTGACGCCTCTTCAATGTACTTGCATACAAAATATATGAGAGGGGCGCGCTGTGAAACAGATGGTCACCCCCAGCCACCGGCACACCCCATATTGGTACCACCATGGCAGAGACTGGGTACCTCGTTAAATAATTGAATACTAAAGACGCGTCAGTTGACCTAGGCCTCAATTCTCTCAGCTATTGACCAAACGCCACTACTGCGATGCTTCTGCGATCGAACTGCTGTTAATGTCAAATTCGGTAGTCTGATAATTCTAGCTCCTAATCGCAGTTGTATAGCAATCGCGACTTTATCGTATGGCTGTGCTATGGCTTGCAAATTTTGCCACTGAAATAATAATGAAAACTTCTATCAATCAAGCATCAGTAAACACATCAATACAGTGCTTTTCTAGCAAACAATACATAAAATAAATATATTTAAATCATTAAGCTATTTTTCTATCTAAAATCCTCCAAAATATTGTATGCCACTGTAGCAACGCAATCGCATCAAAATAGCTTGCAGCATACCAAATATGTCAAAAACTATTGATAGCAAGCCACTGACTTGCGATCGAGCCGAAATAGCGTGCAGACTA
Organism: Plagodis pulveraria; assembly: GCA_963890685.1. NCBI lineage: Eukaryota > Metazoa > Arthropoda > Insecta > Lepidoptera > Geometridae > Plagodis > Plagodis pulveraria. The sequence continues at coordinate 22,992,416 of OY982969.1, forward strand.
CGGATACTGTCAAAAACTACAATTTTCATGCAATTAAGTTGCGTTAACGCCGATCAATAGCTAAGAGAATCGGGCTCCTGGGCCTTAAATGGACTCCTTAATTGTCTATGTGTATGTCTGCCACCCGTTACTTAAGGAATCCTAGTGCAGGGTACATTGGTAGAGCGTACTCACAAACTATATTACATTATTACGAGCAAATGACAATCAGTTTTCTTGTAATACATTTGAATAGAACGAGTGCTTCTTTAGAAAAATAATAGACCAAAAACGTACACAGGAAGCGAGATATTGTGTTCCGTACGAGTAAGAGCGTTTTCACATTATCCGATCCGATATCGGTGTCGGACGACGATAGCCGACATCCGATAGCCGACACCATGTGCTATTTTCACATATTTCCGACAAAATCGTTCCGATACGGCCATTTGCTCCATAGCTTAGTGCGGGCAGGTCATCATGGCAGACTATAATAGAAAACTTTATTTGCTGTATCTATTATATTTGAGACGCAAAAAAAGATCTGTCCACAGACAGTATTGGATACATCCCATTGTGGAAGCTAGATATTCAGAGGGAGCATTTTATACTCTTTTTAGCAAGCTACAAAACGCACCTAGTAAGTTTTTTAACTACTTTCGTATGAGTGAATCCACATTCAATTATTTGTTAATTCATCTCACAAACAGTATCAAGAAACAAGACACACATTTTCGAATGGCTGTGGGGCCTAAAGAAATGCTGGCTGTTACATTAAGGTAAGTTTACTATTTTCATGTTTGTTTTTTAATCATTCATCATTCATCATTATCGTTTGTGGGCTGGTGGTATAATTAATTAAAGAAAGTTCGTTATAAAAAGTATTTTAATCAGAAACAGGTATTGTTATTATAAAGATCAAAATGAAAATGAAATAGCATATGACAAGGTGAACTTACAATTCGGAATATTTATTGAAAAATTGCTGAAAGTTATTAGTATGGGATTCTGTAACCGATTCACAGGACTTGCTTGTAGTCGATGTTCGTTGAATTCCAACTAGTTGTGGAGTGGGTACATCCATGTAGGAGTTACTTGGAGTCGATGTTTGTTGAATTCCAACTAGTTGTGGAGTGGGTACATCCATGTAGGAGTTACTTGGAGTCGATGTTTGTTGAATTACAACTGATTGTGGACTTGGTACATCAATATAGCAGTTGCTTGTAGGTGAAGGAGATGTCAGTAATATAGGTGAGGGAGAATTTATTGAATTGCTATGAATCGAATGGCCATGGTTTGGATATGATCTACTGTGTCCAGGTGAAGGGTTTGCGAGAATATATGGTGATCGGTACACGTTGATGAAGGACCCGATTTTGTTTAATTTTTTGTATACTAGATAGAAGGTCCATTTGTAGCTGTATTTTCTCTGGTTCTGACATATCTTTGACATATGGTATAAAAGACGTAAAGAAACTGTCCTCTGTTAACAATCTTTCAGAAATGGTAGTTTTATTTTCTTTTATTTCTTTTAATATTGCGGCCTCAATACTGTCTATTTTCCTTTTAGTCTTTGACGGCTCCTTCTTTGATTCATGTATAGCAACATTATCAGAATGTTCATTATCATTAGCAGCGATCACTTCATGCTCCTGTTCTGTTTCTTTCACAACGTTGGAATCAGTTTCAGCTTTATTCGTAAATTTCAGTAAAAATTTTAGGTTTTCATGGTACACATATGGTTTTTTTGCAGCTTGCCCTGACTTTACATTAAGAGATCTAATGAACGCGTCTCTTATATTATTCCATTTGTTTATAATGAGTTGTGCTGAAACAATAATTAGCTTATTAATACAAATGTACTTAGGTATCATTACATAGTTTAAATAGGCTGAATTAAGTTTATGTAACCACAATTTTTAAAAGAGCATTAATAAACAAGATTACAATTTCTTTTTTACTTTTCAGGTACCTGGCCAGTGGTTGCTCTCTGACCGATCTGCACTACAATTACAGGCTAGGCATCAGTACATTGAGTGAAATTATAAATTTTGTTTGCCAAAAAATATGGGAAAACTTCCGTAGCAAACATTTAGAAAATATGTCTGAACAAAAGTGGAAAACAGTAGCAGAGGGTTTTAAAAAAAGAGCATCTTTTCCCAATTGCCTCGGTGCTATAGACGGAAAGCACATACGCATTCAAAATTTTCCACATGGCGGTTCAATGTATATGAATTACAAGAAATTCTTTTCAATTGTCCTTTTGGCAGTTGTAGATTCAGATTATTCGTTCATTTATGTTGATATAGGCGCATATGGCAAAGATTGTGATTCCTCTATACTACAAAACACCCATTTTTGGAAATTGTTGATGCAACGAAATTTACACATTCCACAGCCAAAACCCATTACTGAAGGAGAACTTACAGTTCCCTACGTATTTGTTGCTGATGATGCATTCCCAATGAATGAACATATGTTACGAAGCTATTCTGGACATAATTTAAGTCAAAAACAACGCGTATTTAACTACAGACTTTGCAGAGCACGTCGGTATGTTGAGTGCGCATTTGGAATTATGAGTAATAAATGGAGAATATTCCATCGACCCATCGATGTGTCCCCAAAGTTTGCCAAAAACATAGTGAAAGCTTGTGTTATTTTGCATAACATCGTGAGGAAGCGTGATGGATATCGAATAGACGATATAATTTTAAGTGAGAGATCATCTCTAGAAACTTTGTCCAGTCCCCAGACAAAATCCACTAATAAAACAGGACGTGGAGTCCGTGCAACCTTTGCTGATTATTTCGTTTCAGATGTAGGTAAATTACCATGGCAATTGTCCAAGATCTAGGTCATAAAAATAAATATTTACTTAACTTGTACATAATTAAAAGTGTAAATTACATACCAGTCTTTTTTTTCTCATCCTGATTTAAAACTTCATATCCCTCTTCAAGGTATTCAAATACTTCTCGCCAATTATTGTCTCGGAGTATTTTATTTTTATATTCCTCGTGAGTTTTATCCCACAAGCATGGTTTAGATTCTACCAGTTCAATTAAAGTAATTATATCGTATTTAAATGATGACGACGCCATGATGACAACCAAACTAGTAAAGAAGCTCAAAATGGCCGCCGCGCATCAGGCTCTACGCACACAGAGACAATTTAGATACACGTACAGCACACATACAAACATTATCGTCCGACGGCTCACGGGCGTCCGATGGTGCCGCCAGCGTATCGGTGTCGGCTCCGATATCCGATATCGGGCCGGACAATATGAAAGACAGGTACATATTTCTCACATTTTGCTTGCCCCGATATCGTGTCGGCGTCCGACACCGATATCGGATCGGATAGTGTGAAAACGCTCTAAGTGTGATCATCGGTAAGTGATGGTTTGCAGTTGATTATGCAAGTGACATTTACTTCCCGGTGCACTAAACTCTTCAGTTTATTATTATTTATTTATTTAATCGTATGACTACAGGCGAAATTACTACATCAAAAATAAAATAATATATAAAAATGCCAACAAAATTAAATTAACATAAATTAGAAATATATAATTAATTAAATGTCAATTGTCAATTTTCGAAAATGGTGGTTTAATGGTATGTGATTGAAGGTGGTAAGAAGGCTTAATTTAGAAGTAACTGACTCTCACAAACAGCTGCTGGAACACACCTAACGGCGTGCAACACATATTTTACTAGGCGGTGGTTGTTAGCTAGGTATGCATTTGAAAAATACCCTTCTACATGAAATTCTACGTCCTGAATTATTTTACTGGCCAATGATATAAGTAAAAACTCTACTAGCAATTTTTTTTTATACAGAACTGGGTAGCACTTGACCACTATCTCACCTGATGGTAAGTGATGATGCGATCGATGATGGAGCGCGCTTACCCAGAAGGTATCTATTCACTCGCTTCTTGAAGACCCCCATATTGTACTTAACCGGAAACACAGACTCAGGCAGGGTGTTCCATTCCCTGGCGGTTCGTATGATGAACGAGGACGCAAATCGTTTCGTTCGGGTAAATGGAACATCAACCATATAGCGGTGGCGCTTCTGAGTGTCCCTGGATGTCCGGTTATAGAATGGGGATGGCGAAATCGAGTCATGCAGTTCCGTGGCACACTCCCCGAAATGCATCCGATAGAAAACCGATAAACAGGCGACTTTGCGGCGATGCTCGAGACTTTGAAGTCTCGTGCTTACAATTTCGTCGTCGTTAATTAGTCTCTAGGCTCTGCTCTCAATAGCTTCCAGTGTCTCCAGCTGGTATTTGGCAGAACCATCCCAAAGGTGAGAACAGTACTCCGTACAGTACTGAGACACACGTCCGGACTTGAGTTTGAAATATCTTCTGTCCCGGTGTGAAGTAATGTCTCACCTGGGCCAAAACACCAAGCTTTTTTGAGGCTAGCTGGGCTGGGCTTTAGACTCAATATAGGAGCAGAAATTAAGAGTCGGTGTTAATGAGATGCCAAGAAGCTCAAGGTGGTTATTTATCGGCACGGATAATATTACACAGATAATAATTAAAGTAAATTATGTTTTTATAAATTTTTTGTTTGTCTGATTAGTAGATTTTGTTAAAACTGCTAGTCTCGTGTTAATGTATTTTTCCATGACACACCTTTTTAGGTTCATTAAATGGTGCTTATCTTCTGAATCGTATTAGTGACAAAAAATATCAGAAAACAACTCCTCTCCAATAAAACTATTCATGATTGTAGTAACGAGGAACGTGAAACGATTGGCTCTTCATATATTATTTGAATCATCACATTTTTTAATTATCAATTCACAGCGCCTGCATATTTTGACCGCAGAGTTTGAGAGGTATGTTAGACCTCCCTCATCTTTGTAAAATATTAAACTGTTTTTCTATCCGAAACCAAATCACTTCTACAAGTCGACCATTTCATTTTTTAGGGTTCCGTACACAATGGGTAAAAACGGGACCCTATTACTGAGACTTGGCTGTCCGTCCGTCTGTCACCAGGCTATATCTCAAAAACGGTGATAGCTAGACAGTTGAAATTTTCACAAAAAATGTATTTCTATTGCCGCTATAACAACAAATGCTAAAAATAAAATAAAATTAATATTTAAGGCTCCCAAACAACAAACTTAATTTTTTTACCGTTTCTTGCTCGATACTAATAACGGCGACAGGTAGACGCCTTAACTATTTACAGAATATTTAGTTTTATGTTCTCTTTAAACATAGTTAATTAAAATAAAATAAATAATTAAGGGTGCTCCCATACAATAAAATAGGTTTTCGCAGTATCTGCACAGCTCAATCGGACACTGCGAAAAGTGTCTGTAACTTGCAAGATTAGGTTACCGATAATGGTACGGAACCCTTCGTGCACGAGTCCCACTCGCACTTGGCCGATTTTTTAGTAATGCAATAGCAACAAACCCAGCAATGTATATTATAACATGTTCCGAAAATTTTGATACACTTGTCTAGTATATCATCATCGTCATCATTATCGTCAATATCTGCCTCTGCAGCTCGATTGTGTCTCAAATTAATTCGGTCTATAGCCGAAGAACAGTCCAAAGTATAAATGTTTTCCAAAGGAACACAATTTCCATTAGAGACGTTGATTAATTCAGTGTGAACCAGAATTATTTTACAAATTGACTGAAACAGTGTTGGTGTAGGGTTCTCATTACACCTGCATGAGATTGGACGTTACAGAAAAATAGCTCAATATGATCCTGGCTAACTTTGTGTAAAGGAATGTAAACTGTCAGACATTCTTTATTAGCGACAAGGTCATAATATAAATAAATAGGTACCTAATAGGTATAAACTGAGAAGACGGTTTAGTTTCTTTATGAATTCTCATTTTGTCTCATTTCCCTCCTTATTTGTAAATATTTTATTAAATTCAAAGGCATTTCTAACCAGTTTTATCATGTAGACTGAACCTAAAAAATATATACATTTTCATTACTCGATGGATGTTTACATGAAGTTTTCGGGTTATCAGCGTTTAAACTACATCCGAATAACTTTGCCAGAGCATCCCCCTTAGTACCACTTGTGAGAAAGTAACAGAAAGTAACCAATTGGCAAATTTTCTTTAAATCTACTATTTATCGGTACTATCATAAATACCAAAGCTGTGTGGTGGACCCCGGCACCGACGTAGCGGCCTTTGCTAAGGCGGTGACATAGGCCGCAAGGGTGGCGGTAGTGACGACGACTCCACGTCACTATACTTCACGACATAATATATACCACCCGACACAGTTGTTGACTTTGGAGTCAATAACTGTGTTAAGACAAAAACCGGCCAAGTGCGAGTGGGCCTCGCGCACGAAGAGTTTGGTACCATTATCTGTAACCTAATCTTGCAAGTTACAGACACTTTTCGCAGTGTCCGATTGAGCTGGGTAACGGCGAAAACCTCTTTTATTGTATGGGAGCCCCCTTAATTATTTATTTTATTTTATAATTATATTTAAAGAGAACATAAAACTAAATATTCTGTGAATAGTTAAAGCGTCTACCTGCACCGTTATTAGTATCGACTAGAAAGGGTAAAAAAATTAAGTTTTTTGTATGGGAGCCCCCCTTAAATATTTATTTAATTTTTCTGTGCAAGAAGTGGTCTACCAGTTTCTCGGATTCGCCGAAAAACTCCATCTAAAACGCTTACATCGGGTCTACGACGATTAGGGAACCGCCGAAGGTATTCGCGGCCAGCTGCTGCAGACCTGCGCAATAGCCGTAACAAAATTTAACATTGGAATATTGTTGGATCGAACGGCATCGATTACATCCGGTCATGATGAAAACTTCACCACAACAATGAAATATGGATTGTGTGTTTTCATTTATATGACCAATTCTTGTTTCCACGTTCCACGGCAACACGGCGTGGATAGCTTGATGCAGAGTGCGTATGTTACTTTGTCAGAGAGTCCAACTTCGCTTTTCCTTTTTCCAATCCGTTCACGATGTAATGGCGATTGGCCACGTAGTGTGCCCTGCGTGGCTGCGTTGACTGTAATCTAGTCGGTGTCGCTATAAAATGGATACGGCGTCGTGTGGTTCCATTAGAATTAAAAATCTGACTCCATTTAGGTGGTGTTTATTATTGAAGTTACATAAGAGGAAAATGAGTACAAAAATACATTCAAAAGTCGGGTGTAAAAAACATGGATCGTATGAATAGAAATTTGAACAGATATAGTAGAGGGCGGTGTTGCACAGGGTAAAAAAAGTTTTATGACGTTGAAGTACACACAAATAAACTGTTAGTCCACAGATACATTGTCAAGCGTCATAATTGTCAATACATTGTCATTGGTTTGATGCGCTGGAACAATTACCTTATTCTTATTTATATTACAATAAATATCTGGTCGAACCATATAAATGTCCTCTTTAAGGTGACCATTTAGCAAAGCTGTTTTAACATCTAAATGAGTTATATAACTGAACAGACAGTGCAAATAATAATTTTAATGTAGAATGTCTGACAACAGGTGAAAAAGTCTCATCATAATCTAGACCAGGCCTCTGCGTAAAACCTTTAGCCACCAAACGCGCTCTGTAACGTACACTGTTATCACTATTCACTTTTCTTTTAAGAAACCCACTTGCACTGTACTAAAGTTTTATCAGAAGGTAACTCACTCACAGGAACCCACGCATTGTTTTCTTCAAACGCCTGCAGCTCGTCCTTCATCGCCCCTATCCATTTGTCTCTATCTGGGCTATCCAGAGCTTCATGGACACTGACTGGATCACTAGGGACATCTGGACTTGACTTAATACATAAATTTGAATATCTAAAACGCTCTGGCTAATTCCTTATTCGTTTCATAACTATTGATGGTGGTTCTGTTTCCTCATCTTCTTCAGATTGCTGTAATGTAGAGTCTAAGTCAGTCATTGCGTTAAGATATTCTGATTCTGAAGACATATTTGCACCCAAGGGACTCGAAAAGGGTTCATCTTTAATTCCATTAACATCATGATCATCTGACTTTTCTAATTCAATATCCCCAACTGAATGAAACTGACACAACTGCTTCATTTGTGCAGTTTCTTTTTATATTTTTTCATGGATAATTACATCTCTTTCTAGTTACAACGCTTCTCTTGATCGGATCATAGTCACGGTAGCCTTTCACATTCTCAGAAAAACCAACCAATATATGTTTCTTCGACTTAGGCTGAGATTCAGAGACAAGTCTAAGCGTGAACTAATGCTTTAACCTATCAAAATGTAGCGCTTAGCCTCATAATTGTATTCAGAGACATCTGTGACAAGTGGCGCCGCCAAGTGAGCAAAATTGAAGATTTTATTGACATTGAATTGAAATTGTTTGTGGTTGACTTTGTATTTTATAACCTAAGAACTTTAGTGCAAAAACAACAGCTGTTCTACGAAATTTTTAAAACCGATATCTAAATACCTACTGCTATGGAAAGCGTTGAAGCAATATCGTCATTATTTGAAGATATTGATGAACTGTGGAATTACGACGCGATCTCTGTAGAGCAAACATCGCTTGAACTCCCTCGATGTGGTAACATTTTTGAGATTTGCGAGATATCATTAGACCATTTGAAATGTACAGTGAATATGAGTTCCGACAGAGATATCGATTTAATAAAAACACTGTAAAGAATAGTATTGTACCGATTTTACAAAATGGATTACAACATCATTCGTTACGAGGTTTACCAATAAGCGTTAAAAACCAGGTCTTGATAGCACTGCGGTTTTACGCTACAGGATCATATACAGTGACCAACTAACATATCACTATAAACTTCAAAAAGCAAATTTATTTAACAACTATCCAGTATACTAGATGTGCTTTTGCTAGATTGTACATGGTGATGTTCATAACATTGCTATTTTTTTGCAATATATGATAGATAGTCAAATCGAGTCTTAAATTGCATTTATATAAATTATAGTAGTTTTCTTACATTCTGCATTAAACTAGGATATTGCAAAAACTTCCTACTAATTGCCTAGTAATATATATAATATATTTTACAGGTAGTTTGTGCTGATCTACACCTCATTTCTCAACCGACTGTAAGCCGTATTGAGAAAAATGTTTCAGCAAAGCTGGCAGGTTTACTACTTGATTATGTCAAGTGTCCTGATAACCTGCAATTGGTGTTAGAGGTATTTGAAGCTCTACCCAGTGATAGATACCCTGGATTAAAACATATAATTGGGGCAATAGACTGCACCCATATTAAAATAAAACGGCCTGAAGGTATTCAACATACTGAGGCGTATAGAAACCGCAAAGGTTATTTTTCCATCAATGTGCAGGTGAGCCCTGATAATCATACCTAGGGATGCAACATCGCTCTTAAAAACATCGATGTTTAAAAACATCGATGTTCAAACAAAAACATCGATGTTAAAAGAACATCGCTCATAAGAACGATACATCGATGTTTTGTCGATGTTTTGTTTTTACCTTACGTACGATTCATTGGTAACAAGAAATATGGTTATGGAAATCTAAATTATTAAAATATAAATAAATGTAAAAAAAATAATTTAATAAATAATAATAAAATATATAATTTTTTACAAGATAATCCCTGTCAAACAAAAAAAAACCTTTTAGTGTGCAAAAATATTTATTTATAAAATCAATTTAGTAATGTTGTTACTTATTTTTTCGAGTTCAAGAATCTTGAAATTGAATTGAGGAACAGAAGCTTGGAAAGCCTTGTTCCCAAAAGCCTGTTTCTGTCTTGAGTGACAGTTGCCCCAGCTTCAGAAAATAATCTTTCGCTTGGGACTGATGTTGCAACGATCGGGAGGTATGTCATTGCGATCTTAGAGAGTTTTGGAAACAGAGATTTCATGTCTTCCCAAATTTCAATTGCATCACTCTTTATCGGTGTTACAGGAGATGAAAGGTACATCTGGACTTCGGTTTCGCTGATGGAGCTTGGCGTAGCTGAAGAAGATAGTTTATTCTTCATGTTTTTGTGTGTTAACTGCTTGTGATACTTCCAGATGTCAAATTCAGCATCATCTTTATCAGATTCATCAGAGGAGTCACTCCCTGCTTTAGCCAAACACTCGTTCTCATATTCCCGCGCATATTTATTCAAGTAACTTACTACTTTGCTCTTGGCCACGGCATCTTTGAAATGCATGAACTTAAACCTGGGTTCGAGAGTAGTAGAGATGGCAATGATTGACGAATGTTCTATCGTATCAAACCTTCTAGCTAGTTGTTTCTTCAATTCTGCTTTGAATTGCACTATTGGTTCATTTCTTGGCTTTATATTTTCCATCACTTCACGAACACAACTAACTAGTGGAATTACTTTGCTTACCGTCATGTTACTATCTCCAGAGAATTCTTTTGTTATTTTTTCAAACGGGCATAGTAATTCTATCATTTCTCTGACACAATCCAGTTCACTGCTCGATATCATTGGTGGAGCTTCAGGCCGAGTCAAAAGTATTGCTCCTACAATGGACACCAAATCTATGAATCTTTGGAGCATATAGAAATGAGAATTCCACCTTGTGCGAACATCAAGTATCATTTTTTTTATTTGACCTTGCTTCACTCCCATATCAATTTGTCTCTTCCTTAACTCATCACTTGCATTGACGCTCCTTTTAATATATTTTACGATATCTCGAACTTTACCAATTAATTCGGTACATATTTTTGAATCGTCAATAGATTTCGTGACAACCAAGTTGATTGTATGAGCGAAGCAGGGAATAATTTTTTTATCTCCAAACATTTCCCGATGGACCTTCATAACAGTGCAGTCATTGTCTGTGATGACAGCTGAAACTTTCTCAATGGAAACGTTCCACTCGCCGAAAATATCAGTTAGTTTTTGAGCTATGTACATCGACGTGTGGCTTTCGGTCAACTCAAAAACACCCAAGGTCCCGCTGAGAAGTTGAGATTTGTCCAAAAAATGTATAGTAACACCAATAAAAGATTTATTTTGCATGGTTTCGGTCCAAATATCGTACGTGATACAATAGCTGGCAGAATTTGTGATATATGTTTTAAAAAGATGACTCATGGTTTCATATTTATCATCAATCCTCATTTTTATTGTCTCTCGACTTGATACCTTATATAACGGACACACTTCTTTCATGAGTTGTAAAACCTTTACCTTCTACAGTGGAAAATGGTCTAATATCTATTATTATAAAGTTGGTAATAGCCTCAGTAATCTTCTTAGATTTTGCTCCATCCTGTGTAGAAATACTTTTAATATTGTTTATGAAATCATCAACATGAGGCTGAGCAGTTTTCTGTGGATGAATTACAACATTTGACGATGTACTGGCCACTGAATTTTGTGACGAAAGTGAGGATACATCTTAAACAGCACTGGAGCTAGTCGAAGCATTGACATTGACATCGCTGTATGACGTTGTTGAAAGTTCAATATTATCTTGATTGGTACTGGCACTACTGGCAGCGGCAAGGGCAGGTGTTGCATCATGATTTACGGACATAAAATCAGTTATGGAATTGGGTTTTTTCTTTTTGCAAGGAACATCAAAAAATTCCAGTTGCTGCGAATGCACATTCTCTAAATGCCCACGCAGATTAGTTGTATTGCCTGAAGTTTTTAGGCTCTTGTTGCATAAATTGCAAATAGCTTCTTTGTCACCAGTTCTTTTAAAATAGTTCCAAATCTTACTTTTTAATTTATTAGGTGGCATTGTAACCTGCAAAAAAGCAAAATCTTAATTTAGAACGTATGAATTTACACTATACAAAACCTACACACTAAACAGACATACAGACGAGCAGACGCATGGACAGAGAACGGAATAGATGCTGATATTTTAAGAAAATAAGAAAATGGTTAAAATTGTGTAAGAAATACAATTAGTACAAAAAATAAAAAAAATTAAGAGTTATACAAAATTTGTACGGCACTTGATTACGTTAAATACCGTATTATATACCATACAAACCCAAATTTATATTTTTTTCCTTACAAATAGGCATTATTTTTGAAGCTAGCAACCCACAATTCAAAACTCCCGCCGTTAACCATATTATATACCATACAAACCCAAATTTATATTTTTTTCCTTACAAATAGGCATTATTTTTGAAGCTAGCAACCCACAATTCAAAACTCCCGCCGTTATGTCGCGCGCGTTTGCACGCTAAACATAAGTACCAATACCAACCAACCCCACCCACCGCTGTGGGGGCGGCGGGGGACGCGCGACGCCGACGCACAAGTCGCAACAAGCGACATTTCGCAACCTTCTAATTAATTTGATCATCAAATAAATAAGGAATAAAATGATAACAGTTTGAACTTACCCATAAGGAAATCCAAAGTAATTTATACCTACGTATGAAATCAAAAACAGCAAATCGAAGTATGCGCACAAAACGACGTGTTGTCAGCGTTACGTTCGCAAGCCGACTGAATAGACAACGATCAACGATGTCGATATTTATGTCGAACATGAACGATGTATCGGCGATACATCGCTGATAAAAACATCGATGTTTACGAACGATACCTCGATGTTTCTAAAACATCGATGTATCGTTTGCATCCCTACATACCTTACAACCCTGTGAAGTTCCTACCTACATTTTAACCATAATTAAATCCGATTTCAGGTAATAGCAGGACCCGATATGAAGATTTATGATATAGTAGTTAGATGGCCTGGTAGTTCCCATGACAGCCGTATTTTTCGGAACTGAAGAGTCCACGCTAAACTGGAAGCAGGAGAACTGCAAGGAGTCCTAGTGGGAGATAGTGGGTATCGGGCTGCTACTTACATGCTCACACCATACATTTCTACTAGCAGTCAAGCACAAGTAAGGTATGCGCCTGTTCGGAGTTTGGAAGAAGCGTTTTGCCTATCTTCAGGTTGGTCTTTCAACCAAGTTAACAACCTCTATCAACATCATAGCAGCTTGTGCAGTACTTCACAACATTGGCATCAGTCAGAGTGATGTTGATGAAGACAGTAATGTGATGATTGTTACTAGTGATGTTGAAGCACTGTCAGAGTGATGTTGATGAAGACATTAATGTGATGATTGTTACTAGTGATGTTGAAGCACTTGTGCGCAATACATCATCAGGGCTAGCCTTTCGAAGTTATATTGTGGATCAGCATTATAGTTATTAATTCAAACTAGGTGTGAATAAACAGTTAAATCATATTTTAATAATCAAATATATCCTCTAGAATATGTTGTATTATTTTAAAACTTAGGTAATAAGTGTGTATAACTTATATCTTTCATACAATAATAACTAATAACTTATATCTTTAATTCTATTAGTCCTGTTTTACAATATTCACTCTAGAAGTATTTTTTTATAAACCAACCAGAGCTATTGAAATCACATTATAAAATATTGAAAGTCAAATATGTAAATGAAATATTATTTGCACTGCACATATTTTCTTTTATCTAATTACTACAACCTATTAAAGAAATCAGTCAGGGTAGCTAACACATAAACTGATAAATTTACTATGATTACAATTAATTGTCAAGTCTAGTATTTACTTTTACAAATAATGGGATTGCACTTGACCTCTATCCCACACGCTAAAAGGTGATGATGTAGCTGTTGGTACGAGTATCCCATCTAAAAAATCAGTTCGGTAATAATTATGTACACAAAATAGATATAAACAAACTATTGTTGTACAACTTGCAAAGCGTTCCCCCTAAATTAAATAGACAAATGTAATAAAATTAGTTAACAAACTGCTCAGAGTTGGACAGAATCCTATTTGACTCTTTGCTATCTAAGTAAGAAAAATAACTTAACACTATAGATTAACCGTGGGGGGTGCTGGATCTAGGTGCCGGTAGTATTATAGAATACTACCGGCACTGACATATGAGACTTAAAATCTTTATGTGTCAGGGTGATATGGGCATAGTGCAGGTCATCACTTGTGACGAAATGCATCTATTATAGGCCGAGGTTTCTACTTAACACCAGGCGGGTCTCATGTTTGTTAAATCATCAATAGCATAAAAAACTACATATCGATTTTACACAATAAAAACTAATAAAAAACACTATTCCTGTTGTATCACACCATAATGAACAGTAGGGACAGCAAAATCTAATTTGTTATATATTGGAGTCCCACTCTTATCATAAGATATTTTTAATAATTTGCTGACTTTTTACTTTTTACTTTTCAGATTTAGTACGGAAGTAGTAAAATCCTGGGTACGTGTGGTGGTTCCTGGTGACGCCACCGTTGTAACTGCTGTGTTTGTTGTGGTAATGTCGATTTATGTTGGGGCCTCTGAGGTTGATGCCGCAGAGCACACACTGTGTTAGCAGCTTGTCTTGTGCTCCGCGGTCTTTGTTTTTCACCCTTAGTGTGTCCCTTGTCCTGTATCCGGTGTGGTGAGGGTTTCTTTAACTCATCTCCATCTCATCCGTCTCTCCCTCGTCGGGTTAGCGCTCGGTCGTGTTGGTCGTGCTGGCGGAGGGACCCTGGACACTCCCCTCCCCCCCGCCAGCTCTCTCCCGCCCTGGCGCGTCTTCAACTGCCGGCAATCCTCCACTCAACGCTCCAGCTGAACTTAGGCCTGAGTCGGCCACAGTCCGGGTAATTGTAGTTACCGTGCCTCTGTATTTGTTCAGCTGGGCGTTGAGCTGTTCAATCTGGTTCCTTAGCTCCCCGACGAGGGCCTGATGACTCTCTAACATCGCCCCGTGTAAGGGATTACCGCTGCCCGTTATGGACAGCAGTTGGGCGTTGTTCTGTTGGAGGGTGTTAATTAGATTGTCCTTGTTGCTTTGCTCCTTTCAAGGTCGTATTCAAGCCATGCACACCGCTGGCACTGGTGCTGTCCTCCGTCGTGTAGCGACACCTGGGAGTCCTGCTGGTCGGGCGCTATCCGGCGTGGGTGCTCTGGTCGCAGTCCCATGTCATGCCCACCCCCGTTCTCCCCCACCTGCGTCGGGGCGCTGTCATTGACGAGTTGGGCATCTCCCCGACCGCTCACTCCGACTTGCAGCTGTCCATCTGTGCTGGCGTCATTAATATTGTCGTAGGAGGTGTCCAGTATATTTGTATATACATACGCCCCTCCGCTCTCTCGCCGTAGTGTCATTAGGTTAGTATCATACACCAATGCATACGTATGAGACACCAGTATAAACCTTTGACATGTACAGCTGTAATGGAGCAGTATCATTAGGTTATATAAATTTCGAAAACTAAGTGTTATTCCTGTAAAGCATTGTATGTACACTTCTGGACTCATCTATTGGCCCACCTTGTATTTTCAGTTTCGTTTGGTCCTAGCTAAAATTTTATATTAGGTCGAGCAAAAAGTTTTTATGCAGTTTTGAACCTGGCACATTTTACCATCTTTTTCGATCGTATTGTTTTAAATTTGAATTCAGAATACCATACGACATGGAGCTACGCCTAACAAGTCGGATATGCGCCTTGTTAAAGGCAATTGATTTTTGAATAAAAAACATGTTTTATCAAATAAAGGTTTAATTTAATAACGCGTGTTGCCTCCATGGGCATCTACCACAGCTCTCATACGATTAGGCATAGAGTTTATCAACCGCTCTATGAAATTTTGAGGGATCATCTCCCATTCCTCGTCTATGGCAGTTTTCAACTCCTGCATCGTCTGGGCAACTGGCTGACGAGCTGTAAAGGAACCTTTTGATTATTTTATTTTTTATGGTTATTAATAAATCCTGGTCACGGGGACCAAATTGTAAAAAAACCTTATATTATTTTAAATTTTTATTGAAGAAATGTATGGTTGGAACTAAACGTCGATCCTGGTCCACGGCATACGAAATTGTAAAGAAACCCTCCCTAACCTAAACTTATTTTGAAAATATTTATTGTGAACCTAGAAACCTAGATGCATACAATACCTATTATTGAGTGTTGGACTGATAGAAGATTTGGCCAAGCTGTGATCGTCTAGTCTAATGGTAGAACCATACATTATGAACCGTTGTAGTAACCTAAATTCTTTTCTTCATTCTAGTATACAAATAAATATAGCAGAATAAGAAGTTTCCTAATAAGATTCTAACATTCCTGACAGCTGTGCTCTATCAGTTGAAGATTGTCATTCGGAACCATTGTACTCTGCATTCACATTATATAATTAGTCATTGTCCAATGACTAATTATATAATTGTACAATCCTAGGTTTGTCAGTAGTAGTAAAATCCAGTTATCACTAAATGACTTTATTTATCTTATATTCTCAACTATCTATTATTGCATAAAATAACTAAACCTTAAGAACCATTGCCTTAAAGTCCTCTGATTCGGGGGAGATGAAGAAAATTGAACATAACTAATATTCTAATAATTAAGAAATATTATATAACAAATTTTCGTGCTTTGTCAACTGATGTTTATAACATAAGGTAAATCAGATAAAATTAGATTATTAATAATGATGAGTAGTAATAAAGGATATATAATTTTCAAACTAAATGTAAATAGTTTGCATAGATTCCATATGTACTGCAACTGTATGTGACAGAAGTTTTCTCTGAAGTATATAATTGAATATTTATGCTGTTATAAAGTACATAATATATTTTAGAACTAAATGTAAATAGTTTCCATAGATTCTGTATGAAATGTAACTTATATAAATGTGTGAAGTTTTCTCAAATTTATATGAATTTAATATTCTATGATTAGTAGGTATTCTATGGTTTATTTACATTGTAGG
Organism: Plagodis pulveraria; assembly: GCA_963890685.1. Taxonomy (NCBI): domain Eukaryota; kingdom Metazoa; phylum Arthropoda; class Insecta; order Lepidoptera; family Geometridae; genus Plagodis; species Plagodis pulveraria. The sequence goes on from OY982969.1 coordinate 23,009,178, forward strand.
GGATGAAGCTAGAATAACCCCATGGGCTTTCGACCATCTGGGCGGCCGGATTAAGGGGCCCCTTTGTGACTAAGTCAACGATCTCCGTTTATCATTTTAGCTTTAACCCCTCCTTGTTTTTAGTATCGGTGGAGTTTGGAACACAATGCTAGAGCTTCGTTTAACATTAGGATTAGTTTCAAGATATTGTTTTATAAGTTGATTTATTATTTCTCTTACTTTTATTTTGTGTGATAAATATTTTCTGTTTGTTTGTTTTATTTGAATTTCCAATTATTTTTGGTAATGATTATATTTGGCCTACTCTGATGTAATAATCAGACAGATCTATGTCTTCGGGATTTGTGAAGAATTAGTTGTTGTATATTAATTAACTGTCGCGATATACAGGTGATAATATCAACCAGTGACCATGGATTGCTCCGACCGTAATATTTAGTCTACAAGCTATCCAAGGAGCGTATGTCTCCAGCCAATGACCAATGTTATCAGCAAACTCAAATATTGTAGTTTACGAGATAAAGTAGATATATATTATTCTTCAGACAATGTCTCCGAACTGAATACCTCATCCAAGTAAATTATTTCAGTATTTAGAGTGTTATATTAATTTAATTCAAATTTATTTATATCTTATTAAAATAGTAAGTAATGTCCTTAGACAATTTACTTTGATCTTTTAGTTGGTTTGTAGAATTTATATTGTTTATATTTGTTTCCATATTTACTGATTTCTTCTATTAGCTCTTATTTATATTATTTTTTGGTATATCAATATGATAAGACTAGAATGTTCTTTAGACATCTGCTCTAGGCTGATTAGTTTTACAAATATTGCTTCATCTGTATGTTTAACAAATTATTTCCAATAAATTTATTAAATCAATATAATATTATTTTAAATAAATCATAATATTTATAAAAGACTTTATAAATATTAAAATCCCTATAGCATCACCTATAAATGAACTACACATCCCTATCCTCCAGTCTCTATTGTTTAATAGCAATCCGTACACTACATTGTCCATAATTCTCACATGTGGACCCCTGGTAAGAATGAACATTAAAGCATTTGCTCAGTTTTAACTTCATATTGTAGATAGCTATGCATAACAAAACCTTCCTAAAAGCCTAATGATAGTGTCCTACCATATTCCCAAAACTAAAACCTGTAACTTGAATTCCTAGTAAATATGCCTAACCTACCAGGCCTACAGTCTCCTAACATTCGAGCTAAAGTGTTAAGCAAAGCTAGGGTCCGTCTCCCACATTTACATTTAATCGTGTAGTGTAAGCCTCTTCCTTAGCCAAAGAATCAGCTCCTAACAAGAGAACTCAGTATGTCAGGCATTCTGTACCATACCCATCCCTCTAGCTGGTTCCCTAGGAGAAACGAACTGTAGTGGCCACGGCTCCGGAGACCTAAGAAGATGTGACCAGGTGCGAGCCTCCCATGTGCGCGGTGGACTCTCATCGGTTAGCAAAGGGGGTTTGAATCGAGTCCGGGAAGTGATACCTACAGGTGCGAATAAACACATATATAAAGATAGACCTCCATAATTGATTTATAATCTCAGCTACCGCTTAGTGAGGTCGTGGCACTCCTCGACTTGCCACAATATACAGAGAAAAGAATACAACTATTTCGGGAGACTGCTGGTCGCTTGCTGAGCAAGAATACGACCCCTGAATCGTCTCAAAGTCCAGGATCGAAGATAAATGGCAATAGGGTCATGTCAACACAGCGAGGTTCAATCCATTGCCACGGATAACACTTCGTTTTCCTTTGTAGATCCTCACTCAATACAGAAGCTAGAATGAAATGTACGCGGAACAAATCTGTATTGACTCACCTCAATAATTACTGATTCCCGTACGCTACTTCTAGAATATCGGGGCGCAACTGTACCAGGCGATGATTTTTCGACGACGGACGAACATAAAAGAATCAGAAAAAGGCAAGGAATGCCTTCATTTCCCCTTCATCCTGACAACGTCACGCGTTTGTTTTTAATTTTACTTTTTTCGCAAAAATCCTCTTTAGTAGTCGATACTAATTATTTTATTTAAATTCTTTCTTTCCTCGAAGTAGGTTACGTAGTTTCTTGTACAAAACCTCTTTAGTTTAATTTTTAACTAATAATTTGTATGATAGTAGAATTTTTCAGTTCTTTTTAAGATCCTATTATCCTCTGTCTAGATTGACTTAGTCTTTTGTAAATTATTGCATTTCTATATTTGTGGACTGAACGAGACGCATGGTGGATCGTTACAGCCGACCCCTGAACAAATTTGCGAAGGTCTCTTTATTATACCAAAGGAAATTTTTCACCCCTTATCAATTTTTCCACAAATATTGCAGTTCATATAAAATAATATGAGTAATTCTAATTCGTTAGTGTCCGAATCTAAACATATCGAATGTCAGCGTAGCCCTTCATTATGTAGTGTGTTTTTTAAACCAAATCATGAATAAACATCCCGCAAGTCAGCATATGAGCTTGTAATGCATCGACTACGAGCCAATTCACCCCTCGTCAAGGGCCATCTACTTCAAGAGAGGAAACCGGGTCGTGACGCCGATCAATCCTAGTGATATAGCGTAGACTGTGAGCACGGCATTTCACGTAATTTTCGTGACCGGGGCACGCTCCACACTACCTCTCTTTAATAGACACCATTAATAGAGGAAAATTTCCCATGGCCGTCGCACGCCCACTCAAACTAAACCTCACGACATAAATTCACCCATGTTTAGGAGTATGTAAAGTGTGTTTATAAGTAATGTCAGCTTCTTGTGGAGTACCGATTCCAATGAAATCAGCTACTGCTGATGATTATAGTCTACTGACTTAGCCTAACACCAAATATTCTCCTTCATTGGACTCGTTTGTTGAGAATATGATGTTCAAATTCAAACACGAACAAACCGTCTTACGCCAATTTGAGCCTGTTAAACTCCTAAGCCCTCCTTACTTTGTCAATTTTGTTGATACATACTTATTATGTATAATACACTCCACATCTTACACTCCTCGTTTATAAACAGCCATATCCTCAATCTAACATTCGCTATCACGCCACTTAAAAATCCAACAAACTATACGTTGGCAATAAGAACACAAACTACACATTGATATTAGCAAATTACAATGAATTACACCGCGACCCCCCTTTGTTTATTCATGAAATTAAACATTTGATCTCGACATGTTCCAAACCAAATTAATTAATTGACAAATGGTAAAAAAAAATTCCTTAAAACCATTTATGTCAATTTTCAATACAAGAATCATTCTTTAATTTTATTTTATCACAATGTTCAATTTTTTTTATATTTATGAACAATTGAACATTTTATAGTCTCAGAAAACCTCATTCTAGAATTGTACCCTGCCTCCTCAAACCACAATCGAAGGTATATCATACAACAGCCGTAAAATCACAGATTAGTTAAGTGCCAATTAATTTGTTGCCAGGATCAAGAATGTAGAATTTTATAGATTATTATTATAACTATTGGTACTAATTCGTGAATTTGACTTCGAATAAAAAGTCCTATTTATGAACATGTGTTCTGGTGAGTATGAACCTAGAATCGTGACCAAGACTTTAGACGAGTCTGCCTGCTCCACAGGGTATATCTAATTCAAAAATGTATTCCTAAAGTAACCTTGTTGATCCTAGATTTGTTTTTCTTCGATAAACTCAACTTTTTCTGTTTATCTCATAAATACGTTATTTTTTAGTTATGTATTTTTATTATGTTATTGTTTTTGATTAGCATTGTGTTCCTTTTAAATTTTTATTTTTCCGTATTTTTGTTTCATTAGTCCAAACTCCAGTCACCAACTATCGTATATCATCAAATCTACATAATACTATATATAGTCTACATAGATATAATATTTATACATATAAATATTTTAATTTTATGAACACTAATATGAACAACTCCTGAATTCGTGTTCTCCAGCCTGCCCGTGCCTGCAATATAGACAAAATTTACCGAATTCTATTCTTACAGTAGTTGCACAAGTAGACCGCAGTGCTCTACTATGTTATCGTCTCGTTCCGCACCATCACGAAAATCTAAGATATAAGACATAGACTGAAATAATATATTACCTACGTAAATAGGTACATAAGTATAAGTTTGTACATAAGTGACTAAAATTCAAATAAAAATTATAACTTAAGTTTTTTCCGTATATTACTTGCAAACCTAGAGTAAAATCGCGTATTTAAAATAATCACTATCGTTTTAACGAAATCGTATTCGTTCTATCTCATACTTTTATGTAGAACAAAATTCGTATTGTGTTTATCTCTTACCAAAGATGTAACAGATTAAAGTTGGCAACACTGCATCTCCTACCCGATTGTAACAAAATTCGCGATTCTATGATCAGGGACTTGATATAATAACAATAATTAATGATTAATTATGAATAATGTTGCCAAATCATTACTTTAATATCGTTTCGTTACTTTTCCGATTCTAATTTAGAATGTTTATTTAATCGTTACTTTTTTTGATGTTATATGTCATTTATCGACTAAGAGAACAAAAAAACTGCCTAACGTTTACTAGACTGACGCATTATGGCACCGTGCCTTGACACAACATGACATTCAAACATATTAATGTTTCAATAATGGATTCCTACTATCAATTTCGTGATACTGCTAGAATAAGTAATAATTTTAAATATAAATAGACATCAACTACTTTTGCTTTAGACCTAATTTGTGTTATTTTTTTTTTTATTAGAAGTTGCTTCTTGACAGTTTTTAATAATTTTTTCCCTAGTATTTTCCTTATGGTTTTACCAAAATTTTGATAAGTTTCAAAGTAAAAGTTTTTATACAACTGGTATAAAAACAAATTTTATTTTCATTGACTTTATAAATACATTTTTGAGATATGAACCGTTTCATAGAAAAGGTTTTAGTTCCATAAATAAATATTCGACTATTATTGGTGATATTGGATATTCTACATCGAAGCAGAAAGATGTTATAAATAAAATGACGAGCAAAATAAACAAAGTATGAAGTAAGGAATAAAAAAAGATGTTGCTCTGACACTATCTAGCCTGGGATAAGGTCATGAAGCAGAAAATATAACCCTAATCATTCAGTTGTACGGAACGTTCGCGTCCGACTCGCACTTGGCTGGTTTTTCTTTGAATTTCGACTTGTTGTACGTTACTTTTAATTTACGCGCTCTGGCAACACACTGGTATTGAATGCGTTTGTTTGAAAATGTTTTGGTTTGTTTCCGGAGTAAAATTTTAAATAAAAAATAATGGTATTACAATAATTATACGATAGTGTTTAGTGAAATTGATGGTCAACATAATGCCCTACACAGTCGTCGATTCTATAAGCATAGAACTATACTATAAAGAGAGTTTTTAAGTCATCGAAGAAAACGCCGGTACCTAACCTAATTTATTGGTAAGTAATGTTATTTATTATAATATATTCATGAATTCCGTGATGAGCATTAGTGCATTATTTTCTCCGAAATTCTGTTTACTGAAACCGTATGATAAGCACGAAGAAATAATAATGATGTTCGAAACTTGAATATTTTAAATCTAGCGTCGCGTCTGTATTGACTAATAGTCTCATTTTTAGCGCCAAAAATGTCCCTCGCCCAGTTCAGTGCGTCACGCAACCGAATTTGGGCATTAATTATTGATTACTAACTTCTTTAAATTGCTGACCTAACACTTAACAATTTTTAATATGAGAACTACTGATAATACATGACATTAGTGAAGTTCACAAAACCAACAAGATTACCTGTTTGAAGGCGAGCTATATCTCTATCTGTTCAATAGTATTGTAGTACTTGCTACAATTATAAGATACCTTTGTGACATGCCTAGATCTCCAAACATTTACTCATGGTGCTTCTAAAATCTATCACAATAACGTTAATACTGCACTGCCCAGACAAGTGAACACTGCAATGATATCCACCAAAACAGCCTACAATTTAAGAGATCTTCCACGTAGATATAAGAGACCTGTACTTTTATGATTTAAGCCTGCAAATACCTATGTACTAATATATAATTTTATTATTACAGGAATATGAAGACAATGAAATGTTTACTCAAAGCTTTTATAAAAACACACTTAAATGGTATGCAACCATGCCTCACCAGTTAAATGAAAAAGACTGATACATAATTATGTCCTGCCTGGTATTCACCGCTGTATGTTACAAACATGCTCATTACATCATGGATTATAACGGTACTTGTAAACTTTTGATTTGTATTGTTTGATAGAAAAATTTTCTGATACATAATTATGTCCTGCCTGGTATTCACCGCTGTATGTTACAAACATGCTCATTACATCATGGATTATAACGGTACTTGTAAACTTTTGATTTGTATTGTTTGATAGAAAAATTTTCCCTTGACTAATTTTAATGTATCATACCAGTATTATTTCATAAATTCTTTCAAATTAATGTCAATTTCCTTACAACAAGCTAACTTTATTCACACTAAAGTAATTTCACGCCCCCCCCCCATCCTTAGTATCCTATAATGCTTTAGTTCCACTATATAACTACTTGGTTCTGAATTAATGGCCTATAAATGTTAAATTTGTTTCATTCCCTATTGAGCTGCAAGGCACAACTAAATTCGAAGCCAATGCTTCATACAACAAACTCCTATAAATTATCCCGTGCTGTTATTGACAACATGTTATTAATATGTACATACATAAATATATTGTTGTCTATGTTGATATAGAAGAGACATTGTTCCGACCCCACAACAGTGTTAATTATTAATCTATTATAGGTTCTCTAAATAATCCTTATTACTTCTTTCCACAAGTATGTTACTATAATCATTTAATACTAAATATGTTACTATATAAATTAACAGTCTATAGTGAGTATCCGAATACTTCATATATTAAATAATAATTAGTATGTATTCTATGTACTTGTTTATTACTTAAATAGATGTATATAATATGCAATAAAGTGGTAAGCAAGCAAACCATTAGCTTGATGTTAAGCTATACATATAACTATACTTTTATTGAAACTAGAACACTGCAACATAGGTAAACCAACCACAAAGTCATTTCTCCTAATGTCACAACATTACTCATCTACAAGGAGGTATCTGCCTATAGGAAAACCCGAGCTATCAATTTTAATATCAATCTCATTCACAATTTTTCTAATTCAGAATTTTTGTGTTTATTCCGTTCGACCCCTAAATAATAGCATTTTAATTAATTCACATTATCATCTTATCCCATAATATAGCTTTGCAAAGATCTGCTTATTGTGTTGGTTCACATTCACACTTATGTTTATCTAACACCTGATAACATTTTGAATATTTCCTGAATATAATTTAGATATCATAGTACTCTACTTAGTGGGACACTACTGGATTTAATATAGTAGGTATTTAGAATACATACTATAATTGTGAAAGTTTGCTAGTGAATTTGTAAATTTGCTAAACCTTCACGTTGAAATGACTAAACAGATTTGAATTTGTTTTAGTATGTATAAATCAATTTCATCATCAATCATCATCACGGGTAATAATTCAGGGCTCAAGGAATTATATATATTCTAGCCATGACCTAGGATTATGTTATGCGTTATATTCTAATCTCGACCCCCTTAGATAATCTGAAAAATACCTATTTTTTTTCAATAACTGTCCTAAATGAAACATCTAGGTTTCTACTTGCGTATATATTTTTTATCCATTTAATTTCATTAGTTGACCTGATAAGAAACCTTAGCTATTTTACTTGAATCTTTTTTTTATATAGATAACTTGGTATATATAGAAGCCTGCATGAAATGACTAACCTTATAGTTTCCTTAATTTACTCAGTCCTAAAGGTCGTTACTGATGCTATTTAATGTTTATATATGTGTATAGATATAATTTCCTTTTCACTATTCTATGAACCTTCGTTATTGTCTCTCCTTAACCTAACCCTAACATATCTCCTTTCTCAAATTTCAGGTTTCCACATCCTGATACTTCCCTGATTCTTTCATGCGCCTAAGTTGGATTACCATTCTAACCCTACAAGTTCCTGTGACTCCAGCTCAGATTCACGTTCCTGATGCTGTCAAGTCTTACTTAAGTTTATGATAATCAAATATTTAAATAAGTTATTATATTAGTCTACTTAAAAAAAACGCATTTCTGATGTTATTAACCTATGATTCGCAACACAGGCAGATGATTTCCAAAATAAGTTTGCCGTCTTAACCAATATCTAGTCATCTGGCACTAAACAAATGATGCAGTAATAATTGTAGTACACACTCTAACTATTAAAAATGCAACTAACTTTATTCTCACAAATTCTTACATAACAAACTGTAATGAATAGTACAGTACAATAAGTTTGTATGTACAATATTAACTTTCTCAGATATTTTCGACCCCCAGTCTCTAAGTTTTACTCAAAATCTAAAAGCACTGGTTCAACTTGATAAATCGAATAAATAGTAATCAATATAACTATATATTCCTAAAATGTTTCAATGTTCAAGTGCATAGATATATAACAAGACTAACTATAACAAGACTTGTTATCTTCACTGTACATTCATAACATTATTTTTATGTAAAATAATTTAATCCTCCATTGTCACCTAGAAGTGCGTTTTATAACATTTATTTTTAAAAATATTTTTAGCTCCTCACACTTCAATGATTAGTCCACACATACACAGACACAATGACACTATACGCTGCTCTAGGTTGGTTACAAATGTAATCGATTCTGATGTCAGTTCAGCGTAAACACTACAAAATTTACCTGCCTTACTCTACACAATAATTCTACAGTACATTGACAGTTAACGAATTGCCCAAAGCGCAATATCACAATATTCCTGCATCTTGGAGTTTAGTTTCATTTAGTGGAGACATGCATTACTCACTACATACACCCTAGGAAACTTTGATATATACTACTTATATATCAAAATTATTTTGGATTAATAAATGATAATAAAATGGCACTTGTAAAGTCATATTCATTAACCTGCTCATCTCATTCTCGCTATTTACCTACTACATCTTGGAATTATAACATGTATATTTATTTTGATGGTCCAGTGTAAACACAGAACTTTTCTCAACTCAGTAACCCTTCTGCATACAAAATGATATTCCCAATTTATACTAAAACTCATATGCATTATCAAAAAGCATACCTATTGCACTCTATGACATCAGATTTATAAATTTGCTAAAAGACTGGAATTGTATTTGAACTCATAAATCAAAATATACTATACCGATGTAATGTTTAGTTAATATATTCCAATTGCTCTAGTGTAACTTTCATTTATTTATTATAAACACGGCTATACCTAGCTATGTTTATTAGGTAAACCTACACCTATGTTAAAATGCAAACTTCTATTATTATTATTCATGCTTATGATTTTTCTATGATAAATTGCAATAGTAATAAGTCTAATAACCTACAGATAGTTGAATTCTACACACTGACAATAGCTATCAATATTACAAGTAGTATTAATTTTTTTTTTTTTTTTTTTTAATCCATGAACTATTTAATATAAGTAACTGCAAGTTCTATCATACAAGCATCTAACAGTCATAGCTCCCGTCCGTTCTCACGTCAACAAATTGTGGCAAAAGATACTAAAAGCATCTCCTGCCACTCGTAATGTTAGTCCAAACACTCAAAACACTACTAAGCCTATTGTATCCTATTATCTAACCACTATAATAAAATATCCCTGTAATCCTAGTCATCCTAGTCACGGCGCACCCAATTGTAAAGGAACCTTTTGATTATTTTATTTTTTATGGTTATTAATAAATCCTGGTCACGGGGACCAAATTGTAAAAAAAACCTTATATTATTTTAAATTTTTATTGAAGAAATGTATGGTTGGAACTAAACGTCGATCCTGGTCCACGGCATACGAAATTGTAAAGAAACCCTCCCTAACCTAAACTTATTTTGAAAATATTTATTGTGAACCTAGAAACCTAGATGCATACAATACCTATTATTGAGTGTTGGACTGATAGAAGATTTGGCCAAGCTGTGATCGTCTAGTCTAATGGTAGAACCATACATTATGAACCGTTGTAGTAACCTAAATTCTTTTCGGGACGCTAAGACAAGCTAGATACCTTTAAGTTCATAACTATACAGCCACATCCTAGTATACAAATAAATATAGCAGAATAAGAAGTTTCCTAATAAGATTCTAACATTCCTGACAGCTGTGCTCTATCAGTTGAAGATTGTCATTCGGAACCATTGTACTCTGCATTCACATGCCATTGTCCAATGACTAATTATATAATTGTACAATCCTAGGTTTGTCAGTAGTAGTAAAATCCAGTTATCACTAAATGACTTTATTTATCTTATATTCTCAACTATCTATTATTGCATAAAATAACTAAACCTTAAGAACCATTGCCTTAAAGTCCTCTGATTCGGGGGAGATGAAGAAAATTGAACATAACTAATATTCTAATAATTAAGAAATATTATATAACAAATTTTCGTGCTTTGTCAACTGATGTTTATAACATAAGGTAAATCAGATAAAATTAGATTATTAATAATGATGAGTAGTAATAAAGGATATATAATTTTCAAACTAAATGTAAATAGTTTGCATAGATTCCATATGTACTGCAACTGTATGTGACAGAAGTTTTCTCTGAAGTATATAATTGAATATTTATGCTGTTATAAAGTACATAATATATTTTTAGAACTAAATGTAAATAGTTTCCATAGATTCTGTATGAAATGTAACTTATATAAATGTGTGAAGTTTTCTCAAATTTATATGAATTTAATATTCTATGATTAGTAGGTATTCTATGGTTTATTTACATTGTAGGGGATGAAGCTAGAATAACCCCATGGGCTTTCGACCATCTGGGCGGCCGGATTAAGGGGCCCCTTTGTGACTAAGTCAACGATCTCCGTTTATCATTTTAGCTTTAACCCCTCCTTGTTTTTAGTATCGGTGGAGTTTGGAACACAATGCTAGAGCTTCGTTTAACATTAGGATTAGTTTCAAGATATTGTTTTATAAGTTGATTTATTATTTCTCTTACTTTTATTTTGTGTGATAAATATTTTCTGTTTGTTTGTTTTATTTGAATTTCCAATTATTTTTGGTAATGATTATATTTGGCCTACTCTGATGTAATAATCAGACAGATCTATGTCTTCGGGATTTGTGAAGAATTAGTTGTTGTATATTAATTAACTGTCGCGATATACAGGTGATAATATCAACCAGTGACCATGGATTGCTCCGACCGTAATATTTAGTCTACAAGCTATCCAAGGAGCGTATGTCTCCAGCCAATGACCAATGTTATCAGCAAACTCATATATTGTAGTTTACGAGATGAAGTAGATATATATTATCCTTCAGACAATCTCTCCGAACTGAATACCTCATCCAGGTAGATTATTTCAGTATTTAGAGTGTTATATTAATTTAATTCAAATTTATTTATATCTTATTAAAATAGGAAGTAATGTCCTTAGACAAATTACTTTGATCTTTTAGTTGGTTTGTAGAGTTTATATTGTTTACATTTGTTTCCATATTTACTGATTTCTTCTATTAGCTCTTATTTAAATTAATCTTGGTGTATCAATATGATAAGACAAGAATGTCCTTTAGACATCTGCTCTAGGCTGATTAGTTTTACAAATATTGCTTCTTCTGTATGTTTAACAAATTATTTCCAATAAATTTATTAAATCAATATAATATTATTTTAAATAAATCATAATATTTATAAAAGACTTTATAAATATTATGATCACTATAGCATCACCTATAAATGAACTACACATCCCTATTATCCTGTCCCTATTGTTTTATAGCAATCCGTACACTACATTGTCCATAATTCTCACATGTGGACCCCTGGTAAGAATGAACATTAAAGGATATGCTCAGTTTTAACTTAATATTGTAGAGAGCTATGCATAACAAAACCTTCCTTATAGTGTCCTACCATATTCCCAAAACTAAAACCTGTAACTTGAATTCCTAGTAAATATGCCTAACCTACCAGGCCTACAGTCTCCTAACATTCGAGCTAAAGTATTAAGCAAAGCTAGGGACCCGTCTCCCACATTTACATTTAAACGTGTAGTGTAAGCCTCTTCCCTAGCCAAAGAATCAGCTCCTTACAAGAGAACTCGGTATGTCAGGCATTCTGTACCATACCTATCCCTCTAGCTGGTTCCCTAGGAGAAACGAACTGGAGTGGCCACGGCTCCGGAGACCTAAGAAGATGTGACCAGGTGCGAGCCTCCCATGTGTGCGGTGGACTCTCATCGTTTAGCAAAGGGGGTTTGAATCGAGTCCGGGAAGTGATACCTACAGGTGCGAATAAACACATATATAAAGATAGACCTCCATAATTGATTCATAATCTCAGCCACCGCTTAGTGAGGTCGTTCGACTTGCCACAATATACAGAGAAAAGAATACAACTATTTCGGGAGACTGCTGGTCGCTTGCTGAGCAAGAATACGACCCCTGAATCGTCTCAAAGTCCAGGATCGAAGATAAATGGCAATAGGGTCATGTCAACACAGCGAGGTTCAATCCATTGCCACGGAAAACACTTCGTTTTCCTTTGTAGATCCTCACTCAATACAGAAGCTAGAATGAAATGTACGCGGAACAAATCTGTATTGACTCACCTCAATAATTACTGATTCCCGTACGTGATAGAATATCGGGGCGCAACTGTACCAGGCGATGATTTTTCGACGACGGACGAACATAAAAGAATCAGAAAAAAGGCAAGGAATGTCTTCATTTCCCCTTCATCCTGACAACGTCACGCGTTTGTTTTTAATTTTACTTTTTTCGCAAAAATCCTCTTTAGTAGTCGATACAAATTATTTTATTTAAATTCTTTCTTTCTTTGAAGTAGGTTACGTAGTTTCTTGAACAAAACCTCTTTAGTTTAATTTTTAACTAATAATTTGTATGATAGTAGAATTTTTCAGTTCTTTTTAGGATCCTATTATCCTCTGCCTTAGATTGACTTAGTCTTTTGTAAATTATTGCATTTCTATATTTGTGGACTGAACGAGACGCATGGTGGATCGTTACAGAGCCCTAACACGTCTTTTTAGCTCGTCCCACATGTGCTCAATAGGGTTCATGTCTGGGCTTCTGGCTGGCCAGTCCATAACTGTGATGTTCACATCCCGAAAATATTCCCTGACGATGCCGGCCGCATGGGCTCTTGCATTATCATGCATAAAAAGGAAATTTGGGCCCACATAGTCCGCGTATGGTATCACGTGAGGTTCTAAGCACTCACGAATGTACCTTTCAGCATTTAATGTTGGCAGCCGTGGTCCTGTAACAACCTCAAGTTGAGTTTTGCCGCTCGCGGATATACCGCCCCAGACAGTCCATGAGCCACCGCCATAAGCAACCCTCTCTTCAAAGCAGCATTGTGCGAAACGCTCTCCCTTACGTCGGTAGACCTTCTTCCTTCCATCCTTGCCATGTAACACAATTTTAGACTCATCAGAAAAGAGTACATGGCTCCAATCTTGCTGTGTCCAATTTAAATGACTGCGTGCGAAATGAAGGCGCGCTGTTCGGTGGGCTCGCGTTAGTTTGGGCCCATTAGCTGGCTTGTGTGGTACCATATCGCGTTCTTTTAACCTTCTCCGAACAGTTCGACCGCTCACAGATACTCCGTCGAAGTCGCGAAGTTGATTTTGTATCTCAATGGAGGTAAGGTGACGATTTCTCAAGCTGGTCGTCACGATGAATCGATCCTGCCTTTCAGTTGTGACCCGAGATCGTGGCCTTCCTTGGCGACGAACAAAGCCGCCAGTCTCTAGGTACCTCCGATAAACATTTCGGACCGCAGATCGACTTAAATTAAGTTGAGCACTCACGTTTCTTTGGCTGTGTCCGGCCTGAATAAGTGCCACAGCTTGGGCGGCGACTTCAGGTGAAGTATCCATAGATTATTGATAGAACCTCACCTTAATGTTAAGAATCAGTAATGTTTGTTGCAAAACCAAAGATATCAATCACTTTTACAAGAATTAAATCCAAGTAAACCAATAAAACCAAGTTTTCTTAGTATTCGATTGTTTGATATCAACAAACAGGCTCCAAATTGTCTTTTGTTTCTTTAAATTCTGTGTTCGAAATACAATAAAAGACTATTGAATGAAATTGTGAATGTGCCAGGTTCAAAACTGCATAAAAACTTTATGCTCGACCTAATATAAAATTTTAGCTAGGACCAAACGAAACTGAAAATACAAGGTGGGCCAATAGATGAGTCCAGAAGTGTATAAACAATATAACGCAATCCTTAAAGCATACAATAAACATAACATAACATTTATAAAGCATTGCTATAATTATTAACTATCAAATTATTATGAATTAAAGGTGTGCAAGTACGGCAAGTGCTGCACTTTCTACTCTGCAGCCGAGTCAATTTAGTTGTTTTAAGATTGTTACCCGGCTTGCAGCAACTGCCCTGCTGCACTTGCCCACTTGCACCTATCTTAGACTTAAATAGGAAAACATCAAGGGATTACCACCGAATTTAAAGGCGGGAGTGAAGTTCTCCACTCCAGGTGGAAGCACCAGGAACCACCGAGTGATATATACTATCCTCAGAGCCTCTCATGCCCTCCCTACCTTATCTTTCGACCCCCATTCGGCGGGGAGTCCGAGAAAGTCCTGAGACACTCCTTCAACCCCCCGCAGCTTCCTGATTGGGGGCCTGCTCTCAGGAGGGCACTTGAGGCGAGGAGATTTAGTACGGAAGTAGTAAAATCCTGGGTACGTGTGGTGGTTCCTGGTGACGCCACCGTTGTAACTGCTGTGTTTGTTGTGGTAATGTCGATTTATGTTGGGGCCTCTGAGGTTGATGCCGCAGAGCACACACTGTGTTAGCAGCTTGTCTTGTGCTCCGCGGTCTTTGTTTTTCACCCTTAGTGTGTCCCATATATATATCCATAAGGTAGTGCATTTATTTTATCTCTACTCATTCTTATAATTTACTATTTTAACATATTCTTTACAAAACCTTATAAACTTATATCTAGTTTCCTTATCTTTTATAATATTATACATATTTTCAATCTTTATATCTTTATCTATTTCTTGCTCAACACTAAATCGATGTTTTCCAAAGATTGGGCAGTCTACGATAACGTGCAGCGCACTTTCTGCTACGTCTGGGTCACAGGGACACACCGGGCTCTCCTTGCACTTAAACCGATACAGGTACGAGGACAACCCGCCATGTCCTGTTAGAAACTGCACTGTTAGTGCGTCCAGCACTATCTTTTTTACGATACTGTAGGCCTCCACTGCGTCTGGGAAGAAAACCTTGGTAGTAGAAGCCGTTTCTCCACTCTGATAGCGCCGGTTCCATTCGTCAAGCGACTCCAATCGGATTTGCCGCTTGGCGAATGATACCGGACAACTATCATAGTCTGGCCTGGCTTTTAAGTCTAAAGCTGCGCTCTTCGCTAGTTCGTCCGCTCTTTCATTTCCCTCCAGCCCCACGTGTGCCTTAATCCAAAATAATTTCAATATTTTGCGTTGTTCTTGAATTTTTATTAGGTTGGCTCTGATTTTAACAGCGAGGGGATGGAGGGAAGTTATATCTGTGACCGTTTCGAGAGCGGACCTAGAGTCGCAGTACACATTAAAGTTTGGTTTTCTAATTTTCAGGGCCTTTTCGGTGGCCTCGCACAGTGCCAGCATTTCAGCCTGGTAGACGGAGCAGCCATTGTCCAATTTCATTTTCTTGGTACTTATCTCCGCAGCGTATGGAGAGCGCTGCGCCGACTTCCCCTTCGATTCTACTTCCGTCGGTATAGATATTGAGTCCGTCGTTGTAACTTTGGTGCAATGCTGCTGCGTCCACCAAGCATGGGAACTCGTATAAGAATCTCGAAGAAACACTTTAAATAAAAACTATTTGTTTCACAACACTAAATTTATTTGATTTAGAAAAATAGATACATTAATTATTTTGAAAGAGGCAAGTGTTTGGTACCTGCCTAACTCTACCAAGAAGGAGAAAATGCTGATATTGCAGTAAGCATGTAGGGTTTCCATATTAGAGATGGGATATAACAACCCCCACGCTAAGAGGAAACTTACGGGAAAAGTAAGTTTTCGTAAAGTTATGTAATACGTAAACGCGGTTGATTTAATTCTACAGTTTCATCAACATTAGTAGAAGTTACCTTTTCAGATTTGGAAAAGACGGTTTTCAAATACTTGCTCTTTTTACAAAAGTTAATAGAATAAAACTAAAACAAAGAATAATAGACAAAATAGTTAAAATAGGAAAACTAATATGGTTATTTAATACATTAGAAGACTCTACGTGTTCTAGATCGTTTAGGATTTGATTGGAGACAATCTTCACGTCTGTTAATTTGTCTAAATTTACATTTGTTATTGTGGTTTATGAAGATTAAGTTTGTTTATTTTACTTTAACAGCTACTAAAACAGCTATCATTAATTATATTAAAATCAGATGATACATTAGTGACATCTATCTTAGGAAAGGTCTTCCTTACTTTTCTAATATTCTGATAATAAGCGGTACATTCTACAGGAATATTAAGTACACTTGTACCGGATATAATTATTTCGGTAAGTACATTATTTTGGCATTCAATTGATATCTTAGTCGGTTTGGATTGAACAAATACCCATTTGTCGTTGTTCAGTCTATGACAGATATTAATTTCTCCATGCAGGATTCCAAATTGACAACTTTTTGGTAATGATGATACGGCTTTGGTCATAATATCTATTTCACAAGATGGATTGTCTGGAATGCTATATATGTCATTAATTTCATAAAGGTAAGTTTTGCTTAAAATATTCTTACAGCTATTTATATTTTTTAAATAAGTAAATGACGATTTATCTTTGCTTAAAGCTACATATTCCTCAGTAGGTACAATCATAGTAAAATAATTAAGGTTTTCAGCAGAATTTGGAGTTAATAGAGGTACATTCTTATATAGGTTAAACTCTAATGCATTAACTAAGGGTATTTTGATTACAAATACTAACTTATTATCTAAATAGTAACATACTACATCAGCAGTATTCATAAGAGTATTAATATTGTTGAATTCAAGATTAATTGGAAAATCTTTATATTTAGGAACAATCTTGAAATTACTAATAATATCTTCGTATAACTGGCGTGGTGTTATAATAGATGGGTGTATACCGTTATTCTTTACAAATAACATTGAATTTACTAAATCTTCGATCTTAAAAGAAAGCGTAAATAAATTGCTTTGTAATACATTTAAAGCAGTATTTAGTCTAATCTTAAAATTATCAACGGATACAATATAGGACATGTTGTTCAGTGACTCTGTTACTCCATCAATGGCGTTATTCAATTTTACCTCGTTTTCATTTAATTCATGAAGTGATTTATTTATGTTGGAAATGGCTGATTGGGATACCATGATGCTCTTTTTGATTGAATTTGCTAATATTTTGTCATTATTATTTAATTCTTGTATGGCTTTATTATAATTTATTGCATCATCTTCATCCATAGTGCCGAATATATGTTTGAATATAGTTCCAACACCGGAGAACCATGCGGACCTTTTGGAAAAACTATTTGTAACTTTGTGAGAAATGGAATCAAAGTCGCGTAAAATATCGTTGTATAGTGACTCTAAAGGTTCTAGCATATGTTGGCATTTATCATTATCTATTTCCTCATTTTCATGACATTGAAACTTGACTATATTAAACACATTGTAAATGTTTTCAACGTGGTTTTTGTAACAAGAGACATCCACTGCGATAGCTACTTCGAATTGATCGTTTATAATTTTCAGAGTGCCAATAGGATCAAAGAGTATTCATTTCAAAACATAGGGTCATCGATCTTATTCAAATTTGGCAGAAGGTCAAAGTTCGTAAACATTTTGAAAACCTGATATCTTCCTGAGGGATTATCCAATCTTGACGTCCGAGGTGTCGTGAAACAGGTCTCGACGCTCTGCACGTCGCTCCGCTGTTGGATTTCCCCCCCAGGAGTCTGGAACTGGTACCACGTGGTTTGGGGATTTATCTTTATAACTCGGCGAGTTTTGTCGGAAAAAATCCGGAACTCTGCCAGATGGTAGCTCCACTAGTAGGTAGACCCTTCCAGTGGCACTATAAAAAGTGGGGGTCGGCGATCGTAATCGCGCAGCGTTTCACCTGATAGGTATTTCTGTTGGTTTGTGGAGGTTATTTTTCAGTTTTTCCCTCTGGTTCCTCCAGGGATGCTCCGATTTTAAAAATTCTTTCGGCACTGAAATCCTCACGTCTGCGCGCATCCAGCGGTGTATAGCACTTCACTTTTTAACACTTTTGACCACTATTTTTGATTTTTTGAGCGTGGCCTTAAAACGTGGCGCTCGGGCGTGCGTCTCGAGTGGAACTAGTATCATTAGGTTATTATCATACACCAATGCATACGTATGAGACACCAGTATTAACGTATGACGTGTACAGCTGTAATGGAGCAGTATCATTAGGTTTGTATCATACACTAATGCATACGTATGAGACAAAAGTACCTACTCGTTTGGCCTTTATTATTTTTCTGTCCTCAAGCTGAGCTGGCCACCTTACATATTAATGAAAAATGTTTGGTGAGTTTAGTGCCTCCGTCATTTGCCTCACAGCCTGATGATACATTTTTTGAGACACATTGTGGAGGGCACTCTGGCCAACAAATGTTTGATACGATTCTGATGCGTAAAAGGCTAAAGCAATCGGGACCTGCAGAAATTCGACATAGCTTCTTAGTCTTTTGTACATTTAGTTCCTTTAACCCTTTAAAGGACAGCGTTACACCGGTGTTACGTCCAAAATAAAAAAACATGTAGGCTTAATAGTAAATATATTTTGTGAATTTATCTGCGTACATAGTTTGTACTACTATCGCCACCTAGTGAAAAAATAGTAAGCTCTTCCACAACGCTTCAATGTCAGTCTGTGTCGAAATGGCGCCGGGTCGACAGACTTTGCGTGGACGCACGGTAAGTTTTGTTTCAATTTTGATGTTTATTTCGCACTTATTGCTAGTATTTTGTTTCTCAATTATTTCTTATGCATGACTTGTTTTGTACACCATAAAATAAATATGTAATTCTAATCAAATATTGAAATATTTGGTTCAGATTGTCGACGTTACGTATTTGTAACATTGCGAAACTATGCACTAATTGATGTTTGTTTGATTAGTATCATATTTGTAACATTACGAAACCCTGAACTAAGTATTGTTTGTTTGATTAGTATCAAATGTGTAACATTGCGAAACTCTGAAATATCATTGTTTGTGTGTTTTATGGGGGGCATGGATTGCACGGGTGGTGTTTAACACAGCGTTTACTAACACCAAACAATATCTAACAATAACGAATGTAACAAAATGCTACTACTCCATTACTACCTGTATAATAACAATGTTATTGATTACGCTTGAGCTTGGTGTTGGGTGAATGTTGCATGGATCGTTTTTTTTTGTCATCAGGGACAAAAATGCCTCAAATGAGATAGAGCAAATAGAATATTGGCTCTCGTACCACCAGAACGTGCATCATCGACGGACACTTCAGGCACAGAAGACGAAGTTATTGTTCAAAATTTCACCAGACGCCGTCATAGCAGCGATGAAGATACTAATTATAGTTCTGAACCTAGATCTTTGCCCTCCTCATTTGAAAATCTCCATTTTCACAGTTCGGATGAAGAAGAACTGGAAGGGCAGGACACTGCCCTTTCTGTTGATATAGTACCATTGATTCCTGTCATGAATGAAATGTTTCCAGCTGATATACAACAAGCCCCATTACCCATTTTGGATTCAATATCATCTGTTTTGTCACCACTTCAAACTCCACCAAGTCAGAAAACTAGATCCTCTAAAAGAAAAGCAAACACAGGACCACGATTTCTTAACAAAAAAGCAAAAAAATACAAAAGACCAGCTTTGCAATTCAAATGGAAACCCACAAAATTTAAATATCCAGCGGTCCTTGAAGAACCAGTTTTAAGCCTCTCTGATATAGACGAATTCATATCACCCATAGATTATTTCTTCAGATTCTTTTCTGAAGATATAATTGAATACATTACTGAACACACAAACTTATACTCCGTTCAAGGCAAGTCTGGTAGAAGCATCAATATCACCAGTGATGACATGCGAGACTTTCTTGCTATCACAATTAAAATGGGTATCATCAAAATGCCTTCATATAGAGACTATTGGAGCAGAGAATTGAGATGTCCAATAATTGCAGATATTATGTCCCTCAAAAAATACGAACAAATAAGGCAATATTTACACTTCGCCGACAATTTGGATACAAACGATGACAGATATTTCAAAGTCCGACCTTTATTGGAAAAAATTAGAAAAAACTGCTTGCTCCTTGAAGAAGAAGATAGATACAGTGTAGTCGAAATGATGGTGCCTTACAAAGGTACCAGAGCTGGCAATAGAAGACAATATTTACCAAAAAAACCAAAGAAATGGGGATTCAAGATATTCGTTCGGGCTGGCGTTTCGGGATTAGTCTATGATTTTCTTCCGTATGGGGGTGACGACACTTTTCGAAATATACGTTTCAGTGAATATGAAGAAAGTCTTGGGCTTGGAGCTAAGGTAGTATTGGCGCTATCGAAAACTATAGTAAAGATACCAGCCGTTGTGTATTTTGATAATTTTTTCACAACTTTGGAATTGGTACATTACTTGCGTGAAGAATACGGAATTTTCAGTCTTGGAACTATCAATGCAAACCGGCTGAAAGACTGCAAAGATATTTTGCCTACAGATACGGCACTATCAAAAAGGGTAGAGGTTCCAGTAAGCAAGTGGTTTGCAATGAAAAAAAGGTGACAGTCGTCAAATGGCTGGATAATAAGGCTGTCACTTTAGCCAGCTCTTTTGTGGATTCTCATCCAATGGAAAAAATAAAACGCTGGTCTAAAGATGCTAAGTCTAGAATAGACATCGATTGTCCGCAAATTGTCAAACAATATAACGCACATATGGGGGGAGTTGATCTTGCGGATATGTTGGTCGCGTTGTACCGCACACATTTTAAAACAAAAAGATGGTACATGGCTCTCTTCATACAGATGCTGGACATTTGTGTAAATAACGCGAGGTTGTTATATCGTAGGCACAATGCTGCAAACAAAAACATTATTCCGCTGAAAACGTTCAGAGTGCGAATTGCTGAAGAGCTGCTAAAGAAACACCGAGTTCGGGATCTATCAACGAGCAACGATGTGCCAAATGAAAATAAAATTAGGCGTCCGTTTGCTCCGAGGCCAGCTGAAGCTGTACGATATGATAGTACTGGGCATTTCCCAGATTTCATCACAAGAGGGAGATGTAAATATTGCAAAACAGGCTTGACAAATGTACATTGTGTCAAATGTGATCAGAGACTTTGCTTTGTACCAAAAAGAAACTGTTTTAATAATTACCACCTAAAACCATAACTGAATTACCATATAAACCGTTGATTTAATTGTAATAAATATGTAGATTGCTAGAATATTATATTGTTTCATTACTGCCCTCTTACCTCAAAGTAACAAATACGATACATAGTTTCTTTTAACAAATCTTCTCAGGATATCGCGTTGTAACACATATGTTACATGTCATAAATAAAAAAATAAAAGCTTAGTAATTTAATTTTAATTTTTTTAGGTGTCCTTATAGCCTATTCAAACAATTATTTCACGTAAAACCACTATGATATAAAAAAAAAGTGGCTGAGCTTTAAAGGGTTAATTCAATTGTTCAATTTGGAGTTATTTCAAACAAATACACTCGAGAGCAATGAATCCGGGTCACTTAAAGAATGTTAAAAATCTCGGAAACTAAAAATGATAGGTTAATGCAATAAATTGTATTTAATAGACAATGTAATACTCCTTAAATGAAAGTAAAAAAAATATGAGTCACCATACATTTTATTAACACAAAATTACATAAAGAAAAAAACTGCTGATCTCTCCTTAAAACAAAAATAGGAAACATGAAATTTTTGAACTTTATTACGATTTTCTTGAATTTTAATACTTCGTATTGCCTCCTCGTGCTTCCATTACTGCGTTTACGCGGTTTGGCATGCTGTACACCAAGTTCCTTATACGATTTTGGGGAATATTCTCCCATTCCTCTGTGAGAGCAATTTTGAGCTCACGAAGCGTGATTGGGGGAGGGTTTCGTTGTTTTACGCATCTGCCTAGCTCGTCCCAAGCATGCTCGATCGGGTTGATATCCGGGCTGCGCGCTGGCCACTCCATACGAGTAATGTTCATCTCTTGAAGGTAGTCATTCACAATCCTACCTGTATGAGGTCGGGCATTGTCATGCATAAATATAGCATCCTCACCTAAATTGACCATAAATGGACCAACGTGATCATTGAGGATTTCTTCCACATATCTTACGCTAGTTAAAGAGCCGTTTTCTATGATCACCAGCTCTGTGCGACTTTCAGAAGAAATTCCGGCCCGCACAAGTACAGACCCACCACCGTAGGCTACTTTTTCTTCGATGCATGCTTGCTTGAATCTTTCCCCTGGTCTTCGATACACTCTGTGTCTTCCATCGTGCTTGTAGAGCATAAATTTTGATTCGTCGGAGAACATAACTTTTGACCAATCTTCAATACTCCAATTTACGTGGCTCTGGGCATATCTTAGTCTCGAAATACGATGCCCACGCTCCAGTTTAGGGCCGTTTGCAGGTCTAAGGGGTTTTAAGTTAGATTCAGCAAGCCGACGTCTTACTGTCCATGCACTTGGGTTACTTCCTCCGAGGCGTCGAAACTTATTGGTGAGTTCAGTTCCTGTGAGAAAGCGATTTCGAAGCATGGTGTTCACCAAGTATCGGTCTTCTCGTGCTGTGGTACACCTGGTTCTGCCCGTTCCTGGTCTGCGTAGGTTAGAACCAGTTTCTTCGTAACGTCGGAGAACTCTTTGTACTGTTGACAGCGACACACCGACAGTCCTGGCTGTATCGCGCTGACTCCGGCCGGTTTCCAGCATTGTAAGTATTCTGGTGCATTCTTCAGGCGTAAGCGACATAATGTCAGCTTGAATAATGAATATAGAGCACTATCAACATGGTTTATGTACCCACATAAATGACAGATTACAAACAAAAGCAAAACCAAATGCTGTAATTTCGTAGTTCCATCTTCGAAAGTTGCCCTTTTTCAAATTTGATTTTTTTATGATATAACTTTACAATAACTAAGAAGTTTTAATACCTTCATTTAAGGAGTATTACATTGTCTATTAAATACAATTTATTGCATTAACCTAGCATTTTTAGTTTCCGAGATTTTTAGGATTCTTTAAGTGACCCGGATTCATTGCTCTCGAGTGTATATTAAATTGTTATCTAACCTTTATCTCCGATGTTATGCTATCGGTCCTACGATGTAGGGGAAGCAGCGGCGTTACTTCTTCTACAAGTGACTTGACAGTCTCCTGCTTGGGACGAAAGCTATTAATAAATTCGCCGTTGGAAAGATCTGTGAAAGGGCTGCTGGTGGCCCTCAATTGTGTACGTGTCCGGCGATGGCTTCTACGCTCATTTAATTGGCGTTGGCGAATGTCTACTGAGTTAGCCAACGTCAGTATATTCCACCGTAGTAAGTGCATTTAAGGTCGTATCATAAAACACGAGCTTAAAACACACATACGGAGCTACTGGAATACAATGGTACGCTCTATTAATGTAAATTTTGCTAAATATACACTTTCCTTACAACATAAACGTAGTCGTGCAAAGGTGAAATTGGAAATCTGTCGGGCTTAGTCACCACGTTAAGTCGCCTATAGTCAAACAAATCCGTATATCACTGTTATTCTTGGGTACTACATGCAGCGGGCTGGACCATGGGCTACTTGAAGGTCGATAGATTCTCATCTCCTGCATTGTACGAAATTAATCATTTACTTTTTTATATCGGTATCTGTATACGACATCGAAGTTATATTGTTGTAGTTCTTGGGCCCATCTGGCTAGTATTCCCGAAGGGTTTTTCATAGTGTAAGCCATTTTAGAGCCTGGTGGTATGTTTAATTACACATATGTTTAAATAAAATCGTTATTCCCTATCTAAAATCTGATCCAGTAAGAACTTCAAACTGTAACCACTTACTTCTAGTAAAAAAGGTTATTTTCTTAAGTATAATTAAAATATTAAAATCTTCGAATGCCGCCAAAATTATATGGCACTTTTTTTTAGAGTATTTGGCGGTGGTATCCACTAGTTAGCGTTATATAGATATATATAGAACATAACATTCTCTCACTTTAAGGCCACCTTGTTTCGAAGATTTAGGCATTTTACTCGCCCAGTCGACTTGCATCCGCGTTACGCGGGAGCCGACTTGATATGAACTCCAGTGACCTTTGTCGGCGGGCGAGAACGCCACAGTATAACATAATGCAATAGGTACGGTGAGTTTAATTTTATTGACTGTATTCTTTTAGTATATTGATTATTTTATTGACTATATTCCCTCAGTATATTCTTTTATTTGATTGAAATGAAAGTTTATTGGATTTATGTAGGTATTGACTGTAAACATAATTACTCTTACTAAACTTTTTGAATTAGTGAGATGATAATGATGATTGTAGGAGAGTTTGTGGTACATACCTAAAGAATAACAACAAACGAAAATGAGAATGAAAATGAGAATAAAAATTGTTATGTACAATATTTATTCTCATTTATTATACATACAGGTGGATTTAATATGAGGAATAAAATGCTTATTTTAAATTAAAATTCATTATAATTTAGAGTTCTAGTGCTAGGTCCAGGCTCATTTTCATTGATCGATATGGTCATATTATGACCCAAAGCTGCATTTGGATCTTTATTAATATTTTAGCTATGATTGCAAATTAATAATCTTTTGCGATAAAAAAATCTCATTTTCTTTATTTTCGGAGTCGGTGGGTTCGCATTCAAGTGTCAGATTCCGTATGGACATACCCGTATGGGCATATGTCTGGGGTTGACGATTTCTGGCAGCAGACATTTGTGGTAAAAGTGTGATAACTTTGATTCCATCTTTGATTTCCAAAATTCATCATCTTTTTCGATTCTTGCGATATGTACTGGTTCTTTTTCCCCGGCCCAAATACCAAATAGACATTGCCGTCGTCCTGTTACATGCAGTTGTCCTTGCACTTGAAAAAACCAATTACTGTTTTTATTAATTGTTGTAGTCCGCGTCTTTTTATTATATTTTAATATCTGGATTTTATTTTCTTCTATAGCCTTTGTCAAGCCAATTTTTGACGCCGAAAAAGGACATTTAACTTCTACCAGAACATCATTTCCAATAAGCCCGTCAGGCGTCGCACCAATAAATGGGATTTTTTGATATATAAACAGTCCACAAGGCTCAATAGACACATTTTCTTGTTGTTGTATCTTTTGCAACGTTAGCTGCTCATTTTCAATACCATGGGCAATAGATACAACATGGCTTATATTTGATTTATACAACAAGTTTTTTACTAAAGGGGCGGTATCTTTAGATACTTGTCGTTTGCAAACAGGGCCGTAGAGGCAGTTAATAGGTTTTTCCGAATTTCTAGCCACTCACTACCATCTCTTTGTAACATCGTATTTCGCTCGATTCCGTCTCTGTCAGCAGTTAGTTTCTAAATTTTTAAGAAATTCTTTTTTGGCTATTTCTAGATCACATTCAGACATATCTGGAGCGGAACTGGCAGAGCCTTAATCATTTTGTTTTGATACTGCCGCTTTCTTGATTTTTTTTGCTGGATGTTCCAAACTGCTTTTTCTTTTCTGGGCCCTCTCTTTCTCTTTTCCTTTCCACAACTTCCACCAATGCTGCTGCCGCAATTTCCGCCACTCCTGCTAGGCCGGCTGCTGACAGATTTTTATTCGTCAGCGTTTTAAAGACAGCCGATATTGCTGTCTTGTCATTAAACGATAACACCGCAGCGGAGACCCTCCCTTGGTAGCCTTGTTTCAAGGCAAAATTTATGCGTTTACCTCCTATAAATTTTGCTATGACATTGTTGAAGCATTCGACAATGTTTGTATTTACGTTTTCTACTAAACTTCCTGATTTTGCAGCTACATCGTCGCTTTGGTGGTGAAGAGATGCAACCCACACTTTCTTGAAAAATGAGTTAAGTGCACTTTTCGAATCAGAAAAGCATACTTTATGCAGTAGTGAACAAACCCAACCCACTAACGGCCTCTAAATACGAATATTCTAAAAGTGTGAAAGGTGGTTAAATGAATTTCTATACATTGTGATAAAAAATGTAAGTAGCTTGTCTTTCTTCATTATTCCTTCTTTTGCCAGAGTAAAATTATCAGTGAAGAGAGCCAAGCCACATGTTACTAAATTTTTAAACGGGAATGCCAACATCATGCGTCATTTTGCGCGCCATTTTGTAAGACTTGAATCTGTCTGCATCTGTCAAACTGACAATGTAATATTTTTTCGCGCGGCAAGCTTCCGAACATACGCGGTTCTTGTGTATTTTGTTGGGATTTTGTAGATGTTATTGGAGAAGTTTGGTGTTTAATAACGTGAAATGAATGCCTAGCCATAAGTAAAGCCTGAATAATTCGTTTCCAACGTCACGAATAGTCGCGATGTCTAAAAACTATTTCACCAGCCAGCGCTCCAAATTACTTCTAAGTCTGGTAAAATGTGGCGCAGATAATGAAAACCAGAGGAAAAAATAGAGGATAACAACAGTGATTGTAAAGGTACTGTGATAGTTTTCCATTATATGTATCAATAGTCTAGCTAGAATAAACCGAACCGCACCTACCTACCTGTTTAGTACAACCACTAAACATGTGTTATTATTTAAATACTTCTTTGTGTTTTTTTATTTTATTGTAACGTGTGACGTGAAAGGTGTTATCATCGTTTAGGTATAAAACCGACCTCACTAACCCTGAACCCAGACAACACAAGTAAAAAATACAACTTCCCGACCCTTGCGTATTTCTAGGTACTGAATTAAAATTTAGCATATATGAGTACATACATTATAAATAAGTAACAACCCTGAGACAGGCAAGTATGGTAGGTAATTATATCGCGAATTGGGTCGGAGATGGCCTACTTCCCACTCTTTCTACTATGAGCAAGCGCTCTGATAAGTTTTGGAAAATACGATGAGCTCCCGGTCCCCACGGACTCAACGTCTCCACACCAAATGGCTCAAATATGTACATACCGAGGTTAGCATACTTGCGCTGCTTGTATTGCGTATATGTTATGTGGCTCAATATTGTAATTATGATGTAAAATTATCCTTTATCAATAAGTAGACCTGTATATATTTATACCAAAAATTCTATGAACCATTTATAATATTATTAAAACTCACGCACATTTTTATTTATTAATTAAGTCAGGTTATTTACGTGATATTTAACACTTACGTGTTGTCGATGTAAGGATCGACAATTGTTTCGGCTTCATAAGGAAGCCATCTGCAGGATCTGGAGTGCGGTTCGATGGCTGTCGCGGCCCGTTTCACACTACGGGGGGTGGCCCGTAGCGCTCGGGACGACAGCGGTGGCTGTTGCGGGGTGCGGGGTGGTGACTGCTGCATGTTGGGCCCCACCTGCGAGATGTTATCTTCATCGCTGCTGCTCTCTTCTGATAAAGTCCTCGCAGTCCGACACGCGTAACTCACTGTGTGCTCGACTTTCCTTTTTACATTGTGTACCGTTCCATGAAGACACGTCTTACAGCTTTGTCATAACGTCCACCCACTATCTCTATTTAAATTCGGACGTCGACTTATTTCGAGGGCTTCCCGGATCTTGCGAGGAATATACAACTTTTCTCTCGCTAGTACTCGGGTCTTGTCAAATTGAATATAGTTGGCCGTGCTGGAGGCCAGGGCGTGTTCTGCTACCGCTGAGCCGTTACTATGAGCATTTTTCATGGATCGGATATGTTCACTTAGTCTGTTCAACACGTTCCTTCCAGTTTCACCTATGTACCAGTCACTACACTCACAAGGAATCATATAGACGCCCGGAATTTCTAATGGATCTTTGTCCTTTGGTGATCTGAGTAATGTATGTATGCCTAATTTTAGAGGGTGGTCGGAATATAGTTTTGATGCCATAACTACGGCGCAACAATCAACAATGTCCGATTTTATCCGTCATTCCTTTTATGAAAGGTTGGTAATTTAGCCCGTGGGGTGCCGGGTTAGAATGTCACCTCCCCATATCAACCCACGGTTGTCGTAAGAGGCGACTAAGGGAAAAATACTGGAAGGTGGGCAGCAGCGCCTTTTAATGATCTGCAATCTTACACTGCAATCCCCAAGCCGCCTGCCAAGCGTGGGGATTATGGCAAATACCCCTTCATAGGGGAGGCTGTGTTCAGCAGTGGACAATCCGGCTGATCCAGGTAATTTACTGCTCTCTCCACATTTGTTACGCGGCTTCTAGCGGAGGTATTAGCAATACGACAACATTGCTTCCATCTATACCCATTGGATTCGAGCACTGATCGTACATGGTCGAGTTCCGCATCCACATATTGAGGATCACACAATTTCAGTGCTCTGTTGATGAGTGTTCGAGGTACTGTAGCAAGATGTGAAGGGTGGTGATGTGACTCAGCTCTTAAATACCTATCTGTGTGAGTTGGTTTGCGGTAAACTGTGTGTGAAAGACGACTATTTTGTTCTGGCTTCACCAGCACGTCCAAAAAGAGCAAAGAGTTGTCGGTTTCCTGTTCCACCGTGAAAGATATTTTTGGGTGTTTACTATGCAACAGTAAGGATGTAAAGTGATTTTTATGTAAAATAGCAAACACGTCATCCACATATCGCCACCAATGCCTCGGTTTGTAAGCTATGTCCTCAAACGCTGTTGTCTCGAACCATTCCATGAAAACCTTCGCCACCACTGGCGCTATGAGGGAACCCATAGCAACCCCTTCCGTTTGTAAATAATAATCACCTCGCCAACGAAAATACCACTGGTATATATTCTATAAGTATCATATATTCGATAGGTATAAGGGTTGTTTGAAATAAATTCAAAATTATATTAAATGTGTCCGCTATCGGTATTATTGTCTACGTTTAGCACCACTCCCTCTAACATTTGAACAAAATGTACTGGTCTTTGAAGTAACTAGTGGTGTTCCATGTCAGCGGAAGAAGCATGTCCGCGAGAAAACGAGACGTCTTATAGGTTGGTGAGTCTATTTGACTTACAATCGGTCTTAGGGGCCAGGACGGTTTATGTATTTTCGGCAGGCCATATAACTTCGACGAAGTCGGGTTCAGTGGGCGAAGACTTTTATATAGATTGTCACTAAATGCGCGTAGTAGATTTTTTAATTTTGCTGTAACCCGAGATGTGTGGTTTTAATTAGCTTTCGTTTACGTACTATTGTCGCTGAGAATGTGAGCTATTTTGTGTTCATACTCACTGGTATCCATTACTACGGTTGCATTTCCTTTATCTACCGGTAATACTAAAAGGTCCTTCTTGCCGCGTAAACTTCTGAGGGCGTCCATTTGCAGTTTTGTCAAGTTTGGTTTTGGGAACTTAGCGTTGCGTAACGTTGTTGCAACTTCTAGTCGCAAACAGTCAGCATCTCGAGTGGTAATGTTATTGCGAGATATCGTATCTTCAATGCTCGTCACGATCTCCTCTGCGGGCACTTTCCGTAGCGTTGGTGCGAAATTAAGTCCCTTAGATAACACTCATTTTTCCTCAATCGAAAGCACATGAGATGACAAGTTAACCACGACGCTGTCACTATTTACAGAACGCTTTGCGTTCGTAGTAGTACCGCTTGCGTTTTTGATTAGACGATTCAGTTTGGAATCATGAGTCCGTATTAAATTATTAAGCACATTCTGTGCTCTAATGTAAGACATTGCATCTAAATGATTCCACAAGTCTCGCCGTAATAAACTTGACAACTCAAGATGTAGTTGCATCAACTCCGTGGTAACCAAAGAAATGCCTCGACAGTAACTCGTACTAACAGTTTATTATCAACATCATCGAAGAACTTTTCATAACCTCGATAGCACTTTATAGGTAATACGCATGGATATAGGCACTACACTATTTAATCGGCACTTTATTACGAAATCTAAACCACACTCGAGTCTGTTACGTTTTATTCTCAATGATGCGAACTTTTTTCAGTCCTACCTCCCCGTAGAGGTCGAATATAATATATTATTATTATATATTATTAAACCGCACGCACATTTTTATTTATTGATTAGGACAGGTTATTCACACTTACATGAATAGCTTGTCCAAATCAATAAATATGAACCATTTCTTCATCACTAGCCATACATGTATAGTGTACAGCTGATAAAATGGTTTTGGTGTCGATTTAAATGTGCCATCGGCACAAAATTTACTTTCAGTATGTGTTTCTTTAAATAAGTTCTGGATAATGTTGTGACAAAAATCTGAATTTTTTTATTATCATCTCCATCTTAAATAACAGTAAACTCTTAAGCGTATATTTCAGGTACCTGTACATAATTTAAGTTGTCAAATTCCGTTTTCGTTGCCTTTCAAAAATATTTTGTGCGTAAAAGTGTAACTATTTTTGCTTTGAATATTTGAAATTTATCTCCATCTTCAGACGACAAAATGTTGCTGTTGCTATAAACTTTCTCAAAAATCTGTTGCACTGGTTTTAGATTCGTACATACGTTTTTTTTGCATTCGTCCATAATTAATGAGGCTTTATTTTTAGTGGGATTTGTAGAGCAACAATAAGTGCATTCATTTAAAATTAGGTCTTTGTCTTCACTAAGTTTCAGCGATGCACTACATTATCTTCTGTTACTACATCGCCATAGAGTTGTTCCGTTTTTATGTGTATCTAAATCCGCATCACAACAACACATCACCACGCGGGTTCGAAACCCGGACATGACTTGCATAGCAGGCGTTATTGCAAACCTAACAATAAAAAAATTATACGGTTGCGTCATCATTTACAAGTATAAAACCAATTGCAAAATTGGTCTTGTTTGTAGTACAACTCAAGTGGTACTATAGAAATCGCTCCATCCCAATACGATGGTTAAAGAATGATAGGAAAGATTCAAGTTATGACGTCATGTCATGTTAGCTCAATTGGTTAGAGCATACCCCGGCCCAAGGGGTGGATGGACGCGGGTTCGAATCCCGCACATGACTTAAATTTTTCCTATCGTATATTTGTGATTGTGTAATGTAATCCGCATAGCAGGCGTTATTGCAAACCTAACAATATAAAAAAAAAATAATGCATTTTTATTTAAATTCAAATTAAAAATAAATCCTAAAATCTAAAGGTATAGTTATAAGATATAAAAAAAATACATGTAAACTCAAACTTGGTATAATTCTGGACGAATAGTATAATTTTATTTTCCTGTAGTATATTTTTTTGAGGGTCTGAATCCAACCCTTGTGTCATTAAATATGTAGATGACATCGTTTCCGTGTTGCACGAGCCATATATTGCTCGACGTGGGTAATTAATATTTGATGTAAATTTTAGCGATTTCAATATTCAATAAAAGGCCTAATATCCACTCTTATATTGACTTAAATTATATGTGTTTACGAATAAATTGCAGATTTAGTTTGCTGGAATGTAAAAAAACTTTGAACTTGATAATTTCTGTTCATTGTCTTCACTAGACTAAAAAAGCAATTGCAATTTTTTTTAAGAAGATTTTTTGCTAGAAATAATAATAATTAAACGAATCTCATAATTTTCACCGTGTTACATTTATTTACCCACCAAGGACTACATCACCTGACAGACGTCGTCCTGTCATACATATCTACAAAAATATAGTACTTTCGAGTACTATTACGAGTATTACTAGTGACAACTCCGCCTAATTTCCTATTAAGCCGACGTGACGTCACAAACGCCACGCAGCCAAACCGGAAGAGTATTCGACGCGTTTCGCTTCTAAACGAAGCATCCTCACGTAGATAGTTTCATCAAGGTCCCCCATTCAAGAAAGCTGTAGGTTACATCAAGATGTAATAGGCTTAACCTTCTTTTGCATATATCCTTTAGTTACAAGCCTAGCATAAAAACGTACTTTGTTTTCAATGTCATACTTTTTTTCAACTTACACTTCACTCTGGTACCATCAACTAACTCCAACGCACTATTTTCTTCTAAATGTAGTAGTTCTTCATTGATAGCTTTTGTACCTACTGTTCCTTTTCTGGAGCTTAGCTTGCTTCTTTTAACGATAATTTGCTTGAATCGTCAAGCACATACCGTTTTCAATGATGCACATATTTGAGTATCCAAACCTCTGTGCTTTCTTTTTAGTTCTAGTAGATCTGACGTAGTTTCCAATTTTATCCTGAGCATCTTCATAGTCAGTAGGTATAAATGTTGTATGAAAAACCATACCTGCCCTGGTAGCGTTCTTTTGTTTTTAGCTACTTACCTACATAAAACAATTCAATCTCAAAAAGGTTTTGAATCAAAAGAAAAAAAAAAACTACTATTTGTACTCGATTTTCAATGACACGAGGTTGGCAACCATTATATGCACTACGAGAAAAAAAGCGCGGCAATTTGTTATGTGTGGTTAAATTTTGTTTTTTATTAAATTGATATTTTAACAGTACGGTTTTAATTTTTCAGAATGTCTGATAGTGAAAGTGACGATTTTATAATGATGACGCCACCAGAAATAAAAAATGCAGCTCAAGAAGTCATAAAGAACTTACTGCCTGAGAAGTCTCGAGGTAAGTACGAGAAAACGTATAATGATTTTTTTTTCCTCGTAGGTGTAGTAAAAAGCACTATGTATCACTCGGGAGAAAGTTATAATTCTGTTCTCTCGAGAAAGAGAAGGCAACTCGTTGCCTTTAAGCTTAAACAAACTCTCGAACAGAAATAGATAGTTTTCTCCCCTCGATGTACAATGTACTTGCTACTGTGTATTACCTTTTATTAATATTTTATTATTATTAAATTTCTGCTTATTTTCACAGACCTGGAATTCGACATCCTTTGACATTTTCTGAATATCCAACTAAAATGTGCTTCTCATACTACTTATTCCATTTTAGGCGTTTTTCTTTGGCAACATGCACCATTACACCGCTTCCGAAGATTCTCGTGTGACTCAAATCTGGTTTAGCACCTATCCATTTTTCATATGGTGTTTTATCGTCTAATGTTGGAAATGCTATGCGATATGGCCAATTTGGGCCAACGAAAGTAACGGTAATTTATGTAGAGGTAGTGACTTCGCTAATAACTGACTCCTTATTGCAGGCACTGCGTCGCATGGCGTCCAGACGAGGATGGCCAGGTTACCTTCACTCCGACAACGGTACAAATCTTCGCGAAGCAAACAAAGAGATTAAAAAATGTATACTATAGCTAGATGAGGAAGTACTTAAGGCGACAGCTATCAATTAAGGGAATCAATAGACGTTAAATGGGCCCATGAGCCCATATTGGTCGGGTATTGAATTGGGGGAATGACTCAAAAAGAGAGTAAAGACGACACTAAACGTCGTCGTATTAAAATAACGATCACCGAAAGAGGAAGTCCTGATCACTCTGCTGGCAGAAGACGAAAACATTGTTAATAGCAGGCCTTTAAGTCACGTGTCAATTTAAAGAAAAGGAAAGAATCACTGAAACCGAATCATTTTTTGCTTGGTACATCTTCAAACTTACTACTACTGGGAATGTTCGGCGGTTCTGACCTTTACTTAAGAAAGCAGTGGCGCATATCCCAGGCATTGGCAGATATGCTCTTGACGAGGTGGGTGCGAGAGATACTAGCCGCTCGCTAGTTTTCATCATGATCTCAGTTCAACGGCTATCTCTCAGGCTAGTCTCAATGTCTTTACCCCACCAGTGTGGAGACCGGGCCGCAACTTCCTAACGCAAACCTATTTGAGAATGCTCGCGTTGGTAGTCTTTTTTTAGGTATTTATTTATTTATAAATAAGCACGGCAGTTACAACTTACACTTATAATTATCATAATTTAGATTTTTTTATAAATATATAGCACACATAACAATTAACACAATTCATTTAAATTAACCCACAACATATTATTATTATAGAATGTCACTTAATGGAAAAAATATATAGATGCATCTCAAATCAAATGTCATTAAATTAAATTATGTAGATGTCAATTATGTCAAGTAATAATAATTAAAGTGACTGAAATGTATCATATATTTCACAAAATGTCAGTAGTAATGTATAAATATAATTTCATTTGTCACAAAACATGTCACATTCGGTGTTGGCGTCAGGGAACGACAAAAGGGGGACTGAGCTCGGGCAACGGTGTGACTACTGGGAGTACCAAACAGCACGTGTCTTCGGCTCGGCCTGTGAAAATAAATTATTTCCTGTGGTGGAAGCCCACTATTGCCGTTAAACTACTAAAAGCTAATATTTTAAGTCTAATCTAAACAAAAAAATATCAACAGAAGCAACTCTTTTGAAGAGTATGTCCTGCAAAATATTCGTTGAAGAATTTAATCGGTCATTCCATAAACTGAAAAAAGATCGATGTGATATGTGCTCGGAATGAGAATCTTCTAAAATAGAAAACATACTTGCTGAATTACGTAAAAAACACACTATTTATTCATGTTGCTGAAAAAAATGCTATGGGCTTAGAAAGAAATAGAGATTCTGCTAAAAAAGCACTATGTTTTGATTTGCAGAATGTTATGACATGACCACATGGCAGATGTGAGTTGTTTCTTCTATAAAAGTAAGCTTAATGATTATTATAAATGTTATAAATATTATAATAAAGGTACTCAATTCGACTGTATTTTTTTTGTACGTACTACCATAGAACATATAATAATACTACGTATAGAATGGACCCTCCTCTCCCCCCACCAAAACGAGTCTTCCTCACCCCGCCACCGATTCTGAGCTGTCGCTGAGCTGACTTGAGTACGGGACGCGCAACTCGCGCACGATGACGTGACGACGAAGCGTGACGATTATACGAGTATTTTAAAAGTTGAAAATGGGGTATCCTTGTGCTGTTTACGGTTGCTTGTCAACTAAACGAGAAAAAGATAGGAGTTTTTATAGATTCCCTAAGGATAAAACGAGGTAAATCATTCTTGGTAACCTACACTAAGCAGCGACCTATTTGTCGTTATTCTACTCTCTTCCTACTGTATAACTATACAGAAGGTAACTTATGAAAATCGGTAGTTTACAGTAGGTATTGAAAAAAATACAAACATAATACTTTATCTTTGAATTTTATTCAAACTGCTATTCAAATCATGATTATTTTAGAAGATTTTCGTTTGAAAAAAATATTCGTGGATATCGACTTCGTTTGCAGCAAAACAAGTGTCTTTGTAACCATTACCTAGACCTACCTATACCTACCATAGAGAAAAGCAATAAACATACCGACCTTCGCTACGGTTGACACGCGGCACACTTCATATTGTTTATTATACGAGAAGAACATAAATTATTATTCTGATTGTAATTATTATCATTACTTGTATAAAATGTGAACTTGGAATGATACTTTTTGTATAGTGTAGGTATCTATTATTGTATAAATAATGGAGTGAAATGGGAAGTAATGTTACCTACTCGGTTGTGTGTTGCATATTCCTACGTCGTACATGGAATTGGATTGTTGTGCCTGTAAATGATTGTGAAGGTAGGTAAGGTACGCATAACCTACGAAATCCAATAAGTCATAATGACAGCATCAAAAGATTGTTATGTAGGTAAGTACAACAATGATTCATACGATGACAACCTTAGACTTCACGCACACATTTACGCGTGTACAAAAACAACATTTGTGTCGTGTCTGTGTAATAGGTAGTTAGAACGCGGCTTATAGAGAATGAGTCGAGGTTCCAGGCTGTGGCACTACATAACTTTTTTCAAGGAGTACTGATTTTGATGTTTTTTTTTACAACTAAGCTTTAGTTGTAAAAAAAACGCTGCGACACTGACCGTCTCAAGGAGGAGCTTCAGTATGTAAAACAAGTACTGCGAAGCAATAATCACAAGCTCCCAAGAATGCTTTACAGAAGCCGGCCCAAGCCTTCCACAGTTGAGACAACCTGCCATCTTACCTTACATCAAGCTTACATACAATTGGTATAATATCTTAAGACGAGCTTCAATAAAAATGTACTTCAAGCCGCACAAGAAGATCAACCAATTTTTAAGACATGTTAAGGCGAGCTTGCACCTACTTAAGACATTTTTTAAAATCTGTAACTCGAATAGAATTGAAAATTTAGAATATATAAAATCATTTATATAAAGTTGAACATACTCTCCAGGAACGTACAAAGTCAAAAACGTGATTATGAACAATTTCTTCGATAAAAAAAAAAGTCAAACATGGCACCATATCGCTACTTAAATCAGTTAGAACTAAAAGATACTATCATGAAACTATGTGGAAGTTTTACCAATGGATAGAGCTTGTTATTTATTAGTTACGTTTAGAGGCACATTTTCAAATTTAGCTAATAATAATAATAATAATAATATATTTATTTCACAAACTTTGGTACAGTTGCAACTAAACTATAGTTTTTTAACAAGAAAAAATAAACTACAAATCTAAAGATTCAAGCTCTCGCGCACGTCATTCAGTACCCGCCTAGGCGTCATCGAGGTAGGACGCGTGTCGTTTTCTCCAGCAAAATTCTCTCCGGCGATTACGAGCAAGAAATATTTATAAACAGAATTATTATTAGCAGAATGGTGACACTGCAACATTTATGGTTATCCGCTGGCGTGAATCTTCCATCAGGCGAGTGTCTTGTACGTCATTTCAAACCATGTTAAATAAAAAAAATACTTTCTCGATGGCTTTGTTTTCACGCGCCACAGTATAAAAAGTACAGTATGGTTTTCTAAATAATTCACTTATTTTAGTTCAGTGAGCTGTAAATAGTGTAGCCGAGCCCGTGGGGTGCCGGGCTATGTCACGCCCCAATTACTAACTGTGGGTGTCGTAAGAGGCAACTAAAGGA
This sequence comes from Plagodis pulveraria, assembly GCA_963890685.1. NCBI lineage: Eukaryota > Metazoa > Arthropoda > Insecta > Lepidoptera > Geometridae > Plagodis > Plagodis pulveraria. Next base: position 23,046,432 of record OY982969.1, read on the forward strand.
AAATACCGGAAAGTGAGCAGCAGTGCCCTCTAAGAAGCTAAGTAAAAAATCTCCTCCAGTAAAAAATCTGTCGCCAAGCACTTAACACTATGTGCCGCTATGTATCCTTGAGAACTAGTAGTTGTGCATGGTGGTAGGGCAATTTGCGATTACCAGCCTGGCTAGCTACCTCCCTCAAGTAAAAAATCTGTCGCCAAGCACTTAACGGTATGTGCCGCTATGAGTCCTCTAGAACTAGTAATTTGCATGGTGGTAGGGCATTTTGTGAAAACCCGCCTGGCTAGCTACCTCCCTCAAGTAAAAAATCTGTCGTTAAGCACTTAACGCTATGTGCCGCTATGTATCCTTGAGAACAGTAATTTTGCATGGTGGTAGGGCATTTTATAAATACCCGCCTGGCTTGCTACCACTATGTGTCAAGTAGAAAATCTGTCGCCAAGCACTTAAAGGTATGTGCCGCTATTTGTCCTCTAGAACCAATAATTTTGCATGGTGGTAGGGCATTTTGCAAATACCAGCCTGGCTTCCTACCACTATGTGTCAAGTAGAAAATCTGTCGCCAAGCACTTAACGGTATGTGCCGCTATGAGTCCTCCAGAACCAGTAATTTTGCATGGTGGTAGGGCAATTTGCGATTACCCGCCTGGCTAGCTACCACCCTCAAGTTGAAAATCTGTCGCCAAGCACTTAACGGTATGTATTTTAATAGTAATAGTTAAAGGTTATCAATTGTGTTAGTTGCACTATAAGGGAATAGTCACAAGAATATAATAATTAAGTACTGGATTTAGTAGCAGATACCTAAAGTAGATCAACTGTTTTAGTTACACTATGAAGCTGATAGCGTGCGGCTGGGGACAACAACCTGACGAGCGCTGTGCATCTAAAGCGCAGCGCCGCGTAGTGTCCATAGCCTGCAACTCTCGCACGCTAAATTTGCCTACTGTGCAAGTACAAGAGGCCCTTAAGTGCAATATTCCCCTACAAGATGCAGCTGTTTACAAACTTGATTGTGAATGTGGGTTGTCAACAAAGAGGAGCATTGGTATCCGGGTAAAAGAACACATTGCTGACATGAAGAACAGACGCTTGACCAAGTCTGCGGTTTGTGAACATGCCCAGGACAAACCCAACCACTACATTCGGTTCGACAACCCACAAATCCTCGCCAGAGAGACCCGGTTTATGCCAAGAATGTTACGCGAGGCTATTGAAATCAAAAAGTACCCAAATTTCAATAGAGATGATGGTTGGCAAGACCACCTGCTTGGGATCCTGTTATCAAATTGATTAAATCCCATGGCCGACACAAATCTGCAAGACCTCTGAACACTGACCGAATACTGCGTGAATAGGGAACGTTATGATTCATATAAAATTTCTGACGGTAGACCAAATAATTTTTTTAATGACTCATGTGACAAATAAAACCAATTAGTCACCCCGTGACCCCGATCACTGCAAAGTGTTTGAAACGTCGGGACAAAAGTAATGATAAATATACGCGATTTAAACCGTTTAAAGTTGTTTGATTACTATTCATTTAAGTTGATTTCTTTTGTAATTTCTTATACAATAATGTTGAAGTAGACAGGAAGAAACCCTTCTCGAGTCTGGAAAAGGACTTATTTCTTAATATTATCCAAAAGTATAATGCCATTTTAACATCTAAACAAACCAACGCTACGTGTGTTTTGAAAAAGAAGCAATCATGGGAGAAAATAAGAGAGAAATTTAATGATTCCTCTATTGTTAGTCAAAGGGTAATTTATTTTGTTTGTCTACGCTCTAGTAACATTTCCTTAGCTAGTTAGCAGTTTTATTTATCATGACGTGGTATTTTTTACTTATATCCTATTCTATTTTCAGGCATCTACAAAACAACTAACAAAATTGTGGTTTAATATGAAAGCCAAAGCAAGGGAGTCAAAAACTCAAGAAAATATTGGACACTTGACTGGAGGTGGGCCTTATGTCATGGATATGGATCCCATTGATACCAAAGTGATGGGTGTGGATAAAAATATTCTTACAAATATTGTGGTGGATATTGATAGTGACATTGATGGTAAGAATATACGGACATTTTAATTTTTCGCACAACCACTCGGCAACTCAGTACAACGCAGAATGAAAGAGGGGAGCGCAGGCGCCAGCTAGGCGCGCGCTGTTGATGACGTCATGTCGTGCAGTCGTGGCGATGTGGCCGCGGTGCCGCCGCCGAGTGGCGGCGTTGCCGTCGCGATGTGATTGCGATGTGTTTGTATTACACAGGTGGTCGATAACAACGTCAAAATGTGGTACGTGTAAAATGTAATATTCATTTTCAATACAAAATATACGCCCGACCACATGGCGTCGTTGTGGTGTGGTTGTGGCTGTGGTGTGGTTGTGGTACGTGTGAATTGACGCTTATAGGTCAGCTGTGGGCAAGACGTCAGGCAACCTAGGCAATAATATGTAATGCTAAGTAAATAAACAACCTTTTTAATTATTTTTTTAAGTATACACCTATATTTTCTGGCTGTCGCTGCCGCTGTCACGTTCGAATAACCAATTTCTTAATATTGCCTGTATTTATATTCCACATGGTCCTAGACACAAGGACGCAGTGATATCGTTCTTCGATATGGCCGCGAGTGTTATAAATGACCATCCGGAAGACAAATTCCTAATTGTCGGAGATTTTAATATTTCAGACGCCATATGGAACGGGGAAGGCTTAACTTATATGCGGCTTGAGCCGAGTGGGAACCTCATAGTTCAATCTATAAGTGATTTTTTACTAATTTCGAATCTACAACAATTTAATGACTGTCTTAACGTAAATAGCCGTATCCTAGACTTAGTTCTAAGTAATACCGATTGTGTAGTTCGTGGTTGCGAAGCGCCGCTCGTGCCGGAAGACGTACATCATAAATCGCTAATTATAGACGTCCTTCTGAACTACGTGCCATCCTTTAAGCCTGCCACAACTTTCGTATATAACTTTCAATCCGGGAATTATGAAGCCATTAATAATGAGTTGTTTAAAATTGATTGGATGGCACTTTTTGATTCCACCTCTGTTGAAGGGATGGTAAATAACTTTTATAAAGTACTTCATAGCCTTATTTCGAAATATATACCTAAACGAGCATTACACTCTAATTCTTGCCCCGTGTGGTACAGTCGTCCTCTTAAGAAACTGCTCAAAGAGAAACAAAAATTCCATAAGCTATGGAAACTTTACAAAAATCCATTAGATCACGATTCTTTTAAAATTTTAAGATTGAGAGCTCAGAAATTAGAGAGGGAATGTTATCAAAATTATTTAGAATACTCAGAAATTGAAATTAAAACACATCCAAAGTATTTCTGGACTTATGTAAAATCAATTATATCTAATAGAGGATTACCACAGACAATGTATTATAAGGGAGTAGCTTCCTCAGACGGAAAAATTATATGTGACCTATTTAATAATCATTTTCACTCAGCTTTTGCAAATTCTAGCTCTCAATCCTTTCATTTTAATGATATGAACGTTTCTCAAAATGCAATTATAGACATTAACACAATTCAAATCACATCTGAGTTGGTCTTAAAATGTCTTGAATCTGTAGATATAAATAAAGGATCAGGCCCAGATAATGTTCATCCAAAATTAATACGTGAGTGTGCTCATGCTTTGTATATTCCTATTACACTTATTTATCAAAAATCTATAAGAGAGGGTCATATGCCAACTATATGGAAGCAAGCTTGGGTCACTCCTATACCAAAGGGGAATGTTAGCTCAGATATTGAAAATTATCGTCCCATCTCAAAATTGTGTCATTTTAGTAAAATCTTGGAAAAAATTGTAACTACCCAATTGTCATCAGCAGTTCGCCAACACATATCTCCCTCTCAACATGGCTTTTGTAAAGGCCGTAGTGTAGAAAGCAATTTATTAGTATATACAGAGTTTATTCTCAACAGCATGGACAAAAATTGTCAAGTTGATGCGATCTATACCGATTTTTCTAAGGCCTTTGACAAAATTTGTCACGATACCTTACTCATGAAACTTTTACAACTAGGTATCCATGGGGATCTCTTCCGGTGGATTAAATCGTACGTTGAAAACAGAAGTCAAGCTGTTGTAGTAGGTGGGTACACATCAGACTGGAAAGACATCACATCTGGTGTACCGCAAGGTTCCCACTTAGGACCCTTGCTATTTATTCTGTACATTAACGATTTGTCGAGTTCACTATGTAACTCAAACACATTACTATATGCGGATGATACAAAAATCTTTCGGATTATACGTGATGTAAATGATTCTATCATATTACAAAATGACTTGACTGTTTTCGAGGAATTTTGTAAAACTAATAGCTTAGTTTTAAACCCCGATAAATGTTTTGTAATAAGTTTTACTAGACAGAAATCCCCCATTAATTTTTCTTACAAATTATGTAACAAAACCTTGGCTAGAGTTTCAGAAGTTCGTGATCTGGGAGTTATAATGGATTCAAAGTTAACTTTTGTGCCGCATTTAGATACTATTATTAATAAGGCTTTTAAACGGCTTGGTTTTATTTTGCGTATTTCGAAGCCGTTTAAAGAGTCTTTTACCTATAAAGTTCTCTATCACAGTTATGTTCGTAGTATATTAGAGTTCGCCTCCGTAGTTTGGAACCCATTCTACAAAATACATATAAACAGAATAGAAAATGTCCAAAAGAAATTCATGAAAGCTTTAGAGTTCAGGATAGGTAATCCATATTCCTATGAAATATCATTAAGCAGACATAAAATGTTAACGTTGCAACACCGTCGAAACTGTGCTGATGTATTTTATTTATACAAAGTTATCAATTGTATGGTCGATGTCCCTGCGCTTCTGCAAAACATTTCATTTAGGGTTCCAGGTAGCCGTGAACGAACTTGCCGTTGTAAACATGTTTTTGTAATAGCAAGATGTAAAAATTGTTATGTAAGAAATAGTTATGTTAGACGTGCCTGTACTTTTTATAATTGCAAGCTCTGCGAAATAGATATTTTTCATTTATCTTATGGTAATCTTAGGAATAAGTGTATATCAATATTTAAGTAGCTTTTGTATTTATTAATTAAGAAACGGGTTATAAATTGCTTGTATTTTCTAAAACTTTTTGGGTATAACTGTACTTTTTGCAAATTATGGAACTTTAAGTCTAGCTTTAGTTCAATTTTATACATATTTTGTAACATTATATGACTGTTTGTTTCCTGAATAAAATAAAATAAAAAATAAAAATAAATAAAAATTTTCTATAGTCTTTACATATATGACAGGCCTTCAATACTACTGTATTTATTGTACTTATATTAGACAGAATATGTGATTTTATTTAAATTTTAACATATTGTGATACATGTTCCATCGCCCATTATCTTACCTATTTTTGGATTAATATTGCATACTTTTAGATTCATTCATTTTAGAATTGGTATTATTTGTACCAAGAATTATATGGTTGGTGCATAACCTATGATTGTTTTAAATTTACTATACCTCTCTCTCATTTACTTAAGCTAAAATAAACAAATAATAAACAAAACAAGTCAATTTTTTACCTTCTTTCTATTCTTTCTAGTGTATCCGCAATACGAGTAAGAACCCTCTCAATTCCCATTGGTGTTTGGGACTTAGTAGCTTCATTTTGTAGCTGCTGCTGATATGAATCAACTAATGACCATCGAGCGGCTTCTTGGGTGAATGGTGGAGTCATTCTTCGCCGCCTTCTACGGGTAGGTTCAGTGTTAGCCACAACCTGAGGTTCTGTACTAGCAGGCTGCATTACTGCTGCACTTTGCAAGACCTCTTCTGTGGATCTCACTGGCTCCTCTACATATTCTGTATCCACTTGTTGGATTTCAATTTCCATAGTAGGAGATGGTGCCAATACATTTGATGTGGAACCTTCTGTAAATGTCTGTAATTGAAATAAATTCTATAGTAAGTAATTATAATTATCAAGTGTTATATGTATGTATTTTAAAATTGGTTTGTAAGTGTAAAGAAATAATGATGATATATATATAAAAAAAAAACTCAAATGTTCTTGTAGTTGTTCATTTTTTCGTCCCTCTTGTGTTCCTTTCCTCATAATATCGTCGCAACAGCTTCTCACGATGTCATGAATGTTTTTATTGTGAAGAAAACCTCTGCAAAATATTAATAAGGCTAACAATAAACCGGAAAATTTTACCGAATGTAAATCTATGAAAGTTTTAGAACATTGACTTTTCAAACAAAATAAGAATGAGAAAGAGCTATACGAAAGTCATATAGCGCCATCTCTTACGCACAACTGGCCAGCGACCATGATTTATAGCCCTTCCTAGCCCTTAGCAGGCCAAAGACGTGTCAGCAAATCTATGTTCATGCTACGAGTTTTTGCAGGTCAATATTACATCCTTTAATTGAACTGCTCGGAACATGACATGTCATTTAAAAGTTCATGGTAGGCCTGCTGGCTTTTAAGTAAAGCTGCCGGAACACACCGTTAGGTGCTTGCAATACATTCTTCGTTCAAGATTGTGATTGATTTGAGAATATCCCAATCTTATTTTAAGTAAAAGTTCATTTCAACTAAAAACTATATATTTACTCAAATTCCTAACAATTTTTCTCATTCCAAGATGTTGATTTACTTGATTCAAATAATTTCGTGTATTTTGAGACGAGATTCAATACATTCTTCGTTCGAGATAGTGTGTTCATGATTTGACAATATGCCAATCTTATTTCAAGAAAGAGTTCATTTCAGCTGAAAACTATATATTTACTCCAATTCTTAACAATTTTTCTCATTCCAAGATGTTGATTTACTTGATCCAAATAATTTAGTGTATTATGACACGAGATTCAAGACATTCTTAATTCGTTCAAGATTGTGTGTGGTTGATTTAAGAATATGACAATCTTATCACAAGAAAGAATTTATTACAAATGAAAACTACACAATCTCTAAAGTTTAAAAAAAAATCTCTTTCTAAGATGTTGATTTACTTGATCCAAATAATTTCGTGTATTTTGACACCATACCAATCTTATTTAACAAAGAGTTTCTTTCAATATTGTTATGTTTGCAATAACGCCTGCTCGGTGGATTACATAACAAAATTACAAATTTAGTAGAGAAAAAATTATAGTCATGTGCGGGATTCGAATCCGCGTCCATCCACCCCTATAGCCAGGGTGGGTATACTCTGACCGCTTGAGCTAACATATGACAATGACTCATAACTCCAATATTTCCTCTCGTTCTTTATTTAATAAAAAATAATGTATAATTTAGAAGTCATCAGTCTAAGATGCTGAGGATCCACGCTAGCTGGTTCACTACCAATGCTGGGTGACTGAATATTCACGCTGGGTGACTGATTATGACTGATGGATGGCTGTGTTTCTATATTAGGCGACTGAGTATCCAAATGACTGGCAGATTATCATTGATGAGTAAGTGAGGTTCTACTCGAAAAGGGCCCGGTTGGGGTGAAATACAAAATGGTTTGGCAATTAATTTTGACTGTATATCTCCTTCGGAATCAGAAGATCTTTCATGACTAGGTAGAAAGTTGGGATCTTTAACACTGTCATCTGAAGAAAAATCTGCAATTGATGAACTACTGGATGTTGATGATCGGCTGGAATTGGTATCAGAGTCATTATCAGAGTCGGTTGAACTGCTACTCGAGTCACTCTGTTCAACAACTATTTTTGGCCTATTTGTATCTTCATCTTCCAATATTGATAGGTTAAGGTCAGGTTGACTGTCTGCTATAGAATTTGTATCTGAAGAATCAATGGGTAACGTGACGGGTAGACTGAGTGCAGCTGGATTATTAAAGAAAGTTTTATTTTGCACATTATTATTGTGGCCAGGTAATGCTTGAACTTGAACGTCTCCTGAAGTACAGCCGCAAATTTGACCCATCACCATATTTCTTTTAGTCAAATTCATCAGTTCGACAGGTACGAACTGACGATTTAAGCGCAAAGTCCCTACACAGTCTTAACCTAATGCCTTCAACTGCCGCGCAAGTGCAGGCGAGTTGTAATAATTGTCCATACACACGGTTCTACCTGTGTGTTCAAGACCGCGTAGGAGTCTCAGAACAAGGGTGGGTATAGAGCCGGAAAGTGGGCCGGCTCCCTCCTGAGAGCTTTCACTTCCGGCGTGTACTTCAAATCTCCAGAGGTAGCCTGTCTGGGATTCGCACACTTCGTAGGTCTTGATACCCACAGCAGAAGCCTTGTTCGGGATGTGCTGTTTGATATCCAGCCATCCCTTCCACTGAGTCAAAGACTCATCGAGAGCTATGTTACGATCCATAACATAAAGTGCTGAGAATTTAGAGTTTAAATGGTCAATCAGAGGCTTACCCTAAAAAGCTTGATTTCCCGAACGCTAAGGCCTCTGGGGTCAAAAGAGGCATTGTTGACAAAATGGAGAAATCGACTTAAAAGTAAAAACCTATTGTAGGGCATTTCCAACACAAACCCCGGTGTAGAGAAGATATCTTTGCTGGTAGCCCAGTACTTCTCAAGGCGCGTTTTCACGACAATCCCGATGGCCAAAATTATCGCAAAAAAGCGGTACAACTCGTCAACAGAGGTATCTTTCCACCTTGTTACTCTACTAGTTGGTTGCATTTGCCCTGAATTTATAAGAATTTCAGACCATTGCTGGGCATATCTGTTCGTCTCCGTCGCAATGTGTGCCATAAATTCTGGCTCCCATATGGCCGTAAAGGCTTCATATGGGTTGCAAAATGGGGCTGAAGGCCCAGGGGTAAAATTGGCCAGGGGTTCCCTCCTCAATTCTTGGGGAATTAAAGGCTCGGGAAAGCCTGCCCAATCAAAATTGAACATTTCCGGACCCATTGTATCGGTGGCAGATGGTGTAGGCTCGGGTGCGGTTTCCGGTGCTGGTGCCGGTTCCGAGGGAGGAGGCCAGCTAACCACAACCTGTGTACCGCTGAATGCTGGCTCATCCTCCACCGCCTCGGCAAGGATACGCCGCACCCGAGGTATCATCATGGGCACCTCTTCGCCGTCGTCGGAGTCCAGCTACTCATCAGTGCCTGTAAAAATACATATCGTGCATGACTATAAAAAGATCACAATTTATTATGACAACATAAAGATCAGGCCATGTAAACATAGACATTACCATATGCCAGCATCCTCCGAATTTCTTCGTCCTCGAGACGCTGGCGTGTTGACACTGACATTACCTGGGAATCACTACGGGACTCCCAGGCGGGATGGGCACTGGACTCCGGGCGTCCAACTCAACTTCATAAAATCTGCAAAGTAAATTGATTTATTATTAGTTTTCAAAACGTTTGTGATAGGATATCAGAGAGTTATACATATATAAATATACTATACTTACAAACCAGGTGAAGGCGGTTGTTCTATGAACTCGGGGTCTGTAGACGGCCCAGGGGCTGGGTCTGCAGACGGCCCAGGGGCTGGGTCTGCAGACGGCCCAGGGGCCGGGTCTGCAGACCAAGCATCAAAAGGTCCTTAAGGCAGGCTAAAACACAAAATTATTATGGAGTTATAGAAATATTCAATAGTTTTCAATGCAATCAGTACTTACGCAAGAGCGGGTTCAGGCGCATGTGTCCTCCTCTGTTTACTATGAAGCGGAGTCTCCAGAGGTGCGCCCTGCTCCATTTCTGCGACATCGCCTAGCAGGAGGCTAAAAACAAAAATATATTAATCATAGTACTAAAGTGCAAGTCTACAACTCAAAACGTATAAGGTACCTGTGGCCAATGTTAGGTCGCGCTTGTGGCCGGTTGCCAGCCCGCGACCTAACCGCCCGATCACCCCTCGTGCTGGCTCTGCCCCTGCCCGTTACTTCTTGGCCGTGGGGTTGCAATTGGGATAGAGGTTAGGGTAGGGTGGGTACCTCTACCCCTACCGCCACGTGGACGACTCACCCTACGCCCCCCACGGGAATTTTGTGTACGTTGCCTACAAAAATAAAAAAGCAATAAAAAGTTGTTTAACATATGCAACAAATAAGAATAATTTCGTAAAAATATTACTTTCATAGAGAAATGTTTCTTCCCAAAGTTGTTTGCTAACCCAACTCAACATAAGTAAAATTTTGAATTAAAAATTCTAAAGAAAATTCACATGTATACAAAAAAAAATATATATTTTTTAATTATATTTATATTAGATATTGTTAAGTTGACGTTGCCTAACAACCTAGTTAAATATAGAAAAAAAATTGTGAAAACAAAAAACACCTTGCATAAAAAAAAACAAAAAAAAATTGTTAAAAAAATAAACATCCTGTATACAAAATTACTCTTTTTATTCACAACAAAAAAGTTCCCCAAGACGAGATTTGTATTTCTTTTCAATTTCAACCTCTAAAAATAGCAAAGTTAATAAAGTCCAAAGTCAATAAAATCAAAGTCATTTTACATAAAAAAAAACCAAATTAATAGTAAACACTACAGCCAATGCTGTGTGTAAAATATGAATTATCTTGGTGACAGCAAAGATTTTTTTTGATTTGAGGACCTAAAACTGCTCGAAGCTGAGGATGGCCAGTATCGCAGTAACTTTACATGGAAAAAAATAAAATTCTGAAGTAAAGGAACAAATGCAGTTCTTTTTACATGATTATGATGAATTAAATTGTTTATTTAATATGACAGAAAATATTTATTTATTGATTTTAGGACCTAAAATTGCTCAGAACAAGATAGCGAAAAATGGCCAGTATCGCAGTAACTTTACATGGAATAAAATAAAATTCTGAAGTAAAAGAACAAATGCAGTTCTTTTTACATGTTTATGATGAATTAAATTGTTTATTTAATATGACAGAAAATTCTTATTTATTGATTTTAGGACCTAAAACTGCTCAGAACAAGATAGCGAAGAATGGCCAGTATCGCAATAACTTTACATGAAAAAAAAAATAATTCTGAAGTAAAGGAACAAATGCAGTTCTTTTTACATGTTTATGATGAATTAAATTGTTTATTTAATATGACAGAAAATATTTATTTATTGATTTTAGGACCTAAAACTGCTCAGAACAAGATAGCGAAGAATGGCCAGTATCGCAGTAACTTTACATGGAAAAAAATAAAATTCTGAAGTAAAGGAACAAATGCAGTTCTTTTTACATGATTATGATGAATTAAATTATTTGTTTAACATGACAGAACATATTTATTTATTGATTTTAGGACCCAAACAGTACATTATATGATAGCAAAGGATGGCCAGTATCGTAGTAACTTTATATGGATTTATTTTTAATTCTGAAGTAATAGGAATAAATGCAGTTATTTTATTATGTTTATTATGAATTAAATTGTTTATGTATTATGACAGATAGGATTTTTCTACTAATTTAAGGACCTAAAACAGCACATTACAAGATGGCAAAGGATGACCAGTATTGCAGTAGCTTGAAATGGAAATATTAAAAATTCTGAAGTAGTAGGAATAATTACAATTGATTTTACTTGTTAAATGTGAATTATAACGTTCATTTAACAAACGTACAAAACATTTTGTTATTAATTTTAGGATGGTTTTTAGCAAATTATGCACATCTGTACACGTGAAAATTTGCAATGGCGGCCAGTACTTGAGGAACTTAAGAGTCTCTAATTTTAAAATATTGCAAAGTAATAAAAACAAATCAAATTATATGTACATGTTAATTAAATAACTAATTCACATATTAAATACGGTAAATCACTATAAATCATTATTTTTTATATAGAAAACAGCGCTGAAACACTAATGGAATTACAAAATGGCGGTCCTGAATAAACTTGATAATTTTATTACTAAAACAAATAAATTCACATCAAAATATACCTAAAATAAATAAATGTGAATTGAATCGTCGATTTCATAAAGAACATGATATTTTTTTATCCATTTTATGACCCAAAACAGCAAATTTTATCGAGTGAAAATTTGCAATGGCGGTCAAGTAAAAAAATCAAGTTGAGAAACTTTGAATCGAAAAATATCAATATTCATAGTAATAAAATCAAAATGCAATTATATGTACATGCTAGTTATTAACTAATTTACATATTTAATAAGGTAAAACACAATATATCATTCTTTTGTATATCGAAAACAGTACTCAAATACAAAGGGAAATTACGTCTTGGAGGACTTCAATAAATTGGATAATTTCATTACTAAAAACAATTCAATTCATATTAGAATAGACATAAAGTAATAATATACTCACATTTCGACGAATAACACTAAAATTTCACTTAACTTTCTTTTAAATTATGAATATAACAGCACACTCGATGGACGCTAACTAAAAAGTAATGCAAGATGTCGGACGAAAAAAATTGGCGGTGTAAAACATTTATTTTTAAAATGTTGGCAGTGTTTTAGTCGAATTAGCCCTCACCACAGAGAAGCTAAATGTTTTAATCGATACTCGAAAGATAGAGTATTGGAGTGCGAACGGTCTAAGTGGTAAAAAAGAAACCTAAAGTGGGTGCGGCGACGCTCTCCGGCAGGCCGGATGGGACAGATAACGGAAATCCAGCAGGCCGGAGGATACGCAATAGGGGAGAAAGTTTTATTTTGCACATTATTATTGTGGTCAGGTAATGCTTGAACTTTTTCCGATTCTTGAACGGAGGTTGCCATATTCAACATTTTTCGTGCTCTATTCATTTTGTCAATCTGTAAAAAAAAACATCTTTAACGTTTTATAACTAAAAAACATAAAATACACACAATTCTATACATATATTATACAGTCCTTAGTACATACATACATACACTAAAACATACACACAATCAAATACATAACAATCCTTAATATGACATTTTCAATACTAAAGTATATTACTACTAATACTACTAATACTAATTAAATTTTGAAGCGCTCGTAGCGAAGTTTACTTAGCTGTTCTCAACCGATCAGCAAAGTTAAGCAACGTCGCGCGCGGTCATGAGTTGGATGGGTGACCGCTAGTGACATTACTACTGAGCGTTTCCGTGCTTCGGAGGGCACGTTAAGCCGTCGGTCCCGGTTGTCGTCTTAGGATGGCAGTCGTTATACCATGGTGGTAGGGCATTTTGCGAATGCCCGCCTGGCTAGCTACCACCCTCAAGTAGAAAATCTGCCGCCAAGCACCTAACGGTGTGTTCCAGCAGCTGTCCTTGAGAGCCAGTACTTCTAGGTTAGCCTGTACAAGATTTTTGACCACATCATCACTTACCATCAGGTGAGATAGTGGTCAAAGGCTAATCTATCAGGCATAAAAAGAAAAAAAAAATGCCAGGAATAACACCTTAATTATATTTAACAAATTTAAGCTACCACCTCATATTTAACATTCAAATTCACAGAAAATATGGGACAATGCATTTTAATCACATATTTTTCAACATTTACGAATATCTACCCATATTATCATAGGTCCCTATAAACACTCACTGATATTATTTAAAAAAACTTAAAATTAGTGACGAAAGCTACAGGGACAGGGCTTCAATTTAGTTTATATTACTAATTTACAAACAAATAAATACATTTGTGTGATTTTTAAGTTAAAAATCACTGAAGTAATAAGAATAGAACAAAATTATCATCAAAATGGTAATTTTTATTTTTAAAATTGTAACTAAAACTAAAATTATTATCATGCAAAACGGCCATATTTCTGGCCTTCCCATTCTAGCACGCTAAAAATAATTATTTATTCCACTATAATTTAATGCAAACGGGACGTATTTCAAAATATGCTACTGTTGTATTATAAAATATAATTATACTTAACTAATATTGGATTACAAAAAGGACGCATTTCAAATATGGCAATTTTGTATTACAAAATATGGTTACAAATACTAATGTTAGAATGCAAAACGGACGTTTTCCAAAATATGGCACTTTTGTATTGTAAAATATAATGACACTTACCTGAAATTTTGAATCCAACACAGACGTATTTTGGATTGTGGCACTTTTTCACGCAACCGACGTGCGTTTGCGTTGAATCTCTGGGCGCAACTAACAAAATGGCAGTTTTGCACTGACACAGTGTTACCAGATTAAAATTATAAACTACCGTGTTGACAGGTTAGAATTACGGTGTTTCGGCTCCAAATTACCGTGCATAGATTTAAAAAATACCATGTAAATTACCGTGCAAAATAAAGAGAAAATGCAATGATTTTTCGATATCTTTTATTTAAAATTTAGTCATCTAAAGATTTTAAAGTAACAACTTCTTTTTCATATATTGCTGCAGTCATTTTTTTTACCATTGCCTTGGATGGCATAAAATCCACACAGCTCGTTCCACTCCGGTGTATGGATTGCTGAGCAAGAATATTTCCTTTTATGGTGTTTGTTATCAACTTATTTCTTTTTTTTGTTTTAACATCATTTACTTGACTAAATATTCTTTCACAAGCGGCATTTGAATGTGGTAAAGACAGGATATCCAACATAAATGTAGTCAAAAATTTAAACTTCTGTATATTTCCATCCTTTAGTTGAGCTATCTGTGAACAAAAAACAAAATGTTTTAAGCAATAATCTAGGTACTCCACATTTTTTTAAACAGATGGAGTGCAAAAAAAATCTGATGATTACCTCGTGCCAAAACTCGTCAGCCTTGTCAGTTTTGGGTAATTGCGTTTGAGCCATAATCATGGGGAAATTTCTCCACTCATCGTCCAGTGTTTGTTGGTCACTGAGATTCCTTGGGCTTATACGGGGGAAATGATCGAAGAGCATTGATAATGTAGCAAATCTTTCGCTAGATCCTGATGAAATGCAAATTTCCGGTTTTAATTTTGAAATAATGTTCATAATTTGATCATCTAGACTATATCTTTTCCTGATACCCACACAAGCTGCCACAATAAACTGTCGACAATTCTCTTTGAATTCTAGTTTTTCAGAATCAGAAACCTCAGGCAAATTAAGTTGTTGCCGTGCACCTAGACCAAGATATATTTCGTCCAAACTAAGATACTGATCACCATTTGTTGGATCGATTTCATCCAACTTAGTGGATTCAACGTACGAAGTATTCATTATCGTCAGAATTAGCTCACGGTATAGTTCTGTCATTTTTGAATGAAGCTCAGTAATGACAGTAGATTCACTTTGGAAATATAAATTGGTTTTTGAAACTTTAGGCAGCATCCATGCTAAAAAATAATAATATGCTTTCATGATTGGGTCGTTTAATGCTTTATGAATCTCTGCGCATTCTCTGTCATTTAACCATCTGCCATCAAAAAATAATCTTAAGGCTTGCCATTGTTCTATAATTCGTTCTACCACTGCAGTCAATGACAGCCACCGGGCTTGTGCTGGTCGCAACAATTTGTGGACATCTGTTTCAGTGAATATCTGGAAATCTTTAAATTCAGATTGCCGTTTACTACTTGATTTGAAAAAATTGTATATTCCTCGACCCAACTTTTCACATTCTTGTGGCAATTTTTTACAAGCATCTGCATCGTTTACACATAAGTGCAGTGAATGGCACACGCATTTTATAACAGTGATTCCGGGACAGCGTTGACGAAACCTGGTAGACACTGAATTGTTGCAATCCATCATTGTGTTGCACCCGTCGGAAGCAAAGCCAATAATGTTATCCAATGGGATTTCATATTTTTCAAATGATTGTGTGACGATGTTAAATAAATGTTCTGCGTTAGCTGTGTAATCTTCAGAACTGCTATCAAACAGCTGTATCAAGTCCCAAAACCGAGAAACAATTTTGCTAGTTACCGGATCATAGTACCTGATAACTACGCATACAGTTTTTACCACCGCTATATCAGTGCTCTCATCGATTAGCACTGAAAATTTAGATTTTTTTTAATCTTCACACAAGATCTCTTTTTCAGTTTTCCCAATAACATTGTTAATAATAGCTTGTACCTTTGTACGCTTAAGTTTTAAATTTTTGGCTATGTTTGAATCCGTAAAAGTTTTTGCCAATAGATCGCACATGTGATCCGCCACTCGATGTGATAATTTATGTTCGGCCATGAAGGCAGCTAACTTTAGTTCTGCTATTTTTTGTTTATCGCCACTGGGCTCCAATTTTTCGAACATGCTATCTATTGGCTGAACGTTTGAACGTACAGTTTTAACGTTTTGTGAATGTTTTGTACCTTCAGAATGTCTTTTTATGATAGTTAATTCTGCATCCATCGTTGTGTCGCAAAATGAGCAGAAAGCTTTATATTGGTCCTTATGATGTTGCTGAAGCCAAGGGGAAAAAGCTTTATTATTTCGCCACTCATCTTTGAATTTTTGTTTATAATGCTTACGTTTTTGTCCAGTTTTCGGAATCTTGGATGATGACGCTTCTTTATCTGTCTCGTAGCTATCAGTATCACTACCCATTTTATGTACGTTGTGTCGAACAAAAATAAATATTGTTTCACTGATTAAATACACTGCGCATTTGCCATACATCAAACAGCAACAAAAAAATCGAAGAAAAAAAAGAGTGTGAGCAAGCGATTCATTCATTCATTATTATGCAACCAATTTTCATAAACATTGATTGTTTGAATGGAGATGTAAACTAACACACTTTTACATTTAAACGTATTGTGATGAATAAAATATTTAGGGATTTCCCCGGTAGTAGTGAAGCGAAATAGCGGCGACTTGATGTTGCCATGACATATAGAGCTGGATTTTCGTTTCGTTCTACGTATCTTTTTATAAAATTAATACATCTGAATAATTATTTACATGTTGACTGTCAAGGTAATTCTTAATAAAAATACCGTAGAAAAGTACACGGTAGTGAAACATTACCGTAGACCGTGTTTTAGCCAAAAATACCGTGCATCTACGTAATTACCGTGTATCTGGTAACACTGCACTGACATTACCTGTCAAAGTGAGCTAATGCAAAATTGGCGGTAAGTCAGTGCAGCCATAATGTAAGCAAAAATGAAGGGAGTTTTTTTTTCACTATAAAATATAGTCGGTTCAGGTGTCATTTTTGCAATAAAACGATTTACATTTTTTTTTTAATTGTGTCCCTTTTGTATTCAAGGAGCGATTTTTTTGTTACACATTTTTTATTTTATGTGCAAATATACCTTATATAAAAGATTTTAAAATAGCTTTGCCTCTTTTTAGGAAAGGATTACCAGCTAGCGTACTTTTAGTTAAAAGAAATGTTTGTCATATTAGGCAGTTAGTGTACTTAAGCGTGCATCAAGCGAACAAATGTGGTTTCTTTAACAAGTGACAACCGCACTGCACCTATATCCCATACAGTTGTTTAGTCTCATGTGCTTGTATTTACTAAGTATTAATTATCATTTTAGCTATTAAAGTGCCAGTGATTATTGACTGTCAGATGACATTGAAGCGACCTCTTTCTTCCACCGAGTGTGAGTATTTGTACAATAGAATATTATTACTTTTTTTTAATGCCTGATAGGTTAGCCTTTGACCACTATCTCACTAAGTCATGATGTGGTCGAAGATGTTGTTCAAACTAACCTAGATTTTTTTTACTTTACTTTCGCAATAAATATCCCTAAAGCCTAAATAGGCACACAAATATGTTATTTGTGTGCCTCTTATATACTTCTCTGATAGTAATGATTATGATAATAATGGCGGACTTTTTGCCATACTATCAAAAACCATATTGTCACAACTAGTTTTAGGGTTCTGTACTGTCTGTGAACAGAACCCTGTTAATGGGACTGCTATCTGTCTGTCTATTACCAACCTGACTTTGTTCTTTGATTTAGAATATTAATATGTATAAACAGGGCAGCAGTTGATAATAAATAGTGTGTATCCCGATAAAAAATCCTGAAGCAGAAATAAAGACCTGATATTTTTTATGTTTTTACAAAATATAGTCCGAGCCCTATTAATTAGACTTTGCTATTATATGTCAAGGCTCTCTAGCTCATAAGGCGGATTTCACAAACATGTATTTTTTGAGTAGAACATTGATTTTCAGCTTGAGGGTGGTAGCTAACCAGGTTAACTACAGGTTTACAAAATGTGTTAGGGGATGTCTGTAAATAATTCATAGCAGCTAATTAATAAAAATATGTTTTTGCAGCTCAAGGAATAAATGGAGTACTTGCTGTTGATCACGATCACACATATCAGAAAAAGAAAAAAATTGGTATTTCATATTTATGTCTGCCATTAGGTAGATTCAGTTGTAGAAGTAGTCTGTAAGCTCTAACATTATCAAAGGAGCTGTTAGTATTTTCATCACTTCCTATGAATATGTTATCTTCTTAGCATTTATCGTAATTAAATGTAGTTTGTAGCTGTAGAAAATTACAAGTAGGTAGTTTTTTTAGAAACATCTCAATGTCTCTAAACTTATTTTATTTTTACTGTGAAATTTCAGAAATTGTGGCACAACCAAGTGATGAAGTGGAAGCAGTGGCTCCACAACCCATGCCAGAATTTTCCCAAGAAATGCACAAGAAGAAAAGAAATACTAACACAGGTGAGATGTTACGCTGGTCTGAAGTTGAGGTATTTTAGAAAAAAAAACTGCTCATTTTCAAATTATAAATATAATTACTTTGTTAACCTGCAATGGTTACTATCATATGAGCAATTCTCTGCCTTTGTACTGAAAATGTATGGAATAAAATATTTACTTTCTTTCTACACTAATGATATCAAGAAGTCAACGAGCCTGATACCTCTCTGATCTATGGACCAAACTTCAACCTTATGGCAGACTAAGAAGTTTCATTGATAATAGTTTTGCTGTTCATATAATATGTCTTTCATTAGGTCGATACAGTTTTAGAAGTAGTCTGTTGCTCTAACATTATCAAAGGAGCTGTTAATTCTGGCTTAGCCTGAACAACACCTTCGACCACATCATCACTTACCATCAGGTGAGATAGTGGTCAAATGGTAACCTATCAGGCATAAAAATCATGTATTCCTATGAATATTTTCTCTTCTTACCAGTAATCGTAAATGTAGTTTGTAGTTATAGAATGTTACAAATATGTTTTTTAGAAACATCTCAATGTCTTTAAACTTACTTCATTTTTTGGCTATTTGTTAATCTATATTTCCGTCAATTTTGATGTTTTTTGTTGGGTAGTGAATACCGTTTAGTTGGACCCATTAAAATTTCATAAAAATCAGTTAAATATCTTTTAAATTAAAGTCTATTGAGTGAAAATTGTATATGCATACCTGGATTATTTTATGGTTATTGTCACTCTTGTCGATGGTGAACTGTATTTAAGGCGAGTCAATGATCTTGTAAGCAGTACGCATCACAAAATTAACACACTAAACTGTATGTTATATTTTTTTAATATAATATTTAAATAACTTGTAACACAATAAAGTTTGAAATAACTTGTGTTCGTGGAACCATGATAATGTGGAGGTCAGTGTTTTGAATCAGCATGGTACCGACTTACAAAGGTCATTTCATAATTTTAAGTGTTGGAAATGGGGTACGTTTTTATTTTATTTATTAGCATTCCTAAAATTAGGGTGTACTTTTGATATTTGTGAGCTTACACTCAAAAGAACCAATAAATATTATACATTATTGATAATAAATACCATTATTAGACTTTTTTATGCCTGATATGTTAGCCTTTGACCAGTTGTCCACTATCTAACCTCAAGGTAAGTGATGATGTGGTCGAAGATGTTGTTCAGGCTAACCTAGAATTACTGGCTCTCAAGGACAGCTGCCGGAACACACCGTTAGGTGCTTGGCGACAGATTTTCTACTTAATGTTGGTAGCTAGCCAGCCGGGCATTCGCAAAATGCCCTACCACCATGCTAGTGAGATTACTACTGACCGTTTCCGTGCTCCGGAGGGCACGCTAAGCTGTCGGTCCCGGTCGTGATCTTAGGATGGCAGTCGTTACAGCATGGTGGTAGAGCATTTTGCAAATGCCCGTCTGGCTAGCTACCACCCTCAAGTATAAAATATGTCGACAATCCTAACAATCCAAGTATAAAATATGTAAGTGATCCGGTCCTCGAGAGCCACCCAAGTAGCACATTAGTGAATTTTATAACTTATCTTATAATTTTAAGTTCCAAATAAGTCGTATAACAGTGTTTGATAAAACTTATAGCTTCAAATACAGCTCATATTTGTATATGAGTACTTCCTGTCACTCTTAGTTGCTTATGAAAGTATTTCATTCCTACTTTGTTGCCTACGGTGGCACTAAACCTACTTTTTTACCTAAAGTAACATATACATTTTAATTTCCACTGATACATAAGCAATAGTTGTATAAAAGGTCTCTAAATCACTTATATGCAACTCTTACATCTAAGCGCTATCGTACCCTTATTTGGCACTTTTAATTCTAAATTAGCAATATAATAGAATAGTATATCACTTGTAGTGGCTATAGGTATAATTTTGCAGCTTTTTCGGAACCTGCTATATTGGCAGCTTTAAGGCCTAGTGTACTCTAATATGCCACTTCAACGCGTAACTTAAGTTTCTGTAGGGGTTTCTGGAATACCAAAAGCAGCAATTTTCACTTATTTGAAACCACTAAAGATTAAACATTTTCAAAATAAGGTACATATAATATGTATATAATTTTTGTTACTAAATATATTATATAGATAGAATTAATGTTTTAGACCTATTAGTTCTGTTCATACAAAGTTCCTAGACACCTACGTACCACCTTAAAAATGAATTCCGTAGCATGGAAAAAAGTTAAACGACGTGGTAGTTATCGTCGGCAGGTTGTACGAGCTTTAAGAAATATAATGGACACGGATACAAAAGATACCGATTTAAACTATGAAGTTGTTAATGATTTTACAAAAGAAGCTGCTGGTTATGTGAAAAGGTGAATGAAATCAATTTTAATCTATAATTATACGAATCATGTTAATACAGTTCTGTTGTGATATATCTAGGTACAAGAAAAAATAACGACTGTGATTCAATTTCAATTCAAGTTACACAAAACAGTGTAACTTGAATCACAGTCGTGGACAAGTTCGAAAAAAAATCCAAGAACTTCCTGAAATATTTTGATAGATATTTTCGTACCTGCACCTCTGGCAGAGCCCGACCAAGAACACTGTACTAAAAATTCTCGAGTAAATAGACGTCAACTAGCTGAAAAGCACAAACCTCTCCTTTTTTGCCAGGAGTGCAAAATACTGAATACAATCTTTGTAAAATTTTCTTTTTTCAGCATCACGTAATTGATTTTCCATATTTTGGAGATCATCAAGATTCTTGATGGGTGTAACTGTAGCATTACACAAACTCTTTTTTGTTTCGTTGCTAAATTTTGTGACTGGCAATTGCGGCTCTTTGTAGAAGTTGGAAGCAATATTGTCAATTTTTACGGAAATAGTTGCCAGTGTTTTCATGATTTTTAATTGGTTATCTATTATTTTAATTTGGTTTTCAGAAAATATTTTTTGGTTCATTACAAGCGTGTCATAATCAACAATGTGCACTTGTCCAGTTTCTACATGATCTATATGCTGGTTTGTAACGTGGTCGTCAGAAAAATTGGGAATCATGACGTAATTTTGCGTTGAACCTACGTTTATTACTTCATGTGATCCTTGAATTGAAAGCTCAGCAGTTGGTGCCGTCGTCGATGGGTTGGATGACTGAAATAAGACAACTATGTATTTCTTTTCGTAACAAAAAATACTGGGTTTTTTAAAATTAGTAAAAGTGTACGTACCAGTTGTTTTGCAATATGGTTTAAATTTCCGGACAGATTAAATTTCCGGAAGGATTAGCTGATAGATTTAGATCAACGTAGCCTTCTTGGTAGTTTCAGGCATTTCTTCCATTTTATTTAGCTCTTCTTCTGCAGCCTCATAAGTATTTACGTTTCTCTTGATTATACATGGCATTTGTAACCAATTGTCTTTTGGCATTGAATCTTCCATTTTACATTTTTTTGTAGCTTTTTTAACTGACCATTTTAAGGAACCGTTGGTTATCCATCCGTCTGGGCAAATTAACAGTTTTTTTGACCCGTTTTCTATAGTTTCGACAGTTAAAAACGGCATTCTGAAATATAATGGGTTCTAGAACGTGCGCAAAGAGCAGTATTGAAGGTTGCAACTGCAAGACCATATCTGTTTCCTACTTCTGAACTTTACAAGGACTGTGGAGTTCTAACAGTTAGACAGTTATATATTTTAAACCTTTTATTAAATCAGCATAAACAAACTACTTCGATAAAAAATTCTAACTACTTATACAAGAGAAGAAAGGACAAAATTTTTTGCAGTCAAAAGTTTAGTTCAAAGTTAGCTAAACGACACCTCATTTTTCTGGGACCCTATCTATATAATAAAGCTAACAAAGTCCTCAAAGATTTGGTTAAGCTAAATTACAGAGAGGCGAAAATTGTTTTAACAAGTTGGCTACAAAAAATGACCTATACTGAAACGGAGAATCTACTCAAAACAGTAGAATGATAGTGTATTTCTGCGTTTGGTTGTTCCACACTCCACACTACAACTTTACATCTACTTACATTAAAACATTCTATTACACACATATACTTTACAAAAATGCTAGCACTATACTCAAATTACACTTAATTATTTTTATACACAACATTCTCATCAGTAGGTACTCACACACATCATTTTAAGTAAGTTATGATAACAAAAAACAATTAGTTTTATAATTTTGTTCTATTTAATTTTCGCTATAATTTATTCATTTTATATGTAAGGCTACGTATAGTAATGTTATTGTACATTGAAGGGTATGCAGAACCTATGACACAAGATTATTCTTAGTGTAGGTTCTGTACGTCAATACAGCAACAATTACAAGCCACTATATGTTATGCTTAGTTATAATATAATAATAAGTGTGAATATCTTTAGTGTTTAGTTGCAACTGTACCAAAGTTTGTGAAATAAATATATTATTATTAAAAAAAAAAAAAAAAAATGAAACTAGGTAAAATACATCAATCTTACGATCGCCTTCGTTTGAGCAGGGACTTTTACTTTCATTTCGTTAGAAACTATCGTTTCCTGAAATATAAATATTAAATTACATGAAATAATTTGCTGCACTCCGCAGTTTACCCTCGCTGTGACTAAAATCAGTGATTATGATGATAGTAAAAAGAAGATCATATATTAAGAAGAATCCAGAGTATGATCTACCTTGAGTCTTTCTCGTGTGTATAATATAGAGTTAATATATCTATCTTCATACCAAATTTATCCAAAGCTGTTCAGACATTTCAGCGTGAAGGAGTTACGAACATACGGACAAACTTTCGCGTTTATAATATTAGAGATAATAACACAATACAAAAAAGGATATATTTTTCACATAAATACACCGGTTACAGTTTTGTGACTTTTTTCAAAAATATGTACTAACCTTTACGGATTATAGATTTTTGCACAATTCTGAGGACCCCTAATCCACGAGCGCTGGAAGATCTACAAAAGATAAAATAATTACTATTGGTAATAAGATCCACTGATTTGCAATTCGAGAACAAATAAGTGATATTAAGAACTATAAGATTTCTTTACAGCGCCATGTTTTTAAAATAGACACTTAAAAATGTTTTGTTTTGAACATGATTTTTATCACACTGACGCGTAATCACAGAGTTTTGATAGTTGTAACTGATGTACTATAACATCATACTTAGCCTTAAACTATTATGTCAGGTTTTCAACAATTTTACTTTTTGATAGTATTATTTCGTTTACTAATTTAGCAGTATTTATAATAATAAGTCTTGATCTAATCCATGGCGCATCGAAATTTATACAGAAACCATTATATAGTTTCACAGTAATAAAACATTCGCAAGGATTTTGTGCTATTTCAATGCATGCATGATGTAAATTATAGGTTTTAATACTCACCAAATAGATGTAATGTACTATAGCTGCGCACAACTCAATTCAAAGATGGAATAGGTATACACTGTAGTGGACTGTTGCCTCTGAAAAAACTTTAGCGTCTAATTTACTACTTAATGACCGAACGTGTTGAATGACCAAACGCGTCTATCGTTCAATCAATCGTTCACTGCGCACAACTTAAACCCATAGTTCTAATTGACACTCACGGTGATCTAGAGAATTGCTATGGATTCCATTTGGAACTAAAAATAAGCTGCAATTTTTCGCCCCGTGGTTCTGTAATATTTGCATATGGGTTCTCTCCACCTATATAAAACTTGATGATGGTTGTATATTTCACCCAAGTATGCAAATAGATATGATATACGAGCTATTTGCCACTCACTTGTGCTACTTGGCTGCCCAAGTAGCTAATTCTAACCTGATCAACATCTTCGACCACATCAACCCCTACCATCAGGTGAGACAGTAGTCAAAGGCTAATCTATAAGACATAAAAAACAGCTTAAAATTAATTCTTGAATTAATAGTAGCTAATTATCTAATTGTTAGTCAATTATTTCAACATGTTATGATGTAATATCAAAAATTATTATTATTCCATTTGAGATTTACTACTGACATCAATAACAATAGTTCTTCATATTGGATTACTTGAAACTAAATAACATCACCTTAACATCTTCTGTTTAAATGAATCTTATATTTTTTTAAAATGTAATTCCTTCATTAATTATGTTTTTTAATTTTGGGATACCTGTCTTAAATCAATGATTCACTCCTGACGCTCCTCACCTATGTTCAGGTTCATCTAGAGTTTGATGCAATACATCCGGGAAGGTCACATAAATGTCACCTTCTATGGAATGTATTCATAGAAAAGATCACAGAATTAAAAAACGCACAGTCAAAAGAAGATACTTCGGTTTTATTCGAATATGTAAACATTGTGTAGAAAAATTGAAAACGATAAAAATAAAATAATTTATAATAGCATGTTTTAAATACCTCTATTTTAATATGATAGGTTTTTTTCAAATTATTGTATATATTGCATGGATGAAGATATGAAGCCGGTATGACAAAATGCTAGATTAACTATAAGTTTCCGAGTAATATGTAATATTTGAATGGCAATTTTCATTCACTGGACACAATCAGGGATATTTTAAATAAACTTTTGGTAGATCAGAACCGACACGGCCCTCGTTAAGTTGTTATTCATAGGATTACCTATTGTGTTTTTTTTTATAGTATAATAAATTACAGTGGACCATGTCGATTCTGAGTAAACATCGAACGTCTATCTCGAGTTAAATAATAAATCAAAAGGTGCAATAACTTAACTGATATCTACCAACGGTAAAATTACAGTTTGCTTTCGTTTATACACATAGAGATACACATAATACATCTACTGATTGTGTCCTGTGAAATAATAATTTAAGTACTACAAATTGACGTGCGATTTTTTATGAAAAATCTTCATTGACTTATGTCGGTATGTAAATAATAATATCCAGGCTTAACAATATCCTGTAACTTAAATTTAACTGAAACGTGCAATGGTACTTCAACCTATACTTATAGTATGTTGTATATATATATATAAGAGAATTAATTTCAATAAAAATATGATCCACCTTGTTTTCAAGAAATATTGCATTTAATTTACAGTCCAGTACCTACCTATACGATTTATGTTTCATACTCAAACATTATAGTCATATAAGTATGTACTATTCTTAGATAAAAAGGTACACGTTAGGATTTAAAAAAGGTATATGTTTAATAGCAAAACAATAATGTTAAGACATAATAAACACAAAGTATTGTTAGCAGAAGAAGTGATTTTTGTATACTTAACTATTTTTTATGGTACAATATGTGTGTATTTGAGACTATATAATTAATCTTAAGTGATAGCTTTACTATTCTTTTCTGTAAAAATATTTGTTTATCTCAAACACCCATACTTTTTCAGTATTTACAAGGTTTCTTCAAGGCTGAAGGTTACATAAAATATACATTATATTAGTATAAAATAATAAATTTTTGCCGTAATATATTTAGTTCTAGTATGAAATATATCTTCATCTAAGAATGTATTGTGTTAGTATTTGGCTTCATCAAAGATTACATTGTTTATGAATGATGCATACGAGTCTTGTTTGAAAACAAACATCACTTCAGATAAGAAAAGTAGAGGCTATACTTAAGAATATATTGTGTTAGTATGAAACACACGAGTCTAATATAGAAACAATTATCTCTTCCTCTAAGAATATTAGAGGCTTTGCCTAAGATTACATTGTTTTAGAATGAAACAAACGAGTCTTGTCTCAAAACAAATAATATCACTTCAGCTAAGAAAAGTAGAGGCTTCATCTAAGATTACATTGTTTTAGAGTGAAACATACGAGTCTTGGCTAAAAACAAATATCTCTTCAGCTAAGACTAGTAGAGGCTTCTTCTAAGAACGCATTGTGTTACAAACCTTAGTCTAAGAATAGTAGAGGTTTCACCTAAGAATACGTTGTTTT
The DNA here is from genome assembly GCA_963890685.1 of Plagodis pulveraria. NCBI lineage: Eukaryota > Metazoa > Arthropoda > Insecta > Lepidoptera > Geometridae > Plagodis > Plagodis pulveraria. Next base: position 23,072,918 of record OY982969.1, read on the forward strand.
AGTTCGAGTATAAGAGTCTTGTGTGAAAATAAATATCATTTCAGCTAAGAAAAGTAAAGGCTTCACCTAAGATTACATTGTGTAATAATGAAACATTTGAGTCTTAGCTGAAAAATGTCTCTTCAGCTAAGAATACATTTTGTTAGTATCAGACATACAAGTCTTATCTAGAAACAGATATATCTTAGTCTCAGAATAGAGATGCTTCACCTAAGATTACACTCTTTAAGTATGAAATACAAGAGTCTTCTCTAAAAAAAAATATCTCTTTAGCTAGGAGTAGTCGAGGCTTCTCCTGAGAATGCATTGTGTTGCTATGAAACATACGAGTCTTGCCTAGAAAAAGACATATCTTCATCTAAGAATAGTAGAGGCTTCACCTAAGAATACCTTGTTTTAGTATAAGATTCCATTGTGTTAGTATGAGACAAACGTGTCTTGTCTGAAAATAATTATCTCTTCAGCTATGAATAGTAGAAGCTTCACATAACAATACATTCTTTTAAGAAGAGACATACTATTCTTGTCTAGAAACATACATCGCTTCGCTTAAGAAAAATAGAGGCTTCACCTATGAATACACTATTTTAGTATAAGATATACGTGTATTTTCTGGAAACAAACATCTCTTTCGCTAAGAGTAGTAGTGGTTTCACCTAAGAAAATATTTTCTCAGTATGAAACATATGAGTCTTGTATTTAAGATAAAGATTGTTTAAAATAAAATCGAATAATTATTGTCTTGGCTGTTTATTCTTTAAATAAGACGAAATACATTCTTAACACAAATTTTCAAATTTCGTGTTTTAAGAACGAATGTCTTGTAAGAAGACAATAAAACTGAAGCAATATTTTACTTATTTTAAGAATATATTGTTTCCGCCTATATATGAAACTACATTTGTCTTGACCAAGTCGATATTGTCTTGATTTAAGACATCTTTTTTTTCCGTGCAAAAACCAACTTATTCATGCAATTAATATGCCAGAAATCCAGGGTTTTGATGTAGTACATACCCAAAATTTGAACGATGTGACCTTCCCGTCCATTATTGTACGGAAACTGTATATGGCAAAACCAATTATCATCATCATCAGCCGGAAGACGTCCACTGTTGAACAAATACCTCCCCCATAGAGCGCCACAAAGATGAATAACATTTAAATGCAGTCTCAATAATTACGTAAAAAATTTAGAATACAAAGACGAAACAACAATTTAAGATAGGATACGAAAATCAGAAGGTAAAATAATGAATAATCGGGGTTGAAAAATAACTCAAATTTTGAAGAGCTTTTTTTCTGAATTACTTATCATTTCTTTTTACATTTAAGGCAATATATAAGCCCGTTTACAGTCATATATTATCGGGTGTTTATGTGGGTCATGCGGCTGACACTAAATAGTAAGCAGTAGTGGCCTAAACTAGTGTAGATAAAAATAAAAACAATGATGATCACAGACAACTAGGCAATAAGTTTGTTGTTATTTCCACAAAGTGAAATACATGCCTACCTGGGTTCGAGCTCACGGCCTACAACTTGTAAGTCGAGAGCCAACCAGTAGCATTTTAACATTTTTGTGTTTAGATTTGAAGTGCTATGAACCAAGTGAAATTATTGGGCTCAGGAGACGATTGTCTAGAAGTGACGAGTGCTCTTGTATATTTTTATTGTAGTAGAGTATCTAAAAATATGTCCTTAAAATTTATTTACCTTATTTCATTACAGAAAAGAAACGTCATTTTATATTATTTACTTTAAAATTGTAGGTGTCATTGTCAAGCACGTTAATCATACCATGGAGTTAATACCTTAAAAAGGTACAAGATACATTATGATGAAGACGAGGATTAATCTGTGGTGTTGAAGAATAGAAAACCATTGCCTAGTAAAATAGACCTAGAGCTGCTAAAATACATTACAACGATGCAGAGCTTGGGATTTGATTTCTCTGCGACTCAGGATCGCGAAATTGCATTTAAATTAGCCCAAACTATATTGAAGTTATTTATAGTTTGGGCTAATTTAAATTAACACATTCAATGCAGAACAGAATGGAGCTGGTGTGCACTTGTGGACTAGTTTTAAATCGAGATATTCTTTAGGAATGCGAATACTGAAAAACTTATCAATACAACAAGCAGAAATGGCCAGTAAGCAGCTGTTGAATGACTTCTATGTTAAAGTGAAAGATATGTTGACCAAGTCAGATGTTGTTGACAAACCTAGGAGACTCTGGAATGTTTACAAAACGGGTCTCACATATGTAATGAAGTCGGAAAAAGTTGTTGCCAAAATAGGATCAAAATATGTTCTCTCCGAACGGGTACATAGAGGCTCGACGCCACCCTGCTATGTTGAAGGTACCGTTTTCGCGGACTAATTTAAATAAATTTGCTTTCGCGGACTAATTTAAATAAATTTGCTCCCTTGTCGCGAGCTATACGTCTTTTAAATGGCATATCAATTCATGTTGACGTCTATAATTGTAGCCAGGCGAAATTTACAGAAGTCGCGTGCAAGCTATCTGAGAATAATATTTAGAAATAAATGTATAATTGTTAATATTTTATTAGGTATGTAGGTAAATATTTCATTTATATTAGTACCTACTTTGTATACTATGTACTTTTATTCTTACAGCGTCGCATTGGTATGTACTGTAATGATGTTGTAATTGATTTTCTAAATAAATAAATAAAATAAATGTTTACAGGTTACAATAATGCTTGCATTGATTCGCCTCTGAAAAATATGTAAGTGTGCTGATGTAAACGATTATATTCTGAAACGCAGTTATAAACCAGATAGATATATGTTTTATAGTTTTCTTTAATTTCATGTAACACCAAGATAGGGTAGCCATATCACTAAGTTATCTCAAGTCACCAAGTAAGCTCAGATTCAAGATAAATTTTAGATATTCCATAAATTAATATACACTGAAATCATTTTCCACCGCCTTCATAAAAAGGAGGAGGTTAGTTAGCTGTATTTTTGTTTATTTTAAAGCTGATTTTTGAAGAGAGCTTTGATGACTGGTTTAAACCACACTTTCTTCCAATAGCATTAAAGAGAGAAGGGAAAAAAGTTCTCCTCTGTGATAATTTGAGCTCTCACATTTCTGTGAACACCTTAAAGCTGTGTGAGGGAAACAACATCAAATTCATCTGCCTACTACCGAAATCGACCCACATATTACAGCCAATCTATGTGAGGTACTTCAGCGCTTTGAAATCGAATTGGAGGAAAGTTCTTCTTAGTTGGAGAGAAACGGCGAGAAGAAAAAAAGCTATTAGTCTTCCTAAAAACTGCTTTACGCCACTAATAAAAAAAGCTCTAGAATTGGGTGCCGAACAGTCTTCAGCCAATATAATGGCAGGTTTTAAGGCTGCTGGCATACACCCGCTAAATAGACAAGAGTCGTCTAGGTGAGTACGGCAGATCTCAAGTTAACGCCGAAAGTGTTAAAGAAGCTCTAGGAGATAGTTTTATCGGCTATTTGACGGAATTGCGTAACACTGATCTAGGCATCAAACCCCAAAGGAAGTTTCAAATGCCGATTAGCGCTGGTAAGAGTGTATCGCTGGAAGAAGTGGAATTATACTATAAGAACAAAGATAAAAATAAAACGGAAGCAAATAAAAGCGCTGAACCTAAGAATGCTGTAAAAAGGGGTCGTCCTCAAGGCTCTAAAAATAAAAAGAAATCGAAGATCCAGGAAAAAGAAAACGAAGAAGAAGATAACTATAGCGTAAGACAATCAGCATCTAAAGAAATTAACGACAACCGGAGCAGTGAGACTAAGATGAACAACGACACGAGAACTTATGACTTGAAGCAAATAGAACGTGAAGTGACGCAAGAAGTTAGGGAAGAAACGACGGACGATAGTGATAACATTATAGTGGAAGACTTTGTTGTTATGGACGGAATTTTGGAGAAGATTCATAATGAAGGGGTAGACTCTACTGAATTGTCTGTCTTGCCAGGAACTCAAGTCGTCTTTAGAAACGAAGGGTCTTTGTTTCCTGGTAAGGTAGTGTCTGCTTCATACCCGTACTATAAATTGCGGCTATGAACAAGTGCATGGATGGGAGTTGGAGATGGCCAACACCTAAAGACATCATAAAAATCAATCATGCAGATTTAATAACAACACTGGGTATTGAAAAAATTCAAATAATACGTCATGGGACGTACAAAATAGATGATGATTTACTGTATTTGGAGTGGGGTGCATAAGCTATCAAATACTTTACAGTGCTTAATTATAGTTTTTTTTTTTAAATAATATGGTTTAAGTGTAACTCAATGAGCATAAAAACACTCACACCCCTTTCGTTTTTTAGGATTATTTTGTTATGAATGTAAAACCCTCTGAACCTCTCTGTAAATTTCATTGTTCTTGAATTAAAAAAAAAATGTTTTACAACTATCACACTTTATGGTTTTATTGTATCAACCGTACCTTAAGCTTGATAGAAACATAACCTAATGTTACCCAGAAGATCAAATAAATCATTTAGAACCAGATTTCTATGACTGGTTTCACCTATGTCAATGTTACCCATGTGGAGGGGGTAACTTTGACCCTGAAGAAAAGTATGAATATCTTAATTATTTTTAATGTACAATGTATTGTACAATTATTTCAATATTTGGGTAATACTCCGAGAACACTAATAAAGTGCAGTCTTATTTAAGAGGAAAGACGTCCGCTAGTGCTATCGAAAAAATAAATATTGAGCTGTCAAAGTTACCCCGATTGACTGTAGTCACTTCTTGTATAGTGATTAGTGGGCTTATAATAAGTAAGACCGTTAATGTCTGTGAAAATTAAACATGAACATGAACACATTCAGTTAACGATCCCACACAACCTCCCACAGTTCATATGTAATAACATAACAAGCTCGAGGCCCACCTGATGTTAAACGGACTAACCTCTGCCTATAACAGATACATTTTATCACAAGTTACAAATTGCACTGCCCCCGTCACCTTGAGACATAGTTGTTAAGTCTCATGTGCCTGTAATTTCACTGGCTCTCAAGGACTGTTGCCTGCTCCCAAATCTAATATATCCTACATACACCTGGAAACAAACAAACATGGAAGATCTGAAAACGAGAACACAAAAAACATGACTCTGGCAAATGCCGATGTGCGACGCCAATTCCTCACAATTTAGAGGAAAAAAAAAAGTTCTTTCATCTCAGCATAGACATTAGTACGGTTTTCAATTTGATCGCTAAAAGCTGAGAATGCATTGAAATAATTCTCCTCAACATCACCGATTTCTTCGGCATCTTCGGTACAAAAATGTATTCTAACATATGAGCAGCTAAATACTGTTTTGTGTCAAATAGAAGGTATTTTAAATTCTAGACCATTGATGCCTATATCTTCGGATGTTACAGATTTTAGTTATTTGACATCAGGTCATTTCCTAGTAGGTGGTCCGCTGACCTCTTACCCAGAGTCAGATATTTCTGATACACCTTCTAATAGATTAAGCTTTTGGCAAAATGTTGAAAGTATGAAGCAAAGCTTTTGGAAAGTTTGGCATAAACAGTACCTAAATCAGTTGCAATTTCGTCCCAAGTGGCGCGATGACTTACCCAATGTGAAAGTAGGTACCCTTGTTATTTTAAGAGATAAGAATACTTCTCCATTGTATTGGCCTATGGCAAGAGTAGTGAAGATTTTTCCAGGCAATGATCAAAAAGTGCGTGCTTTCGAAGTAACAACTGCATCTGGAAAAACCTACACTCGGTCTTTATCAGGAGTCACCTTTAGAATAAAATTTTATTTACCTCAGAGATGGTACTTACAATACCCAGTAATTAATCGTTAAGCTCCCTAGTTAAGTACAATTTTTGTTTCTACTTTGAATGTCTTGGTTACAATTGCTAACTTATTATTAACTTGCCTAGCAGTGGTGTCTTAACGCCTTAGTGATAGTACCTAGAGATAACTGGTTAAGTTAAATTTACTTCCTAAGAATAATAAGTATTTATTACAAAATCACAAATATACGATAGGAAAAATTTAAGTCATGTGCGGGATTCGAACCCGCGTCCATCCACTCCTTGAGCCGGAGTATGCTCTAACCAACTGAGCTAACATGACATGTTTGGTTAGAGCATACTCCGGCTCAAGGAGTGGATGTACGCGGGTTCGAATCCCGCACATGACTTAAATTTTTCCTATCGTATATTTGTGATTTTGTAATGTAATCCGCATAGCAGGCGTTATTGCAAACCTAACAATATTAAAAATAATAAATATTTTTTAAGATATTACATAACTCTATACGATTGCTCATTATTGTAGATATGTATTCATGGTAGCGCTAAGAGCAAGAGGCTCAGTTACTTAAATATATTTAGTAATAAATTGATATTGTAGAGTATGTAATTATAATTCTATTAGTAGGCAATTTAAAATAAAAGAGTACAGGTAAATAACATAAAATGTATTATGAACATATAACAACTGTTTCTGAATTGACTTAAGTTCTATATATTATAAAGAGTCTATCCTGTGTTTGTTAGGCCCTCCAACATGTTGGCAACCCAACATAAGTTTTTTGTTGTGGTAATTAATTCTTAATACTTAAGTTTTATAATGTTGTTTTCTAAACTCACATAAAAAGTGTTCGTTCATTATATCCACACTTTTAAACAGTTTATTCTACAAACCTGCTGTCTATCTCCGTTCACCCACGCACCCTACCTACAGTCCACTGCTTACCAACTGAGGCACCCTACAGGTACTCCTTCATTATTGGTGAGAGACAAATCAACTCTTTACCTGGCCACAACTAAGGCGTTTTATTTTTAAAATTTCAATGAAATTTTTTAATAAATCCTTAGCGTCCCGTAAAATACAGCCAACATTTAATGTGTGGTTTTCCGCAATGCATTCAAAATATCGTTTTTAGGTAATCTCAAGTTAGAGTAAAAAGATATTAAGATCCTATTTTTTTTTTTTTTTTTTTATGCCTGACAGGTTATCCTTTGGCCACTATCTTACCTGATGGTAAATGATGATGTGGTCGAAGATGTTGTTCAGGCTAACCTAGAAGTACTGGCTCTCAAAGACAGCTGCCGGAACACACCGTTAGGTGCTTGGCGACAGATTTTCTACTAGAGGTTGGTAGCTAGCCAGGCGAGCATTCGCAAAATGCCCTACCACCATGCTATAACGACTGCCATCCTTAGACGACAACCAGGACTGACGGCTTAACGTGCCCTCCGAAGCACGGAAACGCTCTGTAGTAATGTCACTAGCGGTCACCCATCCAACTCATGACCGCGGGCGACGTTGCTAAACTTTGCTGATCGGTTAAGAACAGCTAAGTTAACTTCGCTACGAGCGCTTCAATAATTAAATTCAATTTGTTGCAGATTTTATTACAATGAACTAATTAATTAATTAGTACATAATGTCTGAACATGTAGATGTTGTAAAAAAAAATATCTGGGTCAAAATATAGAAAACGGAAAGCCGAAAAAGAAAAGGAGTTTGAAAAAACTAAAAAGTTTATGAATATAGATAAATATATCACAACAAAAAATCAAGATCTGAACGTGGCATCGTCATCTGGGATACAAATAGGTGAATCGTTAGCGGATCTTCTGTCTGACAAGTTAGATCAGGTAGCTGTTGAAGAGGTTGTGGGCGAAATTTCCCAGAGTGAGGGAACAGGTTGCGCTACAATTACAGATGTGGCTCAGGATATCGCTTCTGGGGTTATACAAAAAACACAAGTTTCGGGATGACGTTAGTACTATTGTCACGAATATATTGGATCCAGCTTGGCCATCCACTCGAAATAGTAAAACTATTGATCATATTATAACTACTGGTCCAGCACAAAATCACATCGATAATTATCCGAAGAATAACACAGGGCGACATTTCTCTAACTCTCATTTCTCAAAAAAACTTCCAAATAATGAAACGATTCAGCGTCGCTGGTTAATATACTCCGATTCTAAAGATCGTGTTTATTGTTTTTGTTGCCGGCTATTTGATATTAGTTCAACGTCGAGTTTAGTACCTGAAGGATATAACAACTGGTAACACTTGTCTGAAATGTAAATAAATCATGAGAACAGCACTTCTCATAAGAAGTTTTACCTTTCATGGATTGAAGCTGAAATACGGTTAAAAACAATTGATTGCCAAGAACAACATCTGATTAGAAATTAAACTACAAGATCGAATAATGTTTTGTCTAGATAAATGCATATTACACTTTATTTAGCTGAAAACAATATGGCGTTTAGAGGTACTTCAGACAAACTATATACTCCACATAACGGAAAATTCTTGGGCTTAGTACAACTACTAGCTAAATTTGATCCAGTAATTCAGGAGCACTTACGATTAGCTATGAAGGGTGATATTTCTGACCACTACTGCGGAAAAGACATTCAAAATGATTAAATAGAGCTGATGGGTGAAAAAGTGAAGTCTGAAATAATATCACGCGCAAAGAACTCCAAATATTAATCTGTTATAGCTGACTGCACCCCGGATATAAGTCATGTAGAACAACTTTCACTGACACTACGATTTGTGGACTTATCATCAGATGACGACAAAATATCAGTGAAAGAGCATTTTATAGAATTTATACCAGTCAATGAGTCGACTCGTGAAAGACTGACTGAAGTTATTCTTAATGTTTTAAATAAACACAGACTGGAATTGGAGAATTGTAGGGGTCAGGGTTATGACAACGGGGCGAATATGACAAGAAAACATATTGGGGTTCAAAGGAGAATTCTGGACCTAAACCCTTTAGTTATTTATGTACCGTGTGGCTGTCATAGCTATAATCTCGTACTATGCGATGCCGCTAAGTCATCCGTAAAATCAGTCACTTTATTTGGGGTACTTCAGAGATTGTTCACATTGTTTTCAGTTTCTGATCATAGATGGAAAATTCTTAACGATCACTTGGGATTATATACTATAAAAAAGCACAGTGAAACACGTTGGGAAGCGAGAATAAGCAATGTTAAAGCAGTCCGTTATCAAATTAGTCCCATTCATGACGCTTTAATTACTTTGGCTATTGAAACTCAGACAACTGATGTTCAAGTCTCTCATGAGGCTTCTACGCTAGCCGAACAGTTAAAAGATTTCAGCTTCATAGTTTCATTAGTTGTTTGGTATGATATACTTTTTCAAATTAATGTCGTCAGTAAATCTCTATAACCGAAAGACATGGACCTCGGTAAATGCACAGAAATGTTGAAAAAATGCTACACTTTCTTAGAGCCACAACAAGAATTCGACGTATTAAACGCCAAGCTGGTGAAACTGCCCGCGATGAGCCTATAACTTGCCTGAAAATAAATTTGAAGTTGAATTTTTCAACTGTCTTTTGGACACAACCTTAAGTTCACTAAGTGAAAGATTTGACCAGTTAAATGAGTACTCGGAATCTTTGTCGTTTTTGTACAATATAAAAAAGATTCCGGAGAAACAAGAACTTATCAAACTTTGTGGTGATCTTCAGATGAAATTAACTGTAGACTCTAAATCAGATATAGATGGTTGCATGTTATGTGATGAACTTATAAGTCTGAAGTCTTTTTTGCCTGATCAGAATGTGGTTAATCCTGTATTTATTTTAAATTTTATCAAAGATTGCAAGAACTGTATCCAAACGTATAGATAGCATTACGAATATTAATCACTATACATGTAACAGTCGCTAGTGGGGAAAGGAGTTTTTCCAAGCTTAAGCTTATAAAAACATATCTGCGATCAACAATATCTCAAACTAGATTGACAAATTTGGCAACTTTGTCAATCGAGAATGAAATTGCGGAGAATATAGACTTTGGTGTCATAATAAAAGAGTTCGCCGATAGAAAGGCTAGAAAAGTAAAATTTTATTAATAAATGGCTATTAAAATAATTGTTTTTTTTTTTTTTTTTTTTTTTTTTTTATTTTTTTTTTTTTTTTTTGTATGGCAATTCGCATCTACAATAAGTTACCAAACGGTTATATAGAGATGACATAAAATTTTTTTTTTAAAAGTTATTTATTTTTTAATTAGAAAAGTGTTATTATACTGTCCAAGAATTTTTAAATGCCAAACTATGACTTCTATGACATTTAATTATATTTATTAGTGATATATGTGACTTATTTGATATTTAATATTTTTTATACTGAACTTAAATTCTATGTTTGTTTTGTTATTATAATTTAAAATCGTGACATTTTTATTTTATAAACTTATTATTGTAATTTCCTAAATTTAGTATTGAAATATTCCCTTATTAATAATATTTTTATTAAATTGAAACATTTGTACACCGGAAGCGGTTAAATATGTTGGGGCTGTTAACTTAATATTATAAGACTATAATGTACCATATTTTCACAAATAAATGAATTGATTTCAATATATCGCTTGCCTTTTTTCGTATGTGTTTGATTAGGGGGCGCCATAGAAATCTCGCCCAGGGCGGTCGTAGTGCTAAAACCGGCACTGCCCCCACCAAAACGAGATTCTGAGCTGTCGCTGAGCTGACTTGAGTACGGGACTCGCAACTCCCGCACGATGACGTGACGACGAAGCGTGACGATTGTACGAGTATTTTAAAAGTTGAGAATGGGGTAATCTTGTGTTGTTTACGGTTGCTTGTCAACTAAACGAGAAAAGGATAGGAGTTTTTATAGATTCCCTTGTAACGTTGTACGTTACATATGTATTAGTAAATAAAAAAAAACTAACAAATAAACCAAGTTAATAATAATTATACTGTAACCTAATAAACAACAAAATCTACTTATCCTAATACAACGAAATCTACTTAAAATAATAATTATCTTAAAGTAATTACATAAATAAATTCATCAACGCGAGCAACATTTTAGTCGCGTCTCTTATCTCTGCTATTGTGTTGAGGCGCAGCGGCGGAGGTCTGACCACGAGCTCAGCTGGACTCGGGCCGCCCCGCATACCGCTTACTGGTTTCGAGGAGAACGCACGTTACAATAGCCATACCGGTCTCTGCTACGTACGCTATTTTCCTATATAGTAAACGTAACCGCGAATGTTTGAAACGTCCCTATCGTTCCCTCAAGACATTTAACTTATATTAATTAGTGTGATTTCGACCCCACAATTGGGTAAGTGGTTTTATTACGCTGTTTAACAACATTTTATTTTCAACACTTTATAACGTCGGGTAGACCTTAGATTATATTCATTAGCTGCAAATCATTTATTTTTATTGTATGTAGTTTTGCTCATTTTCATTGGTGTTTCTGTAAATTAGATATTCTCATATTTCTTTATGGTATTCTATTTTCTGTATAAAATCAATTCCCTTTCGTAGTAGTTACCTCATCTTCATTCTTGTATTATTAAAAATGTCATTTTCATTCTTGCATTGTTAAATATTTTGATCTAAATTCTTATCGCAAACATTGTTATCTCCGTTTCTGATTGGACATCCACGGCAACACAACTACCTAGCAGTACTTTCCATCAGCTGTTGTCGTGGGTCCACATTAAAAGGCCTGGCTTTAACGCCATTGTTTTATGCGCGTTCCAGGGTCCAAAATCCACCCTATCTGACCGTAGACGGCTAGACGGCCACCACTACTGGCAACAAACACCGGAAGCTGGAGCGCCTCCTGAACCCGGACCCTAGCTTGCGCCCACCGATGCCGTGGCTCACTTCCGGATAAAAGCAGGATAGTACTGGACCAGCAGAAAGGAAAGAATATATATCAATAAGTAGGCTCTAACCCACGCTATTTGCCCCTGCCGCAGCTTGGCCCTTTGGCATTTAAATAAAATTTAATTTTGTGATCACGAAGCTGCTTTATTATTTATATACCTAGAAGTAGCCCCGTGACACGTGGCGCCCTCAGTCGTGGTAAAAATACAATATACTATTCTTTCTTTTCTTCTTGGTTGTGGTTGGTGTTTGTTTGTGGCTTGTTTTAATGTAAAACGTTATTATTTTGGTTTTTCTTAAGTTACTAAAGTGTACGCAACACATAGTATAAAATAACATATATACACATAGTTACATTTGTTATCATAATCTTGTATTTATATTACTCAATTTCACTAATTTGTATCACTTAAAACCTGCATTGTTGTTATTGCAAAGAAAAAATATCGAGTTCGAACATTCCATTCGGAGCCCTAAAATGGTGCTTTTATAAATTCTTTGCACATTGTTTTTTTTCTTTTAATATTATTTTTGTTATAAGAATATTGTTTTTTTTACGAAGCAGTACACTTTAGTAGCAAGTTATTTGATTTTGCTTGGTGTTTTTTTTAAATAAAAAAAAAAAAAAAAAAACCAGACGTTTAGTAAGTAACTATTATTGTAACAGAACGGAGAGCGTGTGTGTTTTAATTATCGCTTATCACCACTTATCCAATTGTTTTTTTTTTACCACCATGCTGCCCATTAAGTACTTGTCTCTTCAAAAGTCCGAACTAGAATATGAAGTTCGTATTAGAGGGGTTACTCCTGCATCTTCAGTTGAAGAGTTACGTAAGCAAATTGTTAAATTAGCTCCACAAGTTCCGTCGGAACATATATTGGAATCTCCGCTTGAAGCAAGTCAAGACCTTAAAGGATGCATGGAAGTTCTCACTAAAGTTCTGACTAATTTAGATTCACCTGACCCTAGTGCTTCTTCACTTTTAAGAACACAGAACATGTTAAATCATTTGCATAACCGTCTTGAGAGGATAACGTGTAGCGACGATGTCAAAAGACAATACGACGATGCTGTTCAAAGCTATAAAATCCTATCACAAAGACTTTTAGCTCTTCAAGCTAAAAGACCTAGCAGCAATTCGTTTAGTGTTGATGATGTTCCATCAAAAGAACCCTTACCCTCAGCACCAGATATTCAAAACTTGATAACGGTAACGTGCGATCGAACCTCATCAGATTTGAGTAGGTTGAAGTTCAGTGGTAAAACGTGCGTGCGTTCGTTTATTCAACGCGTTGATGAATTTATTGAAGCTCGGAATATACCTTCTTCGAAAGTTTTAAGCTATGCGTCTGAAATATTTCAAGATGATGCTCTTCATTGGTATCGCGCAGTGAAAGATAAGGTCCATTCTTGGCCAGAGTTAGCAATATTACTTAAAGATGATTTTGGACAGGCTGATTATGACTATCGACTTATTTCCGAAATCCGGTCTCGTACTCAGGGAGAACGTGAAAATATCACTATTTATCTCTCAATAATGAATGGATTGTTTTCACGTTTGACCAAGTCTCTTACAGAAGCGGATCAACTCGAGATCCTCCTGCACAATATAAGACCTTGTTATGCTAGGTAGCTTGTACTAGGTACTTGTAGTTTGTAGTCATATAGTATAGCTCTATAAGTGTGTGTTAATTCTATTGTTTTTTGTTGTACAGGCACAATCGGCACCAACAGTTTAGCATCAATTTGTACCGGTCGCAAAAACGAGTACATGATGCCAGGCGCCCGAATCGCAGCCCATGAGGATTCTCCATAGCACAGCAGTGGTGCCGCAAATTATGGCCGGTGGGGCGAGAGCCAGTCAATACAATCATAAATACTATTACTATAAATATTGCTGAACTCCAAAGGACAAAAATAACCAATAATTTATTTTCTGTAGATTCGATCTTCTCAGAAAAACTTTCACTCGTAGAAAATATGAGAGGCTGTAAGAACAAGACTACAAAAAAAAATAGATAAAACATTTAAAAAATTTGAAACATTATTAACAAATTTGACAACATCACAGCCTGAAAAGGCAAAGATCTTTCAATTTCACAGTCAAAATGATCTTAACTCGAAACCTGAGGATATACATTTACTCCAAAATTAATATTATACAATACCGGCGCTTTTGACTCGGATACGAAGATTTTTTGAAGTATAAATGACTCGTTTGCTAATGTAATTATCTCCATGGCACTTAACAAATCCAACATTTATGACATCAGAATTGATCTGCTGTGTTTGCACTACAAGTCATCAAACTCTAATGAAACCAATTGTCAATGCCACATAACTTTTGTTATGTGGCATTCACAATTGAGAAAATATTTAGTGTAAGTATATAGACAAATATTTAGTTCAAGTTATTGCTAAATGACATAGCCAAAAAATGCACCGACATCACATGCTCAGTTTATTTCTAAATATTTAGCGAAATAACAGTTTCGTACTAATTGTTTTAAATACCAAACAACATTTAGGAATGCATGCCTTGCAGCAATCTGCGCCACAGTGCATATCAGCTACATAAAATTGCATGCAAGAAAATTGTCTTATCGACAATGATTAGTCCTGTGAGTTTTCCCCATTTATTACAATAGAATTTAAGCTGAATAAAAAATATAGACTTCAAGATTTTCCTCTAGCTTTAACATTATTTAATAAAACCTACTCTCAACCCTGTGTATCGATTTTATAGAACGCCAACAGCATTACGTAGTACACTGTTATGTAGAAAACGCAAACTGGCTTACATATGATGATCTCCAATAGAACATTGTACACTAAAATAACAACTATTTTATATTACCTCATTGCATCATTTATATGTAATATAAAAATGACTGACTGAATGCCTGATAGTGCCTTATGTCAAACTTAAAACCAATTTTGATTTGACGACTCTGTGTTTAAAGATGCTATTGAGGTAGGAGGGTTCCATATTAATTGCCCATATGGTGCCCGTATATAAATAATATATGGGGCTCATACGGGTTCCATATGGGCGGCCCATATGGAAATAATAACTGGTGCTCATACGGTTTCCATATGGGCTACCCCTATTGTGCCCGTTTGGGAATAATAACGCTTCCATTTGGGTTCCACATGGCCTGCCCATATGGAATAATAATGAAATTAGGTACCTATGTAAGGAAAATAAATAGTAATTATTTTAATTGTACAGCCAATGTTTAATGAAATTTAAAAATAAAATCACTGTTTTATATTTAAAGTGCGCCCTAAACGAAGCATTTGCCAGGGCTGTACTAATAGCATTGGTAAGGTCCAGTACATTGATTTTGGCCTCTGCAGACACCACAGCACCTGGAAAAAAGGTCCAACATAATAATCACTACAAATTTCAGAATCAAGATTGAACCTATTTCGCAATTTTGTTACGGTTGTATAATATAAAAAACCGGCCAAGTACGTGCCGGACCACGCACAATGAAGGGTTCCGTACCGACACCTTGTCCACATTTAAAACCATTATGCAATACATTGAATCTAAAAGGGTCGTATTTGTTGCTAGCAACACAAATGTTTTTTTATTATCTCCGCTTAATAGTCTGTAATACTATAGAAACGTTGTTATCTGTGGATAGGATATATTCTTATCTGTAATTTTAGCTATCTATAGAGCGCTTTTTGTCATTAACATCCATCTTCCTATTTTGTATCGTCGTAGTTCTAAATAAAATTACTTGCTACCATTCAGCACGAAGTTTTTATATCGACCAGCCTCAACCTACAGTCCACGATTCCAACATTGGTCTAATCGAGTAACAACTTCGCGCGGCGAATCACTCTGGCGGCTAGAGAAAAATCATCACAAGACTACGCGTACTACGTGGTTCCTGGAGCGAAAGGCGGCAAGGCTTCATCGATTCATCGACAAAATAGCACATCGTTTCTTCAGAAAGAGACGGGGAGACGTCGCTGCCAGCGTAGAAGAGCGAGAACCCAAAACGCCACTACGAAGTCTGCGTGGGCGCGAATGCGAGGGCAACTCAAGAGGATAACGCCATTTTGTCGTATCGTATTCTTTTCGTATGCGCATAATTCCTAAATTTACTGTTGTGTAGTGTACCATTTGTCTATTTAACGAAATCTCAATAGATTATCATAATATATATTCGTTTTGTGGTTCAATTAAGCAAAATGGAAGACGCAACTATTAAAAAGTTAAATGTGAACCGTGGATAAAAGGTACGCTAACAAGACTTTTCTCGTTTGCTTGCAACGAAAACGATGTTAAATTGAGCTCATTAGAGGCATTAATTACCAAACGAGATAAGTTAATAGATAGTTTTAGGGAATACGAGGATTACAACAAAGAAATTTTATTGTTAAATTCAACGGACCCTGAAAATGATAGTGAAGCAGAAACCAAATAATTTCATTGTCTTACCATTCTCAACGAAAATATCAAACTATTAGGTAGTTCTAGTAGCGAATCGAAATGCCCTGTGGGAGGTAGCAGTGTCTTTTCTCGTACTAAATTGCCTACTATAGACATACCAAGCTTCTTAGGCCAATGCTCTCAATATGTGACATTTATAGATATATTTAAGTCTGTCATTCATAATGATAAGTCACTTGATAACATTCAGAAGCTGTATTACCTGAGATCGTTTTAGAAAGGCCATCCGTACGATCTCATAAAAAATCTTCCTATTGTAAGTGGTAGCTATGAAGAAGCGATGCGTTTATTGGATAAAAGATATTTCATCAAATATAAGATAATTTCAGAACATGTCAATAGTCTCTTAGAGCTAGAGAAAATGCCTAGGTATGCGAATGCTAACGACGTAAGAAACTTTGTTTCAGTGATAAGACAAACACTAGCTGCCCTCAAAAACCTGGAGGTGCATGGGATCCAATACTTCTTGGCATCCTGACACGTAAGCTGGACTTGTATCGTGCCCGCTCATACCATCTGGAGCGGGACCAGGATATGAATCCTACTGTTGAACAATTCCTTGATTATTTGGATAACCGGGCCCTAGCGTTGGAGAACACAGATCCACGGCCTGAGCAGTTGGAACCAAAGCGCCAGTCTGCAAGCATGACAGCTAAAAGTAAGGTAGCGTTAGCAGCAGCAAAGACACCGATGGAATGCATATACTGTGAAGTGTTCTGATCATAAGTTATTTTCTTGTAATAAATATAAATTATTGCCATCAAAAGATAGAATATCTTTTGCAAACCAATGTAAACTGTGCAGCACATGCTTAAATGCTCATAGTGGTAAATGCAAATTTCAGTATCATTATCATGCATATTTATAATTTCAAGTATCTCTGGTCACTACGAAGGCTTTTGAGGTCTTGGGTTTCATACCTTTTTTTACCCCCCCCCCCCGTGAGCGGTCCTCCGCCGAGGTGGGGCAAGATAGGGTCGCTTTAGCATTCACCATCTTGTCCCGGCGGTAGGCCCAAACTCCGTCGGGCCTCTGCACCTGTGGAGGGGCGACCTTGCTCACCAAGGCCACCCCCCAAACGTGTGGGGTCGTGCAAGCTGGTGAAGACTCCCCCGCCTCTCCACCAGTGACCCCACTACGGAGAAGGGAGGAGGCGGGCGAACTGCCGCCTCCTCACCCCCGTTCGTCTGCGCCGGAGCGGGGCAGCATGGGCATCGCCCGTTGGGTTTCACACCTGAGCGAACTGATATCAACCTCATTGGTGTGACAGAGAGCCAAAACAAAGTCAGCTATTGTATTCCATTGCATATCCATTCTCTCACATCTCCTTTTAATACATTAATTAACTGCCATGTGGTAGAAAAAATTACATGCAAATTGCCACAGACGCATATTAAGAAGCATGACATAAATATCCCTTCTGGTATCACATTGGCAGATCCAACCTTTAACCTACCATCCGAGATAAATATGCTGATAGGGGCGGATGTGTTCTTCCAGGTGCTCCTGCCGCTTGAAGAGTCACCACATTTACCTGCCTATAATGGTGACCTGCCACAATCTTCTTCATGCATCCTGAATACCAAGCTTGGCCACATCATCGCTGGGGCATGGACATCTCGCATTATTAATAATCTGGTTGTATCGCTTCTTTGTACCACATGTCAATCCGATGTTAGTGAAAATATTAATAATAATAATAAATAATAAAATATCCATTTATTGCCTTGTTACAAAATAAATATTAGTATAGAATAATACTATTCTTAAAAATTAATGACAGTAATACCTAAGGCAAAAGGGTTATGCTCAGCATTAACCCTTAATTTGGCAAAAAAAAAAACATTTTGAATTGAAACAAATACTGAAATAGGAATGTATAGAGCCTAAATATGTCCAGAAAAATTTTGAAAAATATCTAGGGTTTTCAGTTTTCCTGAAAAATCATGTATGCTACTACATACATTGCCAAGTGGGTAAAGAAATATGTACTCATTTGAATGTATGTTGGGACATACCTTACCAAAGCCAGTAAGAATAAAAATCATAAATATGTATTGTAACTTTAATTAAAAACAAACATAAATCAAATCTCTTAATAAAAATGAGTTGATGGACATACATTATGAAAGCAAAGTAGCGGGTATAATGGCTCTGCAACACTGTGATTGGCAGTAAATGCTGGAAGTAAACCCAGAAACTCTACTCATTTTTGAAAATGATAAATTAGTTGACAATTCCTGGGTTTACTTCCGGTAACGAAACATAACCTGACTTGGCATTTGCTGCAAATGACAGTCGTGAGCTTAGAGCATAACCTGCACCGACCCTGAGATGTCATGGTCATGAAATGACCCACATTGTCAAATCGCGAAGACTCAACGGGAACTGGCTGTATCGCTTTTTGTGGTCGTTTTTTGATGTCGAGTGGGTCAATCACAGCACGTTTATTCTTTTTGAGTCCTTCATAGATTTCATACCTAAAAGCCTTCAAGGACATAGCCTTTTTTTTTATTTTAGTACAATTATTTCTGTAAGATAGCCATGCATTGTTGATGCATATATCAAGCAGCTGGGCAAATATGCCGATATACCAACGTCGTGTCTTGAAAGGAGTTCTGTATAGCGAGATGAGCATATCCGCCAAATCTACACCACCCATATGTTTATTATATTCTTTGACCACTTGTGGACAATTGACTTCAACTTTTTGTTTGGCCTCTTTGCAGTAGCGTTTGATTTTCTCTACCGGTTCTGTACCTACATAAGTACTGACCAACGTAACGACTTTGTTGTCATTCCAACGCACAACTGCCAGGCGATTTTTGTCACAAACTGCTTGGTCATAAGCTCCTCGATGCTTTTTCTTCATTTCTTTTTCAGTACGTAAAACTGCATCTGCTCCTCTCAGTCTATTTTTTCTGATGGTGCCCAATCCAAAAATGCCGTAGTTTTCTCTCAGTACGTAGAAGAGTTCTGGGCATGAAAAAAAATTGTCGCAGAATACAAAAGCTGGTATTTTTTTTATACTTTTGCACAAAGCAATGACTACTTGAGCTCCAAAGCCTAGCGACAATTCTTCTTCTGTGAAATTATGGAACCTGAAAGTGTCCTCTCCTCCGTACAGGATAAAATCGTAGATCATACCTGATACTCCAGCTCTGACATAGTTTTTGAAACCCCATTTATTGGGTTTGTCTTTCATGTATTGGCGTCTCTTGCCGGCCTTAGTCCCTTTGTAAGGAATCATCATTTCGTCGATGCTGAACTTGGTCTCAACTTCTTGAGCTAAACAATTAGTTCTTATTTTTTCAACAATGGGCCTAATCTTGTGATATCTGTCACTATCATCAATGCTATTGTCGACGAAATGTAGGTATCTTCGAATTTTTTGGTACCTTTTTATGGGCATTAGATCTGCAACTAAACCAAATCTATAATGCAGACTCCAATAGTCTATATATGAAGGCATGGACACGACCCCCATGATGATGTGAATAGCCAGAAAATCTCGAAGTTCGTCTTCAACTAATTCAATCGATCGTCCGGTTTTTTCCACTGAATAGGCATTTGTTTGTTCTACAATGTCAGTTATAACGTCTGGGGAAAAAAACTTGTAAAAATAGTCCAAGGGAATAGTAGGTGTCTGAGAATCGATTTCTGGTACATCTTCCACAGTTGCTTTGTGTCGAAAAACAGCAGCCCTTTTCCATTTATAGCACAGAACGAACTTTTTGATTCTGCGTGATCGTTTAGCAACAGGAACCGTCGGTCTTTTCGAGCGTGTTTTTCTAGTTAGACGATTTGGCAATGTAGAGGGTGTAGTATAGGTATGTATGGACACTGAAGATTGTGCAGGTGAAGCTTGTGATGCAGAAGCAACTTCAGATACAGGATTTAGAGTAGCAGGAGTGGCAGGGGTTGCAGGCAGTGTTGGAATTTCGCTTATTATCGGAATAGTACTGCAATCGGGCTCAAGCGACGGATTCGGGTATACTTCTTGGAATACAGGCGTTAGCCGAACATTCTCATCGGTTGAGGTTTCATCATCCGAATCTAATATATTCAGTCTTTCTAAGGAACTCGCAATAGATGGGGCTGGGGAAGATGAGTCTGAATGCGAAACTTGAGCGCCCAATAATTCATCATCGACGTCAGATGCATTACCATCATCAGAGAGTGCATTTTCAGTAGGGATCAAAGCTAAAATTCTACCAACACGTGTTAGTAGCGCGTGCTGTAAAGAAAAAAAAGCTTGCTTACACCAAAACTCAAGCCCAAGCCAACAAAAACCCGTAAATAGCAAAAAAAAAATCACAAAAAGAAATCAAATAAATTGGCAAAGTATGCTGTAACATATAGCTTCGTTATGCAGTGATTCATTATTAAGTTGGCAATGTATGCTGTGACATACAGGTTCTTTATGCAGTAATTCATTACTAAGTTGGCAATGTATGTCACGGCATACAAAGTTTATTATCAAATAAAACAACAAATATCCACAAATAGTGCCAAAATTATAACAGTGAACACTTCACTATAATGTCACGATCGAATTATTGGTGTTTTATTAGAAATTTACGAGGAAAAAGTAATAAAAAAACAAATAAATACCTTAGTGAGCACAGCCGGCTTCTTTCGGGCAGCAATTTTGAAAAAAAGTGACAGCACCAGTGTTGCTAACACTCAAAAACTTTTTTTTTGCGTAAAGTGTGACTAGTTTATGAGAATAAATACTAATAATTATGTTAAAATTATAATATTTCTAACACTTTATTTTTTTTAAAGTTTGTATGGCACAGCATACAATACCAAATTAAGGGTTAAGGTCGTGGCACACTGTACCGGCACGGTCACGGCACAGCTGCGGCACGGCGTTGTTTCGAATTTTGGCTACCGCTAGCCGCCAGCGCGCTAAGGATGCGTCGCCCGCGAGGTGCAAGCTCGCAGACCGCGCGCCAACCGCGAGTTGCAAGCGCGCGGTCGGCGCGCCGGCCGCGAGGTGGAAGCTTCTTGGCACCACGAGTAACGCACGTTATATGGCATTTGCGATTGAATACGCCTAGAACTTGCACGTTTTCATAATGTCTCAGTTTACATTGCGCGAACTAGCAATTATCGCTATTGCTCTGGACGAAGAACAAGACAATAAAAGGAGAAGGAGAAAGAGATATTGGGTGCATAACATGTTAAAAGAAAGACTAGCAGAAGGGGAATACTGGAAGAATATTAGACATTTGATTGACGATGAAGAAAAATTCTACATATATTTTCATATGCCTAAATACTTATTTTATTACATTTTATCGTTTATTCGAAAAGATATCACGAAGAAAAATACAACGTTCAGACAGGCGATACTAGCAGAAGAAAAATTGGCAGTAACATTAAGGTAAGTCATTTTAAACCCACATGCAATATTTATAATAACTTATCAAACTGACAATTTATTTATTAAGGAAATTACAAATCAGTTAAACTTGTATCTTCGTGAGCTTCCGATTCAGCATCTTCATTTGAAGTTTGCGTTTTTGATTTCTCTGTATTATAGCTAGAGAAACCTGAACCTGTATTGTAGCCAGAAGGGCCAGCAGATGGACTATTGTAATAATAGTTCTGTTGCTGAATTTCTTGGATTTCTGCCTCGGAAACTAAATTAAATATTTTAGTTTTCAGAACAGCTTGATTGTAGGCGGACATTTTTTTTACAGTGGCTTTTATACTACAGAAAAATTTATCAATCTCGTCATCGTCGTCTTCAGGCTTCTTCTGTTTTTCATCCAATAAAAATTTTAGCAACTGACCCGATGCAGAGGTAGTGTCATCTTTTCTCTGTCTTTTATTGGCTTTAGTAATATTGGCAAAAAATTTAGGATTTGACACTACCGGTCTGAGTGGTTTTAATGTAGGTGCGCTGTCCAAGCTCGAAGATTGTGGACGATTATCTTCTGCAGAAGTGTACGTTCCCGTTTGGGAATTATTTTCATTGGATATAAATTCATTTATGTCATTCAAACTCAAACTGTCATCGTCCATAGTATCAATTTCTTCGTTATCTGTTATTGATGATAATGTTGATCTTTGTTTAAAATATGGTAATAAGAAACTCATTTCTTCTTCGAATTTCCATTTTTTGGAAGATGAAGCAGCCTGACTACTTTTTGTCTTCTTTTTTTTTAATAATAATATAATAATAATAATAAATCTTTATTTCAGGTAACAGACACAATAAATAAATTTAAAAATGTATGGACCCATAGAACATAAATACCTTAATCTAAAATATATATATAAAAAAATATATTATTCGATGACACTACATAACAGGTTTACTCTGCTTCCTCTCCCTGTAAAAGCGGTATACCACCCCTGCAGGCCAAAAGTCCGGTGTCAGGAACATCTTGGATTGAGCTGCTGGGACCTGAAGGGCATATGACTTAAAGTCTGTAGCCCTAATCTGCTCCAACCGCATCAAATTCAGTGAGATTTGCTCCTCACACCGGCCCTTCAGTCTCTCCCGGACATAACGCAGGATATCTTCTCCTTTTGTCTCTTTGTCCAGTCGAGAAAGGTATATTTTAACGGTCGGTGCTACGACCCGTAGTGTAAAGGTCGTAGCAATAGCTGTGCCGCGATGATTGCGGTTCTGCCGAGGTAGACGGCTCTTCTTTTTCTCAAGGGTGAATCCATTTTCATCCTGAACCGCACAGGGTACAGCACCCTGTATATCCACAATCTGTCTCTTTGTTTTGAACGCAGTTTTAGACGTTTTCGAAACCTGAGCGTATGACTGCTTCTGATGCCGTGCCGTAGGTGGTCGTACAGTTGCAGTCGGAGTTGACGTCATAGGTTGTGACGATGGCGTGACGTCAGCTGCAGGTCGAGTTACGTGATTTTGAGCCCATGGTGACTCAGTAGGCGATATTGTCGCAGAACTGCAGAGTGGCGATATTTGTTGTCGAGTGCCGCCTCGATGTAGGTTAACGTTTTGCAGACTAGGCGATTGTGAAAACGTTTTACTCCGCAAATCACACATTTCCTTTCTCAACCGGTCAACAGTCTGCTCTTTTAAAGCTCTGCGATAAGCTTCCCTCAAGTTTATCCACTCTTTCTTGCATTCTGGTGCTGAAATAAAAATTAATTTAAAAAATAATTAACTGAAGAGACAAACACAAGTTTAATAATTTCTATCCTATAGATAGAGTATTTTAACTTGCAGTTTATAAAGCATTGCAAAAACCTAGTAATATCTTTGAATTTGGCTAATTGTAATAGTATATTTTTTATTTGTTGCAGATATATGATAACAGGAAGTCCAGTAAGGACTTTATGGTCAAGTTTTCGATTAGGAGAGTCGACTATCCGATTGATTATACGAGATGTGTGTAATGCAATCATAAATAATATGAGGAATGTTTTCATAAACACACCAACCACTGAAGAATGGGAAAATATTGCAAGAGGATTTAATAATAAATGGAATTTCCCAAACTATATCGGAGCAATTGACGGAAAGCATATTAACATATTAGCACCTGCTAACAGTGGTTCCCAATACTTTAATTATAAAAAACATTTTTCCATTGTTCTTTTGGCTGTAGTCGATGATAAATATAGATTTAGAGTTGTCGATATAGGCGCTTACGGTAGAAATAGCGACGGTGGCATTTTTGCGTCCTCAAAACTTGCAAGAGCCATTGAAAATAATGCCTTAAATATTCCGAACGATAAACCATTACCTGAGACTGACAGAGAAATGCCTCATATTATGCTAGGTGATGAGGCTTTCCCTTTACGTAAACACTTATTAAGGCCATATCCTCGTTCACAATCGCTATCTGATGCTCAAAAAATATTTAATTACCGTTTATCACGGGCACGCAGAGTAGTGGAAAATGCGTTCGGTATATTATATCAAAAGTTTGGTATATATAATAAAAATATTAATTTGATGCCGGAATATGTTGACACTTTAGTATTTGCAACATGCATTTTACACAATGTAATGCGGAATTATGTTATCGAAATTAACGAAGACGGAGATCAACAAATAATCGAACAACCGATCATCCACAACGAACAGAGATTACAAGCCCTATCATACATTGAAGAAAACAGTTCATATAATGCTTTTAATATCCGCAATGAGTTTTCATCGTATTTTCTGTTTCCTCAAGGTCAAGTTCCATGGCAGAATCAACATATCTAATACAAAAACTTGAAGACAAGTGTTAACTATTTTCTATATTAATTGAATTGTTACAAAATTCATTAAAACATTACATAAAAGTTTTATTATTTATTTTTAATTTAATCCCAACATAAAATAACAAACCGGACAAGTGCGTGTTAATCTCGCGTAGAGAGGGTTCCGTATGTTGACTACCTACGTGCCATAAGGACCCCCATATTATAAATGTTTTTTTTTAATCTACAAATTTAACACTGTAACGAAAAACATGTTCTCCCATACGTAATGTATGCAAAAATATGTTTACCAACTGAAAATATAAGTTTGTTCGCATAACGTAAAAATAACTAAAAACTGGCCAAGTGCGAGTCGGACTCGCGTACGTCCTTCCGTAGTTCGACTAGTCCGAGTCGGACTTCCGTACAAAAACGGCAAACACGTTTGTTGTATGGGAGCCCCCCTTAAATATTTACTTTATTCTAGTTTTAGTATTTGTTATTGTAGCGGCAACAGAAATTCATCACCTGTGAAAATTTCAACTGTCTAGCTATAGCGGTTCTCGAGATACAGCCCGCTGACAGACAGATAGACAGACAGACAAACAGACAGACGGACAGCGAAGTCTCAGTAATAGGGTCCCGTTTTTAGGATTCCGTCGGTTCCGTACCCAAAGGGTAAAAACGGGACCCTATTATTAAGACTTCGCTGTCCGTCTGTCTGTCTGTCTATCTGTCTGTCTGTCTGTCAGCAGGCAGTATCTAAAAACATAATAAAATAAATATTTACAAAAAACTGTATTTATTCATGACAATCCTAGTAGCGACATCTAGTTTCATTTTGAAGTAAGTACCTATTTATCAAATGACTTATCGAAAGTGGTGCTAGCGTAATATACTAGATGGCGCTATATCTTAATACGATAGATGGCGCTATACCGTTTTTGCGGAACCCTTCATGCGAGTCTGACTCTCACTTGGCCGGTTTTTACCCTTTGGGTACGGAACCCTAAAAACCCAAAGAAACGGGCATACAGGTCAAATTCATAACACAATTAAAAACACAACAAGCTACAATAGGTACTATACGATCGAATTAAGAATTGGATTGACCTTTCGCCATGATAATTATGACGATTTGGCAGATTTTATCTGTCAAATCTAACTTCAGTTGAGTCGCATCATACTAAAAGCGCACTCTCATGCTAAAGAAGTTCCTACGGTTCCGGTCGCAGGTATTCTTATTTTGATCGCACTATATTCTATATTATGTAGGTACGGTCGACAGCACATCAGCAGATACAGTATATGCCAACTTCTCAGTCTATAAAAATTAAAACTCCCTCCTAAGCTTGGCCAGCTCAAGGTCAGTGTTTCTACCGACGCGACGTGGTGTTGACTGTACTTACATAAAAATATGATTAATTAAGTAAGTAAGTAGATTTTACCTGGCGCAGACAGAACGCCAGCGATATTCTTCCACGCTTGATCTCTTTTTATTGTGTCGCTGTAGTTAGTATCACAAGGATCGTAAAGATATGGATATATGCGTACTTCTTCAATTAGTTTTTCTTTATTCATTTTATCAAAGTAAACCGTAGCAAAGCGTAGTGACCGTCTTGAATGTGATTCGGGACTGCAGGATACAACGAGTGAGGGGGCGACGGGGTGGTGCGCGGGCGACGAAGCGGCGTGTTTCGCTCGCTGGCACCTGGCGGGCGGCTCGCAGTCGGCGGGCTGTAAGCACGCGGTCCGCACGCTTGAAGCGCGCTGGCCTCTACCTAACAACTCAAGTTGTTAGGTAAAGAGCCGCGCGCTGACAACCCGCCGTTGGCTTTTTGTATTGACGTTATGAAATATATCATACGACATACGATTTAATGTCCAAATTTAAATGACAAGTTAATTGCTGGGTTGGAGCGGTGCCGTTACGGTGCTTGCATAATGTGCCATGACCTTTATGCAGCGCTATCAATCACTTGCATGAGCGTGCGCTGCGCTGATTTTCAGCATATCCCCACTCGGGCGGATGTTTGCCGAGAGACATGAGGTAAAAAAAAAAGCGGTTCTCAAATTTTCAAAATAAACATACAGAAACAACTTACAATGTAATATATTAAATTACATAAAAATTTGGCCACTTAAAAACATGAGACCAACAATGACTTGGTAAGTAAATTATTATCTATCAATATTAAAAGCTTCTGGGAGCAGGAGAGTGTTCCGGAGCTGCTAATAGAGGGAGATTCTGAGCATCAATTAACTGAAAGTTAATTTTTATTAACTCAGTTAAACTTGAAAATAAAAAATTCCAAGTTGATTTGCCATTAAAGGTAGAAAAATGTAAAATAAATGAAACTCTGGGAAATTCATTTGATCTAGCTTTGCATAGATTTTTCAGCTTAGAAAGGAGACTGCAAAAGAACAGTAACTTACTGATTATCACAAATTTATGGATGACTTTGTCGAGCTTTGACATGGGCATTATATAGACATTAGTTCGTATAAGTTTAATGATGATACAATTTATTTTATGCCTCATCATGCTGTCATAAATCAACAAAGCAAAAGCACACGCATAAGAGTAGTGTTTGATGCTTCTATGAAAACAAGTAATAAAATGTCATTAAATGATATTTTACTAAATGGCCCTATCGTTCAAAAAGAATTATTTGATATTGAGTCACTGTTTACGAGTCAGCTTAAGTAAGTGTGGAACGTGTGATAAAATAAGTGTTTGATAGGATTATACGTAAGTAAATACTAGGACCATGTGCAGTTATTAAGTACTCGTAGTTCAAGTTATAACGCAGTTATTAAAATCGCTAGATTCGTGCAAGAACACGCAGCGAATTCGACACCGCGTAGTGATATACAATGAATCAGTGCATTTAACGCCGACTTTATGCAAGTGTTTAGGACTTTTTCATTAAATATAAGTTACTGGGAGCTATGACTGATAGATAAGGCATTTAGGAAATTGTATGTGTAAAACTTATGCAGCTATTGATAATTTTAATAAAATTGAGAAGGTATATAGTGAGATAAATAAATTGTTTACTTCTTCCAAATCAGATTTAGGCAAGATGAAGTTCGACTTAAAATTAGCATGTAATCTGATTCCATTTATGGACGGTGCCGACGCCACGACCAAACGCATGCTTAATTGCATAGAAATGTATGCGAATATGTTAGACGATCTTAATTACTTTTGTAATACAAAGTAGACTCTCTGAAAATGAATGCGAAGTGGCGCATTTCTAATAATTATTTAACAGTCGGGGAATTAATAAAGGATCGTTGCCTAAAAAAACATTCATGGCAATTCAGACACAATTGCAAAATTGCAAACAAGGTCAGAGATCTATAGAGTTGGGATCGGAAATAGAGAACTTGTTCACTGATATGACCATTTCCCAGGCAAACGACGACTCAAACGCGTATTCAGTTTTAAAGCCCATGAATGAAAAAGTTGCAATAAAACGGTTTTCAGATGGACTGCGCAGCTCGAGGTTGGCAACGATAATCACCGCGCGCATTTACAGCAGCCTAAAAGATGCTATCCAAGCTGCCAAGGACGAGGATACGTCTAATTCTCAGCTACAGACAACAGGTACTGATAATATTATGCGTGCATCTCAGCGTGAACGATGCTTTTAAAACACTAGGCGCGGGCATGGTTACCAAAATTATAGGGGAAATTTTAATAACAATTATTATTGTTAATATCGTACCAATTATAATCGAGGACAGGTAAATAATTCCCGTGGTACAGGACGTGGTCATTTTGCGAATAATTATAGAGGCAACTACCGCAACCCTGTGACGTTCAATAATGCTCAGAGAGGTATAGGTACTAGATATGCAACGATGCAACGTGGGGGTAAAGCCGCATTTTCATTAGGGGACATTTGTTGCGCGACTCTGTCGCTCGACACGAAATTCACGTGTTCCGCGCGATGTCGCCCGACGTCGTCCGACGTCGCTTGGGACATTTACGGGTCGTGCAACTTGTCGCTAGTCGACGGTCTGCGAGCGTCGACGCGCGCGATCTTCGTGTCCCTCGACAGTCGCCGGACAGGCTTTGAGTGGTGTGAACGTGTGTCGCTTTGTGTTCCGATAATGGCAGTAGTGTGGTCCAACGAGAAAACATCGACCCTGATCGATATATATCAAAATTCGCAATTATTGCAGGACACTTCACATCGTAATTATAAAAAAAAATATGCATGGGAATCTATCGCGATTACATTAGATATATCTAGAAAAGACGTCGAGGAAAAAATGCATAACTTAAGGTCACAGTTTCTCAGAGAGCGAAAAAAAATTACGACTTCAAAGTCCACGGGAAGTAGAAGTGGGGATATCCACAAAAGTACCTGGTTTGCGTATGATTCGCTGCGTTTTCTAGTAAAAGGATCGACAAGTTCAGGCAGTATGGACACTATGAATACGCAGGTAAGCTCCCGTTAATATTGTTTCCGTTTTTATTTTATTATTCGTTAATATATTATTGTTTTATTTTTATTTTGTATTAGTTTCCAAATAATTCTTCAGTTAAATAATTTGATAGAAAAGAAACTAATTCGGGCGTAATAGTATATTTTTTTTTGTTTGTCAACAAACAACGCTTGTTTTACTAGGACTGTTATAAATCTGTATCTAGAGCCACGGTCACGGTAATATTATATATACAGTATTCCAACTTCATACAAACGGACTAATAAGTTTTTTATACAATTTATTTTTATTTCTTGTCTTTTATTCTGCGCCTGCGAAACTGTGATTTAATGTTTGTTTTAGACAGATTTTTTCCTTTTATAGTCATCCGAAAGTTCGGTGGCACTCGAAGAAATACCAGTGGCATCGGAAGTATTAACGCAGCCACCAGAGGCACCAACGTCGCCGCCATTACAAACGCAACCAATACCGGTGACGCCTCCAAATACTCAAATCAAAAGGAAAGAAGATGATCTGAGTGAGGTATATGAAATAATGAAGAGCGCAAAAGCCAGGATGGATCAACCAAAAGACGAATTTCAAGTTTATGCCGACTATGTAGCATCTGAGTTAAGAAATATAAAGAATGAACATGCTGTCCTACAGGCGAAGTACTTTATTAATAATATCTTATTAGAAGCTAGGATGGAAAAATACAACTATGCAGAAATGGGAAGTAATTCAAGCCATAGCCCAAGTAGCACAAAAGTGATGAATAACGGCAGATATACAGTCCACTCAGATGCCCTCAGTTGCAATAGTTTGCTGAATATAAGCTGATAATGCGCATTTACAGCTTTTGAAACGCTCGTTTGGGCACAAATTATGCAGTTCTTGGCTGTCATCTGCCTGGTTAGTTGCATTATATTAGCATTATATGCGCATTAATATTGGTAACAGCCGCCTCAAGAGTTGAATATGAGGTGAATACGAGGCTAAAGGTTACTGTTTGTTCAGCTCATACGACACATGTGTACCTTTTGTATACTTTTATTCAAATTAATGCAGTTTAGATGATGTAATTGAGTCATCACAATAACATATTTAATTAATTAGTGTTCATTATTGTGTACACGTGAATATTGTGCAGACAACATATTTATTAAAAGTGCTGGAGAATTTGGGTAAGTAATATATTGCGTTGATTGACATTATTTACATGAAATCGTGTTGGGAATGAAAGTTTATTGTTAAATACCGTTTATATTTAGCCAAAAACTTCACGCGCCTTTAAAATTTGACTGTTTTACAAGCGAACAGAATTAAATACAGGCCCTGCATGAATTTAGGATATAAGCGATTAACGTTTTTTAAATTCAAAAGTAGTATAGAAATGTGTTAACGTATAATTAAAAAATAATTATAACCAGTTTTAGTTGCATTTTATAATTTACCGCAAAATAAATAAACTTAATGTGAATTTCTTATGACAATAAAATTTAAAATGGTGGAAAAGCAATATGAACATTATAATCATTTACAAATGCTATGTCCTGAACAAATGTACACTTGTGGCCTCTAATTCAGTACCGAGAAGAAGAGAGATCGGTATTCAGAGTAATAAATGCCCACGTTTATGCCTATGAGAAAAAAAGCTCCTATCTAATCGAGGCTTTAGGGATCCGCGGAAAATAACTTTAATATTTTTAACGTCTAATAATGTACCTACTTTAGTAAAAGAGTGCAAAGGAGAAGAATAACTGCGTGTTCGAAACATTCAGTTTTACATGGTAGATCCGTTAAAAGTTGCCAACATAAATACGTGTGGCAGGTAGGTAGGCACCTACTATGAATTCAATTATATTATAGGTAGTTATAGGAACTCTCTGTCTACTTCCTAATCTAATTAATAGATACTAGTGCCTAACATCGAGCCGCACGCAAAAAGACTGACTGCGCGCGCACGTTTAGAGCGAGACACCTTGCCTCACCTTGCGCTGCACCGCCGCCGCACCGCACCCCCGCCGCGCCGCGCACACGCTTAGCGCTGCCGTCGTCTCAGTTTGGTACAGAAAGTTAGTGGCTCTATTCGTGTAGACGTGCTTCTCCACATCTAGTTATAGTCGATCTTTCTTACCTACCTAACGCACTTGTCAATCCCGGCAGTGTTTATTTTTTTACAAAGGCACCTACGTTACTACGTTATGTTTAATCTATAGCACATAATTGTCAATAAGTAGTTCAAAGTGAATAATTCCTAAAGTAATTTAATTTCGTCGGGCGTTAGTAACAAAACCTACATAGGTATTGTATTGTATTGTATAAGATTAATCCCATACCTATGTCACTTAGTCCCTTCGTTATGATCTACCTACGATATATTTAATCACAAAAATGCTATTAAACAAGTAATACTGTATGGGTTAGTTGAGCCGTCCGCGAATTCACTTGTGTCTGTGCTTGCGAGAAGTAGGTACAATAACAGTAATAAATCATAGAAAAAATTACAGGTACAAAATTTCAACTCAATCGGTTAAACGATGCGCAAATTTATGAAACATAAATACAAACATTATTTTAAATAATATTATTAAATATAAATTATAAAAGATAATATTATAATATAAATTATTAAAGAACCTGTATGAGTCCAGAATATTAGTAGATAGACCTTATCACGTTTAATTCGTATGTATTTTTTATTTCAGAAAAATGCCTTATAAAATCGTACAAACGTATGAAAAAGGATTCTCGAGGCTGACCATTGTCCCTACATTTTGGGAAGCTAAAGGCATTTTGCATTGGCCACCAAAAAATCGGAGACATCCGAAACTTATAAGAGATGACAGATCGAGACCCGGGCCTGGTTGGGATACATTCAGGTGTGTCGTTAAAAGAAAAGACCTACCTTCTTACGAAGAAGCCGACGCTGAACTCAGAATAATGGAACAACACACAGATACTGATTATCAGGAGGGGGATGATGAGCGCAGCATTTTGGGAACATCCCGAACCGGTATCGAAGAACCATCAAGAAATGGCGTAATAGATTTTGATGCAATTGCACAAGATTTGGTAAGTAAATATCATTTGGCATGTGATTACAGATGACTCCAGTAGGTACCTATTGGAGTGATGACGAGAATTTGCGAATGTAGGTACCTACTTAATTTGCAAAAATATTATCTCACTGAAAAACAATGATTCCAAAATGTAACTTTTTTAATATTAGGGGTTAAAGTACGAAATTGCCAATTAGTACAAAAAACTATAACTCTTTTTTTTCTAATATGTAACATATTTATTTAATATATATATATATATATATATATTATGTAACATATTTATTTAATATTTACCCTTATTATCATACATTGTTGCCATCTAATCGAAAGTTCATTTATGCCTCTGCGATATATCTCTGGGGATCAAGATTCGACAAACTGGATGGAAGCATATTGTACTGCATCTTGGGAAGAAAACTCACTTTTTAAAATGGCATCCGGTCGGTGTTAAAATGGCTGATTAACGCCGACGCGGGTTCAGTCTGCGACGTAAGTTCAATGCGGACGCTCGAGTACCTATACACTTAACCTCGATCTCAATCTGTCGTCTTACGTACCATTTTTTATACTACACGTTACTACCGCTTAACGCAGTTACCACGAAATCCGAGAGATGGCATTGACTTTTCATCACGGAGAATTTGCTATAAAATTTCTTAGCTTAAGCCTATCTTTAAATTGAAATCATTGTGCAGTTCATAAATATTTCTATAATTAAAAAACATTTCATTTTACAGTGTCAGTTTCAACCTGAGGGCGGAGTATTACCGACAGAACCGGTATCAAACCAGGCAGAAGTACTACAAGTATGTACTTCACAAACCATGGACGTTGTATTAGCTAATCAGGGTACTATTATGGAAAAACTTGATATTATTATTGACAATCAAAAAAAACTTGCACAGAAAGTAGCTTTTTTATCCGTACAACTGGACGAAACACAGAAACAACAAAACCAACCAATTAATGTGACCTTGCTAAAGGACGCCCTTCCAGAAGAAACTGAAAGTTTTAATATAACGCCGATTGATAATCTCCAACAATTCGAAGAAATGGAAATGTCCTTAAGTGATAAAGCACACAAAAAAAAACTTACGAAGATCCTTTCAGTAATTTGTTCTTCCTCGCCAGGCAAAGGAACTACATGTGCATACAAACTATTAGATGTTTTGTGTACACGAGAGTTTGTGTGCCAGTGTTCGTGGTCAGGCGGAAGTAAAGGAGAATTATCAAAAATTCCCTTGAAAAATTATAAGAAATTTATAAAATTTTTCTTTGACTTGGTGCATTATTGGGATCCAATTTTTTCTCTACAAGACACTGAAAAGTTTTTGAAGTTGGTAGTAAGAAATGCTCATAAACGTAAGGCGATGAAAGGAATAAGAGCGTCTGCTAAAAGAACCCGAAAAGAAAAAAAACAATCAGAAACAGACAATTATTCTGCCGTTCCTCAAAGCCCCGGAGAACGTATTGATGAGGATCAAAGTAGGACTAATACTCATTCTGCCAATACTCAAAGCCTCGGAGAAAAGGGTGATGATACAGACGATGAGGGTTTATGTTAACTCAGCGCCGTGAATCTATCAGCGCAACGAGACACTTTCCATATATGTTTCTATTATAAATCACATATGCAACTCAGATATGTTTCTATTATATGCGTGTATTCGATTTTGATTCTGTGAAGTAGAAATCAACTAATTTTAGAATTTCATGACTCTGATTCTGTGCATTATTATTGTGAAAAAGCGCAGCGTAATCTGCGTCACATTTTGACATAAGAAACTGAGCTTTGGTTATAAAACTATAATTTTTATATTGTTTTTAAATAATGTATTTACAATATACAGCCTTACTTATATACGGTATTAAAATTTGACAACATAACGCTCACAACAATTTTGAAAAGCACTACTAAATGACGTATTAAATTTTGTATAAGTAAGGCCATTTATTAATACTAAGAAAATTCAGGTTTATAAACGCGCCTATTTGTATAGTCGATAATGGTGGCTGTGCTCAACTTTATAGTTTCGTGAATTTCAGAGCCACTTGATCAAGAAGCGAACCGGACGGACAAGCACTAATCAGTGCTCATCAGTGTCAAGGCTGCCCGTAAATGCTTAGGTCCTCAATAAAGTGGAACTGAACTGAACCTACAAAACTAATCGATTAATATATTTCTATTATATGTAAGTTTATACTATTTAAATAGCATATAAGTAAGCCCGTAGGCTCAAAGAAATAAAAGTTTGTATTACAGTAATTTACTTTTCAGTGTTTTATTTATTAAACAGTATGTACTAATGGTATAAAATAGTAATAATCTTTATGTGGAATACAGACTAATTTATATTTAATTTCTTTAGGATCCAATTCAATCGTAATAGTATCACCAATTAGTAGACTTTTAGACTTGTATATACCAAGCCTAGAAGATCTTATTGGATACTCGAAAACTTCTTCTTTGGTATTTAATTGGAAACCTTTAATAGACACAATATCCAGTTCCTCATCAATTGATATGATTTCAACAATTTCACTATGTGCAGTGAATAAATATCTGTCTTTGATTTTTGTAGAAAATCTCATGTTCGGTAAATGTAATGTGCAAATATGTCGGTTACTTTTAGATATATAAGGATATGTTTTTTTGTTTATACTTTCAAGTTCCTTATTAATTCCATTGTTTTCCATGTCTTCGATTAATCTTTTTGCCACTTGTGACAACGGATTTTTACCTTCTCTTAGCATTCGTTTGATCATGAATAATTTGTTTTCAAATGGATATGCGCTAAATGTTTGTAGTGGTCCATACATTTCGACTTCCGCTGTAACATGCAGCAAATTGTGGACGTTACTTGTTACATAATCTGCTCCGTAAAAGTCTTTATAATGTTCGACAAAATGCCTCAGAAGCTGTTCCGCCAAAGGCAACAAAATGTGATAGGTTTTACTCGAGCATATTAATATTCCACAGTAGAGTGTCAGAAAGTGTGCAAAAGCATTAGACGATAACACATCAGGTAGAATTACAATGCCAAGGTAATAAAAAAATGATCTGAATTCAGATGCTTTCCAATACGCTAAGGCGTCAAGACCTCGTATTGATCGATGAATCTCAGAAGGTAATTTACATTTGCTTAAAAAGCTTGTGACTGTGTCAGTTTCACTTGCACGCCATTTTGTGATATATTTGCCAAAATTTCCATCACGCCATCCGATGAGTAACCTTTTCATAATTCCTAAATCGATTAAATGTAGTGAGTCGCTGACTGGAAAATTTTTCACCATGTCGATTGGTAATCTTAATAAGGGTGAGTCAGTTTTATGATGCGCACCATAAAGTTTCTCCCGGAACTCATCATTAGTTCTTTCAGGACACCTAGTATCAGGAAATACAACGGTATGCGAAGTGTGTGAATACTCTCCAACTGTTGTACATTTTAGACAACCATGTCTACCATTGAAGTTACAAACACCTGAAAAAAGGAAAATGTATAGAAAATTTATCTCTTGTTTTTAAAATCATTTTGGTACTTTTATCTCACTTCTGTGGTGCGGTTGTTGATACAATCACTTCTTTTTACTTCTTACTCAATAAAATAAATATGTAAATAGTTACAAGGCTATAAATTCGAGGTTTGCAAAGAAAGCAAGTGTGTAGAGCTCCTTGATTTGGGTATGATATTGTTCATAAACTCAGCCTCCAATCAGCAGTTTACATTGCTGTATTCTGGCGCAAAGAATAAGGAAGCCAGTGAAATTACAGGCACATGAAATTTAAAAGTTATATCTGGTAGTAAACTGAATGAAGTGACGACACTACAATATTAAACATTTTCATGGTATTGTGCACTGTAAACCGATGGACAGGAACTAAAATTAGCTTCAGACTATGACTTATTAGTCATTCACATTTCACCACTCCAATAACAGTATTAAGTCTTGATTTCCTGGGTTCGTTTCCCTTGTCAATAATTATTGTTATTGCAAATTGTAATTTATCTATGTTCTATATATTTATAAAAGGCTTTATTCTGAGTACTGACTGACAGACAACGTACAGCCCAAACCACTACGTCGACGACGTAAAGACTTAAATTTGAAGGGCGATGTAAACGCACACTAAGAAATTATTTTGCGAAATTCGCGTCTTATCATGGAAGTAAGACTTACATAGCTACTTAATTCTACGTACCTTTTATGTATGCTCTAGCGGGTGAATCACATATAAAACATCGTATCTTGATTGTGAACTTCCTTCCCGAGTTTTGGAAGTAAATACCGTCTTCAAGCAATATTTTTATATCAGTTATGAAATCTTCCAAATAAGTATCCAAGTTTTTAGGTTTTCCTATTCCGAAATAAATGCCAACAACAAATGGCCTGATGCAAGGATTTTCAAAAATGTTACAAAGTATAGGCCAAAACTCGTTTTTGGAACTTTTAAAAATTGGCAAACCATCAAAATTAATATTAAGTGAAATTGTTTCTGGAGCTTCTTCCCACCTTAATAATATATTTTTTAAAGGAATGATTATTCCATTGTGCCAATATTCACCGCCTTCAGTTTTTTTTAAGTCTATTTTCCTGGGTGTAGCCAATATTGTTCTGGGATCAGTAGGTAACGTATTTGGAATAAATTCATTTATTATCTTTGCTAGATCTTTCAGAGCTGTTTGTGAAACATTTTTGTCAATAGCCCATCTTTTTATTTTCAAACGAAAAATTTGCGCTTTATTTTCGGTTTCATTTTGATTGTTGCTATCATCTGAACTTTCAGAAATCACCTCAGTACAATCAACATCACGTGAATTTAACCTTCTTTCTTCAATAAAGTCATGTTTTTGGTATACGGAACCCATCTCTTTAGAATATTGGAGCACTCCAATTGCGCCTTGAACGTTGTTCACTGAGCTCGTAGATTGTTCGTTGGAGGCTTCATTATTGGAGCTCATAATTCGCAAATATTCTGCTCTGACTTTTCTTCTTATTCCACCAGTTCTTGCTTTTGCTTTCCACATTTTTAAACACTATAATACACAATAAAAAAACACGAATACTCATTACTTTGTCTATGTTGTATGCATATCAAATTACTGAGTATAAGATCTTGTTTAGCTCTGAAAATAGTTATGGTGACTACACAAGATTGACTATTCAGCACTGGTAAGTAATAGAGAGCACATGTGAAATAAATTTGGTAGTTTGCTGTTAATCATCTGCATATATGTTCACATACAGACTACACGTGGACTCTATAAGTGTCTTCATAGAGCGCAGTGTTAAACGCTGATTTAGACTAAGAAAATCCCATCATATGCAACATGGACCGTCAAATCAAAGTTAATTATGTTCACTGTTACGCTGCGAGCGTTATATGAGGTTACATGTTCTCTCTTAAAACGCGTGCAATTGAACTGTACACGCGTGTCATTATATTCAGCTCAGAGCATAGCTTGATTGTAAAAAAATGCTTTAATAAACCTGATGGATGTGATAAATGCTTAGAGCTGAATTATAGTAACTTCTATATACAAGTATAACGCCAGTAACGTAATAACAGCATCTTCGTGGTCTCTATTAAAGTCATTGTACAGACCTCGGCGCTAAATGTTATCTGATATTCTTTTAAGCAGCTGTTGCCGTCTGTGTGTACTCGACTATATCTTCATAAACGCTGCAACTTCCGATGTGAACCTGATGTGATAACTTATAATGCACTTTTGTGCTACTTGGGAGGTACTCAAAGTTATGGATACCGTTCTGCTTCTCAACAGTCATCCTATTCGACAAATTCTGTCAATGATGATATCGTAACTGCTAATGCCTCTCATGTTAATAACGAAGAACCAACTGCACCAACTTTCACACTTTGAGAATATTCAAGAACTAGTTTCCCACTTTGAATCAGAAACGCAGACCAAAGAATAATTATTATACTTATAATAATAATAACGTTAACTTAGTGTCACTTCATACATCTATAAAAAAGAATAATAAATTAATGCTTAAAAATAATGAAAACTTATTAGTTATTAGTTTTTTATATGTCACTAACCGTAAGTTGCACGAAACCACACTTAGTTTAAAGTTCATTTAAAATTAGTGACATCCCTTACATTGCGTTTGGCAAAGAAAGGGACAGTATCAATTTAAAGGAAACTTTAAACTAATCATGGTTTCGTGCTACTCGCGGTTAAGGCCCTATCGAGGAATGAAAATTAATAGACTTAGGCCCAGCGCAGATTATCGGCATTAGCACGGCTGAGGATTTTAGAAATTTACATGACATATGGTCGTTTTGTTACAACGACCATATATCATGAAAATTTCTACTTTATTGCCATGATATTAATGTATATTGCTATTTGCCACCTAAAATCCTCAGCCGTGCCGATGCCGATAATCTGCGCCGGGCCTTAGTGGCCACTAAGTTTATTATCAATTTATTCAGCTATGAAAAACGTCATTCAAATTTCTTGCAGCCTATGGTTGAATTGTTTGCCATGGGACACTTCCTCGAGCACTGCAGAAATATTCAGCAAAGTGGTTTCATATTGTCTGAGCGGATTGAGGAGGAGGTCTGCCTTGCCTACTTAAGTTTCTCATATTATTATTTGTCAACTCCCTTCGCCACGAACCTTCCACAACATTATGTGCAGCGTCTTCAAAATCGAATGTGGTATTTGGTGTATAACTCGCGGTTGAAGATGTATTACGTCTCAGGAAATTATGTAGGTACACGCCATTACAACTAATTCAGCGTTTACTGGACGTAATGCGATAGCTTTACGAAATACGCGAAACACTACAGACATAATGCCAAAAACATTTTCAACAATTCTTCTTGCTCTTGAGAGCCTGTAAAGTAAAAAATCCGTTTTAAGCTTCCCTTTTCATGAATGCCGGGATAGGGCCTCATCATATTTTCAGATGTAGAGTATACGTTCACTAGAACGTATGGTATATTCGGACTACCTTGGACTAGTCGCTCGGGATCTGGTAAATTCAGTTGCTCTTCATTAAGTGCTTTATAAAATGAAGTCTCCTGGAACACTCCACTGTCAGACGACTTCCCTTTTGCACCACAGTTAACATATACAAAGTTATACTCGGCATCCACAATTGCTAAGAGAACTAAACTAAAATTCTCTTTATAATTATAATAATCACTGCCAGAATTGGGTGGCGCTTCTAGTAACACATGCTTTCCATCTATCGCTCCAATGCAGTGATGAAAATTCCATAATATTTCAAAATTACGAGATTTCTCTTTGCATTCATTTACATTGGTTGGCGTCTGAAATTCAAGATAATATTAATAAATTAACATACATTATTAAGTATCAATATAAAATTTATAATACCAATAAAGTTTACCGTAACCCTTACTTACTGTAAACGTTTATGGTATTTTTACCGTAAGTAAGGGTACATATATGTACGTACATGAGATATAAATAATATTAAATACTTACTTTAACAAAAGAATTTAATGCCTTTATCAATTCTTTGCAAACTTCTAGTATAGTATGACAAATTACTGATTTGACACTCTAAAAGTATAGGACAATGAACCATAACTATCTCCAGTTGCCAAGTATCTCAATGTTATAGCGAGTCTGATGTGAGGGTCGATAGATTTCCGAAACTTTGTATCTTGCTTGACTACGGCCGGCGCAACCATATTTAAAAGTATCTCGAAATCGGTTCTAGACATTCTAGTAAAATTTTCAAAAGACTTATCTCGCATTCGAAGACTGGTTATTAAACTTGAACTTTCCCTTTGTAGCAAATATTCCCGGACCCACCACCTCTTTTTTTACGTTTTGCTAATGTCTTCCGAACAATTATGTAAGCTGCACTGAACAACACTACTTCCTCGGGCGACATACTGATCACGACTGGCTAATGTAAACGAGTCATATGTCGCGGGACATTGTCCCACAACTTTTGCAGAGACAACTACGTGAATGTCGAGCGACAAGTATTTGCGACATGTCGCCTAGTGAAAATGCGCCTTAATCGAAGCGTGTATGTGGTAGACCATAGGGGCAATACACAAAACGAAGAAAATGCTGACGGCTCCGGTAGCAATCTCATCCAGTTTTTCGAGCTAAAGCATTGTATATTATCGTGCAACAGTAATGCAAGATATGTGGTCTTTTACCTTCATAACTATTCATATTAATTAAATAAGTTACTTGTGGTTCATATTTTCCAGTTATAAAAGTATCAAATTTCACTGATATATGAGCAATGGCTATCAATATGTTTTCCTGGTTTTCCAATACTTTTTTATAGTCATCTTTTAGTAATGACAGATCATTCAAAATTGCTTCCTGATTTTTGTAGATCTCAACTTGGTTGGTTGTAATTTTCTCCAAATCTGAAGGGTCAATAGCTACTACGGGAAGAGAAGTAGTTTCATTGTTTACAGTAACTACAGATAGGTTCATTTACAGCAACAGCATATAAGGGTCCCTGAGACTGAATTTGTTCTGGCGGATTAGACACTGTAGCAGCACCACGATTTAAGGCCTAAAAATAAGGAAAACATTTTCATTGTAGTCAAAAGAAAAAAAATTACATAAAACGTACCATTTGCCAACCATTTGAAAGTTTTAAAGTAATAACACAGAGAACATGTGTAACAGAAACTCAGCAAAAGACGTGTGAAAACGCCATAATGTGTATAGATACTGACTAAAATAAGGTAAGATATAACGTTACATTCGCAGCAACGGTTTTGTTTAAGTTTTAAAAATCGTAACGTGATCTGTGATTAGTAAACAAACTATCATTACAAGCACGGCGTTTGTTCTTGTCTCGGGCACATGTGTAAAGTAATTAAGATAAGGTGTGAAGTGCTAATAAAGGCGCGTTTAGACGACACGCGCGTTCAACACGCTTTGAAATTTAATATATTTAATTTGAGTCTTATGACTGTTATGACATATCAATAGATCTCAAATTGCCACGCTCACGCTTCGCGCCCGCGCTTTATCAGTATAAGCGGGCGCGAGGCGTGCGCGAGTCGTGTGCGAGGCGTGCGCTTGTTGAGCGCGGGCTCAACGCATGCGCGTGCTCTACGCGTGTCG
The DNA here is from genome assembly GCA_963890685.1 of Plagodis pulveraria. Classification (NCBI taxonomy): domain Eukaryota; kingdom Metazoa; phylum Arthropoda; class Insecta; order Lepidoptera; family Geometridae; genus Plagodis; species Plagodis pulveraria. The sequence goes on from OY982969.1 coordinate 23,113,919, forward strand.
TCTGAAGGCACCTAAAGCTGAATCAGTTGTCTTAAATAAATACAAATAATACCCAACTGCGTGAAAAGGAGAGTAGGTGATGTTTTTATCGAGATTATGCGCTGAAAGAAATTTAAATTAATTTCAAGTTTATACCTGTTGGGCTATAATGTTAAAACTTTCAAGTTTTTTTGTTGGTCCAATAAGGTTTGGCGGGGGTGCTGGTAAGGGTTCTGTGGCTTCTTGCTCTGTTGTCGAACAATCTAACATTTCTGTCAACTGCTCGCTAGCAATGTCGTATGACATCATATTGTTCCTTTTAACAATGCAGTTTATTTTAGTCCAGTTTGGTTGTGGAGTTGAATCTTCTATTTTACATAATTTTTTAATTTTTTTGTTCGGCCAGTGTAACACTCCATGTTTTTCCCACGTAGATGGACAGATGCTAAGTTCATATAGATTTTGTTGTTCATTATACGTTTGAATTATTTTGAAAGGCATTCTGAAAACATGGTAAGACATAGTAAGTGTTAAACAATTGAAAGAGCGAAAAATATAGAAGCAGCTACAAACGATCATCGTATTTTAGGATTTTCAACGAGTGCTACGGATCTCTAAACAAATAACCATTCATGTGGTTCGATACCTGCAGTAAGTACGAAATAAAAGTGATTGTAAAGACTTGAACTGCATTATTGGCACAGGTATTACTTGAACATTCAAAAGAGTGAAACTTAAGGCTTTGAAGCGCAGAGAGGAAGTATTAGGGTTGAAGTTGCAAGTTAAAGCTGCTTCTCATAGACGCCATATTTACAAGACAATTATTTATCGTTACTTGAGAAATTTATAGGTTTATCACAATTTGTAGTATAATATAACTAAATATAGAACCAGCAACTTAGTAAATACAAATGTAGTCAAGTATGTAATTTCAACATCGTGTAGGTTTGTGATATAATTATTATTTATATAATAATATTTACATATTTTACGATATTCTGAGGTAATTGTTGATGACTGTTAAAAATACTCCAATAATATCAACTATCTGCACGATGAACTGATCTGCGTTTTTAGCCACTTGTATATAATACAAAATATCAAAAACACTTACCTTCACTTCACTTATTACATATTTATTTGTATTCAGTAATGTCTGACTCAGGAACAACAGATGTGATTTTAATAAACGAGAGACAAGGTGAATGATCAGTGATTTATTCGTTCAGTTAAGCCAGTCATTCATTCTAAAAGCGCCACAAGAGCTTTAGTGTGGTGTTAATTATTAGTTGGAGCTCCTGTAGCACTTTTATGCCAATATTATGAAGTTCTAATGGACATGAAGGTTGCAAAAAGTTGTGCCCCTTTGGCTCCAAAGCGTATGCTTATGGTCTGCAGTGCACGCTCTGGCGCTTGAGCTTGGCGCCTTTGGGAATAATCGGATTGGCTCCAAAGCTCTTAAGCAACTAGTTTGTGCTACTTGGGACCTATGCGTATACACACACAATTACCTACTGCATTTTTAATCATTTTTATTGTTCTCATAACGCGATCTTTAAATTTTTGTTTTTATGCGTGATAGGTTAGCCTTTGACCACTAGGTATCTGTGTCCTGATGGTAAGTGATGATGCGGTCGAAGGTGTTGTTCAGGCTAACCTAGAATTACTGGCTCACAAGGACAGCTGCCGGAACAAACTGTTAGGTCGACAGATTTTCTACTTGAGGGTGATCACTAGCCAGGCGGGCATTCGTAAAATGCCCTACCTGGTGGTAGTTGCTATAACAACTGCCATCCTGAGACAACAACCGAGACCGACGGCTCAACGTACCCTACGAAGCACGTGCACGCTCAGTAGTAATGTCACTAGCGGTCACCCATCCAATTCATTACCGCAGTGGACGTAGTTTTTTTTTTTTTTCATGTTATTGTGACGTAACAAGCCCGTGGCCCACCTGATGTTAAGTGCACTAACCTCTGCCTATAACAGACGCATTTCGTCAAAAAAAGTTGCTTAACTTTGCTAATCGGTTATTTACCAGCATCAGCGTTATCTCCAAATATTTCGGAAACATAACACTTTATTAGGGTATCATAAACTTAAAAAAATATTGTTTCTATAGGTAGGGTCATTGTGGGAACAGTGGATCATGAGTACACACTGAATCATTACTATATATAGCAGACGGAACGTCTTAATAGATGCTATCTCTATCCCGCGCCTCCTTTTCGAGTATACCGCGCTACAACTCTAGTCAACGCGCCATTGCGACCTCGCGCGCATGTGTTGCAGCAGGTTATGTGTTTCAGCGGGTCAAAAAAAATAAAATCATGTAAGTTGTGGTGTTAATTCTTGTTCTTACATATTAGTTTTATGCATTATACAATACTGTTTCATTGAAAGTATATCTATAGCATTACATTGGCGTAGCCTTGCTACCTGTAAAGGTGTTTTGTTTTTATTTTATGACGCAATAAAATCTATATGGCGAGGAGGTGCACAGTGGATAGCCACCTAGAGGGATACAGTGAATCATGATTCACTGTGTACCGTTATTGTGTGATTTATATCTGATTTATTTCTAATGATATTTTTGACAGCAACAGGAGATTGAAAGTGATCGACGACACGATCTTCATTTTACCCAAAAGACTCCACCACTGCCACTTTCGGAGATTCAGAGCAACTCGATTGAATCTCTGAAATTAACATCGATATCAACTGCAAATTTCTTGATGCCAAGTCAGTTTCGAGCATCTATCAAAGCTCCACCTAGAAAAAATACACGGAAAAGAAACGCGACAGATACGCCAGAAAAAGAAGTCATTAAAATCCGACAGACACCTCATTCCTCACATACCCAGGGTACAAATTGGAGCATTCCTTTTTGCCGCGGGCGGGGGTGTGTCTTTACGTCAGAGAGGATATCTGTGCTCGTCGTCTCAGTAGCCTTGAAGGACGGGGCCTATCTGACATTTGGTTGCGCGTAGACTGCGATGACCATCCGCGAATCTACGCGTGCCTTTATAGGTCTCATAGCAACGGTAATGCCGAAATAGATCATTTCATGGAGCCACTTACAGATGGCTATAGATTCCGTGCTTGAGCAGATCCCCACCGCAGAGATCGTGATACTTGGCGATTTCAACGCCCACCATACCGAATGGCTTGGTTCGCGCCCCACCGATCATGCGGGGAGATCTGTTCACGACTTCGCTTTGGCATATGATCTTACACAACTGGTCACCTCGCCTACGCGTATCCCAGATGTGGATGACCATACACCTTCCCTGTTGGACCTTCTGCTGACCTCTCACCCGGACAACTACTCAGTATCCGTGAACGCTCCTCTCGGTTCGTCGGACCACTGCCTGATCCGGAGTTCAGTGCCGGTTACACGCCCAACTCGACCCCGTTTTGTAGGTTGTCGTCGCGTGTGGCACTATAGGTCTGCAGATTGGGACGGAATGCGGTCCTTTTTTGCATCCTACCCATGGGGGCAAGTCTGTTTCTTGCCGGATGATCCAGATGTCACTGCCGACTATGTTGCTGATGTAGTGCTTCAGGGTATGGAACTCTTTATTCCATATTCTGCAGTGCCCATCGGTGGCAGGTCTAGAGCCTAATGAATTACCACCACCCACGTTGCGGGCACGGAAGAAGAAAACAAGGGAGGCAGATGTGATAGAAAGAGAAATATTGGCCGAATTAAAAAAACAGGCCGATAAAGATATCATTCCTGCTCCGCTTACCTGAAGGATGAATGAAAAAGAAACTATGCTGCTGTCGTTTTTACTTTTCAGATAGGGTTTGAATGAAACTGATAAAATTAAATGATGGATTTGCATGTGGAAATTCTACCTTCGGTTTGGAAGATAAAACAAAAACGAACTCTGATATTTCGCATCTTCTCGAAATCACCATCACCAGCAAGCAGTGCATCTAGTTCTAATAACGTATATCTATCCCGGCTCAGTTTTTCATTGCCTGACGTCGGTTTGAGGGTTGATATTTTTTTCACAGAAAGGTCACATTATTATATGCACACACGCCAAGTTTCAATACCAGAAAACGCGTAGTTTTTGAGAAAAAAATTATTGAAAATCAATTATTTTTGCAATATTTACGTGAATCCATACCACAGATTATGTAGAATTCTCGCAATTGAACGTTAACATTTTATTTTATATAAATTTACGTAAATAATTATATTTTGAAGTTATTTCAACTGTTTTTCATTACTTTTACGTAAATAATTATATTTCGTACTTATTTCAGCTGTTTTTCATTACTAGCTATTAAAATGGGTAGTATTTACCGTCTCTTGCCGGTTTGTGAAACGAAACGTAAAATTGACGCCATTTTGTATTGTCATTGTCATCGTCAGTCAGTCATCTTTTGTGTCCCTTGCAGTTGAGCGCGTTTTCGTACTCCTGTCGGTAAACAACATTTGACTACTAACATGGCGTCTCCGAAGCGCCAGGTTTCGTGTTCTGCCGTGCCGTCTGAAGAATCGAGTGTAGTGGAAGTGTTGGACTCTAATGAGCCACTTGTCGCAAGCTCTTCTTCAGGCCCCTCGTGTGGTGCCGTTCCGTCTGTAGAATCGAGTGTAGTGCTAGTGTTGGACTCTCATGAGCCACTTCTCGCGAGCTCTTCTGCAGGCCCCCCGTGTGTGCAAGTGTTGGACTCTAGTGAGCCACTTGTGCCCATGACTGTGCCATCAAAACCAGTAGCTGGTAGTTCCCGCGCCGTTCTCAGTACCGTGTCGGTAGAGCCGCCTGCGTCTCCAACATCGTCTGAGAGCAGCGTGGGTGATGCGGAGCCTCGAGCTCCTGGGTCATCTGGCCGAAGAGTCCAATATAATTCCGATGAAATTAGGTTGGTTCGCAGTGTTTTCTTTAAAAGCCACATATGTAAACTTCACAGAAAAAGCTGACGAGTAGAGCAGTAATTAGTTTTCTATAATGGTAATTTTTGTTTGTTTTAGGTCTTACTGGAATATGTTTAAAATCATAACCAGGTTCAATACCCCAGCTCAGTGCATTGCATTTGCTGAAGAGAATGGGCTCCTTCTTAGGGAAAAAATATGCTCACACCATAAAAAACCAATGTCGTTAAGCTCCAGCAGCAAGACTATTAATGTATATGTTCAGCCAAAAGTACAGTTATCATCAAGTAACATTAGAGACTGCCCGTGAAAATAGAGAAAGTGTTTTATCAACAAGGACAATCGCAGATTGGTTTTCTTACTGTCGGGAGACAATTATTATTTATGAGTTGGAGCACCAGGAAATTAGTGGCAAGATTGGTGGTCAAGGCAAAATAGTGCAAATCGACGAATCAAAATTTGGAAAAAGAAAGTACAACAGAGGGAGATATATTGAAGGCCACTGGGTGCTAGGCATGATTGAAAATGGGAAAGATGATCTGAGATTAGAAGTGTGTCCCGATAATGTTAGATCTGCAGAAATGTTGGTGCCGCTAATACTAAAGCATGTGGAGGTAGGCACTGAAATCCATACTGATTTTTGGAGAGCCTATGATTGCCTACCTCAATATGGATACTTGCACAAGGTCAATCACAGTGACCCCATAAATAAATTTGTGGCACCAGACGGGACACTCAGAGAATTGAAAGCCACTGGCGAAATTTAAAAGTGATGTTTGGTAGGGATGGTTATATAAGAAACTTCACAGACTGGTTAATAGAATATTCATGGCGAAGAAAAATAAAAATAGCACAAAGATGTTTTTGAAGAACTAATAAAAGCAATACAATATGTGTATAAAATTGATTAATAAATTATTAATTAGTATTTAATATGTTTTATTTTAACAGTACCTATTAGGGCAGATATCAAATAAAGGTTAGGTTCAACTTAAATCAAAGATCTGAATTGATTGACTCTCACTCTACTTGGTACGAGAATGTCCTACCTCTAGTGTTTTTATAAAGTCTGAAGCGCTTAGCTGCCTCTGCCTGCTGTTTGTTATAATTGTAGGCATCAGACGAGCCAGAGCCGCTGAGACTGGTTGTCAAAGGCGACCAACAAGCTGAAGCTGCGGAGGTGATGTTCTTACCTTGTTTTTTACAATTATTATTAATATTGGGTTGAATTATGAATTGACTGGCACAAGATTGATATTAAATGTTGTGGGGATGGGTAAGGGTTTGGTCTCTGATGGTAACAATAACCCTCTTAAGCATATTTTACAAGAAAACAATATACAGAAATCTAACGATATTATAAATAAGAACACCACACGAAAAAAAATTAGGTTAGGTTGAAACTGCGACAAACAACGCGCGAGCCGAGCGAGCGAAGCGAGCGTGCCGTGGCAGCGGCCGGCGAAGCGCTAAAAAGTCAGTTACACATCCAACAAAACAATAAATTAGATCAGCGAAGTGTTAAATAACGTGAGGTCATGATTTTTCAAAAATAAGCATAACTCAAAAACTATGCATTACCTTGTAATAAAAGTGGTGAAAAAGGGAGGGGAGGACCCTACCCTTCCCCCCTTCAACCCCCTATTTCATGCCAATCTATTAAAAAACATTATCTTAATTTTAATCTATAAAATTAGGAAAATTAAAAAAAAAGTAAAAAAGGGGGGGTTCCCGTGCTTATCATTAGAAGAGGGGGGGGTACCCCTCCCCCCTCCCCCTTTAATTCGGCGGACGTCAATGGAAAGTCGTACCTCTATCCCAGCTATCGTTTGCACGTCGTACAGTCGTGCCTCACAACAAGTGCTAATTGATATAAACAACCAGTATTCACCAGCAATGACAATGCACTACATGATAACATTAATCCTCTGCCTGTCTCCCAGTCGACAGAAACATATACATTTCCAGAACAAAATGCAGGCGTAAATGCCTATCAAAATTTAATGAATCATTTAGTACTAAACAGTAATTTTAATTTATATAAAACAAGGAGTAAAAAAGATTATAATTACATACTATTATGCTTAAAAAAAAGGTTTCACAAATAAAAATAAATGTTCCATATATTATCTTAATTATATCCCTATCACTATCCCACAACATGGACATTTTGTGGCCCAAACTTATTCATTATTTCGCTGTTTTCATGAAATTATACCAGATATTTAATGTACTATACCGTACGCAGGGCACACTTTGCAGAACAACAATAAGCAGCGTTAAAATATAACAACATAATGTAAAGAAAAATGTACCTTACCCTGATTCTACGAGAAAAGCAAGGAATTATCTCATTTAGTTTCATTATACAGGGTTATTGGTAATATGCTAACAACGTCTTAGGGTTGACTTCTGCTAGTCCTAAGAAACATTTTGAGATGATAATATTTTTGTTTTGAAATGCCTACTCTGAGCCAAGAGCGCCCGCAACACTGGGCCGCGCCGTAGACCCTTTGAACAGAGTTTTGAATATTTACATCGAACAAAGTGATACAAAACTTAAATAATACATTACGGGCACAAGAAACTTTTGACATCAGGTGGTACTTGTGCTTATTCAGTCCAAAACATATAAAAAAAACACAAATAAACAATTAAATAAATGAGTATAAAAGCTATCGTTGTCAAACACAAGCTTCAAATGACGATGCTGGGCGGAAAGAAGACTAATTCAGTGACAAAGACTGCTTCAGCTCAAAGATGTTACCTATATGCAGTGACTACTTTAATTGCATAAACTATTGCAACAACAAAAATATACGTAAATGGGGACTGGAACATGGAATATCGTCACTACATGCCTGGATACAATTTGCTGAATGCATATTACATATAGGATACAAATTGTCTATTTCTAAACATCAAGCTATAAGAACTGAATCAAAAGACTGAGTTAATAGAAAAAAATAACCTATTCAGCATGAATTGTATGACAAGCTTGGACTACATGTTGACAAAACAAGACCAGGTGGAGGACATCTACTACAGGAAACAGAGCTCGGTCAATCTCGCGAAATGCTGAAATTGCTTCAGAAATAACTGGTGTTCAAAAACACTTGATATAGAGATGGCACTTTATCCTCTGTGTAATTTCCAGCAACTACGAAATAAATACAAAAAAAATAAAGTCTAACAAATTATTAGAGCACATCCGGCGCGAAATCGGAGGATGCGGGTTACATTCTCGTCCAGGACATAACATTTTGTGCTCTAATAATTTGTAAAATATGATTTTTGCTTAGCATGCGATAGTGCTTGTAATCGTATTTAGAAATTATGGACTATTATCTTAAATCTGCACAAACATTTGTTTTTTGTACCCTGGGTACATACAGTATGCCAACTACTGTACATAAAGTGTTGTTTCATTGGTCAGACATAATAGACTCGGCAGAAACAGGCATAGGACTCCTCTCCAAGATGCGCCTCTTTCGATTTTTTTGTAAAAACGAGAAATAAAGATATTCGCTCGTATAGAGAAAATAATATATATTTACCTGGGACCGACTGTCCAGTTAGGTCCAACTTAGGCAAATAAGTACATATGATATTCTGCACAAGTATATCATACTTTTACTTTTTTAATTTATGCAGTTGGTTATATCTAAATTGAATATTGGAATAATTACGGTTGACTCGGAATTAGCTGATATAAATTCACTTAACAAGAATTTCTCCATTTCAGAAGATTTCTTCTTATTCTTTTAAGAAGACCCCTTAAACGTGCTATAAGCACTATTTTAAAACCATTTAAAAAAAAGACAACTAGGTTTGACAAAACATAAAAGTCACTAGAAGCATTGTTTTGCTTTGTGGAACATTGCCGTTGATACCAATCAGTTTCATACAAGAAGGGTGGGTACAACAAAGAATGGAATTATCAGATAATCCAAATATTAAACCACTGAAAACGTATATGAAGTTATGGTTTCGAAATGAAAATTAAGTTAAAAGATGGTCAGTTTTAGAACAACGAAAAAAAATATCCCGAAAAACTGGCATACTCATCTTGACACATAGTCACTCGCGTTGATAAACTTTAATCTGCTCGCATGGGGTCAATTGAACCCAAAATTCAATCGTCAGTAGAACAATGACGGCATGAAAAATCTGACTTTTTATGAAATAATGTGATATTTTATACTTATTGCTATGACATTGCTTTTTAAGTCTCTATTACTTAATCGATACTACATAGAAAAACACCTTCCCATTCAGGAACTATTTTCATCACAACAATTTTGGCATTTTTTTTTTTTTTATTTTTTTTTTATGTTATTGTGACCGAACAAGCTCGAGGCCCACCTGATGTTAAGTGGACTAACCTCTGCCTATAACAGTTTACCAGTTGCAATTCATGACAACTCACGAATTGCACTGCGCCCGTCACATTGAGACATAGTTGTTATGTCTCATTGTGCCTGTAATTTCACTGGCTCTCAAGGACTACTGCCGGAACACACCTTTCGGTGCTTGGCGACAGACTTTCTACTTGAAGGTGGTCGCTAGCCAGGCAATTTCAAAAAGGCAAATTCAGGCAAATTCGCAAAATGCCCTTCCACCATGCGGTGAAGCTCAAGCTCTGGGCGGGATTCAAACCATGGACCTGCTGCACGGCAGTCCATAGCCAATGCCACTGAGCCATCACTGCTTCAAATATATGCATATGACGCTTTAGTGTTCCTTGTACACATAATTATTGCATTTTTTACGCACAATCTTTATTTTACTATCCTTGGATCTTGGACAAATGAGGTATCTGAAAATAAATTGACGTTGGCCAACTTGTGCAGAAGACATGGGGCTGCTATCTTTTTTATTTTTCCGCAAGCGTATTTGCAGCCCATGAGGAAGTGTTTTTATCCTAGATCGAACTAGTTGGAAAGGTTTTACAATTTCGAGGGCAAGCTGCTCTTAAGAACACTCTCCTGCTTATATTGGATTCGACTTTGGCCTTATTTATTTTTTCTGCGTTAAAATGTTTATTGTGGAGCAACTTGAAGTATTGAAGCGACTTGGCCCCGTAGTTTTACATTTTGACGCTACCGGGAGCGTTGTTAGACATCTCAAAGAAATCGGCAACAAAAAAGGATTTTGTATTATGCAGGGGTGGTGTCGTTACCGACAGGGCGCGTGTTTCCAGTTTTGTCAATGTTGTCCCAAACTCATGATGGTCACAGCATCGCTAAGCTGTTAAGTGATTTTAGGTATTTTGTGAAAAGAACAGCCACTGACCTGCTTTTACTGGAGTGGACATGGCTCTGGCGTCGATCCACGCCATATGTAAATCATTTAATATGAGCAGTTGGACGCAATATCTGAGCAACTGTTATGAGATCGTGATAAACAATAGATCAACACCTAAAGACTTTATAACAGGGACTGTATACCAGTATGAATATCTGTACAACATTTTTCTGTATGACGTCATACCATTATATTCCGGTTATCTAAAAATAACAGTACAGTTATTTTTTCTTGTACAGTATTCCAACCTTTAATATTTGGGTACCGATAAATATTGTACTGCATTCATACCTTTATATTTGTGTATCTTTTTTCTTTGTATTTAATTAATATCTTTATATAAGGGTAGCGTAAAATTTCAGTACAGATATTATTGATACTCATATTATTAAGGTATTCATATTTTTAAAAGCAATCTCGATTGTCTTTAGTTGATTTATTTATAATAGCTTGTTTCCGCGTGTCCATCTCAGTGCTTTCATGTTCATGAGTGAGTGAGGTAAAAACTGTTTAGAAAGAGTTCTTGATACACGATGGACGAAAAAAATTAACAACAAATGAGAGAAGGTATTCGGCGAGCTTGGAAACGTAAGTACCTATACTTATTTATTTTACTAGCTACGCCACGCGGTACTACTAGCGTAGGTAAATTTCTAGTATGGGAATTTGGGATAATCAGTATAGTCGAACTGAACATTCTACAGCGCACAATACCTAACGCGGACTCGGGGCTGCGCGCCACCGCGGCGGGCGGCCCAGTTTATGGTTGTTTTCTCATTTACTCGGGTTCTATCCTTCCGGATTTTAATTTAGCGAATTTTATGAATGGCCGCCTAGCTAGCAACCACCCTCAAGTAGAATAATAAATCTGTCGCCAAGCACCTAACGGAGTGTTCCGGCAGCTGTCCTTGAGAGTCAGGTAATTCTAGGTTAAGCCTTTTAACACCTTCGACCACATCATCACATACCATCAGGTGAGATTGTAGTCAAAGGCTTTCTGCAATAAAAAAAATAACGCACGTTTTTTTAAAGTTCCTTGTAGGGAAAGCTTGGGCAAAAATCTGTAGTAGAGAAAGTGGTATATCGCTATCTAGCGTTATAGTACTTTCTCAAGTCATGATACGTGCGACCAGTGACGCCATGAACATTTAACCACCACAATACGTGAGTGCATTTGTTTTAGAGATAGAAAAGAAAGGAATTTCATTGTTTTGTTACGATTTTGCAAAGGTATAGGTACAACTCATAAAGTGTAGGAATACAAATCTTTTGCATTACTGATCAGTTACCTAGGAATAAGTTCTGTTCATTAAATTGACAACTGCCGGAATACACCGATAGCACAGTAGAAAGAGTGGGGAAGTAGGCCATCTCCGGCCCAATTCGCGATATAATTACCTACCATACTTGCCTGTCTCAGGGTTGTCACTTATTTATAATGTATGTACTCGTATATGCTAAATTTTAATTCAGTATAGGTACCTAGAAATAGGCAAGGGCCGGGAAGTTGTATTTTTTACTTGTGTTGTCTGGGTTCAGGGTTAGTGAAGTCGGTTTTATACCTAAACGATGATAACACCTTTAACGATGAAAAAAATACCGACTGGCGATACCTATGTGGTTGCGGGGCCAGAGACGTGCGACGCGGGGCATACCTAATACAACAAAACATAAGTAGGTATTCTCACCCATCATCAAGAAAACATGATAGGTATGCTAGAATAAGTGACTTGCTTACCTTTCCTGTTCAGTAGGTAATCTGAACAAAGACAACTCTGGAATCTATGAATTATTTAGACAGCCGAACACACAGCAATAAGTTCTCATGCGATTATCAAACATTTTTATTTATTTAGCGGTGCCAAAAAACCTTGTTCGGTGTTAGCCCCGGCTGGCGCACTGAGAAACGGGTCGAGATTGTGTTAGAGTGTGCGTGCAGGACACATAGATACTATGGCGCACACACACAAGCCGCGCGCGGTGCGTTTGTATGAAGATAACTTACTTCCCCACTCCTTCTACTATGCCGATAGGTGCTTGACGACAGATTTTCTACTTGAGAGAGGTAGTTAGACAGGCGGGCATTCGCAAAATGCCCTACCACCATGCTATAATGACTACGATCCTAAAACAACAACCGGGACCGACGGCTTGACGAGCTCTCAGAAGCATGGAAGTGCTCAGTAGTAATGTCATTAGCGGTCACCCATCAGTCTTGACCGCGGCGGACGTTGCTTAACTTAAGTAATCGGTTAAGAACGGCTAAGTCCTTTGTTCTCAAAATATTACATTCGCAAAACATTATATTCACAAATAATTATATTCGCAAAATATTACATTCTCAAATGATTACATTTTGGACAATCACAGTCAGAAGGGTTAGAGTAAATGTGGTGTCTGTGTAGTGACGCTAATAAACCATACGTATCTTGATCTTATTTTAACCACTAGTTCAATTTTAAAAGATTCTGAAAATAATAGAACTAGTGTTGAACTTTGTTATCACTAGTTACACATTATTATTTTAGGCACTTGTGAAATTTTTATAGGGTGTAAATACCGTTGTGAATTGTTTACATAACACGCTACAAACTAACCAAATCAAACTTTCGAGTACCAGGAGATAAAAATCACAAAGAGGGTATTAGCGTAACCATAGTATCTGAACAACATAGAGCTCAACATAGCATAGATAGAGCTAGAGAGAAAACCCGCAATACCATACTACTACCGACTACTACGTACAAACTATGCAGGTGTATTGTTTATCTAAAGGAGTATGGCAACCTTCTTTAAGTTTCTTATCTACTTCAGGTTTAAATTGGTTAGTTTGTAGCGCGTTGTATGCTGTGAACAAAGTCCACTATGCAGTAAGTCGCCTCTGTGCACCTGGGTGATATAAGCGTACCTTTGTCTGGACAGATCCACTCAAACCTGTATGGTGCTCTCCTCAAAAGCAGACGTTATTTTCGTTCAATTTATCTGGGTATATAAACCAACGAAACCACTTCAATTTAATGTTTTTATTGTGCTCGATTGTACATCTATTATTTTGAGAATGTAATATTATAAGAATCAGGGTATATGGGAAACCTAGGATATATATCAGGGGTGGCCAAGACGTCGACCGCGGAGGCATTTTCGGTAGCCCGTGAGAAGCGGCATATCGAAACATTGCAATATGCAGGAACAAATTAATCGCAAATGTCAGCTCAATTACAACCAAGAACAATTTATACTTATTTTTTCTTTATTTATGGTGTTTTCCTGTATGCGAAGGCGAATATGCGAATATTGATGTGTAATCTATTAAAATTGTTGGATTCATCGGTGCTGAAAATAAGTGAATTAATCGCTGCTGAAATTCAGCTAAATTAGGTGAGAATTCTTATTGAAAGCAAGAGCATTTGAAAATACAGACATAGAACTGATACATCAAAAAATAAAATGCCATGCTTCTGAAAATTTACACTATTTATCTTTTAAGGTATTTTTTTACATCCTCGGATTTTAGATCTTTGAAAACGAATATTTTCAACTATGAATGCGGTTTAAATGACGCAACATGCAGGAACAAATTAATCGCAAATGTCAGCTCAATTACAACCAAGAACAATTTATACTTATTTTTTCTTTATTTATGGTGTTTTCCTGTATGCGAAGGCGAATATGCGAATATTGATGTGTAATCTATTAAAATTGTTGGATTCATCGGTGCTGAAAATAAGTGAATTAATCGCTGCTGAAATTCAGCTAAATTAGGTGAGAATTCTTATTGAAAGCAAGAGCATTTGAAAATACAGACATAGAACTGATACATCAAAAAATAAAATGCCATGCTTCTGAAAATTTACACTATTTATCTTTTAAGGTATTTTTTTACATCCTCGGATTTTAGATCTTTGAAAACGAATATTTTCAACTATGAATGCGATTTAAATGACGCAACATGCAGGAACAAATTAATCGCAAATGTCAGCTCAATTACAACCAAGAACAATTTATACTTATTTTTTCTTTATTTATGGTGTTTTCCTGTATGCGAAGGCGAATATGCGAATATTGATGTGTAATCTATTAAAATTGTTGGATTCATCGGTGCTGAAAATAAGTGAATTAATCGCTGCTGAAATTCAGCTAAATTAGGTGAGAATTCTTATTGAAAGCAAGAGCATTTGAAAATACAGACATAGAACTGATACATCAAAAAATAAAATGCCATGCTTCTGAAAATTTACACTATTTATCTTTTAAGGTATTTTTTTACATCCTCGGATTTTAGATCTTTGAAAACGAATATTTTCAACTATGAATGCGATTTAAATGACACAACAGTCAGACGAGCATTTGACTTCCTGCTTGCGTATTACAGTTAGTTCATACACTGTACAGCATTATAAACTTGTGGAAACTGTGCAGCGCCAAAAATCTAGCCGAGGATTTTGTTGTACAATATGTTCAAAAGTAAAAGTTATATGTGAAGTAGGTATTTATTACTATGAAAACATTGTAATTAACTTCGTTTCCTAATATTATGGAATATAAACAAAACGTTTTGCCATTGCTGGTTGCCCGTGGAGTTATTTTAAATTATAATGTAGACCGCATGGTTTAAAAGTTTGGCCACCCTTGATATATATTATATATGTAGGTAGACGTACGTTTCCTTACCTTTCGATGTCTTTTTGAAGTAGGAAAAACGTGAGCTTCCAATCATTGCTGTGCAATATAATTGTATTGTGTGAAATGCAATGCAGTATATGATCTTGCTCTCATTTTAACCTACCTAATATATACTAGCCTTATTTTTCTGTGCTACTAGGTAAGTAAACAGCCTCACAAATACAAACACGAAATACGGCGCGTTGAAGCGAGAAGACGTGCGTTCCGGGCGGCGCGCGTGGCCCACTGTTGAGTAAGCCCGTCTAGACGGAGCCACCGATATACCTGTAGCTTTGTACCTAAACTTTTACCTACTTACTATTTAATAATTTTGGACCTATTTTTTCAGGTAAAATGCTACAGTTTGTGCCCGAAACAGAAGAATCAAATGATATATCAACAATTGCACCACCTATATCAAATGATCTCTTTGGAACCGAATCTGATTCCCTCTCTGAAATGCGTAATGCTTCTTCTGTGACATATTTGCCATGAGATTATACACATTATGCAAAAAAAAAAAAGTTTTAAAATCAGAATTAACCTTCATAGAAGATTGTAGAATTTCTGAAAATCATCAAATACATGGAAATGAAATGTTGGACTTCGATATTAAACAATCTTCGGCTCCTGCGAACTTCATAAGTCCTCTAGAAGGCCAATACCAAAAAGTACGTGAAATTTCATGTCAAACGGATACACATATTGAAGGAGAATCTAAATGTGCAGACTATTTTGCCTTAATAGTACTAGAATATATGAGCAAATTAAATTCCGAGAACAAAATAAGGGCCATGATTGATATATTGGAAGTTTTTAAAAAGTACCTGAAATAACACTACATCTTATGATATTGAAAGATTCTACCTAAGCGGAGTCGCGTGAATATTAAAATAAATACTATTCACTATAATATTATAATATAACTGTGAATAAAGAATAAAAATACTTATTTAATTTGGTGACTTTTATTCGTGTAAAATAATGAATATGCCTATATAGGACACTTAAATATCAGTTCGAGATCATAAATGTTATGCATTATTCCTAATTACTAATATGTCCTCTACGATGCTATCCTTTAGGTTATATCTTAGGTCAGCTAATACAAATTTTAATGAAGAAAAAAGCCGCTCGACGCTTACTTAGGTACATGGGATGGCTAATACAGTACTTGCTAGTTGATAGAGCAAAGGATCAGATTTTTTTTTAGTTTCCCAAAACTGTAGTACATTTTCTTTTGTGTTGGTACGAGGATAAATATTAAATTCTTCCAAACACATTATTATGTTGCTAGGTTGGCTACGACGACCATCAGCCACCTGTTGCGTTCGTTGTTTCCTTTGATTTTACTCGCAATATTTGACACCAAATTGATTGTAAATTTGAAATGGCTCTAGATATTTCTTCGTCAGAGAGTACAATCAGAAATCTAGGATCCAAATAAAGAGCACCGACAAAGTAAGGATTTTCCATTAAATTATTTTGTCGTGTCTTCATTGCTTGGCTGACATACTGTGCTAATGGCACCATAATCTTTTCCGTGTCTAAAATACACCTTATCCATTGGTGATAAAAATCCCCGATGGTAAGTTGTTCTAACTGTAGAACTTTCGTTAAAACTTTGGCTGGCAGGAGGGACTTTATTATGTCATCAATGGCATCCCAAGTATTGTTTGAAACAAATGAGGGATCTCTGAGGTTCACTGAGCAACACTCCCGTAATTCCGTAAGGCGTTGTAACATATCTAATGTTGAGTGCCATCTAGTTGTGCAGTCTAAAATAGCTTTTTTTTGTTGGCCGCTCTTAAAATTTGTCGTACAGAAGGAATTCTTAAATGACGTACAACTGTTCTGGCTACTTCAATAGTGGCATTCGCTTCATTCACGTTTAATGCGTCACCTACTGCTAATTGCAGTGTATGAGCTGCACACCGAACAGATAATACTGAATAGGTTGAGTCACTAATGATAGTTGTGCTGCCATCGTTGATATTAACTTCGTCTTGCAAATTCACATTTCCCAACTTTTCTGGTAGCATTTCCTGTTCTTCTTCATCACTGTCACTGTCTTCTTCTATATGGATTGCTACGTCGAGTTCTTCATTTATCAACTTTGATATTTTTATATAATTTGCTCCGTTATCGGTCGTAATTGTTATAATTTGTTCAATAGAAATATAATATTTCCTCAGCACATATAGCAACGTTTCTTTCAAATTTTCTGCAGTGCTTCTTGTATGAAGTTCTACGACTCCCAAATGATTAATATTTATTTTTCCATTTTCCACGTATTGGATATTGATACCTAAAAATGAACGGTCTTGGCGAGTTACTCCATCAATTTTGATTGAAATTAGTTTGTCCTGTAATTTAACTGACAAATCTCGCCTTATATCGTCAGCTTTCTTGATAAGTAGTTCTCGAACTGAACGGCTGTGTAAAGCAGTTAACTCCGCTGGATCCATTGAAATCATCAATTGAGTTTATTAAAGAAAATGGTCTACCGTGAATAGTTACCAAATTCACACACTGTTCTTTTAAATAATCATTTTTGTGGTATTTTTCCACTTTGGGGATGGTGCGCCTAAATTTGAATGAGATATATTAGAACTTGAACTAGCATCTAATGATTGTTCATCTGCCATTGCGTTTCGTTTCAAGACAATCTGATATTCGTTTGAATGTTTTGAAGAGAGATGATAAAGCAAGTTGGTAGTGTGAAGACCCTGAAAAAAAAGCTGTATAAATAATAGAAGTATTCTGTTATCCAACATAACATAATCTACACACTATGTGTATGTATTAAGTGTTTTAATTATGAGTTATGGACGAAATCCGACGACACGAATGGTCAACCGATGCCGGTACAACAAAAAGTTAAATTAAAATATAGATACAGAAAACGAAAATATATTGAAGTAAGATATGTAGTAAGTAACTTAAAGTCGTTTTAAAAGATCACAATGCATGCGCTCACTCACTCCTAACAATTGGAGTCGAATGGAAACAACGTTGTGAATTTAACGCTGCTACGAGCAGAGCACAAATTAAGGTCTAGTTTATATAAATTAACATATTATATCATACCAATTATTTCAATATCCCCAGTATACCTTATATTATTATCAATTATAATATTATATATAAAGGACATTTCCATCCAAATGTATAGTGCAGGACACTGTCTATCTGTTAAACCGTAGAACTGGTTCTAAGTAAAATTTTGGTAAAGAGATAAATGGGACCGTGGGTCCGGTTACTTTTCAAAATAAAACTTGAAGGGGAGAAATAAGACGTGAAGTAGGTAGTATGGGGAACCAATGATTTCTCAAGCATTCTACGCAGACAAAGTCGCGGGCACCAGCTAGTGTAAAATAAATCTAGGTTAAAGGGAATAAAACCTTTGTGGCGTTTCGACCCACAGTCATTCTGATTTTTATTTCAGTTTCCGCGCACGGAGAAAGTTGTATACCTATATGGGTAGAGAACACGTAGGGTCATTGTGGGAACAGTGAATCAGTATTTTTTCAAAGCAATGTAGTTCACTGACGTTATAACTCACAACTTTAATATTTTAATATTAAAGGCAGTTAGTTCAGTTATTAGTCTACAAATTTTGGCAAGAGTGAAACTGTCTGTCATTAACCGTTTTGATGATATTGTGATTTTAAAAACAAATGAGAAATGATCCACTGTGTACTCTTGTGGGTATACAGTGAATCATAGTATATGTGCACAGTGAATCAGAGGGTACACAGTGAATAGAGCAGGTTATATCAAAAGAAAACAAATAATATATATATATATATATATATATATATATATATGTGTATTTTTTGTTGTTTTTGGATAACAGTGTTACTTTTGAATAAGGAACTTAGCTGAGATCTAAATCTTAAACGTTTATCAATACAAAATAACACTCTTTGTTATCAAAAGTGAAAACCTAACTTAAATAACAATTCTTGTTGTCGAACATAAGAATCAATCAACTCAACAAAAGCAAAAATATATCAATTTTGTCTTTAACGAACATTGATTTGAGTAAAGTATGTATCAAAGTAATAGTACGATTGCTGGCGTAATGTGCTTCCTCCAACCTTTGGTTTCGGCAGTATTAATTTTAAATCATGATCCCTCACATAAGCTGAGTCAGGAACAGTTGGCATGGTCAACTGATAGTTTTGGTTTCCGCGCATATAATTCATAAAGTAGTCTAAGTTTTCATTGCGTTTGTTATACCTTTTCAACATAATAATTTTTCGTTCGTTTTTCGTTTGGTATCAAAACGGACTATAACATAGTCACCCTCTTCAGGAATGCGAGGTAGAATACTGTTGAGTAATTGTTCGTCGGTTATTGGCGCTATATCAGTATCATCTTCTTCACACAGATCGGAATCTTCGTCGTGTAGTGAAACATTCTCATTTTCTATATCCTCTACAGAATCACTTTCGTTTTGCAATACTTTTCTAACAACTATTTTCTTTGGTTACTTCTTTGGCTTCTTATTTTTCTTCAATTCTTCTTTCTGTATTTTAATGGCTTCTTTTTCTGGCGTATCTGTCTCTTTTCCTTTCCGTGTATTTTTTCTAGGTTGAGCTTTGATAGATGCTCGAAACTGACTTGGCATCAAGAAATTTGCAGTTGATGTCGATGTCAATTTCAGAGATTCAATCGAGTTGCTCTGAATCTCCGAAAGTGGCAGTGGTGGAGTCTTTTGGGTAAAATGAAGATCGTGTCGTCGATCACTTTCAATCTCCTGTTGCTGTCAAAAATATTATTAGAAATAAATCAGACATAAATCACACAATAACGGTACACAGTGAATCATGATTCACTGTATCCCTCTAGGTGACTATCCACTGTGTACCTCCTCGCCATACCTATAGATTTTATTGCGTCATAAAATAAAAACAAAACACCTTTACAGGTAGCAAGGCTACGCCAATGTAATACTATAGATATACTTTCCATGAAAAAGTATTGTATAATGCATAAAACTAATATGTAAGAACAAGAATTAACACCACAACTTACATGATTTTATTTTTTTTGACCCGCTGAAACACATAACCTGCTGCAACACATGCGCGCGAGGTCGCAATGGCGCGTTGACTAGAGGTGTAGCGCGGTATACTCGAAAAGGAGGCGCGGGATAGAGATAGCATCTATTAAGACGTTCCGTCTGCTATATATAGTAATGATTCAGTGTGTACTCATGATCCACTGTTCCCACAATGACCCTACCTATAGAAACAATATTTTTTTAAGTTTATGGTAAAGTGTGTTATGTTTCCGAAATATTTGGAGATAACGCTGATGCTGGTAAATAACCGGTTAGCAAAGTTAAGCAACTTTTTTTGACGAAATGCGTCTGTTATAGGCAGAGGTTAGTGCACTTAACATCAGGTGGGCCACAGGCATGTTCCGTCACAATAACATAAAAAAAAAAAAAAAAAAAAAACAACGTCCGCCGCGGTCATGAATTGGATGGGTGACCGCTAGTGACATTACTACTGAGCGTGCACGTGCTTCGTAGGGTACGTTGAGCCGTCGGTCTCGGTTGTTGTCTCAGGATGGCAGTTGTTATAGCAACTACCACCAGGTAGGGCATTTTACGAATGCCCGCCTGGCTAGTGATCACCCTCAAGTAGAAAATCTGTCGACCTAACAGTTTGTTCCGGCAGCTGTCCTTGTGAGCCAGTAATTCTAGGTTAGCCTGAACAACACCTTCGACCGCATCATCACTTACCATCAGGACACAGATACGCATAAAAACAAAAATTTAAAGATCGCGTTATGAGAACAATAAAAATGATTAAAAATGCAGTAGGTAATTGTGTGTGTATACGCATAGGTACTATCTATTCAAATACTAGTTTTTTACAAGACAGCACAAATATTTTAAATCCTAATTAGTACTTACTTTTAATAAAAAAATGCATAACATCGCCAAATATTAAGTACATAATATTGTTTGTCGAATCATACCTACCTACTTACATATGTAGTTCTAACTCTTAACTAGTAGTTAGGTAGGTACTTAGGGTTAGATAATCGTTAAAACTAAAAATACCTACCTACGGAATATAGATGTTGTATATTTATCATTTATTATATACTTTTAGCAAAAAAAAAACATTTGGTTTATAGGTTCTAAATATCTGGATACCTAACATGAGATAACATTTATTAGAACAAATCTCTACTTATGTTTTTACCTATTCTTTTCAAAGGGCGCTGCCGCATGCCAGCGTGGCGCCCCGCGGGATCAACGGGATGGCACTCCGTAGGTACCTACCTACTTGGTGACTTTGGAGACAAGCCAACCACCGTGGCAATTATGTACTATGACCGTGGTTCGAGCTGCCTATGTATACTTACCTACTAGCGCCTACTTTGATAAATCGGCCTTTCTTTGCGCTTTGTTGCGATTTAGTGTAAAATATATAAAATATAAATTATTTAAAAAAGTGTTTTGTTCATAAATGATTTTAGCTTAAATACAATGGAATGCATAAACACACGTAAATATAGTACCTACTGCATTTTTAATGATTTTTCATTGTTCTCGTATGATGATCTTTACCTACCTACAAATATTTCGGAAACGTGACATTTTAGAAATTTAGACGTCCTATCCGTATAACATAACATTTTTTGTTTGTATAATTATCCTCTAGCTCTACCCATACTTATTACCTACTTACATAATTCGCGGAAACTTTGAAAAAAAGCGGTGGGTAGAAAGGTATGCCCAGCTTGCATACATAAATGTTTACTTAAACCCCTTTTGAAGTTTTTTATTCTATACTTACCTTATTATGTACCTATAGAAAATCTTCTGTATGTATAGAAAATTATAGGTAGGTATCTAACTCTTGTTTTTGTTTCAATAATCGTTCTGAACAAAATGAATGAAGTCCGTCTGAACAAAGTTTCAGGGTCAACGATAAACAGTTAGATACCTACTTACGTACGTACCCACATACAATAGGTAAGTACCTACCTAAGTACCAGATCTACTACTTACTTACCTACCTATAGTTTTGTTACAATTCATGACTGATTGTAAGTTTCCGTCAGTAGGTAGGTAGGTACTTACCTAATAAAGCTGGTAAATACCGAAGTGGGTAGGTTAGATATGTACCTAGGTGCTAATCAGGATCACTTCAAACTTACCTTTACTTTTATCGTACACCCTTGTACCAGACACGACGACTCGTTGCAAGTCTTATCAAATGAGAAGAACCCATGAACAGCATTTCTCAGCTTCCTACCCATTATCGAAAAAAAACTATTGACGTTGGATATGTGCCAAACACCAATTAATTAAATGCACTCAAAATTGCTTCTTTAGTTAGTTTGTGTAAATTTTTGTGTCATACACTTGCCGTTAACATCAAAACAATAACAAATTTATCGTTTGATGGAACAGTAGCCCAAGCACGAACATTTCGATAGTCCGTAACGTAAACGTATCGAGTTCATCGACCGTTTACGCAGGAGGCAATGGTTGACAGTACGACGCATCGTTTGCTGGCTAACGTGAGCTCGATAGGATTACAAAAGTGACGTCATCCAGCGTAAATCACAACAATTATACCTTCTTTCTAAGAGCTAACAACTCATTCCAAAAGAGGTTTTAATTCTTTTTTTTGCCTATAAAAGTTCCTCTCACTGAGCAAGTAATATTAAGAGTTGGCACGGACCTTGTTGCTTTGTAACTCAGATTTGAAGTTATTTTATACCAACCATTACAAATGAAAACAATATTTGTGAGTGTTTTACTACTGATTCCCTAAAATCGATTAGTTACAATAAAATCGGTTCCATTTTAATCGATATAGGAAAAAATGGTAGGTAGGTTAGGTTTATCAAATATATGTTAACGAAATATAAAATAAAACAAATATTTCACACAGATGTATTTATTTATTCAAAACATCAAAATATATTATCGTGCGATATATCTTCGCTAGTATCGAAAACCGTATTATTGAGGTCTGTATACATAGTTCCAAAGTAATTTGTGTACTAGAACATCTTTACAATACATATTTTTTTAATTTTCATTGTACATAACAGTTTTCAATATATAATACTTATTTTCTAATTGTGGTATATACGTAAAAGTAAAAAATACTGCACGTATGTTGCACTAGTAAACTTGTCATCAACTGTTAGCAATTATTATTATTTGTAGTTCAATCATAAAATGTAGTTTTTTGACGCACCTTTTTTAATTATATATAGACTGTAGCCTTTTAAAAACTTTTTTGGTGTAGGTAGTTGAATTATTTAGATATTTAATTTAATCTCGCAGCTGATCTATTTCATTTGTATTGCAAGAAGCTTCTTCTGCACTGTTTTGTTTTATTTATTGATTCAATTAATATTTTCTGCGTAACAAATCCATATCTGAAATTACAAAAAAAGTTTATTTAACTGCTCTCGAAAGTTGGTTAATTTAAAATCAAACACTTTAGATAATAGTATTATAAGTATTTAAATAAATAGTAATTGGGATTGTATGTTGATACACATGTTGATTTTTATATAGTATTGAGGTGACATAGTACCTTAAATTCCATGCCATTTCGAAGTACATGCTGAATCAATAAAGGCTTATTAAAAGGCATTAAGGCATTTAAATTTCTTGGTAGAAAGATTGATCTATTTACAAAGCGCCATGACATACATTATGACATAGAGAAATGTAATATACCGGAAACAATATGATTAGTCTATAGCCATGACAGTCCAGTTGAGTTGTCTAGGTGACAATGACATCGTATTTGGTAATTTTGGACAGAAATCGGTGCACCTGCAATAATTTACCTTATTTTAAGGTTGGTGACGCTGGACTGGTTCCTCTATGATTGATATTTGTCAAATTTAGCTTTTTATTTGGTGAAAACCAAACATATTTTTTTCCGGTATATTACTTTTCTCTATTCGTTACTTGCTCAGTGAACCAAATTTTATTGTAACATCATTAGAGGTATTAAAATAAAACATTATATATAAATTATGAGCTATAAATTCTCAAGCCAAGAATCTATGCCACTGATAATTTACCTAGTATATGAATTACAAACAGCTACTATCAGAATTGACACCTTTAAACAGAGAGAGGAGTCTCAAAAAACCCTGAAGGTCCGCCAGCCGGCGTGAATTGTATTTTGCGCTAAATTTTATGGTGTTTCAGCAGAAAAACAGGCTATTGAGTTCAAGCAGTGTACCTATTCCATAAGTTCTAATTGTTCACTAAAGGTGACTTCGTCTCCAGCGGTATTTTACCGTCTGTTCTGGGAAAGAAGAATGCTGTGAAAACCTGGAGCGCGTAGTAATGTACCTACCTAACAAAGACAAACCATGTAGCATTTCATGAATGCGCCGTTACTACAAATCGGGAGTGCTGTGACTTGTAACCGTCTAGGCTTAGTGTTGTTTTTAGTTCATATTAATTTTAGGATAATTAAAGTGTTTATTTTAGATTAGTCAGCTTATGGCTGGATTTGATTTTTCTTGGATTATGATTGTGTCTGTTATTACATTACCAAAAATAAAGAAATTACTTAACTGCTGGTGTAGTTTTGTCTTTTTATTCATCTACTTTCCTTTATTTTTAAGGAATAGTGTGGCAAAAGAGCACGATTTCGAACTTTCCTAGCCTTTAAGATCAGAGGGGGAAGAAAAATGCTTCTCACGGCACTGCTATGAGTTCGCCACCCAATAGTCTTTTATGCGCCACCAATAGGAGCAGACACTGATCTATCTCATCATCACTGTTGTATGCTCAATGCGTCGCAACATCCCACTCACACCGACCTAAGTAGTGGCATGCTGCCACGAATTTTGTCTTAGTCGCGTTTCACGACATCCAACAAGAGATCCTATTATTCCTAAGCCACGAACTGTTCAGTATATACCAATAAATGAGACGCACAATTGCACTTCGTTTATTTTTATTAAGAACCAAAAGTCCAATAACACAGCTTCTACGTTTCACATTAAAAGCTTCTTCTTCGTAGTGGTTAGAATGTTGGCGTGAGCATGGTCATCACCTATGAGTTCGTAGGTAGTTAGTCTGACAATCCGTTGGTATTCCTTTCGTTTCGCTGCCTGTGTTCCTCTGGTGCATTTGTTGACGGCTTTGGTTGATCTTGAAATCTTGAATGGATAGGTGATCTTCTGTGAGCCTTATTGTTTTCAATTTGACCATGCACAATGTAGAATTTCATAGCAACATTATTGCGCCGCAAGACATATCTAACGAGCGAAATTGGTGTAAATGTGGGTTGGAACGGTGGAATATAGACGCAGTTTGAGTTATGGAAAATGTCCTGAATTGGGTTCATCGTACATTAGCATCACTTTCCTCCAGTGCCATGAATTAATAAATACCTACTTTGCGCCTGGTAAACGAAATGGTACATTACTACTTCTAATCTTGCTGCCATGTTTGTAACTCTTTTCATAGGTAAATTATGAATGAATAAACACATTAATAACATGAATTTTCGAAGTTTTATCACAATTGAATACGTTTAGTCAGCCATCTGACTGAAAATTTCTCAGTGACATAACATTCATAGATTTTTGACAGACCCTCGATAGCCAGCCTTCGAGCTTACGTTAGTATTAGGTTCGTGCTCGCGATTTCATACAAAACTATTTTTGTGACAAAACGTTCACGTTAAAATCTCGACACGTTACGGTACGTTCACACGGCGTCGAGTGTTTCTCTACCGAATCGGTTTTTTGCAGGATTCGGTTTAGTGGCATAAGTATTTCAATGAAGGAGTTCACACATGCATTCGGTTTCAAGACACGACAAAAAAACCGAATCTTGCTGAAGTTGACATCCGATTTTGCGACTACAAACCGATCCGGCGATACTGCAAAATGCAGATCCGATTCAGTGGTATAGGGCATTCAATACATGCGTTCATACGATACACGCAGGGGTAGATTCGGTTTTTTGTCGGATCTTGAAACCGAATGCGTCGCACAAGCTGGGAAGGAGGGGTGGGCGGGAGGGACACACTGCACGTGCGCTTGCCAGTCGCCAGTTCTTTTCGATCGCTTTGACTGACCGCTCGCTATGACGACGAAAAATATAAACGTTGAAAATTTAATTTCTCTTGTCCAAAATCGGCCAGTTTTATGGGACAAAACTCTCGAAATATACAAGGATAAAAACTTGAGAACTGCTGGCTGGCGAGAAATATGTATAATTTTGAATGAAGATTTTGAAGAAATGGAGGAGAAAAACAGGCAGGATTATGGTAAGTTTGTAATTTTTTAAAGTAAACAGGTTAAGTATTTGTACATTAGCAGTGTGTTACAAAATTAACGTTAGATTGATTCGTCTTGCCAAGGCACAGCTCCTGCTGTAGAAATAAAATAATTTGTGAATTCAGATCGTATAACATTAGCACATCGTCCACCTCGTGTACTATTTTGTTCATTGGGTGCATCTGTGAACACGTTAACCACTGATGATACATTGCTTGTTGTTTCTATGTTCGACTGTACACCTTCCATATCTATTATAAAATTATGAAGTACAGTGCAAGCCTTTACAATCGATATTGCTGTGCTGGTATCAACATCCAGTGGACGATGAAATATTCGCCACTTGTTAGCTAATATCCCAAAGGCGCACTCAACATAGCGTCGAGCTCTGGTTAATCTGTAGTTATATATTCTTTTGTTTCTATCGAAATGGTTTCCGCCGTAAGGTCTCATCAAATGTTGATGCAAGCCAAAACCTTCATCGCCTATTACTACAAACGGAACCGATAAATCGGAATCGTTTGTCAGTGGACATGCTGCCGGTAATTGCAAATCACCATCTATTAGTTTTTTCCAAAAAGTACACTCCTTGAATATTGTCGAATCGCATTCTTTTCCATACGAGCCCACACAGATATATATGTAAATTTATAATATGAATCAACCACTGCTAATAATACGATGGAAAAGAAATCTTTGTAATTCATAAACATGGAACCACTGTTGTTTGGCTTTTTTATCCTAATATGTTTACCGTCCACTGCACCAATGCAATGGGGAAAGTTTGCTCTAGTATTAAATCCATTGGCGATATATTCCCAGTCAGATATTGTGTTGGGTAATGTCATAAACTCCCCATGCAAATTGTTCCAAATAGCATTCGTTACTTCCTTAATAATGTTACTGATCGTAGACACTCCGACTCGGTAGGCGTAATGTAAATCCTTGTATGAACACCCAGAAGCCATATATCTGCAAGTAAATTTAATTATATTTTTCAGCTAAATCGATCGTAAAGAAGTGGACTAATATTAGAGACAGCTGGATGAGGAGTATTAATGAGAAAAAGAAATCAAAAAAATCAGGATCGTCTGCGACATGTCCGAGAGCCTACGTTTATCATCGTCAAATGTTGTTCTTAAAAAAAATTGTGACGCCAGCTGACACACATGATAGTGCAACTATTGCTACACCAAACCCAGCAGACGATAGTACAGCCGCTACAGTTACATCAGATGTTACCCATGACAGTGCGATGGCTCAGGACAATTTATTTGGTGAAGATGTCGCAAATAATCAAGATGCTACGGATGAAAGTCAACAAGAAACTAATAATGAAAATTTAGTAGGTGGTTCGAAAAGAAAAAAAAGCAGACCATCGAGGCAGAATTTAAACGTGTTTGATAAGAAAATGAGTGAGTTTATAGATTATCAAATGGAATGCAAGAAGAAAGAAGAAATGAAAGAAGACCGTAATTTGTTTTTCTTTAAAAGTCTACTTCCATCATTGGCAACGCTAAACGATAATCAAACATTAGAATTTCAATCAGGCGTCTTAAATTTATTGCAAAATATAAAGAACCGAAATGAATGGTCTCCTGCACACTCATCAACATACAACTATCAACCAAATGTGGCACAATCACATTTTACAACGCAGTACCAAGCATCACCAGAGTCTCAAAGTATTCAATCGAATGCTTCTGATTTACCAGACTTTCATAATATGTAGTTGGGAAACTTCAAACTGTGTACCTACCAAGCGATTTTCTATAATTTCTTAATCATATTTTTAATAAATAATTTAATTATAATAAAATACAGTATTTCAATCTTACCTTATACATATCGCTAATTTTTCTTCTGGTCTAATGCTTTTCCTCATATTTGTATCACGCTTTTTCAAATCTTTTTCCACTTTTTTCAAAAGATTATCAAATGTAGGTATAGTCATTCTAAAGTAGTTAAAAAATTTTTGTGGATCATTTCTTAACTGCTGCATTAGAGTTGTAAAGGCACCAACTGTTGATCTTCTTTGTACTATTGGGTTTAACCACAATCTTTTTCTACGACGCTGACGGCGATAATACCAGTATAGTATAGCAAGACTGTTCACGTCCATCGCTTCCAAATCAACGTGAGGAACTGTGCGCGCTCTTGCTAATAAAAGCCGGATGGTGAGTTCACACGAGATCCCGATACGAGGCCGTCGGATACGGCCAAGCAAGATGTGCTGTGTGAATACAACATTCGGTTTTTCCAGATCCGATGAAAATAAGATTCGGCAAATCGTGTCTCCGTGTGAACGTACCGTAACGGTACGTTCACACGGAGACACTTAGTCAGACTAGACACGTAGTAGTTGTCAAAACCCTTTTTTCTGCCAAAATTTAGTTCCTTTTACGCACTGTAGAGGCGTTGATCAAATCCTATACAAAATGGGGACATTTCGATACGTTTACGAAACGGTTACGATTTCGCAAGTTATTCGTGCTTGGGCTACAGATTGTGTGCGTCCACACTGCGAGCCTAGCGCCGTTGCGACGACGACGGGCGCGAAGTATCAAACATATGAAACTCACCTTTGCGTCCATATTGTACTGACTAGGCGGAAGCCTAGTGCGACGGGAGTAAGTTGCAAACGCTTCTGTCTTTGCGTTCTGGCCCCACTACGGGCCTAGTCATCGAGCGACCCAATGCGCGGGCGGCGGGGGTAACAAACCAGTTCGGTCTTGTCGCTCGGCGTATGTGTGTCTGTATTTGTTTGTCTTAAAATGGCGGTAAATACGGAATCGTTCATAAGTGCAATTCAATCTAAACCACCGATATGGCAAAGCAAACATCCACACCACAATAATCGCACAATAACGAGAAAGTTATGGAGTGAAATAAAAGAACGATTTCCTGGAAGTGAAGGTAAGTTTAATATAATATAAGTAGGTACCTATAGTTATTACATTCTTTGATTTTGTTCCCAGAAATAGTTTGTGAATTTTATACGAAAATTTTTTGCTCTCCGTGATTGATTATTATTGACTCCCCGGTTTCTGTGACGATTTTCATAAGATGGCGGGTTATATAGATCGCCGTTTAAATCCATTATAACATTGTGCAGTATGCCCGTAGCTTTTATTATAGACAAGGCATTTTTTCTGTTTGTTTCGATAGGTTTAAGTAGTATTCTCCATTTATATGTTAAAATGCCAAATGCGCATTCGATTGTTTGTCTAGCGGTAGACAATCTGATATTAAAACATTTTTTTTCATTATTAAGTACTCGCTCGGGATAAGGACGCATCAAATAATGTTTTAACGGCCAAGCTTCATCACCCACTAGGACGTAGGGTGCAATGACGTCAGAGTTTTTAAGTCTCTTTGGCATAGGGATTTTATATTTATTTTTTACTATTAGCTTATATAATGTTGATGCAATAAAAGTACCACCATCACTTTGCTTTCCTCGACCGCCTACTTCGACTGCTACAAATTTCCTTTTTGCGTCAGCCACAGCTTGCATGACAATGCTATTTCTTTTTTTATAGCACCAATGTGCCGAACCAGATTTAGGTGGTTTTTTTATTTCGCAATGTTTCCCATCAATTGCTCCGATACAGTGTGGGAAATTCCAAGTAGCTTCAAAGTCTTCTGCAATAGCTTTCAGGCGATGTTCTGTTGGTATTGGCATGTGAATAGGAACTAACTCAGTCTATAAAACACGGCATGTTTCGTGCACTACAGACGCAATGGTGCTCTTCCCCATACGAAAACTGTAAGCCAGTGCTCTAAATCCAGTTCCTGTTGACAAAAACCTGAAATAAAGAAAATAAAATTATTGTTACAGAAAAACAACTACGTAAGAAATGGAAGAACCTACGTGATCAGTATCGAAAAGAAAAAAAGAAATTCCCTACGCCACGCTCTGGTGACGGTGGCGACGAAGTAGAGAGCACGTGGCCATACTTTCAACTTATGCAATTCATAAATGATGACATTACACCTGAAGTCATGACGGGAAATCTACATGACAGTGATTCGGAATCCCTCAACGAGTCCTGTCAAACTGAGCAATATAACATCGCTGACGTGATGAGCCCAGGTACATCAACCTGCAGCAGTCGCACAAACGCGTCAAAGCGCAACAAATCGGCATCAGATTATAGAGATGAACTTATTGAATGTAAAAGAAAAAAATTTTTGCTAATTGAACAGAAAATGGCGTCAAATAGTCAACAGTCGGAGAAATGTGGTGATTATTATTTTTTTATGAGTCTCGTGCCACAAATGAAAAAAATTAGTGAATTACAAAAGTTACGCATTCGAAATAAAATTTCCCAAATCATAATAGACGAGACAGAAAGGATGCAGTTTTCTCAACCGAGATATGAGGAAAATTACGGAGGTTATTCTACTGGCAACTACCCTAATTATTAATTTGATAATTGCAATTTTTTACTTATATATTTGTTTGATTACTATTTATCTTCATAAAAATACAAATTTAGTAAAATCTTGTTTTATTGTTACCTCAGAGTTATGAATAATTTCTCCTCAGGTCTAATACTTTTGCGAAAGTTAGTATCTTCTTTGGTGATTTTGGGTGATATTTTACTTAGTATGTAGTCAAAAGTTGACACGGGCATACGAGTATACTCAAAGAATTTTGTAGGGTATAATCTCAATTCTTCGTAGAAGTTAAAAAATTCACCAGTTATTGCTCTGTTTTTATTTATTTCGTGTTCACCATCTCTAGTGTTCAACACCTCCCATCTCAGGATCGGACTGTCTAGTCAAAATAGCAAATCCATACCCTCGTCCATAGTTACGTCCACGTACATCAGGTGTTGCACACCTGATGTACGTCAAACCGCTACAAGAGCTCGCGCCTCACTGTGGCCACCGCACGCCCCCGCTAGCCGCGCCCGCCTCAGACTCCAGTCACCGCGCTTTCAGTGTGGACGCACACATTGAACTTGTCGCAACGTGCGTCCACCGGCTTATTCCAGAAATCCCCTTAGCAAATCCCCTGCGAAGGGGATTTCTTAACTTTTTGTCCATAAATCCCCTGCGTGTCGTCTTTGAGTGTTGGAAGGGGATAATTGGACGATAAGTCCAATAATCCCCTTAACCATTTAACTGGACAAAAAGGCCAGCCATCCCCTTAAGTAATTATTTGCATTAATATTAAATAAAAACAATTGATTAGGTAATCAGTCTTTATTTTTTTATTTATATGAATCTAAACCAACAGTTCACTAGCATATATTTTGCACCTCCATAAAATCTCTCATATATTTACAATAGTATAACAAATGTTGACATATCACATTTTACAGTAATTCTTATACAAAGAAGGTCTATAATCATAGATTATTTATACAATATTGCTTATATAATATATAATCTATATTAGTAACAACTAAAATACTATAGACTTTCTGGATCTGTGTAAAGCCTTTCTATCAACTTTACACTATCCATGGGGATTTGGGCAGTACAAACAACTACATCAATATTTTGCCATTGGTATACGTGCTAATGACTCATAAAAGTCAGGAAGCGTACGAAATTCTTTTTTCTATGCTTAAATCTCAACTCCCAGATTGGAAACCAATAAAATTTAAATGCGATTTTGAATAAGCAGCGATGAACGCGATGATCAATAAACTGAAAATATTTCAATCACTGGTTGCTATATCCATACAGAGATGCGATATGGCGAAAAGGTAAACAATTAGGACTGACTAAACAAAAATTGACGAAAAGACAAGTGGCACTTAGTGCGGTCTTGCCTATGCTACCACAGGACAAAATTCTCCAGGGGTGGTTCTATATTGCCTCTCAAAGTCCCGACGATGACAAAAATAAAACGTTTAGGCTTTACATGTTAAAACAATGGCTAAAGGACGATTTTATCAAAGTATGGTGTGCATTCGGCCAGGAACATCGTACTAATAACTTAGTGGAATCTTAGCATGGCAAAATGAAGAAATGGATATTGAAAAAGAATCCCAGCCTAATAAGGCTACTCACTGCGCTTTCAGAAGATGCATCATTTTATAATATCCGCGCCATACAGTTCCATGATCTTGGGGAAGGCATATCAAAACGAACACAAGAGAGTATTAATCGTGATCAATTTATACAGGGAGTTCTCACGCAGTTTATTAATGGTAACATAACACTTGGGCATTGTTTAGAGAAGCTTCGTTGATTTATTGCTTCTCCATTAAATGTACTGTGTCAGTTTTCTTTGTTTGTGTTTTTTTGCGATACAACTAGGAAGTGATTTTTATGTGATACCACTAGAGTATAAGAGAGATAATACTTCATTTTACTAAATTACATACTATTTCTACAAAGAGATTGTAGTGAAAATAATGTCTGGTTTTATGTTCTAGTAGGAGAACTGTAATATTGTATTTTAATTTGGTGATACCCAGTTTAATTATTGATAGGTTTGCAATTTTGTTTATCACCACCTTGTGTCAGATACTTTTTTTTAGAGTAAGTGTTTTTTAAGTATATATACATAATAATTATTGTGATTGTTCAATAATACAACTTGTATACTATGGTATTTTATAGGTTACTAATATAGATTAAATATTATATAAGCAATTAAATCAATATTGTCCAAATAATCTGTGATTATAGACCTTCTTTGTATAAGTATTACTGTAAAATGTGATATTTCAACATTTGTTATACTATTGTAAATATATGAGAGATTTTATGGAGGTGCAATATATATGCTAGTGAACTGTTGGTTTAGATTCATATAAATAAAAAAAATATTGATTACCTAATCAATTGTTTTTTTTTAATATTAATGCAAACAATTACTTACGGGGATGGCTGGCCTTTTTGTCCAGTTAAATGGTTAAGGGGATTTTTGGACTTATTGTCCAATTATCCCCTTCCAACACTCAAAGACGATGCGCAGGGGATTTCTGGACAAAAAGTCCAGAAATCCCCTTCGCAGGGGATTTGCTAAGGGGATTTCTGGAATAAGCCTCCCCGCTCTACTTCATTCACCCGCTGCCGCCTGCCCGCTCGCCCCGCATACTTATTTCGGTACAGAAATAAAATAATGGTTAAATGGCATATGATAACACAAACGCATGAACAGAAATTATTCCGGTATTCATATTTGAGTACTGATATTTTACTTGTCCCATTTAAGTACTTGTACCGATATGTAACTACGTGGGCTGATATACGAATTTCAGTACTCTTATATTACTAGTACTATTTAAATATTTTATACTGATATGCAATCCCTGCTTTATAACAATTTTTCTTTGCGATATTAATTTGCAATTTTATGAAAATGATGTCGAAAAGAACTTAACAACAAAGAAAAAATAATTTAAAGATATCTCGGCACAATTTACACTGTAATAGTGTGGTCGAATTTGATGACTTTGTCAGAAACCTTATATTTTGGCAAACTCAAAGTATCTTGATGATCAAGCAACTAGTGCGTTAGAGAACTTAACATTAGCCAAATTTTACCGAAAGTTTGATCAAGCTCCATTGCAAGAAAAACCAGCCGAATTACAATTAATTAGAAGCACAAGCAGTACCAAAATAGCCCATTTTACCAAAATATGTGAAATATCACTATTTTCGAAGAATCCAATATGGACAAAAATGAATTTTATTATACAAAAAAATACTTGTGGCTGGCACCGCTATGGACAAACATATTAAAAAGCAAGGGCAATAGAAAAAGCAATGCTCTAGTGGAAAACTATGTCGGGCAACTCAAAACAATAAAGAGTTATTAAATATAGAGGTCTTACAAAAACAGTTTGGTGCCAAAAAAAGTTGTGATAGAAGGAGTTTTATGTCATGAGAAATGCAGGCTAGCTTGCTCTAACAAATATAGCGTTGAAGAGAGAGAGGCGATTCTTAAAGATTTTTGCTCTTTTGATACTAATAGTATAAATGCTCTACTTTTTAGAAGCATAGTAAGTCAGCAAGTAGCAAGACAACGTAAAAATGCTCTAAAACATAAATCGGCAACGTATAAATATTTTATCACAAATAAAGGCGTTACCACTGAACTTTGCAAGTTAGGTTTGTGTGGGTTGTATGTTATTGGGTGGAAAAAGATTGATATTATAAAAGACCGAATTAAAACAGGCGTTGCAGCTCCACCTCCAGCTCGCCGAGACCATCACAGTAACAAACTTTACAAGCCAGGTGATGATGTAAATGAGGAAATTAAGCAACATATTATAAGCTTTCCGGCGAACCAATCCCACTATTCGCGTAAAAAAAATATGCACAAACTATACTTGTCACCACTATTAAATGTAACTAAAATGCCGGTGCATTTTAAACTACAATAGCGGTAATGAATACCGCTATTATTATGAAACAATACTTGCGCAATGCGATTAAACCTACATACTAATAAACAAGCACTTTGAAGGATTTAGCGTAACTTACTACGCTCATTCATTTTCTATTTGTTATATTTTTCGTAAACTGACCTGTGGAAAAAGGTGTTATGTTAAATTTTTTTTAACAAATCCTTTTATTTCTAATTTTGTATCGTTTTTACCGACTACATAAAAATACACAACATTATTTAGTATATTGTCCAGTGATCATGATTTTGAAATAAGAAGGTAATAATTACCTACCTATAAATGATGATTGATGATAACATTTTTTTATAGCTTATAAATTAGCCTTTTTTGGGATAGTGGTTTATCTCGCCTGATGGTAAGTGATGATGTGGTCAAAGATGTTGTTCAGGCTAACCTAGAATTACTGGCTCTCAAGAATACCTGCGTGAATTTTCTACTTTTCTGGGTGGTAACTAGCCTGGTGGGCTATGCTATAACGACTGCCATCCTAAGGCAACAACCGCAAACCACGGAAGCGCTCAGTAGTAAGTAATGCCACTAGCGGCCACTCGTCCAACTTAACGTTAAGAACAACCAACTTGAATATTTACTTATACACTTGTTACTCACACACATTTTTTTTGCAGGTACGAAGAAAACATACCTATCAAATAATTAAAATAAAATGATATCAATAAAATTTCTTTTCATATAGATTTTTCATTGTGTTATCATTATTTGATGTGTAGGCGCTAGTGCTTTCCTTATCTTCATCATCATTGTCTTTGATTAATTCCTTATTTTTCGGGTGAATACTAACAATAGGTTGAACTTCAGATATTCTATGGCAGTTGTCATGGGCGTAGTTCGGAAGTTTGTCAAAAACGCGTGCGAGTCCTATCTCCAGTAGTGGTACCTACATAGTAACAGCGTTAGGGTAGGGCGCAGTAGGCCGACCGCCGAGGGCACTTTTTTAACCGACTTCAAAAAAAGGAGGCGGTTCTCGATTCGCATGTATTTTTTTTATGTTTGTTACCTCAGAACTTTTGACTGTGTGAACCGATTTAAATAATTCTTGTTTGTTTGAAAGCTGATGCTTGTCGGTTGGTCCTATTTAAATATCATCAAAATCGGTCAAACCGTTTTGGAGTTACAGTCCAATAACTGAAAAATATTTTCCTATCTTGATGATATATACCTACCTAGTCAATGAAAATGAATGAAAATCGATCCCGTAAGTAGAAAGGGTCACTAAAATGAGAAAAAAAAAATGGAACCGACTTCAACACTCAAAAGTGTGAAATAACTTGTCGAAGTCGGTACAATGCGTTCAAAATTGTGAGAATAGGTACTTTGAACTATCATGGTACCGACTTCAACCAGTTACTGTACACTTTTAAGAGTTGAAATCGGTTCGATTTTTTGGTATTTTTTTTTATAACTATGTCTTATCGGAGCTCTTCTATGGTTATCGCTGAGAAGCGTCCGAAGCAAAAGACAACGAAAATATGAAAACTAAGTACACAAATGTCGTTGTATATACCTACGCACGTAACAGTAATCCGAACTTAGACGAGGTTTAAATAAACTGGCCGATATATTGCCTATTTAGTAACCAAACTAAGTTATCAGTTAATATTTCTCAAACTAATTCAGTCTTATTAGTGTTGAAAGTTTAAACCTAGGTTTACGAAGTTCTAGTCTAAAACAAGTCATCGGACTTAAACCTAATCTTAATAAATAGATTCAGGCGTTACTTTGCGGAAATCCATATTTAATAATAAAAATATTTTTAAAATATTTTATAAAAACATCAAATTAATATTTTTATAAAACACTTAAAAAATACAAAAATATATCTAGCGACAATTCCGCCTAATTTACCTGTTAAGCCGACGTGACGTCACAAACGCCACGCAGCCAAACCGGAAGAATTTTCGAGAATAACCTTCTCGATCGAAGCTGTTTCTGTTCTGTTTCTGCAAAATCATGATTTGTTCTTTTTTTACTTTAATTACTGAGAAAAATATATAATTCAGATGATTTCGCCGGTTAGCCAACTTGTTCCTAGCACATATCAAACATAGTTAAACCTATTGACACATACACTTTTACGTAATTGTTAATTAAACCAATCTCATGTATATGTGAAGTAATGACACACACACATGTAAATGGGTAAACTGTAGTAATTATACACCAAAATTGAACGTGCACCGTAAATACCAAATAGCGCAATTGTAACAGAAGCGGATTTGCAATGTGAAGTGCTTGAGTTCAAGTCTCGTTAACTGCATATCACTTTTTGCAATGGATATTTTTTTGACATTATTGCGTTTCACCTAAAAATAACATAGGCCAGTATAAAACAATTTTATTATGACTTATTTTTTTTTATCGTTGATAGGTAGTGCATTTGCTCTACCTATCAGCGCAATGCTGGATACTGCATATATTATATATGCAGTATATATACTTGTAGTATATATACTTGTCTAATTATTTTATGCGATTTTTTTGTATTCTCTATTGTAAGGTTGTGATGTTTATTGTTAGTTTAGTTTTTGAGCAATATATATCTGTTGGTATTTTTTTATGAGATATTGACAGAACAAGCACGAAGCCCACCTGATGTTAAGCGGTAACCTCTGCCTATACAGATGCAATCCGTCACAAGACTTGACGAACTGCAATTCGCCCGTAACTCTAAGATATAGGTACATTTGTTAAGTCTCATATTGCTGCAAGTTTACTGGCTCTCAAGGACTGCTAACGGACATACTGTTAGGCAAGCAAATGCACTACCACTAAGCAAGAGGTAAGTGAGAAGGTTCAACATTTATAAACAGCATGAACTTGGAAGAAACACGCTGTCAAGCACAGCTGCGCAAACGCACTGCGTTTAGGTTTTGACTACAATCTCACCTGATGGTTAGTGATAGTGTGGTTGAAGATGTTAACAGGTTTATAATCTAGAATTACTGGCTCTCAAGGACAGCTGCCGGGACACATCGTTCGGTGCTTGACGACAGATTTTCTACTTGAGGGTGGTTGTAGCCAGGCGGGCATTCACAAAATGCCCTACCACCATGCGGTGAAGCTCAAGCCCGCGGTGGGATTCGAACCATGGACCTGCTACGCGACAGTCCATAGCCAATGCCACTGAGCCATCACTGCTTCAAAAACTAACATTACCTTTTTTTGTGCGGTGTACAAACATGTATAATTTACCTAGATCAAGAAGTGAAATGAATGATTATATGAAGTTCTCAAATATTTATTGCTAATTAGAAGTCCGAATCTAAACATTTAGCATTTTTTACTCTTCTGAGTAG
This sequence comes from Plagodis pulveraria, assembly GCA_963890685.1. NCBI lineage: Eukaryota > Metazoa > Arthropoda > Insecta > Lepidoptera > Geometridae > Plagodis > Plagodis pulveraria. The sequence continues at coordinate 23,151,760 of OY982969.1, forward strand.
GTAGGTCATAAGAAATAAAGTAAGTAAGTAAAATGAAATCTTCATCTCTCTCAATTTCTAACACTGTTGAGAAGTAGCACACAAAGTAACATCTTTCTCATTTTTGTTACTCTTAGCTGACCTTGTACCTGTAATACAAACAAGGAATACAAACATTATGTTTATAGTTGTTCTCAACCGATCAGCAAAGTTAAGCAACGTCGCACGCGGTCATGAGTTGGATGGGTGACCGCTAGTGACATTACTACTGAGCGTTTCCGTGCTTCGGAGGGCACGTTAAGCCGTCGGTCCCGGTTGTTGTCTGAGGATGGCAGTCGTTATAGCATGGTGGTAGGGCATTTTGCGAATGCCCGCCTGGCTAGCTACCACCCTCAAGTAGAAAATCTGTCGCCAAGCACCTAACGGTGTGTTCCGGCAGCTGTCCTTGAGAGCCAGCACTTTTGGTTAGCCTGAACAACATCTTCGACCACATCATCACTTACCATCAGGTGAGATAGTGGTCAAAGGCTAACCTATCAGGCATAAAAAAAAAATAAAAAAAAAAAAAATTAATATATAAACATAATGCAATAATAATATATAAACATAAAAACTAATCCCTATGTCGCTAATATAATATATTAGCGACATAGGGATTAGTTTTTAACTATTTTTACATCTTGGGGGGGCCAGGCTTGGAATCATAAGCAAGGCATATTGAAGCGCTCGTAGCGAAGTTTACTTAGCTGTTCTCAACCGATCAGCAAAGTAAAGCAACGTCGCGCGCGGTTATGAGTTGGATGGGTGACCGCTAGTGACATAACTACTGAGCGTTTTCGTGCTTCGGAGGGCACGTTAAGCCGTCGGTCCCGGTTGTCGTCTTAGGATGGCAGTCGTTATAGCATGGTGGTAGGGCATAATGCGAATGCCCCCCAAGATGTAAAAATAGTTAAAAACTAATCCCTATGTCGCTAATATATATTAGCGACATAGGGATTAGTTTTTAACTATTTTTACATCTTGGGGGGCCAGGCTTGGAATCATAAGCAAGGCATATTGAAGCGCTCGTAGCGAAGTTTACTTAGCTGTTCTCAACCGATCAGCAAAGTAAAGCAACGTCGCGCGCGGTTATGAGTTGGATGGGTGACCGCTAGTGACATTACTACTGAGCGTTTCCGTGCTTCGGAGGGCACGTTAAGCCGTCGGTCCCGGTTGTCGTCTTAGGATGGCAGTCGTTATAGCATGGTGGTAGGGCATAATGCGAATGCCCGCCTGGCTAGCTTCCACCCTCAAGTAGAAAATCTGTCGCCAAGCACCTGTGTGTTCCGACAGCTGTCCTTGAGAGCCAGTACTTCTAGGTAAGCCTGAACAACATCTTCGACCACATCATCACTTACCATCAGGTGAGATAGTGGTCAAAGGCTAACATATTAGAGTGGGCAACAGGAAGCAGTTTTCAGCCGTGAACAATCTTCTGATACATGAACAAATGTTTTTGGCATCAACAATATTTTTTAACAATTTTAGAACCACTTCTACTCACTCCTGTCATAACACAATGTCTTGGGTAGGAATTAACAATTGAGCAAAAATATCACAATTTACATAACATGTCCTGTAAGTGTCTGCTCTTGCAAACTGTACTTTTATCCAACAAAAATAAATAAATTCAATCAATCTTTTCTTTACTAATATAGCATAATCGATTTATTTAAATAGTTGGTACCTGGTAATATTTATTACTATTTTCATGTAATTTCAATTGTTCAATGTAACAATTATTCATCATATGTAATTAACATTTTACATTATTACCATCTGGGCTTGCTCCTAGAAACCCATATTACTTGTATCAGCAATATATTATCCAGCTGGACGAACTGTTTCCTGGAAATAAGTTGTTCTTCATTTTTGAATTGAAATTCTCGTGAGTTTCACACATATTTAAATATTATAAATTAAACCGGCAAAAAACACTCACGTTGAGGATCGAATACGTCGACCCGGGTTTCGAGCATATCAGATGCTCATCATCAGGGCGAGTGCGCAGCTGCGTCTGCGAGCTCCCGGCGGGCACTGCGGAGCGCCGCTCGCGCGGCTCGGCTCGATACCGGCGCCGGCGGCGGCAGCGGGGAGCTGGGTGGGGGTGGAGCGAGTCCCGCGCTGCTGGTGCTAGCGACGTATTCGATCCTCAACGTGAGTGTTTTTTGCCGGTTTAATTTATAATATTTAAATTTGTTCTTCATTGCTTTTACGGAATTACTTGTCACTTGTTTTGTACTAAATATAAGTTAAAATGCTATTGAATCCGCTTCCTTATTCACTCAAATTATGCCACGTCTTTCCAAATCAAACGTCCATGGTACATAAAGGACATGCTGTATATCAATGATTTTGTACAGATTTAATAGCCAGCTGGTGACTATCCTGTGTTGGATCTGTTGATATTCACTTCTTGGAGTTCTTGGCTCTTTCTGGCATGACCTGCTGTACCTAGTGGTGGGACATTTTGTGTATGATATAAGCTCAGATTTTTCCGACAAGCGTCTTTCCGTCTGTAAAATAAAAAATAAGTAACTGTTTAGTAGTTATGCCATGCGTTAGTTTGGTTTTTGTTACAAAAAAAATGTCGCATGCCTATAGAAGCCGGCTTCAATACTCACGAAACATCTTCGCCATGAAAATACTTGAGCTAAGCAAGAACACGTTTGCAGCTACTTTTAGGCCTAGAATAACAATTAGCTTTATAACTCGATTTTGATGTATAAGGTATATTCATTTTGCAGTAGGAGTCCATGAGCAAACCAAAACACAAACATTGAGTTCAATTTGTAAAATTTATTGTATTCGAATGTTTTTTAACTCTAAACTTGATAGTAAAATTGACACTGGTTATCACGGTTTACAGCACTGAAACACTGTATTGGAGATGGAGACTTATTTATCTTTGCATTGTAATATGAATATTTATAAAAACATTGAATTGTACTGACGCGAACTCAACTCAAAACAAATTTGTGTTGCCAGTAGGTACACAACGGCCAAAAGTACAGATCACTGTACTCTCTGCTTTGGTTAATTTCACGCCCGAGTTAATGTTATAATTTATAAAATACTTAGGTACCTATGTAGAAATTTATCTTCCAATGGTTTTAGAATATTATATTTGTTATTTGAAATATGTAATTTCATAGAATAATTGACTGTTACCACAAAACAATCCAAAAGTACCTGTAAGTGTAAGTATTTTATCTGTATATTACTACAAAACAAATATTATCACTTTACACAATGTAGATAACTTTATCGTCTATAATACAAATAAATGGTAATCTCATAAGAAAAAGGCGAAAATATTACATTCCGTTTATAAAGTACGAGAATATCGCGATAATGTAATAAGTAACTCAAAATGATAAGCTTGCAAGATTCTGGCAGCACTGAGTTAAATACCTCGGTTGTTATTTTGAATTACATATTTTTGTAGTTTTGATTTATTGCCACGCGGAGCGGCAACGTTGCGCTTTGACACTGCACGTACAGTCTGACAACGGCGCACTCACATACTCACACCACCAAAATTTTACTCTCACTACGACCGCGTGCTTGTATAACATGCACGACTACAAATGTAAAATATGTCGAAATTATTAGGCTGAAATACTTACTTCAAGGCTGTTGGGTCAGTAAATTATTGATTTTGCGGCTGTAGGAGCCTAAATAAGGGCTATTTTAAGTCATTATATGTTTGAAATCACAACAGGAAACGTATATAAGTTTATTAAAGTTTGTATGGAAAACGTTTAACCTTAAACTAAAAATAGGATGAATTATTTAATATAGCGCCATCTATCTAACGTTGAGTACTAAAAAAGATGTGTTTTCACTTTTTCTAATCTGTTGCAGTCAGTTTTCCCGCAAGTGCAAATTGCAAGTTTTTATACATAAAAAGTGAAAACTATTACTATAATGAATAAAATGGAAAAGAAAAAGCGTAGTGAAAATCGGAGCGAAGAAGAGAAAGTAAGTATTCGTTCTCGGTGTCCTAACAGTAAAGCATATGTTAAGAAAATGGAAAAATCATCTCTTTACCAAGACTAGGTACTTCTTAGTGGGTTCCACCTCAATATTAGATATTCTGCCTGAACGCACTGATCAAGTAACATTTTACCTCAATTCAGTAATGTGCACACTTGTGTTTAGGCGTGAAGGGCACTGTGGCAAGTGAATAGGTAAGCGCTAACTCTCGGGGTAACGAACCTTGCAGCGGTAAGCAGAACGAGAATAGTGACACTGCAATCATTGTAATGGACAGCCATGACGCTTACCATCAGGTGGACTTGTCGTAACATAATTTTCGAATTAAACTAATTCATTGACAGAATATTCTCCGCGAACTGGTGGCCCATTCAGCAGGAATATTGAAAAATAAATGCAATCTATCCTCCATTACCAAAAATAAACAGGATGAATGGAGAAACGTTGCTAATAGGTAATAATAACAATAAAACTGCGTTTCTATCTTTACATTATCTTAAGATTTTTCCTGTCACACTGCCCAATGTGATCTCTCTCTAAAAATGTATATAATCATTTGAGATATTTTTTATTGTTTAGGCTAAGTGTTTTGACTGCCAAAAACAGAAGCCATCTTGAGGTAAAGCTGCATGGAAGCGTATGAAATTAAGCGCCAAGGCAAATATATCAGCACACCACATTGCTTCTGCGCAAACAGGTGGTGGAGCGAAACCACCATCACCAGAGGATGAGGCGGTGATGGCTTTTGCCCCTCATGATTGTCCACTACAATTTTATTACCAACTGTACCAACTACAATTGCAGCTGAAGCAAATCATATTGTAAGATATAAATTTTCCTTCTAAGTTCATACTAACAGTTGGAGTCCATCTTAATGGGTATCACTGCAGTGTCAGATATCTTGCGTCTCGTGCCAACGCTGGTGTGTTTAAAAGTGAAGTGCACTTTAGCAAGTGAAATTACTGAGCGAATAAGACATCTTGAAGTTAAGCATAGTTTTGTGTTAAGTAGAATGAGGACAGTGACACTGCACCTGTAATGAGCAGTTGTGATGCTTACCATTGTCAATTGTTCCATCTTATCTCAAAATAAAACAGTATTTTGATATATGATGTAATTTCTTACTTTCTTATTCTTTTGTTTCTTACTGTAAGAAAGGGGATGTAGTAGTTATTTTTGATATACTTCAAAGAAAGTTGTGGTACATATGTATAACAAATTCCTATTTGTTTATTAATAAACAAATATCTTAATTTTTCAGGTTCCTTCAGTAAGTACAGTACCAGCGAGCTGAGGACCAGCTCTACTAGGCTTGATATAAGAAAGCACGGTCTGTAATATTTTTATATACATTATAATCCAATTATCAATAGTGTGATTATTAAAATTTAATTCTTGCTTTTTGTTACAGAAAGGAAGAGGATTTCAAATTAAGATTGCTTAACAATAACATAGAATTTAAGGATCGAGTTATGGCAATGATGGAAAAGAAAACCAAATGAAATTAAAAGTTGCAGAACTAAAAATGCTAAAGCTGCAACTAGAGATAAAAAAACTGAAATTAAAGTAGTATTGATGTTTTTCTTGTCCTTCAAAATTATTAAGCTGATTAATGTGATATTCCTTATAATAAAACAAAATGTCCATATTAATTATTTAAAAATGTGTTTCTATAAAAAGTCTTCGTCTAACATTTCCACGGACAGTATTTTGCTGCACATAGTTTTATGTAGCTACTGTCATTGGTTCTGTTTCTTCATTGAATGGGAGGTCTTCTTTCATGTCGATGGCAATGTTGTGCAGTACTGCAATTGCTACTATTGTTTTTTTTGCAGTTTAAATGCTGCCAAACATTCCTCAAGAGGCAGCGAAAACATTGTTTTAACACACCAAAACATCGCTCCATCGTGTTGCGTGTTCAAATATGTTCAGCATTATAATTTTCCTGTTGTCGTGTGTGGGTTAAGGTATTGAACGGTACAGGTATTGAAAGACAGTGAGTGCACGGGTATCCGCTATCTCCCAATTAAATACCGCTGAATGCACCAGCCTCAAATCGTTGTTTTAGTCAACTTTCTCGAAATATGCGGGAGTCATGAACACTCCCAACGCCACCTTGCCACGATGTCCATGATTTTTTAATCCGCATTGCAGGCAACCTAAAATTATGAAGAGATCAATTAATTATTATAAATTTAAATTATCTTGCATGAGATATACCTCAACTGGCACTGTGTAATATTGTTGATTTTTAATATATTTTTCGTACATCATAATATGATGAATTATTTAAATAAATTACTGATGGCATGATATATTAAAATTTCAATGTTTAAGTATAAATGTGTAATTAATAATTGAAAAACAGTGATTATGTATCTTATTGTTGGATATATATTTTGTATATTGCTTGTTGCAATCAGCAGAGTAGGGACACAAAGTTCTGGACATGTGCCATCCATCATTTATCAACCGAGTTGCAGTGCCTACAGCTTCTTCAACATGATGAAAAATATAAACCTATAAATTCAATTTAAACAAGTTATTTTACCTGAACATTAAAAGATGCATAGCGTTTTCTGTTTATATATGTCTGAACACCATCCTCGTTTACTTTTTTAATTTTCATGTGTTGTATTGACTCGGGAAAATCAATGGCTCCTATGACGGTGGGGAAGTTTGCAATTGCACGAAATTTGTACATATTTTCCTCCCGAGCTGTCAAGGTAGGAGGTATTTGAATGTATTTTGGAGATAATCTTGCCAAAGCTTCAGCAACATTTTTGCATAAAATGCTTACTGATGGCTGTAAAATGCCATGCAAATCAACTGAATCATCTTGTATCTGAAATGATAGAAAACTATTTAAAAATTCTATATCTTACAAAAGTATTAAATTCAAATTCTCTAATTAGCTATAGAAAATTATAAAGCTACACGTTTGGACCCTGATAAGTGTGACGAAGTCTACAAAATGAACAGGTTCATCCTAAGAGAATACATTCTAATAACTTACTTCATGTCGAGCCCAGTTGCGTAATGCACAAATCACTTGTATTTGGGGCGATATGTTGCACCCTTGGGGTTCACTGGTTAGCTGATCTTTAATAAGATCGACAATTCTGGCTGTATAAGATTTTGAGAAACGGTATTTGTTCCTAAAATCTTCATCAGAATCTTCGAATGGATTTCGCCGAATCTGGATTTTATTCGGACCACTACTGTGGATATTTGATTCATCTTCAATTAAATCTGAATCGATCAAATCAAGATCACCCAGCAAATCAATTTCCATTTTGAAAGCAAAGCAATAACAAGGTTGCTTTATTAAACACGAAACGATTACTACTCACGCCAGAAAACAACTTATGAACTCAACCATACTAATCCACAGACCAAACACGGACAAACAAAAGGCAATCACCTGATGTCTGGTGTGGCCGCCATATTTAAACTATATATAAACTAGGGGTGTACTTGGTTTAGAGATAGATCTACTGTTAGGCCCAATCTAACTAAGTAATTCTAGGCTAGCCTGAATAACATCTTCGAACACATCCTCACTTACCATCAGGTGAGATAGTGGTCAAAGGTTGGACTATAAGCTATAAAAAAAACTAGTATCTGCTAAGTAAACATGAAAAAGACCGAATATTGAAAGAAATTTTTGATTTCTTTGCAGTTTCACCCTCTCTCCTTAAGTCAACTACATTTGAGACGTCCGATAACAGAACTACTGCATGTATATGTTCTTCTTCTTTGTCGTATTCTTCATGAATTTGAAGCGCTCGTAGCGAAGTTTACTTAGCTGTTCTCAACCGATCAGCAAAGTTAAGCAACGTCGCGCGCGGTCAGGAGTTGGATGGGTGACCGCTAGTGACATTACTACTGAGCGTTTCCGTGCTTCGGAGGGCACGTTAAGCCGTCGGTCCCGGTTGTCGTCTTAGGATGGCAGTCGTTATAGCATGGTGGTAGGGCATTTTGCGAATGCCCGCCTGGCTAGCTACCACCCTCAAGTAGAAAATCTGTCGCCAAGCACCTAACGGTGTGTTCCGGCAGCTGTCCTTGAGAGCCAGTACTTCTAGGTTAGCCTGAACAACATCTTCGACCACATCATCACTTACCATCAGGTGAGATAGTGGTCAAAGGCTAACCTAACAGGCATAAAAAAAAAAAAAATGTCTGAAGGTCGTGCCCGTCTCAACGGAGACATTTACCAGCTGCTTCCACACCATTCTGTCCTCGGCTTGTCTCAGGGCGTTAGGCAGGGTAAATCCCGTTATGGCCTTAATTTAGTCGGACCAACGGGTAGGTGAGCGACCCCATGGCCTTTTTTCCTCTATTTTTCCTACTATAACCAGCATGTCCAAATTAGCTGGTTGTGTCCGGGCGATATGACCAAAGTATCTTAGAACTCGATTTAGATAATCTGGTTTCGATCTTAAGTTGGTCCAGAATAGATCTGTTTGTTCGTTTTGCTGTCCAAGGTATGCTGCGCAACATTCTCCTCCAACACTACATTTTGAAAGCCTCGATCTTTTTTCGGTCTACTGCGCGAATTGACCATGATTCGGATCCGTACAGAAATATCGAAAACACCAGAGATCTCACGAGTCTCTTCCTTGTGATATTGGACACTATTTTGCCAGATTCTATCCATTTTGTTCATAGCTGGCTCAAAATCACCAAGGTGCAGAATTTACTTTGCCAGCAATTTAATGTCTTAAAACCTGACTTAATTGAGAAAATAAAATTACTTAAATACTTTAACCAACCTGTTCTGTATACACATCAAACAATACAATTAATGAATAAAATTAATTTTAAATTAAATCAGCATGCATAGAAAATCATTTCGGGAACGCATCCTAATGAATATGATCTTCAACAAGAAGTCTAAAATATTCATGAACATTTTAAGATATTTAACAACTGTCATTACTATATATTGAATGTCTAATTACTAAAAGGGCACATGTCACATTTTTAAACAATTTTTTTTTATGTTCTATATGGTTTCGTAAGACCTAAACACATCGTTTTGTGTCAGAACGGCTCAAATCCGATCTTTGCCCATAGAGTTACATACCTATAAATATACTGTTTAGTCCTAAACGGGCACTTGTCCATGGACATGAGCCTTTTTAACAAGTAATTTTTGAACGCACCCTACAAAACGTCAATGTCATTTTTATTTACAATTTAGCGCCTCCCGCCTCCTGCCGTTGTATTGTTGTGTGTTGTGCGGTTTTCGTGTTGAAATACTTTGTTTTTTGTCGCTAAACAATGGTGGACAGGGATTCGGATGAAAGAAAAAGAAAAAAGGGTGTTCGTCACGATCAAGAATATGAAAGAAACAGGATCAAGAAGGCCAAAATTTTTGGCGAAAGTCACGCCATTTGGAAGGGTCGTTACGTTCCTTCTAGAAATGAATTTATGTTTATTTTCCTGAATTTATTAATCTAGATTGGTAAGCTACTTTATTTTACTCAACAAACAGCTCATTGTTATGGTCTAAATAGTTTGTTAATCAAAGTTAATGCTATTTTGTTTGAAATTTTACAGTTGCCACAATGTCTCAAAAAAATAAATACAAAAGAAGCCCTTGATGATATTCTCTTATCATTTTATGCAATAAGATCAAAAGATGAACAGGATATTCATCTACAGAGACTTATTGAGCTGAAAGGAGTGGAGAGAAGAAGAGGACGAGACTCAACATTGGACACACAGCGAAAACCTAAAACAAAGAACATAGAATATTTTTATTAATAAATCGTCAGAGAACAAAGGTCTGTAAAACAGCATTTATAAATGCTCACAAAATAACTGCCTAACGTATTCGACGTATAGGAAACTTGCTGGAGTCTGGTATTACTCCACAAGATAAACGTGGTAAGCACCCTAGTGCAAATGCAGTGCCAGCTGATGTTTGCGAAAAAATTCATGATCATATCTCTTCATACCCCACAAAGGAAACACACTATGCATCAGAAGTACATTATTATTTGTCAGCAGACTTATCAATTAGGATAATGCACAAGCAGTTTAGACAGAAACATCCTGAATTGAATGTAACATACCATTTTTATTGGAAATACTTCAGAACCAATTTCAGCTTGTTATTTGGTCGCCCAGTTGTGGATGCCTGCACACAATGTGAATCGCTTGGGCCAAATTGAAAAATAAATCATTGAATGATAATGCAAAAAGGACATACAGTGCAGACCTCTTAATTCACCGAACACGGAGTAAAAAAATCTACAAAAATATTCAAAACTGCACAGAGTTATCTAAAGATATAAATAAAGTTCTTTCATTGTGCTTTGATTTCATGGCAGTAATTGATTTACCTCGTATACCAGTCCAAGACGTATTTTACTTCAGACAGCTATCTGTTAACACTTTTGGAATATATAATATGGCTAATAATAGAGTACATACTTATGTGTACCATGAAGGCATAGCACATAAATCACCGGATGATGTGTGTTCATTTTTGTTACATTATTTGCAAAACTTTGTCTCCACAGAGTTTGATGAGCTGAATCTATTTTGTGATAATTGTGCAGGCCAAAATAAAAACCATGCTATGGTACGCTTCCTCATGCTTTGGTTTGCGCAACGCAGGACAAACCTTTCAACGTTTCATTGATGAAGTCGTGCGTGGATTAGAGTTCTGTTTTGCGTATGTCGATGACATTTTGGTTTACTCCTGTGATGCAGCTCAGCATGCTTTTCACCTTGAAACTCTTTTTCAGAGGCTGCACGATTTTGGAGTCGTAATTAATACTACCAAAAGTGTTTTTGGTGCAAAAGAGGTCACATTCTTAGGTTACAGAATCAGTTCAGAAGGTACTCGACCTCCAAGTGAAAGAATTCAAGCTTTAGTAGACTTTCCACCTCCCAAGACAGTTCAAGGTATGAGACGTCTTCTTGGCATGGCCAATTTTTATCGTCGTTTTCTCCCCGACGCTGCAAAGTATCAAGCACCGCTAATTGACGCTGTTGCTGCTCCCTTCTGTAATGTATGAATATATAGGTAGGGTAGACCTTTGCAAAGCCAGTCTGGTAATAAACAGTACACCGCGCGCACGTCTATTATTTGCCAGTGGCGAACGAGGTAGACAAATAGATAAGAAATAATTGTTTTCAAAATGTCAGTTGGACAAATGCGTGAATTTGTGTTGAAGTCAGGGAATTGGTCGGCTTACGTCGAAAGAATGGAAATGTACTTTTTAGTGAATAAAGTGGCTAACGAATTAAAACTACCGACGCTAATTTCGGCTATGGGAGACGACGCTTACGAGTTGCTTTCTACCCTGGCCAGCCCCTCAAGACCATCAGAGCTTACATATAACAGGGCTGTGGAGTTAATGGCTGCACATCTGCAGCCAAAGCCTTCGGTGTTGGCAGAGAGATATAAATTTCGCCAACGTCGACAGCTCAGTGAATCAATAGCAGATTACGTGACAGAGTTAAAAAAGTTATCAAAATACTGTGAATTCGGATCATCACTGGACGAAAATTTGCGCGACCAGCTGGTTTGTGGTCTTAAAAGTGAAACCATACGACAACGATTGTTTTCTGAAGAGAAATTAGAGTACAAACGTGCGGTCAGTCTAGCACTCTCATTGGAGGCGGCGGAACGGGACGCCATTGCGGTGGAGCGTGGCAATATCGAAATGTCAGTACGTAAACTGAACGTCGGTGAATGTCCGAGGTGTGTAGACAGGAGGCACCAGGCCAGGGACTGCTTGTATAAAGATTATGAGTGCAGCTGGTGTCACGAAGTCGGTCACTTAAGGAGGAGATGCCCCAAGAAAGAATCCAAGATGGGTTCGGATTGTTCAACGGGTCAGAGACGTGCATCCAGGGCAGAAGATGCCAGCGGTTCCAACTACCAGACTAGAACGGCATCATCATATTCATCATAGCGGCGGGCGTGGGTTCAGCCGCGGCTGGAACGGCCGGGGCAGGAGAGCGGCGCGGGGGCAGCGCGGTGCGGGACGAGGTAGCTCCTTATACCAGATCGGCGAGCACAAACCTATTGTTGACAGTGAAGACGAAAAAAATGATTACCAGTGTAACATCGATGACGAAGAGCCTATGTACCAGATGTCATTAAGAAACTATAAACCGGTGTGTATTACTGTTAAAGTTCATAATTGTTTGCTCAATATGGAGGTTGACACAGGATCAGCATTATCTTGCATTAGTCGGACTGTATATGATAAGTATTTTAGTGATTTGAACTTGGAACCTTGCAATTTAACTTAAAAGTTCTATGATGGGTCAACTATTCGGCCCTTAGGGTTCATAGAAACCGTTGTAAAATACAGAGATGTGTGTAAAACTTTGGACTTGTATATTATAGATAAAGGGACGACAAATTTGCTAGGTCGGCAATGGCTAGCAGAACTGAAAATATCAGTTCAAGTCCCCAAAACATGCTTGCAGAATAATTATTTAGCTGATAGCGAACCAAGCAGAATAAAAGTAATCAATGACATTTTTTCTAGGCATGAATCCTTATTCGACGGCACATTGGGTAAATACTCGGGCGGCACGGCTGAGCTGTGCGTCCGGGAAGGGGCCACGCCGATATTCTGCCGCGCTAGACCGGTGCCGTATGCGCTGCGCGAGCGTGTTGACGCGGAGCTCAACGCGATGCTGCGCGCCGGCGTCATCGAGCCTGTCAACAACTCCGACTGGGTCACACCGGTAGTCGTGGTACGAAAAACCGACGGCGGTTTGAGAATATGTGCCGATTATAAGGTAACCCTTAACCGAGCCTTAGCTGTTGATAGATTTCCGGTTCCAAAAATAGACGATCTGTTCAGTAATCTTAGTGGGAACGTTTTTTTTACAAAATTAGATTTATCGCAAGCATATAATCAGGTAGTGTTGTCGCAAAATTCCAGAAAGTATACGGTTATAAATACAAGTAAGGGGCTTTTCAGGTATTGTCGTTTAGTGTACGGATTGTCTTCCAGCCCCGGGATATTTCAAAAACTGATGGTAAATATGCTGAAAGATGTTCCAGAAGCAATTGTCTATGACGATATTTTGATTAAAAATAAAGATTTTGAAAGTCATCTAAGGTCAATAGAAAAAGTATTAGACATATTAGAAAAAAATGAATTAAAAATAATAAAGAATAAATGTGAATTTTTGGCGAAAGAAGTAAGATATCTCGGTTTTATAATTGATAAGAGCGGGGTTCGAGTAGACCTTGACAAGGTAAAGGCCATCACAACAATGCTGCACCCCAGTAATGTTTCGGAGCTAAAATCTTTTATCGGAATGGTAAATTTTTATGGCAAGTTTATAGAAAATTTGAGTTATTTATTATCGCCCCTTTACGATTTATTAAAAAAAGGACGGCATTGGATTTGGGGAACTCAACAAAACATTGCTTTTGATAAAATAAAGAGATTGTTGTGCAGTACAAAAGCACTTGTACATTTTGACATGGAGTGTGAAACAGTGTTGACCGTAGATGCGAGCGCGCGCGGCGTGGGCGCGGTGCTGGCGCAGCGCGCGGCCGCGGGCGGGGGCGGCGGCGGCGGCCGCGCGGCGAGGTCCGCGGGGGAACGAGTCGTCGCGTACGCCTCGCGCTCACTTACCACCCACGAGTTACACTATAGCTAAATTCAAAAAGAAGCCTTAGCTATAGTTTTTGCTGTAGAAAAATTACATCAATACTTATACGGTAGAAAGTTTGTACTTCGAACGGATCATAAACCTCTTGTAAGCATTTTTGGGCCTAATATTGGTATCCCTAGTGCAGCAAGTCGTCTTCAACGCTGGGCTATTAAATTATAGGCTTATGACTTCGACATTGAATATGTAAAAACGGATAAGAACACGGCTGACGTCCTTTCGCGTTTGATAGAATCACAGAAAAATGAAGTAATATCTGAGGAGGAGAACTTACCTGAGCAAACTTATTTACATTTTTCAGCGGAGGCATTGTTACTTGTCAAGTTATGTAAGAGACGGTTGGCCGGCAGAGATACAAATCCAAGAGCTACAGCCGTATTATAATAGAAAGCATGAATTATATAGTGAGCTAGGCTGTATTATGTGGGGTCATCGCGTAGTCATGCCCTCATCGTGTAGAAAAAAGGTAATTGCCGAACTTCATGACCCACACATGGGAATCGTCAAGACAAAGTCACTAGCCCGTAGTTATGTGTGGTGGCCAGGAATCGACGAAGCTGTGGAAGCAGAGTGCCTAGCGTGCACTGTTTGCGCTGCTGTCGCAGACGCGCCGCCGGCACAGGCGCCTCACTCGTGGCCTTGGCCAGCGCGTCCCTGGTCTAGGCTACACTTAGATTTTTTAGGACCTATTGGGGGGCTAACGTATTTAATCGTGGTAGATTCATGTTCCAAGTGGATAGAGGCAATCAAAATGCAGAGAACAACGGCGCATGCGGTCATTTCAGCACTGCGGGACATGTGGTCAAAGTTTGGTCTTCCAAAACAAACTGTAAGTGACAATGGCCCACCGTTTTCGAGTTCCGAATTTCAAGACTTTTTAAAGTACAATGGCATAAAGCATATTTTTTCGGCGCCTTATCATCCCGCCTCGAATGGAGCTGCAGAAAACGCAGTGAAAATCTGCAAACGGGTTATTAGGAAAGCATTCAAACAAAAAATAGATGTGGATACCGCTTTGTGTAGGTTTTTATTGGCATACAGAAATACAAATCATGCCACTACTGGTGATAGTCCCGAGAATATATTGCAAGGTCGTAGGTTACGTATGAGGTTAGACATTTTAAAACCAGACCGAGAGAACCACGTCGCCGCGCGTCAAGAGAGTAGTCAACGTTACTCGGGTGGGGCACACCGTCAGTTCGAACCTGGAGCCCAGGTGTGGTATCGCGAATACAGAGGTTCCGATAAATGGGTGGCCGGTGATATTATTAAGCGGTTAGGAAGTAATGATTATTGCATTGAATCTAGTTTTGGAACCGAAATTCATAAGCATCTTGATCAGATAAGGCTAAGGGTTTCGAAGCATATAGATAATGACCATACTTCTAGGCATGGACAGGATCTCGGAACATTGACACAAAAGTTAGACACAACCAGACAATCACGAAAGTCGGTAATATTCTGCACGACTGGCGGTGAGGAACAGGATAGTAAGGGGGGGTGTAGTGTAGCAAGTAGGTTTTCGCCTTTAAATACCCCTATAGCAGCAGAGTCGTAGAGTGAAACCCCTACTGCACCACACAGACCTTCGATAGAACCCAATGTGTCACCGAGTAAGGAGTCAGGTAATGGAGATAATGCCGTTGTAGAAAGTTGTCGTCCTGTAAGGCAGCGTAAACCACCGATACGATATGGTATCGAAGAAGAGTACTAAAGTTCTGTAAATGTATGTAATTATTACTAATTAGAATCAAAATAGATATTGTTGTAAGGTGTAATATAGTATTTTACCTACTTGTTTTTTTTATAGGATAGTTACTTTCATATTAATGGTTGTTTAGTAAATAAGGGTGGAGGTGTAATGTATGAATATATTGGTAGGGTAGACCTTTGTAAAGCCAGTCTGGTAATAAACAGTACACCGCACGCACGTCTATTATTTGCCAGTTTCGAGGCCTGCAAAAAGAGTTTGACTTCTGCCACACTTCTGGCTCACCCAAACTGCAATGCAACAATTTGTCTTTTTACAGACGCTTCTGCCTCCCATGTTGGTGCATGCTTACAGCAACGGAGTTCTCACAACGATGACTGGCAACCTCTTGCTTATTTTAGTAAAAAGCTTACTGCTAAGCAGGTGGAATGGCCAGCTTATTATCGAGAATTGCTTGCCGTTTACGAAAGCGTGCAACATTTTCGGCATTATCTTGAGGTCCAGCATACAACTATATACACGGATCACAAGCCGCTTATATACGCTTTCGCACAGCGCCGTGAGAAATTACCGCCGATTCAATTAAATCAACTGTCGTTTATCAGTCACTACGGATATCGTCCATATAAAAGGCATCGACAATATAGTTGCAGATACCTTATCTCGCGTCGAATCTATTTCACTCGAGGAGCATTTCTCTGCGCTCGCTCTCTCTCAGAGTACAGATGAAGAGTTGGCTGAGGCTCGCAGGAACTCCTCGCTTAAATAAGAGAATATAATTATACCTGGGACGAATGTCACTGTTGTTTGTGATACTTCAACTGGTCGTCCTAGTCCATTTCTCACTCAGCATTTTCGTAGAGCCGCTTTCGACAGATGCCATAACCTGAGCCATCCTGGTGCGCGAGCAACCGCACGCCTGGTGACTCAGCGGTATGTCTGGCCAAATGTGAATGTGGATTGTAGCAATTGGGCGCGTTCTTGCGCCGACTGCCAACGATGTAAGGTGACTAGACATTGCATGTCTCCCCTTGGCTTTTTTAACAGTCCATCTGGCAGGTTTAGGCATGTTCATCTGGACATTGTTGGTCCGTTGCCGCATTCTAATGGGTTCAATTACCTCTTAACCGCTATCGATAGATTCACTCGTTGGCCGGAAGCTTGGCCAATGAACTCGATAACAGCTGAGGAGGTTGCTGATACCTTTATTAACGGATGGGTGTCTCGTTTTGGTGTTCCCAGTTTTTTAACAACAGACCGCAGACGTCAATTTGAATCCGCTCTCTTTCAACGTCTGATGAATGTATGCGCCACCAAAAGAATTCGCACCACTAGCTACCATCCTCGTGCTAACGGCATGGTAGAGCGATTACACCGCCAGTTGAAGGCATCTTTAATGTGCCAGTCAAAATCTTGGACAAAGGCTCTTCCGCTTGTACTTCTCGGTATGAGGACAGCGTTTAAGGAAGACATCAAATCTTCCTCCGCTGAACTTGTTAATGGAGAAGCTCTTTGTTTACCTGGGGAATTCTTGGTAACACCAGACGTTCCCAGGAATCCTGACGACTTTTCTGATTTTGTCTCTGATCTCAGAAGCTATATGGAGGTATTGCGTCCTGTTCCCGCTTCGCGTCATACGCAACCATCGTCTTTTATTTTTAAGGACCTGGCGACTGCAACACATATCTGGTTACGTGACGATACCGTACGTCGTCCATTACATCCTCCGTACACTGGCCCATATAGAGTCATTAGGAGAGGGGGCAAAACTTTCACCATAGACCTTAAAGGTAAAGAATCAACAGTTAGCATAGATAGAATTAAGCCAGCTCACGTTGAACCTCCCATTTCGTCCGCTCCAACGTTCAGTGAACCATCAACGACGGGCAACCTTTATATCCGCGTTCTGCTGGTCCAGTTGAGTTGACAGCCAATAGTTCACCACCTCTTGCAACCTCGCCAACTCCGGTTGTTACGAGATCTGGTAGAAGGGTTAGGTTTAAAAACATTTTAGATCTGTAATATATCGTTATTTTTTTTCCCCCCTGGTTTTCTTTTCTTCGTACGGGGGTGATGTGGCGGCGCACGTTCAACCTTTTTAGTTATCCATAGATAAATTGTTATACAATCTCATTTTGTATAGATTGTCATAAGTTGTAAATTTTTAAATAGTTAGAACTGTTGTAAAACAATTGATTTTTAGACGTCAGTCTGAGAAGTTATAAAAGTTTTCAGGAAATAATATTAATATGATTTAAGAAGTAAAGTCTATCATTATTTCCCCGACATAAAACGCTTCATGTTTATGGAATGTAGTAATTTATACTATGACCTGGCAACACTGGTGGTAGCGCGTGCCCACGCGCCGACTCTTAGTCTATATTGACTCACTACTACCTAACGTATTTCATATTTCACAATCTAACTCATTAGTAGTGAATTCGCAGTGATAGTGATACTGTTCATACCTTAGATGCTGAGTAATCTTAAATACGCCACTATACTATGAAAAAAAAAAACTCAAAAGAACTCAGAAGATGGAAGTTACTGGACCAATAAAAGTGATAAACAATTTAACAGGTATGTAAGTATATATAACGGTTACTTCAATTTTGTTTATTTGTATAGAGTGTAGATAATATAATATCATGTATATTAAGCTGCTAAAAACCCTTATTTAGTTAATTTCAAAACGCCGTCGATTTAAATTACTTGATCCAAGAATTTGTTTGTTGGTTTCAGATAATAATATAAATCCAGAGCAGTTAAGATATGTATTGGATGGATACCTATTAAATGAACTGTATCCATCTCTTGGTATACGCATTGCAGCTAAGAAAAAAATCAAGAACTTCAAGAATTCCTCATTTCAATGGTAGGTATGTTGTATACTCGTAGGTTTACCACACATGATTTTCCAGTCATTAAATCCCTTCGAGTCCTGAGGGAGCTATTGATTTTGTCTAAATTCATTATAAACTTTTCTTGTTAACTATTTAACACAAGACCTGATTTTTAACTTGACTCTTACACGATGATGCATGATTAAATTGCTTGATGGTGTGTTTATTAAAATTTTCCTCCAAAAGGTTTGAATGCTGGTAGTTTGGAATGTTGTTTTATGTGCTTCTAATACAACAAATTATGTTTGAATTTATAATTTATTTTCTGTTAAATACATTTAAGCTATAAATGAAGATAAAATATCGTGGCTGAAGAATAATATTGAACCATGTCGGCAAGTAATAAAATATTGGACAACAACATATATGGGATATGCAGCGCTACGAGTTACGTTACAGTAGCAGATTTCGTTAAAGAATGGAATATTCTCAATTATATCCGAGGAGAGGCTCTGTAAGTTTATCAATGCTTACCTGCGATGAGATTTAAATACTTAGTAGAATGGTAATGATAACGATTTTTACATAGTCTCGTATAAATCGTTATATTTATTATACATAGTCTAGTCGGTAATAACACTACACTTGTGTTATAGTTTAAGTGAAATCTTCCTGTCAAACTGAAACAATTTGATTATATCTTTTTCTTTCTAATACATACATTATTAGTTATCTCTGTCTATGTATCTGACCAGGGATACTCTTAAATTATATGTTACTTTATTTTTGATATTATTGTCTTATTAATATATTCTACAGAGTGAATGTAGGAAACGATATATTAAATTATACAAATTATGTTTACATCCATAGAAATTATAAATACACATATATTATCTTCAACGATCCTATTGATGTTTAATATCTTAGATATAATTGTGTTTTATATTTCAGATAAATATTGATTTGGATAAAAAAGTATCCGAACAGCAATGGAAACTTTATTCAAAATTGAATAGGTATCTCGATGAAATAATAACAATAAAGGAGGCTTCAATTACAGACGAAGCTATATTAATTGAATTGGAGGATGTAAAGGAGGTCACTGAACTTGGTATGTAACACTTTTTTGAAAAATTACATATACCTAACTACCAAACAAGTATTTACATAAGTAATATAAATAGTATGCTGTTCAGCTAACCTCTGTTGAAAACATGTGTTTTACAAAATTATATTTTGATATAAAGTATAATTATGTATGTTTCAGACAAGAAAGCCATCAGACAAATAAAGCTGCTCTGCCGGATTATACCGCCGTTGAGGAGTTTAAATAGAAAATTTAAATTTTCTACATTAGAATGCATAGGGCATAGTTGTGAATGTTGTGATGAGCGTTTAATAGTTTATCTATGAGGATGTAATTTTAATTTAGTCTACAATGCCTTAAAAAAAGTAAAGCTATATTTTACTTATTTTTTTATTTTAAACCTACTCAGAATTAGTTTCTTACGTTTGTTATGAGCTTAGATGTTAAGACTAAAATTGTTTGTAAAATTTTTCGATTATCAGTTTCTTCATACGTCATATTTTTTGTTTAAAAGTATATTTATCAAGTAGTTCGCTAGATTGCCTATCAGTATGATTATGTTGTCTTAAAAATGTAACGCCAATGACAATAATGAGAAAATAATAATCAATATTAATATTTTGGTTTTTGTTAACTTACAATATGATTACGTTGTAGTGAATATTACTATATAAGTTTTATTACTAATGTCAGCAGATTACATAGCAAATGTTATTGTTTAGTTACTCCTGTTTGATTGCTTTAAGTGTGGTTAACGTTGTTTTATTTTAAAATTTTGTTTATTTTATTATTATGTGTAAATATCACAGGAAAAGTTTTCCCGGTAAAATATGTATTGTATAAGTGCGTTAGCTTATCTGATATCTATATTGTAATGAATGTATTGCTACACTTTTTATGACATTTTATGTAGCGAAAATTATCTGGTCAAACGAGAATGTAATTTCTTGATTCATTATGTGTTGATATTATTTTTATATTCTAATAACATAATAGGTGAATCTAGAATGAAAATTGTCAGAAATTGCGTTATTTGTGTTTTAGGTAAACTTGTTTAGTTTATTGAATTAATTTACATTATATTTTTGTTTGGTATGTATTCATTTCTCTTATTTAGGTCTGATTTATTGATTGATAAACGTTTGTTGAATGTTGCCATTCAAGAATTACCCCGTGTCTGCGGGCACTATAAATCGGGCCTCAGTAATATAATTCAGTTCTTTGCTCGATGTACTCGTGTTGTTGCTCGTGTGCTCGTAGAATGGGGTGTATAGAATTAGCGGGGTGAATGGAAATGAAACCAAAAAAGTTTTTCTACACACGATTCTCGTAAATCTACCAAAAACAGCATTTTTTTAAACGTGCAACATTTTTTTTACCGAACTGGTCACACTGATATGTCATAGAGTTAAGTTTTGTGTCGTATACAGCTGTTTGAACGTAATACTTTAAATGGTGTTAAAACAAGCTCCTTAAAACTTGCCATTTTACTACCAGCTACAAGTGTTTTTGATTGATGGGAAGTGGATATTTCATTCCTCAGTTCTTTCGGAATATTGTTTATTTAAAAGTAAGTACAGTTTGTATAATATTTTAGTGATTTTTGATTATACTGGTAATGTGGTCGATTTTACTAAGGTTTGAGGTTAATAGTAACGGAAAGGGGGCAAATAGATACGCTATATGGGGTCAATAGATACGTAGTATGGGGTTATTAGAAATGGGAAGAGTTAAATAGAAACGAGAAAGGGGTTAATAGAAATGTTGGTTTTAGGGTTGTCAGAAGAAAGTTTGTAAGGAAAACGGAACTTGTAGATAGATAAAAATAGGTTAGCTGTATCCGACTACGTATTTCACCGTTTCAAGTATTTGTTAAAAATAAATAAATTTGCCGGTAAACGAAAATATTTCAACATATGTTTTTTGTTGTAGGTTATATTTATATTATAACATGCCGCGTGTATACAAGTCTGATCCAAGAGGGTCTACATACAAGAAATATGATACAGGAATAATACAGGAAGCAATAGAGTACTACAGAGCTAACAATAAATCACTAAAGGCTGTGGCTGAAAAATACAACATTAATAAGTCAGTACTGTATAGACACAGTACCAAAACAATGAAAAAACAAGGAGGGCAGACAGTTTTATCTGAAGAAACCGAGGAACACATGATAAAGTACATAAATATATGTGCGGACTGGGGATACCCTTTTGATTCGTTAGATTTGAGAATTCTTATTAAATGTTTTATCTTGATAAATTAGGCAGGACAGTTTGAAGTTCAATAATAATTTACCAGGTCCGGATTTTGTCAGAAGTTTTCTCAAAAGACACAAAGACCAAATCTCTCAGAGAAATTGCTAAAACATCAAAAAGAACAGAGCAGCAGTTTCACCTGACTCAATAAAAGCCTATTCAAGGAGCTAGAAATTTCACTGGCAGGTATCGAACCCGGCAATATCCTTAACTATGACGAAACGAATCTAACAGACGACCCAGGACGGAAAAAAATTATAACCAAACGCGGAACAAAGTACCCCGAGAGAGTGATGAATCACTCTAAGGCTTCTATCTCAGTGATGATGTCTGCCACTGCAGAAGGGGTGTTACTACCACCATATGTAGTTTACAAAGCACACAACCTTTATGATACATGGACTGAAAACGGTCCACCAGGAACACTATACAATCGTTCACAAAGCGGATGGTTTGATGCAAACTTGTTTGAAGATTGGATAAAAACGATCGTTTTGCCTTATTTTAGGAACAAAGAAGGCAAGAAGTGTCTTATCGGTGACAATCTTTCCTCACATATATCTTTGGATGTGATAAGACTGTGTCATGAGCAAAACATATCCTTTGTTTTTTTGCCAGCGAATAGTACGCATCTTACTCAACCACTGGACGTGGCATTCTTCCGTCCCATGAAGATTGCCTGGCGCAATATCTTATTACAATGGAAAAAAACTGAAGGAAAGTCGCAAGCATCTGTTTCGAAAGGGTGTTTTCCAAGACTCCTCAAAACACTCATGGATAATCTCAGTGAAAATTCAAAAGAAAATATATTGGCTGGAATTTAGAAAAACCGGAATACTACCAATAGATCAAAATCAGGTATTGAGCAGATTACCAAAAGAAAATGAAACTGAAAACAATGATGACACTGTAGAAAAATCTGTCCTCGATATTTTAAAAGAAATGAGATACGGGACAATGAATATTACAGAACCGAAGAGAAAAAGAAAACTGGACATTATACCCGGACAAAGTGTTGGTACTTCGAATGATAATTACAAAGATACCGATAAAGAAAATTTACAAGAAACAAAAGAAAAAAGAAACACAATTACTGTATTAACACGCGAATCAAATGAAATTGGCAAGAAGATTAACAATATCGGTAATAAAAAAGAGAAACAAATAGGTAAAGGCAAAGGAAAAGGTAAAAAGACTAAAAGACAAGACCATCAAACAAAGGAAAAACAGAATGAGGAGAAAATTGTTGACGAAAAACATGTAATGAGAAATATAACATCCAATGAAACAATACATTTGCGACAAGAAATATATAATATCGACGAGATCAACAATACAGCCTATAAAACAGACGAGAAAATAGAAAAAGACAAGAAAGAGTGTAAAACTGAAAGAAAAGACGAACCAACTAATAAAAAGAAAGTTTAATATAAAGAATATAATGCAATGGACTGCCCATTTATTAATTATGATAATTTGACAAGTGAAGATTTCGAATTGATGCCAATAATATTCGAAGTCATTTTGCTGCATGGTGATGAAATCGATGCAGAAACTGAAATTAACTATGAGCAGGATGAGACAAAAGCAAATAACAAGGAACAGAAAAAAGAGAAACTCCGAATGGAAATAAAGAGAGAAAAAAGATTAAAAATGGATCAAAATCTTCATGAAGATAAGAACAAAGTAAAAGTTATTGCTAATGAGATAATATCGGACAACAGTAAGAAGCGCAAAGTACAAATTAATTTTAACAAAAGCAAAAAAAATATATTTAAATTCACAACTTAATTTGTCGAAATATACTATTGATTATGCTCAACCTTCTACGAGTGGATTCCAACATAAGATTTCTGCACGGCGATCGTCGTACTATAAAAATGACGCTGAAATTCTGAAAGATTTGTTAGATCACGATGTTTAATGAACCAAATTTTCAACATCTCGCAATCTAATTAATTTAATATTCTGATCCAAATAAACCAAATTTTAATAATAAGACTAAATAAATATAATAATTAAATAAATGTAACGAACGCGGTTATTAAATGATAACAATAAAAATTAATTATTGGTTTTACTGGATCCTTTACAGTAATTTCCTACTAAGATGATGATAAGTACCTAGGTACTTATTATCATCATCATCGTCATGGCCGTTCTTAGAAAATCCCTAACCCATATATTTTATACAAATTATAATAGGTACCTACCTAGGTACTTTATTTCTGCTATTGAAACCGTGGCAGCCCTAGCGATTTTTTCTATTCACCCATATGTCGTTTCTATTGACCCCAAGTCCAGTCCAAATAGAAAACGCTCATATTTTGCTTTTCCTACTTTAAATACTGAAAAAAAAAAGGTCTTTAGATGGTTTTAAATTGGAAAGCCAGCCTTAACTCATAAAATAAATACAATTTATGGGTATAACAAGCCGACACCTATAAGAAATCAAAGTCAAAGTTCAAAAATGTTTCTATACATCCCATTCTACGGTACGTGTTTCAGCTGACTGAAACATGTCTTGTTGACTTGTATTACGGGCAAGGAACAAATGATTGAATACTTAACTAAAGAAATATGTATTTTTAATTCAAGACATTTATTTTTCATATAGCTTAATAAACGTTTCAATCCAATAATTACAATATCTGACATTAAGAATAGTTAATTTTACATTGATAGATCGATACTTTATTAAACTAAGACACCACAATCTTCCTCACAAGAAATTATATTCTTGAAACGAAATTCATAATCTAATTTTAGTTTAATAATAAGCTATTATTCAAATGAGAGGAACAAAAACTAAGTTTTATTTAATCAAGATAATATTATTGTCCATACATTAATTGTTTTTCTCAAAATATAACGCATGATTACTTTAATCCAGAATGTATTATTATTTACCCAAAAATATTATTATTTGAAACAAAAACTTATTTTTATTATTTCAAGATAGCGTGATCAATATTATAAGAAATGGGAGTTTCAAAATATTAAATAATTTCTCTTTCATCAAGTATAGATTGTTTTCATTGAAAAATGATATCGGTTTACATTGAAACTAAGATTTATCCAATCAAATCATCATTGATTCTCACGAAAAGAAGTAAGCTTCTTAAATTAAAATAATTAAATGATTAATTTAAGAAAAAATCTAATTGCCTTAAGAATATGATATATTTGGAATAAAACTAGATTTTATTGAACGAAGAAAGAATTATCCATACGACAAGAAACTGCAGACTCACAACGAAAAAATATTTCTCTTTCATCAAGAATATCTGTTTTGAAACAATAATAGATTATCATTTACTTAAAAAATATGTTTAGTTAAATTAAAAATAATAAAGTGCTTGTTTTAAAACAGCTACAGCCTCAAACGAATATATCATATCTTGCTGTAATTATTAATTGTTTAAAGTTAAAACACTATTATACTTAATATAACGATTTGGTGTTTCTAACGGACTAAATTATTCTTGTTTGAAACTAAAAATTTGTCATTTGCTAGTATTTTTTTTGTTGACTTAATGACATTAGTCTTCTTGACAAGAATGCGATGTCTTATTCCAACAATATCATATACATAAACACAAACTACGTAATTCTTAATTTAAGATATCACGCTTATTTGACACGAAGAATTCGGATATTCTTGCCATGCGAGACATTAAATATACTTGAAAGTAGTATTTAGGACAACAAAATATTATTCTAGAACTAAATAACATATTTTTAGTTTAAAAAAGCCAATTTGAAACAATCTTATGCTGATGTCAAGTTTACGTTGTTTTAGCCATATACAAATCATTATTATTCTTGACCAATAGAATAATTCTTGCACAAAGAATACTCATTCCGGGAACGGTTGGTCGTTTCCGGGAACAATAGGATATCTCAATAAATTCGCATAAATTAGCTATTAACTTCGAAAAATCATATTTTTACATTAAAATACGTTTATTCTGTTCATGTAGCGTAATTTCGATTGTAAAGTACAGTAAAAGTCAAAATACTGTACTAGAGTATTGAGTATTTTGACTAAAGATAACTTTATGCACAATTATAGCGATTTTTACAATTTTTTGAAGTAATTTGCTCTTATTAGATTTTGTGAGTATTGTTTTCATTATTGTTTAATATAGATACCTAATATACCCATGTTAATAAGCAAAGCTTAATCTATGTACTTTGTTTGGTTTTTGTTCATTTTATCAAACTTAGAAAAACGTTCCCGTATTGATGGTTTTCTCTACTATATTCACTTAAAAGCTATTTTACAAAAAATGTATAGAATTCTGTGCGCTGCCCTGTCAAAGTTTATTAATATACAAATTTTGCAATAACATAAACTTGGAGTCATCAATATAGCTTAAATTTTTTTTTGTCATAAAACCAATCTTGGAATTCGCAACCTTGGTGATTTTGAGCCAGCTGCTTTGGCCATCTGTGTGCGTCTTCGGGTCTCTCTATCGTAGCCTCCTTGATCGGTGATCTGTGAACACAGGTAAACAAACTCGTTTACAAACTCCAAATATGATAGCTTCCCTGTGCGTATAAGTATTCCAGCTCGATCAACGACCATAACAAAACCTTTGTGTGGTGTCATCTGCATATCGTAGGTTGCTGATCTTGATGCCTCCAACTGAAATGCCTCCCTCCCACTGTTCTATGGCGGTTCTCATGATGTATTTGCCATATATGTTATAAAGCAGTGGAGAAAGAATACATACCTGCCGGACTCCCTTTTGTAGCTTGAAAGGCCTTGACACCACCTCATTCACGCGAACCATCGCCTCCTCGTCTTCATATAGACTTGCGATCAGTGATACCAAGTGAAAAGGAACGCCCATTTCCCGAAGGATTCTCCACAGACAGTCCCATCTAACACAATCAAAGGCCTTGGAATAATCAATGAAACAAAGAAGCATGGGAACGTTATGTATATCAAAAGACTTTAAATCTATTAAATCTAAAGACGATTTTTAATCTTCCTGTAATTTTATGTGATTCTGTAGAAAATTGGAATGATTCACAAGAAGGGCTATCTTGCATTGAAATTTCACATGAAGTTCAAATTCATACTTCGCCAGTAATTTCAAAAACATTATTACAACTGACACCTAATAGGACAGAAATCTCACAAAGTAACAAAGATGATTTAGTAGAAAACATCGACGTTTTTAGTAATTGCTCACAACAAAATGATTATGACACTTGCGCAGTGTTCTACAACGATCATGCAAAATAATTCAAGTGAAAAAACAAATAACAGAAGACTTACCTTTAAACAATGACGATTTTTTAGAAAATGTCGATGTTTTTACAGATTGCTCACAACAAAATATTATTACGCATGCACATTCGCCACCAAAAACCGTGCTTATTAACGGGAAGCCTACGAATGCTTTCATTGATTTTGGAAGCTCGTGTAATACCATGATGAAAATTTATATGAGAAACAAAACTTGGAGTTGATGCCCAGTGATGAAATGTTGGGAGTGAAAGGAGTGGGAACGCGAGAGGCGTTGTTTGCATTGCAGGTTCTGGTTCAAAAGTGCACAGATATGCAGCAGGAT
Organism: Plagodis pulveraria; assembly: GCA_963890685.1. Classification (NCBI taxonomy): domain Eukaryota; kingdom Metazoa; phylum Arthropoda; class Insecta; order Lepidoptera; family Geometridae; genus Plagodis; species Plagodis pulveraria. Next base: position 23,178,933 of record OY982969.1, read on the forward strand.
GTCTTCCTTTGCTTCGTTGATTATGAGAAAGCGTTTGATCGAGTGCAACATGATCGCCTCATAACTCTACTGGAAGATGTCGGCTTAGATGGGAAAGACATTCGCATAATTCGGAATCCGTACTGGAACCAACAAGCCACCGTCAGAGTTGCGACAGAAGAATCTAGAAATATCGAAATTAAAAAAGGAGTTAGACAAGGTTGCATTCTATCACCTACACTGTTTAAATTATACTCAGAAGCAATCATGGCAGAAGCATTAGAAGAATTAGACGGCGGTGTCAAAGTTAACGGATGCCTAATTAACAACCTCAGATATGCCGATGACACTGTTCTCATAGCTTCAACCGAAGAAGAACTTCAAATGATTATTAACCGGGTAAACGAAAGTAGTGTGAAAGCTGGCCTCAGAATGAACACCTTAAAGACAAAAATAATGGTAGTTTCAAAAAGCGCTGATTTGAACCCTATTATAACAGTGGCAGGACAAACCCTGGAGAGAGTCCAGAGGTACAAATACCTGGGCACGTGGCTCACTACAGAATTGGGACAGTGAACTAGAAATAAAAACCCGCATAGAAGTTGCCCGCAGTGCCTTTTGTAAAATGGAGAAAGTACTGTGTAATCGCAAACTCAAGATCTCATTGCGTACCCGTCTACTTCAGTGCTATATCTGGCCGATTCTTCTATACGGATGCGAAGCTTGGACCATCAAAGAGCACCTCAGGAAACGTGTGAAAGAAGCATTTGAAATGTGGGCCTACAGACGCATAATGGCAATATCTTGGACTCAAAAGGTTACCAATGACGAACTCCTACGACGAGTAGGAGAGAAACGCATGCTTTTGAACACCGTCAAGCAGAGGAAAGTTTCTTATCTAGGCCATATATTACGTCATGATCGATACAAACTTCTACACAACTCATCATGATGGGGAAGGTCGCAGGAAAAAGAAAAGCCGGTCGTAGGAAAAAGTCTTGGCTAAGAAACATCAGGGAGTGGACTGGTATCGCGAGAGCAGCAGAACTTTTTCGCCTCGCGAGAGACAGAGACAGATGTACAGAGCTGATCGCCAACCTTCAGCAATTGGAGAGGCACTATAAGAAGAAGAAGATGAAATGGTAATAAAAGGGTATGGAGATGCTACGATAACGCCATTGGGATCTACCTCAGCCGCACTTGTGGTAGATGGTGTTGAAAAGATAAATAAATTTTATACTGTGCCGATGGTATTCAGGAAATTGATGTTTTAATTAGTCAAACATTTACTGAATCCCCAAATATGATTGTGGTGAAGACCCCTACAAAGATCAATATTTATGAAAATGAGATAGCCTCCCAAGTTGCTGAAATGTGTGAAACTTTTGAAAGGATATGATTGTACCCTCAAAGTGATACAGAACTCAGACCTAGACTCAACAAAATATTAGTAAAATCAGATCCCGTTGTCAGGTGATGAGTATTACGCAGAGTGAACAAAGGAAACCATTGTACGAAAAGGATGTTTTAAATGACAACGTTGAATCAACAGACGGTCATGCTATTATAAAACTGATTAACAGAACAGGTGACATTAATAGACTGAAGGAAAAATACTGCACAGCAAGAGCTAAATTACAAGATTACTGTTCAGACAAATACAAGGTTGGTGATCACTTAAACGAAGATCAAAAGGCATGTTTGGATGAACTATTGACTCGATATGATCACTTTTTCTGTAGATCTGGATGTGCATTAGGGAATGGTAGCTTATAAAATGAGCATAAAGTTGGTAGAAAATAAAATAATCAACTATAAAGCGTACCGAATGTCCTTCCATGAGAGAGAGATTGTGAGGAATATTAAAATTGAATTGTAACGGAGGAGTGCCTAAATAACTTTATGAAGGCACTGGCTTTTATTGAAAATGCGCGTGTAAAATTTAAGAAAACGAAATGTTCATTTCTAACCAAGAGAGTTGAATATTAGCAGAAATATCTGGTGGTGAAATAAGACCCTTATCTCACAAGATAGCAGCTGTTTCTAATTTCGGAATACCCACAAATGTCCTCGAGCTCCGTCAGTTCCTTGGACTAGCCAGCTATTTTCGCAAATTTGTAAAAGGGTTTGCATGTATTGCACGACCGCTTACCTCACTCACTAAAGAGTCTGTTCATTGGCATTGGGAACCGGAGCACGATCAAGCAACACAAACTCTGACAAACATACTCACTTCAGATCCTGGCTACAGAAGGCTACAGAAGGTTGGAATAAATGGCAATACTTCTTCCGGGTCATTGGTAAAAATGGGAGTACCACAGGGATCAATTTTGGGACCTTTTCTGTTTCTAACATATATTAATGATCTGCCTTGCATGGTCAAAGATTACTGCGATATTGTTTTATTCGCAGATGATACTTCTCTGATTTTTAAAGTAGATAGGAAAAACAGTGAACTGACGCATGTAAATAATGTATTATCTAAGATTTGTAAATGGTTCGCCGCTAATAATCTTAACCAAATGTTCCTGATGTTGAACCAAACATAAAGCTTGGCCCAGATAAACTCCCTATTGACAAAGCGACAGTCTTCCTGGGAATCAAAATGGATTCCACTTTACAATGGGATCCACATATACATGATCTCTCCGGAAGACTTAATTCTGCTGCATATGCAGTTCTTGGGATAAGACAGTTAACAGACGTAGCTACTGCTCGCCTAGTTTATTTCGCGTACTTCCACAGTATTATATCGTATAGTGTATTGCTGTGGGGAACTGCTGCTGAGATAGAGACAATCTTTATCATACAAAAGCGTGCAATTCGAGCCATATATAAAATGGGTCCTAGGGAATCTGAGGGATCTTTTAAAAGAAATTGATATTTTAACTTTACCAAGTCTGTATATATTTGAAAATATTATGTATGTTCGTAAAAGTTTTAGTAAATTTAAATTAAACAGTGATAATCACGATTACAATACTAGGAATAAAGAAAAAGAGCGGTGCCAGGTTTTAGATTAGCAAAGACAAATAAAAGGTCCTTCTTAGGTAATTGTGTGCGGTTATAATGAAGTTCCCAAACATATTACAACGCTCACAGAAGGGAAACTCAAGTTGCATGTGAAAAACATATTGATTAAAAAATCCTACTACACAGTTTCTGATTACATGAACGACAAAAATGCCTGGACAATTCCGCCTCCGCCAAGCTATTGCCTTTTATTATTTAAACAAATATTGTAATAACACTATTATATAGTTCGTATGTAACACATTGTTAAAAGATGTTTAAAAGAATGGCCCCGAGTTTCTTGCCCGTTCTTCTCGCAGTGGCTCTATACAATTTATTTGCTGAACGTGGCAGTACAATGTAGAATATTTCAATACTAAAATTTGTAATTGACCTTCATAAGAGCGTCGTAGACGCCTAAATTGAATAAATGATTTTGACTTTGACCTGTTCAGGCAATCTATCATCCGGACAGAGAAACTCATGTTCATACTGATGCATCAAAAAAAGGACTTGGCGGAGTGCTTCTTCAACGACAATTAAATGGCGAGATGAAAGTCATAGCGTACGCTAGTCGGCAGACTACAGCTACAGAAGAAAAATGTCATAGCTTTGAGTTAGAGGCGCTAGCCGTGTTCTTTGCTATTAAACGATTTAAAGTGTATCTCTCGGGAATTATGTTTCGAGTTGTGACTGATTGTTCAGCTTTGCGAATGGCTTGGCTGAAAAAAGATTTGCGTCCGCAAATTACTCTTTGGTGGCTCGATCTGCAGGAGTATAATTTTGAAGTCGACCATCGACCTGGGGTTTCAATGGCGGACGTTGACGCCCTTCGAAATCCTGTAACGATAAATCACATACAAGAAAAAGATTTGATTGATGCCCTACAGAAAGGCGATAAAGAAATTCAGTCACTAATTCTGAATTTAAAACTAGAACAGGAAGCTAATAAGAAGAAGAAAAATTGATTCTATCAAGATTATAAAGTCGTAAATGGTAAATTGTATCGTATCTTAGAGAATGAGCTCAGACCAGTTTTGCCTAAGGGTGTCAGATTCCATATTCTGAAAACATATCATGATGAATACGGACATTTGGGAAAGGAAAAATGTCTTGAAGCAATTCAGGCTAAGTATAGGTTCCCTAAAATGAGATGTAAAATGAGTTTAAATCGAACAATTTTGAGTTCACTAACAGCTCACATGGGCGAGAATCAGAAAGGATGGGATGCGTATTTAAAAATGTACACCTGGGAATAAATTCGATGGTGAGTCAAGGGAAAGCTTAGTCACCTTAGGAGTTACTGTGTGGCTTAAGACCCTGTCTTGCGAATGGGCAGCCTACAACGGAAATGTATCGACCTCTAGAATTGAGGCGGCTCAAATGATCGAATCAAAAGCAGCTAAAATGAAAACGCGCTATGACAAGTATCGGCGATGTGTAAAATTCCGAGTATCTGGATATCGCTCAGGTGAGATTAAATTCTGTAAACTACTTGTCAGAAGTTATTCAGTGGGAGCACCTTCACCATCATTAAACAATATCTACTCAGTATGTATTGTAAATGTGAAAGCCCCAATATCTTGTAATATTCTATGTAGATAAATACAAAGTAATAAAAGACACTGTTACATTGTAATAATATAGCATAAGATTTGTAAGCACAAGTATATATTTAAAGTTGTACTAACTTTATATTGTAAACATTTCACTGTAATAATTTAGCATAAGATTTGTAAGTAAAAGAATATACATACAGCTGTATAGAAGTTAACAGTTTGTGATGGTACAACAAATAATATATTGTAGAATACTTCATAGTCATAGAGAGTTAGTATAGGTAGAACAATTGTGAAGTGAGAATGAATGAAGAGCAGAATGGCAGAGGTACTGATGAGTGATTTATGATACAAGGCAAATCTGAGGGCAGATATGAAAGACGGATGACCGAGTGTAAGTGTATTGGAACGTAAGGTGAACAGAAGATGAGCATTAGTGGTTGGGTGAATGTGACATAAGTGACATTGCCGAGTGAAAGGGAGAGCGATAGAGGATGAGTGAGAGGGAAGGATAAAAATGCAAGATGGCGTGTGAGAGAGAATCGATGACGGACTGAAAGACGAAGATATTTTTAAGGAGCAATTTGTATCGATATAAAAGGAAAATTAAAGAAGTAAAAGGACGACGGAGTATCATTGAAGACCATTGAAGATTATCACCTAGTTTCTTCCTACATATATATACCTAACGTGGCTGTAGGAATGACAACCTTCCTTTACGGAAGTCGGTTAAATGATGCCTAACTAAGTATTATATGAATACTATAAACTTTACCTGAGAGGTGAATTCAAAACCGTTATACTTAACTAATTTAATAACGGAACGCTAATTTATAACTTAAAATTCTTTAAAGGTGATGAGCTGAATAGAAACACCAAAACTTTGTCGCATACAAGGTAATAAAGGATGCAAGTTAATTTGTATCCAGTATAACACGTAGTGTATTAAATTAAGTCAAAACAAATTGCAATATAATAATATGAAAATACAATAATACAAAATACACCAATGTAAACAACTCGGCTTTAAAACTTGCCGATTAGGAACAGGTACCAGCGGTGTGCAAATAATGTAAGCTTGTTAGGTAGTACCTATCTATATCGTGTGATCGTGAGCTTGTCGGGTTACCAACAACTGCAGGTAGGTAATTTATAAAGTTAAGTTATTATTTTTATGTGATTAGGTATACGATCTGATTAATATTACGGGAAGTACAGTATTGAAGAAGCTATTGCTATCAGAGAGTTGAAATAAAAAAGCTTAGGTTGCTATTTCTTTTATGCAAATTTAAATTATGAGATTTATCACAATGTGTGCAGAATGAAATGATCCTTAGTACTCTTTCAGAGTGAACGCGGGCGCGGGTGCTAGCGCGGGCGCGTGTAATTCAAAATGTATGTAGACGCCAGTTGCGTTCACAGTGCTTCCGCGAGCCGCGCGTCTTCATGAGGCGGGCGCGGGTGGCGCGGGTGTTTCTAATGGCTCAGTCCGCCCGTATCGTTCACACTGATATAGCGTCTGTTAGGTGACTACGCGTGTGGTTCTAAACCATTTTGATTAAGGCACACTGTCCACGGAGGCGTAGCTTCATAGACGCGTATTCGTCATTATACGCTTGGTGTACGCTTGCTTGCAGCTTACATACAAAACAATGTAACTCTGTCGACGGAGCGGCAACGTCGCGCTCGCGTCGCTGCACGCAAGCTTCGTGACGCCTGCCGTACTTGCTGTCATACGCCGGGGCGTACATGGAGTGAACGCACGTGTTTTTTTATTGTAAAAAATGGCGGGAACGGCTGCCAAATTTGTTCAGATAATAGAAAAATATCCGTGTTTGTATAACAATAATCTTGCTGAATATGCTAGAAAAGATTTAACTGAAAAGGCTTGGAGTGAGGTGGCGAAAGAAATACAATGGACGGGTGAGCATTTGTTTTTATTTATTTTATAGTAAAATACATAACATTTATTCAAAAATGCAATTATTCCACTGCCATGGCAGAGCAACATTAGGCTGCAAAAAGTAATTTGCTAAATAATTACGTAAACCGTTAGGCGTGTTTACAAATGTCATGTTTGGTATCAAAATTGGTGCATGTCGAATATTGGACACATTAAAACTGTCTGTAGTCGTTGTGTATTGCACACCATCATTCTTCGTATGTAATTATGCAAAATACATACGCACTGTATTATTGAAATGATTGTTGAGTATTTACGACATGATATAGCTTTCAGTAGTATTTGAAACTTTTGTGTCAACATACCAAAAGTGCATTCAATACTTTTCGTCCGCGACTTAACCTATAATTGTAAATTCTTTTCACATTATCCAGATTTCTTACTGAATAGGGTCTCAATAAATTTCTCCTTAAAGGGAATGCATTATCTCCCACAAAGAAATAAGGAAAACGATTGCCTGTGGCATCAATTGGCAATGCTGTTGATTCAGTTGGAATGTTCAAACCTTCCCTTTCCAACCAATGCCCAAGCGCTGATACTTGAAACACGCCACCATCACTATTCCGTCCGGCAAATCCACATTCTATGCTGGTAAAATATCCATCTGCATCACAGCATCCAAGCAAAATAATAGAGTGATAGCCTTTATAATTGTAGTTGGCTGAACCTGTGTTTGGAAATTTCTGTATCCTGATATGCTTACCGTCGATCGAACCCAAGCAATTGGGTAGATTCCAAAGTTCATAATACCTTTTCGCAATTTCTTTCCATTCATCAGTAGTTGGTACAGGCATGTATGTATCCTTCAATGCATTCCATATTATTTTAGTTGTTTCTGATATCACACGCGACACGGTACATTCTCCTCGGGCAAAGTAAAGTCCCAATGCTCGAAACGAACAGCCTGTAGCTAAATACCTGAAAAAAATATGTTATTAGTTCATTTATATTAAATAATAAAAATGTGTTTGTTGAAGTTAATGATTGTAAGGAAAAATGGAAAAATATTAGAAATGGTTTTGTTAGAAGTTTAAAACCGAAGGCTAGTGGATCGGCAACTACAAAAAAAAATACTATTTACATGATGAGATGCAGTTTATATTACCATACGTCAAACCAGTAATTCACATGAATGAAAGAGGAAATTTACCAAATCCTGAACAATCAACTCTAAATCAGGAGACCCCTGCGTGCCCCGAAGAACAGGCATATGTTGGTCCTAACAGGAATATTACAGAAGACACTGAATCGGAAAATTATTCCCATGTTGAGAGGTCGTCATTTCAAAAACCAAAAAAAAGGATTAAACCTGTTAACAACGAAGCTGATAAAGCTTTTGTAGACTGGTTAAAAACAAAAGAAAATAAAATAGATGACCCACGAAAAATGTTTCTGCTGAGCTTGCTACCCGACATACAAAGTCTTACAGATGAACAAATGAGTGTATTTAGAATTAAAATGTTGATGCTTTTGGAAGAAATTAAAAAACCAACGTGTTCAGTTATCCAGCCACAGATAAACCAATTCAGAGTTTATTCGCCGATTTATTCCGGTAACTCCCACAGTTCACAAACACTAGCATCCACACCTTCTCCATTAAATTATTCTAACGACACACAAGTTTTCTCTGACTATTCACAAACACAAATTACCACATTAAACCCTATTAATTATTCACAAAATATTAATGATTTGGAAGGTTAAAAGTTCACGGATGCGACATACATGTTATTTTTTTTAAACTGATATTTTGGATGGAAAATATAAACCATTTTGATTAAAATATTGTTTTACTTACCGCAACGTGATTAATATCCTTTCATCTGGACTAACACATTCTCGCATATTGGTATTCTGTTTTTGTAATAATGGTCCTACTATCTGAAGTAAATTTTGATAAGTTGTTTTACTCATCCTATAGAATGAGTGAAATACACTGTCATCTTCTAATAATTCTCTTGCCGCTATGAACAATCTACAGTTGATATTTCTTTCTATATATGGATGGGTCCAATATAATAGTCTTCGTCGTCCGACTGCATTCTCACAAATGATTGACAATGTACGCTTGCAATACGCCTCATGGATAGAGATCAGTACGCTGGGCTGCTTAAGCTGCACGGCGTATTTTGAAGCGTCTATGAAGCTACGCCTCCGTGGACAGTGTGCCTTACTCGCCGAAGCGTCGTCCGTCATGGATATCAATACAAAAGAATTTATATCTGCTGTACAACATCGTACTACTATTTGGCAAAGCAAACATCTGCAACATTTAAATAGGGCAGCTATAAATAAATTATGGGAAGAAATAAAACAATTGTTTCCTGGAAGTAACGGTAAGTTTATTTTCTTATACCTAATTGTTAAAATTACAGATTATAACTATAACTTTAAAGTAGGAAGATATAAATGTGATAATTTAATGTGTTGGTAGGTACTTAGGTACTTACAAACAACAAATTAACCTACCCACCAACATGAAATATGTTTAAACTGGAAAATTAATAGTTATGTTCACAAAAGTAATTCATAAACTTGTCACGAATTATTTTTGCTTGTCTTGTAGGATTTCTATCCAAGTTCCGCATTACATTTTGCATGTTATTATGGTTGATTTCGGCTGTAGCCCAGGTATGACAATCTGGATCAGCGTCACCATCTAAGTCTAGTATAATATTATGTAATAAACATGTTGTTTTAATAATCAAGCAAGCGTTCTCTCGACTGGTTTCAATAGATTTTTGTAATATCCTCCATTTCGTGCTTAGAATACCGTAGGCACATTCCATTGTTTGTCGCGCTGTAGATAATCTTCTGTTAAATACTCTTCTTTGCGCGTTCAATGTGCTACGTGGAAAGGGTCTTAACAAATAATTTTTCAATGAATACGCTTCATCAGCTACGAGCACGTAAGGGGCAACAATGTTAGAATGTGGTAACTTTTCTGGTTTTGGAATGTTGAATTTATTTTCCTCTATTAAATGTCGCAAAGCAGAAGCATGAAAAGTACCACCATCGCTTTGTTTTCCTCGTCCGCCCACTTCTATTGCAATAAATTTCCTTTTCGCATCGGCTACTCCTTGAAGTACTATTGAATAAAAAAAAATATAATTAAAATCAAGAGAGCCACTATTTTTTTGTTTTTTAATTCGACAGTGCTTTCCATCTAGACTGCCTATGCAATTAGGAAAATTCCAAAGTCTATAATAATCTTCCGCTACCATTTTTAATTGTAGTTCCGTAGGAGGAGGCATGTGAATACCTACTAACTAATTCCATATTGCCATGCATGTCTCATGGACTAATGTTGAAATTGTGCTTACACCCATTCTAAAACTGTGTGACAATGCTGTAAAAGACATGCCAGTAGATAAAAATCTGTAACAAAGTAATAAAACACATTTTATTTTCAGATAAACAGCTGCGAAAAAAATGGAAAAATTTAAGGGACCATTTTCGTAAAGAACTAAAGAAGTTTCCACCGCCACGCTCAGGTGATCCAGGTGATACTCTGCAGTCCACTTGGCCTTATTTTCAACAAATGTTATTTATTAAAGATGATTTAACTGCTAAACAATCTTCCGGAAATTTGGATGCAGTAATACATGACATTTCACAAGACCATGCCGATACAGATGACTCTAGTATAATAACTGATATCACTGATACAGTATCTCAATAGAGTTCAGGAAGCAAAAAGCGCAAGTGTGCTTCTGATTACAGAGAGCAATTTATTGAACTCGAAAATAAAAAAATAGAGTTACTTCAAATGAAACTTTCGCAAGCAACCACATCTTCGAATGATGGTGAAGAGAAATGTGAAGATTATTATTTCTTTAAAAGTCTCATTCCACAAATGAAAGCATTTCCGCCATTACAAAAACTGCGAGTAAAGCACAAAATTATGCAATTATTAATGGAAGAGACGGAAAAATTGGAGTACGAAAGACGATATGACTCATACGGCTATAATACCCAAGGCAACGTGGATTTCAACCCTTCTTCTTTCAACATGGATAGACAGTAATTAATTAATTACTCCATAAACTTAATTTTTCGATTGATTTATAGATTTTAATTAAGAATAAATAAATGAATATAAGTGATTAAAACAAATATTGTTTCAATATGGAAACATGCCTTACCTTATTGTTATAAGCAGTTTCTCTTCAGGTTTTATACTTTTTCTAAAATTGGTGTCAATCTTGGCTAAATATGGTAAGATCTTATTTAATATGTAGTCAAAAGCGCGTACTGACATTCTCGTGTATTCAAAGAATTTATCGGGATACGTCCGTAAATCAGCGTATAGTACATAAAATTATCCAAACTCTTCTCTTCCTTTATTTAAATCGTGTGTGCCGAACTTCATATATTGCAATTTCCATTTTAAGTATGAATTTTCCATTAATAAAATCAAATCTTCATCCATGTCTTCTAAATACGTAGCAAAGTTTGAGAACGACCAAACACACGTGCAATGACACTCGTAGCTCGTTCGGCACTGTGAACACGCAGACGCCAAGACCCGAGCGCCCGCGCCCGCCCCCGCACCCGCTAGTGCAGTCTGATTGAACACTTAGAATAAGGAGACAAGGGCTGATTTACTTTGGTAGTAGCCATTGGCGACTCTTCGGCTAATTTGTGATAAAAGTGGAGGTTGACGTTTACCACTCATTGTTTCAGGCACTTCTTCGTCGCTATCGCAAAATAACTGACGAGCCGTGGGTTTAATTTTCTTGCAGGCAGGCGCTTCACTTGCCGTCGTCGACTGGTGCTTGCTTTTTACAGCTTTTGTCTTCTTAGCAGATGTGGTCGATGGCTCCCCTACCAACTCCACAGATTCGTCTTCGGAAGGGAAAAGCACTTCAGCATTAGTCGACCTGAAAAACAACCATGACTATTAATTACTAAACCCCATATCGTTAACTACAAGTATGCGCTTCTGATGGATGCATGCTTTTTGAATTAATGTAATGATAGAAATCAATTGATACCTACGTATGAGTGGACAATTTTATATAATAAAAGAACTAATATTGATTGAGTGATCACTTAAGTATTTTTATATATATAAAATAAAAATACTCTTTTATTTATAAAAGATTTTTTATTTTATAAATAGATAATAGTTTACAATTTATGTCAATACTTAATAGAAACAATAATACAATAGGTACTTATACTCCTACTTTAGAAAATATTAAAAGTTATTTTTATTGAAAACTTCAAGTAATCATTCATTGAAATACTTTTATAATCGATGATCTGTCTGAAGACTTGTTCTTTTCAGTTTGTTTATGTGAATAGATCAACATTTCAGAGAGATATGTTTAAAATACTTACACGATCTATACTTATAAACTGACTAAAATATACTTGAGTACTCAAATGTAAAACAAATATAAATATTATGTCAATTTAGTAATATCCTAGAGATTACTAATAGGTACTTACATATTGAAAAAGATTATATAAATAAAACTCTACCTATTCGATCTTTTCTAAAAATAATAAATATTTAGATTCAATTTAGCGGTTTAAAGGATTTAAGGTTACTTATGCTTATTGTATAGATAAATAATTCAACTGAATATTTATTGAAATACTTTTATAATAGATGATCTCTTTGAATACCTAATCAAATATAAACATTCTGTCAATTTAGTAATATTCCAGAGATTACTAATAGGTACTTACATATTGAAAAATATGAAATAAATAAAAACTCTATTTATTCGATCTTTTCTAAAAATAAATATATTCAATTTAGCGGTTTAAAAGTTTAAAAGTTATGCATATTGTATTAATTATTATAATAGATGATCTGTTTGAATATTTTTTAATTGAATAGATCAATATTTCAGAGTTCTTTTTAAATATTTAAACAATTTTTTTATGCTTATGTTTGATGTGACCAAATAATAATTTATGAGTACTCGTATATCGAAGTTAATATAAACGTACTGTCAATTTCGTTCATAGAGATTGTAACCGATCTAAAAATATCGGTTAACTTAATAATTAAAAATTTCACTAAATACTAATTTAAATCAGCGCGCCATCTGTAGGCAAACGACCAAACGTCTATCTAAATTCCATCTGAATTTAGAAAGCACCTAGGTTAACCTTAACTACCGCGCGCTGAGGTAGTTCAGCGACTCACCAATAGAGGTCGCGCATAACAATCACAATGTTAAGTCTGGTAGCAACACCCGTCTTCTTCTTCCTTTACTCCATTCAATTCGACTATTGACAGTTAAAACAAATGTCAATCCAGTCTGTCAGAAAATACCATGATGGTGGTTGTTAGTTTCGAACAGACGGAAGTTTATCAAAATAAAAATTCAAAATCAAGTGCAGTCATTGGCTTTGCGACGCCAACGGTTTTGGAGGCTTTTTTCGTTACCATATATGGTAATGAAATTCGCCCCCGACATCCGCCCAACTTGATGTCTTTCCTCAACGAGGAATCGCGATCACTTTGACCCCGGCCATCCTCTGTGCAACTACTACTAAAGACTCAGTTTAACTAAATCTACAAATTCTAATCTACTTACAAGCCCCAAAATCTGGGGTTCAAGTACAAGGACGACTTCAAGTACAAGGACGACTTCAAGTACAAGGACGACTTCGAGTACGAGGCTGACCTTCTAGCAGCACACTACTGCTGAACTCCGGCCGTCCTCTGACCTCCAGCACCGACCGCGGCCAAACGTCACAGCATCTAGCTGGGACAATTCTACCGGCGTGGCGGTGTGGAGCCGAGCCCTGCACGGCAGACCTGCTGCTGAGCATCGACTCAATTACTAGCGGACCGGAGATAAGTCCTTAACAAGGAAGCTTGCCGAAAATTACCATACCTGTCTGAGATCCACGACCCTTTCTATTCATTATACTTATATTCTAATCTCTCTCTTGTTTCTTTTTCTATGCTCCCTACTACCAACCTTAGGTAGGCAGGTGACATTGGCGCCCATACAAAATAGGATCAGACAGGTTGGTTTGGCAAACTTTCTTGGGTGTGGCTCTGCCATACTTGTTTTGTACTTTCTATACTGTGTTTTTTGTGTTCCTTTTGTGTGTGGTATTTATAAGTTGTGATTGGCCCTGTGCTGGCCCGGGGCCTGCGAATAAGCCAGCTGTAGCACTGCATGTCGTAAGAGGCGACTAAAAGGCACGGGTTATACCCAAGTGGTAAGAAATCCACTCATTGCTTCTTCTAAGCACTATACAACTCTGACACTATTAATTCTGCATAATATCTGACAAGCCCTGTGCTGGCCCGGGGCCTGAGAATAAGCCGGCTGCAGCTCTGCATGTCGTAAGAGGCGACTAAAAGACAATCGGGTTACACCCAGGGGGTCAGAAATCCGCCCATTACCTATCGTCTTCAACGAACTTGTTTTTTTTTCTAAAATTAAATTTTAGTTTTTTTTTACAACCTTGCAATTTTAATTATTTTTTCTTAAATAATATCTAATATTCTGTTTCATAACCTCTCTTCAGCTTATAAATAGCACACACCTCAATTTTAATTCTACCCACGTGTTTTTTTCATCTGGAAAAAATTGTACCCTCTAAAGTATTTTTTTATTTGACCTTGTATGACACTGTTGTCATTGGGTATATAGGTCAAGTATACTTTCACTACTTCAAACATGAGTCTACAACTTAACTTTTTATCAATGCAAATAGCTGGATTTGCATATGAAGTGGCACTACCTAATAACTTATTATTTTCTATAAACTTGCAACGGAGAATACCATTCTCCAAAGTTCAACTGAACTCTAAATTTTTCAAATGTCGTTTTAAATCTTATCTTTTACTGCTATTCTATGAACTTATTGATATGAATAGGCTACACTTATGACATATCAAAGTTCTTTTAGTTAATACTTATCTCAGTATTAACTTCTTTTATTTTTAACGACTGACTATATGAAAAATGTTCAACTGAATATCAAAAATTCAACTAAATTGAATTAAATATATTATAGAAATCTACATTAATACTATGACTTACTATCACAGTAATATAAATAATAGGTTTTCTGAAAAACTTGTCTCTAAAAACTTAAAATGTCACATTAAAACTTAATTGACTTTTCTTGTATATGACTTAACTGAAATTTTTTTTTTATCCTTAGTTTTTGCCTGCATAATGTACTGCTCTTGGCATATCTAAGATTTTAAATTAAGTAATTACATATACTAGTAATTATTTCACTTTCTTAACAATTGTAAATCTTTGTACTGAATAACTTGTTGTCGACTTAAAATATATAGAAATTCTCAAATAAAACCAAATTCATACTATGAATTAATTTATTAAAGCTTTAAATATACAATCTTACAACTAAAACGCATATTCTATGTATATTAAATAACTAAAATATATTGGTAATAAAACCAAACTCATAGAGTGCAACTTTTTAATAATCTCTTAAAATATTCTTATCTATATAGGAAAAATAAATCCTTATATACAACTAATCTTATAGGTAACAGTATCTTATATACTTCTTGTATTCTAATAACTTGTGATCCTTGCTTATATTGATCATTATTTATATCTTATATACAACGATGGCATAAGATATATTATAACTTAACTACAATACATATAATGTACTACAAACTATACTTATATACTAAATTAATTTAACTTCCTTAAATACTCTTTGTCACTCTCCACTTTCAATGGAATAGTGTTATAAAAAAATTGCTTAAATCATCCTTTTACGTGCCAGATGGTAATCCTTCAAATAGAGTGCGGTTGTACAAACACTTTAAAAACAAGCCTATTGTACTGAGCGGTGGATAACTCACTAAAACAAGCCATTATCTAGAGCGGGTTACAGACTCTCAAAAGAAGCCTAATGTAAAATTTCCTTATGTTTAACTTCTCTGTCTTAAAATTTAATTTAACTTAGGCAATTATGGAACTTATATTTAAAAAAATAATCAATGAATGTCTACTATAAGTACTTAACTTGACTATATTCTAGTGTGTTATTCATACCTATAATGTAGCTAGCTGTTCATAGAAGTTAACTTCTGCAGCCTACAAATTCCATTCCTCTCAATATATTGCTGTCAATTAATCGTTTCTTGGGATATCTAATCCAAACGATGGAGGGGAATTCTAGGAAATACTTATGTGTGTATCTGCACATAGACATAGTTAATAACTTAAGATCATATACTGGAGTTTCTGTAGCTTATATAAGATACTCAAAGTTAGGTCTTAGGTGAAGTATTTTTATTTTTTTTCTTAGAACTGCTCAAGGCTAGTGAATTTTTTTTTCTAGTAAAAAAATTCTTTCTTGGGTGGGGAGATATGTAACCGATCTAAAAATATCGGTTAACTTAATAATTAAAAATTTCACTAAATACTAATTTAAATCAGCGCGCCATCTGTAGGCAAACGACCAAACGTCTATCTAAATTCCATCTGAATTTAGAAAGCACCTAGGTTAACCTTAACTACCGCGCGCTGAGGTAGTTCAGCGACTCACCAATAGAGGTCACGCATAACAATCACAATGTTAAGGCTGGTAGCAACACCCGTCTTCTTCTTCCTTTACTCCATTCAATTCGACTATTGACAGTTAAAACAAATGTCAATCCAGTCTGTCAGAAAATACCATGATGGTGGTTGTTAGTTTCGAACAGACGGAAGTTTATCAAAATAAAAATTCAAAATCAAGTGCAGTCATTGGCTTTGCGACGCCAACGGTTTTGGAGGCTTTTTTCGTTACCATATATGGTAATGAAATTCGCCCCCGACATCCGCCCAACTTGATGTCTTTCCTCAACGAGGAATCGCGATCACTTTGACCCCGGCCATCCTCTGTGCAACTACTACTAAAGACTCAGTTTAACTAAATCTACAAATTCTAATCTACTTACAAGCCCCAAAATCTGGGGTTCAAGTACAAGGACGACTTCAAGTACAAGGACGACTTCAAGTACAAGGACGACTTCAAGTACAAGGACGACTTCGAGTACGAGGCTGACCTTCTAGCAGCACACTACTGCTGAACTCCGGCCGTCCTCTGACCTCCAGCACCGACCGCGGCCAAACGTCACAGCATCTAGCTGGGACAATTCTACCGGCGTGGCGGTGTGGAGCCGAGCCCTGCACGGCAGACCTGCTGCTGAGCATCGACTCAATTACTAGCGGACCGGAGATAAGTCCTTAACAAGGAAGCTTGCCGAAAATTACCATACCTGTCTGAGATCCACGACCCTTTCTATTCATTATACTTATATTCTAATCTCTCTCTTGTTTCTTTTTCTATGCTCCCTACTACCAACCTTAGGTAGGCAGGTGACAAGATTTAAGGTGTCTGCCCACTATCCCGTAGCATACCATGACCGTACTAGGACCGTTTCGGACAAAAAACTATTCTTTGTATTGAGAAGTATGAGACTATGCCCACTAGACCGTTCCGTCACCGGCCGACACCGTAGCGTACCATGCACGGGCCGTCAACTATTTGTCGGAGGGAATATTTTGCCGGTGCGGATACGCTACGTGCATGGCATGCGACGTTGCCAGACCGCTGCGCGCAGGCGGCTAAACGGTGACTGAGCGGGGAGTATGACCGTTACAAACCCGTTTTAAATGCGTTGTAGCAGCGTTGCTCCGTTGCCAGTCCGTTCATTAGTTCAACGCGAGGCGTGAATGCGTATAGATGTGTAATAATGGAGGACGAAAAACTAATAGAATGTGTACGTAAATATGAGTTTATATATAATTTACAACATCCGAAGTATATGGATAGTGTAAAAAAAGAAAAGGCTTGGAAGGATATTTCGGAGCAACTAAAACAACCAGGTATGTCAATTATTAAGTATTCAATTATCGTTTATTAAAGTAGGTAAGTAATTTAATTACAAAGTAGATATCCAATCTAATTGCCCTTGAGTCGTTTGGAAAAAATCGGCAAATTTATTGCGTACTTCAAAAGCAGTAGAAACTGCATTACCTCCTTGGTGTCTTAGGTTGTTAAACTGTACAGGAGTATTAGTTTCCGTAAAGGATACAGTTTCGCCGCGTCTTATGAAATTATGCAATATGCAAGTAGTTAGTACAATTTTTTCGGCATATTCTGGTTTTAAATGCATACGTCTATTATAAATACGAAATTTTTGACTTAAAATTCCAAAAGCATTTTCTACAACACGACGTGCACGGCAAAGGCGATAATTAAAATGGCGTTTCTTGCTATCGTTTATGGACTGTTGTGAGGGATAAGGTCTTAGAAGATTGTTTTTTAAGGGGAAAGCTTCATCTCCTAATATTACACACGGTGCACTGACATTAGTCCCCGGCAAACATCTATTACTGGGGATATTAAATTTATTTTCGAATATAGCTCTGCCCATTTTTGATTTTGACAAAATACCCCCATCACTGTCTTTACCGAAAGCTCCAACGTTAACAGCTATGAAGTTATAATTAGCGTCAACTAAAGCCATAAGTACAATAGAAAATGTTTTTTTATAATTAAAATACAAAGAACCACTGTTTGGTGCTGCTAAAATAATAACATGCTTTCCATCTATAGAAGCTACACAATTAGGAAAATTCCATTTATTCCAAAATTCTTCTATATTTTTTTCCCATTGTTCGATTCCAGGCGTCGGCATACTTTCTCGCAGTACATTTTTTATTACAGCATCACAAACTTCTAGCACAGCACGTCTCACAGTACTGATTCCCAAACGATAACTAAAAGCAATGGTTGTAAATGAATCGCCTGTTGCTAAGTACCTGCAAACAAAATATCAATATTAATCGTGTAATTATTTTTTACAGCTGCAGCTTGCAAACAAAGATGGCAAGGGCTAAGGGATGCATACAGACGAGCATTAAATAAGAAAAAAGGCAAAAGTGGACAAGCAGCAAAAAACATTAAAAAATGGAAGTATGAAGATGAAATGGCTTTTGTTGCTTCGTTCTTTGTCGAGAGAAAATCTTTAGAATCCGTTGAGCTGACAAGTGACGATGAAGAGTCACAGCCGAATAGCGATACAGGAACTGAAATTCAGAACCATCACTTCAACAATGAGATCGATAATACTGTTGATGTTCCTGCTACAGAAAATATTACAGCCACCGAAATTCAGAACGAAGATGACAATACTGCCAGCAACAAATCCTCACAACCACTACTCAGTCAAGCAAAAAAGGCCAAGACAATAAAGAGAGGTAAAATTCAACCACCACAAACAGCATCCGCTGTATTGATGTCGAAATTGTTAGAAGCGCAAAATAAATCTCCACGACAAGATGATGAATTAGACCGATTTTTTTTGCATATATCAGATACAGTAAAGAAGTTTTCTCCTTACTTACAAGCCATCGCAAAAAACAAAATATTCAGTTTAGTTTCCGAAATGGAGTTACAGCAGCTCGCACCACCTAACTTTGCTACAGCTACACCACAGTATGCCTATGCTTCATCTCCAGCGTCGACTTCTTCGAGTGTACAAGCGAGTGCTACACCTATGCCTCCGTCTCCTGAGCTTTGGAACACTAACGAGTGGCATAATAATAATCAAGCATAAAGCTTTACCATGAATACTAGATCAAAAGTTGATTAAATTTTAATAATAAACAAATTGTTTTTTACTTACCGTAAACACACAGCAAGTTTTTCTTTAGGTAGCAAGCATTCTCTAAAGTTTGTGTTTTGTTTAACAATGTCATTTTCAATTTTTTTTAGCAATTCGTTAAATTGGAATGTACTCATTCGGAAGTACTGAAAAAACTTTTCTTCGTCATCAACTAAGTGCCTGAATAGTGTCCAATATTCTCCTTCCGTTTTGCGTCTTTTTATAGAATCGTGAATCCAGTAGCGTCGAGTGTTTTTTGGGCATTCCTCTTCCTCTTCATCCAAAATGATAGCAATCATTGCTAGTTGTTCAATCGTTTGTTTCCTTATAGCCATAACTATTTCAATATTTCACCACACGCGTCTACGCAACACTGATATTTGTACGAGAATGAACCGATGCTTTACGAGCGTATTGAAAGGATTCCTGCCGTGTTACATACGGGCATCATACAGATTACATACGGGTTGTAAACGGGTTCAGAACGCTGTCGGCCCGCTTCAGTGGGCAAAATAGAGCGTATAGGACTGCTTTCCGTGCCGGAAACGTTCCTAGCACGCTCATGGTATGCTACGGGATAGTGGGCAGACACCTTAAAGGTCTCAGCCTACACAGTATCATACTATGACCGTGCTATGAACGTGCCAGGCAAAAAAATATTCTCTGTATTAAAAAGTATGAGACCATGCCCACTAGCCCGTTCCGTTACCGACCAGCACCGTCGCGTGCCATGCACGGAGCGGCAAGTATTGTCGGCGAGAATATTTTGCCGGTGGCGATACGCTCCGTGCATGACACGCGACGTTGCACACCGGTGCGCGCAGGCGGCGAAACGGTGAGCACCCGCGTTATAACCGTGTAATGGAGGCCATACACGTTAGGGTTTGCATGCTGGTTTTGGCCTTGCATGCATAACCAACAGGTAAACCCTAGCGTGTATGTGATAAAACTGTACAGTTATCGGTGCATGTACATGCAACCGAGCAAATATCAAAATTGATATTTTATGCCGCTCGGTTATGTTTGCGCGCGAGCATAACCGAGCGTGTGTGGCGTCCGGCGAGCATGCCTGCCACAGTTCTCAGTATTAAATTGACTGTGACGGCGGAAAGTCGCGCGCGCTTAAATTTGATCGCGTCGCTTCGGAAATGGCGAGTCGCAAGCGCAATGCCAAATTGGAAGAATTCATAGAAATTTATAAATCGGAACCATGTCTTTGGCGCGTAAAGTGCAAAGAGTATCACGACAGAGACAAACGGTCGGCAGCGTACGGGAAATTGATAGCTAAGCTCAAGGAATTCGAGCCTGATGCTACAAAAGATGTGATTAAAAAAAATTAATACGTTACGCAGTAACGTAAGACGAGAGAAAAAAAAATACGATGAATCTGTGAAGTCTGGAGCATCATCTGAAGACATTTATAAACCAACACTGTGGTACTTTGAATTATTCGATTTTATTGGAGATCAAGATGTTCCTCGTAGCTCGCGATCTAACATTTCGGATATTGATGAGAATGATTTCAATGTTAGTATAAATTAGTGAGTTATTTATTTTGTAATTTATAGATTAGGCACAGCCGACCACAAACATTTTTTCATACCGTTCATGTTTACAATGAGAGGTATGGGTAGGTACTCCCGAAGGCAACTTGTAACGCTTGATGTGTGGTCGTCTATATCGCCGTTTATAGCTTTACAAAATTTAGGCACATATATAGATTGTTACAGAAACAACTCTTAAGCGGTGAGGGAGGTTGCTCATTTATTCATCAAACAATAGGTACATATAATTACATCAAAAATTAATAAATACATCACATTTCAATGAAACTATCTTGCCATGGTACTTTGCCATCATTGACAAAGTAAGTTTGGAATTCTAATCTGACTTTTTTTGCATCATTCAGGACATTTCCTCGATTTTGTACTTGTAAATTTTCTACGTTTGAACGTGTGGTATCGTAGCCCGTATTAATTACAGTTCCATTATCCACATTTTCTCGATAAAAACATCTTGGAGGTGCATATGAATTAGGTGTGTGCTCCATTAGAAAGTTGTGCAAAACACATGAAGCCATCACCACTTTTTCTATATTGTTTGGTTCCAAATTGATCTGAGTATGGTAAATGCGAAATCTTGACGCCAGTATGCCAAAAGCGTTTTCAACTATTCTTCTTGCACGAGATAATCTATAATTAAATATTTTTTTTTCGTAGCTGCTCAAATCCGCTTGACGATATGGTTTCAGCATGTCAGGTCTCAACGGGAATGCATCATCAGCAACAAATACATATGGCAAACACCTTGAACTGTGTTGAATCTGTTCGGAGTTTGGAAGGTTTAAATGTTTCATTTGTAACTTTTCAAAAAACGTTGTATTCTGCAAAACACCTCCATCGGAAACTCTTCCATTTGTACCAAAATCTGCTAATAGAAATCGGTATTTGGCATCAACTATTGCCATAAGAACCATGCTATGTCGTCCTTTGTAGTTGTAGTAATAAGATCCACTCTCAGCAGGTGGAACTATGTCAATGTGTTTTCCATCGATGGCACCCAAGCAGTGAGGAAAATTCCATCTCTCTTCAAAAAGTTGTGCGGTTTCCTTCCATTTATCCGATGAATCTGGAAACTAAAATAAATATCATTTTGTATTGTTATAGGATGCTGACAACTCTTCTGAAAATACCATAGTTATTAATACTACAGATAACGCTGCTGCAAATGCTAGTACAGGGAATACAGACGATATTACGACATCAAAGAAGACTCCATTAGCTGCTACTAGACCGGGAAGAAAGAAAATGACAGAGCAAGATCAGTTAACCACTGACATATTACTATCCGTGAAAGACCATTTTAAGCGTCCTGCTCCTGCTTCAGCAACAGAAGATCAGTACGATCTTTTGGGATCTATCGCAATTAAATTAAGATCATTAGACAAGCGTCAACGCTTGATTGCGGAGAAGATAATTAACGACACCTTGTTCGATGCCGAGATGGGCAATCTGAATACCGAAGCAATTCAGAACCGTCGAAGTTTAGCTTTTGTTTCTTCACCAACTCCTAGTCTCTCACCTTCAAGTCCTTCACCCTCACTAGTTCAACAATATTATACACAACCGTATACTCACACCGCTTCTGTTGCGCATCAAATACAACCCTGCGTATCACCGATACAACAGTACAACACCCAACAACAAAAGTACACGATTTATCCTGCACCGCAAAGTCAGCCCTGCGCATCTCCGATTCAACAATATAACACTCAACGACAAACTACTTCTCCTGCACCACAATCTCAGCCCTCACCAGTACAACAACAAGAATTTGACACACAACTGAATACAGCAACATTTTATTCAAATTTTAATTCAGAATAATTTGACTTAATATGTAATTGTACCTACCTATTAAACTTGTGTAATGATTCGAATTTGGTTTTAATTGTTTACTCACCTGTAGATAGTCCTCTTTCAGAACTTCATAAATAGCATCACATGTTTCTGGTTACTGGCCCTGTGGCAACACTATGTTGTACATGTCATAATGTTTTCTCTGTATTTTAATAATTGTTTTAAATAGAAAATAAGGCTAATTTGTAGTGTTTTTGCATAATTAACGTTAGTTTTAAAGTAGCTTTATAGTGTGAATAATTTAGTTCGCGACATATTCATTAAACAGTGAATAAATATCATAGTACGTCATCCTACAGCAGCGGTTGAGATTTCAAACATCTTGGATTTTTACTGGGGAGTATAATGTCTAATATCTAACTTTAAGTACACATTTAACATATTTCCGTTATCACTCACTTGGTGCTACGTTAATAATCGCACATTGGCTGTGTACTGACTATCTTGCTAGACTAAATAGTGGAGGCAAAGTTGATGTTTTTTTCTTTTGCCTCAGACATTCAACACTATTTGACTCCTAATCCTGGTTTGCAACTCAAAGTTGTGAATTTGTAGAAGTATCCGTAGGCACGGGTATTCAGAACGGTCATGCTCACATAAAGGTGTTGTCTAGTGGTGGTGTTGTGTGTCGGGTCGCCATCCTCCCTCAAAAATGGTTGAAGAAGGCGATGGCTGGCACATGCATTAACTCGTGAACGGGTGCTGCTAGAGGACACCGGTCTGCTCTGGATGCTAGTGCTGATGACTTTACACTTCAATATTTTATAGTAGTCAAGCCCACAAAAATTATCTATTAAAGAAGAAACATAATAAGGTATACCTATTACCATCAATCATTTGTTGCTTTTGTTAGCAGATAAAAAGCTTCATACTTTTTTCTCTCCAATCTGTTTCTGACCATCATCTATTAAACTAATTTCTCTGTATTTCTAACAAATTTTCAGTTTCTTTTTCCCTTTTTATCTGTTGCATATACAAATGTAAACAAATAATATTTTGTTGTGTATTAATAACTGTATTCTGACTTGATTTGTTGATTTTGTTTATAGTATATAATTTATATAGGAAATAATTGTAACTTTGAGTTTGAATTGTAAAGAATACATACATACCTAGAATACTTCTTGAAACAGAAACTTAGCTACTTTTATTTGTTTTACAGTAATTGTTCGGAGTTGTTGGTACTTCACTATGCCTGTAACTACAAGGAAAACCTTGGCAAGAGAACTGGAAGAGAAACTCAGAGTTGCTCTGCAGGACCTGCAAAAGCACAAAGACCTCTCTGATCAGCTTCTACAAGAAAGAGAAGACAGTGAGGTTGAGGTGAACAAAATTGTGTCAAAAAACACTGAACTCAAGAGTGAACTTGCCAGTCTGTACACGGATTACTCAGAAGTGCTCCAACGAAATGAACAGCTACAGAACATTGTACTGTCATTTAAAGAATGTAGTGAGACGCATGAACAGGCCTTGAGCCGTATATCAGAACTTGAATTTGAATTAAGTAAGGCTCAACGTGAAATCATGTTGTTAAATTCGACAAAGTTCAATGAACAGGCCGCTGACACCTTAAATTTATACAATGAGCTGGTCGGTAGTGGCATGGAATCAGCAAGCTCCCTGCAGCCTATTGTAACTATTGACTTGACTGATGAGAACACTACATGCAGTCAATTTCCAGTCTTTCAGAGCCATAAGAAAATTAAAAAGTATTTTAAGCTTAAAAAAGTGATGTGGAAGTGCAAAAAACAACTTAAAAACAGGAACTATTTCAAGAGAAATGTGAATTTGGTGAAAGATAAGTTACTATTACAGGAAAATCTTCAAAATTGTTTAGATGAATTAGAAATTACTAAGCAACTGTATGATGATGATACTCTGAGTCTTCGCTCCGAGCTGCTAGAAAAAGAGAAATTATTGCAAAATATTTTCTCTAGCTACTTATCAGCTCAAAACCATCTTAGTGATCACTACAAGGAAGCTATAAGTTTAATGGATCTTGTGACCACCAATGTGGAGAGTGTGAGAAATATTGAGTGTGCATGCTCAAGGTCTCATAGTCAGCCGCAAGCAACCAGAGAGCCCCATTCAATACCAACAATAGCTCAGCCATTAAACAAAACATGCACTGAAGCAGTCCGGGGGGAGAGTCAGGGTATCACCACTAACCAGGATATGGTAACTAAAGTTTTGGTTTTTTCAGACGCAATAGGCAAAAATTTTGGCTCATTACTTGGTAATTCATTAAACTGCTCTGTTAGAAATTACTGCATGCCTGGTGCTTCTTATGCACAGATTGAGGAGAAAATTATGGCTTCTGAAATTGATAAAAATACCATAGTTATTGTGTACTTAGGCCAAAGTTTGGGTATTGACAGGAAACAGTTAATAGCAAGTATAACTTCATTGTTAAATCTTGATGCGTATCAAATCATGTTATGTGCATTTCCCTATTCAGATGCACTGACTCAAAGCCAGAATGAGCATATTCACTCATTAAATACAATTTTATATAATATGACATGTCGTCATGGAGACAAACTTTTATTTTTTGACTGTAATAAATTTATTACTCACTTTATGTTGACTCAGGATAGGATGTACCTACCTAAGAAATATAAAAATTTAATTGCTACTTTGGTAGCTTATAATATTGAGTCGGTTATAGGAAATATAACTAAGTCTAGTTTTGACGCTACAGATTTTAGTACATGTACTAATGTTCAGTCAAACAGTTTAAACTTTTAAGAGAGACAACAGGGAAGTGTTCTGACATAGCACTATACTACCAAAATATAAATCGCTTCCCTGGCAAAATACTTGAAATTGAAATATTCTTAGATAAATATCCATTTGACATATTATGTTTCACTGAAACTTGGCTTAGAGCAGATAAAATGTTATTTAATGTTAAGAATTTTAGTGTGGGTAGTGCGTTTAACAGATCATCTGCAGAAGGAGGAGGGTGTATTATACTTGTAAAAAATAATTTAAAATTTAAAGAACGCCGTGACTTGGTCAGATGTTCTGTCGAACGTGTCTGTGAGGTTGCTTGTGTGGAGGTGGACAGGCATCTCGTGTTGTGCGTATATCGACCACCAACAGATGAAGGTCGTGCTCAAAATTTTACAGAATTTTTATCCACTTTGGAAAATATACTACAGAAAATTTCAAAATGCAAAAAACCCATATTTGTATGTGGTGATTTTAATATAGATATTTTATTGAATACTAAAAATAAGACTGATCTTATTTCATTGTTTAAGTCATTTAATTTGAAATTTCTATTCTGTGAGCCCACTAGGATATCAGACACTTCAGCTACCTGTATAGACAATATATACTCAAACTGTAAGACTAAAGAAAAGTCAATAATGAAGGGTATTAGATCTGATCATGAGGGCCTAGCGATAAAATTTGATGGAATCAGAAAAACAGAGAGGTATGAAATTGAACATAGACCATTAACAACTAGTAGGCTGGAAATACTCAGTACCAACATAGAAGCTAAGCTTGGCATTACAAATTTTTCTCATAGTGACCCAAATGACATTTATAATAGCTTATTTTCTTTAGTAAACACTGAGTTTCAAAAAGTATGTCCAAAAATAAAAAAACAAATAGATGGAAAGTTGAAGTTCGGTGATTGGGCAACAACAGGTATTCGAAAAAGTAGAGATTATTTGTTTGATCTGTATCGTAGGAAAAATTTAACATCTTGCAAACAGTTTCATGATTATGTTAGGAAGTATTCAAAAATGTTCAAATCTGTTTGCTTGTGTGCTAAATCTCTTTTTATTAGAAACAAAATTAGCAAGTCTAAAAATAAAATAAAAACCATTTGGAAGACTATAAATAGTGAAACTGGTAAAAATAAACCTAGAGATTCAACATATGTCTTAACTATTGATAAAAATCAAATCTCTGATTCAATACAAGTGGCGAATATATTTGAAAATTTTTTTTCTACCTTGCCCCTAGAAGCCACTAAGTCATTGGATTCTTGTCCCAATGTAGCAGAAACTATGTTAAAAAATAATTTTCCAAGCAAATCACCGGACTTTTCTTTCAGACACACCACAAGATTTGAAATTATAAAAACATTTCAAAGTTTAAACATAAAGAGTACTGAAGACTTGTGGGGTATGTCAGTAAAAGTGGTAGAGTCTATAATTTACATTATTGCACCATATTTAGAAACAATATTCAATCTTTGTGTCGATAGTGGAAACTTCCCCGATTTAATGAAACAAAGTAAAATCACTCCAATTTTAAAGTCGGGGTCTACATCTGACCCTTGCAATTATAGACCTATTTCCATCTTACCTGTTCTGAGTAAAGTATTCGAAAAAATTATGCTCAAACAACTACTATCCCATTTTAACAAGCATAATTTATTAAATGAGAATCAGTTTGGTTTCACCAAGAGCAAATCCACAACAGATGCAGGTGTTCAATTGATGTCGCATATACTGGAAGCCTGGGAGAGTTCACATGATGCTATTGGCGTATTTTGTGATCTTTCCAAGGCATTCGACTGTGTAGAGCACTGCACTCTGATTCGTAAACTTTCCCACTATGGTATTCGTGGGAAAGCTCTGAATCTTATAGAGTCATATCTGTCAGACAGGCTACAGAGGGTTGGAATAAATGGCAATACTTCTTCCGGGTCATTGGTAAAAATGGGAGTACCACAGGGATCAATTTTGGGACCTTTTCTGTTTCTAACATATATTAATGATCTGCCTTGCATGGTCAAAGATTTCTGCGATATTGTTTTATTCGCAGATGATACCTCTCTGATTTTTAAAGTAGATAGGAAAGACAGTGAACTGACGCATGTAAATAATGTATTATCTAAGATTTGTAAATGGTTTGCCGCTAATAATCTTCTCCTAAATTCAAAAAAGACGAAATGTTTAAAGTTTTCTTTACCAAATGTTCCTTATGTTGAACCAAACATAAAGCTTGGCCCAGATAAACTCCCTATTGACAAAGCGACAGTCTTCCTGGGAATCAAAATGGATTCCACTTTACAATGGGATCCACATATACATGATCTCTCCGGAAGACTTAGTTCTGCTGCATATGCAGTTCTTAGGATAAGACAGTTAACAGACGTAGCTACTGCTCGGCTAGTTTATTTCGCGTACTTCCACAGTATTATGTCGTATGGCGTATTGCTGTGGGGAACTGCTGCTGAGATAGAGACAATCTTTATCATACAAAAGCGTGCAATTCGAGCCATATATAAAATGGGTCCTAGGGAATCTGTGAGGGATCTTTTTAAAGAAATTGATATTTTAACTTTACCAAGTCTGTATATATTTGAAAATATTATGTATGTTCGTAAAAATTTGAGTAAATTTAAATTAAACAGTGACAATCACGATTACAATACTAGGAATAAAGATAAAATAGTGGTGCCAGGTTTTAGATTAGCAAAGACAAATAAAAGGTCCTTCTTAGGTAATTGTGTGCGGTTTTATAATAAAGTTCCCAAACATATTACAACGCTCACAGAAGGGAAATTCAAGTTGCATGTGAAAAACATATTGATTAAAAAATCCTACTACACAGTTTCTGATTACATAAACGACAAAAATGCCTGGACAATTCCGCCTCCGCCAAGCTATTGCCTGTCACCTACATAATTTAAACAAATATTGTAATAACTCTATTATATAGTATGTATGTAACACATTGTTAAAAGATGTTTAAAAGAATGGCCCCGAGTTTCTTGCCCGTTCTTCTCGCAGTGGCTCTATACAATTTATTTGCTGAACGTGGCAGTACAATGTAGAATATTTCAATACTAAAATTTGTAATTGACCTTCATAAGAGCGTCGTAGACGCCTAAATTGAATAAATGATTTTGACTTTGACTTTGACTTTGGTATTATTCGGCCCAAAGCCTGAGGTGATATAATAGCAGAATATTTAAGACACTCATATGTTCTTCCTGTTGCAAGAAATCTCAGTGTTACTGCTAGTCTCTCATGTGCTGATATTGCTTTCCTCATAACAGTATCTTGTCTTTGTATTAAAGGAGTAATCAATGATAATAGTTTCAAATAAAGTTTTTCATCCATTGGTAAATAGTTTTCGTAATCTGTAGGTGAAAATCTCAATTCATTTATCAAATTTACGTGGGAGAACTGCTTTCTTTTCAATAACCAGCGTTTAGACCATTCAGTGCGATCTCTTTTTCTTTTTCTGTTCTGCAAAACAAGTGCTAAGCCAAGTACAGCTATCACATCGTCGTCGTCCATTGTAGTTTGGTTGGTATATACCGTACACAGTACCTAGGCGTCGTACACACACCGTCACGTAGCTCAACTGAGAGTTAATGGCAAAACTGTGCATGCAAACCCAAACGTGTATGTGTTATATGAAACTCGGTTATGCCTGTCGGTTATGCATGCAAGGCTAAAACCAGCATGCAAACCCTAACGTGTATGGCCTCCATAAGATAGCCGTTCTAAACGCGTTGCCACTCTTCTCTTTCTAGCCATTTTGTTACCATCGGTTCAAGTAGACACACGTACGCGTTCGCTGTGTATATAATATGGACGACGAAAAATTAATCGAAATTGTTCGCAATTACGAATTTATATATAATTTAAAACATCCAAAATATATGGATAATGTCAAGAAAGACATTGCGTGGAAGGATATTCGGAAACAACTAAAACAATCTGGTAAGTTTTCTACTGTTATTTAATAATGTGTTTATAATATTAACCGCATCTGTGGTCCAGTGGTCTAGGCGTTTGCCCTAAGACCCGGAAGTCATGGGTTCGATTCCCACGGGAGACATATTTAGTTTTCAGTTTGGTTAAGATATTGCAAATATCCTAATAAGAAATCTTAAGTATCTTAGGTATTCATGTCCCTCAGTTCAGAATCTTCACTTCTATTTATTTATAGGTATACTTAACATTATTTAAGACTATATTATGTATATACATAGTCAAAAATGATTTTCAGAAGTGAGGATTTTGGACCGAGTTGCATAGTAGCCGTATTTTTTGAGTTACATACATTCGACATAAACATGAATAAATAATTGAATACCTACAAGTAATAATAATCTAGATATATTTTACCAACAAAGGTAGTTTCTTAAATTGGTATCTTAATGTTTGTATTGAAAATAGTGGCGGGTACTTGTGACTTAATAAGAACTGCAAAACAAATTATTTTCAGTTTCTATGTATCTGTATAATATTTAGATCATTATAATTAAAATTAAGACATTTTGACAGTTTCTTTAGTTGACTAGTTTTATTATTACTTTTATTAAGAAAACCAGTCCAATTGTCCTTCTGACGTTTGAAAGTAATCTGCGAATTGATTGCGTACATCAAAAGGTACAGAATTTGCATTACCCCCTTGACGTCGCAGATTGTTGAACCGTACAGGATTATTTTTTTCCGCGATTGTTGTAGATTCCCCGTGTCTTATGAAATTATACAAAATACAAGTTGTTAGAACAATATTTTCCGCATACTCGGGCTTTAAATGTAAACTGTAAATTCTAAATTTTTGATTTAATATTCCAAAAGCATTTTCTACTACACGTCGAGCTCGACAAAGATGATAATTAAATTGGCGTTTCTTAGGATCAGTAATTGATTGTTGTGATGGATAAGGTCTTAACAAATTATTTCTTAAAGGGAAAGCTTCGTCTCCTAATATTACACATGGCATCTTTACAGTCGACCCACGAAGATATTTATCATCAGGAAGCTTGAATTTATTGTTTAATATCGCTTTTCCCATTTTTTATTTCGACAAAATACCGCCATCACTATCTTTACCAAAAACGCCTACGTTGACGGCAACGAAGTTATAGTTCGCATCAACCAAAGCCAAAAGAACAATGGAAAATGTTTTTTTATAATTAAAATACAGGGAACCACTATTTGGAGGTGCTACAATCACGACATGTTTCCCGTCAAGAGCACCGCAGCAATTAGGAAAATTCCACTTATTCCAAAATTCTTCAATATTTTTTTCCCACTGTTCTGTTGTAGGTGTGGCAATAAATTTCCGTAACATTGTATTTATTATAGCATCACAAACATCAGTAACTGCTCGTTTCACGGAGCTTAGTCCCATACGAAAACTAAAAGCTATCGAAGTAAAGGAATCGCGAGTCGCTAAGTACCTGTAATGAAGAATGTAGTAGGTTAGGTTTCTTGCCGTTTCTTCCTCTCGGCTATACAGGTAGTGAATCGGTAGTATTTTGAGACAAAAAAATTACGTTCAAAGAGTGTACCAATGTTCCATATTGAATAAAAATATTTTGATTTTAGTGACATTAATTAATTAAAATTTTATATTACAGCTATTGCTTGTAAACAACGATGGCAATCTCTTAGAGACGCATACAGGAGGGCTTTAAATAAAGAAAAGGGAAAAGCGGACAAGCAGCCAAAAAGATTAAACCATCGAAATATGAAAATGAAATGGCTTTTGTGGCTCCCTTTTTCATGGACAGAAAAACTCAAGATTCCATTAGACTTACAAGCGATGATGAACAGTCTGACAATGGCGCTGAAAACCATGTTCCAGAACCCACCGTTTCGGAAAAACCCAACGCCGACATGGAGATTGATGATACTACTGCTAATGTTAGTGATGCTAACTTTATTAATTTATCAGACAAATTTCCTAAGTCACAACAAATAAAAAAAATCATGAAGCCAAAAGCCAAAAAGAGAAAAGCAGTCCAGTCAGCGCCATCAGCGTATGCTATATTAATGGCAACATTTCTCGATGACCAACACAAACTTGAGCCACCCCAAAGACACGACGAATAAGATCGCTTTTTTTTGAATATTTCTGGTCTGTTAAGAAGTTCTCACCGTATGTACAAGCTCTGGCAAATAATAAAATATTTTCCCTTGTATCTTCAATGGAACTACAACAACTTGCCCCACCTAGTTCAACTACATACGCTTTTAATGGATCCCCGCAGTCAGCAAGTACTAGTGTAACGCCAATGCCGACGAGCCCTAACTGGGATGACCAGACAAGCCAGCCATTGCCGACAAATTCCGACAATTGGAATGACCAGACGCTACAGTTTTTAGCATAAATACAATTCAATACTTTTATACTTTTGAATAAAAAATAAATGAACATAAACATTTTTTAGTATTTTACTTACAGTAGACACACTGCCAGTTTTTCTCTAGGTGTTAAACTTTCTCTAAATGTGGTGTTTCTTCGAGTGATAATGTTTTCAATCTGTACTTAACAATTAATTAAATTAAAATGACGTCATACGAAAATACATATAAAATTTTTCTTCGTCATCAACTAAGTGACGAAATAACATCCAGTATTCTCCCTCGACTTTTCATCTTTTTAAAGCGGCGTGAACCCAGTACCGCCTCGATTGTCTGTTATTTTCTCTTTCTTCCTCGTCTAAAGCAATGGCTATCATTGCCAATTCCCTCATTGTCAATTTTCTAACAGCCATCGTATCGTATTAATCCTCTCAAAAGATCTTGCTGACGCGTCTGCCTCACACGAAATCAGGTGAAATACTACAAAGGCGACAACAGCGCACAGAGACCGCTCCGATATGGCACTCGGATGATACGGGGATGATACGCGGACCCTCCCGTCACTAAAATCGTTACGCACGGGTATGTCACGCGGATAATAATGAGATGGTATGCTGACGCTCCGGTCATTAAAGCCGATACATACGACTTTGATACGCTCTAGTGGGCATAGTAGAGCGTATCGCATCGTATCTAATTAAAGTTAGTAATACATATCAATCTTAGAAGGGATGTAACAGTAACCTACAGCACAAGTTATTTTCAACTTAGTGTAGGTTCTGTTAACATTATTTTGTGTGAATGTTATATGTTGTATTGTAACTGAATTGTTTCTTTGTTTCTTTGAAATAAATTGAAATTGAAATTATAATTATATATCGTGTTGCTTGACGTGTCTGATACCTTCATAGCACGGCCATGGTATGATACGTTGTATTGGGTAGAGTCCTTTAAAGTTTTTTTTAATGGACCCCTTAATATATAGTTATAAGAATGTTTAATTATGCAATGTTTTGATTTCATTTTAGGACTCTGATAAGAACCTTTTCAATATTACAAACATGGATCCGCGGGGTCAAAAGATCATCAAAAGAAACAGTCTGTTGACTTCAGTAAGTGTTTTATAATAATTATACCTACATATGCTATATGTGCTAGAATCGTTTAAGTATTTTATGGTAGTTACTATTTTTTGAAGATATTTAAATTAAGAAACAAAACATCGTTACGCCTGTATTCCCCGAAGGGGTAAACAGAAATATACATCTTCTTTATACCAACAACAATGTTTAACCAGATGTTTTAGGTACCGTGTAATAGGAGTGACTCCTATTGCCATCTACCCGGCACAGTGCCAGACTTTGGACTAGTTTTTTTTACTTCACAAAACTACCTGTCCCATCGGGGAATCGAACCCAGAACCTCCAGATTGTGAGCCGATCGTTAAATTCACTCGACCAACGAGGCAATCGAAAGCTTTACTACATATACTACATAAATGTTTTATCATTTTGTTTACAGCATGGAATTCATATATAGATTTAGATATTCATATTTCTTTTTATCGTTTCAGGATATTTAAGACGCATATCAAAATAATAAGAAAATGTTCAAGCCTAGTACATCAAAAGAGTCTAAAAAAGAACTCTTTATTCATACATAAAACGTCCTATATAAATATACGTCCTATATAATATGTGGGAAATATCTCAGACGGGAACTCTATGTGTAAATGTAACATTAAAGGACCGCATCTCGTCCCAATCTGCAGCCCTATAGTGCCACACGCGACGACAACCTACAAAAAGGGGTCGAGTTGGGCGTGTAACCGGCACTGAACTCCGGATCAGGCAGTGGTACGACGAACGGAGAGGAGCGTTCACGGATACTGAGTAGTTGTCCGGGTGAGAGGTCAGCAGAAGGTCCAACAGGGAAGGTGTATGGTCATCCACATCTGGGATACGCGTAAGCGAGGTGACCAGTTGTGTAAGATCATATGCCAAAGCGAAGTCGTGAACAGATCTCCCCGCATGCTCTATTATTATCGATTATTTTGCTCCCATACCGGACTCACTCTCTCAGGTAATGCTAAAAGGCACGGACCACCGAGGAGAGGAAGGGATGGGGCTGGCAGGTCCACCCCACACCAATGTTCCCCAGCAAGCCCCAATGGCTGATCACAGTCCCAGCGGTCGTCGGCGAGAGGGCGGGGCGTACGTCTACACCAACATTCTAGACACGTCCTATGACAACATTACGGATGCCAGCACCGACGGGTAGGTGCAGGTTGGCGTGAGCGATCGGAGAGCTGCCAGGCGCGTAAATGAGTGCGCCCCGACGCAGGTACGGGAGATCGTCAGCGAGTCGGACATGAGTTTGCGGCCTGAGCACCCACGACGGACAGTGCCTGACCCACAGGACTCCCAGGTGCCGATGAATGATGAGGGACAGAACCGTTGCCAGAGGTGCGCCTGGTTGCAGTACGACATCGAAAGATGTAACATAATAATATGCAACCAGGATAAACTCATTAACCCATTGCAATAGGCGATAATGATAACAATAGAATTTCATTCATAACTCTTCAATGAAAAGATGTGAGTCATAACCAGATAGATTATGCAATATAACAGGTACAGGTAGAATTTCATTCATAACTTGGACATAATGGTCCTGACGATGCCAACTTATTAATCACCTGGAACAAAACAACGCGTAACTGCTGTCCATAACTGGCAACGGTAACGCTGTACACAAGGCGATGGTGGACAGCCAGCAGGCCCTCGTCCAAGAGCTCCGACAGCAAATAGAGCAGCTCAACGCCCAGCTAAATAACTACAGGGGTACCGTCACTGCAATTGCCCGGACGGTGGCCGACTCCGGATTAAACTCAGCTAAGGCGATAAGTGGGCGCTTGCTGGAGATCGAAGACGCGCCAGGGCGGGAAAAAAAATTCATTTTTCATTCCATTTTTCTCCCATACGGCTGCGCGTTCACCTGAGGATGGGGAGTCTGAGGAGTCTGGGGATAGAACCCCTCCCCAGAAAGGATACCGGGCTAGGGGCTCTGAGGGGTAAAAATAACAACAGCGGAGCACAAGACAAGTTACTAACACAGTGTGTGCTCTGCGGCATCACCCTCAGAGGCCCCAATATTAACCGCTATTTCCACAACAAACACAAATCTAACAACGCCGGTGTCACTAGGAACCATCATACATATCCGGGGCTTTACTACTTCAAAACAAAATCTCCCCGTCTCAAGTGCCCTCCTGAAAACAGGCCCCAATCCGGAAGCTGTGGGGGATCGAAGGAGTGTCGCAAGACTTTCTGGGACCCCCTGCTGATTGGGGGTCAAAAGAAAAGTCAGGGAGCCCTCCTTGACTACTCGCTTTACACTACTCCTTTTATAGGAAGGAACAAACAAGGTGACGAAGCGACTACCGTCACAAACACAGTACTCTTTAAATTTGACAATTATGTGATTTCAAGCTCTATACATATGACAATACCTGTAGTAAAGTCATCAATGTTTTTACAATTAGAAATAAAGTACATAATTTAAACTATTTTAAATAAGTTTCTTTACAACTGTCACATGATCAGTTACACCACTTATAAGATATACTTATAGTAAAAATATCATCAAATAATGATTCCAGTGATCATGACAATCCATATATGATTTTAAATCACAGTCTCACAATAAAGAACTTTAGGTACAGTATTAAATTCACACCACAGATAAAATATACACAGATAATTAAACCAATACTTATTTTCATCTTAAAAACCACAGAGTATTTCTAAAACGAAATTAGAATGTCACATTATAGCAACAGTTGTTTAAATCAGTTTAAAGCTAATCAAGTGAAAATGAACAAATATTTCAATAAATAGTAAGCCAATTTTCAAATCTATCACGGCCATATTGACCAGTACTTTACTCTCAAAGTACAACCTCAATTTTCATTTCATTTTATTTCAATTCAATTCGTTTCCTTTTTTGCCATGTCATTTCAGTTCATTTGATTTCAATTCAATTCATTTCATGTCATATCATGTCATTTCATTTTATTTTGTTATAAGTCTCTGGCCTTGATATACTCTACCTATCACATGCTTCGCATGATTTCCAGTAAAGTATCAGCGCAGTGACCGACCAGCAGTATTGTCATATAACAGATCTCAGGCCTTCAACGTATAATAGTCCTACCACACGCTGCCAGTGGTATTACCGGGACTAATGGAAGGTCAGAGACCGACCAGCGTGTCAGTCATAGTCATTATATTAGGTCCTTACATATGAAATTGGCGTTTTTCGTACTGGCCACTTTAATCACGAATTTCTCCTCTTTGGTAAGGAATTCCAAATTCAAATTTGTACAGCTATAGACTCATGTATTTGTGCTTCGATGATCGTCATTCATTTGTTTTTTTCTTCTGTTTTTTTCTGTTTGCGTCACTCATTTTACAAAATGGAAAACCTTAAATATCGCATTATTTACGAGTACGAGTTCCGCCGTGGCACTAGTGCTGCGGAAACAACTCGAAGGGTGAATGATGTGTATGGCGGTCGTGTTGCAAAAGAAAACACAGTTCGTTTTTGGTTCCAACGTTTTCGTTCTGGAAATTTCGACCTGCAGAACAAGCCCCGTGGACGGCCTGAGACTCAAGTTGATAATGAAGAGTTGAAGGCTATTGTGGAAGCGGATCCATCGCAAACCTCGTCCGAGTTAGCTGCAGGTTGCAATGTTAGTGATAAAACTGTTTTAATTCACTTGAAGCAAATTGGGAAGATTAAAAAGCTTGAAAGGTGGGTACCTCACGAATTGACTGAAACAAACCGGCAAACGCGCGTCGACTGCTGCGTTACATTACTAAACCGGCACAATAATGAAGGTATTTTAAACCGAATCATTACCTGTGATGAAAAATGGGTTCTTTACGATAATCGGAAGCGCTCAGCGCAATGGTTAGATCCTGGCCAGCCAGCCAAATCCTGCCCCAAGCGAAAATTAACCCCAAAAAAGTTACTTGTAAGCGTTTGGTGGACTAGTGCCGGTATTGTTCATTACAGTTTTTTCAAATCTGGCCAGACTATTACGGCTGATGTCTATTGTCAGGAATTGCAAACCATGATGGAAAAGCTAGCGGCTAAACAACCTAGGCTGGTCAATCGCTCCACGCCACTGCTGCTTCACGACAACGCTAGACCACACACTGCGCTACAGACGGCTACTAAATTAGAAGAGCTTCAATTGGAAAGTCTAAGACATCCTCCGTACTCCCCGGACCTTGCTCCAACAGATTACCATTTTTTTCGAAATTTGGATAACTTCTTGCAAGGGAAAAAATTCAACTCCGATGGGGCAGTCCAAATCGCCTTCAAAGATTTTATTGATTCCCGTCCGACTGGTTTTTTTAGTAAAGGGATCAATGAACTACCTATGAGATGGCAAAAGTGCATAGAAAATAATGGTTCATACTTTGATTAATTAAATATATTATATTAAAAAATATTCGACTTTTTGTTCCTCCCATACAAAACGCCAATTTCATATGTAAGGACCTAATATTTATTAATATAATGCTTTATCAAAATATTTATTATTATTTAAAATTGCCACGAACGTTCACTCACAAAATCTTGAAATACTTGTCCATCACATATAAAATATTTGCTACCACATATATATATATACTTACTCGTTTATATATTTTTATATCTACATGTACATTTTGTTTTTTTTTCAATGGTATTGGCTTTACTCATTTCGAGTGTCAGCCCGTTCCAATTACTCCAAGACATAACGATTGTACTACAGAACATCCCGTTTTCTACGCCAATGAAACCTACTATGTGACACCCAGATCCCACCTTTTGCAGAGGACTGGCACGCCTACACCTTGCGCAGACGTACTGACCCCAGAGTACAAGATTAGTGGAAAGTGGTACAGCTTTAGACACGGTATGTTTCCCACTTCTGCACTTCACGTGCTATCACCTAAAAATTCTGCCTAATGGGAGGGTTTGGATCTTGGCAACATTCTAAGCGCTGGTATATATATGCAAAATCAGATAGAGAGGGTGCGCCACCAGATTATGTATCCCCAGGAACGACGGGCCACAAATGAAATTGTAACTGGAACTCTAAATGGTGACAGTGTCTTACACAATAACATAAATTACGGGCTCCTGAAAGATAAAGCAACTTTAAAGCATCAATTTCACTTCTCATTATTTCTTCTTCTGCATTTCTCATTATTTTTCTGTATTTTCTCCGTTGTGTCTCAGTTATATTAATAGGCTATACACTTACTTGCTAGTCACTCCGTCGAAAGGGGATTATCGCTAAACATTCTAAAGCTAGATCATTGATCAATCAGCTAACAATACGGAATTATAGTAGAATACTTCCCCTGTTCTCGTTCTCCCGCCGAACAGCAATCCGTTACTGACACTGAACGCCTGGCGTCACAAATAACAATCCCTCACTCACAAAACACCAATGTTTATCGTCACTAAAATATAACAGCCGCTGCTATAATCCATTAGGTCGCCGCGACCTCAGTTTTACACCCCGCGTGATTCGACTCCGACACACGTCCCAACGAGAGTAGCCGGCCGCCTCGGCCAATTTCAAACCACGTAATGCGGCGACGCCGGCGCTGCTGCTCGGCCGCACGCAAACAATTACAAATCCATCGCATATAACACAGACAAGAATTCGCGTCCGCGCGCGCTCAGAAAAAGAATTCATTGTTTACCTTTATTTACCGAACAGATTACTTGGGCAAGTTGCCGTGGACCGGACAAGTACGGCAAGTTGCTGCAAGCCGGGCAAGCACGCAAGCAAGTGAAATGATTCGGCTTGCAGCGCAGTAATCGACAGGCTTGCCGTACTTGCCCACCTTTAATAAGTTTAAGTTTAATATTAATATCTAACGTGCAAGGTCCATGTAATGGTCTCCTGCGCGTCCTCTTGATGTGGTTTTTTGATATAATACAGTTGTACTAATAGGGTATAGATAGAAACGTTAGCTCTGGTTTGTTATTTGGGCAAGTCGGGCAAGCATGTAAGCAAGTTAAATGAAACGGCTTGCAGAATGGAAATCGACAGTCTTGCCTATTAATTATTATTTACCTATTCATTAATAATGTGTAATCTGTTATGAGTATGTACACGTCATACGTTTATACTGGTGTCTTATACGTATGCATTGGTGTATGATACTAACCCAATAATGCTGCTCCATTGCAGCTGTATACGTCAAACGATTATACTGGTGTCTCATACGTATGCATTGGTGTATGATACTAACCTAATGATACTTACCGGAGTTAAAGTCTCTGCAACTTGCTCGTTGCTGCCCTATATTTATTATTTATTTATTTATATACTGGATGCTTATACGGACGAGACTTGGCGCACCCGGAAAAACTGTTGAATAGAAACTGGATACCAACAGTAGCAATATGGCGATGCCCGGAAATGAAGACTTGATCGAACTAACTGATATCATGCATGTACAAATCCGGCCTTGCTTGATGTCCCCTGCCAGCTCCTCCAGGTCCTCGATGACTCCACTGGTGTACTCGGAATTGGCTACTGTGGTTCCGACAACTTTGGACGCGCCGTGTGACACCACTAACGATAACGCCCCTGTGGAGGACTCACGGTCAGCCCCAATGCCGGACCCACCCTCTCAGACTACATTTCATGGCTCTGGACACCGAGACGATGTGGGGGTGGGGCTGGCCGCTGCCTCCCACACCGGCGCCCCCCAGCAAGCGGATCCTATGGCCGGGTACAACCTAAGTGGCAGCCGGCGAGAGTGCGGAGGGGCGTATGTATACACTAATATATTGGACACCTCCTACGAAAACATCACGGACGCCAGCACTGATGGACAGCTGCAGGTCGGTGTGAGTAGTCGGGGAGGTGCCCAACTTGACAACGACAGCGCCCTGACGCAGGTGGGGGAGAGCGGGGATGGGCAGGGAGCTGATCAACCACGCCGGATCGCGCCCGAACAGCAGGGCTCCCAGGGGTCGCCACACGACGAAGGAGGGCAGCACCAGTGCCGGCGGTGCGTTTGGCTCGAGTATGACCTGGAGAGAAGCAGGGCAATGATGAGTGACAAAGACAAACTAATCGATACCCTCCAGCAAAACAACGCCCAACTGCTGTCCATAACGGGCAGCAGAAATCCTATACACGGGGCGATGCTGGAGAGCCATAGCTCCCTCGTCGGTGAGCTGAGGAGCCAGGTGGAGCAGCTCAGCGCCCAGCTGAACATATATAAAGGCATGGTTACATCAATTGCCCGGACTGTGGCCGATTCAGGCCTAAGTTCAGCTGGAGCGTTGAGTGGCGGATTGCCGGCGGCTGAGGGCGCGCCGGTGCGGGAGAGAGTTGGCGGGGGAGAGGGGAGTGACCGGGCTCCCTCCGCCAGCGCGGCCCACGCGCCGGCGCTCCAACTTGCCGGCACGACCGGGCGCTCACCTGGCGGGGAGAAAACGGCTAAGATGGAGATGGGGGAAAGAAACCCTCCACACTCTGGTTACAGGGCTAGGGGCTTACTGAGGGTGGAAAACAAAGACCGCGGAGCACAAGGCAAGCTGTTAACACAGTGTGTGCTCTGCGGCATCACCCTCAGAGGCCCCAACATTAACAGACATTATCATAACAAGCACAGCACCTACAACGGTGGGGTCACCAGGAACCACCACACGTACCCAGGTTTTTATTATTTCCGCACCAAATCTCCTCGCTTCAAATGCCCTCCTGAGAACAGGCCCCCAATCAGGAAGCTGCGGGGGGTTGAAGGTGTGTCTCAGGACTTTCTTGAACTCCCCGCCGAATGGGGGTCTAAAGACAAGTTAGGGAGGGCATGAGAGGCTTTGAGGACAGTACACATCATTCGGTGGTTCCTGGTGTTCCCACCTTGAGGGTAATTCTTGTAATTGAAAGCACCACAATTGTTTGGTTATTTGTTGGAATAAGTAATTTAATTAAATACTACTAGGCTATAGTAGTTGCCGCGGCTGATGAACTGGGCAAGCGCGGGCAACCAATATGTAATAGGATGTAAAAAGGAATGGAGTAGGGTTATGTAACGCATTATACAGACATAATATATAAAGGGGGGAGATTTAGTTGTGTATTTGTATTATACAAGTGTACTAATATTACTAAGAATAAGTCATAGTAAATAAAATAGTCGCCGTGGCTAATAATAAGCTGAGCGGGCTCGGCAGGTTCGGCAAGCAAGAAACTCACTTGCTTGCCGAACTTGCCGAGGGCAAATCTAATATCCAATAGGATGTAAATAGGAATGCAGTAGGGTATGTAATCGCATTATACTGACAGATATGTAAAGCAACTGACCCCTGCCATTATAGTGTAAGTGTAATTTAATTGTGTATCTGCATTATACTAGGGTGTATTAATATAAGTTAGAATAAATCATTGTGGCTAATAAGTATAAATATATATAAGCAAGAATAAGTAACTTGTATACAACACTTTAGAATAAAATAGTTCGCTGAGACCCAGAGGGCTCGGCCTAGATCTAGTTAGTAAGTGTATTAGAAGGTGGAAATCCGTAGGCTCGGTAAGCTCGGCAAACGCGGCTAACACTTGCTTATCTGCTGAAGCGGGCCGTACAACTTGCTGTACTTGCGGCAAGCCGTGTGGCTTGCCGGACTTGCATTTGCCCGCGGCAACTTGCCGAGCTTGCCGGGACAGCGGATTTTGTTAGAATAAGTTAGTCTAAGTAAGTTAACTGTGTAAGTAGATTTAAGAAATTGTAATCGTTTTCAATAAATAAAAATAACTTGTTAAAATGGTATCCCAAAATGGATAGGGAAAGTACAATAAGTTAATATAAATATAAAAAAAAAAAAAAAAAAAAAAACCTAATGATACTGAAAAGAAGCTTGTAATTGCCGTGTCTCTGGATATATAGGGTGCTTCTAATTGTGCATGGTGGCCAGCAATTGTCAAGCAGCTGAAAGAAAAGTACGTGGACATTACTGTACAGCGACTTCTTCACAGTTATTTGAACGAAAGAAGGGTCGGCTTGCACTTTGCAGGAGTTTATGTCGAGAAGACTACTGGGAAAGGATGTATCCAGGGATCTACATGTGGGCCAATACTCTGGAACATTTTGTTAGACCCATTACTGAAGTCTGCTGAAGAGGGGGGGATCCATTTACAGGCCTACGCGGATGACCTCCTTCTGATTGCCTCGAGCCACACGACTAGAGACTTGGAGTCAAAGATCAATGGTGCACTAGAAATGATTCTGAGGTGGGGTGAATGCAACAAAATGACGTTCGCGGCCGAAAAAACCCAGGCCATTTTGGTCACCAGGAAACTTACTTATGAAGAACCCAGGATATTAATGAGCCAAACCTGCATCCCGCTCAGAGAAGAGATGAAGGTGCTGGGACTTATCATTGACTCAAAACTAAACTTCCTTAAACATCTGGACTCCGTCTACTCTCGGGCCTGCAACTTATATAAAGTAGTCGCCAAGGCAGCCAGAGCACAGTGGGGACTAAACTCGGAGATCCTGCGGACAATTTACCTGGCTGTTGTTGAGCCCACTGTGCTCTATGCTGCCGGAGCTTGGGGATCGATACATAATAGAAAATATGCCAAAACAAGGTTGGATCTAATAACCCGTAGATTCGGAATACAAATTGCCAAGGCTCATCGAACTGTCTCCCTAACATCTGAAGTGACACTGGGCAGAATAATCCCATTGGACTTGCGTGTTCAAGAGCAGCACCAAATTTATAAAGTTAAATTGGAAGGCATTATCGAGCAGTTACCTGACAGACCACTCCAGATGAGGGTTAATCCATTTAATCTTCCCCACCCAGCACTCCGCAGAAGATTGCACTACGATACGGTAGAAACTGAGACAGACAAATTCTGACAGGACATGGAGGGTTCAAATCATACCTGTATAGATTTAAACTTGCAATGTTACCATATTGCGTATGTGACAACACAGTAGAAGAGACGATCTCACATGTCCTGTTTGAATGCCCCAGGTTCGCCATCCCTAGGCACAATGTTGAGGTTAGATTAGGTGTTACTATGAACAGGGACAATGTAAGTACCGTCCTAGGTGATAACTACTGCCGGCTTAACTTCCTGGAGTATGCTGAAGGCATTGTTCGGAAAGCCGCCAGAGCTAATGGCTCAACGGTCCAATAAGATATTTATTCATTTATTGTAAGGTCAGTTGAATTTATTGTAAATAATGATGCCAATTAATAATAAAATTATAAATAATTGTAATAAATAATGAATTGAATTTCTATAAATTTATTATTGAATTATTTACTGTTTTAATAGAATGTGATTGTAATAATAATAATAAGAATAATAAAAAAACCTATTAGGTTATTTATAACAGTAATTATAGCTTATTTATAGCATAGGAATTATATGTATTAATATCTGAAAGCTTTGCTATATTAACCATCGAATGGTTCGACTGTCAAATAACAGTCGCACACTCATAATATTAAAATAACCAAAGCAAGACTTACAGCTATCAATTATTACTGTTACTATATAATTCAAGGCATGATAGCGCCAACATTATCAGTGACGCAAAATCCGCACTCGACACTATCATAAATCCTAATGCCCTTTATCCATTGTCTGTCCGCGCTAGAAAACTCATTTGCGAGATTCAGAATGCGGGTGGCACCATTAAACTTTTCTGGGTCCGTGCCCATGTCGGCATTGCGGGTAATGAGCGTGCAGACGAACTCGCAAAACACGCAGCCCTACACAATAAACAGGCTCCCGTCTACAGA
Organism: Plagodis pulveraria; assembly: GCA_963890685.1. Taxonomy (NCBI): domain Eukaryota; kingdom Metazoa; phylum Arthropoda; class Insecta; order Lepidoptera; family Geometridae; genus Plagodis; species Plagodis pulveraria. Next base: position 23,222,423 of record OY982969.1, read on the forward strand.
GCCTTCCCCCTGTCCTTCGCTAAACACCTCATTAGGGGCTCAACAATTACCAAACTGCAGCAAAGGCATGAGACATCGGATACCGGCGCAAACACAAAAATGTTTCTGCCAGACATAAAATCAGCCTACAAAATCCTATCGAACATGAGAATGACAAATCTCAGGGCTCAGATCTTATCGGGACATGGTGGATTTAAATCATATCTTTACCGATTTAAACTAGCAAGCTCACCTTTTTGCGTTTGCGATGGCATATCAGAAGAAACTGTGGCGCACATTCTTCTAGACTGCCCGAGATTTGGCGCTCTCAGATTTGATTGCGAATCAAAATTAGGAGTAGCATTAAATACTGTTAATTTAGCATCTCAGCTCTGGAACGACAACCGCTGGCAAACCCTACTAGAGTTTGCTGAAGTGGTAATGCGTAAAGCGGCAAAGGAGAATGGTTCGACTGTCAAATAACATTCGCACACTCATAATATTAAAATAACCAAAGCAAGACTTACAGCTATCAATTATTACTGTTACTATATAATTCGAAATAAATAAATAATTATGCAATTTAAGGAAATGAAATTGAATTGTAAACTATAAATTAATGAAATATTTGAATGTTTTGTTTATGAATTTGTTATTAAATTATAATATTAGCATAATCATAATAATAATATAATGAATGTAAGTAAATGTAGAAATACATACATGAAATCAAATGAAATTAAAATCAATTAAAATTAAATACGGCCACAATATGGTCAGATAGAAATTATTTTATTCTAAACATTGGCTCTGTTATTAGAACCCAAATTGTTTAAACTGTTTAATAATGTAGTGAAACCGATGAGAGGGTACATCTCTAAATCAAATGTAATTAAAATTATATAAGGCAACTATATGGTCATATAGCACACCTCTATTGTTAAATGTAAGAAGCTCTGATTATATAAATGTAAATGCACTTTAGTTAAGCAGCGGAAGCTTGCCACAGTGATCTGTGGCATGTCTTTCGCTATGCATGGGGTTGCCGATGACTTATCAGTCTGAGCTTGTCTCCAGGCTGTTTAAGAATGTAGGCAGGCATGTGCATGGAGAAAACACCCAGTTTTTTATAATTAAATACATTTAGACAAGTTCGCCGAGACCCAGAGGGCTCGGCAAGCTGGGCAAGCTCGGCAAGTCCGGCAAGCAAGCAAATTCACTTGCTTGCTTCATTGCCGCCTTGCCGTGGTTGCGGGGCTTGCCTTAGCATGTAGCATTCTGTTTTAATCTAGTTGTGTCTGTCAAAATGTAATGTAAGATTAACATAGGTAGTTTTAGATTTAGTTAGTAAGTTTATTGGAAGGTGGGGATCCGCAAGCTCGGCAAGCTCGGCAAGTTGCCGCGGGCAAATGCAAGTCCGGCAAGCTGTGCAAGAGCCGCAAGCTGTACGGCAAGTTGCACGGCTTGCTCCGGCAAATTAAGCAAGTGTCAGCCGCGCTTGCCGAGACTGCGGATCCTGTCCTTGCAAGTTAGAATAAGTTAGTTTAAGTAAGTTAAGTATGTAAGATAGATTTCAAAAATTGCAATTGTGTCAATAAATAAAAATAACTTATTGTAATGGTATCCCATAATAAGTAGGGATAGTTAGCTCGCGGGCCGGGACGAGGTGAACGCTCCCGGACAGAAAAATCACCAGACAGAAAAAGGATAGTACACATCACTCGGTGGTTCCTGGTGCTTCCACCTTGAGTGGAGAGTATTGTGTACGACCGAGCGCTCACCTGATGAGGGAGAGACTGAGGAGATGGGGGATAGAAACCCTCCCCACACAGGATACCGGGCTAGGGGCACACTGAGGGTGAAAAACAAAGACCGCAGAGAATAAGATAAGCTATTAACACAGTGTGTGCTCTGCGGCATCCCCCTCAGAGGCCCCAACATAAACCGCCACTTTCATAATAAACATAAAAGTTACAATGACGGCGTCACCAGGAACCACCATACTCACCCAGGGCTCTACTATTTCCGAACAAAATCTCTTCGTCTCAAGTGCCCTCCTGAAAACAGGCCCCCAATTAGGAAGCTGCGGGGGGTCGAAGGAGTGTCGCATCGCAAGACTTTCTTGGACTCCCTGCTGAATGGGGATCAAAAGAGGGCATGAGAGGCCCGGAGGATAATATACACCATTCGGTGGTTCCTAGCGCCTCCACCTGGAGTGGAGTACTATACTTGTGTACCTTTGAATTTGTTTGTATTTTTTTGATGTTTCTCTATTTAAGTACTAGATAGGTATAAGCGGACAAGTACGGCAAGGCAGTTGCTGCAACCCGGGCAAGAATCTAAATTTACTCAAATGACTCGGCTGCAGAGTAACATTTGCAGGCTTGCCGTACTTGCCCACCTTTAATAATGTATAATAATTTAAGTTATATCCACATATAAATTTTTATTCAAGGTATATACCGTGGGCCGGGCAGGTACGGCAAGTTGCCGCAAGCCGGGCAAGTAAGCAAGTCAAAGGAACCGGCTTGCAGACTGGAATCAACAGACTTGCCGTACTGGCCCACGTATTAGTATAGTTGTTATTTGGTAATGCTTTATAGAAATGTTGTCTATGTTTGATATATATTAAGGAAACCGTTAATGTGGAAAAAAAACTATTATATTTATTAATATTATATATACATACAATACATTATAAGGTAGTGTAAACTTTCATTTTCGAAATTTTATATACATTATGGTAAGGCAGGCTCGGCAAGTCCGGCAAGTTAGGCAAACGCCTTGCCGGGGTTGTCGGTTGCGGGGCTTGCCCTAGTATCTAGCATTTTACATATATTTTTTTTATGCCTGATAGATTAGCCTTTGATATCTCACCTGATGGTAAGTGATGATGTGGTCGAAAATGTTCAGGCTAACCTAGAATGTAGCATTTTTCTTTATTGAATGCGGAAACCCGAAGTAAAATATAAGGGTACCCCATTTAAATAGGGGTAGTAAACATAGTAAAAAATAAAACTGCTCCATTGCAGCTGTATACGTCAAACGATTATACTGGTATCTCATGCGTATATTTTTTATTTTTACACGTTATATAGAAGCAAACACATTAACAGACGAACAGCATGCGAAAGTGAGATTGTTGCTGTTAAGCGAAAGTGAGGAAAACCGACTACAGAACTGCCATCAAAAAAAACAACGAACTACAGCCGCACAACACATGCCCATTTTTGTTGATAATCAATCCAGATGCCGCCATTGCCATATTAATAAAAGCCGTACTAGATGCACCAGTTATAATATATCTTTATGTCTAACCAAAGACAGGAATTGCTATAGACTTTTCCATGATTATTAAGCAATTCAAAATTAAATACTACACTAAATAATTTAAGATTATTATATACTATAATAAAGTTTTTTTTATAAATACATATTGAGTTTTGATTTATTTTACTATTTAAATTATTTAATTTACTTATAGGCCAAATGTCATCGTATAAGTACAAATAAATAGGTAGGTATTTTGTAACTGAGACCCAATGTAAGTAAGTAGTTTAGATTTCTGTTATATTTTTCGTGAATAAAACCTTAAAAATAAAAACTGTATAAAAATATGAACGTTTATTATAAAGTGGAGCGGACTATATAATATTTTTATTGTGGAAAATTTTGTCTAACGTTGCGTCTTTTGTTGGTTGTTTTGTTTCGTGAAGATTGTGCAGCAAGATGTGCAACTCCAAGATAGAGAAGAATGAGGTGTACATCAACCAAAAAGCAGCAGGAGGTACCAACGACTCTATTTTAGAGCACATTAAAGGACAGACGGATATGCTACATATTATGATTATCGTAATCGTATCAGTGTTGGGGGCAACCATAGTTTATTTCCTGGTTGGGAAATATAGAGCACTACAAAAAAAATGGATGCGTGATCAAATCACTCTGCACGAAATAACTAGAGTTCGGGATTCATTTTGGGGGATCCAGCCTAGAGGTGAAAGTAACGAAGAAAATGCGTAATTATTTTGTAGAAGAAAAGTGAAGTGAATATAGAGTGAAGTGTGGTGAGTAATCATACCTAATTATTTCAAGGTAACTCAATTATTATGTTAGTCGAAACACTTGGTAACGCGGGATAGATAATGCAGGTGTGCACGGTAACTTGATCCCGGCGTCATCCGTTCTCCCGGTCACACCGATAACGCTGTACAGTGTCATGTAATTCTAAGAACTTTGCTTGCAATATGGACTTGTTACGAACACTGATGATAACTTTTAATATTCTTTGATTAACTTGAATCTTTGTTTGTAGTCCGGTCAATTTAGACAATTGAAATAAAGAATATTCCGACAGAGCCAAATCTTCGTACAGACCTTAGGTTTACCACAAAGCATAAAGTGTCAAAATTCCCAATCAGTCCCATGTGCGCTAAGGGACTTATTCGGGGCCCAAGGTCAAAATTTTAGGTTTTTTGGATTTTTCTCGAAACGGTAAGTTTTATCGAAAAAGTACCTTAGAGCAAAGTTGTAGATTTAAAATTCTCTATAAAAATGGTCCTTATAATTTTTTCTCTAAGACCCACTATTTCCCAGATATTGAGCTTGTAAGAATAATGTTCTACATAGTATGCACACATATGCCACGTATATACATATTTAGGTACTCAAGCAAGCAAAAATGCCTACTCGTGTCTCTTTTATGTATACATTATATTATTCTAAGAAAATATACTCTAAAAAGACCGCCGGTCCCTTACCGAATCCCCTCTACTTGAATAATAGTACGAGATCCCGCTGCAGATTGGTGTGCTCATCGACTTTTTGTTTAAAACCAAATTTTTATGTTTATTTATAGTTAAGAGTATATATATTTACTAGGGTGCCTATCAAAATTTGGCCGCCATTATTTTTAATTAAATTATTTTTAATTGATTTTTGGTAAAAAATTTCGTTTATTTATTTTTTAAATAAAATAACGTCTACATCACGGTAATTAATATGAAGATTCTAAAAAATCACGGTTGCCGTTGCGCACCTGGCCGCACCTCTTTGCAGCCAGGTGTAAACAGGTATGATTTCGATGAATTTATACGTTTATAACCTATTTTTATTAATTATATGTCAAATTGAAGCTAATTTTTTTCTATTAATTATCATATAAAGTTGCTTAATTAAATCTGGCCGCAAATAAGGGTTGCTGGCTGTTAAAGATAATTAATATTTAAGGTAGAGTGAAAGAGAGTTAGCGCGTAACATCATTTGTCAGACGAGGACAGCGATTGCCGGCTGTGCGACGCTTTTAAGCCATTGCGCATGCGTCGAATGTTAGTGTTCTCAACTGAACAGATGCAGCATTTTTATTCTAACATAAAAACCACGCTGTTTTGGAGTTCGTAATAAACAACGTTTTCCCCTCGTGAGTACAATCTGTCCACCTCCTATGACACAATCGTCCAAACTGCTCACGTTTTTTTATCCCGCGACGCCCCGTAACGTTTTTTTGTAGTACTAAGTAGTTTTCCATTACCTAAACATGTCACCCTAACATCCCCATACCCCAATATATTACCTATACCATACAAAAAATAACATTTTCATACATTTAGTATATTACCTTATGTATGGAATACCAAAGTGTCAAAGTGTAAATACCGCAAGATTTTTATTATTTAACAAAATGTACGCTTCAAAACAAAATAATGAAAAATTTATGAAGAGAATTAAAGGTTTGGACTCGACGCACATTCCACCGTGCTGGAAATCTTTGAAACAAAAATTGTTGCGGACAATCTTTGTTAATTCGATGTGGTTAAATGCCACTGAACCAGACTGTATCAAATTCAGCCCAGAAAATAATGGCTGGCTGGTACTAGATGGTTTTTTAAAACCAACATGGTTCCTGGGAGACTCAACTCCAACGCAAGTTAATAGTGTGCTATGTGAATCCACGAACATAGCTTCCGATAACGACGATTCTGATATTTGTAGCGATGAAAGTGATAGCTCCGATGACCGTACAACTGAAAGCTCCGATGATTCAGATTTTTAAATAAGAGTTACGAAAATATAAGAATTATAAAATAAATTTAATAATTTTTTAATTTGCTTAAATGTTTAATTAATATGTAACAGACAATTAAATACTTGAATAAAATCTAATAAAATTTTTAAAAAATACTTTCGCAATAAAATTTTCTTTTACTTAAGTCACCTTGGTTTTATTTTTTTATTTTTTAAATTAATATTAAATATCGACGTTCTAATTAGCAAATTATCTAACTCCATTTTAGAGAATCTTTTATTTGTACGGAAAAAAACAATTACTTCAAAATTTATTATCATTTTAAAAAACCATTTAATATCCTTTATATCTAATAGAGATATAATATTTAAGTTTGAATCATTCAAATAATTTGTAATTGGATTATTGCTTTATCAAAATGTTAAAAAAATTACCCTCTAAAAAATAAGGAGTTAGAAAAATTGCTAACTAGACCGTCGATATATCAAATCAATATTAATTTTTTGTTGCAATTTTTAAATTTGTCATTTTGAAAAAAATTACATATTTTTTGGAGTATTTATTATAAGTCGTCTCTATAACTCCCCGGTGGTTGAGAACACTAACATTCGACGCATGCGCAATGGCTTAAAAGCGCCGCACAGCCGGCAATCGCTGTCCTCGTCTGACAAATGATGTTACGCGCTAACTCTCTTTCACTCTACCTTAAATATTAATTATCTTTAACAGCCAGCAACCCTTATTTGCGGCCAGATTTAATTAAGCAACTTTATATGATAATTAATACAAAAAAATTAGCTTCAATTTGACATATAATTAATAAAAATAGGTTATAAACGTATAAATTCATCGAAATCATACCTGTTTACACCTGGCTGCAAAGAGGTGCGGCCAGGTGCGCAACGGCAACCGTGATTTTTTAGAATCTTCATATTAATTACCGTGATGTAGACGTTATTTTATTTAAAAAATAAATAAACGAAATTTTTTACCAAAAATCAATTAAAAATAATTTAATTAAAAATAATGGCGGCCAAATTTTGATAGGCACCCTAGTAAATATATATACTCTTAACTATAAATAAACATAAAAATTTGGTTTTAAACAAAAAGTCGATGAGCACACCAATCTGCAGCGGGATCTTAGACTATAACATCTGGCCTTGAATAACATCTGCCTATTCTTTTGTCCGTGTGGTGTCGTTCACGTATACCTGCTTCTTTTAGTGTTGAACGAGCAGTTCGAGTGACTATACGTATTTATTACAAGCGTTTACTACTGTAGTTAGTGCTGATCAATATTAAAAAAAAACACAATTTTGCTTTATTTGTAATTGTTCCAGCGCGTCAAACCATAGCGCTTGACAATGTATCTGTGCACTGACAGTTTATTTATGTGTCCTTCAACGTCAAATAACTTTTTTTTCCCTGTGTAACACCGCCCTCTACTCTCTCTGTTCAAAATTCTATTCATACGATCCATGTTTTTTCACCCAACTTTTGAATGTATTTTTGTACTCATTTTCATCTTATGTAATTTCAATAATAAACACCACCTAAAATAGAGTCAGATTTTTAATTCTAATGGAACCACACGACGGCGCATTCAGTAATAAACTTTTGACTGAAGATGAAACTGTTGTGGTCAGTCGTGGAATGCCAACTTTAATCGATGCAAGTGTCGCGAGAAGTAATGAGTTTGCTGATTATTTAAGAAGCCAGAAGTCCGTTATAATTCACGTGGATTGCAGAAAATCATACACCCGGAAAACTTCAATCTCTGCATCAAAACACAACGTGAGGAAGAACAGGCCAGTACTTCAAAAGTAAGTCCACCTCATACTAGAGCGCGAATAAGTGAATCCAGCTTTTGTTTTAAAAAACACTGCTTATTTTCTGGCGACGAAGCGGATGAAGAAGAAGAAAGCAAAGAATTATCGCCGAAAAATTTATAAAGATTCTACACTTACATTCAAAGATTCCATTTTAAAATTAGCTAAAGATCGTTCTGATGATGTGTGTAAAGCTGTCTTTGCGCGTATTAATTTTCAGTATGATTTAGTTGCTGCTGACGCTAAATACCATGACAGTTGTTACAAATCCTTCCTGAGACCTAATACTGGCGGTAAAATTGGCCGTCCTAAAAGTGAGGCTATAAACTCTGCAATGGAGGGAATTTTCAATTTCATCGAAAGTAGCGATGACTGCCAGTTTTCGTTAGATAAACTGAAGAATGTTTGCCAAAATGTAGCTTTAGAAAACGGGATTATAAAAATACGATTAAATTAAAGTATGGTAGTAGAATTATTATTACAGAGAAGCCTGGCAAATTAACATTTAATTGTTTTGTAGACAATTACCAAGACATTTTAGGTCAAGCCTGGTCTGATAACAAAAACTTGAATGAAAAGGAAAAACGGTGGAAAACTTTAAAACCTGCGGCAAAAATTATTCGAGAAGATATTCAATCTTGTGTGTTTGATAATACTATGTACCCGCCACCGGGTAGAATGTTTGAAGATATAAATAACGATATTCCCGAATCATTATGTTTTTTTTTTGGAACAAATCATTCTTAAAAATTTGGATCATTTAAAGTTAGTTTGCACAAATATTAGTCATAGCATAATGACTGCTATTCGGCCTAGATCCTTCAAGTCTAAATTACAACTGGGTCTTTCAGTTTTTTTCCATCGACGGTTTGGTTCATAACGGCTTATACAAATTTTCTCATCGTTTGGTTTATGCGCATCTTACAGGGAAACAATGAACTATGAAGCAGCAGCAGTTTTCAGTCGCCCACCTCACATTACATCACCAGAAACTGGCACATTTGTTCAATATGTTGCAGATAATGCTGATATTAATGTAAATACGGTGAACGGACAGTAATAATACGCTTCATATCATGGGTATTATACAAATTGTAAGTCCCAAAGATTCAGTATTACTAGAACAGCCGATGCCGCGTGTAACTGAAGTCCTTTCAGTTAAAGATGCCTCATGTTCCTATACAGGTTTATCAAAATACTGGCGTAGTAGTATCTAGCAAAATAAATGTGCTAGATTTTGAATACGAAAATGAAACAATATCTTTTCTAAAAATAGTTGATGTGATATGGTTCTATGGCAAATGCAAACATTTCCCTTTACCTGGTTGGAATGGTTATATTGAACACGTGACTAGCAATATTGTAGACTTTTCAAAATCAAAAATTTCATTACTGCCATTTGTTCAACAGCCTGCAAGTAATTATAGTACGATATACACAACTTTACTTTGTGCTTTAGAAGATGCTAAACGTTACAACTATACAGTTTGCATAATTACTTTTGATCAACCTCTATTTGCGAAAGCTCGCGAAATTGTATCTGCTGCACCTGAAGGATCGGAATTTTCAAATATTATAGTGAGACTGGGAGGATTTCATTTGTTAATGTCATTTTTCGGCGCAATAGGTTATATTATGCAAGGAAGTGGTTTAAAAGAAGATTCTGAGATTTATGCACCTAAGTCTTTACAGAAAATGCTTAATGGCCATGCTTACGCGAGGGCAGTTCGAGCTCACACGTTACTTCAGCTCACTTTAGCATTAACAATATTAAATGAACTCACTATTGATGATGGTATGGATGCAGATCTTATAATTACAGTGGAAAATATCCTCGATAAAACTCTTTTATATTATGACATTGAAAATGATGAGGATATATCTGAACTTTTACTTGATTTATTTAATAAAAAGTTAATGGTATATCAGAAACGAGGACCAACTGCACAATTACGGGGACAGTATTTTCGGATGGTGTCCATTGCAAAAGAATTTATAAGAGCTGAACGTATGGGAGATTGGCAAGCTCATTTGAACTGCGTTAAAGAAATGCTTCCTTATTTCCATGCATCGGAGCATTTACCTTACGCTAAGTCTGCGCACTTATACTTGCAGGATATGCTTCAATTAGAGGAGGTAATTGATCCTAGTGTTTATCGAAGGTTTACTGAAGGATTTTTCACTGTTCGACGTTCTGATAAACTTAGTTGTGGAACTTCAACAGATATGATTATCGAACAATCAATGATGAAATCCATGAAAACAGATAGTGGTATTTCTCGAGGACGAAGTACAAAAGAAAGTGTCATAAGCAAATGGGTTCACGGAATGCATGCAATGAACACAGTGTGTGACGAGTTGGAAGTTCTTGCTAATTTTCGAATGGACACGACAGATCAACATCAAGATGGGAGTGATTCGAGAGTTAAGAAAGATGCTAAAGATATTAAAATATTTCTTGACTGGTTTTGATCACATGATCCTTTTCCCGAAATTAACAAAATCTTATCTATTGCTTCAGGAGTCGTTGGTAACGATAAGATTAATTGTCATAAAGCTCGTGAAGTTGGGATTGCCTCGATGTCTAAAATGACTGGTCAAACTTTCAATCATATAAAACTGAAACGCACAAATAAAGTACTTCCTATTTTAGCTGTGAGTAGCCCGGTGAAAGTTCACGACGAAGAAGTACGAATAGACCCAGTATTATTATTTCAACGTATAAGTGTCACTAAGAGTTTTGAGGATGAAATTGAAACATTTTAAGAATATGATTTAGCTCCTTACCCGTTATCACTCTTCGATGCAGCTGGAATGCGTAAAACAATGAAGTCGGCTCTTTACGATTGCTTTCAATCAGTCAATGCTGAGGTTGATTGTACAAACGCTGTTTACGTTATTGATGGAGGATATATGCTACATCACGTTGTGTGGGATCGAGAAGAAACCTTAAACGTAAAATATGTTCAGTATTTACGTAGACATTATGGTCATACAGGTACGGTAGTATTTGATGGCTGTAGTGACACAACAAAGAACATACTACAGAAGCTACAGAACAACGTCGTTGTACTACAAAAACATCCTCAGGTACCGACCGACATAATGTTTGATGAATTTATGACAGTTCCAGTAAACCAACAAAATTTTTTTGCAAACATTAATAATAAATCTCGTTTTATTTCTATTTGTTAGTATCAAATTAACAGCTGAAAATATTGCACAAGCTCCGAATGACGCCGATGTCCTCATAATTGAAACAGCAATAGAACAATTTAATACAAGAAATACAACTATTGTAGTGGGTGTAGATGTTGATTTGTTAGTACTACTCACTGCAAGGACTCCATCTGATAAAATTATTTACTTTTTAAAACCTGGGAAGGCGCAGCAACGGACAGTAATATATTCTTCTAAAAGTTTATCAGCTTATGATGCAGTGTTCTCCAGCGTGTACCAATTGCCAAGGTGTCTCTTGCTCATATGTTCAATTAAATAAAAGAGAGGAAGATTGATGTGATTTTGATGAAGAGACAAATGAATCATCTTCATTTGAACAATTTCTAAGCATTCATCAACAGGAAGGAGAAGAAGAAAAACAAGAAGAAATTGAAGAAAACATGATTGCTGAAGTTGAATATGAAGAGTATGCGTCAGATTAAAGTAATAAAAAAAAGTTAGAACGACATTTAAACTCAGTAACCCATATCAATAATCTTCATACTATTAAATAATTATTGTTCCTGAAAATAACGTCATAAAGGTTCGTGGGATAGGCCTACCGGGGATACCACGTTAAAAAAAACGCGCCGAGTACACTACCTCACATGTGGTGTGGAAATGTGTGCATATTATGTAGAACGTGATTCTTATAAGCTCAATATCTGGGAAATAGTCGGTCTCAGAGAAAAAATTATAAGGAATATTTTTATAGAGAATTTTTTATTTGTTTACTATTTTTATGTCTAAATTGACCGGACTATTGTAGTTTGAATCTTAATGTACAACCCGGTCAGAATATCTGTGCACCTCGCTGGAATGCGGCGCCTCTCCCGCTTCCCCTGTCACTTCTCCGCGCACTCCCCGGTGCGACAGTACGGTTAGCATCTTCGTTGCCGATACACGTCCCGATAATTTTGATATTTTCGCTTTGTTGTTGTTTTGTTTTTTAATATTTATTGTTAAGGTAGAGGGAATATATTTCCCACCAAATATATTTGGTAGTTTCTCCAAAATGAATTGTGCTATCGACTTTTTTTTCTATGGCAACTTTCTCTAGAAACCGTTCAACTTTTTTTTAATAAGAAGTTAAATGCACCCCCTCATAAAAAAAATTTAGTCTGTGGCGGTAGTAAGTGTGAAAATAAGTGAATTTCGGCACCTGCTGATAAATCTTTATGTATCTTTAATTTTCGGAACGATCAAAAAGTAAGTTGTTATTATTCTTGTTGTCTACAGTTTATTTTACTAGTATTCAGTCAAATTTAAAATTAGGATTTTTTGTTCTACGTGCTTTTTTTGTGGTGGTAAAAATATTCCCTCTGCCTGTGCAGTGCTTGAGCATTTTGTGCATGTTTTTTTCTTATTGTGTTACAGTCTTGAAAATACATAAGTGGAAGAAATATTCCTTCTGCCTGTGCAGTGCTTGAGCATTTTGTGCATGTTTTTTTCTTATTGTGTTACAGTCTTGAAAATACATAAGTGGAAGAAATATTCCTTCTGCCTGTGCAGTGCTTGAGCATTTTATGCATGTTTTTTTTTCTTATTGTGTGTTACAGTCTTGAAAATGAGTGGGAGTAGAAGAGTGCTCAACGATTTAGAAATCATTAGTGAATTGGAAGAAATTTTTGGCCTTCCCGATGATCCCAATTTATCGGACGATAATTTAGAATCGGACGAAGAAGAAGCTCAATACAGCATAAAAAATTCTTGAAAATTTTGATGAACCGAATGACGGGCTTATGCCACCGACACCCGATCTACCTAGTAGCCCGATACTTCAAGAAGTTCAGTCAGGCAGTTCCTCGCCTGTTCAGATCCTATCTAGTTCAGTATCCGGATCATCACAACATGATCGTCCTAGACGGGCAACAAGAACTGAAGATTTACCCAGTACATCTCACGGCACGCAAGAAACCTCAGAGCTAAGAACAAAATCACCAGTTAATCTCTATGATGATTCGGAAACGGAAGATTCGGACGGCGATGAAGAAACCTGGAAAAAAAGTAAGTGGACCACATATCGGCCAACGCCTAGCATTTATGATGAAATTCCAATGGCCCCTCAATCAATGTTTTCCAGCCGAACAAGACCTGTAACTTTGTTTGAAAAATTCTTTACTGATGAGGTCTATGAGTCCATAGTGTATCAAACGAATTTATTCGCCGAGCAGAACAAATCTGAAGGATGGTCGGACTTAAATAAAAAAGAACTAAAAGCCTTTATAGGTATTATTATAATCATGGGATATAATAAACTTCCTTCCATTGACCTTTATTGGTCATCTGATCCTGGTTTCCCCGTAGATGAAATTGCAGAAACGATGCCTGTGAATAGATTTAAAAAAATACTGCAGTGTTTGTATCTTAATGATAACACACAACAGCCAGAGAAGACAAGCGATAACTACGACAAACGTTATAAGTTACGCCCATTGTTAGATTTTATTAGTCGTGCTTGTTTGGAAAATGCTAGAGAATCCTCGTCCCAAAGTATTGACGAATCGATGATTATTTTCAAAGGCCGGTCATCAATGAGGCAATACATGCCATTAGAACCGATAAAAAGAGGCTACAAGGTATGGTGCCGTTGTGACAGCAATACCGGATACCTGTACGAGTTCCAAATTTACACTGGTAAAACAGGGACCGGAACAGAGGAAGGCCTAGGATATAACGTTGTAAAAATGCTGACGGAAAAGCTAATAGATAAAGCACTTGAAGAATATCACATTATTGTTACATTTGACAATTTCTTCTGTGACTATAAGTTGCTGCAATATCTGTACGAAAATGGTATCTACGCAACTGGAACTGTGCGAAGACATAGGAAAGATCTGCCCACACTTATAAAGGGTAAACGTAAACTGAGACTGGAAAAAGGAGAGTTTAAATGGATAAAGGGCAACGTGGCTTTCGTCGTCTGGCAAGACACCAAAGAGGTTCTTGTTATGACTAATGCGTTTCATCCAAAAATAGGTAAAACCAGTGTTTTGACTCAGAAAGACGGCGCAAAAAACGTGATTGAGTGCCCTGCAGCTATAAAAGAATACACGAAAAGGATGGGAGGCGTCGATCGTTTTGATCAGATGAAAAGTACCTATTCAGTTGGCAGAAGAAGTAAAAAATGGTGGCTCCGCATATTCTACTTTCTGCTTGATGCAAGTATTACAAATTCCTATTTGTTATATTGCCAGAATCCAAACGTAACCAAACTGTCGAATCTCGAATTCCGTGTATCAGTGGCAAGGGGATTGATTAGCGGGTTTACGAGCAGAAAGAGGCGGTCAATTGGTCAGAATTATGTTTTCAGAAATAAAGCCGTCATGTCCGAGAACCGTCAAAAGGCTTTACACGTTGTTGCTCAGGAGCTTCGATATAGCAATGTTGGAGTTCACATGCCCGTGGAATCGCTCTCATATAAACGCTGCAGGATGTGCAGCACTAAACAAAAAGATAAAAGATCGAAAATAATTAGCGAGAAATGTGGAGTTTCTCTTTGCATTACACCATGCTTCACGTCTTTTCACAGGCCCTAGCAGGTAGCGTGAATATTTTTCCCATCGTGTTTTTTTAATTTTTTGTTTTTTTTTTCATTTTTTAAAAATAAATAACAAAATCTAATCTAGAAATATAAATAGTTTTATTGTATCACCTTTAGAAGCTTATGCCTTATAAAGGGTTAAGTTTAGACTGTTTACTGTTAAGTTTGGACTGGTTTGGTTGTTATTAAAATTGTTGTAGCTGTTAAACTGAAGTCATGGGAAAAACAATACACAGCGAATCAAGAAATTTAATCTTGAAAGTGCTGAAGTTTTTTGATGCGAGAGCATGGCCAAGAAGTTGTATACTTATCAAAAATAAATTGATTTGAAAAGGTTAGTAACTTTTTTTACCTCCACATTTCTCGAAAAAACTTTTTTTCACACCGTACCCAGACCGCCGATATGACGTCACGAGGTCAGGTGCACAGATATTGTGACCGGGTTGTAATTACGAATGTTTTAATAACGAACATGTTTCACAGTTAATAATCATGACTGTTTAATTTTATTCATGATGAGATTTAAGTTTACAGTGTAATGTAATTCTAAGAACTTTGCTTGCAATATGGACTTGTAAACGAACATTGATGATAGGTTTTTAATATTCTTTGATTAACTTGAATCTTTGTTTGTAGTTTTAATCTTAATGTAATTACGAATGTTTTAATAACGGCCATGATTCACAGTTAATAATCATGACTGTTTAATTTAGTTCATGATGATATTTAGGTGTACCCCACATGCACCTGATGATCTTCACATTCTAGTAGTTACACCGTAAGTCGTGCTTTTGTTTGTGTTGTAACATAACACACACACAGGGATATAACCATACAGTGATCGCAGACGATTTTTAACTTAAAGGTGCTACTCCATTTTGTTCTCTCACTGTACGTGTTCAAACTTATTCTTTAAATTTTTGCCACCCTACTATTACATGTCAGGCAAATATTACAGAAACGTTAAAGAGAACCCCAAGGATTTTTGTCCAAAAACACTCCTTTTAGGCTTGTTACTGGCCCCTGGTTCAGATAAATTCTGGAAGGGAAAGTAAGACCCCCCAAAGGAGGATTATGTCAACAAAATTTCTTGGTATTTACGACCTTAAAGTTTCTAAGATACATACATGCCCAGCCCCGTAACGCCTACCGGGCCAGGAAAAAGAAGGCGAATTTATTAGTAATCTAAAATTATCAATGAATTTTCTTATGATGAATATGATTTATTTTTAAAATATATTCCATTACCACTATATTTTCAAGCTACATACATATTTCATCTGCACCTATGTTTGTTTCAGCTAACGTTTGAACGTGACGTAAATCAAGATAAACTAAGAGACCAATTGAATAAAAAAAAACCTGAACAAAAGACAATTACCTAGTGACCAAGCAGCAACTAAAGTAAAAAAATATAAATACCAGGTTTTGCTCCAATATTTGGTCGTTCATATACATGACAGAGCAGTGAACGAAAAGATTTTAAACGAAAACGAATCTGAATAAACGCCTTAAGATTATACTGATACTCTAATCACTGCACTAACTAATACTCCCACAACTGCACTAACTGATGATTTAACCAGTGTAATTTTGCCCCAAACGCTACTAGGTTTAAAAATTTCCTAAAAATACAAGGAGAGTAAAAAAAACCTCGTGCTTGTCCGCAAATGCAAGCGTCGTCACAACCTTTGGTCGTCAGCTTCACTAATGAAATACATTATTGAAAATAAAAAAATGCAGAGGAAGTTGTTCATATCGACGCTTTTTTCAAGAGCTTGTTGCCGACACTGAATATTTTTAACTTATTGTCAACATAATAGGAAAAGGAAAAATATGCCAAGTTGTTCAGGATTCAGAATGAGAATGGTTGAGATATGATCCTCAAACTTATATGCCGCCCATCATCACCGTCACCATCTACCCCAACCTCCGCTGTCACCTCCACCGCTGACACAAGAAGAAGATCATTCTGTCGACACAGATCTATCAACATTTTACGGAGTATGTACGGAGTTTAAACCCTCTCTGCGGCACGAGGTTTCTACGTTTTACCTATGGTGTTTTGCAAAGAGGATGTTACATTTATTGACATTTGAATTTTGCCCTAAAATTAAGCGGTTTTCTTGTTTAGGTTTTGCTTCTGAGCCTCAAGTTCGAGCGCAATGTACCAGTAGTGGAAATAAACGGACTTTTTAATTGAAATAAAGCAAGTCCAAATGTACACTCATCGGTAAGTTCAACAAAACCATTTCATTCCTTTAGACGTAGTTCTTTTCCTTGTAACCCACTGACGCGGCCATAGATCTGTGCTGTAATTACATCTCGAGAGTCATTGCGTTTAGGCACTAATGTCCCATTTTCAGTTACCGGTGGTGCAACTTGTCTTGCGTTTCCTTCCATCCTATTTCATCCTTGATAATTTTCGCCAGAATGAAGGTCTTAAAAGTGCTTCCTAGAATTTCAACCAGTTTAATTCAGTTGAATTTCATTCGAAGTTGACGGAAAACGCATCAGTCTTGGTAAATGTTAATCTTGGTGCTACTATTGATCGTGATATGTCATCATGCGAAAACTCAGAATATAGGATTTGATTGCGCTTCAGATCAATCCAATTTCACTACTATATATCTAATTGAAATATGAGATTGCCAATTTGCAGAAGATGACTTCTCAGAGGAAGAAACGGAAATACAGCTTTTACAATTTATGAGACATGACGCATTTATGGTCAAGAATACCAGATAGAGAAATTCAACGAGACATACACTCTCTGGATAACTCTGACTGGAGAAATTGGTCAGGATGGCACATGTTCACGAGGGAGGTTCATGTTCCTTTAACAACAGATGGGGCAATTACAGAGATGTTGTCGTTCATGGTCAGCTTACCATGATGTTTTCTACTAGCACAGCTGTCCGCTTGATGAAGGACGATCAGATAAGACTTTCGAGAGGCATAACGTGCGCCACAGACGCTTTAGATTACATTGCATTCACTTATGGTAAACCTTTTGGCAAATTATTTTTTTAATTAGCTTTTAGCTGACCTATCATTAAAAAATATTGACGTTAGTGTATAGGTTTATGACATCAAATTCACGGCCAATGTTGACTGTTATTAAATAACTTATGTTTAATGTTTATAAATTGTGTAGTTTTTTGTGGTGTCTCGATGTATTTTTTTAATTAATGTGATCAATATTAAAATTTATAATTTATTAAATAATAATTTGTACCATTATATGTAAATTGAATAATGATAACTAATATACAACTTATTTATTGTTTTTTGACTGCAGTGTGCAAAATTCGGTTTACAACCGAATTTTGCACACCATGTATACACACATATGTCAGTGAAAAATAGGTACATATTAATTAAATTAGAAACTAAATACAACTGCAGTCAAAAAACAATAAATAAGTTGTATATACATGGTGTGCAACATTCGGTTTACAACCGAATTTTGCACACCATGTATACAACCTTTAAGGGTAGAATATAGTGGACATAATATAATCATTATAAAAATTTTTAGATCTACGAGGGCTGCACTAAAAGTATCGGGAATGGAACATTTCCACTGTTCGTGTCATATTAAAATCTTTTTATTTGAAAACTTCCTGGTTTTAAAAATCGAATACCATTTATATATTTAAAAAAAAGATTCTCGGTCTTGTCACAAGGTTTTGTCAAACTTGTTTAGTCATTGAGAGAATGGAATTGATATCACTTAAAAACATTGACTACTTTAGCATTAATTTCTCCTGTTTCTTTCGCCTATCAGTATATGAACGCTCCGGGATATACTACCATATCCTCCGGCGAAGTAATTCACATTATTAAATGCCAGCCAGTTCCCATAATGCCTAGAAATAACGATGATTGTATAGATAGAACATCCTGTTTTCTATGCAAATGAGAGTGATTATGCCACTCCCAGATCTCAAATACTGCAGAAGACCGGAACACCCACACCTTGTGTGATGTACGCACTCCTGAATACAAAATCAGACGGAAATGGTTTCGTTTCCGAAACGGTATGATACCAACCAATCCTCACGTATTATCTCCCAAGAGTCCTTCTAATTGGGAAGGGTTAGGTCTTGGCAACATCCTGAGCGCTGGTATATATTCATCTGAGCATATAGATAAAGTTTGGCATCAAATTATGTATCCTCAGGAACGCAAAGCAATGAGTGAAATATCAATTATGGTATCCTCATAGATCAAGACTTTCTTATATCAGTTCCACATATGGTGGTTGGAAACATGGGGATGGTTTAAATGATAGGTGACTGCGGATCCAAAGTGTTCTCAATATATATAATCTATCTAATAATAAAATATACTTCCACAGTGATATTTAAACTAAAAGCAATGCATGAATTTTTGGTTGTTCCATCAGTAATTCTAGGTTAGCCTGAACAAAATCTTCGATCACATCATCACTTAACATCAGGTGAGATAGTGGGCAAAGGGTAAACTATCAGGCATAAAAAGTGTAACTTTAATGCACCCCGCATTAAGCAAGCTATTTAAAATAAAATAAACAAACAAACAGTAGAAATGCAACTGTGCAACCTTTGACAGAAGGAGTGGATGTTGGAAAGGCTGTATGCCAATAAAGAAATAGCAAGAAGTTAGTGAATGACTTTTAGACTTCCGTAGCTGGTTCTGCGTCTACATGGAATTGGAAGCTTACTTCATCCCAGGTAGCAATATGACGTCGTCGACCTTAGAAAGACGTCAGTATAAGGTCATTTTAGAGTCAGTCCTATGTTGATCATTCTGTGACCTAAAAATGACGTCATTTTAAGGTCATTTTAGAGTCGGTCCTATATTGGTCATGTTTAGATGTCGTAATGACGTCTTTTTAAGGTCAGTCCTATATTGGTCATTACAAGACGTCGTATTGACGTCTTTTTAAGGTAGCTAAAAAAGAATCGCGTATGCAATATCCAAAAATGATTTGAAATTCGATATTATGTATTAAATAAGATTTTATTACATATACCGTAAAATGGGGTGAATAGAATTTAAGGGGGGAATAGAAAAATAAGCGAATATTTGTACGTTGCATTAATACTCTCACAGTGCTCAATGAAATTAGCTGCATTTGATTTTTTTATATAGGGCAACATTGATTCTGTCATGACAACATCGTCATGATAGTGAAGTTGTTCATAAATGCGAAAAATAATGTGTCAAAGTGATCAGTTAACGGTTGTGAATTTGAGAAGCGTAAAACTTTTATTTTTGTTCGTTACTACGATTGAATTAAGCCATCAATACGAATTTATGCAAAGTGTTTATTACTTAACTATTGAGAAAATTCAAAGGTAAGTCAAATTAAGCATAATTTCTGTTCTAAATAAGTCCAAAAGTTATGTTACCTATAAATTGAATAAGATTGGGGTGAATAGAAGACGCCTGAGGGGTGGATAGAATTGAGGTATGGGGTAAATAGAAGCGCGTAAAGTCTGAATAGAAGTGCACAAGGGGTGAGTAGCAATACGACTGGGGTGATAAGAATTGTCATTGCTAGGGCTGCTACGCAAAATTATACCTGATACTTTTTTTGTACTGATGGAAGATTGTAGGTACTCAGTGACTGTAATTTTATGAAATAGTTTGTTTATATTTTCATTCGTATTGAAAATAAATATTTATTTTGTTTGTTTAGATTATTTTGGACAATGCCGCGCATTTATAAACCTGAACCTGGAGGCAAGCGCTATAAAAGGTATGATGAAAATGTTCTTAAGCAAGCGGTAGAAGATTATTTCATGGGTAATGATTCGATAAAAACAGTAGCTATCAAACACAATATACACCCATCAGTGTTGTATCGCCACAGCAAAGGACTAGTAAAATCGCATGGTGGGCAAAGGGCACTTTCGTTGGAAACTGAAGAATATATTATCCAATACATAAACGTTTGTGCAAAATGGGGCTATCCACTGGACTCACTAGATTTGAGATATATTGTTAAAATGTATCTGGATAAGATTGGGATTACTCATAAGCGATTCAAAAATAATTTCCCTGGGCCCGATTTTATCCAATGTTTTTTAAATAGACATAAAGATAAAATTTCTCAACGAATATGCCAAAATATTAAAAGGTCTCGAGCTGCTGTATCAGCAGAAATCATATCAAAATATTTTGAAGAACTAAAAATATCTTTGACCGATGTTCCAGCGGCAAATATCGTTGACGATCCAGGGCGCAGAAAATGTATTACGAAACGCGGCACTAAGTATCCAGAGCGCGTCATGAACCACACAAAGGCCAGTGTTTCCTTAATGATAGCTGGGTCAGCAGAGGGCCAGCTTTTACCACCATACGTGGTATACAAGGCACAAAATTTATATAATACATGGATTTCTCACGGGCCTAAAGGTGCAAGGTATAATCGTTCAGCATCATTATCTTCACATTTGTCGGTTGATATGATAAAACTTTGCAAAGAACAGCAAATTGATTTTGTATTTTTACCGAGTAATTCAACACACATAACTCAACCGCTCGATGTAGCCTTTTTCAGGCCCATGAAGGCAGCCTGGCGGCAAATACTACTTAAGTGGAAAAAAACAGATGGCAGCAATGAGACATGTGTGCCAAAAGGTTGCTTCCCTAAATTATTGAAGAAATTAATGGACGTAATACAAGAAAATACTGAGTCTAATTTAAAAGCCGGTTTTTAAAAAACTGGTATCTGTCCTTTAGACGCTACACAAGTGCTATCTCGAATACCAACACAATCAAACAATAGCAGTAGACATAGGGAAGCAGTGGATGAGTCTGTACTAACTTTATTAAATGACATGCGATATGGTACTATGGGCGTAAAAGAATTAAAAAGAAAGCGGAAACTCGACGTGGTGGCAGGAAAGAGTGTCAGCGAATCTACTGAGGATTATGTAGACTCCGAAGTAACACCAGGTCCGAGTACATCAAAACCACAAAGAAAAATAAAAAAGCTAGACAATTCAGTGGAAAAAGAAAATCTATTGCCTAAAGAAACAACAAATTTAAACAAAAGTATTAAAAGAAAAGGGATTGGTAAAAAGACAAAAAGGAAGGTAAGCATGTTGATAGAGGATCATAGAGAGGATATCAGAGAGGAAAATGTGGGCACAGGCAATGCATTTATAGACAAACGAAATGATAATATAGACATCAATGACAGTGTTTTAGATATGCCTGTATATTTTGAAGGTGACTTGGAATGTGGAGGAGAACTAACTATTGAAAACTGTCCACTAAGTGATTTATTAATAATAAACCCTACAGCAGCAGCTGAAAATATGGAAACCGGTCTAAACAACGACAGTCAGTCCGATCAAGCTGGTGAATCAAACTGTCCATTAGGAAATAACGAAGAAGAATATTCTGTGGCAGAAGTTATAACTTTACCGAAGATGAAAACAGAAAAAATAAAGATAATTGAAAATAAAAGCTTTTTAGAAACTCGTGGAAAAATTAGTTATGATAGAGAAATACAAAAAAGTTTCCCCTGAAGCGCCTTTAATAATTGTAAAGAAGACTGCAAGACCGAGCAAGTATTATCAAGACGATGAGGCTATACTAAGAGACTTACTAGATGATAATGAGGAATGCTCCAAATAACATTAGGTATAATATTTATTTACGTTCGTACTATGATTAATAGAAATGTTAACTTAATTTTATGATTATTTGATTAATTCACATAGGTTTTGTTTTAAGTTGTTTTTATTTAGATTATTTTGCATATACATACACAAGTACGTATATAGAAAGAATTTTTCAGTTTATAAGTTCGTTTATTTTTTATTTAAAAAGGATTTTTACTGGGTAAACATAATGATTATTATATTAAGTCCGTCAGTTAGATCATCAAAAAACGTAAGCCATATCTTTTGCTTACTAATTAATAAAACTTGATATTGGTAAAGCGCATTAAAAATCAGAGCCTCTTCCATGAGTTGTCATTATGAAGACTCGATTATCGATATCGACTGCGCTTATGGCCCGCTCCAAGTTTGTGAGAACTCTCAACCAATGAGAGCGCCAAACGCGGTCGATGTGTACCTATAATCAAGTCTTCGTAATGACATGGTAGAGGCTCTGGATTTTAATGCGCTTTACCAGTGTCAAGTTTTATGGGATTGTGAAATCTCTTAATACTAAAAGTGTACTATCATGTGACATCATTCAAAGTCTTATTGTTGCATCATCCTCATTTTTTATTTGTGACAAAATAAAAATACGTTGTTACACTATGTTTTGATAATCTAACTGACAGACTAAACATAATTTTTCAGTAAAATCCAAATTTGCCATCCCTAGCATTTTTTTCTATTGACCCCCTTTTCGTCTCCATTCATTCACCCATATCGCGGGTAAATAGAAAACGCGCACATATTGTAATTTATTAAATAAATGACAAGGAAATTAAGTAAGTCTTTCATTGAAAACAGTTTAATACACTTTAACTCACAAGACTCAATTACTGCTACCTTCGGAATTTGCTAAAAACATACTGAAATTTCGATTCAAAAGTTGAAATCCTTTCTATTCACCCCATTTTACGGTACCACACTTTAATGCAAGTTTATTTTTCTCATATTACATGATTTTAGGAAAAATAATAGTTTTCATCATAAAAAATAAAACAACTATATTTAATAAATTTAAAACGTAGAGCAAAAATATGCAATTTTTTTATTTGTAAAAATAAAATAACTATTTATCAATAAATTTAAAAAGTAGTTAAAGCAATAATATACATTTTAAAAAAAAGGGAAAATGAAAACCACCACGGATATCGGCAAAGTGGGGAACTAACACAACGAGAGTTCATAAGATAATATCTATTGACAACGGCATAAGGTTGAAAACTTTTAACGTCTACCGGAAATGTCTCACTCTCGTACAGTATTATCACGTTGTGCCGCTTCAATTAGGCGCCATATTTTGCAAGGCCCAAAATCAATACCAGATTAGGATTTTTTCTCGACTTTAGAGGGAAATATTTACTTTAATAGGGAAAATTTTAATTTTCAGAAACCTTAGAAACAAACATCTTTTCCTAATATACCAGTTTCAAAGCTGACATGAGTACCTAATATTATTTCGAATCAAAATAGTGTTATATGTAAGGAAGAGGTTATTGGCCCTCAAGACACAATAAAGGCCACTGCGACCTAAATATATCTACATAATTATATATCAATCCATAAATTGGCCACTCCATCCGCGTAGATTTCAGGTTGTAGCATCGGCTCCATCGGCTGCGTTTAATAAGCACACGCCAGCAGATTTTGGGTAGTATAATTGAAAAGGTCTCTCTCTCCTTTCTCATCGACATTCGACACACGGCTTCATTAAATGCGTAGGTTTTCATCAATATTTTATTTTTGCGACAGATATTTTGAAATTTTTTTTATATCATGGTACGTACTAAACTTGTGTTAACATACACAATACATTTTTTTCGTACTGTTTAATTTAAAACGGAATATAAATGGTTCGGTAATTCGGTTGCAAATAATGGCAACCCTTTCTCAATAGAGTCGCGGAATGCGTGCGCGACCCTCGTTGTTTTGTTTTCTTTCATTGTGAACACTAAGTAATCTTTGCTGGAAACTTTCTTTGTTTTGTTTGTGGTTATAGAATACCAAAACGGTTCTGCTGTGCATCGAATTGTAGTGCAGTCTGAGTAGTGTTCTGTGAGATATGTATAGTGTAATCCAGTTTTGCGGATAGTGAAGGTGGAACTGTAGCAATAGCAAAGCACACTTGGCTTACACCGCGTAAGACGGAGGTTTATTGGCCTCCAACTAAACAAAGCAAGTTATTTAACAAAATATTAGAGGACAGCGCTTCTCCTGATACTAAAAACTGGAAACTCTATGCAGTTCAAAGGGTTTTTTATGAGACAGGCAAGTACACCAATACACCAACACACACCGTAGTTAGCCAGCCCACTTTTGTGCACCTCACTACTGATTAATAAACTTTTTTACCCATGCGGTGCGTTCCTGCAAACCTTCGGCCAAGACAAATTTTGGTCTAAGCGCGGATACACGCCGTTCCAGCACTCCATTCGAGCTTTAATTAGATCCTGGCAAGATTTGATCATACCCGTTCTGGGCGACCTGTCAGAGCTAATTTGGCTCTGCCTAGCTAAAATTTTACTACCTTTTGAATCGGACAAATCTTGGCTAGCTGTCATATCCGCGGTTTACTTACCGGGTCCGGTCACCGGACCCGGTAAGAATGACCGGGCCCGGTGGGTACCAAAAAGGGCACCGGGCCCAGGCGGGCCGGGCCCTGCCGGGCCCGGTTTACAATCTCTAGCGCTAATGTTCCAGCTGTTCTCGAACCTAACGGTCTGATGCGTGACGATGGTAAAAGACCTGACGGCATGACTCTGGTTCCATAGAAGTTAGGACGGCCCTTAGTGTGGGACGCTACATGCGTAGACACTTTAGCGCCGTCACATCTTTCTGAAACCCACGTGGGGACCGGGAGCTCATCGTATTTTCCAAAATTTATCAGCCAGCATGCTGGGCACGCTGCCAACTGATAGTGGGCTTGAGCATTTGGACTGCCTATGAGTCCAAATGCTTTTATTGTAGTAGCTGTAGTGTTGTATATAGTTTGTATTACTTGGTTAATAAAGGCATACCGCCGGTAAAAAAAAAAACTCTAGTTATCTAAGTACTTTGTGACAGTTCATTGTCTACGGTAGCATACTGATCTGTCTCTCTTGCTCTAAAATATTCCCTTTTGGTGTGTGTGAAATAAAGTGATGTATAAAAAAAATATGTTTCCAACGAAACAATCTGTCCTTCTAATAATCATATACTTTTCAATTAACATCTATAGTGTTGTATATAGTTCGTAGTATTTTGATTATAAAGGCATACCGCCGGTTAAAAAAAATTAACATCTATGACTTATTCCCCAGATCGGATACGTGGATCACCAAAACAACAATTGGCTGACAAAGATGCCGAATGTACACGATGGCACGAGTGTGAGTGAAGACGGAACCTGGTGAGTGCATCAAACTTTGGCAAAGTGTGCAAAAGACGAAAAATAAGTTCAGCTCACCTATGAAATCAATTCTAACCCTTACTCCTTAGACCATGTACCCGCTGTATTATACGGAAAAAAACAATGAAGCAACTGCACTTTTGTAACAGGCAGATCAGAAAAACATTACATAAAAAAGTGCGAAACAGTAAAAAAGACGAGGGCCAAAGCCATCATCGCATGTTTTCTGAATACTGACCTTTTTCAGTACAATTTTCGATATAAAACGTGTTGAATGGATGGTTGATAAAAACAACCGGTACGTTCTCAAAGAAGCAATAATATTTATAAGTCTCACATTCGCTTAATAAGATGAAGAACAGTTACCAGTGATGAAATGCGACGGTTTTATAGTTAATCACCAGAATAGTCAGTTTTCCAACAATAGTAACCTATTGGAAAAGAAGACAAATTGTATAACCATCCTACATGAATTAAATATTGAGCAATATAAGATTCGTGAGGCTCTTGATATTCTGGCATTTTGCACACTACGAAGCAGAGCATCTTGAGCACAATCGATTGTACAAAATTTAACTATTGATCGATAAAATAATACAGAAATACGGAAAAGTATCACAGGCTAACGATTTGTCGTTGATGAGTCAATGGAGGAATTTAGATGGGGTTTATATAGGATATAACCTACAGAAAGCTGAAAATATATATTGTGTACTGACAACGGATACACTGGAACTACAGTGTTTCCTCTGACCATGATATATTTATGTGAAGAATTTGTAAATTAAGGTAAACTAATGATCACTGACTCGCTTAACGAGTAACACGAGTATTTCCTTAGCTGTACTTGAAGTACGAAAAGTAAACACAAAAACATTTGAAAACTACCTCCAGACGTTACTAGCCTAATAGCTGCACAGCAATCCGATAGCATAACAGTGTTGAAGTGGTTTCACTTTCAACGACAAACACGAAGTCCATATGTTGAGAACTTGCCATAATCGAGAGATGGTTCTAACCAACAGTGAAATCAAGAAGACGACAGACATGGCAACCAACACAACTCGCCGGTGAATATAGATGAAGTTTTAAACACTTTGCAGTGATCGTGGTCACGTGGTGACTAATTGGTTTTATTTGTACTCAATTGAAAATCAATAACTTTTACGTGTATGTAACAATTTGTCTCATGTTAACCTTGCTTATGTCACTTTTAATTCGTAAATTTTTCACATATTTGGAAATAAAGCGGCTGCGTACGATTAACATTTTTTCTTTGAATGATTTTATTACGTGTGTTTAAAATACTTTTTTTATATCTGTGGAGGCTTGGTAGAAGCTGCAGACGAAATCAAAGATTAAAATGCTAGAAGGTCACAGTCATAGTTAAATGTTACTAGCAGTCTTAAAATATTTGCTGAATCCAAGACAAATGTTTAGCTCTGACCAACTTGGGAGCCACAAAATAACACTTATACCCAAAAAAACGAATGGGAAGAATGGCCAAAATGCTGTGGAGAATGCTATAATATACTGAAAGAGTTGACCACTCTGTTGGTGAACCAAGAAAAACAGCGGCACAGGTTTTAACTATGTTCTCAAACTGTGGTGATTGAATTGTTTTAAAGTGTCCAATTAGGTGCTCTTAGTAATTATTTTCAGTCGGTCTGGGCATACCCCGGCTATAGGGGTGGATAACGAGGCTTCGAATCCCGCACAATTTTGTAAAGCTCTTTCTCATTAGTACATATTGGACACTTCTCCGATTCTGCCTGAATACCGTCGATTATACAGTAATAAGGCACATATGTATTGAAATCAATGCTATACTTTCGTATATTTCACTAACTTTCCAATTTATTTCAGTCTGAAGATTAAGTTTCGTTTTGTGCCCAATCATTAAGTAACCTCATGATATCTCGACTGGCACATTTTGCATCTACGTGTCTCATGCAGTTCAGCCTCTCCGATACATGCTTCCCAAAAAACCAATAACTTTGCTCCGAGTCAGAATGACGAGCTAAAGGCTTCATTGCTCTTATCAAGTCGTCTAGCACTTGAATACATTTGCTGGTCTTCGCCTTAGAATTCTTTGGTTTTAGCCGTGGCCTGTTGGTCCTTTCTCCACGCTGTCTGATGTTTACTATGATTTCTTCTAATTCGGAATGGGTCTCTTCCTTCACTTCTTTCAAGTTCATGTGGTCATAATTTGGAAGGTTCTGAAAATATACAATTTCAAATATTAATATTGCTATAAGCAGGAACTGCTGATCAAAGGTTTCATGGTTTGGATCCTGACAAAGAAGGCTTGTGCTAGCATGAGCGGGTAACATCCTCAAGTTTAAAATCTGTCGCCAAGCATGTATCGATGTCCCTTTAGCCAACCCTGAGAGCCAGTTCCCTATAGTTCTTAGCCTAGGTTTTAGTCTGTTTAACATATTTGGTGACATATCTAAACAATTTTGAAACCGATTTCACTTACGTTAAAACAGCCGCTCGTAGCCGCCTGACATAAAAAAAAAAAAAAAAAAAAAAAAAAAAAACCGAGTACTTCTATCTCGACCGAAAGATTAGTGCATGCGCGGACGCGGTCGGGAGCGTACGTACTCCATGATGAAGCGACTCTGAAAATCGCGAAACCAGTCGAGTTCGAACTACTCGCCTGTTTTAACGTTTTTTTTATGCCTGATAGTTTATCCTTTGACCACTATCTCACCTGATGGTAAGCGATGATGTGATCGAAGATGTTGTTCAGGCTAACCTAGAAGTACTGGCTCTCAAGGACAGCTGCCGGAACACACCGTTAGGTGCTTGGCGACAGATTTTCTACTTGAGGATGGTAGCTAGCCAGGCGGGCATTCGCAAAATGCCCTACCACCATGCTATAACGATTGCCATCCTAAGACGACATCCGGGACCGACGGCTTAACGTGCCCTCCGAAGCACGGAAGCGCTCAGTAGTCATGTCACTAGCGGTCACCCATCCAACTCATGACCGCGCGCGACGTTGCTTAACTTTGCTGATCGGTTGAGAACAGCTAAGTAAACTTCGCTATGAGCGCTTCAAAAAGTAACGTAAGTGAAATTGGTTTCAAAATTGTTCAAATATGTGTAGGGGGAGTGGTGGAGTATTGATACAAGGGGGGGGATTGATTCAAGCATAATAAAAAATCTACCTAGTGCCCTAAGTATTCATAGGGGCTGCAAAAAGATGGCGATAGACGTTAGGTATAACATATAAAGAGTGGCAGTGGGGTATCCACGATGTTAACAAACAGTGATCGTGTTTTACAGGACGCAAGTAATTTTTTTTTTCCGAAAAAAAGTTATTGAATCTAGTTGTTCTGCGTGTTATTAATGGGTAAGTGTTACTAATTACTAGCATTGGTGTTGTCTAGCGGACTGCTATGTCCTTTAACAAGTACATTGGCATTGTTTTTTTACTAAACCAATATTTTCCTACATGTTATACATAGGGAGGCATGATACACGTGGCTTGGGGATCATATATACACTGTATCAATCCTTCCGTTGGTCGTTAAGATGCATAATTGTGTAAATACCTACATTAAGTTTTTTTTTCAGTATGAACCATATGTAAAATGCCTCTGAGAGTTACAAATAGACCCGATATATGTGAAGCGAATGTGGAATTGGCCATGAAAGCTGTGCTGACAAAGGAATTGACTAACTAATAAGAAAAGCTACTGAAATATATTAAATTAAACCAGCTTAGCAGCACATGTTAGAAAAACAAAAGAAAGCGAATAATGAGTCTAAAGTTAAAACGCAATTTTGAAAATAAATATACAAACAGACAGGTTTTCACGGTAGAGGAAGAAAATGAACTTGTAAAATATATTAAACAATGCAGTGCCATTCATTATTCACTTTATTATCGCTGTGAAAACTCGTAAGCTAGTTTTCACAGCGATAATAAACCTACATATGAATCCTTCCGTTGGTCGTTAAGGTGCATAATTGTGTAAATACCAGTGTTTCCACTTTTAGGGATTTCGCCCTTTTTTAGGGTGAAACTACTTATTTTATGTATGACTTAGTTTCTATTGCGACAGGGATTTAGGGCATTTTAGGGAAAACTTACCTGATGTGTGGTAACCCTATTTATTCTATGGCTCTATGGCTCTCCTTTGGGGGATTCCCCAAATTGGTTTCGTATTATAATCCGACAAATGTTAGTTTACCTTTTGGATAGTACTATATCTTTGTTGTGAAGGACATCATAAATTAGTTACACTTACACGATTCATGGATTATTTCGTTTGTAATTTTTCTAGCGGTCGCGAAACACTCTCAACTAATTTGAATATAATTTTTTATTGTTTTTATACTTGAAAATGGAAGACACGGGTGGTGATATTGAGCAGGTGCCTTCTTCGTCTCAAGATAAAGGAGAGACGTCAGCTGCAAGTAAAGATAGTAAGAAATATGCACAAAAATTTAAAACGTCTTGGTTGGAGCATCCAGATTTTAAGTCATGGCTAAAGAGATCTGACAAAGGTGAGACAAAAGCTTACTGTAAAGTATGTGATTGTGATATTGTGTGTGGAATGTCTGAATTATTGCGACACAACAGAAGTGCCAAGCACTCAAAGCAGATGGCTGTTATATCACAACGTGTAAAAATTACAACTTTTTTGAGCAAAAATCAAACACATACTGGCAAGGTACTAGAAATGGAATTAAAAATGTGTGGTTTTCTCGCTAAACATGATCTGCCAATTTCCTTAATAGATGATTTTATGGCACTTATGAGAAACTTGTTTCTGGAGTCGAAATGTTTAGAAGATGTGCATCTTGGAAAACAAAAAGCAACAAATATTTTACGCCAAGTCACAGGATCCACCTATAAACAAGAAGTCATAGATATAATGAAGAAAAGCTACTTCAATATTATAATTGACGAAACAACAGATCTGTCTGTAAAAAAACAGTTGGCTATAATTGTAACATATTTTAACAGCGTTACAAAAAATGTTGATTGCCGATTTTTCGATATGATTGATATAGTTGATGGGTCAGCAAAAGGCATATTCCAAATATTGAAAGATATATTTGCAAAACATGAAATACCTCTTCATCATGTTTTTGGATTCACTTCTGATACAACAAATGTTATGATGGGCAAACACAATTCAGTTCAGGCGTTACTTAAAAAGTAAATTCCACATCTTGTGGTTATTGGATGCACATGTCACCTGATTCATCTTGCAACATCACATGCTTCCCGCAAACTGCCTAAAAATTTAGAAGATTTGTGCCGCAATATACCAGCATATTTTCACATGAGCCCGAAACGAACCGAATCATTGAAACCGTTCCAAGATTTTGTGAAGATTGACCATCATAAATTGTTAACCGCAGCTAATACAAGATGGCTATCACTTCAAGCTTGTATTGACAGGATACTGGAACAATATGATGCCTTGAAGTTATTTTTTACAGAGGCAGTTTTTCAGGATCCCTCTAATACAAATGATTCCATACTAACGAGCCTTAATAACCCATTTAATCATGCATTTTTGCACTTCATGAGTTATGTCTTCTCTGTAACAAACGAGTTTAATACCTTCTTTCAATCAAAATCACCTCAACTTTACATGCTGCCAGAGATGATTCGAAAAATGTTACAAAATTTTCTGTCCAACTTCATTAAAAAACAGTACCTAAGCCCTGGAGATCTTAACCACTTCATGACAATAGATGTAACTAAACCAGAAACCCACCTTAATAAGGACCACATTTATGTCGGTCTGGAAGCATATGCCATTCTACAAGATTTAAAAACGAAAGCCCCAATAGAAGAGGTAAGTAAATTTTATACTACTTGCCGGGACTTCTATGTAGAAATAATTTTACAGATTCAAAAGCGGTTCGAGTTAGACGAGAAACTTTTTGTATTGATTAAATATGTCGATCCTGATGTAGCAAGAAATCTAGAAAAGCAGTCTATGAAAGAGGTATTTGACCATTTTGGTTTTTTGGTCACAAAATGCAACAGACAAAAAGCTGATAACGAATGGCGAAATCAGGCTCTAATCGAACCCAAGTACTTTGGAGTTGATGAAGAACAAATAAAAAAAATGCCAGCTGAACTTTATTGGAATAAGGTATTAAGCTTAAAAGATCATAGTGGCAATTTTTTATATGAAAACCTTGAAGTGGTAGTTTCGTTGTTACTAGGGGTTCCATCTTCAAACACTGAAGTAGAACGATTATTAAGTGTATTGAAAAATGTTAAAACAGACAAACGAAACCGGCTGAAAAATCAAACTCTCAACGGAGTATTACACACAAAATTAGGGATGGCGGCAAACAATTGCTCAATTTTGGAACCTACGAGTGCCATGTTCAGTGCCGCCAAAAGCTGCAAAAGCAATGCTTCTGCTTCTTCGAATTAATTAATGTATTTTGGTAAGTATTAAAATTATGCCAAAAGATGTGTTTTTTATTCATGCGCCCTAAATCAGGGTATTTTGAAAAATAATTAGGGATTTTTAGGGATATTTTGCAAAGAATTTAGGGCAAAACCAAAATCCTAAGTGGAATTTTTTTTTATTTACCAAATTTAATTTACCAAAATACCTATATTAAATTATTTTTTTCAGTATGAACAATATCTAAAATGCCTCGGGTTTACAAAAGAGTTACAAATAGACCCGATATATTTGAAGCTAATGTGGAATTGGCCATGAAGTAGTGTTGAAAAGGAATTGTCTAATAAGAAAAGCTACTGAAATATATTAAATTAAACCAGCTACTTAGCAGCACAGGTTAGAAAAACAAAAGAAAGCGAATAATGATTCTAAAGTTAAAAAACGCAATTTTAAAAAATAAATATACAAACAGACAGGTTTTCACGGTAGAGGAAGAAAATGAACTTGAAAAATATATTAAACAATGCAGTGCCATTCATTATGGACTTTATTATCGCTGTGAAAACTCGTAAGCTAGTTTTCACAGCGATAATAAAGTACGCCATTGCATGGCCTAATTGTAAATATCCCGAAAAATGGGATGAAAAAAAACTGGCTGGCTATGAATGGACAAATGGGTTTAGAATGCGCCATCCTAATCTAAGTCTCAGAAAACCTGAGAATACCAGCGCTGCAAGAGCTTCTGCTTTTAATAAACATACAGTTGAAGATTTTTTCAATAATCACGAGGCAGTATTGAGACGATTTTAATTTCTCCGGACAACATATAACATTAAGATGAAAGTGGTGTCACTATTGTACAGAAAACCCCAAATATCTCTCAAAAAAACAACAGAGACAAGTAGGCCCAATAGTATCGGCAGAACGGGGACAACTTGTTACATTCTGTGCCATTGTTTCTGCAACCGGCTCTTGCCTCCCTCATGATTTAATTATAAATAACATTTTATTAATGGTGCACCTGGAGGTACACTTGGGTCGGCATCCAAAAGTGGATGGATGACCTTTGAGGGTTTTTTAAAGGTTTTAGAACATCTGAAAAAGCACAGTCATTGCTCTCTTGAGGAGCCTATCTATCTTCTGTTAGACAATCATGAGTCTCATGCATCAACCATTTTTTCTTTGCAAAACCGAACTGCATTAAGTGATCCGATTCTGTAAAGAAAATGGTAAAATTCTGCTATCCTTTAGACATTTCAGTATTCGGACCTTTCAAGTCAAAGCTGTCTGTAGTACCTATTTAATAACTGACACCTTTCTCATCCAGGACGGACCCTTACCATATATGACTACCAGCATTAATTAAAATAGCTTATTTGGAAGCTTTCACTATGAAAAATATTACAAGTGGGTTTTGCAAGCCAGGTATTCGGCCATTTAATAAATTGGCATTTTCTGATTGAGATTGCCCTGAAACTGTGGAAAATACAGTTCCTTTAGACACACTACAACAACAGATAAAATTTCCACAAACTTCGGGGTCTGCTAAAAATATGAATCCCTCAAATACATCACAAACTTCGGAGCTGCTTTCACTTCCGGTAAGTAAAGCCCTCCTCTATACGTACAGATCTCTTGGTCTAGTGACGTATAGAGGATGCCGATTGTTGTTCTTGTGTAGTCACAAGAACAACAATCGGCATTTCCATTTCAAGTTGCTTCCTCATCTTCAAAGAAAACTGACCCTCCGAACATGCAAGAACCACAATCTTCAGGATCACTTCTTCTTTGTCAAAATATAAGTATATTATCACCTGAAATGATACGACCGTGGCCAAAAGCTCCTTTACGGAAAAATAACACTAACGGAAGACAAGGAAAGTCAAGAGTCTACACAGATACACCTGAAAAAGAGAGACTCGAAATTTAACCAAATATTTTTACCCCCCTCAAGGGTCCGATACCGGTAAACGGAAACAATTTTATATAGTATTCTCGTAATTCCTGTAATATAATACCAAGAAATACATTCCGCGTGGGGTGCCGGGCTAGAATGTCATTCCCCCATCTTTATCTCTGGGTGTCTTCCCAGATAGGAAGGTGACGTCAGTGACCTTATTGGGACCTTTCATGTCTACGTCTAATAGATGTGTCAGACGTTACAAAAGCCGCTAAACGTTACTTATTTTGTGCCTCAGTTAATATATAACTAAATCTTATTTTTAGGAGTGAGGTTCAGTGTTAAAATACCGGCCAAGTACGAGTGGGACTCGCGCACGAAGGGTTCCGTACCATTATCTGTAACCTAATCTTGCAAGTAACAGACACTTTTCGCAGTGTCCGATTGAGCTGGGTAGGTATGGCTAAAACCTCTTTTATTGCATGGGAGCCCCCTTAATTATTTATTTTATTTTAATAAATTATATTTAATGAGAACATAAAACTAAATGTTCTGTGAATAGATAAAGCGTCTACATGTCACCGTTATTAGTATCGAGCAAGAAACGGTAAAAAAATCAAGTTTGTTGTATGGGAGCTTCCCTTAAATATTTATTTTATTTTTAGTATTTGTTGTTATAGCGGCAATAGAAATACATCATCTGTGAAGATTTCAACTGTCTAGCTATCACCGTTCTTGAGATACAGCCTGGTGACAGACTGACGGACAGCGAAGGCTCAGTGATAGCGTCCCGTTTTTACCCTTTGGGTACGGAACCCTAAAAATATCATGTTACATAGTACATTGGTCTAGCCTAGTTTGGGACCCATAGCTTAAACTGTACTTGCACTTATTTGTGTTGTCTTAGATCTGTATATACTAATGAAATAAATAAATCGAAAAATATACTGTATTTAGCTTTTGTTCGCGACTTCACCCAGTAGTGCATTCCTAATATAGCGCTGCCTAGGGGGATTACAAGTATTATATTATATAATATGTCCGTTTCTGGTGAACAGGCAATCTCTGTGCCAAATTTCAATCAGTTTAGGGGTTCTAGCGCAAGGACCAACATAAGTTCACTAATAGATTTATATTGCTTGTACATATTCATAATATTGGTATGTATATACCTCATATCCTAATTCTTCTTTCTTTGGCACGACTCGTAGGAACTGAAGAGGCTTCCACAGCGGCCAACAAGGTACATAGACATCTTCGTTGGTGGTAGCCGTAATTTTGGAGCGCTCCACTTTACGGAGGTTGTGATTGAAGGTGCTGCGGATGTTCACCCACCGATCGCGTATGGAGCGTGCTGAAAATGTGAAAAGTTATATTTTTATTAACATAGAAATTTTTATGTATCTCAACCAATTAAATGATCATTGGCGAATGAGCTTATCAAATGGAGTGCTCTTCACGCCTCGAGGACGAATATCTGACGCTGAGGTGATCCTACCACCTGGTAAAGATTCTAACTGTCCTTGAGAACCAATAATTATAGATATGCTTCGAACAACATCTTCGACCGCATTATCACGTATCATCAGGTGAAACTGACAGAACTAGAACATCGACGGTAAAAAGCACAGAATCAGAAAAAAAATCTGCGTGAAAGGTCCTATTCTCCTTCCTCGTGGCTCTGCGACCAATGAAAATTTTTGTACAGCATTGGAATTTACTCTATTAGTTTCGAAAAGACAGCTGAACACTTATCGTAAATAACATGAAAAACAGCCTTTTTCTATCTTTTGGTACTTATACTAATTTCCCTTTTACAAATAATGTGATTTTTGTAATAACAGCGCTATTGAATGTTGAGTAGTGCGGGTTACAGCAAAATTGCATATATCATTTAATCGTCCTATCATTCAAATGTCCTTTCTGCTCATCAGCAAATAGGGTTGTGACCGATATCACCAGATTTAACATAAATTAAATTTGAAAATGAGACTGATTCCGATGCCAACATTTTTCAAAGCTCTGTCGTTCCACTCGAACTAGACTATGATACGAAAAAAAAATTATATGGCAAAACCCAACTCCGTCATTACCGCGATATTGCAGACCAATACGCATACGATTTGTGAAAGAAACCACTGACGTGACTAACGAGGAGATTGAGTACGTTGAAAATCACATAAAAGAATTGAACAAGACTAAGATCGATGATATATCCAACATAAAATAGTTTTCACCATGGTGGACGGTAAGGTATGTAACGCAGCAACACATACCAAGTCAACCATGAGATCTTACATATGTGGCGCCACATCTTCCGATTTCAACGATCTTACAAAAGAAAGGCCGTACAATACGGGCAACATGCGATTTGGTCTGTCTCTGCTGCACGCTCGGATAAGATTTTTCGAGAGCATTCTGTACGTAGCTTATAAATTACCGGTCATGAAAACGTGGGCTCGCTTGACAGCTAAAGAGAAGAAACTAGTGGACACACGACAAAAAGACATCCAAATCAAGTTTCGTGAAGAACTCTGATTATTAGTAGATATTCCAAAGGGTAACTTTGGAAACACGAATGTAGAGAATACCAGCAGGAGATTTTTCGAAGAATTGTAAAATCTGCAGAAATAACTGGGATCTACCAGAATTTAATTTACCGATTAAGTCACTCTAGACGCCATTTTGTGCGAGATAAACATTAACAATGAAAAGTTAGAAATGTACTGCAAATAAACTGCCGAATTGAACGTTCCTTTAAATCCCCAACTGATAAACATAGAGATCTGATAAATATAGCTACAGACTCTATAGTTACTTGTTTAGAATCCTATAAGTTATCGCGCCAATATCTCAAAAACTAAATTTATAAATTTTCGTAACAATAACTCAATGAAAAATGATTTTCATGTAATGTGTAAGGGCCAACAAATAGAAATTACAGATGACCACAAGTTTCTTGGCATATATGTAGACTAACATTGTAATTGGAAGACTTACATTGAGCATGTCTGTTTCAAACTAAATTGATTTGTATTTGCTCTAAAACGATTACGGCTTACATAACTGTAAGCCGTAATCGTTTTCCTCAAAGTGCTGCACTTACTGCCTATCATGGCTACGTAGCTTCAGTTCAGAGGTATGGTCTTCTACTATGGGGAACTCTACCAACGTCACGAAGGCATTCTTCGTGCAGAAAAAATGTATCAGAGCTGTTTGCGGTGTCGGTCCACTTATTCGAGTAGACCTCTTTTAAGAAATCTAAAAATATTAACCCTTACTGGCTTGTATATCATGCAAGCAGAACTATTTGTAAAAGAGCATCCTAGTCTATTTGATAAATTAGGAGATACTAAGTATCCTTGACAAAATATATTAATGTTAACAAGAAAAACTAGTAGAGAGTAGCATGATACAGGCAATTATCAGTTGTTACAACTGTCTGCCTGATAATAAATAATTATAATATTAATTAGTAGAGATCCCACCAGGCGACGTACGCCCACGTGTAATACTGCAGTCGAAATTGTAATATGATGTGTATTAAAATATTTAACAAAATTCCATATAAATATTTTAAATTTTCGAGAGTGAGCTTTCGCAGACGTTTTAAATAGGTTGCTCTTGACTTCACACCCCTTGCTGACCAGAATGAGGAACGCAAAACATAAAAGAAACCATGAATATTTTGGAGGAAAATGATATTTGCTATATTATTATCGGAAATGACTCTCACTCAAAAATTTTTTAGAATAATGTTTGCCCTTTTTACACTATTATACCTAAAATAGAACGAAATACTTGAATAATACTACGCAAAAAAATATTTTAGCCAACTTTTGTGATGCCTCGGTTATAATTGGCTGGTCGAGTGTCTGGATCAGCATGAAGGCGGGGAGGAAATGGAGGTACAGCCGGATACAAATGAATACAGGTTTGAGCACGATATCGACTTTGTTTTCGAAGCGCATGCTCATCTCCCCGACGAACTCGAAGATCTCTCACGTAAGTTCTATTGGTAGCGCAATTTGTACAGGTTCTAACAACAGTATATTTCTTCAATCACTGCAATCGGCCATGACAGTGGGCGGGCGCTTTGATCTTTGATTATTACAATAAAGTCTAACTGTATTGGTTTTGGCGGCGTATTCCAGTTCTCGCTTTGTTACAATGAAGTCAGATATTCTTGGCTCCATATCGGTGTCAGAATGTATGCGTGATTTTGTTTACAAATTATCAACATTCCTGACAATCGCCTAGTTTGCTTGAAGCGATTGTGGGTTGTTAGTCATATAAAAGGTTCAAATATCATCAGAGTATACACGTCAAGGATACGAGTATAATTTGTGCTAGTTTTGACATGCAGAAAGTTCTAAATACCCCACATGGCGATTTAATGACGCTATATACTACAGCTTCCCCGTGGGGTGCCGGGTTAGAATTGCACCTCCCCATATCATCCCGTCGGTGCCGTAAGAGGCGACTAAGGGAAAAATACTGGAAGGTGGGCAGCAGCACCTTCTAAAGAACTGCCACCTTACACTGCGATCCCCAAGCCGCCTGCCAAGCGTGGGGATTATGGCAAATATCTCCTTCATAGGGGAGGCTGTGTTAAGCAGTGGACGAGTCGGCTGTTAGAGTAGAGATACTACAGTCGTATAGTTGCTGTTTATAATTTTACTATTTATGAAAGCACTACAAGAAGAGGAGACAGATGCAAAATACGGCGCTAATGAAGT
This sequence comes from Plagodis pulveraria, assembly GCA_963890685.1. Classification (NCBI taxonomy): domain Eukaryota; kingdom Metazoa; phylum Arthropoda; class Insecta; order Lepidoptera; family Geometridae; genus Plagodis; species Plagodis pulveraria. The sequence goes on from OY982969.1 coordinate 23,261,114, forward strand.
TATTACGTGTTTATGGGTTTGACGATATCATTAATGTTACATTTAAAAAAAAACAGACACTATCATTTTCAATATATCTTTAAGAGTCAGAAATCAAACGTGATGTATATTAAAAACTCGATGTAACCTTTGTTAATAATGCTGATGCCAAAAAGATTCCTTAACTTCTTATAAATAACATGAATACCTTTTAAGAAAATGTATACCTCGCAGAATAAGGCATATCTGCCAAAAAATATACAAAGTTAAAGTCTAGTCGACGAACACATAATTTCCTCAAGGTTTTCTGCGGAACATAAAATATTTAAGGTAAAGATAATTTATAACAAATTGAATACTAAAAAGTTTATGCTACAAGTTTTTTACAGATACTATTATTTTGCTTTGTTTTAGTTTAGGTAAATTGAGCTCCTTACTAGCTATACTCTGGCCGCTATGCAAAAACCTAAAGGTTTGTCAGCTAACGTAAAGGCAAATCCAAGCTATTTTATAAAAAAAAGTGATGTTATTCCAAGACAAAAAAGACCTAAGTATAAAAACTTGTTATACCATCCTCTATGCCAGAAAGTTATTTATGAAAAAAATGTCTATAATATGGCTATTACTGTTTATAACAAATTACCGGAAAACTTGAAAACTTTGGCCGGAAACAGCTTCAAAACTAAACTGCACAATTGGTTATTGGACAATTGTTTTTATAGCATGACAGAATATTTCAATGTATAAAATTTTATTATGTAAAAAAAAATATAATATATTTTAGGAATAAATACTAATATTTGTACGCCTACTTGCAGGTTGAATGCATTGCTATATATTTTCCTAACATCTGAAATTGTAATGATTGTGTATTCTGACAAATAAATGATTGATTGATTGATTGATTAACAGAGCTAATTTTTAATTATATATAAAACCAATTGCAAAATTGGTCTTGTTTGTAGTTCAGCGCAAGTGGTACTATAGATGTCGCTCCATCCCAATACGATGGTTAAAGAACGATAGGAACGATTTGAGTTATGACGTCATGTCATGTTAGATCAATTGGTTAGATCATATCCCGGCTCAAGGGGTGGATGGACGCGGGTTCGAATCCCGCACATGCCTTAAAAACATTTTCCCTATCATATATTTGTGATTTTGTAATGTAATCCGCATAGCAGGCGTTATTGCAAACCTAACAATATTAAAAAAATAATTTAATGGTGTTTTTTTCCTAAACAACAAAATGGCATCAAATAAATGTTATTCTTGGTTGACTATAGGGGTAGGTAGACTAATTATAAAAAACTCGTTCGACGCAATAGCCTTGAGCCAACCAGTGAGGCATGAGAGTTCGTCACCTCCCCCCGCTCAATCACCGGCAGCGCGGCGTACCGTACGCACGTCGTTTGAGAGAAGGAGCGTAATATTGAAAAATAACACACGTAAGTAAATATTTTTGTCGTCATGTTAATTATAATAATGCCTATTTATTCATGGTTATTGATTGTCAAAGTATTTATAACGAATGTTTGATTCATGTTCTTTCTTTTATATATTATTCTACTTGATTTCCTCGCAGTTTTGGCACGTGGTATAAATTATAAGGTAACTCGGGGCTGGTAGACTAATATATAACGGCTGGTAGACTAGCTGGTCAACCAGCCCCATAATATTATGGATGTTTTATATGTAAAAAGAAATCGGTATTTTTGAAATTTTATCTATAAATTGTTGTTTCAGGACCATGCGAACATACAAAAGAAAGACTAATAGAGGGAATACACCCAAAGCTGTAATAGATAGAGCATGTCAATAAGTTATCTTTGACAAAAAAAGTAAAAATTCTACGGTAGAAGAATTTTCTATACCGTATAAAACACTTCAACGCCACATTGTAAATATGAAGAAAAAATTAGAAAACAATCCCGAATTATCGAAAGCCGAATCAATTTTGGACAGCGTTGGCTACAGAAGAAATAGACAAATATTCAGTGACGAGGAAGAGCGTGCTTTAGAGAGTTACTTGAAGACAGCAGCAGATATTTATTTTGGATTAACACCTTATGAAACACGAAAGTTCGCATATGAATTTGCAAAAAAAAATAACAAGTCCGTACCTGACTCATGGAATACAAAACTTATTGCTGGTGAAGATTGGTTGGTGCATTTTCTTAAACGGCATCCTGCACTGTCTATACGAACTCCTCAAGCCAGTAGTTTATCTCGTGCCACGTCTTTCAACAAAAATAACATTAAATTGTTCTTTGACAACTTGAAAACCGTTTACCTACGCCATAATTTAAGCCCTGGTGATATTTGGAACGTAGATGAAACCTGACAACTGTACATGTTTCTAATAGAGTAATAGCTCGGCGAGGTATCAAAAATTTGGGAAAAATTACTTCCGCTGAACGAGGTACGCTGGTGACGGTCGCGGTTGCTATTTCGGCCGTTGGCAACATGGTTCCTCCCTTCTTCGTTCACGTTTCCACGGGTTCACTATAAAGAACATTTCATCAGAGGTGGACCAGTGGGCTCTGAAGGCGATGCTAATTCTTCTGAGTGGATGAAAGAAGATAATTTTCAGAAGTTTGCTAAACACTTTGTAAAATATGCCAAACCCAGTAAAGAAAACCCAGTTTTATTACTTCTCGACAATCATGACTCGCCTTTGTCTATAGAAGTTCTTGATTACTTCAAAGAAAACGGGGTTACAGTTTTATCATTTCCTCCCCACTGCAGCCATAAGCTGCAGCCTTTAGACAGGACAGTTTATGGGCCCCTAAAGAAGTATTACAATCAAGCAAGCGATAATTGGTTAGCAAGTCACCCGGGAAAGACAATAACAATTTATGATATACCCGAGTTGGTAAAAACATCATTGCCATTAGCAGATACAATTGATAATATTCAATCTGGATTTCGTGTTACTGGGATATCACCACTCAACGAAAACATATTACCTGACTCAGAGTTTAGCGGGTCATATGTGACTGACAGGCCAGCACCGGATGGGTGTCCTGCACTATTATCATCATCGACTACTGACAGAGCTGCACCATCACATGACCTAAGCAACCAAACTGATTCATGTAATTTACCTAACCAGGATGATGCTTTTTCCTTTGGAACTGTAACACCGTCGACTTCAAGTGCGTTTTGCGAGATGCCTTCTGTTTCTGATGCAGACATACTAACTTATGTAGATTATGGATTCAAAACCCCCGAAAAAAGTCCAGTAACTTATGAAAGAAATGTGAATATGCCAAGCACGTCGTTTACTTTACCAGAAGATATTAGGCCTTTTCCGAAAGCTGGACCACGTTTAGAAAATAAAATAAAGATCCGAAAGAGAAAAAGCACTATTTACACATACACACCAGAAAAAGAAAATATTATACAACTTAAGACAAAACAACAATCTAGTAAGACGCTGACCGAGAAAACAAAGAAGCCAAAGATAACAGGCGAAATAAACAGGAGCTCGAAAGGATATAAAGGGTAAAGGAAAAAAAGCTCTTTGTGAGGCTAATAAGTAGAAAAGTGACGACTATGAAAGTGATGAGGATGAAACATTTTGTTTGGAGTGCGCTGAATCCTACAGTTCGAGTAATTCAGGAGAAGAATGGGTTCAATGCACTGGGTGCAAGTTGTGGGCACACACTAAATGTGTAAACAGGAACATATTGTTCTATGAATGCACAAATTGCACTTCCGATTTAGAAGACTGATTGGATAGTATGATCTCCAAAGAATAATTTTATGATTACAAATTGCCTAATGCTTAAACATTTGATTGTTTATTCTTATTTGATTTTCATTGTGTTTAATTGAAGTGGCGGAACATCGCCTATTGGTTTCAATAAATAAAAAATGTAATACACCGGTGTTTTGTGCCTTTTATCCTATTTCCTAGCAGATTTTTGCCGTTACAACTTCATAGGTCAACTTACCCCAGACGAATAGTCAACCTACCCCAGGAATTGGTAGGGTGCAATATATACAGGTTGACCAATTTTTCCTATTATACAAAAACTGACCTGTACTCAATATGATAATGAATAACACGCTTTTTATCACTTTTTTTCAAAGCTTAATAGTAAAGCTATTAATTGAACCCGTTTTTAAATTAATATACCCTAAAGAAATAAAAATATTTAAGCTGAAAATTAGTCGACCAACCCCGGTCTCCCCTACTTACATTGTTTTAATTTTACTAACCTTTCATAACATTTAGTCGTAAAGACATTTAAGTGTACCCAGTCACATATATATATTTCATTTATGTATCTTTAATTAACGAAATAATACACAAAAATGTAACTAAATCTATAATACTACCTAAAAATGTTAAGGAAAATAATAATTATAAATAATATTTCATTTACGTTAGAATTGACACAAATGAATTATTGTAATAAGTTATTACAGAAATTTGGCTTTAAAGTAAAATATTGAATCAGCCCTATACATGTATCTGCTTTATTTAAATCATTTTGCGTAACAGAAAGAAAAGTTTTGGAAACCATCGCGAGTTTTATCTATTATGAGTTTTATATATTATGAGAAGATCAACACACATGCATACGAGAATTTCTTAATCCAGTTAAAGCTTTCAAGCAGGAGGTATGTGCAAGAGTAATCAAGGAACATTTGTCAATCACCCAAATTTTTAAAAGTTGTGTAAAAGATTACGTCGACGCTGGATTCAGTTTATTAAACGACACACGTAATTTCTGAAATATTAAATCTGTATTATATAAAGTTAGAAACAAATCTTTAAATATTACCAAGACAAGATTCAGAAATGCAGATGATGTTGAAATCCCCGAAATATTAAATGACTTTTTGGTATTCGACTATAAACACAACGTACGAATAATTCGCAGCTAAAGAGGGCAGAAGAATAATTCAAGAGCAAGGGTTTTTTTTCGATGGATCTTTCAGATGTTGTATTCCATTTTACCAAATCTATATGCACGTTGATCTCGGTTCAAGTGTGAATGAAACGAATATCATCTCAGCACTGTTTGCTCTATTACCCAACAAAAATCAACACACCTAAGAGATTTTCTATCGGATCTAGAGGTAGTATTTCGATCCCACTTCTACATTAGCGCCAAAGCTGCTCGCCAGCGAGTAATTAGTTTCTGTGTGTTACGATTTTGGCGCTCATCTTAAGTAGTAACAATTTCCTTTTGTTATATTAATTACTTAACTACTGAAGTATTACATGGATGGTGCCATGCGAGTCAGATTTGTCCTTTATACATGGCGATGAACACATGAATTCACCAATATCACAGGAATCTTTGTCATACATCCCACTAGTTCAAGAAAATTCGCCTCAACATATTCAAGTAGCTACCATGCCAATATCTGATGTGAATATCGCTAACTTCACAAGATATTACAAAAAGGCTTAGTCGATCGAGTTATGACCAAATCTATAGAGAAGATATTTCTCTTTATCTTATTCGAATGGTTTATATAGCAAAATTAAGCAGGTTGATAATTATGATTTCGGCTCCCAAACCAAAGTTACTTCCCGTTATGTACCTAAAATATCTATTTGTAATACGCATCCATATACACCACATTATTTGTTTTAGGATAAAATGCCACCAAGAAAGCGACATCGTCGGAAACTTGGGGCAAGACTGTACAAAAACTACAGCGACGACATATTGTTCCTAATAGTTAATATGGTCCAGAACAGATATATGTCCTATAATGCCGAAAAATCTTATGGCATTCCTCGAAGAAGTATAGAGAGAAAGGTAAAAAAACACATATGTAAACGTAAACCAGGTGTAACGTACAAAAATAAATCATATTTTTATTTAAAGTCATAAATTGCATAAAATTCATAGCGCCATCTAAAGATTTTGGGAAGAAGTAACACCTATAGCTGCTAGCTTCAGTTTTTAGTTTTAACTTCATTTTTAGATATCATTATACTATACCTTAATGGGTATAGGATAAATTAATAACCACCACTCAGGTCAAGGACCTAATTTCAACAAAAAATGTGAAGTAGAAAAAGTGTGAAGCAGAAGAATATTACTAATATTTCCTTATATAAGACCCTTCAAAAGCATTAGTAGATAATATGCCGGAATCATGGGTCCTTGGGCGCTCAGAAAGCGGCTGGATAAAGAGCGATGTGTTCTACGAATATATCACCAAGAATTTTAATGATTGGTTAATGAAAAATGAAGTCAAGAAGCCTTCTCGTATCTTATTTATAGATGGACATAAATTTTATATGACATTTGCTTTAAGTGAGTTTTTTCAAGCAAATGGTATAATTCTTTATGCTTTACCACCAAACAGCACGCACATGCTGCAACCGGAGCATGTAAGCGAATTTAGGCCACTAAAACAAAATTGGAAGAGAACAGTTAAACAATGGCAGTCTGAAAATATAAATCAAGTAATAAATAAAACTTTTGCTCTATTTTCAAATTCAATCATTTCACAAACTCAATTTGAAGAAACTATCAGAAATTGATTTAGAAGGTGTGGCTTATATCCGCTGAGGACGGTGAAGTACGGTACACAAAATGTGTTAAAGACACACAAAAAAGAGTTAAAAGAGATAGAAAAACAACGGCAAATAGGAAAAATTTGACGCAGTCATGAAAGTCATAGCTTTACTAAAGATTGATTTGACCAAGCGCCATATAGATGCAGAGTCAATTCTGGAAAAAAATAAAAGACACAAAAAAATACCTCCAAAATAGGCGTTCTAAATCTATGACACCTCGAAATTCTGTAGAGTCCGAACAAAGTAAAGCTAGCAGTTGCTGTCGCCACCTATAGCAATCATTAAACTGCCACAGAAAAACGGCATCACTACTGCCATCGGTTACTAAGGGAGGTAGATAAACTTAAAAGTATGGATTTGGTTAGAAACTACCACTAGAGTCAACGACTTACTTCCGATAGTCTTTCTCTATGACAGCATAATCACGTAATATCCGCACAGGGAATGAGTCGTTGATGCTAACAGTGCCGCTCACTTTTGACTTGGCGTTCAGCGAGAACGGACGTTTAGCTATAAAGAAGATAACATATTACACAAGAAAAATTAACGGTAATTACTCCACAAAACTGAAGTTTGAACGAAGAAGTGATGAACCCGAAATAAGCACGTACATACGAGTGTTTACGGTAAAAAAACTGGCCTAGAGTCCAAAATTCAAAGTATGGTATAAGTTAATGCAATTACCGTTATAGAACAGCTGGATAACTTGTTCATAAAACCCCGCCCCACTCGCGGCTTTCGCCTTATCCCGAACGGCACACAGGTAGTCAGAATTCAGACAACGACCAGTACGCTCTATTGTTTTCACGATATCTTAATTTTTTTACACATACTACAAGTGGTCTTTTAGTTATTCTTCTTGCAGTTGTTGTAATGAATTACATAGATATGGAAGGTGAAGGTATTTTTTTTAAATATTTTGTAACATTACCTTTAATTTACAAATAAGTTTCATCTAAAGTGTACAGAGATGTGTAATAAACCTCATGCAGAAGCGGCACTCTCTAAGTAAACATGTCCATTTTGTCATAATGATGCATCAATTGTTATATTCCACTATACTATTTCTATTTCTTTATTTTCTGGATGACAGCTCCTGTGAAAACTTGAACAAGCATTCTTTTTACATTATGTATGCATTATTTAATTCAGTTTTTTTTTGGCGGTATGTATTTTTACTATAATAAATACTTTAGCTACTACAACGAAAACATTTAGTCAACCTAGCTGCAATTTCAGGCTTGCAGGCAGTCTAACACTCCAGCCCTCTACCAGTTGTCAGGGTGCCCAGCATGCCCAGAACTATTATTCTAGTACTCCATTGTACCAAATTAAGTAGATGGATTGTGTATATCTATTGGAACTAACAATACCGCAGCCATAGGTGTGACAACTGACAACTATCAACGTGGCAGTTGATGAAGTGTTTATCTGTTTTAATTTTAGGTTTAGGTACAAATGACATTATAGGGTGCATACCATTTGAAGTTAGATTAGCTAAAAACGCTAAAAACGATCACACTCCCAAAAAGTTGTTCCACATGGGTCTTGGCGTTATTTTCGCCATAAGCGCTATGAGGCTACTGGAACAGTTTGAATTCCCTACATCTAATGTCAAAAGTGACAGAAGTGGCAAATTTTAGTGGCATTCTTAGCGTTCTTATCCTAAATGGAACAGGGGATGACAGTTACAAACGATCACAGTGATCACAACCACAGACGCAGAATGTGATCAGAATTATCGAAATTAACGTTCTTAGCGACTAATGGAACATACCCATAGTTATCCAGAAATAGATTTCAAGCATAACAGCTGTCAAAATGACAGTAAATGACATATTTACGTTTCTATTTCATATTTTGGATTAAAATTACATAAAAAGTACCTAAAAATTACTCTTACGTATGACAGCTATAAGACCTAATATCAATTTATTTGTAATTTATATGTCCTTTGTATCCCAAAAATGAAATCAATACTGAGAAATACGACATCAATTGACACTTTGACAGTTGTCAGATCTAAGCCCTACTTCTACGATATTTATGCCATTAGATGCACAAATACTAAATTAGAATTGAGGACCTTTATCAGTTTTTATGACATTTTTAGTACATGTTTGACATAAAAAATCAAGCATACGAAATAAAATGTTGGAAATTGTTTTCATACAAAATGTTCTCAGACTAACAATGTTCCGAAGTTATTTTGGACTTAATGTAAAACTCATGTTGCATAAAACTATCCAGGGTAGTCACTTGACTACCCTGGATAGTTTTGGAAACCCATGCTTATGGGTTTCCAAAACGTTGTTATTTGCTCGTTTATATAAGTTATTCCCGATTTTTTCGTATGGTTTCTACACCATTTTACTACACACTATGGTATTTATTCAGAATTAAACAACGCCGAAGAACATTGATAAATTCAGTTGAAAATTCCCGCGGTACAACCGCTGCTCGACCCCACGCGGAGAACTGACAGCGCCACGCGGTACACTTTTTAAGCCACGCCCGCTGCGGTAGTTTGCGTTCCGTTGTTTTTGAGCTTGAATTACATTTCTTTTCATATTTATTCGTAGGATGATATACTGAATAGATACTTTTTCTTTGTAGTCTATAATACAGAACGCTAGTTAAAAGACACTATCAAAACTGTCTTCAAGATACTAAAATGGTTCTTTGTCAATAAATATTTTTATTTCCAATTGCCACCATAGGCTTTTTATAAAAGGTTATGGGCCCAGCACGCTTCCACTGTGCCATCGACCGCTCTACTTTTTGAGAGTTAATGAAGCACAATTTATCTTTCAATAATTCTAGGTTAAGCCTGTTAACACCTTCGACCACATCATCACTTACCATCAGGTGAGATTGTGGTCAAAGGCTTACCTTACAGCAATAAAAAAAAAGTTGTGTAGATCAAATGTCATTTACAGCTTATACATCTGAAACAGATGTGAAAGATGGAACTGATGAAATAAGTTTTATTATTGACACTGAAGCGACGGAACATTTAATTCAAGAAAAATACGAGTATTTAATGATAATTCTAACTGAAATGCATGAACCAGTGAAAATAAATGTAGCAAATGGACAATATGTACTTGATTACTAAAAAGAAAGGATCCCTGAATACCACATATGGAAAGCTAAGCTTTGATATGGAAGCTTTGGTAGCACCAGGGTTGTCACAGTGTTTATATCAGGAAATAAACTAATGGAGAGAGGATATATAGTTGTTATATTTAAAAATGAGATGAAAAAAGTATTGAATATATTTGGTGAAAAATGTGAAAATATCATCTGGAAGTAATTGTTTGACTTCTAAAACAAATGAGGATTTATGCTGGTGCACAGAAGACTAGGTAATATTAACAGAAACTGATTAAGAACTTTAAAATTGCCATAATAGGCTTATTATCGAATAATACGCCATATTCGTCTGATGACAGCATAAGTGACGATGATTTGATTCAAAAATCAAAATTAGATCGGTCGAAGACGAAGCAAATAAAGTCACAACCAATGGAATTGCCAACTGTTTCAAAGGTGTGCAATAGAGCTGCAGCAGCTATTGTATTGGATGTCATGTAAATCTTCCGTTTTACATGACATCCAATCAGATACTTCAGTTCAGTCAATGAGCTTATGTCTTTAGTAAAAGAGCCAGAATCAATGTATTTAAGTTACGTAGTCCCTGCCACTGGATCTGCTAAAGGTAATAAAGCTTCTATCAGTGACCTTTTTTTATCAGAAAATATATCAATACGAGATTTGATAGCGATAGGTTGCGACGATACCAATGTAAACCACAGGAAAATATGGCGGTGTTAGAAGATTGCTGGAAAAACGACTGGGAATACCCTTACAATGGATAATATGTATGTTACACATGAATGAGTTACCATTACGGCACCTTTTTCTTCATTTAGATGGTTCCACTTCAGGCCCGAGGTCCTATACCGTGACGATAGGGAACTTGAAAGTTGTGAAGAGTTGCCAGTTATAACGTTTCAAAAGATTGAGGGATCACTCCAGCCAATTACTACTGACTTGGGTACAGATCAACTTTATTTACACAGAATTGTTTCAGCTGTAATAAGTGGTTCCGGATGGCTTAGCTCAGAAATCACCTGGGAAGCTTTCTCATGCAAGATAATCGACTCGCGCAAACCGCATACTACGACTTTATGTAGGAACAGAAAATCCTGATGAAAATTTGAACGTGTTAGCAACGTTTATGCGCCGACTTGGTTTGACATTAAAAACCATCCAACTTGCAAAGACGGGGCCCGCCATCTTTTCAAATTGATTTCACGTTCAAGATATCTACCAGAAAGTGTAGTTAAAATTATTGACGTGGTAATATAAAGGAACGATTATTTCGCTCATCATGAAAATCTGCTACTCGCCATGTTGACCCACGAAAGGAAACATGTTCGGGTACTAGCTGCTCGACGAGTTTTGAAAGCACGTTCCATGACTTCGTCGACACCGCCGAGAGTATTTGAAATCCTTTGTAGACACTTGTGGACAAGGTGATTAGGATTTTTTACGACTACCATCTCATACCCAAGCTGTAGAACGAGCAGTTAAGGTCTTTGCACTCAAAAAGCCAGAATATGGTCAATAAAATCAAAACTGGAGTCACGAGCAATCATGCCAAAATTTTATACAAAGCGAGATTTTAAGGTTGAATAAACAATAATTTTCTCTTAGTTTTATAATCAACAAGTATCTTTTTGATAACATTGATTATAGTTTACTTTATAAATTCTCCTTTAATTACTTATCATATGTGTACAAGTAAAAACATAGGCATTTATGACAAGGTTGATAATATATGGGTTTTGCTATATTAAGCTTTGAAAGCTGTTGCGGAGGCAATAGCTATAATTTTAAAATTATGAAACAAATACACATTCAATATTATCAAATAAAACAACTTTTCTGCACAATTAGAAAATGTTGCCCTACATGAGTGCTCCACCCTACTGAACACCCAGGTGCTGAGTTTGTGCGAGGAGGGGCTCCAGGAAAGCACAATAACGGATGTAGTATAACAAAGCTAATTTTAAGGTAATATCCACCCATTCTTGTCAGTAATTCTAAAGCAACTTTGCTATACTAAAGGTGCAGTGATGGTAGCTATGGTTAGGTAGTTAAGGTCCTTCCGACTAAAGTTCACCGCAGAACTATCCTAAATTTATGCAAAAAATAAGTGTGGTGTCATGGTATTATGGTACCAATAATATATTAATCATTTCATAACTTCTACTCTTCGGAAACAAATAAAAGAAATACATTTTCAACTGACCTATCATTTGAATTTCTCCCACCGGCAGATTAGAAGCCCTTTTGTCTCTGTGACCGACCTATCTGAGGCATTGTTTTGCTTTATAGTATATTTTCTTATGAGGTTAACGCTCCAGGCGCCCATAATTTTTTTTTAGTTTTAGTTAGGCACAACATTTAAAATTGGAGATTGCCTCATTTATTTACCAGCCTCCATGGGGGTTGAGATACTTTATTTATTGTTGGTTGGTTAGTTTCTTTTGCGTTATCCTAACCCCTCAGGCTTGGTTTGCTTAGTTGGTTTGTTAGTAACATACTTAAATAAAATAGCTCTCATAAATTCATTTTTTTTTTTTTTTTATATTACATTGTATGAATTCTAAAACAAATGAGGACTGCATGTTGTGGCACAGAAGACTAGGTAATATTAACAGAAACAGATTAAGAACTTTAAAATTGCCACATTAGGCTTATTATAAAAGTAAGCAGTACATGTACAGGTTTTTCTGTGAAAATACCAGACGCTAACTTTGTTACGCTTTGTGGAAAAATTAATATAAGTTGCTTACAAGAAATAGAGAGAAGGATTAGAAGTTCTTGGAATTAGTTTTGGTCTCATAAAGAAATATTAAAGGGAACCTATGACTCGGAGCTAAAAAAGACAATAATAGATGTATGTATCTTACCTTGCCTCACCTACGCAAGCCAAACATGGGTGTACACTAACAAAGTTAGGCTCGGACTACTCACAACACAACACGCCATGGAGAGAAGCATCTGCAAACTAAGAAAGATACTTACATAAATTCAGCAACAAAACCATGAGAAAAAGGACAAAACTAACAGATGTTCTTGAACATGCTCGAAAAAAGAAATGGCAGTGGGCTGGACATGTGGCTAGAGCCCCAGACCAACATTGAAAGATTACAATACTGTTTACCAGTACAGAACTTGAGCTCACATTGAGAATGATGTCAAAGAATTACAAGTGTGTAGAAAAGCTTTTATGTTGATCCATGGCATAGGTAAAAAGAAAATTCAATATTTACAAGCAAGTCTCAAATCAACAAAATTGGCATAGAGTATAGACTGATAAAAGAGTATTGCATGGTTATCATCCCAAACTTAATTCTGAGATTAAAAGTTTGATATGGGAGCATATAAATTCCTTCAAAGAATGAACAAGTCACTTAGTCTTCATGACTCATCTCTACTTTACTTGCCAGAAGAACTTAACATAAAGAAAATGTACAATATGTTTGTCAACAACCACAAAGATGATGAAACTGCTAGCAAAGTGACTTATAAGTTCTGCAGTATATATTCAACAATGATTTCAACAAAGCCTTTGGGTACCCATGTACTGTACATGTGCAGTGCATGTGGCTAATTTAAGGTGAAAATTGATGCGATCGCGACCAAGTTAAGCTATTACTGAGCCACAGAGAGAAATGCTTATAAAGAAAGACCTATCAATGTTAAACACTGAGAAAAAAACTACATCTGCTAGAAGCTCAAACATTCTATACAAAGAAACATTTAGCACCAATTGATGGGGGAGATTTATGTAATGGTAAAGCAGCCATATGTATGGATTACTGGATAAACTTATGAGTTCCTAAAAAACCGACAAACAATGTATATTATAAACAACAACTGACTGTCGATATATTTAATATACCTGTACTGAATTCGAAACTGAGTATATATTATGTATATCCTGAAACTGAAAGGAAGCAAGGCAGCAATAATGAGTCCTTCATATTTTTTTATATAATTTTATGACAAGTTCAACAAAACACTTCAAAATATTTTGTGAATCCTACATTAACAGAACAAAAACTTCACTATGTTCAGTTTTTTGTACCATTTAGGTAATTTAGTATGCATGGAATGATGACATTTCCAGTGCATGATCACTCATACATGGAAAACTATAATAATATGGGTATTATTAACACCAAAGCACATGCAAAAATTCCAGAGTATTGGATTGAAGTAGTGGAGTGTGCTTGACAAAACCCATTTCCGTTCAATATTGTCAAAGTGGACAAACCATACTTCAAGTCCTAAACATCTGGACCAGATGTATGTGAAGAAATGATTTTTTTAAAGATAGTAAATTCAAATAAAAAGATTTTATTCCATGACACTTAAAATGGAAGATAAGGAGAAGCTTCGATCACAGGTAGGAAGAAATAATGAAATGAGAATATGGGAACAGAACAGAGGAGAGGTACAGAAAATTAGTTTCTGTTACCTGATCCGAGCTATGCTCAGGAATTTAATTTTTATTTTGAAAGAGAAATATGAAGATTTACATGAACTGTAAAAGTTATCTCAAAATACATGCTTTGTTGATGAGCCCCTTCTTTTCTTGTACCCTTCGATTGACAAAGTATTAGCCGCCAATTATGGCTTATTATCATATATATCTATATTAGGAAAAAAAAGAGTGTTACATATTGTTGGCCATAAAACATTGCTAAAACAATAATTAAAGAAGTGGCCTCTATGCTAAATCATAACATCAATGCATTTTTGAAAACCTTTTTTTTTTATATGCTGATGGCTGTAAAGGCCAAAATGTTAAACATGCAGAACAGGGCAGGGCAGGCAAGCTTAAGATATGTCAAACAGCTTAAACAATAACGGACTTAAGTGAAGGCAATACATTTTTATAATTAACTGCAGTTCATGCTAGGCCCACAAATTACAACTCATGATGAAGAATAACTCGAAGGTAGGAATGTGCGAACATGGTCTCTAGAAGGACCCATAATTACAATAAATAAAATTATAAATGGGGAATTTTTAACTGCACCTCTATTTAGAAATTTAAGCAAACAAAATATCTCCACTAATAACCTACTGCATATCAAATAAATTACTGTACTACAAATTAACTACTTGATTACCTAAACATGTTGTACTAAAAAATGTTTAAAATTCATCGAAATCTGATGGCTTTTTCTTATCTAATTTACAGCAAAAATCTAGCTGAAACCACAGATATACGCATTTTGAAACAATATTACTCACCGTAAAACAAAAATACTGATTTGCACACAAATTATTCAATATTACACCGGAATTTCCAAAATTATTTTCTAAAACTGCATAACAAATAATGTATGTTTACATTATCAAATTACATTTCACGTATTAATTACTCATGTAGCTAAAATCCCTATCATCCAACTTTATTTCTTTTTGTTTATCTGTTTTATTGAAAAGTATATTGGCGCGCTTTTGTCGGCGGCGCACTCACCGCTCGCGCTAGTCGCATCGCGCTCACTTCTTCACGACGACACGAGTGTGAGAAAGATAGAGTGATGTGAATCCGCAGTCGAACACGGCGCGGCGCATGGGCACGTGCATTTGTTATTGTTTACAATTGTTTGCTCGAGTTTAAGTGCAAAATAAGTTAAGTAATTGTTGAACTATTATTTTTGTGCGTTGTTTTAGTGTATTAGTATTACCTATAACTTTCACGTTTTAATGGACAAGTAACATGGAGTTAGACCGATCATTATTAGAACCCAGCGGGAGTGGTACACAAAATGAAGAAAATGTTCCCGTTTATTGTTCAGATAGCGATAGCGAAGAAGAGCAGCCTTCGGCCAAAAAGAAGAGGACAAAGGGCAAAGAATATATATTTGTTAAGAAATTCACAAATTCTGAGGAAGCCGAGAGTTTTGTGAAAGCTGAAAATACGTGGTCCCTCAAAGTTTCGCACGACACAGAAGAAGGTAACAAAAAGTTTTATCGTTGTAACAAAGTCAAATTTCGAGGACCTCAGTGTGCAGCAATTATTTATTTGCTTTTTGAAGCAGACTCTAGTGAAGTGTTACTTTATCGAACCGACTCTGATCATGACCATGAATTTATTGCCACACAAACACGGCACGGAATATGTCAGGAGACAAAAGAAGAGATTAATAAACTTTTTGCTCTTCACTTGAAACCTAAGGCTATATTAAACAGTTTGAGAAAAATTCAAGGGATCACAGTGCCCTCAAAGAAACAACTGAACAATTATTTGTCTGACCGCCGTCGAGCAATTTACGGATCACCTACAATTAGTCTCGGAGAGCTACAGGCTTGGTTAATAGAAAATTCTGAGGTACCTGATGAGGAACATAAACCCTATGTCATTTGCTACCATGTGTACGAGAGCGAAACTCCGACTTTTCGATTTGCAATCTCCACAAAGTCTCTGCTAAAGTTAACTACATTGGCCACAAACATTCACGCGGATGCTACATACAAACTAATTTGGCAAGGTTTTCCTTTTACTATTAGTCGGTACTACGGATAAAACTAAGAAGTTTCATCCTCTTTGTTTGGCCGTTTCTACATCTGAACGAAAACAAGATTTCCAGATGTTATTTGAGGCTATTCGCAACAGCGCTTTGTCCCTTTACACACACTCTTTACAACCAAACGCATTAATTTGCGACGCGGCTATGAGCATAAAAAATGCGTTTAAAGAAGTATTTGGTGAAGAACCTACTGTAAAAATGTGCTGGGCCCATGCAAAGAAAAACATTATGAACAATGTAGAAAGACTAGTAAACAAAAAAAAGCAGAAGACTTTATTACAGGATATTGATATGTTACACTCTGCTACATCTCCAGATCTGTTTAAGTCTGCATTAGCAGCATTTCTGATAAAATATGCCGACCAAAAAGACTTCATAACTTACTTCAACAAAGAGTGGGTATGTCAAAATCCAAATTGGTATCTTGGCTCTTCAAAAGGATCTCCTGTTACAAATAATGCGCTTGAATCATTTAACAGATCTATCAAAGATTGCCACACTCTGCGAGAACGCTTACCATTATCCAGATTTTTGGTTGTTGTGTTAGCTATGGTTAAAGAATGGTCAGGAACCTACCAGTTGGCATCATTTTCAAATTCGCCTTCCATCGAGCTCAAAGACTGGACTGCAGGTTACCAATGGGCGAAGTCAGACCGAAAAGTAGTGGTCTTAAAGGCAGATTCCATAAAAAAGACCTACTTGATTGCAAGTTCAGGAGCATCAACCGTTCAGTTTGGGCAGGACTGGAGTTCTTTCGATGAATACAAACAAGTTGCTTTCGCATATTGGACGGTTGTATTGCCCATGAACAAAGATGAATGGAAAACTGGTGAGTGTAATTGTCCGCAGTTTTTCAAACACTACATTTGCAAACATATCACCGGACTTGCTATCAGGTTGAAATATGTCACACCACCTGTAGAAGCAAAAAACATACCTATCGGCATAAAGCGAAAACGCGGACGTCCAACAAAAGCAAGACCTGCCTTAATCATACAATAAAAAGATTTATAGGTGATCGATTAAAAAAAAATTATGTTTAAATATGTTTTGCAATGATTAGTGTATATTAAGATTACACTTTGCTGATTTTTTGTGAACTTTAATTACATAAATATGACTGATTAACTGGTGTTTCATTTAGAATAACCCATGTTCTTAAAAGTTTAATAGGTGATGGATTCCAAAAAAAATGATTCAATATTTTGTTGCACTCGAAGAATTATTAGATTTACTTTTAGTTAACAGATAGTCATTCAGTAAAACAGTTAAGCTTTAAAGATCTAACAGTAAAGTATAATTTATTCATTTGATGAGCAAATTTAGTGTGCGATTCAGTATTTTTGGTGGTAATTTCGAATATTTTGATTGAAAAAAGGGAATTTACAGTTAAAGTATTAAATACCACCCATTATAAATTAACATTATTTTTTAAAAGCATGTACAGTAGAGCCTCGATAATCCGTACTCAGGCTAATCCGAACGTCACTATAATCCGAACTGAATACCCCACCCCACTTCCTCGCCTTCGCCTCGCTGCTATGTTGTTTATTAGTTAGTCTGCAGTTACGACTGCCACGTTGCGCGTCCATTCCACGTTTTTCTGCTCTGTACTCGTGCGCGGCTTGTTTTTTGAGGTTATAAAGATGGTTCCAACACCAAAACGCAAACATAAAACTTTGACTATAGCCGAAAAGTGCACCATACTAGACAGTTTAAAGGACGGAGTGTCGGCAACTTCTCTTGCTTGTAAGTATGGCGTTGGTAAATCAACAATTACAGACCTCAAGAAAAATGAGCAAAAATTGAGATCTTTTATAGCTAAAACTGAGAAAGGACCAGGGTTCAGAAAAACTCTAAAATTACCAGAGAATCCAGTGCTAGAAGAAGCACTGTTCACATGGTTTTTAGAACAAAGACGACGCCACATTCCATTGTCTGGTGAGGTCGTAATGGAAAAAGCGAGATTCTTCCATAAAAAACTAACAGGTTCGGATTTTTCTGCAAGTAGAGGATGGCTTGATAATTTTAAAAAACGTCATGGCATACGTCAGCTGAAAGTTTCAGGTGAGAAAGTCTCTAGCAATACGGAAGCTGTTCAACCATTCCAAGAAAAATTCCTAAACGAGATAAAAGAAAAGGACCTTTGCCCTGAACAAATTTACAATGCCGACGAATCAGGATTGTTTTGGAAGGTTCTGCCGGACAAAACTTTAGCCTCTTCTGCTGAAACTAGCGCTCCTGGGTCGAAAGTGTCTAAAGAGCGAATAACTTTTATGCCTTGCGCAAACTCTACAGGGAATCACAAATTACCATTGCTAGTTGTGGGGAAGGCAAAAAAGCCAAGATCTTTTGGATCTGTAAAATTACCAGTGCATTATGAAGGGCAGAGGCGTGCTTGGGTAACCAGAGATATTTTTCTCAAGTGGTTTAGAGGCCATTTTGTTCCTGAAGTCAGACGCCATTTTAAAAAAATGGGACTGCCACAAAAAGCATTGCTACTCTTAGACAATGCCCCTGGACATCCAAATGCTGAAGATTTGACAACAGAAGACGGCAACTTCTCTGTACTGTACATGCCTCTAAATTGTACGCCTTTGATCCAACCTATGGATCAAAACTTAATCCAAAATGTCAAGATAAATTACAAAAAGAAACTCCTGATTCAAATGTTCGTGCAGCAAGAAGCCGATGAGGCTTTAACCTTGCATGATGTAATAAAAAGCGTCACAATTAAAGACGCCATTTTTTCGCTAGCGCAATGTTGGGATCATGTATCATCGTCTCTTATCGAAAAATCATGGAAGCCTCTTTGGCCTGAAAAAATAAATTCAACAGAAGATAGATCAGAAGAAAATGATGACTTCGACGTAGAAGACGATCTCCCGCTCAGTCTTTTACGTAATCGTGGTTATACAGAAGAAACCATTTCCACTTTCTTGTCCATGAGTGAAGAGGAGAATTGCACAGATCCTATAACTGATGATGAGATCATAACCCAAATAACACAAGAGAATGACGAGTCTTTAGCTGAAGATTATTTTGCTTCAAATGTCAAGAAAATTACTCATTCACAAGCCATATCATCTTTGAACACTTGCTTGGAGTGGGCTGAAGAAAATGACCTGTCCTTATCGGAAAAGATGATGCTACGTAACTTGAGGGACAAAGCTTTTTTCTGGTCCATCAACAGGACTCGCCAAACTAAAATAGATCAGTTTATGACTAAATAGACAATTTACACCTTACGTATTTTATGGTACCTAATTATTATGTAAATGTACGGTAAGCAACAAGCCGGGCTTTTCATTTGCATTACGACTGTAGTCCTTACGCTGCTTGTAATAAGAGCGTTCCCAAGGTCAATATGTAAAGCCCAGCTCGTTGCTTACTGTACCTCTTAAACTATGTATATAATTAAACACTATTTTAAGAATAAAAATGTTTTTTTTCTCCTTACATACTATAATCCGAACGCTTCGTGAGTCCGAACAGGGGTTAGTTTTTGCTAGTTCGGATTATCAAGGCTCTACTGTAATACTTTTTTGCTTACTTTTCATAATAAGTAATATAATCTGTATTTTTGTTTAATTTAGAATATTAACAGTTTTTGTCCATCCTGTAAAAAATGTTTTTCTAAACTGTTTTTGTTTCACTTCTTCAATAGCAGCGCACTGGGATACTAGTCATGGGGCTCCAATGTATATGAAGGGAACATTATAGATGTTCCTATAGAAGTTCTCTATTAGTGTGAGTTTTTCTTATATGTTGGTGCAGAATGAACAGCACACTGCATGTATTAGACATTATGATAGAGGACTTCAAACAATAATTCAAAAGATATAAAAAAGTCCTCCGCTTTCAGGATTAAAACCAGAACTGCCAAGGTTGTTCATCAAGCAGGAGGAGGATCCACTATTGAACACATTTTTTTTATATTTAAATTAACTATCACTTCCAGCTGGTATCATTGATGTTATATATGCAAATAACTATGTTTGTATTTAAATTACAAAGCAAATGTTTTGACGTACCATAAATTGTTGAGGTAGGTACAGCTTTATTGCGTCTTACGTCTCAGGAGTAAGAGCAAGTGGAACATAGCCACGGGAAAATAACGTTCCTTTCGTGATAATCACAACACAAACTACTAAGGAGATAATACGTATCCTGACAGCGTGATGATGTTAAATACCACGAGTACCTAGGCTTTCAACGGCTACGTTCACTTCTTGATCAAAAGTAAAACTATTGAAACGAAAACTCACCAGTAAATCCACGACCCAGTATGGCAGCGAATTCGGCGTACGCTTTATACTTTTGCTGAATATGATAGTTAGTATTTCCTGCCGGTTTCCATATAAATTCCCGGTCACGGACAAAGTCAACAAGCTCTAATTCAAGTTTACGCGTCCAGAAACAAGGCTTTCGGGGCATTTCGTGTTGTTGATATCACAGCAAGTAATATTATGATATGACTCAAATTATTTGAATATAGAATAAATTAATAATTAGTGTCTCGCTCGACGTTATCAAATTACTAAAAACTCCACGGTGATAAATCTGAAATCTTTTAGTGTCTCAAGTCTCAACCAAAGATTAGTCTCAACTTGAACTTCTTTTTTTGGGTGGCTTCTGTGGTGTTGCCACAATTTCGCCAATGACGAGTCGCACGGATAGAGTGGGAATCAAACGAAAGATTGGTAAAAGTGATCGGTTGCTTGATTTTTGTTTCAGGATAAATTTATAACTTTTTATTCAATTAGGGCGTTCGGATAGCCTATCGGTGCCAAAAATAACACTCACAAACGCTAAAAATGATCACACGGGCCGTTCGTTTTGGGACTTCGTGAGCAAAAATATCGTTTTCGCTCACCGTTCGGATAGCTTTGAAAACGCTACAAATGACAGAGAAAAGTGATATTTTTGACCCATGTCTTACCGTGGGATCGTTGTGATCGTTTTTTGACAACTGCTGGTTTGACAGTTGTATTTGGCGCGATTGAAGAGTTTCATACGTATTTTATATAGGTAACTATCAGAAGCCATTAACAATGAAATAATAATAATATAGGTACCTACTCTTTTGTTAATTTTAGAGATTGATTACATATTTCGTACTGTGCAAAATTGTTAAAACATTGTCGGTTGTCAAAGTACGTTTTAAGCCGTTCGGATAGCATGCAGTAATTGGTGGTCAAAAATAGCAAAAGCTTCTATCCGAACGCTAATATACAAATGCCACTTTTGAAACTGCTACAAACGCAATCGAGCCAAAACGAACGCACCTAATGTCTATGTGGGTTGGATTCAAGCCCTCAATAATATATACTACATGGAAAATAAAATTATACTATTGATCCAAAATTATACCACGTTTCACGTTACATGTTTATTTTTATACCGTACCTTCAGATTATGTGCGATTTTTGTTTTGTATTTAAAATAAATGCATTCGTTAATCATATATAATATTTTGCTTTATTAATTTGCGACAAAAATATGCAGAAATCCAGGCATATTTATCATGTTCAGGCAAGTACTAAGACTTCGATCTCAGCTAATTCGTCCATCAGAACTTGGTCCTTATAATTAGTGATGGATAATATAGCATATAGCGCCATAGTATAGCGCGTTATTGCCATATAGCGTATACAACACGCTATGTGTATATTCTCTTCGCGCTATTAATATAACGTCTCGCGTACTTGCGATCGCGGTAACACGCTTTTCGCATGTACGCGCTATGGGCCTACGCGCTATATACCTATTACTCGTTTGTGTTGTGTGACCCTGCGCGATCTATTGCCTCGCGCTTACCTAGTAGTAGTAGTAAAAGTAGTGAAGTTAATACATACAACAAACAAAAAAGAA
This sequence comes from Plagodis pulveraria, assembly GCA_963890685.1. Lineage (NCBI taxonomy): Eukaryota > Metazoa > Arthropoda > Insecta > Lepidoptera > Geometridae > Plagodis > Plagodis pulveraria. The sequence continues at coordinate 23,283,146 of OY982969.1, forward strand.
CAATGTATACCTATAAAGTAAAAAAAAAACTTTAAAAAATTCCTACTCAAAGAATAGAAACAAAATGTTGTATTTGTACATACCTATCATAAATGACCTTGTAAATACGCCTATAAATGCACACATTTCATATCAATGTACAAGAAAATTATAGACAGCCCTAAGCCTGAATAGTATGAAGAAAAGTTTATTCTATTTATTACAATGAAGGAATGTAATATTTAATTTTGTATGTGTTAGAATCAAGTCGTTACCTACTCATTAGAGCCACGCTGCGCTAGTATCGAACAATAACGACAAATAGCACGTTGCGCCTGACGCTATTGTGACAACACCTAGCACTTAGCATCTAGTGCGAGCGCCTTGTTTCGTTCGTTATAACGATAGCGTATAATATAGCGCGTGCGCCTGACGCTATTGTGACAACACCTAGCACGATGCCTATAGCGCGAGCGCCTGGTTTCGTTATAACGATAGCGTATATAATAGCGCGTTATTAGAATATAGTTTATAGTCTATAGCGCGTTGGGGCTGTATAGCGGATTTGAACAATACTACTTATAATTGACACGACATAAAATATTGTCAATGACATAAATTCTATGCAGTTATTAGATATACTTTCTCTTACAGTACCCACCCCAAAAGCGAAAGCAAGTCAATGCAACTCGCTTAATTAAGTTTTCGCCAAGTTAACTTTGCTGAACACTCTTTTACAATCAACAAATCATTTTACAATTTTGAAGCGCTCGTAGCGAACTTTACTAAGCTGATCTCAACCGATCAGCAAAGTTAAGCAACGTCGCGCGCGGTCAGGAGTTGGATGGGTGACCGCTAGTGACATTACTACTGAGCGTTTCCGTGCTTCGGAGGGCACGTTAAGCCGCCGGTCCCGGTTGTCGTCTTAGGATGGCAGTCGTTATAGCATGGTGGTAGGGCATTTTGCGAATGCCCGCCTGGCTAGCTACCACCCTCAAGTAGAAAATCTGTCGCCAAGCACCTAACGGTGTGTTCCGGCAGCTATCCTTGAGAGCCAGTACTTCTAGGTTAGCCTGAACAACATCTTCGACCACATCATCACTTACCATCAGGTGAGATAGTGGTCAAAGGATAAACTATCAGGCATAAAAAAAAAAAAACTGTGTATGGGTGAAACCAGGCAATCAAATTTGGCAATTTTTGAATATAATCTTTTTTAGATATCATACTAAGCGCTTAGTTTCGCCCTTCCCGATATTAAAGGGTGTTACTTGATAATATTTAATAAGTAAATAGGGCTCGCCTATAATACCAGTCGGTCAACCTGCATATAGAAGTATGGTAGTTGCGTAGTGGTTTTCGAGTAGTATAGTGACATTCCTATACTACATACTACACACTATGAAAAAATGGTACAAATAGTATAATTATACTACGAAATCCCACACTGTATATATAAGCTATAAAGTAGGGATGTTCGATCTGATCAGATACATGTGGATCGATAAAAAGGAATACGATCTACCCGATTTTTGTATCGGTACAATGGCTTTTGATCCGATAGTGAATCGATACATGTAATGAGCAAAAATCGGACTAATTTGTTATCAAATCATAAAAAGATAAACAAATTTTAACCATAATATTTATTCGTCCTACATTCAACACGCGACCTACATTCGTGACACCTTCCTTAACTACATAAGTATGCACATAATATATAATTAGTAATTACAGTAATATAAATATTTCTCTGACGGTAGATTTTGTTAAATCAGTAGTCATTGCATTTTATAGTTCAATACACGTGTACCTTCAGTTTCGGCATGATTACTTATGATGGATGATAGATCATTTCTTTCGTTATTCATCAGTGGTAGGAATGTCTATGTTTGAACGGCCTTTTTTTCGTTAGCCAACCACACTTTAAATCAAAGTCGCATTCGGCTAGATCCAGAGCGGCTATCAAAATTAATATTTTTACATATCATTCCAAGACTGGCCAGAGTATAAAAACATTTTTCTAAACAAAAATAATGTAATATGATTGCAAAACGTCGTAATACCACAGAATATAAAGGATAATAAGGGTAATTAATACACATAATATGGATCCAAGTATCGATCCTATTGATTCGATGCGATTTTTTGAATCGGTCCAGTATCGTAAAGTAGGTATGTTATGGGCGTAGTCCACTTGACGCCACTATCGTTATTTTCGAAAATTTTGACCACAATTTGCGTCTATGGTTATAACATTTAATATCAACCATAGACACAAAATGTGGACAAACTTATCGAAAATAACGATAGTGGCGTCAAGTGGAATACGGCCTAAATAAAACTTATACAGGGTTATTGGATAAATGCTAAAAACCTCGTTGAAGCGCTCGTAGCGAACTTTACTTAGCTGTTCTTCGATGATCGTGATTTAAACCGTTTAAAGTTGTTTAATTACTATGTGTAATAATCGCGAAAACCTAAGACAACATTAGGAAGGTCCTTCTTAATATTAATGAATTTTCTGGCAAAAAAATGTTCTTCAAGCCGATTTCTATATAAACTTTATATAAACTGCGATCCCCAAGCCGCCTGCCAACAGTGGGGATTATGACAAAGCCCCCATTAATTAGGGGGGCTGCGTTCTACAGTGGACCATCCAGCTGCAGTACAGCCCTTTAGGTGCAGAACTCTAAATAGTGTATCAAAAACACAGATGTTTTCGACTTCCGTATATAGGGCGCCAGTTTATTGCCATCTACTAGGTACAGCCCCAAACTCGTACGATAATATCTGTGAATTTCTTGCGAGAATAACACTGCTCCAACTCTGGAGCTGAACCCGGGATCTGATGGTTCGGCAGTGCTGTGACGCTCATATAAAAGCGAGGTAGTCATAACTATCTAAACTACTGCTTAAGCTGTGTCAGTGGGAAATATTCATGAACTGGAATAAGCTGGTACAGAAACGCAGTTAAAAGCATTCACATACAGCGGCACGACATTAGGGCTTATCGAATGGACTCGGGTGGTTTATGCCTTCCGCTGCGGGGGCGCTGGGAAAATGGTGTCCTCTCGCACCGGACGCATGGACTTTTGCAGCAAATTTTCATGCATTTAGCATTCTGAATATAGTTATGGCAATATTACACATATATTGACTACTCATGCTTATAAAAGCTTTAGTTTACGGTTTGTATAATAAATCGTAACATGTATAAAGAAATATTGGTACAACAGACCATCTGCAAGTTCGGCATCGCTCTTTTAGGGTTGTGCATCATAACCATCTCGTCGAAGAATACATGGTTATTTGTTTTACTAGAGTACAAAGTAATATTTGGTCCGCGTTTAATTTTTAATTCAGAGCGCAACGAAGGTTTTCAATGTAGAATGTTGAGAGACAACAAATATTACTAAGAAAACATCAAATCAATATCTTAATAAAACACTTAAAAAAAAATAAAAATATATCTACAATTCCGCCTAATTTTCCTGTTAAGCCGAAGTGACGTCTCAAACGCCACGCAGCCTAACCCGGAGAATTTTCGACGCGTTTCGCTTCTACACGAAGCATTATAAATTATTTTAAAAATATTTGTATTGCATATATGAGCAATAGGGCCCTATGTAGCCCTTAGGGTATGTAATTAAACCCTAAAATGATTTTGGAACACTTATTTTAATTTAAACATAATATCCAGCGTTCTAGCACCAAAGGTAAAAAAACTCTCAAAGTTAATAATATCTGGAGAAGTTTTTAATTTATCTTTTATTCTATTTGTAATGAATTTTACTAGTTTATGGTCTTGGTCTTGTAGAAGTATGCAGATTCCGTAAATAATTAAAATTATACTAAACGAGCCTAATTAACGTAACACAAATAATATCGTAGGGTATTATACTTGTTACCGTGCATGTTGGTAGGGGATTCTGCGAATGCCGACCTGCATGCTAGCTACCAACCTCTATTACACACCTGTCGTCAAATAGGTACCTTATGGTTGTGTTCCGGCAATTCTTAAACCTAATACTAATGTAACCAATTCAATAAGTATTATACTATTACTAGATATAAAAAAATATCCTCTCTAATCCTCGCGTATTACGTGATATGATACAAAAGTCAGACAAACTAGCAACAGGACCAACAATATATATAAAATTATGAATTTCGCGCTATAGGAAGCGTTCTTCTTAATAATAATAAGCTCTATACGATAACACCCCACATGCTATGATGCAGAAAAGAACTTTGCAACACATTCACGTTTCACTGTACCGCCTCCTAAGGCTGTGTTCGGAAATCACTGGGTGAATGTGAAAGTTAGCCGAGTCCTGTCTTAAAATCACTTCAGTGAGTTTTTGTATTTTCCTCAGTCTGAAGACGATTAGTTCCTGAAATCGCCACCGCTGCGTTATAGTTCTGTAGCACTTCACTACCCATTAGATTGTTACAAATGCTGCCATAGCTAAGTTCATAAGTAGTTCTACCAATATCCCATAGATGGCGCGTGTACCAAAATTACTGAGCTCTATTTGCTCGAGAAAATAAATCGTCGATGTCTTTATCTACCATTATAAGTAAAAATTTACTTTGTGTTTAATCATCTTACGAGAATGGGACCCTATTACCATAGTAACTATTACTAAGCCTCGGATTTCCGTCTGTCTAACCTTCAAGTTAACATTTTAAGGCATTTAATATTTTCACAGGATATGCGTTAGTATAGCGGATTGCCTATAATAAATAATTAGGGTAAAAAGTTTCAAATAAAGAGGGGGTAGGTACCCACGCAGAAATCGTGTTATTATAACTGTTTCTTGTTTTTGCATGCTATATTTTATGCCTGATAGATTAGCTTGTGACCACAATCGCACCTGATGGTATGTGGTGATGTGCTCGAAGATGCTGTTCACACTATAATTACCTATAATTACTGGCTCTCAAGGATAGCTGCCGGAATACACCGTTAGGTGCTTTGCGACAGATTTTCTACTTGAGAGTGGTAGCTAGCCAGGCGGGCATTCGCAAAATGACCATATACCACCAAATGCCCTACCACCATGCTATAACGACTGCCACCCTAAGATATCAACCGCGACCGACGGCCTCCTTAGCACGGAAGCGCTCAGTAGTAATGTCACCAGTGGTTCCATCCGTCATGACCGCGGCTGACGTTGCTTAACTTTACTAATCGGTTCAGGACGGCTAAGGAAACTTCGCTACGAGCGCTTCAAAATGCTATATTGTAAAAAAAAACAGCAATACATAATACATCAAACGATGAGGGGACGATGCGAGTTAACTTTACTAATTATTTTGAACATATATAAAATATAATATAAATTGGGCAAATACGGGAACGACTCCCGCTAAAGATCTCTCGAGCTTTGTGAAAAATATAAAATTTGTTGGTATATTCTGTATATTGGTAGGGAAACCTCAGTATGTGAATCCATCTCGCACTTGGCCGGTATTTTATTTAAATGTATAAGTATTATATTGAGGATAATTTCTGATGTTTTATAGTAATTATTTTTGTTTGGAACTCTTTGCATATTTTGCTCATGATTCCTTTTTTCTTTTTGATCAACTACACTGGTCAAAGTGAAGACACCATAGCATACCACGACAATACTCATAAACACGTTAATCTGCAGGTTGATTTGACCACCTCTAAATTTGGAAGTATGTCTAGTGTGTAGTACTCCCAGGCTCAACTACACCAAGGGGTGAATATACCACTATGAAGTACTTAAAAAGTGGAAACTCACTTATTGGTGCGATTTTTACAGGGTGAGTTACAACTTAAGCCTGACTCTTGGCCACAGTCAGTCAGGGTGATTAGTAGAATTTTTGCCATAGATACATAGGTATCAAGTACCTAATATAGACTTATATAAATGGGCCCAAGGCGTAACGAATTTCACTCCCATACCGTATACTACCTGTGGGTGTCGTAAGAGGCGACTAAAGGCAAATTACCGGAAGGTGGGCAGCAGCAATTTCTGAGGAATTGATATTTTAAACTGTGACCCTCAAGACACCTGCCAAGCGTGGGGATTATGTCAAACCCCCCTTAAAGGGAGAGGCTGTGTTCTGTACTGAACAACCCGGCTGATACAGTAAAGTACAGAAAGCTATATATATGTACTTGTCGACCGAGCAGAGCTCGTCGTTTTTTATGTAAATGTTAAAAAGTTTTGTGTTACGAGTACCTAAGAGTAACAAAGCAACTACCTTTTTTATGTTATTGTGACGGAACAATCTCGAGGCCCACCTGATTTTAAGCTGACTAATCCTCTGCCTATAACGGATGCATAACATCTCAAATCACGAATTGCACAGCGCCTTGAGACATAGTTGTTAAGTCTCATGTGCCTGTAATTTCACTGGCTCTCAAGGACTGCTGCCGGAACACACCGTTAGGTGCTTGCCGACAGATTTTCTAATTGAGGGTGGTACCTAGCCAGGTGGGCAATCGTAAAATACCTTCAAAATTTACGAGACAGCGCGATATGAAATTGTAGAAAAAGTAACTATCGATTCATATATACACTCGTATATATGAATCGATAGTTACTTTTTCTACAATTTTTCTAAAATTAAGTACCCAAAAACGAAACAAAAAAACTAGTTGCAGAAACGAGGCCACTATAAAGTCAAACTTTATCAATATACAAAATAGAATCCAAACCCTTGGAGCCGTTTCAGAGATCCGAAATACGAGTATATCTATATAAGAATTTATCTTATAAATGTATTAGATATACAACTCTAGATCTCCAGATCACCACCACTTGCAACATCACCGCGTTGGATCACAACGCAAGACTTTACTTTTGAGAAAAGTATGCACTTCCTGCGGCACTGAGATTCCCCAAATCAAGGAAAATCTGTTGTCTTAGTAAAGTTTTTTAGTATTCTACGACTGAGGTTCCGTGATATCTTATGAAGCGCTCGTAGCGAAGTTTGCTTAGCTGTTTTTAACCGAACAGCAAAGTTAAGCAACGTCCGCCTCGGTCATGACTTGGATGGGTGACCGCTAGTGACATTACTACTTAACACTTCCGTGCTTCGGAGGGCACGTTAAGCCGTCGGTCCCGGTTGTTGTCTTAGGATGGCAGTCGTTATAGCATGGTGGTAGGGCATTTTGCGAATGTCCGCCTGGCTATAGCTATCACCCTCAAGTAGAAAATCTGTCGCCAAGCACCTAACGGTGTGTTCCGGCAGCTGGCCTTGAGAGCCAGTAGTTCTAGGTTAGCGTGAACAACATCTTCAACCACATCATCACTTACCGTTAGGTGACATCGTGGTCAAAGGCTAAAAGGCATAAAAAAAACATCCAAGATATGTGTCCATTTATTTATATCCTAAAGTAGCTAAAGTACAGTAAAGCTCTATATAGGCGCGCCAAAAACTAAATATCTCTCAATGCTTTGATATCGAAGTATAAACGTACGTTTAAATGGAAGAAAAACCTCTTCATCGAAATATAAAAATACTACGTGATGTCGCCGTCGACGGGAGACTATTCGAGTATTTCTTTACGAGAATAGAAACATTTTAGCGACGAGAAAGTGGCACACCTTTTTACGACTAATAGACTAGCTTTTAACCGGTATCTCACTTATTGGTAAGTCATGATGTGGTCGGACAGCCTTAACAGTAAAGATATATAGAGCAATAACAAATATATTTAAAATATTTTAAGAAAACATAAAAGAAAATATTTTAATAAAACACTTAAAAATATATCTAGTGACAATTCCGCCTCTTTTACCTGTTAAGCCGACGTGACGTCACAAACGCCACGCAGCCAAACCGGAAGAATTTTCGACGCGTTTCGCTTCTACACGAAGCATCCTCAGGAGGTCTTGACTCTACGAGAGCACGATCTAGAATTCGATCGTGCGCTCGTAGAGTCAAGGTTTGGCTGCATGGCATTTGTGACGCCACGTCGGCTTAACATGAAAATTAGGCGGCATTGTCACTAGACACATTTTTTTATCTTTTAGTGTTTTATTAAAATTTTCATTTGATGTTCTCTTAAAATATTTTGAAAATAATTGTTATTATTAAATATGGATTTCCGCAAAGTAACGCCTGAATCTACTCATTATATATAGAGCTCTATACAGCGGCGTAAGTATGCTAACCTCGGTATGGATTACATATTTGAGCCGTTTGGTGTAGAGACGTTGGACGATGGACGAGGACCGGGAGCTCATCGTATTTTCTAAAACATATCAGAGCGCTTGGTCGCTGCGACGCGTGATCAAAATGCTGGCACCTATTTGGCTCAAAGAATAAGCATTGCAATTCAACGGGGTAATGCTGCAAGCATGCTGGTCAAGCTGCCAACTGGTAGTGGGCTAGAGCATTTGGAGTGCCTGTGTATCTACAATGACTTATGGGTATCTAAATGCTTTTATTGTAGTAGCTGTAGTGTTTTATATAGTTCGTAGTATTTTGTTAATAAAGGCTAAACATAAAAGGTTGGAAGGCCAGTACGAAATTTTAATGAATGCAACGTGTAAATTTTGATGTGGCCCCTATGTGGACCTTCCTGTACAATATTTAATTAAGTTTGTTTTATAATATACGCCTGACTAAAATGATTGAGCAATTTACGTACCGTAATTACTGAAACAGCAGGCGTTATAGTTAGTTTCGTATGAGGCGCTTGTAGCGAATTTTGTATGAGGTTAAGTTAAGCAACGTCCACGGTCATGAGTTGGATGTGTGACCGCTAGTGGCAATACTACTGAGCGCTTCTGTGCTTCGGAGGGCACGTTGAGCTGTCGGTCCCGGTGGTTGTCTTAGGATGGCCGTCGTTACAGTTTGGTGGTAGGGCATTTTGCGAAAGCCCGCCTATTTAGTTACCACTCTCAACTAGAAAATCTATTGCCAAGCATCTAACGGTGTGTTCTTGAAGATGTCCTTGAGAGCCAGTACTTCTAGGTTAATTGGAACAACATCTTCGACCACATCATCACTTACCATCAGGAGAGATAGTGGTCAAAAGATTGCCTATCAGATATAAATAAATAAATACAAAATATATATATTCCGCTCCTTTAAATGAGATTCTAGATCTTTTAAGCTGTGTAGTACTTTTAAGTAGTGTAGCTGTGATTGGAGTCTGGTGAAAGAAAATGGCTATGATATCATGGTATTTAATTAATTATATGGTATGGTAAAGTCTTTTTAACAATATGTTCTTGTAGCTAATGATAATCTAATTTCTGACACACACGTTAAGCAAGCATTCAGCTCATTAATAAAACCATACGTACTGTGCTATCTCCACGTTAATGTGCATAAAGCTGCTCTACACACCTAGCTATACTATCTAGGCATCGTGTCGCATTAACTCGCTATCGCTGTGGAGTGCGCACTTTATGTCTTCCGTTTCCGATGTTACGGAACGTTCGCTCCATACTCAGACATACGAATATTTATAGCAGTAATAATGTTTCGAACACATCATAATGTTATGCGCTACTGAGGAAAGGAGACTGTGGCTAAAGAAAATCACGAATGGGAGTCGACGAATGAGTGTGCCGAAGGAGTGCTCAGCGAGACGTCAACGCGGGCGTCCCAAGCTCTCCTTGAAAAAGACCACCGGATGTGGTTGAAACTATAGTCGGAGCTGTCTGACTTATTTACGTGAGTTATCCCGTATTATTTACTAACAGGAATGAGAGTTTAGTGAATCCGTGGGCTAACGCATACATGGAGCATGGTGGTAGTGCATTTTGCGAATGCCCGCTTTACATTGTAGAAAATCAGTGGCTAAGCACCTAGCGGCGTCTTCCGGCACCTATCCTTGAGAGTCAATAATTCTAGATTCTAAATACGTTTTCAGGTATTATCGCTTTCTAAGCGAACATCGAGCAAAGCCGGGGAACGCGGGTTCGGAGCCCGACGGACACGAAAATTTGTGCTCTAACAAATTTTTAAATGCAATAATTGTAGGTTAGGACTTAAAGTTCAACCGCATCATGACTTACCGTCATGTGAGATGGGGGTCGAAGACTGGCATATAATCTTTAAAAAAATATTGATATAAAGAAGTTTTTTTAGCCCTTTTGTAATTTTTTTACAGGCAAGTCAAGGTACATTTAATACACATTTATTCTACTTAAATATATTAATTATGATGACGTCTAAGTAAATAATCGATTAAAATGTAATAATCATACCTAATATTTTTATACATAATACAGTTAAATATTTTTTTTTTTTTTTGATGAAGCATGTACTTGAATACTATCTCACCTGATGGTAAATGATGATGTGATCGTGTTGTCATGTTGTCCAAGCTAACCTAGAATTACTGGTTCAAGGACAGCTGCTAGAACACACAGTTAGGTGTTTGACGGCAGACTTTATTCGCAAAATACCCTACCAACTTGCTATAACAATTGACATCCTAAGACAAGAACCGGGACTGATTGCTTAGCGTACTCCGAAGCACGAAAGACGAAAGTATTCAGTAGTGAATGCCATTAGCGGGTACCCATGCGGATGTTGCTAATCAGTAAGCGCTTCAAGATATGATATAAACAAAAAAAATTGGCTGCCGGCCCAAGAAAACAATAATAATAAAATAACAATTAAAACTTGGCTAAAACATATTTCCACCAGTTGAAGGGTTTAATGTCCTAAATCAGTAAAGGATTTCTGTGATATAAGGTCACAATAGTTAAGTTAAATATGCAGGTTGTGGACGGCAAAATTTAAAATCAAACACAGGTTTATACAAGGTTTATTTTGGCTGCTTTCTGTTCAAGCAAAATTTATAATAACAGTCGCGCCGACTCGAAAGTAGAAGATAAGGTTTATGTGAACGCGTTGCAACGGTTACGACAACCGCTCTAGGTATCTGTCAGATAGGTTATGTGTTAAAAATTAAAATTTACTGTTTTTTCTACTACTTTTCAATTAGAATTGCGTTTGTGCAAAAAAAGAACAGTCTGACATGGTTTAAAATTGTTAGAATCGTTCAGATAGGGAAGCAAATTTTGTTTATGAAATAACGAAAAATCTTCACAATATTTTTTTATTCATAAAGCATTTATTGTTTCTATTTATTTTAATAATTTCTAAAAACATTCAGGGAAGGAATACATTTTAAGGTCATACCCGCGTTTAGCCTCTGAACTATTCTATTTCGTAAATCAAATAATCGCTACTCTTATAAAAAACAATATATTATTACAATTAACATAATATACTTATGAGCATTATTCTTATAATCAATACCCATGCTGAGCAAGAGTTTCAAAATTCTGTTAGATGGAAAATCTATAAAAACCCTACGTAAAACTTGCCTATCTTATAGAAATTTAATTTAATTTTGTATTTATTATAACATGCAAACAATTGTAGTAGATGACGTTATAAGTAAATTGCGTCCACTTCAATAATAAGACGTAAATTAACTAATTTGCGTATTAACAAGTATGTGGGTGTGTAACCTTCTGGTCACACACCCACACACATACATCCTCACGCCTGTATTCTCTAAAGGTGTGGATCAGTGATGTATAAATAGCCACATTCATCTACATATGTTTGTGTCCCATATAGAAGGGAGCGAACCTCATGCTAGTTTTGAGACATAGTTCCAGACTCCGAACTGCTATTGACTTTTTTTTTTAAATATTGTTATGTTTGCAATAACGCCTGCTATGCGGATTACATTACAAAGTTACAAATATACGATAGAAAAAATTTAAGTCATGTGCGGGATTCGAACCCGCGTCCATCTATCCCTTTAGCCGGGTGCTATTGACTGTTGCAAAAACCCATACAACCCGGGGATTGAACCTGGAACTTCCATATTACAAAGCAGCGCTCTCAATACTTCACAGCATCTTCCCGACTAATCACGCATCGTAAGTTTTATAGGTAGGTTCTCCCAACCTTCTGGCGGCATGTTATTGCCCGCCTAGATATCTTATCTAAGCGATTGAAATTGTAAATCTGGTTACATTATTGACCGACGTCGGTACAGTTATGGAACATAAAAGACGCCGCTGCGTTTAATAAAAATCTACAGAGCCATTACCGAGATAAATGCAGTCTTTGAGTTTCCCAGCATGGAGATAGGCCACTTTTTGCTTGCGTCTGGTTTGCTATCATAATCAAGTAAGTAGGCGGCCGCCCTAAACATCTTTAGGTGCTTACCTACCGTTGTGCTCAATGAACTGTCTTTATGAGCTAGTTGAAGTCTGTAGCCTTCTACCTTCTACTACATCTCCACAACGCCTCATTTATATTTCTGGTGTTGCGGATGTCCGTGGGCGACGGTGATCACTTACCACCAGATGAGCCGGTGGCAGTAAGAGGCCTATGAAGGCGCTAAAGTATCAATTCATGTAGCGTCCGACACTGAGGGCCGCTCTAACTTCCACGGAACCAGAGTCATACTGTCAGATCATTCTAATAATTTTGATGAACATTCTTTTTTGTCTATAGAATTGTATCCGAACAAGCACTGGGCCCACCTGAAGTTAAACCGCTACCTCTGTCTATAACCACGATAAAGGCATATCATCACATTTGATGAACAGCTCTGCGCCCGTTACCTTGAGACCTGTAGTTTAACTGGCTATCAAGGAATACTGCCGGAACTCACTGTTAGGTGCTTGGGGACAGATTTTCTACTTGAGAGTGGTAGCTATTTAGGCGAGCATTCGCAAAATGCCCTTCCACCATGCGGTGAAGATCAAGCTAAGCTGGCGAGGGGTAGGGATTGAACCATGCGGCACGGCAATCCATAGCTATTACCGCTCGGGTCATCATTGCTTCTAAAACTAAACTTAAACCAGCCTAGCCGCCTATATAAATATAAATTGTCAACATCACTGATGACGTGATTTACTCACTGATTAAACCAAAAGGAGAATATTCTGCAGCTCAAAAGTGGACTTCATATTAGATTCAACGAACACAAGTGCTTTAGATTCGGTCAAACTTGGCGTTAGTTTCGCGTTTTTGATCAGTTATTAATAATTATTTTCTATTAGAACAGAGTGAATCCTTCCTATTTGGGTTGAATAACTCATGTCATGTTTTGCAGGCAAGTCTTTCAAGGCTGTACCGGGATTGTTATCGTCCGCCTAGATCTCTTATCGGTGCGCCTGAAATTGAAAGTCTGGTTTTTAGCGTTGACAGAGGGCTTGGGGTTTACCTTGCCTGATTAAAAGGTGGGCGGAAATCTGAATAGACGTTGTTTGCAATAGACCTTAGTTGATGAATGTTTTTAAATATAATAGGTAGACAAATAGATTATAAACGTTTTGTACAAAATACAACCTTATTATTTAATCCAACTGCAAACCGATAAATGGTAGTTCCTTATGCGTAGTTACGAAATAATTATTTTACTTAGAAGTTATTCTTTGCATGGGCCATTGACAAAGAGGATCTTTAAAGAAGACTACGGTCTTGAACATTTGCAAAATCCATGAAATTATAGGCACATGAGACTTAACATCTGTGTCTCAGGGTGACGGGCGCAGTGCAATTCGTCAGTTGTGACGAAATGCATGTTTTATAAGCAGAGATCACCTACCGCTTAACATCAGGTAGGACTCGTGCTAGTACCGTCACAATCCCATTAAAAAAAAACGTGCAACATGCATTACTAACATGGTATATTGATGTTAAAAAACATTGGCTTTGAAACACAAAACATATTTTTAAATCTGAAATATATAAAATAACTTGTAGAAGTTGGCTGGTACCGTGAAATTGTGAGCTCTGAGGGCTTCAATGATCATGGGACTTAGAACTCTATTATGAGACATGGCACTGACTTTAATAATTTATTTTACTATTTTCAGTATCTAGGTATTATACGTCGGTTCCTTTATTGGATGCCAGACATATAGGTAAATAAAAGTGAAAGAACGAGATACAGAAGATTGGAAGCGCTGGTAGCGAAGTTTGCTTAGCCGTTTTTAATCGATCAACTAAGTTACTGATGAATTCTTAACCAATCAGCTAAGTTAAGCAACGTCCGCCGCGGTCATGGGTTGGGTAGGTGACCGCTGGTGACATTACTGAGCGCTTCCGTGCTTCGTAGGGCACGTTAAGCCGTCGGTCCCGGTTGGTGTCTTACGATGTTGTTTAGGCTAGCCTAGAATTACTGGCTCTCAAGGAGTGCTGCCGTAACACACAGTTAGGTACTTGGCGACATATTTTCTACTTGAGGGTGGTAGCTAGCCAGGCGGGCAAACCCAAAATGCCCTTCCACCATGCGGTGAAGCTCAAGCCCGCGGCGGGATTAGTACCATGGACCTGCTGCGCGGCAGTCCATACTACCACTGAACCATCGCTGCTTCATGTACAACATATTGATTTGTTGTAATATACATATAACAAAGGTTCCTATAAAACTTAGAGAAATGTACAACCCACGCAGGGTTCATCAAGACAGACATTTAAATCTTCTCAAGCCTTCAGTCAAACTTCTTTATTAGTTTTACCTAGAATGTGAATAGTTTTTATTAAATTGCACATATAGGCTTGCCTTTGACCACTATCTCACCTAAAGGTTGATGACTGATGATGTGGTCGAAGATGTTGTTCAGTCTAGCCTCGAATTATTAATATTAGCTCTCAAGGACAAATGCCGGAACACACCGTTAGGCGCTTGGCGACAGGTTTTCTACTTGAGGGTGGTAGTTAGCCAGGCAGGGCATTCGCAAAATGCCCACCATGCTGTAACGACTGCCATCGTTTGACAACAACCAGGACCGACGGCTAAACGTGCCCTCAGAAGCACGGAAGCGCTCATATGTCACTAGCGGTCACCCTGATGATCCCACTCCTGACCGCGGCGGACGTTGCTTAACTTAGCTGATCGATTAAGAATGGCTAAGGCAACTTCGCTACGAGCGCTTCGAAACAAGACACATTCCAAAAAAAAGGTAAAAGCAGCAACTGATTTTCTAAAATTACTTATTATCCCTGGCATGTCCTTCACTCCGGAAAACACTAAATGTTAATTTCTACCTACTTGTAGAAAAAATAAATATCTCTGTCTAGCCTACCGTAATAAAACAACAAATATAAATCTCCCCTGGCCATAAGTCAGACTAATTTTCTGGATTGACTATGCCTGTAATATGAACAGGTAAAAGTGGCAACAGATTTTCTATAATTACGTTTTGTTTTCTTGTCTACCAAGTCCGTCACTTCGAAACACATTAAAAGTTAATTTCTACCTACTTGATTTGCAAAAATGAAAGCTGGTTCAAAGAATAATTCTGTCTAGGCTACCGCACTAAAAAAACAAATATCTAAGCGCTTCTAAGCAATATGACACATAAAAGCTGGCGTCCCGAGCTCTCCTTGAAAAACAACACCAGATGTGGTTGAAACTATAGTCGAAGCCATCTAATTCATTCACGTCAGTTAACCCGCATTATTGACTAAAATATATAGGTTGTGTAAATGTGGACATACATCAAGCAAGGATTTAATAATAACGTGTTGAGATCGGGAAGTAGGTAACAAAGTTTCCGTAACTCCGAGCAAGCGTTCGGTAATTTCGCATTGCGATGCCCAAACGAGTTTATGTAACTTGCTTAGATACTATTACGTGTTGTGATAGCAATAGCACTTGACTTGATGATTACCACATGATTTTTTTTGCTTGTTACGAAAAATATCTTCTCAAAGAAATTATAAAGTACACGTATTTCGGGAAATTCAATTTTATTGAGAAGAAAACTAGATAATTAGGTTTTTCTACGCGTCTTCAATGTATATCATTGAAATTACAGGCACATGAGACTTAACAACTATGCCTCAAGGTGACGGGCGCAGTGCAATTCGTGACTTGTGACGACGTGAATATGTTATAGGCAGAGGTTAGTCCGCTTAACATCAGGTGGGCCTCGAGCTTGTTCTATCTCAATAACATAAAGAAGAATATCTATAGTTCCTTAATTAAACAATAATAGTAAAAAAATTTTAGGTGTCGGGCTAGTTTTGTACTCCCCAAATCATCATGCGGGTCATATAAAGGAAAAAAATACCAAAAGGTGAGCAGCAGCGCCTACTGAAGAACTGCCATCTAACACAATAATCCACAAGACGCCTGACAAGCGTGGCAACTATATCACTTGGATTGGAACAAAAACTAATTAAAAGCTTACTTTTGTCATACCTTCAATTTGTAGCTGATAGGTTAGCCATTGATCACAATCTCATCTGATGGTAAGTGATGATGTAGTCGATGATGTTGTTCAGGCTACCTCATAGTTACTGGCTGACAAGAATAGCAGCAGGAACACAGCGTAAGACGACTGATTTTCAGCGATAGGCTAGTGCCAAGCTAGCATTCGCAAAATGCCCTACCACCTTGCTATAACGACTGTCATCCTAAGACAACTGACAAACCAGGACTGATGGCTTAACGTGCCCTCCGAAGCACGGAAGCGCTCACTAGTAATGTCACTAGCGGTCACCCATCCAAGTCATGACTGCGGTGGACGTTGCTTAACTTAGCTGATCGGTTAAGAATTCATCAGTATTTGTCTGATTTCAAAATCAATGTTGTCATCAATACTTGTTAAAACTAGCACTTGTGTTGGCAACATAGCTGATTTTTCAAAGGAAGTTACGAGTGCTGCCGTTTGTGGGCGAGTTACCAGGTAGCGCTTTTTGTTCGCACACGCGCACGTGGTGTTTTGGAGGGAACACAGAAACGGTTAGATATACAAATGCGACGAGCGGAGCGGCACATATCGTATCGATATCTTGAGACGGCACCTTCCTTGAGTTCGTAATTATCGGTTATCAAATATATACCAGTATGTATTAAACGATCAGTGTTCTTATTGCTAATACTTGTTGGTAAGACGATATCAGTCTCCTCTTCATATCATAGTTTGCAGCAGATGTGACTATTGCTTGCCAAGGACTATATAGCCAGACCGTCTACTCTGTGCGTGTGCCTGTGGTTTGCCACTTGTTTGACTGACTTAAAGCAACCGCTTGCCATTACACGTAACGAAACACTCCGGCCAGTTGTCGGCAATCGTCCGGCAAGATTCTGCAAGTTCGTTCATTAAGCCGGCCCCCGCTGACCTGTAGTCAAATGTGAAAAGTTTAATTGTACTCACTGAAGTCTGTTTACACGGCATTGTACAGTGAGATTTGTATATTGTAGATAGTTAAATTGTAGTATTACAAAATTACAAATATGCGATATGAAAAATTAAAGTCATGTGCGGGATTCGAACCCACGTCTATCCACACCTTTAACCGGGGCATGCTCTAACCAATTGAGCTAACATGACAATGACGTCATAACTAAATTTTTTCCTATCGTTCTTTAACCATCGTATTGGGATGGAGCGACATCTATGGTACAAAATACGTTGTTCTACAAACTTGTAGTATTTTTTTAATGACCATACTTTGTAAAGTAAATGTGCGACCGACCTCAACTCCGTACTTATGTAAATAGATATTTCATCTTTTACACATTATTTACCATAATTTATAATAAGTATGCATACAGTTCCTAGCTTAAGATTAAAAGGACTATTCCATACCTTGTGGATATCGTAGAAGGCGACTAAATTGAACTTCAGTTATAAGGTTTTATTATTAAACATCGTAGGTAGTATGGCTGCCTACCTTTTGGTCAAGAAGAGCACTAAGACAAGTTGAGTAGTGGTATGCAATATTTTACTAGCATTTTGCCTTCATCCAACGGGAGTGTTAGCGACGCGCTCATTGTTTTTATTTCAACACAAGACAGGTAGTTAAGAACTCGTACTCACATTATTTTGTAAAAAGTATCTGGCATACAGCTATCGCGGGCAGTCCGCACAAAAAAGCGAGCGAGTGCACTGCGCTGCGCCACATTTTTTTAATAACCTGTCTTAATCTCGTGCCTTTGTGATAATATACATTGAAAAGTTCAAGTGAAGTTGTTATTTATCGGCTCACACCATCAGGTCATCTACAAAGTGGTCTTCGAGCCAGATACTACATGTATCATACGCCACCAGCGACATAAAAAATGGTGCGCACGCGAAGTATGGCGCGACACGAAGCTGAGCCACAACTTGAACAACAAAAGAAGTTATCTACAGAAGAATGTACGTCAGTAGTGAGTGCAGCATTGCCTACACCTCAAAATGTTATCTTCAAAACACCTGCAGTTACGCCGAGCGTTAAAAGTGAAGCGGCCCCAAGGTCAAAATGTCGCACGCAAGCTTCGTCATCGACAAAGGCTAGAAAGGCGCACCTGGCGTTAAACGCTGCAAAACAAAAGGCACAGATTCAAATGGAATTGATAGACAGACAACTGGAAGCGGACTTAGCTGATTTGGAAGAAGAAAGCAAAGATAATTACAGTCCACACGAAGATCGCACTCAGGAAGTAGAAAAATGGCTCGAGCATAGCCACCATGAACGGATGCAGTCGGCCCCCGAGTATGGTAATCCTTCGGGCATATTGTATCCACCAGTGCAACAAACAGTTGAAGCCGCAAACGCCGTCACTACGTCGGTGGCACCTGAAGCTCCACCTATGCAAGCTATATCGCTACCTCAGCCGTCACCTACAACTGTTCATCTGCCGATGGAGTCGCAGCCACATATGCCACACGCATCACCACCACCAGCGGATGCTTCCGGCATCAATGCGACTATTCAGATGCTAGCTAGTGCGTTGAAGGATTTGGCTTCTACGAGTGCACCAAATACAAACCTTATGTCTCGGTTATGCACGCCGAAGGATTTACCGGATTTCCATGGAGAACCCCTTGAATGGTTGCAGTTTAAGCAAGCCTACAATGAGTCAACCGAATTATGTAAATTTTCACCAGAAGAAAATCTGTGGAGGTTGAGAAAGTGTCTCCGGGGAGCAGCCAAGGATGCTGTCGCGGCGTTGCTCATCACCGCGAGTCCTCCTTGCAAAATTATGTCAACATTGGAATTACGTTTTGGCAATCCCGATCATATAATATCAAAGATTTTACAAGATATGAAAAAGTTAAATCCCATGCCACAAGATTATCATAAAGACATTGTGCAGTTTTCAGTGAAAGTTCAAAATCTGATAGAAGCAGTTCGAGCAGTTAAACGTGAAGAATACTTACAAGGTACGAGCATAGTTAATATTATACTGTCAAAACTACCTACTATTCTGTTATCTAAATGGTCCGACTATAGTTTCCCACTAATTACAGAAGGACATAAATCACGCATGGTTATTTTATCAGATTTCTTGCACAATGAAGCCGTAAAAATATCTACAACATCACATATGTATTTTACGAGCCAACGCAATGATCAACAAAAATATAATAAGACTTATGACAGTACCAATAATCGCACACAAACGATATTAGTTAATTCTGAACAAGAAGAGAATAAGTGCCTATATTGCCGTGCATCGAAACATAAACTTACTGATTGTAAACAATTCAAGAAAGCATTACGTAAAACGCGATGGCAATTTGTAAAACGTAACGGGATTTGCTTCAAATGCTTAATATCACGGCACAAGCGAGAAACCTGTTCTGCACCCGTTTGCGATAAGAACAGCTGTGGTCAGGCACATCATAGCCTACTTCATTATGATGTAAACAAACTCGAACCCGCCGCTGCCTCCAGACTATGCCAGCAGAACCCAGTGCCGCCGACGTCGGCGCCTACTACGACACCCTCCGCCAGCATCAGTGAAACAGTGACGCATATAAATAACGCGAGTGATTGTAAAGTTCTACTTAAAGTTGTACCTATACGAATTCACAGTAATAACGGCGTAATAAATACTAGTTGCAGACGACGGGTCAACTGTTTCGATGATTAGCTCAGGTTTAGCGAAGCGCGCCGGTCTGGTAGGCCGTTCTGAGACAATTCGTATCCGCGGCTCGTGGTCAGATAACGAACTCGTGTGTGAAACAATGGTTGCAAATATGAACTTATCGGGTATGAACAATAAGGTGCATAATATTAAAGTGCGTTGTGTTGACAAGTTGAATTTACCGGTTCAGCAATTTTCTATGGTAGATTGTAAAAAATATAGTCATTTAATTAGCTTGGAAAGTTATTTGTGTACAAATGATGTTAAGCCAGAGATACTTATAGGCCAAGATAATTATCATTTACTGTTACCGCTTGAAGTAAGATTAGGTAAACGTAATGAGCCGTCTGCTACATTGACTCCCCTAGGCTGGTGCATTCATGGTATGATTCACCCACCGCGCACTGGATACGCGCGGTCTGCTGGCGCATTCCAGGTGACGCTGTTTTTAAACTCGTGCGATGCCAGCGCGCCACCCACCGCCACCAGCCACGATGCGCGCGACGAGCAGCTGTTGTTACGGGAGCTCCACGAGGAGGTAAGGCGCTCATTTGCTATTGACTCACTTGGTGTGGCAGGTAAGCCTCGTCAAAACATTAATGACTTACACGCGGTAGCTCAGTTAGAAAACTCTGCTGAATTAATTGATGGACGGTGGTGCGTAGGTCTGCCATGGAAGGATGCCACCTGTAGCCTGCCAGACTCCTATCCTAATGCCTTACAAAGGTTAAAGGGGATAGAACGAAAAATGGGACGTGACCATATTTTCGCTGATAGATATAAGGAGCGCATTAATCATTTATTGAAAAATGATTATGCAAAGAAACTTGACGATGTTACTCCTGTAACCAAAACATGGTATTTGCCTCATTTTGGGGTTGATAACCCTAACAAGAAAAATTTAAGGTTGGTATTCGACGCTGCGGATTCTGTAAGTTGTAAAAGCCTGAATGATTATTTTTTGACAGGACCAGACTTGTTGTCATCTCTGTTTGGTATAATGCTGCGCTTTAGGGAAAACGTAATTGCAGTAACAGGTGACATCAAGGATATGTTTCTTAGGGTCAAAATCCGCCCCGAAGATCAACATGCTTTAAGATTTCTTTGGCGAGAGAACTCGAACGAGCCAGTCTCAACGTATGTAAGTACGAGTCTCGTTTTTGGTTTAAATTGTGCGCCTTTCACGGCTTTATTTATTAAAAATATGAATGCGCGTCGATTCGAGTCGACATTGCCGGCAGCTGTTGAAGCCGTATATAAATCGCACTACATGGATGATTACATTGATAGTCTGCCGGATGAAGTTACAGCAATAGAAATGGTAAGGAATGTAACGGACATTCACAAAAGTGGTGGCTTTCATATCCGGAACTGGACGAGTAACAGTGGCGCTGTATTAGACAGCGTGCCCAAGGAAACCTTAGGTCCTGCCGCCGTTAATTTCAAGGTCGATCAGCAGTATCAAGGTGAGCGGACTTTAGGACTCATGTGGAATCCGTCTGAGGATGAACTTGGGTTCGATTTATCTTTAAAACGAATACCACAAAATGTAATTCAAGACAGGCCTACAAAAAGAATTATTCTTAGAGTAGTCATGTCGATATTCGACGGTGTTTGGGTTTTTGGCACCATTTACTATTCAAGGGAAAATAATGCTGCAGGAAACATGGCGTCTCATAGTTGGCTGGGATGATGCCGTCCCTGATGACATTTACAGCAAATGGTGCAAATGGGTAGAATTATTGAAAGATTTAAGTCGAATACGGATACCTAGGTGTTATCATACTCAAATCATTACAACAAACGTCGTGCGCCAGAACAATGGGAACCAGAAACCGATCGGTACGTGTGAGGTAAGCCCAGGGCTCACTCCCCTCGCACCGCGTGCGACCCATGCCGCCGCCGCGCCAGCCAGCAGCGATGACTCAGCCTCAGTAATCTGCAACGAAGGGCGTAGCTTGCCTACGGTGAGTGCTACGGTGTTGCCAAGTGCTTCGAGTACCAGTAACAGTTACACCAGCTTGGAGCTGCATACGCTATGTGATGCATCTCTTAAAGCAATGTGTACGACTTCGTTCTGGCGATGGAAGGCAAACGGTAAGGTACGCGTCGCGTTTATAGCTAGTAAATGCCGCGTGATACCCGTTAAGCCGATAACTATTCCCCGAGCTGAACTACAAGCTGCTGTCATGGCAGCGCGATTAGCCGATACTATTGTTAAAGAGCATAGAATGGTACCACAACGACGCTATTTTTGGTGCGATTCTACTACCGTTCTTCAGTGGATAAGAAATAACACACGTAAGTATAAAACCTTTGAAGCTAATCGATTAGGAGAAATCGACGAACTTACTCGTGTTTCGGAATGGAGATATATAAAATCTGAACTGAACGTAGCGGACATCGGAACCCGGGAGGAATTCGATTATACAATATTTCAAAAACGATGGTTCAAAGGGCCTGATTTCCTCTATAGCGACGAATCATCGTGGCCCGAGGATATTGTACAAGGTAAAAATACTAATATAGAATGTATAGCGATAGTGCAAGAGTCTGCGACTGACTTACCCGTTCCAGACCCACAGCGCTTCTCCTGCTGGTTTCGTTTGAAGCGCACTATGGCTGTCGTACTGAAATTCATTGATAAATGTAAGGGACTCACAGGTGAAGTAGACTGCGGTTCAATGGCTCAAGCTGAGGTTTTACTGCTAAGAAAAGCGCAGTTAGATTCGTTTGCTGTTGAAATATCTGCAATAAAAAAGGGTAAGCAAATATCGCAAGATAGCAAACTACGTACCTTGTCTCCTTATCTCGACGAAACGACGGGCCTACTCAGACTCGGTGGGCGTATTGATGCGGCATCAGACGTGGACCTGGAAGTAAAAAGACCAATTATTTTAGATGGTAACCATTTAATCACGCGTCTTCTTGTTAGACATTCTCACCTTACAGCTGCACACGGGAACCAGGAGACAGTAATAAATACCCTTAAACAGAAATACTGGATTATAAGAATAAGACCAACGGTTAAAACTGTAGTTTCAAGTTGCATGCTTTGTCGTATTAGAAAATGTAAACCTCAAGTACCGAGAATGGGTGACTTACCCCACGCTCGCGTAGCTCATCATCAGCGGCCATTCACCTTCTGTGGTCTGGATCTATTCGGTCCCATCGAAGTGACGGTAGGCAGAGGCAGACAGAAGAGGTATGGTGTTTTATTTACTTGCCTCACAGTGCGCTCTATCCACTTGGAGATTGTAGCGTCACTTACCACAGACTCCCTCATTATGGCACTGCGACGTATGGCAGCCCGCCGAGGTTGGCCAAGCTATCTCTATTCGGATAATGGAACTAACTTAAGAGGCGCTGAAAAGGAGCTAAAACAATCCATACAGGGACTGGATAGAGACGTGCTCAAGGCCATCGGCGTGAATAATGATATGCAATGGATTTTTGTACCACCAAAAAGTCCACACTGGGCTGGAGCATGGGAGAGGCTTATTCGTAGCGTTAAGTCATCACTCAGGGTCATATTACACGAGCGTGCCCCAAGAGAAGAAGTGCTGGTTACTCTGATGGCGGAAGTTGAGAACATGGTCAACAGCCGTCCACTGTCGCACGTCTCAGTTGACCCTGAAAGTTTGGAGTCTCTGACTCCAAACCATTTTCTTTTAGGCTCATCTTCAAATATGCCTATAATAGGAAACTTTGATGTCAGCGATATGAACTTGCGGAAACAATTGCGTAAGTCTCAAATTTTAGCAGACATGTTTTGGCGTAGATGGGTGAAGGAAGTTTTGCCTGATCTGCTACCTAGGAAAAAATGGACTGAAGAGGTGAAACCTCTACAGGTGGGTGACCTAGTTTTAGTAGTCGATCCTGATAGTCCTCGAAACACCTGGCCTAAAGGTGTGATCCAGCAGTTACATCCAGGTAAAGATGGTCGCGTAAGGCTCGTTGAAGTCAAAACTAAGACTGGTGTGTGGACGAGACCGGCAGCTCGCGTCGCACGAATTCCATTGGATGATGAGTGTTGAAACTGCAGAGTCAGCACTAGGGTGGGGAATGTTAGCGACGCGCTCATTGTTTTTATTTCAACACAAGACAGGTAGTTAAGAACTCGTACTCACATTATTTTGTAAAAAGTATCTGGCATACGGCTATCGCGGGCAGTCCGCACAAAAAAGCGAGCGAGTGCACTGCGCTGCGCCACATTTTTTTAATAACCTGTCTTAATCTCGTGCCTTTGTGATAATATACATTGAAAAGTTCAAGTGAAGTTGTTATTTATCGGCTCACACCATCAGTTCATCTACAGGGAGGATATAACAGTAGTGATTATTGTATCCAGGAATTCCAAACTGAAAAATGTTGGATATTTCATTGTAACAAAATAAAATCGTAACGTGCAATACCGTGTATAGCATTGCAGAGATTCCCTAGACGTATAATTAACTAAGAAAATAACGGGAACACGTTTTCGTTATTCTTTCCGTTATTCGTTACAGGAGTTATGTTATAACGTTATTTTTTACGAGGAAAAAGGGTTGAACGGTTATTGCGAAGGAAGATGGGTTTGCAGACATTGGTCATTAGATGAAATATCTTGGAAGCAATAATGGCCAATAGATATGAGTATAGACTGCTGTGCAGGGAGTCTGCGGTTCGAATCCCGCTGTGGGATGGTGGTACAGTATTTTGCGAATGCCTATAAAGGCAGCTGCCCTTGAAAGATGATAAACTAGACTTTGTTGCCCTGTTTGTCTTAACTAAACACATAATAATAAGTACTTACAGATAAAACTTGGCTATAAGTACTTACATATAGACTGCTTAGATTTTTGTATAATTAAAACTACGCTCGACCATTATAATATCACTTTTTAACTAAAACTTCACTATGTGATCCGCCGGATTTTTCTAGCGCCAGTGTTGCAGCTATTCTTGAACCGAATGGTCTAATGCAGGGATGTCAAAGATACGGCCCGCGGACCGCACCCGGCTCACGTAAGCCTTCTCAATACGGCCCGCGACCAGAATCTATCTGTTGAGGATTTAGATGACATTCGATGCCACTACGTATTGTTTGAAATTTCGCGACTAACGCGGCAACTGATCATCTGTGATTATTTTGCACAGTAAACCAGGAAAAATTGGATAATTATTCTCAACTTTTGCTGAATCTATCCACATAATTCCACTGCCGTTTTCAAGATGTTGGCAAGATGCATGAAATGAAATTCCACTTTACAACAATCCATTTACTTGATGAAGCTGCACAAGCACCAATTCATTCGCAAATGTAATTAATAGATCTGCATCGTGACAGTATTGCAAACTTCGATCAAGAATACCTAGATTTGGTGTCACATACAAAATCAAAGCTCTGTGCTGTCCGCGTAAACATATACTTATACACCTACATTCATTTACTGACGAACTGAGACAAAGGTTTTAAAGTTCATCCTAATCTCAACCACAGCACCTTGTGATAAAGTCACAAATCCTTTAAATATTACGATTATTCACCATAAAAACGAGCAAAGCAATAAATTACACATGTCACTTCAAAATAAAAAGACATAGGTTAAATAACTTTCATAGTGAAATCACCCTTACACACTAACGAATAAAGTACTTTTTCCGGTTCTAGCCTTGCGAGCTACATCGTTTTATTTCATTTCTGGTTGCTTCTTCAAATTTTTCTAAAAGAGGTATGGAGTCGCGTTCATCTCTAAGATAATATAAGTAATAAGTGTGTAAAAGTTTTTATTTAATATTTGGTCATCTAAATATATTTTAGTTTATGTATTGTACAAAAATATATAGAAATGTAACATCGGCAAAAAAATGTAAGTACGCTTGTTATTTTACTAATGTATGTGTAGGTATGTAATGTTGGCGGCTGGCCGACTGGGGCGCCTTATGCTGAATATCACAAATAAAAATACATATTACTAAATTCCACATCCTTATAATACTTTTTCTTATTTTATAATATATTCGTCTATGTACAGTTTGTTTTGTTTGTTATTACTAATTAAATAATAATTCCATAGTACCAGTATCAATTAAGCAATCGACGTCTATTAGTATTTCCGGCTATGTCTAATTTGTCAAAGTGCTCCGAACATATCACCGAGTTCTTAGCCGGCTTATAAAACTCATCTCTTCTTTCTCTGGCGACAATCGAGATCCAGTCCGCACACATAAAGGGGTTACTAAGAAACTTAAAAAGTAAACTTCTATTGAGAGTCCAACAAACAGACACAAAAGCTGCACAACTAATTTTCAGACAAAAAGATATTAATAATTATTCCAATACAAATCTACTCTGTGCTATCTATTGCTCTGTTGACTAAACGTTGGCCAAACATTCGCCATGGCGCGTGTTTGGCCTTGGTCAAACATTCTCAGCGGTGCGCGGTGGTTAAAAACGGTAATTTTGTTAAAAAAATAATATTATTGGTTAATTTAAAGTTTAAAATATAACTTATTTCACATGTAGGTACTAACCGAAAGTAAGAAACTCCAGCCGATAAATTGCTTTTTCGGGCATTATTTTTACAACTTTTAAATACACATTGTGGCATTGTGAATCACGAGTGTACGTTGGCTAAGTTTAAACCGAACTAATGAAAATAAGAGCTCACGCCGCAAGTGCGCTGTTATTTATCGAGACGTATTTTTTGCGCCGACCCTATATATAGGTATTTTTTATCGAAGATTGCAAAGGTTAAATTTAAGGAAGTACTTAAATGTATATTACATTTTATACACTGTACATATTTCGAGAGTTTTAATTCATATATAAAAATCATGCAGCACGTATCCTGTCTATGTTTGGTAGTACGTATTTATGCGAGCAGATATTGTCCGTTATAAAAATAAATATGAACAAATTTCGCTCAAGGATTTCTGATGAACATCTCCAATATATTCTGTAAATTAATACCTCCAATATGACACCTGACATCAATGAGCTTACCAAAAATAAGAGACCAAAGGTGTCTGGATTCTCAAGTTAAAGATAATTCCATTTTATTACCATTGTAGGAAAATTTACTTAAGGTTGAACTGGCCGGTCATTTCTCCATACAAACGTCGTAGGATGATCACTCCCTTATTTGATGTTTTAAGTCCAGAATTAAGCATAATACCGATTGATATCGTCATTATCTAGGCTTGTATGATACCAAAATTTTAAAAAGATAATTAAGTTGTAAGTTATGAGCCTCGAAAACTTTATATGAAAATGTTTCGAGGCTCATAATTCTCAAGTTAATGATTTTATTAAAATATCGGCATCATACAAGGCTAGATAATGACGAGATCAATCGGTATTATGCTTTATTTTGGACGTAAATCCTCAAATAAAGGAGTGAACACCCTACGACGTTTGTATGGAGAATGGTCTGGCCATGTAAATAAATAAAGATTTAATTTGGTATATGTAGGTATGAGTTTACAATTTTGAGTTTGGCCCGCTAACACACCTATTTTTTATAAATGCCCCTTTAGAAAAATCAGTCTGATACCCCTGTTCTAATGCATAGTAAAATACCTGACGACATGACTGGTTCCATGGAAGTTAGGGCGGCCCATGGTGTGGGACGCTGCATGAGTGACGTGAACACTTTAGTGTCGTCACATCTTTAGGGTTGGCACCGCGGCTATTTCGGCTGACCAACTCAAGCCGCGCTAATATGCTAATCTTGGTAGTGGTAACATATTTAAGTCGCTCGGTGTGGAAACATTTGGTAACTCATCGTAAATCCAAAACTTATCAGAGCGCTTGGCCGATGCGATGTGTGATCCAAATGCAGTTGCAATGCAAGGCAGTTCAATGGCGTAAAGCTGCCAGCATGCTGGGTACGCTGCCAACTGGTATAAGTGGGCTGGAACATTTCGATTACCTGTATGCCTGAAAAAAAACTAAAACTAAGAGGTGACGTGATATATTTAGTAATACGCAGCCTATAGGTTTTCAGGAATACAAAATCTGATTAAAGCCAAGTTTTAGCTGTACTTTTATGTGAGTCAACCAAGCTTTTGAAAGTGTGTTGCTTATGATTTTTTTATGATTGATAGGTTAGCCTTTGAGCACTATCTCACCCGATGGTAATTGATTATGTCGTCCAAGATGTTATTCAGGCTAACCTAGAATTACTGGCTCTCAAGGACAGCTGCCGGAGCACACCGTTAGGTGCTTGGCGACAGCTTTTCTACCTGAGGGTGGTAGCTAGCCAGGCGAGCATTCGCAAAATGCCCTACCACCATGCTATAACGACTGCCATCCTAAGACGCCAACTGGGACCAACGGCTTAACGTGCCCTCCGAAGTACGGAAGCGCTCAGTAGTAATGTCACTAGCGGTCACCCATCCAACTCATGACCGCGGCGGACGTTGCTTAACTTTGCTGATCATTTAAGAACAGCTAAGCAAACTTCGCTACGCTACGAGCGCTTCAAAATTATTTGTTTGACGTGCGTTTGATAAAGCGTAAGGGCCAATCCAGCAACTGCTAATTACGTGGTATCTAAGTTATGTATTGTAATTTTAAAACTCATTTGTAAGACTAATTATGGCGCAAATAAACAATTTTATAACAGCCCTGGGAGCCTTCCGGTTCGTCGGAAGTTATTGTCACAAAATTGATTAATTATGTATATATTTTTGAACGAAGTTTAGTAAGTAATAAGTTAGAGCTAGTGAATTATTAAAGTAGATGTTTAATGTTATAAAGGTTAAAATTGCGATACTGAATTTATATAACTAACATTATTAACTTTATTAAAGGTTAACTGGAAGATAGATTAATAACTAAAGGACGCTAAAAATAATCAAATACTCACGTTAGATAAACTATTATTACACGACTGCCTAAAAAAGGAGTGTTATACTTTCATATTTTAGTCGTTTGGTGTGGAGACGTTGGGTCCGTTGGGACCGGGCGCTCATCGTATTTTCCAAAACTTATCAGAGCGCTTATTCGATGCGACGCGTGATCAATGGCACCTATTTGACTCAACGAATAATCATTGCAATTCAACGGGGCAATGCTGCCAGCATGCTTGACACGCTTCCAACTGGTAATGGGCTAAAGCATTTGGACTGCCTGTGAGTCTGCAATGACTTATTAGGAACCGGCTAAGACCCGCGTTATATTTACCGGAAAGATTCCGACCAGTTTCGGAGTGTTTTGAAGCCCTTCGTCTGGGAGTCACGATTGCGCGAAGCGACGAGCACGGGACTCAGCGCGTCACTTATAGTTTATCTTAATGATTTTATTGTAGTAGCTGCAATGTTGTATATAGTTCGTAGTATTTTGTTTTTTTTTAATTTTATTGATCATATATATATGTTTGTGAGTTTCTTTATTGCACCATAACTTCTAAGCGGCTTAACTGATTATAATGTATGATATATCATTAGATTAGTCTTGATAGCGCAGATGACAATAGGGAAATAAAAAAAAGGAAAAAAATATTGTTGGTTGATTTTAGATGCCATAATGTAAGGCAATTTTTTTTCAGTTCCAAACCTTTCGTGTAGGATATCAAAATTAAGGGCTCTACGAAACAATTCCATAAATATAAATAATTTAAAGTTTTAATTTCAATGGAACGATATAATACTTAACGAAAATAAATAATTTGCTGTCGGGATTTTTAATTTTTAATTAATTTAAACTTGTTTTGATATTTAATAGTGATTTATAAATAAGATATAAGGTCTTTATTAAAATACGAAACCTAATAAAAAACTTACAACTATAGACTGTAGTAAGTGTAATTACTAGTCAAACGAGACATAAAAACTAACGACTTCAGTGCTGTGTCACAGAACGAGGATAATGTCACTGTATCTGTAAAGGCTGGTTTGCACATTGATTTGTGCATGGTGGAAGGACATTTTTCGAATGCCCGCCTGTCTAACTACACCACCCTCAAGTAAAAAATATGTCGCCCAGCACTTAACAGTGTGTTCCGGCAGCAGTCTTTGAGACCCAGTAAAATTACAGGCACATGAGACTTAACAGCTGTATGTCTCAGGGTGACGAGCGCAGTCCAGTTCGTCATTTCACTAAATCCTTTTGTTATAAGCAGAGGTTACCGCTTAACATCAGGTGGGCCTGTTACGTCACAATCACAAAAACCAAGTAAAATAAATAATTCATACCTAAATAACAACTTAAACAATTATTAATAAAAATTTCAGACATAGGTTCGATTCAAAATGGTTCTGATATTCGTAGGATAGCTTCATACCCAATCCTAGTCATAATAGTTCCTTCAATTGTACCTAGATGGCGACTCAGGTAAAATTAACAATCTCAAGCGATTTATTCACTGCACCCCGGTACATAAAAAAATTTTTGTTTTTAATTTGAGTTTACGTTGGGAAATAAACCGTAAGTTCTCGGTGATTCGGTGTTTTATTTAAAGGGAGTCTTTTAAGGCTTGTTGCACCACGCGCGCCGTTCTACAAATATACACATATGCTCCTGTGTTAATGGTAAAATGCTAACAACCTCTTAGGGTTGACTTCTGCTAGTCCTAACAAACATTTTGAGATGTGTTTTTATTATTATAATTTTTTTGAAAAAAATGTTTTTTATTTTTTTTGTGTCTGTTTGTGTATTTGACGGAATAATAACGAGGACCACCTGATGTTCAAAGTCTCTTGTGCCTGTAATTTAAAATTTAATATTTTTTGTTACTTAGCTCGATATAAAAATATTCAAAACTCCATTCAAAGGGAGCGCGAGCTTTTAATATCAAAAGTCAAGGTGAATTGAGTCTCAAAAGGCAAATTTTGAATATGTTTTATGGTAAGAGTGAACGCCTAACAGATCCGAATATATATTTTTTTTACCAAAATATGGCACCTACTTCTTCACTCAAATGTGTGAAATAACATGTTGAAGTCTTTTTAGTGACCCTTGCTACTTATGGGATCGATTGTCATTCACCCTAATGTGTGTAAATTCAGTTATTGGAGTGTCAAAAACGACTAGACCGATTTTGATGAAATAGCACCACACGGCAATCATCAGCTTTCAAATAAAAAAGGATCATCAAAATCGGTCCACCCAGTCAAAAGTTATGAGGTAAATAACATTAAAAAAAAACGAATTGAGTACCTCCTCCTTTTTTGAAGTCGGTAGAAAATATATAATATTTTTAGGGGGTATGAGAAATACTATGCCTGATTCGAAAAGAAGATTCCATATATTGCAATCGATAGAATAAAATATGAATACAGGCTCTAAATATTGCTTTGTCGATATCGTATTTATTTATTATTTAAAGTTACTAAATAAATATTATGTAGCAACTATGTGAAACAGTACCCGAATGATTTATTCCGTTTTTAAAAAGGTCACTTTTATATGAATTTATTTATACAACTATAAATTAATTAAGAGAGTAAAAAACACGACGGCAAATTATTTATTTTCGTTAAACGTTTTTTTTTTTATGTTATTGTATTGGAACAAGCCCGAGGCCCACCTAATGTTAGGTGGACTAACCTCTGCCTATAACAAATGCACTTCGTCATCGATGAATTGCACTGCGCCCGTCACACTGAGAGGTACAGTTGTTAAGTCTCATGTGCCTGTAACTTCACTGGCTCTCAAGGACAGCTGCCGGAACACATCGTTAGGTGCTTGGCGACAAATTTCTACTTGAGGGTGTTCGCTAGCCAGGCGGGCATTCGCAAAATGCCCTTCCACCATGCGGTGAAGCTCAAGCCCGCGGCGGGATTCGAACCATGGACCTGCTGCGCAGCAGTCCATAGCCAATACCACTGAGCCATCACAAATAAACAAAAGTGTAAGTTATATATATTTATGGATTCATTTTTAAAGCCCTTCATTTTGAGACCCTGTAGTCGTTGGGTTTGGAAGAAGAAAAAAACTGTTTGTTTTTTTTAAGTGCCTAGTTTCACTTGCGCTATCAACACGATGTCATACTTTAAAATTGGTTAAGCGGGTTTGAAGTTGTGGTACAATAAAAAAAACTCACAAACATTCATACACATACATGAATAATGAAACATAACACTCCTTTGAGCGGGCAAACGAGTAAAAAATTAGGTCACGCTACTTAAATATTGCGTAGGTAGTTCTATTTCGTTCACCGAGAACCGAGGTTTCTACGCTCTCATTCCGTAATTTTTTAAAGACTATTTCGTCTTAAGGGTACTTACTTTAAAAATACTGGTACTACTTTTTCATTTATCGATGTCTGTAACACCAAGGAACGAGAAAGTGTGAAAGAATTTGAAACGTTAATAGGTAGCACGGGGACGACGGAACATAATACTATAAGGGAGATACTCATATAATATATGCGCATTATGAAAGAAAGATATACGAAGTCGAAATGGTAGCCACTTGAGCTTGTTACGGAATTCAGGGACATGATCATACTAGCGTAAGAAGTGTAATAGAAAATTCTTAAGTCTTTCTAGTTTATAAAGCTTGTTTTGCGTCACATTATATTTTGTCAGTTTTTGTACTGTGTGGTTGTGGGATTATCAGAAGAAAGTATTAAGAGCTCGAACTTGTATATAGAAAAATGCTGTTGAAAAATTATTAGATAAAGCTTCCATCAGCCATAAAGAAAAGTTAATTTCCCTTTTTTTACTGTTGATGCCTTTGCTTTTTAATCCTCAGGATAAATATATGCTCAGTTTTGGGCCAGGTTCTATCTCTCAAAGTTCTTCAAAGTTTTCTACAGCCTAAAACTTGCTGCCAAAATTATAATCAAAATATATACAAAATGGAGCAATAAAGCATTGTTTTTTTTTTTAAATTAAATTATGCATTTTACCCACCGAAAAATCGAGAGACCTTAGTTTCGTTTTTACTTATTTACGTCAAATTTACTTTCAGTTTTCATCTTCTACATAATTATCTTCTACTTTCTATTATGCTATATACAAATTATCAAAAATATACACTACACTATATAACTTTCTATACACTATATATATATTTATACTATATCATATGTGTTTTATTTCTATTAAATTATATGCGTCTTTATATATCAATGGGCACTAGCTGTATATGTCACATATGCAGCATTTACCTAATTAAGATATTTGTTTATATTATCATTTACCTATTTAAGTCGGCTTACTCCCAACATCCTCTTAAAATTTCCCCTTGAAAGGAGACTAAAACTTTTAAGAGGGGAAGGAGAGAAAATCCTCAGGGATTTCTGATTTGAAAATATTGGCCATAAATAATTGGTCTAAAATATTGGCAATACACAAGCTAAGGTAA
The DNA here is from genome assembly GCA_963890685.1 of Plagodis pulveraria. NCBI lineage: Eukaryota > Metazoa > Arthropoda > Insecta > Lepidoptera > Geometridae > Plagodis > Plagodis pulveraria. The sequence goes on from OY982969.1 coordinate 23,316,280, forward strand.
TTGACTCATTGTAGGTTGAATATTCTACGGCATAGAAATTCCTTCGCGGTTCGCACAATAAATGTTGTAGCAAAGTAGGTACTTTGTGCATTTCTTTGGAATTTCGATTATAAAACGGTATCTTTTTGCCTAGGTTCTCCTTGTTTGGCGGTAGAACAAAAATATATTAGATTGTACACTTCCATTGCGCAGTCTCAAAAGTGTATCCGGCAAAAGATAGATAGTTAAAAAAATTGATTGTGTCGAATGTTCCAGATTTTAGAATTTTATCTTAGCAAGCTGGCAAATCTAAATAAGGATGCCGAGATGCCCGTGCGGTGCCGAGCTGCCCATGGGGTGCTGGGCTGCCCGTGGGGTGCCAGCTTGCCAGTGGGATGCCAGGCTGCCCGTGGGGTGCCGGGATGCCCGTGGGGTGCCTGGATGCCCGTGGGTGCCGGGCTGCCCTTGGGGTGCCGGGTGGCCCGTGGGGTGCCGGGCTGCCCGTGGGATGCCGAGCTCGCTCGTCACTATTCTAATCCGAAATCGGATTACGCGTTCATAAAGCACAACTAAGTAACATTTTGACTTTCATCCCCTTTCCCGAGGGAACAGTGCTAAATTTTGGGATAAAAAGTATACAATAACGTTCTTCATGGAATGAACTCATGGTATGAACTCAAATCGTGTTAAGTTTCATTGAATTCCATTCAGTAGCCCATGGGGTGCTGGGCTGCCCGTGGGGTGCCGGGCTGACCATGGGGTTCCGGACACAATCATTACTATTCTTACAAAAAAGAATAATTGAAAGCGGACTACGCGTTCATAAATTACAACTAAGTGTACATTTTGACTTTCATCCCCTTTCCCGAGGGAACCGTGCTGAATTTCGGGATAAAAAGTATACAATAACGTTCTTCGTGGTATGAACTCAAATCGTGTTAAATTTCATTGAATTTCATTCAGTAGCCCATGGGGTGCTAGGATGCCCGTGGGGTGCCGGGCTGCCCATGGGGTTCAGGACTCACTCATCACTATTCTAACAAAAAAGAATAATTGAAATCGAACTACGCGTTCATAAATTACAACTTAGTAACATTTTGACTTTCATCCCCTTTCCCGAGGGAACCGTGCTGAATTTCGGAATAAAAAGTATACAATAACCTTCTTCGTAGTATGAACTCAAATCGTGTTAAGTGTCATTGAATTCCATTCAGTAGCCAATGGGGTGCTGGGCTGCCCGTGAGGTGCCGGGCTGCCCATGAGGTTCCGGGCTCACTCATCACTATTTTAACAAAAAAGAATAATTGAAATCAGACTACGCGTTCATGAATTACAACTAAGTAACATTTTGACTTTCATCCCCTTTCCCGAGGGAACCGTGCTGAATTTCGGGATAAAATGTATACAATAACCTTTTTCGTAGTATGAACTCAAATCGTGTTAAGTTTCATTGAATTCCATTCAGTAGCCCATGGGGTGCTGGGCTGCCCGTGGGGTGCCGGGCTGCCCATGGGGTTCCGGGCTCGCTCATCACTATTCTAACAAAAAAGAATAATTGAAATCGGACGACGCGTTCATAAATTACAACTAAGTAACATTTTGACTTTCATCCCCTTTCCCGAGGGAACCGTGCTGAATTTCGGGATAAAAAGTATACAATAACCTTCTTCGTAGTATGAACTCAAATCGTGTTAAGTTTCATTGAATTCCATTCAGTAGTTTTGGAGTGATGCGCGGCCGGGATACAGACAGACAGACAGACAGACAGACAGACAGACAAAAATAAAAAAAAATACAGTTTCGGCATCAGTATCAGCTACAGAGTGCTCTCAATTTTTTTTTTGCAAAATATCTTCTATGTACAGAATTGGACCTGTTACAGTTTTATTATAAGTATAGATAACAAATGTTATAAAAGTATTTTAAGAAAACATCAATTTAATTATTTAATAAAACACTTAAAATAAAGATAAAGATCTATCAAAATTGTATATATATCTAGTGACAATTCCGCCTAATTTCCTGTTAAGCCGAAGTGACGTCACAAACGCCACACTGCCAATTCGGAATAGTATTAGACGCGTTTCGCTTCTAAACGAAGCATCCTCAGGAGGTCTTCACTCTTCGAGCAAACGATCGAAAAAAGTTTTTTTAAGTGTTTTATTAATTAATTAAATTGATGTTTTCTTAAAATATTTGTTATTATTAAATATGGATTTCCGCAAAGTAACGCCCGAATCTATTCATTAACATACATATTACTCGTATATTGAACTTAACACCTAATCAACATATTACCTTAGTTTCGCTTTGTGATAGGTATTGGTCTCCCAATGGATAAAATATTTTATTAATAATATATAAAGCTCGATTACCACTCACTGACTGACTGACTGACTGATTGACATAAATGTTCTCCTAGAAGGAGACGAGTAGGGCTAAAATGATGTATGGCAAAAATGTTCGGGGGGTTTTGGTGAGTATGAGAAAAATCGAAAATCATAAAAAAGACGCCTGCCAAGTGAAGATGGATGACATATCTCAAAAACGGTACAAGTTAGGTAGGGGGTGTTTGAACAAATGTCATAGGGAATCGGGAGAGCAGTCGAATGACACCTGTCAAAAATCCAAAATGGCGGATTTCAAGATGGCCGCCATACAAAGTGATCCGAGCCTGCTGAAGCGAGGCCGTTAGGCCGAGCTTCAGTAGGGGCGGAGCAGTTTGTATGGCGGCCGTCTTGAAATCCGACATTTTGGATGTGTCACACGTGCTCCTATCATTCTTTATACTGCATTTGGAGTGTTTTACCTACATTTTCGACTGTATTAGGAGTTTTTGTGGGATTTTTGACTGAATTTGGAGTTACTGTCCAACATTAGTGTATAGCGAGCCCGAAGGGCGAGCTCCTGGTGAGGCCGAAGGCCGAACTTTCGGTCCGCGAGGCCGAAGGCCGAGCGTATGGTGCGTGAGCCCGAAGGGCGAACGCTTGGCGAGGCCGTAGGCCGAGCCGTATTAGTAACTTGCGAGGCCGAAGGCCGAGCTCCGACTTGAGAGTTTTTTTCACGTCTCCGACTGGTCTCCATGGCAACTGCCCGCGGTAACCGAAGCACCTACGAGTGGGGTTTCTTAACAAAAGTGACTCAGAACCTTGGTACCATTCTGCCCGTACCACCTTTTTATGGCAGTAGGGTGAATTTGCTTTAGTGGCTACAGTATGGATCTTTATTGTATTGAGAGTTTATATGGGATTTCATACTTCTATTGGAGTTTTGAAATATTTTTATTTTAATGTAAAAGGTGTTTTGATATTGTTTCAAATTGCATAACGATAAATGCGGGCCGCATGCGGCCCGCACACTGCCCGAAATACTAGTTAATAATATATAAAGCTCGATTACCACTCACTGACTGACTGACTGACTGATTGACATAAATGTTCTCCTAGAAGGAGCAGAGTAGGGTAAAAATGAAGTATGGCAAAAATGTTCGGGTGGTTTTGGTGAGTATGAGAAAAATCGAAAATCATTAAAAAGACGCCTGCCAAGTGATGATGGATGACGTATCTTGAAAACGGTACAAGATAGGTAGGAGGTGTTTGAACAAATGTCATAGGGATTCGGGAGAGCAGTCGAATGACACCTGTCAAAAATCCAAAATGGCGGATTTCAAGATGGCCGCCATACAAAGTGGTCCGAACCTGCTGAAGCGAGGCCGTTAGGCCGAGGTTCAGTAGGGGCGGAGCAGTTTGTATGGGGGCCTTCTTGAAATCCGCCATTTTGGAGTTGTCCCAGGTGCTCCTATCATTCTTTATACTGCATTTGGAGTGTATTACCTTATATTTTCGACTGTATGAGGAGTTTTTGTGGGATTTTTGACTGAATTTGGAGTTACTGTCCTACATAAGTGTAGTAGCGAGCCCGAAGGGCGAGCTCCTGGTGAGGCCGAAGGCCGAACTTTCGGTCCGCGAGGCCGAAGGCCGAGCGTATAATGCGCGAGCCCGAAGGGCGAGCGCTTGGCGAGGCCGCAGGCCGAGCCGTTTTAGTAACTTGCGAGGCCGAAGGCCGAGCTCCGACTTGAGAGTATTTTCCACGTCACCGACTGGTCTCCATGGCAACTGCCTGCGGTAACCGAAGCACCTACGAGTGGGGTTCCTTAACAAAAGTGACTCAGAACCTTGGTCCCATTCTGCCCGCACCACCTTTTTATGGCAGTAGGGTGAATTTGCTTTAGTGGCTACAGTATGGTTCTTTATTGTATTGAGAGTTTATATGGGATTTCATACTTCTATTGGAGTTTTGAACACATTTTTTTTTGTATCAGGTGTTTTTTTGACAGTTCCTACTGACTCAAGATAGATGCGGGCCGCATGCGGCCCGCACACTGCCCGAAAAACTAGTTTATTTATAATATATAAGGCTCGATTACCACTGACTGACTCACTGACTCACTGACATAAATGTTCTCCTAGAAGGAGCAGAGTAGGGTAAAAATGAAGTATGGCAAAAATGTTCGGCGGGTTTAGGTGAGTATGAGAAAAATCGAAAATCATTAAAAAGACGCCTGCCAAGTAAAGATGAATGACATATCTCAAAAACGGTACAAGATAGGTAGAGGGTGTTTGAACAAATGTCATAGGGAATTGGGAGAGCAGTCGGATGACATCTGTCAAAAATCCAAAATGGTGGATTTCAAGATGGCCGCCATACAAAGTGATCCGAGCCTGCTGAAGCGAGGCCGTTAGGCCGAGCTTCAGTAGAGGCGGAGCAGTTTGTATGGTGGCTGTCTTGAAATCCGACATTTTGGATGTGACCCACGTGCTCCTATCATTCTTTATACTGCATTTGGAGTGTTTTACCTTATATTTTCGACTGTATTAGGAGTTTTTGTGGGATTTTGGACTGAATTTGGAGTTACTGTCCTACGTTAGTGTAGTAGCGAGCCCGAAGGGCGAGCTCCTGGTGAGGCCGAAGGCCGAACTTTCGGCTCGCGAGGCCGAAGGCCGAGCGTATTGTGCGTGAGCCCGAAGGGCGAGCGCTTGGCGAGGCCGCAGGCCAAGCCGTGTTAGTAACTTGCGAGGCCGAAGGCCGAGCTCCGACTTGAGAGTATTTTCCACGTCACCGACTGGTCTCCATGGCAACTGCCCGCGGTAACCGAAGCACCTACGAATGGGGTTCCTTAACAAAAGTGACTCAGAACCTTGGTTCCATTCTGCCCGTACCACCTTTTTATGGCAGTAGGGTGAATCTGCTTTAGTGGCTACAGTATGGTTCATTATTGTATTGAGAGTTTATATGGGATTTCATACTTCTATTGGAGTTTTGGACACTTTTTTTTTATGTATAACGTTTTTTTATGACAGTTCCTACTGACTTAAGATAGATGCGGGCCGCATGCGGCCCGCACACTGCCCGAAAAACTAGTTTATAATATATAAGGCTCGATTACCACTGACTGACTCACTGACTCACTGACATAAATGTTCTCCTAGAAGGAGCAGAGTAGGGTAAAAATGAAGTATGGCAAAAATGTTCGGCGGGTTTAGGTGAGTATGAGAAAAATCGAAAATCATTAAAAAGACGCCTGCCAAGTAAAGATGAATGACATATCTCAAAAACGGTACAAGATAGGTAGAGGGTGTTTGAACAAATGTCATAGGGAATTGGGAGAGCAGTCGGATGACATCTGTCAAAAATCCAAAATGGTGGATTTCAAGATGGCCGCCATACAAAGTGATCCGAGCCTGCTGAAGCGAGGCCGTTAGGCCGAGCTTCAGTAGAGGCGGAGCAGTTTGTATGGTGGCTGTCTTGAAATCCGACATTTTGGATGTGACCCACGTGCTCCTATCATTCTTTATACTGCATTTGGAGTGTTTTACCTAATATTTTCGACTGTATTAGGAGTTTTTGTGGGATTTTTGACTAAATTTGGAGTTACTGTCCTACATAAGTGAAGTAGCGAGCCCGAAGGGCGAGCTTCTGGTGAGGCCGAAGGCCGAACTTTCGGTCCGCGAGGCCGAAGGCCGAGCGTATGATGCGTGAGCCCGAAGGGCGAGCGCCTGGCGAGGCCGTAGGCCGAGCCGTATTAGTAACTTGCGAGGCCGAAGGCCGAGCTCCGACTTGAGAGTATTTTCCACATCTCCGACTGGTCTCCATGGCAACTGCCTGCGGTAACCGCAGCAACTACGAGTGGGGTTCCTTAACTAAAGTGACTCAGAACCTTGGTACCATTCTGCCCGTACCACCTTTTTATGGCAGTAGGGTGAATCTGCTTTAGTGGCTACAGTATGGTTCTTTATTGTATTGAGAGTTTATATGGGATTTCATTCTTCTATTGGAGTTTTGAACATACTTTTTTACAACGTATCATGAGTTTTGATATAGTTTAGTACTGCATAACGATAAATGCGGGCCGCATGCGGCCCGCACACTGCCCGAAAAACTAGTTTATAATATATAAGGCTCGATTACCACTGACTGACTCACTGACTCACTGACATAAATGTTCTCCTAGAAGGAGCAGAGTAGGGTAAAAATGAAGTATGGCAAAAATGTTCGGCGGGTTTAGGTGAGTATGAGAAAAATCGAAAATCATTAAAAAGACGCCTGCCAAGTAAAGATGAATGACATATCTCAAAAACGGTACAAGATAGGTAGAGGGTGTTTGAACAAATGTCATAGGGAATTGGGAGAGCAGTCGGATGACATCTGTCAAAAATCCAAAATGGTGGATTTCAAGATGGCCGCCATACAAAGTGATCCGAGCCTGCTGAAGCGAGGCCGTTAGGCCGAGCTTCAGTAGAGGCGGAGCAGTTTGTATGGTGGCTGTCTTGAAATCCGACATTTTGGATGTGACCCACGTGCTCCTATCATTCTTTATACTGCATTTGGAGTGTTTTACCTAATATTTTCGACTGTATTAGGAGTTTTTGTGGGATTTTTGACTAAATTTGGAGTTACTGTCCTACATAAGTGAAGTAGCGAGCCCGAAGGGCGAGCTTCTGGTGAGGCCGAAGGCCGAACTTTCGGTCCGCGAGGCCGAAGGCCGAGCGTATGATGCGTGAGCCCGAAGGGCGAGCGCCTGGCGAGGCCGTAGGCCGAGCCGTATTAGTAACTTGCGAGGCCGAAGGCCGAGCTCCGACTTGAGAGTATTTTCCACATCTCCGACTGGTCTCCATGGCAACTGCCCGCGGTAACCGAAACACCTACGAGTGGGGTTCCTTAACAAAAGTGATTCAGAACCTTGGTACCATTCTACCCGTACCACTTTTTTATGGCAGTAGGGTGAATCTGGTTTGGTGGCTACAGTTTGGTTCTCTACTGTATAAGTAGTTTATATGGGATTTCATACTTCTATGGGAGTTTTGAACTTATTTTTTTTTAAATGCATATGGGGTTAAGGTAAAGTTTAGTACTGCATAACGATAAATGCGGGCCGCATGCGGCCCGCACACTGCCCGAAAAACTAGTTAATAATATATAAAGCTCGATTACCACTGACTGACTCACTGACTCACTGACATAAATGTTCTCCTAGAAGGAGACGAGTAGGAGCAACGTGATGTATGGCAAAAATGTTCGGGGGGCTTAGGTGAGTATGAGAAAAATCGAAAATCATTTAAAAGACGCCTGCCAAGTAAAGATGTATGTCATATCTCAAAAACGGTAAGAGATAGGTAGGGGGAGTTTGAACAAATGTCATAGGGAATCGGGAGAGCAGTCGAATGACATCTGTCAAAAATCCAAAATGGCGGATTTCAAGATGGCCGCCATACAAAATGCTCCGAGCCTGCTGAAGCGAGGCCTTTAGGCCGAGCTTCAGTAGGGGCGGAGCAGTTTGTATGGTGGCCGTCTTGAAATCCGTTATTTTGGATGTGCCCCACGTGCTCCTATCATTCTTTATACTGCATTTGGAGTGTTTTACCTTATATTTTCGACTGTATTAGGAGTTTTTGTGGGATTTTTGACTATATTTGGAGTTACTGTCCTACATAAGTGAAGTAGCGAGCCCGAAGGGCGAGCTCCTTGTGAGGCCGAAGGCCGAACTTTCGGTCCGCGAGGCCGAAGGCCGAGCGTATGATGCGCGAGCCCGAAGGGCGAGCGCCAGGCGAGGCCGTAGGCTGAGCCGTATTAGTAACTTGCGAGGCCGAAGGCCGAGCTCCGACTTGAGAGTATTTTCCACATCTCCGACTGATCTCCATGGCAACTGCCTGCGGTAACCGCAGCACCTACGAGTGGGGTTCCTTAACAAAAGTGACTCAGAACCTTGGTACCATTCTGCCCGTACCACCTTTTTACGGCAGTAGGGTGAATCTGCTTTAGTGGCTACAGTATGGTTCTTTATTGTATTGAGAGTTTATATGGGATTTCATACTTCTATTGGAGTTTTGAACATTTTTTTTTATGTATTAGGTGTTTTGATATAGTTTAAAATTGCATAACGATAAATGCGGGCCGCATGCGGCCCGCACACTGCCCGAAATACTAGTTATTATTATTTATTATAATATATAAAGCTCGATTACCATTGACTCACTGACTGACATAAATGTTCTCCTAGAAGGAGACGAGTAGGAACAACGTGATGTATGACAAAAATGTTCGGGGGGTTTTGGTGAGTATGAGAAAAATCGAAAATCATTAAAAAGACGCCTGCCAAGTGATGATGGATGACGTATCTCGAAAACGGTAAGAGATAGGTAGGGGGTGTTTGAACAAATGTCATAGGGAATTGGGAGAGCAGTCGAATGACATCTGTCAAAAATCCAAAATGGCGGATTTCAAGATGGCCGCCATACAAAATGCTCCGAGCCTGCTGAAGCGAGGCCTTTAGGCCGAGCTTCAGTAGGGGCGGAGCAGTTTGTATGGTGGCCGTCTTGAAATCCGTTATTTTGGATGTGCCCCACGTGCTCCTATCATTCTTTATAATGCATTTGGAGTGTTTTACCTTATATTTTCGACTGTCTTAGGAGTTTTTGTGGGATTTTCGACTGAATTTGGAGTAACTGTCCTACATTGGTGTATAGCGAGCCCGAAGGGCGAGCTCCTGGTGAGGCCGAAGGCCGAACTTTCGGCTCGCGAGGCCGAAGACCGAGCGTATGGTCCGTGAGCCCGAAGGGCGAGCGCTTGGCGAGGCCGCAGGCCGAGCCGTGTTAGTAACTTGCGAGGCCGAAGGCCAAGCTCCGACTTGAGAGTTTTTTCCACGTCTCCGACTGGTCTCCATGGCAACTGCCCTAGGTAACCCAAGCACCTACGAGTGGGGTTCCTTAACAAAAGTGATTAAGAACCTTGGTACCATTCTGCCCGTACCACCTTTTTAAGGCTGTAGGGTGAATCTGCTATAGTGGCTTGAGTATGGTTCATTATTGTATTAAGAGTTTATATGGGATATCATACTTCTATTGGAGTTTTGAACACACTTTTTTTCACGAATTAGGTGTTTCTGTGAAATTTTCAAATGACTAAAGATAGATGCGGGCCGCATGCGGCCCGCACACTGCCCGAAATACTAGTTTATAATATATAAAGCTCGATTACCACTGACTGACTGACTGACTCACTGACATAAATGTTCTCCTAGAAGGAGCAGAGTAGGGTAAAAATGAAGTATAGCAAAAATGTTCGGGGGGTTTTGGTGAGTATGAGAAAAATCGAAAATCATAAAAATGACGTCTGCCAAGTGAAGATGGATGACGTATCTCAAAAACGGTGCAAGATAGGTAGGGGGTGTTTGAACAAATGTCATAGGGAATTGGGAGAGCAGTCGAATGACACCTGTCAAAAATCCAAAATGGCGGATTTCAAGATGGCCGCCATACAAAGTGATCCGAGCCTGCTGAAGCGAGGCCGTTAGGCCGAGCTTCAGTAGGGGCGGAGCAGTTTGTATGGTGGCCGTCTTGAAATCCGACATTTTGGATGTGTCTCACGTGCTCCTATCATTCTTTATACTGTATTTGGAGTCTTCTATCATAATTTGCGACTGTATTAGGAGTTTTTGTGGGATTTTTGACAGAATTTGGAGTAACTGTCCTATATTAGTGTAGTAGCGAGCCCGAAGGGCGAGCTCCTGGTGAGGCCGAAGGCCGAACTTTCGGCTCGCGAGGCCGAAGGCCGAGCGTTTGGTGCGTGAGCCCGAAGGGCGAACGCTTGGCGAGGCCGCAGGCCGAGCCGTGTTATTAACTTGCGAGGCCGAAGGCCGAGCTCCGAATCGAGAGTATTTTCCACATCTCTGACTGGTCTCCATGGCAACTGCCCGCGGTAACCGAAGCACCTACGAGTTGGGTTCCTTAACAAAAGTGATTCAGAACCTTGGTACCATTCTGCCCGTACCACCTTTTTATGGCAGTAGGGTGAATTTGCTTTTGTGGCTACAGTATGGTTCTTTATTGTATTGAGAGTTTATATGGGATTTCATACTTCTATTGGAGTTTTGAACATTACTTTTTTTTAATGTATAACGTGCTTTTATGACAGTTCCTACTGACTCAAGATAGATGCGGGCCGCATGCGGCCCGCACACTGCCCGAAAAACTAGTTATAATATATAAGGCTCGATTACCACTCACTGACTGACTGACTGATTGACATAAATGTTCTCCTAGAAGGAGCAGAGTAGGGTTAAAATTATGTATGGCAAAAATGTTCGGGGGGTTTTGGTGAGTATGAGAAAAATCGAAAATCATAAAAATGACGCCTGCCAAGTAAAGATGAATGACATATCTCAAAAACGGTACAAGATAGGTAGGGGGTGTTTGAACAAATGTCATAGGGAATCGGGAGAGCAGCCGGATGACACCTGTCAAAAATCCAAAATGGCGGATTTCAAGATGGCCGCCATACAAATTGATCCGAGCCTGCTGAAGCGAGGCCGTTAGGCCGAGGTTCAGTAGGGGCGGAGCAGTTTGTATGGTGGCCTTCTTGAAATCCGCCATTTTGGATTTGTCCCAGGTGCTCCTATCATTCTTTATACTGCATTTGGAGTGTATTACCTTATATTTTCGACTGTATTAGGAGTTTTTGTGAGATTTTTGACTGAATTTGGAGTTACTGTCCTACATAAGTGCAGTAGCGAGCCCGAAGGGCGAGCTCCTGGTGAGGCCGAAGGCCGAACTTTCGGTCCGCGAGGCCGAAGGCCGAGCGTATGATGCGCGAGCCCGAAGGGCGAGCTCTTGGCGAGGCCGCAGGCCGAGCCGTGTTGGTAACTTGCGAGGCCGAAGGCCGAGCTCCGACTTGAGAGTTTTTTCCACGTCTTCGACTGGTCTCCATGGCAACTGCCCGCGATAACCAAAGCACCTACGAGTGGGGTTCCTTAACAAAAGTGACTCGGAACCCTGGTACAATTCTGCCCGTACCACCTTTTTATGTCAGTAGGGTGAATCTGGTTTGGTGGCTACAGTATGGTTCTTTAGTGTATTGACAGTTTATATCGGATTTCATACTTCTATTGGAGTTTTGAACATACTTTTTTTAATGTATAAGGTGTTTTGATATTGTTCAAACTTGCACAACGATAAATGCGGGCCGCATGCGGCCCGCACACTGCCCGAAAAACTAGTTTATAATATATAAAGCTCGATTACCACTGACTGACTCACTGACTGACTGACTGACATAAATGTTCTCCTAGAAGGAGTAGAGTAGGGTTAAAATGATGTAGGACAAAAATGTTCGGGGGGTTTTGGTGAGTATGAGAAAAATCGAAAATCATTAAAAAGACGCCTGCCAAGTAAAGATGGATGACATATCTCAAAAACGGTAAGAGATAGGTAGGGGGTGTTTGAACAAATGTCATAGGGAATCTGGAGAGCAGTCGAATGACACCTGTCAAAAATCCAAAATGGCGGATTTCAAGATGGCCGCCATACAAATTGATCCGAGCCTGCTGAAGCGAGGCCGTTAGGCCGAGGTTCAGTAGGGGCGGAGCAGTTTGTATGATGGCCTTCTTGAAATCCGCCATTTTGGATTTGTCCCAGGTGCTCCTATCATTCTTTATACTGCATTTGGAGTGTATTACCTTATATTTTCGACTGTATTAGGAGTTTTTGTGGGATTTTTGACTGAATTTGGAGTTACTGTCCTACATAAGTGTAGTAGCGAGCCCGAAGGGCGAGCTCCTGGTGAGGCCGAAGGCCGAACTTTCAGTCCGCGAGGCCGAAGGCCGAGCGTATGACGCGCGAGCCCGAAGGGCGAGCTCTTGGCGAGGCCGCAGGCCGAGCCATGTTGGTAACTTGCGAGGCCGAAGGCCGAGCTCCGACTTGAGAGTTTTTTCCACGTCTCCGACTGGTCTCCATGGCAACTGCCCGCGGTAAGCGAAGCACCTACGAGTGGGGTTCCTTAACAAAAGTGACTCAGAACCTTGGTACCTTTCTGCCCGTACCACCTTTTTATGGCAGTAGGGTGAATCTGTTTTAGTGGCTACAGTATTGTTCTTTATTGTATTGAGTATTAATATGGGATTTCATACTTCTAATGGAGTTTTGAACATACTTTTTTTAATGTATAAGGTGTTTTGATATTGTTCAAACTTGCACAACGATAAATGCGGGCCGCATGCGGCCCGCACACTGCCCGAAAAACTAGTTTATAATATATAAAGCTCGATTACCACTGACTGACTCACTGACTGACTGACTGACATAAATGTTCTCCTAGAAGGAGTAGAGTAGGGTTAAAATGATGTAGGACAAAAATGTTCGGGGGGTTTTGGTGAGTATGAGAAAAATCGAAAATCATTAAAAAGACGCCTGCCAAGTAAAGATGGATGACATATCTCAAAAACGGTAAGAGATAGGTAGGGGGTGTTTGAACAAATGTCATAGGGAATCTGGAGAGCAGTCGAATGACACCTGTCAAAAATCCAAAATGGCGGATTTCAAGATGGCCGCCATACAAATTGATCCGAGCCTGCTGAAGCGAGGCCGTTAGGCCGAGGTTCAGTAGGGGCGGAGCAGTTTGTATGATGGCCTTCTTGAAATCCGCCATTTTGGATTTGTCCCAGGTGCTCCTATCATTCTTTATACTGCATTTGGAGTGTATTACCTTATATTTTCGACTGTATTAGGAGTTTTTGTGGGATTTTTGACTGAATTTGGAGTTACTGTCCTACATAAGTGTAGTAGCGAGCCCGAAGGGCGAGCTCCTGGTGAGGCCGAAGGCCGAACTTTCAGTCCGCGAGGCCGAAGGCCGAGCGTATGACGCGCGAGCCCGAAGGGCGAGCTCTTGGCGAGGCCGCAGGCCGAGCCATGTTGGTAACTTGCGAGGCCGAAGGCCGAGCTCCGACTTGAGAGTTTTTTCCACGTCTCCGACTGGTCTCCATGGCAACTGCCCGCGGTAAGCGAAGCACCTACGAGTGGGGTTCCTTAACAAAAGTGACTCAGAACCTTGGTACCTTTCTGCCCGTACCACCTTTTTATGGCAGTAGGGTGAATCTGTTTTAGTGGCTACAGTATTGTTCTTTATTGTATTGAGTATTAATATGGGATTTCATACTTCTAATGGAGTTTTGAACATACTTTTTTTAATGTATAAGGTGTTTTGATATTGTTCAAACTTGCACAACGATAAATGCGGGCCGCATGCGGCCCGCACACTGCCCGAAAAACTAGTTATTAATTAATAATATATAAAGCTCGATTACCACTCACTGACTGACTCACTGACTGACATAAATGTTCTCCTAGAAGGAGCAGAGTAGGGTAAAAATGAAGTATGGCAAAAATGTTCGGGGGGTTTCGGTGAGTATGAGAAAAATCGAAAATCATAAAAATGACGCCTGCCAAGTGAAGATGGATGACGTACCTCGAAAACGGTAAGAGATAGGTAAGGGGTGTTTGAAAAAATGTCATAGGGAATCGAGAGAGCAGTCTAATGACACCTGTCAAAAATCCAAAATGGCGGATTTCAAGATGGCCGCCATACAAAGTGTTCCGAGCCTGCTGAAGCGAGGCCGTTAGGCCGAGCTTCAGTAGGGGCGGAGCAGTTTGTATGGTGGCCGTCTTGAAATCCGACATTTTGGATGTGACCCACGTGCTCCTATCATTCTTTATACTGCATTTGGATTGTTTTGCCTTATATTTTCGACTGTATTAGGAGTTTTTGTGGGATTTTCGACTGAATTTGGAGTTACTGTCCTACATTGGTGTATAGCGAGCCCGAAGGGCGAGCTCCTGGTGAGGCCGAAGGCCGAACATTCGGCCCGCGAGGCCGAAGGCCGAGCGTATAGTGCGTGAGCCCGAAGGGCGAGCGCCTGGCGAGGCCGTAGGCCGAGCCGTATTAGTAACTTGCGAGGCCGAAGGCCGAGCTACGACTTGAGAGTGTTTTTCACATCTCCGACTGGTCTCCATGGCAACTGCCTGCGGTAACCGCAGCACCTACGAGTGGGGTTCCTTGACAAAAGTGACTCAGAACCTTGTTTCGATTCTGCCCGTACCACCTTTTTATGGCAGTAGGGTGAATCTGTTTTAGTGGCTACAGTATGGTTCTTTATTGTATTGAGAGTTAATATGGGATTTCATACTTCTAATGGAGTTTTGAACATACTTTTTTTAATGTATAAGGTGTTTTGATATTGTTCAAACTTGCACAACGATAAATGCGGGCCGCATGCGGCCCGCACACTGCCCGAAATACTAGTTATTATAATATATAAAGCTGGATTACCGTACACTGACTGACTGACTGACTGACATCATTGTTCTCCCAGAAGGAGTCGAGTAGGAAGAATGTGATGTATGGGAAAAGTGTAGAGGAGGTTTGTGTGAGTATGGGAAAAATCCGAAAACTCAAAGATGACGTCTGCCAAGTAAAATTGGATGGCGTATCTCTGAAACGGTACAAGATAGGTAGGGGGTGCTTGACCAAATGTCATAGGGAATCGGGAGAGCAGTCGGATGACATTTGTCAAAAATCCAAAATGGCGGATTTCAAAATGGCCGCCATACAAAATCCTTCGATCCCTCAAAAAAGTAGCTGGTTCTACCAGAAAGAGTTGAGTACGGTTAAAGTAATGTATTACGAAAATGACTAAGGGGTTTAGCTTAGTAGGGAAAAAAATAAAAACCCTAGAAATGACGCCTGCCAAGTAAAGCTGGACAACGTATCTCGAAAACGGTAAGAGATAGGTTGGGGGTGTTTTTACAAATGTCATAGGGAATCGGGAGAGCAGTCTATTGACACCTGTCAAATGTGCTACTCTCATTCTTCATACATTATTTGGAGTATTTGACCTTACAATGTCGACTGTATTAGGAGTTTTTGTGGGAATTTCAACTTAATTTGGAGTAATTGTCCTACTGTCAGTGTAGCGAGCCCGAAGGGCGAGCTTTTGGTGAGGCCGAAGGCCGAACTTTCGGGCCGCGAGGCCGTAGGCCGAGCGGATGGTGCGCGAGCCCGCAGGGCGAGCGTCAGGCGAGGCCGCAGGCCGAGCCGTGTTAGTAACTTGCGAGGCCGAAGGCCGAGCTCAGACTTGCACCGATTTGGCTGAAAATCGATACATAGGTTGTTCTCGTCATCCTTATTCCAAATATGAAATTTTTATTCCGATGACGTCTGCCAAGTAAAAAAAGTTACTCCGATTTGGCTGAAACTCGATATTTATGTGGTTCTGGACGTCCTTATTCTAAATCAAAAATTTTGTTTCGATGACGTCTGCCAAGTAAAAAAAGTTACTCCGATTTGGCTGAAACTTGATATTTAGGTGGTTCTGGGTGTCCTTATTCCAAATCTAAAATTTTTTTTTTGATGACGTCTGCCAAGTAAAACAAGTTACTCCGATTTGGCTGAAACTCGATATTTAGGTGGTTCTGGGTGTCCTTATTCCAAATCTAAAATTTTTTTTTCGATGACTTCTGCCAAGTAAAACAAGTTACTCCGATTTGGCTGAAACTCGATATTTAGGTGGTTCTGGGTGTCCTTATTCCAAATCAAAAATTTTTTTGTCGATGACGTCTGCCAAGTAAAAAAAAGTACTCCGATTTGGCTTTTATTTTATATCTAGGTTGTTCTGGACGTCCTTATTCCAAATATGTTTTTTTTTTTTCGATGACGTCTGCCAAGTGCAGATAATTCACGTATCTCGAAACCGGTAATAGATAGGTAGGGGGTTTTTGAAAATATGTCATAGGGAATAAGGAGAGCAGTTGAATGACATTTTGGATGTGTCTTACGTGCTCCTATCATTCTTTATACTGCATTTGGAGTGTTTTTCCTTAATTTTCGACTGTATTAGGAGTTTTTGTGGGATTTTTGACTGAATTTGGAGTTACTGTCCATTTTTAGTGTATAGCGAGCCCGAAGGGCGAGCTCCCGGTGAGGCCGAAGGCCGAACTTTCGGCCCGCGAGGCCGAAGGCCGAGCGTAGGGTGCGTGAGCCCGAAGGGCGAGCGCTTGGCGAGGCCGTAGGCCGAGTCGTATTACTAACTTGCGAGGCCGAAGGCCGAGCTCCGACTTGAGAGATTTTTCCACGTCTCCGACTGGTCTCCATGGCAACTGCCCGCGATAACCGAAGCACCTACGAGTGGGGTTCCTTAACAAAAGTGAATCAGAACCTTGGTACCATTCTGCCCGTACCACCTTTTTATGGCAGTAGGGTGAATCTGCTTTAGTAGCTACAGTATGTTTCTCTACTGTATTACAAGTTTATTTGGGATTTCATATTTCTATTGGAGTTTTGAAATTTTTTTTTTATGTATAAGGTGTTTTGATATAGTTTAAAATTGCATAACGATAAATGCGGGCCGCATGCGGCCCGCACACTGCCCGAAATACTAGTTATAATATATAAAGCTCGATTACCATTGACTCACTGACTGACATAAATGTTCTCCTAGAAGGAGACAAGTAGGAACAACGTGATGTATGGCAAAAATGTTCGGGTGGTTTCGGTGAGTATGGGAAAAATCGAAAATCATAAAAATGACGCCTGCCAAGTAAAGATGGATGACATATCTCAAAAACGGTACAAGATAGGTAGGGGGTGTTTGAACAAATACCATAGAGAATCGGGAGAGCAGTCGAATGACACCTATCAAAAATCCAAAATGGCGGATTTCAAGATGGCCGCCATACAAAATGCTCCGAGCCTGCTGAAGCGAGGCCTTTAGGCCGAGCTTCAGTAGGGGCGGAGCAGTTTGTATGGTGGCCTTCTTGAAAACCGCCATTTTGGATTTGTCCCAGGTGCTCCTCTCATTCTTCATACTGCATTTGGAGTGTTTTACCATATATTTTCGACTGTATTAGGAGTTTTTGTGGGTTTTTTGACTGAATTTGGAGTAACTGTCCTACATTAGTGTATAGCGAGCCCAAAGGGCAACCACCTGGTGAGGCCGAAGGCCGAACTTTCGGTCCGCGAGGCCAAAGGCCGAGCGAATGGTGCGCGAGCCCGAAGGGCGAGCGCTTGGCGAGGCCGCAGGCCGAGCCGATTTGGTAACTTGCGAGGCCGAAGGCCGAGCTCCGACTTGAGAGTTTTTTCCACGTCTCCGACTGGTCTCCATGGCAACTGCCCACGGTTAGCGAAGCACCTACGAGTGGGGTTCCTTAACAAAAGTGACTCAGAACCTTGGTCCCATTCTGCCCGTACTACCTTTTTATGCCAGTAGGGTGAATTTGCTTTAGTGGCTACAGTATGGTTCTTTATTGTATGGAGACTTTATTTGGGATTTCATACTTCTATTGGAGTTTTGAACTTTTTTTTTTTAAATGTATAAGCGGTTAAGGTAAAGTTTACTACTGCATAACGATAAATGCGGGCCGCATGCGGCCCGCACACTGCCCGAAAAACTAGTTAATAATATATAAAGCTCGATTACCACTGACTGATTGACATAAATGTTCTCCTAGAAGGAGACGAGTAGGAGCAACGTGATGTATGGCAAAAATGTTCGGGTGGTTTTGGTGAGTATGAGAAAAATCGAAAATTATTAAAAAGACGCCTGCCAAGTGATGATGGATGACGTATCTCGAAAACGGTAAGAGATAGGTAGGGGGTGTTTGACCAAATGTCATAGGGAATCAAGAGTGCAGTCGAATGACAGCTGTCAAAAATTCAAAATGGCGGATTTCAAGATGGCCGCCATACAAAATGACCCGAGCCTGCTGAAGCGAGGCCTTTAGGCCGAGCTTCAGTAGGGGCGGAGCAGTTTGTATGGCGGCCGTCTTGAAATCCGACATTTTGGATGTGACTCACGTGCTCCTATCATTCTTTATACTGCATTTGGAGTGTTTGACCTTTATTTTCGACTGTATTAGGAGTTTTTGTGGGAGTTTTGACTGAATTTGGAGTTACTGTCCTATATTAGTGTAGTAGCGAGCCCGAAGGGCGAGCTCCTGGTGAGGCCGAAGGCCGAACTTTCGGTCCGCGAGGCCGAAGGCCGAGCGTATGTTGCGCGAGCCCGAAGGGCGAGCGCCTGGCGAGGCCGTAGGCCGAGCCGTATTAGTAACTTGCGAGGCCGAAGGCCGAGCTCCGACTTGAGAGTATTTTCCACATCTCCGACTGGTCTCCATGGCAACTGCCCGCGGTAACCGAAGCACCTACGAGTGGGGTTTCTTAACAAAAGTGACTCAGAACCTTGGTACCATTCTGCCCGTACCACCTTTTTATGGCAGTAGGGTGAATTTGCTTTAGTGGCTACAGTATGGATCTTTATTGTATGGAGAGTTTATTTGGGATTTCATACTTCTATTGGAATTTTGAACTTATTTTTTTTAAATGTATAATGGGTTAAGGTATAGTTTAGTACTGCATAACGATAAATGCGGGCCGCATGCGGCCCGCACACTGCCCGAAAAACTAGTTTATAATATATAAAGCTCGATTACCACTGACTGATTGACATAAATGTTCTCCTAGAAGGAGACGAGTAGGAGCAACGTGATGTATGGCAAAAATGTTCGGGGGGTTTTGGTGAGTATGAGAAAAATCGAAAATCATAAAAATGACGCCTGCCAAGTGAAGATGGATGACATATCTCAAAAACGGTACTAGATAGGTAGAAGGTGTTTGAACAAATGTCATAGGGAATCGGGAGAGCAGTCGAATGACACCTGTCAAAAATCCAAAATGGCGGATTTCAAGATGGCCGCCATACAAAATGCTCCGAGCCTGCTGAAGCGAGGCCTTTAGGCCGAGCTTCAGTAGGGGCGGAGCAGTTTGTATGGTGGCCGTCTTGAAATCCGTTATTTTGGATGTGCCTCACGTGCTCCTATCATTCTTTATACTGCATTTGGAGTTAACTACAAAAGTGATCCGAGCAATAACTACAAAAGTGATCCGAGCCTGCTGAAGCGAGGCCGTTAGGCCGAGCTTCAGTAGGGGCGGAGCAGTTTGTATGGTGGCCGTCTTGAAATCCGACATTTTGGATGTGACCCACGTGCTCCTATCATTCTTTATACTGCATTTGGAGTGTTTTACCTACATTTTCGACTGTATTAGGAGTTTTTGTGGGATTTTCGACTGAATTTGGAGTTACTGTCCTACATTGGTGTATAGCGAGCCCGAAGGGCGAGCTTCTGGTGAGGCCGAAGGCCGAAGGCCAAGCGTATGGTGCGTGAGCCCGAAGGGCGAGCGCTTGGCGAGGCCGGAGGCCGAGCCGTGTTGGTAACTTGCGAGGCCGAAGGCCGAGCTCCGACTCGAGAGTATTTTCCACATCTCCGACTGGTCTCCATGGCAACTGCCCGCGGTAATCGAAGCACCTACGAGTGGGGTTCCTTAACAAAAGTGACTCAGAACCTTGGTCCCATTTTGCCCGTACCACCTTTTTATGGCAGTAGGGTGAATCTGTTTTAGTGGCTACAGTATTGTTCTTTATTGTATTGAGAGTTAATATGGGATTTCATACTTCTAATGGAGTTTTGAACATACTTTTTTAAATGTATAAGGTGTTTTGATATTGTTCAAACTTGCACAACGATAAATGCGGGCCGCATGCGGCCCGCACACTGCCCGAAAAACTAGTATAATATATAAAGCTCGATTACCACTGACTGACTGACTGACATAAATGTTCTCCTAGAAGGAGCAGAGTAGGGTAAAAATGAAGTATGGCAAAAATGTTCGGGTGGTTTCGGTGAGTATGGGAAAAATCGAAAATCATAAAAATGACGTCTGCCAAGTAAAGATGAATGACGTATCTCAAAAACGGTACGTGATAGGTAGGGGGTGTTTGAACAAATGTCATAGGGAATCGGGAGAGCAGTCGGATGACATTTGTCAAAAATCCAAAATGGCGGATTTCAAGATGGCCGCCATACAAATTGATCCGAGCCTGCTGAAGCGAGGCCGTTAGGCCGAGCTTCAGAAGGGGCGGAGCAGTTTGTATGGTGGTCGTCTTGAAATCCGTCATTTTGGATGTGCCCCACGTGCTCCTATCATTCTTTATACTGCATTTGGAGTGTTTTACCTTATATTTCGACTGTATTAGGAGTTTTTGTGGGATTTTGGACTGAATTTGGAGTAACTGTCCTACATTAGTGTATAGCGAGCCCAAAGGGCAATTACCTGGTGAGGCCGAAGGCCGAACTTTCGGTCCGCGAGGCCGAAGGCCGAGCGTATGGTGCGTGAGCCCGAAGGGCGAACGCTTGGCGAGGCCGTAGGCCGAGCCGTATTAGTAACTTGCGAGGCCGAAGGCCGAGCTCCGACTTGAGAGTTTTTTTTAAGTCTCCGACTGGTCTCCATGGCAACTGCCCGCGGTAACCGAAGCACCTACGTGTGGGGTTTCTTAACAAAAGTGACTCAGAACCTTGGTACCATTCTGCCCGTACCACCTTTTTATGGCAGTAGGGTGAATTTGCTTTAGTGGCTACAGTATGGATCTTTATTGTATGGAGAGTTTATTTGGGATTTCATACTTCTATTGGAGTTTTGAACTTATTTTTTTTAAATGTATAAGGGGTTAAGGTATAGTTTAGTACTGCATAACGATAAATGCGGGCCGCATGCGGCCCGCACACTGCCCGAAAAACTAGTTATTTATAATATATAAAGCTCGATTACCACTCACTGACTCATTGACATAAATGTTCTCCTAGAAGGAGACGAGTAGGGTAAAAATGAAGTATGGCAAAAATGTTCGGAGGGTTTAGGTGAGTATGAGAAAAATCGAAAATCATAAAAATGACGCCTGCCAAGTAAAGATGGAAGACATATCTTAAAAAACGGTACAAGACATGTAGGAGGTGTTTGAACAAATGTCATAGGGAATCGGGAGAGCAGTCGAATGACACCTGTCAAAAATCCAAAATGGCGGATTTCAAGATGGCCGCCATACAAATTGATCCGAGCCTGCTGAAGCGAGGCCGTTAGGCCGAGCTTCAGTAGGGGCGGAGCAGTTTGTATGGTGGCCGTCTTGAAATCCGACATTTTGGATGTGACCCACGTGCTCCTATCATTCTTTATACTGCATTTGGAGTGTTTTACCTTATATTTTCGACTGTATTAGGAGTTTTTGTGGGATTTTCGACTGAATTTGGAGTCCTACATTAGTGAAGTTGCGAGCCCGAAGGGCGAGCTCCTGGTGAGGCCGAAGGCCGAACTTTCGGTCCGCGAGGCCGAAGGCCGGGCGTATGATGCGCGAGCCCGAAGGGCGAGCGCTTGGCGAGGCCGCAGGCCGAGCCGTTTTAGTAACTTGCGAGGCCGAAGGCCGAGCTCCAACTTGAGAGTATTTTCCACGTCACCGACTGGTCTCCATGGCAACTGCCTGCGGTAACCGAAGCACCTACGAGTGGGGTTCCTTAACAAAAGTGACTCAGAACCTTGGTCCCATTCTGCCCGTACCACCTTTTTATGGCAGTAGGGTGAATTTGCTTTAGTGGCTACAGTATGGTTCTTTATTGTATTGAGAGTTTATATGGGATTTCATACTTCTATTGGAGTTTTGAACACATTTTTTTTTGTATCAGGTGTTTTTTTGACAGTTCCTACTGACTCAAGATAGATGCGGGCCGCATGCGGCCCGCACACTGCCTGAAATACTAGTTATTTATAATATATAAAGCTGGATTACCGTACACTGACTGACTGACTGACTGACTGACTGACTGACTGACTGACATCATTGTTCTCCCAGAAGGAGTCGAGTAGGAAGAATGTGATGTATGGGAAAAGTGTAGAGGGGGTTTGTGTGAGTATGGGAAAAATCCGAAAACTCAAAGATGACGTCTGCCAAGTAAAATTGGATGTCGTATCTCTGAAACGGTACAAGATAGGTAGGGGGTGCTTGACCAAATGTCATAGGGAATCGGGAGAGCAGTCGGATGACATTTGTCAAAAATCCAAAATGGCGGATTTCAAAATGGCCGCCATACAAAATCCTTCGATCCCTCAAAAAAGTAGCTGGTTCTACCAGAAAGCGTTGAGTACGGTTAAAGTAATGTATTACGAAAATGACTAAGGGGTTTAGCTAAGTAGGGAAAAAAATAAAAACCCTAGAAATGACGCCTGCCAAGTAAAGCTGGACAACGTATCTCGAAAACGGTAAGAGATAGGTTTGGGGTGTTTGAACAAATGTCATAGGAAATCGGGAGAGCAGTCGAATGACACCTGTCAAATGTGCTACTCTCATTCTTCATACATTATTTGGAGTATTTGACCTTACAATGTCGACTGTATTAGGAGTTTTTGTGGGATTTTCAACTGAATTTGGAGTAATTGTCATACTGGCCGTGTAGCGAGCCCGAAGGGCAAGCTTCTGGTGAGGCCGAAGGCCGAACTTTCGGGCCGCGAGGCCGTAGGCCGAGTGGACGGTTCGCGAGCCCGCAGGGCGAGCGCTAGGCGAGGCCGCAGGCCGAGCCGTGTTAGTAACTTGCGAGGCCGAAGGCCGAGCTCAGACTTGCACCGATTTGGCTGAAAATCGATATATAGGTTGTTCTCGTCATCCTTATTTCAAATATGAAATTTTTATTTCGATGACGTCTGCCAAGTTAAAAAAGTTACTCCGATTTGGCTGAAACTCGATATTTATGTGGTTCTGGATGTCCTTATTCCAAATCAAAAAAAAATATTTCGATGACGTCTGCCAAGTAAAAAAAGTTACTCCGATTTGGCTGAAACTCGATGTTTAGGTGGTTCTGGGTGTCCTTATTCCAAATCTAAAAATTTTTTTTCGATGACGTCTGCCAAGTAAAAAAAGTTACTCCGATTTGGCTGAAACTCGATATTTAGGTGGTTCTGGGTGTCCTTATTCCAAATCTAAAATTTTTTTTTCGATGACGTCTGCCAAGTTAAAAAAAGTACTCCGATTTGGTTTAAATTTTAAATCTAGGTTGTTCTGGACGTCCTTATTCCAAATATGAATTTTTTTTTTCGATGACGTCTGCCAAGTGAAGATAAATCACGTATCTCGATAACGGTAATAGATAGGTAGAGGGAATTTGAAAATATGTCATAGGGAATAAGAAAAACAGTCAAATGACATTTTGGATGTGTCACACGTGCTCCTCTCATTCTTTATACTGCATTTGGAGTGTTTTACCTCATATTTTCGACTGTATTAGGAGTTTTTGTAGGTTTTTTGACTGAATTTGGAGTAACTGTTCTATGTTATTGCAGTAGCGAGCCCGAAGGGCGAGCTCCTGGTGAGGCCGAAGGCCGAACTTTCGGCTCGCGAGGCCGAAGGCCGAGCGTTCGCTGCGTGAGCCCGAAGGGCGAGCGCTTGGCGAGGCCGCAGGCCGAGCCGTGTTAGTAACTTGCGAGGCCGAAGGCCGAGCTCCGACTTGAGAGTATTTTCCACGTCTCCGACTGGTCTCAATGGCAACTGCCCACGGTAACCAAAGCACCTACGAGTGGGGTTCCATAACAAAAGTGACTCGGAACCCTGGTCCCATTCTGCCCGTACCACCTTTTAATGGCAGTAGGGTGAATTTGGTTTGGTGGCTACAGGATGTTTCTTTATTGTATTGAGAGTTTATATGAGATTTCATACTTCTATTGGAGTTTTGAACACACTTTTTTTAACGTATTAGGCGTTTTGATATAAGTTGAAATTGCATAACGATAAATGCGGGCCGCATGCGGCCCGCACACTGCCCGAAAAACTAGTTAATAATATATAAAGCTCGATTACCACTGACTGACTCACTGACTCACTGACATAAATGTTCTCCTAGAAGGAGCAGAGTAGGGTAAAAATGAAGTATGGCAAAAATGTTCGGGGGGTTTTGGTGAGTATGAGAAAAATCGAAAATCATAAAAATGACGCCTGCCAAGTAAAGATGAATGACATATCTCAAAAACGGTAAGAGATAGGTAGGGGGTGTTTGACCAAATGTCATAGGGAATCGGGAGAGCAGTCGGATGACATCTGTCAAAAATCCAAAATGGCGGATTTCAAGATGGCCGCCATACAAAGGGATCCGAGCCTGCTGAAGCGAGGCCTTTAGGCCGAGCTTCAGTAGGGGCGGAGCAGTTTGTATGGGGGCCATCTTGAAATCCGACATTTTGGATGTGTCACACGTGCTCCTATCATTCTTTATACTGCATTTGGAGTGTTTGACCTTTATTTTCGACTGTATTAGGAGTTTTTGTGGGAGTTTTGACTGAATTTGGAGTTACTGTCCTATATTAGTGTAGTAGCGAGCCCGAAGGGCGAGCTCCTGGTGAGGCCGAAGGCCGAACTTTCGGTCCGCGAGGCCGAAGGCCGAGCGTATGATGCGCGAGCCCGAAGGGCGAGCGCCTGGCGAGGCTGTAGGCCGAGCCGTATTAGTAACTTGCGAGGCCGAAGGCCGAGCTCCGACTTGAGAGTATTTTCCACATCTCCGACTGGTCTCCATGGCAACTGCCCGCGGTAACCGAAGCACCTACGAGTGGGGTTCCTTTACAAAAGTGACTCAGAACCTTGGTTCCATTCTGCCCGTACCACCTTTTTATGGCAGTAGGGTGAATTTGCTTTAGTGGCTACAGTATGGTTCTTTATTGTATGGAGAGTTTATTTGGGATTTCATACTTCTATTGGAGTTTTGAACTTATTTTTTTTAAATGTATAAGGGGTTAAGGTAAAGTTAAGTACTGCACAACGAAAAATGCGGGCCGCATGCGGCCCGCACACTGCCCGAAAAACTAGTTTATAATATATAAAGCTCGATTACCACTGACTGATTGACATAAATGTTCTCCTAGAAGGAGACGAGTAGGAGCAACGTGATGTATGGCAAAAATGTTCGGGGGGTTTTGGTTAGTATGAGAAAAATCGAAAATCATAAAAATGACGCCTGCCAAGTAAAGATGGATAAAATATCTCGAAAACGGTACAAGATAGGTAGAGGGTGTTTGAACAAATGTCATAGGGAATCGGGAGTTTAGTCGAATGACACCTGTCAAAAATCCAAAATGGCGGATTTCAAGATGGCCGCCATACAAATTGATCCGAGCCTGCTGAAGCGAGGCCGTTAGGCCGAGGTTCAGTAGGGGCGGAGCAGTTTGTATGGTGGCCTTCTTGAAATCCGCCATTTTGGATTTGTCCCAGGTGCTCCTATCATTCTTTATACTGCATTTGGTGTGTATTACCTTATATTTTCGACTGTATTAGGAGTTTTGTGGGATTTTTGACTGAATTTGGAGTTACTGTCCTACATTAGTATAGTAGCGAGCCCGAAGGGCGAGCTCCTGGTGAGGCCGAAGGCCGAACTTTCGGTTCGCGAGGCCGAAGGCCGAGCGTATGATGCGCGAGCCCGAAGGGCGAGCACTTGGCGAGGCCGCAGGCCGAGCCGTGTTGGTAACTTGCGAGGCCGAAGGCCGAGCTCCGACTTGAGAGTTTTTTCCACGTCTCCGACTGGTCTCCATGGCAACTGCCCGAGGTAAGCGAAGCACCTACGAGTGGGGTTCCTTAACAAAAGTGACTCAGAACCTTGGTCCCATTCTGCCCGTACCACCTTTTTATGGCAGTAGGGTGAATCTGGTTTGGTGGCTACAGTTTGATTCTCTACTGTATTAATAGTTTGTATGGGACGTCGTACATCTTTTGGAGTTTTGAATCATTTTTATTAACATTTATAAATGTTTGATATAGTTTAAAATTGCACAACGATAAATGCGGGCCGCATGCGGCCCGCACACTGCCCGAAAAACTAGTTATTTATTATTTATAATATATAAGGCTCGATTACCACTCACTGACTGACTGACTGATTGACATAAATGTTCTCCTAGAAGGAGCAGAGTAGGGTTAAAATGAAGTATGGCAAAAATGTTTGGGGGGTTTAGGTGAGTACAAGAAAAATCGAAAATCATAAAAATGACGCCTGCCAAGTAAAGATGAATGACATATCTCAAAAACGGTACAAGATAGGTAGGGGGTGTTTGAACAAATGTCATAGGGAATCGGGAGAGCAGCCGGATGACATCTGTTAAAAATCCAAAATGGCGGATTTCAAGATGGCCGCCATACAAATTGATCCGAGCCTGCTGAAGCGAGGCCGTTAGGCCGAGGTTCAGTAGGGGCGGAGCAGTTTGTATGGGGGCCTTCTTGAAATCCGCCATTTTGGATTTGTCCCAGGTGCTCCTATCATTCTTTATACTGCATTTGGAGTGTATTACCTTATATTATCGACTGTATTAGGAGTTTTTGTGGGATTTTTGACTGAATTTGGAGTAACTGTCCTACATAAGTGTAGTAGCGAGCCCGAAGGGCGAGCTCCTGGTGAGGCCGAAGGCCGAACTTTCGGTCCGCGAGGCCGAAGGCCGAGCGTATGATGCGCGAGCCCGAAGGGCGAGCGCTTGGCGAGGCCGCAGGCCGAGCCGTGTTGGTAACTTGCGAGGCCGAAGGCCGAGCTCCGACTTGAGAGTTTTTTTCCACGTCTCCGACTGGTCTCCATGGCAACTGCCCGCGGTAAGCGAAGCACCTACGAGTGGGGTTCCTTAACAAAAGTGACTCAGAACCTAGGTCCCATTCTGCCCGTACCACCTTTTTATGGCAGTAGGGTGAATCTGTTTTAGTGGCTACAGTATTGTTCTTTATTGTATTGAGAGTTAATATGGGATTTCATACTTCTATTGGAATTTTGAACTTATTTTTTTTAAATGTATAATGGGTTAAGGTATAGTTTAGTACTGCATAACGATAAATGCGGGCCGCATGCGGCCCGCACACTGCCCGAAAAACTAGTTATAATATATAAAGCTCGATTACCATTGACTCACTGACTGACATAAATGTTCTCCTAGAAGGAGACGAGTAGGAGCAACGTGATGTATAGCAAAAATGTTCGGGGGGTTTTGGTGAGTATGAGAAAAATCGAAAATCATTAAAAAGACGCCTGCCAACTGAAGATGGATGACGTATCTCAAAAACGGTAAGAGATAGGTAGGGGGTGTTTGAACAAATGTCATAGGGAATTGGGAAAGCAGTCGAATGACACCTGTCAAAAATCCAAAATGGCGGATTTCAAGATGGCCGCCATACAAATTGATCCGAGCCTGCTGAAGCGAGGCCTTTAGGCCGAGCTTCAGTAGGGGCGGAGCAGTTTGTATGGTGGCCATCTTGAAATCCGACATTTTGGATGTGTCCCACGTGCTCCTATCATTCTTTATACTGCATTTGGAGCGTTTTACCTTTATATTAGACTGTATTAGGAGTTTTTGTGGGATTTTTGACTGAATTTGGAGTAACTGTCCTACATTAGTGCAGTTGCGAGCCCGAAGGGCGAGCTCCTGGTGAGGCCGAAGGCCGAACTTTCAGTCCGCGAGGCCGAAGGCCGAGCGTATGATGCGCGAGCCCGAAGGGCGAGCGCTTGGCGAGGCCGCAGGCCGAGCCGTGTTAGTAACTTGCGAGGCTGAAGGCCGAGCTCCGACTTTAGAATATTTTCTACATCTTCGACTGGTCTCCATGGCAACTGACCGCGGTAACCGAAGCACCTACGAGTGGGGTTCCTTAACAAAAGTGACTCAGAACCTTGGTACCATTCTGCCCGTACCACCTTTTTATGGCAGTAGGGTGAATTTGGTTTGGTGGCTACAGTTTGTTTCTTTATTGTATTGAGAGTTTATATGGGATTTCATACTTCTATTGGAGTTTTGAACACACTTTTTTTTACGTATTAGGTGTCTTGATATAAGTTAAAATTTCACAACGATAAATGCGGGCCGCATGCGGCCCGCACACTGCCCGAAATACTAGTTATTATAATATATAAAGCTCGATTACCACTGACTCACTGACTGACTCACTCATTGACATAAATGTTCTCCTAGAAGGAGACGAGTAGGAGCACAGTGATGTATGGCAAAAATGTTCGGGGGGCTTAGGTGAGTATGAGAAAAATCAAAAATCATTAAAAAGACGCCTGCCAAGTGAAGATGGATGACGTATCTCGAAAACGGTAAGAGATAGGTAGGGGGTGTTTGAACAAATGTCATAGGGAATCGGGAGAGCAGTCGAATGACATATGTCAAAAATCCAAAATGGCGGATTTTAAAATGGCCGCCATACAAAATCCTTCGATCCCTCAAAAAAGTAGCTGTTTCTACCAGAAAGAGTTGAGTACGGTTATAGTAATGTATTACGAAAATGACAAAGGGGCTTAGCTGAGTAGGGAAAAAAATAAAAACCCTAGAAATGACGCCTGCCAAGTAAAGCTGGACTACGTATCTCGAAAACGGTAAGAGATAGGTTGGGGGTGTTTGAACAAATGGCATAGGGAATCGGGAGAGCAGTCGAATGAGACCTGTCCCACGTGCTCCTCTCATTCTTTATACTGCATTTGGAGTGTTTTACCTCATATTTTCGACTGTATTAGGAGTTTTTGTAGGTTTTTTGACTGAATTTGGAGTTACTATTCTACGTTGTTGTAGTAGCGAGCCCGAAGGGCGAGCTCCTGGTGAGGCCGAAGGCCGAACTTTCGGCACGCGAGGCCGAAGGCCGAGCGTATAGTGCGCGAGCCCGAAGGGCGAGCGCTTGGCGAGGCCGCAGGCCGAGCCATGTTAGTAGCTTGCGAGGCCGAAGGCCGAGCTCCGACTCGAGAGTATTTTCCACGTCTCCGACTGGTCTCCATGGCAACTGCCCGCGGAAACCAAAGCACCTACGAGTGGGGTTCCTTAACAAAAGTGACTCAGAACCTTGGTCCCATTCTGCCCGTACCACCTTTTTATTGCAGTAGGGTTAATTTGATTTAGTGGCTACAGTATGGTTCTTTATTGTATTGAGAGTTTATATGGGATTTCATACTGTTATGGAATTTTGTTTTTTTTTTTTTTAATGTATATGGTGTTAAGGTATTGGTAAGTACTGCATAACGATAAATGCGGGCCGCATGCGGCCCGCACACTGCCCGAAATACTAGTTTATAATATATAAGGCTCGATTACCACTGACTCACTGACTGACTGATTGACATAAATGTTCTCCTAGAAGGAGCATAGTAGGGCTAAAATGATGTATGGCAGAAATGTTCGAGGGGTTTTGATGAGTATGAGAAAAATCGAAAATCATTAAAAAGACGCCTGCCAAGTGAAGATGGATGACGTATCTCAAAAACGGTAAGAGATAGGTAGGGGGTGTTTGAACAAATGTCATAGGGAATAAGGAGAGCAGTCGAATGACATCTGTCAAAAATCCAAAATGGCGGATTTCAAGATGGCCGCCATACAAATTGATCCGAGCCTGCTGAAGCGAGGCCGTTAGGCCGAGCTTCAGTAGGGGCGGAGCAGTTTGTATGGTGGCCGTCTTGAAATCCGACATTTTGGATGTGTCTTACATGCTCCTATCATTCTTTATACTGCATATGGAGTGTTTTACCTTTATTTTCAACTGTATTAGGAGTTTTTGTGGGAGTTTTGACTGAATTTGGAGTTACTGTCCTACGTTAGTGTAGTAGCGAGCCCGAAGGGCGAGCTCCTGGTAAGGCCGAAGGCCGAACTTTCGGTCCGCGAGGCCGAAGGCCAAGCGTATGATGCGTGAGCCCGAAGGGCGAGCGCTTGGCGAGGCCGTAGGCAAAGCCGTATTAGTAACTTGCGAGGCCGAAGGCCGAGCTCCGACTTGAGAGTATTTTCCACGTCACTGACTGGTCTCCATGGCAACTGCCTGCGGTAACCGAAGCACCTACGAGTGGGTATCCTTAACAAAAGTGACTCAGAACCTTGGTACTATTCTGCCCGTACCACCTTTTTATGGCAGTAGGGTGAATCTGGTTTGGTGGCTACAGTTTGGTTCCTTATTGCATTAAGAGTTTGTATGGGAAATCGTACATCTTTTGGTGTTTTGAAATATTTTTTTTTAATGTACAAGGTGTTTTGATATTGTTCAAACTTGCACAACGATAAATGCGGGCCGCATGCGGCCCGCACACTGCCCGAAATACTAGTTTATAATATATAAAGCTCGATTACCACTGACTGACTGACTGACTCACTGACATAAATGTTCTCCTAGAAGGAGCAGAGTAGGGTAAAAATAAAGTATGGCAAAAATGTTTGGGTGGTTTTGGTGAGTATGAGAAAAATCGAAAATCATTAAAAAGACGCCTGCCAAATGAAGATGGATGACGTTTCTCGGAAACGGTAAGAGATAGGTAGGGGGTGTTTGAACAAATGTCATAGGGAATCAGGAGTTTAGTTGAATGACACCTGTCAAAAATCCAAAATGGCGGATTTCAAGATGGCCGCCATACAAAGTGATCCGAGCCTGCTGAAGCGAGGCCGTTAGGCCGAGCTTCAGTAGGGGCGGAGCAGTTTGTATGGTGGCCATCTTGAAATCCGACATTTTGGATGTGTCAAACGTGCTCCTCTCATTCTTCATACTGCATTTGGAGTATTTTACCTTTATTTTCGACTGTATTAGGAGTTTTTGTGGGATTTTTGACTGAATTTGGAGTAACTGTACTACGTTAGTGTAGTAGCGAGCCCGAAGGGCGAGCTCCAGGTGAGGCCGAAGGCTGAACTTTCGGCTCGCGAGGCCGAAGGCCGAGCGTATGGCGCGTGAGCCCGAAGGGCGAGCGCTTGGCGAGGCCGCAGGCCGAGCCATGTTAGTAACTTGCGAGGCCGAAGGCCGAGCTCCGACTTGAGAGTTATTTCCACGTCTCCGACTGGTCTCCATGGCAACGCCCGCGGTAACCGAAGCACCTACGAGTTGGGTTCCTTAACAAAAGTGACCCAGAACCTTGGTACCATTCTGCCCGTACCACCTTTTTATGGCAGTAGGGTGAATTTGCTTTAATGGCTACAGTATGGTTCTTTATTGTATTGAGAGTTTATATGGGATATCATACTGTTATGGAATTTTGTTTTTTTTTTAATGTATAAGGTGTTTTGATATTGTTCAAACTTGCACAACGATAAATGCGGGCCGCATGCGGCCCGCACACTGCCCAAAAAACTAGTATAATATATAAAGCTCGATTACCACTGACTGACTGACATAAATGTTCTCCTAGAAGGAGACGAGTAGGAGCAACGTGATGTATGGCAAAAATGTTCGGGTGGTTTTGGTGAGTATGAGAAAAATCGAAAATTATTAAAAAGACGCCTGCCAAGTGATGATGGATGACGTATCTCGAAAACGGTAAGAGATAGGTAGGGGGTGTTTGACCAAATGTCATAGGGAATCAAGAGTGCAGTCGAATGACAGCTGTCAAAAATTCAAAATGGCGGATTTCAAGATGGCCGCCATACAAAATGACCCGAGCCTGCTGAAGCGAGGCCTTTAGGCCGAGCTTCAGTAGGGGCGGAGCAGTTTGTATGGCGGCCGTCTTGAAATCCGACATTTTGGATGTGACTCACGTGCTCCTATCATTCTTTATACTGCATTTGGAGTGTTTGACCTTTATTTTCGACTGTATTAGGAGTTTTTGTGGGAGTTTTGACTGAATTTGGAGTTACTGTCCTATATTAGTGTAGTAGCGAGCCCGAAGGGCAAGCTCCTGGTGAGGCCGAAGGCCGAACTTTCGGTCCGCGAGGCCGAAGGCCGAGCGTATGATGCGCGAGCCCGAAGGGCGAGCGCCTGGCGAGGCCGTAGGCCGAGCCGTATTAGTAACTTGCGAGGCCGAAGGCCGAGCTCCGACTTAAGAGTATTTTCCACGTCACCGACTGGTCTCCATGGCAACTGCCTGCGGTAACCGAAGCACCTACGAGTGGGGTTCCTTAACAAAAGTGATTCAGAACCTTGGTACCATTCTGCCTGTGCCACCTTTTTATGGCGGTAGGGTGAATTTGCTATTGTGGCTACAGTATGGTTCTTTATTGCATTGAGAGTTTATATGGGATTTTAAACTTCTATAGGAGTTTTGAACACACTTTTTTTCACGTATTAGGTGTTTCTGTGAAATTTTTAATTGACTTATGATAGATGCGGGCCGCATGCGGCCCGCACACTGCCCGAAAAACTAGTTTATAATATATAAGGCTCGATTACCACTCACTGACTGACTGACTGATTGACATAAATGTTCTCCTAGAAGGAGCAGAGTAGGGTTAAAATAATGTATAGCAAAAATGTTCGGGGGGTTTTGGTGAGTACGCGAAAAATCGAAAATCATTAAAATGACGCCTGCCAAGTAAAGATGGATGACATATCTCAAAAACGGTACAAGATAGGTCGGGGGTGTTTGAACAAATGTCATAGGGAATCGGGAGAGCAGTCGAATGACACCTGCCAAAAATCCAAAATGGCGGATTTCAAGATGGCCGCCATACAAAATGCTCCGACCCTGCTGAAGCGAGGCTTTTAGGCCGAGCTTCAGTTGGGGCGGAGCAGTTTGTATGGTGGCCGTCTTGAAATCCGACATTTTGGATGTGACCCACGTGCTCCTATCATTCTTTATACTGCATTTGGAGTGATTTACCCTATATTTTCGACTGTATTAGGAGTTTTTGTGGGATTTTTGACTGAATTTGGAGTAACTGTCCTACATAAGTGTAGTAGCGAGCCCGAAGGGCGAGCTCCTGGTGAGGCCGAAGGCTGAACTTTCGGTCCGCGAGGCCGAAGGCCAAGCGTATGATGCGCGAGCCCGAAGGGCGAGCGCCTGGCGAGGCCGTAGGCCGAGCCGTATTAGTAACTTGCGAGGCCGAAGGCCGAGCTCCGACTTGAGAGTATTTTCCACATCTCCGACTGGTCTCCATGGCAACTGCCTGCGGTAACCGCAGCACCTACGAGTGGGGTTCCTTACCAAAAGTGACTGAGAACCTTGGTACCATTCTGCCCGTACCACTTTTTTATGGCAGTAGGGTGAATCTGGTTTGGTGGCTACAGTTGTGTTCCTTATTGTATTAAGAGTTTTTATGGCATTTCATACTTCTATTGGAGTTTTGAACACACTTTTTTTTACGTATTAAGTGTTTTGATATAAGTTAAAATTGCAAAACGATAAATGCGGGCCGCATGCGGCCCGCACACTGCCCGAAAAACTAGTTTATTTATAATATATAAGGCTCGATTACCACTGACTGACTCACTGACTCACTGACATAAATGTTCTCCTAGAAGGAGCAGAGTAGGGTAAAAATGAAGTATGGCAAAAATGTTCGGCGGGTTTAGGTGAGTATGAGAAAAATCGAAAATCATTAAAAAGACGCCTGCCAAGTAAAGATGAATGACATATCTCAAAAACGGTACAAGATAGGTAGAGGGTGTTTGAACAAATGTCATAGGGAATTGGGAGAGCAGTCGGATGACATCTGTCAAAAATCCAAAATGGTGGATTTCAAGATGGCCGCCATACAAAGTGATCCGAGCCTGCTGAAGCGAGGCCGTTAGGCCGAGCTTCAGTAGAGGCGGAGCAGTTTGTATGGTGGCTGTCTTGAAATCCGACATTTTGGATGTGACCCACGTGCTCCTATCATTCTTTATACTGCATTTGGAGTGTATTACCTTATATTTTCGACTGTATTAGGAGTTTTTGTGGGATTTTGGACTGAATTTGGAGTTACTGTCCTACGTTAGTGTAGTAGCGAGCCCGAAAGGCGAGCTCCTGGTGAGGCCGAAGGCCGAACTTTCGGCTCGCGAGGCCGAAGGCCGAGCGTATTGTGCGTGAGCCCGAAGGGCGAGCGCTTGGCGAGGCCGCAGGCCAAGCCGTGTTAGTAACTTGCGAGGCCGAAGGCCGAGCTCCGACTTGAGAGTATTTTCCACGTCACCGACTGGTCTCCATGGCAACTGCCCGCGGTAACCGAAGCACCTACGAATGGGGTTCCTTAACAAAAGTGACTCAGAACCTTGGTTCCATTCTGCCCGTACCACCTTTTTATGGCAGTAGGGTGAATCTGCTTTAGTGGCTACAGTATGGTTCATTATTGTATTGAGAGTTTATATGGGATTTCATACTTCTATTGGAGTTTTGGACACTTTTTTTTTATGTATAACGTTTTTTTATGACAGTTCCTACTGACTTAAGATAGATGCGGGCCGCATGCGGCCCGCACACTGCCCGAAAAACTAGTTATTTATAATATATAAAGCTCGATTACCACTGACTGACTGACATAAATGTTCTCCTAGAAGGAGACGAGTAGGAGCAACGTGATGTATGGCAAAAATGTTCGGGGGGTTTTGGTGAGTATGAGAAAAATCGAAAATCATAAAAATGACGTCTGCCAAGTAAAGACGGATGACGTATCTCGAAAACGGTAAGAGATAGGTAGGGGGTGTTTGAACAAATGTCATAGGGAATCGGAAAAGCAGTCGGATGACATATGTCAAAAATCCAAAATGGCGGATTTCAAGATGGCCGCCATACAAAGTGATCCGAGCCTGCTGAAGCGAGGCCGTTAGGCCGAGCTTCAGTAGGGGCGGAGCAGTTTGTATGGTGGCCGTCTTGAAATCCGACATTTTGGATGTGTCTTACGTGCTCCTATCATTCTTTATACTGCATTTTGAGTGTTTTACCTTTATTTTCGACTGTATTAGGAGTTTTTGTGGGATTTTTGACTGAATTTGGAGTTACTGTCCTACATTAGAGTAGTAGCGAGCCCGAAGGGCGAGCTCCTGGTGAAGCCGAAGGCCGAACTTTCGGTCCGCGAGGCCGAAGGCCGAGCGTATGACGCGCGAGCACGAAGGGCGAGCGCTTGGCGAGGCCGTAGGCCAAGCCGTATTAGTAACTTGCGAGGCCGAAGGCCGAGCTCCGACTTGAGAGTATTTTCCACGTCACCAACTGGTCTCCATGGCAACTGCCTGCGGTAACCGAAGCACCTACGAGTGGGGTTCCTTAACAAAAGTGACTCAGAACCTTGGTACCATTCTGCCCGTACCACCTTTTAATGGCAGTAGGGCGAATCTTATTTGGTGGCTACAGTTTGGTTCTCTACTGTATTAATAGTTTGTATGGGACGTCGTATATCTTTTAGGGTTTTGAATCATTTTTATTAACATGTATAAGGTGTGTTGATATAGGTTTAAATTGCATAACGATAAATGCGGGCCGCATGCGGCCCGCACACTGCCCGAAAAACTAGTTTATAATATATAAAGCTCGATTACCACTGACTGACTGACTGACATAAATGTTCTCCTAGAAGGAGTAGAGTAGGGTTAAAATGATGTAGGACAAAAATGTTCGGGGGGTTTTGGTGAGTATGAGAAAAATCGAAAATCATTAAAAAGACGCCTGCCAAGTAAAGATGGATGACATATCTCAAAAACGGTAAGAGATAGGTAGGGGGTGTTTGAACAAATGTCATAGGGAATCTGGAGAGCAGTCGAATGACACCTGTCAAAAATCCAAAATGGCGGATTTCAAGATGGCCGCCATACAAATTGATCCGAGCCTGCTGAAGCGAGGCCGTTAGGCCGAGGTTCAGTAGGGGCGGAGCAGTTTGTATGATGGCCTTCTTGAAATCCGCCATTTTGGATTTGTCCCAGGTGCTCCTATCATTCTTTATACTGCATTTGGAGTGTATTACCTTATATTTTCGACTGTATTAGGAGTTTTTGTGGGATTTTTGACTGAATTTGGAGTTACTGTCCTACATAAGTGTAGTAGCGAGCCCGAAGGGCGAGCTCCTGGTGAGGCCGAAGGCCGAACTTTCAGTCCGCGAGGCCGAAGGCCGAGCGTATGACGCGCGAGCCCGAAGGGCGAGCTCTTGGCGAGGCCGCAGGCCGAGCCATGTTGGTAACTTGCGAGGCCGAAGGCCGAGCTCCGACTTGAGAGTTTTTTCCACGTCTCCGACTGGTCTCCATGGCAACTGCCCGCGGTAAGCGAAGCACCTACGAGTGGGGTTCCTTAACAAAAGTGACTCAGAACCTTGGTACCTTTCTGCCCGTACCACCTTTTTATGGCAGTAGGGTGAATCTGTTTTAGTGGCTACAGTATTGTTCTTTATTGTATTGAGTATTAATATGGGATTTCATACTTCTAATGGAGTTTTGAACATACTTTTTTTAATGTATAAGGTGTTTTGATATTGTTCAAACTTGCACAACGATAAATGCGGGCCGCATGCGGCCCGCACACTGCCCGAAATACTAGTTTATAATATATAAAGCTGGATTACCGTACACTGACTGACTGATTCACTGACTGACATCATTGTTCTCCCAGAAGGAGTCGAGAAGGAAGAAAGTGATGTATGGGAAAAGTGTAGAGGAGGTTTAGGGGAGTATGGGAAAAATCCGAAAACTCAAAGATGACGTCTGCCAAGTAAAATTGGATGGCGTATCTCTGAAACGGTAAGAGATAGGTAGGGGGTGCTTGACCAAATGTCATAGGGAATCGGGAGAGCAGTCGGATGACATTTGTCAAAAATCCAAAATGGCGGATTTCAAAATGGCCGCCATACAAAATCCTTCGATCCCTCAAAAAAGTAGCTGGTTCTACCAGAAAGAGTTGAGTACGGTTATAGTAATGTATTACGAAAATGACTAAGGGGTTTAGCTGAGTAGAAAAAAAATTTAAAACCCTAGAAATGACGCCTGCCAAGTAAAGCTGGACTACGTATCTCGAAAACGGTAAGAGATAGGTTTGGGGTGTTTGAACAAATGTCAAAGGGAATCGGGAGAGCAGTCGAATGACACCTGTCAAATGTGCTACTCTCATTCTTCATACATTATTTGGAGTATTTGACCTTACAATGTCGACTGTATTAGGAGTTTTTGTGGGATTTTCAACTGAATTTGGAGTAATTGTCCTACTGGCCGTGTAGCGAGCCCGAAGGGCGAGCTTCTGGTGAGGCCGAAGGCCGAACTTTTGGGCCGCGAGGCTGTAGGCCGAGTGGACGGTGCGCGAGCCGAGCGGTAGGCGAGGCCGCAGGCCGAGCCATGTTAGTAACTTGCGAGGCCGAAGGCCGAGCTCAGACTTGCACCGATTTGGCTGAAAATCGATATATAGGTTGTTCTCGTCATCCTTATTTCAAATATGAAATTTTTATTTCGATGACGTCTGCCAAGTAAAAAAAGTTATTCCGATTTGGCTGAAACTCAATATTTTTGTGGTTCTGGACGTCCTTATTCCAAATCAAAAAAAAATTTTTCGATGACGTCTGCCAAGTAAAAAAAGTTACTCCGATTTGGCTGAAACTCGATATTTAGGTGGTTCTGGGTGTCCTTATTCCAAATCTAAAATTTTTTTTTCGATGACGTCTGCCAAGTAAAAAAAGTTACTCTGATTTGGCTGAAACTCGATATTTAGGTGGTTCTGGGTGTCCTTATTTCAAATCAAATTTTTTTTTTTCGATGACGTCTGCCAAGTAAAAAAAAGTACTCCGATTTGGCTTAAATTTTATATCTAGGTTGTTCTGGACGTCCTTATTCCAAATATGAAATTTTTTTTTCGATGACGTCTGCCAAGTGCAGATAAATCACGTATCTCGAAAACGGTAATAGATAGGTAGGGGGTTTTTGAAAATATGTCATAGGGAATAAGGAGAGCAGTCGAATGACATTTTGGATGTGTCTTACGTGCTCCTATCATTCTTTATACTGCATTTGGAGTGTTTTTCCTAAATTTTCGACTGTATTAGGAGTTTTTGTCGGTTTTTGACTGAATTTGGAGTTACTGTGCAACTTTAGTGTATAGCGAGCCCGAAGGGCGAGCTCCCGGTGAGGCCGAAGGCCGAACTTTCGGCTCGCGAGGCCGAAGGCCGAGCGTAGGGTGCGTGAGCCCGAAGGGCGAGCGCTTGGCGAGGCCGCAGGCCGAGCCGTGTTAGTTACTTGCGAGGCCGAAGGCCGAGCTCCGACTTGATAGTATTTTCCACGTCACAGACTGGTCTCCATGGCAACTGCTTGCGGTAACCGAAGCACCTACGAGTGGGGTTCCTTAACAAAAGTGACTCTGAACCTTGGTACCATTCTGCCCGTACCACCTTTTTATGGCAGTAGGGTGAATCTGCTTTAGTGGCTACAGTATGGTTCTTTATTGTATTGAGAGTTTATATGGGATTTCATACTTCTATTGGAGTTTTGAACATACTGTTTTCCAACGTATCAGGAGTTTTGATATAGTTAAGTACTGCATAACGATAAATGCGGGCCGCATGCGGCCCGCACACTGCCCGAAATACTAGTTTATAATATATAAAGCTGGATTACCGTACACTGACTGACTGACTGACTGACTGACTGACTGATTCACTGACTGACATCATTGTTCTCCCAGAAGGAGTCGAGAAGGAAGAAAGTGATGTATGGGAAAAGTGTAGAGGAGGTTTAGGGGAGTATGGGAAAAATCCGAAAACTCAAAGATGACGTCTGCCAAGTAAAATTGGATGGCGTATCTCTGAAACGGTAAGAGATAGGTAGGGGGTGCTTGACCAAATGTCATAGGGAATCGGGAGAGCAGTCGGATGACATCTGTCAAAAATCCAAAATGGCGGATTTCAAAATGGCCGCCATACAAAATCCTTCGATCCCTCAAAAAAGTAGCTGGTTCTACCAGAAAGAGTTGAGTACGGTTATAGTAATGTATTACGAAAATGACAAAGGGGCTTAGCTGAGTAGGGAAAAAATTAAAAACCCTAGAAATGACGCCTGCCAAGTAAAGCTGGACTACGTATCTCGAAAATGGTAAGAGATAGGTTGGGGGTGTTTGAACAAATGTCATAGGGAATCGGGAGAGCAGTCGAATGACACCTGTCAAACGTGCTCCTCTCATTCTTTATACTGCATTTGGAGTGTTTTACCTCATATTTTCGACTGTATTAGGAGTTTTTGTAGGTTTTTTGACTGAATTTGGAGTTACTGTTCTACGTTATTGTAGAAGCGAGCCCGAAGGGCGACCTCCTGGTGAGGCCGAAGGCCGAACTTTCGGCTCGTGAGGCCGAAGGCCGAGCGTATGGTGCGTGAGCCCGAAGGGCGAGCGCTTGGCGAGGCCGCAGGCCGAGCCGTGTTAGTAACTTGCGAGGCCGAAGGCCGAGCTCCGAATTGGGAGTAATTGCCTTGTCTCCGACTGGTCTCCATGGCAACTGCCCGCGGTATCCGAAGCACCTACGAGTGGGGTTCCTTAACAAAAGTGACTCAGAACCTTGGTACCATTCTGCCCGTACCACCTTTTTATGGCAGTAGGGTGAATCTGCTTTAGTGGCTACAGTATGGATCTTTATTGTATAGAGAGTTTATTTGGGATTTCATACTTCTATTGGAGTTTTGAACTTATTTTTTTTAAATGTATAAGGGGTTAAGGTTAAGTTTAGTACTGTATAACGATAAATGCGGGCCGCATGCGGCCCGCACACTGCCCGAAATACTAGTTATAATATATAAAGCTCGATTACCATTGACTCACTGACTGACATAAATGTTCTCCTAGAAGGAGACGAGTAGGAGCAACGTGATGTATAGCAAAAATGTTCGGGGGGTTTTGGTGAGTATGAGAAAAATCGAAAATCATTAAAAAGACGCCTGCCAACTGAAGATGGATGACGTATCTCAAAAACGGTAAGAGATAGGTAGGGGGTGTTTGAACAAATGTCATAGGGAATTGGGAAAGCAGTCGAATGACACCTGTCAAAAATCCAAAATGGCGGATTTCAAGATGGCCGCCATACAAATTGATCCGAGCCTGCTGAAGCGAGGCCTTTAGGCCGAGCTTCAGTAGGGGCGGAGCAGTTTGTATGGTGGCCATCTTGAAATCCGACATTTTGGATGTGTCCCACGTGCTCCTATCATTCTTTATACTGCATTTGGAGCGTTTTACCTTTATATTAGACTGTATTAGGAGTTTTTGTGGGATTTTTGACTGAATTTGGAGTAACTGTCCTACATTAGTGCAGTTGCGAGCCCGAAGGGCGAGCTCCTGGTGAGGCCGAAGGCCGAACTTTCGGTCCGCGAGGCCGAAGGCCGAGCGTATGATGCGCGAGCCCGAAGGGCGAGCGCTTGGCGAGGCCGCAGGCCGAGCCGTGTTAGTAACTTGCGAGGCTGAAGGCCGAGCTCCGACTTTAGAATATTTTCTACATCTTCGACTGGTCTCCATGGCAACTGACCGAGGTAACCGAAGCACCTACGAGTGGGGTTCCTTAACAAAAGTGACTCAGAACCTTGGTACCATTCTGCCCGTACCACCTTTTTATGGCAGTAGGGTGAATTTGGTTTGGTGGCTACAGTTTGTTTCTTTATTGTATTGAGAGTTTATATGGGATTTCATACTTCTATTGGAGTTTTGAACACACTTTTTTTTACGTATTAGGTGTCTTGATATAAGTTAAAATTGCACAACGATAAATGCGGGCCGCATGCGGCCCGCACACTGCCCGAAATACTAGTTTATAATATATAAAGCTCGATTACCACTGACTGACTCACTGACTGACTGACTGACATAAATGTTCGCCTAGAAGGAGTAGAGTAGGGTTAAAATGATGTATGGCAAAAATGTTCGGGGGGTTTTGGTGAGTATGAGAAAAATCGAAAATCATAAAAAGACGCCTGCCAAGTAAAGATGGATGACATATCTCAAAAACGGTACAAGATAGGTAGGGGGTGTTTGAACAAATGTCATAGGGAATCGGGAGAGCAGTCGGATGACACCTGTCAAAAATCCAAAATGGCGGATTTCAAGATGGCCGCCATACAAAATGATCCGAGCCTGCTGAAGCGAGGCCTTTAGGCCGAGCTTCAGTAGGGGCGGAGCAGTTTGTATGGTGGCCGTCTTGAAATCCGACATTTTGGATGTGACCCACGTGCTCCTATCATTCTTTATACTGCATTTGGAGTGTTTTGCCTTCATTTTCGACTGAATTGGGAGTTTTTGTGGGATTTTTTACTGAATTTGGAGTAACTGTTCTACGTTAATGTAGTAGCGAGCCCGAAGGGCGAGCTCCTGGTGAGGCCGAAGGCCGAACTTTCGGCCCGCGAGGCCGAAGGCCGAGCGTATGGGGCGTGAGCCCGAAGGGCGAGCGCTTGGCGAGGCCGCAGGCCGAGCCGTATTAGTAACATGCGAGCCCGAAGGCCGAGCTCCGACTTGAGAGTATTTTCCACGTCTCCGAATGGTCTCCATGGCAACTGCCCGTGGTAAGCGAAGCACCTACGAGTGGGGTTCTTTAATAAAAGTGACTCAGAATCTTGGTACCATTCTGCCCGTACCACTTTTTTATGGCAGTAGGGTGAATCTGGTTTGGTGGCTACAGTTTGGTTCTCTACTGTATAAGGAGTTTATATGGGATTTCATACTGTTATAGAATATTGTTTTTTTTTTAAATGTATAAGGTGTTTTGATATTGTTCAAACTTGCACAACGATAAATGCGGGCCGCATGCGGCCCGCACACTGCCCGAAAAACTAGTTATTTATAATATATAAAGCTCGATTACCACTCACTGACTGACTCACTGACTGACATAAATGTTCTCCTAGAAGGAGACGAGTAGGAGCAAAGTGATGTATGGCAAAAATTTTCGGGGGGTTTGGGTGAGTATGAGAAAAATCGAAAATCATTAAAAAGACGCCTGCCAAGTTGAGATGGATGACGTATCTCAAAAACGGTAAGAGATAGGTAGGGGGTGATTGAACAAATGTCATAGGGAATCGGAAGAGCAGTCGGATGACATATGTCAAAAATCCAAAATGGCGGATTTCAAGATGGCCGCCATACAAATTGATCCGAGCCTGCTGAAGCGAGGCCGTTAGGCCGAGCTTCAGTAGGGGCGGAGCAGTTTGTATGGTGGCCGTCTTGAAATCCGACATTTTGGATGTGACCCACATGCTCCTATCATTCTTTATACTGCATTTGGAGTGTTTTACCTACATTTTCGACTGTATTAGGAGTTTTTGTGGGATTTTTGACTGAATTTGGAGTAACTGTCCTACATAAGTGTAGTAGCGAGCCCGAAGGGCGAGCGCTTGGCGAGGCCGCAGGCCGAACTTTCGGCTCGCGAGGCCGAAGGCCGAGCGTTTGTTGCGTGAGCCCGAAGGGCGAACGCTTGGCGAGGCCGTAGGCCGAGCCGTATTAGTAACTTGCGAGGCCGAAGGCCGAGCTCCGACTTGAGAGTATTTTCCACGTCTCCGACTGGTCTCCATGGCAACTGCCTGCGGTAACCGAAGCACCTACGAATGGGGTTCCTTAACAAAAGTGACTCAGAAGCTTGATACCATTCTGACCGTACCACCTTTTTATGGCAGTAGGGTGAATCTGCTTTAGTGGCTACAGTATGGTTCTTTATTGTATTGAGAGTTTATATGGGATTTCATACTTCTACTGGAGTTTTGAACACATTTTTTTTTGTATCAGGTGTTTTTTTGACAGTTCCTACTGACTCAAGATAGATGCGGGCCGCATGCGGCCCGCACACTGCCCGAAAAACTAGTTTATTTATAATATATAAGGCTCGATTACCACTGACTGACTCACTGACTCACTGACATAAATGTTCTCCTAGAAGGAGCAGAGTAGGGTAAAAATGAAGTATGGC
Organism: Plagodis pulveraria; assembly: GCA_963890685.1. NCBI lineage: Eukaryota > Metazoa > Arthropoda > Insecta > Lepidoptera > Geometridae > Plagodis > Plagodis pulveraria. The sequence continues at coordinate 23,358,997 of OY982969.1, forward strand.
AAAAATGTTCGGCGGGTTTAGGTGAGTATGAGAAAAATCGAAAATCATTAAAAAGACGCCTGCCAAGTAAAGATGAATGACATATCTCAAAAACGGTACAAGATAGGTAGAGGGTGTTTGAACAAATGTCATAGGGAATTGGGAGAGCAGTCGGATGACATCTGTCAAAAATCCAAAATGGTGGATTTCAAGATGGCCGCCATACAAAGTGATCCGAGCCTGCTGAAGCGAGGCCGTTAGGCCGAGCTTCAGTAGAGGCGGAGCAGTTTGTATGGTGGCTGTCTTGAAATCCGACATTTTGGATGTGACCCACGTGCTCCTATCATTCTTTATACTGCATTTGGAGTGTTTTACCTAATATTTTCGACTGTATTAGGAGTTTTTGTGGGATTTTTGACTAAATTTGGAGTTACTGTCCTACATAAGTGAAGTAGCGAGCCCGAAGGGCGAGCTTCTGGTGAGGCCGAAGGCCGAACTTTCGGTCCGCGAGGCCGAAGGCCGAGCGTATGATGCGTGAGCCCGAAGGGCGAGCGCCTGGCGAGGCCGTAGGCCGAGCCGTATTAGTAACTTGCGAGGCCGAAGGCCGAGCTCCGACTTGAGAGTATTTTCCACATCTCCGACTGGTCTCCATGGCAACTGCCTGCGGTAACCGCAGCAACTACGAGTGGGGTTCCTTAACTAAAGTGACTCAGAACCTTGGTACCATTCTGCCCGTACCACCTTTTTATGGCAGTAGGGTGAATCTGCTTTAGTGGCTACAGTATGGTTCTTTATTGTATTGAGAGTTTATATGGGATTTCATTCTTCTATTGGAGTTTTGAACATACTTTTTTACAACGTATCATGAGTTTTGATATAGTTTAGTACTGCATAACGATAAATGCGGGCCGCATGCGGCCCGCACACTGCCCGAAAAACTAGTTATTTATAATATATAAAGCTCGATTACCACTGACTGACTCACTGACTGACTGACTGACATAAATGTTCGCCTAGAAGGAGTAGAGTAGGGTTAAAATGATGTATGGCAAAAATGTTCGGGGGGTTTTGGTGAGTATGAGAAAAATCGAAAATCATAAAAAGACGCCTGCCAAGTAAAGATGGATGACATATCTCAAAAACGGTAAGAGATAGGTAGGGGGTGTTTGAACAAATGTCATAGGGAATCGGGAGAGCAGTCGAATGACATCTGTCAAAAATCCAAAATGGCGGATTTCAAGATGGCCGCCATACAAAATGCTCCGAGCCTGCTGAAGCGAGGCCTTTAGGCCGAGCTTCAGTAGGGGCGGAGCAGTTTGTATGGTGGCCGTCTTGAAATCCGTTATTTTGGATGTGCCCCACGTGCTCCTATCATTCTTTATACTGCATTTGGAGTGTTTTACCTTATATTTTCGACTGTATTAGGAGTTTTTGTAGGATTTTAGACTAAATTTGGAGTTACTGTCCTACATAAGTGAAGTAGCGAGCCCGAAGGGCGAGCTCCTGGTGAGGCCGAAGGCCGAACTTTCGGTCCGCGAGGCCGAAGGCCGAGCGTATGATGCGCGAGCCCGAAGGGCGAGCGCTTGGCGAGGCCGCAGGCCGAGCTGTGTTGGTAACTTGCGAGGCCGAAGGCCGAGCTCCGACTTGTGAGTTTTTTCCACGTCTCCGACTGGTCTCCATGGCAACTGCCCGCGGTAAGCGAAGCACCTACGAGTGGGGTTCCTTAACAAAAGTGACTCAGAACCTTGGTCCCATTCTGCCCGTACCACCTTTTTATGGCGGTAGGGTGAATCTGTTTTAGAGGCTACAGTATTATTCATTATTGTATTGAGAGTTAATATGGGATTTCATTCTTCTTTTGGAGTTTTGAACACACTGTTTTTAACGTATTAGGTGTTTTTTTGACAGTTCCTACTGACTCAAGATAGATGCGGGCCGCATGCGGCCCGCACACTGCCCGAAAAACTAGTTTATAATATATAAAGCTCGATTACCACTGACTGACTCACTGACTGACTGACTGACATAAATGTTCTCCTAGAAGGAGTAGAGTAGGGTTAAAATGATGTATGGCAAAAATGTTCGGGGGGTTTTGGTGAGTATGAGAAAAATCGAAAATCATAAAAAGACGCCTGCCAAGTAAAGATGGATGACATATCTCAAAAACGGTACAAGATAGGTAGGGGGTGTTTGAACAAATGTCATAGGGAATCAGGAGAGCAGTCGGATGACATCTGTCAAAAATCCAAAATGGCGGATTTCAAGATGGCCGCCATACAAAATGATCCGAGCCTGCTGAAGCGAGGCCTTTAGGCCGAGCTTCAGTAGGGGCGGAGCAGTTTGTATGGTGGCCGTCTTGAAATCCGACATTTTGGATGTGACCCACGTGCTCCTATCATTCTTTATACTGCATTTGGAGTGTTTTGCCTTCATTTTCGACTGAATTGGGAGTTTTTGTGGGATTTTTTACTGAATTTGGAGTAACTGTTCTACGTTAATGTAGTAGCGAGCCCGAAGGGCGAGCTCCTGGTGAGGCCGAAGGCCGAACTTTCGGCTCGCGAGGCCGAAGGCCGAGCGTATGGTGCGTGAGCCCGAAGGGCGAGCGCTTGGCGAGGCCGCAGGCCGAGCCGTATTAGTAACTTGCGAGGCCGAAGGCCGAGCTCCGACTTGAGAGTTTTTTCCACGTCTCCGACTGGTCTCCATGGCAACTGCCCGCGGTAACCGAAGCACCTACGAGTGGGGTTCCTTAACAAAAGTGATTAAGAACCTGGGTACCATTGTGCCCGTACCTCCTTTTTAAGGCAGTAGGGTGAATCTGCTATAGTAGCTACAGTATGGTTCTCTACTGTATTACAAGTTTATATGGGATTTCATACTTCTATTGAAGTTTTGAACATATTTTTAGTATGTATGAGGTGTTTTTGTGACAGTTCCTACTGACTCAAGATAGATGCGGGCCGCATGCGGCCCGCACACTGCCCGAAAAACTAGTTATATTATATAAAGCTCGATTACCACTGACTGATTGACATAAATGTTCTCCTAGAAGGAGACGAGTAGGAACAACGTGATGTATGGCAAAAGTGTTCGGGTGGTTTCGGTGAGTATGAGAAAAATCGAAAATCATAAAAATGACGCCTGCCAAGTAAAGATGGATGACGTATCTCGAAAACGGTGCAAGATGGGTAGGGGGTGTTTGAACAAATGTCATAGGGAATAGGGAGAGCAGTCGAATGACACCTGTCAAAAATCCAAAATGGCGGATTTCAAGATGGCCGCCATACAAAATGATCCGAGCCTGCTGAAGCGAGGCCGTTAGGCCGAGCTTCAGTAGGGGCGGAGCAGTTTGTATGGTGGCTGTCTTGAAATCCGACATTTTGGATGTGACCCACATGCTCCTATCATTCTTTATACTGCATTTGGAGTGTTTTACCTTATATTTTCGACTGTATTAGGAGTTTTTGTGGGATTTTTGACTGAATTTGGAGTAACTGTCCTACATAAGTGTAGTAGCGAGCCCGAAGGGCGAGCTCCTGGTGAGGCCGGAGGCCGAACTTTCGGTCCGCGAGGCCGAAGGCCGAGCGTATGATGCGCGAGCCCGTAGGGCGAGCGCTTGGCGAGGCCGCAGGCCGAGCCGTGTTGGTAACTTGCGAGGCCGAAGGCCGAGCTCCGACTTGAGAGTTTTTTCCAAGTCTCCGACTGGTCTCCATGGCAACTGCCCGCGGTAAGCAAAGCACCTACGAGTGGGGTTCCTTAACAAAAGTGACTCAGAACCTTGGTCCCATTCTGCCCGTACTACCTTTTTATGCCAGTAGGGTGAATTTGCTTTAGTGGCTACAGTATGGTTCTTTATTGTATGGAGACTTTATTTGGGATTTCATACTTCTATTGGAGTTTTGAACTTTTTTTTTTTAAATGTATAAGCGGTTAAGGTAAAGTTTACTACTGCATAACGATAAATGCGGGCCGCATGCGGCCCGCACACTGCCCGAAAAACTAGTTTATAATATATAAAGCTCGATTACCACTGACTGATTGACATAAATGTTCTCCTAGAAGGAGACGAGTAGGAACAACGTGATGAATGGCAAAAATGTTCGGGTGGTTTCGGTGAGTATGAGAAAAATCGAAAATCATTAAAAAGACGCCTGCCAAGTAAAGATGGATGACATATCTCAAAAACGGTACATGATAGGTAGGGGGTGTTTGAACAAATGTCATAGGGAATCGGGAGAGCAGTCGAATGACACCTGTCAAAAATCCAAAATGGCGGATTTCAAGAAGGCCGCCATACAAAATGGTCTGAGCCTGCTGAAGCGAGGCCTTTAGGCCGAGCTTCAGTAGGGGCGGAGCAGTTTGTATGGTGGCCGTCTTGAAATCCGACATTTTGGATGTGTCTTACGTGCTCCTATCATTCTTTATACTGCATTTGGAGTGTTTTACCTTCATTTTCGACTGAATTAGGAGTTTTTGTGGGATTTTTGACTGAATATGGAGTAACTGTCCTACATTAGTGTAGAAGCGAGCCCGAAGGGCGAGCTCCTGGTGAGGCCGAAGGCCGAACTTTCAGTCCGCAAGGCCGAAGGCCGAGCGTATGATGCGCGAGCCCGAAGGGCGAGCGCTTGGCGAGGCCATAGGCCGAGCCGTATTAGTAACTTGCGAGGCCGAAGGCCGAGCCCCGACTTGAGAGTATTTTCCACATCTCCGACTGGTCTCCATGGCAACTGCCTGCGGTAAAAGCAGCACCTACGAGTGGGGTTCCTTAACAAAAGTGACTCAGAACCTTGGTACCATTCTGCCCGTACCACCTTTTTATGGCAGTAGGGTGAATGGGCTTTAGTGGCTACAGTATGGTTCTTTAGTGTATTGAGAGTTTATATGGGATTTCATTCTTCTTTTGGAGTTTTGAACACACTGTTTTTTACGTATTAGGTGTTTTTTTGACAGTTCCTACTGACTCAAGATAGATGCGGGCCGCATGCGGCCCGCACACTGCCCGAAAAACTAGTTTATTTATAATATATAAGGCTCGATTACCACTGACTGACTCACTGACTCACTGACATAAATGTTCTCCTAGAAGGAGCAGAGTAGGGTAAAAATGAAGTATGGCAAAAATGTTCGGCGGGTTTAGGTGAGTATGAGAAAAATCGAAAATCATTAAAAAGACGCCTGCCAAGTAAAGATGAATGACATATCTCAAAAACGGTACAAGATAGGTAGAGGGTGTTTGAACAAATGTCATAGGGAATTGGGAGAGCAGTCGGATGACATCTGTCAAAAATCCAAAATGGTGGATTTCAAGATGGCCGCCATACAAAGTGATCCGAGCCTGCTGAAGCGAGGCCGTTAGGCCGAGCTTCAGTAGAGGCGGAGCAGTTTGTATGGTGGCTGTCTTGAAATCCGACATTTTGGATGTGACCCACGTGCTCCTATCATTCTTTATACTGCATTTGGAGTGTTTTACCTAATATTTTCGACTGTATTAGGAGTTTTTGTGGGATTTTTGACTAAATTTGGAGTTACTGTCCTACATAAGTGAAGTAGCGAGCCCGAAGGGCGAGCTTCTGGTGAGGCCGAAGGCCGAACTTTCGGTCCGCGAGGCCGAAGGCCGAGCGTATGATGCGTGAGCCCGAAGGGCGAGCGCCTGGCGAGGCCGTAGGCCGAGCCGTATTAGTAACTTGCGAGGCCGAAGGCCGAGCTCCGACTTGAGAGTATTTTCCACATCTCCGACTGGTCTCCATGGCAACTGCCTGCGGTAACCGCAGCAACTACGAGTGGGGTTCCTTAACAAAAGTGACTCAGAACCTTGGTACCATTCTGCCCGTACCACCTTTTTATGGCAGTAGGGTGAATCTGCTTTAGTGGCTACAGTATGGTTCTTTATTGTATTGAGAGTTTATATGGGATTTCATTCTTCTATTGGAGTTTTGAACATACTTTTTTACAACGTATCATGAGTTTTGATATAGTTTAGTACTGCATAACGATAAATGCGGGCCGCATGCGGCCCGCACACTGCCCGAAAAACTAGTTTATAATATATAAAGCTCGATTACCACTCACTGACTCATTGACATAAATGTTCTCCTAGAAGGAGCAGAGTAGGGTTAAAATGATGTATGGCAAAAATGTTCGGGGGGTTTCGGTGAGTATGAGAAAAATCGAAAATCATAAAAAAGACGCCTGCCAAGTAAAGATGGATGACATATCTCAAAAACGGTACAAGATAGGTAGGGGGTGTTTGAACAAATGTCATAGGGAATTGGGAGAGCAGTCGAATGACACCTGTCAAAAATCCAAAATGGCGGATTTCAAGATGGCCGCCATACAAAGTGATCCGAGCCTGCTGAAGCCAAGTTTGTATGGTGGCCGTCTTGAAATCCGACATTTTGGATGTGTCTTACGTGCTCCTATCATTCTTTATACTGCATTTGGAGTGTTTTACCTTTATTTTCGACTGTATTAGGAGATTTTGTGGGATTTTTGACTGAATTTGGAGTAACTGTCCTACTTTGCTGTATAGCGAGCCCGAAGGGCGAGCTTCTGGTGAGGCCGAAGGCCGAACTTTCGGCTCGCGAGGCCGAGCGCATGGTGCGTGAGCCCGAAGGGCGAGCGCTTGGCGAGGCTGGAGGCCGAGCCGTGTTAGTAACTTGCGAGGCCGAAGGCCGAGCTCCGACTTGAGAGTATTTTCCACATGTCCGACTGGTCTCCATGGCAACTGCCCGCGGTAACCGAAGCACCTACGAGTGGGGTTCCTTAACAAAAGTGACTCAGAACCTTGGTACCATTCTGCCCGTACCACATTTTTATGTCAGTAGGGTGAATCTGCTTTAGTGGCTACAGTATGGTTCTTTATTGTATGGAGAGTTTATTTGGGATTTCATTCTTCTATTGGAGTTTTGAACATACTTTTTTTTAATGTCTCTGGTGTTTATTTGACAATTCCTACTGACTCAAGATAGATGCGGGCCGCATGCGGCCCGCACACTGCCCGAATAACTAGTTTATATTTATAATATATAAAGCTCGATTACCATTGACTCACTGACTGACATAAATGTTCTCCTAGAAGGAGACGAGTAGGAGCAACGTGATGTATAGCAAAAATGTTCGGGGGGTTTTGGTGAGTATGAGAAAAATCGAAAATCATTAAAAAGACGCCTGCCAACTGAAGATGGATGACGTATCTCAAAAACGGTAAGAGATAGGTAGGGGGTGTTTGAACAAATGTCATAGGGAATTGGGAAAGCAGTCGAATGACACCTGTCAAAAATCCAAAATGGCGGATTTCAAGATGGCCGCCATACAAATTGATCCGAGCCTGCTGAAGCGAGGCCTTTAGGCCGAGCTTCAGTAGGGGCGGAGCAGTTTGTATGGTGGCCATCTTGAAATCCGACATTTTGGATGTGTCCCACGTGCTCCTATCATTCTTTATACTGCATTTGGAGCGTTTTACCTTTATATTAGACTGTATTAGGAGTTTTTGTGGGATTTTTGACTGAATTTGGAGTAACTGTCCTACATTAGTGCAGTTGCGAGCCCGAAGGGCGAGCTCCTGGTGAGGCCGAAGGCCGAACTTTCAGTCCGCGAGGCCGAAGGCCGAGCGTATGATGCGCGAGCCCGAAGGGCGAGCGCTTGGCGAGGCCGCAGGCCGAGCCGTGTTAGTAACTTGCGAGGCTGAAGGCCGAGCTCCGACTTTAGAATATTTTCTACATCTTCGACTGGTCTCCATGGCAACTGACCGCGGTAACCGAAGCACCTACGAGTGGGGTTCCTTAACAAAAGTGACTCAGAACCTTGGTACCATTCTGCCCGTACCACCTTTTTATGGCAGTAGGGTGAATTTGGTTTGGTGGCTACAGTTTGTTTCTTTATTGTATTGAGAGTTTATATGGGATTTCATACTTCTATTGGAGTTTTGAACACACTTTTTTTTACGTATTAGGTGTCTTGATATAAGTTAAAATTGCACAACGATAAATGCGGGCCGCATGCGGCCCGCACACTGCCCGAAATACTAGTTATTTATAATATATAAGGCTCGATTACCACTGACTCACTGACTGACTGATTGACATAAATGTTCTCCTAGAAGGAGCATAGTAGGGCTAAAATGATGTATGGCAGAAATGTTCGAGGGGTTTTGATGAGTATGAGAAAAATCGAAAATCATTAAAAAGACGCCTGCCAAGTGAAGATGGATGACGTATCTCAAAAACGGTAAGAGATAGGTAGGGGGTGTTTGAACAAATGTCATAGGGAATAAGGAGAGCAGTCGAATGACATCTGTCAAAAATCCAAAATGGCGGATTTCAAAATGGCCGCCATACAAATTGATCCGAGCCTGCTGAAGCGAGGCCGTTAGGCCGAGCTTCAGTAGGGGCGGAGCAGTTTGTATGGTGGCCGTCTTGAAATCCGACATTTTGGATGTGTCTTACATGCTCCTATCATTCTTTATACTGCATATGGAGTGTTTTACCTTTATTTTCAACTGTATTAGGAGTTTTTGTGGGAGTTTTGACTGAATTTGGAGTTACTGTCCTACGTTAGTGTAGTAGCGAGCCCGAAGGGCGAGCTCCTGGTAAGGCCGAAGGCCGAACTTTCGGTCCGCGAGGCCGAAGGCCAAGCGTATGATGCGTGAGCCCGAAGGGCGAGCGCTTGGCGAGGCCGTAGGCAAAGCCGTATTAGTAACTTGCGAGGCCGAAGGCCGAGCTCCGACTTGAGAGTATTTTCCACGTCACTGACTGGTCTCCATGGCAACTGCCTGCGGTAACCGAAGCACCTACGAGTGGGTATCCTTAACAAAAGTGACTCAGAACCTTGGTACTATTCTGCCCGTACCACCTTTTTATGGCAGTAGGGTGAATCTGGTTTGGTGGCTACAGTTTGGTTCCTTATTGCATTAAGAGTTTGTATGGGAAATCGTACATCTTTTGGTGTTTTGAAATATATTTTTTTAATGTACAAGGTGTTTTGATATTGTTCAAACTTGCACAACGATAAATGCGGGCCGCATGCGGCCCGCACACTGCCCGAAAAACTAGTTATATTTATAATATATAAGGCTCGATTACCACTCACTGACTGACTCACTGACTGACATAAATGTTCTCCTAGAAGGAGCAGAGTAGGGTTAAAATGATGTATGACAAAAATGTTCGGGGGGTTTTGGTGAGTATGAGAAAAATCGAAAATCATTAAAAAGACGCCTGCCAAGTGATGATGGATGACGTATCTCAAAAACGGTAAGAGATAGGTAGGGGGTGTTTGAACAAATGTCATAGGGAATCGGGAGAGCAGCCGGATGACATCTGTCAAAAATCCAAAATGGCGGATTTCAAGATGGCCGCCATACAAATTGATCCGAGCCTGCTGAAGCGAGGCCGTTAGGCCGAGGTTCAGTAGGGGCGGAGCAGTTTGTATGGGGGCCTTCTTAAAATCCGCCATTTTGGATTTGTCCCAGGTGCTCCTATCATTCTTTATACTGCATTTGGAGTGTATTACCTTATATTTTCGACTGTATTAGGAGTTTTTGTTGGATTTTTGACTGAATTTGGAGTTACTGTCCTACATAAGTGTAGTAGCGAGCCCGAAGGGCGAGCTCCTGGTGAGGCCGAAGGCCGAACTTTCGGTCCGCGAGGCCGAAGGCCGAGCGTATGATGCGCGAGCCCGAAGGGCGAGCGCTTGGCGAGGCCGCAGGCCGAGCCGTGTTGGTAACTTGCGAGGCCGTAGGCCGAGCTCCGACTTGAGAGTTTTTTCCACGTCTCCGAATGGTCTCCATGGCAACTGCCCGCGGTAAGCGAAGCACCTACGAGTGGGGTTCCTTAACAAAAGTGACTCAGAACCTTGGTCCCATTCTGCCCGTACCACCTTTTTATGGCAGTAGGGTGAATCTGTTTTAGTGGCTACAGTATTGTTCTTTATTGTATTGAGAGTTAATATGGGATTTCATACTTCTAATGGAGTTTTGAACATACTTTTTTTAATGTATAAGGTGTTTTGATATTGTTTCAAATTGCATAACGATAAATGCGGGCCGCATGCGGCCCGCACACTGCCCGAAATACTAGTTATAATATATAAAGCTCGATTACCACTGACTCACTGACTGACTCACTCATTGACATAAATGTTCTCCTAGAAGGAGACGAGTAGGAGCACAGTGATGTATGGCAAAAATGTTCGGGGGGCTTAGGTGAGTATGAGAAAAATCGAAAATCATTAAAAAGACGCCTGCCAAGTGAAGATGGATGACGTATCTCGAAAACGGTAAGAGATAGGTAGGGGGTGTTTGAACAAATGTCATAGGGAATCGGGAGAGCAGTCGAATGACATATGTCAAAAATCCAAAATGGCGGATTTTAAAATGGCCGCCATACAAAATCCTTCGATCCCTCAAAAAAGTAGCTGTTTCTACCAGAAAGAGTTGAGTACGGTTATAGTAATGTATTACGAAAATGACAAAGGGGCTTAGCTGAGTAGGGAAAAAAATAAAAACCCTAGAAATGACGCCTGCCAAGTAAAGCTGGACTACGTATCTCGAAAACGGTAAGAGATAGGTTGGGGGTGTTTGAACAAATGGCATAGGGAATCGGGAGAGCAGTCGAATGAGACCTGTCCCACGTGCTCCTCTCATTCTTTATACTGCATTTGGAGTGTTTTACCTCATATTTTCGACTGTATTAGGAGTTTTTGTAGGTTTTTTGACTGAATTTGGAGTTACTATTCTACGTTGTTGTAGTAGCGAGCCCGAAGGGCGAGCTCCTGGTGAGGCCGAAGGCCGAACTTTCGGCACGCGAGGCCGAAGGCCGAGCGTATAGTGCGCGAGCCCGAAGGGCGAGCGCTTGGCGAGGCCGCAGGCCGAGCCATGTTAGTAGCTTGCGAGGCCGAAGGCCGAGCTCCGACTCGAGAGTATTTTCCACGTCTCCGACTGGTCTCCATGGCAACTGCCCGCGGAAACCAAAGCACCTACGAGTGGGGTTCCTTAACAAAAGTGACTCAGAACCTTGGTCCCATTCTGCCCGTACCACCTTTTTATTGCAGTAGGGTTAATTTGATTTAGTGGCTACAGTATGGTTCTTTATTGTATTGAGAGTTTATATGGGATTTCATACTGTTATGGAATTTTTTTTTTTTTTTTTTTAATGTATATGGTGTTAAGGTATTGGTAAGTACTGCATAACGATAAATGCGGGCCGCATGCGGCCCGCACACTGCCCGAAATACTAGTATAATATATAAAGCTCGATTACCACTGACTGACTGACATAAATGTTCTCCTAGAAGGAGACGAGTAGGAGCAACGTGATGTATGGCAAAAATGTTCGGGTGGTTTTGGTGAGTATGAGAAAAAACGAAAATTATTAAAAAGACGCCTGCCAAGTGATGATGGATGACGTATCTCGAAAACGGTAAGAGATAGGTAGGGGGTGTTTGACCAAATGTCATAGGGAATCAAGAGTGCAGTCGAATGACAGCTGTCAAAAATTCAAAATGGCGGATTTCAAGATGGCCGCCATACAAAATGACCCGAGCCTGCTGAAGCGAGGCCTTTAGGCCGAGCTTCAGTAGGGGCGGAGCAGTTTGTATGGCGGCCGTCTTGAAATCCGACATTTTGGATGTGACTCACGTGCTCCTATCATTCTTTATACTGCATTTGGAGTGTTTGACCTTTATTTTCGACTGTATTAGGAGTTTTTGTGGGAGTTTTGACTGAATTTGGAGTTACTGTCCTATATTAGTGTAGTAGCGAGCCCGAAGGGCAAGCTCCTGGTGAGGCCGAAGGCCGAACTTTCGGTCCGCGAGGCCGAAGGCCGAGCGTATGATGCGCGAGCCCGAAGGGCGAGCGCCTGGCGAGGCCGTAGGCCGAGCCGTATTAGTAACTTGCGAGGCCGAAGGCCGAGCTCCGACTTAAGAGTATTTTCCACGTCACCGACTGGTCTCCATGGCAACTGCCTGCGGTAACCGAAGCACCTACGAGTGGGGTTCCTTAACAAAAGTGATTCAGAACCTTGGTACCATTCTGCCTGTGCCACCTTTTTATGGCGGTAGGGTGAATTTGCTATTGTGGCTACAGTATGGTTCTTTATTGCATTGAGAGTTTATATGGGATTTTAAACTTCTATAGGAGTTTTGAACACACTTTTTTTCACGTATTAGGTGTTTCTGTGAAATTTTTAATTGACTTATGATAGATGCGGGCCGCATGCGGCCCGCACACTGCCCGAAAAACTAGTTTATAATATATAAAGCTCGATTACCACTGACTGACTCACTGACTGACTGACTGACATAAATGTTCTCCTAGAAGGAGTAGAGTAGGGTTAAAATGATGTAGGACAAAAATGTTCGGGGGGTTTTGGTGAGTATGAGAAAAATCGAAAATCATAAAAATGACGCCTGCCAAGTAAAGATGAATGACATATCTCAAAAACGGTAAGAGATAGGTAGGGGGTGTTTGACCAAATGTCATAGGGAATCGGGAGAGCAGTCGGATGACATCTGTCAAAAATCCAAAATGGCGGATTTCAAGATGGCCGCCATACAAAGTGATCCGAGCCTGCTGAAGCGAGGCCTTTAGGCCGAGCTTCAGAAGGGGCGGAGCAGTTTGTATGGTGGCCGTCTTGAAATCCGACATTTTGGATTTGTCCCAGGTGCTCCTCTCATTCTTCATACTGCATTTGGAGTGTTTTACCTTATATTTTCGACTGTTTTAGGAGTTTTTGTGGGATTTTCGACTGAATTTGGAGTTACTGTGCTACGTTAGTGTAGTAGCGAGCCCGAAGGGCGAGCTCCTGGTGAGGCCGAAGGCCGAACTTTCGGCTCGCGAGGCCGAAGGCCGAGCGTATGGTGCGTGAGCCCGAAGGGCGAGCGCTTGGCGAGGCCGCAGGCCGAGCCGTGTTAGTAACTTTCGAGGCCGAAGGCCGAGCTCCGACTTGAGAGTATTTTCCACGTCACCGACTGGTCTCCATGGCAACTGCCCGCGGTAACCGAAGCACCTACGAGTGGGGTACCTTAACAAAAGTGATTAAGAACCTTGGTACCATTCTGCCCGTACCACCTTTTTATGGCTGTAGGGTGAATCTGCTTTAGTGGCTTCAGTATGGTTCATTATTGTATTAAGAGTTTATATGGGATATCATACTTCTATTGGAGTTTCGAACTCACTTTTTTTCACGAATTAGGTGTTTCTGTGAAATTTTCAAATGACTAAAGATAGATGCGGGCCGCATGCGGCCCGCACACTGCCCGAAAAACTAGTTTATAATATATAAAGCTCGATTACCACTGACTGACTCACTGACTGACTGACTGACATAAATGTTCTCCTAGAAGGAGTAGAGTAGGGTTAAAATGATGTAGGACAAAAATGTTCGGGGGGTTTTGGTGAGTATGAGAAAAATCGAAAATCATTAAAAAGACGCCTGCCAAGTAAAGATGGATGACATATCTCAAAAACGGTAAGAGATAGGTAGGGGGTGTTTGAACAAATGTCATAGGGAATCTGGAGAGCAGTCGAATGACACCTGTCAAAAATCCAAAATGGCGGATTTCAAGATGGCCGCCATACAAAATCCTTCGATCCCTCAAAAAAGTAGCTGGTTCTACCAGAAAGAGTTGAGTACGGTTATAGTAATGTATTACGAAAATGACTAAGGGGTTTAGCTGAGTAGGGGAAATATTAAAAACCCTAGAAATGACGCCTGCCAAGTAAAGCTGGACTACGTATCTCGAAAACGGTAAGAGATAAGGGAATCGGGAGAGCAGTCGAATGACACCTGTCAAATGTGCTACTCTCATTCTTCATACATTATTTGGAGTGTTTGACCATACAATGTCGACTGTATTAGGAGTTTTTGTGGGATTTTGAACTGAATTTGGAGTAATTGTCCTACTGGCCGTGTAGCGAGCCCGAAGGGCGAGCTTCTGGTGAGGCCGAAGGCCGAACTTTCGGGCCGCGAGGCCGTAGGCCGAGTGGACGGTGCGCGAGCCCGCAGGGCGAGCGCTAGGCGAGGCCGCAGGCCGAGCCATGTTAGTAACTTGCGAGGCCGAAGGCCGAGCTTAGACTTGCACCGATTTGGCTGAAAATCGATATATAGGTTGTTCTCGTCATCCTCATTCCAAATATGAAATTTTTATATCGATGACGTCTGCCAAGTAAAAAAAGTTACTCCGATTTGGTTGAAACTCGATATTTAGGTGGTTCTGGGTGTCCTTATTCCAAATCTAAAAAATTTTTTTCGATGACGTCTGCCAAGTAAAAAAAGTTACTCCGATTTGGCTGAAACTCGATATTTAGGTGGTTCTGGGTGTCCTTATTCCAAATCTAAAAATTTTTTTTCGATGACGTCTGCCAATTAAAAAAAGTTACTCCGATTTGGCTGAAACTCGATATTTAGGTGGTTCTGGGTGTCCTTATTCCAAATCAAAATTATTTTTTTCGATGACGTCTGCCAAGTAAAAAGAAGTACTCCGATTTGGCTTAAATTTCATATCTAGGTTGTTTTGGACGTCCTTATTCCAAATATGAAATTTTTTTTTCGATGACGTCTGCCAAGTGTAGATAAATCACGAATCTCGAAAACGGTAATAGATAGGTAGGGGGTTTTTGAAAATATGTCATAGGGAATAAGGAGAGCAGTCGAATGACATTTTGGATGTGTCTTACGTGCTCCTATCATTCTTTATACTGCATTTGGAGTGTTTTTCCTTAATTTTCGACTGTATTAGGAGTTTTTGTAGGGATTTTTGACTGAATTTGGAGTTACTGTCCAACTTTAGTGTATAGCGAGCCCGAAGGGCGAGCTCCCGGTGAGGCCGAAGGCCGAACTTTCGGCTCGCGAGGCCGAAGGCCGAGCGTAGGGTGCGTGAGCCCGAAGGGCGAGCGCTTGGCGAGGCCGTAGGCCGAGCCGTATTAGTAACTTGCGAGGCCGAAGGCCGAGCTCCGACTTGAGAGTTTTTTCCACGTCTCCGACTGGTCTCCATGGCAACTGCCCGCGGTAACCGAAGCACCTACGAGTGGGGTTCCTTAACAAAAGTGACTCAGAACCTTGGTACCATTCTGCCCGTACCACCTTTTTATGGCAGTAGGGTGAATCTGCTTTAGTAGCTACAGTATGTTTCTCTACTGTATTACAAGTTTATTTGGGATTTCATGTTTCTATTGGAGTTTTGAACATATTTTTTTTATGTATTAGGTGTTTTGATATAGTCTAAAATTTCATAACGATAAATGCGGGCCGCATGCGGCCCGCACACTGCCCGAAAAACTAGTTAATAATATATAAAGCTCGATTACCACTCACTGACTGACTGACTGACTGATTGACATAAATGTTCTCCTAGAAGGAGACGAGTAGGGCTAAAATGATGTATGGCAAAAATGTTCGGGGGGTTTTGGTGAGTATGAGAAAAATCGAAAATCATAAAAAAGACGCCTGCCAAGTAAAGATGGATAACGTATCTCGAAAACGGTAAGAGATGGGTTAGAGGTGTTTGAACAAATGTCATAGGGAATCGGGAGAGCAGTCGAATGACACCTGTCAAAAATCCAAAATGGCGGATTTCAAGATGGCCGCCATACAAAATGCTCCGAGCCTGCTGAAGCGAGGCCTTTAGGCCGAGCTTCAGTAGGGGCGGAGCAGTTTGTATGGCGGCCGTCTTGAAATCCGACATTTTGGATGTGTCTTACGTGCTCCTATCATTCTTTATACTGCATTTGGAGTTTTTTATCTTTATTTTCGACTGTATTAGGAGTTTTTGTGGGATTTTTGACTGAATTTGGAGTAACTGTCCTACATTAGTGTAGTAGCGAGCCCGAAGGGCGAGCTTCTGGTGAGGCCGAAGGCCGAACTTTCGGCCCGCGAGGCCGAAGGCCGAGCGTATGGGGCGTGAGCCCGAAGGGCGAGCGCCTGGCGAGGCCGTAGGCCGAGCCGTATTAGTAACTTGCGAGGCCGAAGGCCGAGCTCCGACTTGAGAGTATTTTCCACGTCTCCAACTGGTCTCCATGGCAACTGCCCGCGATAACCAAAGCACCTACGAGTAGGGTTCCTTAACAAATGTGACTCAAAACCTTGGTACCATTCTGCCGGAACCACCTTTTTATGGCAGTAGGGTGAATCTGGTTTTGGAGGCTACAGTTTGTTTCTTTATTGTATTGAGAGTTTTAATGGGATTTCATACTTCTATTGGAGTTTTGAAATATTTTTTTTTTGAAATTTTGAAATTTTGAAATCCGCCATTTTGGATTTTTGTCAGGTGTCATTCGACTGCTCTCCCAATTCCCTATGACATTTGTTCAATCACCCCCTACCTATCTTGTACCGTTTTTGAGATAAAAAAAAAATATTTCAAAACTCCAATAGAAGTATGAAATCCCATTAAAACTCTCAATACAATAAAGAAACAAACTGTAGCCTCCAAAACCAGATTCACCCTACTGCCATAAAAAGGTGGTTCCGGCAGAATGGTACCAAGGTTTTGAGTCACATTTGTTAAGGAACCCTACTCGTAGGTGCTTTGGTTATCGCGGGCAGTTGCCATGGAGACCAGTTGGAGACGTGGAAAATACTCTCAAGTCGGAGCTCGGCCTTCGGCCTCGCAAGTTACTAATACGGCTCGGCCTACGGCCTCGCCAGGCGCTCGCCCTTCGGGCTCACGCCCCATACGCTCGGCCTTCGGCCTCGCGGGCCGAAAGTTCGGCCTTCGGCCTCACCAGAAGCTCGCCCTTCGGGCTCGCTACTACACTAATGTAGGACAGTTACTCCAAATTCAGTCAAAAATCCCACAAAAACTCCTAATACAGTCGAAAATAAAGATAAAAAACTCCAAATGCAGTATAAAGAATGATAGGAGCACGTAAGACACATCCAAAATGTCGGATTTCAAGACGGCCGCCATACAAACTGCTCCGCCCCTACTGAAGCTCGGCCTAAAGGCCTCGCTTCAGCAGGCTCGGAGCATTTTGTATGGCGGCCATCTTGAAATCCGCCATTTTGGATTTTTGACAGGTGTCATTCGACTGCTCTCCCGATTCCCTATGACATTTGTTCAAACACCTCTAACCCATCTCTTACCGTTTTCGAGATACGTTATCCATCTTTACTTGGCAGGCGTCTTTTTTATGATTTTCGATTTTTCTCATACTCACCAAAACCCCCCGAACATTTTTGCCATACATCATTTTAGCCCTACTCGTCTCCTTCTAGGAGAACATGTATGTCAATCAGTCAGTCAGTCAGTCAGTGAGTGGTAATCGAGCTTTATATATTATTAACTAGTTTTTCGGGCAGTGTGCGGGCCGCATGCGGCCCGCATTTATCGTTATGAAATTTTAGACTATATCAAAACACCTAATACATAAAAAAAATATGTTCAAAACTCCAATAGAAACATGAAATCCCAAATAAACTTGTAATACAGTAGAGAAACATACTGTAGCTACTAAAGCAGATTCACCCTACTGCCATAAAAAGGTGGTACGGGCAGAATGGTACCAAGGTTCTGAGTCACTTTTGTTAAGGAACCCCACTCGTAGGTGCTTCGGTTACCGCGGGCAGTTGCCATGGAGACCAGTCGGAGACGTGGAAAAAACTCTCAAGTCGGAGCTCGGCCTTCGGCCTCGCAAGTTACTAATACGGCTCGGCCTACGGCCTCGCCAAGCGCTCGCCCTTCGGGCTCACGCACCCTACGCTCGGCCTTCGGCCTCGCGAGCCGAAAGTTCGGCCTTCGGCCTCACCGGGAGCTCGCCCTTCGGGCTCGCTATACACTAAAGTTGGACAGTAACTCCAAATTCAGTCAAAAATCCCTACAAAAACTCCTAATACAGTCGAAAATTAAGGAAAAACACTCCAAATGCAGTATAAAGAATGATAGGAGCACGTAAGACACATCCAAAATGTCATTCGACTGCTCTCCTTATTCCCTATGACATATTTTCAAAAACCCCCTACCTATCTATTACCGTTTTCGAGATTCGTGATTTATCTACACTTGGCAGACGTCATCGAAAAAAAAATTTCATATTTGGAATAAGGACGTCCAAAACAACCTAGATATGAAATTTAAGCCAAATCGGAGTACTTCTTTTTACTTGGCAGACGTCATCGAAAAAAATAATTTTGATTTGGAATAAGGACACCCAGAACCACCTAAATATCGAGTTTCAGCCAAATCGGAGTAACTTTTTTTACTTGGCAGACGTCATCGAAAAAAAATTTTTAGATTTGGAATAAGGACACCCAGAACCACCTAAATATCGAGTTTCAGCCAAATCGGAGTAACTTTTTTTACTTGGCAGACGTCATCGAAAAAAATTTTTTAGATTTGGAATAAGGACACCCAGAACCACCTAAATATCGAGTTTCAACCAAATCGGAGTAACTTTTTTTACTTGGCAGACGTCATCGATATAAAAATTTCATATTTGGAATGAGGATGACGAGAACAACCTATATATCGATTTTCAGCCGCGGAGCAGTTTGTATGGTGGCCGTCTTGAAATCCGACATTTTCGATGTGTCACACGTGCTCCTATCATTCTTTATACTGCATTTGGAGTGTTTAACCTTCATTTTCGACTGTATTAGGAGTTTTTGTGGGATTTTTGACTGAATTTGGAGTAACCGTACTACAATAGTGTTGTAGCGAGCCCGAAGGGCGAGCTCCTGGTGAGGCCGAAGGCCGAACTTTCGGTCCGCGAGGCCGAAGGCCGAGCGTATGATGCGCGAGCCCGAAGGGTGAGCGTTTGGCGAGGCCGCAGGCCGAGCCGTGTTGGTAACTTGCGAGGCCGAAGGCCGAGCTCCGACTTGAGAGTTTTTTCCACGTCTCCGACTGGTCTCCATGGCAACTGCCCGCGGTAAGCGAAGCACCTACGAGTGGGGTTCCTTAACAAAAGTGCCTCAGAACCTTGGTACCATTCTGCCCGTACCACCTTTTTATGCCAGTAGGGTGAATCTGCTTTAGTGGCTTCAGTATGGTTCTTTATTGTATTGAGAGTTTATATGGGATTTCATACTTCTATTGGAGTTTTGAACACATTTTTTTTTATGTATAACATGCTTTTATGACAGTCTCAACTGACTCAAGATAGATGCGGGCCGCATGCGGCCCGCACACTGCCCGAAATACTAGTTTTTATATTATATAAAGCTCGATTACCACTGACTGATTGACATAAATGTTCTCCTAGAAGGAGACGAGTAGGAACAACGTGATGTATGGCAAAAGTGTTCGGGTGGTTTCGGTGAGTATGAGAAAAATCGAAAATCATAAAAATGACGCCTGCCAAGTAAAGATGGATGACGTATCTCGAAAACGGTGCAAGATGGGTAGGGGGTGTTTGAACAAATGTCATAGGGAATAGGGAGAGCAGTCGAATGACACCTGTCAAAAATCCAAAATGGCGGATTTCAAGATGGCCGCCATACAAAATGATCCGAGCCTGCTGAAGCGAGGCCGTTAGGCCGAGCTTCAGTAGGGGCGGAGCAGTTTGTATGGTGGCTGTCTTGAAATCCGACATTTTGGATGTGACCCACATGCTCCTATCATTCTTTATACTGCATTTGGAGTGTTTTACCTTATATTTTCGACTGTATTAGGAGTTTTTGTGGGATTTTTGACTGAATTTGGAGTAACTGTCCTACATAAGTGTAGTAGCGAGCCCGAAGGGCGAGCTCCTGGTGAGGCCGGAGGCCGAACTTTCGGTCCGCGAGGCCGAAGGCCGAGCGTATGATGCGCGAGCCCGTAGGGCGAGCGCTTGGCGAGGCCGCAGGCCGAGCCGTGTTGGTAACTTGCGAGGCCGAAGGCCGAGCTCCGACTTGAGAGTTTTTTCCAAGTCTCCGACTGGTCTCCATGGCAACTGCCCGCTGTAAGCAAAGCACCTACGAGTGGGGTTCCTTAACAAAAGTGACTCAGAACCTTGGTCCCATTCTGCCCGTACTACCTTTTTATGCCAGTAGGGTGAATTTGCTTTAGTGGCTACAGTATGGTTCTTTATTGTATGGAGACTTTATTTGGGATTTCATACTTCTATTGGAGTTTTGAACTTTTTTTTTTTAAATGTATAAGCGGTTAAGGTAAAGTTTACTACTGCATAACGATAAATGCGGGCCGCATGCGGCCCGCACACTGCCCGAAATACTAGTTTATAATATATAAAGCTCGATTACCACTGACTGACTGACATAAATGTTCTCCTAGAAGGAGCAGAGTAGGGTAAAAATGAAGTATGGCAAAAATGTTCGGAGGGTTTTGGTAAGTATGAGAAAAATCGAAAATCATTAAAAAGACGCCTGCCAAGTGAAGATGGATGACGTATCTCAAAAACGGTACAAGATAGGTAGGGGGTGTTTGAACAAATGTCATAGGGAATTGGGAGAGCAGTCGAATGACACCTGTCAAAAATCCAAAATGGCGGATTTCAAGATGGCCGCCATACAAAGTGATCCGAGCCTGCTGAAGCGAGGCCGTTAGGCCGAGGTTCAGTAGGGGCGGAGCAGTTTGTATGGGGGCCTTCTTGAAATCCGCCATTTTGGATTTGTCCCAGGTGCTCCTCTCATTCTTTATACTGCATTTGGAGTGTTTTACCTTATATTTTCGACTGTATTAGGAGTTTTTGTGGGATTTTTGACTGAATTTGGAGTTACTGTCCTATGATAGTGTATAGCAAGCCCGAAGGGCGAGCTCCGGGTGAGGCCGAAGGCCGAACTTTCGGCTCGCGAGGCCAAAGGCCGAGCGTCTGGTGCGTGAACCCGAAGGGCGAGCGCTTGGCGAGGCCGCAGGCCGAGCCGTGTTAGTAACTTGCGAGGCCGAAGGCCTAGCTCCGACTCGAGAGTATTTTCCACGTCTCCGACTGGTCTCCATGGCAACTGCCCGCGGTAACCGAAGCACCTACGAGTGGGGTTCTTTAACAAAAGTGACTCAGAACCTTGGTACCATTCTGCCCGTACCACTTTTTTATGGCAGTAGGGTGAATCTGCTTTAGTGGCTACAGTATGGTTCTTTATTGTATTGAGAGTTTATATGGGATTTCATACTTCTATTGTAGTTTTGAACATACTTTTTTCCAACGTATCAGGAGTTTTGATATAGTTTAGTACTGCATAACGATAAATGCGGGCCGCATGCGGCCCGCACACTGCCCGAAAAACTAGTTATTATAATATATAAAGCTCGATTACCATTGACTCACTGACTGACATAAATGTTCTCCTAGAAGGAGCAGAGTAGGGTTAAAATGATGTATGGCAAAAATGTTCGGGGGGTTTTGGTGAGTACGAGAAAAATCGAAAATCATAAAAATGACGCCTGCCAAGTAAAGATGGATGACATATCTCAAAAACGGTACCAGATAGGTCGGGGGTGTTTGAACAAATGTCATAGGGGATCGGGTGAGCAGTCGAATGACACCTGCCAAAAATCCAAAATGGCGGATTTCAAGATGGCCGCCATACAAAATGATCCGAGCCTGCTGAAGCGAGGCCGTTAGGCCGAGCTTCAGTAGGGGCGGAGCAGTTTGTATGGTGGCCGTCTTGAAATCCGACATTTTGGATGTGACCCACGTGCTCCTATCATTCTTTATACTGCATTTGGAGTGATTTACCCTATATTTTCGACTGTATTAGGAGTTTTTGTGGGATTTTCGACTGAATTTGGAGTTACTGTCCTACATTAGTGAAGTTGCGAGCCCGAAGGGCGAGCTCCTGGTGAGGCCGAAGGCCGAACTTTCGGTCCGCTAGGCCGAAGGCCGAGCGTATGATGCGCGAGCCCGTAGGGCGAGCCCTTTGCGAGGCCGCAGGCCGAGCCGTGTTAGTAACTTGCGAGGCCGAAGGCCGAGCTCCGACTTGAGAGTATTTTCCACATCTCCGACTGGTCTCCATGGCAACTGCCCGCGGTAACCGAAGCACCTACGAGTGTGGTTCCTTAACAAAAGTGACTCAGAAACTTGGTCCGATTTTGCCCGTACTACCTTTTTGTGGCAGTAGGGTGAATCTGCTTTAGTGGCTACAGTATGGTTCTTTATTGTATTGAGAGTTTATATGGGATTTCATACTTCTATTGGAGTTTCGGACATTACTTTTTTTTAATGTATAACGTGCTTTTATGACAGTCACAACTGACTCAAGATAGATGCGGGCCGCATGCGGCCCGCACACTGCCCGAAAAACTAGTTATTTATAATATATAAAGCTCGATTACCACTGACTGACTCACTGACTGACTGACTGACATAAATGTTCTCCTAGAAGGAGTAGAGTAGGGTTAAAATGATGTAGGACAAAAATGTTCGGGGGGTTTTGGTGAGTATGAGAAAAATCGAAAATCATTAAAAAGACGCCTGCCAAGTAAAGATGGATGACATATCTCAAAAACGGTAAGAGATAGGTAGGGGGTGTTTGAACAAATGTCATAGGGAATCTGGAGAGCAGTCGAATGACACCTGTCAAAAATCCAAAATGGCGGATTTCAAGATGGCCGCCATACAAATTGATCCGAGCCTGCTGAAGCGAGGCCGTTAGGCCGAGGTTCAGTAGGGGCGGAGCAGTTTGTATGATGGCCTTCTTGAAATCCGCCATTTTGGATTTGTCCCAGGTGCTCCTATCATTCTTTATACTGCATTTGGAGTGTATTACCTTATATTTTCGACTGTATTAGGAGTTTTTGTGGGATTTTTGACTGAATTTGGAGTTACTGTCCTACATAAGTGTAGTAGCGAGCCCGAAGGGCGAGCTCCTGGTGAGGCCGAAGGCCGAACTTTCAGTCCGCGAGGCCGAAGGCCGAGCGTATGACGCGCGAGCCCGAAGGGCGAGCTCTTGGCGAGGCCGCAGGCCGAGCCATGTTGGTAACTTGCGAGGCCGAAGGCCGAGCTCCGACTTGAGAGTTTTTTCCACGTCTCCGACTGGTCTCCATGGCAACTGCCCGCGGTAAGCGAAGCACCTACGAGTGGGGTTCCTTAACAAAAGTGACTCAGAACCTTGGTACCTTTCTGCCCGTACCACCTTTTTATGGCAGTAGGGTGAATCTGTTTTAGTGGCTACAGTATTGTTCTTTATTGTATTGAGTATTAATATGGGATTTCATACTTCTAATGGAGTTTTGAACATACTTTTTTTAATGTATAAGGTGTTTTGATATTGTTCAAACTTGCACAACGATAAATGCGGGCCGCATGCGGCCCGCACACTGCCCGAAAAACTAGTTATTTATAATATATAAAGCTCGATTACCACTCACTGACTGACTCACTGACTGACATAAATGTTCTCCTAGAAGGAGCAGAGTAGGGTAAAAATGAAGTATGGCAAAAATGTTCGGGGGGTTTGGGTGAGTATGAGAAAAATCGAAAATCATTAAAAAGACGCCTGCCAAGTAAAGATGGATGACATATCTCAAAAACGGTACAAGATAGGTAGGGGGTGTTTGAACAAATGTCATAGGGAATCGGGAGAGCAGTCGAATGACACCTGTCAAAAATCCAAAATGGCGGATTTCAAGATGGCCGCCATACAAATTGATCCGAGCCTGCTGAAGCGAGGCCGTTAGGCCGAGCTTCAGTAGGGGCGGAGCAGTTTGTATGGTGGCTGTCTTGAAATCCGACATTTTGGATCTGACCCACGTGCTCCTATCATTCTTTATACTGGATTTGGAGTGTTTTACCTTATATTTTCGACTGTATTAAGAGTTTTTGTGGGATTTTTGACTGAATTTGGAGTTACTGACCTACGATAATGTATAGCGAGCCCGAAGGGCGAGCTTCTGGTGAGGCCGAAGGCTGAACTTTCGGCTCGCGAGGCCGAAGGCCGAGCGTATGGTGCGTGAGCCCGAAGGGCGAGCGCTTGGCGAGGCCGCAGGCCGAGCCGTGTTAGTAGCTTGCGAGGCCGAAGGCCGAGCTCCGACTTGAGAGTATTTTCCACGTCACCGACTGGTCTCCATGGCAACTGCCCGCGGTAACCGAAGCACCTACGAGTGGGGTCCCTTAACAAAAGTGACTCAGAACCTTGGTACCATTCTGCCCGTACCACTTTTTTATGGCAGTAGGGTGAATTTGGTTTAATAGCTACAGTTTGGTTCTTTATTGTATTAAGAGTTTGAATGGGATTTAATACTTCTATTGGAGTTTTGAACATTCTTTTTCTTAAAGTATTAGGGGTTTATGTGAAATTTCCAAATGACTCAAGATAGATGCGGGCCGCATGCGGCCCGCACACTGCCCGAAAAACTAGTTAATAATATATAAAGCTCGATTACCACTCACTCACTGACATAAATGTTCTCCTAGAAGGAGCAGAGTAGGGTAAAAATGAAGTATGGCAAAAATGTTCGGGTGGTTTTGGTGAGTATGAGAAAAATCGAAAATCATTAAAAAGACGCCTGCCAAGTGATGATGGATGACGTATCTCGAAAACGGTAAGAGATAGGTAGGGTGTTTGAACAAATGTCATAGGGAATCGGGAGAGCAGTCGAATGACATCTGTCAAAAATCCAAAATGGCGGATTTCAAGATGGCCGCCATACAAAATGCTCCGAGCCTGCTGAAGCGAGGCCTTTAGGCCGAGCTTCAGTAGGGGCGGAGCAATTTGTATGGTGGCCGTCTTGAAATCCGACATTTTGGATGTGACCCACGTGCTCCTATCATTCTTTATACCGCATTTGGAGTGTATTACCTTATATTTTCGACTGTATTAGGAGTTTTTGTGGGATTTTTGACTGAATTTGGAGTTACTGTCCTACATAAGTGTAGTAGCGAGCCCGAAGGGCGAGCTCTTGGTGAGGCCGAAGGCCGAACTTTCGGTCCGCGAGGCCGAAGGCCAAGCGTATGATGCGCGAGCCCAAAGGGCGAGCGCTTGGCGAGGCCGCAGGCCGAGCCGTGTTGGTAACTTGCGAGGCCGAAGGCCGAGCTCCGACTTGAGAGTTTTTTCCACGTCTCCGACTGGTCTCCATGGCAACTGCCCGCGGTAAGCGAAGCACCTACGAGTGGGGTTCCTTAACAAAAGTGACTCAGAACCTTGGTCCCATTCTGCCCGTACCACCTTTTTATGGCAGTAGGGTGAATCTGTTTTTGTAGCTACAGTATTGTTCATTATTGTATTGAGAGTTAATATGGGATTTCATACTTCTAATGGAGTTTTAAACATACTTTTTTTAATGTTTAAGGTGTTTTGATATTGTTCAAACTTGCACAACGATAAATGCGGGCCGCATGCGGCCCGCACACTGCCCGAAAAACTAGTTATTTATAATATATAAGGCTCGATTACCAATGACTGACTCACTGACTCACTGACATAAATGTTCTCCTAGAAGGAGCAGAGTAGGGTAAAAATGAAGTATGGCAAAAATGTTCGGCGGGTTTAGGTGAGTATGAGAAAAATCGAAAATCATTAAAAAGACGCCTGCCAAGTAAAGATGAATGACATATCTCAAAAACGGTACAAGATAGGTAGAGGGTGTTTGAACAAATGTCATAGGGAATTGGGAGAGCAGTCGGATGACATCTGTCAAAAATCCAAAATGGTGGATTTCAAGATGGCCGCCATACAAAGTGATCCGAGCCTGCTGAAGCGAGGCCGTTAGGCCGAGCTTCAGTAGAGGCGGAGCAGTTTGTATGGTGGCTGTCTTGAAATCCGACATTTTGGATGTGACCCACGTGCTCCTATCATTCTTTATACTGCATTTGGAGTGTTTTACCTAATATTTTCGACTGTATTAGGAGTTTTTGTGGGATTTTTGACTAAATTTGGAGTTACTGTCCTACATAAGTGAAGTAGCGAGCCCGAAGGGCGAGCTTCTGGTGAGGCCGAAGGCCGAACTTTCGGTCCGCGAGGCCGAAGGCCGAGCGTATGATGCGTGAGCCCGAAGGGCGAGCGCCTGGCGAGGCCGTAGGCCGAGCCGTATTAGTAACTTGCGAGGCCGAAGGCCGAGCTCCGACTTGAGAGTATTTTCCACATCTCCGACTGGTCTCCATGGCAACTGCCTGCGGTAACCGCAGCAACTACGAGTGGGGTTCCTTAACAAAAGTGACTCAGAACCTTGGTACCATTCTGCCCGTACCACCTTTTTATGGCAGTAGGGTGAATCTGCTTTAGTGGCTACAGTATGGTTCTTTATTGTATTGAGAGTTTATATGGGATTTCATTCTTCTATTGGAGTTTTGAACATACTTTTTTACAACGTATCATGAGTTTTGATATAGTTTAGTACTGCATAACGATAAATGCGGGCCGCATGCGGCCCGCACACTGCCCGAAAAACTAGTTTATAATATATAAGGCTCGATTACCACTCACTGACTGACTGACTGATTGACATAAATGTTCTCCTAGAAGGAGCAGAGTAGGGTTAAAATTATGTATGGCAAAAATGTTCGGGGGGTTTTGGTGAGTATGAGAAAAATCGAAAATCATAAAAATGACGCCTGCCAAGTAAAGATGAATGACATATCTCAAAAACGGTACAAGATAGGTAGGGGGTGTTTGAACAAATGTCATAGGGAATCGGGAGAGCAGCCGGATGACACCTGTCAAAAATCCAAAATGGCGGATTTCAAGATGGCCGCCATACAAATTGATCCGAGCCTGCTGAAGCGAGGCCGTTAGGCCGAGGTTCAGTAGGGGCGGAGCAGTTTGTATGGTGGCCTTCTTGAAATCCGCCATTTTGGATTTGTCCCAGGTGCTCCTATCATTCTTTATACTGCATTTGGAGTGTATTACCTTATATTTTCGACTGTATTAGGAGTTTTTGTGAGATTTTTGACTGAATTTGGAGTTACTGTCCTACATAAGTGCAGTAGCGAGCCCGAAGGGCGAGCTCCTGGTGAGGCCGAAGGCCGAACTTTCGGTCCGCGAGGCCGAAGGCCGAGCGTATGATGCGCGAGCCCGAAGGGCGAGCTCTTGGCGAGGCCGCAGGCCGAGCCGTGTTGGTAACTTGCGAGGCCGAAGGCCGAGCTCCGACTTGAGAGTTTTTTCCACGTCTTCGACTGGTCTCCATGGCAACTGCCCGCGATAACCAAAGCACCTACGAGTGGGGTTCCTTAACAAAAGTGACTCAGAACCTGGGTACCATTCTGCCCGTACCATCTTTTTATGGCAGTAGGGTGAATCTGCTTTAGTGGCTACAGTATGGTTCTTTATTGTATTGAGAGTTTATATGGGATTTCATACTTCTAATGGAGTTTTGAAAATACTTTTTTTTATGTATCAGGTGTTTTTTTTGACAGTTCCTACTGACTCAAGATAGATGCGGGCCGCATGCGGCCCGCACACTGCCCGAAAAACTAGTTTATAATATATAAGGCTCGATTACCACTCACTGACTGACTGACTGATTGACATAAATGTTCTCCTAGAAGGAGCAGAGTAGGGTTAAAATTATGTATGGCAAAAATGTTCGGGGGGTTTTGGTGAGTATGAGAAAAATCGAAAATCATAAAAATGACGCCTGCCAAGTAAAGATGAATGACATATCTCAAAAACGGTACAAGATAGGTAGGGGGTGTTTGAACAAATGTCATAGGGAATCGGGAGAGCAGCCGGATGACACCTGTCAAAAATCCAAAATGGCGGATTTCAAGATGGCCGCCATACAAATTGATCCGAGCCTGCTGAAGCGAGGCCGTTAGGCCGAGGTTCAGTAGGGGCGGAGCAGTTTGTATGGTGGCCTTCTTGAAATCCGCCATTTTGGATTTGTCCCAGGTGCTCCTATCATTCTTTATACTGCATTTGGAGTGTATTACCTTATATTTTCGACTGTATTAGGAGTTTTTGTGAGATTTTTGACTGAATTTGGAGTTACTGTCCTACATAAGTGCAGTAGCGAGCCCGAAGGGCGAGCTCCTGGTGAGGCCGAAGGCCGAACTTTCGGTCCGCGAGGCCGAAGGCCGAGCGTATGATGCGCGAGCCCGAAGGGCGAGCTCTTGGCGAGGCCGCAGGCCGAGCCGTGTTGGTAACTTGCGAGGCCGAAGGCCGAGCTCCGACTTGAGAGTTTTTTCCACGTCTTCGACTGGTCTCCATGGCAACTGCCCGCGATAACCAAAGCACCTACGAGTGGGGTTCCTTAACAAAAGTGACTCAGAACCTGGGTACCATTCTGCCCGTACCATCTTTTTATGGCAGTAGGGTGAATCTGCTTTAGTGGCTACAGTATGGTTCTTTATTGTATTGAGAGTTTATATGGGATTTCATACTTCTAATGGAGTTTTGAAAATACTTTTTTTTATGTATCAGGTGTTTTTTTTGACAGTTCCTACTGACTCAAGATAGATGCGGGCCGCATGCGGCCCGCACACTGCCCGAAAAACTAGTATATTATATAAAGCTCGATTACCACTGACTGATTGACATAAATGTTCTCCTAGAAGGAGACGAGTAGGAACAACGTGATGTATGGCAAAAGTGTTCGGGTGGTTTCGGTGAGTATGAGAAAAATCGAAAATCATAAAAATGACGCCTGCCAAGTAAAGATGGATGACGTATCTCGAAAACGGTGCAAGATGGGTAGGGGGTGTTTGAACAAATGTCATAGGGAATAGGGAGAGCAGTCGAATGACACCTGTCAAAAATCCAAAATGGCGGATTTCAAGATGGCCGCCATACAAAATGATCCGAGCCTGCTGAAGCGAGGCCGTTAGGCCGAGCTTCAGTAGGGGCGGAGCAGTTTGTATGGTGGCTGTCTTGAAATCCGACATTTTGGATGTGACCCACATGCTCCTATCATTCTTTATACTGCATTTGGAGTGTTTTACCTTATATTTTCGACTGTATTAGGAGTTTTTGTGGGATTTTTGACTGAATTTGGAGTAACTGTCCTACATAAGTGTAGTAGCGAGCCCGAAGGGCGAGCTCCTGGTGAGGCCGGAGGCCGAACTTTCGGTCCGCGAGGCCGAAGGCCGAGCGTATGATGCGCGAGCCCGTAGGGCGAGCGCTTGGCGAGGCCGCAGGCCGAGCCGTGTTGGTAACTTGCGAGGCCGAAGGCCGAGCTCCGACTTGAGAGTTTTTTCCAAGTCTCCGACTGGTCTCCATGGCAACTGCCCGCGGTAAGCAAAGCACCTACGAGTGGGGTTCCTTAACAAAAGTGACTCAGAACCTTGGTCCCATTCTGCCCGTACTACCTTTTTATGCCAGTAGGGTGAATTTGCTTTAGTGGCTACAGTATGGTTCTTTATTGTATGGAGACTTTATTTGGGATTTCATACTTCTATTGGAGTTTTGAACTTTTTTTTTTTAAATGTATAAGCGGTTAAGGTAAAGTTTACTACTGCATAACGATAAATGCGGGCCGCATGCGGCCCGCACACTGCCCGAAAAACTAGTTATTATAATATATAAAGCTCGATTACCACTGACTGACATAAATGTTCTCCTAGAAGCAGCAGAGTAGGGTAAAAATGAAGTATGGCAAAAATGTTCGGGGGGTTTCGGTGAGTATGAGAAAAATCGAAAATCATAAAAATGACGCCTGCCAAGTAAAGATGGATGACATATCTCAAAAACGGTACAAGATAGGTAGGGGGTGTTTGAACAAATGTCATAGGGAATCGGGAGAGCAGTCGAATGACACCTGTCAAAAATCCAAAATGGCGGATTTCAAGATGGCCGCCATACAAAGTGATCCGAGCCTGCTGAAGCGAGGCCGTTAGGCCGAGCTTCAGTAGGGGCGGAGCAGTTTGTATGGTGGCCGTCTTGAAATCCGACATTTTGGATGTGTCTTACGTGCTCCTATCATTCTTTATACTGCATTTGGAGTTTTTTATCTTTATTTTCGACTATATTAGCAGTTTTTGTGGGATTTTTGACTGAATTTGGAGTAACTGTCCTACATTAGTGTAGTAGCGAGCCCGAAGGGCGAGCTTCTGGTGAGGCCGAAGGCCGAACTTTCGGCCCGCGAGGCCGAAGGCCGAGCGTATGGGGCGTGAGCCCGAAGGGCGAGCGCATGGCGAGGCCGGAGGCCGAGCCGTGTTAGTAACTTGCGAGGCCGTAGGCCGAGCTCCGACTTGAGAGTATTTTCCACGTCTTCGAATGGTCTCCATGGCAACTGCCCGTGGTAAGCGAAGCACCTACGAGTGGGGTTCTTTAACAAAAGTGACTCAGAATCTTGGTACCATTCTGCCCGTACCACTTTTTTATGGCAGTAGGGTGAATCTGGTTTGGTGGCTACAGTTTGGTTCTCTACTGTATAAGGAGTTTATATGGGATTTCATACTGTTATAGAATATTGTTTTTTTTTTAAATGTATAAGGTGTTTTGATATTGTTTCAAATTGCATAACGATAAATGCGGGCCGCATGCGGCCCGCACACTGCCCGAAAAACTAGTTTCATATATATAGTTAATAAATATTATATTATTTAAAACCAGCTAAGGTCGAGTTGGATATAGTGAGGGTACTAATATACAATCCAAAAAATCATTATATTTTCATATAGTTCGGGATCCTTAAGTTAAAAGTTTATTTTTTTAATTGAGTTTGACACCTCTTTTATAAATGCACATATTTTATACTTTCTATGTAATTATTTTAATGCATTATAAAGACCACCGTATACCAATATTTTTTGTAAAAATGTAGTACTTCAGTAATAGGTTGTCTGGAAGAGATCAATCGCTTTAAGCAATAAGACTGCCTAATGTGACGCATATAATTTTTATTGTTATCTTATTTGTAAGTTTCTTAATGGTGTCTCGCTAAAGTGTTATCTATCTATCTTAGCTACGAGTTCTACTTGCATTTGGCCAGATTTTAGTTGTTTTTTAGAATTTGTATAATAAACATACCAGTTAGACGCTATAATGTAATACCGAGAAGAAAACAGTAGTCAATACGTTACTACATTAGGGGACACCCCTATTTTAAAAAAACAATCGTAGACAATCTGAGTGGTAGATTATGCTTTAGCGTTAAGTCCTCCGATTGTGTTTTTTTATGTAAAGCAACAGATAAATATATAAATAATTTCATCGTAAAAAGCACAAAGTTTGAAAATTTCAACCCTGCAAAGCTCTTTCTAATCTGTCGTCAAGCACCGTTACTTTGCTTCTAAGAAGCTTTGTGTGCTCGAAAAGACAAGACGGTACTTCACGAAACCCCATCGTTTGTAACTTTATAACGCTCAGGTACGGCCTTACTTGGAGTACTGCTCTCACTTCTGGGCGAGGGCTTCTCAGTACCAGCTTCTTCCATGTAACCGCATTCAATGCCGTGTGGCTCGAATTGTCGACGATCAAGCTCTCTCTGAACGACTCAACCCTTTGGGGAGTGTTCAGAGGAACTGTTCGAATTAATACTTGCAGCTGAATTTCGCTATCTGACGTCCCAACCGAGCATAATGTTCCAAAAATTTCATGTTGACGTCTGGAAATTCACAACCTAGCGATTCTCACGGTATTTTCAGCCTCGCACTGCCACAATGTGGAATCCGGTGTCTGCCATATGAGGTGTTCCCGAACAGATACGAGCTTTCAAGAAGAGAGCGTGTGCTTGCATCCTCGAGAACTCTCGTATTGCGGATGCTCGTGGGTGATTGAAATAACTTTCCACCAGGTGAGCCGCCTGCTCGTTTGTCATCCTAAACCATCTAATTAAACCTATAACACCAATGACCCAGTCTCTGGGCTTAGTTCGAATCCTGCCGCGGCAGGGTCAACTCATATGCATATGTAGGTCATTCTAAGAATGCTCGCCTGGCAAGCTACCATATCTCCTCAAGTAGAAAATCTATCGCCAAGCAAGTAACGTTGTATTAGCGCAAGTAATTCTAGATTTAGCAAGTACCTTCCAGTACATCCTCACCTACTGACAGGTTTTCAAAGGTAAGCCTATCCGCGTTAAACATCTTACTGTACTGACCTGCTGCACTGTATCAGCCGATCTATTAAGGGGGTATTTGCCATAATCCCAGCAGGCCACTTGGGGATCGCAAGGTAAGTTGGCAGTTCTTTTGAAGGCTGCTGCCCACCTTCCAGTATTTTTCCCTTAGTCGCCTCTTACGACACCCACGGAATGATATGGGGAGGTGCAATTCTAACCCGGCACCCCACGGGGGTTTTATTTATTTATTTAGTTAAACATCTTATAATCAAATAATTTTTCACTCTCGCTACGGTCAAACAAGTCATATATCTACTAGTACGTTCAGTGTACGACGTTAATATGTCTCTCCTTTTTCTTAATTCCACAAACGCTACATATAAAACACGTATATAAAGCACAGTTTTGCATTATCTTACCTTGACCACTGCGTTCTCGTCATGTCATTCAAGCATTCTAAAGACGCGATTTTACATAGCCCGAATACAGAGCCACAGAATAAAAAGGACACAGAGCATAGATTCAACCCCTATAGATGGGTATATAGGGACTTCAGTGTGTACCTCGCGAAGGCAGCGAGCGGTCGTGTCGCTCCATCCACCGCGAACCTTCATAAATAGTAATTAAATCGACATTTCAAAAATTAAAACGTACTCCCGAGAGTTGTTACGTTGGGAAAATATTTGACGTGTCACTAAAATATTTTGTTACTTCGATCCGAGAGTTTGTAAAACTTACGTGTGTGTTTCAAAGTTTTGAGTGAGTTTGTGAGTGGAATAAACGACAGTGTTGTACCTTAACAATTTGAAAAGTTTGGTTGCACGATTATTTTACGAAGTGACAGTGCTGTTGTGTTGGAAAAATCTTGTGGATATAAGGTGAGTGATTTGTTTTAAACTTTTTATCGGGTCTTATTTTGCCTGTAAGTTTTGAGGCTTAAGTTGTGAATTGAACTTTGATCGTGATTTTGTAACGCATTTTACAGATAAGTTAGATGAGTATATTTTCTTACAGTTAGTTTAATATACAATGTTGTGATTGAATAGTTCGCCAACGCTTTTATCATATCAAGAAAAGTTTTGTAAGTTATGTGTTTAAATGAAAGATATCCACATTTTATGCTGGTAGAGAAAAAAAATTAGGCTCTATTCTAGGTGTTTTTACTACTGATTTAAATGTTAAAGGAAACCTTTTGTTGACTTTTTTAAATTCATTTATTGCTGATGATAGTAAGTTACCAAGTCGAAAATTTTGGTCTAATATAGAATTTTGACTACAAAAAATATTGGCTGATAAAATATTTTGATTAGATATATATTATGGATGGTATTGATGGGCCAATACTTTTGAATTATTTTATACTTTTCACTGTCAGAAACAAACTTATGTTTTTTGATCTTCTTATTTTCCCACCTCGCAGACAGGAACAATCGACTCAGTTGCCATATTTTTTTTCTACACCACGTGGTGTAGAAAAAAAATATGGCAACGTCATATATATATATTTTCTATTATTGAATTTAACGCAGAAATTGCCTCTCCCATATAAATAAAGAAATTTACGTCTGTGTTTTTTTATGTGTCGCTTACTACTATAATAATACGAAAAATAAAAACTAGATGGATGAAATGGGCGGTCTTATCACTTAGAGCGAGTTCTTTTAGACATCCAATAAAAAGGTTATATTCAAATGAGACTCATGCAATTAATGAATCGTAAGAAACATAACGTAAGAATAACAAATTCTCTACATTTTAGAAATCGGATATTTTATTTACATATCCTTGAGATCAATACTAAATACTTATTACATAGTACATAATACTATAACTTAACGATAATTGTTAGATGAATAATGATAAATATACAAGACTGATATTTTCAAAGATTTATTCTAGAAAAATAACTTAATTTCATTGACGTTTATTACTGCCAATTAGCATTTTGTGTATCGTAATATTATTTGTTCCCTTTAACCTCACCCATTACAGGGGTTTGCTCCATTCCATCACCAAGACGCCTCCATACTTGGCAGGCGTCTTGGGGATCGTAGTGTAGATGATACTTCATAAGAAGACACTGCTGCCCACCTTCTTGTGTTTATCCTTTAGTGGCCTCTGACGATTCTCACAGTAAGATATGTGGGGTGCCGGGGTGCAATTCTACCCCGGCAAGCTACGGGGAATATTGCATCTATAGACCATAATTAAACTTAGTCTGTTTAGTGCAGCGTGAAGTACCACTTTCGTTCCACTGGCCGGCCAAGTGTAGTTTGTATTCACCACAAGACAACATACAATCACGCCTCTTACCCGGAGGGGTAGACCGAGACCATAGATTACCACTTGCTACGATCCTTCTCACGCTTTATTTACACTCATCAATCCTTTCATACATAAGCGTCGGTTTAGGGTACTCCTGACCTGGCGTTTTTTCAGAACGTCTTCAATCTGATTTCGGAACGTCTAGGTCTTCCCCTTCCAATACATTCGTTCACTTGTCTCATGTATACCTGTTTAGTCATTTTCTCTACATGTCTAAACCATCTTAACATACCATATGAAATTGTTACTAACAATTTGGCATATGTGTTGAGTAGAAATAAATAATATCAGCCCTTGCCCTGATAACAAAATATGGTAAAACATATGTGCTTATGCCCTTCTGCCTACTCTTTCTAGGATATAGAAGCGTTACGATGTTATCTTGTTATTATCAATATTGATTTTAAATTTTCTAGAACTTGTTGTAAGTATCTTATAAAAAAATATGGGTGTATATACTAACTAAACAAGAATCAGGTGATAGATACAAGACTCGTAATTCGTCCCCGTTGATGCAATAAAAGCGTCGCTTTAGAATCTAGAGATCCCGAGTTCGATCCCCGAATCGGACAGACCCCGAATGGGTTTTCCTAACAAAGAAATGATGTAGAGAAGAAAATATAATTAGTAGTACAGATCCTGAAACACTTTGTAAATGGGAATTGCTTTAAAAAATATGGTGAACATGGGTGTTCAGACAGTGTGTTTTTAATATTTTTATATATTTCAATAAAATCGTTACAAAAGGTTTTGTAGAAGTAGAAGAAAAAAAAGAGAAAGAATGATTGACGCGTTTCGCTTCTTCATGAATCATCCTTAGGGGGTCTTGACTATTCGAGCGTGCGATCAAGAATACCGACATACATAATTCTGTTTTCTTAATATATTTTTGTAATATTTGTTATTATTAAACGTAATAAGATACTTTCTTGTAACAGCTTTAAAAAACATCCAGCAACAAGTAAACTATGTGTCCTTCCTTACTCCTTTTCCATACTTATGTTTATAAATCTCTATTCACGCACAAATTAACATCAAAATCATATTTTGCCTAATTTCGACGTTTTGATTAAGTTGCATCGACCGTGGTCACGAAGAGATTGAAGAAGCGGGTGTCATCGTCTTGAGGATCTTCTTCTCTACTCCATTCCTAGTACAAAAACACACTATCGTCTAGTCACACTCACTTTCCTTTTGTTGTCACTTCTGATCACTTTCTTACATCAAAATGTTTTGTCTAACATTTTTTTTCTCTAATCGAAAGAAAAACATTCTGCGGTCGATTTTAGACAATATGTAATAAGCTTTTCAACACACAAGCTCGTAACGGGCCTTTAAATGCAGTTTTTTTTTTTTTTTTTATGCCTGATAGGTTAGCCTTTGACCACTATCTTACCTGATGGTAAGTGATGATGTGGTCCAAGATGTTGTTCAGTCTAACCTAGAAGTACTGGCTCTCAAGGACAGCTGCCGGAACACACCGTTAGGTGCTTGGCGACAGACTTTCTACTTGAGGGTGGTAGCTAGCCAGGCGGGCATTCGCAAAATGCCGTACCACCATGCTATAACGACTGCCATCCTAAGACGACAACCGGGACCGACGGCTTAACGTGCCCTCCGAAGCACGGAAACGCTCAGTAGTAATGTCACTAGCGGTCACCCATCCAACTCCTGACCGCGCGCGACGTTGCTTAACTTTGCTGATCGGTTGAGAACAGCTAAGTAAACTTCGCTACGAGCGCTTCGATTTAAGTTTCATAATGCAGTCTACTCGTTTTTTTTTCTACTTTACCGCACTTGTGTTTTAAATAGAAAAAAAACAACGTTTCCACACTTCTCACCAAGGAGATTGTAGTTTGTTTCTTCGTTTTTCATATAAAAACAAACTAAAGGGTTTTTGCCTACTGAAGTAGAACTTTAGAAGATTTAATTATAAACCTTCTTAATCAGATTATTATTGGTATCAAAGATAAAGTAAATATTTTCGTATCGTAATTTTCGTATTTCATCCTCGCAAGTGTGTTGAAAAACGTCGCATGACATACGTGCGCTTAGATTTACAACCTCTGCTTTCTTGTAGCCTTCGCCTACGGCTCGGGCTAGAAATATCGTCTCGGCTGTCATTTTCAACTTACCGCACTTATATCATAATGTACTATTATCCTTTTTGTAACTTTCTCTCGTTGTTGCTAATCGGGTCTTTCCAGGTATTCATACAAATTTTCTTGTAGCTTAGCCTGGGTTAAATAGCATATGAGTTATAAATAAAAGTGCAAGAACACTTTGATCACTCTCGGGCTTTATTAAATAAGTTTTAGCTAATGAAGCCATCCCCGTGGGGTGCCGGGTTAGAATTGCACCTCCCCATATCATCCCGTGGGTGTCGTAAAAGGCGACTAAGGGAAAAATTATACTGGAAGGTGGGCAGCAGCGCCTTCTAAAGAACTACTATCTTACACTGCGATCCCCAAGCCGCCTGCCAAGCGTGGGGATTATGGCAAATACCCCCTTAATAGGGGAGGCTGTGTTCAGCAGTGGACGATCCGGCTGATACAGTACAGTACAGTACAATGAAGCCATCACCTTAGTGATAATGTGGTAAGAAAATACTTTCGTTTCTTATGGGTGATTAACTGTAGCCTTGTGGCGCGGGACCCCTCGGGGTCTGATGTTATGGGGGTACCAAACCTCTTAAACTTTTTACAAGAATGGTTAAAAAAAAATATGTTAGCCTGATCGACATTTTCGACCTCATTCGACACTCTACATTCGATGTGAGATTCTGGTATCAGCCATAAAAAAAATCTTAATATATATGGTTCCATTATTAAAATTTTATACTTTATGTGTGTTTTGAGTATATTATGTATGTATTATATATAACTCAATATTTATTTAATTTAAGACCTAGTGTTAATAATATGTATCTAAATTTAAGGCTGGAGCGCTCGTGCCGCTCGCCATACAAACTCAGATTCGTCATATTTTAAATAAAAAGTGTTTAAACTTGTATGTCATTGAGCCTAATAATATCTTTGCTTCTGGTTTGCCAGATTTCCGTAAAGTATTTTCAAAAATAATTCAAAAAAATATTATGCATGGGAATTGTTATTTTGACATTTAGGGATAAAATAAATAATAAATCGAAAAATTGGAGAACCACAATCATATATATAGTTTGAACACTTAGTATTTAAAATATCACGAATCTAGGTTTGTATGGAAAGCGCTCCGTGAACTCTACTCATAATTATTTTACCTTAATATATTGTTTATTACCGTCTATTTCTGTTCTTGTTTCTGTCCATCCGAAGTTTGTCAGGATTTTTTTGTTAAACAGCTATTCGACCGCCTTGTACTACCATGGAATAATTAAGTACTCAATAAGTGTATTTTTTTTGCATGGTGAACAATAAAGAAATCCCCATACGATGATTAAGAACGTATAAAAAAATTAGAGTCACGAGTCATATTGGCTTAGCGATTAGAGCTCACACTGACTATAAGGGTGGATGGCGCAGGTTCGAATCCCGCACATGGCTATAACTTTTTCCTCTTTTTGTAATTTTGTAATGTTATACGCGGAGCATGCGTCACATAAAAAAAATATAATATTACATTTTTTTTCTTATTTTATTTAAGTGGATAAAATGTGGCACAACGAAAGCCTGTTATCGGAGACGGAAATAGGATGATGTACATCCCGATATAGCTCATAGTAGATAACCATATTATTAGGCGAAGCAGTGATGGCTCAGTGGCATTGTCTGCCGTGCCGCAGGTCCATGGATTGAATCCTGCCGCGGGCTTGAGCTTCACCGCATGGTGGAAGGGCATTTTGCGAATGCCCGCCTGGCTAGCAACCACCCTTAAGTAGAAAAATTGTCGCCAAGCTACTAACGGTGTGTTTCGGCAGCAGTCTTTGAAAGCCAGTGAAATTACAGGCACATGAGACTTAACAACAATGGGGACGGGCGCAGTGCAATTCTTGACTTGTGACGAAATGCATCTGTTATAGGCAGAGGTTAGTCCGCTTGACATCAGGTGGGCCCACCTGTTGTTAATCGGGCTAACCTCTGCTTACTGCTAACACGTACTTGATTCGTCACAATAACATAAAAAAACAATCACCACAAAACATAGTAACTATCACTTCATCTATGACATAAACACAAAAAAGTCGATATTCTTCACGAATTTTATATTCCTCCGAATTACAAAATTCAAACTCGAGGCCCGTAACTTCGCTTCGGCAGGATGGATGTAAAAAAGGCCGATATTTTCGGTAAAAAGCTCGCGTGACGTCACGAAATGTCTCTGGTAATTATCATGCGACGTCCACAATATGCAGATATTATAATTGTTGTAGATACTGGCAATTCCTTGGAAGTAATTTTGGATTTGGTTAAACGACAATAGACCGTTGATTTATAATAGCGCGCTGTTCGAAATACGAATTGCGAAAGAAAGAAGTGTTCAAACTGAGAATTATGAACGGAAGAGGGTTGGATATTTTATTAAAGGAATGTTTGCGGGCTGCAATTGATTTTGAATTTTTATTGAAATTAAATTATATTCAAATAACAACTTTACGTTTGGCCGTAAGTTGGTTTTTCCGCAAAAATATTTAACTTATGTTTTTTACTTTCTGTTGTTTTAATGTTGTACAAATTTATTGCAATTCAACGGGGCAATGCTGCCAGCATGCTGGGCACGCTGCCAACTGATAGTGGGCTAGAGCATTTGGACTGCCTATGAGTCCAAATGCTTTTATTGTAGTAGCTGTAGTGTTGTATATAGTTTGGTGAAAATTACATTAATATTAGTATTAATTGCGAAAAAATTGCGTTTTTTTTTGCCTAGTGCTTGAACTCTTGTCGTTTCGTTCAACAGAAGGATATTTATGAGGGTTTTTTTTAACAAAAACTTTGTTTTATAAAACAAATAATTTAGATGAAGATGATTCAATTTTTATTGAATTACGAAGAGAAAAGTTTGGCAATTATGAATGAAAAATGATATCTGGCAAGTAGTAGAAAGATATTGGTTTAAATTATCAAACATGAGTTATAATGGCGGATTGCCTAACAAGTACCTACAAAAAAAATATTGGGGTCGGCGATAAATTTTATCAGACACAAACGACACACTAGATGTGTAATAAAACCGACAAAGTGTAGGTTGATTTTTAATTCAAGTGTAAAGGATACTAAAAATAGCGGCTGTTTGCTAAATAATTTGTACATTATATATTAAAGTACGGAACCCTTGATGTGCGAATCCTACTCACACTTGGCTGGACTTTATATTATCTGTATATAATATTATATATACATAAAATGGCAAGAACACCACCCTCAACTAGAAAAATCTGTCGCCAAGCACTTAAAGGTGTGTTCCGACAGCTTGAGGCTTTGAGAGCCAGTGATTCTAGGTTAGCCTGGACAACATCTTCGACAACATCCTCACTTACCATCAGGTGAGATAGTGCTCAAAGGGTAACCTATAAGGCACAAAAAAAATATAGAACGGTTAAAAACTTTGTTTTACCTACATAAGCGATCTACGCGGTACTGCATTCCAAGGCATTTATTACATCGGCAATAAAATCTTAAAGTCCCTTAATTACACTAGCTTTATCCAGCCTATATACTGTTGTTGAATTGTAAACACACAAACATTCCATCTGGCAAATCTGGCAAAAAATGTCAGACTATTTGAAAATGATCAAGACGTCCAAGTTTGAGGTGAAGTTCGAATGAAAACGGACAGGAGTGGACATTTTTATTACGCTGAAAACACAGTCACAAAGAACTGCCATAAATAAGAACTACGAACATTTTTGAATCACCAGTCTACAACTTTCTTCTACAGTTTTCTTTGACACCAAAGCAGACTATTCATAAAACGTACAATTTAAGTTAGATAGTTCATTTATAATAAAATTGCATACCCGAGTATTATGTGCGTTTAACACTGGCTGTCAAAGCCGTTCGGTTAGTCACAAATCAAATTGATTATAAAAATAGAATCTCCAGCTCATTTTAAGATCAATAAAAATAGCAGGTCACTTGTTTATTTTCTGAAAATAGTTCGACTAGATGAGTCGTGCTATTGGCGTTTTTTCATTCATTTGGAAACGTTTGAAGTAGAAAATCTGTCGCCAAGCACCTAACGGTGTTTTTTGGCAGCTGTCCTTGAGAGCCAGTAATTCTAGGCTAACCTGAACAAGACCTTCGACCTATTACCTTGGTATAGGATCGTGAGAAATAAGTGGTAAAACCTGTACTCATATATAATCGTATGTATTCATAACCATTTATTTCGGCGGTTAACCAATATTGAAAAAATACTACAGTCTACATCTTAATGTAGATATAACGCTTAAAATACCTCATCATCATATGGGCTACCTAACAGCCGTTGCAGTTCAAAATGCCTCTCCAGCCCACCAGTAGACAGGGTGCTCGGCTAATATTTGAATTGCCAACCTGTACTCTCATGTATGCATAACCATTTATATCGACGGTTAACCAGTATTAAAAATACTACAGTCTATCATACATCTTAATGTAGATGTAGATATAACGCTTAAAATACCTCATCATCATATGGGCTACCTAACAGCCGTTGCAGTTCAAAATGCCTCTCCAGCCCACCAGTAGACAGGGTGCTCGGCTAATATTTGAATTGCCAACCTGTACTCTTATGTATGCATAACCATTTATATCGACGGTTAACCAGTATTAAAAATACTACAGTCTATTATACATCTTAATGTAGATGTAGATATAACGCTTAAAATACCTCATCATCATATGGGCTACCTAACAGCCGTTGCAGTTCAAAATGCCTCTCCAGCCCACCAGTAGAGAGGGTGCTCGGCTAATATTTGAATTACCAACCTGTACTCTTATGTATGCATAACCATTTATATCGACGGTTAACCAGTATTAAAAATACTACAGTCTATCATAAATCTTAATGTAGATGTAGATATACCGCTTAAAATACTTCACCATCATATAGACTACCTAACAACCGTTGCAGTTCAATATGCCCCTCCAGCCCACCAGTAGACAGGGTGCTCGGTTAATATTTGAATTGCCAACCTGTACTTGTATGTATGTATGCATAACCATTTATATCGGCGGTTAACCAGTATTAAAAAAACTACTACAGTCTATCATACATCTAAATATAGATGTAGATATACCGCGTATAATACCTCACCATCACATAGGCTACCTAACAACCACTGCAGTTCAAAATGTCTCTCCAGCCCACCAGTAGACAGGGTGCTCGGCTAATATTTGAATTGCCGACCTGTACTCTTATGTATGCATAACCATTTATATCGACGGTTAACCAGTATTAAAAATACTACAGTCTATCATACATCTTAATGTAGATGTAGATATACCGCTTAAAATACTTCACCATCATATGGACTACCTAATAACCGTTGCAGTTCAATATGCCCCTCTAGCCCACCAGTAGACAGGGTGCTCGGTTAATATTTGAATTGCCAACCTGTACTTGTATGTATGTATGCATAACCATTTATATCGGCGGTTAACCAGTATTAAAAAATACTACAGTCTATCGTTTCCATGCCCAATCGATACGATCATATATTATTAAGTTTATTACCTCTAATAATTATATATACATTTATTTTACAACGTTTTCCATACTTAGTCTTCTCGTACGTAAATACATATTTGTTAAATAGCTGACTTTTGATAGTTCACTTTTTTTTTGTTTTTTTTTTTTTCTACAAGAATGTTGGCCTTAATTATCTTTAAACTATTCTAGAACTAGACAATGTTTAATGCAATTTAAGTAAGATAACACATAATATCTCTAGCTCTCACGGTAGGATTCCCCGTGTTTGTGAGAGCTAGTTCACTCCATTAGGGTCTAAGTTAACATAACTATTAATATATATATATATTTTATTATTTGTGTAACTATGTGTGTGTGTGTTTATGTGCGTGTGTACGTGTGTGTGTGTGAATATTTAGATGTTAATATGTAGCAGATTTTCGGTACATTTAAGTCCTAATATAAGTAGGTAATCTGTGATTTTCCGTTTACATAATTTCCTACTATCGTGTATTAAATTTAGTGTTTTGTTCAGTTGTTTATATATATAGTATCCTATATAGTTGTAGCATCTTTTGCCTATTGTTTTCTTAGTTAATGTGGTTTGCCATGAGCATTTCCGCCTGGAATAAATTTTGTTTTGATCTCTACTGATGAGTGCTGTTTTGTGGAATCTTAATGCACTTGCCAATACAAAGAGTTGTCTTACTCTAAGTTCCTTAGTGTCAGCGTAAAGTCCATCGGTAGAATATCTATACGGCTTTTTATATGCAACCTTAAGTATGGCACGTTGCACTCGTTCCACTTGCATCAAGTGAGTAATACAGGCTGATCCCCAAGATGTAATGCAATATGTAAGAACAGAACGGCAGAGTGCCGTGTAAACAACTCTGATAGTATCAGCATCAGCCACCGATCTCAATCTTTTAAATATGTATAGTAGCTTCCTCAGCCTGTTACTAACTGTTTGCTACCGAGGAACTAAAAAGTCAGCTCACTTTAAGAGGAGGGCGTTGACATCTGCGACACAGTTATATACATCTGCAGGTGTCGTAGATTCTCATGTGTTTATAACTAAATTGTGTTATGGTTCCAAATAAAAAATATTATTATTATTATCATACATCTAAATGTAGATGTAGATATACTGCTTAAAATACCTCCCCATCACATAGGCTACCTAACAACCAGTTCAAAATGCCCCTCCAGCCCGCCAGTAGACAGGGTGTTCGGCTAATATTAGCATTGCCCCTATGGATTGCAATGCTAACAGATACAATTAGAACCTCGTTGCCATTGAATTTGACAAACAACTTTCAACGCGCGCTGCAACTGACAGTATTGTGAATTACCTCGTCCGAAATCTGAAGAAAGTAGTTGCCGAGTAAATTTTCCAAAGATATACAATTAATTTTGTTTGCGTCAAACATAGGTTTATGTATAAATTTTACCGTATCCTAAGGACTCAATGGATTCGTCAATATAAACATCTAATACTATCGATTTTTTCATTAAACCATCCCTTAAGATAAATGAGTGTCAGCAATATGGTCGCGCGTTGGATCTACCAACAGCTCTGATAAGTTTGAAAATATGATGTGATCGTGGTCCCGAAGGACCTAG
Organism: Plagodis pulveraria; assembly: GCA_963890685.1. NCBI lineage: Eukaryota > Metazoa > Arthropoda > Insecta > Lepidoptera > Geometridae > Plagodis > Plagodis pulveraria. Next base: position 23,402,335 of record OY982969.1, read on the forward strand.
TGAGAGAACATGTATCGTAGTACTAAAAGGCAAACCGCCAAAAATCAATCTATACTAATATTATTAAGACGAAATATTTGTATTTTTATATTTCTGTATGTAACGAATAAACTTAGAAACTACTGGACCGATTACTAAAATTCTTTTACCCTTACAATCCTACACTGTCCCTGATGAATATAGATTAAAGAATATTTTCAAAAACTTAGGCATCCGTATGAAAACTTCGATAATGTAACCCAAAGTGTGAAAAAAATACCAATAAATCGTTACATCGCGTACGCTGCGGGAATTGCTGACAATAGAGCAAAGTGATTACAATTTTATAGAGGACATCAATATCTACATAAAGTCCGCAATACTATATGTCTAACTATTACAGTTATGTCACAATTTTAAACTTTTTGTGTTTCATTTTTTTTTTTTTTAAATACCCGTTTAATTGTTTTTAAAGGCGGTGCGGGCCGCTAGTGTAAAATTAAATAGGTAGGTATTATTTTGGCATGGTTACTTTAACATTGTTTTATCCTTGTATTTGATCTCATAGTACCCTAGTAAGTAAACGTTTCATAACATAACGTAATTGCCTGTTCTTAGATGTTTCAAAGGGATCAAATACTATCAAAATAACGTAGTAATTGGTATATTAATGAGCTGTTAGGTTTTACATATGGAACCTGAGTGTGCCATTAAACACATTTATAGAACTTTCGTTAGAAAACTTTTGCATTAGTGTCATCTATTGTTGATGATGCCAAGAAGTTTGCAGTCGCTTTGTATCTAAAGTTTGATTTTACCAAAGGGAAACGGAAACTATAGAGAAAAGTAATATACCGGAAAGAAACGTCTTCTGAGCTGAAAACATGGGCATTATATTCAGTTTTACTCTGTGTATATAATATAAAGATTCTTAGATAATTATATCTTTCGGGTAAAAAAGACGTTCCATAATTCATTCAGAATTTATGTAAAATGGTTCTATTGAGGGGGAGCAACTAAATTGTCCGCCATAAATTAGACGAATTATTCCCGCTAGCAGTGGTTTGTTTAGTCACAATAACCTACCGTGGCTACCAGACCTCGCAGTTGGATCACGTGCTCCTTGAAAATGGGCATCTGTAATGTCTGAAGCTGAACAAATCGTGTGCTGGCTGGAATTATTAGTTTAATTATCACTTAAAAGATAAAAGTCCCTGTTTTACATCAGGGGAACAGTTTATGAGGAACTTTTGCTTGGTGAAAGGGCTTTTTGCGAATTAAAAAGGTTCTTTTTGCGAAAGAAAAAGAACAGCTGCCGGAACACACAGTTAGGTGTTTGGCGCCTGATTTTATACTTGAGGGTGATATCTAGCCAGGCGAGCATTCGCATAATGCACTATCGGTACTATCTAGTGATAGTGCATTATGCGATTGCTATAACGACTGCTTTTCTAATACTACAACCGGAACTAAAGGCATAACGTTCCCTCCGAAGCACATAAAAGCGCTCAGTAGTGAATGCTTTTAGACGTTACGCATGTATAAGTAATGAACGCAGCCAACGTTGTGTGACCTATTTAATCAGTTAAAAACCACTAGGCAAGCACCGCTATGAGTGCTTCGAAGCGTCTATTGCGATCTTCTAGGAACAGTAAAAGGCGATACTGATCTTACTGCTTCCGAGTTTATTGTTGTATAATACAATCGAACCCAGGATCTCATGATTCCAAAGCGACGATGTACGCCACTCAACTGACGAAGCCAATAAGTGATTATTAGTTTTATTGATATTGTATAATTACAATAGGTGCTTTTATTTTATTGAAGGTAACAGACACATTCAATAAATTTAAAAATGTACCTATATGATTATTTTATTTTTGATAGTTAAACCTTTTACCACAATCTCACCTGATGATAAGTGATGATGTGGTCGAAGGTGTTAACAGGCTTTACCTAGAATTACTGGATCCCAAAAACAGCTGCGGAAAAAAAAACGCCACCTCTTTTTCCACAGCTGTTTTTGGGAGCCAGTAGTTCTAGGTAAATTAGAGTTTGCCATATTCCCACGCTTTGCAGGCATCTTGAGGATCGCAGAAGAAGGTATCTGTTCTTCAGAAAGCAGTACTTATCACTTTTCGGTATTTTTCCCTTAGTAGCCTCTTACACACACCCACGGGAAGAAATGGAGGGGTGACATTCTAACCCGGCACCGCACTGCACAGTTATTATTTGACACTACATATCAGGTTGGCTTTGCTCCCATGAACAAACGAGACTATTACCACTTCTGAAGGCCTAAAGCTCAAACTAAAAACGGACGTTAAACGGTTTTACGAACTAATAATGGCGGAATATAAATCTTAATGTGATCGCAAATGTCTGCGAGAGTACGCAGTTAGTGAAAATATAAAATGCTTAGTAACTTTCGGGGTGTTCACTGAAAATTTCATGAAATTTAAGTGATTGCCTTCATAGCTTTTTTAGGTATTGAAAATTACTGCCTTGGTTTAAATATGATTGGTTAATATATAGATTTGTTCTGTTCCCGTGGGGTGCCGGGCTAGAATGTCACCGCTCATCTCTATCCGTGGGTGTCTTAAGACGCGATTAAGGGTAACACGCCAGAAGGTGGGTAGCAGCGCCTTCTGACGAACTGATATCTCATACTGAGATCCCCAAGACGCCTGCCGTGCGTGGGGATTATGGCAAAATCCCCATAATGAGGGAGGCTGTGTTCAGCAGTGAACGATCCGGGTGATACAGTACATGACAGTAATATATAGATAAACAGAGAATTAAAACTATAAATTTGTGTCGTGAATATTCTGTAATAAGGCTCAATCGAACCTATTTCAATATTGTGTTTGTTATGATCGCGTATGCATAAACCTAACATCCAAATCGAATCACAAGTTGTTAATTGAGTTATATGGTTAAGCTAAGATCACTAAGCTAAAAATGGCAATTTTGATTGTTTTATTTTCTTTTAGACTTAAAAATGTTACTTTTGTATAATTTACTATTGTTACAAAGAAAGCTGATAAAAATTGCTATAAAACGTATTTTATTTTAAATCTTTAACATCGGACTATTTAAAAAATAAGAAACTGTGGTACTTATTTTTGCAGGCCAGTGAATGTAACCTTTTGTCCATGTTATCATTATTTTATATACGAGTGTGATCATCACGTCTTCTGTGTAAATATATAATATTTGTCACTGCCCCAACGTTACTGTCCTCAGCGAAAAGAAGGAGGAGCTTGTCGAATATGAGAATGTTTTCTCTAAATTAAGTGTCAGGACAAAGTCATGCAATCATGAGTTTGTCCTCGCAGTAAGCTGTCTTTGACTGTTTTCCTTGAATTACCGTTGTAATTGACATAAAATTAATATTAGGTCCTTACATATGAAATTGGCGTTTTGTATGGGAGGAACAAAAAGTCGAATATTTTTTAATATAATATATTTAATTAATCAAAGTATGAACCATTATTTTCTATGCACTTTTGCCATCTCATAGGTAGTTCATTGATCCCTTTACTAAAAAAACCAGTCGGACGGGAATCAATAAAATCTTTGAAGGCGATTTGGACTGCCCCATCGGAGTTGAATTTTTTCCCTTGCAAGAAGTTATCCAAATTTCGAAAAAAATGGTAATCTGTTGGAGCAAGGTCCGGGGAGTACGGAGGATGTCTTAGACTTTCCAATTGAAGCTCTTCTAATTTAGTAGCCGTCTGTAGCGCAGTGTGTGGTATAGCGTTGTCGTGAAGCAGCAGTGGCGTGGAGCGATTGACCAGCCTAGGTTGTTTAGCCGCTAGCTTTTCCATCATGGTTTGCAATTCCTGACAATAGACATCAGCCGTAATAGTCTGGCCAGATTTGAAAAAACTGTAATGAACAATACCGGCACTAGTCCACCAAACGCTTACAAGTAACTTTTTTGGGGTTAATTTTCGCTTGGGGCAGGATTTGGCTGGCTGGCCAGGATCTAACCATTGCGCTGAGCGCTTCCGATTATCGTAAAGAACCCATTTTTCATCACAGGTAATGATTCGGTTTAAAATACCTTCATTATTGTGCCGGTTTAGTAATGTAACGCAGCAGTCGACGCGCGTTTGCCGGTTTGTTTCAGTCAATTCGTGAGGTACCCACCTTTCAAGCTTTTTAATCTTCCCAATTTGCTTCAAGTGAATTAAAACAGTTTTATCACTAACATCGCAGCCTGCAGCTAACTCGGACGTGGTTTGCGATGGATCCGCTTCCACAATAGCCTTCAACTCTTCATTATCAACTTGAGTCTCAGGCCGTCCACGGGGCTTGTTCTGCAGGTCGAAATTTCCAGAACGAAAACGTTGGAACCAAAAACGAACTGTGTTTTCTTTTGCAACACGACCGCCATACACATCATTCACCCTTCGAGTTGTTTCCGCAGCACTAGTGCCACGGCGGAACTCGTACTCGTAAATAATGCGATATTTAAGGTTTTCCATTTTGTAAAATGAGTGACGCAAACAGAAAAAAACAGAAGAAAAAAAACAAATGAATGACGATCATCGAAGCACAAATACATGAGTCTATAGCTGTACAAATTTGAATTTGGAATTCCTTACCAAAGAGGAGAAATTCGTGATTAAAGTGGCCAGTACGAAAAACGCCAATTTCATATGTAAGGACCTAATATATTATTTTGTAAACCAATTTATTAAAAGTACTTACGATAATAATAGTTGAAACCTAATTTGCCCTTCAGTCCCCAAACGTAAAAAGCTGCATAATATATTTTTTTTCAAGCCTGATAGAGCCTTTTACCTCTATCTCACCTGATGGTAAGTCATGATGTGGTCTAAGATGTTGTACAGGCTAACCTAAAGGTACTGGCTCTCAAGGACAGCTGCCGGAACACACCGTTAGGTGCTTGGCGACAGATTTTTCCACTTGAGGGTGGTAGCTAGCCAGGCGGGCATTCGCTAAATGCCCTACCACCATGCAGTAATGACTGCGGTCCTAAGACAACAACCGGAACCGACGGCTTAACGTGCCCTCCGAAGCATGTGCACGCTCAGTAGTAATGTCACTAGCTTCTAGATAATATATCCAGTTGGTATACATGACAGGGATTTGCGGAAAACAATTTGCGTGACTCGAAACTCCGTTTTCGTGAATCCTCGTATCTCTTTAGGCGTAAATATAAACGAACGCTGAAATATCTCCAAATATTAAATCCGCATGTCACGCTATTTCCACATTAGGGATATTATCGGTTGTCTATGATACTCTTTCGGTGTTGCAAGGAATAACGAGCTGACTTACCATCTGCACTGTAAAAATAAAACATACTTAAGGGACTTTTTTTTTTTTTAAATAAAATTTTCCGGGCTCTTTGGCCCGGCCCACGAGCAACCTATCCCTTTTTATTGAGGGATACCATTACAATCATTGCTTAGTAATAATGACCTTAATGAATAATTCACGAAAGTGGCAGTTTTTAGATGGTTATTTATTTAATATAATTATCTTCGTAGTGCTGCCACTTCCCTCATATTTAAGGGTTACAAAATTACAAAGAAAGGATTTTTTTTTATTCCGAGCTGGTTCGGACCTGAGACCATCCAGGACATGCTATTCCAACTGATACCATCCCCTTAAGAGGTAATAGAAGCAAAGTATAAATTTGAGCTATGACTTACTCACTATGATAGATCAATTGGCAGAACATGTCCCAGCCCGAAGGACGGTAGGTCGCGGGTTTGAATCCCGCTCTTAGTTCGAACTTTTCCTTTCGGTGTAATTTTAAAATCTTGCCTGCTTAGCAGGCGTTAAAAAAATCTACTATAATGTTTGTTAGGACCAACAGATGTCAAATCTAAGAGGTTGTTAGCATTTTTCTAATAACCCTATATAACGGTAGTGGAATAAAATAGGTCTTCGTTATTTACATTTGAATTTTTATACATATATAACATTATCTAAGACGTATTGGTGGTCCAAAAAGTGGATACAGATTTTTACACTTCTTGGACTACCACTTCTTCATCCACACTCACGTACGAGTATGTACGTCACTCAGATAATCCTTATTTAAATTTTCTCGTTTTTTAGCTTATTTTACTTGCAGTAGAAAGACATGCATCTTGTGCGGGTATTTCTTTTCCAATGCCCTCCACTTTTTTTATGTAAACATCTGGATCGGATTACCATTCGGTTAGAGAATGGGTAACTTGTTATTTTACTTAACATTCTTCATCACGTAATTACTGGCGCGTGAGTAAGAGTAAAATTCAGCATTCTACTCTGTTCAATACCAATAAAATAAGAAGCTATGCCACACCAAAATATATTTTTGTGAAAAATAACTTAATCTTGTAGAAAAATTCCCCAATCTTGGGGAAGTATTGTGAAATGGCCACACTGATGATACCATTTATGTTGGCAGCGGCGCGTGTGTGCCGGAATTTAGCACCTAGTGTAAATCGATTCCATTTAATGGAGTTGCGAAGGGAGGCGTTTTGACATGACATTGACTTCGCGAAGCCACGCATGGAGACCTGAGTGCTGATGTAGTTTGTTGTTGCTTAAACCTCATGCCTTTAGCATAATATAGTGAAAGCTAATCAAAAAAGCTATCGGTATCACATGTCCATGTAATTTCATTCATTATTGAATAGGAAAGACCCACGAATAAATATGTAAAAAGTGTAACTCCCATATACAACTGTACTTCTCAGTGTGACGGGCGCAGTGCAATTCGTCGACGAAATGCATCTGTTTTAGGCAGAGATTTATCCATAGTGTGACCCCGTCACTCCGTGTCACCCCGTGACCACGATCACTGCAAAGTGTTTGAAACATCGGGACAAAAATAATGATAAACATACGCGATTTAAACCGTTTAAAGTTGTATAATTACTATGTGTAATAATCACGAAAACCTAAGACAACAGAGGTTTGTCCACTTAACATATGGTGGGACACGGGCTTGTTCCGTCACAATAATTAAAAAAAAAAACACCATGGAAACCTGAAATATCTGGCTTCTCTTTCTTAGGATGCGTTGCCAGCGAAGCTATCCAAGGAATAGGAAGAAATGAGATAGGAAATTCCCACTAAATAGAAATTTTTTTGAACAAATCAAATTCTAAACGCTCAATCTTCCGAATTCAATTGGATTTGGTAAATTGCTTTTAGAAATTATCGCATCCGATTGGTGGAGTCAAGGTTGTTAGTTGCGCCGCACGGTACACTATTTTAACCATGTCCACTGCGGTAATGTTTGCGTTCTGCAGTTTTGAGCTTGAATTACATTTCTTTACATATTCATTCGTAAGGAAAAACCAATAAATTGGAACACAGTTTTAGTTTTATGAATAACTTTGTCCGGCAATACCATATCAAAGGAGGAGGTTGTGCATTCACAATAAAAAGTAGGCTTAACCATCTGGTATATGCGATCAGATCTGGCCATAATTATTTATGTAATAAATATATATATATAATGAAAGTTTATGTATACATATATATAATAGATAACTTGTTTACTTTTTTATTATCTAGTAAGTTTATTTTTATTTTTTTATGCTTGGTAGGTTAGCCTTTGACCACTACCTATCTCACCTGATGATAAGTGATGATGTAGTCGAAGATGTTGTTTAGGCTAACCTAGAATTACTGGCTCTCAAGGACAGCTGCCGGAACACAACGTTAGGTGCTTGGCGCCAGATTTTCTACTTTTCAATGAAAAAAGTTTATTCGTGTTTAAAAAATAGTTGTAAGTTGTCGATGTATAATTAGTTAGAGAGTTATTATATTCCCTACTACCTGAACTCCATTCTTTTTTTCTACTTGAGGGTGGTAGCTAACCAGGCGGGCATTCGCAAAATGCCCTACCACCATACTATAAAGACTGCCATCCTAAGACGACAACCGGGACCGACGGCTAAACGTGCCCACCGAAGCACGGAACATTGTTAAGTTTCTGCATCATGGAAATACGTTTAACATATTTTAGGTGAAAACCCAATTTCAGTATCTTAATTACGTAGAGCAGAATTCATTCGTTATCTGAAAATAGTTCCAACTACTTTTGAGGGCCTTACAGTTCCCAAACTAACAGCTAGTTGCCGGCCAGTACGAAAATCAAACAAAATAATAATGAAATAAAGGTTATATCAGCGCACTCTGCAACGTGACAGTTACGGTAATCGCTCCATCCGAAATACCCGAAAATTTGAGAATATAATACTGTTCAGTTGGATACCGTTAATAAATTTCAAAATTGTATATACCATTAAATATTTTACTTTATCTATCGATTGATATGATTTAAATAAAATCGTTGGTGTCGTTTAGGAGGAGATACGTATTTGTATCAAATCTTCATTTCACGAACAAATTTTTTGCTCAAGAAGTTTAGGCGGGTCTGACAAAAAATATTTCGTTAATGTAGTCATGGATCTGACGATTCGAAGTATATACTATTTTAATACCTTCTGTTAAAGTCATATCGCTCTTGAAGTCAGGGATGAATCTAATTTGAAGACAGCAAGGGCTACTTTTTTATTTTTCTATTTATAGCTGATAGTCTAGCCTTTCACCACTATCTTACCTGATGGAAAGTGATGATGTGGACGAAGGTGTTGTTCAGGCTAGCCTATAATTGCGGGCTTTCAAGGATAGCTGCTGGAACCCACCGTTAGGTGCTTGGAGACAGATTTAAGTGCTTCCTAGATTACGTTTGCCACTATGAGGACTCATTTCCATACATGTTTGCATTGTAAATATAAAATGGCGTATTTTTTGCAAATAAAGTACAATTTTGCCAGACGCGTCGACATAAAACTGAACTGCTGGTGTAGCTCGCTGTTAATTTGCTTGTAGCGAAATGGTATACGAACAAACCACGTTGTAAGCCCATGCCGAATGAGCTTCCGGAATGGTATTCGGATTCAGTGCCAACTACCCTTTCACAGATGTGATTGACTTCCATATAAAATTGTGATTCGAAAGAATGTTGTCTTTTTATTGATAATAGCTAGATAGTCAGCCTAAAATATAGATTAGGAACCACCATTTATGACTCCTGCTAAAACACTCCGATAAGTGGTTGTTGACAAAATTTATACGTAAGGGTGGTAGCTAGGCGGGTGCACATTCATATAATGCTTTTCAACACCCTTGCTCGTAAAGTGATCTTTATTATATCGTTCTTAGGGCCATAAACCGAACTATAACACCCTCGTGCATAATAATATTATGCACTAGTGCGTACTGCGTAATAGAATTATCCCTACAAAGTTAAGTTAGTACCTAACTGCAAATTATATGCGAGTAAACAGAGCATTTTCAATTTAATCGGGTAATTTATCCCTACAAAGTTAAATAATTACCTAACTGCAAATTATATGCGATTAAACCGAGCATTTTCAATTTAACCGGGTAATACAGATTTGTAACATCAAAGAATTTTATATGTAATCAACCATCATACATTTGCTGCGCGCAAAAAAAAATCTTGCAAGCTATTTTCCATAATTTCGTATGTTGTTTGTATCGCATTTGTGCAACAAATATTTTTTTCCTCGCAAGTGTGTTGAAAAACGTCGTTTGAAACTCGTGCGGGTTTTTTATTACAATCTCTACTCCATTTAGGCCTGAGATCGAACCGTCTCTATTGTAATACGCTGTACCATTACCTATAACAAAGGATAAAAAGTCTAAGTCAAAATCATTTATTCAGTTTAGGCGTCCACGACGCTCTTATGATGTTTTTTATGTCATTGTAACGGAACAAGCTCGAGGCCCACCTGATGTTAAGCGGTCAAACTCTTTTTTTTTATGCCTGATAGGTTAGCCTTTGACCACTATCTCACCCGATGGTAAGCGATGATGTGGTCGAAGATGTTGTTCAGGCTAATCTAAAAGTACTGGCTCTCAAGGACAGCTGCCGGAACACACCGTTAGGGGCTTGGCGACAGATTTTCTATATGAGGGTGGTAGCTAGGCAAGCGGGCATTCGCAAAATGCCCTACCACCATGCTATAACGACTGCCATCCTAAGACAACAACCGGGACCGACGGCTTAACGTGCCCTCCGAAGCACGGAAACGCTCAGTAGTAATGTCACTAGCGGTCACCCATCCAACTCATGACCGCGCGCAACGTAGCTTAACTTTGCTGATCGGTTGAGAACAGCTAAGTAAACTTCGCTACGAGCGCTTCAAAACCTTTGCCTAGAACAGATGCATTTCGTCTCAAGTCAACGAATTGCACTGCGGCCGTCACCTTGAGACATAGTTATTAAGTTTCATGTGCCGGTAATTTCGCTGGCTCTCAAGGACTGCGCCGGAACACACCGTTAGGTGCTTGGCGACGGATTTTCTACTTGAGGATGGTCGCTAGCCAGGCGGACATTCGCAAAATGCCCTTCCACCATGCGGTGAAGCTAAAGTCCGTGGCGGGATTCGAACCATGGACCTGCTGCGCGGCAGTGCCACTTTGCTATCACTGCTACAAAAATTACCATAATATATAATACAAGTATATCGCGGTCTCCTTAGAAGCCGTGCAAGAAGACATCCGACTGCTTTATGTTTATTACTTCCTTATAACAATATAATAAAATAAATCATTTAATTTAGGCAACCAAAGGCCCATAAAACCTTAAAGACTATCATACATTTTAATTAGAAAATAGAAAACAATGATCACTTGTTAACACGTTCAGCTGACGTGTGGAACGAGGCGTCCGTGATATCAGGTATCCGACCAAGGAAGCGCAGGATTGCTTTCATCTTTCGGCAAAAATTCAGCCGCCATGAATGTCCGTTACCGAGCATGCATCGCATCGACTCGAAGTATTATTCAGCTTAACCAGAATCTCGAACGATACGAGATAAACCCTCTAGATGAATAATCACATTTTCATTAATGTTGAATTTGAGAACAGGTTTCAGCCAAGAGTCAAGTGTGCAAAAGATATCCGGGTTAGACTGAGCCCAATCCTATTTTTCCAACTATGGGGGTTATGAAAAGTGTCCTATTTCCCCTAGGGAGAGGCGCATATGTAGCAGTGGCCATTTCGACTAATCATCATCACCACTTCAACCGTAACGTCCACCGTTAATCGAGGTCTCTAACGTGTTAATTTGCCATAATTCCCAAGCTTAGCAGGCGCCTTGGGGATCACAGTAGAAGCTGCAATTTCTTCAGAAGGCGCTGCTTCCCACCTTCTGGTTGTTTTCCCTTAGTCGCCTCTTACGACACCCACGGAAAGAAATGGGGGGTAACATTCTAGCCGGGCGCCTCACTGGCAACTACTAATATAGTAGACTAATTGTTCGATCCTTACATTTAGAATTGAGGGTGGTGAATGATTTTTGTCACTGCCCGAGGTGTTTTTGCGTGTCCTACCCTCGACTTGGGATGGAAACAAAAAAGAATTGACACGAGACACATATCACATCAGTCAGTCTACGTCGAGCAGCCCCGTGGGTCGCAATTATCGTACTCTTTTCACCAGAACGTTTTTCTTTATATAAGCTCCATGAGCTCTGTTTTTGAACTACTGCCGTGCAGAATTATTATTTGTGTATGTGCGTGTGTGAACTTTCCAAAGCCGACATTACGAAGGAGATATTTCATCCAGGCAGCCTGTCTTGGGGACGGTTCGAGGGAGCATTAAAGGTACGTGGTGGATTTCTTTGCCCCCTTTTCTCTATTTGTTTGGATCGTCACCTCAGCACGTCATCGTTATTTTAATATTATTAATACAGTCCACACAGCTCCATATATTGAGTGTTCGTATATCGAACATTTTTTGGTCCATCTTCGTCGGATGATATTACAAACCTTACTTATATAGTTCATAATTTTCATATTTAAATCACAATAAGCCGTGCTTACCTATAAGGAATTTCGTAAATTCAGATTGTAATTTAAAAAACAAGTTCTCTTCTGTTGCTCATTCAAAATGGCGCATAATGTCGACAAACCTCAGTCAAAAAGAGAACTAGAAAATATTAAAAGTCTAAATAGAAATATTGCTATGAAGCAAAGGTTGTTTTCCCAAATTCAATCTTTATATGATTTGTCAGTTACGTTAGATTCCCAACCTGATCAAGTAGAAATGTTTTTATTGCGTGCCGCTGAAATAAAATCACTGCGTGATCAATTCGAAAAAATATGCATGGACATTTACATAATACGATTGGACTCAGAACCAGATACCGAGTTTTCTGATCAGGAGCTTAAGAGTTTCGATGAGTTGTACTTTCGTGTGAAATTATGTTCATCAAGATATGCACACAAAATGGCGGACGCTTCATCGACTGCCCATACCGATGCGAGCCAATCTCGACCGCGCCTTCCGAAAATTGATCTTTTTCAATTTGATGGAGACATAGAAAATTTCACCACTTTCTATGAAACTTTTTGCTCATTAGTGCACAATCAAGCGTCAATTTCCAATATTGATAAATTTCATTATTTATTGTCCTGCACAAAAGGTTCCGCGCTCAATATAGTTAAAAGCATGCCAATTACGTCAAGTAACTACGAGGTAGTCTGGCAGTCGCTCCTTGATAGATATCAAGATAATCGAATGCTTCTTGGTAAATATTTAGATAAAATGTTAAGTTTCCCTGTCTTGAAGTCGGAGGCTCCAACCAATCTTAATAATTTCATTGAGACTTTTGACCACTCATTTAGGGCAATTAACGCTTTGAACATCGATAACCTGTCTAGTTATTTATTTTGTCATATAGCTTTGCGGGCTCTAGACGCTAATACAAAAAATTCATTTGAAATGAGCATCGACCAAAAGGCGATACCCACTTACGAACAATTAATGAGTCATATACAAAAGAGAGTAAAGGTATTAGAACATTCGCAATCTACGAATACAAATTATACTGTTACAAATAAAAATGTAGCTTCTAATAATGCGAACCAACATGTTAACAGGCGATCGAGCGATCAAAACAATAGACGCGCCTATTCACAGTCAACGTCGCAAACTACCGCTAGTCAAGGTTGTGTACATTGCGGGCAAAATCATATGATTTTTCGGTGTGCTCAATTCCGTGAATTGTCACCCGCTCAGAGACTTAGCCGTGCTAAAGACCTAAAACTCTGTCTTAATTGTCTTAAGCCCAATCACGTATCGACTAATTGTGAAAGTAAATTCAAATGTTTTATATGTTCCATGCATCATCACACATTAATACACGTCGAGTCTAATAGCAAATCGGTTCCGCAGCCGGCCCTTCCGTGCACATCTGATAACGCGAGTGTAGGTATGCATTCTAACATGATGCGCTTGTCAAAGGTAAACAATAAGAATTATGTTGTGTTGCTAGGAACAGCTGTAATAAATGTCGTAGATGCATTCGGATGTGAGCAACCGTGCAGAGTACTTATAGATTCAGGAGCTCAATCACATTTTATATCGACCAATTGTTTACAACGGCTAGGGCTGGCATGACAGAAATGCCCGTATAATATTTATGGTTTAGCCGGAAACAATGTTAAAACATTGGGCATGACGTCATGCACTATTAAACCAAGACATTGCGAGAATCCTAGATTTGATATCGATGCTATTATATTGTCAGAATTAACTGCTCAGTTGCCTACAGTAGAAATATACAATAACCTATGAGAGCGAGCACAACGCAGCCGACGTGTGTTCACGCGGCGCAATGCCCGCTCAGTTCGTAACTAACTCCGAGCGTTGGTTCCACGGTCCCACTTGGCTGGCTGGTGACTCTCATCACTGGCCAATTAGCACGTTCTATGTCACAGATAAAACAGAGATTCTAGAATTAAAATCTAACGTCGATACTTTTTCAATGCCTTCACAAAATAGTGCTAAAGATGCCGACTTAAATTAAACGTTTGAAACGTTTTCGACGTTTCGTCGTCTACAGCGTGTCTTAGCGTGGTGTTTGCGTTTTGTTAATAATGCTCAGCAACCAAAACCAGCGCGGTCGTTTGGCCCTCTTTCAACTCGAGAATTGAATGCATCCCATGATGTAATAATAAAATGCACACAGGACAAACATTTCTCTGATGAACATGTCAAACTTCAAAATGGTAAGTTCGTTCCGTCGCTGCGTAAACTGTCACCCTTTATAGATCCCCGTGGGTTACTCGGGGTGGGGGGTAGAATTTCTCAAGCCGACCTACCTTATGACACCAAACATCCTCTTTTGTTGCCTAAAGGCTGTCACATCACAACATTGCTCATAGAACACTTTCATAAAATATACCTACACGTTGGTCCACGAACTCTTCAAGGCATTCTGTGCAAACGATATTGGATCGTATCTGCTCGTAGCAAGATCCGAAGTGTCTTGTCGAAGTGTACGACATGTTTCAAATGCAACCCTACAGCTGTTCAACCTAGCATGGGTACGCTACCCACTGAGAGATTAAAACCTAACAAAGTGTTCAATCATGTAGGCTGTGACTTAGGTGGTCCATTTTACATTAAGGACAGCTTTATTCGAAACGCAAAGATTCACAAATGCAACATGGCACTTTTTGTATGCTTCTCATCAAAATGTGTACACTTTGAAGTACTTAGTGATTTATCAGCCGATTGCTTTCTTGCAACTTTAGATAGATTTGTCGCTCGTCGCGGGTTATGTTCATCCTTGCATTCTGACTGCGGCACAAATTTTACGGCCTCTGCTAAACATCTAAAAGACGTTTGTAAATTCTACCGCGATAATAGTGATTCAATCACTGACGGTTGCGCTTCGCGACAAATAGACTGGAAGTTTAACCCTCCTAGTGCTCCCAACATGGGTGGTCTGTGGGAATGCGGTATCAAATCGTCAAAAATATTACTTGCACGCGTTATAGGTGATAGATCGCTCACGTTTGAAGAATTAACTACAGTATTTTGCAAAATTGAAGCCATCTTAAACTCGCGTCCACTCTGTTCTCTCTCAGATAATCCAAACGAATTTGAAGCCTTGACTGCAGGTCATTTTTTAATAGGACAAAGCTTATTGGCTGTCCCAGAATACAGCTATGATGATGTAGCCATGAACCGGCTGTCACGTTGGCAGTGCTTACAAAAAATCTCCCAAACGTTTTGGAAAAAATGGTCCGTTGACTACTTGTATACATTGCAACAAAGAGCAAAATGGTTCACGTCTCCACCCATTCTTAAGCTTGGTGATCTGGTCCTGATAAAATCGGAGTTGAGTCGTCCACTTCAATGGCCACTGGGCAGGGTGGAGCGTCTCCATCCCGGCCCTGACGATTTGGTTCGTGTCGTCACTCTGAGGACACAAAGGGGCATCCTAAAGCGGCCAGTTAACAAAGTGTGCCCTCTGCCTTATACCAACTAATTGTATTATCTTCGAACAGACAATTTATCTTATAAGTTATATTGACAAATCATATCCATATTTCATAGTAATTTTCTTAATCTAACGCATATAATTTTTGGACGTTCCCATTTATTAAATATCCTTATATTTTGTTTTATAGACATCCTCCTCTGATTAATTTACTTGAAATCATCACGATGATTTCGGTGGGGGGTATGTTCGATCCTTACATTTAGAATTGAGGGTGGTGAATGATCTTTGCCACTGCCCGAGGTGTTTTTGCGTGTCCTACCCTCGACTTGGGATGGAAACAAAAAAGAATTGACACGAGAGACATCACATCAGTCAGTCTACGTCGAGCAGCCCCGTGGGTCGCAATTATCGTACTCTCTTCACCAGAACGTTTTTCTTTATATAAGCTCCATGAGCTCTGTTTTTGAACTACTGCCGTGCAGAATTATTATTTGTGTATGTGCGTGTGTGAACTTTCCAAAGCCGACATTACGAAGGAGATATTTCATCCAGGCAGCCTGTCTTGGGGACGGTTCGTGGGAGCATTAAAGGTAGGTGGTGGATTTCTTTGCCCCCTTTTCTCTATTTGTTTGGATCGTCACCTCAGCACGTCATCGTTATTTTAATATTATTAATACAGTTCACACAGCTCCATATTTTGAGTGTTCGTATATCGAACACTAATTATTTTCGAGTTGACCTTAGCATAAACATATATTTTACTAATCACAGCGCTTGGTTGATGTGACGCGTGATCAACATGCTGACATGCATCTACTTGGATCTACGAATAAGCATTGCAATCCAACGAGGCAATGCTGCCAGCATGCTGGGCACTCTGCCAATTGGTGGTGGCGATTGGACTGCCTGTGCAATGGCTTGTAGGGTCTAAATTATCCTTTCTATTTTTATTATTTTATTTTTATTATTTTAGTGAAGCATATAATAAACAACTTAACAAACAATTTGTAAAATATAAAATACTTTGTAGTCTTAATTCTCAGCACATTAATATGAAAATGTAAGCTTGTGGTCAACGTCGTTGGTATCGCAATTAGTTACATGTTTTGTCTTTAAACTTTTTTGTAAATTTTTTATTGTGTGTACTGTTTGTTGATCCATGAAAATAAATGAAAAAAAAAAGCTAATAGTATTTTGTGCACTAAAGCATACCGCCAATTCAAAAATATAACTCGTGTGATTATCAAACAGAATTATGCAATAAAATAGTTTCATCGGAATCGCACGGTTTTACTTTTAAGGGTATTTTTTAACTTTTCTGCTTAGGGTACCGCAAAAATAGTTTGTGTATTCGTTTTACTCAATTTTATTCAACTTTGTTCAATTAATCCGTTATACTCCTGCATTTAGATATAATTAATGCATCTACCTATATATGGTACGTTATCTGACAAAAATGTTCTGTTTTTTTCGATATTAGTGGTCGCATGTAGCATAGACAAAATTAGTTTCTTGTCAATGTATGTCGTTAAGGCAGCAAATTACAACTAAAATATTTTTTTTGTCATATCTTTAATATAAAAAGCAAGCAGAAGGCTCGCCTGGTGTTATGTTCATTACAAGTACCGACTGCTTAGAATATGTAACTAATGTATGCGGTATTACGTGCTGAATTTCCGGTACCTGTAATTTCACTCGCTACTCTCTGTATGTGTGATACCGAGAAATGTGACGTGGAAGGTTTATTAACATGAAAGCAGCTTAGCGTGAAGTATTATTTATAGCAATACGCTTTTGAAGCAATGATGGCCGAGCAGTAATAGCTATGGACTGCCGTGCCGCAGTACCCTGGTTCGATCCCCACCGCCGACTTGAGCTTCAACGCGTGGTGGAAGGGCAGTCTGTGATTGCCCGCCTGGCTAGCTACCACCCTCAAGTAGAAAATCTGTCTCCAAGCACCTTACGGTGTGTTCCGGCAGCAGTCCTTGAGAGCTAGTGAAATTACAGGCACATGAGACTTAACAACTATGTCTCAAGGCGCAGTGCAATTCGTGGCTTGTGATAAAATGCATCTGTTATAGGCAGAGGTTAGTCCGCTTAACATCAGGTGGACCTCGAGCTTTTTCCGACACACTAACATAAAAAAAGCGTTCGTAGCGTAGCTAGCCGATCAACTAGGCTAAGTAACGTCCCCTGCGGGCATGATTTGGATGGGTGACCACTAGTGGCTACTACTTTTATATGAAATTGGTGTCATCTATAAATGATTTGTATTTGTATACATTCTGAACGCTTTCGTGCTTTGGATTTGACCGATTTTGAGTGATTTTCGACCACATCATCACTTACCGTCAGGTGATATAGTGGTCCAAGGCTTACATGTCAGCAATAAAATAAAAAATATCCAAGTGGCTAGCACTCTAAGTGAGTGTGTTCTCTCTGCCACTCTATTGTGGCATCTACTTGTCGGAGATTGTAAGCTTCACCACATCAGATTTAATACCAGAGCTCTCATGACGTTGGCGTACATGCATCATGGAAAGAAGAAGAACCAAATTACTTGATTACTCTGGGTTTATTCTTAATCCATATTTTATCGGGGGTGACCCCCGAAATGGCCACCATCCTACCTCTATAGCCATTCCACTCTAGCTCCCCGCTTCCCGCTTAATGTTTACAACGTTAGTTGCTAGGTGGCTTGATGAATAAACCGCCCTCAAGTAATTTCAGAAAATCTGTCGCCAAGAACCTAACGGTGTGATAACTAATTCTAGGTAAGCCTGAACAACATCTTCGACCACATCATCACTTACCATCAGGCGAGATAGTGGTCAAAGGCTATACTGTAAGCTACGAATAATTATTTATTCGTAGACTGTAAGCAATAAAAATCTTGGTTATCTGAAATAAAAACCTACCTTTATACCCATTATGTGTCATAAATCGTGGACTAGATCCGGCCTACTATAAAGGCATAAGTGGAGCCGAAGCCCACATTTCAAAGGCCTTTTTCAAATAAAAATACAATATTGAATAAAACCTGTATTTTAGTGGGAAGACATAAATGTTTGCTATCGTACTATCATAACTAGACTATTAGAAGCTATTTTTGGTTTCATAGATGGGGTATGGAATGAGACAAAGGCTACTGCCAATTTAAATCTCATCTTAAAATATGTTGAGAGATATGATGACTCGTCACAGAATAAATGGGCTTCCCATGGGTGATCAGCGTTGGCGCTGAGAGGGGCGACGTAAGCGTGGGAGGGCCTAGGGTGCTAGAGAGTTGTTCTGCAATTTCCGTGAGAGCTACTTCTGGCATTATGCCCTGTA
The DNA here is from genome assembly GCA_963890685.1 of Plagodis pulveraria. NCBI lineage: Eukaryota > Metazoa > Arthropoda > Insecta > Lepidoptera > Geometridae > Plagodis > Plagodis pulveraria. Next base: position 23,420,961 of record OY982969.1, read on the forward strand.
ACACTTCCATTCTAGGACTTATCACTTTTGCGTCTTCACCACTGTACGATCCATTAAAGAAAACCAGCGGTCAGGCATCTCATTTAGCCGGAGAGAGAAATGGGGAATGCATTGGCGCCACTCACCGCCACCTCACCATAAAGCCGCCCATGCGGATTGAGTTTGCATGGTGGTAGGGCATTTTGCGAATGCCCACCTGGCTGGCTACCTCAAGTAGAAAACCTGTCGCCAAGCATCAAGCTGTGTGTCCTTGAGAGCCAGTAATTCTAGGTTAGCCTGAACAACATCATCGACCACATCATCACTAACCATCAGGTGAGATAGTGGTCAAAGCCTAACCTATCAGGCATAAAAAATAAAGTATTACTATGGACGTCAAAAATTTTAACTTTGTTAACTGTACTGTGATACCTAAGCATATTATTTTAATGACGAGTTTACTTGCCGTCAACTATAAATTACTCTGATGTTAATAAGTTGGCATCGTCAGGACCACTACGTCCTAGTCATAAATGAAATTCTATTGTTATCATTATCGCCGATGCCAATGGGTTAAGGCGGCTGTTCTTAGGTAAATTCATTTTTTAGTTTTATAGTACTTTGTTATTATATTTGTTATAATCCAAAAGACTGATGACTTGAAGACTTTTAAAGTTATTCACACACTTATCTTATTGTAGGAAATCTTAAGAAAAACTTGAGCATGAATCTGTATAAGCGTAAAATTTTGACAAGTCCCGCGGAACCCTCGTCAAAGCTAGTTGAGTCACGGATGTCCGAAGTTGTTTATACTGTTGGCATACCTCCTGGGTATTGTCGAACGCAATACAGGAACACATACAAACTCTGTACGAACAATGCTCTCACTTTTATTGCCTATCGCAGGTGAGGCGTGAAAAATGCCGTTTTATATTGCTGTATCCTTCTACAATAAGAGCTGTGTTTATATTTTCTTTAACGGCGTCAATAACGATAATATTTAATGTAATTAATTATAGATTATTTACTTACTGCCACGTTGCGTAAAGGACCACTTTAGAATTACGAGGCTTCGAGTCCTGAGTTCGTTTTTTTTTTTTGTGCCTGGTAGATTTGCCTTTAACCACTATCTCATTTGATGGTTAGTGATTATGTTGTTCAGGCCAACCTAGAATTACTGGCTCTCAAGGACAGCTGCCGGAACACACCGTTAGGTGCTTGCCGACAGGTTTTCAATTTGAGGGTGGTAGCTAGCCAGGCGGGCATTCGTACAATGCCCTACCACCATGCTTTAACGACTGCCATTCTAAGACAACAACCGAGACTGACGGCTTAACGTGCCCTCCGAAACAGGGAAGCGCTCTGTAGCAATCTCACTAACGGTCACCCATCCAAGACATGACCTAGACTAGCTTACAAAATTGATTTTTTTTATGGAGTTGTGTCACATCAAGCACGAGGCCCACCTGATGTTAAGCGGACTAACCTCTGCCTATAACAGATGCATTTCGTCACAAGTCACGAATTGCACTGCGCCCGTCACCTTGAGACATAGTTGTTAAGTCTCATGTGCCTGTAATTTCACTGGCTCTCAAGGACTGCTGCTGGAATACACCGTTAGGTGCTTGGCGACAGATTTTCTTACTTGAGGGTGGTTGCTAGCCAGGCGGGCATTCGCAAAATGCCCTTCCACCATGCTTTGAAGCTCAAGCCCGCGGCGGGATTCGAACCATGGACCTGCGGCACGGCAGTCTATAGCCAATGCCACTGCTTCATTTCTAGTTTAAACACTTGATATTTAAAATATGATGAAACTACGTTTGTATAGAAAGAGCCGTTACGACACTAGCCCTCAGGGGGGAACTTAAGCTTAACTATAGGAAAACAAAATAAATTTAAAACTGGCTGCGCATTGCTATACATTTGCGATAGACTACCTATTCGTAACTTGGCTCTTTCTTCATGAAAAAGTAAACAGATGAAGTAAAGCATTGGTACGTATTGGTTTTATTCGCGAACTTTGATTGAATGCGAGTTCTGTCGTGTTTTTGTTGCGCATCTGATGTATTGTGGTGTATTTTCTAACTTTTCTTCAGTATTTATAGTACGAGTCAATGATGAAGCAATGATAGCCGAGCGGTAATAGCTATGTTGTTCCAAAGGTCCATGGTTCGATGCCCACCGCCGGCTTGAGCTTCACTGCATTGTGGAAGGACATTTAATAAATAATAAACAGGCACTTGAGACTTAACAACTGTAGGTCTCAAGGTCAAGGTGAAGAGCGCAGTGCATTTCGTCACATGTTACGATTTTTTTTTTTTTTTTTTATTAAATTAAATCGGTATACCAATTACACTAATTAAACATGCAATTCAACATAATTCATCATAAATTGAATTTTACAAATATTTTGTCATACATTTGTGATGAAATGCATCTGCATTTCATCACAAGTGACGAAATAGCGCTCATCACCCTGGGAAAAAGGGTGAAATTTTAGCCCGGCACCCCACGGGTATATAACAGCTTATAATTGATTTTTATGCAAATGGTTGCCCCCACTACAAAAAAGGTACTGAAAATACGATACCGAATCGCAACAATTGTACTTGGGCAACCTAAGGGTCATAGCAGGCCTATAGACCAGTCATATTATCCAGCATACTGGATTGCAGATAATTATCATTCGTAGTAACCTAGGGTGGAAAATCAAATATACTTTCCGAATTTAGAGCTAGATACCGGCTTCTTTCAGGGCATGAGATATGAAAAACATTAGCATATTGCACCTTTATTTAACCTTAACAAAGACAATAATTTATAGTAGGTACTCAACTCCAGTTACCGTCTTACGTATATTGTCAGCTTTGCCTTTGATAAGTTACCGTGTTAAAAACCTATTATATTCAGGGTGTATAAATATATATATGTCAGCAATGTGCTACGTAATTTTATCTTCAAAATAAATGGGTTAAACATTATTATAACCTAACGACTGACACCCTAAGTCAACAGAACTTTGAACTGAAGCGCTCAGTAGTAAATCCCCTAGCGGTCAGCCATCAGCTAGTATCTTGTGAAGTATTAAAATTTGGTCTCGTTAATTACTTACATATAACTAGGTAAAACTTAGAATAACATTAGTTCACAAGTTACTGCCTTAGTCATAGCCCTAGAACGTTCCCACTGCTGGGCGTTCCTCTCAGAGAGAGAAGTATGGTCCATAATTTGCGCAAGCCCAGAGTATACAAGCCGTGTCTGTGCAGATAAGCTAGGGGCTCACACTAGCATCCGATCTTAAACCGCACAACGGCTTAATGACTGCTATATTAAGACAACGGCCCGGGCTTTAATGGTAAATGTGTGCCTTGTAAATTTGAGCAATCGTCATTTCCACTATTGGTCACCCATCATAATAGTTACCATAAAGAAAGTTACTTAACCTACACTGAGAAAAATATATCGTCAAGCCGACCAAAAGATGGTACTTAGAAGATAACTTAGATGTTAATAAGATATAATTTGTTAGAACATCTAAGTTAGATGTTCTAACAAATTATATCTGTTATTTTATGCAAGATTTCTTTGGAAGTTTCACTGATTTCTTTTTTATTTCAACCAGCATTCAGAAAACCAAGCAAAAAATATTACTTGGTTAAATATTTTTTTCTCAGTTTAGATTGATTGATCTTACAAGAACGTCTAGAGAAACTAGAAGCAGCAAGGGATGTTTGAAGCAGTGATGGCTCAGTGGTATTGGCTATGGATTGCCGCGCAGCAGGTCCATGGTTCGGCATTTTGCGAATGCTCGCCTGGCTAGCGGCCACCCTCAAGTAGTAAATCTGTCGCAAAGCACCTAACGGTGTGTTCCAGCAGCTGTCCTTGAGAGCCAATAATTCTAGATTAAGCTTGTTAACACCTTTGAACAAGGTAGAACTTGCACATCAGGTGAGATTGTGGTCAAAGGATTACCCAATAAACAATAAAGGAAAAAAAAAAACTTGTAAAGTTACTCAGTGATATAATCCCAATAACCGTACTTTCTATATATATACGTTCGTATATCTTGTCCTATATTCCCCGAATAATACTTCCCGAAAGCGTCGAGTTCCAATCCCAAATCACAATTCGCATTCATCATCCCCGGAAAGGTTATCAACCAGCTAATCAGTCACTCGCCCTTATCTCCGCACCGCATTGCTTACATTACGGATCTATTAACTGCGAGGCAGAATCAATCTTCTTCTAATAAGTTATTTAACGAAATCTCCAAACCAAAGATATTCTTATATTGCTGACGCCGTCACGGTTCATATCAATTTATATGAAAATAAGGTATACATAATTTAATGAATATATTCAGGCGTTACTTTGCGGAAATCCATATTTAATAATAACCAATATTTTTAAAATATTTTAAGAAAACACCAAATCAATATCTCGATAGAAAACTCAAAATCTCGATCGTGCGCTCGTAGAGTCAAGACCTCATGAGGAAGCTTCGTGTAAAAGCGAAACGTATAAAAAATTCTTCCGGTTTGGCTGCGTTGCGTTCGTAACGTCACGTCGGCTTCACATGTAAATTACGCGGAATTGTCACTAGATAAATTTTGTATATTGATATAAAATATTGATTTGGTGTTTTCTTAAAATATTTTAAAAATTTTACAATTAAAAATATTTGTTATTATTGTACATATAATTTTTTATTAGCTGTTTTGAGTCCGTTGGAAGTTTTGAACATGGAATATTTTTTGTGCAATCCTAATAACGTCTGATAGACCTAACATAAAGTCATGAAGCGATTGTTATTTAAGGGTTGTTATAGTTTTTGCTGACAAAGCGTACTACCAATATGGCGTAAGCGCCAACCCTTCTTGGGATTGCGCTTTGTTAGTATACCCACTTCATTTCAGTCAATTGGGCGCTGAGATGTTAAATACCTCAGTTGCTTATTTTATGCTATCGTAATAGAACAAGCACGATGCCAACCTGATGTTAAGCGGTAATCTCTGCGTAAAACAGATGCAGCTAGTCACTACTGACGAACTGCATCTGCACTGCGCCGTTACAGTTAGTAAATCTCCTATGCCTGTAATTTTACTGGCTCTCAAGGTCTGCTACCCGAACACACTGTTAGGTGCTTGGCGACAGATTGTCTACTTGAGGGTAGTAGTTAGCCAGGCGAGCATTGGCAAAATCTACCATGCGGTAAATCTCAAGCAGGTGGGGATCGAACCGTGGATCTGCGGCATGGCAGTTCATAGCTATTACCGCTCGGCTATCATTGCCCCAAAACGTTAATATTTTTTGCGCATTACTTATTACGTCTGAAACACTGTCTTAAAGTTATGAAGCGATTATGAATAAAGGGGTAATTGATTAATGATTCGGCCGATATCCTGTCTTACGCCGACCCTTCTTGGAAATACTCTTTGGTAGTACACCCGTTAGATTTCAGTCAATAGGGCACTGATGTTAAAAAGCTCAGTGCCTAATGTTTTTGTTTTATGTTATTGTGATGGACACAAGTCACGAATTGCACTGCGCCCGTCACCTTGAGACATAGTTGTTAAGTCTCATGTGCCTGTAATTTCACTGACTCTCAAGGACTGCTGCCGGAACACACCGTGAGGTGCTTGGCGACAGATTTTCTATTTGAGGGTGGCAGCTAGCCAGGCGGGCAATCGCAAAATGCCCTTCCACCATGCAGTGAAGCTCAAGCCGGCGGTGGGGATCGAACCAGGGACCTGCGGAACCGCAGTCCTCCTACTAAATCGATGTGAGTAGTGGCTTATGATGCTCATTCAGTGCATATAATCCCTTATCCGCCTTTTAAGATTATCTAATGGGGTATACGAAACACTCCTTAGATTAAATTAATTCCAATACTGAATTTCTACGAATAAAAGCTTTATTATGCTTAGCTTGAGACCCCTTTAATGTCGGACCGTTAACGTAAGTAATCAAATTGAGAGAGTTTACATCTATTTTATTAATTTTATAAACAACTTAAACTTTTGCTCAAGGTGCTTTCGAAACAGGTTCGGTACTTGTTGACTACACAAAGTTATTTTGTTGGGAATCGACTTTATATCCTTTTTGCTTTTTTCGGTGACTATACTTTAAAGAAATTTGGTTATCAAACTCTGTTTAGTGGTAAATGGGACTTTGTGTCATTACATACCTATGTGAAACTAGATATTATTTTTCATCACTCTTATACGTAAACAGTATCTAAACATACAGGTTAACAGGCCGTAATGTCCCATATAAAACCCTCCAGCTTTCTTTTTGTCACGAAACCCAAGGTCGGTTTTATTTTTATTTTTACCACAGCTCACAGGTCTTGAAAGGTCAAGCAAGTAGTTTACACGCAATTGAAAAATTGTTTTAAAATGATATCTAAACGGGAGTTTCATTGCAATCTCGCTACATGTACTTAAATACTCAACTAGTTTTCTTAATAATCGATTTTAATAGTTTTTTGTATCAAATCTTCGAAATTCATAAATTTTTTATTCTCCGTCATGGCTGTATACCTACGTAGGTACTGAACGAAACATTTGCATAATCTGTGGTGTAGGCAAAAAGCCCATCATCCGTTTCCGCTTAAAAGTTTACGTATTTCGTAATAATAGTGAAACTGACTTGTGTATTAAATTCATATTTATTTACACGCAAATGTGATGAAAAACATTTTATGTTTCACGGGCGGTACGGGATATACGAACATCAACTCAGAAAGCCCCCAGTTTTGGACTTCTGGTTTCTACTAGAGCCTCGGTCGTAATTCCTCACTTACCGCTCTTAATACACAATGTACTATTACAGTTATTTTACAGCTCCTAAGTAAGCATTTAAACTCATGATGGTGAGTGATGATTTGGATCAGGATAAAAATCTATCACTAAACAACCAACGGGGTGTTCCGTCAGCAGTTGTTGAGAGTCAGTACCCAATCCAGATTTGACCCGCAGGTCAATTATATAATTAATTACTAATAAATCTGATTTAAATTATAGAAGCATTGCAGTTTCGTGATTATGTATACACATGCACATTCGTTAATATCTAAAGCTGTTATATACTGACGGACTTCAATAATAAGCTTTGGTTAATAACAAAACTGATAGATAATGCGAAACAGTTATATTTTAATGATTTCAATCAGATTTCATTTGTTACTAATTTGATCACTGATCAACATGGGCGACCACTTGATAAGGTACTCTTTGATAAGTGATTATGAGGTCTTAGGACAGCTTTAGATAATAACAAATAAACGCAAAATTGCAATTTTTCTATAATTTCAATCAGATTTTATTAGTAATTTTCCATCTTAGGCGCAGCTCCCGATTGGACTTTTTTGATGGACACGTATGAATAACACTACAAAACTCCTGAGAATGTTGGTGTTTCGTCTTCCAGACCAGATATATTTCTATAGAGATATACACAAAAAATCTAAAATTCATTGTACTTATAGAACTTACTGTGCCGTGGGCAACAAACATACCTAAAGACCACACAATAAAAACAAACAAGTATTATGACTTAACAAATGAAGTAACCAAAAACGGTTATGTGGTTAATTTATATGCGGTAGAAGTTGGAGCAAGGAACAACCGTAACTTCCATCCTAGAACGTGTATCTAAGGTAGCATCAGTAGGATCCTACTAAATTTGGTTAAGCAGGGGAGGAGGCTCGAACGGTGAAGAGGAGCATTGATGCATCATAAAGGGAACCCTTAACCCTACTCCTGGGTTGCAAGTCCCAAGCCCCTCTAGCCTCTTCCTCTGCAACGCTACAGACCCGGCACCCGCACGGTGAATCCATGGAATGCTAAAAAATTCGTTTCTTACATGTTTGACCTGCGGGGCAAATTTAGATTGGGTACTGGCTTTGAACAATTGCTGACGGAATATCCCGTTGGGTGTTTAGTCATAGATTTTTATCCTGATCCACATTATCGCTTACCAATAAGAGTTTGAATGCTGATACTAACCACTGATCAAAATTGGCGACCTCATCCTCACTTACAAACAGATGAGGTAGTCCACAAAAGCTATCACCTGTGAAGAAAATATTGTCTTCTAAAAACTAAATCCGGCATAACTTATTCAATAAGCTTATCCCATAGGAGCGTTCGTCTTTTCTAGTATGGTGTTACAATATAAAACTGTCTCTCTTGCTACCTAAAGCCCATAGTCTAAGCGGATTTATTCACGGGCAAAAGCCAGAAGAAACTCGATAAAAGTTATGGAGCTAAACAAATGAAAATTCTAAAAATCCCTACCGTAAGGATTCTGAGGCCCTTCGGCCCTTGTCTGCACTATTTGTCCATCTGTCTAGACAAAGGGTGACGAAGGATGTTGCAGGCTCGGAATCAGGGCGGGGGATCGTGGATCGTGGTCATCTGAAATTACAACAGAAGATGGTATGAACATCAGATCGCAAGTCTTGATGTTATTGTCAAACCGTTAGTTTCTAGCAGCAATCAAAAATTTCCGTTAGAACCACTAAGCATTTAATTTTTTTGCACCATCAGGTGCTTGTTAAGATAATATTTTCCTTCATGTATATAAAAACAAATTTTCCAAAATTTCAACAAGAAGAAAAATTATGACTACAATGCGGGATTCGAACCCGCTAATGCGAAATGCATTAGCGGCTCACAAGTGGCTAACTGCACTGTGCTCACCCTTAGATATTAAGTCGTTGAGTCTCATGTGCCTGTATTTTCACCGGCAGTCATACCCTTCAAACCGGAATACAGTAGAAATAGGTGTGGTAGAATTAGGAAGTAATACTTCCCCAGGGACGAAGTAAGTTTCTAACAATAAAAATAGGTACATGGAAGATTTACTACGGGTGATCATCGCTGGCCCAGTATTAAAAAAAAAGCAAAATGTGTTCGAAGCAGTGATGGCTCAGTGGCATTGGCTATGAACTGCCGTGCAGCAGGTCCATGGTTCGAATCCCGCCGCGGGCTTGAGCTTCACCGCATGGTGGAAGGGCATTTTGCGAATGCCCGCCTGGCTAGCGACCACCCTCAAGTAGAAAACCTGTCGCCAAGTACCTAACAGTGCGTTCCGGCAGCAGTCCTTGAAAGCCAGTAAAATTAAAGGCACATGAGACCTAACAACTGTACGTCTCAGTGTGACGGGCGCGGTGCAATTGTTATAGGCAGAGGTTTGTCTACTTAACATCAGGTGGACTCTTAACTCAACCCGGGCTTGTTCCGTCATAATAATATTAAAAAAAAAAAATTAAACCTATTTATTTAATTTTATCAAAGTACTGAAGCTTATGGAGAGTTTCTATAAAATGTCGTTGAATAATCGTTGTTATAAGAACAAATCGATTCCATAGCGTATTACATGTCTTTCAGTACTACCCCTACATTAAGTGACCTTAGTTACATACTATGCCAAAAGAGAATGGAATAAAATCCCTTTATTCCTTTACTTTGACGTTTATAGCAATTGGTGAGAGCTTTAGTTTGAACATGGGCTTTCGCCTTCAGCGGAATTAGCCAAATTTATTCAGTTCCGTAGTGTAGAGGGGTTTTTAAGTTGTCATTTACGTTTTAAATCAGGGTCCCCTGTTATAAAGCCACCTTTTTATAGTGGCTTCAAGACTTTGATACAGATGTGAATGATATTTGACAGTGTCGGAGGACTGCGTCTCGTAGGTGGACTGACATCGCTTGGATCCTGGCTGAATGTCTTCTTACTTATGATAATGGCATATGCACATGCCACAGTTGTTAGGTCTCATGTGCCTGTAATTTTGCTGGCTTTCAAGGACTGCTGCCGGAACACACTGTTAGGTGCTTGGTCCCCTATTAGTCCCCTCTCCTTATCAATCCCCTGTCCCCTATCCTTCATGACTTTGATACAGATGTGAATGGCATATGCACATGCCACAGTTGTTAGGTCTCATGTGCCTGTAATTTTACTGATTTTGAAGGAGTGCTGCCGGAATGTCTTCTTACTTATGATGATGGCATATGCCCTCATTACCATTGGGGGTGTAAATATACGCCTGATTACTCCCTCAGGTCAATCAAATCAAAAATAAAGCGTGACGATAAGTTGCCAGTGTAATTTTTTGTGCTATTTTCTGTCTGATATGCAGTCGATATACTCTCGTGTGGTTCAATATTGAACGTTTATTTTATCTTATTAAATTCCAAAATATAAATAATCATTTAACCACGAGTGTGCTAAATAGACACGACTTTTTTTTTAAATCGAACCGGCTTTATCACTCAAAATCATGAAATAATTTGTTGAAGTCAGAAACTTACGGGGTAGATTGTCCTTCACTGGCAATGACTATATCATCAAAATTGAAAAGAAAACAGTTATTGGTATGTAACTCAAAAATCGCTCGACCGACTTCGATAAAATTTAAATGAGACTACATGGCAAGCACCAGCTTTCAAATAAAAAGACACATCAAAATCGGTTTTTGCAGTAAAAAGTTCTGAGGTAACAAACATAAAAAAAACGAATTGTAAGCCTCCTACTTTTTTGAAGTCGGTTAAATACCGGCCAAGTACAAGTGGAACTAAATCCACAGTTTAAGGGGGTGACCCCCGAAAGGGCCTCCGTCCGCCCCCTATACCCATTCCAATCCACGCCTTGTAGTACACTCTCTTCACAGATGTTCATAACTGGTCATAATTCATCATCACTGTGGTGTCTATCATAACGTATCACGTATGTAGCATGGTGGTAGGGAATTTGGCGATTGCCTGCCTGGCTAGCTACCACCTTCAAGTAGAACATCTGTCGCCAAGCGCCTAATGGTGTGTTCCAGCAGCTGTCCTTGAGAGCCAGTAATTATAGGTAAGCCTGAACAATATCTTCGACCAAATCAACACTTACCATCAGGTGAGATAGTGGTCGAATGCTAACCTATCAGCTGATTGATGTTCTTGAACGTAACTTGCTTGATGGCTTGATGGATGAACGCTAAGAAGAACCCAATATTTTACAGTCTGTGCTTAAGCTCCGACGTATTTTTATTTATTTTCCATTATAATTGGAAGACTATGATAAATAATTATAATTAATCAAATCATCAGTAATTAAGCAATCAAAAGAAAACTAGTTAATTACTAGTATTTTCTTATAAATTTTGAAACGGTAATTTGTCGTGAAGTTCGTGACAATTATTCGGAACAACTTCCTGTAATTGTTGTAGTATGTCAACCACATATTTTCCAAATTCTATATTCAATACTTCTTCTTCTAGGTCTAATGGACTTGTAGATAAGGTAATTATTCTCTTTAAAAAGGTGTGTTTTTGCATATCTACTTTGTATGGTGGATTTAGTCTTACTTCTATAGTGATAAAGGCATACTGACTTTAATATTTCATGATTTTTTCTTTATTTAAAAATTTGGAATGTACCTACTGAGTCCATTTGCGTATGGACTTTGTCTGGAAATGTTTGTGTAACTTACATTTTTACCTATTTCTAATCGTAAAGGAGTGTTTGAAACCACAGTTTTCTTCCCGATGCGATGGTAAGTGATCAAGCGGTAGAAGATGTTGTTCAGGGTAACCTAGAATTACTGGCTCGCAAGGATAGCTGCCGAAACACAAAGTTACGTGCTTGGCGACTTTTCTACTTGAGGGTGGTAGCTAGCCAGGCGGGCATTCGCAAAATGCCCTACCACCATGCAATAACGACTGCGATCCTAAGACAACAACCAGAACCGACGGCTTAACGTGCCCTCCAAAGCACGGAAAAGCACGGAAGCACTCAGTAGTAATGTCACTAGAGGTCACCCATCCCTGTCATGACCGCAGCGAACGTTGCTGAACTTAGCGGTTAAGAACGGCTAAGCAAACTTCGCGAGCGATTGAGCGCTTCAACTTCAGGTAATTTCATCATGATCAGCCGGAAGACGTCCACTGTTGAACAAAACCTCCCCCAAAGAACGGCTAATAGTCGCTTGTAACTATTGGTTACCCATGACTTTAACGATGTCGTCAGTCTACCTAGTAGGGGGCCTACCAACTCTACATCTTCCAATGTAGTGTGATAACCACTCGAGAACATTTCTGCCCCATCGGCTATCAGTTCGTCGAGCAATGTGGCCCGTCCATTGCCACTTCAACTTGCAAATTCTGAATGCTATGTCGGTGACTTTAATTCTTTGGCGAATATCAACGTTCCGGATTTTATCACACACAGAAACTCCGAGCAAAGCTGTCCCCATAGCTCGCTGAGCGACTCTGAGCTTGCCACAGTTAAGGACCACGTTTCAGTGCCATATGTCATCACTGGCAACACGCACTGGTTGAGGTATACTTAAACAAAGAAAAGAAAATATCAATGATGAGAGAATGATTTTAGGTCATAAAAAATATACTCGTCGACTTTAGTACCATCTTCATCTTTTTTGGAAGTACGTTAAAAAAAACGGCGTTAAGTTTTTTTGCTTACTGACACACAATAGAATGTAGAGTATTTGAATATTAAATGTCTTAATTGACCTTCATACGATCGTCGTAGTTGCTTTAATTTAATTGCTTTATTTTCTAGCTACTCAAGAGGCGCGAGTATGCGAACCTCGGTGTGGGTCACATATTTGAGCCGATTGGCGTAGAGACGTTGGGTCCGTGGGGACCGGGAGCTCATCGTATTTTCCAAAACTTATCAGAGCGCTTGATCGATGCGACGCGTGATCAAAATGCTGGCACCTATTTGGCTCAAAGAAAAAGCATTGCAACTCAACGGGGCAATGCTGCCAGCATGCTGGGCACGCTACCAACTGGTAGTGGGCTAGAGCATTTGGACTGTCTATGATAATGAATAGATTCAGGCGTTACTTTGCGGAAATCCATATTTAATAATAACAAATATTTTTAAACTCTGTTGGTCTTGACTCTACGAGCGCACGATCGAGAATGATCGTGAATTCTCGATCGTGCGCTTGTAGAGTCAAGACCTCCTGAGGATGCTTCGTGTAGAAGCGAAACGCGTCGAAAATTTTTCCGGTTTGGTTGCGTGGCGTTTGTGACGTCAAGTCGGCTTAGCAGGAAAATAAGGCGGAATTGTCACTAGATATATATTTATATTTTTTAAGTGTTTTATTAAAATATTTTGTTTGATGTTTTCGTAAAATATTTAAAAATATTTGTTATTATTGACTGTCTATGAGTCTGCAATGACTTATAGGGATCTTAATGCTTTTATTGTAGTAGCTGTAGTTTAATTGAATAAATGATTTTGACTTAGACCTTGAGGGACCTGCATCACAACCTGTGAAAGAAGTTTATCAGTATTTATTACAATTTGAAAATATAATTGTAAATCGAAGTTTTCAGTTCTTAAATACCATAACTTTTACTTATATACCTACAGGTTTGTACGGAACCTCACATCCTGGTATAACTTCAACAAAATCCACTTGATTTTCAAACAACCAAACAGCACATTGTCCAAACAAAAGGAATAAAGGGATGTCCTACTTGAAAGACCCGAATAAATCAGAGGGCACAAATAATTTTTTTTGTCAAAGAACGAAGACCTAAAACATTTTCAATGATATTAACCCTCCCACCAATTTGGCTCAAGTGCCTTTGCTATAAAGGATAGTACTATTATTACCCATTTGGGGACAAAACGTCCCGCGAACTTTAGAGGGTTAACCAATGTAATATTTGGGATATTGTCGGGCCCTTTTTGTAACGATGTAGTTTAGGAAGCTTTAATAGTTGTCTTGTGATACTAAAGGGACAGAGAGTATGCTGCGGCGGTGGACGTGGGCGCACTCCGAAGAATTGTAGAACATCACTATTTTCCATTCGGGCGTCTACGAAACAGTGATTAGATCGATGATAACCAGCCACAAAATAAGATTTTCTCACCTGAGTTTGAAACCGTCTCAGGTAGAAAAACTTACTGTTTTAGGTTTTGAGTCTCGAAGTAAAAGACAATGCCACAAATCCGAGCTAAGAGCGCCCGCCCGCCGCGGCAAGACTGTATCGCGCCGCGCTCCCTTAGAATAGAGTTTTGAATATTTACAACGAGGAAAGTAATAAAAAATATGAAATAATAAATTACAAGCACAAGAGACTTTTAATAGGCGGTCCTTGTGCTTATTCCAGCAAAAAAACAAAGATACACAAAAACAAATACTTGATCTCAAAATGTTTTTTTAGGACTAACAGAAGTCAATTCTAAGAGGTTGTTAGCATTATTCGAATAACCCTGTATAATGAGCATAACCCATTTTTTTTCAATTATTTTAATATAGCAATGTTAAATTGCTTTGTTTTAAGTAAAAAGACTGGCTAGCTACTAAGCCATTGGATATTTGGTCCAAAATATCTCGTGTGGTATAATTTTATGTAGTTACGCGCAGTACATTTACTTATTCTGAACTGACCGACTGCCAACTTTATGTATAGACAGTCATGTGAGGGCAGTCATGATTAATAAGCTTTATCGTTTCTCACTTCCCCAATAAAGATAGCCTTCGTTGTTATAAAAAAGTTTTTAGTGCTTTTATCACCGAACACCAGCAATATTTAGCGTAACCTTCATTTATAAAAGGTTCCAACTAACATCGTTAATTTTTTTATTTTTTATTTTATTGTGATGGAAGAAGCGAGAGGCCCACCTGATGTTAAGCGGTATCCTCTGCCTATAACAGATGCATTTCATCAAGTGACGAACTGCACTGCGCCCATCACCTTGAGACATACGTGTTTAGTCTCATTTTGCCTGTCATTTCACTGGCTCTCAAGGACTGCTGCCGGAACACACCGTTAGGTGCTTGGCGACTGATTTTCTACTTGAGGGTGGTCGCTAGCCAGGCAGGCACTCGCAAAATGCCCTTCCACCATGCGGTGAAGCTCAAGCTCTGGGCGGGATTCGAACCATCCATAAATTACTGTCGTTTATGATTTTATCTAATGAAGACTTAGAAATACTTAATGGAATCATAAATTACGCTCGTCGTATAAAAGTCACGCATAGTAGATAGTTCTTAAGAAGTTCTTTATGGCCATTTTTACTGGTTTTTTTTAAGCTTTATAGGTTAGCCTTTGACCACTATCTCCCGTGATGGTAAGTGATGATGTGGTCGAAGAAGTTGTTCAGGCTAACCTAGAAGTACTGGTTCTCAAGGACAGCTGCCGGAACACACCGTTAGGTGCTTGGCGACAGATTTTCTTCTTGAGGGTGGTAGCTATCCAGGCGGGCATTCGCAAAATGCCCTAGCACCATGCGACTGCTATAACGACTGCCATCCTAAGACAACAACCGGGACCGACGGCTTAACGTGCCCTCCGAAGCACGGAAACGCTCAGTAGTAATGTCACTAGCGGTCACCCATCCAGCTCATGACCGCGCGCGACGTTGCTTAACTTTGCTGATCGGTTGAGAACAGCTAAGTAAACTTCGCTACGAGCGCTTCTTTTTTTTATGCCTGATAGGCTGGTCACCTGTGGTCACTGTTGGTGAATGAAAAGCACCCAATTTTGCTGCCAAAAGGATCAACATTCACCAATCTAATTATCTAGCTGATGCCCATTTGAAAACTCTAGATGGAGTCATTCAGTTAATGTTGATGTATTTAAGCACCAAATATTCCATTTTAGGAGCAAGACCTCTAGTGAAGCCTTATGTCCAATATATTATGACCTTATGTCCAAGTGTGTCATATGCATCAGAAACAATGCAAAACCATCCACGCAAATGATGGGAGAATTCCCAGTGGCTGGTCAAAGACTAACGCCTTTGATCTCACCTTATAGTAAGCGATGATGTGGTCGACGATGTCCTTTAGGCCTACCTAGAATTACTGGCTCTCAAGGACAACTGCCGGTACAAGCCGTATACCCTTAATAAGTTGGCATCGTCTTGGACCACTATGGCCTATTTATGAATGAAATTCTATTGTTATCATTATCGCCGATGCCAATGGGTTAAGCCTATCTATGGTTCCGGTTTGCTAGATTTCCGAAATATTAGGCACTTTCAAAATTATTTCAAAAAATCGTTTTGTATTGGAATATTTATTTTGACATTTCGTGATAAAATAAATCGTAAAACAGGCAAACCAGAAGCATAGTTATTATACTCACCTATAGGGATACAAAATTTCACCGAGTTTGAACGCTTGGTATATAAAATAAAATATAACAAAACTATATTTAGGTGGAAAGCGCTCCGTACACTCGACTCTTATTTCATTTCAATTATCAAAACTCATCTACTGTGAAATTTAAAAATGTTTTATCACTCACAAAATAGGAAAAAACGTAGTTAAGATAATAATAAAGGTTAATAATAAAGTAAACTAAGAGGTTATTTACATTTACCTAATCAATATCTTTATTTTATAAAGCAAAATAACAAAGGATTTTTTCAAATATTTAAAATAACTTATATTTCCACTATTCTATAAGAGCATGAGCCATGAGGCTTAATCCCAGTGTCTTTTTTTTAAACCAGACAATTTTAAGCCCATAAGTCAACTAATACGCTATAACGTTACGCCAAAGCTTTTAACAGCTAATAGGCTCTCCAGTAAATTTAACCACTATTAATAGCTCAACAGCGATACTACTAAGCTCCAAGCAACTAAGTCGCCGATTGTCGATAATGTAGCGAGTGTGCGAGGTGCTAAGTAGGGTAATTAATTGATAGCAAGAACAGAAAGCTCCCGGAGTTGTTATTAATTAATATCGTGTCAGAATCGCTTCACAGCAGCGTGATTGGTTTAAGCTCGATCATAAATATAATGACTAATTACTTTTTGGTGATTTTGTGTAGGAAATAACTAAAAATATCCCACTTATAAGTAAGTCTTTAGCAAAATATATGAAATTACGTAAAGTTTTTTAAAATTAATGATTAGATCTAAGTCTTACAAATGTAATTGAGATTAGAGCATAGAAATTTTTGGTGTTGTGTGGCTTTGAAAGACAGGGAATCAAAAGAGCAAATTGGAGTAAATAAAAATATGGGCACCTTAATCGATAATGGTATGCCGAATTGGTTTGGACAGAAAGCAGGATTGAAAGAAGATTTACAAAGAAATTATTCAATGTGAATCTGAATTGAACAACAGGAAAGGTATTCTCATTATCCCTCACTCATAGCAAACATTTTATCTGAAACAAGATATTTATTCATAACAGAAGTGGGAGTAAAAGTGAGCGAAGCAAAAAAATAATAAAATAAGGCCGTAAGCACCTCGTGCTATCCTATATTTATAAAATTGAAGAAAGGAAGAACTATAAGCTAAGGTTGTATAGCTAGTCGAAATCCTAGGTCTCTATCTACCCCTCTGGGAAATAGGCACGACGGTATGTATGTACGAGTATGTATGATATTACATAGTTTGTTTTGTATTTTGCCTTACCCATCACTTAATGTACTTATATGTCCATACTAAAATTAATCAAACTCCATAACTAACTTTTTAGGGTTCCGTAGTACCTACAAGGAACCCTTATAGCTTCGTCATGTCCGTCTGTCTGTCCGTCTGTCCGAGGTTTTGCTAAGAGACCGTTTGTACTAGTAAGCTGCAATTTTGTACGGATATGTAAACTTACCACGCCGACAAAGTGGTAAAATAAAATTTTGAAAAATATTTTTTTTGTCATATTTATATTAAGTTTTTGTCAGCTGTGGAAACACAGTGAGCTTCTTTTAAACTTAGACAACTTATTAAAAGGTACGTTAATTTCGGTTTTGAATTTTGAGATGGATGATAGGGCTTGGGTCCAAGCTTCCCTCCCTGTGAGGTTGGGGGGCATAAGGATACGCAAAATTTCTAGTGTGGCATTACCAGCTTTTATGTCTTCTGTACACAGTTCACACAAATTAGTAGAAAAAATTCTTGCACCATCTTTAGGCTCTTTTGATGTAGCATATCTGGCTGAGGCCAAAACCACATGGGGACTGGCTTGTCCAAATACTGAATTCCCAAAAATGTTGTCATCTCAGAAGCAGTGGGATCGGCCCCTATGCGAGCTAGCACGGAAAGATCTTTTCAATACGTGTCCTAGTATCGCAGATCATGCTCGTATTCTCGCTGTTTCTGTGTGGGAATCTGGTCTTTGGTTACAAGACATTCCTTCTTACAAAACTGGTAGCCTTATAGATCCTTCCGCTTTTCGTTTCGCTATTAGCTTACGCTTGGGTGCAAGGTGTTGTGTTGTACATCACTGCCAGTGTGGTACTGCAGTTGACCAACTCGGTCACCATGGCCTCTCCTGCTCTCGAAGTGCTGGTCGAATTTCCCGCCACGCCAGCCTTAACGATATCATTCGCCGGGCTTTTACCAGCGCCAATGTTGCAGCTGTTCTCAAACCAAACGGTCTGATGCGTGACGATGGTAAAAGACCTGACGGCATGACTCTGGTTCCATGGAAGTTAGGACGGCCCTTAGTGTGGGACGCTACATGCGTAGACACTTAAGGGCGAACGTAAGGTCTGGCGCCGCGGCTACTTCGGCGGAGCAACTCAAGCGGCGCATGTATGCTAACCTCGGTATGGTATACATATTTGAGCCGTTGGGTGTAGAGACGTTGGGTCCGTGGGGACCGGGAGCTATCGTATTTTCCAAAACTTATCTTATAGAGCGCTTGCTCGATGCGACGCATGATCAAAATGCTGGCACCTATTTGGCTCAAAGAAAAAGCATTGCAATTCAACGGGGCAATGCTGCCAACATGCTGGGCACGCTGCCAACTGGTAGTGGGCTAGAGCATTTGGACTGCCTATGAGTCTGCAATGACTTATACGGATCTAAATGCTTTTATTGTAGTAGCTGTAGTGTTGTATATAGTTCGTAGTATTTTGTTAATAAAGGCATACCGCCGGTAAAAAGGTTTTAAATTATCTAGTAATATGAATGTCATACTTCTATACATATTTTACTTTCTGCGCCTAACATACAGTGTCAGCCAAGATAGATTTTCGCAAAGAGAGACTATATCAAGGAGATATAATACTCATAAAACGATTGTAAATCTTAAACAAATGTCAATTCAACAGAAGCCTATGCGGTGAAGCAAGCACAAATAAACTTTGCCATTTATATTAGTAGGGACAAACATAGCATTGAAGCAGAGATGTAAAGGCATATTAGATTGATTGGGTAGGCCAAATACGTAATGTAACGAACTATAGTTCCAGGAGTTAGGCTACTTTAACCATAAACTGCGAGATTCGGATGTACGTCTCTTATTTGGGACAAGCCCTTTTAATTTGAGCTAATCAGTCAGTTAGAGTTTAGCTTCAATGAATTTCAATACTAACTAGGACTTTGTTAATCTGTTTCAAATAAAATAAAATTAAGGTTCAGCAATAAAAATACGAGGTGGCCCGTGAGGTGCCGAGCTAGCATGTCAGCACCATTGCTAACCATTGCTGCCTGTGGGTGTCGTAAAATATGAAATACCGGAAGGTGGGCAGCAGTGTCTACTGAGGCTGGGCCTGATATCTTAAACTGCGATTCCCAAGACGCCTGCCAAGATTAGGGATTATGGCAAACCTCCCCTTTATGGGGGAGGCTGTGTTCAGCAGTGGACAATTCGGCTGATAGAGTTATTAAAATATAACACAACATTATAAATGTCAAAATTAGATGTATGTGTTTTTTTTATACTTTTTTATTATTTTTAGTTAAGCTTTTCACCACAATCTCACCTGATGGTAAGTGATGATGTGGTCGAACGTGTTAACAGGCTTAACCTTTTGGTACATGTATATGTTTGTTAGTATTTTAGTTAATTGATGTATAGATTTTTAAGACCTGGAATAGCAGAAAGGTAATATTTATCCTGGTAAAAGTTACCGAAGAAAAAAGCCGCGCAGAAGTTAACAATACAACAAGATATAAATGTAGATATTGTAAACCTAACAAATCTAGTAATTATGGCTAGCCACCACCTAACGATGTGTTCAGGCAGCTGTCCTTGAGAGCCAGTAATTCTAGGTTAGCCTGAATGACATCTTCGACCACATCATCACTTACCATCAGGTGAGATAGTGGTCAAAGGCTAACCTATCAGCAAAAAAAAATTAATTGTTTTAATATTTTTACAATAAGCATTTCCGTTTGATTTTATTTCCGTTCATAAGAACAGAAATACAATGGTCAGCATCAAATTTGCGTATACCAAGGAGTGCTTTTGAATAGAGGCTGTGTAAGGCTGGCCGCTGGCCACTACAAGCGAAGTCAAAACTTACACAATTATGTATACTTTTCTGTCGCAAACCACCTAATGGTGTGTTCCGGCAGCTGTCCTTGAAAGCCAGTAATTCTAGGTTAGCATGAACATATTTGACCAATCACTTACCATAAGGTGAGATTGTGGTTAAAGGCTAACCTATCACGCATAAAAGAAAATGTTCTGTGTTGTTACCAAATAATTTTTTTAGTATGATTTGGTGTTGTTGGATAAGATTTATTGTACTGATCATACATGCGTGCGCTAAGTGTAGAAAGATGATGATGGCTTTCTTCATTGCTTAATCCGGTACAAGTAACTTAAGTTATTTCTATAAGTTTTACCCAGTTATTTCTATAAGTTAACATTTCACCAATAACCCTGTATATTATATATTTCAAAGAAGTTCTTAATCGGATTTTTCATAATTGCTGTCTTACTACAAAGATTTATGTTCTAAGTTCTTGCTGGGTGTTTACCAGTAAAGGCGCGGTTACACCAAGAATTAATGAATCAGAACTAAACAGACTGCATAATAAGTGGTTAAATGAAATCACCTCAACTTGTTTGTATATAAGAAAACTTATTACAGCGCCTAAAAGAGACAAAAATGTGTTTTTTTTTATGCTAATTGTATTTATTCCCGTGTTTATTTTTAGTGAATATTCTGAAAAAATAATTGTCCTGTGTAAACAAATGCTATCAGTTGAGTTTTGCACGGTATAAGACTATTTTGCCTAACACTGTGTTTTCAAATAAAATTGGCGTCATTGCTTGCTAAGAAACAGGTGAAATAGTGGCCAATAACTTAGCTTACAGTAAATACCAAAGCTGTTTTGATTATTGAGTATATATATATTATTGAATAAATATTTCTGAATCGAGCATTCTTTTTCCGATAACATTGCGTTCAGTACAGTGACGCCCTAATTCTTACATATTTTACGGACCCACCTGTCTTATGTTCTAGATTCTTTCCTTTCGGGAATTCGTTTCTTTTCACTTGGTGTCTGGGAATAAATTGGTTTTTAGCCCATTTTGTTTGTGTAGAATTTCCCGATGTTATTATAAAGTCCCATTTGTATTACAGATGTTTTTCTAGATTATTTTTTTAACATTTTGTTTTCAATGTAGTGTTATAAGGTCTCACCGTTCATAATTAAAATTGTAGCAAATATTTTAATTCAATCCTTACGTTTCTACATGTCTTAATTGTGAGGACTGTAGTAATCAGTCACGAAAGATATAGTAGGATATAGTAGACAATAGTCATTTTCTGAAAGTAACGTAATACATGTCGTTGAACATCGTTCTGACATTATATGTTATTAAACATGCTGCATAGATATTTTTTATCAAGGAAATAACTTAAGATAAGATAAACAGCTCTTGATTGTTACATCAAATACAAAAAAATCACGTGATAAAAAAATACCATGCAAGTGGCGGCCTTATATTAAAGTGATCTCTCCCGTGACTTATAGGCAAGCCTTTGACCCCTATCTCACCTGATGGTAAGTGATGATGTGCTCGACGGTGTTGTTCAGGTTATTCTAGAAATCTAGAATGACTGGCTCAAGGATAGCTGCCGGAACACACCGTTAGATGCTTGGCGACAGATTTTTTACTTCAGGGGACAGACAGTAGTAATGTCACTAGCGGTCACCCATCCAACTCATGATCGTGGCGGACGTTGCTTTACTTTGCTGATCGGTTAAGAACAGCTAAGCAAAATTCGCTACGAGCGCTTCAAAAGATCACTCAAAACTCGCATGCCACGTACAACCCTTGTAATGATTTTAATGGTAGTACGTGTTCAAATAAATTTCTTACGAAGATCTACGTTTTTAATGATTTAAATACTTTGAAACCGATTTCAAATCGTTGCGATTCCCAAAAGCTTCTAAGCATTCAGAACACATCTAGACGATTTTTCGCGGCGAAAATCGGCATTCGCCATATAAATTGGTATCACGTAATGTAGATGGCACTACGTGTGCCGCCTGCCCAAACCAGCCATGAGTTACGTCCAGTAATCGGTCAATCGTAAAATATTATGACCTTTGATTCCAATGAATAATACGTGTACAAAATATCAAATAAAACTTAGATTGACAATTGAATTGTTATAATTTTTACTTTATCATCTACATAACAATTTTAGTTTTCAAAGTGTCTCGACTTATAAAACTCAACAAGTACGCTTACATGAATATCATACGAGTAAGTATAAATTAAGTAAAAATATAAAAAATCCGAATGCAATTTTTTTTTCTTTATCGGTATTGTTTTTTAAAGGCTATTTATGGAATAATAAGAAATATTTTAATAAAACATCAAATTAATATTTTAATAATTCGATGCGCTCGTAGATTCATGACCTCCTAAGCATGCTTCGTGTAGAAGCAAAACGCGTCAAAAATTCTTCCAGTTTGGCTGCGTGGCGTTTGTGACGTCGCATCGGCTTAGCAGGAGAATTAGGCGGAATTGTCACTAGATATATTTATATTTTTTTTTAAGTGTTTTATTAAAATATTAATTTGATGTTTCCTTAAAATATTTGTTATTATTAAATATGGATTTCCGCAAAGTAACGCCTGAATCTATTCATTAGCTATTTATGGAATTGATTTTTTTGTTATAACCCACTCGTTGGGTTATGAACAAAAAAAAATAGTGTGTTTTATTTTATAAAACCAAATAACAAATACATCTTATCATATGTTTGAAATGAGCAAATTATCTTGTAACATAGTGGAAATATAAGTTCCACTATTCTACAAAAGAATGAGGCTCAATGCCAGTGCTTTTATTTTTTAAACCAGATAGGTTTAAGTTCATTAGTACACTACTACAGTATAACATTACGCTAAAGCAATTTTTTTATCTCATAATATGGCGTCTAAAATCTGCCAGTGTTTTTTTTATGTACTGTCATTGTATCTAACGATTTCTCACACTTTAAAATCGGTTAAGCCGTTTCATCAAAGAAACTCACAAACATACATACATATAAGACCGCTACAAACAACACTGCTTTTTTTGGGTAGTCACGTAATGAAAATTAGTATGTTTGTATGAAAAAATTACCCCCCCCCATTATAAATATATAGGTACCCGGGTGGGATTCGCGTTATATTTACCGGATTTTTGAAGTGAAGTTACCCCCACCATGCATTTATTATGTAAGCCAAAAGTATAAAAATGAAATAGACATTACGACAACTACGTCATCTTTTTCCTGTCGCCGTCTTTCTGGCGTCTGGCCAGCACGAGACGTTTACATGCTATTATGTTTTTTTAAAACTGCTTGGGCCAGGAAACCATCGCATACATCCAAGTGCGTTCCAAAAGTTTATCTCGAAAAGAGTTGAATGTAAATTTAGTTTTTGGCTTCCAACCAAAGTGCTTGGGTTTTGACTTTTTAAAATATATAGCAGCCCCCGCCGGCGAACGTCGTTGTGGTTCACATTTTTGGCAAAATATCTTTGTTTATGAACCAAAAATGTTGGTGAGTAAAACAGCATGAATATTAGGTGTGTTATCGCAGTAATGTTATAAATGCGAAAGCGTGTGCGAGTGTTTTATGCTACCTACGAAACAGCTGTACGATTTTTATAAATCGTTTCACATATATTTGTCAGGTCGGAATGGCTTAACTTTTTAAGCTGCGTAAAACATTTTTTCGATGTTGCAGTGCGTCAAAGTCAAGTCAAAGTCAAAATCATGTATCCAATTTAGGCGTTTACGGCTTACGAAATTCTTATGAAGTTAATACAAATTTTTATATGAAAATATCCTAAAAATATAAAAAGCCCCTGCGAGAAGAACGGTCGAGAAATCACGGCCATTCTTTTAACCGTCTTTTTACAATGTGTTACAAACTATAGTATACAATCATAACAATATTTCTTTCAATTACGTTGGTGACAGAGGATAGCTCCGCAGAGGCATAATTGTCCAAGCACTTTTGTCGTTTTAAGTAACCACAAACTGTGTAGTAGGATTTCTCAATCAAAATGTTTTTCACATGCAACTTGAATTTTCCTTCTGTGAGCGTTGTATATGTTTGGGAACTTTATTATAAAACCACACACAATTACCTAAGAAGGTTCTTTTATTTGTCTTTGCTAATCGAAAACCTGGCAAAAGTATTTTATCTTCATTCCTAGCGTAACCCTAATTGATCGAGACTCGACTCGCCAGTGGCCGGCTTTGGTCTTGAGTTATAAATAGTATTTATTTTTAGTGCTCTGGAGCATTTGGACTGCCTTTAAGCCGGCAATGACTTGCAGGTCGCTTAAATGATTTCGTTGTAGTAGCTGTAGTGGTGTATATAGTTCGTAGTGTATTGTTAATCTATAAGTTTAATATGTGTTTTATTTGCCCTCTTAGTATTTAGTGACAAGGGGTGTGTTTGCACCCATGACGTTCGGACATGGCTGTCGCTGTTTAAAATTATTAGTCACCATTGATAGAATGATGAAAAGTTCGTACTCTGTTTCTGCCCAAGAATACAAAATAAGGGTAGGTGTGCATTGAACGTGCCAGTGAACATACAAATACCGTATTTATGTAATTTTTTTTATGCCATCGTGATGGAACAAGCACGTAACACACCTATTGTTAAGCTGTAATCTCTGCCTATAACAGATGCAGTTAGTCACAAGTGGCGAACTGCACTACGGCCATTACCCTGAGATATAAATTATTAAGTCTCATGTGCCTATAACTTCACTAGCACCCTACAAACCGGAATACAGTAATGTGACCATTATAGCTGGGCGGTAGGAATAAGTATGGTGGTAGTACTTCACAGGAAGAACTCGCACAATGAAACTACTACTAAAATCCAGATTGTTGTTTTAAAACGGTACCCTATTACTGAAACTTCGCCGTCCGTCCGTCCGTCTGTCACCAGGCTGTATCTCAAGAACGGTGGCCGCTATAACAACAAATACTAAAAATGAAATAAAATAAATATTGAAAGCGGGGTCCCATACAACCAACTTGTTTTTTTTACCGTTTCTTGATCGATACTAGTAACGGGGCAGGTAGACGCTTTAACCCCACTCTTTCTTCTATGCTTTAACTACTCACAGAATATTTAGTTTTATGTTCTCTTTAAATATAAATAATTAAAATAAAATAAAATCAATAATTAAGGGGGCTCCCATACAATAAAAAGAGGTTACCGCTGTACCTACCCAGCTCAATCGGACACAGCGAAAAGTGTCTGTATCTTGCAAGATTAGGTTACAGATAACCCTTCGTGCGCGAGTCCCACTTGCACTTGGTCGGTTTTTTTTCTGTTTGTTGATTTATATTTATTTGACTTGTATAATTGTTTCATTTGTGGTCATGTGCATTCTTGATAATAGCTATGCGTTCTGAGTGAATACACCGCTATGGATCAGTTATAAAACTAGTGCTAGTATTACTAATAGTCGCGAAAAAATTCTAATGTTCTTAATAATAACAAATATTTTAAAAATATTTTAAGAAAACATTGAATTCATAATAAAGAATAAAACACTTAATAAATATAAAGAATATATATAGTGACAATTCCGCCTAATTTTTCTGTTAAGCCAACGCGACGTCACAAACGCCACGCAGCCAAACCGGAAGAATTTTCCAGAAATTACTCGATCGTGCGCTCGATGAGTTAAGACCTCCTGAGGATGCTTCGTGTAGAAGCGAAACGCGTCCAAAATTCTTCCGGGTTAGCTGCGTGGCGTTTGTGACGTCGCGTCGGCTTAACAGGAAAATTGGGCGGTATTGTCAATACATATATTTTTAATATTTTTAAGTGTTTTATTAAAATATAAATTTAATATTTCTTAAAATATTTGTTATCATTGAATGCATATGCTTTTTTTTAACTAAGATATATATTTAATTGGCACCACATACGTGACATGAGGGTAGTAGGATGATGGAGTAGGTGACAAACAATTTCGAATTTATGATCTTAGTAAGATATACGTTGCTTGCTGATATTGTCCAGTTTGATATATTTTGCTTAATGCTTGATAGGTTAGCATTTGACCGCTACACTCACCTAATGGTAAGTGATGATGTGGTCAAAGATGATGTTAAGGATAACCTAGAATTACTGGCTCTCAAGGACAGCTGCCGGAACACACTGTTACGTTCTTGGCGACAGATTTTGTATTTGAGGTTGGTAGCTAGCCAAGCGGGCATTCGCGAAATACCATACCACCATGCTATTACGACTGCCATCCAAAGACAACAACCGGGACGGACGGCTTAACGTGCCCTCCGAAGCACGGAAGCGCTCAGTAGTAATGTCACTAGTGGTCACCCATCCAACTCATGACCGCGGCGGACGTTGCTTAACTTTGCTGATCGGTTAAGAACAGCAAACTTCGCTTCGAGCGCTTCAAAAATTTTGTTTCCTGAAAGTGATTATTTTGTAGCCAGCCTGTAAAAATTTTCCACGATATATTTCGAGTACTTATTCGAAATGTAGTGCACTATTTCTCAAAGAAGCCTAATCTTGGAATCACTCCGCCATTACATTTATGAAATTGAAGATCCTCATAAATATATCTCAGCGAAGATGTTTCTAGTTTAGCTATTAGTGTTGTCTGAGGTAAGATATTTTATGTATCGATATTTTTAAATTATAACCTTAAAATAATTTTATGCAGCCCATAAGTTTGAGTGGTGATGGATAATGATGATTTTGCGATAAGAATGATATTGGGTGTTATCACAAGACTTTATTAATCATCATCATCATCATATAATCACGCCTGTATGCCCCGAAGGGGTAGCCAGAGTTATGTAAACACCCGCGTTTCGCCAATTGGGGTTTGGTTATATTTAATAGGGGGCGAGCCGATTGCCATTCACCGGGCACAGTTTCAGGGTCATACAAATGTTTTCTCTAATACTGGACGAAATATAAGAACTTATTACGAATAACATTTTTACGCTAACAACATATAAGGCAGGAACACAGGAACATATTGTATGAAACCCTGGCAGGGCACTAATATGGTATATAGCCCTGTTGTTCGTCTAATGCACACAATACCCTACTCACGGATAAATATTCTGTGACAATCATGTGGCCGAAATTGTGCCTTGTAGATAGCAATATGCTCGGCTCTTATAAAGTGGGACCTTACAACGGAATCATAATGTGGGTTTTTAAATACCTTTATTATAACCTTGAAGTACACACAGCCTTAGTGTTATGTTAATAACAAAGTGCGTCAGTATAAAAAAACTACTATATTTTTTAAGTAAATTGATTGACAATAGTAGTTAATATGAGAATGAACATGAACTTTCCATGTTTAATAAGTGTTGTCTGTATATCTCCTAATACCATCAAGTCAGGACTAAAAGTCTGATATTCCTTACATGTTTATTTTCTTCTACGCTACTTTTAGTTAGACATTTACTCGTACTTTAAATGAAAAGTGGACGCACGTGAAGGCCACCCATCGCACGAGCGTTTTATTTGTTAAATTATTAGAGGCATATTTTTATGAGTAGTGGATGTTTCGTAACTGTATTTATTTTGTGTATTGTTTATAAAATCGAATATGGACTTGTGGCTAAACCTATTTTGTTTAAAAACAAATGGTCATTTTTTGCATCTTCCGTGTCTTTCTTTATACTTAAACATTTGTCGCAGCAAACATTACAAACATATATATATATATATATATAAAGCGTCCAAATACTTGAATTTCTTGCACAAGTTTTAATTGAATTCGTCGAAATAAATGTATGTATTAATTTTTTAAGTAAAGTAAAAGCCTCAGAAGAAATATTGTACATTTCATGAAACTTCCAAATGATATATATGAACAGTATATTAAACTATTTGTGTTTTGTTCTAAAACTCGCATATTCTGAAACAAATTTAATTACATTTTTGTACACTTATTCTGGCGCCCTTCATACGAGTCTGTACCTACTACTTATTGCACAGAATAGGTAATAGTATCCCATGGATGAAATAAAATGTTTTAAAGCCATGCTTGCGTTGTACATAGGCGGCATTGGAGCTAAACTTGCAGCACTTTTATTCGCTCGAGCTTAGCGTATCGATACTTTCACCAATTTCCTTCATAAATCACTATTCAGACGAATTCACTACTCGCTCGTAGCCCGTAGCTCGTAGTGCTACGAGAGAGTACGAACTACGGCACGTAGACGTAACGTTTTAGTAATGCAGCATGCAGCTAACATTTTATATGAAACTTACTCCCGTTTTAATGGTTCGTAGTTTGTGATTTTAGGGTTCCGTTTCAGCAAATGGGACCTTAATACATAACTAACGCGGTCCGTCCTTCCATCCGTGATAAGTAGCTTGTTAAAATTTTCGCTGAATGTGTTATTACGGAGTTCCTAACAAATAATAAAATGTAATCAACTAGGAGGGCTAGAAAAAAAAACGTGTTTTAGGATTCCGTACCCAGAGGGCAAAACGAAGCCTCATTAATGAGAATTTACTGTCTATCTGATCGTCCGTATGTATATCACGATTATCTGACATTCTGATATTTTGTATTTTACCTTGGATATGGGGTGCGATTATCTAGATTTGGCTAAGAAGAATACATATACATAATATAATTTATAAATTAGCATTTTTTTATATAAAAGACAGGGAGCCGTCATAGTTGTAAATTTTAAAACTTATCCCTTCACATATTGATATAAAGTATAGAAAAATATAGTGACTAAAGGCTTCATTGCCTATCAGCAAAATAAAACTAATTTATGAAAGCAAAATGCTTACATAAATGAGTTTTATTTTGCTGGCTCATTCAGCTTCATTCTATAAAGTCCTTTAATGGACATTAAAGAAGCAATAGTGGCCCCGTATATGACTATGGACCAGCTCGCAGGTAGTTGTTATTTCCAAATTCCGATGCTCTCTTGTTTAGGTACCTTCAGAAATTCTGCACCTTGTATCAAACGGTGTATTCCGCCAACTTATAAGCATATAAGACTTAAAGACGTTTAAGTTAGTTCTCAAAAAAAATTAAAGCAACTTGATTGTGATTGAATAAATATCATATTCACGTATTTTGTTGGGTAAGGAAACACGGATAAGAACAAAAGTCTGAACCTTTTCAAAGTAAACACCATTAATAATATTTCATTATTTCGTTCACTCCGTACAGCCTTAAATCCATAATCTTGCTGCTTATAGAGTGGGCAAATCTTCCAGCTCCCCTTTTACGGTATTACGAGGAATGGGGGAATTACTCGAATACACTTAAAAGGATAAGCGTCATAATCTATGTTGATCATATTTTTGCGATGTTTAGAGTTTGTTCTGGGCGAATGTTTTTTGGGAAGCTTTTCATAGAAGGGGGTCATGAATTTTATGTGTGCATTTGCGTTTTGCGTTGTGTATACTTATTCAGCAGGCATCTGAGTGTCTTAAATAAAAGCCAAATATAACCATTTAAAAGTAAGACAGGCGGACGGACGGAGTAGACTTAATAATAGTCCTGGTTAAGAAACAGAAAAAATGTTGGGATATTAAAAGTTTTCTATTATATCTTACAAGCACATTATTACTAGGACAAAGTCAAGACATTTCTTCTTTCATAAAACTACGTCTAATTAGTACAATAAGGTACGATATCTCACAAAAAAGGTTTGTAGACGTTATTTTAGAGTTACGCCTTCTTATGCGGATACTAACTAAAAAAAAACTTTGCTGAGTTCTAGGTAAGCCTGAACACATCAACATCTTCGACCACATCATCACCCACCATCAGGTGAGATAGTGGTCAAAGGATAACCTATCAATCATAAAAAAATATAAATCTCCACATCTTATTTCTTATTCGTCATACTGCATCGCAAACATGTGTTTATCATATATAGACATATCATGTACAACACATACTAGCATTCTTCTGAATTAACATAGATCCAATATAGAACTCAAGAACCACCGCCTGCTTTATGTTCGCGAAGACTAATATAATTTTATCACAGAGTATTAATCCATGCGCATTATAGATAATGATAGCAATTGAATTAGTTCATAAATAGACGACATCGGGTGCGCGTGATACGAGCTGGCCTTTCACTGAACTAGATATTCAGTCTCACTGTCTTTTATAGAACTTCAATGTGGTTGCGTGACACTTTATCTGTATCTTTTTTTTTTGTAAAATACACTCGAGAGCAATGAATCCGGGTCACTTAAAGAATGTTAAAAATCTCGGAAACTAAAAATGATAGGTTAATGCAATAAATTGTATTTAATAGACAATGTAATACTCCTTAAATGAAAGTAAAAAAAATATGAGTCACCATACATTTTATTAACACAAAATTACATAAAGAAAAAAACTGCTGATCTCTCCTTAAAACAAAAATAGGAAACATGAAATTTTTGAACTTTATTACGATTTTCTTGAATTTTAATACTTCGTATTGCCTCCTCGTGCTTCCATTACTGCGTTTACGCGGTTTGGCATGCTGTACACCAAGTTCCTTATACGATTTTGGGGAATATTCTCCCATTCCTCTGTGAGAGCAATTTTGAGCTCACGAAGCGTGATTGGGGGAGGGTTTCGTTGTTTTACGCATCTGCCTAGCTCGTCCCAAGCATGCTCGATCGGGTTGATATCCGGGCTGCGCGCTGGCCACTCCATACGAGTAATGTTCATCTCTTGAAGGTAGTCATTCACAATCCTACCTGTATGAGGTCGGGCATTGTCATGCATAAATATAGCATCCTCACCTAAATTGACCATAAATGGACCAACGTGATCATTGAGGATTTCTTCCACATATCTTACGCTAGTTAAAGAGCCGTTTTCTATGATCACTAGCTCTGTGCGACTTTCAGAAGAAATTCCGGCCCACACAAGTACAGACCCACCACCGTAGGCTACTTTTTCTTCGATGCATGCTTGCTTGAATCTTTCCCCTGGTCTTCGATACACTCTGTGTCTTCCATCGTGCTTGTAGAGCATAAATTTTGATTCGTCGGAGAACATAACTTTTGACCAATCTTCAATACTCCAATTTACGTGGCTCTGGGCATATCTTAGTCTCGAAATACGATGCCCACGCTCCAGTTTCGGGCCGTTTGCAGGTCTAAGGGGTTTTAAGTTAGATTCAGCAAGCCGACGTCTTACTGTCCATGCACTTGGGTTACTTCCTCCGAGGCGTCGAAACTGATTGGTGAGTTCAGTTCCTGTGAGAAAGCGATTTCGAAGCATGGTGTTCACCAAGTATCGGTCTTCTCGTGCTGTGGTACACCTGGTTCTGCCCGTTCCTGGTCTGCGTAGGTTAGAACCAGTTTCTTCGTAACGTCGGAGAACTCTTTGTACTGTTGACAGCGACACACCGACAGTCCTGGCTGTATCGCGCTGACTCCGGCCGGTTTCCAGCATTGTAAGTATTCTGGTGCATTCTTCAGGCGTAAGTGACATAATTTCAGCTTGAATAATTAATATAGAGCACTATCAACATGGTTTATGTACCCACATAAATGACAGATTACAAACAAAAGCAAAACCAAATGCTGTAATTTCGTAGTTCCATGTTCGAAAGTGGCCCTTTTTCAAATTTGATTTTTTTATGATATAACTTTACAATAACTAAGAAGTTTTAATACCTTCATTTAAGGAGTATTACATTGTCTATTAAATACAATTTATTGCATTAACCTAGCATTTTTAGTTTCCGAGATTTTTAGGATTCTTTAAGTGACCCGGATTCATTGCTCTCGAGTGTATAAAGCAGGATGGCCAGTCCGTATAGACCTAAGATGGAAACCCCATAAAAACAAATTAAACTCTAAATAACGGCATACAATTGAAGCCAACCATTATAGAATGAACATTTATTTTTATGTTTGGTACACAAATAATTTACTTCGCAATCCAAATTTGAAAATAACATCAATAACCCAAATCTGAAACGATAATAAGTAAAAGGTAATGCCTACAATAAGCCGATCATGCGATGACGGTTTCAAAGTTATGAAAAACGAATGCTTTACCTAATTATTTTTACATTGAAGCGAGGTTAACGCACGCAAACTTAAATGGACTTATTTTTAGCCGTTAGTGGGTGAAATAGGTTTTTATAAGTAACTTACTAAATAAAAAACGATCAGATGGTCTATCTGATCTTAACTTACTGCCTCGGTTCTTTACAAATAAATACTGTAGGCGTAGCTTAAGTAAATATTTTCTTCTAAGAAATAAAGTTTTTGTAAATTTTTTTTATATATTTAGTGATACTAAATAATTTATGTTAAATACAAAACGTAAACAATACAGAGAAACTGATTTACCTCAAAATACCTCTATTTTGAAATCATGTACGAAAACAATTAAAAAATGTGAGGGCATTTTTCAATTGTTTTCGTAAATGATGCAGCGATTACGTTTTCGAAAATTATTCATTTTACAGTCACTCCTTACAGCCCTACCTTTCAGAACACGAAAACATTTTGTGCAATTTTTCATAATTGTAGGGGATTTGTGACCGCCTGTCTAACTACCACCCTCTAGTAGAAAATCTGTCGCTAAGCACCAAATGGTGTGATCTGGCAGCTGTCATTGAATGTGAGTAATTCAAGGTTAATCCGGTTAACACCTTCGGCTGCATCATCATTACCATCAGGGGAGCTAGCGGTCAAAAGCATTCGCCACCTGATATACAAGTTTTTAAATTTTATTATATACT
This sequence comes from Plagodis pulveraria, assembly GCA_963890685.1. NCBI lineage: Eukaryota > Metazoa > Arthropoda > Insecta > Lepidoptera > Geometridae > Plagodis > Plagodis pulveraria. Next base: position 23,453,881 of record OY982969.1, read on the forward strand.
GTGCTTCAATGTCACCTTTATGATATATATTTTATATACCCGATATGATATTTCGGGTAAAAAAAACAATACATATGAAAGATAGAGAAATATAAACAGTTATTGTTACGAGCCAAAGAAAAAGGAAAGTCAACCAGTGCATATATATTTATTTCCTTGTACATCACTGGTAATGTAAATTGGTAATGTAAGAAGACTAAGGAAGCTAGTTACTGATGTAATAGAGAAACGTATGTCTGATATAGTGATATTGAATAAACAATGATATTATTGTGCACACTATAGTGCTTGTAATATTTAATCAATACGAGAGTTAAGTGTTTGAAAAAGCACTTACTTCGGTCAGATGAAGTCAAGTAGTCTAGTTGATGACCGCTCACCGTCCTCTATGACGGTTTAAATAATACAATTAGAGCACTAAATTTCAGCGCAGTCGAGCGATCCTCGATAGCCCAGTGGTTAAGGCACCCAGTGTGCAAAATCGGGGGATGTGGATCCGATTCCCAACCGAGGTGAGAAATTTTGTACAATTATTTTTTTTTCCATCCCCATACGATGGTTGACGGACGATAGCAAGATTTAGAATTATGAGTCATATTGTCATGTTAGCTCAGTCGGTCAGAGCATACCCCGGCTATAGGGGTGGATGGACGCGGGTTCGAATCCCGCACATGACGATAATTTTGTTTTCTCTCGTAAATTTGTAATTTTGTACTATAAAAATTTGGCGACTACGATTTTTGCTAAGCACACAAACGTCCTTGTAATCATATTTAACAAAAACCGGCCGAGTGGGATTCGCGCACGTAGGGTTCCGTAACTAAATATTCTGTGAATAGTTAAAGCGTCTACCTGTCACCGTTATTAGTATAGAGCAAAAAACGGTAAAAAAATGTTGTATGGGAGCCCCCCTTAAATATTTATTTTATTTTTAATATTTATTGTCATAGTGGCAATAGAAATACATCATCTATGAAAGTTTCAACTGTCTAGCTATCACCGTTCTTGAGATACAGCCTGGTGACAGACGGACGGACGGACGGACAGCAAACTCTTAGTAATAGGGCCCCATTTTTACCCTTTGGCTACGAAACCCTAGTAACGATATGATACTTGAGATCAAATAGATGCGTTCAATGTTTATCCTTGAATAACCACTAACCACGTTCTTGTATCTTATATCATATCAGACCGCAACGGTTTTTGATTACAACTTATTATGTACAGCTATCACGTGAGTAAATCATATCTTGACACATGATTGATACAAAATACAGTTTCAGTTGAATGTACAGCGCTGCGGCCTTATTGTCCAATTCAAAAGGCTATGAAAATGATCCTCATTTTATAATGCGAACTCTATATTGAGCATCGCTTTCAATGGAATATGTCGTAATTTCGGTGCCTTTTTTCCCTTTATTAACAAACTAAATACTACTACAGCTACTACAACGAAAGCATTGAGGCAACCTAAAGGCCATTGGAGCCGTATAGGCAGTCCAAATGGTCCAGTCCAATGCAGCAGTGTTAGCCCAGTGGCATTGGCTATGGACTGCCGCGCAGCAGGTCCATGGTTCGAATCCCGCCGCGGGCTTAAGCTTCTGCATGGTGGAAAGGCATTTTGTCAATGCTCGCCTGGCTAGCGACCACCCTGAAGTAGAAAATCTGTCCCCAAGCACCTAACGGTGTGTTCTATGCAATTCCGTTTTATTGTAATAGGTACTTCGAAATGACATAGAACCTTCATAGTATGAGATTTTTAGTGAAACTTTTATTCACATGGTACATCTATGAGGTTCTTTTTAAAAAAATGTGCAACATTCGATTATCAACTGTCAGTTGTTTTTTTTTATTCAGTTTAGACAAGAAAGATGGAAATTTTCGAAAATTCGAATAGTCTGATTTTGAAAAACATATCGGCTTTGTGGTGAGCTTACGATGATTGTTGACACTGTGGATCCCGATAGTCCCTGAGACTAAATTCTACATCTGATCACCAGTTCCAGATTGCCTTAATTTTCCGTCGTAATCTAAGCACATAAAAGGTAAGAGACGTTAATGAGTTGAACTTAAGGAGAGTTGGATTTTAAAGAGTAGAAGTGTTAAAATTTGCAGTGGAACTGTCTACATCTGTGTAACTTTTAGCCACACACACCAAAGTTGTCCCTTTTGACGCCCATGCTGGTTGCAATTTTGTAGTATGTGGCTTTTAGTTCGTAGTGAGTCATAACCTGACAGTACTTTTGAATGCTACAGAAATTAGCTGGTGGACTTTTCCCATTAGGTAACTAAAATCAGTAGGTTAGTAACTTCACTTAGAAAACTATCGCGAGTTTTGTCCATTATAAATAAATAGGTACCCGGCTGGGACTCGCGTTATATTTACCGGAAAGATTCCAAAGCGGCGAGCGCGGGCCTCAGCACGTAACTGACAGGAATCTTTCCGGTAAATATAACGCGAGTCCCAGCCGGGTACCTATTTATTTATAAAATCAGTAGCTTTAATTTTCAAATAATATTACCAATTAGTTTCAATTTGGGTTTCGTTCATTACTTTTTCGTAATCTTGATTTGTAAGCAGCTTATTTTTTTAAGTTATGGTAACGGAACAAGTTGCATCTAGTGAGTAAAGTGCAAACTTAGGTTAAGGTTTCTATGAAACGAAATGGGTTGTGATGTCTACGTTTCTTTGGTTTCGTGCATAACCTACGTTTTTAAACAATCGTGTTTCTAAAACAAACAAAAAATAAGAATTGTAATCTTAGCACCAGTTTTCTTTACAAAAATGTGCTCAGTGCTCTAATTACACCCGGCGAAAAAACTAAGAAAATGGAACGAAAATAAAAAAGGAACAAACTGGAAACAAAAGATTTCAGAGTGTTGATGGTAGCTCATTAGGGCGGTATAAGCATCTAGACTAAGGGTTGCATGTGGACTAGCTTGTGTCTTGAAAGGGAGCCACTCTTCGTACCGAGTGCCCCTTGCAAGTTTTATTTCTCTTTAGTTTTAATATTGCATACTTGTATGAAATTAACTTACAAGCCATAAATTCCAATTCCTAAACTAATTAAAGCCTGCCTGCTGAAACCTGCTGAAACTAATAGATTATAACATAGATTTTTCACTATAAATATACATTTTTCACTTTAAGTATAAATAACTAAGTAATGTAGATGTTGGTACATTTAATACCTATCTACCTTAAAACATGCATGAATTGCTTGTGTTTGTTTTGTGCTGCCACACTTTTGATACTCACATATAATTACATTATATATTACCAAAATGTTTGTGATAAATATAATAGATATATATGTATTACAGTATATATTATAACGGTAACCAAAATGTGTATGTAATTATTGTAATATTTTATACATGTAGGCAGTACATCCTATCCTAGTTTAAGTAGCCATGATAATTATAATTTATTTATTATTATTACTATAACAATGCGCTCTTGGCTTGGAGTAGCCATTAAAATACAAAAAAATATTTAAAAAACTTAACAATAAATATTTTTTTTCGTAATAAAGAAAATGACCTCAAAATGTTTCTTAGGACTATCAGAAATCAACCCTAAGAGGTTGTTAGCATTTTACCAATAACCCTGTTTAGTGCGCTGTGTGTAAACTGTGATCTATAGTGAAATTACTAGAGTACTACATACCTGCATATATTTTCAGTTATCATTCACATCAGTAATTTCACTTAATATAAGTTAAGTGATAAAGAAACATAATCGTAACGACTCTATTTCTCGAAAGGGATAGACAAAAGTCATTAAACACCCACTATTTCACTTCATATATTTGATGCCATGAAATCGTGAAGCGTCAAATTTAGAGGGTGGTAGCTACCCAGGCAAAGACTGACATATACAGTGAAGTTTAAGCCCGCTGCTATATTAAAACCATAGACTACCTGCGCGGCATGACCGAGCTATTGCAACATAGATGAGTATTCCGGCAACTGTAATTGAGAGTCAGTCGCTGCTATCATTTAGTCTGTTAACACATTAGAGCACATCATTGCTCACCATCAGGTGAAACAATGACACTAGCCTATCACAAATAACATTAAAAAAAAGTACTGGTACGCGAAATAGTAAGTATTACCTATTGTATTAACGTGAGTCAATATCAGGGTACACGTCTGAACGTCCGTTGGTTAATTAATAATAATTATAATTCTTTATTTCGACCAACGCAGATCATACAATATTAATTATTATCAAGACACAATAGAAGGCACATACAATTGTCAATAAATAAACTAGCATTAGACATTGCATTGATGCTAATAGTTGTGATATGTCAAATTATAAGTCCGAATACAATTAATTAAATTGAAAATATGTAGGAAATATGTACATTAATAATATGTCAATAAAAATAATAATAATAATTGACCAAGGGAAGTAAGGTATCTTTGGTAACATAATGGACTAAGCATTCATATGTTTGTATGCTTGTTCCCTATCGCTATATCTAAAATGAAAAGTGTCAACGTAACAAACATATGAAACAAAAAATGGGTTAGAAACTACGGATTATTATTTATTCGTAGGTTAGAAACGATATGTCTAAAAGGAATAATGTTTCAAAGGTAAAATATATAATTGACGAAAAACTTTTGAACTTCTTGGTAGGAGGGTAGTTCGTATACCTAATTATATAGTTCTTTATTCCGACATGTTATTTTTTTAACCTACATAAAAAAAGGACGAGGCTCTTAATTTGACTGTAATAGTCTTTTTTTATATGTCAGCTGATGCTTCCCGTATGGTAATTAAAATCGGCAAAGCCGTTTTTGAGTTACACTACAATAACTGAAAAGTGTTTTCCTATCTTGATGATATAGTCATTGATAGTGAATGACAATCGATCCCGTAAGTAGCAAGGGTCACTAAAAAGGGTGAACAAATTCTACAAGTTATTTCACACTTTTGAGTATTGAAGTCGGTTCCATTTTTAGGTAAAAAAAATTATATGGTGACGAGACAAGAAAGTCACCCCCCTTAAAATAAATAAACAAGTACTTGTGTTTCGTTCTTCCAAAAAAATTACTTGTATTTCACGCCATATATCAAATATATATAACATAACGCAGCAAGACTTTGCTAACTTGATTCAAAGCATGAAAAACCTTGCAAGGCGTTGTTATATCGTTATCAAAAAAAATGTGAACAATTTTTTCTACCTAAAAAATCCAAAATATCTTTGGACGGTGTTGATATATGTATATAATTCTTATAAAAGTAAATAAAAAAAATATTACAATAAATATTACGGTATGAGAAGGGGGGATTTTCCAGAATCCCCTTAGCCCCAAACTTTACCACTTACGTCGTGGTGTATTCGGCTGGATTCCTGGAAGTCACAGGAAGAAACAAGCCGATCTATGTACGAGTAGGTGAGAACAAATTGGCGGAAATCTATTCACCAACTAGCGGCTCGCTGAGCATTCCGCCAAAGGGAATATTATACCAAAACACCTAACTTATTCTAAATGCAGTTAAATAAATCGAGGAATTCTATTTGCATAAACTTCCCTTGGCCCAGAAGTCGACACGCTGGTAGCCTGCAGAGAGGTAGGGATCACCCACGAATTCTCCACGGCCGGCACTCCATGATAGTTCCGCTATATGAAATGTTCAATCAAGGACGCCCGAGCGCCTGAATTAATATGTTAAATAGGTCGCGGCGACCCCACAAACAACCAAACACTGGTTTATTAAAAAAAAACAGGTGCAAAAGGTATATCCATTACTTTTGCACGACCGCGCGCGTAGTTCCGAACTGGAGTGCTAGGGACGCGACCCGCGTCAACTATATCAAGAAGAAATAAAAATCCCCTACCCATAATATGACGTCACAGCGTTCCTGAATATAAACCCTATACGCCCAGAGACAAGGTTCAACCATAATTAATAGTATACCGAACAGTTATGTACTAAAACTATATATTACTGTCCAAACATTACATATATGTTTTTTTTATAGAGGCAAAATACGTTAAATTCTGTCCAGCGAAGGGCTTGAGTTAACTATAGTAATCAAATTATAAATGATTTTAGCTACCACCTGCGGAGTTAATTAGGGTATACAACGCTTTCTCGGGAACCGCTTAATTAGTCTGGATAGAAACTATGCTATATACTTATCCATGACCTATTGAATCTTTGTATCTGTTTGATAAACGGCTGCCCAGTCGATGTAGAGATAAGTGATTCAATATCGTACATATGCAGAACATAAAACATAATATTACTCTCTTCTTGGATTTACGCTAAATGTGGACGGCTCTACATTGTTTTTTTTTTCCACTATGTTCTAATGATCGTCATAACAGTTTCTCTCGCAGACATATAGTTCTTCACACATGCCATCCATTCCTACCTTCTTCGGCCTTCCTTTGTCTTTACCGCTGTCCACATTCACATTCGGTAATTTTTAGATCAACGTTTTTAATTCCTCTTCATGTCATTCCCCTACCATGGCAAGATCTTACTCTCCAGCCTTTCTGACGCTGTTGCTACTTTCAAGCTTCTTCAGATATTTGCATTTCTAATACCTGTCTACTAATTATACAATACAAGTACTTTGAGTTACGCGCTGAGGCCCGTGCTCGTCGCTAATAAGTTAATAAGTACTTTACATTTTCAAAATTATTTAAAGTACAACGTTCTCACGTCTTTTTTTTTATGTTATAGTGACATAACTAGTTCCAGGCCCACCTGATGCCATGCGGACTAACCTCTATAATAAACACATTTTATCACAAGTAACGAATTGCACTGCGCTCGTCACTTTGAGACATAGTTGCCGTCAAGTCTCTGGTCCTATAATTTCATTGGCTCTTAAGGACTGCTGCCGAAACACACCGTCAGGTGCTTGACGACAGATTTTCTAGTTGAGGGTGGTCGCTAGCTAGGCGGGCAATCGCAAAATGCCCTTCCACCATGCAAAATGTGGAAGGGCATGTCTTCTGGGAATCGAACCCATGACTTCCAATTTTGCGCGCCGAGTGGCAAATTTCGTATTGTGACCGGAGCTCTACTGAGTATTACCCTAATTGTCTTAGGGGAAGATGCGTGGTCATCAACCAGTCATCGATTACTAGACTTCATCTGATCGAAAGAAGCGCTGTTTCAAACAGTTAACTTTCGTTATGATGTCACTACCCTTATATATCTATATTTACACTAATATTATATGGGTTTGTATTTTCGTACGTAAAGAATAAACTTTAAAACTATAGATCAATTTCAAAAATTCTTTCACAATTAGAATCCTACATTATCCCTGATAAACACAGGCTATAATTTTTTTTCAAATATTAGGTTTTTTTTACAATTTTTTGTTAAATAGCCGTGCGTAGACGGACCGGGCCGCTAGTTTCTAAATATGATTACAAGCGAAATATCGCGTGCGAAGCTAAAAAACGGTAACATATTTTTAAAATTTCTCACCTCGAGTTGTATCGAACCCAGGTCCCTGATTTTAAGCTCCGGGTGCACTAATAAAAAACAACTATTTTACATTTGCACATCTGTAACATACACTCTACTTCCATCCGCTTCTTTCGTTGCTCAACATTTAGATTCAAAAATCATGACAGGTTAACTCCTGGCCAGTCAAGAGCAATATAAGTAATGGTCAATATTTTCCTATTAATTGATGTCTATAACACATAGTCTTCTATATTGACTCAGTAATTCACAAATACTTACTACAGCAACACCGTAAAACGCATCTCAAAAGGACATTAGCTTCCACCTGCGTAGTTAATTGGTTCATATATCTCTTCTTTGGGAACTGCTTAGTTAGTCTGCATAGAAACTATGCGGTAATAAACGGGCGTTCAGTCGTTATAGAGATTGGTTATTCGATGTCGAACATACTCAAAACATAAACATACAAATTAAATCAATATTAACTTATTAGGAACCGGCTAGGACCCGCGTTATATTTACCGGAAAGATTCCGACCAGTTTCGGACTGTTTGACAGTGAGACAAGTGACAGTTCTGACGGCGACTTGACAAATGCAGCTGAGCCGGGACAGACACCGCCGTCACAACGACAGTTACGCGCTGAGGCCCGTGCTCGTCGCTTTGCGCAATCGTGACTCCCAGACAAAGGGCTTCAAAACAGTCCAAAACTGGTCGGAATCTTTCCGGTTAATATAACGCGGGTCCTAATAAGTGAATATGGATAAAACTCGCGATAGTTTTCAAAGTGAAATTAAATCAAAATAATTGTACTCTCTTCTTGGCCTGAGATAAGGCCAGTCAAGAGCAATGTAAGTAATGGTCTTCCAATATTTTCTAAGTGCCATAGATTTATATAATATATAATCTTCTATATTGACTCAGTAATTCACAAGTATATACTACAGCAACACCGTGAAACGCATCTCAAAAGGCCATTCCCAAAACCGGATATTGTAAAGGATCCATAACAACCCCGGGTAACCCCAATTGTGTACGAAGCTATTACGCGTTCAGGATCAAGTTGACACGAAAAATATGATGAATGTGTTCGGGCGGGGCCGGGCGGTGTATTTATATTTTAAACGGGGGCGAATGTAGGTGAAAAAAATGGGGGTCTGTTTAATTTTTCTTCACGCCCAAATACTCTGAATCAGAGAAAAAAATTGACAAAGGCAGTATGAAGCCTGAAAAGTGACGTATGCGGTTTTATACTGCCTTTGTTACTTTTTTAAAACCAGTTGTTTTCCGCTACTTTATTACGCATACCGTATACCTTATGCGTAATGCTAGGTTTTATCCCAATTTGGCAGATATTGTGATAATGAATAGATTCAGGCGTTACTTTGCGGAAATCCATTTTTAATAATAACAAATACTTTTAAAATAATTTAAGAAAACATCAAATTAATATTTTAATAAAACACTTAAAAAATATAAAAATATATGTAGTGACAAATCCGCTTAATTTTCCTGCTAAGCCGAGGTGACGTCACAAACGCCACGCAGCCAAACTTCTTCCGGTTTGGCTGCGTGGCGTTTGTGACGTCATGCTTAACATAAGAATATTTTACATCTTTGCGCTATTATTACCCGAACGGTAGCGTTGATTAGAAAACTAAAACGATGTGGAATATAATAAAAAACAAGATCGGTAAAAATATAACAAATAAAATTAAAAATGTAACACTAAAAATAGATAATAAAAAAATTGAATCACCTTCAAAAATTTCGGATAGTTTCAATAACTTTTTCGCTAGAGTTGGAAGTTCTGAACAAAATACTGCCACTATGCTGAACACTAACTCAGGAAACGGCCCACTGCACAGCATGTACTTGCGACCAGTGGATGAAAATGAAGTCAGAAGACTTATTCAGTCATTGAAAAGTACACGTAGCTTTGGTCACGACAACTTGCCACCCCTGGTCATAAAAAAATGTGCAAACGAATTTATCGAACCTTTGACTCTACTAATAAACCAATCATTTGCTGAAGGTACTTTCCCAGACATATTAAAAATATCTATTATTAAACCCATTCACAAAAAAGGAGATAAGACTGACCCCTCCAACTACAGACCAATAGCTCTTTTACCTTCTATGTCTAAAATATTTGAACGTGCTATGTCAAATCGCTTGTATTCTTACCTAGAAACTAATGAGATATTAGATGATCACCAATATGGCTTTCGCAAAAATAGATCTACAACTTTGGCAGTCTATAAATTAATACAACAAGCACTATCCTATGTGAATGACGGACAATATGCTGTGGGTATCCTACTCGATATGACGAAAGCATATGATAGAGTACAATTTAATATCCTCCTAACAAAACTCTATGAATCAGGCATAAGAGGTATTGCATATGAGTGGCTGGATTCCTACCTTAAAAATAGGGTACAATATGTTAAAATTCAATACCATAACCATCGAACACACAGAACTGAGGACTACTTGTCTCAGCCGCTCATATTAAACTCCTCCATTCCCCAAGGTAGCGTATTAGGATGCATACTTTTTATTATTTACATAAACCAATTACCTAAAATCATAGACACTCAATGTGTTCTTTTTGCGGATGATATATCACTTCTCTTTAAATATAAAAACACATCTGAATTCAACCAAACCGTAAAAGATACTTTGTGTAATGTGATGAAATGGTTAGCAGACCATAACCTTAAGGTAAATTTATCAAAAACCAAATTAATTGAATTCTTACCACATCAAAAATCTTCATTAAATATAGAATTACAAATTGACAACAAGACTATAGACAAAGTCAGTACATGCACACTATTAGGTATAGAAATAGATTCAAATGTGAACTGGAAGACACACATTGAAAAACTAAAATCAAAATTGTCTAGATTTGCATATGCCCTATATGAGCTTAAAGTAAGTACAGATAAAAAAACTGCAATTACAGCTTACTATGCATATGCTCACTCTTGGTTAAATTACGGACTTATCCTGTGGGGAAATGGTACTAACATCGAAGATTTACTAATCAAGCAAAAAAAGCTAATACGTATCATAGTGAATATTAACAATACTGACTCATGCAAACCACACTTTGTACAATTAAAAATTTTAACAATAATTAGCATGTATATTTTAGAATTATGTAAATTTGTTAGAAAAAATCCAAACATATTTAAAGATACAAAGCAAAATCGAGTATACGGCCCCCGAATGAACCAAAAAAATCAATTAGCCCAACCTAAAAGCCGCATCAATATGTATAAAAATAGCCCTTATGTTAACGCGATAAAAGTTTACAACCATTTACCAAACGAGATAAGAGGTGAATCAAATACGAACAAATTTATAAATAAAATTAAAACATTACTAATAGAGAAATGCTATTACAATCTAACAGAATATTATAATGATAAATTCACATAATTTTTATATTTTTTCTTGACATTCAACATAATTTTATTAATAATCAATATAATTTAACATAATACAAGCAAGGATAAAAACAAAAAAAAAAACACGATTAAAATTGTTTATAATAAATTGACAATGTTTCAGCTTCAAATATAGGTCTGTTTCACGTTGGTAATATGTACTTCATCTGTAATATTTCATGTATTTTTGATTGTATAAAATTATGCTACGCCCAAATGGGTTTCATGTATGTTCTGTTAAATATTGTATCCATCAAATGTACTCATGAAAGCAATAAACAACTTTGAACTTTGAACTTTGATTCTACCAAAGTAAGTTCACAAAATGTGTTGGCGTAAGAGAGGCAGCGTTCATAAAACGGCGGCTTTTCAAAGAATAGAAAATACATTTATTAACGTTACATATTCCCTGCCCCTGTTATGTGTGATACAATAATAAGATAGGATAATATTTTGAGTTATTAATATTTTATAACAATAATAATTTGAGCACCATTTCAGACTTAAGTTATTTATATTGTTTGAAGTATTTTTAAACGCGATTAGACTCCCGGTAGTAAATAAAGGTTATAAATTATATGAAATAATACATTATTTTACAATAATGTAGAGTATTGTACATATAGTCTGAAACATTCTCGAACCTCCTCAACAATTACAACGCTGACCAAAGTGCTAATAGCATTTAATATTCAAAATTATATCTGAAAAGGTCTGGAATATTCTCGGACATTCTGGAACCATTAGAACATTCAGAGACATTTTGACCAATTTCAGTTGGCACTCGATTCGCTGTTTCACCGAATCCCAATAAATCAATTGAAAAAGTAAATTTTTTTTGAAGCATTGGTGGCTCATTTGCTTTGTCTATAGACTGCCGCGCAGCAGGTCCATGGCTCGAATCCCGCCTCGGGCTTGGCTTCACCGCATGGTGGAAGGGCATTTTGCGAAGCGACCAAGTAGATCATATGATATATGATAGATTAAGTAGAAAATCTGTCGCCAAGCACCTAACAGTGTGTTCCGGCAGCTGCCCTTGAAAGACAGTGAAATTACAGGCACATGAGACTTAACAACAATGTCTCAAAGTGGCGGGCGCAGTGCAATTCGTGACTTGTGATGAAATACATCTGTTATAGGCAGAGGTTAGGCCGCTTAACATCAGATAGGCCTCGAGCTTGTTCCGTCACAATAACATAAAAAAATATATTAACGAAAGATATATTGTACCGACCCTTCCTCATAGGCGGGATATGAGTAGGAACATGAACGGCCTTGAGATCTTTCACCACCTTATAGGAATTCCTCAGCTAATCAATTACTGATTACAACCACCTGTGTGTATGACAAGTTCTGTAACGAGGGTAGAAGTTCTAAAAAAGCCCAGCTGTACGGTCTCACGATCAAATTAGCTGTAAACTGTTAAGTAATCTGTGTCAAATAGTGTGGTTGATGTGTTTCACAGTAAAGGTTTATAAAATTAAAGGGATCGTACCAAATCCGGGTCTGAGGTTATGTGGTTTACGAAGTTTTGTTTACAACTTCGCAGCTCTGAACCCTAATTTCTAGCTGTTTTATTAAAGGTACAAGTAGTTTGTACTAGTTAGGTGTACCCAAAACTTTAAAAGATAAATATAAGAAATAATTATATGAATTACTAGATTTACGGACGCGGCTCCGCCCGTGCGTATGTCGGTTATCGCTCAAAACCATTAACCTCTTTTTGCGCAGTTAGATAAAAACTATTACTTGTCCTTTTCCGGGTCTCAAACCATTTCCATACCAAATTTCATCCAAATCGGTCCAGTAGCTTTTAAGTTTACGCAAACATTTGATTTTCAAACTTAAAACAACTAACGTTAAAACGGACAGGGTTTATTAGTTTATTTTGTCACATATAAAAATATTTTTTATTTATTGCTGACAGACTAGCATTTGACCACTATCTCGCCTGATGGTAAGTTATGATGTGGTCGAAGATGTTGTTTAGACTAACCTTGAATTACTGGCTCTCAAGGACAGCTGCCGGAACACACTGTTAGGTGCTTGGCCTTGAGAGCCAGCCAGGCGGGCATTCGCAAAATGCCTTACCCCCATGCCATATCTTATCGACTGCCATTCTAAGACAACAACGGAGACCGATGGCTCAACGTGCTCTCCGAAGCACGGAAGTGCTCAGTAGTAATATCAGTAACGGTCACCCATCCAATGCATGCTCGCGGCGGACGTCGCTTAACTTAGCTGATCGGTTAAGAACTGCTAAGCAAACTTCGCTACGAACGCTTCACTGTGTGTGAACTGTATGTAGAAGCAGTCCCTAGTCTGAAACTCTACGCTGTAATAGGCTCGTCTCTTGTTGAATTACAATGTTTGGCGAAATACGATTGTTAAGAAACCTCTATCTACCATTTCGAGGAGTACAGGCGGGGCAATTGTTTATGTTGATTTCAACTGAAAATAATTAATGAGATAATTATATATATGATTACTTACTATTCTGTTTTCCGTATAGTACCGAACACATCTGGTCTAGTAGCGTTCGCGATTCAATTTTACAAAATAAAGCAATCACTCGCATTTCATAGCTATAATTTTCTTTGATGGGCGAAAACCTACCTAGCTCTTGATAAACTAATGACGTTAACAATATTGTTGAAAAATTAGAGTAACAAATCGTGGCTTTTAGCGTTAATAACCCTTTATAGCTATAATTATCGGGCTTTGACGCGGGTGTGACCACAACATAACACAGTAAGGCTCTGTTCTGTCAGGTTGCTGAATGGCATATATATAAATTGCTAGACAGAACAGTGGCATTCAATCACCGCGTAGTTGTGATTACGTTTTGAAATTGACAATTGTGAAATTGTACATATTGTGTGGCGTGAAAAAGCTACCATTCCGCTAAAAGTTACTAGTACATAATGTAAACGTTCGTGACAAACTCCCGCACTTTCCTTTTATTACCATCATGCGTAGTTTACTGTAATCTTGTTAAAAACAGAGCCTTCGGATAAAAAGATGGGGTCAAGGTTATCACGCGATTTCCGTAATGCCCAATTACAATAATTTTGTGGAAAATGTCGCGTGTGACGAGGGCGGCTATTGATGGCGCGATACATAGGATGGCAATGCGTTTGCTGTTAGCCCGGATTGTCCCGAAGCACAGACAGAGAAGTACGTTGTTTCTTTATCTTTGTCGCGAAGCAATGACAGACAGCAGTAAAATAACTTGCATGAAACATGGAAAACCAATGAATGCCTCCTTTAACGAATCTCACGCATCACGGTCATGGTATACCATAACAGGACCGCGTGTTGAGTTTTATTTGACGCAGAATGACACTTCTTTAAATTTTTGATTGGCTGGCTGTTCATCTGCCAATCTTGTTATCATTTTCTACCTATCTGCATATCTTTATTAAATTGTGTCTAATTGATGATTGATTTCGTTGGTTTTTAATTTTCTTTTAGATTTCTGTCCAGTACTTGCAATAAGCCTTGAGCATATGTACCAAGTTTTAAATACTAATAGAAAATGATCACTTCATTAATATATCCGCTAGAACAAGAATCAAGTTCTTAAAGGGAATGGACAGTGGAAAAATAGCAAGACTTCACCACCTTTCTCATGAGCAGTCGTGATATACAGTGCAAAGCACGCACCACCCAACTTTACACACACCTTGTGTACGTGAGACTCCCAGTTACTTAAAAACTACTTCATAGAGCTACCGCTACCCCGAATCCGGGTTCTATGTGTGCGCGCCTGTATGAACGCGTCATAGCATGCACACTTATAACAAATATCTAGCGTGACCAGAGTGCGGTAGTCGGGGACGCACTACGTCACGTGCTCACCTAACAGATTGGTAGCACATTCCGCGACAACACAGTTAGTTATACAACCCTACGTATCCAGACTAGATAAGGCATTTTTTTCCTATTTTTTATGTTATTGTGACGGAACAAACTCGAGGCCCACCTGATGTTTAGGTGTACCTCTGCCTTTAACAGATGCATTTCATCACAAGTCATGAATTGCTCTGCGCCCGTCACTTTGAGACATAGTTGTTAAGTCTCATGTACCTGTAATTTCACTGGTTCTCAAGGACAGCTGTCGGAACACACCGTTAGGTGCTTGGCGACAGATTTTCTACTTGAGGGTGGTCGTTAGACAGGCGGGCACTTGAAAATGCCCTTCCAACATGCGGTGAAGTCAAGCCCGCGGCAGGATTCAAACCATGTACCTGCTGCGCGGCAGTCCATAGCCAATGCCACTGAGCCACTGCTTCAAAACTGCATTTGAATATCCTACGAGCCTGTAGTCTAACTACTTTCCTTATTTTACTATGGTTGAGCCCCAGCCTTGAAAACACTGTATTAAACGGATCAGAAGTGACTAAATAATGGTCACACTAGCGGCAGTTGTAGATACTTGCCGGCGTATTTCTTTTGTAATCTGGCTCAAATATAGGCCGAAATAATTAAAATTATCAATAATAATTATGTATGATTAGAAAGTAGTTCAATTCGAACTTTAACTACAGGAAAGTTTGATTTTGTTGGATCTTTTCGACTTAGTTAACTTTAACTACAGGAAATTTAATTGAATCTTTTCGATGTTCTTGGATGTTTTTATACTCGTGTTTTTTTATTGTTAGTTGGAGTGTTCGACACCGCTTCGATTTCACCACTTACTGAGCTCGTTTTACGTTAGCATTGGCTATCCTTTGCTATTTTGTCGTCTGCTTACTTGTACATACATATCTAGACGTGGTTGTTCACGCTGTGTCGTATCTGTTATGTTTTAGAAACACGTTGATAACAACTAAAGCATCACGGTATTGATACGCTTTAATAATTATTCACGTCTTCAGCACGGTTGGTGTTCAAAAAATAATGTTGAACCAATGATATCTGACTGGTGATAGCTATAGACTGCCGTGCCGCAGGTCTATGGTGCGATCCCTACCGTCTTCTTGAGATTAAACGCGTCATGGAAGGGCATTTTGCAATGCTTACCTGGTTAGCTACCGTACCTATATGAGTTATCCCTTATAATATAATGCACATTTTATGTGTAAACGGTTTTTTGTATTTTTTTAAATTATGATCAAACCAATATTGCCTGACGCGATTGTGTCTCGGTGACAATTTATGTATACGTATGATTACTTTAAGCATGAAAGAAAACGCTCCTTTCATAAAAATGTTACTGTGACGGAACAAGCTCGGAGCCCAGCTGATGTTAAGTGGTATCCTCTGCCTATACACGTAACAGATGCATATCGCCACAAGTGACGACCTGCTCTGCGCCCTATACTCTAAGACATACAGATGTTAAGTCTCATCATGTGCCTGTAATTTTATTGGCTCTCAAGGACTGCTGCTGGAACGCACTGTTAGGTGCTTGGCGATAGACTTTCTACTTGATGGTTGTAGCTAGCCAGGCAGGCATTCGCAAAACGCTCTTCCACCGTGCATTGAAGTTCAAGCCGGCGGCGGGGATCGAACCATGGAACTGCGGCACCGCAGTCATAGCTATAACTACTCGGCCATCATCGCATTTCAATAATGGTTTCGTAAAAGGTAAGAGTTGGCTCCTGATTTCGAATGATCAACAATACCTTTCTAAGCTTGTGAGGTGAAATAATGTTGTCACTCGACAAAATTCGACTTGCTGTCTAGTCTGACATAGTTCCAATCGACTAAAGCTGTTTTGTATTGAAATGACAAAACACGAATAGACTGGCAATGCTTTGTTTTCGACATATGACACACGTTCGGCTGGCTTTCTGGCTTGGTACAGAATAATTGCCATCGCTGATGTCGAACTGGCGTTGTCAGCTTTGTTTGACAGTGTACCCTATGCTTACCCATACAACTTTGTTTGATATTGAGTTGGGCAATGGAAAGCGTAGTTAGATGGGTCTTTCTATTATACACAAAAACTAAGTACATATTTAAACAAAATATATTGTATCTTAGCAGTCAAGTATTGTTGTACAACTGAAGGCCTTAATCTAAGATTTTTTTATTATTTTGATACTAAAACTTTTACACTACAGACTCTGGGTCCGTACCTACTCTTTTTAGATCTTTCATTTTATTATATTTTATTATCAGTTTAATACAGTTTACAAAGTATTTGTCATCTCCAATACATCAGTCTTCCTGTAATGTAATCTACTATTAATATTACAAATTTAAGAGTGATTTGGTAGAAATAATTACACTTTATTTAACCGACTTCAAAAAGCAGGAGATTCTCAATTCGACTGTTATTATTTTTGTTTGGTACCTCATAAGTCATAACGCTTTACAGGGTGTACCAATATTGACGTTTTTTTGTGCTAAAGCTGGTGCTTGTCATGTTGTCTCATACACTTCACGTGAGTGAAATCCACGAATATCAATCACTAATTTAACATTTAGACTGCCTCGCTAGTCCAGATTCATAAAGCACTACTTTGTAATCTCCAGATCCTGGAGTCGTTCCCAGGGTCATACAATTATCGACTTCTCCTGACAAAGTAATTTATTGGAGGTACCTGGAACTGTGTTGGAAGACGGTAATGCACTCAGTTGTATGCGACCCAAACATACCTAAACAGTAAACCCAAACATACCCTAACAGTAAACCCAAACATACCCAAACAGTAGTGACATACTACACGAACTGTAAATTTTCGTGATAATAAAAGAATTAAAAGTTGGTGACATTCAGTTCCTTAGATTACATTTCATACTGCATTTGAACTTCCTGTGGGCCTGCAATGGCTTTTAGGTTGCCTAAATGATTTCGTTGTAGTACCTGTAGTGTTGTGTATAGATTGAAGTCTTCTTTTAATAAAGGTAAACGCCGCGCCGGTAAAAAAAATATACACAGACACATGTTGAACATTCAAGATAAAAAAATTAAACCGCTTCTTACACCGAAAATAAATATTGACTAGTTAAATATCATAGTTCTTCAAAAGAGTCTGAGCTCCCATTTTATAACCTGTTCGGTTCAGTTAAATAAACTCCCTTTTCAGCGATGGATACTGCTTACAAGATCGATTTACACTCACCTACAATTACCCTTTCACAAAACGGGTAAGTCCATGTCTATCTATCCCTTTTGCAATTACCGCTTCAGATAGGTAATTAATTAAAACAATTGAATCTATTGTTATTCTGTGCAAAATAGCATTCGCCGATCTTTAGCAGTTCAGCGAAAAACAAATATAATGCTTGCCAACACGTTCTACAAACAACCTCCTTTCACTTAATTCTATCGTGGAATATTACCTCTGTTTCAAAAGGTCTCAAATATCATGACTATTAATAGCGTTATTATCTTTATTTATTAGATGGAACCCGGCCTCTCAAAAGTACACTAACCCGCCAAGAACTCTATAAAGGACTCCATGAATTACCCCCATACGTTTCCTTGCGTTTCGTATATCCTTTGTTCCAACCACAATCCAGGAATGAACCCAAACGGGGATGTTAAGTGAATGTTTTATGAGAATGTAATATACTGCGTTAGTTGTATTCATGTAAAATTAAATTACATAATATATTACTTCGGTGTATGTCAAAAACTCATATTTAGTCGTTTTATTTACGAAACACTACAATAAAACACTACAGCTACTACCTAAAGGCTATTGCAGGCCTATAATGTTTTTATAGTATTAATTGGTTGATGGTTTTAGAGAGAATATTACTGAACATGGCATAGTGCTAAGTATATTTCTAAAATAATACAGATAATATTAATGTTTTCAATAACCGGCTGTACTGACGCGTATTGGTCGATATTGACGTTTTTTGTGTTAAAGCTGGTGCTTGTCATGTGGTCTCATTCACTTCACGTGAATGAAATCCACGAATATCAATCACTAATTTAACATTTAGACTGCCTCGCTAGTCTAGGTTCATAAAGAACTACTTTGTAATCTCCAGATCCTAGAGTCGTTCCCAGGGTCATACAATTATCGACTTCTCCTGACAAAGTAATTTATTGGAGGAACCTGGAACTCTGTTAGAAGACGGCAATGCACTCAGTTGTATGGGACCCAAACAGTAAACCAAACAAAAATATTACAGATAATACTCTACTTTTGTCGTTCTATACCACAGATAATACTCTATATCCGTTACTTTTGACTTTGTGTTGAGGTATTTAAACCTAAGTCAAATAAATGTTTGCACCTTAAACGGATTTTAACTGAAATGTATTTAATAAAGTCACCTTTATAATTTTTACTATAGTGGAATAAAAAAAGTGTAGACACTCACTAAAATCCTGAAGCCACGAGTATCCACATTTTAAAAGATATTTTATGTCCCATGTTGGTAAAATATCCAACGTAGGCGATCCCTTTGTTACCAATAGGCATAGTCCCAGACTGTAGTATTACTAAGGTTTTTGGCCCTTTACAGGCCCTTATAAGAACGAAATTACGCCGGCTCGTTGCCGGCCAGTACGAGAATCAATCAAAACAATGTGTGGAAGTCTGGCCGATGACCGCGCACCGACCCTATGAAGTTTAATATAATTTTAGAACAAAGTTTCAGCTCGAGTTTTAGTTCCGGTGGCCGAATGGAATAGGTATCCTGCGCTATATCGAAAAACGCGGTTTTGATTCCCGCCCGGTACAAACATTTTGTGCTCTAATAATTTGTGATTATCGCATTTTGTGCTCTAATAATTTGTGTATATATAAATTACAGATCGTATCAGCGCACGCTGCAACGTTGACAGTTATGGTAATAGCTCCGTCCAAAATGGATCAGGTGAGCCTCGTGCCTGTTCCACAATCAAGAAAAAAAGATCTAAAATTACAGCATTCAATCCACAGATCAATCCGTTCATCACTTGATACGTAACCTTCTTTACGATTAACACGATTTGTATCTTGTGATTTGAATCCAACCTCCTTAAGATGTGAAACAAGTATAAGTTTATTAAAAAACTCAAACACGCGACTGTATTTTGGTTAAACGTTTTATCGTTCTATTAAAATTAAAACTGCAGTTTATGTATTTTTATGGAATAGTTTTTTAAAGCATTTTGATAGAACACTCGATGGTTTTGGAAGAAAAATAATATCTCACAATAAGTCATCTCTAATCCGTCTATTTGTTTTTTTGTTATGTCACTTGCATTATCAAGACGAAATAACGATATCTCAAACATTCATATCGTTTAGAAGTTATGGTGGAATAAAGAAACTCACAAACATACATACATACATGAACCCTGAAAACATAACACTACTATTTTTGGGCAGTCGTGTAAATAGAAAGCTGTATGTCAATGTCATTGAATATAATAGTTATAGTTTATTCAAGGATTTAGGTTTTGTTTTTAAGATGCGATGTTGCCGCTTTGTTATCCTGGAATGTTTATAGAATATTATGCCGCATTACCGCATTATTACATAAAATAATCCATCACTATTGCGGCCTTATGACTTATCATAACTATACCAGACGGGCCATTATGTACTTTAGTAATTGATTGATCGTAATCAAATAAATGTCAACAATAATATCGTTTCACTGATGTTTATTATGTTTCTTTTTATTTTTTATTGTCTTTGATCACAATCTCACTTGATGGTAAGTGATGACGTGGTCGAAGGTGTTAACAGGCTTTATCCAAAATTATTGGCTCTCAAGGACATCTGCCAGAACACTCCCTTAGGTCGCATAGCTCAAGCCCACGGCGGGATTCGAACCATGAACCTGCTGCGCGGCAGTCCATAGCTAATGCCACTGAGCCATCACGTGCTGAAGCACACTTTATTGCTACCAAGCTAGGGTCGCTTATTTATCGGAATGGCTTTGCGGAGTGATCCTTCTGGTCCCTTTTATTCTGTGTAAGACTGCTATCGATTGACATGGTTTTGAAGAAGTTCGTCTATGTCGATTAGGAGAAGATTCGAATTTTGTTTGATATCCAGAGTATTCAAAAAAAAATATGCATATCCTGATTTCAATACTTTTTACATATAAAAGATTAGGCGCCATAGACAATGTTTTGAAGCGCTCTTAGCGAAGTTTGCTTAGTTGTTCTTAACCGTTCAGCAAATTTAAGCAACGTCCGCCGCGGTCATGAGTTGGATGGGTGACCGCTAGTGACATTACTACTGAGCGTTTCCGTGCTTCAAAGGGCACGTTAAGCCGTCGGTCCCGGTTGTCGTCTTAGAATGGCAGTGGTGGTAGGATATTTTGCGAATGCCCGCCTCGTTAATAATATACTAATATATAATACTCAATACCTAACGGTGTGTTTCGGCAGCTGTGCCGAAGGTGAGGCCGAAGGTGTTGTTCAGGCTTACCTAGAATACTGGCTCTCAAGCCAGTATTCTAGGTAAGCCTGAACAACACCTCCGACCACATCATCACTTACCATCAGGTTAGATAGTGGTCAAAAGGCTAACATATCAAGCATAAAAAAAAATGTTATGTTTTATCAAGAATCTGAAATATCTGAGTGGTCATGTAGTCAATAATCAAAAATATCTAACTTACAGTGAGAGTAGATCGCTTTTAAAGTCAGACCTAATTCGACTTTGGCTCTTTTATGATACAGAATAGATTAATTGCAATGAAATTCTCAGTCCAATCTAAAACGTTCAATGTAAAATATACAAGGCTTATTAGAATTTTACAATTACTCGTAACTAAACTAAACTAGTAAATATAATAAAATAATTTGGGGATGTTTTCATTGATGGTATAATAGGTAGTGTTCCACTGTACCTACCTAGTATTTTTGTACGAAGCAAACAGGAGATTCAGAGCCTTCATTTTACGAGGGTATTTTTCCCCGGGGGTGGATCAGTCGAGTCAATTTTGTGTTTTTTTGTTTACCAGATTAGTCCGAACGGATCGACTTGGTGTTTTTAGTGCCCGACGCAGCCGAGAAAAATCTAGAATAAGTTGATTTTGTACTTTTTCGGGGTTGAGCGAAAGAGCGCTTTGCAGTTTTTAATCCTCTAGATAAATTGATGTGTTTAATTTAAAAATATGTGAGGATATTGTAAAGTAAGGTTCACTTTAGCTTTACTGTATCAGCTGGATTGTCCACTGCTGAACACAGACTCCCCCATTATGGGGGGTTTGCTATAATCCCCATGCTTGGCAGTCGTCTTGGGGATTGCAATCCAAGAAAGCAGTACCTCAGAAGGCGCTGCTACCAACTTTCTGGTATTTTACCCTTAGTTGCCTCTTACGACACCCACAGGTAGCAATGGGAGGGGGGGGGGGTGACATTCTAGCCCGGCACCTCGCGGGAACTTTAACTATATAACACTTGAACTTGGAAAGGAAATTGAAGGAAGTGTAAGTGACAAAATAGGTGATTGAATAAATTATCTTTTTGCAATCTTCGACGATACCTTCGCTTACCATCATATAAAATGGTGGCCCAATCTTTGGCTTTGGTTTTATGGCCAGTTGTCATCTTGAGTGAAACCTCTTTTTGGAAGTGCTCTCGGTTTATACTACACCCGCTCTCTTTCGGGCAATTATAGTAAGGAGACCTGTGTGTCGATCATGTAAATTTCTTAGTAAAAAACGTCATTATGCAAGGTGTTAGTCAGCAACCGTGACCAACTGCAATGGAAATATTGACCTCCATACTCGTTATCTATCTACATACGTTTCATGCATACAGCACGAGAATGAAAAAAACTGTTGAGAATGAAACAAACAAAAAAATGTTGTTAACTGCCGAACTCGCCGGGCGAGCTATATCGTCATTCCAAAGCATCGAACAAATTACGGTAAGACAATGCTCACAAATGAAGGTGCCCGACTTTATAACTCGTTTATAACACTTTGTTATGTTCAATAAGTTAATTTATTTTGATAATTAAATGTGATAAATAGGTACGACTAAAATTGTAAAATATTTTGTAATTATGTTATCATGTAAGTGACAAAGTGTTTGTCTTTATGATAATAAATATCTTTAAACCTAAACCTGAATGATAACAAAATTTTCCTACCTACCGTTCCGGAACTAAAATTAACATTAAAATGACATCAACTTTTCTTCTGAACTGACGAATGTAATAGTTGACGAGTGTAATAGTTTCATATACATCGATATTCTTTAAGCAAGCCGTCAAGAATAATAAGAATTTAGCTAATGCAGTTCCAGCGTACGAATATTGAAAGAGGTCATTGAACCGAAATTATTTTTGAACCGAAATCATTTATTGGATTACAATTAACTAATGTCATACCCACTAACATCAACGTGAGTGGTTGCATGCGATTCCGTGGGCACATTTTTTGCCTAAATCGTTTCATCAGTAGAATATGGAACGGTCCTTATGTTCTTAAGCCGGATTTTACGGCCGTTGTGACTTAACGCGTAATTCTATTTCGCCTCTCGTGTTGCATAGTTTTTATACGCATTTTTTTTTATTGTGACGGAACAAGCTCGAGGCCCACCTCATGTTAAGCGGACTAACCTCTGCCTACTCTGACTACTACAAATACTGAATTTGATTAGATGCGTAATGAAATTTTCAACACCCTTGCTCGTAAAGTGAGCTTTATTATATCGTTCTTAGGGCCATAAACCGAACTATAGCACCCTCGTGCATAGTAATATTATACACTAGTGCTTAATAGAATTATCCCTACAAAGTTAAGTTAGTACAACTGCAAATGATATGCGAGTAAACAGAGCATTTTCAGTTTAACCGGCTAATACATCAAAGACGTTTATATATGTAATCACCCATCATACATTTGACGCGCGCAAAAAGAAAAACTTGCGCGCTTTTTCCATAATTTTCGTATGTTGTTTGTAATGCATTTGTGCAATATATATTTCTTTTCCTCGCAAGGGTGTTGAAAAAGTGCGTATGAAACTCGTGAGCAACTTGCTCATTATACACTCGGCTGATTTACGCCCTCGCCTACGGCTCGCGCTGCAACACACACAGCCTCGTGTATAATGAGCAACTTAGCTCACTTATATCATAATCTACTATAATCGATAAACGTGGTGGCAAGATATACTAATATTATCAAATTTAATAAAATAACGCATATCTGTGAAAGATTGGTAGGCACGTTTTATAGCGACGGTATATAGAAATATCCAGTGAAATATGAGAACACAATCTCTCAAATGGAATGCAACAATCCAATACAAAATCGCGTCCAAGTTTTAGAACGAAGACGGAATTTTACCATCGTAGCGGCCTTTGATAATATTTATTCCTTATTTCCAACTGCCTAAGGTGTATAATGTGTTGAAACAGTTCTATAGATAAACGAGAGATATATGCAGGAACACGTTGTCTCAATGACGTATGTGAACTGCTGTAAGTGCATATTCTAGTTTTATACAAGAAACGTATTTTACTCTTCAAGTTTACTTATTAAAAGGTCCTCTATAGTTTTCCTTATTCCCTTTTTTAAGCTTTTTAACATTATTTAGCTATTACATATTTTAATGGTATAATGCAGTGATGGCTCAGTGGCACTGGCTATGGACTGCAACGCAGCAGGTCCATGGTTCGAATCCCGCCTAGGGCATGAGCTTCACTGCATGGTGACAGGCCATTTTGTGAATGCCCGCCTGGCTAGCGACCACCCTCAAGTAGAAAATCTGTCGCCAAGCATCATCCGGCAACTGTCTTTGAGAGCCAGTATTCTAGGTTAATAAGTTGGCATCGTCAGGACCACTATGTCCTAGTTATGAATGAAATTCTATAGTTATCATTATCGCCGATGCCAATGGGTTAAGCCTGTTAACACCTTCGACCACACCATCTGACTATCAGGTGAGATTGTGGTCAAATGCGAGTTCGGTAACAGCAGAAGTAGTAGGCAACATATATCCCATTGAAGGCCTGCAGGCAGTCTTAATGCTCCAACCTACTACCAGTTGGCAGCGTGCCCAGCATGCAGCCAGCATTGCCTCGTTGGATTGCAATGCTTATTCGTTGAGTCCTTACTTCAATACGCATTTCCGCCGTGTTGCTTTTAGGTTAAGACATATAAGTGCCAGCATTTTGAGCACACGTCGCATCGATTAAGTCCTCCGATAAATTTTGGAATATCAGATGAGCAACTAGCTCCTATGCATCCAATGTCTGTACACCAAAATGGCTTCAATACCGTGATTGGCATACTTGCGCCGCTCCACTGAAGTAGGCGCAGCTGCAGCCGTCACGTTTGTTTCGTTTGCGCTAAAGTGTTAACGCACGTAGCGTCCCACGCTTATAGCCACCTTAACTTCCATGAAACCAGTTAAAGTGTTGACCTCTGTTAAGGTAGAGTACTTAAGTCATTTACTCGTAACATTTTATTTTAGAGCCTAAAATATTTTTATAATTTTCTAATCACGGATATAATATTCTTTACTATGTAAATTCGCCTTGCTATAGCTTTCTTCGGAATTACATTCTATGAGATGGCTAGTAAGATTGTGAAAGGTGAATAATAAGCATAATGTACTAACAATGTAAATTTTGCATAAACCCTTGCTAAGCGTTTAAACGGGGTGCCGCGCTAGAATGTCACCCCCCATTGCTACCTGTGGGTGTCGTAAAAGGCGACTAAAGGTAAAATACCGGAAGGTGGGCAGCAGCGCCATCTGAGGAACTGATATCTAAAACTGCGATCCCCAAGACGCCTGCCATGCGGGGGAATTGTTGCAAACACCTCCTAAATAGGGGAGGCTGTGTTCAGCAGTGGACAATCCGGCTCATGCCTTTGCTTTCGTTGTAATTTTGTAAGTATAATGTATCCTGCAGAAACACTTAACTAATACACTGAAAGAAGTTGCGTAGTGCTGTTGAATTGGTGCATTATTTGCCTTTATCTGGCCATTACGATATTTAATTGAGAGACAGATCTCACAAATATTATACATGCAAAAGTTTGTAAGTGTTTCGAATAAGGCAGCTTATTGGTTGCTATCTGTTGAGAATTGCCGAAGCAGCTAGCAGTGATATCTATCAGCCATCACGCGATACAATATACACCAACAATGGACCCTGGAAGTAGCCTACATTATAGCACACTCTACTTTAAAGAATGATAAATAGCATTTTTATTACTATTACAAAGTACTTCAAAAAGGCACTGCCAAAAAGTAATATAAAAGAACAACCGACACAGTAGGTATTTGATTTGTACAGGATAGTGTAACGCAACGGAAGCATTGTCCAAAAGGCCCGTTCGGCCTTGGAGGCTCCGCAATGCGGTTCTACATTAATATTTTACTTACATTGCTAATACACGGGTGGGCAACACAGCGAGTTATACACGTTGGTACAGTGTTTAAGATTGGCACCCTAGATATATTTTTATTACACACCGAACATGTATTTTTACTTCTCTGTCAAATAAATCATTTTCATTTCATAATTTTTCCATTCATTTCATATAGTCATAGGTACAGTCAACAAACACAGGAATATCATCCACAGTTTTTTTCCTTTTCACCGACTTCAAAAAATGGCGGAGTTAAGTACTCAATTCGTCTGTATTTTTTTTAATGTTTCTTACCTCAAAACTTTTGACTGGGTGAACCGATTTTGATGATTCTTTTTTTTGACTGGATTGAAAGATGATCCTTGCCGTGTAGTCTCATTTAAATTTCATCAAAATCAGTCAAGTCGTTTTTGAGTTACACTCCAATAACTGAAAAATATTTTGTTTAGGCATTCGGCGCGGTATCGGAGGTCGCGGGTTCGATTCTCGCCCGGGGCATAAAATATTGTGCTCCAATAATTTGTAAAACATGTTAATAAGCACTTTTTCATGCTAAGCTAAAATCGCAGAATAGAAGTTCATGGGCCCTGTTGTGTGCATTATATACAACTATACAAAATAAATAGAATTTGCATTCTACCTACACAATTTGATCACTATTTTATTCTAGGTATATGCTATTCGGTTTTGACACTAAAATAGACTAAGAAATAAAATAGTAATTAAACAACTTTAAACGGTTTAAATCGCGTATATTTATCAATATTTTAGTCCCGACGTTCCAAACACTTTGCAGTCGACAAAAATAATGATAAATATACGTGATTTAAACCGTTTAAAGTTGTTTAATTACTATGTGTTATAATAGCGAAAACCTAAGACAACATTATGAAAGAAAATACTTTATGTTTACGCCCGGGACGGTTGAACTAACAAGTTTTCTAAGTTTGTATTCTTAATTAGGGTCCACATACTTAACAATGACCAATTAATTTTAGATTCAGTACTTGGACTAACAAGCAGTGACCTATAAAGTGCTAACTAAGCTGGTTATTACACACATGTTTGCTTCTGTACTCTTTCGCTCGGCAACATAAGTGTCTGTGTGTACACAAACTTCAGAGTTAAGGGTTTGTTTTGGCCGATTATGCGAGTTCCTGTAATATGATTAAGTATTATAATGTTTATTTTTCCTCGCGGTTCAGTACCTTGGTTAATTTTCTTTGTGTAACTTTGGGGTCAGGTAATTACGCCGTTTAAATATGTAGCATTTGGGTTAAACGGTTGTAAATGGTTAAGGTGTTTTGGACAAGTTGATTTTTGCCTATACACTCCGTGTTTTCTTCGTGTTATTATTTTTAGTAAAGTTTTTCGAAATATTTATCTAGTTGATAAAGAATATGGATAAGATAAGAAATATGGCACAATTTTATGTTATTGTGACGGAACAAACCCGAGGCCCACCTGATGTTAAGTGGACTTAACTATTACAGATGCATTTTGTCAACGACGAATTGCACTGTAACTGTCACACTGAAACGTACAGTTGTTAGGTCTCATGTGCCTGTAATTTTAATTGTTATTATAAGGGTCTCCTCTCGTATATTGATCCAAAATTGGGTTAAATTAATTGACTCTATGACGTAGGGGTGTCATTGATATTGTTCTCATCGGATTAACAAGGACGACGCGGACGAAGGCCGTTGCCTGCCAACGGCGAATTGGTGGTTTGCCGAATTGTTCATCGCATCCATACGGCGCTGAACAACCACGTCGTCGTTGGCATGCTCACGTCTCCAACGATCTGCACTGTGACAGAACGCATGTTCAAGTCTTGAACATCATCCCAAAGTCGCCGGTCTTTTATTGTTCCACTGGATACATTTCAGGGAGTGTGCGAAGGTATTGCACAACTCAATTCTTGCATCTCCTTTCCACTACCGCACAACAAGACGTACGGAAACACTGCATCAGGCTAACCTAGAACTCCTGGCTCTCAAGGATAGCTGCCGGAATGTTAGGTGCTTGGCGACAGATCTTCTACTTGAGGGTGGAGGTTAGCCTGGTGGGCATTCGCTAAATGCTCTACCACAATGCAGAAGTACAGCGATCGAATGGGACACCCTTCCAGCGTCTCCCGTTATCTATAATTTGGAAGTTTTTAAGTCAAGAGTGAATAAGTCTAAGCAAGGATGCTCCACCATCGTCCTCGTCGTCGCTTAACATCAGGTGAGACTGCGGTCAAATGCTTGTCTATTTGGATTAAAAATATATAGTAAATATTAGTTATAAGATGCGTTCATCGCACGATGGCTGATCGGCTTAGTAACGAGGATTGTGGTGATACTTTACGGCTTAAGCTGACTTCGTGTTGATAAATGTGAAGAGATCTTATATAATACTGGTACCAACTTTGTTAGTAATATGTAATCTTAGGAACAGTGTCTTTAAGTCTATACAGAACGGATATAATTAATTTTGTTTTTTTTTTCAGGTACGCACGGTGAAGTTGCATCCAATTATTGTAACCCGTAAGTCAAAAATCAGCCATTCAAGTGTCGCAATCATATATTACATGACGCCTACAGAGTGTAATTGATATTTAATACAGTTTCTTAAAAATAATCTATAGAAATAATGTATAATGTTGTGAAGTTGTGAAGCAATGATGGCCGAGCGGTAATAGCTATGGACTACCGTGCCGCAGGACCCTGGTTTGATACCCACCGCCGCCGGCTTGAGCTTCACCGCATGGTGGAAGGGCATTTTGCCCGCCTGGCTAGCTACCACACTCAAGTAGAAAATCTGTCGCCAAGCACCTAACGATGTGATCCGGCAGCAGTCCTTGAGAGCCAGTGAAATTACAGGCACATGAGACTTAATAGCTATGTCTCATGGTGACGGCGCAGGGCAATTCGTGATTTATGATGAAATGCATCTGTTATAGGCAGAGGTTAGTCCGCTTAACATCAGGTGGGCCTCGAAATTGTTCCGTCAAAATAATAAAATAAAAAAATGTATACACAGAAATACAAGCAAGGAGGAAGTGTTTTGCTGATACTGTTATTACGCCGAATCATCCGAATACTTTTAATCTGGGTATAATTGACCCACGAGTGAATATATTATTATTTGTTCTAGAATTCTAGACGAACAGTATGTCAGCAGATACGTGTCAGTGCTCAAACGCATAGCTGTAAGGTATAAAAAAAACTTACATATGTTTCGTTGGAATATGACTTTGAAACTGTCACATTCGCATCCAAGATCAGCGTAGCTCTTAAAAAATGTATGAATGTTACACTTATTTTTATTTAATGCTTGCTCATACCCTAATGGGCGAGCATGTTGAGTGTTATATACTCCTATCCTTCTATTGAATGTTTTTTTTGTTATTGTGACGGCACCTGCTGGAGGCCCACCTGATATTAAGCAGACTCTGCCTATAACAGATGCATTTCGTCCAAACGAATAGCATTGCGCCCGTCACATTGAGACATTGTTAAGTCTCATGTACCTGATATTTATCTGGCTGTCAAGGGCTGCTGCCAAAACCCACTGTTAGGTGCTTGGCGACAGATTTTCTACTTGAAGGTAGCTAGATGAGCATTCGCAAAATGCTCTTCCACCATGCGGTGAAGCTCAAGCCGGCCGCGGCGTCGGGATCGATCCATGGACCAGCGGCATGGCAGTCTATGGCTATTACCACTCGGCCATCATTGCTTCGTTTCTGATTAGATTTGAATAAGTTTTGCTCTAAAAAATATAGAATACCTATTTTTATTTCATGCTCGCTTATGCCATATTCATATTCATATTCATTTATTCGTTCATAAGTTTCAGGTACAATTTAGAAATTAATAATAATAATAAGAATGTAGTTCCAAACTTGTCTTTACAGACGTATGAATACAATTGCAAATTAATTAATGTCAAGAAAATTCAATACAAATTATACCAATACAATTGCAAATTAATTAATGTCAAGAAAATTCAATACAAATTATACCAATAAATGTCAATAAAATCTAAAATTATATATAAACACATGTCATATGAAAGCTACTTATTTTAATCTTTATAATTTATAATCAAAAAATTCATTTAAACTATAGAAACATTTCTCAGCAAGCCACCGCGTCAATTGTGTTCTGAATCGATTAAATGTCAGGTCTTTGAAGTTATTAGGGATTTTATTATAAATTTTAATACACATTATGTAGCTATTATTTGCCACTAATCGGAGAGCATGATGATTATATATTATTCCATATATATTATGAAGAGTGTTACTTGTATGAAACCTTTAAGTCTGTCTTTTCTATAGAACGTCAAATGATTGGATTCGAATAAATTATCTTTTGTTTCCATTTAACCCTTATACGCTGCCATTCTATACTTTTTGTCTATCTTTCCTTATAATTTACAGATTCTATGAATATGAAATATTTTAAATAGTCTTGCTAATATTAAATTTAAACGCAAGCAACCTTCCCCATAGTGGTTATATTCGCTAACCCCTAGGTCAGGACCCTGTACAAGTTAACAATTTTTCTATTAAAATACCTGAGAAACAGCCCCAAAAAGGTTTAAAAAAGGTAATATACAAAAATTTCTCACGTTTATTTAATCCAGCTTTATACAAACTTACGTACCTCCACATAGTATTATGTTCTCTAAAAAGCCAGACGAGTTTTTGTTCAGGTTTGAAAAAAGCAAGCTGGCCTTTTTACCCGCCGATCGCAAGAAAACATTACGTAAATTTACTTTCAATACACGCAGTTTATATATACAAGAGTATACGTAACCTCTACGAATACTCACACTTACACTTATTTTGAATATTTCATTAAATTTTATGCTTGGGTATCGTACGCTGTTTGTAATTTGTAATATTCGTTTACTTTGTTATCTTGATATTTCATAAACATTAAATTCATATATGTAAAAGTTTCAAGTATGCCTTAAATATCTATAAAATGAGTGTTTTATATACGATCATAATGACGTCAGAATATAGATACAAGCCATTATAATGTTCCGTAAAAGGTGCGCCTGAAATTAAAGTACTTCTATATACGGTGCGTGCCGGCAGCAGTCCTTGAGAGCCAGTGAAATTACAGGCACATGATACTTAGCTACTATGTCTCAAAGTGACGGGTGCAGTGCAATTCGTGACTTGTGATGAAATTCATCTGTTATAGGCAGAGGTTAGTCCGCTTAACATCAGGTGGGCCTCGAGCTTGTTCCGCCACAATATCATAAAAAAACATTAATTTCGGGCTGAGCAAAGTAAACATTTTGCTAAGGATATTCAATGCTCCAAAACCTCGTCAATGTCGTAGAGTCAACATAGGAAATGCTGAAACTTCATTAAAGCGCTCCTCATAGAACTGTTGCAGTTTCACATCACACATCGAACTATACTTTACTCTGATATCTTCTAAGACGTTATTAGAAGTTTCATTCGGTAAGCGATGGCAGCATCATATAATCAGGTCTACAATCAAAAATGACTTCAAAATAGCAAAACGCAGCCGTAGTAGAGGTTTAGTGACTAAAATAGTTTGCTTCCGCCGCTGACCCAAACAGTCGATAGATAAGACAGTTACAATTTCTGAGGAAAACCTGACCAAGCTTACAGTAAAGTCCATGCTTGCGGCGGCTTAGTAGTAGCATGAAGGTATGCGTTAAGATCGCTTTAACGGCAGCGCACACGTATCGCTTAGGCATCGGATCAACGTCGGCTCGTCTTTCTCACGCCAACAAGCATGTCCCAAGTTGAGGCGAAGCCGATCCGGCGCTGATTATTGTGCGTTGCAGTATGTATTAGTGACATACAATTAATGCTTAAAGGCTTGAGTTGATGCAAAGTGGAAACTGTGCCGTTATTATAGCGTTAACCATGAATTGCATAAGTTAATAAAGTTTATAAGGCATTAATGTAACGTTTATGGAGCTGTAATAAAGAAATAAAAGTTACAAAATCACAAATAGCAAATATATAAATTTTAAAATAAAAGTTATATAAATCACCTGACAGCTGTAACCTCTGCCTATAACAGGTGCTTCGTCAAGTGCACTGCGCCCGTAACCATGAGACATACAGTTGTTGAGTCTCTTGTGCCTGTAATTTTACTGGCTCTCAGGGACTGCTGCCGGAACACACTTTTAGGTGCTTGACGACAGATTTTCCACTTGAGGTTAGTAGCTAGACAGGCGGGCATTCGTAAAAAGCCCTCCCGCCATGCGAATGTGTGCAATTATAATGGATAGGGTCTCTACTCTAAGAATAATGAAGACAAATTCGTGGACAACAGTTGCCTATAATAAAAAAGTACATTTTTACTAAAAACCCTCAAGAGATACTGTTATCAATTTCCTCCTTATTTCCGTATTATTTTTCTCTTACCCAAAAAACGAACCATCTCAGTAAAACCTGAAGTTTATGACGTCACAAAATATGAGCCCAACATTTGCTTAAACATTTTCTGGTACTTTACCACCATGCCTCATTTACTATAGAGAACAAGCGAGTTTCTTTAGGCTTGGTAGATTATATAAAAGCAGTATGTCAAATTCATTCCATAAAAAATTTATTACATTTTTTTTCACTTTCCGTGATGTTTATACAACTTCTGCATATATGCCAGCTTTTATCTCTTGTTTTTTTATAAATCTTGCTATGTCGATACTGTTTTTAAAACCAGGAAATATCTTAATATTTTTTTTTCTGATCAGAAGTACTAGGTAGAGGCAAAGGACGCCGTCATGTTGGGTTACATCACGTTAGTAGTTTATATTTAAACCTCGCCATATACTCATAATACTCAGGATCTTGTGCGGTTCCTATGCCCTTTTTTATTATTAGTCAAGTTGTACTAAATAAATATTACTTTCCGATTCCGCTCTTTTTTGTTCCAATTTTTTCATGTGATTTACTTTGTATAAAAATGCGAAGTCATCAAGACACTTAAATTTACATAGATATTTTTAGTAACGTTTTTTTTTTTGGTATTGTGTCGGAACAAACTTGAGGTCCACCTGATGTTAAGCGGACTAAGCTCTGCCTATAACAGATGATTTCGTCTCATGTCACGAATCGTACTGCGCCCGTCACCTTTAGACATAGTTGATAAGTGTCATGTGCCTGTAATGTCGTCTAACGTTAGGTTAAATTACTTTTCCAAACCAGACTTGCGAACGTCAAATATAATAAAGTATATAATCTCTTAGGGATATACGCATTATCACATACTTGTATGTGTTTAATAATTCAAGTTACAAAAATGCGAAATCATCTTACATCTATACACTTAAATTTACATAGGTATTTTTAGCAACGTTAGATTAAATTACTTTTTCGAACCAGACATGTGTTTGTCAAATATAATAATGTATTTTTTTAATTTGCATTTAAGAATAAGGGTGTGTGTTTATTTTCCCACATTTAACACCTAGTATTTTAAGTAGGTCTAGGGCCAGGACTTAAGATGCTTTTTATCACGACTGTCTTGAGTTCTGAGCGTGCGCCATATAGCGAAATAATTTGTGATGTAACCGCCGATGGATGCTAGAAATACAAAATTAAGATTCCTTGCATTCATTTATTTTTGTTAATTCACCTTGAAGTATTAGTATTTTTATACAGGCAATTCAAATTGACTTCAGCCTGATGGAAAGCGAATATGAATCATGAAGCGATGACTATTAATGCAGCTGCAAGCTATGCTAGCCTATCCGTACAGATATGTTGACCAGAGGGATTCACACCCCGCTTGAAATAACGACAGTAATTGAACGATAATATTATTAAAAATAAAAATAGACGGCTAATTTAAAGCTTGTAAATGTTAATGAAATAAAGACGCAGACCATAGCAATTGAGTTACTTACTAGTCTTATACTGTGCGGGTTCTCCTTCAGGGGTAAGGAAGCAAGGGATCTACCATTAAATGAAATGGAATGTTCAATTTTATACATGCAGGTAACCTTTGTGATCAATATTCAGTTGTGCCTCCACACCTTTTGTGTTTTGGCAAATTGTTCTTATGGACTCGGGTAATGTTTCGTAGGGGTTAGTGAAAAGAAAAGGTCTTTAATCTAGACGCCGCCATTTATTTTTCACCAACGGTCAGGGTTTTGTGGTGGTTTGACCGTAACGAAGGCATGGTTAGAGGTAAGCTGGGTTTACGGGGCCATAGATTTATTATTTGGGTTCGATTTTTGTGTTATTGGGACTGATATATAGTAATTTATGGCCACATGTTTGAAGAAAGTGTTTTTTTTTTAGTACAGGTTTGTCTTTGACTACTATATCACCTGATGGTAAGTGATGATGTGGTCGAAGATGTTGTTCAGGCTAATCTAGAATTACTGGCTCTCAAGGACCGCTGCCGGAACACACCGTTAGGTGCTTGGCAACAGATTTTCTACTTGAGGGTGGTAGCTAGCCAGGCGGGCATTCGCAAAATGCCCTACCACCGCAAAATATACTTTTGTGTATATATTCCTTTTTAGAAAGAATTTTCTGTAATTTTAATATTGTTATACGAATATAGCATTTAAAGTACTACGTGGCTTTAATGAAAACATAAATTTTCACACCAGCTTGCTCTTACTTTGTAACTCAAGTAGGGTCAGTAAATATGTCTTTATCTAACATCACATTCACACATTATCAAAGTTTTAGCTTCTGTTTGAAATGAGCAGTTTGTCTGATGCTCAACCTCCTTCGTCAATCTTATAACAAGATTTAGATAGTATGTTTTAGATTTATAGAACGTGAAAATTCACAAACCGGCAAGCGCTATCTTACTGTGAATGATTTATTATTATCTAATTAAGTGTATATAAGACGACGTCTTGTTGAGTATCACCGCAGTATCAAATACACAGATCAGAAGTATGCACACTCAAAAAAAGAAACAACAAAACCTATTTTAGTTATTTCCGAAATAACAGAAATTTGTCTATTTACTAGTAAAGTTAATTTAAAATTATAAATCTGCTTTGTTTAAGCGATACTGAACTGGTTTTGTTATTTTCAATTTGTCTAAATGTAATCAATATTTGCTGTAAATTGGTGAAATAAAAGCCGAAACGTTTGCACGCAATATAACAAAACTATTCGACAGTGATAAGCTTAACTAAATTGACTGTTTGTCACAAAACCAGTCATCATAATTATTTCGTTAATATATTACCAATATTTTTTGCTATTTTAACTTAACGCTCTGTAATTCATTTATATTTAGACGACCTATTTGATTACACAGAGCTAGACAAAATAGCTATACAAAACTAAAAATAATAAGTTAAAAGCAACCCAACTCCAGTAACTCGACTAGCTTTTGTTATGTGTTACACTGGTTCGGCTGTCACTAATTTTATGCAACTGGTAGACAAAGTTTTGGTTATATAGAGCAATACTTTTTTTTCAGTGCAAACACAATTGTGTGTATGCCTGTAGATTACTACAGCAAAACAAATATCTTATCGAACGATTAAACAAATCATAAAAAATTTAATTTCTTCAATTTATACATATTGAAGATAATAGATAGTAAGTAAGGGCTTTCTTCTCGACATCATCAGGTTTAATGGCAGAGCTCTCATAACGTGGGCGTACATGTGGGTATCGAGCAAATAAAAAGACACATATCACTTGAACACTTGGTTTATTCCTCAATCCACAGTTTATGGGAGTTATCATAGTGTTACCATTCTCGTATCAAACTAACTGCTACGATTCGACATATAAATTATTTTTGGTCTTATAGAAGCAGTATAAAATATTATTATGACGTTTTGCAGTAAAGATGGTCCGAGCAGCGTTGTATTATTAAGGATAATATCATCTTCATCAGTAGCTGAAAGACTTCCTGTTGAACAATGCCTCCACAATAGAACGCCACAAAGTCCGGCGATTAACCACTTGTAACTATTGGCTACGCAACTTTTACAATGTCGTTAGTCAACCTAATGGGGGACTGAAGATAGTAAAGGACCGAGAATAACAGAAAGTTCTATACCGAAACCAAAGCGTTCAGCTGCTTTTGTGGCGGCGTTCAAGGTGACGATCCAATCTTATATTTATATATTTTCAGTTTTTTTGAGTTATTATTAAGGATTCACGTTTCATATGAGCATGCCAAAAAAACTAAAAAAATAATAATAGAAAAAACTGATTACCAACTCAATCGCATTCGTAGACGTAGCCAATAACAATAGCAGTACTTTTACATTAAAAACATCGTCCTAAATTGTGTACAGACACTTACCCGAAGCGTTCGTAGCCGGAGCTTCCTTAGTCGTTCTTTATCGATCAGCTAGGTTAAGCAACATTCGCTGCGGTCATAATTTTAATGGGTGTCCGCTACTGGCACTTACTACTAAGCACTTCCGTATAGTGAATAACTCGTTAAAAAAAGATTAACTGAAATGTTTTCAACCGAACGATACGTTGACGTTCAGGAGTGTTAATGTTCCATAACCGGCCCAGTTTCTTCAAATTTTTTGACCCCTGTTCGAATGGTTGACACATTAGGTGCACTTTCTTGACTGAAAGTTCTTCGAAGGTCGCGAGCAGTCTCAGCAAATCACTCCAAATTTTTGTAATAAGTTTTCATAAATTTAATGCAGTGTTGTTTTGTAAAGCACTCCATTTTACACAACAACAAGTAACACATACTAGTTCTATAGGAAATCATAATCAAAGTCTAAAAACCGAGTAGCGCTTTGAACGCAAGACCGACAAAAGCAAAACTCATATTTCAATTCATGTAATTCAGATTTTGCCCTCATGTACAGAATTATTAATAGTACGGATGAAGACCCTTGGCAGTTTAGGGCGGTTACAATGCAAATTGAGCGTGTAATGGCAGCCTTATGTGTAGGATATAGAGTATATCTGGAGAGTTATGTTACTTGATAAGATTTAGAGCACCCTAAGGATTCGCTTCTAAAATATCAGAAACGCTGATTGCAAAACGGTTAATTCACTGTTTTGGCTGCGTGAAATTATAATATAATACTAATAAAATAGTAGTAGTTGATTCGACAGTTATTGTGTTAAGAATCGAAATTGTTTCATATCCTTTCAGTTGAGTGTCGTAAAAGCAAAAATCGAATACCCGCCTGGTTAGCTACCACCTTCAAGTAAAAAATGTGTCGCCGAGCATCTAACAGTGTATTCCGGCAGCTGTCCTAAAGAGCCATTGATTCCAGGTCAACCTATTTATACCAAATTCTAAGCAGCCTCTCGTAATAAAACGTTAGTATTGGAAGTACTACTGCGCTTTATGATGAGACTTTTAACAAAATGTTGCCCCAGTACATCTGGAAGCATAATACTACCAACAAGAACTATCAAAGAGGGTTAGAGTTTAAGGGTTGGTACATAATTATATATATATATATATATATATTTAATAGGCCGAACAAAATATGCCGTAGCCATACTTAATAGTAAGAAAAACTACTCTATAGTAGGTTTTTATTTTATTGGTGATAGGTAAGCCTTTGACCAAGATCTGAGCTGATGTTGTGGTCGAAGGTGTTTACAGGCTTTACCTAGAATTACTGGGTCTCAAGGACAGCTACCAGAACATACCGTTAAATGCTTGGTGACGGATAATCTACTTGAGGGTGGTCGCTAGCCAGGTCGCCATTCGCAAAGTGCCCTTCCACCACGTGGTGAAGCTCAAGCCCGCGGCGGGATTCGAACCATGGACCTGCTGCGCGGCAGTCCATAGCGAATACCACTAAGCCATCACTGCTTAAAAAAAATATAAATTGAAATTAATTAAATTCAAATTAGAATAAAAAATACGACGATAATACTTAGTTCATACTTTTATCGGCATTTGCGAAACATCAGAAGGTTATTTTCGTCACTGGAAAAGGGTTTAAGGAACTGTATTGCAGGGGATCTTTACGTTCTGTTCAATATGATCTTACTTTGACCGTTTCGTAAAGTCTACATCGCCTTGTGTTCATATTTTGTACATTACTCCTGAGGCAGCCCTTTTACTACCATATTTGCCGAGCAAACAAACTAACCGAGGAAACTGAATTCCTTGCAGAATCTTGGATACGCGATTTAAGCTGACAAGTTTTAAGTTCTGATACGTATGTATTATCTTAGGCGGAATTATTATAGAATTATTGAGCTAATGAGGCAAGTCGGGGACCTGAGCTTTCATATGCTTATATGTATGTTTGTTCTACGAACGTCTGATCAGATGTTTATGACTTTTGGATGAAGTATAACTTACATAGGTTAAATTAAGACCTTTTAATATTGTTAGGTTTGCAATAACGCCTGCTATGCGGATTACATTACAAAATCACAAATATACAATCGGAATAAAATGTAAGTCATGTGCGGGATTCGAACCCGCGTCCATCCACCGCTTGAGCCGGGGTATGCTCTAACCAATTTAGCTAACATGACATGACGTCGTAACTCGAATCTTTCCTATCGTTCTTTAACTTTATAATTAACTTTAATTGGGATGGAGCGACATCTATAGTACCACTTGCGTTATACTACAAAGAAGACCAATTTTGCAATTGGTTTTATACTTGTTAATGAAAAAAAAAAAAAAAAATCGTATATTTGTGATTTTTTAATTAAGACCTTTTAGTTTGTACCAAAATGTATAAAAGTCTTGCGAGGATTTAATTCGTTTGATAACTTCGAAGACATAAATAGATC
The DNA here is from genome assembly GCA_963890685.1 of Plagodis pulveraria. Lineage (NCBI taxonomy): Eukaryota > Metazoa > Arthropoda > Insecta > Lepidoptera > Geometridae > Plagodis > Plagodis pulveraria. The sequence continues at coordinate 23,492,764 of OY982969.1, forward strand.
AGTTGGGTGTAATTACGAACAGCTATGCTGTACATTTAAAAATGTTGTAATTTTGGACCTTATAGTTTGTACCATAGTGTATAAAACCCTCGCGAGGATTTAGTTCGTGGAAACTACTAGTTATCCAAAATTATCATAAGTTTACTTTCAATTTGCCAGGTTCGATCCCTCGTCGTACATAGTTTTGTGATAAGCATATTATACTTTAGTATTATTAAAACAACATTGACGCATACTGAGCTAAAGTTTAAAGCGAAGCATATACTACTTTATTATCATACTAGCTGCTAGTACCTGCGACTTCGTTCGCGATTGCCGTACCTGCAGACTAATTATTCAAATTTGAGCACTGTTTATCTCATAAGCAACGCTGTTGTCTGCGGTGAAGCACTCTAAGTAAAGCACAGCGCTGCAAGGAGCTTTTTACTTTGGGTTTGAAAACTCTAGTTTTGTATTTTCCAGAAGACAAGTAGTTAAGTAACTCAGAAAGTTCCTTCGCGGTTCGCACAATACATGTGGAAGCAAAGTATTTTGTGCGTTCCTTTGGAATTTATTTTGGAATTTTAAAACGGCGTCATTTTGCAGAGGTTCGCCTTTTTTGGCGGTAGAACGAAAATATATTAGTTTGTGCATTTCCATTGCGCTGTCTCCAAAATGTATCCGGCAAAAGATGCATAGTTAAAAAAACTGATTGTGACGAAAACAGATTTTAGAGTTTTATCTTAGCAAGCTTGCAAAACTAAATAAGGGCTCGGCAGCCCGGCAGGGTGCCGAGCTGCCTGTGGGGTGCCGAGCTGCCCGTGGGGTGCCGAGCTGCCCGCGGGGCGCCGGGCTGCCCGTGAGGTGCCGAGCTGTCCATGGGGTTGCTCGTCGCTATTCTAACAAAACAAGAATAATTGAAAACGTACTACTTAATAAATTACAACTAAATCTACATTTTGACTTTCGTCCCCTTTCCTGAGTTAACCGTATTGAATTTCGGGATAAAAAGTATACAATGTCCTCCTTCGTAGTATGAACTCAAATCGTGTTAAGTTTCATTGAATTCCATTCAGTACAGACAGACAGCTTTGGCATCAGTGTCTTAAACATAGTGCTCACAATTTTTTATTTTTCTTAATACCTGCCATGGTAAGAATTGGATCCGTTACAGTTTTATTATAAGTATAGATATAGAGATATTAGAATTTGGAATGGAAGCGACGTCTTTAGCAAAATTAAGTGATTTTCAGTCAAAAAGTGCCCGTCGCACAGTCCTCAATTAATATTATAACACAGGTATTAGGCTCAAGGACATCCATGCAAAATATCACCAAATTTCAACGCTAACATAGCGAGGCTACGTTTGTATTTAAAGTCCTTCGAAGTCACCGGCCTTAAGTTACTCTCCAGCCTTTAAACAATAGTAAAAGAAGGACAAAGCAACAAACCTACACACACGCTGTCGCATTTATAATAGGTGAGGGGATACGAAAATAAGAGTTACGAAACCAAACGATTCTTCCGAAGAATATGGAATATATAAAATTTTACCGTAAATTGACAAACTGGAAGCATTGATATTAGGCTCAAAGGTATGCATGCTAAATATCACCGAATTGAAACACTTGGCATTTAAAATACGACGAAACTTGCATTTTTTACCTCGCACTGCCACAATATGGAACCAGCTGCCAGGTGCAGTATTTCCGAACTACAACTTAGGAGCCTTCAAGAAGAGAGCATATTCCCTCCTCAAAGGCCGACAACGCATCCTCGAGAACTCTTGTGTTGCGGATGGTCGTAGGCGACGGTGGTCACTTACCACCAGGTGAGCCGTCTACTAGTATGCACCTTATGACATACAAAAAAAAAAACTACGATAGTATGGAATACTTCTACTGTATCTGCCGGATCGTCCACTGCTGAACAGAGCCTCCCCTATTAAGGGGGTATGTGCCACAATCCCCACGCTTAGCAGGCGCTGCTGCCCTTGCAGTATTTTTTCCTTTAGATTATCTTACGACACCCACGGGAAAAATGGGGGATGCCACTCTAACCCGGCGCCCCACAATTTGATTAGAATACACTTCCCTTAAATTCGCAAAGTAAACGTAATGAATATAAGTGTATTTTCTACTGATAATCAATTTATATTCATTATGCTTGTATATATATCTACAATCAATCTCGGTAAAAAATCTCTCAGACCTACATAGATCAAATCAATTTGCTTTTCTTTTCGTCATTATACATACGCGTAAAACACAATCAACATACAGCATTATTTCCGTACAAATATAAATAGTTTCATGTAGCAACCAATTTTCGAGTTCACAAATGATAGCACAGTAGGCAATTTACCATATTTTAACCAACTTCATAATTGAATTCCAGCATTATTATCGTCGAAAGAATAGCAATAACTGGCTATTAACATACAAACAAGGCTGCGGGTAGCGTGACAACCGACTGTTACCGAGCTAAACTATTTACATTGAAATTGTATACAGTTCCCATACTGTTAATGTGAAGAGTTGGAAAATTATATGTTAGAGTTATATACGCCGGAGTTCAGTATCAACGTTGAATAAAAAACAATTTCAGATTACCAAATTCAGATTAGACTCTTAATCCAAGCTACTGTTTGGCAAGCTTATTTCGCATACTTCCACAGTATTATGTCGTGTGGTTTATTGTTGTAGGGAGCTGCTGCTGAGATAGAGATAATTTTTTTCTTAAAAAAGCGCGCGGTGCCATTTCTTATATTTATTTGTAAAGATTTGAGTAAATTTATTTTAAATAGTGACAATCCTGATTAGAACAATAAATATAAATAAATATATGTAAAATAGCGGTGTCAGGTTTTAGATCAGCAAAGACAAATAAAAGGTAATTCTACAATCTTAGGTAATTGTGTGCGGTTTTAGAATAAAGTTTCTAAAGCTATTACAACGATCACAGCAGGAAAATTCAAGTTGAACGTGAAAAACATTTTTATTAAGAAATCCTACTACGTAGGTACGGTATACCTAATACCGTGCGGCGCAACAGCATTACCTGGCGCGACCAAACGGATGCGATCATTTCTAAGCTCAAATCAATTAACCAATCCAATGGAATTTTGAAGATAGTGCGTGTTTTGTTAATTGTGAACTTACTGTATCAGCCGGATTGTCTACTGCTGAACACAGCCTCCCCATATAAGGGGGTTTGCCATAATCCCCACGCTTGGCAGGCGTCTTGGTGATCGTAGTTTAAGATATCAGTTCCTTAGAATGCGCTGCTACCCGCCCTCCGGTGTTTTACCTTTAGTCGCCTCATACGACACCTACAAGGCGATATTAGGGTGACATTCTAATTCGGCACTCCATTGGGAATTGTAAACTTAAGATTACAATTCCCCGTGGAGTTAAGCTGAATCTGAAATCAAATCGGTAACAGTATGAGAATTAGTTTTTACTTTACATATTTATTCTAGATAAAAATATGGAAATTTTAAATGCAAAAAGAGTGTTATTATTAATAACGCTAAAAGCATGTATTAACAGTAACTTGAAATACCATACGACCTGCAATATAAACAATGCTGCTTCACATTGTCGACAGCTAGAACTGAACAAACATATACTAATGGAATTTTAGGATTAGGTTATCAAATTCGAAATGGTAGTCCAGATTAAAATAATCGCAGCGTTGCAAGATTGTTTCAACTGTATACAGTTGTTATTGTTAATTTAATAACGCATTTGATTTTTTAGCATAAACAAACTGAGGTTAATATTTGATGTCCAGGAATTGTTCCAGCAGGAAATAAATGAAAGTAGTGTAAGGAAAACTCTCATCTGCTGGAACAGTCCTTTCGGATGGACGGATACTTTTGTCCGTGGAGCTAACTACCCTAACAAATGATAATTCAAACACTGACGATAGGTGCCCGGCGCCTTTTAAAAGGGGTGAGGTCATCAAAGTTATGTTAGTCAGTCGTCGTATGTCACTTCGTCAAGTAAATATGAAGAACTCCCCTCGTTGTACAACTGCCACTTAATACTCAATACTCAATTTATTTATTGCAACATATGTAGCTACATGCAGGTCTTATTTAACATGTTTGTGTGTGTCATACATATGACCCTATAAGGATATGGCAATGGTAGGAACGGAACGATCTATTTTTATATCAATCAATTTATCGTTGAAGAATTCGTCTAAGGTATAGTAACATTTAGATTCAAGTAAGGATTTTAAGTTTTTAATAAAACATTCTACCTTTTCAATGTCTTATAGCGTGTTAGGCTTATTATATATATCTATAGCCATTGAGTTAGGGCCGGATCTGTACATTTCTAGGGCCGGATTTGTACTTACAACAAAACAATAATCAAAACACAATAAAAAAGTGCACAAGAATAAAAACATAACCTCAACACAAGCAAAGTGCTAGCGAATGGCACTAAGTTATTTTTACAACTTCACAAGAGTTTTTTTTCTTTTTCTGACGCTTGGATTCGGACATTTACGCGCAACGGTACCGACCATCTGGTCACACACAGGACACAGGTCTTAACATTTAGATTACAATCATTATGTTTATTTTTACCTACTTTATTATATGCATAAAGTGATGATGTGATTAAAAGATTACAAACTACGCTAAAATAAAATTGATAAGTGGCTCAAAGGCTTTCCATACAAACGTAGTTTCGTCACATGAATAATACGGTTATTTATTCATGTGGTTTCGTCATATTTTAAATACCTTACAAAAATTGCATGCATGTCATTGAGCCTAAAATCAATATAGTTAACATAGTAATTAAACAACTTTAAACGGTTTAAATCGCGTATATTTATCATTATTTTTGTCCTGACGTTTCAAACACTTAGCAGTGATCGTGGTCACGGGGTGACTGATGATGTAGTAATCGCGAAAACGTAAGTCAATACTGTTTGGTTTGTCAGTTTTTATTTGGTTATTTTTTATTTTGTTTGCCAGTTTTCCGTAAACTTAAGTATTTTCAAAAATATTCGTTTTGTATTATTTACATTTAGTTATAAAATAAATTATAAATCGAGAAACTGGCTCACTACAAGCATATATTCATATTCGGCTTAAGGACATGCATGCAAAATTTCACAGTTTTGAAGAAGAACACTTGGTATATAATAAATACATGCAGGCGTTACTTTGCGGAAATCCATATTTAATAATAACAAATATTTTTAATTTTTTTTATGAAAACATCAAATTAATATTTTAATATACCACTTAAAAAATACAAAAATATATCTAGTGACAATTCCGCCTCATTTTCCTGTTAAGCCGACGTGACGTCACAAACTCACAAACGCCACGCAGCCAAACCGTAAGAATTTTCGACGCGTTTCGCTTCTACACGAAGCATCCTCAGGAGTTCTTGACTCTACGAGCGCACGATCGAGAAAATTATTCTCTAATTCGAATTTCTCGATCGTGCGCTCGTAGAGTCAAGACCTCCTATTCGATGTTTTCATAAAAAATTTAAAAATATTTGTTATTATCACTTGGTATATATAAATATGACAAAACTACGTCTGTATGGGAAGTGCTACTCTAGCCTTAAGGACTGATGCTGGAACATACATTGTTAGATTTAATGACTAAAATTTCCTACTTGACAGCGAAATCTCTGCAGTTTTTTTATATTAATATAATTGTCTCCCGTCAACAATCCTTAAGGTTGAACTGGCCGGTCATTTCTCCATACAAACGCCGTAGGGTGATCACTCCCTTATTTGAGATTTTAAGTCCAGGCTTAAGCATAATACCGATTGATATCGTCATTATCCAGGCTTGTATGATGCCAAAATTTAAAAAAAAATATTAGGTTGTAAGTTTTGAGCCTCGAAAACTTTATATGAAAATGTTTCGAAGATCGTAATTCTCAAGTTAATTATTTTATTAAAATTTAGGCATCATACAAGCCTAGATAATGATGATATCAATCGGTATTATGCTTAAGTCTGGACTTAAAATCTCAAATAAGGGAGTGATCACCCTACGGCGTTTGTATGGAAAACGGGCCGGCCAGTTCACCCTTAAAAGTCGTAATAGGCCAGAACCGTGAGAGAAAACGTTTTATTTTTATTTTTTGACATTTAGATTACCATTTGTTATTAGTTACGCAATGTTTACCGCCGTGACTGCGGTGAAAATGTATTTATTTCAATCAGATGTAGTCTAGTAGTTTGGTAGATCCCAGCACCGTTCCTTATGACGACGGTTAAAGTATTTCAGTTAGAGCACAAAATTCGGCTCATTCGAGCAATCTTTGATGGTTTTGACACTAAGGCACCCAATGCAAACCGCAGGACACGGGTTAAATTCCAGCTCAAAATGAAAGTGTTTTGATCTAAAGAAGAAAAAGTGATTGTCTCTTAGCGATAGTGCTTGTAATCATATTTAGGAATATGGAAGGGAAGCGATATCATTACGAGAAGTGTTTGAAACAACCACTTCTTTAGATTTTATGAAGTTTTGTTCGCTGGTTGATGGGTGCACCGTCATCGATCATATTCAAAGTAATACAATTAGAGCACCTCGATAGCCCTGAGGTAAGGGCACGCGGCGCGTGAAACAGGGATTCGATTCCCACTCGAAATTGAAAAATTTTGTGCTCTAAATATTTGTGTATGAAGATTTGCGTATGTATTTAGAAATGATGAAGATGTTGTTTGCAGTAGCTCGGTTGCCTTTCGGATAATGAGGGCGACAAGAGGTGCTTAACGTGCAGTAAAGCGCTCGGGTGCTACAAATTTTTTTAGTCGCCTTTTATGTATTTGGACATCCGGTAGGAGATTAAGGAACAGTTCTTATATTCATAAGGAATAGTAATTAATAGTACGACTAGACTCCTGCTGTCGAAAAGTCTGTTGGTGTTGTATTGTCGCAGCGAAAAAGTATATACTTGTCCTCACTTAAAAAAAACTCCTTCTTGAATGGCGTATTAACATTTCCTTATAACAACAAGTATAAATTAATTAAAAATGAAAAAACCCGACTGCAAATTATTTATTTTCATTAAGCATTTTATCGTTCCATTAAAATTAAAACGGCAAGTTATATATATTTATGGAATCGTTTCTTGAAGCCCTTAATTTTGATAGCACTATCGATGGGTCTGGAAGAAAAAAATTCTCACAATAAGGCATTGAAAATCCGCCACATTTTTACTTTTTTATGTACCTAATGTCACCTGCGCCTTCAAGACGAATAGATATATATATATAAATATATTATACATTAAAATCAGTTGAGCCGTTTAGAAGTTATGGTGGAATAAAGAAACTCACAAACATACAAACATGAACCCGGAACACATAGCACTACTTCTTTTGGGCAGTTGTGTAAAAATAATAGCAGCCACAGAAAATTAAGTGTCGTTTGAGTTTCAATTAGTTCGAGCCACCAAAGTTCACGCGACTTGAGTTAAACTTCTTATCAGAAACATACCGCTGAATAGGGTCTGGTAGCCCGGTGGTATACCAGGAGAAAGGTTTATTTTTTTCTTCAATTTATTTCTTTATTCTGTATCACCTGGAAGTGGCCTCAGGATGCGCGTCTAGCTTATTGCACTAAATCTTCAGAGCCAGCTTAAATGGCGTTTTATCATCGAGCAGTCGATGGGTTGCGTCAGTGGGCGGTCAGCCTGTCCCATTTTGGTTTTGTTGCCAGGACTTCTAACTATTGTAGGTAGGTAGGTCATCGAGACTACTAGACTTCATCTGATCGAAAAAAGTACTTTTTCACCGCAGATAGGGCGGAAAAAAATGCGTAACTAATAAACTATTGTAGGTAGATCACGTCATATGCGATGCAAATAAGATGCTTTTGTGACATCTAATTAATTTTTGAAATATATATATTGATGTGGTTACATTCGTAAGAGTAAATATATTTTATAATATTTTTTTCAACACCCTTGCTCGTAAAGTGAGCTTTATTATATCGTTCTTAGGGCCATAAACCGAACTATAACACCCTCGTGCATAATAATATTATTCACTAGTGCATAATTCCCTACAAAGTTAAGTTAGTACCTAACTGCAAATTATACGCTAGTAAACAGAGCATTTTCTATTTAACCGGGTAATATCGGTTTGTAACATCAAAGAGGTTTATATGTAATCAACAATCACATTTGCCGCGCATCAAAAAAAAACTTGCGCGCTATTTCTATACGGTATTTCCTCGCAAGGGTGTTGAAAAAGTGCGTATGAAACTCGGCAAATTTACGCTAATTTACTGCAACACACAGCCTCGTGTATAATGAGCAACTTAGCTCACTTGTATCATAATCGACTATTATGGATTCAGAAGTAAGTTATAGAATAATGCGCATTGGTGTACAATAGGTAACTTTAAAGACAATACGGGCAATACTTTTTTAAGCTTGCAAATCTACCCATGAAGAATTTTGTTATAAATACTAATATGGTTTTCACCCATTTTTTTAAAGAAAAATATTGGATTACACATGGAGATAAGCCAGATAGCTCCGACTATAGTTTCGACCACATCCGACCACATGGTCTTTTTCACGGAGTGTTCGGGACGCTCGCGGTAATGTCTCGCCTGGAACTGAGGGCTGAGCTCTGTTTTCTACCTATGATTGCCTCTGTTAATTTATAATAAAGTTTAAGTCAAATTACTAAAATCGGTAAAAGATAAAGTAATTTTTTTTTGCAACTTTATAAAGGTTTTAATTATAGTAACCTTTTCCACGCTAGCTGGTAAAAGGCACTATATAACTTTATAAGCGCAGATTTCTAATCATAAACAACACCTTCCCGGACTTGTGAGGTGTTAAATAAATTATTCACTCTTGCCCTACGATTCCTTTGTTACTAATACTACACACCAAGATACAAGACACAAAAACCTGTTTTCATTACAGAAATATAACTAGGAACTTGTGACCTGAGGTCTGCACACAAACCTTATTTTATTACTGGTAGGCCAGCCTCTGTCCGCAATCTCATACCTGATAGTGTTTGTATTGTGTATGTATAATGTGGCAGAGACGATAAACAGACAGCCTCAATGGGGACTGGTTATCAAGGACAGGCTGGAGGCAGAGAACGGTGCTCACATTATTTATATATTTTTTTTAAACATCGTTAAGGTGACAATATTTACCTAATTATTTTTTGTGTTGCTGTTATTTTTATACAGTTTATTTCTGAGCGTGCTGAGCGAGATGTTACCGCGACCGTAATCACATATTTTTCTTTAAAAATCATATAGAATGGTTACCTAACCTACATAGATACAAGCGCAATCAAAATTTACAAAAAGCTTTTTCTGACACTCACAGACGTAACACACCACCTGAAACCTTTTATCAATGATGTTGCTGGTATTATAAGAGAAAATTTGCAATGTACTATTTGAATAATGTAAAGTTGATAATTATCAAAGGCGTTGCTGCGGACGACGGTCAAACTGTATGTTCTTACAAAATAAAAAAACTGGTTGAAATAGCAAGTTATTAGTTTTATTTTCAATTTTCCGCCAAATCGTCCAACAAATGACAAATTAATAAAATAAATACTCAATTATATTGGAAAGGAGTTCCATTTTCAAAATGTATACTTATTTTTTTATTACATTGTTTACAAGTGGCCAGTTCTAAACATTCAGTGTTGCCCTCGTATTAGTTACATACAGGGGAAAATAATCATTCTCGCAATAGTTTTTGTAGATAACCTTCGAAACGTCATACTATTGTAGTAGGATTCAATCTTTTTATATATATAATTTAGATCTTTAGAATCAGGTATTTCATGAAACAAAAGAAAAAAAAGGGCGCGTTACGTAAATTATTCATAGTTAGACTTATCTTTGGTGTGCGCGTGCGCCGTGTGTGTTTGTGTATTATCGCTGCGTTGTTTTGGAATTTCAAAGTCCTGGGTTCGATCCCCTGATCGGAAAAGTTATCCAGTTTTAGTGAGAAAAAAATTCAGTATCAGTCTGAAGTCTGGAACAATACCCGGTAGATGGTAGACAGGTGCGCCCTCTATTACGTGACCAAAATACGTCTGGTAAACGTAGGTGTGAAACACCTCTGTTTAGTTAAAATATTTGTCAGTCTTAGTTCTGGATCTATATGTACCAATACCCTAATGGACCGGAACGACATGATACTTTCACATCTTGGCAAACTCATTTCGTCGTTTTCTAGCGGGATGCTACCCCGAGGCGAATCGAAATCGTGCCATGATCGACGGGGGATCAAGATTATTTAGTACCTTTTGAAATTAACATTTTCCACCATGTGCGTATCTACATATTTACCTATTTATTCCTACTTTAAGTAGAAGTTAATCCTAGAATTATATGAACGGTATAGACAAGTGGTGATTTATAGGATTTGGACAGCCTGTGAGTCTGCAATGACTTGTAGGTTGTCTAAATGCTTTTATTGTAGTAGCTGTAGTGGTTAGTTCGTAGTATGTTGTAAATGAAGGCATGCCGCCAGCTTAAATAAAAAGGTGATTTGCTAAACATAGATTAAGAAATACCAAACTGATTTGAAAATGGCTTCATGATGGGTGTTCGATGTGAGTGAGAACTGTCAAAGGGATAATTGATAACGTACATTTCGTTTGACTTCGTATTTGGCCTAATTCTGGCTTAGATATGACATCATATTAGTTGTTAATTGTGACGGTTGATTACTAATACACATATTTTTTATTTGGCCTAGTTTGCTTAAAAATTACCTGTATTCGATGTGCCAGCTATCAGTTTAATTTTATGTTTTTTTTCTGTTTTGATTTTCATGTGGGCTTTTGTCGCAGTTCAGCATTTCAGACAGAATTTCATCGCGGAGGAATAGAATCTAAGATATCGGGACCTAGTCCTTTATAGTGTGTTTTGCATCTTGACTAATTGCAAAAGTGCCTAAAGTACAATGAGAATTAACAACTGTATGTCACAAGGTGACGGGCGCAGTACAATACATCACTTGGGACGAAATTGAGACACTTGCATCTTTTTTTTTTAATGTTATTGTGACGGAACAAGCCCGAGGCCCACCTGATGTTAAGTGGACTAACCTCTGCCTATAACAGACGCATTTCGTCAACGGCGAATTGCACTGTGTCTGTCACACTGAGACGTCCAGTTGTTAGGTCTCATTAGCCTGTAATTTTTCTGGCTCTCAAGGACTGCTGCCGGAACACACTGTTAGGTGTTTGGCGACAGATTTTCTACTTGAGGGTGGTCGCTAGCCAGGCTTTCACAAAATGCCCTTCCACCATGCGGTGAAGCTCAAGCCCGCGGCGGGATTCGAACCATGGACCTGCTGCACGGCAGTCCATAGCCAATGCCAATGAGCCATCACTGCTTCAAAATCTGTTACAGGCATATGTTAGTCCGCTTAAAATGAACTCAGCTTCGAGTTTAATCTGTCACAATTTCAAGAAAAACCCCACCTCATGTTGTTCCGGTTCATTCACACATCAAATGATTCCTTTTTACTATACTTAATACCTACCTAGCAATATCTCCGTTATAAACATTTTGCATGTAACGAATTTAAGAATATGTAAATATTAATTAGGGAAAATTTTATAGACAATTTATTAGAAATTGACAGAAAATCTCAAAATTTCAACTTGGAAACATTTCCATTAGAGTCCCCTACAGTCCGTCTGGGTGTGTGATACCATCCAAGACGCAGCTCCGTCCCCCCTACACAACCTGCAAAAAATAAATTTTATTAGTATTATAGTTTCGAAATTATACCGTTTTTCCTCAAAATCTTAGTGAAAATCTTCAAATTTTAGACATAACTTTGTAATTTTTCACCCGTTTGTCACTTTTTGGAGTCCAAATTCGCTTGCGGAACTCGTACGCACCCCGCGCACCTGCCCGCAGCGCCAAAAACCCCAAAAAGCGACGAACATTTTCAATTATTGGAAAATAAAACAATGCTTTAAAACATTTTTTTATTATTATTGTACAATGTGTCCCGACCAAGGAGGTTTCAATTCAATTTAAGTACACATTATCTGTGGTGAGCGCGCTGTGCGCGCAACGCGCTGATTCCGAGCCATAGACCAATAATTAATAAACTATTTGGGCGCTATTTCGTACATACGAATTTGAGTGATATTTTATTAGATATTTTTTTTATTTAATGTAGCTACCTATAGCCGTGAGATTAAATAAAGTAGTGTATGCAACTGCATATAATTAGGTATTAAAACACTCACAACTTATATTGAAACTCCCTGCGGCTCGTTTAAAAAAACTGCACTCATGTTTCAATACCCTCTATTATATGACAGTTGCATAAACTACTATTATCATATAAACGTATTTTAGAAACAGTGTTTATTAAAAAAAGTAAATCAAAATAACTCCATAAGAGACGTCAATATTCGGCTCCAGTCTACTGCGGACCACGGTCTATACAACTTTACCAAAATGTGTACGTTATAAGTATGTGTCAACAAACTTAGGCAAAGTGTCATATAAATAGAAAATATCTTCAAAAATATACAGGTCTAACAATATAGGTTTATAGTTCTTCATCAAGTACCTATCAATATTATTTATCTGCACTCGGTTATTTGCCTGCGAGGTAAGAGCTCCGGTTTTATTAAAATCGATCCGATAGTTTCCGCACCAACAAACAATTTCCAGCTTTGTTATTAGTTCAGGAAGATTCAGATACGTTGGATCTATTTCCGGCATATCTCTAACAAATATATACCATCAACTTTGTTTGTGGAAATAGCACTGCAAGACATTTTGCATCGACTTCGATATTTAGTTTTTTTACCCTGATAAATAAATAAAGTATTGAGCACGGACAGGTCTATTATGCTTGTTCGTTGCAAATAAAAATTACCTTCTGTTTTGAAGTAATTTTTTTTTATGCCTGACAGGTTACCTTTAGCAACCTTTAAGCCTTTGACCTCTATCTCACCTGATGGTAAGTGATGATGTGGTCGAAAAAATTGTTCAGGCTAACCTGGAATTACTGGCTCTCAAGGACAGCTGCCGGAACACACTGTTAGGTGCTTGGCGACAGATTTTCTACTTGAGGGTGGTAGCTAGCCAGGCGGGCATTCGCTAAATGCCCTACCACCATGCTATAACGACTGCCATCCTAAGACAACAACCGGGACTGATGGCTTAAAGTGCCCTCCGAAGCACGGAAGCGCTCAGTAGTAATATCACTAGCGGTCACCCATCCAACTCATAACCGCGGCGGACGTTGCTTAACTTAGCTGATCGATGAAGAACGGCTAAGCAAACTTCGCTACGAGCGCTTCAAACAGCATCGACTTCGATATTTAGTTTTTTACGTTGATGAATAAATAAAGTCTTGAGCACGGGCACATCTATTATGCTTGTTCGTTGCAAATAAAAATTACAAGAAACCTTCTGTTTTGAAGTCATTGTGGCGTATCAAAAGCTGAAATATGGGGTCGGCAAACCTTTGATCACTTTGTCCCGGCACCCGCGAAAGCTTTACTAATTTTGTACTAATCTTACAAAAGTTTCAGAATTCCTGGTGATGAATATAAAGTGGATACAGACTTCGAATAAGGTTCAGTTTACTTTTATCGAAGGGTACATTTTCAATGTTTTTTAGTTTTACTGATAAATTACTGAAAAAAATACATTACAGGATGGTGTAGGGCGTTTTTGAGAATGCACGCCTGGGGGTGATAGCTAACTACTCTTGAGTTGAGGAAAGTATTGTTAAATGATTTCAAAGCTTTATGAAGCCTGGTGTAATTTTTTTTGCATACGCCGACCCGATGTTTTTTTTTTTTTTTTGTTATTGTGATGGAACAAGCCCGAGGCCCACCTGATGTTAAGCGGTATCCTCTGCCTATAACAGATGCATTTCATCACAAGTGACGAACTGCACTGCGCCCATCACCTTGAGACATACCTGTTAAGTCTCATTTTGCCTGTTATTTCACTGGCACTCGAGGACTGCTGCCGGAACACACCGTTAGGTGCTTGGCGACATATTTTCTACTTGAGGGTGGTCGCTAGCCAGGCGGGCATTCGCAAAATGCCCTTCTACCATGCGGTGAAGCTCAAGCTCTGGGCGGGATTCGAACCATGGACCTGCTGCGCGGCAGTCCATAGCCAATGCCACAGAGCCATCCCTGCTTCAACAACAATCGGGCCCTACTATTGCTCTATTGGGTTTATTACCCATAATGTCAGAATTGAAGTTGAATTTCGTTGTAACTCTTATGTTAATTGAACGATTTCAACTATTTTTACAACCGACAACCAATTGTCGGTTGTAAAAATATTGTATTTATGTAAAGTAAAAGAAGCGAATGAGCTAGTTATTCTAGGCTAGGCTTACCTTCAACCATATTATCAATTAATAACGGGAGACGTGCAGATAAAAAAAAAAGTGAAATACTAAGCAATTAAAAAAGCCATCCTATTCTGCCTCTCACTACAAATCAAATGATAGCTTATATTCATTATGATAGAGTGGTACTTCAGAGAAAGGAACATTCCTATGTCGGTTCGAAGTCAATTTCAAAGTACGAGCGAAGTGTTTTGTATGCGAATGATCGCAGACCGCAGATGGAATTCTGATCAGTTTCAATCAACACACATGCAAATTGGATTGCGGCAAACTGTGTTTGTAAGTTCAGGTTTGATAGCCCATTTACAATAATAATCTCATTTACCACATTTCATGATCAATGTACTTTAGATCTAGAACTAAAAGTTGGAAACCAAATAAGGTTTGCCTGTCGAATATTGCGATGTTTCGGTAAAAAGCCAGTTTAGAATAGCGCTAGTGAACACCAATATTGACATCGGTAGGCACACCTCATATTTAAGGTTCACCACGGATACCTATTTTCATCCTCTGTCTATTGTCGCATCAGCCGCGCGCGTCAGTCGCCCGCAACGCGGAGGCACGGAAATAATCCTTTAGAAGTTTTACCGTCGAATTTGTTGAACTCAATAACATATTTTTTTTTGCGCCTTATAGGTTTGCCTTGGACCACTATCTCACCTGATGTTAAGTGATGATGTGGTCGAAGATGTTGTTCAGGCTAACCTAGAATTACTGGCTCTCAAGGACAGCTGCCGGAACACACAGTTAGGTGCTTGGCGACATATTTTCTACTTGAGGGTGGTAGCTAGCCAGGCGGGCATTCGCAAAATGCCCTACCATGCAATGTTCTTATAAATTTCAAAGCTGGACGCGAATTATGAAATTACAGTTTTATCTCTTTCAGCGGGTGTTATTTAGGTACTAATTTTTGTAATAGATCTATGTAAGTATAGTAAGATTAATGTAATTAATATCTTCAATTAAAAAGTTGTTAGGCAAAATGGTTTTTAGAAACATCTAAGAATCACTTCAAGTCGCTTGAACTGAGGTGATAATATTGCTAACATAATATTATACAATCACCATGCGATGGTTAAGAACGCAATGGCAAATTAGAGTCATGCATCACTATGTCATCTTAGGCTTAGCGGTTAGAGCATACCCCGGCTATAGGCTGTACCCCTACGGGTGGATGACGAATGCAAGTACTTTATTTTAAACATTACTTTGTTTTATTTACCAGGAGCGGTATATAAAAATTTGGAATCCAACATGACAAATCTAGTTATCAATTGTTAATCAAGTGCACGTTAATACCTTAAGCCCAAAACTAGTCTAAACCTGACAAAACCAGAAATATCACAATAGTCCAAACCTGTTTGAAGCAGCAATGATCCATTGGGAATAGCTATGAACTGCTGTACAAGAGGTCCATGGTTCGAATTCAATTGCGAGTGCTGGCCTAGCTTCTCTTAAAATTCCTAGAAAATATAAGACCCAGTAATTCCAGACTAAGCCTGTTTAACACCTATGCTATTAAGCATTACCAACATGAGAGGTAGAGAGCAATGGCTAACTTATCAGCTGAGAAACATAGTCTATATCTCGGAACCCAATATTATTAGGTAAAACATTTTCGAAGTACCATTATACAGACAAAAAAATATAGAAGAACAGGATAGTAAAACAAAAATATTATAAAACGTATTGACAAGAATAATATTGTATGTATACAATGTATTTTTGTCTACAAGTCACCATAATGTATATAGTGATGTAACAGTTTTTGCAGAATAGTGTTTTCAAGCCATTATGTGTCCTAATGGACGCAGTGTGGTGGCCGTTGGGAATAAATCAAAATACCCCACCATTTTAGACTAAGAAGTACTACTATACTAATGTACTATGTACATTTAAATTCAATTTTAGCAGATTCCAATAACTAAACATCGTGAGAAACAATAAGCATAATTAAATTACATTTCTAATATTAAATTACGAGTCAGATAGTGTTTGATATTATCAATAATTAATATAATATTACATATTGCTAATATCAGATACTATTGTGATTACAATTATAAATAATTATGAACTTTATTTAACAGTTATATGAGATAGGTTCGACAAGGAATAAATATTAAGATTATTCAGCAAGTATCGCACATTGCTCAACCACCTGCTATAACGACGGCCATCGTAATACGACAACTGGGACCGACGGCTCCGATGCACGTGTACGCTCAGTTTTAATGTCACTACCGGTCACCCATCCAACTCATGACCGCGGCGGACGTTTCTTAACTTTGCTGATCAGTTAAGAAACCTAAGCAAACTTCGCTACGAACGTTTTAAAATGCAATGTTTTATGCGAGTATAGTGTATTCATATTGAATGATTGTGTGACGTTTTTTTATGCTTGATAGGTTAGCCTTTGACCTCTATCTCACCTGATGGTAAGTGATGACGTGGTCGAAGATGTTGTTCAGGCTAACCTAGAATTTCTGCATGTGTAGGTGTATAAAGGCGCGTTTAAACAGGTGCCACAGAATAAAAAGGTACAGTAGGATTACTCCGCAAAGCCATTCCAATAAATAAGCTACTCTAGCTGCAAAGCAATAAGGTGCACTTCAGCTCGCAAAGCACGGAGTACCTAATATTTATATTCCTTTTACAAGGCGTCTCTTTTTCTTTCGCATAGCCATGCATGGCTCTGATCTCTTCTGTCGCGGCACGCACCGTGGAATTGTCCCGTCCGGAGGGATACGACGATGTACCTAAAATAAGGAGTGAGCCAAGTCTGGAGGTGCGAAAACGATGAAAAAATTTGTACAAGCAAACCGATTATGGGAAGTCATATTGAAAAGGGACACGAGTGAACGCCCCAGCCTGACTCGGTGACAACATAATTTATTATTTGTGGGCGGAAATAGTTGTAGGGTGCAACCGTAATGAACAAGACCCACAGTCTTTGTTCACTGACTGAAGGTATATATAGGTCGAGAATTCATTACTCGACCTATATTCATATATACATACTTCAAAACTGTGGTGGAAAATAAACCTCATCCCACTTATACATATGTGTAAACAAACTTTTGTTTCGATAAGAAGTCAACAGAAAATTTTCAAACCACAAAAGAGTGCAATATGATACCCCAATTGAGAATTAAATAATAATAATATTATAATTGAATCACCATCTGAATGAAATGAACAAAAAAAAAGAATTCAAATATTACAAAAGCACAACGAATGGGAAAAAAATTACGGTAAGTTTATTCTCTTACAGGAGTTAATGATAAGATTACAGTGTGTATTACAAATTTAAATTTTTACCTCATATCTTTTTGCAAGCAATTATGTTTTTTTTTAAATTCGAAAGCTACTACTTGTCATGTGGTAAATTTTTAATTTGAGTGCGATCTAATTATTACTACTTAAGTTATACCTAATAAAGCGTATTTAATTGGCTTCGACTACATTTATGATGTTCTCATTTTCACTTTTCGATGTAAAATGACCTAAAAAAATAACTGTATACGATGGTTTGGTTTATTTACTTTTAAGTACATTTTTAGACTTTTATTTTTTTGAAATGAAATGAAATGAAATAAAATTTTTGAAATGAAATAAAATTTATTTACTTGTGGTCCTAGGTTACAGTGTTAGGTATTATAATATACAAATAGTCTCGCTAGGGCCCGCTTTACGCATACAAGTATTACCTATGCATTTACAGGTATATTGTCAAAATAGTCACAAACATTAGGAAATTAACATATTTTTCTCATCTAAGAATTCATTAATTGTATAGTAGGCCTTGAAAATCAGGAAGTCATGTAACTTTTTTTTGAAAACTATTATATTATTTACATCACGTATAATGTTCGGAATTTTAGATTATGAAAAATGTTTTTTTTTTTGAAGTTCTTAATACATTTTAATGTAATAAATAGTCAGACCTGCGAATACAGTTTATCGTATAGGCTCATTGATATTTGTCGGAATCGTCGACCTAGATCAAATCTGATGCCTATTGAGGCTACGCGTCAAAATCGCTATAACGATCTGTATTTTTCCATTATACTTTCTCTAACACTATTATAGTTAAGAATCACATTCAAGGTATTCTATCCCGCTTAAACCACATTGCCACTGGCTGAAAGCTGCCAAGCTGAAGCTGAGGAATTATTCTAAGGTGCTTACTTAATGAGATTTTTCTTAATCTGTTTAATCTGCACAGCGAAGGCTGTTCTTAAGTGCCGTTTCGTGTTAACCTGACGCTTTCAATTAGGAAATATTGAAGACAAAGACGGTGTATAATAATAATGTTTATAAATATGTTTTCGGGAATGTGGGGAATGGAAGAAATTATGTTTTAAATGTTGCGCTAGGAATTAAGATCGCTTCTCAGGACATTCTTGTAGTAAAACATATTAAAATAAAGTATCTTTGAAACCTATAGCCAAAATTACATGTCAATCACTGGTATATTTTCTTGATAGAGTATCATATTCGGAGATAGGTCGTCAGTCTAAGAGTAATACTTTCTGCAATTAATAAACACTGATATTCTAGGCTTTTTAGTCGTTTAACCAACAGATAAGTGTTCCAATATGCGCTCTAATACAATGACAAGCAAATTTAACATGAAAAAAAAAACAATATGAAAATGTAACGTCTAGTGTAGACCTAGTAGTGTCTGTGGGGGAACTTCAGAATTTGAACTTTATTTCGCTTTTGTAAATAAACTTGTTGTACATTTTCATAGAATTCGCGGGATAAGAAGAATTTTGCTCATATATTCTCTAAGAATTTCATTGAACGTGAAAGACATTAACTACATAAATCACATAAAATCGTATTAAAAATTAGGAATGACGTTTACGCGTATCAAATTTTATTAGATGCATTGATATCAACAAATAATATATTTAGTTTTTTTTAAAGATAGATATTAGGCTAACCCTTGAATGTATATTGATATATACATATATATATTGAATCTCACCTGATGGTAAGTGATGATGTGGTCGAAGACGTTATTCAGGCTAACCTCGAATTATTGGCTGTCTAGAATAGCTGCCAGGAACACATCGTTAAGTGCTTGGCGACAGACTTTCTACTTGAGGGTGGTATCTAGCTAGGCAATCATAAAATGTCCTACCGCTGTGCTATAACGCCTGCCATCCTAAGACACCGGGACTGACGGCATTACGTGCCCTCCGAAGCACGAAAGGACTCAGTAGTAATGCCACTATCGGTCACCCATCCAACTCACGACTGCAGTGGACGTTGTTTAGCTTAGCTGATCGGTTAAGAACGGCTAAGCAAACTACGCTACGAGCGCTTTAAAATATCGTTTATCATGATTCATTGCAATAGTCACTCTTCATAGCTACAACATCATACATCAGTTTTAATTTTGAATCTGGAGCCATTGACGCCAGCATAAACCTCAAAGAAAATAATACTGGCTACCATAATAAGAAAAATATAAGTATTATAACAAATATTTTTAAAATATTTTAAGAAAACATCAAATTAATATTTTATTAAAACACTTAAAAAGTATAAAAGTATATCTTGTGACTAATTTTCTAGCTAAGCCGATGTGATGTCACAAACGCCACGCAGCCAAACCGGAAGAATTTTCGACGCGTTTCGTTTCTACACGAAGCATCCTCAGGAGGTCTTGACTCCATGTGTCCATCAATCATATGTTTTTTTAAAAGATTTGTTATTATTAATTATGGATTTCCGCAAAGTAACGCCTGAATCTATTCATTAAAATATAAGAAATCTTTTCTGACTCTATTCTGTAGGAGTATTTAGGTCAATAGCAATACTATTTAACGGTAGATTTATAGCTATTTCTATTGGTGGCACGCAGGCAGCAATTAACAAATTTCTGGTCGACCAGTTTTACCACATTTAAATCAGAATTTATAGCAGCAAATACACAATTCAATTCTAAATAACGAACTAACGTTTGCAAGAGTGAGTTAGTCATGAACCGTGTTCCGGTCACTTTTTCTACTATTTTCTCATCACAGTATCCCCTAAGTGTCCGGATGCTGCATTACGGTTCCTACAACATTTATATGAACATTGCATTATGTATATATGCCTGTTGTAGGAGTATGCTCAACCACAAATAATATATACTTTCTCCGCTAATTTTGGTCATGCGTGTGGATATCCTTCATACATATATCGTCACACCTAAGTTTCGCCAAGCTTGTTTTGGCCCCGTTTAATAGGGGGCGAGCCTATTGCTTTCTACCGGAATCAGTTATTGAAGAATGTATTAAGAATTGCATTGTCAAAAAAAAATGTTTTTATCCGGATCCAAAAAAAGGAGGAGGTTCCCAATTGGACTGTTTTTATGTGTGTGTGTTACCTCGTAACTCTTTACAGGGTGTACCGATTTTGAAGATAATACATTCGAAAGTTGGTGCTTGTATGTGGTCCCATTTAAATTGGGTGTGATCTGAAAGTAGTATTTGAGTAATCTCTATTAATGCGTATTTTACGTAAGTACTAGTTTTTTTAGTTAAAATTTTAATTATTGGGGTTCCGTATCAGAAAATATTACTAAGCCTCTACTGTATGTTAATACATCTGACCGACGAAAGGCTTGTACCTTTCGAGCTGTAATAAGTACCCAGTTGATTTTTATTTCAGAATATTTTTCATTATTGCAATTTACTGAAATCAGTTGTCAAGATCTACTGAGAATAATTACAATAAATATGTAAAATAGCAAAAAAAAAAAATAGCTTACTATAGAGCCCGCACTCGATCGTTCCACCACGTGGTATTTTCTTTTGACGCCTCTTACGACTCACATAGAAAGGTATAGGGGCGCAATTGTAGCCCGGCACCCCACGGGGAGCCTGGTGCAGTTGCTTAGAATACTTTACTGAGAAAAGCTATCAACACTTGAAAAATACTTACGCAATAATTCTTGACTATTTTCGGTATTTTTTACAAGATTTTGACATATGCGTGATATTGGACCTTTTCCGGCGTCCGGCTAAAAATACTAGCTAAATCCATAATAGAAATGTAAACAACATTTAGTATTAATGTGGAATGTTTTGAGCGACGCAGAGCGGCCTTAATTACGCCAAATTTGACGAGAATTATTCAGTTTTTAATTATAATTTTCTGGGTTTAAGGAATTGCCTGGAGAGCAAGTTATCACAAAAGTGTGCTGGTGCATAAATTATGCAGGTTTTTGATATATTTAGAGCATATAACTTGATATGACATTTACGGTATTTTTTCTACTCAACAACTTTTGCAATCTCAAGATCCTTCTTTGGTTGCAAAAGTTTATCTTAGCAAAAAATTAAAAGATGGAAACCACGAAGACCCGTTAAAAATAATCAAATAGTATTTGGCATAGAGATTGCAAACCGGGTCCGGACATTTTTTTTCGAGTCCAAAGTAAGAGTAAACCGCGGCGTGTAAATGTTACATTTTTTTAGTTATGACTATACAAGTTTGGTTGTTTACAATGACAGTACAACCTAGCCTATAAGATTTCGCTATTTGATCAATTATTAACCACTACTCAGTAGTCTTAACAGCCAAAGTTTAAGAAAAAACATTAAACGTTACTTTTAGCAAATAAGAATTTGTTTTATTTATACCAAAGCTACAAAGTAAAGAGCTTGCTTAAACTTAAAGAAATGAATAATTACTAATACTAATGTTACTTTACGGTCCATAAGTAAAAGTAATAAATTCTGTATCAAAAGTGATTTTGAGACTTGAGTGAGACTGATTATTGTGATAATTGTTGATAACCCAGTTTGAAATCAATGTTAACCTTTAATTATTGTCTTAAGATAATGTATAGATTCAGGCGTTACTTTGCGGAAATCCATTTTTAATAATAACAAATATTTTAAAAGTATTGTAAGAAAACATATAATTAATTATTTAATAAAACACTTAAAAAATCTTTATAAAAATGATATATATCTAGTGACAATTCCGCCTAATTTCCTATTAAGCCGACGTGACGTCACAAACGCCACGCAGCCAAACCGGAAGAGTATTTACTCAAGTCAAGACCTCCTGAGGATGCTTCGTTTAGAAGCGAAACGCGTCGAATTCTCTTCCGGTTTGGCTGCGTGGCGTTTGTGACGTCACGTCGGCTTAATAGGAAATTAGGCGGAATTGTCACTAGATATATATCATTTTTATAAAGATTTTTTAAGTGTTTTATTAAATAATTAATTAAATGTTTTCTTAAAATACTTTTAAAATATTTGTTATTAGTAATTATTGTCTTTTTCCATTCACATATAGATTATTTTCTCAAAATACTTTAAAGGTTTCCTTGCTAACACACACTCCAGGTCCACTGGGCCCGGCAGGGTTGGCGACGATTGCAACCGGGCCCGGCCGGGTTGAGAAACATACCGGGTTGCAATCTATAATTTGACAGAACAAAGGTTTATGGTGGTTTAAATTTTTACTTGACACTGCAGATACAGATTGAGTAACTGGTGCAAGAGAAGCCAAATGCGAGCATATAATGTTAAAAGATAACGAGATTAGCACCAATCCCAGGATTTGGTTCTGAAATTCGTTTTTTGCAGCCGACCCTTGCAGATATAGTGGTAATTGTCTGGTCGTCACAAAATACAACAAATCGTACCTCCGTAGCACCGTAGCGTGCTGCTGTGGTGCTACGGTTAGATGTCACAAACGCTACTGACGTAGCGGCTACGACCACATACATGGCTACGGGGCGCTACTGGTCGTCAACTTGCGTAGCGGATACACTAGTATACTATGTAGATTGACCTGTATACCATGAATTGGTATGATTGATGTATTGGAATGGCACTATACAGTACGGAGAACTCAAACTGTTATATTGGATCACTTATCTGTTCTATACAACATATTATATAGAAATTGATTCAGTATACAGTTTGAGAAGAGTTTTGTGAGTTCATTGTTGCTTAAAGGCCAGCTTTTGACATGAATCACACCTGTTAGTGAGTGCTGATGCGGTCGAAGAAGGTAAACAGGCTTAACCTAGAATGGGAACTGACTTTCAAAAACAGCTGCCGAATCGCAATGGTGCGTTAAGGTTGAACTGGCCGGTAACTTTTCCATACAAACGCCGTAGGATGATCACTCCCTTATTTGAGGTTTTAGGTCCACAACTAAGCATGATATCGATTTATCTCTTCATTGTCTAGGCTTGTCTTGGCACCGATTTGTAAAAAAAATCTTCACATGATAGTTATAAGCCTCGAAACATCCCTGTAATATCACGAATTTTAGCGCATGTTTAGTCGTAAATAAACGACTTATAGAGCATGAAATCCCTAAAATTATTTACATAGAAGCATAGCTCAGTTCATGATCATTTTAGATAACATTTTGGAAAACAAATACATCCAGTAGTATAATCATAAACATCCTAGAGCCAAAGGTCGGCACACATAGTTTTGCGCGCTAGTTTTTCGTTCAAAATATTGGGCATCTCATGTCAATACTTCCATTCCGCGGTGAGGGAAGCGGGCGGGCGGGTCTCATGCGCAGCACACTAATATATAATTAACAAAACGCACACTACCAAAAGTCACGTGCACCGCGCCGCGATCTTAGAACATAATATTATATTGTAGGAATGCCCTGTTGCTTTTTGGTGTGCACGTATGTATACACTACCAATATGTAGTGCCTATGCCTACTTACGTACTTATATATATATATATATATATTTACATATGTTGGATTTTCTTTCGCATTTGATTAGTTTGTTCGTGATAGTAAGTGTCGGACGCCATAATCCATATAGATAGGTACTTGGGTAATATAAATACGTAACTATGTCTAGGTACTCACCTACTCTCACCTAAGTTAGTACCTAGTAGGTATTAGTCAATACGCAGGTCATGATAGCTATGGTGAGTACCTAATCATTTTAGCAACACTTAGACAATATAAAAAGCTGCATTTGGTTAGATACGGTATGGACGTAGGTAGTCCGCATTCTTTTTAGAATATAGTCTAAGCAGTAATATAACTTCGAGAAAGTACCTACCTAACACAAAGTAGTAAAGGGTTAGAATTAGAAGCTCAATGGAAGATACCTACCTATCTACGATATAATTATCATTTATCATATAGGCCTGCCTAGGCACGCAACTGCCAGCGATGTCAAATCGACATTCGCGGGCGCGCATTACATTGCATACCTATCTACATAGCTATAAGATCACAACAAATAATAAAGTTAGTACTATGTATCTACCTACGTAAATTAGTAGAATAAGTATGTATATTTGTAGTAGGTACTTATACCTAAGGTAGTACGAAAGTTTATATGGTAAACTTAGCGATGATTGTAGGCACTTACCTAATCAAAAATAACCTATGATTAGTTATTGATTTTTATTGGAAATAATTTAAATCAGTTACGGGTAGGTAGATAATTTTTATTCCAAATGTGTTCTACCAGGATTGGTAGATCCATGATGCCATCGTACATTACCGCTTAGAGACAGATTTTGAAATCGGTACGACACACTCTCATCTCAAAGCTCGCTAGCCGGGCGAGCATTCGCAAAACAACCTTCCACCATGCGGTGAAGTTCATGCCCGCGGCGGGATTCGACCCATAGACCTGTTGCGCGGCAGTCCATTGCTAAGAGCCATCACTGCTTCCCGTTAAGTGTTTAGTGACAGAATTTCTACTTGAGGGTGGTAGCTAGCCAAGCGAGCATTCGCAAAATGCCCTTCTACCAAGCGGTGAATTTCAAGCCCGCGGCGGGATCGAACCATAGACCTGCTGCGTGGCAGTCCAAAGCTAATGCCACTGAGCCATCACTGCTTCCCGTTAGGTGCTTTCTGACAGATTTTCTACTTGAGGGTGGTAGCTATCCAGGCGAGCATTCGCAAAATGCTCTTCACCAACGCGGGGAAGCTCAATATCGCGGCTGGATTCGAACCATGGACCTGCTGCGCGGCAGTCACTAGCTAATGCCACTGGCCCATCACTGCTTCCCGTTAGGCGCTTACTGACAGATTTTCTGCTTGAGGATGGTGGCTAGCCAGGCGAACATTCGCAAAATGCCCTATGACCTTCCACCAAGCGGTGAAGCTCGAGCCCGCAGCGGGATTCGAACCATACACATGCTGCGAGGCAGTCCATAGCTAATGCCACTGAGTTCACGTTAGTTGCATGGTGACAGATTTTCTACTTGGGTAGCTATCCCGGCGAGCATTCGCAAAATGCTCTTTTTTTTATGCCTGATAGGTTAGCCTTTGACCACTATCTCACCTGATGGTAAGTGATGATGTGGTCGAAGATGTTGTTCAGGCTAACCTAGAACAACTGGCTCTCAAGGACAGCTGCCGGAACACACCGTTAGGTGCTTGGCGACAGATTTTCTACTTGAGGGTGGTAGCTATACAGGCGGGCATTCGCAAAATGCCCTACCACCATGTTATAACGACTGCCATCCTAAGACCACAACCGGGACCAACGGCTTAACGTGCCCTCCGAAGCACGGAAGCGCTCAGTAGTATTGTCCTAGCGGTCACCCATCCAACTCATGACCGCGCGCGACGGTGCTAAACTTTGCTGAACGGTTGAGAACAGCTAAGTAAACTTCGCTACGAACTCTCCACCACGCGGTGAAGCTCAATATCGCGGCGGGATTCAAACTATGGACCTGATGCGCAGCCAGTCCATAACCAATGCCACTGAGCCATCACTGCTTCCCTTTAGGTGCTTGGCGACCGATTTTTTACTTGAGGGTAGTAGCTATCCAGGCGGGCATTCGTATAATGCTCTTCTACCACGCGGTGAAGATTAAGCCCGCGACGGGATTCGAACCATGGACCTGCTGCGCGGAAGTCCATAACCTATGCCACTGAGCCGTCACTGCTTTACAAAATATGTTGTAGTAAAAGCAGTAACTTGCTAATTATGTAATAAATAATTATTGTAGGTAAATATTTACTACATCAATATGAAAAGAACAAACTAATACATTTACTATGTACCTACAAATCATTGTACCTACTTACTAAATATTTACCTACTATAGGTGAAATAACATCAGTATGTTATTATAAAACGAACGAAAATTATAACAACAGGTACCTACTGTCCAAACCAAAATGTATTCCTCTGTGAATATATAATATTATTTTATAAGAAATACCTACACACGTCGTGACGTAGCTTGAGACACTATCTCCGTCCGTCGTCAAACATCGTAATTCGTTCGGCATGGTTCGGCTTTCATTGATATATCGCAAACAAGTGTGCGTAATTAGCGTAGATGCAATACGGGTGTGTGATGCGCGATCACTATCTTCGTACTACTCATCACGGAGTCTTACCCTTTCCCACAAAGGTATAGGTGAAATAGCATGCTTTGTTCCCTCGCCCGCTGATAAGTTCGAGCCATCGGCAAGTGCATCCTTAATTGGCAGATTATTATTATAGACTAGTTGGCATGTATTCACGAACATAACTACTATAATCAGCTCAAGCTCAATCTCGAACCATTGAATGCGCGAATGTGTGTGATCATCGCAACTGAGCCATTAGTGTCTCATAGATAGAGATAACATCTGATTGAGTAGATTTGAAGAAGAGTAAGTTCATAGTTACGATCCCAGTTAGACTATGGCAGGGATTATTAGGACAGGAAGAAGAAGGTTTATTAATTTTAATCACATTATAATATATATACTTAAATAACGTATTTCACATACCCTTCACATGCGCTATACTCAAACATACAGAAACACACACCGACATATACACCTTTCACATCCCTCACAAACATTCACTTAAACTCATACACGCAATACTACACCGTAAATATTATATAATTAAAAATATGCATAAGAAGTTAATTTCGAAAGTCAACAAAATTTCGTTAAAATATTTTTCCTATAAGTATATGTTTCAATGTATTGGTCCAATTTTGAATTGTTACTAAATAGTATATAAGAATATATATATATATATATATGTATATATAGATGTGTCACAGATTCACTAAAGCCAGGAAGGACCTGGCTCTTGAAATACAGGCCACCAGCCTAGTCTAAGAGTCAGAGACTCATCATAAATGTATCACAAAAAGGATGAAATAAATTTATTTGTATATATTTGTATTTGTAAATATAACATGATTAAAACATTTCTGTATTTTTTTTTTTTTTTTTTTTTATGCCTGATAGGTTCGCCTTTGACCCACTATCTCACCTGATGGTAAGTGATGATGTGGTCAAAGATGTTGTTCAGGCTAACCTAGAAGTACTGGCTCTCAAGGACAGCTGCCGGAACACACCGTTAGGTGCTTGGCGACAGATTTTCTACTTGAGGGTGGTAGCTAGCCAGGCGGGCATTCGCAAAATGCCCTACCACCATGCTATAACGACTGCCATCCTAAGACAACAACCGGGACCGACGGCTTAACGTGCCCTCCGAAGCACGGAAACGCTCAGTAGTAATGTCACTAGCGGTCACCCATCCAACTCATGACCGCGCGCGACGTTGCTTAACTTTGCTGATCGGTTAAGAACAGCTAAGTAAACTTCGCTACGAGCGCTTCAAAAACAGGTACACAGGAAACACGTTACTCGTTACTCCAACAACTGTATACAGGAAACACGTTAAATAACTAATTTAATGTACTCGGTGAACAGTCTCTCGCTCTGAAAGTCATATATTTTGAACTCCAAGCCCTGATCATCTATTTAATCCTAATTTAGGGAGCCTAAGCTTAATCCAAGTATCCTAGGTCCATACGTTATCCGGTACATCTAGGTATGTCTATAAAAAATGGTGCCAGCATCGGAAAGTAGGCAATGAATTACCTAGACGTGTAGCGTATATGTTAGAAAATGGCTTTTATAGGCGGGCTTGGAGCTATGAAACATGAATTTTATTTACGCTCTTAATTGAAACAGTTTGGGAATTTTATTATTGTAACTAATTATTTATAACGATCTGTACCTTAGGGTATTAAATGTTGAAGCCTGTGTGAAGTGAGAATTTTCGAGATAAACTAGTTAGCAGTTAGAAGTAGTTGTGGAATACTTGATCTGTGTCTCTTCCAATTTGCTAAATAACTCTCAAAATCTGGTGGGAGTCGTAAGAAGCGAAGAGCCGAAATATATACCCGCAGGGCATATATTTTCAAGTACAAAATCTGTCGCCAAGCACCTAACGGTGTGTTCCGGTAGCAGTCCTTGAGAGCCAGTGAAATCACAGGCAAATGAGACAAGTATGTTAACAAGTATGTATCAAGGTGAAGGGCGCAGTGCAGTTCGTCACTTGTGATGAGATGCATCTATTATAGGCAGAGGATCACGCTTAACATCGGGTGGGCCTCGTGCTTGTTCAGTCACAATAACATAAAAAAAGGGCAGCAACTTTTGAAAAACTCACATTTTACACTGCAATCCCTAAAGGGCCTGAAGAGTGGCAAATTTTTTTAAAATTCAACCTGGGGGAGACTTTGATCAATGGTGGACTTTTTGTTTTTATTGATGATACTCCAACTGTGGATTAGTATCTCCTTTTAACGTTCCGATTTCTGATAATAAAATTAAAACTTTAAAGTTTGAAATTTTCGTATGCACATTTTACTAGTGGGCTGGCATTTGGACTGCATGTGAGTCTGCAATGACTTAAAGGTTCTCGAAATGCTTTTTTTGTAGTAGCTGTAGTGTTGTATATAGTTCGTAGTATTTGTTAATAAAGGCATACCGCCGGTAAAAAAAAAGACATGGTAAATACGAAAAGTGTAGTCACGTGTTAAAATTGATACGGCAAATAAACGATTGAATATGTAGAGTTAGCATTTTAACATACCTATTTCCGGTAGGTACCATACATAATATTTCTAGTAAATTCTAGAATTAAGTTTCCTATTTTCGCCAAATTTAATGGCTCCAGCGGCAAAGAAGCCGACTGCTTCCATTAACGGATTTCAGTTTTATTGCGCATTCCTTTATAAACTCGAAACTCGGAGCCGCTCAGGATAATCATCCGCTTCTATCGTTTTTGTAGGTAAATGTGCTTTTTTCGCTTCTTTCGCTCAATGACTTAATAGATCTACTAGGAGTTTAAATTGAGACTCACAGTTTTCACTCTTTTAACTTTATAAGAGATATATTTAGTACTATATGAAATTAATGCGTCAATTTGTGCAAAGAAACAGGAGATAGTATAGAGTAGTAGAGAAATACTCATCGTATTTTCCAAAACTTAACAGAGCGCTTGGAGTTGCTTGGAGTGACGCGTGATCAAAATGCTGGCACCTATTTGGTTCCAAGAATAAGCATTGCAATTCAACGGGGAAATGCTGCCAGCATGCTGGGCACGCTGCCAACTGGTAGTGGGCTGGAGCATTTGGACTGCCTGTGATTCTGCAATGACTTATGGGTATCTAAATGCTTTTATTGTAGTAGCTGTAGTGTTGTATATAGTTCGTAGTATTCTATTAAAAAGGGCATACCGTCGGAAAAAAAATTGCCAATGTTGAGTATAGGCTTTAAAGATGCTAATATTTAATTCTTTTGCTTTCATTTTCTCGTGTTTTATGAAAATAGCTTAAATTTGAAACTGTAAGATTTAATTTCATGCTATGGAAACTGCTTAAGCAATTTTCAAAGCACCCGTCAGAAATTCAGGAGCTAAGTTTTGCCGTACACCTTTTCATAACTTACGAAATAAAAAATAAAACTTTATTTGTTTATTCAAAAAATTAAAGGTTTTGGTTTTTTTATATGATTACTGATTACTGATAATAACAAACAATTATTATCAAAATACGAGTACTCCATACTCCTATCTAATTATACTCTACTCGGGCTGGCTCATTTAATATTCTATTTAATATTAAGTTAATTAGTAGTACCAGTAGGAATATTAGGTCAATTAAAACAGTATTCATGTATACGAATATACCTGATACATAATTAATTATATATACATTAATATTTATTGGACATTGTCAAATTTAATATCTGTGTGTGTGTTTGCTGATACTCGTAGCATGGTTGTGTAAATAATAATATGTGCACAGAAAACTTCGGAGCATATTTTGTTGACAAACTTTTCTCTGCCTTTCGCTTCGCCCCGGAAATAAGGGTCATAATAAAAGGTCATTGCAGATGCGGAACAGGGACCCTCACTTATGTGCCTTTGCCTGACGCAATGCAGTAGTATCAAATGTGATATGTAAGACTGATTTGACTGACTGAGATATTTGATATATATTGTATCTGTATTTTGGGGTTTGAGGATATTATGTTGACAAGGCCCCCTACTAAGTGGACTAACGACATCGTAAAAATCGCGGCTAGCCTGGGCTTACAATAGCCGTTCATTGTGGCGTTCTTTGCGGGAGAAATTTGTTCAACACTGCACGTTTTCCGGCTGTTCATGATGATGTTGATACGTATCGAAAGGCTGCTTATCTTCTTACCTTATTCCACTCATATGGGGCGATTACAATGAGTCTTCTGTAAGAACACAAGATCGTATTAAAATATACCATTTAAAATTTTTAGTGTATACATTTCTCATCTCGAGCAGGCTTTGAACGCCCGGTTTTACGCCTTAACGACTCGGCCATTGGGACATAGC
Organism: Plagodis pulveraria; assembly: GCA_963890685.1. Lineage (NCBI taxonomy): Eukaryota > Metazoa > Arthropoda > Insecta > Lepidoptera > Geometridae > Plagodis > Plagodis pulveraria. The sequence goes on from OY982969.1 coordinate 23,523,790, forward strand.
TGAAGGAAATGATGTGGTCTTACTTTAACCTTCATAGGGGACGGTGCGGCCATCAACCAGACCAAGACTACTAAACTTCATCTGACCGAAATAAATGCCTTTTCAATTGATTTGTTTTAAAATATTACCGATCGCAAGCGATCGCATGAAAACGCATCATAGTTTTAAACCGATATTTTTATAGCTAAGCTAAGGTTCATCTCGCCTGTTGGTAAGTGATGATGTGGTCGAGGATGGTAAACAGTCTACTGTCCCGGCATAAGACTATCTTTGATCTATATTTTCATCTTGAACTGTATAGCTTGCTTGGGGAATATGTCATAATACCTTACCGCCATCCGATGAAACTCAAGCACATGGAGGGATTCAAACCATGAATCTACAGCATAGTAGGCAACAACCATTGCTACAGGGCTAGTAAAATTCTTTCACAGAATCATGAGAACTTACAGCTTGAGGTCTCTATGTTACGTAACTAATAAAATCGGGAGTACCCTAAGCTAAATCTCATTACATATGGACAGCCGTGGGATAGTTTCGCAGTTTTATGAATATGTATAGACACCTATGTTCCAATTGAATCCTCAGATAAGGGCTAAGATAGTGAAGACATCGTATTTATACATTTTGGTTGTTTAATTTACTTCATTTCTTTGTTTTGTTCTTGTTACTTACTATGCTATTTGTATTTCATTTCTTTATACATGTTACTGATGATATTTAACCTCAAAATACAAGTATTACATTACTGTATCAGCCGGATCGTCTACTGCTGAACACAGCCTCCCCTATTAAGGGGGTGTTTGCCATAATCCCCACGCTTGGCAGGCGGCTTGGGGATCGCAGTGTAGGATAGTAGTTCTTTAGAAGGCGCTGCTGCCGACCTTCCTGTATAATTATTCCCTTTTACGACACCCACGGGATGATATAGGGAGGTTCAATTCTAACCCGGCACCCCACGGGGAATTATTTACATGGGATTACATTAACAAAATGAAATTGTAATCTGTACATAAACTGACCCGTACTTGACTTTTGCAGTCCGGTTCCTGCTGAACGAGAAAGTACAGTAAAAAGTAATAAACAACAGACTAATCTATGCCTGAATAGTAAACACCTTCGGTAAAAAACATAACGACGCTCAAGAAAATCCCACTTCTGATCTCGTTAAATAATACTCCAGTGATCCAAAAAAACAAGTTTAATCAGCTTAGTCATGAGCGGTTTACTTATACGAGAGATCCACCGCATGCTCGTAACTTGTTTATTAGCCTCTGGAGTAGGATACGCGCTCCTTTTGTGGGATTTTCTAATGTAATTCCTGGGCTTACCCACCCTGGACAGTAAACTGCGAATTATGTAGAGAATAAACTCAGCGCGGACAATGAGGCCGCGAAAATCGTATTTTTATTCAAGTTTCTACCGCTGGAGTACGCTTACCTTTTTTATACTTCCGCATTTGCAAGTAAGGAGGCCTGAATAAGCCTGATGAAAAGTGTTTGCTGCCTTCGCAACATAAACCATATATCTTAAAACATTGTGTGAATTGCATTTGTGACGAGTGAGTGACGAGTTTGCGCAGGTTTAGTACGTTTTTATTTGCAAGGGTAGTGTGACAGTGTCAGTTGAATATTTGAAGTAAGTTATACTTCTTAGTAAAGTTCTGTCGCTGGCAGGACAATGAGAGTTTATGAGAGATGAGATTTAGTAAGAAAATAACCTTGGATTGTGAGATGGAGAAACATGAACATTTGGCTTAGTTTTAATATGTACGTTTGCATATATTTAAGCGATTCATATCATTTGTTTTGGTTTTAAGTGATTCAGTAGAAAATTTAAAGGGCAATTTTGTGTTTATGTTTAAAAAAATATAAGTTTCATAAGTAGTTTTTGAAGCAGTGATGGCTCAGTGGCGTTAGCTATGGAATGCCGCGCAGCAGGTTCATCGTTCGAATCCCGCCGCGGGCTTGAGCTTCACCGCATGGTGGAAGGGCATTTTGCGAATGCCCGCCTGGCTAGCGACCACCCTCTAGTAGAAAATCTGTCGCCAAGCACCTAACGGCGTGTTCCGGCAGCTGTCCTAGAGAGCCAGTGAAATTACAGGCACAGGAGACTTCACGCTATGTCTCACAGTGACGAGCGCAGTGCAATTTATGACACTTGTGATGAAATGTATCTGTTATAGGCAGAGGTTAGTCCACTTGGCATCAGAAGGGCCTAGAGCTTGTACCGTCACCAAAACATAAAAAAATAACATTTTACTTTAGCGATATGATGAAGATATATTCATATTTTCAATAATGTTTCGCTAAATCCTAGGGTGCCGTCCTTTCGAAGATAAACATCACACGTATAAAATACGCAATCTTTACTATACCTAAATGCAACTAGCGCAATGTTGGATGCCATTCTAGTGTATAGCTGTAGTATCAGCTGGATTGCCCATTGCTGAACACAGCCTCTCCCATTAAAAGGGGGTTTGCCATAACCCACGCTTGGCAGGCGTCTTAGGGATCGCGGTTTAAGATTTTAGTTCCTAAGAAGGCGCTGCTGACCACGCTCCGGTATTTTACCTTTGGTCGCCTTTAACGACACCCGCAAGTAGCATTCTAGTCCGGCACCCTACGGGTCTATGGCTTAGTGACCATTCATTAGTAACTTTAAGACTTTCGCGACTTGAACACATATTTATAAGTATTTTCAAAAACTGAAAGTTGACATTCCAAGTTATTTCCAGTGCTACAAAGTAATATTCTAATTTCGTGAGTATTCTGAAAATCGATAATTCCAGGAGCAATTCCATAACCTTCCTAATTGCAAATTTCATAGAAAACCGGACAGGGCTCTAGTCCCAAAAGGAGGTACTCAGCGCCCACGTCATCCTAATGTTATTTACAAATTATCCTACTTAACTTACTTAGTTTATGCTTGAGCGGTAGACGTGTTCATATATATTTAACTCCCACGTAAGACCTAAATAGACCTAAAGTGACAGGTGGGGTTGTTTAACAGCGTTAAAATGCTCTTTGAAGCTCTTTGAATTAAGTTCGGTCAGCTTCTTAGATAATTAGCATTGTTGTAATGTTTTACGTAGTTTTTTTTTATGGACATGGAAAAGTTAGCAAAATCTCTTTTTTGGGGCAAAACCTGTTACATATATATATATATCAAAATTGTAACCTAATTCAATTTTATCCAAGTAAACATTACTAGATACAAAATTACAAATTTACGAGCGAAAACATTATGGTTATGTGCGGAATTCGAACCCGCATCCATCTTCGAACCCGCGTCCATCTTTGAAGCAGTGAAGGCTCAGTGGCATAGGCAGGTCCATGGTTCGAATCCCGCCACGGGCTTGAGCTTCACCGCATGGTGAAGGCCATTTTGCGAATGCCCGCCTGGCTAGCGACCACCCTCAAGTAGAAAATCTGTCGCCAAGCACCTAACAGTGTGTTCCGGCAGCAGTCGTTGAGAGCCAGTAAAATTAGAGGCACATGAGACCTAACAACTGTACGTCTCAGTGTGACGGGCACAGTGCAATTCGTCGTTGACGAAATGCATCTGTTATAGGCAGAGGTTAGTCCACTTAACATCAGGTGGGCCTCGGGCTTGTTTCGTCACAATAACATAAAAAAACATCCCTATAGCCGGGGTATGCTCTGACCGCTTGAGCTAACATGACAATGACTCATAAAAAAAAAACTAGTTTTTATTATTGCCTCTGAGCCATACTTTTTATTTTGAGGAATCTAGGCATTATTAAAACACAGAGATAAAATATCCCCTCCTCTCTAGCTTCGTACCTTGAAAAGTAGAAGGCATATTTGAAAGCCTTCACAAATCTAATAAAAAACTAAATACGTCTAGCTCCTTTAAGCAGCAATGAGTTCGTAGCGTGTGTTTTATCCGAAATTCCAAAACTTTTTGAGGCCACGATATATCTACGTAGTCAGCACTGTACCTTTCACTACCGAAGCGTGGCTGTATTTTATAGACAGGAAACAAGGAAAAAGGTTTCCTACAACCAAGTCCCGTGGCGGCTCAACTGGCGATCAATGACACTACTCGTATCTATCTAGCACAAATTGCGAAGATAATGAATATAAGCTGGATTATACAGGGTTATTGGTAAAATGCTAACAACCTCTGAGGCTGGTTTTGAAAAAAAAAAAAAACTTTTTTTTTCGCATATTGTTGAGCCTAATATCTATGCTTCTGGATTGCCAGTTTTTCGAATTATTCTTTATTATATCCCTAAATGTCAAAATAACAATTCCCTTACAAGACGAATTTTTCAATTATTTTTGAAAATAGGTACTTAATTTTACGAAAATCTGGCAAACCAAAGCATAGACATTCGTCTCAAGGATATACATGCAAAGTTTCACCGAGTTTGAACACTTGGTATTTAAAATATGACTAGTTACGTCATATTTTAAATACCGTTTGTATGGAAAGCGTGGCCTTCATGGTAAGTGATGATGTGGTCGAAGATGTTATTCAGACTAACCTAGTATTACTGGCTCTCAGGGACAGCTGCGGAACACACCGTTAGGTTTTAATAGTATTATGTTTGCAATAACGCCTGCTCGGCGGATTACATTACAAAATTACAAATTTATGAGAGAGAAAAATGTAGTCATGTGCGGGATTCCAACCCGCGTCCATCCACCCCTATAGCCGGGGTATGCTCTGACCGCCTGAGCTAACATGATAATAACACATAAATCCAATTTTTCCTCTCGTTCTTTACTTAACCATCGTATTGGGATGGAGCGACTACGATAGTTCAACTTACGTTCTACCATAGAACATATAATAATACTACGTATAGAATGGACACTCCTCTCCCCCCACCAAAACGAGCCTTCCTCACCCCGCTACCGATTCTGAGCTGTCTCTGCTATTCAAATAATATATTATATTAAAAGATTTTCGTTTGCAAAAAATATCCGTGGATATCGACTTCGTTTGCAGCGAAACAACTGTCTTTGTAACCTATACCTACCATAGAGAAATGCAATATACATACCGACCTTCGCCACTGTTGACACGCGGCCCACTTCATGATTGTTTATTATACGAGAAGAACATAAATTATTATTGTGATTGTATTTATTATCATTACTTGTATAAAATGTAATCTTGGAATGATACTTGATGTATAGTGTAGGTATCTAGTATTGTATACCTGAGTAATGTGAGTGAAATGTGAAGTAATTTTACTTACCTGGTTGTGTTGCATATTCCTACGTCATACATGGAGTTGGATTATTGTGCTTGTAAATGTTACTGAAGGTAGATGAGGTAACCTACGAAATCTAATAAGTCATATTAACAAAGCATCAAAAGATTGTTAGGTAGGAAAGTACAACAATTATTCATACGATGACAACCTTAGACTTCACGCACACATTTACGCGTGTACAAAAACAGCATTTGTGTAGTGTCTGTGTAATAGGTAGTTAGAACGCGGTGTTTGTATGGAGAATGAGTCGAGTGTCCAGGCTGTGGTTCTACTATAAACAAAACCAATTTTGCAATTGGTTTTAAACTTGTAAATGATGACGCAGCCTAATAATTTTAATAGTGTTATGTTTGCAATAACACCTGCTCGGCGGTAAATTTGTAATTTTGTAACACCGTTAGGTGCTTGGTGACAGGTTTTTGTACTTGAGGGTGGTAGCTAGCGAGGTGGGCATTCGTAAAATGCCCTACCACCATGCTATAACGACTGCCATCCTAAGACAACAACCGGGACCGACAGCTTCACGTGCGCTGCGAAGCACGGAAGCGCTCAGTAGTGTCACTAGCGGTCACCCATCCAAGTTATGACCGTGGCGGACGTTGCTTAACTTAGCTGATCGATTAAGAAAGGCAAGGCTAACTTCACCACGAGCGCTTCAAAATTTTAAATTGTTTTTGAAGTGAAATGGTTCACGTATAATTTACTGTATTTTTAGGTTGACGAAGATAGTTTAGTAACTTTTTAATGGTCGTTGTTATAGAAGGTTGTTTACGTGATTATTTAATGACAACGACGAATTAAGACATTATTTATTCTCAAATTTTCTTTTGAAATTCAGTTGCCCTTTATTTTGTTTATTAATAAATTTAATACCTTTACAGTGTTTTTGTAATCTTGTACTTGTACTAAATAAAACGGACTTGTTTGAAGTTGTGAATGCCTTGTTGGTTGAATTTCGTAATGGGTGCGTCCCACGACGAAGAGTAATTGGTGTTTTTCCGACAAAAAAAATTTCAACAATATTTTCTTCGGTATTATTAGAAGTAATACAAGGGTCTGTCTTATATCTACAGGATTCGCAATTAATTGAGAAAGAATTGAATCGCCTATTAAAAAAATATCTGCTATTCGATTCCAAGCCAGGACCGTGATTTAAAATTCGCGCGCGGGCCCATTGACCTATATATACTAGACGCGACATCTCAAACGAGGATAGTCGACCAGTGCAGTTAAGCCGACCGGCATTCTCTCCCCCACACGAAGCTGGGCGTAAAGATTACACGCGCTTTACGTTCGAAAATTGTGTATTATGAATACAATGCGCGGGCCACACTACGATTTTATCTCTGGTAGGTCTAATAAAAAAGAAAAAGTATGGACGTTTTGTTGTGATTAGTGAACGAGTTGGTGGTGTTAATTAAAAGTATTTTGGTTTTTTGTCAAAGAAGTGCTACCAGTTTTGAGTGTGTTTTATGTAGGTATTAGTGTCTTTCGGAGGCCAACCAGCGCAATCTATTGTGTTCGGACCGGGGCGCGCTGGAGGTAAATATCGACACACTGCGAGCACAAGGTTCACATTTTTAATCTCAACTCTCTTCAACCAGCTACCACAGCAAGCTGGGAGCGCCCGGCAAGAGGACGCAGAAGAAAACGTTGGGTGGTTCGGTGAGTGATATGACTGTACAAGTTTGTGTACTCTGCCTTGAGGGGATTAGGATATCTCTAAAGTAGGTAGCTAGATGACTTCACACCTTGTATCGCGACAGATTGTACGACTTAATTCGTACATCTGCAGTACTTACCATATAACGTTTAGGGCCTGTTTCAGAATGTTCGAGTAAGTTCCGGTTCTACTACCCAGAACATATTTATTAAGTAAAACACTATCTTTGCGTTTCATAGTCATCGATCTAGCCTACCCCACGGTTAAAACTTGAAACGCGCTACATATCAACTGTCATTTTTATCATTCAGTTATTTTATGTGTTGGTTAGCAATCTGGAACTTTATTAGGGCATTCTGAAACGGACCCCCCATACTAGAAAATTGTTAAAAAGCTACTGTATTCGATGACATCATCACTAACCAATAAGTAAGATGCTCGTCATTAGTTACTCTTTTAGTGGTACAACAAATCTTTTCAGTAAAGAGGCAGTATAAAATACGCTCCCTTGCGACAAATAAGGCGATACAGAAACAACAATAATACTTAGGCAAAAAACCCCTAACAGAACAATAAGTACTGGCAAATAAACACATCTCTCAACAGTTTCCGAACTCGCATTTGCAACCAACTCCTCAGAGATGAAGCCCGTACATTACAAGTATTTTGATAAAAAAAATCGCTGCTCGGTTCGAAACAAAACTTTGGGAACAGCTGTGGTTCCGCTTGTATCACGGCGAACTTTTTTACATGGATCAAAACATGAGAGCGAGCGAGATAAATGTAAAAGAAAACATTGAAATAAATGTCAAGTAGAAGATATTTATTTCGTTTATCTTTTAAAAATATATACGATGAAAATATGTCTTGATCCATATTTTCAATAAATGAAATCACACTAACATAAATTTGTTTTTTTAATATTTTTCACATAATTACAAATTTTTCATTAAGTAAATTTTTTCTAAGTAGGTTACAAGCACTATCGCGTGCAAAGCATTTCATATTTCGAACAGATGAAGTCTAATAGTCTGGTTGATGACTGCGTACCGTCTTATGACGGTTGAAGTAATAAAATTGAAAATTCAGATCGAAAGAATATGCTCCGTTGGCCGACTGGTTTAGGTATCCGACGCGAAATTGGAGGATGCGGGTTCCATTCCAATCCAAGACAAAAAAAATATGCTCCAATAGTTTGTAAAAGTAAATTTTTAGTTTTTCTGTATTTCTATTCGGGTGGAATCTTGCAACACAAATTTAGAGCGCGTAAACCGTTTTACATTGTGTTTTTATCTACATTATTTTTATATTACGCGGGAGTCGAATACCTGGTGCCTATGCGTTCGACCATTGAACCAAGTGAAATAAGATGCATATTTTTAGTTAAAACATCGCACAGAAATAAGTGTATTTTCTAACACAACATTTTCGTCAGGAAATTGGTTCGGATGAATATTTAAATAACACACAAATAACATCGACATACTTGTTAATTCTAAAGCCTTCAAGCACCGAATGGTACATGTACCGGGCGGTACAAGATCTCAAAGACAATTGTCCTTTCAGATTTCCAGGTTAAGCAAGCTTGCATCCTGTTTCAGATCACTTACTAACATTTGAGATAACGGATACGGATCAACGGTTAAAAAAGAAGAAAATGCTTAAAGTTAAAATAATTCAAAGTGATCTTAATTATATTTGATCATCTATTAGGTTTTGTTGTAAAGTCATCTAATTAACACATTGGTTCACGTAGTACCCAAGAACTCGTAGCGAAGTTTGCTTAGCTGTTCTAACCAATCTGCAAAGTTAAGCAACGTCCACCGCGGTCATGGGTTGGATGGGTGACCGCTAGTGACATACTGAGCGCTTGCGTGCTTCGGAGGGAACATTAAGCTGTCGGTCCAGGTTGTCATCTTAGGATGGCAGTCGTTTTAGCATGGCGGTAGGGCATTTTGCGAATGTCCGTCTGGCTAGCTACCACCCTCAAGTAGAAAATCTGTCACAAAGCACTGAACGGTGTGTTCCGATAGCTTTCCTGGATAGCCAGTAATTCTAGGTTAGCCTGAACAAGATCTTCGACCACATCATCACTTATCATCAGGTAAGATAGTGGTCAAAGGATAACCTGTCAAGCATAAAATTAAATTAAAAGCAACAGCTTGGAAAAAGTGTTGTTTTCTAAGCTTTATATACCATATAAGCCAAATACATCAAAGTATAACTACTCACAGTTAGCAATGTCTCATTTAAAAATGAGCTATATTTTGTGATCACCGGAAACAGTTGAATACACAGTTCTAAAAAAATAACTAATAATGATTCTAAATTTCATTATTAAGATGATGATGATTAAGTGATGTCATAGGCTCAACGAGGTATCAACTTTGAATGACAAATAACCTGAAGCCAGTCTGCCACTTACTATTCTAAACCGTTATCCCAGACGCAGCCACAGCTCTGGATTAGGTCAAAACAGATGTCTGACACCCTGGGCACTTGACAACGTAAAGCCACGTCAACTTGAGATCATTCCATGACTAAACAATTCTAACTACGGAATTACTAGAATACACATTTATTTATTATAAACTTCTGTCTGCAACTTTCCTATCGTGGTTTTTGGTTTTATTGTACTCACTTAACTAGGATGAGAAGCTGAGAAATCGATATATGAAGTTTCTTTTAAAATTTGTTCCGTCGTTTCAGAGACACATGCAAAAACTAACCTTCTGGTTCATATGAGTTTTTAAACTGTCACGGTCATTAGCACTATACTTATTATAACAAACGGGATATATACAGTATTGTTGATTACTTATGAGCCCTCGATTTCTCGGAACTGTTGCCAGCGCCATAATCACGAGTACAGTCCCACCAACTTATCTGTTCAGGCGGCAGAAAAAAGAACTACAACATTCCTTCAAATTGTTACAGTTTGTAGTTGATTTCCTTGACCAGCAGCGCCCTCGCGAACTGCACAGTTAAGTTGGTGGTACTATAAACTGAAGTCTATGCGAGTGGATGGTAGGCACTAAGAGCAGACGAACCCGTCTACCCTCTTTCTTCTTAGTTTTTTCGGTAAAGCCGATTCTCGCATAGACTTCAGTTTACTCGTGATCGCTTGCAACAGTGCCGAAATATCGAAGGCTCAAAATTAATCAAAAACACGGTATATATGTCGTTTGTAGTAATAATTACGGTCCATGTTAATATTAGTTGGCGTTTTAGTACTAGATAGAATTACATACAAAACAGAAAGACAAATTGAATGGTTCCAAATTCAAATGACATTATTAGCCAGTGGGTTATAATGAAATCTAATTGCTACATTATTGTCCGGGTAATGACTTATTTTGGGTTACGTTTGCATGACACATTACGAGTCATTTATGAGGTGGTATTAATTATGTATAAACCAATCATAATTTCCATTAATATTTTCGTCACGTAAATTGGTAGCTAACTGATGACTGCTTTGAGCGTTAATATTTTTTTGTGTTCCAATCGCACATAAAAACGTGCCCATAAATGATTCATGTAATTGCTCAAGCATTTACGTAATCGCTGACATTCAGAATCGTAATTATTTTAATACGTACTAGTTTTTTTTCCATATTTGTCTAATTCAATTCCTCTTTAAGTAATTTATTTTTAAACGTAATAGGTAAGTATTGACCACTATCTGACCTTTTGGAAAATTATGGATGATGTTATAAAAACGCATTGGGAAATGTTATTTGTATAACCGGGAAAGTTCGAGTCAGATTCGCACATCAGTTTAGTCACACTGAGGATTCCGCACCATATGTGTCCTTACCACGGATATCTAGGGATATGGCATGAGAGCGAGGCAGGCATCGCCAGCATGAGGCTGACAATGTCAAGGTCAAACTGGCCATAAATGTAATATAATGATGATATATTTCGAAGCAGTGATGGCTCAGTGGCATTGGCTATGAACTGCCGCGTAGCATGTCCATGGATCAAATACCGCCGCGAGCTTGAGCTTCACCGCATGGTGGAAGGGCATTTTGCGAATGCCCGCATGGCTAGCAACCACCCTCAAGTAGAAAATCTGTCGCTAAGCACCTAACGGTATACTCCGGCAGCTGTCCTTGAGAGCCAGTAATTCTAGGTTAGCCTGAACAACATCTTCGACCACATCGTCACTTACCATCAGGTGAGATAGTGGTCAACTGCTAACCGACCAGGAGTAAAAAATAATTTTGCAGAAAAAATTAAAACAAATAAGACCCCTCGCCTGTGGCTTGGTCCTCACAAAATCACAAAGTCCTATACACAGCAAGTCCATGGTCCCTTTTTATTGTAGTCTTTATGCATATCCCCGAATTTATGCCATCTTGAATCCTCAGTGTATCATGGCTTATCTGATGGGTCAATGAAACTCCTTGCTGTGGGGTGAAGTCTGGCACATTTGCTTTGAGATATTTTTACGGTAGACTATGCCACCCGTACAGTACTGTATCAGCCGGATCGTCCACTGCTGAACACAACCTCTCCTATTTAGGGGATATTTGCCATAATCCCCGCGCTTGGCAGGCGTCTTGGGGATCGCAGTGTAAGATGGCAATTCCTTAGAAGGCACTGCTGCCCACTTTCCAGTACTTTTCACTTAGTCGCCTCTTACAATATCCACGGGAAGATATGGGGAGGTGCAATTCTAACCCGACACCACACAGTACCCGTACAGTGCCCGAATTAATTTATAACTATTCCGTAATACAGGATGACTATAAAATGTATCGGGAAAGGAATGTACTTAACGCCACTACGTACGTTAAGTTGTCAGTAGGCTATTGCTCTACATTAGGCATTTAAATATTGCCTTTTACCATTCTTGTAGCCTTATAAAGCAAACCAATGTTCGCATGTACTATCAACGAGAATTGCTAATCAGAATTCCTGTTAGGGAATGGAAACAATAAATTTTGAAGCAATGATGTCCGAGCGGTAATAGCTATGGACTGCCGTGCCGCAGTACCCTGGTTCGATTCCCACCGCCGGCTTGAGCTTCACCGCATGGAAGGGCATTTTGCGATTGCCCGCCTGGCTAGCTACCACACTCAAGTAGAAAGTCTGTCGCCAAGCACCGAAAGGTGTGTTCCGGCAGTAGTCCTTGAGAGCCAGTGAAATTACAGACATAATGAGACTTAACAACTATGTCTCAATGTGACGGGTGCAATTCGTGACTTGTGATGAATTGCAACTGTTATAGGCAGAGGTTAGCCCACTTAACATCAGGTGGGCCTCGACCTTGTTCCATCAAAATAACATAAAAAAAAAAAAAAAAAAAAACTTTTCAAATTGTATGTTAGGTAAAACATATATGTTAACTTTGTGCATTGTCCATTGTATAAATAGAGAACTCACATAATACCTCCTTCACATAATAATATATGTGAGATAAGAGTAGGGGGTTGATGGTATCGGGACAATGAAAGTGTTTGTTGCGGTATTTTCATGCGTATGTTTTGTTTGTAAAACCTGCTGCCCCACTGAGGGTTATGTCTTCCAATTCTCAATAGAAGTTTTAAAGCTTTGCACAGTTTTATTAATAAATGTGAAGCGCTCGTAGCAGAGAATTGTCTCGTCGTTCTTAACCAATCAATTAGGTACTACTAACTTAAAGCATTTTATTCGCAAGCTCGATGTTTAGAGGTTTTTTTTTTTTTTTTTTTTATTAATTTATTCATTTTACCCTCCGAAAAATCGAGAGACCTTAGTTTCCTTTGTACTTATTTACATCATTTACATAATTTCTCCTACATTTTATTATACTATACACAAATTATCAAAAATCTAACTTTCTATACACCATATATACCATATCATATGTTTTCTTGCTATTAAATTATATGCGTCTTTACAGATCAATGGGCACTAGCTGTATATGTCACATATGCAGCAGTGCATCCTATTTTTACTATTTATTTTTATTCACTACTTTTATTGCTATATATTTACAGTACACTATGAATTTATCTCTTATTTCATTATTTTCTAATATCCTATGCAGATTTTCTGTATTAATATCTATATCTATTTCATTTTCTGTATCGAACCTACGTTTGCCGTATATTGGACAGTCAATTATTACATGCAGGACACTTTCCTCTACATCTGGGTCGCATGGGCATGACGGATTCTCCTTGCACTTGAAGCGGTGCAAGTACGAGGAGAACCCGCCGTGTCCAGTGAAAATTTGGACTAGTAACGGGTCTAAATTTATTTTCTTCAGAATAATGTTTGCCTTTAATGCATCCGGAAAAAATGCTTTGGTCACAGATGCTGTTGTTCCGTTTTTATAGCGCTGGTTCCATTCATCCAGTGACTCCATTCGGATTTGTCTCTTGGCGAACGAGACCGGGCAATAATCATAATTCGCTTTTCTTTTCAGGTGAAGCGCTGCACTCTTCGCCAGTTCGTCTGCTCTCTCATTTCCCTCCAACCCCACATGTGCCTTTATCCAAAATAGCTTAAGAGTCTTTCCCTGTTCTTGTAAATTTTGAATATTGGATCTTATTTCTACTGCAAGGGGGTGGAGGGAAGAGTTGTTGGTCACTGTTTCGAGGGCAGACCTCGAGTCACAGTAAACGTGACATATGGACTTAGACGTTTTTCGGGCTGTTTTTGTCGCCTCGGCTAGAGCCAGGAGTTCGGCTTGGTACACGGAGCAGCAATCTTCCAATTTCAGTTTTCGGGTACTGATCTCGACGCCACCGTTCCAGACCGATAGTGCCGCACCGACTTTCCCTTCAATTTTACTACCGTCTGTAAAGATGTTTATTCCATCGTTGTAGTGCTCTTCAAGTGCTGCTCCGTCTGCCAAGCATGTGAATCTCAGCTCTGACTGCAGTGCTGGATGTGGCATGGCTGTGTAGGGCACCAGTGTCTCAATTTCACGGTCTCCTATTACTCGCTGAGAGTGACCTTTCTTGACTTCAAAAAGCGAGGCTGCTTCGCGGACTCTAATGTCCAAAGGAAGCAGCCCAGCGAGTAATAACGCCGAGTTTAGCGAGACCGTTCTGTAAGCCTTTATTATCTTCTGTACAAAGCCACGTTGTACTGCGTCAAATTGGTTTTTTATACAGATCTTTTTGGTAGCGGGCGCCCACGCACTCGCTGCATATATTATCGTAGGCTCAACTACTGCTTGGTATATGCATTTTATGATCTCAGGCTTGAGGCCCCAGGTGACTTTTGCGGCCCTTGACAGCTGTTTATAGAAGTTGAGCGCTTTACGGCAGACGTTCCCGGCATGCGCATTAAATGTCAACTTTTCATCGACGGTGAGACCCAACAGTTTGATTTCTTTTGACATGCCAATGTCGACCCCGCCCATGTTAAGACGTGGGATGTCATATTTTAATTTCCGAGTAATAACCATTGCCTTGGTTTTATGTGCGGCAAATTTCAATTTATTTTTGGCTCCCCAAGTCCGAACATGTTCAAGTGCGGCATTCGCACGTCCCTCAATCTCCTGTGCTGTGTCACCGTCGAAGACTAGGACTACATCATCCGCAAACGCCTGCGCGTAGTCGCCCCTCTTCTCAAGTTCCTGCAGAAGAGGGTCAAGTAACAGGTTCCAAAGGATGGGGCCCCCAATGGATCCCTGCACACATCCTTTCTGTGTCTCCTTGACATATTCCTCTCCTGCGTATCTCACTCGGACTTTGCGGTTGCGGAGATAGCTGTCAATTACTCTCCTCAAATTTATTGGACATTTTTCCTCAGCCAGTCGGACCCTTATAGCTGGCCACCATGCGCTGTCAAAGGCTCCCTCTATGTCCAGCGATACCATTGTGATAATCTTTTTCTGGTTTAGTTTTCCGTGAAAGTGTTGCACTAGGGTATAGAGGGAGTCTTCGGTGCTTTTTTGGGGCATAAAACCGTACTGGCGAGTACTCATCCTTGGTAATATGTGAAACTTGACTCGAGCAACTAACATCTTCTCAAAGATTTTTCCCAGCACTGAGAGTAGTCCTATGGGCCTGTACGATTTGGGTGTAGTATAAGTATCCTTTCCCGGCTTTCGCAACACTACGACTATAGCCTCCTTCCAGGGACCAGGAAAATGGTGGTGCTTAAGACATTTATTCAGTATTTTTAAGAATATGTCTGGGTCGTTCTTTATTGCCTCACTACAAATGTCTGCAGTAAGACCGTCGGCACCAGGTGCTTTCTTTGAGTTGAAGGTGTTCATGGCACTATTTAATTCGGTCAGTGTGAACGGTGGGTCGCATAGGTTATCTTGCTGCTCACTGTTCACTTGCTCCGCTTCAGTCCTGATTATGCGATTTTCAAAGTTGTCGTTCTCTGTAAGGTCCTCCGGATAGAAAGTTTGAGCTAAAACTTTCACGGAACCTTTTGCGTCTAGCGTTACACCCTCAACCTCAAGTGGTAAGTCTTCCTCCCTCTTTTTTGTTCTACCGATCACCCTATAAATCCCGTCCCAGACACCCTCCCTATCCTGTTTCCCGCAGAATCCCTTCCAACTTTCTATCATTGCCTTATCCACCTCTGCCTCATACTCTTCTTTTTTGTCCAGGTACTCCTGCACAACTCTCTTCCTTCGGACTGGGGCGGCGCAGCGAATTCTCAACTTTCTAGTGGTGACTTCGCGTTTCAAATCTGCGAGTCGTTCGGACCACCACTTCAGAGTAAGTGTTTCTGTTTGCTCCTTTAATGGTATAGTGTGTGTGCATGCTTGTGTTATTGTGTTTATGTATTTATTTACTATTTGTTCAATGTGTTCTGTGTTACAAATGTGTTCTATTTCTGTGTGTGTTAAATTTTGTTCTCGTTTAAATTGGTTCAATTTCATATGAAATTGGGCCCAATTTGCTTTTTTAGTGTTATAAATTCGCGTTGTTCGTGTTATGTGTGTGCCTTTTGATTTCAGTAGCCGAATGTTGAAGCTTATTCCTATGTTTAGAGGTTAAGCAACGTCCTCTGCGGTCGTTACTTCGATGGGTGGCCATGGCAAAACCGATTGTTAAGATTCCAGATTGCCCAGGCAGGGGTCGTTCAGCAGAGGCGCCTTCCACCTGGACAATCTGTTTTGAATACCTACTTAACAACCGGCGATTCATCGGGAAGGCTGAAAAGGACAAGGTAAACAAATTATAAAATCAATTACATGAAAATAAAGTTACAACAATAACTTACATGCAACTTATGATACTACGATCCCACTAGAGTGTACCTAACTTTCATGTTGGCCAATATAAAAGTGTAAGTTTCTACTCACGTGTGGGCGAGGCGGCTCCGAAGTTCCAGGTTCCACAACACAACCAATGTCCAAATGTCTTTAACACGCGCGGGGGTCGAACAAAGCGGTTTCAAACTACAAAACACTCAAAACATCCATTTAAATACCGCTGACCCATATCGTCACAGAATTTTCAATTACTTCCAAAAGTGCAAGAACAGAGAATGAATTGCAAAAAAAATTACCAAGATAATTCCACGTACAAAAATCCATAGATCACAAATAGACGACTATATAGGGGGTCGTTCAGGACCTAGGGGGCCGTTCAGGACCTTGCCCGCGCTAAGTTGATCGGTCCGAACACCGATTGCTTTACAACTCTCAATGAAAAAATCTGCCGCCAAGCACCTTCCATTATTGTCTGTCAGGTTAACCTTGAGACCCCGTGGGGTGCTGGGCTAGAATATCACCCCCTTTGCTGCGTGGGTGTCGTAAGAGACGACTAAAGGTAACATACAGGAAGGCGGGCAGCAGCGCCCTCTGAGAAATTTATATCTTAAACTGCGAACTCCAAGACGCCTGTCATGCGTGGGGATTATGGCAACCCCCCTAAACGGGGGAGGCTGTGTTCAGCAGTGGAAAATCCAGCTGATACAGTACAGTACCTTTGAGTAATTCCCTTGAAAGGTTTAGCTTAGTAACATCTACTACACTGTCATAAATCGGTAAGGTAGTAGTCAAAAACTAGACTATCAATAATATAAAAATAATTCAAGGCACAACCAGCTTAAACGGAAGACCCAGCGCTAATTGGGTGACCAGCATAACGCTGTGTTTAAGTCGGTTTTGTGATAAATATAATTTTATGTCATTATTTATTTGTTGCAAAATAAACATTTCTGTCTTTTATTTGAGTCATAAATTGTTCGACTAAAATATAATTGAAGAATCATAAATTGTGGAAACCATTAAAAATATCACGATTTGTGAATAATAATCTGTAACAATCAAATTACCTTGAATCGTACCATTCCACAAAACAATTTTTCTTTAAAGATAGTCTCACATGCAATGCCTGTAATAAATAATGCATATAAATGATAGATTACAAAAACTGTAGATAATAAATAAACAATGGAAACATGACATAAAATCAGCGATAGCAACTTCATAAAGCGCCAAGAAAAAGTTACGGTGCTTTTCACCCCATATAAATCATATGGTATGCATTGTCGGTCCGCACGCAATGTTGTATTCAAATAGGGTTGCCAGCATATATATTAAAGTAGTACAGACAGATGTCTATTAATTCACTTGTATTGAAATAATACATTATGATATACGTGCGGTAAGTTGAAAATTACAGCCGAGGCGATATTGCGAGCCGTAGGGGAGGGCTACAAGAAAGAAGAGGCTGTCATTATCAAAGCGCATATATGTCATACAACGTTTTTCAACACACTAGCGAGGAACAAATACGAAAATTTCGATCTGAATATGAAGGTTTATAATTAAATCTTCTAAAGCTCTACTTCAGCAGGTAAAAAGTATTTGGTTTGTTTTTATATAAAAAAACGAATGAAACAATTTAGCTCAAACTACAATCTCCTTGGTGTGAAGTGTGGAAACGCTGTTCTCTTTTTTCTATTAAAAACACTAGTGCGGTAAAGTAGAAAAAAGGCACAAGTGCGACTACATTATCACTCTAAAATCGGGGCATTTAAAGTCCCGCTACGAGCTAGTGTGTTGAAAAGAACATTGAAGTGATGATATCCCAACTAGCAGTGAGGCAAATCATTTCGCGGTTTTCTGACGGAAGATCGTTTTGTAAAAGCTCGTCTGAATCACCCTTAAGTAGAAAATCTTCATTCAAGCATCTTACTATGTATTGCCTGGCTTACACTAGTTTTTATTCTAAATCTGACCCTATTATGTATCTTTGCTACTTACAGTGAGATAGTGGTCAAAGCAACCCTGTCAGTAGTAATACAAATAAAATTAGGTGATTTTCAAACTATGAAATGATAGTTTTAGGTGGTAGTAGTAACGGTAGTTTTGCCGGTTTAATTTATAATATTTAAATATGAAATGATACATCAACATAATATCTAATTAAAGCATTATTCATAGGCAAATGTTTGTATTTGTATGAAGAACCCGTGCTAATTGGTTGATTGAAGGTACCGAAATTCTGGCACTTATTGGCATGGATTTGAGCGCCTGTGTTGGGAAATTCAAAATTGCTTTTGTGTGGTTTGCCAACCTTAGTGATCATGAAATGCGCGACACAGAGAATAAACTGTTCTCATTTCCTGGTAGTCACTGCACAAATATATAAGTTACCGTCCAATCCATTGAAAATTACGTTTACACATAACGATGGAATCAGTGGCATAACTGTTAAATATATTAATTTGATATTAAAAAAATAATTTCCGAAACACACGAATCACATGATCAAAGCACTCACCCATAACAACCCAACAGAACGAAACGTAAGCACTCAAAATGGCCTGCGTACTCCGCGCTTTAGGCACGAAGCTGCAGGTATATCGGCGTATGAATAGTCCATGATTTGTGAGCTGAAGTGTACTTTATTGCTTCGTAACTAGGGTCGCTTATTTATTGAAATAGCTTTGCGGAGTGATCCTTCTGGTCTTTATTCTGTGTCTAAAGTTAAACTAATAAGTTTCTCGCCCTTGCAACAAAAACCAAGAAATTATTAAAAGTTGAATTTTCCTCCAAATACGTGAGAATTCACCTAAAAGGAATTCACATTATATTTTAACATGGCAATCTAGACAGCGTGCAGTTTGCATGATAATAGCGCATTTTGTGAATACTCGTCTGTTAACCTACCACCCTGAAGTAGAAAATGTGGCGCTTAGCACTAAACAGAACAATCCGGCTGTTGTTCTTAAGAGCCAGTAGTTCTAGGTTAGCCTGAAACACGTCTTTGACCTCATCATTCATATCAATATAAAAATGTGAGATTGTTTTCAAAGGCTAGCCTTTCGCCCTAAACTGGGAATTGCACATTGGTGGGTTGGAGATTTTGGTCTTATTATAGGACTATGATAAGGATCGATTATATGTATTGATGTATGTATAGGACAACCATCAATGGATGCTCAACTGCTGCAGGTGTAGTTTTATTTTACTGTGAGAAGTGGCAGGTAATTTAGTTGGTCTCCGGGTCATGAGTACCGCGTGAATTACCTACTTCCATGTGTCATATAAAGGAATGTTGCCGTAGTTATTTTATAGCTCCTGAAATATATTATAGTAACCCGGTGGCTGTTCGGTGCCAATGTAATACGAGTTTTCCCCCGAGATGGGACCAACCTAGATTGATTTATTACCACTGAAACCCATAATATATTTGCTGATATTGTTCGTTTCTAGGATAGGATTGGTAAAATATTGCTAACGTGCAGTACTGTAGTGACAGTAACATAAATTCACAGGTTTTTTTCTGAACCTATAAGGCCGTAAAAAGATTTAATTTAGTTTGTACCTATCTATCCTACTTTTTATATAAAACTATAGTTTGGTAATCGAATCATTATTCTGGATTGGAAAATTCTTCCAGTAGTTCTGGGCAAAATGAAGTGTAAAAAAACGAATCGCAATTTTGGATGGAAATTATAAAATGATTAAATTTCTTTTTTTATTTGTAGCTGATGCTTTGATTTTTTTTAGTGGGGTTTCATCTCGTTACTTGAGTAATGATGTGGTCTAAAATGTTGCCTTAACTCGTATTACTCACTCTCCAGAACTGCTACCTGAACAAACCGATTCCTGATTGGTGACAGATTTTCTGTTCAAAATTGGCAGCTAAGCCAGTCGGGCCACAATGATTTCATCAAAAAGAATTGAAATGAAAATACATTAAAATCGGAAGTTTCCTGTGTTTTACTATTCAGTGTAATGTTAGAAAAAATACGAAGTAAAAGGCTTATTTTAATAAAACAGAAAATATAATTAATTCTATGGGTTTTTATATTAACACATAGTTAAACCGTTTTGCTTTGTTTTATCGACATCACTTAAACTCATTAAACTAGTCGTTCACCTTAACCCGAGGGACAACCCAAGGTTCAAAGGTGTCTCAGAGCTTGTACACCCACGTTAACAATAAATTATTTCTATTTGTACCCTTTGACTTACTTATTTAAACTAAGAAATCAGAGCAGTAACTGTGATTGTATATAATTTATTTTTTAAACAGTTATAGACGAGCGTTGCTACCTACCGTGTCGTAGGTCCATGGTTTGATCCTCACTGCCTGCTTCAGCTTCCGCATGGTAGAAGGGATTTTTGCGAAAGCTTTTTGACCTTATTCCTGCGTCGAAATTTTACCACCGCACATCTCGACACCGTCAAAAGACCCCCACATCCAGCAAGTATGGACATCACACACTGTTCGCTTTAGTCGCTCCTTCCTTCCGCGTACTTGTGGGATGTGGAACGACCTTCCTCCGGAGGTCTTTCCGCGAATCTGCGTGGTCCTTTTCAAAAGGGTCATCTACAAATACCTATCTGGGCAGGCAACGCATCGGCAGCGCAGCTAGTGTTGCAGATTTCCATAGGTGGCGGTTACCGTTTACTATCAGTTGGGCCGTCTGCGTCACACTCAATATAAAAAAAACTCACCTGGCTAGCTCCCACCCTCAAGTAGAAAAGCTGCCGCCAGCCATCTAACAATTTGTTCCTGCAGTAGTTCTTGAGAGCCAATAGTACACATATATTTAATTACCGGAACATGAGACTGAACCTTGAACTTTCGTGATCTAAGGTCATGTTTCTAAATCTTAAACGGGTCTATTCACGCATAAATTAACATCAAAATATTTTTACTAACCTCGACGTTTCGATCAATTTGCATTGACCGTGGTCACGAGTAGACTAAAGTCAAAATATAATTATTTTGATGTTTATTCGTGCGTGAATAGACCCGTTTAGGATTTAGAAACATGAGCTTAGTTCACGAAAGTTTAAAGAAAAATGAACTACTGCACGTCTCAGGGCACAGGGAAATTCGTCAGTTGTGATGAAATGCATCTTTAATAGGCAGAGGTTACCGCTTTACATTAGTTGGATCTCTTGCGATTTTTGTCAGAATCTCATAAAAGCAAAATAATAAATACCTACCGTTTGTACTCCCATCCCAAGAAAATAAAACCTCGACGTCAATCATTAAAGAGTTCTGCTCGAAAATCATACGTGATCAAACTTCCTTAGTTTTAGATAAATCAATGCACTTGTTCGGGAGACAATCGAGCTTGTTAAGAAGGTCTGCGTTAAGAACATCAGCGTAGTTTGAGCGTGATCGGTAGAAGAAAGTTCGTAAGAGAAATTTCCGTTTATTTTTATCTTTGAATCTTGCGATCGAGTGAAATGAGGCGTAAAATTGACGAGAATTTTCTTTGATATGATCTGACCAATATAAATTGGAACCGAATAAGACACTCAGATTTTTACGAGTGTATAAGTATGAATAAATGAAGAATATAATGAATAAACATTATGTAGGCATTGAAAGATGTGGAGAGTCGAGAGATTCTCAAACAGCTTGCACGGTCACATGTCTTGGGAGTAGTCTTGGTGAGCAAGGCCATCCCTCCACAGGCCACTATGACAAAAATGTTAACTAGGAGAACATATTGACTTATCATGTCAGTAATATTGACAATTAAACTTTTGATAATATGTTACTTGTTTTTAACACCTGGCTCGTTCACATAAACTTTACTGAATATTTGAATTCCAATATGTTGTGAAACCTCATGCGTTGAATTCCGTAGCGAAGGACAACCCTCAAATTTTCGCCCTGTACTGCGCATCGTGTTTTTATTGTTTACTAGCTGTACCCGCGACTTCGTTCGCGATTGCTGTACCTGCAAACTAATTATTCACATTTGAGCACTGTTTATCTCATATTAAGTAACGCTGGGGTCTGTGGTGAAGCACTCTTAGTAAAGCATAGCTCGAAAAGGAGCTTTTTACTTTGGGTTTGATAACTCCCAGCTTGTTTTTCCAGAAGACAGTAGTTCAGTAACTCAGAGAGTTCCTTCGCGGTTCGCATAATAAATGTTGAAGCAAAGTAGGTACTTTGTGCGTTTCTTTGGAATTTCGATTATAAAACGGTATCTTTTTGCCTAGGTTCTCCTTGTTTGGTGGTAGAACAAAAATATATTAGATTGTACACTTCCGTTGCGCAGTCTCCAAAATGTATCCGGCATAAGATAGATAGTTAAAAAAATTTATTGTGTCGAATGTTCCAGATTTTAGAATTTTATCTTAGCAAGCTGGCAAATCTAAATAAGGATGCCGAGATGCCTGTGGGGTGCCGAGCTGCCCATGGGGTGCTGGGCTGCCCGTGGGGTGCCAGCCTGCCCTTAGGGTGCCAGGCTGCTCGTGAGGTGCCGGGATGCCCGTGGGGTGCCGGGATACCCGTGGGTGCCGGGCTGCCCTTGGGGTGCCGGGTGGCCCGTGGGGTGCCGGGCTGCCCGTGGGATGCCAAGCTCGCTCGTCACTATTCTAACGAAAAAAGAATAATTGAAATCGGATTACGCGTTCATAAAGTACAACTAAGTAACATTTTGACTTTCATCCCCTTTCCCGAGGGAACAGTGCTAAATTTTGGGATAAAAGTATACAATAACGTTCTTCGTGGTATGAACTCAAATCGTGTTAAGTTTCATTGAATTCCATTCAGTAGCCCATGGGGTGCTGGGCAGCCCGTGGGGTGCCGGGCTGCCCATGGGGTTCCGGGCTCTCTTATCACTATTCTAACAAAAATGAATAATTTAAATTGGACTACGCGTTAATAAATTACAACTAAGTGTAAATTTTGACTTTCATCCCCCTTCCCGAAGGAACCGTGCTGAATTTCGGGATAAAAAGTATAAAATAACGTTCTTCGTGGTATGAACTCAAATCGTGTTAAGTTTCATTGAATTTCATTCAGAAGCCCATGGGGTGCTGGGCTGCCCGTGGGGTGCCGGGCTGCCCATGGGGTTCCGGGATGCCCGTGGGGTGTCGGGATGCCCGTGGGGTGTCGGGATGCCCGTGGGTGCCGGGCTGCCCTTGGGGTGCCGGGTGGCCCGTGGGGTGCAGGGCTGCCCGTGGGGTTCAGAGCTCGCTCGTCACTATTCTAACACATAAAGAATAATTGAAATTGGTAATTAGTACAACTAAGTAGCATTTTGACTTTCCTCCCCTTTCCCGAGGGAACCGTGCTAAATTTCGGGATAAAAAGTATACAATAACGTTCTTCGTGGTATGAACTTAGATCGTGTTAAGTTTCATTGAATTCCATTCAGTAGCCCATGGGGTGCTGGGCTGCCCGTGGGGTGCCGGGCTGCCCATGGGGTTCCGGGCTCACTCATCATTATTCTAACGAAAAAGAATAATTGAAATCGGACTACGCGTTAATAAATTACAACTAAGTGTACATTTTGACTTTCATCCCCTTTCCCGAGGGAACCGTGCTGAATTTAGGGATAAAAAGTATACAATAACGTTCTTCGTTGTATGAACTCAGATCGTGTTAAGTTTCATTGAATTCCATTCAGTAGCCCATGGGGTGCTGGGCTGCCCGTGGGGTGCCAGGCTGCCCATGGGGTTCCGGGCTCACTCATCATTATTCTAACAAAAAAGAATAATTGAAATCGGATCACGCGTTAATAAATTACAACTAAGTGTACATTTTGACTTTCATCTCCTTTCCCGAGGGAACCGTGCTGAATTTCGGGATAAAAAGTATACAATAACCTTCTTCGTAGTATGAACTCAAATCGTGTTAAGGTTCATTGAATTCCATTCAGTAGCCCATGGGGTGCTGGGCTGCCCGTGGGGTGCCAGGCTGCCCATGGGGTTCCGGGCTCACTCATCACTATTCTAACAAAAAAGAATAATTGAAATCGGACTACGCGTTCATTAATTACAACTAAGTAACATTTTGACTTTCATCCCCTTTCCCGAGGGAACCGTTCTAAATTTCGGGATAAAAAGTATACAATAACGTTCTTCGTGGTATGAACTCAGATCGTGTTAAGTTTCATTGAATTCCATTCAGTAGCCCATGGGGTGCTGGGCTGCCCGTGGGGTGCCGGACTACCCGTGGGGTGCCGGGCTGCCCATGGGGTTCCGGGCTCACTCATCATTATTCTAACAAAAAAGAATAATTGAAATCGGATCACGCGTTAATAAATTACAACTAAGTGTACATTTTGACTTTCATCCCCTTTCCCGAGGGAACCGTGCTGAATTTCGGGATAAAAAGTATACAATAGACTTCTTCGTAGTATGAACTCAAATCGTGTTAAGTTTCATTGAATTCCATTCAGTAGCCCATGGGGTGCTGGGCTGCCCGTGGGGTGCCAGGCTGCCCATGGGGTTCCGGGCTCACTCATCACTATTTTAACAAAAAAGAAAAATTGAAATCGGACTACGCGTTCATTAATTACAACTAAGTAACATTTTGACTTTCATCCCCTTTCCCGAGGGAACCGTGCTGAATTTCGGGATAAAAAGTATACAATAACGTTCTTCGTGGTATGAACTCAAATCGTGTTAAGTTTCATTAAATTTCATTCAGTAGCCCATGGGGTGCTGGGCTGCCCGTGGGGTGTCGGGCTGCCCATGGGGTTCCGGGCTCACTCATCACTATTCTAACAAAAAAGAATAATTAAAATCGGACTACGCGTTCATAAATTACTACTAAGTAACATTTTGACTTTCATCCCCTTTCCCGAGGGAACCGTGCTGAATTTCGGGATAAAAAGTATACAATAGACTTCTTCGTAGTATGAACTCAAATCGTGTTAAGTTTCATTGAATTCCATTCAGTAGCCCATGGGGTGCTGGGCTGCCCGTGGGGTGCCAGGCTGCCCATGGGGTTCCGGGCTCACTCATCACTATTTTAACAAAAAAGAAAAATTGAAATCGGACTACGCGTTCATTAATTACAACTAAGTAACATTTTGACTTTCATCCCCTTTCCCGAGGGAACCGTGCTGAATTTCGGGATAAAAAGTATACAATAACCTTCTTCGTAGTATGAACTCAAATCGTGTTAAGTTTCATTGAATTCCATTCAGTAGTTTTGGAGTGATGCGCGGCCGGGATACAGACAGACAGACAGACAGAAAGACAGACAGACAGACAGACAGACAGACAAAAATAAAAAAAAATACAGTTTTGGCATCAGTATCAGCTACAGAGTGCTCTCAATTTTTTTTTTGCAAAATATCTCTTATGTACAGAATTGGACCTGTTACAGTTTTATTATAAGTATAGATTTTATATAAAGGCTATAAGAAGATTTCAGTCCGGGGAAGTAATGCCACTATACGTATCCTACCGCCAAGCTGCGCCGCATTTCTGTGTACCAGTTTGAAGGGCTATAGTCATTATGGATAGAAAATTTCTAACTCCCTATTAGCCATTACACTAGCTTACACTTAGC
Organism: Plagodis pulveraria; assembly: GCA_963890685.1. Classification (NCBI taxonomy): domain Eukaryota; kingdom Metazoa; phylum Arthropoda; class Insecta; order Lepidoptera; family Geometridae; genus Plagodis; species Plagodis pulveraria. The sequence continues at coordinate 23,549,414 of OY982969.1, forward strand.
CACGGCATGAAAATAAACCTTCCTTATAAAGGTTTTTACATTTGACATAACGCGGAGTCGTATAGGTGCGACGACGAGCCCTCGTTAATTGTTAACTACAGCGGCGCGCGAGCAGAGCGAGAGAAGCGTGCGTGCCGTGGCATAGGAATATAGCTGCATATAGCTGTATTTGCATGCCGTAGAGGCCACTTTAATTATTTTTTAAGCCCTGAAGACATTTTATTCTAAATGTGTGTATATAATAGGACATAAACTGAAATTACTTTCAAAACGTTTTCAATCAACTAAATTCTAATAGTTTCTGAAACATAGCCTGCCAAATTGAAAGCTTAAGTTTGTTCGAGAAAGTCATATTAAGCCTGACCCTGCGAGTTACTAACTCCGGAGCCCTTCACTTGGCTCGACATTCTTTTGACTATTTTTAAATCACTCCTATTATTTTGTTAAATTGACTTTTAATGCAGATATGATATAAGTCTCATTATTGGACCGCAAATATCTAAATAACATAATGGTATCTACACTACGAAGTTTTGCTTTATTATTCAATATTCAAACGGGATTTTATATGCCTCAGACTTATGAAAAACTTTTATGAGCTTACTTCAAGGGAGCAGTTTTGGCGTCTGGATCTCATAAATATTACATGATATAGCCTATATGAAACTGTTAGATAGTTTTCGTCCTAAAAGCTTAAATAGAAATATATTTTCAGGTTACCTAATTTCTTATCACATTATTTTTGTTATCCTGTCGGATTGAGTTTTTTATCGCCGACAGGCTAGGGTTTGACTACAATCACACCTAAAAGTTATGATGCGATCAAAGATAGAAGCTTATTCTTATGTGCTGAGAATGGCAATAACATCTTGAATGTAGACATTGTAGACCATCCCTATCAATGTTTAAAAATTCTGATCTGAATGGTATGTATGGCTAATGGTACATTATATGCTTATATTTAGTGTGCACTATTTACATCTTTAGTGTGCTTCATAAAATAGTATTTCACGCCAACCCAACGGCTTCTATTATAAACACAAAGTTAGTATACCTATTGAATACCGCTCTCACGTGTAAAATGGAATTGAGTTTTATTTTTATACTGAACTGGGTAGCACTTGACCACTATCTCACCTGATGTGATGATGCGATCGATGATGGATTGCGAAGGTATCTATTCACTCGGGTTTCGAAGACCCTCCATATTGTACTTAACCGGAAACAGACTCAGGCGTCTGGCGGTTCGTATGATGAACGAAAACACAAATTGATTCGTTCGGGTAAATGGAATATACGCCATATAGCGGTGGCGCTTCTGAGTATCCCTTGATGTCCGATTATAGAATGAGGATGGCGGAATCAAATCATGCCGTTCTATGCAAAATGCGTACCGGATGAAATGCATATTTATGGAATGCTTACTATAACCAAACGCGTACTTGATGAAATGCGTAACGGACTAAATAATAATTGAATTACGTACAAATTGCGTTTAGAACGAACTTCTAATAAATCTACCGAAGTAACAATTTTACAGGCGCGGTCGTTGTGTCTGGACTTGTATATGTCATATACTATTATTTATCTTTCCTAGAAAAGCATTCCATACTCAGAGTAACGTTGCGAAACAGCAATGTTCAGAATAATAATTATCAGCTATTGAAATCGGCTACAAACCGATCCTGTGTTCTGACACCCTTCCAAATAAAACAATAAATCTGCGATATTCACCATCTGTCAAGAGGCTCGCCTAAAGCTCATCAGCTATGCTATGATCTCAAAGCGTTAATTAATTATTTTGTCTTTGTTGAGAAGGGACAGCGTTTCACCACTTAGGACTGTACATGAAACCAAACAGTAAGGGCACAGCACAGTAGGTATATTATAAATGTTTGTAAGAGTACGACGATACACAAAGTATTTTAATTTTCTCGTTCGTTTATCAAACAAAACTCACGCCTCCTGAGCTCAGGAAGCGTATGTTTTGGGCCCCTGTTCAGGAAGCGTGTGCCAATTACCATCTCGTTATCCAGTATTATTTTAAATTTACATTTATAATGTTTTTTTTTATTGTTGATGATAGGTAAGCCTTTGACCGCAATCTCACCTGATGTAACTGATGATGTTGTCCAAGGTGTTATGTAGTGACAATTAATATATATTATTATTTATGTGTTGATATTTGTTACCTATATATTATATGTAATAATTACTTACTCATAAATTCAATCCCAAATTTAAGAGTCTATGTGAAATTGGTTATTTTTTTATTAGTGATGATAGGTTTCGTGTAGTTGTGGGTGATAGGTTAGCTTGAGACCATAATCTCTGAAGCGGGCCGCAATCGGCACTATGCGTACATAGGAATGGAAAGTCATCAAGGCAATAGGCTGCCCTATTACACAGAACATAAAACATTACTACACAACTGTGGATGGGTATAACTATTTTTTTAATGCATTTTTCCTTACTCTTTTACCACTGTCTTACCTGCTGGCTAGTGAAGATGCGGTCGAAGATATATAAACTAGAATTACTAGATCTGAAGGAGAAGTGCCGTAATACACCTTCAGGTGCTTGATACATTTTCTACTTGAAGGTAGATAGCTAGGCGGGCATTCGCGAAATTCCCTACCACAATGCTGTACTGCCAACCTAAGACAACAACTGAGATCGGAACCTCCGAAGCACCTGCATTCTCAGTAGTAATGCCACTAGCGGTCACCCATCCGAGTCGTGGACGTTGCTTAACTTAGTTGATCAGAATCATAGGTAATTATTATAATTGAATTTAATGAATAAGTACCTGAATTCGGGCCCTACTATAGAATCCTTCACTTCGCTCTAGGTTTTTCTCCCTTTCGGTACAATCTACTATTTACTTCTTCGATATTTCTTTCTAATATTAAAAAATACTTAATAAAATTTGTTTCTAGGGCAGTTCTTTCATATTGACTAAGTTATATAAGTTTTTCATAAAACGGATTGAAATTGACGACATATTAATGGCTTGTAGGGTTCCGTACCTCGTAGTACGAAAATCTAAGCCCTTAATGGATCATTTTGATATCTGTCATCAGCAAGCTCTGCTTCGAGCGTTTTAAAACAATGCGCATACTTCTCAGCCTGGCATTGTACCTAGTGACACAATTTCAGCGCATCTAACATCAATGTATGAATTGTATAGGGTGTTTAATAGATTAGGTAAGTATATGTCAATGACACATGACCTACTGAAGACTTTTGTGTTGTACTGTGGTGGTAAGGGTATTATATTATTGTCTAATAAGGGTTGGAATTGTTTAATAATTGCCGTTGTTCAGGGCGTGAGGGTATTTCATCATGTTGCTCGGTTTACTGCCAAGCCAAGTGTTCCGGTTTTGCAAATTCGGGATACGTGTAATTTGTAGGAGGCCATATGTGGCTAGCTATAGGTCGCATATATATATCTGCTCCTTTAATCGAGATGATAGATTTGCGTGTCTCTTCTTCGCCATAGAGCAATTTATTTGATATTTGTTTATATTATACAATAATCAATAAAGTTGATATTTTGCTTTCTACACCTGCGAGAAAATAAAAAGCAAACTAGGAACATGGTAATCTCGGAAGTAGTTATATAATTGAGCCGTTTAGTGTAAAGATAATAAGTCAGTGGCGGCCGGGGGCTCATCTTATTTTCCAAAACTTATAAGAGCGCTAAGTCAATGCTACGCGTGATCAAATTGCTGGTACTTGTTTGGCTCAAAGAATAAGCATTGCAATCTAACGGGGCAATGCTGCCAGCTTGCTGGACACACGGCTAACTGGTTGTGGGCTGGAGCATTGTACTACCTGTAGGCCTGCAGTGCCTGCACTTTCGTTGTAGTAGCTGTATTGTTGTATTGTTTTGTAAATAAAGGCATATAGTAAAAATAAACTAGGTACATAGATTATACAAAATACGTAGTTATATAGTGAAAAGTTGATATTTAGTTCATAGTAAAAGAATATTATTCTTCGTGTTGGCTTTGTCGTAATCCATTCTTCTCAGCTTGACTCTGAACCTCTCAGCTCTTGGTGATATGGTCTCTGCCCCATACATGAACAAGGCCATGTTATTAGAAAACTCTGACTTTGAGATGGAGGAGAAGGTTGCTACTATCTGTTGTCGCCTGCAATAATAAGTATACACTTCGTAATTTTCAAAATAATGTGATGTCACTAAATTCTTAGTGATTAAAGTTAATATACACATGAGTGAAACAATTCAAATTATTCTTTGATTTTAATATACTTCTGTGTTCATAGAGAGACACATAAGTCTTTGCCACAATTTTGAAAACTACAGTGTGTATATTTATTAATGCAGGCGACTGTACTAACATTTCTTAGCACCGAATGCAGCCCACGCCTGTACAATGTGTGGACAATAATATATTTAATAAAATAATACCATTATTATATTATTATCGAGAGCCCCTAATTCTAGGTTACACTGAACAATATCTTCGACCGCATCAAACAACAACTTATCAATTGGTGAAATAGTAGTCAAGACTAGCTTATCAGCTATAAAAAAGTTATACATAATGTTATTAAATAATGCAATTAATAGCATTATGTATAACACCAAATTATCACTTACCATCAGGTGAGATACTGGTCAAAGCAACCTATCAGTAATAAAAAAGCCATGTACCTCCTCCACGGCAGTCTAAAGCCATCGTCACACAGTCATCATGTTGGTTCGTGTGTTACAAAAGACGACCCACTTGCTATTCATAATGAATCCTGTCACATCAACGCACTTCTTTTCCCCTGTGTAAGCGAAAGGGTCACAAAAAACAACAAAAACTCTTTTGAAGTTAAAAAAATATCAAGCGCATTTTACACACTTTTTTCACGTTCATTTGGTATCTGACCTCTTTCATTTCTGGCCCTCAAAGACTCCAAAGATATAAACAAAGTGTTTGTGAAAGAATCAACGTGTTTCCTGAGACTTAAAAGGAAGCCGTGGGTTTGTATAAATTTTCTATTGAGAGAGTGAAATCAAACCCGCCAAGGTACTAGATTTACTTAATGCTGCCGGGGTAGAAGCTTAGTGTAGAAGCGGAAGCGATTTCAAAGATAGCCTTTCACTTAAATTGTATTGGGATTATAAATAATGGAATAGCAATTATTTCGTACATTATTAAGACGAAGTGATCTTTATTTATTTATTTATTGAGTTCACAAAATCCACAGATCTTAACTTAATTTACTATAGTTTATAAAAATATTAATTCTTACATCCAATGACGGATTTACTTTATAATCATATAATTTTATAACAAAGAGAGCAGAAGCACAAAAAATTTCTAATTCATAAAAGTTACACAAACAATTGTAACAGGTAAATAAAAACATATATAATTAAAGAAGAAAAAAAAGTAAGTAGTGGGTTAGTAACAGGTGAACACATACTTTATTTATTAGTTATAATGTTAATAATGTCTGTTTTAAATACACCTTTCGAGCTGATGAAAAGGTCTGTTGAGCTAAAATTATTATTATAGCATTTCTGTGTTCGAAGGATTACTGAATTCGCTGAATAATTAGTATATGAGAAATGTTGACTGAGCGCGTATCAAGTCAGAGAAACAGAAATACGCCATATTTAAATAGCGTGAGGGTAATTTTTTTAAAATGATCTCATTTATAAGTTACTTTTTTAAAAACAGATAAATTCTTTCAGGTACTTTATCACAGAGCTGCTATGCAATAATTAGAAATTAAATCTGTATTAATACTTATTACTATATACACAAAACTTGATTAAGCGAAGTTTTAAACCTGTATTCATGTATTTTTTCCATCGAGGGAAATATATAAAATAGTGTTTTTGATCAAGTATAGTACGTGTCATATCCTCTAAAATTTATTAAAATTATAGTATAGTATAATATAAATTTAGAATAAAATTTATTAATATCTCTAAGGCGTACACTGTTTTTATAAAACATCTTCAAAATTTGACTTTTTGAGACTCATTTCACCTTAACAAGTGTAACAGCGTAATACACGAATATAAAAACTTTTTTTGAGAATTTTAGAGACAGGAATTTTCTTTTAGGTTAAAAATATACGCTTTTATCACTTCCGTGGTTCATAGGTATCGAGTTGCACGAGAGTATCTGAGTTTTTAACGGTTGTCGTAAAAACAAAATCAATCGCTTTTATATTCATTTCATGAAATTATAGGCCGCTTCACTAGAGCATATAATGGTATAAAAGAGATTTTTTTTTAATTCGGTATCACCACAGTGTTAGATTGACAGACTTGCCTCTAAGCACTGTAGTAAGTGCAATTACTGGCCAAACGTGACATAAGAATTAACGTCTGACAGTTACTCAGCAACTGGAGTATAGCCAACTGACACCACACTGCGTTTGTCATTCTTTGAGCAGATGTGACATTTAACAGTGGTGAAAATAAGCATGGTGATCTTGCATTTTTCAAGAGCATGCTTGACTGCCCTCAAGAAAAAAATCTGTCGCCAAGCAGTTAACCAGCTGTTGTCTCAGAAAGCCAGTTTTCATTCTAGTTTATCTGCGTACTACTTTTGACTACACCATAACTTGCCATTAATTGAGATTGTGGTCAAAAGGCTACCAAATAATCAACAAAAAAATAGTAAAAGAGGGAAGTACCCCATAAGCGGGATTTATACCAACAGTATTTTATAAATAAACTAGCAGACCCGGCAAACGTTGTTTTGCCATATAAATAATTTAAAAAATAAGGGTTGATCGTAGAAGGGTGAAAATTGAGGATTGTATGTATTTTTGTATGTTGTATCATAAAAAAATAGAAATAAAAATTTTGTGTAAAAAATAAAAAATAAAATTTAGGGGTGGACTACCCCTAACATTTAGGGGGATGAAAAATAGATGTTGGCCGATTCTCATAGATACCGGATAAGCACAAAAAAATTCATCAAAATCGGTCAAGCCGTTTCGGAGGAGTATGGCAACGAAAACTGTGACACGAGAATTTTATATATTAGATTTTACACTGCACTTCGGTGCAGAGCAAGAGTTTTCTTAAAAGTTTTCAACATCATTTATTATTAACCAAGCAACATAAAACGATTCCACACAATCATATTTTTTACTATAAAAGCGTTACGAGTACTATTAATTTCACACCACTTTATTATTATAACAACGCACTTAAAACCCATTTCACCCAATAACAAGCTTTCATATTCATGTTATATCAAAACATGAACGGTCAAAAGATTAAAGAAGAAATTCGCAGCTCGTTAAAATGCCGCTAAAATGTTTAGCACCAAAGCTGTGCCAAATGTTGGCCATTTAAAAATATTTATTTTTTTCTCGCGGTCTGGCGAGGATTTGAGTAATGAGCGTTCTCTCTGTGTAAAATGAGCTTTATTTTTTGGGGTGGTGTATATGTCCTTTTAATAATGAGACGATTTTGAGGAGGACAGTCGAATACCAGACTACCGATTAAGCTCGAATTCATAGAGGTATTAACCGGGTACATTCACGCCCATAATAATATACTAAAATAGTATTTAGACTAAACACTAGGTTTCGATCGAGTTGAGTCAACCATGTCCTCGAGACTCGTCACCACGTGAGTTGTCTCACGCGATATAAAATGGCTACTTAAACCTAAAATTTGAAAATGGAAACGACCTCGTATTTATACTATTTCAACTTTTGCAATAATGCATTCTCTGCGAATTACATAACAAAATTACGAGTGGAAAAATTATAGTCATATGCGTTACACGAACCTGCGCTATCCAACCGTATAGCCGGGGTATGCTCCAACCGCTAAGCCAACATGTCTAATTACTCTAATTTGTCATTTCGTTCTTAATCATCCTATGGGGATGGAGCGACATCTATAGTTCGACTTCGTACGTTCGGCTTACAACAAATAAGACGATGTTTGCAATTAGCTTTAAACTTGTTAACGATGTGTGTCATCGTTAATTATAATATATTAATTAAATACCTAAGGGTATTAAATTTAATATTTTTATTTTTACAATAAAAATGCTCCGCGTATGACCTTATGATACACTATGCGGGATCCCGCACATGACTTTATATTTTTCTTCTCGTTGTTATTTTGTAATCAAAAATATAATTAGATAATATTGAAAAGCTTATGTTTATTAGATACCTTAATTATAATCATTTAAACTAATATAATAAAGAGGAAATATTTGATTGTTTGTTTGCATTGAATAGGGTCTGAAACTACTGAACCGATTTAGATGATATTCGGTATGGAAATAGTTTGAGACACGGGGAAGGACATAAGATAGTTTTTATCCAACTGCGCAAAAAAAGATTAATGGTTTTGCGCGATAACGAGTTTATTTATAATCCTTTCTTCTATCTTCTTCACAAGGCATGGTACATTGTACATCAGATAAAAAAAATCTATGACACAGAGACGGACAGTCAGACGGGGGGAAGTTCAAAAAGGAGCCATTAGTTGCGGTAAAACCAGTATCATGGTTCTTTTCAGCCCAAGGAGTTAAATTTGTGCAACTGTTATTTTTTTTATACGATACTTGTTTTTACTTACTCATTAGTAAGAATATTTTTTTGACTGTAAAAAGATAATCTCGGTTCAATTTTTTATTGTTTTCACGCTATCTTTTGTAATTTAACCCTGCCACAGTCAATAGTGGTCCGTAAGGGACGTACTGAAGTAGGTTAAGTGAAATATTGCCCAAGGAGTTATATTGGGAGTCTCACTCAAGGATTAATGTGACAGAACGGTGTTAACATTTTAACTGGGGTCTTTACTAACAATAAACCTTGAAACTGTAAATTGAACCTTAGCTTTGTGCTATGTTGATATAAGGGTTTGGCTTGTCGCGAATAAGAAACGATGTAGGAATGAGACACTTGTTTATATTTGACGTTGCTGTCAGAGGTCAATTGTACGCGTATGAATATGTTTATTTTGTGGTTACAACGGAATGTTACTATTAAATAAATAACTGTGAAGATTCTCATTTTGAAGCGCTTGTAGCGAAGTTTGCTTAGCAGTTTTTAAGCGATCAGCTAAGTTAAGCAACGTCGGCCGCGATCATGAGTTGGATGGGTGACCGCTAGTGACATTGACATTGACTATGCTATTGAGCGCTTCCGTGCTGCGGAGGACACGTTAAGGCGTTGGATCCGGTTGTTGTCTTAGGAGGGCAGTCGTTACAGCATGATGGTAGGGCATTTTGCGAATGCCCGCCTGGCTAGCTACCTTCAAGTAGAAAATCTGTCGCCATGGGATGTCATCCACGTGGGCATGGCATAGTTATCACAACACTTATAAAGCCAGATGGGTTAAGTATCATGTAATGCAGGCGAGACTATTGCTATTTACCGGGCACATTTCCAGACTCTGAACTGGCACTGAAAATTATGTAATAAATTTAATTGTGTAAGCCTATATGTACGTTCCCAGAATTGAACTCAGGATGTCGAGAATAAACTAACATTAACACTAAAACCGCTGCAAAGAATATAAAACACAGATTTTACTCTAGCTTAAACCCTTTTTAGTAAAATTTCAGAGGCTTCATCGCCGAGGGACACTGAAATCCTTCGTGAAGATTTTAATGATAATTAGAATTAGGACCGTGAAAAAATGCGGCATTACCCCGCATAGTCGGGTAAATATTTTTACTACCTCAAAATGGACCCTTTGTACGTGTTATCGTGCACGGACTGGAAAATCTCGTGTTATTTTGCTTTTGAGAAGAAAAATATGCTAAATGTTATGTAGACCTAAGATAATTTTAATATCAGGTTGAGCACAAACTGTTTACAAACGACTACTTACATATCAAACTTTATATATAGCTGCTATACTAGCTAGCCTTTGACCACTAACCTCACCTGATGGTAAGAGATGATGTGGTCGAAGATGTTGTTCAGCCTAATCTAGAATTATGGGCTCTCAAGGACAGCTGCCGGAACACACCATTAGATGCGATTCGAAGCGCTCGTAGCGAAGTTTGCTTGGCCGTTCTTAATCGATCAGCTAAGTTAAGCAAAATCCGCCGCGGTCTGGAGTTGGATGGGTAACCGTAAGTCACAAAAAAAAAAACATGCTTGTTGACAGATGTTCTACTTGAGGGCGGTAGCTAGCCAGTCGGGCATTCGAAAAATGCACTACAACTATGCGAAATGAGTTCAAATTTGTAGTTATACTGATTTTTTCCTAATGATGGTCACTAGTCATTATATATTTTTTAACGGGACAAGCAGCTTCTCTTTCTTCTTAAAATGAACATATGCTTATATCTACGTCGAGATAATGTTTACACTTTTTTATTTTTATTTTTTTTATGCTATTGTGACGGAACAAGCTCGAGGCCCGCCTGATGTTAAGCGGATTAACCTCTGCTTATATCAGAAGCATTTCGTCACAAGTCACGAATTGCACTGCGTCCGTCACCATGAGACATAGTTGTTAAGTCGCATGTGCCTGTAATTTCACTGGCTCTCAAGGACTATTGCCGGAACACACCGTTAGGTGCTTGCCGACAGATTTTCTACTTGAGGGTGGTAGCTAGCCAGGCGGGTATTCGCAAAAAGCCCTTCCACCATGCGGTGAAGCTCAAGCCGGCGGTGGGAATCATACCAGGGTACTGCGTCGCGGCAGTTCATAGCTATTACCGGACGGCCATCATTGCTTCAACACATCACATTTTCTTTAAGTTGAGGATACATCGTACAATATCAATATTCTGAGAACCAAATTTAAAAAAAACATGGAAACACTATCGTTTAAAAAAAATATGGCCCAGTGGCAATAGCTTTGGATTGCTCAAAGGTCCACGAGTCGACTCATGCCACGGGTTTGAGCACCACCGCAAGATGTTGGGGCATTTTGCGAATGCTTGCCTCGTAGTCTTTACCTATATAGCAGTTACGTTCTATCTGTTCGCATTATTGTGTTCCGGTTTGAAGGGTGTGGATGTCGGTGAAGTTATAGGCACATGAGACTCCTTTTTGTCTCAGGATGATGAACGCAGTGCAGTTCGCCCCTTGTTACGAACTGAATCTATTATAGGCATAGGTTACCACTAAACAGCTGGTGGGGCTGGTGGGATATTCGACCAATTTATTATTTACTCACTATAAGGAGATAGAGAGAGAAGGTGGACAAAGTTTAGGAAAAGAGAGATAACAAAGCGTGGGCACCATGATAACAATTAAATATCAATACGCTTTACAAATGGTAGTTAAAGAGAATCACACATCAGCTACTTATCGACATTACCCACAAAAGGAACTAGGTAGAAAAATATTGAAACACCAGGCTAAACCACACACCACGATAATATACAGACTGATTAAATATAAAAATAAAATTATATTTAAACCAATTACGTTCTAAAATTTAAAATAATAAAAGTAGAGATTGAAGCAATGATGACCGAGCGGTAATAGCTATGGACTGCCGTGCCGCAGGTCCCTGGTTCGATCCCCACCGCCGCTGGCTTGAGCTTCACCGCATGGTCGTAGGGCATTTTGCGATTGCAGCCTAGCTAGCTACCACTCACAAGTAAAAAATCAAGCAACTTTTTTTATGCCAATAGGTTAGCCTTTGACCACTATCTCCCCTGATGGTAAGTGATGATGTGGTCAAATATGTTGTGCAGGCTAACCTAGAATTATTGGCTCTCCCAACGGTGTGTTCCGGCAGCAGTCCTTGAGAGTCAGTGAAATTACAGGCACATGAGACTTAACAACTATGTCTCAATGTGACGGGCGCAGTGCAATTCGTCACTTGTGATGAAATGCATCTGTTCTAGGCAGAGATTAGTCCGCTTAACATCAGGTGGGTCTCGAGCTTGTTCCGTCACAATAACATAACAAAAAGATATAAATTAATAATAAAATACCCAGTTGTAAAACGTACCAAAAAAGGAGAGGTCGTCAATGGTAGTCGTAAGTATGTATAAGTAACGATACCGAGCTTTAAGCTTTTCATCTTAATCTGTAGATATATTATATCTCGAGCCCCTGCTACAATAAATCATAAGAAAAAAAGGCGTGTCCATCAAAGCTCCAAAACCTTTTGAAAACTGTTATCAGAGGAATTGAAAAGGTTTTTTGATAAAAAGAATTTGTTTTACTGATTTAATCAGAGCGTAAATGTTTCAAAAATGTATGCAAATATTAATAGATTTTTTTATTTTATGATATTGTGGAACAAGCACGAGGCCCACCTGATGTTAAGCGGTAACCACTGCCTATAACAGATGCATTTATCAGAAGTGACGAACTGCACTGCGCCCGTCACCCTGAGACATACAGTTGTTAAGTCTCATGTGCCTGTAATTTGTATTGAGTGTAACCTTATTTTTTTAATGTATCTTTTAGACTAGCGTTTGACCACTATCGCACCTGATGGTTAGTGATGATGTGGTCTAAGATGTTGATCAGGCTAGCCTAGAATTACCTAAGCTTACTGAAGTATAGGCACCTTGATAACGATTAAATAACAATACGCTATACCTATGGCAATTGTAAGTAAGTCTATATAAAAAACAATAGCGAGCTTTAAGCTTTTCATCTTAATCTGTAGATATTTACATCGGTCCCATGCTAGCCTTCCATAAATCATAGGAAAAAATGGCGTATTTGTCAAAGCTCCAGAAGCTCTTAAAACTGCTATCAGATAAATTAAAAAGGTTTTTTTGGTATAAAAGAATTTGGCGTACTGATGTAATCTAAGACTGTAAATGTTTCAAATATTTATGCAAAAAATTAAATTAAATTGAAAGTATACTTATTTTTTATAATATCTCTGACCACCTCACCTGATGGTAACTGATGTTGTGGTCGAAGATGTTGTTCAGGCGAGCCTAGAATTACCTAACTTTACCTACCTTATACTAACACTGGCAGCTGCGCGTGCTTCACACAAGTATTTAAAAAGAAATTCAAAGTTTTTGAAAATATTCCATCGCCAATGTCAATCAGGGTTAATGAAGGATTCTAATGGTAAAAGAATTTTTCAAATCGGTCCAGTAGTTTTTAAGTTTATTCGTTACATACCGAAATACAAATCTTACCTCTTTATAATATTAGAGTAGATGTGGAAGTTTTTTTTTTTTGCCTGATAGGTTAGCCTTTGACCACTATCTCACCTGATGGTAAGTGATGATGTGGTCGAAGATGTTGTCCAGAATAACCTAGAAGTACTGGCTCTCAAGGACAGCTGCCGGAACACACCGTTAGGTGCTTGGTGACATATTTTCTACTTGAGGGTGGTAGCTAGCCAGGCGGGCAGTAAACTTTGCTACGAGCGCTTCATATAGATAAAGCTTCATTCGTGCAATCAAGAACCGTATCTCATGCTGCCGTATATTTTATATTTACGATCTCGGTAGATCCACGTTTGACATCATAATCCCTAATCTCACTCGACATAACCATTGACGCGATCAAGATAACACCCTCAGAAGAGGTATATAACCTTAAATTACACCCGACAAGATGTCAATGCCACGAAACTTCCAACCGCCGTCAGATTTTATACCTTCACCTACCATATTCCGAGCATAAAACAAATTTCAAAATCGTACTGCACAATAACACGTCTTTACGGCAATGCCGAATATAAAACCCCTTTTGTCTTTTATTTACAAAGGAAAAGATAAAGATATGACATCTGAATAAAGGGATTCTGAATGGGCGCGTCGTCGGAATGAATTCCTACTGGAATTTCTTCGAGATTACGGACGGGGGATGACTTTTTTCTCGGCCTTTACGCGTCTTAGGTTATATCGCTTTTATTTAGATACGGAATCTTTATGCTTGGGTAGAAATGATTATGTGAGGATCAGTAACTCATTCAAACTGTTGTTATGTTCGTGTGCATATGACTTGGCTGTTTAGGGAAAAATATGAGCGAGATTTGGGACAGTTGGAAATTAAGACTTTGGTACAATTAACAAACATAACAATGACATCAGAAATGCCATAATGTAATCGAAACGATTTTGAGCAGCAGACATTGAGCGCACGACTGCTTGTAACTTGTCTTGAAGCGCCCGTAGCGAAGTTTGCTTAGCCGTTCTGAACGGATCAGCAAAGTTAAGCAACGTCCGTTTTGGTCATGAATTGGATGGGTGACCACTAGTGACTACTGAGCGCTTTCGTGCTTCGGAGGGCACTTTAAGCCGTCGGTCCCGGTTTTTGTCTTAGGATGGCAGTCCATATAGCATGGCAGTAGGGCATTTTGCGAATGCCCGCATGGCTAGCGACCACCCTCAAGTAGAAAATCTGTCGCCAAGCTCCCAACGTTTGTTAACCAGTGTGTTTTGGCAGCTGTCCTTGAGAGCCAGTAATTCTAGGTTAGCCTGGACATTATCTTCGACCACATCATCACTTACCCTCTGGTGAGATAATGGTCAAAGGTTAACATAGCATAAAATAACATAACTCTCCTATTTTGGGCAGTCGTGTAAAAAGACGAAGAAGGATGCAACACATACTTTATCTGATACTTCATACTGTATACTTATAACCCTCAATAAAGCATACCTAACCCTTTATGTTTCAGTTTCAAAGAAAACGTATTCAAAGAAATAATATTTGAACAATACGTGATACAATCACTGGATTTGCATAATGCTTAGTTACTTTTGATGGTTGCTTTATGAGTTTCTTGGCCCGACGCGCGACGTATATATTATTTTAAACGGTCTGACCGGTAGTCACATATTAGTACTGCCCAGTTTTATTTCATGTTTTCGGTCGTATTTGCTATATCAATATGTATTTGATTATACAGGTTCTTAACCTTTCTTGAGTTTGTTCAGCTGAAACTATAGTCAAGAAAGAACTTGTCAATCACCGTCAGTTGTTACATGACTTTGATATAATGGATTGTTTGTGTGATCAGTTAAAGGCCTTAGCATAATATAAGGAATGTTCCAAAAGACTAAAGAACAAAAGTATAAAGGAAAAATACTAAAGGACAAAAAACTAAAGAAGAGGCAGTTTTTGAAGCAGTGATAGCTCAGTGGCATTGGCTATGAACTGCCGCGCAGCAGGTCCATGGTTCGAATCCCGCCCCGGGCTTGAGCTTCACCGCATGAGGGAAGGGCATTTTACGAATGCTGGCCTGGCTAGCGACCACCCTCAAGTAGAAAATATGTTGCCAAGCACCTAACGGTGTGTTCCGGCAGTTGTCCTTGAGAGCCAGTAACTCTAGGTTAAACCTGTTAACACCTTCAACCACATCATCACTTACCATCATACCAGGTGAGATTGTGGCCAAAGGTTTACACATCAGCTATTAAAAAAAAATACTAAAGGAAAGGATGCACCATATGAGTGACATGCCACAAGTTGCGTCAATATCAGTGGGATGTTGATGCCTGTGAATCAATACCGCACTCACAATGTCGGACAGATATTCCCGAGCTCGAATCCCCCGCTTAAAGTAAAAATAAAACTACTTTTGTAGAATTGTGTAAGCTAATTATACCTTAGATTTTATTCTTTATTTATTTATTGTTGTTGGAAAAAACATGTTACAGGAAAACATTTTTTTTAATTGGGTTCGTTACATCGAAGATTCTCTATGACTCTGGACTACTCTCTAGATAGAGAGTAGTCGTATGACACCTGTCAAAAAATAAAAATGGCTGAATCAAAATGGCCGTTTTACAAAGTTCTTTGATATCCTTGAAGCGAAGGGGGTTGTTGTACTTCGTCCCGACTTATTTTTAAGATTTTTTTTTTCTTTTTTTTTTTATGTCTGATAGGTTAGCCTTTGACCACTATCTCACCTGATGGTAAGTGATGATGTGGTCGAAGATGTTGTTCAGGCTAACCTAGAAGTAGATATTTTAAATTAGTTCTTGCACCACGGTAACTATACCAGGTCACTATGTAGCGTTTCTTTGCATATCAGGGTGCTTACCTGATATTTGGACTGAAGTAAAACTTCGGCAGAGAGAGAGTAGTGGAGCTTTTTTTATTGTTTTAGCATTTCAATGTTACTTTGCAATACAATATATAAGAATTGTGACATACATTATATTTTTTTAGTAGTAAACTCAGTGCCAAAACCTAAACTTTACGTGACATTTGAGTATGATAGGTAAATGCCATAAACATAAACTTTCTTCCATACACTTAGTATCATGTTAGCTTAACCCTTTCACGATATTGCGTACTAGGGCACTTTGTTGAACTATATCGAAAAATATTTTATGTCAGTTTTTATGGGAACCTAAAGGGCGGTAGTATAAAAACTCGCTTCGCACTTTCGACTCGTGAAGGTCAGGACAGTATAAATCATGGTGAATGGTTTGTTCGGGAAACAGAGTCAATATACTGGAGCAGGAACTTTATGACGATATTATCTGTCACCAAGCACCTAAACGTGTGTTCCGGCAGCAGTCCTTGAGAGCCAGTGAAATTACAGGCACAATGAGACTTAATAACTATGTCTCAAGGTGACGGGCGCAGTGCAATTCGTGAATTGTGACGAAATGCATCTGTTATAGGCAGAGGTTAGTCCGCTTAACATCAGGTGGGCCTCGAGCTTGACCCTTCACCATAACAAGAAAAAAAAAGAAAAAAAAAAACTAGGAAATTAGTTTCATTTTACGAATGCTCACCTGGCTAGCTACCACTTTCAAGAGCTGGAAGAAGAAGGTTATATTGGTAGACTGCGGTGCCGCATCTCCAGGGTTCGATCCCCACCGCCGGGTTGAGCTTCACCGCATGGTGGGAGAGCATTTTGCGAATGCTCGCCTTGCTAGCTACCACTCTCAAGTAGAAATCTGTCGCCAAGCACCTAACAATGTGTTCTGGTAGCAGTCCTTGAAAGCTAGTTAAATTACAGGCACATGATACTCAACAACTGTATGGGTGACGGACGCAGTGCAGTTCGTCAATTGTGACGAAATGTATCTGTTATGGCAGAGGTTACAGCTTAACAACAGGACGTCACATAAAAAAGAATGTATTAATAAGTCATTAATTTTCATTAATACCCCTTTGTCATAACATCTTCGACCAGACATTAAAATATTGTCCAAAGGCTTACCTATTATCGTATTGCAAAACTACACGAATTAGGAATCTTCAATATGCACAAGTTTCTACTAAGACCAACGTTTCGCTATATAATTGATATTTTTACGAAGAAATTAATTTAAATTAAATGAAAACGTTAATGTTTATGTTACTTTTTTTTTATTCCAGTTAGGTTAGCCTTTGACCGCTATCTTACCTGATGGTAGATGATGATGTGGTCGAAGATGTTGCTCAGGCTAACCTAGATGATAATAACCTAGAAGACCTTCTTGTCGCTATTTTTAAGGGAAGTATCTTTGTAGCGCATTCTATATATAAACGTAGTTACGTCTTATTTTATATACCAAGTGTTCAAATTCGTGCAAAATTACCAGTACAAAATGTATGCTTCTGCTGGTTTGCCAGTTTTTATAAAATATATATCTTCTTAATTTGGAAATGTCGTTGTATGACGAAATTTTTGATGAGAGAAAATAAATAATAAAAAAGAAAAACTGTCAAACTAGAAGCATACATATTAGGCTCAAGGACACGCATGTAAAATATCATCCAGTTTCAACACATGTTTTTTAAAATCTGAAGAACTACGTTCATATGGAAAGTTCTATGAAGATATATTTCCCTTAAGTATCCTTTGATTTATTGAGTGCCACCACAATCGGGGAGAAATCAACCCCACAACGGGGGTGGAGTGGAACTAACCCCCACCGGAGGTATAGAAACTAATGATCCACTAAGTACGGCTTAACGGGTTTATTGCAGGAAACGGATTGTAGGTAATAGGTTAAGTGGAGTTTGTCACAATAAAGACGTTTCATAAGTTTTAAATGGAGCTAGTTTTATAATACAGTTTTCAACGCACTTGCTCGTATAATTGCACTTATTGGACTATTTTAGGGTCATTATGTACTTTACAAAATACGCGTGCTGTTGAAAATCCAATCATAGGTTATTTGGGTCGCGGCAATGTGATGCCCCGTGGGGTGCTAGGCTAGAAAGTCACCCCTCCATAAAATACAGGAAAGAGGGCAGCAGCGCCTTCTGAGGAACTGATATCTTTAAATGCAGTTCCCAAGACGCCTGACAAGGATGGGATTATGGCAAACCACTCCTTCATGGGATTGCTGTGTTCAGCTGTGGACAATTCCTCTGATAAGGTAATTGCGATTGTACTTTAGTTTTACACATTTCTCTATGCTGCTTCCAAATGCCGAATTGAGGGTGGTAGCTACCACCCTCAATTAGAAAATCTTTAACCAAGCACCTAACGGTGTGTTCCGGCAGATGTCCGTGAGAGTCAGTAATTTTAGGTTAGCTTGAACAACATCTTTGACCACATCATCACTTACCATCAAGACGTGTATTTCTAGACTGAAAGAAATCATCTCACATGTTTCCCTTTGTACAATTTCAAAAAAGTTAAGGTAACTCCACAGGTAGAATTATTATAAGTAGGTTTTTATAAGTACCATTGCTTTCATTATTCACTGCTTTGTGGTTTTTAGATATTATGTGGAATAAATTCACTAGAAGTTACCTTATTTTTATTAACTTCTTCAAACTGAAAGCCTTTTTGCTCGTAAGAGTGTATGGGCCTTTGTTGTGACTAGTTATCAAATGATAAAGGTCTGACAAAATGTTACATGTACGCTAGCAAACTCTTTGAACTGAAAACCAAGACAATTCAAACCACGGAGCTCCCATTTTCATGGACCGACATTCACAATTTAATTCAAACTATAGTGCAAAAGTCATTTCTTATTTAAAAATAAAATATTATTTTAGTAATAATTCATATTGTATGAAGGTTTCAGTTTTTAAGCCAGACGCCGCTCGTCTGACGACGTTCTAAGCAATGACGGCCGAGCGGTAATAGCAATGGACTGCCGTGCCGCAGGTCCTTGGTTCGATCGCCATCACCGGCTTGAGCTTTACTGCATTCCTGCTGGAGCTGATGAGCTGGAAGAAGAACTGAACAAGTGATACTGGGATTATCGGAAATCAAAAGACATGGACAGGAAACCGTTATCCTTGACTCCGGTAACTTGGTGTTCTACGAGGCCTTCTGCCTCCAAAAACGTTCAGGGTGGTATTGAGTTTCTCGTCCGGAAGTCCCTTATTAACATAGTTGAAAAAATTAAGTTCATCGATTGTGCGTTCGAAGATCAAGACCTGTTGATGCTTCGTGTAGAATGGAAATGCGGCAAAAATTCTTCCGTTGTGGCTACGTGGCGTTTATTACGTCACATTGCCTTACAGAAAAAATAGGGGAAATTGTGGATCATTCTCAGTTCCATCGTATTTTAGTTCCATGAAACTAGTGTTTTTTCTCACTTAGTTCCATGGGACTCAGCAATTGAACTAATGAGAACTATTTTTTTCATTAGTTCCATCATCTGCAAAAGTATGTTTTACACTCTCAAGGACTGCTGGCGGAACACACTTTTAGGTGCTTGGCGACAGATTTTCTACTTGAGGGTGGTAGCTAGCCAGGCGAGCATTGCAAAATGCCCTTCCTCCATGCTGTGACGAAAGCCATCCTACAACAACAACCGGGACCGACGGCTTAACGTGCCCTCCGAACTTCAGAAGCGCTTAGTAGTAATGCTACTAGCTGTCACCCATCCAACTCATGACCACGGCGGACGTTGCTTAACTTTGCTGATCGGTTAGGAACGGCTTAGCATACTTCAGCACGAGCGCTTCAAAACTATTATTCAGTATCATCTTCATAAGTCAATGGCCGAAAGTAATATATACAACGAAGCTCTACCAAAGCCTGATTTATTTTGTAACAAGAATTTATACAATACTATTTGCAAGAAAATTGGGAGGCTGTTTTACAGGCTCGGGAATAAGAATAGAGCTCGCGCCCTCGCAAAAAGGTTTTCCTATAACAGGAGTTATCCTCATAATGATTCACTACACATAGTGTCGCGAACGCTTCTGAACATTACTTAATTACGAATAATAGTTATAACATAAAATTATTAGTTATGACTGACGCATAACTTAATTTTATGTTCGCTGTATGTAAGTTTTCTCAGTATTGTCCAAATTAGGAAATTCTGGTTGGTTATGAAAAAAAACCGGCATGCTGGGTAGCGTACCCAGCATGCGTACCCAGCATGCCGGCAGCATTGTCCTGTTGGATTGTTATGCCATTCGTCGAGCCAAAAGATCTTTTTAAAAGCAAATAAAAAACAGAATTAGCCTGGAGCATTTAGACTATCTTTAGGGTGCCGGGCTAGAATGTCATCCTCCCATCTCTTCCCGAAATTTTTTTTAGTGGCGGTTTGCCTTTATTAACAAAATACTACGAACTATATACAACACTACAGCTACTACAATAAAGGCATTTGGACTCATATGCAGTCCAAATGCTCTAGCCCACTACCAATTGGCAGCGTGCCCAGCATGCTGGCAGCATTGCCCCGTTGAATGGTGTTCCATGTGGTGTCGTAGTAGGCGGCTAAGGGTGAAATACCGGAAAGTGGGCAGCAGCACCTTCTTTACACTGCGATCTCCAAGGCGCATGCCAAGCGTGGGGATAACGGAAACCCCTTCCTTAAAGGAGGTTGTTTAGGAGTGGACAATCCCGCTGATACAGTGCAGTACAGTGCAGGCCTGCAATGGCGTGTTAAAATAGATAGATAAAAAAATGGCATAATATATATATAATGGCATAATGGAAAATGCTTTCATTGTAGTAGCTGTAGTGTTGTGTATAGTTTGTAGTATTTTAAAACTAATTCGACAGTATTTTAATGCAACTACTGGTTTAATACATGTTTATTTTTTAGTATGTGTTTTGTTAAAATCAACTGATCCCGAAATTTTGTGTTGTATCCCCGATGTCGATATTTTTTTTTCTGACTAATGTATTTTTATCATTTCATTTAGAACTTTATGTGCCGCTATATATTAAACGACCAGTCCGCCCCGGTTTTTTATTTAACAAAAAAATAAAGAAAAAAACATATTTTTGATCACATTCTACTGCCTATGTTCAACAGGGATAATGTAGGATTCTAACGGTAAAAGAATTTTTCGAATTGGTCTAGTAGTTCTTATGTTTATTCGATACATGTATGTGTCGAATATACATAAAACTACAAATCTTTCTCATTATAATATTAGTATAGATAAAGATTGCTTTTGTTTGCCATATTTTAAATAACAACCATGTTTTACACACACTTCTACTTTTCTTTAAACTTTCGTGAACTAAGCTCATGTTTCTAAATCCTAGACGGGTCTTTTCACGCGAGAATAAACATCAAAATGATTATATTTTGACTAACCTCGACGTTTCGATGAAGTTGCATTGACCGTGGTCACGAGTAGACTGAAACGTCGAGGTTAGTCAAAATATAATTATTTTGATGTTTATTCGGGCGTGAAAAGACCCGTTTAGGATTTAGAAACACTTCTACTTATCAGATAAAATCTAGTAGTTTAGTTGATTGCCGCACCGTCCCCTATGACAGTTACATTAATACAATCAGACCACAAAATTTTATCTTTTTTGAGCCATCCACCATAAGCTTTGAGTTTTGGCACCCAGTACGTAAAACTAGGGGAGGCGGGTTCGAATCCAACTGAAGGTAAAAGAAACTGCTCTAATAATTTGTAAATGTATGAAATTATTTTTAAACATATTTTTTTCTTTTTTCAGGTATGAAACGAGTCCATATTTTCTCTACCATTACATATTGCAAGTTCAAGTAAGTATAAACAATGATGAATAAAGTACTTTAGAATAAGTACTGACTTAATAGTGTCTTTTCCTGCACATGTAAACAAGCACTGTAACCAGCATGTATCCAATCGCGTACAGTAAAAAAGATAAATACCATAATTCGAAAAAAAACCTATGCAATAGAATTATGTACCATGAAAATGTACAAGTAATTACTGTCAATAAAATATTTAACTTAGTATTAATTATTATTTTATTTATTTAACTATTATTCAAAGACGTCTCAAAACGTCTGGTCGACGCTACTTGTTACCAAAATGGTGGCATATACTTTGCACAGAGGATAAGCATTGCCATACAACGTGGCAATGCTGCCAGCATTTTGGGAACACTGTCGAATGGTAGCGGAATATTGGATTACTTTTGTAGTAATTTTAAGTTTTTAAGTTAAATATGTTAATTTTAGTCAGAAATATTTTTTTTATTTTTTAACTTAGTACAAAATTTTGGATCTGTCTCATTTTACGAAAACTCTGGTTCGAATCCTGGGTCAGAAAGTAATTAGGATTTTCTGATAAATAAAATGTCAGTAACAAGCCGGGTTCTGGAATTGTGGCTGGTATGTGGCAACAAGCCCCGAATATTTAATTCTATAAATTCGTAAAGTTAATTTAAATAGTATACAGTGTTAAAAGTGAATAATATAATATAAGGATATTCGAGTGACATCGTTTATATAGAAAATAGTGCCAGTGATTATAGTGAAAACGGAACTGATAAAAATGCAGACTCTGTAAGTAAATATCACCAGACCATCTCTAAAACTAACTGACTCAGGACATTGCCTAACAAAAAGTTAACAAAACAGTGCCATAAACAAACAATTAGTTGTTGTTATAAAGTGTTTGTTTACAAAAAACAATATTCAAGTGACCGTTTGACAACTAACTCAGTTTGATTATTTGACCCGTGGATGCCCTACCCTCAACGTTTAAAAAAATATAAAAAACATATATACTACAATTGGAATTACAGATAAGAAGAGTATTTTCGTACTAACAGCTGTATGTCATTGTGGCCGAACGGCTGTAGTGGTCTGCTACATCTATGTGAAGATTCAACACCCAGTTCGAATCTCGCTAACCACATTGCTACGAAACAGCATTTTGGGAACCAAATTTTTCTATTTTTTGCTCTGAAGATTCATATTTTGTACCTGGAATTATTTTTTTATTTTATATTATTATATATAAAAAAAAAATTATATATTATTTATTATATACACACATAGAATAACCTGTACCATCGATAATACTTAACCACTAGAATAAAAATGAACTTCTTAGAAAACATCACATTTAGACGTGTGCGAACAATATCAGATACTAGCACAAATAATGATAATGAAAGTCAAAGGCAGACATTAAATGCTACTCTAAATAGTCTACCTGACATATCTGACGACGAAGAACGTGAATTAATCAGAGAATTAAGAGAAAAAATTGAAACTATGACAATACAATTACAGAGTGCACATTTAGAGATAGAATCTCTCTCGTTAGAAAATACCGACCTCAAACAAAAAAATGAAGATCTAGTTAAAAAAAATGATTTGTACAGAAAAATTACACATAGCCCTGCAAAACAAAAATATTTGACCCCAAAGAAGAAAAGCAGTCAAAGCCTAAAATCTAAACATACACAAACAGAAACAAATGTCAGCAAAAAAAATGAAAACAAGCACGTACAGACAGAACAAAATATACAGACTGAGCAAGCGCAGTCATTAAATTCCCAGAATAAAAAACAAAAAAATAATAAAAAATGCAAGGCCAAAACACAAAATCTAGGAAATAAGGATATAACTATGAATGTTAATAAAATACCAGTGCATATTACACATCAAACACATGTACAACAAAATAGAAGCAAAATTATTTTAATAAGCTCTAACAAACAGAACAAAGTCCTGGAAGTAGCTGAGGATACATTTAATGGATCAAAAGGAAGCGAATTTTTACGACATTACCTAATACCCAATGAAGGCATTACAGAACTAGTGAAAGGATTGGACACGAAAGTTGCTAGCTTAACTATGAACGATTACTGCGTCATACTTTTTGGAGAAAAGGACTTTAATACGACCTGCGACTACATTAAACATGTTTGTCACATTCGAGAGACTCTTTGTAACATACAGCATACGAACATAATTATTTGTTTACCTACTTTTAAGTTTTCTTTAGAATCGAATTCAATAGACTATTTAAATTTATATAACAATAGAGTTAACAATTTTAATCAGCTACTGTATTTAGACAATATGACACATAAATATGCATACATATTCGACTCCAATTCATATCTATCATATGACAATACCTTGTTTTATAGACACTCGGGAATGTTGAAAAATGATGGTCTGCGTACCATATTATGCAATGTAGAATCTGTAATCAATGAGTTAAAACATACTAACAATAATCATAACATCTCTACAAAGTGTAACAAGAAAACTCAGCAAAGTGTAGAGTTTTTTCGTAAATAAATGTGTTTATATCATGCATCAGAATATTTCAGGATTGCTTAGTAAAGCTGATGAATTAACTATTTGTCTGAACGAGTTAAGGTCTGAAAATAATTTAAGTGTAGATGTAATCTGTGTAACGGAACACAATATGAGGTTGGGCTTTGAAAATAATCTTGTTATTCACAACTACCAATTAGCTTCAAGTTTCTGTAGACAAAATATTTCGAGGGGCGGAGCATGCATCCTTATTAAAAATGGACTCCAGTATAGAGAACTCCCGGAAATAAAGGCTTTATCCATCACTGATATTTTTGAATGCTGTGCTGTGGAGTTGATTTCGTATAGGTTGATAATTGTGTGTATTTACAGGGTGCCTAAAAGAAACAACAAATCAATGTATATGAAGATGTTCTTTGCTCAGTTAGATAATTTACTCCAAAAGCTTAACAAAAAGCAATACAAACAAATGGTTGTAGCAGGTGATTACAACATTAATATATTAAAACCTAATCAAAATACGCGTAAGTTAGAGCGATTACTAATAAATTTTAATCTTAAACTAGCAGTACAACAACCGACTAGGCTATGTAGCCAAACATGCATAGACAACATTGCCCACGACTTCAAAAATAAGTGTAAAATTGAAGTGATTGAATACGCGCTGTCGGATCACACAGCTCAGCTACTTACTTGTCCCGTGGAGAAAAAATGCATAATTGACAGATGGCGAATAAAACGACGCGACTATAGTCAAGAAAATACCTCTAAGTTCATTTCATGTATTAAAAACTTGTCCTTTTCAGAATTATATACTTATGACGATCCAAATGACGCTTACAATTATTTTATTGACATTTTTAAATTATTTTACGATCTGTGCTTCCCTTATATACAAAAAACAATAACACCCAATAATAAAATAAAATGGATATCACGGGGTATTAAACAGTGTAGCAAAAAGAAACGTGCACTTTTATGGCAATATCGATTAAATCCTAATACAATCAATAAGAACAGATATCTTAACTATACAAAATTATTTAAAAAAGTAACTAAGCTGACCCAACGAGCACAAAATGATTACACTATAAAAACCGCAAGAAATAAGTCAAAATGTACATGGAATATAATAAACAGATCAAAAAGTAGACTACCACGTGAGTTTATCGATGAAGTGAAGGTAAATAACGACATTATCACTGATCCGATGAAGATATGTAATGCATTTAACGACCACTTTATAGACAAAATTAAGCCTCTAAATAGTATTAAAAACAATGGTCAAATACAGAACTCTTTGATTTTAAGCAGTCTAAATTCGATGTTTTTCTCTCCTAGCACTTCATATGACATATACAAAATAATTAATTCTCTTAAAAATACTCCCAGTGTAGGTTATGATGGCATTTCAACTAAAATTATTAAGCACGTTGCCAAGCAAATATGTGGTCATTTAAGCTACATCATAAATTTAACCATTTGCGCAGGTGCCTACCCGGAAGCGCTGAAAGTTTCAATCATAAAACCTATATTCAAAAAGAAGGACAGGGAATGCATGGATAACTATAGGCCTATATCACTCATCCCTATCTTATCCAAGGTTTTTGAACGCTATATACATTCTCAACTTTACAGTTTTATAGAAAAAAAAGGTATACTTTGTAAGGAACAAAAAGGTTTCAGAGAAAAAAAGACAATCAATATGGCTTTATATGACTTCTTACATAACGTTATTTCCAGCGTAGATAAAACTAAACCAGTTTGCACGATATTTTGTGACATGACACAAGCTTTCGATTATGTTCAACACGACAAGCTTTTTTACAAATTGGAAGCTTACGGCATTAGAGGAAATATTTTAGAATTAATACGATCATACTTGGAGAATAGGAAACATTATACAGAAATAACAAAAATAAACACAACCAAAAAACAAGAAGAAATTTATAGATCTCGAGAGCGATCCCCTTGCTACGGTGTCCCACAAGGAAGCGTACTAGGCCCCCTTCTATTTATACTCTATATAAATGACCTACCCAAAGTAGTACATCATCCAATGACTCTATTTGCAGACGATAGTACAGTAACAATTAATTGTAATAATAAAATGACATATGAATCTGACATTAATAATAGTTTAAAATAAATCTGGATTACATTTGTGAAATGTAATCCAGATTTATTTGTTCGCTGGTCTAATGTTAACAGTCGTAACAGACGAGATATAACCAGACACTGCTCTCGTGTTGGTAAAACTGTATTAATGCAAAATAGTGTATTTTGTATGGCTCCCATTATCTTTAATAAAATACCAAGAGCCATTAGGGAATTAAATAATGACATGTTTACATATAAATTTAAGATATTACTATTGAATAAGTGTTATTACAAAATTATAGAGATATTGAATAGCCCATCTAAGTATGACATAATTATTATATATGATATTATTATTTTTCTACATTTGTATGCCAAATAAGGCAAGGACATGCGTTCTATATGATACGTTTTAAGACCTGTATACTTTTTTGTATAATGTATACTCACCATGTTTCCTAACAAATAAATATCTTGAATCTTGAATCTTGAATCAAGCTCGCTCACTATTAAAAGGGACCAATACATCTCTTGCGAAACGTGGGTATAAAGTGGCCTGTACTACGGGATACAGGCGATACGACAATGATTTCAACGTTGGGATGCGTCTTTTAACATACACACATAAAATCACGCCTCTTTTGTAAGGGGTAGGAAGAGACCACGGATTTCCACTTACTGCGATCCTTACTCTTTCGCTTCATCTACACTCATCAATCCTTTCATACATAAGCGTCGGTTTCGGGTACTCCTGACCTGGCCTTTATTCACAACGTCTTCAATCTGATTTTGGTACGTTTGCCTAGGTCTTCTTCTTCCAACACTTCCGTTCACTTATTTGCCTTTTTTTTTTTAAATAATTTAAGTCTTGTGTTGGTGTATTTTTAAGGAATGTTGTGTGACATAAAGTTTTGAGTTAAGGAATGTATACTTATTTAATTATGACAAAAAATATTGAGGTAACATTTTCTTTGCTACAATAGCAGCTACGGCTGCAACTCTTTTTTCTTTAAACCCAACTAAGATACATTTTACCTAGAAATAAAAACCTAGATAATTATCAAGCTGTGAATGCAGTGAGCTGTTATTATTATTAATTATAGTCCCAGGATAAATAATGTGTCTAGTCTATAATTTAAAAGCATACAAGTAGCATACTAGATGTAGTACCGTATTACAATAATACTGTGAATTTATACTAAGAAATTTTAAAACTTTTGCATTTAATGATATACGTCTCATGGCAACGAGCTCGTTAGCACGACGGCAGTCAGGAACATTAATGCTGGTGACAAATGGGAATAACCCAAACATACGACCTTCTTAAGGAACTATGTAGAGATAGCGAGTTTTACGGCAAAGCTAATTACTACTGTGTTGTGACGTCATCAAACCACTCACGTCAGCATATCAAAATAATAGAATAACCCTGAAGTCTTCATCTTTGCCGAATGCGTGAAACGGCATACACTAAAACAGGTTTGCTCTAACATACTAAAACTATGCTGACCTTATTAATACTTCAGACGTTGAAGTTAAGATCAGCCTAGCTTATGTATTTATGAAGCAATGATGATTGGCTATGGACTGCCACGCAGCAGGTCCATGGTTGGAATCCCGCTTCCTATATAATAGGGCTTGAGCTTCACCACATGGTGGAAGGGCATTTTGCGAATGCCCGCCTGGCTAGCGACCACCCTCAAGTAGAAAATCTATCGACAAGCACCTTACGGTGTGTTCCAGCAGCAGTTCTTGAGAGCCAGTGAAATTTAAGGCACATGAGACTTAACAACTATGTCTAAAGGTGACAGGCGCAGTGCAATTCGTGACTTGTGACTGTTGTTGGTGATCTGTTATAGGCAGAGGTTAGTCCGCTTAACATCAGGTGGGCCTCGAGTTTGTTCTGTCACATTAACAAAAAAAAACAATAATTAGATTCAGATTGGGTAGCTCTTTGTGATTTGGAAATAATTTCCTCCTTAGTTGCACGTACTCATGGCGCGGAGATGAAAAGAAAATTTCGAATAGTGGACTGTATAGATAAAGTGCAGATACACTGACGTAATAATGGAGAATACAGGATAGAAAAATGGATAGGAATAACGTCCTATCAATGTTTCTTTTCTTATAAATCCCAATGACAGATATCAGCACAGCACAAATTTCGTTGGTGCACACGCAGATAAAATGTTTGTTGTAGCCACCGGGGTTTAGCGACCATGCTACTGAACACTATGTAGTTTTTACTTTTTATGGTAGCTATGAACGGGCGCGGGTGTTTACTGGGTCCTGCTACGCAGCGCGGCGTGCGGGAGTTCAATTTCACTTCGCGGCTCACGCTATGACGAAGGCGTGTAATGGCGGTGCAAAAATGTGGGAGCGGGGCAGGGGGTGAATAAGGAATGGGACAATATTATCTCAATACACTTAACGACTCAATCGTAGAAAACGAATGTGGCGTAACCATCCCCTGGCTTTAAGCGATCAAGGGATTCCTTCGAAAGAAAATAAAACTATGTTTCTAAATCTTGAACGGGTCTTTTCACGCACGAATAAACATCAAAATAATTATATTTTAACTAACCTCGACGTTTCGATCAAGTTGCATCGACCGTGGTCACGAGTAGATAATTAAGATTTAGAAACAGGAGCTTGGTTCACGAAAGTTTTAAGAAAAGTAAAAGAAAACTAAGCGATAACTAAACTAAACTTTATTCTAAGATTATTCGAAAATGCGATTTTGAGAAACAAACTGTTGTCTAGGTAAAGGGCACAGACATATAACCAGGCGCAGGTGTGAACCTGTTGTTGTTCTAACACGTATCACACGCACCACTCCGTCAAACTAACCCACTGTTTTTTTTTAACGTGTGAAAAATGCCTTTACTCATTCCCGTCCACCCCGGGGAAGGTGGCCGAGATATGTCGGGCTCGACACCAACTACTCTCACAGCAGCAAGTGCCCCTACCGACTAAATAACACACGGTGTTCCACCTCTATCGCTTCTCGACGGGATCGCAGGGACGCTTTAGCATTCAACCACGAACCCGCCACGGTCGTCCGATGCCGGACCCCTCCTGGGGTGCTACCCCTCACGACGTACCAGAACACATGGCACGTCGCTACCACCCGGGGACCAAGCCCGCAAATGGCCGTCAGACGACCCCGCTTCCGACGCCCAAGGTCCCCCTGCGACGGGTCAGATGAGTAGCCCCGTCGCCTGCTATTGCGGCCGTTGAGGATAAGGAGAGCGGCGCCTCGCTATACCAACACTCCTCCGGCACTCCTCTCCCGCCGTGGCCCCTCCCCGTCAGCTGTGGTGTCGCCCACACAGCACCGCAGCCTACCCGTTGCCGCTCCATTCTGGACTTAGAGGCAAAGCCCAGTGGAGCGGCCCCTCTGGGGCCGGCCGACTGCCCAAGCCAGCACGGCCCCTGGTTCCTCTTCACTTCACCGTGGATGACGAAGCCACGGCTACTAAGCCCCACCGCCGCGACAAGGCGGGCACCCTTCGGGGGGAACCTAACCCTCTACAAATGCTCAAGTTAGTGAGTAAGAATGTGAGTATTTTCGATTCCGATCATTCCACTAAGATCCCCTATTGCAGTCCCCTAGGGGACTCACTATTCCACTACAGTACCCTATGGGACTAAACAACACTCACTATTCCTCTATCAGTTCCCCATGGGAACAGCGCTTACAAATACAGAAATATCTCGAAAATTATTCGTTTTAGAAAACTAATTTATTCACAAAAATTACAGATGTTGTTGAGATCTTCATTTCGGATGACACCTGTCAAACTTTTAACAGCAATATCTCAGGAACTAATGGTTTTTCCTTCACGCTGAAAAGATTAGGATGCAAGTTAGAATATAGATGTTCGAATGTATATAGGTCGTGGATTAACACATAGGATAATAAATAGATTCAGGCGTTACTGCGGAAATCCATATTTAATAAGAACAAATATTTTATGAAAACATCAAATTAATATTTTAATAAAACGCTTAAAAAATACAAAAATATTTAGTGACAATTCCGCCTAATAATTTAATGTTTTTATAAAATATTTTGAAATATTTGTTATTATTAAACACATAGGATACTTTTAATCATCAACATCATGAGTTCATCATTATATAACTCAATATAATTAGATTCCCTAGATATGTAAACAATTTAACTCACTTCAATTATTCCTAAGTTCGTTATCCTAGATCTCCATGTGTCACATCGAACAACACAATAAAATTCTTCGCGACAACTTTATCCTTGCGATATGAAACCCAGCGAAGACAGCGTATTTCGTTTTCTCCGTTTGATGTTTTATTTCCGATGTACACATAATGTGTGATCAGTAAGGGGTATTTGTCCCTGCTGTCCCTTCGGATCTATTGGAACATACCCCTTTTGATCAGACTGTCATGACCTGATCATCAAATCATAAATGCAGTATGTACTAGCCTACTGCACTCAAAATCATGTTTGTATGGAAGAATACAATTATCTTAATAATACCCTGTATGCTACCGGGCTAGAACGAAAAAAACCCCATATCTTCGTTGCGGAGATTTAATCGGGGACACAGGGAAAATACCTGAAGGTGGGCAGCAGCACCCTCTAAATAACTGTCAACTTACACTGTGATCCCCAAGAAGCATGTCAAGCGGGGGGATTATGGCAAACCCCCTTAATTTTTTATATTTTTTTTATTTCATTCTGAAGGATCAAGCACGAAGCCCACCTGATGTTAAGCGGACTAACCTCTGCCTGTAACATATGCATTTTGCCACAAGTCACGAATTGCACTGCGCCTGTCACCTTGAGACATAGTTGTTAAGTTTCATGTGCCTGTAATTTCACTGGCTCTCAAGGGCTGCTGTAGGAACACACCGTTAGGTGCTTGGCGACAGATTGTCTACTTGAGGGTGGACGCTAGCCAGGCGGGCATTCGCAAAATGCCCCTCCACCATGCGGTGAAGCTCAAGAGGTCCATCATGAACCTGCTGCGCGGCAGTCCATAGCCAATGCCACTGAGCCATCACTGCTTTGCAATTTTTTATTTTAAATTAAGACTTATTTCAAGCGCTTTGGTTTCCCGCAGGGCAGTGCCACGCAGATTCCTTGTTTTTACGTGGAGATACGTGTGCTTGTCGGCCGATACGGGGACAAGTGATCACAGTTTGTTTTGTCACACATTTGTTACTTTGTTTTTGTATGCTTTGCAGTAATAAGTGAATCAACGCGCATGACCATTGCGGTTGCAGTGTAACCGTTCTGCTTAACTGCGCTTGTCACTCCAAAACGTTGGTTCATATGTCTCATTCTCACAGTAATACAACTTACTAGTGCCCTTCTCGCCTAAACATAGTAGTATTTGTACACTACTATTTCGCGGCAGACTGCGGTGGTAAGAACCCACTAAGATGGACTCTTATTAAATATACCTATGAAGCAATGATGGCCAAGCGGTAATAGCTATGGACTGCCACGCC
Organism: Plagodis pulveraria; assembly: GCA_963890685.1. NCBI lineage: Eukaryota > Metazoa > Arthropoda > Insecta > Lepidoptera > Geometridae > Plagodis > Plagodis pulveraria. The sequence continues at coordinate 23,581,327 of OY982969.1, forward strand.
GCAGTACCTTGGTTCGATCCCCACCGCCGGCTTGAGCTTCATCGCATGGTGGAAGGGTATTTTGCGATTGCCCGCCTAGCTTGCTACCACGGTGTGTTCCGGCAGTAGTCCTTGAGAGCGAGTGAAATTACAGGCTTATGAGACTTAACCACTATGTCTCAATGTGACGGGCGTAGTGCAATTCGTGACTTGTGATGAAATGCATCTGTTATAGGCAGAGTTTAGTCAACTTAACAGCAGGTGGTAAATCGAGCTTGTACAGTCACAATAACATACAAAAAAAATAGAAATGTCCATACTGTAGTTACTTTAGTAAAGTGTATATCCACTCTGATTATTGTAACACTTGTGTCTTACACGTTTAGTGATGCTATTTCTGCGAGAAATAAATACGTCACAGCGGCGTAACGAAGAATACCCGGAAAACATTTATTAGCAATAAATACGTATGGCGACATAAGGTTGATTTTCTTATGTTTTTCTTTGTTACGTTTAAACATTGACCTATATATACTAAAAGCGATATCTCAAACGAAGATAGTCGACCAGTGCAAGTATGCCGGCCGGCATACCTGTACTTTGAGATGTCGCGTCTAGTATATATAGGTCAATGCGTTTTATTCGTAAAATTTGAAAGAGCATTCAAAGAGTGCTTATAAAATGCTTGAACGCTACTTTGTGTAATATTGAGCTATATTTGCGTGTAAATATTATTAAATCCCGACTTCCTACACTTGAAAATGAACTGAAGTACAGTAGTACTACACTTCAAAGTGAACTTCATAATTTGAAGCGCTCGTAGCGAAGTTTACTTAGCTGTTCTTAATCGATCAGCAAAGTGAAGCAACGTCGCCCGCGGTCATGAGTTGGATGTCTCCGTGCTTCAGAGGGCACGTTAAGCACGTGGTCCCGGTTGTTTTCTAAGGATGGCAGTCGTTATAGCATGATGGTAAGGCATTTTGCGAATGCCTGCCTAGGTAGCTACCACCATCAAGTAGAAAATCTGTCACCAAGCACCTAACGGTGTGTTCCGGCTGCTGCCCTTGAGAGCCAGTAATTTTATCCATCATTCAGGCATCCTAGCTCTTAAACTGTAATTTTGTTGTTGTTTGTTTTATACAACATCAAGCAGTGATATGATTGTTTAAGTCATTTTTGACGATTTTTTTCACAAAACCGATAGTTTGACTATAACCCACGCATCGTCTTATACCAAATCTCAATAAATGAAAGAAAATAATCTAGCTACTATATACTTTATCAAATTTTTACCAAGTGGTCTCTTTAGCAAGAGTTCATCTTGGTACCCCATTGCAGTGTCAGATATTCTTTCTCAAAGAAAGAAAAAGAACACAAAGGGAACTTTAGCAAGTGAAATGACAACTCCAGAACGTTAGATTTTTAAGTCTTGAGTGAAGAGTACAGTGCAGCGTCAAGAAGAACGATGGTGCAACTGCAATTGTGATAGACAGACGTAAGGCCATTAACATCAGGTGGGCCCATGTCTGTCCCATCACTCATAATATAAAAAATTAACAGGAATAGTAATTCCATAGGGATAAGTATTTAGTGGGATTTAATCGCGATAAAAACATTAGCCCCTGTTTTATCGCGTTTAATGCTGGGTTTCTGAAATACTTTTAACATCAGTTTATCTATTCGTTAACGATGTTGGTTCAATAACATGTAAAAAATCGGATCATTCTCACTAGTTCCATCGTGTATTAGTTCCATGGAACTAGTGGGAGTTTCTTTTCTCACTAGTTCCATGGGACTTGGTAATGGAACTAGTGAAAACTATTTTCCCCATTAATTCCATTATCTGCAAAATAATGTTTTACATTAGAAATATGTACCTTTCGCTTGTACATTAACGCCTATAGGGTTAATTCCACTTCTACCTGCATATCGATTGAAAGTTAAACATGCTTCTCAAATTATCGATGAACCTACATTAGTAGAAGTACTTACATTAAGGTACCTCTTTGCTATTCATGGACTCCTAGTACTTTGGCAGTGATAAATATTATTTTACAGCAATATTAGTTGATTCCGACGCTAATGTATGTTTTTTTTTTATGTTATTGTGACGGAACAAGCTCGAGGCCCACCTGATGTTAACCGGACTAACCTCTGCCTATAATGCCCTATAATGCCCATGCACTAGTTCCATGGAACTAATACACGATGGAACTAGTGAGAATGATCCAAAAAATCGTTTCTGAACACTAGTCTATAAGTTAAGCACAGTTTAAATTCGGTTTAACTTAACTGGCCGTCTGTCAATTGATTAGTCAGATTAAACGCAATATGGTGTTTAATCTGACATAATCAGCTGATTGTTAAGTCTTAATGGTTATATCTGTGGTGTTTGATTATTTTTACCTCCTAACTTGTTTTGATTAAATTACAATATAATTTTACTCGACTATATTGCATGTTTTTTTTATGCCTGATAGGTTAGCCTTTGACCACACTGAGAAAAATCTAAAGTCAAAAGCGCCCTAATGACGGCCAATTTATATGGTATAAGGCGAAAAACCGACCAAACGTAAATACGTACAAAAACGCCTTCCAGCTAGAAGGCGTTAAACGAGGTCAGTGAAGGCGAATGTTTCTTTTCGTCTTCATTTAAGGTGTATTTTGTGGTCTGTCTTAAATATTGACTTTCGATGAGGCTGATTAAGTCGTACGTTATAGTGATAATCACCGTATATAAACTGCCGTAAAAGTAAGGTATATTTTATGGCCAATACTGCAATTATTATCGTATTAAAAAGTTCATTTCTGAAAATACTTTACGGAAGGTGTTTTTGACGGTTTTGTTTATTATAAAACATGGTACATTTTTATTGATTGGTGAAAATCATCTTAAGAGTTGTGAGTTCATCTTACGTATTTACAATTCAACGGTAAAAGGTCAAATTCGATTTAAGCCTTTAAGTCGTTTTTCTCAGTGCACTATCTCACCTGATGGTAAGTGATAATGTGGTCGAAGATGTTATTCAGGCTAACCTAGAAGTACTGGCTCTCAAGGAGAGCTGCCGGAACACACCGTTAAGTGCTTGGCGACAGATTTTCTACTAGTATCCGAAGTTGCTTTTTCCGTTCACTGTACCTTCTTCCATCGTTTTTTTGGTGTCGATTATAGACACAAATTCTACGAGTACTTTGATCGTACTTCTTCTTATTTTAGTTGGATCCTACTAACCAATTAGACACAATAATATAAAATCTAGGCGGATAACGACGCGGTACGCTTGTAGTGCGAATATGCATTTCGGGACGGGGCGAGGCAAAGGCGGCAGCACGCGACAACCTACCGTAGAATAAGCCCGTCGGTACGAATGCTCCGATGTACTTGTAGCTTGGTTACTAAAGTGCGTAGTGCGTTAGACACCCATTGCCGAAACCTACAAAAAAAATAGCGGGATTTTCATAACTTTTACGTTTGTCGCGCTGTCTGAAGCAGTGATGGCTCAGTGGCATTGGCTATGGACTACCGCGCAGCAGGTCCATGGTTCGAATCTGTCGTCAAGCACCTAAAGGTGTGTTCCGGCAGCTGTCCTTGAAAGCCAGTAATTCTAGGTTAAGCCTGTTAACACCTTCGAGCACATCATCACTTATCATTAGGTGAGATTGTGGTCAAAGGCTTACCTATCTGCAATCAAAAAAAAAAGAGTACATAAGTGCGAACATTTTTTTTAATTTATATTCTTACATAAGCGATATAATCCTTCGTCAACAATATTGCCTATGTATAATATGCGCTTGGCATTACGAACAACATCATCTAGCTTTTGGTTTTTTAACAGTATAAGTAAATTGAGTAATATTAATCAAAAACTACTTGACGAAAGTTAATATTTTTATTATTACCGATTATAGGCAAGCATTTGACTCAAAAGTCAATAAAAAAATAAATTGTTTGGCTAGCCTTTGACCACGTTGTAATTGATGATGTCACTAGATGATGCTGGAACACACCGTTAGGTGCTTGGCAATAATGCGTTCTATTCAAGTAGCCAGCCACAAGAGAATTCGCAAAATTTTAAAACGACTGCATCCGACAACAACCTGTACGTCGGCACAGGTTGTTGTCTCTTATCCTTATTGCCCTCCGAAGCACGAAAGCACTCAATAGTAATGCCACCAGCGGTCACCCATCCAAGTCATGACCTTAACGGACGATGCTTAACTTAGTTGATCGGTTAAGAACGACTAAGCAAGCGACGCTACGAACGCTTCGAAAATAATACAAATAATAAGGTATCGCGCAAAATGGCATCAGGAATGAGTTCTAACTCAGAATACACTAGGGTTATCCTTAAAGATGAACTGGCCGGCCCGCTCTCCATACAAACGTCGTAGGGTGATCACTCCCTTATGTGAGGATTAAGGTCCAGACTTAAGCATAATAGCGATTGATCTCGTCATTATCTAAGCTTGTATGATGCCTAAATTTTAACAAAATAATTAACTTGGGAATTATGAGCCTCGAAACATTTTCATATAAAGTTTTCGAGGCTCATAACTTACAACTTAGTTAACTTTTTAAAATTTTGGCATCATACAAGCCTAGATAATGACGATATCAATCGGTATTATGCTTAAGTCTAGACTTAAAATCTCAAATAAGGGAGTGATCACCCTACGACGTTTGTATGGAGAAGTGACCGGCCAGTTCAACCTTAATACTGATTTCCAGTTGAAACTCATTTCTGATATCACAAACATTGTGACACTAATTTTTTTATATTAAACACAAATATATATTCATCCCAAAATGTTTTATAGGACTAGCAGAAGCAGGGTTGACACCCTGAGAGGTTGTTAACCAATAACCCCGTAAATACTGGTAGCAGTAGACCTCGTGACTTAAGTGAAGAAAATTGTTACTAAAAATTATAATATCCTTATTTTATACTATTTGCACATAAAGTAAGTGTAATTTTGCCTCTGCAGTTCATAACTTGATTCCAAACTTTATTGCTCAGAACATAACGATGCAGTTGAAACTCTCTTGGCCAGTTTTCATTTCGCAGTTGTTTTTAAGTAATGTAGGTCAACGGGTTTCGCCGCGGCGTGAACTCAAATTATTGCGCACTCACTCCCAAATTAATTATATTAAAACACCACGAACAGAGTACCAGTAATAAGTCAGTCACAGAAAAAAAATATTTGGAAGTTAAGGCAGTAGAACTCTTTGTGCAATTTCTGCCACGATACCTATTTCTACCGCTAAGCAATAATATTCACATTGCTATAAGGGTATGGCCGGTAATAGGCGCAGTGCAGTTCACCACTGGTGGCAGAGATATAGGAATAAATTTTTTTTTTATGTTATTGTGACGGAACAAGCCCGAGGTCCACCTGATGTATGTGGACTAACCTCTGCCTATAGCAGATGCATTTCGTCAACGACGAATTGCACTGTGCCCGTCACACTGAGACGTACAGTTGTTAGATCTCATGTGACTGAAATTTTACTGGCTTTCAAGGACTACTGCCGGAACACACCGTTAGGTGCTTAGCGACAGATTTTCTACTTGAGGGTGGTCGCTAGCCAGGCGGGCATTCGCAAAATGCCCTTCCACCTTGCGGTGAAGCTCAAGCCCGCGGCGGGATTCGAACCATGGACCTGCTACGCGGCAGCCAATGCCACTGAGTCATCACTGCTTCAATATAAGTTGTAGCATTAGAACTCTTTGTGCGATTTCTGCCACGATAACTATATCTACCGCCAAGCACTAATATTCTCATTGCTATATTCAGATTTGAAGGTTATGATTGCAGGTAAAGTTTCAGGCACAATAGACTTAATTACTTTGTCTCATGTTGACGGGCGCAGTGAAGTTCGCCACTTGTGACGAACTGCATCTGTTATTAGGAGAGATACAGGTTTTTTATATATTAAGGGTGACAAACAAGCAGACGGCCCGCCTGAAGGTAAATCGTAACCGCCGCCTATGGACATCTGCAACACTAGCTGCGCTGCCGATGCGTTGCCTGCCCAGAGAGGAATTTGTAGCCCCTTTTGAAAAGGTCCATGTTGTAGCTTCACGGAAAGACCTCCGGAGGAAGGTCGTTCCACATCCCACAAGTACGCGGAAGAAAGGAGCGACCAAAGCGAACAGTGTGTGATGTCCATACTTGCTGGATGTGGGGGTGGGTCTTTTGACGGTGTCGAGATAGGCGGTGGTAAAATTTCGGCGCGGAAATAAGGTCGAAAAGCTCGTCGGAAGATTCCCCGAAAAACAAGCGGTAAAAAACACACAATTACTTTGAAAATCCATAGATCTTAAACATATATACTTAAAATATAGAGATAATATATATAACGCCAAAATTTACAATTTATATACAAGGGCGTGCCCTCATAAGCGCCACGTAATTCAGACGGAATAATTTTCGACGCATTTCAATTCTATACGACGACTCATCGAACTCACGTTTCAAGTTCTTGCGTTCGGAGAGTTAACACCTCTATCTATTCTATGTCATAAATCATCTATTCCCTCGGTACTTAAAGTCTCTATGATGAGTTCACACAGATAACTTAAAAAGATATTCCATGTGCATCGAAATTGAGTATTGGAGGAACTGCTACCAAATCATTATTTTTGTGGAAACAAAATACTGCAGTGTTGGAATATTCGGAGCTCTTCGCGAGCACCCGAAATGAAATCAAAATATATGCAAAATAATTTGTTTTTTTTTTAACTAGTACCTAGGTTACGTTTTGTTATCTCGTACTTTTTGACTAACATTGATAGTAGCAGGGACCTTATTTTGGTACTAGAATAGTAAGTGCGATGGATTAAGCTTGACATTGTTTTAGGACATTTTCTTTTAAAATTGCCAAAATGCGTAGTGAAAGGGTGTAATAAACAATCTTCAAATGATAAAATTACCCGTGTGGTGCCGGGTTACAATTGCACCTCCCCATATCATCCCGTGGGTGTCGTAAAGGCGACTAAGGGAAAAATACTGGAAGGTGGGCAGCAGCGCCTTCTAAAGAACTTTTATCTGACACTGCGATCCCCAAGCCGCCTGCCAAGCGTGGGGATTATGGCAAATACCCCCTTAATAGGGAGGCTGTGTTCAGCAGTGGACGATACGGCTGATACAGTACAGTACATAGGTTACATTATGTTATCTCGTACTTTTTGGCTAGTATTGACAGGATAGTAGCAGGGACCTTATTTTGGTACTAGAATAATAAATGCGATGGATTAATGTTGACATTGTTTTAGGACATGTACTTTTAAAATTGCCAAAATGCGTTGTGAAAGGGTGTAATAAACAATCTTCAAATGATAAAAAGTAAGATAGAATGAAAATTAAACGTGATTTGATCGTTAACGTGGTAAGAGCACATTTAGGTATGTTTAGAAAACTGGCCTCACGTCGCTGTTCGCAGAGTTCCGTCTTGTCTTAACTTTTTTATTTGATCTGAGCTGAGGTCATAGCTGTAAGAGCGGAATGGAATCGGCTACCGACCCCACTAAGCGAAGTACACCGGTAGGAATAAGAATAAGATATATATGCAGACGGGGCCTCAGTTGATCCCTAACAGCGTTCAGTCTCACAATTTCGGGTGCGAATTCTAAAAATAAAAATGAAGGGAACTTCTCATTACGTATTCATGAAGTTTAGTATTTCGCGGCTCAGTTAAGTGGGGTGGGCGATTTTTTGCCCAAAAGTGTCAGTCTAAAAGAATTGAGAACTTTGCAAGTTTTTACCGTCATTTTAGGAGTTTCGTGTTAACATGAAGCTTTGCAAAATGGGGGTAGGTAATGCTTAAAATTATTTTCATCGTAAACTCACGCATTACCTTAAAATAATTTAAAGGCTTTTTTATGCCTGATAGGTTAGCCTTTGACCACTATCTCTCCTGATGGTAAGTGATGATGTGATCGAAGATGTTGTTCAAGCTAACCTAGAATTACTGGCTCTCAAAGACAGCTGCAGGAACACACCGTTAGGTGCTTGGTGACAGATGTTCTTCTTGAGGGTGTTAGCTGGTCAGGCGGGCATTCGCAAAATGCCCTACCACCATGCTGAATATTAATAACAAATGAATGCTGGTAAAGTTTAAACAAATGAATGCCGCTTTTAACTACTTCCTACTAAAACAGCTTAGTTCTGCATTCGACTTATGCTTGCCATGTTTAATGCTTAACGGTTCAGAATTTATATTCCAGAAATTTATATATAAAATTATTTTAAGAAAGCATATAATTTATTATTTGTATAAACAAAATACTACGAACTATATATACAACACTACAGCTACTACAATAAAAACATTTAGACAACCTATAAGTCATTGCAGACTCACAAGCAGTTCAAATGCTCCTGCCCACTAGAAAACATTAAATTAATATTTTAGAAATGCACTGGAAGAGTAAAATATATATATATATATATATTTAACGGACTTTAAACAAGGAGGTTCTCAATTAGATTGTATCTATTTTTTGTATTTTCTACGCGGTTAGGATGCCAGTTATGAATATATTTTGATTATTCTGTTTAGTTCGGCAGCTCATATTTCAGAGGTAGGTCTCATATACATTTTATCAGAAATAGTTCAATACTTTAGTTTTTGAAATTAATACCACTGAAGAAAATACCGACGTCAATCAAGTAAATAAAACCAAATTGCGATGTAGGCTTTTTTGTTGTGGAAATCGTTTTTTTTTTTAGTAATTGTTTAATTGCATATTCGCGATCGTGCGATTGTAAAGTCAAGACTCAAGCTTCACGTAGGAACAAAACGGGTCGAGTATTCTTACGGTTGGGTTACGTGGCGATGACGTCAACTCGGCTTAGCAAGAACATTTTGCGAAATTGACTCTAAATATATTATTGTATTAAGTATTTTTCTATTTTTGAAGCGAATAAAAAAGAATTTGCCCGGGGTGCCGGGCTGCCCGTGGGGTGCTGGGCTACCCGTGGGGTGCCGGGCTAGAATGTCACCCCCCCATCTCTACCCGTGGGTGTCGTAAGAGGCGACTAAAGGTAACACACCAGAAGGTGGGCAGCAGTGCTTTCTGAGGAACTGATATCTCACACTGCGATCCCTAAGACGCCTGCCAAGGGTGAGGATTATGGAAAAACCCCCATATTGGGGGAGGCTGTCTTAAGCAGTGGACAATACGGCTTATACAGTACAGTACACTATATTTTGAAGCAGTGATGGCTCAGTGGCATTGGCTATGGACTGCCGCGCAGCAGGTCCATGGTTCGAATCATGCCGCGGGCTTGAGCTTCACCGCATGGTGGAAGGGCATTTTGCGAATTGCCGCCTGAATACAATGATATTATCTTAAATATTATCGGTTATAGCTTGGTCAGAAAACAATGAGAATAAGTTGCCTGCTTGAGTTTCCAACTTGACCACGACTATTATAAGTTTTCCCTTTACCTTTTGCTTTGAAAACACCGAAGAGTTTCTGAACAAAATGAGCCATTTGAAGTACGCGAGTAAATATCCAATAAATTTTCCTTTGATATTTTTATTACGACTGTTTATTGCAGAATACCTATATTATATATAACGAAGCACCGGGACCATTCGTGTTTTTAGAAATAGTGACGTCAGCTGAGCTAACGTCACCATCCCTACGGCTAAGCTAACTCATTGCGAATAATGAAAACACACAATTTATCTGCTCACGTTTTATTATCACTAGTACAAAACAATTTAAAATAACCTTAAGGTCTAGACCAATAGTTGAAAATGGTTCTCACAAGATATTAAAGTAAAACACCACTTGTCGGCACAGAATTCTCTGTGCACTGAGAAAAATCTAAAGTCAAAAGCGCCCTAATGACGACCAATTTATATGGTATAAGGCAAAAAACCGACCAAACGTAAATACGTACAAAAACGCCTTCCAACTAGAAGGCGTTAAACAAGATCAGTGAAGGCGAATGTTTCTTTTCGTCTTTATTTAAGGTGTATTTTGTGGTCTTTCTTAAATATTGACTTTTCGATGAGGCTGATTAAGTCTTACGTTATAGTGATAATCACCGTATATAAACCGTCGTAAAAGTAAGGTATATTTTATGGTCAATACTACAATTATTATCGTATAACAAGTTCAATTCTGAAAATACTTTAAGGAAGGCGTTTTTGACGGTTGTGTTTATTATAAAACATGGTACATTTTTATTGATTGGTGAAAATCATCTTAAGAGTTGTGAATTCATCTTTCGTAGTTACAATTCAACGGTAAAAGGTCAAATTTGATTTAAGCCTTTAAGTCGTTTTTCTCAGTGTGGCAATGTGGCTTCGCAGCGACCCGCCTTTTTCATTCAAGATGGCGTGGACGGACGTTGAGAAGTTTTACACTTATTTATCACAAATAAAACGTCACATTAATTGAAGTAACAAACAATGATTTGTTAATTCGTTTTACCATTTTTAACACCCTATTTTAATATTCAGTTAATTTCTTATCGCTTAAAACACTTAACATTTATTAAACGTGCGACACGCTTTCCGCTTGAACAACAGCGAATCAATCAATTGTCTCTGTAGAGCAAAACATAACTAAATATTAATTTATACCAACGCAAATCGCTTATATATCTTTGAATAAACTTTTAGTTATGGTTTGCTGATATAGTATCCGCAAATCATAACATGGCCTGCTATGCGGATTACATTACAAAATTACAAATAATTCGAGTTATGACGTCATGTCATGTTAGCTCAATTGGTTAGAGCATACCCCGGCTCAAGGGGTTGATGAACGCGGGTTCGAATCCCGCACATGACTTAAGTTTTTCCTATCGTATATTTGTGATTTTGTAATGTAATCCGCATAGCAGACGTTATTGCAAACCTAACAATATTAAAATTATAAGGTTGCGTCATCATTTACAAGTATAAAACCAATTGCAAAATTGGTCTTGTTTGTAGTACAACGAAAGTGGTACTATAGATGTCGCTCCATCCCAATACGATTGTTAAAGAACGATAGGAAAGATTTGAGTTATGACGTCATGTCATGTTAGCTCAAAATGTTTTTAGTTTGTAGTAGTTAGAAAATTATATGTTAATCTTGATCACATTATCTAAGGCCAAGAAAAGTCCGAAACACTTTCCCTTAAAATTTTCTCGACAGAATAAAGTTGCAAAGTTGACTCTAAATTACTCTTGTAACGTAAATAACTGAATTATTTAAGAATGAAACGTATGAAAATATATTAAAACATAGCAACACCTTATTAAGAGGCACGAGAAAAGTTACGTTTTTAATATACATTACTAGTTTTGAGTTATTAAGTTTGCTTTCGGATTTTAAGTAAACTGATCGCGATTTTACCACGGTTGCCTCTCATGTACTCCTATGCAGTCCAAAAGTGACAACATTTCAGTTGACTGCGGTATTGATATATATCCCATGCGTTGGCAATTGCAGTGATGCGGACATCTGTCTCGTGTGCCTCTCCTGTCTTGCGTTCAGAAAATACACACGAAGGAATGCAACATTGAATTCACTTGCTGGGAATCAGTGACCGACAAATTGTGTATACGAATTCTAAAACCAAAGGTGTGGACTTGATTCAAAACGCGACCACCTCAAATTGAGACTACCTTCGAACATCACTTACAGTTATTGAATAGATTCAGCAGCTACTTTGCGTTTTTATTAAAACACCTAAAAATATTTATCTAGTGACAATTCCGCCTAATTTTCCTGTTAAGCCAACGTGACGTCACACACGCCACGCACCTTCACCGAAAGAATTTTCGATGCGTTTCGCTTCTACACGAAGCATCCTCAGGAGGTCTTGACATCTGCATCGACGAGCGCACGATCGAGATAAATTTCAGATTCTCGATTGCGCGCTCGTAGAGTCAAATTCTTCCGGTTTGGCTGCGTGGAGTTTGTGACGTCAAACTGGCTTAACAAGAAAATTAGGCGGAATTGTCACTAGAAACATTTTTTTATATATATTTTTAAGTGTTTTATTAAAATATTGACTTAGTTTTTCTTGGAATACTTTTAAAATATTTGATATTACTTCCAGTTTTTTTTTTATGTTATTGTGCCGGGACAAGCTCGAGGCCCACCTGATGTTATGTGGACTAACCTCTGCCTATAACAGATGCATTTCGTCACAAGTCACGAATCGCACTGCACCCGTCACTTTGAGACATAGTTGTTAAGTCTCATTGTGCCTGTTATTTCACTAGCTCTCAAAGACTGCTGCCGGAACACACTGTTAGGTGCTTGGCGACAGATTTTCTACTTGAGGGTGGTAGCTAGTCAGGCGGGCAATCGCAAAATGCCCTTCCACCAAGCGCCGAAGCTCAAGTCAGCGGTGGGGATCGAACCAGCAACCTGCGCCACGGCATTCCATAGCTATTACCGCTCGGCCATCATTGCTTCAACATATCTAGTACTACGTAATATGAACTTACTACATATCTAGTACTATGTAATATGAACGTTCATACTATAAGCTAATCTGTGTCTATTTTGTCCGACTGGAGCTGTCCGCAATCATGCATTTATAATGATGAAATGGAGCCGACGAGACGCAGCCTCCTCGTTCTCTGAAAGGATGAAATTGGCTTTTTGTCTGTGTCGAAATAGAATGAGGGTGTCAATTCTTAATTATGTAGCCTTTTCATCTGAAAAACGGTTTTCAGTTGTTTTCATTTCGTAGAACTTTGTTATGAGTGTAGAAAGTATTGTATGTCTGTAAAATGTGTTGATCCCTGTAAGAAGAATGCTCGTTGTTATTTCAATATTGAACATAGTGGGTTGTCTGGAAGAGATCGCTTTGAGCGATAAGACCGCCCATTGTAACACTAAGTCTTATTGTTTGTTTGTCACAGTTGTCTAAATTATGGTGTTTCAAATAAGAGTTACTCTATCTATTTATCTATCATAGTTGACGGTAACGTTAGTGGTATTTTTAACCGACTTCAAAAAAGAGAGGGTTATCAATTCCACTGTTTTTTATGTTTGTTACCTCAGGTCTTTCGACTGGGTGATCCGATTTTAATGATTATTTTTTTAGTTAAAAGCTGGTTTTTCCCGTGTCCTATTTAAATTTCATCGAAATCGATCATGCCATTTTTGATTTACACTCCAATAAATCAAAAGTGTTTTCCTATCTTGAAGATATAGTCATTAACAGTGAATGACAATTGATCTTCTAAGTAGCGAGGGTCAGTAAAAATAATAAAATATTTTATTTACCTAAAAATGGAACCGACTTCAACACTCAAAAGTGTGAAATAGCTTGTCGAAGTCGGTACCATGCGCACAATATTGTGTTAACGTAACTTCAACAAGGTATTTCACACTTTTGAGTGTTGAAATCGGTTCCGTTTTAGGTTAAATTTGTTTTTTAGGAATTATAGTCTCACGGTTTTGGTCGACTGCAACACAAACTGAGTGCAGATCTATAATATTGGTCAAGTGCAATATTGCTGACGGCGAAAACCTCCATTGTTTGACGCAGTCTTATTTAATGTTGCCATGTTGGACGAATGTCAAAAAAGGCTTTAGGCTTAGGCGGTAGTGGAAGCAAGCATGTTTGGCATTGGCAAATGCCCTATGAAGCAGTGATGGTTCAGTGGCACTGACTATGGACTGCCGCGCAGCAGATCCATGGTTCGAATCCCGCCACGGGCTTGAGCTTCATCGCATGGTAGAAGGGCATTTTGCGATTGCACGCCTGGCTGTCTACTACCCTCAAGTAGAAAATCTGTCGCCAAGCACCTAACAGCATTCCGGAAGCAGTCCTTGAGAGCCAAATGGTGGAAATGATTTCGTTGGTGAGAATGGCTCACATAGCCATGTTTCAACTCTTATTTGTTCCGTGGCTTCACAGTGCAATAGGACGTGCTCCACAGTCTCTTCTTCACGCATACAGCCTCTACATAGAGGACTGTCTGTTGCTCCCGTTTTGTGCAGAAAGTAGTTCAGGTTACAGTTACCCGTAAAGTGGCCTACAACAAGGCGCAATTCATCTCGCTGTAGCTTTAGCAGGTTATTTGTTAGCTTCTTGTTTAGAGTTGGAAACATGGCCTTCGCATGTTTACAGTCTTCTAACTTATCCCACAGGTTTTGTTGTTCTCTCTCGATGTGACGACGCAATAGTTCTCGTATTTCCATTACTGATGGTTTGCAAAGGCTTTTTGCGTCATCACATACCTGTTTTTTTGCCCCGTCTTTGGCCAGAGTATCTGCCATGGTGTTACCCAGGCACATGTTATGTCCCTTCGTCCATGTTATTATTACTTTGTAATTGTTTGGTAATTTTTGTAGGGCAGTATGGCAATGACATCAGTTATATACTATAAGTACGATGCAATATGGTGTTCTATACAAATAATACTAAATGGATTTAGTTTTATTATGTGGTTATGAATACATATAAGTTTAAAAAGTATTCATAACCACATAATATAAAGCCTCCATAACCCATTATGAATAAGACCGTATTTGTGTTACATATATAAAAAAGTTACCGGGAATTTAAACCGATATCAAAAAGTTTTTCGATTCCAATTTTGTTTGAACGTCTCGTTTTTTAGTTTGGGTACTGTGCGGTGAAACCGAAATATTGTTCGCAGAAAAATGACATGGTTATGTTGATAACCTAGAGAACATTTTATTGGCTGGTTTGTTGCTGGAGTGGAATATATCTAGTAGTTCTAGGTTCGATTTAGGTTTTATATATCATTGTGATGGGTATTAAGCGAACCTCTGCCTATAACAGATGCAGTTCATCATAAGTATCCGACTGGACTGCGCCCATCAACCTGAGACAAAGTTATAAAGTTTCATGAGCCTGTAATTTCACCGGTACACATACCCTTAAAACCAGAACACTGTAATGTGATGGCTCAGTGGCATTGGCTATGGACTGCCACGCAGCAGTTCCATGGTTCGAATCCCGCCGTGGGCTTGAGCTTCACCGCATGGTGGAAGGGCACTTTGTGAATGCCCGCCTGGCTAGCGACCACCCTCAAGTAGAAAATCTGTCGCCAAGCAATTAACGGTGTGTTCCGGCAGCTGTCCTTGAGAGCCAGTAATTCTTGATTAAGCCTGTTAACACCTTCGACCACATCATCACTTACCATCAGGTGAGATTGTGGTCAAAAGCTTACCTATCAGAAACAAAAAAAAAGGTGCCGTTAGATGGTAATCGACTGGCCCCATATTACGTGGTATCAAAACATTATTGTTGAAACCTGGGGTTTAAGAGTAGAGTGCACGGAGCGCTTTCTATAAAAACGTAGTTTCGTCATATTTAACATAGCAACTGTTCAAACTCGCTGATATTTCATACGCATATATATATTATTATTATTAATATCTCTAAATGCCAAAATAACAATTCCCACACAAAAGGATTTTTCCAATTACTTTTGAAAATACTTAATTTTACGGATATTTGGCAAACCGGACTCTGGGTCGCTGGCATAGCTGATCCAGTGGCGTATGTGGTGGTGGAAAGGATTTCGTTGGTGAGAATGGCTCACATAGACCCGTTTCAACTCTTATTTGTTCCGCGGCTTCACAGTGCAATAGGACGTGCTCCACGGTCTCTTCTTCACGCATACAGCCTCTACATAGAGGACTGTCTGTTGCTCCCGTTTTGTGCAGAAAGTAGTTCAGGTTACAGTTACCCGTAAAGAGGCCTACAACAAGGCGCAATTCATCTCGCTGTAGCTTTAGCAGGTTATTTGTCAGCTTCTTGTTTAGAGTTGGAAACATGGCCTTTGCATGTTTACAGTCTTCTAACTTATCCCACAGGTTTTGTTGTTCTCTCTCGGTGTGACGACGCAATAGTTCTCGTATTTCCATTACTGATGGTTTGCAATGGCTCTTTGCGTCATCACATACCTGTTTTTTTGCCCCGTCTTTGGCCAGAGTATCTGCCATGGTGTTACCCGTGCACATGTTATGTCCCTTCGTCCATGTAATTATTACTTTGTAATTGTTTGATAATTTTTGTAGGGCAGTATGGCAATGACATCAGTTATATACTATAGGTACGATGCAATATGGTGTTCTATACAAATAATACTAAATGGATTTAGTTTTATTATGTGGTTATGAATACATATAAGTTAAAAAAGTATTCATAACCACGTAATATAAAGCCTCCATAACCCTTTATGAATAACACCGTATTTGTGTTACATATATAAAAAAGTTTCCGGGAATTTAAACAGAAATCAAAAAGTTTTTCGATTCCAATGTTGTTTGGACGTCTCGTTTTTAGTTTGGGTACTGTGCGGTGAAACCGAAATATTGTTCGCGGAAAAATGACATGGTTATGTTGATAACCTAGAGAACATTTTATTGGCTGGTTTGTTGCTGGAGTAGAATATATCTCGCAGTTTTAGGTTTTATTTAGGTTTTTTTATATTATTGTGATGGGTGTTAAGCGAACTTCTGCCTATAACAGATGCAGTTCATCATAAGTATCCGACTGGACTGCGCCCATCAACCTGAGACAAAGTTATAAAGTTTCATGAGCCTGTAATTTCACCGGTACACATACCCTTAAAACCAGAACACTGTAATGTGATGGCTCAGTGGCATTGGCTATGGACTGCCGCGCGGCAGTTCCATGGTTTGAATCCCGCCGTGGGCTTGAGCTTCACCGCATGGTGGAAGGGCATTTTGTGAATGCCCGCCTGGCTACCGACCACCCTCAAGTAGAAATCTGTCACCAAGCACTTAACGGTGTGTTCCGGCAGCTGTACTTGTGAGCTAGTAATTCTAGGTTAAGCCTGTTAATACCTTCGACCACATCATCACTTACCATCAGGTGAGATTGTGGTCAAAAGCTTACCTATAAGAAACAAAAAGAAAAAGGTGCCGTTAGATGGTAATCGACTGGCCCCATATTACGTGGTATCAAAACATTATTGTTGAAACCTGGGGTTTAAGAGTAGAGTGCACGGAGCGCTTTCTATAAAAACGTAGTTTCGTCATATTTAACATAGCAACTGTTCAAACTCGCTGATATTTCATACGCATATATATATTATTATTATTAATATCTCTAAATGCCAAAATAACAATTCCCATACAAAAGGATTTTTCCAATTACTTTTGAAAATACTTAATTTTACGGATATTTGGCAAACCGGAAGCATAGATATTACTCTCAAGGATATATACATGCAAAGTTTCACCGAGTTTGAACACTTAGTATTTAAAATATGACGAAACGTTTGTATGGAACGCGCTCCGTGAACTCTACTCTTAAATACCTCTGCTTACCCCGTCGTAGAATACAAGCGCTTGTAGCGAAGTTTAATTAGCTGTTCATAATCGATCAGCAAAGTTAAGCAACGTCGCCCGCGGTCATGACTTGTATGTGTGAGTGCTAGTGACATTACTACTGAGCGTGCACGTGCTTCAGAGACCGTTAAGCCGTCGGTCCCGGTTGTTGTCTTAGAATGGTAGTCTTTATAGCACGGTTAGAGGTCATTTTGCGAATGCCCGCCTGGCTATCTACCACCCTCAAGTAGGAAATCTGTCGCCAAGCACTTAACGGTGTGTTCCGGCAGCTGTCCTTGAGAGCCACTAATTCTAGGTTAGCCTGAACAACATCTTCGAAGACATCGTCACTTACTATCAGATGAGATAGTACTTAGGCGAAGGCTAACCTATCAGGCATAAAAATAATAAAGACATGTAATACCGCTATACAAATCTTTCAGTCGTTAGAAACCCCACTTAGTATGTACGCCCGAGTATATATTTGCGAAGCGATGTTGGCAGCACTGTAAAACTTTATTGTTCAGAAAAGTTTTTGTTTTTTGAACTATCACGTTGGCACTGCTGGAACTGGGCTTCTACTGCAACGGCTACGTGGGTAGTATGAATAAGTACTTTTGTATTCTTTTGTTTTTGAATTTAAAATGGAAGTGGTAAAGTTGAAATAGGTTTGGGATTTTTATGTACGGCAGCAAAAAATCATAAAATATATATCGGTTTTGTTCTATAACCGTTTTTTTAATTTTTGTATTCGATATTGTTAGAGATTTTGAGGCAATGATAGCCGAGTGGTTATACCTGCGTAATGCCGTGCCGCAGTTCCATGGTTCGATCCCCACCGCCGGCTCGAGCTTCACCGCCAGGTGGTTGGTCAGTTTGCGAATGCTCGTCTGGATAGCGACCACCTTCAAGTAGAATATCTGTCGGGAAGCACCTTACAGTGTGTTTCGGCAACAGTCCTTGAGAGCTAGTAAAATAACAGCCATATGAAAGTTATCAACTGCATATCTCAGGGAGACGGGTGCAGTTTTTTTTTTTTTGTTTTTATGTAATTGTGACGGAACAAGCTCGAGGCCCACCTGATGTTAAGTGGACTAACCTCTGCCTATAACAGTTGCAATTCATGACAACTCACGAATTGCACTGCGCCCGTCACATTGAGACATAGTTGTTAAGTCTCATTGTGCCTGTAATTTCACTGGCTCTCAAGGACTACTGCCGGAACACACCTTTCGGTGCTTGGCGACAGACTTTCTACTTGAGGGTGGTCGCTAGCCAGGCGGGCATTCGCAAAATGCCCTTCCACCATGCGGTGAAGCTCAACCTCTGGGCGGAATTCGAACCATGGACCTGCTGCGCGGCAGTCCATAGCCAATGCCACTGAGCCATCACTGCTTCAATCATCAAAGTTCGTCAATGCATCTGTTATAGGCACAGGTTACTGCTTAACATCAGGTAGGCCTCGTGGTAGTCCTGTCACAATCCAATAATAAAATAAGAAAAGATTTTGTTTCCAGTAAACAACTGAATATTCTTCCTGCTTCCTGACCAACTAGTATATTTTTTTAATGGATGATGTATTGACCTTTGACCACTGTCTCACCTGTTTGTGAGTGGTGAATTGGAAACTAGTTGTTCAGTACTGAGGCCGGAACACACTGTTAGGTATTTGCAACAGATTTTATACATGGGGATAGCTAGCCAGACAGGATCTCAAAATGCCCTACAAACAGATTTTGGTTCACCAAAGCCACGCCCTTGTTTTAAACATTGTTGTATTAATGTTGCTTTACTATTATCTTCTTAAACACTGAACAGTATTGATACACTTTGTGAAGACGCACCTTGATGCTTGGCGATTGTTTTTCCACTAGAGGGCAGTAGCTAGCCAGGAGTAATTCAAAATCCCATACCACCAAGCTGAAAAACGAAAGCCCACGGTACTCGACTGACACTGTCCATAACCTGCGATTCTGTTTTTTTTTACCGCAGATAATAATATAATATTTTATTCTCAGAATTCCCACAAAACCCTTGTTATTTTTTGCGAATTGTAATTTTCAATTTTACGTTCTCTTCAAACGTCATTCGCAAACGTTTGATAAAAAACATCCGCGAACGTAGACTGTATAATAGCGGCTCCGACGGGCTTCATTTTTTTTGCCGCGATTTCAAGGAAATATTGTTTGGGTTTAACGAATTAATTTTGGGTTAGCCTTTATTACCTTTACTTATCTTTAGCTTTTATCATTTTGATAGCTGGAAATAAGGTACATAATCTTACGGCCATTTTTCGGATCTATATTTGCCAACTAGCGACAAGGAGGTATATATTTCTTTACTGTTTTTTTTATAACCAGTAGGCTAGCTTTTGGCTACCACCTGATAGTAAGCGGTGATAGTGTTAAAGAGTGTGTAAGAATGGCTCTAAATGATAACTGCCGGAAACACACCGCACCCCGCCGCCCCGTAGGAAATAGAGGTCTATTTTCAACTGGAATGTGGAAGACGAGCATTCAACATATGCCCTACCAACAAGCAAGTTGACGGAGTTTCAGACTTTTACTGATATAACATGACGATCTTTGAATGGTTAAAACAATTATTGCTGAAGGTAGTAAACGAAGCTATCCTTAGCTTAAAAAAGTTTCCGTATCACAATTTATGTTATTGTGATGGAACAAGCTCGAGACCCACTTGATTTAAGCAGACTAACCTCTGCCAACAACCTGTATCTGCAGTAACCTGTGCCTATAACAGATGCATTTCATCACTAGTCACGAATTGCACTGTTCCCGTCACCTTGAGACATAGTTGTTAAGTCTCATGTGCCTGTAATTTCACTGGCTCTCAAGGACTGCTGCCGGAACACACTGTTAGGTGCTTGGTGACAGATTTTCTACTTGAGGGTGGTAGCTAGCCAGGCCGGCAATCGCAAAATGCCCTTTCACCATGCCGTGATGCTCAAGCCGGCGATCGAACCAGGGACCTGCGGCACGACAGTTCATAGCTATTACCGCTCGGCCATCATTGCTTCAATCGTCATCAATTCATCTTCTATATAAGTATTCTGAATAAGATGAATAAATAAAATAATTACTTTGGAAAAGGTTTTACTTATGTACAACATAATGTGAAGAGAACAAACAAAATTAAAAAATAAATGTCATATATGGCTTCGCACGAACTGACGCCATAACATAAAGTGTTAATAATAAAAGAAAATACCATTGACGCTTGACCGGCGTCTAGTGGAAAACAGAGTAAAATGGTAGAATGCGCCCACTTTGCCCCCTGGTATTTTTCCCTTCGTCGCCTCCTACGAAATTTACAGAAACTATTGCGGGATTTAATGTTAGCCCGACACCTCACGGATAACTAGGAACAAGAATAGTAATAGTATATTTAACCTGTGAAATGTCGGCCGCACATTATGTGCAGGCAAAAGTCAATCCCAGGATTGTCACACCCGTACGTGTGACAATCCTGGGATTGACTTTTGCACACACGGGTGTGAGTGCAGGATGTGTCGGAATCTTTTGTGTAGTTTGCGAATAGAACATTTAACGATTCGAAGACCGGCAATATCGTGGGACAAATAGTGACAATGGCCGCCTATTGTTTTGGGTGTTTATTCTTGAGTAGTTTACTGAGCGTTTTGGATAAACAAACTGTTGTTTATAAGGAAATAAAGTGCCTAGTATCTGATTATGATGAACATTTTAAGGTAAAACTGTTACAAGACGCCAAATCAACTTCATATTTTCAGTCACATAAGTACTAATAGTAAATTATCAGGTTATATCCTGAAAGAATATTTCAATACCAAGTCAATGGTATATAATTAATATCCCTAACGTAAATAATTTTGACGGAAAATGTATTTTCTTCGACCATCTATCCTAACAATAGAAATTGTCGACATTCCTCATAAATATCGGCTCAGAAGGGTGAAACATGAAACAGGTTAAGAAGCAAAGCTAAAAATATGCCCAACGGTCATATATTTTATATTCATTAATCTTTCAATACATACGAAACCATATGTGACTGATCAGAAAAATGTTTCAATGAATACGAAGCCATTAATGTTACCAGCTGAAAAATATATCAAAACAAATGAAAAGCGAAAAACTAATGATTGAGGACCAAAGAAGTGGAAATATACTCTATAAAAATATTTTGTTATACAAACAAGTTAACAATTTAATGTACTTTTCTTTTTTAAAGTTGATTTCCACGCAAACTTGTATTTAATAAAGATCTTAAGTTGTCAATAGAGGCATAAGATTAGTTTTATAATAAATAATAAAATAACAATACTCCTCAACTTATTACTAGCTGCCACGAAAGTGACTATTGTAAATTAAGAACATAAATTGGAAAGACAATATAAGTCCTCAATTTTGGTTGTTTAAGGAATTTATTACTGACACATTGGTTCCAAGAACAGAAAGTTTGTTTTCATGTTCCGAAGTGTTTTAACTTTAAGCTTATTTTTGTGCATTAAATACTCATATATATTTTGATATTATAATGTTCGAACTACTTTGAGACAAATGTTGATAATTATAATGTTAGTTTATTATTTTTCTTCATTCAATCATCAACACGCAGAACGAACATTATACGTAATAGAATAAGGGAACTTTTTAATTTTTTGTATTGTATTGAGATCTGCACGCACATGTAATCCTTTTCCTGAAAAGAACTGATATTCTATTCTAAATCATTGTATATTAGGCGAATTTATTTTTTCTGATAGTTAGTCTTTGAACACTATCTCACCTGATGGTAGGTGATGTGGTCAAAGATGTTGTTCTGGTTAACCTAGAATTACTGGCTCTCAAGGACAGTTGCCGGAACACACCATTAGGTGCTTGGCGACAAATTTTCAACTTCGTTGTGGCTAGCCAGGCGGACATTCGCAAAATGCCCTACCTACCTACTGGTTTGATCGATATCTGTCAATGCGTTCCAAGCTATTAAACGTTTACGGTATACGGTTTAAGTACAATACAGTACCGGTTAAGTTAGTATTTATTTAAAAAACGCTTAGACTTACACCCCAGACTTTATGTAACGGAAGTCATGATCTCACACACAAAGATACCAAACATATTCAAGAATCACATCAGTTTGTTTTTGAACATTATATATATATATATATATATATATATATATATATATATATATATATATATATATATATATATATATATATATGTATCGAAGCATTGATGGCACAGTGGCATTGGCTATGGACTGCCGCGCAGCAAGTCCATGGTTCGAATCCCGCCGTGGGCTTGAGCTTCATCGCATGATGGAAGGGCATTTTGCAATTGCCCGCCTGGCTAGCTACCACCCTCAACTAGAAAGTCTGTTGCCAAGCACCGAAAGGTGTGTTCCGGCAGTAGTCCTTGAGAGCCAGTGAAATTACAGGCACAATGAGACTTAACAACTATGTCTCAAGGTGACGGGCGCAGGGCAATTCGTGACTTGTGATGAATTGCGACTGTTATAGGCAGAGGTTAGTCCACTTAACATCAGGTGGGCCTCGAGCTTGTTCCATCACAATAACATAAAAAAATGTATATATATATATACAGGGTGCCCGGTAATGAATGGATAACCTTAAATTAGGTATTTGTATATCTAATGGCCATTCAGAAACAAAAAAACAGAACAAAAAAATATCAAGTAGTACCAAAGTTATGGTCTTTTTAATAAACAAACATATTCATTTTGCCAAAGTTTAAGCATCCATAGCGTAAAAAAAAAGTATGAATACACATGTGACTAGTGATGGATAATATAGCATATAGCGCCATAGTATAGCGCGTTATTGCCATATAGCGCATACAACACGCTATGTGTATATTCTCTTCGCGCTATTAATATAACGTCTCGCGTACTTGCGATCGCGGTAACACGCTTTTCGCATGTACGCGCTATGGGCCTACGCGCTATATACCTATTACTCGTTTGTGTTGTGTGACCCTGCGCGATCTATTGCCTCGCGCTTACCTAGTAGTAGTAGTAAAAGTAGTGAAATTAATATATACGACAAACAAAAAAGAACAATGTATACCTATAAAGAAAAAAAAAAAAAAAAATCTACTCAAAGAGTAGAAACAAAACGTTGTATTTGTACATACCTATCATAAATGAACTTGTAAATACGCCTATAAATGCACACATTTCATATCAATGTACAAGAAAATTATAGACAGTCCTAAGCCTGAATAGTATGAAGAAAAGTTTATTCTATTTATTACAATGAAGGAATGTAATATTTAATTTTGTATGTGTTAGAATCAAGTCGTTACCAACTCATTAGAGCCACGCTGCGCTAGTATCGAACAATAACGACAAATAGCACGTTGCGCCTGACGCTATTGTGACAACACCTAGCACGATGCATATAGCGCGAGCGCCTGGTTTCGTTATAACGATAGCGTATAAAATAGCGCGTTATTAGAATATAGTTTATAGTCTATAGCGCGTTGGGGCTGTATAGCGGATTTGAACAATACTACATGTGACCAATCATTTTAAAATAAAGTGTGCCTAAAGCCGGTTTCAAAATGGTATTTGTTTTATTATTTAAATTATTTTTATTATTATTATTTGTATATATATATATATACAGGGTGCCCGGTAATGAATGGATAACCTTAAATTAGGTATTTGTATATCTAATGGCCATTCAGAAACAAAAAAACAGAACAAAAAAATATCAAGTAGTGTTGTACAGTTATGGTCTTTTAATTAACAAACATATTCATTTTGCCAAAGTTTAAGCATCCATAGCGTAAAAAAAAAGTATGAATACACATGTGACCAATCATTTTAAAATATAGTGTGCCTAAAGCCGGTTTCAAAATGCTGTATATATATATATATATATATACAGCATTTTGAAACTTTATTAGCTACAGGACATTAACTGCTGAACATACGCATCATATCATACATTCATTGGCTTCTGAGACAATCACGATGTTGCAGACCATACCATTAATTAAATTACACAATACCGTTTCTATGGACTTTTCTTACTGTAATTTCACTGTTGCAGTATCTTGTCTGTTTTCCTTCCTTCAGTAATTTGTACGTTTCACGACTTGTCCAACTGCTTCTGAAGGAAGATTTTTCCAGTAACTCCTGAAATTAATCTTTATATAATGTTTTGTGGTTAATAATGTAACAGAGTATTCATCATCTAATGGACATTATCCCACCCAGGTGGGGTCGGTACAATATCTCTTCCCTAACAAGAGTATATTAAAATATATTTTAGTTAGCAACACACCGTACAAGTCAAGAACGTAATTGTATCAAGTTTTGTCTTTGGTTTTATAGCCAGTCGCTTACCTCCTGCCATACTCCTTAGAAATGCTCTCGTTGAAAGTAATACCACTATGTTATAATTAAAAATAGTTTATTAATATGGTACAATGCCTGATGTATGTACAGTGTGAATCAACACACTATTCGCATTTTTTTTTGTATATCTGATAGGCTAGCCTTTGACCACTATCTCATCTGATGGTAAGTGATGATGTGGTCGAAGATGTTGTTCAGGCTAGCCTAGAACTGATGTGGCAGTGAGTGGTGCTATGCTGTTCATTTGGTATATTCTTTTCCTTATACCTCTTTTACGACATGTGACAGGAGGAAATGGTACAGCTTTTATATTATTTACGACCCCGCTTACTAGTTGAATAGATCTATTCTCGCCCGAAAAATTCAGCCCCTTATATATTAATGTGTGCGTACATTTTCGAAAATCATAGTCATATGTGTATTTATAATTGTTAATACAATATCACAATTTGTTTTAAACATTTTATTTCATATTGTTTACTATTTTTATTGCTCTTATATACATTTATATTGCCGGGACGTATGTGTACTGTTACATCAATAATTAAATCATTCTATTTCATAGAAATACTAGTTGAGCAATTTTCCATTGTTGTTTAATTAAAACTTCTATGTTTCTATGGCCAACTAATCGCTGTTTTCCTTTTGTATACCCGCAAGAAATTTTCATAAGCTACTTTAAATTTTAAACTTTTAAAACGTTCAACTACTTAAAGCTAACGAAGCGGAGCGTACAAAGGTCTTTTTATAATAAATAAAAACTTTAGTTCAAAGCTGTGCTGCTAAGGATTACTGTAGATAAAAAGTGTTTTATAGAGAGTAAGTGAAGAGTGAATAAATATGTTTATAAGTACGTAAAGTCATGAACAGAAAAAAGTGTCTTAATAAGAACTCGAAAGTTCGATGAACAGTAATTTTTTGGTAAGTATTGGTATCGAATTGAGCTATCTTTGAATGTGTTATAAATTCAATAATAGTTGTTAAAAAAAACTCTATTCTCTGCGTAATACTCCTCAGAATACTGACTGATAATTGCAGGACGTGATGTGTATTTCGTTAAAATCCTTTACAGAGCTACTTACCCTTAAAGCGCTGGTTAGCGAAGTTTGGTTAGCTGTTCTTAACCGATCAGCAAAGTTAAGCAACGTCCGCCGCGGTCATGAGTTGAATGGGTGACCGCTAGTGACATTACTACTGAGCGCTTCCGTGCTTCGGAGGATCCCGGTTGTTGTCTTAGGATGGCAGTCGTAATAGCATGGTGGTAGGGCATTTTGCGAATGCCCGCCTGACTAGCTACCATCCTCAAGTGGAAAATCTGTCGCCAAGTACTTAACGGTATGTTCCGGCAGCTGTCCTTGAGACCCAGTCATTCTAGGTTAGCCTGAACAACATCTTCGACCACATCATCCCTTACCAGTAGTCAAAGACTAACCGATCAGACGTAAAAAAAAATTACCTCTATCCCTATCTTAACCTAATACACTCTAAGGATAGTCATACAGTTTAAGTAGGCACCTGAGTGTTTAGCTGTATGTAGTTATTTTATAAAAGACGTTTTTTAAATTTGTAAATCCCCTAAGATTAAGATTTTTATTAAATTTTGCTTCCTCTATAGGTAAATATACATAGAAAATAATATAATTTTTACAAGATTAATTATTATTATTAGACGTGAACAGATAAAAAAATGTAGTTAGGTTGCTGAGACCACAAGATATCCGGGTCCCATGTATGCGCTTAAGGAAAATAAAAAATGGCCATCATAATACGTTCATACATATAATCACGCCTGTATTTCCCGAAGGGGTAGGCAGAGGTGTGTACACCGACGTTTCCCCAATTGGGTTTTAGTCTGAATTCAAATGAATTTAAAGTCCAATTTTACCAACATAACACCTAGTATAATTAGATCTTAACGTTGAGAAATAAATGAAAGCGGATGAAAAAAGAGTGGATGTAGTGTAGAAGGGTTACAAATGTCAATATTGAAAGTTGCGATGACGAACAGAAAGGATAAAAATATACGTTGATACGAACCTCCTACCCTCAAAATTTAAAATGCGGAAAGAACAAGCCCGAGAAATACAGATGTTAATTAAAATAAACTTAAAAGTAGAATATCTAGAATGTCTGTTCTTGACATTCAAAGATTGTTAAATCTGAAATGTTCTTTTCGATAGGTCTCTCGTTCGATAGGTTTTTCAAACAAAAGTCTAGATAAAATTTAATTGAGATAAAGGCACAATAAGTTTTTTCATATAACGAATACTTTTCATTGGATGAGCTGGTTGTGTCGTGTTTATATAGAACACTGTAAAAGGCTCCGGAATAAAAGTAAACAGATATAAGCATTAGGAGCTTTAGAATTGACAAAAAACACTCAATTCTTCTACTCGATATGAGTCGATGAAAGCCAAAATATATTGAGGAAAAAATATACTGAATGTAAGAAATTGAGCATTCGTGCGAGAAGCGACAAGCAAGATTGTATTTAATAGAAAATACTTGACGGGTACCGATGTTAGGCTTCAATTCATATCGGACAATATTAGGAAAAACCTTGGAAATTAATGTAACACAAGTTTTTGTGGTCAGCTGTTTACGAATATCACGGTTTTACCGCAGTCAAACAAGACAAGTAGTTTAAGTTCATACCAAGCGCGGCTTGTACGTGTGCGCGCCTGTACGCACGAGCCATATAATGCACACTATGGCAAATATCTAGCATTTACAGAGTTCGTTTAAAGACAATATAATTATTAATAATCATAGTAGTCGTGTTTGTAGGTAAAAATTGAAATCTTATACACGAGTATGGTATTGCAATGGTAAACATATCAAAGTCCAAGTCAAAATTATTTATTCAATGAAGGCGTCTAAGGCGCTCTTATTAAGGTCAATTACAAATTTTAGTATTGAAATATGCTTCATTGCCACGTTCAGCAAAAAAATTATAGAGCCACTACAAAAAGGGCAAGAAACTTTAGGACATTCTTTTAAACTTCTTTTAACAATGAGAAAGTATATAATTTTGAAGAGAATAGAAGGCGAGACCTGGACCTTAAGCGAGATCAACTTAAAGCAAGACCGCCTTCTAACATTAATTATAACTATCTAAATGGAATCCTAACGTGTGGTGCTTGTAATCGCACGTTCACTGCTAAAATCGGATATGTTAGTCAGATGGGGGCTAAACATCGAAGACCCTAAATGTTATTCAAAAATCCAAAGCTCAAGTCACTGCCGCCAAAAATGGCTAGGTGGGATTATTTATTATATTACATACTATATAATACAATTATTACAATATTTGTTTAAATTACGTAGGTGACAGTTTGGCAGAGGCGGAATTGTCCAAGCATTTTTGTCGTTTAAGTAATCACAAACTGTTTATTTCTTAATTAAAAGTGTTTTTCACGTGCTACTTGAAATTTCCTTCTGTGAGCGTTGTAATATGTTTAGGAACTTTATTATAAAACCGCACAACATAGTATAAATACCTTTTAAACTTCGAGATATAGACAATCTGCGTAGGTATCCTGGCATAGAGAAGGCATTTATAACTCCTACGGGCTTCCAGTCATACTACTCTTCTAGTTTTACTATCATATGGTTATACGATACACGTGTTTAAATGATAATGGGTCGGTAAAAAATATGAAAATGGATATTGTGTGCAGATATTTACGTAAGAATTTAATTTCGAAATGTACCTTCTGCTTGAAGTAAAAACCTAAACCAAAAGTTAAAAACACTGGTTGCACTGGTCACTTTGCCGCGCTCATTTGCCGTTGAGATTCAGATTACTTTTATTAGAAAATTCGATGAGGTAGTCAAAGGACATTACCAAACTTTACATAGCAAACTACTGAATAATGGCGATTGCGGTTTTATCTACAAAGTCCAATAGTTTGGAACTCTGATATCGATACCTTGCGGTTTGTGAAGGAGAGGGAACGAGGAAAACAGCCCGAAATTGAGACAAATTACTATAAAAGGTTTTCGTCTCTATTTGTGGGTACAGTTGATTTGACTCAACTATAAAGCAACACGTTAAGAGTAGAATATATTTCGTCTGCTTTAATCGATTTGCATCAAACCTTTTTAATTCTGATTTCAAGCTTTTGAAAACTATCTCACCCATTTTTCGGTTATAACTTATCGCTCTATGGATTTATAGTGCAGGTGTTGGGTCCATCGCGTTACAGAGGAAGCTGCTCAAGTAACATGTGCCTGGGACAGTTATTAAAAACGGCATTTTATTGTTTTTGATATTTCGGTACTGTTGCAAGTTCTTGAGGCTCTTGAGGAAACTGAAGCCTATGCGATGGATAGATAGTTAGATAACACTTTATTGACACATTAAAATTCACAAATTTATAACTTAAAACAATAATTAAGAGTAGGTGTGACAATGGGCGGTCTTATCGCTGAGAGCGATCTCTTCCATACAACCCTAGATGGATGGTCGGCATTAAGAGCAACTAAAAATTTAGAATACTTCATCTGACCCGGGTAGACTTCATACTTTTTACACGGGATAGTTCCGCTTAACAGTGTCTAAATATAGAGACCTCGAGAACAATCAAATACACGGTAAATACGACGTTTCTAATTATAACTATAGAAGAAGTTTAATTCTTCGCTTAATGAAAATTATTTGGTAATGTTTTGTCGATTACCAAATAATTTATTTTCTACATCTATATTAAACTGAACCAAGTATAAGAAGAAGAATATATATCTAATAATAATAACTAGCTTTCCCGTAGGGTGCCGGGATAGAATGCCACCCCTCCATCTCTACCCGTGGGTGTCGTAAGAGGCGACTAAGGGTAACACACCTGAAGGTGGGTAGCAGCGCTTACCGAGGAACTGATATCTCACATGGTAGGCATCTTGGGGATAGCAATCCCCAAGATGCCTGCCATGCGTGTGGATTATGGCAAACCCTCCCACAATGGGGGAGGCTATGTTCAGCAGTGTACGATCCGGCTGATACAGTACAGTATACTTACTTTAAATACCTTACTACAGATCATTTCCATATTTCTATTTTTTTTTAAATGCACGCTGGCAACTGGTAGTGGGCTGGAGCATTCGGACTGCCTGTGAGTCTGTAATGACTTATAAGGATCTAAATGCTATTATTGTAGTAGCTGTAGTGTTCTATATTGTTCTTAGTATTTATATTAATAAAAGGCATACCGCCGGTAAAAAAAATAATTAAAAATATGTTAATGATCTAAAGTTAGGTATCTATAATATAATCTATATTTTATATCTGTTTCAATTATATTATTATTATTATATTGGACCAACACCCATTTCGTATTATTTCATACACACACACACACACACACATACATACACACACACGCACTTGCAAGCATATACACTCAAAGAGAGACATAAGACTAATAGATTTATAAAATTGTTTTAATATTAACTTGTAATCATATTACTTTTTCTGTACATATGATAAGCCTGAAAAACTAAATGTACCGTAGTTTTTAAGGAGGAGCAACACAGTTTTTCTTAAAAACTTTTGGGGTTGCCATCGGTTTTCATTAAATTTATGCTATCGCTTAAGTTCCAAATAAATAATGAATAGATTCAGGCGTTACTTTGCGGAAATCCATTTTTAATAATAACAAATACTTTTAAAATATTTTAAGAAAACATCAAATTAATATTTTAATAAAACACTTAAAAAATATAAAAATATATCTAGTGACAATTCCGCTTAATTTTCCTGCTAAGCCGACGTGACGTCACAAACGCCACGCAGACAAACCGGAAGAATTTTCGACGCGTTTCGCTTCTACACGAAGCATCCTCAGGAGGTCTTGACTCATCGAGCGCACGATCGAGAAAATCTCGATTTCTCGATCGTGCGCTTGAAGAGTCAAGACACGCGTCACGCGAAACGCGTCGAAAATTCTTCCGGTTTGTCTGCGTGGCGTTTGTGACGTCACGTCGGCTTAGCAGGAAAATTAAGCGGAATTGTCACTAGATATATTTTTATATTTTTTAAGTGTTTTATTAAAATATTAATTTGATGTTTTCTTAAAATATTTTAAAAGTATTTGTTATTATTTCCAAATAAATATTTTGAGTTTGAATTTGCTCGCAGAAGACGTTCAAGAGTTGACTTACGAGTATGCAAGTTAGGAGCCATCGCTCTCCTTAACAATATCTTTTTTGCGTATTGTGTGAGGTGAAGAGACTTGCGAGCCCCCTGATGTAAGGGGGTGATTCTTGGTCAGGCGATCATAATAAGAAATCATATATTCAATGTATCGGCGTTATGACAACAAATCCGTGTAAATTTTTGCTATCGGAATTTGGCATCTATATGAATTGTATTATTTTCTTTATTGGTTGCGCATTTTGGACAAACATAAGAATCGATTTTTGTTTAATTTCATGTTTGTTTTATTTTCCGTTAATAGGGGGGGCTTAGTAGGCGTGGCTTCGTCACCCACGGTGAAGCGAAGAGGAACCAGGGTCCGTGATGGCTTGGGCAGCCAGCCGGCCCCAGAGGGGCCGCTCCACTGGGCTTTGCCTCTAAGTCCAGAATGGAGCGGCAACGGGTAGGCTGCGGTGCTGTATGGGCAGCACCGCATCTGAGGCGGGCTGTGGTGTTGTATAAGCGACACCACAGCTGACGGTGAGGGGCCACGGCGGGAGAGGAGTGCCGGTATCACGGTTGTGCTGCTTATCACGCCGCTCTCCCTACCTTCCGTGGCGGGAGAGGAGTGCCGGTATCACGGTTGTGCTGCTTATCACGCCGCTCTCCCTACCTTCCGTGGCCACGGCGGGGCCGCCACCGTTGGATGGCGGACGCGGGGGGCCACAGGGGACGAGGAGTGTTGGTATAGCGAGGCGCCACTCTCCCTATCCTCTGCGGCCGCAGTAGCAGGCGACGGGGCTACTCATCTGACCCGTCGCAAAGGGACCTTGGGCGTCGGAAGCGGGGTCGTCTGACGCCCATTTGCGGGCTTGGTCCCCGGGTGGTAGCGACGTGCCATGTGTTCTGGAACGTCGTGAGGGGTAGCACCCCAGGAGGGATCCGGCAACGTACAACCGTGGCGTGTTCGTAGTTGAATGCTAAAGCGTCCCTGCGTTCCCGCCGAGAAGCGGTAGAGGTGGAACACCGTGTGTTATTTAGTCGGTAGGGGCACTTGCTGCTGTGGCAGTAGTTGGTGTCGAGCCCGACATATCCCGGCCACCTTCCCCGGGGTGGACGGGAATGCATAACAGCATTTTTCACACGTAAAAAAAAATGCAAACTTACAATTATCGAATATAATCTCACAACAGTACAGTCAGGAGAGTATAACTTGTAATATAATTAAATTTCTTGTTAGTAAAACTGTCTGACCTTTATTCTGTTTTAATATATAAAAATGTTTTTTTAGTCAAAACGTTGAGGGACATGATAAACATATTATCAAAACTGAAATACTACTTAAAAACAAATACTCAGTTTCACGTACAGTACCTACATAGCTGATTAAGATAAACGTGTTTTCTTTTCATGAAGCATATTTACTTTACGGAGACAGTAAAAAGGTTAAGCACATCATAGAGTATGCACGTTAGTAGATAGGCTTAAATTAAATAATATACCCTTAGCCTGTGTTAGTTGAGATTGTTAAACGAAAATGATTTTGACCAAGAAGTTAGTAAATAAACATATCCGACTCAACATTTCTTAAAATAAAGTGCAATACAAATTTGGCATGCTGTTAATTAGACGCAGCAAGACGTAGAATCCAAAAAATATATCTGTATACGTACCGTTTTCTAATAGTATATAGGCACTTACTAAAGCTTATTCGTATGAGTTTTGTTTATATATGTTTTTGTTTATGTTAACAATTATAACCATCTTTTTACAATTTCTAAATCATTGCGGAGACATCAACGTAGGTATTCTTAACAAAATGGGGCAAAAGCCAGGTCATGAATACCATTAAGAGATGGCGTGATCGAAGAATACGATGAGTGTATTAAGAAAAAAATTGTGACACTAGCCGGTACACAGGCGTTATGTTATGTATATGAATGTAATGTAAAATACTCACAAAGACTCACAAATCTTACGGATTATAGCTATTGCTTTATCTGAAATACGCGGAAGAGTAAATGATTTGAAATGAGTTTACATTTATAGAAATTTTCTTTGTGAAATTTAAAAAATATATATATTGTATTTAAATAGTACTTGATTAAGTAGAAATAGATTTTGAGATATTACGTACTCAAGAGACTAAAATTATTTTAATTACACAGATGACTGCTCACAACTCAGATGCAATTCAGCGGGATAAGTAATGATTTGTCTATATTTTTTATTATATCGGTAGAATCGATATCTTTTTATAATGTAGGGTTAATGAAACTGATACGGTATAATATATGCTTTTGTAAAGGAACATGTATAAATAGGTAAAATATTATATTAAGATTGATAAAATCTTGAAAGCGTTGTGTTTAATCTTAAAAACATTAAACATGTTTTAAAGGACATTACATTTTATTTTCATAAAATACTTATTTCAGGTAGTATATAGTATTAGATTCATTCTTTTCCGTTCTTTTTACGTTTTTACTCTCTTTTTACAGTTTATTTTCTTAATTGTACCTACTCAGAGACTCAGTAGTACTCAGTTCTACGTCTAATAATTTCAATTAGTCTATGACGGCAAGGGTCTACGGTATAAAACATTCAGACTGAGAGGATATTAAGGATGCGGGTTTCTGCGTTCTTTTAAATAACAGCGTATTTTTTTCTCTAAAAACTCACGCAAAAGGTTCACATGACGTGGTTTGAAATCTCGGCGTGGCAACTTGAATAAATAATGTTTAAACACGTTGTTTTCATATTATGATACTTTGCGATGGAAAATACATGGGTAGTTCTTTTATTTTGCATCGTAGACATTGGTGCCGATGCTACACAAATTACATAAATTTAAAATTATCTATAATAATAATGAATATGTTTTACAATTTTCTGTACGAGCTTACTTATTAAGATTTTAACTCAAATAAACTGTGAGACCCAAACAAGGCGAGAGCCTGCATCTTGGGGCTATGAATACGATTACCATTAGCTGTTATTGAGACAAAACACTAGTAAATTGTCTAAATATTAAATACAGATGGTTATACAAAACTATAAATAAATTAATTAAAGTAAGTACGGACAATTAGTTATCATTCGAACCATATGAAATATATGATTAAATTTTTATTTCAATTATTTAATAAGTTATGAATTAGGAGAATGTAGAAGAGTGTGAGTTTACTTCAAGTCACAGAAGTTAAATGTGTCAGACAGTACTAGAAAAACTTATTGTTTTAAGTTTTGAGTCTCTCCGAGCCAAGAGCGCCCGCCGCAACTGGACCGCGCTGAGCTTCCCTTGAATAGAGTTTTGAATATTTACATAGAGCTAAGTTATGAAAAATATTAAATTACAGCCACAAGATACTTTTAACATCAGGTGGCCCTGGTGCTTATTCCGTCAAATAAATAAACAAACACAAAATTAATATGTTTATTAGACTAGCAGAAGAGGTTGTTATTAGCAGTTTACCAATAACCCTGTATAGCAGATATAGCAAAATATAATTTTACGTTTTGATCATGTCACATCAAGCGTGTGTATTTTCAAATGTATATATGTCATGCTACTCACGTCTACGTCACAAACAATTTCAATTAGCTAGGCCTATAAAAAATACTTTGGGTTACAATTAATAAAATAAATACGAAGACATTTATATTATATCTAGTGAAAATTCTACGGTTTCCTGCTAAGCCGACGTGACGTCAGAAATTTCTCGTAGCCCAGTCGGAACGGTTTTCCTCGTGGTTTGCTTCTAACTGACTAGCTACCACCCTCAAGTAGAAAATCTGTCGCTAAGCACCTAACGGTGTGTTCCGGCAGCTGTCCTCGAGATCCAGTACTTCTAGGTTAGCCTGAACAACATCTTCGACCACATCAGCACTTACCACCAGGTGAGATAGTGGTCAAAGGCTAACCTATCAGGAATAAAAAAAAAAAACTGAACGAAGGATCTTCCACTGGTCTTGACTCTTCCAGCGCGCTATAGAGAGTTTTGGTTGGTAGTCCATTTTCGACTTCTTAGTAGTCACTGGTTTTTGTTATATATCTTTTTATATTTGTTATTATATGAGATATGTGTTTCCGCAAAATAACGCCTCCAAAACAAGGAAATAATAACAGGCAAAACACAATTTAAATAATAACTTTAAAATATTGTTATCTTTATTGTTTAAATTAATTTTGTTTTTTATGTCTGATAGTCTGACTGCCTTTGACCTCTATCCCACCTGATGGTAAGTGCACGATGTGGTCGAAGATGTTGTTCAACCTAGAATTACTGGCTCTCAAGAACAGCCGCCGGAATACACCGTTAGGTGCTTGGCGACAGATTTTCTACTTGAGGGTGGTAGCTAACCAGGTGAGCATTCGCAAAACGCCCTACCACTATGCTAAAATTCAAGTACTTTTTGTTGAAAATACTCTAAACGTTTTTAAGCTCTAAAAGCTTGAATATTTCGATCACTTTCTTACCCAAGCTCTAATTATTTTGCACCAAATACCAGCAATACTCTGTGATATCCACCAGACCTTAAATAATGTTTATCTTAGCCCGTATCCAGTTCAACCAAATATTTTGTATTCCTTTACGAGATTCTACTTATCTCGTCGTCCATTCGTTTTGATGTAAAGAAATGGAAAATGTGTTTATTTGACCTAATTTTTCTGTCGCTGGTGAATAAATATCAATTAGAACGTGGTATCGGTGGTAAAGTATGTTTTTCTTCTGGAAAAATAATTAAGAAAAGTATACTTTGAAATGCGTTTCTTAGAGCTCGCTTACTTAAGACATTTATTCTCTCTAAAATTATATTGTGTTGTCCTATCCAGTAAGGGTACCTATCAACATGTTTATTTGCTCAATCGATTGCAATCTGCAATTAGATATTGAGCAAGTTGTAAGAAATGCTTACATCATAATCGAGATATTTATGTAGCCCTAGTTCGGGAACAGAGTCTTACATAAAGTAGCATCCTTAACATGAAATATGTGTAGGTGTATGACATTAGTCGACACCTACGAATAAATACGTAAAGAAGTAAAGCTCTCATAAAGTTACCGCTTTGATTTCGGACTCATCAAATTTACAAGTAACAAAACAATCTAGCAAATTCAATTGGATTGGTTAATTGATTTGGCGCTTAGAAATGATCGCGTCAGGGGAATGTTGTTGCCGCACGGTACCCTTTTTAAACCACTCTCACCGCGGTAATGTTTGCGTTCTGTCGTTTTTGAGCTTGACTTAATTTTTTTACATATTGATTCTTAGGTCGACACCTTAACTCGGACTGTGATACTCGGGATTCCAGGTTTAAATGGTATCAGAGCTCACATTAGGGTGAATTGCAAAGATATTTATTTTTTCTTGGATTCTTGGGTCTTGGATGGTTGTGGTGTGTTTCCATGCAGATTGCAATATTGGATAAGAAGTGACAGATAAACTAATACAAGATATACTTATCCTGTACAAAAGGTAACCTACGCCTTTAATAACTTCCTTGGCTAATTTTCCAATAAAGTTTTAGTAATGTTTTCTAAAACCTTTCTGATTTGGTTGTCTGACGTTTAACATGACTTGGTTGACCGTCATTTAATGCCGGCCCTAAGGGTGCGGTTCAAATTATGCCAATAGTGCCTAAGTTAATAGTGTGTTTAGTTTCCACGCACACGCTGTTTGCATTACTATCAATTCGGACCAAGCTAAAGCGTGCCTATGACATCATCACTTCGTCCAAACATACACAACTTCTTTACCAATTCAAATAAATTAATGGATTTTTAACTGTAAAAAGTATTTGAGAGAAATAATTACGTACGACCTGTAAAACATTTGTAGAATCAAAGAAAAGGGTTCGGATTTTCAACTATTAATTTTGAAATTGTTGTGACAGTTGATCCACAGATTTGTACGCAAGCCAATTCTTGGTCTGAATTATGCTCAGAGCGCTATTGCCAGGAAGTACTCATGGTGCCCATCCCCGGGGTCATAAGTAATGTGACCGCTGACGTCATCGATGACTGTCAGCTGTGCAAACGTTGTGCCCTTCGTCCTATTTTGACCACCTCTGAGCGTGCTATTAGTACCGATGGCTCAATTTAGACTGCACCCTAAGACGCAGTAGATATATGTGTCTGTGACTAAGACTTGTCTTCGACTAGGTTTATGAAAATGTAACTTTTGTAGTACATTACTTGCCGAATGGCAATAGTACAATCCGCACAAGTACTATTTAAAACAAAAATAATCTTCATGTTCTTGTTTTTCCATTTAATCATGTTACTGCTAACAAACAACACAAAAGTATAAACGTGCATTGATATGTATGAGATAAGATATCCTTACAGTTATACTCATAATGATATGCAAAGGTATTGCCTGTGAGGTGCGGGGATAGAATGTCAACACATCTCATACCGTGGGTGTCGTAAGAGGTGACTAAGTTTGAAATAACAGAAGATGGGCCGCAGCACTTTCTAAGCGACTGCTATCTTACACTAAAATTCCCAAGACGCCTGCCAAGCATGGGAGTTATGGCACCTCCCCTCAACAAGAGAGACTGTGTTCAGCAGTGGACAATCAAGCTGATACAGTTACAGTAGAAGTATCTGTTTTCATCACATACAACATCCCTATATAAACTATAAACCATCCCTTATCCTACTCAAGTAGATGTTTCATCAAGTTAGGTAGTTAAATCAAACCCATCATTCTCTCCGCCCTTCTGAACAATAACCATCGACCTAATAATGATTAACAAGTACCTTTATTGTCCATAAAGAGGCTTCATTGCGGTGTCTTGATTACAATGCTGTTTGTACAGAAATAGGGCAGGCGGGATCAAACTAGTTTTTTTTTATGAATACCGTTTTTGTATGGTAACTTATTATCTGCATTAGAATTCTTGTAGTTAGTTTAAAGAAGCAGCCTGTTTTTTATTATATTGTAAAAACTATAGAAATAGACGAGGAAAGATGTTTGGCTATATACGACACGACTTTATGGAAGAGCAGATAGAAGGGAGAAGAGTAAGAGACAAATTACTATAAAAGGTTTTCGTCTCTATTTGTGGGTACAGTTGATTTGACTCAACTATAAAGCAACACGTTAAGAGTAGAATATATTTCGTCTGCTTTAATCGATTTGCATCAAACCTTTTTAATTCTGATTTCAAGCTTTTGAAAACTATCTCACCCATTTTTCGGTTATAAAGTTCCACGATCATACGAAACGAATTACTTAGCGCTCTATGGATTTATAGTGCAGGTGTTGGGTCCATCGCGTTACAGAGGAAGCTGCTCAAGTAACATGTGCCTGGGACAGTTATTAAAAACGGCATTTTATTGTTTTTGATATTTCGGTACTGTTGCAAGTTCTTGAGGCTCTTGAGGAAACTGAAGCCTATGCGATGGATAGATAGTTAGATAACACTTTATTGACACATTAAAATTCACAAATTTATAACTTAAAACAATAATTAAGAGTAGGTGTGACAATGGGCGGTCTTATCGCTGAGAGCGATCTCTTCCATACAACCCTAGATGGATGGTCGGCATTAAGAGCAACTAAAAATTTAGAATATTTCATCTGATCTTAGTGCTGACATTGACATTTCTCGTATTTTCTTCGTTCGTTCATGGAATTTTCTTCGTCTCTTGCGTAGATTATTGCCAACTATCCACCCGGGTAGACTTCATACTTTTTACACGGGATAGTTCCGCTTAACAGTGTCTAAATATAGAGACCTCGAGAACAATCAAATACACGGTAAATACGACGTTTCTAATTATAACTATAGAAGAAGTTTAATTCTTCGCTTAATGAAAATTATTTGGTAATGTTTTGTCGATTACCAAATAATTTATTTTCTACATCTATATTAAACTGAACCAAGTATAAGAAGAAGAATATATATCTAATAATAATAACTAGCTTGCCCGTAGGGTGCCGGGATAGAATGCCACCCCTCCATCTCTACCCGTGGGTGTCGTAAGAGGCGACTAAGGGTAACACACCTGAAGGTGGGTAGCAGCGCTTACCGAGGAACTGATATCTCACATGGTAGGCATCTTGGGGATAGCAATCCCCAAGATGCCTGCCATGCGTGTGGATTATGGCAAACCCTCCCACAATGGGGGAGGCTATGTTCAGCAGTGTACGATCCGGCTGATACAGTACAGTATACTTACTTTAAATACCTTACTACAGATCATTTCCATATTTCTATTTTTTTAAAAATGCACGCTGGCAACTGGTAGTGGGCTGGAGCATTCGGACTGCCTGTGAGTCTGTAATGACTTATAAGGATCTAAATGCTATTATTGTAGTAGCTGTAGTGTTCTATATTGTTCTTAGTATTTATATTAATAAAAGGCATACCGCCGGTAAAAAAAATAATTAAAAATATGTTAATGATCTAAAGTTAGGTATCTATAATATAATCTATATTTTATATCTGTTTCAATTATATTATTATTATTATATTGGACCAACACCCATTTCGTATTATTTCATACACACACACACACACACACACATACACACACACACACGCACTTGCAAGCATATACACTCAAAGAGAGACATAAGACTAATAGATTTATAAAATTGTTTTAATATTAACTTGTAATCATATTACTTTTTCTGTACATATGATAAGCCTGAAAAACTAAATGTACCGTAGTTTTTAAGGAGGAGCAACACAGTTTTTCTTAAAAACTTTTGGGGTTGCCATCGGTTTTCATTAAATTTATGCTATCGCTTAAGTTCCAAATAAATAATGAATAGATTCAGGCGTTACTTTGCGGAAATCCATTTTTAATAATAACAAATACTTTTAAAATATTTTAAGAAAACATCAAATTAATATTTTAATAAAACACTTAAAAAATATAAAAATATATCTAGTGACAATTCCGCTTAATTTTCCTGCTAAGCCGACGTGACGTCACAAACGCCACGCAGACAAACCGGAAGAATTTTCGACGCGTTTCGCTTCTACACGAAGCATCCTCAGGAGGTCTTGACTCATCGAGCGCACGATCGAGAAAATCTCGATTTCTCGATCGTGCGCTTGAAGAGTCAAGACACGCGTCACGCGAAACGCGTCGAAAATTCTTCCGGTTTGTCTGCGTGGCGTTTGTGACGTCACGTCGGCTTAGCAGGAAAATTAAGCGGAATTGTCACTAGATATATTTTTATATTTTTTAAGTGTTTTATTAAAATATTAATTTGATGTTTTCTTAAAATATTTTAAAAGTATTTGTTATTATTTCCAAATAAATATTTTGAGTTTGAATTTGCTCGCAGAAGACGTTCAAGAGTTGACTTACGAGTATGCAAGTTAGGAGCCATCGCTCTCCTTAACAATATCTTTTTTGCGTATTTTGTGAGGTGAAGAGACTTGCGAGCCCCCTGATGTAAGGGGGTGATTCTTGGTCAGGCGATCATAATAAGAAATCATATATTCAATGTATCGGCGTTATGACAACAAATCCGTGTAAATTTTTGCTATCGGAATTTGGCATCTATATGAATTGTATTATTTTCTTTATTGGTTGCGCATTTTGGACAAACATAAGAATCGATTTTTGTTTAATTTCATGTTTGTTTTATTTTCCGTTAATAGGGGGGGCTTAGTAGGCGTGGCTTCGTCACCCACGGTGAAGCGAAGAGGAACCAGGGTCCGTGATGGCTTGGGCAGCCAGCCGGCCCCAGAGGGGCCGCTCCACTGGGCTTTGCCTCTAAGTCCAGAATGGAGCGGCAACGG
The DNA here is from genome assembly GCA_963890685.1 of Plagodis pulveraria. NCBI lineage: Eukaryota > Metazoa > Arthropoda > Insecta > Lepidoptera > Geometridae > Plagodis > Plagodis pulveraria. Next base: position 23,621,906 of record OY982969.1, read on the forward strand.
GTAGGCTGCGGTGCTGTATGGGCAGCACCGCATCTGAGGCGGGCTGTGGTGTTGTATAAGCGACACCACAGCTGACGGTGAGGGGCCACGGCGGGAGAGGAGTGCCGGTATCACGGTTGTGCTGCTTATCACGCCGCTCTCCCTACCTTCCGTGGCCACGGCGGGGCCGCCACCGTTGGATGGCGGACGCGGGGGGTCACAGGGGACGAGGAGTGTTGGTATAGCGAGGCGCCACTCTCCCTATCCTCTGCGGCCGCAGTAGCAGGCGACGGGGCTACTCATCTGACCCGTCGCAAAGGGACCTTGGGCGTCGGAAGCGGGGTCGTCTGACGCCCATTTGCGGGCTTGGTCCCCGGGTGGTAGCGACGTGCCATGTGTTCTGGAACGTCGTGAGGGGTAGCACCCCAGGAGGGATCCGGCAACGTACAACCGTGGCGTGTTCGTAGTTGAATGCTAAAGCGTCCCTGCGTTCCCGCCGAGAAGCGGTAGAGGTGGAACACCGTGTGTTATTTAGTCGGTAGGGGCACTTGCTGCTGTGGGAGTAGTTGGTGTCGAGCCCGACATATCCCGGCCACCTTCCCCGGGGTGGACGGGAATGCATAACAGCATTTTTCACACGTAAAAAAAAATGCAAACTTACAATTATCGAATATAATCTCACAACAGTACAGTCAGGAGAGTATAACTTGTTATATAATTAAATTTCTTGTTAGTAAAACTGTCTGACCTTTATTCTGTTTTAATATATAAAAATGTTTTTTTAGTCAAAACGTTGAGGGACATGATAAACATATTATCAAAACTGAAATACTACTTAAAAACAAATACTCAGTTTGACGTACAGTACCTACATAGCTGATTAAGATAAACGTGTTTTCTTTTCATGAAGCATATTTACTTTACGGAGACAGTAAAAAGGTTAAGCACATCATAGAGTATGCACGTTAGTAGATAGGCTTAAATTAAATAATATACCCTTAGCCTGTGTTAGTTGAGATTGTTAAACGAAAATGATTTTGACCAAGAAGTTAGTAAATAAACATATCCGACTCAACATTTCTTAAAATAAAGTGCAATGCAAATTTGGCATGCTGTTAATTAGACGCAGCAAGAGGTAGAATCCAAAAAATATATCTGTATGAGTACCGTTTTCTTATAGTATATAGGCACTTACTAAAGCTTATTCGTATGAGTTTTGTTTATATATGTTTTTGTTTATGTTAACAATTATAACCATCTTTTTACAATTTCTAAATCATTGCGGAGACATCGACGTAGGTATTCTTAACAAAATGGGGCAAAAGCCAGGTCATGAATACCATTAAGAGATGGCGTGATCGAAGAATACGATGAGTGTATTAAGAAAAAAATTGTGACACTGGCCGGTACACAGGCGTTATGTTATGTATATGAATGTAATGTAAAATACTCACAAAGACTCAAAAATCTTACGGATTATAGCTATTGCTTTATCTGAAATACGCGGAAGAGTAAATGATTTGAAATGAGTTTACATTTATAGAAATTTTCTTTGTGAAATTTAAAAAAATTATATATTGTATTTAAATAGTACTTGATTAAGTAGAAATAGATTTTGAGATATTACGTACTCAAGAGACTAAAATTATTTTAATTACACAGATGACTGCTCACAACTCAGATGCAATTCAGCGGGATAAGTAATGATTTGTCTATATTTTTTATTATATCGGTAGAATCGATATCTTTTTATAATGTAGGGTTAATGAAACTGATACGGTATAATATATGCTTTTGTAGAGGAACATGTATAAATAGGTAAAATATTATATTAAGATTGATAAAATCTTGAAAGCGTTGTGTTTAATCTTAAAAACATTAAACATGTTTTAAAGGACAATTACATTTTATTTTCATAAAATACTTATTTCAGGTAGTATATAGTATTAGATTCATTCTTTTCCGTTCTTTTTACGTTTTTACTCTCTTTTTACAGTTTATTTTCTTAATTGTACCTACTCAGAGACTCAGTAGTACTCAGTTCTACGTCTAATAATTTCAATTAGTCTATGACGGCAAGGGTCTACGGTATAAAACATTCAGACTGAGAGGATATTAAGGATGCGGGTTTCTGCGTTCTTTTAAATAACAGCGTATTTTTTTCTCTAAAAACTCACGCAAAAGGTTCACATGACGTGGTTTGAAATCTCGGCGTGGCAACTTGAATAAATAATGTTTAAACACGTTGTTTTCATATTATGATACTTTGCGATGGAAAATACATGGGTAGTTCTTTTATTTTGCATCGTAGACATTGGTGCCGATGCTACACAAATTACATAAATTTAAAATTATCTATAATAATAATGAATATGTTTTACAATTTTCTGTACGAGCTTACTTATTAAGATTTTAACTCAAATAAACTGTGAGACCCAAACAAGGCGAGAGCCTGCATCTTGGGGCTATGAATACGATTACCATTAGCTGTTATTGAGACAAAACACTAGTAAATTGTCTAAATATTAAATACAGATGGTTATACAAAACTATAAATAAATTAATTAAAGTAAGTACGGACAATTAGTTATCATTCGAACCATATGAAATATATGATTAAATTTTTATTTCAATTATTTAATAAGTTATGAATTAGGAGAATGTAGAAGAGTGTGAGTTTACTTCAAGTCACAGAAGTTAAATGTGTCAGACAGTACTAGAAAAACTTATTGTTTTAAGTTTTGAGTCTCTCCGAGCCAAGAGCGCCCGCCGCAACTGGACCGCGCTGAGCTTCCCTTGAATAGAGTTTTGAATATTTACATAGAGCTAAGTTATGAAAAATATTAAATTACAGCCACAAGATACTTTTAACATCAGGTGGCCCTGGTGCTTATTCCGTCAAATAAATAAACAAACACAAAATTAATATGTTTATTAGACTAGCAGAAGAGGTTGTTATTAGCAGTTTACCAATAACCCTGTATAGCAGATATAGCAAAATATAATTTTACGTTTTGATCATGTCACATCAAGCGTGTGTATTTTCAAATGTATATATGTCATGCTACTCACGTCTACGTCACAAACAATTTCAATTAGCTAGGCCTATAAAAAATACTTTGGGTTACAATTAATAAAATAAATACGAAGACATTTATATTATATCTAGTGAAAATTCTACGGTTTCCTGCTAAGCCGACGTGACGTCAGAAATTTCTCGTAGCCCAGTCGGAACGGTTTTCCTCGTGGTTTGCTTCTAACTGACTAGCTACCACCCTCAAGTAGAAAATCTGTCGCTAAGCACCTAACGGTGTGTTCCGGCAGCTGTCCTCGAGATCCAGTACTTCTAGGTTAGCCTGAACAACATCTTCGACCACATCAGCACTTACCACCAGGTGAGATAGTGGTCAAAGGCTAACCTATCAGGAATAAAAAAAAAAAACTGAACGAAGGATCTTCCACTGGTCTTGACTCTTCCAGCGCGCTATAGAGAGTTTTGGTTGGTAGTCCATTTTCGACTTCTTAGTAGTCACTGGTTTTTGTTATATATCTTTTTATATTTGTTATTATATGAGATATGTGTTTCCGCAAAATAACGCCTCCAAAACAAGGAAATAATAACAGGCAAAACAAAATTTAAATAATAACTTTAAAATATTGTTATCTTTATTGTTTAAATTAATTTTGTTTTTTATGTCTGATAGTCTGACTGCCTTTGACCTCTATCCCACCTGATGGTAAGTGCACGATGTGGTCGAAGATGTTGTTCAACCTAGAATTACTGGCTCTCAAGAACAGCCGCCGGAATACACCGTTAGGTGCTTGGCGACAGATTTTCTACTTGAGGGTGGTAGCTAACCAGGTGAGCATTCGCAAAACGCCCTACCACTATGCTAAAATTCAAGTACTTTTTGTTGAAAATACTCTAAACGTTTTTAAGCTCTAAAAGCTTGAATATTTCGATCACTTTCTTACCCAAGCTCTAATTATTTTGCACCAAATACCAGCAATACTCTGTGATATCCACCAGACCTTAAATAATGTTTATCTTAGCCCGTATCCAGTTCAACCAAATATTTTGTATTCCTTTACGAGATTCTACTTATCTCGTCGTCCATTCGTTTTGATGTAAAGAAATGGAAAATGTGTTTATTTGACCTAATTTTTCTGTCGCTGGTGAATAAATATCAATTAGAACGTGGTATCGGTGGTAAAGTATGTTTTTCTTCTGGAAAAATAATTAAGAAAAGTATACTTTGAAATGCGTTTCTTAGAGCTCGCTTACTTAAGACATTTATTCTCTCTAAAATTATATTGTGTTGTCCTATCCAGTAAGGGTACCTATCAACATGTTTATTTGCTCAATCGATTGCAATCTGCAATTAGATATTGAGCAAGTTGTAAGAAATGCTTACATCATAATCGAGATATTTATGTAGCCCTAGTTCGGGAACAGAGTCTTACATAAAGTAGCATCCTTAACATGAAATATGTGTAGGTGTATGACATTAGTCGACACCTACGAATAAATACGTAAAGAAGTAAAGCTCTCATAAAGTTACCGCTTTGATTTCGGACTCATCAAATTTACAAGTAACAAAACAATCTAGCAAATTCAATTGGATTGGTTAATTGATTTGGCGCTTAGAAATGATCGCGTCAGGGGAATGTTGTTGCCGCACGGTACCCTTTTTAAACCACTCTCACCGCGGTAATGTTTGCGTTCTGTCGTTTTTGAGCTTGACTTAATTTTTTTACATATTGATTCTTAGGTCGACACCTTAACTCGGACTGTGATACTCGGGATTCCAGGTTTAAATGGTATCAGAGCTCACATTAGGGTGAATTGCAAAGATATTTATTTTTTCTTGGATTCTTGGGTCTTGGATGGTTGTGGTGTGTTTCCATGCAGATTGCAATATTGGATAAGAAGTGACAGATAAACTAATACAAGATATACTTATCCTGTACAAAAGGTAACCTACGCCTTTAATAACTTCCTTGGCTAATTTTCCAATAAAGTTTTAGTAATGTTTTCTAAAACCTTTCTGATTTGGTTGTCTGACGTTTAACATGACTTGGTTGACCGTCATTTAATGCCGGCCCTAAGAGTGCGGTTCAAATTATGCCAATAGTGCCTAAGTTAATAGTGTGTTTAGTTTCCACGCACACGCTGTTTGCATTACTATCAATTCGGACCAAGCTAAAGCGTGCCTATGACATCATCACTTCGTCCAAACATACACAACTTCTTTACCAATTCAAATAAATTAATGGATTTTTAACTGTAAAAAGTATTTGAGAGAAATAATTACGTACGACCTGTAAAACATTTGTAGAATCAAAGAAAAGGGTTCGGATTTTCAACTATTAATTTTGAAATTGTTGTGACAGTTGATCCACAGATTTGTACGCAAGCCAATTCTTGGTCTGAATTATGCTCAGAGCGCTATTGCCAGGAAGTACTCATGGTGCCCATCCCCGGGGTCATAAGTAATGTGACCGCTGACGTCATCGATGACTGTCAGCTGTGCAAACGTTGTGCCCTTCGTCCTATTTTGACCACCTCTGAGCGTGCTATTAGTACCGATGGCTCAATTTAGACTGCACCCTAAGACGCAGTAGATATATGTGTCTGTGACTAAGACTTGTCTTCGACTAGGTTTATGAAAATGTAACTTTTGTAGTACATTACTTGCCGAATGGCAATAGTACAATCCGCACAAGTACTATTTAAAACAAAAATAATCTTCATGTTCTTGTTTTTCCATTTAATCATGTTACTGCTAACAAACAACACAAAAGTATAAACGTGCATTGATATGTATGAGATAAGATATCCTTACAGTTATACTCATAATGATATGCAAAGGTATTGCCTGTGAGGTGCGGGGATAGAATGTCAACACATCTCATACCGTGGGTGTCGTAAGAGGTGACTAAGTTTGAAATAACAGAAGATGGGCCGCAGCACTTTCTAAGCGACTGCTATCTTACACTAAAATTCCCAAGACGCCTGCCAAGCATGGGAGTTATGGCACCTCCCCTCAACAAGAGAGACTGTGTTCAGCAGTGGACAATCAAGCTGATACAGTTACAGTAGAAGTATCTGTTTTCATCACATACAACATCCCTATATAAACTATAAACCATCCCTTATCCTACTCAAGTAGATGTTTCATCAAGTTAGGTAGTTAAATCAAACCCATCATTCTCTCCGCCCTTCTGAACAATAACCATCGACCTAATAATGATTAACAAGTACCTTTATTGTCCATAAAGAGGCTTCATTGCGGTGTCTTGATTACAATGCTGTTTGTACAGAAATAGGGCAGGCGGGATCAAACTAGTTTTTTTTTATGAATACCGTTTTTGTTTGGTAACTTATTATCTGCATTAGAATTCTTGTAGTTAGTTTAAAGAAGCAGCCTGTTTTTTATTATATTGTAAAAACTATAGAAATAGACGAGGAAAGATGTTTGGCTATATACGACACGACTTTATGGAAGAGCAGATAGAAGGGAGAAGAGTAAGAGGTGGGCCAAATCGGGCAATGAAAGAACAAATAAAGAAGAAAGCGAGCATCGTGTCATATAGGGAGGTTAAGGGTTTGGCACAAGATCCAGAGCAATGTGGGATACCTCCGACAAGACCATGGCTTTTAAATATATAGAAGAAGAAACTTTGACCACTTCAACATTTGTAAAGAGCTCTTTACTTATCGAATACTGCTCGTTGATTGAGTGATCCGCTTGCTTTACTTAGTGAATTAATATAGCACTTTGTCAAAGGTTGTAAACTGTTAAATTAAATAGATGTAATTCAATTTTAACAATGTAGAAAACATAACGAAATTAGACACAAGAAATATATGTATATTATATTCAGTTGCATGCATTCGTCAAAGCGTCAATGTATACGCGTGAAATCTCTCGATGAATGGCAATGCCCTAGGTTAATAATGCAAACCTAGGTCGACAATCAGGATCGAAATACGAGTGAGTACGGAATTTACATTATCATTTCGTCTCTGTTAAGTTTACCCAATGTGAGCGCGTCGGTCGTTATTCCGAACACTCCAATAGACAAACCTTTTTGTGCCCTTGCACAAGAACGAGAGCTTAAGTACCCAATATGCCTTGTTATATGTTTGCTTATATTGTAATATTATCAATTGTAAATTATACTAGAAATTAGCTTCTGGGAATCGGTTACATTGAAAGATCGTGACCGGAGGAAACTATTTATATGTACGTAATGTACAGGGATGAAAATTATAATAAGCCGTGTAGAAAATGTTGCCAAGCAAATAATGGTGGTAGCAGTTCCAATTCTAGGATTAGAATGATCATCGCCTACAAACAGATAAGATAGTGTTGTTTAATACTAACTTAAAGCAATGAGAATAATAATAACCGGCCAAGCTTGAGCTTCCCGCGGGGTGCCGGTCCCCGTGGGGTGCCGGGTTAGAATTGCACCTCCCCATATCATCCCGTAGGTGTCGTAAGAGGCGACTAAGGGAAAAATACTGGAAGGTGGGCAGCAGCACCTTCTAAAGAACTGCCATCTTGCACTGCGATCCCCAAGCCGCCTGCCAAGCGTAGGGATTATGGGAAATACCCCCTGAATAGGGGAGGCTGAGTTCAGCAGTGGACAAGTCGGCTGTTACAGTTACAGTACAGTACAGTAAGCTTGAGCTGGATTTACACACTGGAACCCCAAGCTTGGCCAACATAAAATGTACCATAAAATTGTAAATTTTTACAAACAGTTCAAGATCCTTAGCGCGTGGCCCACCCGCGCTTCTCAGGATTTTATTATTAGTGGAAATAAAATTGTGTGCTCTTATAGATAATGTTCCTGTTTTAATAAGGATAATGAACACCTAATGTAAACGCTTACTTAGGTTACTTACCCGACCATTTATTTGGTCAAAAAGGCCTCTCTTATTTCCATGCATTTAAATATTCACCTCTCCATTATCAAAGGTTTCTGTACCTATTATTTCAGGAGTATAAAAAGGCTGTTATCACTTAATATTTTTAATAATGTGGGTCTCACGGACCCCATTTCCGGTAAATGCCGTCATCCCAAAAAAATACCCTGTTCAAACATTTCTAAACCCTGATAAGCTTCCGTAGATTACTGGCTAGCCCGTCGAGTGACAACGGTTGGATGAGGTACAATTGAGCCAGGCAAGGTGTTCTTTTTTCTCATATAAAATCGTTCACCTAATGATAAAGATCATTGTCTGCTCGGATCAAATGTGGCGCCGCCCAGAGCTTTAAGTAGTATTTTTTTAATGCTGATTTGTTAGCATTTGAACTGATCTCACCTGAATGGCTAGTGAAGATGCGGTCTAAGATGTTGTTCAGGCATTAGCCTGAACAACTGAAGCTAGAATTACTGGCTTTCAAGGACTACTGCCTGACCCACAGTTAGGTGCTTAACGACAAATTTTCTACTTGGAAGTAGCAGCTAGCCCCACCGCCATGCTATAACGACTGCCATCCTAAGACGACAACTGGTACCGACAGCTTAACGTTCCTAATTACGGAAGCGCTCAGTAATAATGCCATAATTCACGCATCCAAATAAGGAAGGCAGTGGAAGTTTATTAAAAAAAAAAAAATAGGAACGACTAAGCAAGCTACGCGGCGAGCGTATGCGGGCGTATATAGGCCTCATCGGTTGCGGCAATAATTTATCTGTGATAAAGGAGGGGAAGAAAGTTTCTCGAGTGGTTACTACATTACAAAAAAGGACATAGGGTTGGCAGGCCCACGACATCGTATAAGTCGCGGGTAGCCAATGGTTACAAGTGGCTAATAGCTGTTTATTGCAGTGTTATATGAGGGAGACGTTTGTTCAACAATGGACGTATTCCTTGCTGATGATAATGATGCTAGAAGGGCAAAAGTTAAATCGTACAGATCCAGGTCGCCGTACAGTTCCCGATATAAGGCCTGTTCCATATCCTCCTGTTGGATGTCATCAACGTGACTATAGGAAATAATACGCCGAATGAGCAGCATGCCACTATCTAGTTGACATAAGTATATAAATAGGGAGTTTGAGGTAAATAACACAAAAGCACACTATAAGGCTGAGCAATCATCTTCATCGTGGGTGCCTAAAATTTTATATGAAGAGGCATATTATATAATATAATATATTATTGTATTTGTGATTATGTGGAAGACAAAAATGCTTGAGACATTCCACCTTTGCAAAGCCACCGTCAGCCACCTATTTAATGCAAATAAATATTGCTGTAATTTTAAGATAAAATGAAGAAACAAAGTGTACACTTTGTGTAAGAGTAAAAATAAAAAAAAACTAATTTTAACATAATATTACCCACATTCACATAATATAATATCAAACACATTATGACATTACCTACAAGTCAGATGTAATGTTAATAACAATATTGAAAACTTACATAATAACTAAAACATTACAAATATTTTTTTACAATGCACAAAAACAAAAACAGAAGTTTGGATCTCAGGTAAATAATAACAATAACATAATACAATTTACAATCAAATCACACACTGATATTCAATCAAAATTATGTAAATGATGTATATTTATTTTATAAAAATCAACTTGGGCCAATATTTATAAAAATATTGGCCCAAGTTTCTTGCCTCTTCTTCTCGCATTGGCTGTACACCTTTATTGCTGAACGAGGTAGTAGAATATCTTTATGGTATTATTTAAATTTTGTGGCTGACTTCTTATAAGAAGAACGTCGTAGTCGCCAAAAGTGAACAAATGATTTTGTCTTTGCCATTTTCATTGTGTTTATTGTGACCCTAACATTGGAGGATAAATGCAGAATTTAATCAGCATCAAATATTTACAGGGAAAATTAAATAACATACTCTACAATAATATGTTACCTTACTTAAAATTTTTACAGTGTTATCTATATATATCCCTTTCGCCCATGACGTGAAAACTAGAGGGATGTCTCATTTTGGATTTCTCCATTTATTTGTAATCTATTGGCTACACCCATTGATTGAGGACTGTAGATTAACTAGGTGCTATTGATATTTTTGCATATTTGGTTTAGAGCGCAGTAGAAGATTTCATGTTGTGCCGACCTTACTAGCGTGGGATAAGTGATAGATGAAGAATATGAATATAACTTTGTGTCGGTTCCTTTTACGGACAAAACTTGCTTATCACCTGAAGTACTGTCTCGGTCATTCCGTGATTTTATTGTCGCAGTAAAAAAAACAATGTTCCATAAAACCCTTTAACAAAACAACATTTGCAACCTGATCTACAGATTACAAATACAAGCCATCTCCTTCGGGGGGATGGGCTCAAAACGTATCATAGAAAAAAATAAACAGTTTTATGAGTACTTGTTGTACCTGCAAAATACCCTAGCTTCTTTTCATCCAGATAAAATGAACTATGTTATACATGTAGAAGCGAAAGTGCAACTCCTTAACCCTAGGATAGTAGCTTCTACCGATGCGGGAACTTCTATTATAGCTTATCGAAATTGGTTAAAGGTGCACTGAGATGATAAGTTAGTCGCAAGTTTGAATTTTAAAAGAGTAAGTCTACATTCAAATTATCCATTCAATTTTGGCGAACTCTTACAAAGTTAAAATACAAAATTTTACTGTTAAATTGATTTGTCTGTCGAATTCACATGAAAACAAGTCTTTTAGTTTTTAGTTCTTGAAGCAGTGATAGCTCAGTGGCTTTGAGTATGGACTGCCGTGCAGCAGGTCCATGGTTCGAATCCCGCCGTGGGCTTGAGCTTCACCGCATGGTGAAAGGGCATTTTGCGAATGCCCGCCTGGCTAGCGACCACCCTCAAGTAGAAAATCTGTCGCCAAGCACCTAACGGTGTGTTTCGGCAGCAATCCTTGAGAGCCAGTGAAATAACAGGCATATGAGACTTAATAACTATGTCTCAAGGTGACGGGTGCAGCGCAATTCGTGAGTTGTGACGATATGCATCTGTTATAGGCAGAGGTTAGTTCACTTAACATCAGGTGGTCCTCGAGCTTGTTCCGTCACAATAACATAAAAAAAGCCACCTGCGATAAGAGCGGCTAAAAAACTCATTAAGTTTATATAGAAAACAAAGAATATTAGAGTTACAATACTTATTCGATACAGTATCGAGACATTGCATTTTTGAACATTCGTCAAAAAATAAAATGCTGTAAAATTTTCCAACCGCCCTTTACCAGAGATTAAGGGTTAACCCGTCAGCTGCCGGTCGGACAGGCGCAATGACACGATTGACACATTCCGCCTGATCCCCTAACAATGATATAATGGATTGCGTAAATGATTAAACGCTTTACGGAATGTGGTGATGCTTGTTTCAAAGGGTGTCGTTGAACGCCATCTAAATTAATTACCTATCGCTTATCTTTTGTTTTCTTCTCTTTGAGTAAGCCACTCTACTGAAAGTAGATTGTGTTGAAACAGAGGATCGCTCGTAGCGAAGTTTGCTATTCTGAACCAATCAGCAAAGTTAAGCAACGTCCGCCGCGGTCATAAGTTGGATGGGTGACGCTGGTGACACTACTACGGAGCGTTACCGTGCTTCGGAGAGCACGTTAAGCCGTCGGTCCCGGTTGTTGACTTAGGATGGCAGTCGTTATAGCATGGTGGTAGGGCATTTTGCGAATGCCCGCCTGGCTAAAGACCACCCTCAAGTAGAAAATCTGTCGCCAAGCACGTAACGGTGTGTTTCGGCAGCTGTCCCTGAGAGCCAGTACTTCTAGGTTAGCCTGAACAACATCTTCGACCACATGATCACTTACTATCAGGTGAGATTGTGGTCAAAGGCTTACCTATCAGCAATAATAAATAATAGAGACATCCTAAGGCATGTCATCCATGTGACAATACTCAGTAGCGTCTTGAGTCGCCACCGTAGAAAGCTTTTAGCACACGGCGTGATACGTCGACGACTCGCTTCATTATACTACCATTTTTTGTTGTTCTGTTTGAAGCAGTGATGGCTCAGTGGCATTGGCTATGGACTGCCATGCAGCAGGTCCATGGTTCAAATCCCGCCCAGAGCTTGAGCTTCGCCGCATGGTGGAAGGGCATTTTGTGAATGCCCGCCTGGCTAGCGACCACCCTCAAGTAGAAAATCTGTCGCCAAGCACCTAACAGTGTGTTCCGGCAGCAGTCCTTGAGAGCCAAAAAAATTACAGGCTAATGAGACCTAACAACTGGACGTCTCAGTGTGACGGGCACAGTACAATTCGTCGCTGACGAAATGCGTCTGTTATAGGCAGAGGTTAGTCCACTTAACATCAGGTGGGCCTCGGGCTTGTTCCGTTACAATAACATAAAAATTACTGGCTCTACTGGTCGCCCTTTCATATTTCATTATAGATCGAATATTGCATTGAAATATGTAAATAAAGTTATATTGTATGTGTATAATAATATGACAATATAAAAGGCGAAGCAAAAAGAAAGTGAAAAACAACTGTTTACCTCTTAAACAGAGAAAAATACTGGTTTTGTAGGTAAAAACATACTCAAAGTACTTTTAAACAATAAACAGTCTTACTTATAAACGCTACTTAACTTTATCGAGTTCCTAAGTACTGCTTAAATAAGCTGTCAATTTAAACACCGTCCGACCCGTGTTTAAAATTTTAAGTAACAAGATGGCGCCCATATATCTGATCAGCTGATTCAGTTACTATTGAGGTTATTGTCAAGGAGGCTTACAAAACTACAAACACGACATACTGTGTTAATAAATCGTAAAAATATATCAAGTAGAAACATAAATTGGATGATGAAATACATATTATGCGTAACCTACCTACTTTTCGTGATCTTATTGAAGAGTATACCGCTGGTACAGTTCATGAATTAAGAATATAAGGACTGTGCCATACTCGTATCTTCCTATTGGATGTATTAAAAGGCAACTTGGGAAATGATGCGCTCAATGAGTGGTGTAAGTTTTTCAGTACTATACTACTATTCACGTTGATGTGAGTAGGGTGTTGCTGAACATTGGGTGCAAAACAGTTCTCCATACATCTTAATGTCATGATTATGGCCGGAAAGGTAGCGGGTATACTATACCTGCTTCTAATAAAGTTGGTTGTCGATTATAAAATCAAAGCCAACACTTTTTACATATTTGTTCTTGTGTGTTTTCTCAAGCACACTAGACGAAACACAAGAACATATTACGGCCTTTATAATATTACTGTGATTTAAGGAATCGCTATAAAATGATTAAAAAAAGAAAGATTGGAATCTTGGCTTCATAGAAAAAAAACGAAGACATAATTGGGCATAGGTATTGTTTGGAATGGAAAAAGATAACTTCCAGCGGAATTTGACAGTATTCTGCGGATACACCCGTAAATTCTGGGGTAACACCATAATGCATTTCCAATTATGCTATGGAATAGGTTGCTATTCCATAGCATAATTGGAAATATATTATTAGGGCACTTTGAATTTATCATATTGCAAAATAAAAACTCGACACAATCAAATGTGTCCAGTACACTTAACCATATGTACAAAAATCAGTACCTACATAGAACAGTAATTTTTTTACTTTAAGATTTTTAGAATTAGATACATGCTTTTTGGCAATTTGGGTCTTTCATAATACATTTTAGTTCAATGTTGTCAGTTTAAAATACGTTCGACCTCATCATCGTTTGCGTAGCTAAATAGTTGTTAAGTAGCGTTTATAAGTAAGAAATATTTAAGCATTACTTAAACACTGTTTAGTTATCCATTACTTAGCAACTACATAGCGGATTTTTTATAAGTAAGGGGGTTAGTGTATAGTAACTTATATACATTAAATATTAAAAAACGAACTACAGGTATTAGTTTAAAGTAAAATTGCTGCAATTCTGAGGGCGAAAAGTTGTAGTTTTTTTCTTGAAAGAAACAATCGATTTTTCTGCCAGTCTTTGTACATTAAACTGCCTATTTCGGAGGTATTGTCTTAATTTTTTGCGCCTTTCGTAAAGAACAATGGAAGACGCCAAGTCGCTACACGCGCTCATATCGACCTTATTTGAAATGTTTGAAATGATTTTTATTTTATCTTCACAATCTTAATATAACTTTACACACAGTATTTAGTTGGGTAGGTATTAAAAGAGCTTAATGTAAGTATAACAAAGTTAATATTCCTATAAAGATCATTGGGACCCAAACTAGGACAAACCTGTGTTGTAGCATGCCAACGGAGGGCGTTGCCAGAACAGGGTATTTACTAAAATAACACAGAGTATAGTGGGTCATTATTTAACAACCAACTGTCGACAATTAAAAAAAAAAAAAATATTAGCAATATACCACAAAAACGAAGCATGTTTGTTTTGAAGTGTAATTGTAGGTACTTAAGTAAGTATTTTTTATTATTAGTGAAGTGAGGGTAGTTGTTAATGTTAAATATAAATATTTCAACAGTAAGAGTTGCTTGTTTAATTTTAGAACTGTAATCAGCTGTAAATTAGTAGCTGCCGTTTCCGGTCGATAATCAGTACATAGATACAAAAAGTTGAACTATCCCCATCGCCATAAATATAAGCCTCATTTATTACCACAAAGGACAAAAGCACCTACAAAATTCAGTTTGTTGGCTTATTATATTGTATATAGTTACTATGAAACAACTTTCTACCAAATTATTTCTACGTAGTTAAAATATACATTTCATCCGGTTTTACTAAGAAACGTGATGTAACCAACTACGACTGAAAGAAAAACTACTCATTAATTCGAATTTAGTTATCACAGTTCCTGATTTCGTACTTGCTTAACCTGCCGGTGTTGTATTTGTTTATTTTAAAGCATTTCAGACAGAAAGTGAAAAACAACATCTTCACGGAAAACCAACGTCACTTAAAAGGTTTCCGTGTAAAAACGTCGCTCCGTAGAAATCCTCGTTTCCGGCTCCGGATTAGCTGTTGATCCTAATCTCACCTGACAGAGGCACAGGTCAAGGATAACTAATAAGTGACGCAATGATGAAATACGATTGTGGCTCATTTTCTATGAAATAGAATGGGCAAAGAAAAACCAAAGTACTGGTTTACCCTAAAATCAAAGCACCCAAAAAATCTTCAAATTTGTCCCGTTTAGGATGCTCCTAAACTTGTCAGCTTAATAGCCTAGGGATTTTCACTTATATTGAGTCAAATATAGTGTTCAAAGACCGTAGAAGGGAGAAACCCACTGAATGCCACTTCTCATGACATCGTGAGTATGGTGTTGTAGCACATCAGGAGCAAAACTAGGCAACTTCGGTAACGTTTAAGCAGTGATAGCTCAGTGGCATTGGCTATGGACTGCCACGCAGCAGGTCCATGGTTCGAATCCCGCCGCGGGCTTAAGCTTCACCGCATGGTGGAAGAGCATTTTGCGAATGCCCGCCTGGCTAGCGACCACCCTCGAGTAGAAAATCTGTCACCAAGCACCTAACGGTGTGTTCCGGCAGCAGTCCTTGAGAGCCAGTGAAATTACAGGCACATGAGACTTAACAACTATGTCTTAAGGTGACGGGCGCAGTGCAATTCGTGACTTGTGACGAAATGCATCTGTTGTAAGCAGAGGTTAGTCCGCTTAACGTCAAGTGAGCCTCGAGCTTGTCCAGTCACAATAAAAAAAAAACATTTAGCATTTTACGAAATCCTGGAGATTCTTTTCATCTCATTCTGGCGTCAAGCAGGCATCCAGTCGGTCTTTTTCAGCAAGTTGAAAATCAGCGCCATACCACGTAAATGTCTTCCTATATGAAAGTAGACTTCCAAGTAAAGCTCCTGGGAACTTAGCGACGATGTAATAAAGTCTTGTATTCTCAATAAGAATCATGTTTTCGAGCAAGAATCTCACCGAGCAGATACCCTGAACATCAATTCCAAATTTCATGAAAAAATAAATCGAAAGTTAATAGAAATACGACAAAAAACTTTTAGATCCCTTAACTGCAGAGTCCTTGGCTTCGCTCAGATAGTAGAATTTCAAATTTCGGTTTCTGCAGAGGTAGTTTCCACGTAGTATGTCAAGAATTTTCGTCGGTATTCTCGTAAATATCACAACTGTTTTGCTGAATAAACCGAGAGCCTACTTATTTACCAGAAACCCTTTGTGACCCGACAAGCCTCCGCTTACCAACAATAATGCTCGGTGCTCAGTCACAGTGTTTTCATCTCAGTATGATATCTTCTAACCTCATCCCTTAGTACCTTTACCTTATTAAACGTAGGTTAGCTACTACGAACAAAAATGTATAATTTGGGAAATTGCACTATTTTAAGAAGTTAATTTAGTATTACGGTCGTCTATATGTCGTGAATCTTCTTTGACTATTCTCATTGATTTCTTTATAATTTAATTACATAAAACTTTTTTGTTCATCAATGTCATCAAATCTATGTACCCGAACGTCAAGAAAATATCGCCTCTATTATGATCGCCATAATCCCGACGCTTTTTATACGTCTTGGGGATCGCAGTTAATAGTGACAAATCTTTAGAAGGCGCTACTTGTAAAGTGAGATAGGTATCTTAGGTCAGGTATTTTTCCCTAAGTAGCCTCCTACGACAATGATACGACATGAAGGGATGCTATTTCATACCATTTTTATTGCTGATAAGCTTTCTATCCCTTAACCATTATATCACCTAATTATTAGTGATGATGCGGTCGAAGGTGTTTTACAGGCTAACATCCATTACTGGATCTCAAGGGCAGTTGCCGGGACACAGCGTTAGGTGCTTGGCGACAGATTTTAACTACTATTTTGTTAAAGTGTCTTCTTTAGTCTAAGTAGTATGTACCTTTCCATCATGTTAAGGTACTAAAAAGTGATTTTTTTGCACATTATCCAATGAAAATTATGTGGTTACATGAAGAAAATTCGGTTAAACGAAGATTAGTCCTCCTAAAAAAAAATTTGTTCGACCCACGTGCAACGACCCACCACACCTTATCTACCCAAAAAAATAATTAAGGTAAATGAAATAAGGTCAAACTCGAAACATATAAAAGAGAAAGTCAATCGAGCAAATAAAATATTCAACAAAATTCGGACATGAGTTATGCTAAAATCAGAATATCTTGTAAACAGCTTATCAGATTTTACGCAAAACATGATCAGGAACCAGTCAATATCGGCTTTGTAATAAAATACATTGTATCGAAATCGGTTCTATTCGAAAAAAACAATAGACATAATCACTCACACATACAAAGAAAGTGTTCAGGCTTATAACTCCCTTCTTACCTTAGAAGGTTAAAACATACAGCTGTCAAAATGACAATATATGTTGTAGTTTACAATTTCACTTATTTGTTACTCACCTTGTCTTCTAAAACATTCTACGTCTAAGGTGATGTCAAACGCCGCGAATATTATTATTTTTATAAATTATTATAAGCAATGCAAATAGACATAGGTGATGTAGGTTTACTACTTTTTATCCTGTGGCATAGCTAACAATGCTATCCGTTACAAAGCGCTCATGAAATTTAAATAACGTGTTACCGCCTCAAAGTGGATCAACGTTGCTTCACTGCTATCCGCTATATAACAGTTATAACGGAGTTACTCATACATTAGCAACAGTTAGAAGTTACAATGGCTAAATGTTAATATGCTACCCTATCAATATTATCAATAAATGAGTGTGTTTGTTGCTACTATCTTCATAATGCCTAAACAAATTTTAATACATAGATTCCTTAGGTCCTGGGACAGGATATAGAATATCATTTATCCTGATTTACAGTTACATTACTAGTTACCCTTTGAAGCGCTCGTAGCGAAGTTTACTTAGCTGTTCTTAATCGATCAGCAAAGTTAAGCAACGTCCGCCGCGGTCATGAGTTGGATGGGTGACCGCTAGTGACATTACTACTGAGCGCTTCCGTGCTTCGGAGGGCACGTTAAGCCGGGTTGGTGTCTTAGGATAGCAGCTGTTATAGCATCGTGGTAGGGCATTTTGCGAAAGCTCGCCTGACTAGCTACCACCCTCAAGTAGAAAATCTGTCACCAAGCACCTAACGGTGTGTTTGGCAGCTGACCTAATTAAAAAACTTTAAACGGTTTAAATCACGTATATCATTATTTTTGTCCCGACGTTTCAAACACTTTGCAGTGATCGTGGTCACAGGGTAACAGGATCGGGGGGGTTTGCCTTAATCCATACGCTTGGCAGGCGTCTTGGGGATCGCAGTGTGAGATATCAGTCCTTCAGAAAGCGCTGCTGCCCCTCGCAATAGTTAATAATATTTTTTATGTAATTTTCGCTTAGCACACGATAGTCCTATAAACATTTAGAAACAATCAAAATAAAAAAATCGCAATCGAATCTCAAATACGCAAAAAAAGTCATAAGCGCCACATAGCCCAACTGGAAGAATTTTCGACTGCTTTCGATTATACACGAAAAATATTTTTGTGTTTTTATCCACGTGAAATAACTTCGTAAATGATGAACAATCATGGCTTGATCAGATATGTACTCTGAAGTAAGAAATCCTATCAGTCTTCAGCGTAGTCTGATGCAGTTAGCACTTCGCTGCAGTTATTACGTAAACTGTAATCCAACGTTACTGTGTTTGACAGGTGAACATAAAACTTAGTGTGGAATTAAGTTGGTGTGTAGTAGTAACGCGGAGTTTTATTACAGTACACATTTTCAGTAGGTTTTATGGCCGCCCGCCTTTTTGACACCTTTTTGGCTCCTTGGAAATGATCTTGTTGGCAATACAAAAGCTCTTTTTTGGTTAATTAATGCCTTGAGATGAAGAGCTCTGTTAAATTACAAAATCACAAATATACGATAGAAAAATTAAAGTCATGTGCGGGATTCGAATCCGCGTCCATCCACCCTTTGAGCCGGGGTATGCTCTAACCAATTGAGCTAACATGACATGACGTCATAACTCAAATCTTTCCTATCGTTCTTTAACCATCGTATTGGGATGGAGCGACATCTATAGTACAACTTGCGTTTTTTTTCTGTAGGTTGCAGGAAATCCTCATGGATACCAGGGCGTTGCTGCTTGTACGCTTGATCCAAGCGCCAACCTCCTGGTGACTCCGTCAGTTGCCTGACGACCTACGGACTAAAACCATCCTCCCTCTTTGTTTCCTACCCTCTCTATTTAGTAAATTTCTAAGTTTTTTTTTATTGTATATTAGTAATATAATGAGTGTTAGTATTAAGTGCCTAAGGTGTGGCAATACACTGCCACATTTGACGTGAGTAGCTCAACAAGTATGCTGATTATTGGGCGCATTCATATTTTTAGTCACCCTTTACAATATTCAACTGGAGGATATCTAAATGCAATAGTCAAATATTTATTCAATTTAGGCGTCTACGATGCTACATTTGTAAGTGACCTTCATAAGATGAAGGTCACTTACAAATTTTAGTATTGAAATATACTACATTGTACTGCCACGTTCAGAAAAAAACTGTATAGCGTCATTGCGAGAAGATTGGGTAAGTAACTCAGGCCTATTCTTTTAAGACGACTTATAACATATCGTTTGGACGATATTATAACATTATTACAATATAAACAATGTTACAGTAGTAGATTATGATACAAGTGAGATAAGTTGCTCATTATACACGAGGCTCTGTGTTGGGGATATGGTGGTTGAAAAGATTCATGTGATTTGGAAGAAGGAATATAATATAAATAATGTTTACAATGTAAAAAGTACACGGAAGAGAATAATATAATTGATTGACATATTAAGTCAGAAAACTAATTTATTCTTCCTATTGTCTATTGGTCTACAGACCTCCTTAGAGTTGTGGAATACTCACACTCCTCCTCACGACTCATAATCCAATATTCCAATCAAATTCTTCAGTCGAGAAAGTCGTGGACCATTAACTGATTTTGTTAATATGTCTGCCTCCATTATTTCAGTTGGTAGATATTTCATCTCAATAAATCCATCTGTAATACAGTCTCTTATGAAATGCATCTTGAGATCTATATGCTTAGATCTTGATGAGACAATTGGATTTTGACATAGTTTGAGCGCTGCCTGATTATCATTCCAGATGATGATTTTGCTCTGACTAGCACCCAGGTCATTAAAAAGTCCTTTTAGGTGTATCGCTTCTTTTGCAGCTTCAGTTATAGCTATATATTCGGCTTCGGCCGTTGACAAAGCGACACTTCTTTGTTTCTTGGATGCCCAGCTGATCGGTGCTCCGGCTAGCTTGAAGCAATATCCAGAAAACGATTTTCTGTCTAGTTTATTTGCACCCCAATCGGCGTCTGTCATGCCATGTAACTCTTTTCCAGTCTTTTTAAATATCAAGCCCACATCTTTTGTACCTTTTAAGTATCGGAGGACTCTTTTTGCACTCTTGAAATGAGTATCATCATAGCTATCATTATATTGTGAAAGGTAACTCACTGCAAAAGCTATGTCCAACCTGGTTGCTACGGCAAGATACATTAGTGTACCGATCAGGTTCTTGTAAGGCAAATCTTTCTGTTCTTTCTTATTTGGTTCTAAGATTAGGCCTGGTTCTATTGGCGTAGTAGCAGGATTACATTGTTCCATGTTAAATTTTTTCAATATAGTTTCAATGTAATTTCCTTGGCTTAGTTTTATTTCACCATTTTTGTATGTTACTTCGATTCCAATTAGACGTTTAGGTCTTCCTAGATCCTTTAATTCAAACTTCTTTCTTAAAGAATCTTTGATTTCTTTTAATTTCTTTGGACATGAGTAGGCAATCAATAAATCGTCGACATAAATTCCAATTATTATCTTTACTCCTCCTTTCGCGAGGATATAGATGCATGGATCTGCTAATGATGCTTTGAATCCTATGGCTTTTAATTCTGTGTCGAGTTTAGTATACCATTGCCTCCCTGCCTGCTTAAGTCCATAGAGTGCTTTCTTGAGTAGACAAACTTTTTCACCTTCTATGGCTTTCATATCTCTAAGCATGTTACGGGCCATGTTGTAGATACTAAGGTCATTGGCGTTGCTCTCTTCTACCAATATTTCTCGTAAATATTGTTCAACATAATCAGGAAGTTTCATATATATGTTTTCTTTTAGGTCTCCATTCAGATATGCTGTTGTGACGTCCATTTGACAAAGTTGTAAATTTTCTTCAACTGATATCGCAATAATAGATCTAATTGAGCTAAGTTTTGCGACAGGAGCAAATGTCTCACTATAGTCAATACCTGGTCTTTGTGTAAAACCTTTAGCAACAAGACGAGCCTTTTTGGATTCTTTGTTGTCTGGGCTTAATTTCTTTTTGAGTACCATTTTATAGTCTACAACTTTCATACCATCTTCTTTTTTAACTATTTTCCAGGTGCCGTTTTTTAAATGAGCTTTAATTTCGGATTTTATAGCACCGCTCCAGTCTTCACTGCTTTCATTTTCATCTGACATAAAGGATATATCTGACATGAGTAAACCTTCATCTATTTCGCTCCCAGTTACAAAGTCTTTCATCCATGAAGGTTGTTTTCTTTCTCTTTGTAATTTCTGACTTGTAGTTTGAGCTTCAGGTGCGTCTTCAAATACGTCTTCCTCGCCTTCTACAGGAACTTCATTTGATGTATGGGTATCAGTTATCAAATTATCAATGTCCATGTCTTGTGAAGATGTTACAGTGGGTTGAAGATTTTCATTTGTTTCAATTTCAATTTGTTTAGTTAAAATTGTATTTTTATTTCTTTTATATTTATTCTTTTCAGGTTTCAGTTGATGCTGCTCTGATTGCGGTGGTTCGATAAAGTCATCATAGTTTCTGCCTTCATTTTCATAGTACATCCTATTTATGACTTTTACATCCCTACTGATAATAACAGTATTTTCTTTTGGTATGTAAATTCGAAAACCTTTTGTATATCTTGCATATCCAACGAATACTCCTTCTTTTGCTTTTTGTGACAATTTACCTTTTCTATTTTTTATCATAGCAAAAGCTTTGCTCCCAAAAACATGAAAATGTTTTGCAGATGGGGTTCGGCCAACCCATTTTTGATATGGTATATGTCCATTCAGTGCTTTTGCTGGGCTTCGGTTGAGTAAGTAGTTGGCAGTATATACGGCTTCAGCCCATAAGCTCTTAGGAGCATTTGCTTCTATCATTAAGCATCTGGCCTTTTCCATCAGACTTCTGTTTTTGCGTTCGCTTATCCCATTTTGCTGCGGAGTGTATGGAGCAGTCAATCTCCTTTGTATCCCTTTTTCTTTCAAATATGTATCAAACTCTTTGTTGACATATTCTTTTCCATTATCTGATTGGAGAAATTTTATCTTTTTATTTGTAAAATTTTCCACTTCATTTAGATATTCTTGGAACTTTTCAAATACTTGACTTTTTCTTTCCATGAAGTACACATAGGCATATCTCGTGTAATCGTCTATGAAAGTCACATAGTATTTTGAACCAGCTAAAGATTCGTTTTCGAATGGGCCACACACGTCACTGTGGATGACTTGCAATGGTTCTGTAGTATTTATTTTACTATTTGTCGGGAATGGAAGTCGAGAAAATTTTCCTTTTATACAGGTCTCACATTCGTCCAATTTTTGATTGTCAAGTTGAATACCATATATTAAATTTTCTTTTTCTAAGTTTCTCAAGTCTTTTTCATTCAAATGTCCGAACTTACGATGCCATTGCATTATCTTGTTTTCAGTACCTGGTGTGTAATTTAGTGTTTCGTCTGATTTGTCGAATTTAAGATAGTATAGTCCATTCTTACGATGTGCTGTTTGTAATACTTTATCATTCTTTGCCATTATGATTGCTTTGTCCTTTTCAAATAATACCTTATTTCCTTTGTCGGTTATTTTTCCAACGGATAATAAGTTGACAGTTAGATCAGGTACATACAGCGTGTCTAAAATGTTACATTTGACGTTTTCAGCATAAGTTACCACTTTTCCTCTGCCTTCAATAGCCATTGTATGGTTTTTAGATGCTAACTTCAGGTTTCCTCCTTCTGAAGTTATGTGGGTGAAAAGTTTTCTTTCCCCACAAATATGCGATGAGCAACCACTATCGAGGCACCATATTTCTTCTGGTGTATCTGTATTATTTGTATTTAAGCATACATTAAAATTATTATCTTGTTTTACCTTACTTGTAGAGTTTTTCTTTTGTTTACTCCAGCAGGCTTCCGTAGTGTGTCCTTTCTTTTTACATTCATTACAATATTTGCTTTTCTTTTTGGCAAAAAATGCATCGTTGCTTTTTGTGGAATCATTGTTGTTTTTCCGAGCTTCACTTTCCTCAATAATTTTAATTTTGAGTTCTTCTGGCTTCGGTAAACTGTCTCTTGATTCGACGGCGATGCGAAAATTTTCATATGACACGGGTAGGCTGTATAGCATCATGATGCTTAGTAAGTCCGGGTGGAGGTCAACATTCATATCAGCAAGTTTATCAACAATATCCATGAAATTATTAAGATGATCACGAACATCATTGTTTTCTACTTTTTTCAATATTAATTGCTTTAATAATGTAGCCTTTCGTGCCGGTCCTGTACTTTGATATATGCCTTTTAGTTTATTCCACAGTTCATATGATGTATTACAGTTTTTTACCTGTTTCAGCTCCGATGGTGAAATCAGCAGCAAAAGTTCTGATCTTGCTAGCAAATCCTTTTGCGTAAAAACTGCTTTTTCTTCTTCCTTTGTTGGTCGCAATTCTTTACCGCTGGCAATATCCCACAAACCATTTTTTATAAGTATGGCCTGGGCTTGGACACTCCAAGTATCATAATTTTCTTTCGTTAGTGAATCAATCCGATATGACGTCATATTAGTGACGATAATTTTCTATATTTTCATGATTACACTTTACCAGCGTAGAACCACGCTCTGCTACCAATTTGTTGGGGATATGGTGGTTGAAAAGATTCATGTGATTTGGAAGAAGGAATATAATATAAATAATGTTTACAATGTAAAAAGTACACGGAAGAGAATAATATAATTGATTGACATATTAAGTCAGAAAACTAATTTATTCTTCCTATTGTCTATTGGTCTACAGACCTCCTTAGAGTTGTGGAATACTCACACTCTGTGTTGCAACCCGAGCCGTACGCGAGGGCGTAAATCAGCCGAGTGTATAATGAGCAAGTTGCCCACGAGTTTCATACGTACTTTTTCAACACCCTTGCGAGGAAAAAACAATATACTGCACAAATGCGATACAAACAACATACGATATTTATGGAAAATAGCGCGCAAGTATTTTTGTTTTTTTCGCGCGTCAAATGTATGATGTTTGATTACATATAAACCTCTTTGATGTTACAAATCTGTATTACCCGGTTAAATTGAAAATGCTCTGTTTACGCACTAGCGTATAATATTATTATGCACGAGGGTGTTATAGTTCGGTTTATGACCCTAAGAACGATGTAATAAAGCTCACTTTACGAGCAAGGGTGTTGAAAACGAAACTATCCATTATTATAATTTAAATATTTATTTAAATTACGTAAGTAGGCATTATCAGGTGGTGTTATAAAACAGTGGTACGTACATCTCAACTTGAAATGTTTTGTTATAAATACACCACAGTGAATCAGGAACCTGATTCTGTTCAGGGGTCATTTTTCCACCTAATAATGTGTCCCACAGAATCGGGTCTTCCTTTGAGAAACCCAAAAAGGGTCGTGTCGATTTAGAGTGTCCTTTATAAAATAACTGACTACCTTTACCTGTGGGTTAAGAGATAAGCGGGAAATATAAACTGTAATTAAACAAAACTTCGTCCTGCAACTCTTCGAAAATGAAAATGCCTAAGAACTTACGTTTTGATGTTTTTAGTCCCATGTTAGTAAGCGAGCCCATTACCATCTACCTGGCACAGGTCCAGACTTCGGATTCTTACTGAACACGTCTTTTTTACCATAATCCAATACTTGTGGGACCCAGGGATCTACATTCCAAAGCGTGCATAATGAGCTATACCATATCAGAAGGACAATCAAGAGGTCCGAGTAATATGACGTACCTATGTCATGAATAATTCGCAATTTCTGGTCACTGTTTCATCAGTTGGTATACATATTTTCACGTTACGTATTATAATTTGGTAAAACATTTTCTTATGCTAGGCTTAGCCTGCATAGTCTGAACTGGCACACTGACTCATGGAAAGAGCTACTGGAACATTTCCTTAGGAGCCTAGCATTTGCGCATTTCCTACGTGAGATGACTGTTTTTTTTAAATGTTATAGTGACCGAACCAGCCGAGGCCCACCTGCTGTTAAGTGGACTAACCTCTGCCTACAACAGATGCATTTCGTCAACGATGAATTGCACTGCGCCCGTCACTTTGAGACATAGATGTTAAGTCTCATGTGCCTGTAATTTCACTGGTCCTCAAGGACAGCTGCGGAAACACACCGTAAGGTGCTTGGCGTCAGATTTCCTACATCAGGGTGGTCGCTAGCCAGGCGGGAATTCACAAAATGCTCTTCCACCATGCGGTGAAGCTCAAGCCCGCGGCGGGATTCGAACCATGGACCCCCCGCCCGGCAGTCCGTAGCCAATGCCTCTGAGCGATGGCTCAGAGGCATTGGCTACGGACGCTTCATGTTACTAACAAATGGATAATGTTTCACCATATGCAGTGAACTTCAAACCTGCAGTAGGATATACACCTATAACTGTTTGGATTTTTATAAGAGGTGATCAGCAGGGCTTTTTGAACCACTGCCATCTTATACTGCGATCACCAAGATGCCTGCAAAACGTGGGTATTACGGAAACTCCCGCACAATGGAGAGACCTTTTGGTCAACTGTAGACGTTTTAGTTTATGTGATGTTGGTACTATATCATTAATTGCATTAAGATGGGTTTTGATAGCGCTTTTAGTGTTTGAAAGCCTGTTTATAGGTTTGCAAAAATAATTGTACATATTTTTCTCTCTGCTTGGACCACATTTCTAACAGAACAAACAACGTAATGGCAAATTTGCCGTTACGGTACCCCATTTAAGCATTCCTTGTTTGTACTCTATCACACCTTTTATTTGAATCGCTTTGGTGCAAACATTTTCTGGTGAATTTGAGATCCGACCGAGATTGTCTGTACCTGTAGGAGAACGGTGGAATGAAAATATTTGAATTGGTAGATATATTTTTGAAATAAAGGAATATTTTTTAATTTTGAGTTTAGTGGCACGTACGAATTTTTAGGGCACGTAGAAATAAATCCTTTTAATAAACGGTAATAAATTCTTTTGTAACTTTTAAATAGTCTTTTATTTTCCAGGACGGTTTTTATATTGGTATTTCAAATTATTATTGACTGAGTGAGGGCTAAGCTCGAGCGAAGCATCTCCGTTTCAGCTTAGACAAAAATGCTATTGTATGTCTGTCCGGATTCTGGATTTTCGGTTGTTTTCCTCTACTGGTCGCATTTCTCAATCGATTCTGGTAAAATTTTTTGAGCAGTTTTATATTTATATGCTACGAATAAATATTTATTCGTAGTTTATATGGATTTTTTGTCAATTCAGTGTTTAAGAATATTCAAAATGGGGAAAATATGGGAGCTTACAACGTAAAAAAATCATTCGTGAGGCCTTTGTAAAGTTTCGGCCCGAACGGTTGTGTTCCGGTGGCCGATTAGAATAGGCATCCGGCGCGAAATTGGAGGACGCGGGTTTAATTCCACCCGGGGCAAAAAATGTGCTCCAAGAATTTGTAAAAGTACTATATGGAATATAAGATGTAATAAAAAAAATATATTTGACCTGCTATTTAGACAATTTTTTATTTACGTTAAAAGCAACAGTGAAAACCCGGAGTAGTAAGACCTAACAGAATTGGAGAATCGGGTGGATTACAAGTTACCCCTTCGGCGAAATTGTGAATGCTCTATGCAGTTTTCAAATACGAGAGAAAACTTAAAATGCTTGATACAAAATAAAACAAGCACGGGAACGTGGAATCGGCGAAGTGAATTTGCTGCACTTCAAATATAAAATCCGTGATGTTTAACATACAAAGCACAGCCCGACGTAATCTCTTCTGCGTTCATTCCTACACGTTGTTGTACTAAATGTTACCGACAAAAAGGAATTAAGTTCTATACCTACGCGTATACAGACAGTATGAGGCTTTATTTTATTTTGATATAGATATTCTAGATAAACTTCACATTGTTTTTTTTTATGTTATTGTGATGGAACAAGCTCGAGGCCCACCTGATGTTGAGCGGACTAACCTCTGCCTATAACAGATGCATTTTGTCACAAGTCACGATTTGCACTGCGCCCGTCACCTTGAGACATAGTTGTTAAGTCTCATGTGCCTGTAATTTCACTGGCTCTCAAGGACAGCTACCGGAAGTCAAAGTCAAAGTCAAAATCATTTATTCAATTTAGGCGTCTACGACGCTCTTATGAAGGTCAATTACAAATTTTAGTATTGAAATATTCTACATTGTACTGCCACGTTCAGCAAATAAATTGTATAGAGCCACTGCGAGAAGAACGGGCAAGAAACTCGGGGCCATTCTTTTAAACATCTTTTAACAATGTGTTACATACATACTATATAATAGAGTTATTACAATATTTGTTTAAATTATGTAGGTGACAGGCAATAGCTTGGCGGAGGCGGCATTGTCCAGGCATTTTTGTCGTTTATGTAATCAGAAACTGTGTAGTAGGATTTTTTAATCAATATGTTTTTCACATGCAACTTGAATTTCCCTTCTGTGAGCGTTGTAATATGTTTGGGAACTTTATTATAAAACCGCACACAATTACCTAAGAAGGACCTTTTATTTGTCTTTGCTAATCTAAAACCTGGCACCACTATTTTATCTTTATTCCTAGTATTGTAATCGTGATTGTCACTGTTTAATTTAAATTTACTCAAATTTTTACGAACATACATAATATTTTCAAATATATACAGACTTGGTAAAGTTAAAATATCAATTTCTTTTAAAAGATCCCTCACAGATTCCCTAGGACCCATTTTATATATGGCTCGAATTGCACGCTTTTGTATGATAAAGATTGTCTCTATCTCAGCAGCAGTTCCCCACAGCAATACGCCATACGACATAATACTGTGGAAGTACGCGAAATAAACTAGCCGAGCAGTAGCTACGTCTGTTAACTGTCTTATCCTAAGAGCTGCATATGCAGCAGAACTAAGTCTTCCGGAGAGATCATGTATATGTGGATCCCATTGTAAAGTGGAATCCATTTTGATTCCCAGGAAGACTGTCGCTTTGTCAATAGGGAGTTTATCTGGGCCAAGCTTTATGTTTGGTTCAACATAAGGAACATTTGGTAAAGAAAACTTTAAACATTTCGTCTTTTTCGCAGTGTGATATATCAGTTCCTCAGAAAGCGCTGCTGCCCACCTTCTGGTGTGTTGCCCTTAGTCGCCTCATACCAAACCCACGGGTAGAGATAGCGAGGTTACATTCTAGCCCGGCACTCAGCGGGAAATCGTCATCCATGGGAAAAATCTTCATAGCTTGTGAATAATCTGGAGCTACGGAAGACCTAGGTCTCACATGGTTATCGAAATGAATGGCTACGTACAGTAAGCGTTAACACCAAAATAGGTCAAATTACAGTTACAAAATTGCAAAGACAGGATTTTATATTATTTTTGTTTTCTATTTCGTTTTCCAGGCATTAATGCAAAAGTTACATGAATTATTGTGTGACGCAACACAATTATTCATGTAACTTTCAGCTTATTGAAAAATTCGTTTTGTTTGTGTCAATACAGTTTGGCTGCAGATGTCGATCCGTCCTCTTCAGATGGTTTAACAATAGTAACGAAAGGTTAAATTTGAGCTATGATTAACACACCAAGATAGCTCAATTGTCAGAGCATGACTTGGCCTGAGAGATGGGTGGTCGCGGGTTCAAATCCCGGTCGTGGATATATTTTTTGTTAATTATTTTATAAATCGTCGGAATTTTAAGTTTAGTTTTAATTTTTTGTAATAAATTTAAGCTTAATCTCTAATATTTTTGAAGTGCTCGTAGCGAAGTTTTTTAACCAGCAAAGTTAAGCAACGTCGCCCGCGGTCATGAGTTGGATGGGTGACCGCTAGTGACATTACTACTGAGCGTTTCCGTGCTTCGGAGGGCACGTTAAACCGTCGCTCCCGGTTGTTGTTTTAGGATGACAGTCGTTATAGCATGGTGGTAGGGCATTTTGCGAATGCCCGTCTGGCTAGCTACCACCCTCAAGTAGAAAATCTGTCGCCAAGCACCTAACGGTGTGTTCCGGCAGCTGTCCTTGAGAGCCAGTACTTCTAGGTTAGCCTGAACAACATCATCACTTACCATCAGGTGAGATAGTGGTCAAAAACTAACCTAACTTGCATAAAAAAAAAATATATATTAGCCAGATTGTCCACTGCTGAACACAGCCTACCCCCACTAAGGGAAGATTTACCATAATTCCCACGTTTGGCACGCGTCTTGGAGATCGCAGTTTAAGAAACCACTTCTTTAGAAGGCGCCTTAAAAATTGAATAAGAGAATGAGAATACAAGCTCTATTCTTACTGCATCTATGACGCCTAAGTCGACGAAATTGGACGGCTGCCAAAACTGAAGTCACTCGAAGTCAAGAAATTTCAGTTTCATGAATTCAACAAGAATACGCTGAAGCTTTAGAGTGGAACTATTAAAATAATTATCGAGTAAACGGTTTGAAATTTCGAGAACGTGGCTAACTGTTTTTGTAGTCTTTGCTTAGCTTCTAATTTGAATAAAACAAAGGCTGTACAAAGCTTATTAGCTTATTGCTTGACTGAAGGGTAGGTTATTAGATATTCTTAGACTGCGTTTGGAAACTAACTAGACTGAAATCTCACTAGTATAACAAATTTTGTGATGAAAAACTAATTAAAAACTAAGTCTAACACATGTTTTTAGTTTATTATTAAGTTTTGATAATTAATAAGAAGTAATTGGCTCTACCGTTCAAATTCACCTATATAACTGATATAATATGTATAATTGATAAAACATAAATATTATTATCAATTACGGGATTTGAACCGTGGCGATTTTTATATTTGAGCTCCCAAAATCGCCACGGTACAAATCCCGTAAGTGATAAACATATTTATGTACAAAATAGTTATAGTTTAAAAAAGTGTTTGATAAAAATAATAACCAAAAGCTTTATATATATTTTTTATATATCAAAAAGGTTAACTTTAAATATTTTTATTTATGAAATGACGCCTGCTCCATCGATTACACTACAAAATTACAACGAGAGGAAAATTTATAGTCATGTGCGGGATTCGAACCCGCGCCATACTCCTATAGCCATCCCCATACGATGTTTAAGAACGAGAGGAGAAATTAGAGTTATGAGTAAAATGTTATGTTGGCTTAGCAGTCAGCGGATACCCCTCGGCTATATTGGTGGATGGCGTGGGTTCGAATCCCGCATATGACCATAATTTTTCTTCTCGTTGTAATTTTGTAATGTACGATACGAGTGCTTCAAATAAAAAAAATAAAAAGCGTTTGCTCTTTCAAAAAAACCACATAACACCCCTCACACCCCGTCACATACACCCCACACAAATCCGCATCCACACACATACAAAATATCTATAAATGTATATATGAAAAAAAAACATTGTATAATGGCATAATTTCTGTTAACTATTGTCCTACATTGGAGAAGGATCTGGTCTTCGAAACACAGTGTTAAGCTACATCGAGGACCAGAAGCTTCAAAATTAACCTTGTACACATTATTATTATGTCAATAAATGATTTTCATGTTTATGTTAAAATTAAACATATTTCCTTATATTTTCCTGACCACCTTATATTTCCGGTAAAGTCACAGCCATATTTACCAACTTGGTGTGTTCCACCGCATTTTAAGATATTCTGCCTTTACACAGTAGTGTCTAATGCTACTGTATAGTTTATGCGTGAAGGGCACTTTAGCAAGTATAATTATTAGGCATATGATACATAAGAAGTACCGTCTCGGAGTGACGAGTGTGTTAGTTGGATTTAAACAACAAAGTCAATAGTCAAAACCATTTATTCAATTTGATGACATTTTAATATTGAATGATTCTACATTGTACTGCCACGTTCAGCAAACAAAATTGTATAGAGCCACTGCGAGAAGAACGGGCAAGAAACTCGGAGCCATTCTTTTATAAGTCTTTTAACAATGTGTTACATACTTACTATATACACTTTATTTACACTTTCACTGGATTATCAACTATTAATTAACATATAAAGTCATTGTTTACATAAACAGATATTTTCTTATTCGATATATAATTGTCATAACCTTTTTAACAAACCAAGTAATGGTCCAAAAGGACCATTACATTTAAACGAGGTTTGTCGTTATGTAATAAGAAAATAAAAAGATAATAATAATAAATTACTTAACTTCACAACATCTTGATCGGGCAGCACTTCGTCACTAAAAGGAAAGTAGTAACTTTCCAAATATATTTCGACACCCCCGAAGCTCTGCTCGGCACGGGGCGGTCCGACCGAAACTGAATCAAGCAGCACTTCGTCGTCAAACACTATTTCAACACCACTGGAGGTCTGCTCGGCACGGCGGTCCGACAGAAAGTGAATCAACTCGCTTTACACTACCCGTTCTATAGGAAGGAACAAATAAGGTGACGAAGCGACTACCGTCACAAACACAGTACTCTTTAACATTGAAAATTATGTGATTTCAAGTTCTATACATATGTCAATAACTATAATAAAATCATCAATGTTTTTACACATAGAAATAAAGTACATAAAATAAACTATTTTATATAAGTATCTTTGTCTTTGTTTTAACAGTGAAACTGATCTGTGTCACATGATCAGTTTCACTACTTATAAGATATACTTAAAGTAAAAATATCATCAAATAATGATTCCAGTGATCATGACAATCCATATATGATTTTTAATCACAGTCTCACAATAAATACCTTTAGGTACAGTATTAAATTCACACCACAGATAAAATATACACATAGATAATTAAACCAATACTTATTTTCATCTTAAGAACCACAGAGTATTTCTAAAACGAAATTAGAATGTCACATTACACCAGTTGTTTAAATCTTAAGCTTAAAGCCAATCAAGTGAATATGAACAAATATTTCAATAAATAGTGAGCCAATTTTCAAATAATCTATCAAGTGCAACGCAGTGTCAAGCAGAATGAGGACAGGAGACAAATTCAAATTCAAATCATTTATTTGCCATAATGTAGGTACAGTACAGGTCTTAACTAAAATAATATGTGACTCTACATTTAAACCTTAAAGGCGTGCAAATTACTGGGTTCATCTAAATTAATTTAACAAATTATTATTACGAGTACAATGTCATTTCATTTATTACAAAAATATATTATTCATGTCAATCATTAATTTATAATTTATCTGTGAGAAAGTCATCAATAGTGTAATAAACCTTATCAATATGAAACTCCTTTAATTGCAATTTAAATATGTCAATATTCTTTGCCTCTTTTATGGTTTGCGGTATTTTATTATATATATTAATGCTTTTGCCAAACACACTTTTACTAATTAAAGCCTTTTTATGTCTCTGAGCGCATAGTATATTATCATATCGTTTTGTTGCCAACGTTTTAAAGTCACTAAGATTATTATAAATATACATAGAGGGAAGAGTGAGAAGTTTTAATTTTTGAAAATACGGCTTACAGGACTCTGTTGATTCTAGTCTACATATGGCACGAATGCATTTTTTCTGAACCTTAAATGCTGATTCTTTTTCTGTGGCATTTCCCCACACTAGAACTCCATATCTTAAGGTGGAGCCTACATATGCATGGTAGGCGCTTAAAAGCGCTTTATCGTTGGCTACCTTTCGTAACATATACAATGCATATGAAATTTTTTTTTTTTTTTTTTTCGAAGCTATTCTATTATTAATTCTAATGAGTGATTAATGTCGTATTCATGTTCACCGTTTTTATTGTCAGTAAATATCGCAGTGCTGTCATCAGCAAACATAATCAGACACTGCAACTGTTATGCACAGGCTTTATGTTGACTGTCCTGTGGGCGACGGTTTTAATCCGATGTAATAGGGGAACAGCTTATTGCCATATAGTGTATGTATTTCGTTGCCCGTATGGTGCCAGGCTAGAATGTCCTGCCCCATCTCTATCCATGGGTGTTATAAGAAGCGACTAAGCGTAACACAGCAGAAGGTGGGCAGCAGCGCTTTCTGAGTAACTGATATCTTAAACTGCGATCCCCAAGACGCCTGCCAAGCGTGGGGATTATGGCAAACCCTCCAT
Organism: Plagodis pulveraria; assembly: GCA_963890685.1. Classification (NCBI taxonomy): domain Eukaryota; kingdom Metazoa; phylum Arthropoda; class Insecta; order Lepidoptera; family Geometridae; genus Plagodis; species Plagodis pulveraria. The sequence goes on from OY982969.1 coordinate 23,655,262, forward strand.
AATGGTGGACTTTATGTTCAGCACTGGATAATCCGGCTGATACAGTACAGTACCTACGTAGTTCTATAGACTCCTGCTAAAAAATTCTTTATCCCAAAGAATCAATACCAACGAGTTCTATTTCGTTATATTCCGTTTTCAAATATCATTACAGTTTCGGGCTCGCTGAGCGATTTCGTAAAATCCGATACAGCCCTCGAGCGGCATCATTCAATCGTTCGGTCTCGGACAATTGAACGATTCCGTTACAGCGGATGGTTCAGCCGCGGGATGTTTATTATACAGACCCACCAACTTATCTGTTCAGGCGGCAAAAAAAAGAACTACAACATACCTTCAAATTGTGACAGTTTGTAGTTGATTTCCTTGACCAGTAGCGCCCTCGAAAACTGCACAGTTAAGTTGGTGGTACTATAGTTACGAGTCTTTTCTACAGCATCGTTTGAAACTATTGACAAATTTGTCGAATGTATGAACAAGACAGAATTGTTTAAATTTCTAGTTCCTTAGATATATTTTAATAAACTCGTTTAAATCGTTTTTTCCATGTAGTTTGGTGAAATTTTAATTCTACTATTGCAAGCATAGGAGTACGATAATATATGAGTGTTATAATTATAAATGGAATTGACATTACATTACTTTAAATTGTCATTATAGTATGAGGTTTCGTTATTTTTGAACAAAAGTATTACAAAATCACAAATATACGATAGGAAAAATTAAGTCATGTGCGGGGTCCCGCACACGACTTAAAAAAACAATCCTATAGTATATTTGTGATTTTGTAATGAAATCCGCATAGCAGGCGTTATTGCACACCTAACAATATTATAATTTAAGTATTATTAATTAACTGGCAAAACACATGATGAAGCAGTGATGGCTCAGTGGCATTGGCTATGGACTGCCGCGCAGCAGGTCCATGGTTCGAATCCCGCCCAGAGCTTGAGCTTCACCGCATGGTGGAAGGGCATTTTGCGAATGCCCGCCTGGCTAGCGACCACCCTCAAGTAGAAAATCTGTCGCCAAGCACCTAACGGTGTGTTCCGGCAGCAGTCCTTGAGAGCCAGTGAAATAACAGGCAAAATGAGACTTAACAGGTATGTCTCAAGGTGATGGGCGCAGTGCAGTTCGTCACTTGTGATGAAATGCATTTGTTATAGGCAGAGGATACCGCTTAACATCAGGTGGGCCTCGCGCTTATTCCTTCATAATAACATATAGAAAAACAAGACAGAATTGTTTAAAATTATAGTTCCTTAGATATATTTTAATAAACTCATTTAAATCCTTTTATCCATATAGTTTGGTGATATTTTAATTCTACTATTGCAAGCATAGAAGGAGGAGTACGATAATATATGAGAGTATTATAATTATAAATGGAATTGACCTTACATTACTTAATACTGTCAATATAGTATGAGGTTTCGTTATTTTTGAAACACAATTGACCAATTTAAATATTATAATTTATAATATTTAAATTCGTCAATTGTGGCACTGGCAAAACACTCACGTTGGGGATCAAGTACGTCGACTCTGGTTTCGAGCATATCAGATGCTCATGATTAGGGCAAGTGCAGCTGCGTCTGCGAGCTCCCGGCGGGCACTGCAGAGCGCCACCTAAAGAAATCGGCGCCGCCGGCAGCGGGCACTTGGGTGGGGATGGAATAAGCCCAGCGTTGTTGGTGGTGGATGTTGAGGTCCTAGCGTGCCCGGCTGAACACGGTTGACCTACTTTGTCGTCTCTGTTCGCATCATCATGATCAGCACACGTGCCCTGACATACAATACTAACCGTGTCATATTCTGGACTGCTCCACATCCTCTGCATCGAAGTGGCATTAAGGGTATGAATCTAGACTGGCGGTAGCGACAGCATAGTCGCCAATGGTACATTGACCTCCAGTACACTTCTCAGGTGATGGATCTCTTTTTCTATCTCCCCCATACATAGCCACATAAACTAAGTGTTCGGTCCAACAATGCTCTTGGTACTGAGAAAAAATGCGCAGGATGATCAATTCTGTTTTTTTATGCCTTATAAGTTAGCATTTGACTACTATCTCACCTGATGGTAAGCGATGATGTGGTCGTAGATGTTGTTCAGGCTAATTTAGAAGTACTGGCTCTCAAGTACAGCTGCCGGAACACACCTTTAGATGCTTGGCGACAGATTTTCTACTTGAGGGTGGTAGCTAGCCAGGCGGGCATTCGCAAAATGCCCTACCACCATGCTGTAACGACTGCCATCCTAAAACAACCGGGACCAACGGCTTAACGTGCCCTCCAAAGCACGGAAACGCTCAGTAGTAATGTCACTAGCGGTCACCCATCCAACTCATGACCGCGCGCGAAATTGCTTAACTTTGCTGATCGGTTTAGAACAGCTAAGTAAAGTTGTCTTAGGTTTTCGCGATTATTACACATAGTAATTAAACAACTTTAAACGGTTTAAATCGCGTATATTTATCATTATTTTTGTAAAAATAATGATACATATACGCGATTTAAACCGTTTAAAGTTGTTTAATTACTACAGCTAAGTAAACTTCGCTACGAGCGCTTCAGAATTGATTAAACCACTTTTCACACCAAAAATATTTCAGAATCGGCTTTTCTATAAATATTCAAATACATTTTCCAACACCTTGTTCATCCTGAAATTATTTTAAGAGTGAATTAAATTTGAAATTAAGTACTAAAATAGAAATACCTTACACAATTTTCCTGTGAAGAGCGACGAGGCACTTCGAATACCTTTGGAACAGCCGAAAAAAGATTGATGATAGATTTAGAGCGAAACTATGTCAAAGTAAATAGATAGGAGAAAGATGTATGCTATTTTAGGATATGTCAAAATGTGTTTTTGTTTTATTTAACAGCTTCAGAGAAATAAAACAAAAATATACAGTATTATCAACAGATTCTATTGGTGATATGACTAAGACTGAATTATATCGTAATTTAATTTATTTCTGGAACAAACGTGAGGGTTGGCACCGCGGCTACTTCGGCGACTCAAGCGGCGCAAGTATGCCAATCTCAATACCTAGTGGTTACAAAGTTGAGCCGTTTGTTGTCGTTTGTTGTAGAGTCGTGGGGCCGTGGGGCCGGAAGCTCATCGTGTTTTCAAAAACTCATCAGAATGCTTGGTTCATAGGACGTGTGATCAAAATGTTGGCATTTATTTAGCTCAACGAATAAGTATTGCAATCAAATGGGATAATGCTGCCAGCATGCTAGTCACGCTGCCAACTGGTAGTGGGCTGGAGCATTTGGACTGCCGGTGATCCAGCAATGGCTTATAAGTTATCTAAATGCTTTCTTTGTAGTAGCTGTAGTGTTTGAATATAGTTTGTAGTGTTATGTTAATAATGTCGGTATTGTATTATTTTTTTGGTAAGGAAAGGAACAATGTGCAGAATATCTCGATGTTAGATTAGTATAAACATAGAGTTTTCCATACAAACGCAGGTTTGTCATGTTTTAACCAAGTGTTAAAACTCGGTAAAAGGCGTATGGTCATTTTTCAATGGAAGGTGTCATATCAACCCGCTGCCATTTTGGAATTATTTCAATGTTTCTATTTATATTATTGTAGATTGTAGTATGATTGCCCTATATTTGGGCAGAGATATATTATAGAAACAATGATCGCTGAGTGGTAATAGCTATGGACTGCCGTGCCGCAGTACCCTGGTTCTTTCCCCACCGCCGGCTTGAGCTTCACCGCATGGTGGAAGGGCATTTTGCCTGGATAGCTACCACCCTCAAGTAGAAAATCTGTCGTCAAGCACCTAACGGTGTGTTCCGGCAGCAGTCCTTGAGAGCCAGTGAAATTACAGGCACATGAGACTTAAAAACTATGTCTCAAAGTGACGGGCGCAGTGCAATTCGTAAATTGTGGTGAAATGCATCTGTTATAGGCACAGGATACAGCTTAACATCAGGTAGGCCTCGAGCTTGTTTAGTAAAAATTACATTATAAAGAGAAAACTTATACAAACAAAAAATATGAAATGGTATGGTACCCTAAAGCTAATCGAAACGCGACTTAAAAATAATAAAAATCGCAATATGAGAACATTAAAAGTACATTAACTAAGTGTGTTCATTGTTCACATTCCATTATATCATTGTATTCAAATAATAGTTCCTAAATATATTTTGCTCTTTCTTAGCAGGCAGTACAAATATTGCAAGGAAAAACTGCTTTTATTAATTATATAAATTACTAAATCGCATAAAAGTAAGTATGTGGCCTACTTTTTCACCAGTCATTTAACTATACCAGTATTTACATCAACATACAAAATTCTTGGAGTTCTGTTTTGCTAAGTAATCTTAAGGAAGATTTCGCCTTTCATACTAACGTAGTTTTGTCATATTATTATTAATACCTTATTATTTACTACTAAAAAAAAAAATATAACACTTAAAAATATACCTAGTGACAATTCCGCCTGATTTGCAGCTAAAACGGAAGAATTTTCGACGCGTTTCGATTCTACACGAAGCATACTCCAGCGGGCTTGACTCTACGAGCTCACGATCGAGAATAAGCTCACAATCTTTCTCGCTGTCCACGATTTCCGCAAAGTAACGCCTGAATCTATTCATTAAAACAGCATTTCTTTGCGATGTGATGCGATTTAGTAATTTAATAATCTAATAAAATAATATTCTCATGCAATATATAAACTGAATTAAGATAATAAATAGATTCAGGCGTTACTTTGTGGAAATGCTTCTACACGAAGCATCCTCAGGAAGTCTTGACTCTACGAGCGCACGATCGAGAATTCTCGATCGAGCGAAACGCGTCGAAAATCCTTCCGGTTTGGCTGCGTGGCGTTTGTGACGTCACGTCGTTAACAGGAAAATTAGGCGGAATTGTCACTAGATATAATTTTGTAAGATAATTTTTTTAAGTGTTTTATTAAAATATTAATTTGATGTTTTCATAAAATATTTTAAAAATATTTGTTATTATTAAACTGAATTCTATTTTAATACAATATCCTCATTATTCCTCATTATCTATGGATGCGGAAGGATTAAATATTTAAATGGACGCGGTTGCTGTTATTTGAATAAAATGGAAATAACATGTAATTAATGTATTTGTAATGCATTTAATTGTTCTCAAACGAAAATCTTTTCCCACAAATATTTCTGAAGCGTGACCCTTTAGGGAACCAAATTATATAACACTTTTTGTTTGTATAAAGGTTTTCTACATAGATCGACGACTTTAAAAGTACGCGGAAATTTTTCAAAAAATAAAAATCGCGGCGGGTCATTATGCCATAAAGGTTTTATCCCCTTTGCCTGCATGTGAGCCTAATATCTAAACAGCTGCTTTGCCGGTTTATCGTATTTTATTTATTCTATAATATTAAAATAAGAATTCCTAATAATAACAAATACTTTTAAAATATTTTAAGAAAACATCAAATTAATATTTAAATAAAATACTTCAAAAATATAAAAATATATCTAGTGATAATTCCGCTTGATTTTCCTGCTAAGCCGAGGTGACGTCACAAACGCCACGCAGCCAAACCGGAAGAATTTTCGACGCGTTTCGCTTCTACAGGTCTTGACTCTTCGAGCGCACGATCGAGAAATTGTGATTCTCGATCGTGCGCTCGAAGAGTCAAGACCTCCTGAAGATGCTTCGTGTAGAAGCGAAACGCGTCGAAAATTCTTCCGGTTTGGCTGCGTGGCGTTTGTGACGTCACCTCGGCTTAGTAGGAAAATCAAGCGAAATTATCACTAGATATATTTTTATATTTTTTAAGTATTTTATTTAAATATTAATTTGATGTTTTCTTAAAATATTTTAAAAGTATTTGTTATTATTAAAAATGGATTTCCGCAAAGTAACGCCTGAATCTATTCATTAATAAGAATTCCCTTACTAAAGATTTTCCCCGGTAATTTAGAAAACACACAAATTTGGCAATGCTTCATAGATGCCAGCATTCTGGTCACGTACTGCTTCGATGAGTCTTTTATTTTTTCAAAGTGCCATATTATACACTTTAATGACTGTAAAGAAATATGCCACTTTGCGCTCGAACACCGGTCGGAAGTTACGACTAAACACCGTGAGCGCTAGTCGGTATATTTAGTAAATAATATAAACTTCACTAATCTGGTTTGAATACCTTAAAACAACAAAAGATTGACGAGGAAACTCCCACTTTGCTTCCACTTGATTTATTTGATAGTTAATAAACTTACAAATGCTGACTGCGGCTGGTTTCCTTCAACGTTATACTAACGGAATAGTTGACTTGACGAACGATTCGAGGTTAACCAGAGACGTTGCAACTGAGCTGTATAGTTGTGTACTGTATATTCTGTAAAGTAAAAATACAAGATCAAATTAAACTATTTAGTAAAGCACAATGCTATGTGCAGCAATGTGCGGTACAGTTTTTCCAATTCCTCTTGTGTGGGCTTGTGACGGAGACGCAGTGGACACAGCACCGCTCTCTCTACTGCAAATATACCCTGTACTGTATCAGCCAGATCGACCACTGCTGAACATAGCCTCCCCTACTGGGGGTATTTGCCATAATCCCCACGCTTGGCGGGCGGCTTGGTGATCGCGGTGTAAGGTGGCAGTCCTTTAGAAGGCACTGCTGCCCTCCTTCCAGTATTTGCCCTTAGTTGCCTCTTACGACACCCACGAGAAGATATGGGGAGGTGCAATTCTAACCCGGCACCCCACGGGGTAATCACTCAAATATACTCATTGATATATAAATAATAGTGTGTAATCAAGTACAGCGTTTTTGCAGTCGACTTATTATTAACTTAAATTTTATTTATTATGAGTTTCTTTAGTGGAAACGCTTGAAAATAATAATTTTCTCGTTCATTCGCTAATTTGCCACGAAGCTACAAAATTTTCACTCCATATTTCATTAAGCTGCTTTAATAATACCTGCGGTCGGAAAATATGAGTTCTGGAATAATTTAAAATGTTGAGCTTGCGGTTTATGAATTATTATGTAGAACTAAAAGGTACACTACACAAAATAGTGCTACACAAAATAGTGCGACGCAATATCCAAGCATGGACTTTTGTGAATGTTACAATATGTTTGACACCCAGGACTGTGAATTGGCCAGCTTAATATTCTGGTATATTTTTATAGTTGATTCAAAACGTAAAAGTTATTAGATTTTACTGACAAAGGAGATGTTAGCAGCCTCAGAAATCTGGCACTGCTCGGTTAACATCAACTTATTACTAACATATTACTCGATCTTTATTACAAATTTCGTTGGTCCCATGGGACTTATGAAAGAATATGGTGAAATTTTTTATTTATTTTAATGCCTGATAAGTTAGCCTTTTACCACTATCTCACCTGATGGTAAGTGATGATGTGGTCGAAGATGTTGTTCAGGCTAACCTAGAAGTACTGGCTTTCAAGGACAGCTGCCGGAACACACCGTTAGGTGCTTGGCGACAGATTTTCTACTTGAGGGTGGTAGCTAGCCAGGCGGGCATTCGCAAAATGCCCTACCACCATGCTATAACGACTGCCATTCTAAGACAACAACCGGGACCGACGGTTCAACATGCCCTCCGAAGCACGGAAACGCTCAGTAGTAATGTCACTAGCGGTCACCCATCCAACTCATGACTGCGCGCGACGTTGCTTAACTTTGCTGATCGGTTGAGAACAGCTAAGTAAACTTCGCTACGAGCGCTTCAATAATTTGAGGATTGAGGATTGAAATTTGGGGCTAAGACATCTCTGCCTACCCCATTGCGCCTATACAGGAGAAATAGTGTTGTATTGAATGTGTTGGGTAGGTAGATATTGTTTATTTTATTATATATGACATCACGCGTGATACGAGCTGCCGCCCGCAGTGCTAACCGAGACGTCAACGCGAGCGTCCCGAGCTCTCCTAGAAAAAGACCACCGGATGTGGTTGAAACTATAGTCGGAGCTATCTGACTTATTCACGTGAGTTATCCCGCATTATTTACTAAAAGATATTGTTAAAACAGGAATTGTTGTTATTATATTTTAAGCCCCTCCATGAGGGGATGTAGAAATTTCCGGGAAGTTTCATATCACTAGAGAATTTATAATTTCACTTGACTCAATCAGGGATATTATATATTAGCTTTAAGAGATCCGTGTCAAGAATCACTTGTCAAGAAGAAGAAACAAGCGCTTTTTAGAAGCGCTCGTAGCGCAGTTTGCTTAGCCGTTCTTAACTGATTAGCTTAGTTAAGCAACGTCCGCTGTGGACATGAGATGGATGCGTGACTGCTAGTGACATTACTACTGAGAGCTTCCGTGCTTTGGAGGGCACGGTAAGCCGTCGGTCCCGGCTGTTGTTTTAGGATGGCAGTCGTTATAGCAAGGTAGAGCATTCAGCTACCATTATCAAGTAGAAAAGTGCCACGCACCTAACGGTGTATTCCGGCAACTGTCCTTGAGAGCCAGCAGTTCTAGGTTAGCCTGAACAACATCTTCGACCACATCATCACTTACCATCAGGTGAGATAGCGGTCAAAGGCTAACTTATCAGGCATAAATAAATGAATAAATGATAATGTTCACTTTTGTTAATGTTATCGTATTAAAAGCAAAGATGTAATTAATAGGATTATGACTTATTAGTAACTACGCAGTCGCAGCCGCGGGCAGAAGCTATAAAAAATACAAACCCACTTATTTCCTGAAAACAAATTGTTTATTCAAGAGGGAACTGTTTTTGTGAATAAAATATAATGTCTCAACCTATATTTTTTACGAAATAATTCATAAATGTCGTATATAAATTGTAAAAGGTTAAATGTGACAGCAATTTCAGTCATTAAAAATGTAATAACATAGTTTGGGGCATATTACAAACGGATATCAACAAAACATGTATATAAAGCGGAACACGGGCGTAAATGAAACAGTAAAACGGGTGAGGCCTAAATGTACTTGTCTTTTGACTCAATTAGTCGCCGAAAAAGTGTGCTATTTTAAAATATATAGTATTTTATGAAGCTATATATATATAGCTATGGACTAAGACGCCGCAAGTCCATGGTTCGATTCTCGCCGCCAGCTTGAGCTTCCATGCATGGTGGAAGGGCTTTTTGCACATGCACGCGTAGCTACCACCCTCAAGTAGAAAATCTGTCGCTAAGCACCTAACATATATTGTTCCGGCAGTCTTTGAGAGCCAGTAAAATTACACAACAAAATAACAATTACATAAGACTTAATAACTGTATGTGTCTGGGTGACAGGCGCAGTGCAGTTCGTCACATGTGAAGATATGCATCCGTTATAGGCAGAGGATACCGCTTAACATCAGGTGAGGCTCGTGCTTGTAACGTAACAATAACATATAACATGGCCAATTATACCATGGTGGTAAAGCATTTTGCGTATGCCCACCTGGCTAGCTTACACCCTCAAGTAGAAAATCTATCGCCAAGCACCTAACGGTGTATTCCGGCAGCTGTCCTTGAGGGCCAGTAATTTTTTGTTAGCCTGAACAACATCTTCAACCACTACTTCATCTTCATCACTTACCGTGTGAGATAGTAGTTAATGGCTTAAATTATCAGGTATAAAAAAACGCAAGCACTACTTGCGTACTTGCTACTTGCTTACTGTATAGCAGTAAGCGCTTATAAATTTGATTCAATATCATTTCTGGATCTTTGCTGTCTGTTTTTCTGTCTATCCATCAGTAGGTCACAGATTTTAGCTCGTAAACAATGAATGTCACCATCTAGATCTCATACAGTAGGTACATTACTTTAAAGATTTCGTTGATTATTTTCTCGTTGTGAGGAGACCGTTAAAGAATTCCTATTTTTTTTTCACTTACTTGCATTCACCCGAATTTCACTAAAATTATCATTAGTAAAAAAATAAATACACAAGATACATTTTAGAAGGAATATATCAAGTAATATGTACACACTACAAACTAAAAGCGACACTACAGTTACTACAACCAAAGCATTTAGGTAAACTATAGGCCGTAGCAGGCCTACAAGGAGTCCAAATGCTCCAGACCCATACCAATTAGCAGCGTGCCTAGCACGCCGGCAGCATGCCCAGCAATGCTTATTCTTATAGCCAAATAAGTGCCAGCATTTTGTTCACGTGTCGCATTGACCAAGCCCTCTGATAAGTTGGAAATTAAGATAAGCTTCCGGGCCCCACGGATCCAATGTAATATGTCACTAATTTGTTGTTTGTCAGGTGAATAAAATTTGTTTGCGAACTCTTTGAAAACGGTAAGTGTATTTTCATATAGTCTAAGACTAGAAAAGCAAACTTTGACTATGAAAAGCGTATAATGATATTTATTTATTTTTTTCAATGTGAATTAACTATTAAATTACGCTTTTGGGTTATTGATTGGTCAGCTCGTGACCACGATCTACGCAACTTGATCGAAACGTAGAAGTGAGTTAAAAATTGGTGGTGCCAAGTTGGTAGTCAATTACTAATAATAATAATAATAGAACACAAAGATGGCGTCATAGGGTTATAAGGTAAAAATATTACTAACTGAACTAATTAATATTAACTGAACTAATACTGAAAAAATGACGAAAAAGTACACATTACTAAGCTGTTCCGTCCGAAATCTCGTGTCGAATTTTCCATCAGTAACAACGTGGGGTCTTAATCTTGTTATTTTTTGTTCTTATTTATAATAAAATAATTTATTTCAGACTTAGACATCCATAATATTAATTTACAAAAATACCTAAAAAGTAATGTTAGTCACATTTATGCCTGATAGGTTAGCCTTTGACCACCATCTCACCTGATGGGAAGTGATAATATGCTCGAAGATGTTGTTCTGGCTGACCTAGAATTACTGGCTCTCAAAGACAGCTGCCGGAACCCACAGTTAGGTACTTGGCGACAGATTTTGTACTTGAGGGTGGTAGCTAGCCATGCCAAAAACTGTGGCTGTGAACTGCCTGTTCTAGGACGAAGCAGCAAAAAGAATAGGGCTTGGCATATTATATTATAAAGAAAACAGGTTGATATGGATAAATTAACTTTTTGCCATGATTGTTCCAAATAATTTTGAAAATCAACATTTTAAAACACTGGCAAGACAAACCAGAAGCATAGATTTTAGACTCAAGAATATGCATTTCCCCGACTTTCAACACTTGGCATTTCAAATATGACAATGGCAGATAAATTCAAAATTCTAACATTTTTTTGCACTTTGTTTGATAACTGTTCTACATGGTCATGGTATTCGCAAGCATATAATAATTTTGCTCGTATTGTGTACATTAATTATGTAAGGATATAAGTTACCATTTATTATAAAAAAAAACCGTAACAATGCAATAAGTTTGAAGCAGTGATTGCTCAGTGGCATTGGCTATGGACTGCCGCGCAGCAGGTCCATGGTTCGAAACCCGCCGAGGGCTTTAGCTTCACCACATGTTAGAAGGGCATTTTGTGAATGCCCGCATTGCTAGCGACCACCGTCAAGTAGAAAATCTGTCGCCAATTCCTATCGATGTGTTCCGGCAGCTGTCTTTGAGAGCTAGTAATTCTAGGTTAACACCTTCAACCACATCATCACTTTCCATCAGGTGAGATTGTGGTCAAAGGCTTACCTAACAGCATTAAAAATAGTAATAAAAATACATATTAGATATCTTTTAAAATAATCTTCAAATCTGGCATATCTAGTGATCAAGTACAAAAGAAGGACAACCTGCCAAAAACAAGAAAAAAAAATCTATTAATGTCTCGCCGTAGACGTCAGTTATTCACCTTAAGCTAATATGTTAACATTTAATGGAGAAAGAAAAACCTGTGTTATATCACATAATATAACACAGGTTTTTCTATTATATATTCATAAGATAATAATACACAATTTTATTTACATGCGTTGTCGTTATATACCATTAATTAGCCCAACTAATAAAACTTTAAGTACGCTGAAATAACAGAAAGTCCGACATCGAATTCCATGGCCTGAAACCTTGTGGGGCTATATGTGGTAATTAATACTCATAGATTGCAAGCAGATGGTTCATTTTATTACACGTGAAAGTGACTGCTATTTATTGATAATGATAATATAATAATGAAATTAAGTATGCGCAAGGCGTCCTCAATTGGGCTTCGTACCGTTTACCGATAAACTGTTCGAAGAGAGCACGGTTCGCCAAAAACTTTTGCTATATACTATACTCTACAAAATGTAAAAGATTTTAGTTTAACATATCTAACCTAACTTAATTTAAACAGACCAAAACTTTATTCAAATGTTAGCTAAACCTTCTAGATTTTGAATAATAAAAACATACTTTTAGGTGAACTGTGCTCTCTGCGAACAATGTTTCCGAATACCTTGCGGGGGCGTCCTCAATGTACGTTTGAATCCCCAAACAACGCCTAATTTATGGAAGGTTAGATAGATACTATGGTTTTTTTCGTATTCATATCTTGTTTCCATCAATATTATCACATTTCTTAATACACGCACCTTTTTTCAGGGTACTAATGACCTGACCTTTTACGAAAATATCTACAATCTGGTTAGAATACGTTTACCGAAATCTTCCTCTTCCAACTGTGCCTTGTATTTCGTTTCGCCTATCTTTTTGGACTAACTATCTCAGCTTCATTAAAAGCAAAAGTGAAAACCATGTATTCATTTTAGACATCTACGACGTATTAGCAAAATGCCGTTTGATCATGCGGTGAAGCTCAAGCCGGGGGACTATGGACCTGGGGCACGGCAGTACAGTCGCCTGCAATAAGAAGTATACACTTCGTAATTTTCAAAATAATATGATGTCACTAAGTTATTAATAATCGAAGTTAACATTAACATGATTCAATATATCCATATTATTCTGTGATTTTAAGATACTTCTGATGACATAGAGAAAAAACAGAACTCTTTGCCACAATTTTGAAAATTACAATGTGTATATTTCTTCAGGCGACTTTGCATAGCTGTTACCGCACCGCTATCACTGCTTCAATATTTCAATATATCTCCATGCCCATGTCCCGTTAGTGACTTAATCCACCAGCACCTCTCACCCTTAGTAAAAAAACGCCCTAATTAAGATCGGCAGTTGGGTGGGCCGCCATTAGACCTTAGCAATTATCTTTATGGAGTGATCATGTAAAGGTTTTCCTCGTTACACTTTGTTTATAGGGTGAATTGTCTGTTTATTTAAAGACGTGGTCAGAGCGAGTGGTGGTATTATGCAAATGCAAATAAAGGCCGCTAAAATATAATAGTAAATTACTGGTTCAAATCAAAAGTATACAAAATGTTCACAAATTTTTCATAGTCCTAAAAATATACTGCTCGAAAAGTGCTACTATACTCTTGAAGATTTTTTCGATTATGGAATAGATCGTCCCCTTCCGCTACATGTTGCTATACCCTATTAGGGTCATTATGTACCATTCCACAAAATTTTGGTTTGTTTATATAAGTCATGTAAACCGCATTTGAATGTACTTATAATTTCAATGAATGATTGATTGAGTATTGAGTATTAAGGCCTCAGCTTATTTTTTCAGAATAATGGCAGTAAGAATTAAAATAAAAATGTGTTTGCAAACATTTCCTAAATATATATTTGTAGTTAAAGCCAAATCGAAAAGCCATCGTCTCGGTTTAGAAACACGACACTATTAATGAAAATCTATAAATTCATATATACAAAATCAAATCACAATTATTTTATCTGTAGGCCTGCAATGGCCCATAGTGTTTAGAGATTTTATTTTTCTCATAAGAAATAAATTCACATACATGAGAAATAGATAGAGCTATTAGTGCAAAACACAATTGTCGTACAAAACACATACATATTGGGCAAATTGTGAACTGTTGGAGGGTAGTCATGCTAAAAACATTATACTGCATGGCGGTAGGGCATTTTGCGAATGCCCGCCTGGTTAGCTACCACCCTCAAGTAGAAAATCTGTCGCCAAGCACCTAACGGTGTGGTCTGGCACCTGTCCTTGAGATCCAGTACTTCTAGGTTAGCCTGAACAACATCTTCGACCACATCATCACTTACCATCAGGTAAGATAGTGGTCAAAGGCTAAACTATAAGGCATAAAAATAAAAAAGACTGCTTAGGAGTACGGTGATGGACGGTGACGGCCTATAGGTTGTCTAAATGCTTTCGTTGTAGTAGCTGTAGTGTGGAAATAAGTTCGTGGTGTAAGTTAATGAAAAAAAATAGCCTAGTTACAGGCCTCATGAAGGCTTGCCCCTCGAAGGCATAGTTAGTTATTTCTAGAAGACAATCTGTCACCAGGCACGTGTCAGCGTAATCTGTTAGATGTCCAGAGCGACCGATTCGCAAGAAGATGGTACAGCTTGCTATTGATATATATTTGCAGGTTCTATTCATTATGTAACCTGCTAACAACGTCGACCACGGCATTATTATCCGACAGATGAGATGGTGGTCAAAGGCAATAAGCCGCTATAAAAAATAAGGGCCTTGCTTGCGTGCAGGGCATCCTGTGATATAGATGTATCTAAACCTCTGAGGGGCATACGTAGTCGCACTCATCACAAACGTCCACTGTTGAACAAGAACAAGGATTTGTTATTATTTATTTTATTTTATTTTGTTTGGCAGGCGTCTTGGGGGTCGCAGTAGAGATGTCAGTACTTCAGAAGGCGCTGCTGCCCCCCTTCCGGTAATTTTCCCTAAGTTGCCTCTTACGGCACCCGTGGGAAGAAAGGGGAGGTGACATTCTAACCCGGCCCCCCACGGGGTTCTAACCCGGCACCCCACGAGGTCGCACTAGTGGCATTAATAGCAAAAAAATCATAATGCACCTTGTTCAGCCAAGTGCTTACTGACCTTATATCACATCTTTCAAAAATACTTACAAACCCAATCTCATTAACGAGAAATTCCCATAAGAGAGATGGCGGATTGACTTCAGTAAACATTGAATATCCGGTCCGATCCGGTTTTGTACGCCCTAGTGAATAGTTAATGAAACGCAATTTATGTGGCGGCCCTCTAACGTTGATTTACAAACATTAACATTTCGGTAAAGGTTGATATTAATTGAAGAGAAATCCAGTTAGTTTTGGATTGGCATAAACTTGTAGGTTCTATTATGTAGTTGTTTGATGTTCTAATGTTATTTTGCCATTATGAAGCAGTGATGACTCAGTGACATTGGCTATGGACTGCCGCGCAGGAGGTCCATGGTTCGAATCCCGTCGCGGGCTTGAGCTTCACCGCATGGTGGAAGGGCATTTTGCGAATGCCCGCCCGGCTAGCGTCCACCCTCAAGTAGAAAATCTGTCGCCAAGCACCTAACGGTGTGTTCCGGCAGCAGTATGCAGTCTTTTACATGGTGGTAGGGCATTTTGCGAATGCCCGCCTGGCTAGCTACCACCCTAGAGTAGAAAATCTGTCGCCAAGCACCTAACGGTGTGTTCCGGCAGCTGTCCTTGAGAGCCAGTACTTCTAGGTTAGCCTGAACAACACCTTCAACCACATCATCACTTACCATCAGGTGAGATAGTGGTGAAAGGCTAACGTATCAGGCATAAAAAATAAATAAAAAAAAAGTCTTTGAGATCCAGTGAAATTACAGGCACATGAGACTTAAGAACTATGTCTCAAGGTGACGGGCGCAGTGCAATTGGTGAATTGTGACGAAATGCATCTGTTATAGGCAGAGGTTAGTCCGCTTAACATCAGGTGGGCCTCGACCTTGCCCCGTCAAAATAACATACAAAAAAAGAGCCTTAGGCTAGAGGCTATTATCAGATGTTATGATGTGAGTTAATACTGGGTATTGTGTGAATGACTAGACCTGAAATAATTAATACTGTTGGTATATTGTGTAGCACCTAGTGGTTAATTGTTAGTAGTTACTTCAAAGCCTGTTTCTATATAAGATGCAGTCAGTTTTCATGACTATTCTCATATTTAAAAAATATTGGAGCAGAATTTTTTTTGTTCCGCAATCGAACTCGCGTCCTCCGATTTAGCACCGGATACCTATTACAATTGCGGCACAAAGTTTAGGCTCGAAAGATTAACGTTTTCGGTGGCCGAATAGATTAGGCATGCGGCCCGGGACGCGGGTGCGATTCCCGTCCGGAACAAAATCTTTTGTACTCCAATAATTTGACAATGTGATTTTCGCTGAGCACGGGATAGTGCTTGTAATCATATTTAGAAACTATACTCATATTCCACAGCATCCAGTGTTTAGTCGCATTCATAGTGCAATCACATATATAATAAATACCTTTCTACATCAATCAATCTATCTACATGGTTGATTGGACTCTTGTGTAGGGGCAAAGTTCAACAATCAAATTGTGGTTACACCATGGGCTGATGTAGATAGATTGATTTCAGAGACTTAGGGCCTGTTTCAGAATGTTCGAGTAAGTTCCGGTTATACTACCCAGAACATATTTAATAAATAAAACACTATCTTTGCGTTTCACAGTCATCGATTTAGCCTATCCATCGGTTAAAGCTTGAAACGCGCTGCATGTCAACTGTCATTTTTATCATTCAGTTATTTTATGTTCTGGGTGGTATAACCGGGACTTACTCGATCATTCTGAAACAGGCCCTAAGTCAGCTCGTTACGGTAGTTGCTTTCGATGTTTGCTTTACGCTGTAGCAGTGTCGCGCTGCTCAGATAATCTGAGACCATATTCGCAACACCACTAATACATTCACTGTGCCACGTTTGATATCTTCCTTGAAACAATGTTGTACCAACATAACAAATAATTCAAACCATCTTGCGAACAATGATGATCTCCAATCAGGCTATCCGCTTGACATTCATGAGCACATTTTTTTAAATATTTTTTTTTTGCTAATCGGTATGCATATGTACACAATCTCACCTGATGGTAAGTGATGATTTGGTCGAAGGCTTAATCTCAAATTACTGGCTCTTAAGAACAGCTGCCGGAACACATCGTTATGTGCTTGGCGACAGATTTTCTACTTGAGGGTGGTCACTAGCCAGGCGGGCATTCGCAAAATGCCCTTCCACCATGCAGTGAAGCTCAAGCCCGCAGCGGGATTCGAACCATGGACCTGCTGCGTGGTGGTCCATAGCCGATGCCACAGAGCCATCACAGCTTCAAAAACACATTTGAACTTCGTAGTATAAAACGAGGTTGATGGATTTATGCAGAAACGTCAAGGAAGAAATGAATGTGACGCATTTTATTCTCACATAGATCCAGAAAAACAAATGCAAAGACTGTGATTACAGAATCTTTAGACCATAAAAAAGAGATGGTCACAGGCGGAGCTGCATTGCATTCGCCACTGGGGTTAGAATAAACATAATCCCATGTGGATGTTAGTGTCTCCATGTAAATTATGTTTGTCTAGACGTATGCCGCACGATAAATCTTCCTTCAATTCTTCCCTTTATCATATTTTGGTATACCTGCTGAATACTGTTCACTACTTATAAGGTAGTCTTTAATGTAATATTATACTATTCTATAATAACTATTTTATAATCTGTGGCAGGTTACTGCAAACAGTTAAATGTTCCACTTATTACCATTTAACTAAGCCTTCTTACACACACTGGAAGTCACACTTATAGCGAAGCCACGAAAAAATCGCTTCCAGAAGCCAGATTTGCCGCATAAGCGGCAGCGTTATGAGACTCAAAATCAAAACAGCATATGCCATAAATGAATGGATATTGCATGAGTCAGTGTTGTTTATTTCAGATATAAAATTAATTAATATGTGTTAAGGTATGATAAAATATCTCAAATAATATCGTACCTTTCTGTGTGGTAAGTAGATTATTTAAAACGATACTCAGCGTTTACTTATTTCAAGAAGTTTACAAATTGCAGAAAAAAAAAATATGTTTTATATGTAGCATTTATGTATATTTAATTTTTTCCTTACACTGTTAATAAGTATTGAATTTTTACTGGTAAAATGCTTGTTGTGTGCGGGCTATGTCTAACCTCATATGGCATGGCTCTCGAGGACAGCTGCCGTAACACCGGTGTGTTAGGTGCTTGGCGGCAGATTTTCTACTTGAGGGTGGTCGCTAGCCAGGCGGGCAATAGCAAAATGCCCTACCACTATGCGGTGAAGCTCATGCCCGCGGCGGGTTTAACCATGGACCTACTTATTGCATGGCAGTCCATAGCCAATGCCACTGAGCCATCACTGCTTAAAAGCGCATGTAGCGCAGCCGCTACACGCGCCTTTTTTCATGGCCTAACTTAAATGAACCACGAAGCCCTACGAAGTGGGTCAGGGAGCTCGGAGGCGGAGAAACCCGGATGTACTTATTGTAAATCCCAAATAGTTTTAACGGCAAACAGTGTGAAAATATATATACATATAACTTGATACAAACTAGGTAATGTGAGTTAGTCTTATTTAAACTGTTTAAGATAGCACACACGCTTTGTTCAGTATTTTTTACACGACTGCCCAAATAGGAGTGTATGTATGTTATGTATATTTCAGGTTCATGAATGTATGTGTGTTTTTTTTTGCCTGATAGTTTAGTCTTTGACCACTATCTCACCTGATGGTTAGTGATGATGTGGTCGAAGATTTCGTTCAGGCTAACCTAGAATTACTGGCTCTCAAGGACGGCTGCCGGAACACACCGTTAGGTGCTTGACGACAGATTTTCTACTTGAGGGTGGTAGCTAACCAGGAGGGCATTCGCAAAATGCCCTACCACCATGCAGAATGTATGTGTTTTTGTGAGTTTATTTATCCACCATAACATCTAAACTGCTTAACTGATTTTAATGTATTAGATTATAGATATAGTCTTATTGCGATATTGACACTAGAAGGTACTTACATAAAGAAAAACCAAACTGGCAGATTTTGGACACCATATAATGGGATATGTTTTTTTCCATCCAAATCCATCCAGGGGTTTATCAAAATGAAGGCCATACAAAAAGGATTTTATAAATATATATAACTTTTTTTAATTCGTGATATGTGATGAAATGCATCTGTTATAGGCAGAGGTTAGTCCGCTTCACATCAGGTGGGCCTCGAGCTTGTTCCGTCACAATAACATAAAAAAACTTATAGTTTTAATTTTAAAGGAACCATGAAACGTTTAACAAACAAATAATTTGCAGTCGGGTTTTCTACTTTTTTAATTAATTCATAATTGTTTTATATCGATTGTTAATAGAATTCCTTTTGACTGCAATCTTACACGTTCGCCTAGAAGATGCTTATTCACTCTAGCCTTAAAAACCATATTATATGTCATAACATAGAGCATTGATTCAAGCAATGAATTCTACATCTACCATGTTACGGTGGTGCATTGTAGTCTGTCTGGTAATCCGGTGATGAAATAAAGATAGTGGTAGTGTAAGTTAAAAAATAATAGGCAGCACGCCACTCACACATACTCAGGTAGCCGTGTGCAGGATGTTGCTGAACATTAGATTCATTACAGTGCTTTTTCCATTGCCAACGCCCTCAGTGAAAAGTGGCGAGCCTACTATCAACGACAGCATTCCCAAGCAGTTTATTAAAGCAATAGCCTTAATGAAACAACAAGTTGGATATGATTGGATATAGTCTAGGTTTTTTTATTGTTAGAGAGCCGATACTACCTATAGTAATAGAACATTTTTTTTATTTTTTTTATGTTATTGTGACGGAACAAGCCCGAGGCCCACCTGATGTTAAGTGGACTAACCTCTGACTATAACAGACGCATTTCGTCAGCGACGAATTGCACTGTGCCCGTCACACTGAGACGTCCAGTTAGGTCTCATTAGCCTGTAATTTTTCTGGCTCTCAAGGACTGCTGCCGGAACACACTGTTAGGTGCTTGGCGACAGATTTTCTACTTGAGGGTGGTCGCTAGACAGGAAGTGGAAGGGCATTTTGTGAATGCCCATTCACAAAATGCCCTTCCACCATACTAGATGCAGAGTTTCTTATTGTTGTACATCATAACTTTAAATTTTACTCCGATATACTGATAGTTTAAGTAAATCATTAATACAACATAGCACCCACCGAACTATCACCTCACAGATAAGGTATGTTATTATGTTCTTCGAGTAATCATAGCTTCTTATATCTTTGAAAATATTGCTTATAATGGTAGTGGAGTTTAATTATGCAACTGCAAGAAAAACTCCATGATCGTTTCGTAATTCATGTCGATGGAGTCGTAATACCCAAATTATCTTTGTAAATCCATCAAAGAAGTGCACGACTAACAAAGCTCGAAGCTGGACCACGAACTCTTTGAAAATGGATGCCCATATTCAGCTACCCAGTCCAGCTTTACCATTCGCAAGAAGGTAGGCGTCAGCTTCGCCGGCCGACAGGCCATAAAACCCAAACCAAATAACTTTCTATAATAAATATTCGTTATTTGCGTTGTACGAGAAATCATATTGTAAGGACCCCGCATGAGTCGGATAAAGGTAGAAAAAGATGTATATATTTGAAACCATTAAGAATTCGGAAGAATTTTTAAATGTTTAAATATTTAATGACACACTCGTGAATATAAAAGTAAAAGACATATGAATAAGTAATTACACACGAAACGGAACACGTGAACTGTCTTTTAATTTAATAAAATACAATTTAGCTTCATAAAATAATTATAAAGAACGCTATTTTCCTAGTGCAAACAGAAGCGGGAGTTATTTACAAAGTCTTATTTATTTACTGAGCGTTTGAAAATGATAACTTTTCTCTGGAACGACTGTTACTGGGATAAATGAACTAAAATTAGTTTTTATATCCTCTTTCGTTCTTATACAGGTTGTTATAAAACTACTACGAATATGTTCCGATTAAAACATTAAAAGTTGTTCAGAACATAATGTTCTTTTTTTTTTATTAAAATAAGCTTTAGAAAAATGTTGTGTAACTATTTCAAAGCACCGGTTTTTAATAGACAAACATATGGAAAACTGCAGGTGAGAAAACTGCGAAGGAATAAACAATA
This sequence comes from Plagodis pulveraria, assembly GCA_963890685.1. Taxonomy (NCBI): domain Eukaryota; kingdom Metazoa; phylum Arthropoda; class Insecta; order Lepidoptera; family Geometridae; genus Plagodis; species Plagodis pulveraria. The sequence continues at coordinate 23,676,307 of OY982969.1, forward strand.
TTCTTAAATACTTACCAATTACGATCCAAAGTCTAAGTATTTAATAAAATAAGTGTTAAAAATGTCCAAATTTGACAGTAAAGAGCTTCTTAAAGTTTTGCAAATAGCTGTGGCACCGCTGGAGGCAAAAATTTTATCACTTGAAGCTACAATAAAAGAACTAAGGATGGAAATACATGATCAAAAAAACCGCCGCCATTGAGGTAAGAGAAGGACAAAAAATAACGGACTCTGGGAGATCTACGAATGGGAATGAAGTTACAAATACTAAGCCAATTGTCGACTCAAATGAAAAACAGACATTACTAAACGCAAGAGAAAACCGACGAATTCGACGCGGGCAAGCACAAATACTTGTCCAACCATCAAACGCACGCACACAAGGTAACACACGGATGTCTATACCATCAGCTGTTAATACACCCGAACTTAGCTACGATGATAAATCTCGACCATCGCGCCAACTTCAGCATAAGGCTCCGCAAACAACTATGCATCCTGACAAGTCGATTCAAGGCAAACAGACATCTACCGCCTCCAAATCCAATGACAATAAAAATGCATCCGAAGCGGTAGCTCAATTAAAAAAATAATGATACAGTCAGTGATTCTATGCTAGCTGACAACACAAACAGTATGACCAAAAACAACGACTGGCAAGTCGTAAATAGACGTCGCACTAAGAATAACAGGACGATCATCGGAACTGCGACCAACACTGCAGTTACGGGAATTGAAATGCATAAATTTTTACATGCATGTTATTTCACAACATCCACAACTACACAAGATATATGTGACCACCTACAGAAAATCCAGCCTAACATAACCTACTTAGTTGAAAAAATTCAATCGAAACGTGACACTTACGGCTCTTACAAAATAGGAATACCTGCATCCGTGTACGATCATTTCACCAGCACCACTGCATGGCCAGTCAATATCAGCATCTCACCGTGGCGGCCCTTTCTCCGTGCCAAAGCCCCAACAAATGAAACGTAACACTATAAGGGCTTCATCGATAGCTTCGTGCACGAACAAGTGTGCAAACACCAACAATCACTTCACAATAGTTAACACTTTCCACCTAAATATAAATAGACTCAAGAATAAGACGACTAGGTTAGAGTCTGAGCTACAGGTAAACAAAAACATAGATTTTGTATGTCTAACCGAACACTGGCTTCAGAATAATAACATAACAAAAATAAACATTCTTAATTATAGGTTAAATGCACACTTCAGCCGATCATTAAACGACGGTGGAGGTGTATGCATCTACGTAAAAGAATCACTACTGTCAATAGAACGGAGTGACATTACCGATCTTGCGGTTGAGTCGCATTTTGAAGTATGTGCAGTTGAATGCTTAAGTTTAGGCATGATCGTGGTATGTGTGTACCGGCCTTCAACGCAAACTGATTTAACAATATTTTTTGTAAAACTTAGAGAATTATTAAACAAACTGAATGTAATTAACCTTAAAACAATAATTGTAGGCGACATAAATATAGATCTGATTGTAAATTCCAAAAATACACGAATATTGAAGGACATTTTAAAAACCGCTGGATTTAGGTCGCTGGTCAACACTCCTACACGCATATCTTCAGCACAAACATGCCTTGATCATGCCTACACTAACCTACAAAAGCGTGACTGCTTATATGTGCAGATTTTTGACACAAATAAGTTGTCCGATCATCGGGGGGTAATAATAACGACTCAATTAGATAATACCAAACTTATTAATACTTTGACAAAAAAACGCTTATTTTCTGACATTAAAATCAACAACTTCATCGAAAGTTTATCACTCTATGACTGGGAGACCACGTTGTCAAAATCAACGTGCCCTAACATGATTATAAATGCTATTTTAAATGTTATTAAACATTTTTATGACACACATTTTCCTATTAAAATGTACCCGACACGCAACTGTATGGCAATGTGGATCAGCGAACACGCTTTGGTGTTACGTAAACGCGTCATAAAAGCAAAACAATCTATGACTAACAATAATGACATAAATAATTTTGACACACTGAATCAAATATTATTAAATCTTGAAAATGACTATACACGAGAAATAAAATCATCGAGAAAGAATTATGTCAACCAGATTATAGAAAAATCAGAAAATATGTGTAAAGGTGTTTGGCAAGCGGTCGCATCGGAAACATGTCAAAAAGTTAAATCCAATGCACTAGACGTACTGGTTAGCAAATCGGCGGGCGTATGTGACTGTCAGCGAACAGCTACAGCAGCCGCTAGCTTGAACCGGTTTTATGTCGAAGCTAACAAAAGCGCGAGCACAGAGCCTTCCATACATGATGCTATTCATTATCTATGTATATTTAGACCCAGATGTGACATTGCTTTTAATTGTGAACCGTTCTCAATAATAGAATTGACAAAAATTATAAAAAGTATAAAACGAAAATGCTCAAAAGACATAAATGACATGTCGACACATATACTAGACCTTTTACCAGGTTTCATGATCAGAATGTTTTGTGATTTGTTTAACGGCTGCCTACAAAAAGGAATTTTTCCAACAACATTGAAAGATATAAAAATCCAACCAATTTATAAAGGAAAAGGCAATATGAACGAACTTAAAAATTACCGTCCAATTTCCTTGATTCCTGTAATGGCTAAAGTTCTCGAAAAGCTCATGAGTATAAGGCTCATGACCTTCTTAAGCAAAAATAACTTGTTAAACAGCCAACAATATGCCTATCAACCAGAGAAGTCCACTGTCGACGCAACAAGACAAGTAATATCTACCGTAATGGACCATCTTGAGCACCGGCGACAAATAGCAGCTATCTTTTGTGATTTGTCGCGCGCGTTCGAACTTGTTAACCATGCACTGTTGCTCAAAAAAATCGAACACTATGGCATTAATGGCTCGTTCCTTGAAATGATAAAATCATTTCTTAAGGACAGAAGGCAGCTAACGTCTATCAATGGAACCAGATCTGAACTAGAGTTGATCGGAGACAATGCCGTCCCGCAGGGCTCAATAATGGGAAATTATCTTTTTCTTTTACTAATGAACGATATCACAGCGTCTTCGTCAGATGCTGATTTCATATTGTTTGCTGACGACAGTTGCGTCATTGCCGCTGCAACTGATTACCAAAGCTTACAAATTAAATTAAATAACATTATGAACGAAATAGCAAGGTGGTTCAAGGCTAATGGTATGAAATTAAATGTCGACAAAACCAATATAATTCACTTCAGACTCGGGGTAGAAGAGACTAGTCCGCTAAATATAAGCTGTGATGGATTAAATGTTCCCCAAGTAGAACATGTGAAATATCTTGGATTTGTTTTGGACGAAAAACTAACATGGGGCCCGCACATTGAACTGACCTGCAATCGCTTAACTTCTGCGTGTTTTGCACTTTCGCGCCTGTCAGACATTCTTCACTGTGATAACGTCAAAAAAGCATATTTTGGATACTTCCATTCCATTATGCTATATGGCATTGAGTTTTGGGGACTGTCAGCTGAGTGGGAAAGAATATTTAAAGCACAAAAACGCGCCGTTCGCATTTTGTGTCGGGTGGAATGGGATCATCCTGCGAAAGAATTGTTTAAGGAACTTAAAATCTTGACATTACCTTGCCAGTTCATACTGCAAGTGGCATCTTTCGTCAGAAAAAACCCTGAACTGTTCCCGACGTGGGCTGATTTCCATAACTACCCGACTAGAAATCGGCACCGTCTCAGGCTCCCAAGCGTCCGCCTCACCAAATCGAAGAAGCTGGTTGACTTCGTGGGTGTTAAGGTTTATAACACAATACCTAAGAACATCATTGATGCGCCAAGCATGAGCTCGTTTATTGGCAGGCTGAAGCTGCTGCTGCTTGCTAAAGCCTACTACACATTAGATGAGTTCCTGACAGATAAAACGATAACTGCTGATCCACATTCCATCAGTAATTAATACAAATTGTATTGTTAATTTTTAATTTAATTGCTATACTGTGTATAGAGTATTAATTGTATTTAGATTACTTATTGAAATGTTCTATAACAATTTTTGAATATGACTTGTAAACAATTTTCTTTTACCAATAAATGATTGATTGATTGATTGATTGATATTAAAACTTCTGTTCCTGCAATCAAACAACGATGCTATATGGTTATTTGCAAAAGATGTTTTTTAATTTGATCAGTGATGCCCGCAATTTCTTCTGTCTGGAATTCAGATAAATTTCGTGATATTTAAATCAGGATAATAAACAGCTGCAAACTAATAAGGTCATTATTCCAAAATGTCATAAAATACTTATTTCTATAAGCAGGCAGAGAATCAAATCAAATCAAATCAAATATTTTATTACAGAATTATGTGGTTGTACATGCAGATCTTAAATAAACACAAGGTTATAGGTATCACATAATTACCCTATTTGGGTGTAGCAATGTTAGTGAGGAGTGGGCCGGTCTATTTCTAATCATTAATATACTACATTATTCTTTAAGGAATTAAGGAATAATGTAGTATATTAATGATTAGAAGAACAATTTCAAGCGGAAAAAAAAATGCTGAAGGTGGTCTGTATCTTTATCTTTATATCAGCCAGATCGTCCACTGCTAAACACAGCCTCCCCTATTAAGGGAGTATTTGCCATAATCCACACGCTTGGCAGGCGGCTTGGGGATCGCAGTGTAAGATTGCAGGTCTTTAGTAGGTGCTGCTGCCCACCTTTCAGTATTGTTCCCTTAGTCGCCTCTTACAACACCCACGGGATGATATGGGGAGGTGCAATTCTAGCCCGGCACTCCACGGGGAGGTCTGTAGGTTTGTACCTACAGACAGAGAATAATAATAATTGTTGCTCACCACATTACATAAATAATATGGATAGCAGTAAGTTATACTTGAGTTAAATTCTCTAACACTTTGAATGTTACTCCAATATTAAATAGGTACGCACATAAGTTGTTTACATTCCGACTTGGTCATCGCTTCTTAACTATAAATGGCCGAGTATGCCCAAACTTGACACCCATTTTAGGATTAAGGTTGACTCCCCAGTCCCTTAGAAGGTCAACCGCAAAGATGTTACGAAACATCCTGTATAATGAAACACCGCAGCGAGTTTCATTAAATATGAAAGACAAAGGGGTGTCTTTGTTATTTTAGTGGAGTGGACTAGCCTCAAAAATAGTTGTATTAATAGAAGATTGTTTATCAACGGAGCAATCAACCATTTTAAAACAGTTGCGCGTCAAAGTCACGCTTTAAATCCAGCTTTATAATGCGTACGGCTGAAGTATGGAACACCCTACCAGCGTCCCTTTTTCCCGATAGCTTTAATCTGGAAGTATTCAAGCATAGAGTTAATAGGCATTTGCTTGGCAGGCATGTTCTACCGTCGACCACGTCGTCACTATCCATCAGGTGAGACAGCGGTCAAATGCTTTCTTATCAGAATTAAAAAAAAAAAAAAAAAATTGTTGTGTCCCGAGGTGAACACTCTACTTGTTATCACCCTCTTTGAGAAAATAAATAAGTGCAATTTATGAATAAGAATAGTACGTTTATTTATTTAGATATAATTAGGAAAAATAAAACATAGCATAGAAATAGTTAGAGGCTAATATTTATATTTAAACAATTATGGAAGTGCATCATAAACATTAAACCACTAGCATCTTTAACGATGAATCGATTGATTTACAGCTTGAAAATTAGAAATAGTCTCAGAAAACGTTGAAAATTAGAAATAGTCTCAGGATGATTTTTTTGAGAAACTTTATTATTTTTTAGATTGTAAACCGAAATAAAAAATATAATAACATATATAAGAAAAAACCTAAAAACAAAAAACAGCCCATGACTTGTCCATAAAATGTTATGATTTTAATGTAATTTACCGCTGTCCATTACAAGTTCAGGCCTGTAAGACACGTCATGAAAATGTTGGCAACACTGAAATAAAAAAAAACTCTCATTTTACTCTTAATCAAATTATGGTCCAGAAAAAACTAGCTTTGTTTGATAGGTACCACGATCAAAAAATTATGTCGCAAAGAACCTAGTATTTGTCCTTGAGTTCGGCTAACTTTCCTTGAGATCCGGTTGAGTCTTGAACAACATTTCAGACCACATTATCACTTACCAAAAAAGTTTTTTTTTTATTAACAATATACTACGAACTATATACAACACTACAGCTACTACAATAAAAGCATTTAGATCCCTATAAGTCTTCTAGACTCATAGGCAGTCCAAATGCTCCAGCCCACAACCAGTTGGCAGCGTGCCCAGCATGCTGGTAGCATTGCCCCGTTGAATGGCACCGGTGTGAATTTGGCAGCCTATAATCCAACCAAATGAAGGTGGTAATTTAAAAATATATAATTGCAATGCTTATTCTTTGAGCCAAACAGGTGCCAGCATTTTGATCACGCGTCGCATCGACCAAGCGCTCTGATAAGTTTTGGAAAATACGAGAAATTAAATAGTAGTACTGACTGTATCTGAAATACGAGTATTTGATTATTCCTGCTTCAATATAAAGTAACGCGGCATGAAGCAAAAGCTCGCTCTCTCATGTGGCGCAAGTTTCCACCACGACTTGTACTCGTGCTAACGAGTAAATTTATAATGAGCTGCACAAGTGCTGCGAGAACTACATTGCAACTAGCATTACATTTTTTTTATGCCTTATAATTTAGCCTTTGAATACTATCTCACCTGTTAGTAAGATAGATAGTAAGATATTCGTGATTTTTTAAATGACAAATTTTAAATTACGACCTTTTATTTTATATTTATGACCTTTACTGATAAAAAATTACTAATTCTATAATCTATAATTTAATTCTAATTATTTATTAATAATTTTGCGTGACATGTATTATATTCAAAAATGATTTATTTAAACTGTATAACTACTGCAATATTTGGAATGTTTTTATTTTATTGAATTTTGTATTTTATTCAATGTTTGTAATTAAGACATGGCTTCATCTCTCCACATTGTACGCCTTCATAGGCAAAACATGATGAACCTTTATTTATTATGTAACAACAAATTGCATGAAAGTGTAAAACTACTCATGTTACAACAATAAAATTATCTTTATCTTTATCTTTAAGTGCTGATGTGGTCGAAGATTTTGTTCAGGCTTACCTATAATTACTGGCTCTCAAGGACGGCTGACGGATCACACCGTTAGGTGCTTGGCGACAGGTTTTCTACTTGAGGGTGGTAGCTAGCCAGGCGGGCATTCGGAAAATGCCCTACCACCATGCTATAACGACTGCCACAACCGGGACCGGCGGCTTAACCTGCCCTCCGAACCACGTGCACGCTCAGTAGTAATGTCGCTAGCGGTCACCCATCCAACTCATAACCGTGGCGGACGTTGCTTAACTGATCGGTTCAGAAAGGCTAAGCAAACTTCGCTGCGAGCGCTTCAAAAAGTACATACCTATTACAAATCAGTTATATTCAAACACCTCAATTAGTAAAGTGTCTTTTGTGTTAAAATTATAGCGTCATGTGTTTGGACGAATAAATTTCAGACAGAAATTGTCCAAGAAACCAGCATTAACAGCATACATACCACGGCCATGTAGCGTCTCTACTTGGCTATGGACTATGGGGCAACTCCGTGGACATGGATAAAGTTTTCAAGGTACAGAATTGTGTGAGGGTTATTAACAGGACCTGGTTTTTGGACAGCTGCAAGCCACTTTTTAAATCTTGGAACATCATTCTACTACCTTTCCTGTACAATAGAGACATGTGCATGTACGCAACATCATATCCTGAATACTTTGAAATAAGTAAAGCAAAGTAATTACAACTAAGTTTCAAAAACCTTTAACAGAATATAGTAGGTTGTGAGTAGAATATTTATAAGAACTATGCATACTATAAGATTATTTTAATTTATTATGCCAAATGACATGAAAATATTAAATTATAATAGATTCAACAAGGATTTTACTGATTGGTTTTTAAGTAATTGTTATTGGATTATTAAAGTTTTTAGTAAAACATTGTAAGGTTAATTTATCTTATATTTGCGGACGTGCAGGCTGAATAGAATAATAGAATAAAAATTTCAAGTTGTACACATATTTAAACAATTTTGAACCGATTTCACTTACGTAAAATGCGAAAGTGAGTGTATATGTGTATATGTTTTTGCATTGATTTTCCTGACTTTGCAACTTAAAGGACGTATAAGTGAGGATTGAAAGTTGTAACAAACATAATAATTTCTTGAATAGTTACTATCGCTTCTAAAAGGGTGAAAATATATGTAGTAAAGTTTGTTAATCTACTTATGTATTTTTTAAATAAAGGAGAGAGCTTTTTTTACTTTATATTTATAAAATAGATTGGTCACTTCACGTACCATATACATATTTTTTGATTTAAAACGAAGACTTAACATTCTATAATACCTTTGATGTTTACAAAAAATAAGCTGGAACTTAAATAAATCAATGAACATAAAATAGTTTTGAATTAAATTAACCAATAATATATAAACATCCTCAAAGACTATATCGTTACAAAATTACTCATAACTCCAATTTTTCCTCTGGTTCTTTGTTTAACCATCGTATTGGGATGGAGCGACATCTATAGTTCAACTTACGTTGTACTACAAACAAGACCAATTTTGCAATTGGTTTTAATTCCATCCCAATACGATGGTAAATTAAAAAACGAGAGCAAAAATTGGAGTTATGAGTCATTGTCATGTTAACTCAAGCGGTCAGAGCATACCCCGGCTATAGGGGTTTAAGGGGCTATAGGGCATGGACGCGGGTTCGAATTCCGCACATGACTATATTTTTTTCTGTTGATTTGTAATTTTGTAATGTAATCCGCTGAGCAGGCGTTATTGCAAATATTATATAAAAATAAGACAATATAACGATTTTACAAAAAAGCGTCCTTGCAAGTCAAGGATTAATTGTTACAATTCTAGGCAAGAATACTTCAGCTACGAACTAATAAGGTACAACACTAAGTGAGATCTTGTTACAGTGAAAAAGTTTTGACATAACCACAACACAGACCGACGGCTTAACGAACCGACATACATGAAACGTCTTATGTTACTCATCTTGTTAGGGAAAAACTAGCCGTTACAAAATAGTATATGTATATATATATGATATATTTTTACAGTGAGAGAGTCATTTCAAATCCAGAGTGGAGCGATGGACATAGTCTCAGATATAGTTACCTGAGGAAAAAATATGTTTAAGATGAAAGCAAAACATTAGTATTAAAGCGCTCGTATTGAAGTTTGATTAGCCGTTCTTAACCGATCAGTAAGTTAAGCAAACTTTGCTCTTACTTACTGAAGAATCTGAAAAAAGTGTACTTATTGAAGATTTTTTGAATAAATTTTTATCTACTGAAATGCAAGGTATAGAAATATACATATGGTCTTCTGCACCTTAGAGAAAATAACAAAATATTAAATACAATTTAAGCGTTCACAACGCTGAAGGACAATTAAAATTGTAACCTAGAAATTTTCGACTTTCAACTGCTACGTCCACCAAAAAGGGGTAGGTATAGAACCTGTAAAATATTTGTGACGCGGAAGAATCTCTCTACATAATTCTGTATAAATTGGACTATGTGTATACGACCCAATAACTTTGTAATAAGCCTACCTAATATGATTAAGTAATATTATAAAAGTCTTTCTAAGAAGGCAACCACACCGAGTTTCTTTGTGTTTCATTGTCACCGATTCATCGAACTGTTATAAAAGGATCTATAACACTTTGATTTTCCAGAAACAGTATCTGATGATGGCACGTGTTAAGGCGAAACATGGGTCGAAAAATATGAATGACAAAATATATAATTTACATAGTGTTTTGTGATAAGTACTTCACTTCACTATAAGTAAGCATATGCCAGCGAAAGGACGTTGTTTGTTCTTTAAATACAATTAATCCGGAGCATTTATTTTAGTCAATTGAAGATAATATGTCTCCAAGCACATCTATTTGTTTCTTGGACAAACTAGCTACCACTCTCAAAAAGAGCATCTGTTTTTGAGGGGTAGCTAGCCAGGCGAGCATTCCCATAATGCTCTTCCACCATGTGGTGAAGCACAAGCAGGCGGCGGTGGGGATCGAACCAAGGACCTTTGGCACGGCAGTCCACAGCTATTACCGCTCAGCTATCACTGACTATATGATTTAACCAAAATCTATGTAGTTCACGGTACCTAAGTAAATACTAGACAAAAATGTTTAAACCTCAAGATAGAATGTTATTTTTTCATCACACTCGCTCGTAACGGGCCTTTAAATGCACCGATTTTAGTGTCCTAATCTATTCTAATACGCACTCGTGCTTTTTTTTTACTTTACCGCACTAGTGATTTAAATAGAAAAAAAAACAATGTTTCCACACTTCTTACCAAGGAGATTGTAGTTTGTTGCGTTCTTTTTTCATATAAAAACAAACCAAAGAGTTTTTTACCTACTATCTACTTCAGTAGAACTTTAGAAGATTTAATTATAAACCTTCTTAATCAGATTATTATTGCTATCAAAAAGATCAAGAAAATAAATTAGAAATTTTCGTATTCGTTCCTCGCAGGTGTGTTGAAAAACGTCATATGAAACTCGTGCGCGTTGTTTATTACAATCTCTACTCCATTTAGGCCTACCCATAGCCCGTCTCGATTGTAATAAACAACTTCGCGCACTTGTTGCATAATGTACTATTATTAATTTGATATTGGCTGATAGAGGCCTTAGATTAAGTTAGTGCACAGTTAAGTTAATTTTTTCACAAAAGACCATTTTCATGACCATTAAAGTACTGTGCTTAAGAATTCCTCCATAATAATATACTGCACCGGGACATAGAAACAGGAATTTCTGTACAAATTGTACCCATTTTCACGGTACACTTAAATTAAATGTCTCAGAAAGAAAATGTGTATCACATCGTGACTCCCGGCATTCTTGAAAAGGGAGGTTGAAATGGAGCAGGGGGAACTTCTGCACTATTCGGAAAACTGTACAGATTGAAAACTGTGAGAAATATTCTTATATAAAGTGTCCAAGACATACAAGATAAGTTTCGTTGGATAAGTTCAAGAGAAGTTGCAAGTTTTTTAAAGCGGAGGCAAAACTTTCGTAGCATATCAATTGTGAGTCCATTGGTGATTAGAAGAAGGTGGAAAAGTAATCAAATCTACATTTATCACAGTGAGATATACGAAAACAAATTGGCTGATAAAACTAAATAAGGCAATTGCAAGATTATTTAGATTACCATAGAATTATCTAATGGATGTTAGTTTTTTTTTTGTTTTTTTGCACATCGATTGGAGCAAAGTTTATGATTATTAGCATCGAAACAACTTTTGATATATATTTTATTGCTGATTTCCATTGATTACGGTAAGTTGTCCAGGCTAACCTAGAATTACTGGCTCTCAAGGACACATGCCGCAACATACCATTAAGTGCTTGGCGACATTTAATACAGGGTGGTACCATGCAGGCATTTGCAAAATTCCCTACCACCACCCAAACACCAGAAACGACACAATAACACATACATAGTAGTGTCAAAAAGGCCTTGCTGGAATGAATTAGATTTCGATGACTTTTGACACTGATCTTCAGGTAAAGCCTCTCAAGTATATATAAAAATAAGACCAAAGTATATAATATAAATAAAAATAAAAAAAAGCATTTCAAAGTGCTAAAAACATTATTGCTTGCGGCTTACGATACAAACCCACGCTGTAATCGATTGTTTTAACGACTGGGACATGCTCAAATAACTAAATGGGATTCGTGCTGCAACACATATTATACGTGCTTGGCGATATATTTTCTGTAAGTATTAGATATAATCAGGTTCGAATACAAACCCTTCCATCATGGTAGGTATAACAAAAATTACCGTTACAATGACGTATGATGTTGCCAACAAAACCTTTACCGAATATATTAATTACCTAAGAATACACAATTTAAGTTATCGTCAATTTCATATCGTATTTGATAAAATGAAATGTTATCATAATTTCTAAAGCGTGTGCTGGGGAAAGTACTCTTCAGCCGGTATTGGTATAAGGGTACTCTATTACACTTTAATTTAGAGTATTTTGTGTACAGCTGTGTGCTTCGTGCGTCGAAGCAGTGATAGCTCAGTGGCATTGGCTATGGACGGCCGCACAACAGGTCCATGGTTCTGTTATATCTGCTATTGATATAATTATTTGGGAGTAATTAATTAATACTCATCGTATGAAATAAACCACAGTATTTTATTCGTCACTCACCAGCTCAGCATATAAAAATGGAAGACGGAAATTACATTTCATAGACCATAGACTAAACACATTATACAGACTATAACACCTTCCCCTCACTTAATGAAATTATAAACTTACAACTATTGAAATGCACTATAAATATATATATTATATATAAATGTTGCTACTAGCCGAGCTAAACAATCAGCTGAAGTAAATGTACATAGCTAGCCAAATAATTAAACTACTTACACAATCTTTTATTTATATATATATATATCATACATCCTGACCACATTTTAATATTTGGTTGCAATGTCGCTTCCACTGTAAGCCATCCACTTCTACTACATATGGTACTCCTGGTACTGAAATTTCTGTAATCTTGCCCTTTGACCATTTATTTCTATTTTTTCTGTAATCTTTTACCATTACTTTTTCCCCTATCAAAAATGATTTATAATTATTATTACTCATACTACTACTAATTTGCTTAACATGATCATTATCAACTTTGTCACTTACTGGATTTGGTCTTAACAGTGAGAAACGACACCGCAACTCTCTACCTAACATTAACTTTGCTGGACTTAGCCCTGTAGTTTTATGTACAGTACTTCTATAATCAAAAAGAAACAAGTTACAAGCATATTCTACTGTTTTACCACTCTGAACAATTTTAGTAATGTGTGCCTTGAAGGACTCAACAAATCGTTCTGCTAAGCCATTTGTGGGTGGATAATATGTGGGTGTGAAACTTTGATTCACTCCCACAGCTTTACAAAATCTTTTAAATTCGTTACTAGTCCATGTAGGACCATTATCAGTAACTAAATGTAATGGATACCCATAACGTACATAAATACTTTTAAATATTTGAATTGTTTTTTCTGTTGTAATATTACTCATAACAAATGCCTCAGGCCATTTTGAATATGCATCTACAATTACCAAATACATTTTATTATATAATGGTCCTAAAAAATCTGCATGTAGCCTATGCCAAACTGTTGGTGGTTGTGGCCAAACTGTTAATTTAGTTTTAGCAGGGTTTTTACAGTTTTGTAAACAAATAATACAATTTAGAGTTATATCCTCAATATCTTTATCTATGTTTGGCCACCAAAAATATGACCTAGATATTTCTTTCATTCGGGTAATACCCAAATGGCTTGCATGCAGTTCACTCATGACATCCTTTCTAATATTCTGTGGTATTATTATTCTATAACCCCATAGTAAACATTCCTTTTCTATAGTGATTTCATTCTTTCTTGTAAAATATGGATTATATATTTCGCCTAAGTCATTTTTTACAGGCCATCCATCACGACAAAATCTTAATAAAGTACATAAGAGCAAATCCTTTTTTGTTTCTTTCTGTATAGTATGCCAATCTAATGTGTCTAAATTTGATGTGTTTATGTAATGAACAGTATTTAATTCGTCACTCACCTGGTGAGTGACGAATAAAATACTGTGGTTTATTTCATACGATGAGTATTAATTAATTACTCCCAAATAATTATATCAATAGCAGATATAACAATTTGGCGACGAGAAAACGCCGAAGAAATAATATCTCACGCGTGACTAATTTGTGATTGTCGATTAAAAGCAAGCCACGAGTCAAGAAGTAACCTCTCTACGACCCATCCATTTTACCATCAAAAATTTAATGGAAAAAGTTAATCAATACATCAAACAAGAAAAAAATTTGTGGATACAAACTCTGAATAAACAAGAGTTAATAGAAATAGCAAACAAATTATCCGGTAACAATATTTTCACCGACGCGCACACCTTGGAAGAGGTTAGAACATATCTGCGAAAATACATCGACGACAAGAATTCAGGTCAATTAGCAGGCATGGCTTCAATTACAAACTTGGAAGTATTCTCTGGAGAAAACTGGAATGCTTACGAACAACAGTTCGAATGTTTTATTCTACTGAATGACATTGCAAAGGAAAAACGTGTGCCACTTCTTATAACAAAACTGAGTACAAATGTATACGACTTAGTAATTACATTATGTTTACCCAATTCACCACTAAAAGAAACATATGAAAACATATGTGAAAAATTGAGAAAATATTACCATCCTGTTAAAAACTGTGTTATCCATCAAGCAGAGTTTAGACGGAGATGCCAAAAAGCCAATGAAACCATAGAAGAGTTCATCATAGATCTTAAAAAATTAACAAAAAATTGCAATTTCAAAAGCTTAGATGAAGAGATTAAGGAAAGATTATTAAATGGTACTTACTGAGATTCTGTTAGATTTGAATTACTGAAATCAGCCGAACATCCTTTAGATAAATTGACTATGATTGGAAAAACAGTTGAAGCAGCATACAACCTGGCTTTCAAAGAGGAAAAACAGGAGCAGTCATCAACACAGATGTTTAAATTGCAACAAAAAAATTACACAAAGAATAAAAATGTCCGAAAGCATAATGCAGAACCAGTATTTAATAAGAAAATTATATGTTTTTGCTGTGGAAAGAGTGGTCATGTAAAAACTGAGTGCACATTGCGGGAAAAGTATTGTAGTGAGTGTGGACTAAAGGGACACATATTTAGATTGTGTAATAAAAATAAACAAACTGCAATGAACAATGTGAATATAGTTCAGAGTGATCAAGGTTTAGTTGGTTGTCAAACTATAGAGGAACAAACAGATGGTAATAGTAGTACTGAAGTTTACGATATTTTTTATTTTTTCAGCAATAAACAAAAAGTCCCAGCGGCTATGTTGCAGGTTGTTGTGAATGGAAAATTGCTAGAGTTTGAAGTTGACACGGGCGCTGATGTAAGTACAATTACTGAGTCTGAAAAACAATTGTTATTTCCTGATTTAAAAATTAAACCGAGAAATGTTATTTTCACAAATTTTGACCAGTCAACTTCAACACCTCTAGGGGTCATTGATAATTTAGATATTAGTTATAAATCTGTGAAATTAAATAGTCAAAGGCTATTTGTTGTTAAAAATGGAAGACGGAAATTACATTTCATAGACCATAGACTAAACACATTATACAGACTATAACAGGTTCGAATCCGGCCACGGGCTTGAGCTTCACCGCATGGTGGAAGGGCATTTTGCGAATGCCCGCATGGCTAGCGACCACCCTCAAGTAGAAAATCTGGCGCCAAGCACCTAACAATGTGTTCCGGCAGAGCCAGTGATTGAACTATGTCTCAAGGTGACGGGCGCAGTGCAATTCGTGACTTGTGACGAAATGCATCTGTTATAGGCAGAGGTTAGTCCGCTTAACATCAGGTGGGCCTCGAGCTTGTTTCGTCACAATATCATAAAAAAAAGCTATGTTTCAACTGAGAAACTCCCACTAACTGGAAATCATAACTCTGTTCAATTAACCCATCCTCTGGGTGAAAACGACCAAATACCTTAGAATAATCCTTGATCGGCATATCATCTTTGCCGACCACATCAAGTCTATCCGCAACAAGGTGGCCTTTATCATGGGCCGCCTCAGCAGTCTCTGAGTCAGCAAAGAGAGTCTCATAGAAATAATAAGACTCTTGACACTGCTTACATCTGTCATATACATTACCTACACTTCAGTAGTGTCATGCTATGGTACATTTTCATAAGCTTCCAGTCATTCCGAATGGCTTTCTTCATAATACAGTTGAAGCCTCGTGGTACCAACGGAACTCCGAACTGCATTGCGACCTTATGCTCCTCATCATGGCACAGTTCAATAAGGACTGCGACCGCCAACGACTCAAGCTTCGTATGGTACGTAAGAGGTCTGTACTACAGTGGTGCTCTTGAGGCCGTTGTCAACACCTCTTTTTGTAGCGATGCATTATATCATATTATTATTATCGCCGCCCACAGGAGATAAGGCCCCTGTCCTTGCCAAAATTCCGGTGAAATAGTATTGTCGCAGCGACTAAAAACATCTTAGAACTTCCTAAAAAAATATATATGTTTAAGTAATGATAAATAATTACCTGAATGCATATGCTTGAGAAGCACGTTAAACTACAATACAAGTAGTATAAAGAAAATTTTAAAAAGATTTTTTGTCCAGTACACTATTGAAAAACAGGGATTTTTCCGTGGGGAGGCCCATAGAACGCCACATAACCATCGGCTACCTGCGATTTTAAAGATGTCCTCAGCACACCTAGTGCGGGAGTGCCAAATCTGTCTTTTGGTGGTAACCACTCGAAAACCTTCTTCACCGCAAAATATGAAACACATGTATACACACATGATTTAAAAGCATAATATGTTTTTTATATCTCTAAGTTTTGTTACGATAAGCTTAGATACTTTTTCTGCGAACTTTGTTTATCACCCTGACATGTGTTTTTCAGTTGTTCAATTATACATATTTAATTTTCTTTAATCAGATGCCAATTCAATTATTTATGATTATAACTCCTAGGCTCATGCTTAATTCTGATATGTTTATGACTCATATATAAATAAAATTCTGACCACTATCACATCACACTTTCGCTTCGCTCAGGATTCTATTTTGAAACTACTCGCTCCGCTCGTGGCCCAATCCTGTTATTCTTCGCTTCCTCAAGTTTCAATCAACGTACTTGGCCGCGCCATATAACATATTTGCAGCCTTGCATAGCAGGTAACTATTACACCTAACGCGAGTATTTTATTATTTTGTTATATTACACCATTTGCAGTTAACTGACTATTATGGATCATGGACCCGGTAATTCAAGTTAAACTTCTTGTTGCTGTATAGTAATATGTTCCTAAGTATTACAGGTTTTTTTTGATGTTACTGTGACGGATCAAGCACGAGGTCCACCTGATGTTAAGCGGACTGACCTCTGCCTATAACAGATGCATTTCGTCGCAAGTCACGAATTGCACTGCGCCCTTCACCTTGAGACATAGTTGTTAAGTCTCATGTGCCTGTAATTTCACTGGCTCTCACTGCTGCTGCCACCACAACACACCGTTAGGTGCTTGGTGACAGATTTTCTACTTGAGGGTGGTCGCTAGCCAGGCGGGCATTCGCAAAATGCCCTTCCACCATGTGGTGATGCTCAAGCCCGCTGCGGGATTCGAACCATGGACCTGCTACGCAACAGCCCATAGCCAATGCCACTGAGTCATCACTGCTACAAAATTGAATTGATTGTATGTTTAAGCGATACAATTAAATTCAGTCGTATCTGTTTATCTTTGTAACAATATTATTACAGGTCCGTTACTGTTTTTGTTCGTTATTAGAAACAGGGGGAGTCTCTCGAAACTTTTCCGTCGGAATTAATTTAAAAGTTTCAGACGAAAACAGTGAACGCTCTATATAGAAGTCTACAAAAGTTTTTCGCCATTTTTTTCTGATACGAGTTTAGCGATGACCTAGCAGACTGTAAAATTGATTGAGTTATCTGTTCTTGAAACTGTCTTGAATAAAATAATAGAGAACGAAATACGAATACTTTTACTTTTCAATGTATGCAAATAATTTTTTTATGTTACTAGTTAACAGAGCGACATCTTATAGTCGAAGATCCCGCAGAGCCTGAAGACCAAAGTGTTCAATCAGTGTGTGTTGCCAGTCATGACTTATGGCACTGAGACGTGATCCCTAACTGTGGCCGTTATAGACAAGCTCAGGGTCGCTCAACGAGCTATGGAGAGAGCTATGCTCGGAGTTTCTTTGCGCGATAAAATCCGGAACGTGGATATTCGCCAAAGAACCAAATTTACCAACATAGCTCTCAGAATTTGCAAGTTGAAGTGGCGATGGGCGGGCCACATTGCTCGACGAACTTATAACCGATGGGGAAGAAAGGTTCTCGAGTGGTTACCACAATACACCGGAAGCCGTAGAGTTGGTAGGCCCAGGTCCAGGTGGACTGACGACATCGTGAAAGTCGCGGGTAGCCAGTGGTTACAAGTGGCTAATAGCCGTTTTTGGGGTTCTATGGGGGAGGCCTTTGTTCAAAAGTGGACGTCTTCCGGCTGATGATGATGATGATGAAACAGAGGGGCGGTGCTCGTATACAATAGAGAAAGGCTTTACTGATGCGTTTCCGAGTTCTTAATAAGGACAAGGCGAGAACCTAAACGAGGTAACCTCTATCGCCTTAAAATAACTAATCACAAGTCAATCACAAATTTGTTACATTATAAATACTTTACACAGTTCTCTCACTTTGGAGTAAATTAAGGATATAGATAGTAGATAGAATAGTAGACCTATATAAACTGGAACTCGAATGATGAGCTATTAGGGCCAGATTCTGAAGCGATATTTTTCATTGTAACATGCGTAAATTTGTAAGTTTTGCTTTTACAACTGCGAATCGTTCGAGTAACACATGCCAGTTATATCCTCCAAATGGATTGGCGTGTAATAAGTACGGCTAATCGTTTTAGTACTAAATAATAACTATTGAGTACCTTTTTTTTATATTATTGTGACGGAACAAGCTCGATGCTCACCTGATGTTAAGCGGACTAACCTCTGCCTATAACAGGTGAATTTCGTCATGAGTCACGAATTGCATTGCGTCCGTCAACTTGAGACATAGTTCTTAAGTCTCATGTGCCTGTAATTTCACTGGTTCTCAAGGACTGCTGCCGGAACACACCGTTATGTGCTTGGCGACAGATTTTCTACTTGAGGATGGTCGCTAGCCAGGCGGGCATTCGCAAAATGCCCTTTCACCATGCGGTGAAGCTCAAGCTCGCGGCGGGATCAGCAGTCCGGCATCAGATCGGCAGTCCATAGCCAATGCCACTGAGCCATCACTGCTTCAAAAACATACTTAACAAAACTTACTGGAATTCATTCTATCCACCAATTTTCTACCTGATTTTATCTGACGGGAAACAAAAGCAAAACCTAAACATTTAGTCCGGTCAATTTATACATTCGAAGCTACCTGAATTCCCATCAAGCTGAAAATCAGTAAGATTGATTAAAATATGATTAAAAATTAAACGTTGAAAGTTCCCCATCTTTCCCCTGTATGGAAAAAAATTCAAGGTCAAAGGTCATAAAAGTGATCGCCGCGGGCTTGAGCTACACCGCAAGGTGGATGGGTTTTCTGCGAATGCCCGCCTGGCTAGCGACCACCCTCAAGTAGAAAATCTATCGCCAAGCACCTAACAGTGTGTTCTGGTAGCAGTCCTTGAGAGCCAGAAAAATTACAGGCACATGAGACCTAACAACTGTACGTCTCAGTGTGACGGGCACAGTGCAATTCGTCGTTGACAAAATGCGTCTGTTATAGGCAGAGGTTAGTCCACTCAACATCAGGTGGGTCTCGGGCTTGTTCCGTCACAATAACAAAAAAAATGTTTAAGTGATTTGCATGGGACAACATCAACTTCAAGACTTCAATTGTATTTCTAATGTGAAAATTCAGTTAACTCTTACAATTCACGCAGCCATTTCCAGATACATAGTTTTTGAATTTTCTGACAGATAAAACAACTATGTTGCAGAATATTTGGGTAAAATATTGGCAAGATAGAGGCCGAAAAGTGTAAAATGTATTACCTCTGGAACATCACAAAGTGGGATGTAAGTTTATTAGTTAACTGACAGACAACAAATATTCCAATTAGTTCAGCTTTGGCCTTCACCTACATATTATCAGTAAATGCGGACACAGATGAAGTATTTGGAGTGCCATACAAATAGGACTGAGTATTTTGAGTTGAAGCGCTCGTTGCGTAGTTTGCTAGCCATTCTTAATCGATTAGCTAAGTTAAGGAACGTCAGCCGCAGTCATGTATACTGGCATTAATACCGAGCGCTTCCGTGCTTCGGAGGGCACGTTAAGCCGTTGGTCCGGGTTTTTGTCTTAGGATGGCAGTCGTTATAGCATGGTGGTAGGGCATTTAGAGAATGCGCGCGTTGCTAGCTCAAGCAGAAAATCTATCGCCAAGCATCTAAAGGTTTGTTACGGCAGCTGTCCTTCAGAGCCAGTAATTCTAGGTTAGACTAAACAGCATGTTCGATCACATCATCACTAACCATCACGTGAGATAGTGGTCAATTATAACATATAAGCTAAAAAAAATTGGTTTCATGATCAGTACAACCTATTTTCTGCCACGAAAAACAGTTTATTTTTATTTATGCTTTTGTGACGGAACAAGCTCGAGGCCCACCTGATGTTAACCGGACTAACCTCTGCCTAGAACAGATGCATTTCATCACCAGCGACGTATTGCACTGCGCCCGTCACCTTGAGACATAGTTGTTAAGTCTCATGTGCCTGTAATTTTACTGGCTCTCACCGTTAGTCAAAGTATTTAAAAATCTATTGATTAGTCTTAGGGCTTGTTTCAGAATGTTCAAGTAAGTTCCGGTTATACTACCTAGAACATAGTTAATAAATAAAATACTATATTTGCGTTTCACAGTCATCGATTTAGTCTATCCATCGGTTAAAGCTTGAAACGCGCTGCATATTAACTGTCATCTTTATCATCATGTTCTGGGTAGAATAACCGGAACTTACTCGAAAATTCTGAAACAGGCCCTTACAGACGTTAAAAGACTACAGTCTCATTCAATGAGAAGGTAATTTAATTAATTAAGGAGTAAAATATCAATGACTTCTTTCGAAATACAGCAATGGCAATCCGGATCGGCGGCTAAACATCATGAAAAATTGGTATCGATCCAAACGTCAGTAGTGTAAAATTGGTGAACCTGGATCAACTCCATTCACATAGAGTACTTCGTACTCTATGTGAATAGACTTGATCCAGGTTCTCCAATTTTAACATGAGACCATCAATACACACAGAGTACTTTCCTCATACTCTATATGAATACAGTACTTCGTACTCTATGTGAATAGACTCACTCTAGGTTCACCAATTTTAACATGAGACCTGTTATCAATACACACAGAGTACTTTCCTCATACTCTATGTGAATACAGTACTTCGTACTGTATGTGAATAGAGTCACTCTAGGTTCACGAATTATAACATGAAACTTTATGGAATCAGTTCAAAATTATTTATTAATGTAATGATAAACAATTTCCTTTACATTCTATTTGAAACGACTGTACAAACCTTCTTATTCTTATAACATGAAACTTATTATCTATACACACAGAATAACTTCCTCGTACTCTATGTGAATAGAGTCGCTTCAGGTTCACCGTTCATAACAGTTCAGTTTTGATCTATTCAAACCGTTTAATTCAATACATTCAGTTTAGTTGATCGGATCAACATCAAATCATTGACTTATCTGTTCAAATGAATGAAACAAAGTTCTTGTATTCACGATTCTAGCCTGTATATTAAAATGTTTCAATCAATTCAGCTTAATCTATTCAAACCGTCTAATACCTACATTCAGTTCGGACTATGGATGAGACATGGACTAATCTACCTCCCTACATTTCCCCAGTTGTGAAATGAATAGAAGGAGATGGTTTTGAGTAGGTAGATAAGGCCTGGGAAATGAGCAGTTGTAGGTTTTTTTTTCTATTAGGTCATAATGTTAAATAATAAAGCTATCTTAAGTACTTGATCTATGGAAGGTAATATATATAAATAAAACGTATACTATTCATTTAACATGGAATTTTATTATCAGTACACCACTTATTCAAACAAATTACATTTTTTAAAGCACAAATATTCTTATGATATATACATGTGTAGACATCATTACATTCGCTGTAAAGATCATACAAATTACAGAAATTAGGACACTTAAAGTTTTCCAAGTTTACCACGTTATTATTAATAAACATTTCTTTAACCCATTTTGTTTTTTCTTCGCCTTTTACATAAATACGCTTATTCTTAAGTAGAGGTGAAATCAGATTCTTATAATTTGCATAAGAAATGTAACCTTCCTTCCAATAAATATTTCTATTTCTCTCAATCCAGTCAACTTGCTTCATTTCTTTCTTAGTTAAATCGTAAAACGGATATGGTTGTCGTATTAAAAAAGTCTTTATTCTGTTATCTTCTATCAAGGCTATTTCTTTAGGTATAAACTGATTTGATTCAGTTTTAAAACCTTGAACATCCACTATTAACTTCATGATATCTTGCGAACTGTACTGCTGAGAGGCTTATATTCTATAATGCGATCGTTGATAATGAGACAATAGGCTCTCGTTTGGTCAGGAAAATCTTTATCACTTTCTATTTCTAGTCTGACATCGACTGGCCCAGTTTTTAATGTTTCATTTTGTCTTGAACAATCGATAATACATAAAGGTGCCTTCTCTTTAAAGTCTGTAATATCAAGCAACGGGTCAACTGGGGCGTTGTAGTACGACTGACGAAATCTGATGTACATTTCATATAATATATGATACTTATCATCATCAAAATTGAGTTTAAGTGCATCATATGGGTATGTTTGTGAATTCAAAAATAATGTTACGTTAGTTAAATTACAATGATCAAACAGTGACAAATTTGTATCCTTTAAATTTTTCTTTGCTGTTTGAAGACAAAATATTACATATCTAGGTTTCTCAAGTTGGGAGGCTGTCTTGATCGACCATGAATGTTTTTTAGTCTTAGGTAAAAGTGGATATTCATATGTGTCCCAGTTTCGAAATGCTATTTGTGTTGCTTTTTCTTTTTCTAGTTGTTTTAGAAGTAGTAACCTTTCTCGATCGGACACTTTAATGTGAGGTACACGCCATTGAATTCTCTCAATATTAACCGACACATGATCATCCTTATCATGTAGAAGAGCATCAATATTAGATTTACATCTCGTTAAAATTAGTTCATGCTTGCAGTTTAATACGATTTTGTTGTAGTCTTCAGCAAATCCCAATAATTTACTAAGTGGCAATATTACATTAAAAATACCATTTTTTGATTTTGTTCCATTTAAGTTAAATCCCCACAGAGCAGCTCTTTTACTTTCTCCCGCATTCATTGAAGCGTAAGATTTGATTGTAGAAGTAATCCCGACATTTCTTATACGATCAATTTCAATTCCGTTTATCTCATATCTTATGTCATGAAAAAGAAACGGTATAGGGTTATTGTTGAAACGACACTCTTTCTTTACATTTTTTCCGGTAGAATCCTTTGTAAATACTTCTATACATCCTTCAATGTAAATGGAACTGGCCGCGGGTAGTAGATAAATGTCTTGTTGATTAATCGGTATTCGTATTTCATCGTTTTCTTTGAAGCTATTGGTGTATGGAGTATAGGAATGCACCTCATAACCCTCAATATAGTTGTCAAAATGTGGTGCGACATTAATTTGCAAGATACTCATAGTTTAAATCCCAAATTTCTTAAAAACTCTTTATTTATCTCACTGAGAGCTGATACAGCACGTGTGTGTTTAATGAAGTTATGATTTGAACTATTTGTTTTCGTCAGCTTACCACAACTTTTCTTACTTTTTTTAATATTGAAATCAATCATTTTTTTTAAAGAACTACTTCGAGATAAACAAAAATACCGCTTATATACTCGAAGTATAAACTAATACTGATATCCATTACGGTACAAGCGTACAATTTATTTTAAATTAGATCTAAAGCATACAATTTTCAAGAAATTTAAGACATAAATGACCACAGTTGTACAGATGACAACCCTGATAATTGTTATAGTTATACTGAATGCTGTCCCCTACATATTTAATAAATTCTTTTGGTGGTTTTAGATCACCATAACTATCAAAGTATTCAATATAGTCATTTTTCTTAACATAAGCTACCCAATGCGTACCTTGATTTTCAGAGCTATCCAAATTAATTATACCACATTCGATTTTGCGAGGGTGTTTAGGTAATTGATCTCTCATAAACACTCCTCGAAAATATGGGATATTCACTGAATATTTCATTATATCAATGTTGGTAAGAGGACGTTTAGGTAGCCACTTGTTCAGTTTTTTGTCGAAGTGAAAATGCCTAGACCACCCTTATACTGTTTGAGCTGTAGTCCTCTCCCTAGACACACTGACTTAAAATTCTGGTTGAGTGTTTTCATCTCATTCCACGTTTTTTGCGCATTCTGAAACGTTTTTAACATTCGTGCTATAACAGATGTTTTATTAACAAGAGCACCAGCAGCAGACAACCCCGTAATAATCGGTATTAATGGCAAGAACCCTCCTGTTTTTGGTAACGGTATCACACGTGGAATTTTAACCGTTAAATCAGATGCTATATCTTTAATAGCAGCAAAAGCTAAATCAATAGCCAATTTTTTACATTTCGGTTTTGCTTTACGAATATGTTTTCTCGCATAAGAAACTACATTTTTAAAACTGTTTTTAAGACCCGCTCCATTTGAAAGTTTCATCAACATTGCTTTGTTAACAATATTTGCCGCAAGCTTTTCACTTGTACTCGCTTGGGATGATGACGCTCTTTTCTTTGCCATTTTCATCAAGATCTTATCTGCTGTACGCCTGGATTGTAAGTTTTCTGTTTTCATATATGCAATATCGTGTTGTTTACAATACTCATCAAGTTCATTTACACCCTTGTCACCTCTAATAAGTCTCTCGCGTAATCTTGTTCCTGGCCCGCAGTAGTTATAGCCGGGGATATGTAACTCAAACGGTAGGTGATTGATAATACTATTCACAACACCTTTCCCCTCCATATACAAGAGAAGAATGACAAAAATATGCTCGCAATTTATAATATATTAGTGTTGCTTATCCAACTATTTTCCTGCGATGACAATCCTAGCCACTTAACAAAAACTTTATTCCCTTTTCTTTTAAGAACTTTTTCAACTAAATACACGTCAGGATTTTTAGTTTTCTGAAGCTCTTGAGCATAAAATGATCCTAGAATTCTATTTTTTCTTGAGTCTTCTAGCAAATAAGTTACTGGATCAGTATTCTGAACAACGATTACTTGAAATAACTCAGTTGACCAATTTGGAGTGTATCCTTTGTCAAAACAAGCTTTATGCTTACTTAATCGTACTATATCACCCACAGCAAAAGAGTTTCTTTTAACTTTTGGTATGTAAAGATTATTGTATCTTTGTATGACAATATTTTTTGTATGTTTATTCACTTTAGCTGGACACATTTGAATAGTTCTATGTTTAGTATGATTGTAATTATAGACAACTTTTTCTATGGTTCCATCTACCCATTTGAAGTTACCTTTCAAACTAAACGTTTTATAAAGTTTACCCTTTATAGTACGTATTACTCGTTCGACTATTGAAGCTTTTTTTGTAGAGTATGTCGAGTAATGGTTTATTGAATGATCTTGCATCACTTTTTTAAAACTTTTATTGTAGAATTCCTTACCCCAATCTGTTTGCAAGTTTTTGGGGACTCTTCCATTGAACAAAATTGATTGAAATGCTTTTGTTACAGAATCTTTAGTTTTATTGTTAAGCGGTCTGACCCAAACATATTTCGAAAAACAATCAATCACGATTAGTATAAATGTTTGATTTGAATTAATATGTGATATTTTTTGCATATCAATCAGATCAGCTTGCCAAAGATCATCTATGTCTTTGAGTAAAACGCATCTGCGGGGGAAATTTTTTCTTGCATTTTTGTGTATTTCATTCACCACATCTTCTTTACTCATTTTCTGGTTCTTTATTCTTTAACAGCTTTTTAACGACTAACAAATCTTCATAATGATTATGTCATTTATGATTTTATTATACCTGCCTCTTTTAGTTCTTCTATGATTGAAATAATTTCATTGTCTTGATTAGTGTTTCCGGCTTGTTTAGAAGCAATAATAAGTTTTAGTCTTTCGACTAGCTCATTAGGATCATCCCAATAGATAAAGTCGGTATTTTTTTTATATCTTTTTAAAACGTTCAAGTTACCACCAAGTTTTTTATTATTGTCAAATGCTGATGCAACAAACATAGGTTTAATAATTTGTCGGTATTTTTCACCTTTATCTCCCTTTAACTGACCATTATCATCATAATCCCGCTTATGAGCGTTTGTTGTTAACAAAATCTTTTTATACACATTTTTATCACTTTCAGTAACTAATTCTAGTTTCGGTTTTCTATGTAATAATACTTCTTTTAGTCCTGGAGTCAATTGGTATTCATCATTAGCAATCTTCATTCGACATAATTCCTGTTCACCATCAAGTGAAGAAAGTATATTAACCTCAAAATTACCCATCATTAACTGATCACCTACTTTCCGAACTCCAAATGGGATATTTATATCATAAAAGCTATTCAAATATTTTTTTGTTATAGATTGGTCTTTGCAATCCGTATCAGTATAATATTCAGAAATTTCTGAATCAGCATCTGATGGTGTGGAGGTTAAGGAGTCATCTAATTTAAGTGGCACTTTTATAGCGTTCACGTTAAAGTCACATTTCACCTTATTTTGATTCGATTCCAACATCTGTGTTAAAGGTTCAGTTACAGGTTTGAATATTTTATTGAGTTCATAGTTGTTTTGATCTTCTATATCTCTTAACTGTCTAAGTTTGTTTTTTATGACATCTGATGATGTAATTATCTGTTCTTTAATATTAAGACTCATTTTCGTCTATACGCTCTCAATTCTCTAAAGCAAATGATAAAATTGTATTTAGGATAAGTATATAAATGTGTCTAAATTCTTTCTATATCTACCTTTATTCAATTAAGAGTCTTTATCTATAGTTAAAAAATTGTGCCTTTTCTGCCAAACATTATAGCAAATATCTTTAAACTTATTCCATGACATATCTGAATTTACATGCTCATTGTAAACATGCTTCAGGTTGATTTCATCTTGTTTGAAGAGCAATAATAAATTTGCGTTATCACGAATCAACTGTTTTGGCACCTTTGAATATGTTTGTGAGAGATAAAAGCAATCAATTTGACTGTGTCTGCCCATGGCAAAATAGTTACGAATGTTAATCTGATTTTCGCAAACCACATCATCAAAGATTATAACTGTGTTTGGTAATGCGTCATTTGGATGTATAACTTTATTATCGTCACTCAATACATGGTATTTGATTTCAGGTATATTGAATAGCACTTCTTTAAGAAAACAATATTTACTTTGAAATGGGGTTTTGGTGTATAGATACAAATTCCTAAATTTAAGACCATTTTTATGTAACAATAGAGTAATCATTACATTCGTTTTACCACAATTAGATGGTCCACAAATCAAACAACGAATGCTATTAGGTAATAATGCACTATGTTTTATGAAGTGTGATTTCGCTTCAATATCAATTGGACTAATGTCTAAGCTTAGCGTGTGCTTTTTAAGCTTCATTATTGTCAAATGATCATTATTACTTCTCGATTACCGCTTTATATATGATTACAGGCTTCAACTTTCAAAAAAATTTTGATATAAGGCTGAACTGGAAAACATAGAAGTATTAACGTCATATAGATTTTTCTCAGACTAAGTTAATACTTGCATATTTCATAAGTACTTTAAATAACACTGCAATGTTACACAATACACCTACTATAGCAACTATGTTGCAATAACTTATTGTTAATTATTTGTATATTATCATACGGTATACATGTCAGAACACGTTTATGACCTGTGTAAGCTCTTTTTTTCACCAGGTGTTTCTAACGTAAGCAATTTTTAAAACCAATAAATTGACTAATTATATTAATAAGATATACGTCTTCTAAATTTTCTACGGTGCAGACGTCGACTTGGTGATATTAACTCGGTAAGTACTTACACATTTAAATATAAAGTATGCGATTTACATTATTATTATTATTATTACACGATGTTGAATAAGTTCTTAACTTTTTCTTAACTTATTACAGAAAATGAGCAGTCTTACATTTGAAGATGACTCGAATCCGATAACGAATCCGTTTTATTACGCTCAAAACATGGATGCTTTTTACAAAGCAGTGTACCAGAATATTATTCAAAACGATGTACAACGAGACAAAGAGTTACAAGAAACTGAATCTACAAACAATGAATAAATTGATAAGACGCTTGATAAATCAACTAAAAACACAAAAAGGAAATCATCATTATCGTTGAAAAGGACCATCTCCAAATCAATAGCTTCTACACCTACATCTTCATATGTCATTCGCAAAGAAACGGGAAAAGCCCATCATTTAATCAAAATAAGTATTCAAGATTTAAGTGAAACGAGCATGGACGATACAAAAGTGAAAGTTCAGTACCTAGTTAAAGATAGTTATGATGATGTTATGGATGATACTGAAAAAATAATAAGTAAGATATTAAAAAAGTTAGGTTTAGTGAATTATTAGAATAGTAACAATATATACTGTATTTAAGTTTAAAATTTTAAATAAATGTTTTATACCTTAAAGTTTGTTTTAATCAACTTTTTAATAAGAATCTATTCATATAGATTGATTAATAATTACGAGAAAATTATTGCAAAATATTTAATCTATTTACTCGTATTTATCAGCCGTAACTTCATAACTTACAGGAAAGGGATGCTTAGACTAAATAAATAAAAACACTGGTTAGGTTATTAGTTATTATAATTTATTCAATACATAGATACAAAATGCATGGTTCGTAATCTAAAGCTTAAAAATATACCTGTCTTATATAGATACAGTGAAGTAATCGATTATTATACATCTGTGTACATGTATTAAACACATGTAATAGTGTTAATTAGAAAACTTAAAACTAAAATTATAGACATAAAAAAACATTTTCATTAAAACATTGTTCTGTAATGACCCCATGGCAATGTATTGATTTGATTTGTTTTTTTTAGAATTTCTCTCTTGTCATCCTTTCTGTTTAATACCAATTTATTGACTTCTTGAGAATATAATGTATGTTTTATAGATTTAATCAAATTCATTTTACATTTTAAACTTTTATCGAGCTTAAGCGAATCGATATAATCTGATAACTTTAGTTGTTTTGAAATACATTTTGAGACACCTTTTGCTTTAGTTATTTGTACTTTCAAGCTTCGAATACAATAAAGTTTTGCTCGAAGTCCAACGAATTCGGATATAACATCGCCTCCAAGCTCATCTTTAAAGAGACCAGGAATTTTAGCGTTAGCTAAAGGAATTTCGTAAGGATTAGTTTCACTATAATTGCTGGTATCAAAATTAAAATCATCGCCTTTCATATCATCATAAAAGTTTTCAGTTTCAATCAGATACAACAAACTGTCAGTATCTGTATAACACAGTGTTGCTTTATCTCCATATTTATTTTTTATGTGATCGTAATGAAATTTGTACAAATGATTTTTAGCCAACTCTAAAACTGTAAACCCGACGTATATTGGTTTGTCTAATACGATCTTCTCAGGACTTAACTGAATGGCTACAAAACTATCAGAAAATATAGATATACTTTTTAAATTTGGTCTATTTATAATTTTTTCAGCGCCATTAATTTTATTGGTTGTATTTTTAGCATCAATCCATTTGGTAACAAGTTTGACATCAACCTGTTTCCTTTTGTTTTCTATGGTTTTACCAAAAATAGCGTTATTTAAAAGTTTAAAAAAGTCCTTTTGGAAGCTAGAAGTAGAGGCTTGTCTCAGTTTAGTATTCAAATCAATATACTTCTTTAAATACCTTTCTTGTCTAAAACAAAGAATACGATGAATTTTTTTCAACAATAAACCCTGCTTTATACATTCTTTGAGATGAACAAAATGAATCACATAGAAGTATTTATCATAAACATTTGCTATTAGTTTTTGTGTTTTTCCACCCGGAGGAATACATTTTTCTACTGCAAAAGGCAACTCATTATGAGCATCGTGTAAGGTATCTGGATAAAACAAATCGACTTCTAAGATGTAACCATAGTGACCATCATCAGGCATATTTAGTATATCAAAATTAGTCAGTTTGTCGGTTGTTAGGAAACGGAAATCAGACATTGGTAATTTTTGCAGCATTGCATAACCATAGAGATTATTACAATCCAGATAAATGAGATAAGAGTCTGGTTTTGAATCGTCGTACTCTGGAAGGTACTTGTTATTTGCTTTCGCATGACGAAGAGAACATTGAGCTAAGCCTCCACGTATTCCTTTTTCAAGCATTTGATACATATCTAAGTCGTCAATAATATCTAATTGAACTCCAGTGCATAAGAGCATAGCATCCCAGCTTAAGCCTGGTGAGGAAACATAATAAGCGGGATCAAGATTATAATATTTCAGACTACTATTTCTAAAATTTTCAAATATGTCGCATAGCAGTAATACATCACATTTCAAATACAAATCCGTGTAATCACCAAGCGATTGAATGTTGAAAACTTGCCATATTTTGTGTGCTCGGGCGTATTCATCGTCAGAGACGTGTTCGAATTTAAGACTGTTATAAAATTCAGATTTTATGGGGAGCACGGTCTCATCATACTTTGACCAAGAATCCATATAATCATACGGATAAGGTCCTTTATTTCTTAATAATTTAAATTGTTCTTTGTCATTAAATTCTTGAGACAGATAAACAAATTCTTTTTCATCTAAACTTTTGCTTAACTGATCCAAACTAGAGCTAAGAAATTGAAATGAATCAATGAATTTTATTTGAATAGCGCGATGAGGTTTCGGGACTTTAATGATTTTTGTGACTGATAAGTATTTTTCTTTAGTTTTAGGTATGATTCTTATGTCACCCTCATGTTTTGCTAACTCTTGAATAAATAAATGACAATCGTAGTTACAAAAGTTATGAAAAATTATTGGTACGAAAGGACATGATTGATACAGCAAATTGCAGTGGGAGTGCGCTGCACCCCTATACTCAGATGTAATGTGATCATGGTCAGCAACTTTATCACCGAACAAAAAATGTTTACAGATATAACATCTGGTAGCATTTTGATGTTCATTTTCTTGCTGTTTAGTAAGAGGTGTTAACGGTTTTTTATTATTGAGTACACGACTAATATCTTTTACATCTTCTATTAAGCAATCTACAAAAACTTTAACACAATCAGGCCCTCTGTATGAAACATATTGATTTAAACTTGAATCATGGGCACAGCAAATGTAATATGCAAAACATGAAGGCTCATGCAATTTGTAAATCCGTGTATTCTCTGAAAAATCTTTAGAACAATTTGTAAGTAAGCTTTCGAAATCAGCATATATAACAAAATTAATTTTATGCTGTCGTTCGTAGTGCTTGAAATGTATTTTACTACCTTTTTCAGGTAATGATAGTAAAACTTTCGAACAATAGTGTGATTTATTTTTTATCTCAGTTGTAAAAAATTGTAAACAAGAATCACAAAAATAGAGTTTACCTTTATGTTGAGTAAATTGGTGTCGGACTAAGCGTTTGAGATCTTTAATTAAACAATAATGACCAATACTATTTTTCTCAACATATATTAAATTCACATGATTTTGTTGTTTTGCATTCGTTAAGTATAGAGGTCCTGTGACATGATATTTTTTATCTAATCCATATATATTTATACTAATGTTTGAATTATTCTTTTCAAATGTTTTTATATCGCAAAGAGACGGTGGAAATGTCATATTCTTTGTATTCAGAACGTTGGCATAATGTGGATAGGAACTTGTTCGGCATACATTGTTTTGTGACGGGAATAATGACGCCATAATACACCATAAAAAACATTTGTTGTCATCGTTCTTAATATTCAAACAACTTTTAGTATTGGCTATTCTCGGAGGCAGTGGAATATAGGTACCACCGCGCATAGGATTATATTTATTTATGTTGATTTCTAAATGACTCATGGATTGAAAAGACCAGCCCGATTTACAATGATTAAATTCGGATAGCTTTTGATTGAAAATATGTAAAATATTCGATCGAACGGAGTTCATATCAGTGTTATTACATATCGTTTGAAATTTTGAATTAAATGATTTAAGCTGTTGTTCACTCGTGTGCGGTAAGACAAAATACGCAAACAGTTCAAAATTCAGTTTAAGACAAGTGTGTTTCACTAATGACATATTGATCATTTTGAGAACGTCATTTTGATTATCACTTAAGAATGCCTCTGGAGTGAGATACTTGACTCCAGGGGGCGGATTCAAACGATATGTAACGATTCGGTTTTTGAATGCACAGCCAATAACATAGATGTTTTCAAATTCAGATTCTAGTAAACAATTTGATTTATGTAAATTTGTTCTCACATGATATCTATACTTATGTTCAGGAAGTAAAACTTTGCATTTGTCATTAGCATATGTCAATATTTAGTCAATTCTTCTGATCTCATGATTTGATGACAAGGTAATTCAACTGGAAAAGAATGAAATCCACATTATTTTTATATGGAAGTAGATTTTAAATTTCATCACACTTGTAAACTTTTATTTCTACGTAATTTACGAGAGCCCTTTTTGTTGCATTTTCCTGACGAGCTTGCCCGTTCGCCAGGCGTCTAGTTATGTAAGAATATAAATGGTTTTTTACCCGAAGTTGATGGAATCACTTCTTCATCGTCACTGTCTGAGCCAAACAAGTCTTTAGCTGTGGGCTTCATTGTAGGACTGATGGGATTGATGTTAATAGTTTTAGCTTTCTTCGATGCTGGATGACCGGGGATGCAAACGATAGGTAAGGGAATACCCTTATTTAAAAGTAAGAGCTAACAAACGTCTGAGGACAATTTTTAAATTCAGAACGTGTTGCTGAAATGTACTTCACTAGGTGCTGCCAGGCCTCTGTATCATCATCAGTCTTATTTTTGACTGTGATGACAGCCTGGCGCCATCGGTTAATCGGAAGTACATTTTCAATTTCATCACACTTGTAAACTTTTATTTCTACATAATGAGAGCCCTTTTTTGTCGGATTTTCCTGACGAGCATGTCCGTTCGCCAGGCGTCTAGTTATGTAAGAATATATATATGGTTTTTTACCCGAAGTTGATGGTATCGCTTCATCATCGTCACTGTCTGAGCCAAACAAGTCTTTAGCTGTGGACTTCATCGTAGGCCTGATGGGATTGATGTTAATAGTTTTAGCTTTCTTTGACGCTGGATGACCGGGCAACGTTGGAAGCTTGGCTCGCTTCTTGGACGATTACTTCTCGATATTTTCAATTTCTTCACTAGACTCGTCTCCTTCTGAAGGGAAGAGACGGTCCGCCTTTTCTTGCATATGTTTTGACCTGGAATAAAAAACCATTACGTTAATTTGCTAACATCATAATTAAATATACCTACTTGACTACTACGCTTTAAAGAACAATCTATTTAAATATAACAGACTATTAGAATAAACAAATTCAATATTATTATTAATTTTGAATAAACAAATGATTGAAATAGATGAACAATTTAAATAGAGAACCAATTTAAACATACTGATTAATTAAATACCAAGTGATTTAAATAAAGAAATAATTGAAATATATGAACAATTTAAATTGACAACAATTGGAATAGATGAACAATTTAAACACACTGATAAATTAAATAACAAGTGATTTAAATAGAGAAACAATTGGAATATATGAACAATTTGAATAGACAAACTATTGGAATATATGAACAATTTAAATTGACAACAATTGGAATAGATGAATAATTTGAATAGGTAAACTATTGGAATATATGAACAATTTGAATCGATAACAATTGGAATAGATGAACAATTTATATAGACAAGTAAAATATTGTTTAACAAGTTATTTTAATAGAGAAACAAGTTGAATAGATGCATAATTTTATATAGACAAACAGTTTGAATATATCGTTTAATTAAATAGTCGAGCGATTTGAATAGAGACACTGTTGAAATGGATGATATGATAAAGATGTGAGTACTTACATTTTATCAGCTTATAATTTCTTATTGAGTTCGGAAGGTTATGTCACCGTTGGTTCCTCGAGAGAAGTGTTGTTCCTGGATGTGCTGCCCATCGTTTTAAATACCACAAAATCATATGTACTATTTACATATGCTGCAATAATCCACGTGTTCAGAAAAAAACAACGTCAACTATTTTTTATACAAATTGTTGACGTTAGTAATATCTAATAAATCAGTTAGCTAATACTTAAGGTTGTTGACCTATTATGAACCTTATTAAGTAGCTCTAAAGCACTCTCTATAATATCATAAAATGATTGTGATATTATGTTAAGCAATCGTATCTCCCGGTTCTCATGAACGGTTCATATATCGTTTCTCAGTAGTATTACTGAGAAACGCCCAGCTTCGCAACCTACTCAGAGTGCTACCGGGAACTCTGCCACCAGGTGATCGGTGATTGTGAAATACTATGATTCTCGGGACATTGCCAAGTGCCGGTCAGTTACGCAGATTGTGATTCATACGTATTTACCGCAGTCGGTAGGATACTCGCGTTGAAGATTTCCTTCAATTACATGAGCCGCCCGTGCTGGCTTTCAAGCCGCGTTAAGGAGTATGCGAATTTACGTCGTGCTGCTGCAAAGGTATCCAGATATCGATATCGCAAATGGGCCGAATAATATTAATGTGAGTACATTACATTATTTTTAGTGATTGCTCATTTCCTAGACTGTAGCCCTTACTAATATATTTCAAAGATTTTCCATTTAAGAAAAGCGAAGGACTCTAGGTTAGAAGTAGTAGGCAGGTATGTATACCTTACTGCTCGATCATACTCGCTTGGAATAGAGTTGATTTGCTTTTGAAAAGAGTAATCTATTAAAAAAGGGTGTCTATTTTAATAGAATATTCGATGTGTCTATTACTTATTTCTTTTATAAAAATTATTTATACATTTTTAAGTAGGTACATAAAACTTTCATGTTATAATTTGTGACCCTGGTACGACTCTATTCACATAGAGTACGAGAATAACTTTGTGTATATATACCTAATAAGGTTCATGTTATAAGAATAGGAAGGTTTGTACAGTCGTTTCAAATAGAATGTAAAGGAAATTGTTTATCATTACATTAATAAATAATTTTGAACTGATTCCATAAAGTTTCTTGTTATAATTCGTGAACCTAGAGTGACTCTATTCACATACAGTACGAAGTACTGTATTCACATAGA
Organism: Plagodis pulveraria; assembly: GCA_963890685.1. Classification (NCBI taxonomy): domain Eukaryota; kingdom Metazoa; phylum Arthropoda; class Insecta; order Lepidoptera; family Geometridae; genus Plagodis; species Plagodis pulveraria. Next base: position 23,711,598 of record OY982969.1, read on the forward strand.
ATATGAGGAAAGTACTCTGTGTGTATTGATAACAGGTCTCATGTTAAAATTGGTGAACCTAGAGTGACTCTATTCACATACAGTATGAAGTACTGTATTCACATAGAGTATGAGGAAAGTACTCTGTATGTATTGATAACAGGTCTCATGTTAAAATTGGTGAACCTAGAGTGACTCTATTCACATAGAGTACGAAGTACTGTATTCACATAGAGTATGAGGAAAGTACTCTGTGTGTATTGATAATATGTCTCATGTTAAAATTGGAGAACCTGGATCAAGTCTATTCACATAGAGTACGAAGTACTCTATGTGAATGGAGTTGATCCAGGTTCACCAATTTTACACTACTAACGTCTTTTTCAAAAGTAATCTAATCACAGTCATCACTAAAACATATAAGAGTTGTAAGTTCCCTTAGGAGAACACAATATCCTTGTAAACAAAGAAACATTGTTTATAATTAAGGAAGACGCCGAAATCTGCCGAAATTTTCGCCGTTTTTTTCTGATACGAGTTTAGCGATGACCTAGCAGACTGTAAAATTGATTGAGATATCTGTTCTTGAAACTGTCTTGAATAAAATAATAGAGAACGACATACGAATAATTGTACTTATCAATATAACTAGTAGCATAACATAACTTTTTATGCTACTAATAAGTCAACAAAGCGGCGCTCGTATACAATAGAGAAGGGCTTTACTGATGCGTTTCCGAGTTATTAATAAGGACAAGGCGAGAAACTAAGCGAGGTAACCTCAATCGCCTTAAAATAACTAATCACAAGTCCATCACAAATTTGTTACATTATAAATACTTTACATAGTTCTCTCACTGTGGAGTAAATTAAGGATATAAATAGTAGATGTGGAACCAGCTGCCAGGTGCAGTATTTCCGAACGGATACGACTTAGGGGCCTTCAAGAAGAGAGTATATTCCCTCCTCAAAGGCCGGCAACGCATCCTCGATACCTCTGGTGTTGCGGATGTTCGTGGGCGACGGTGATCACTTACCACCAGGTGAGCCGCATGCTCGTTTGCCCTCCTATCACATAAAAAATATATATATATATATATTTCCAACATAAACTGGAACTCGAATGATTAGCTATTAGGGCCAGATTTTGAAACGATATTTTTCATTGTAACATGCGTAAATTTGTAATTTTTGCTTTTACACCTGCGAATCGATCGCGAGTAACACATGCCAGTTATATCCTCCAAATGGACTGTCGTGTTATAAGTAAGGCTAACTGTTTCTACTACTAAATAATAATGATTGATTACTTCTATCCACATTCTATCTACATTCTATCCACCAATTTTCTACCTCTGCCACTGATTTTATTTGACGGAAAACAAAAGCAAATCCTAAATATTTAGTCCGGTCAATTTAGAAATTCGAAGCTACCTAAATTCCCATCAAGATACTGACCTGTAGCTTCGACGTGAATGCTCGGGTACATATTCGAACCTCAAAAATAACCGGTAGTTAGTTTAATCATAAATTTGTTTAAAAATAATATAATTACATAATAATTAGCAAGAAGTTGACAGATCAATTTATAGCTTATTGAGTTTTTACGAATAAGGGAGTAAATATTATCACAAGATATATTATTTAAAATTTATTATGATATTTCAGTGAAAAGTTCCCCTAACTCTCAATAGATAATTGAAAATATCTCTTACTTCTATCATAAAATATTAGTATCTTTATACAAATGGCTATTTAACAGAATTTGAAATAACTATATGCACGCGTATAATAATGTTTGTGTTCTTACAGATTACCAACAAATTTTCAGTAAGTGATAAAAGGGTTCGGATTATTGACGCAATCTAAATAAAAACTCTACAGTTTGTAGTAAACTTTGAATCAAAATGCTTCATACAAAGAAAACATCGATGTATACTAATGAAAGACTCAATACCAACTTTTAATGTCCCTGAATGCATAAAGCTGTGGAAATGGTAGTCAATAGCTTTAGGAAATGATGACACAAGTAACGCAAAGTTTAATTTGTAGTAAAATACATGGTCAAATATTTTTTTTTCATGTAAAGACTGTAGGATATGTTGAGTCAATCTAGTAACCCTTCCCTTAGCGTCCCTGGTGCAATAAAATCTACAATACTCGCTCCATTGCAGCGCTGGATATCTATGGCTATCCTGACACAACATAATTTTTATTTTTCCTTTCAGATCAAATTGAAAATAAGACGGCCCTGACCTTACTTAAATAGAGATATATTACCACCGTTAGCCATTACCTGCCCTTCAAATCAAGTACTGTGTCGAAGGAAAAAACTTATTAACTAATGTTCTAAATTGTGACAAAAATATTAAGAAGTTTAAAAGCTGAAACAAAAATAATGATAAAACGGCTTTTAGACTTAAAAGCAGACTTTAAAGAATTATATGTTTTGTAGGCCAGTTAGTAGAGATCATCGAAATTATGTACACATCGTCATTTCTACAGCCCAATGAGCTATGTTTACACAGGGACAAATTCGACCTTTGCTTACCACATGTGAATTATAAGGTATTCAGATAAATGTAATTTAATAATTTACAGTACCTGTATATTTGCAGCTTAATGATTTTGTTAATGGTAATCATAATACTTAGTAATGGTAAGTTTTATTTCATCTTGTTACGATGAAGTTATAGTAGTTTACTTTTAAAAGTGCTGTACCATTTTAGACATACAATAAATGCATTTGACTTCAACTTTGAATGAGTTTTATTTTTAACAGATCAAAAAGGGAGCATGTTCTCAATAAGGTTGTATTCATTTTATGATATTTGGTTTGATTTTCATTTGAAAACATCGTATTTTGTTTGAAAGGATATACTTTAAGATTCATCCCTTTGAAATGTCATCATAATCAGTTAAGTAGTTTGGTTTTTAAATCATAATAACTTGAAAAATAAGTTGTTCAAGTTAATGAAATTGCATAAATTGCATTTCTGTGATTTCAGTGTTGTTTACGATCATTACAATAGTCTCAATGAACTATATAGGGCATAATTTCAAACGAATGTGTCCTAAGATTCAACAAATAAAACTGTCGATAGTATTACGCTCGCGTCATTACAACACTATGTCACTCACACATTTACATTTCATTTTTTGTTACACCATTCATCCGTCACTGTTGGTCTTGTACATCCTAAGCCTATGGTATGGACAAAAAAATCAAGGTAAAAGATTATAAAAGTGATTTTTTGGCGATTTTCACCAAAACTGTAAGTTTTAACATAAACCACATGTACAGGCACAGTGCAATTCGTCGATAACAAAATGCGTCTGTTATAGGCAGAGGTTAGTCCACTTAACATCAGGTGGGCCTCGGGATTGTTCCGTCACAATAACAAAAAATAAAACTGATTTGCATCGGACAACATCAACTTCAAGACTTTAATTGTTTTTCAAATGTAAAAATTCAGTTAGCTCTTACAATTAATCCAGCCATTTCCAAACACTTAGTTTTTAAAATGTTCTGACAGATAAAACAACTATGTTGCAGAATATTTGGGTAAAATATTGGCAAGATAAAGGCCGAAAAGTGTAAAATGTATTACCTCCGGAACATGACAAAGTGGGATGTAAGTTTAGCTATTAGTTGTACTAACTGAGAACAAATATTCCAATTAGTTCAGCTTTGGTCTTCACCTAAATACTATCAGTAAATGTGGACACAGATGAAGTATTTGGAGTGCCGTACAAATAAGACTGAGTATTTTGAGTTGAATCGCTCGTTGCGTAGTTTGCTAGCCATTCTTAATCGATTAGCTAAGCAACGTCAGCCGCAGTCATGTATAATGGCATTACTACTGAGCGCTTCCGTGCTTTGGAGGGCACGTTAAGCCGTTGGTCCGGGTTGTTGTCTTAGGATGGCAGTCGTTATAGCATGGAGGTAGTGCATATTGAGAATGCCCGCCTTGCTAACTCAAGCAGAAAATCTTTTGCCAAGCATCTTAAGGTGTGTCCTGGCAGCTGGCCTTGAGAGCCAGTAATTCTAGGTAAGCCTGAACAACATCTTCGACCACATCATCACTTACCATCACGTGAGATAGTGGTCAATTATAACATATACACCGTACTTTGGCGCACGAGTGTATAAACATGTTTGCTCATAAGTCCTTATGTGACGTATTGACCGAGTTCTTGTTGCTTACTGATAACTGCCTCGATCAATGTTTATGTGCATCTACCGTGTATAATTAGTATGTTTAAACTATTAATTTTATTTATTTATTACTTCATAAATGTAAAGCTCACTCTAAAACTTACATAAGTGTACCTACCTTTATTTTATTTATATCTAAATTACTAAGAAATATATTTCTGTTAATCTTATATCAATGTCATTTTATAAGTTTTATATAAGCGACTTAGCTTGCAAAACAGAATATTTATTTTATTATTGTTTCGTCTAGGATTTAATGTAGTACACTTGATATGTAAACATTAGTTTTAATTTTATAATTGAATAAAGAATATTGAAAAAGAAAAAAGAAAAGAATTATAACATATAAGCTAAAAAAAAATGGTTTCATGATCAGTACAGCCAATTTTCTGCACAAAAAACCGTTTTTTTTTAGTTTGTGCTATTGTAACGGAGCAAGCTCGAGGCCCACCTGATGTTAAGCGGACTAACCTCTGCCTAGAACTCTGCATTTCATAATCAGTGACGAATTGCACTGCGCCCTTCACCTTGAGACATAGTGTTAGGTCTCTCTTAACTGCTGCCAGAATTTTCTTCAAAGTTGGTATTTCTTTTTTTACAGCATAAAAACTGTTGATGATATTTCGTACTGCGCAAATGTCAAAATCATCTACTTCGATGCGTTTTTCGTACTGTTTACGCTTCTTACCCGGTGTCGATAATTTTGGTTCTGGGTGGGTTTCTAAATTATCACTAGTACTTGGAGTCGGACTAGCGCCCGGCGAAGTAGGTGGTTGTACTTTGGCTTCATTATTAATTTTCATTAGTCCTCTTTGATATCCCAGTTGCAGCACAGGTTCGTTTCACCACTTGGTCTACAGGTATGGTGTACTGTTTATTTGCTTTCTCCGATTCAAAAAACTTGAGCACTTTCAAGATTAAATTTCTTGATTCGCTGTGTATTGTTTTTCCCATGACTTCAGTTTAACAGCAACAACAATTTTAATAACAACCAAACCAGTCCAAACTTAACAGTAAACAGTCTAAACTTAACAATAAATATTAAAAAACAAAACAACAATAAAGCGAAAATATCAAAATTATCGGGACGTGTATCGCAAAGAAGATGCTAACCGTACTGTCGCATCGGGGAGTGCGTAGAGAGGTGACAGGGGAAGCGGGAGAGGCGCCGCATTCCAGCGAGGTGCACAGATATTCTGACCGGGTTATAAGTCTCATGTGCCTGTAATTTCCCTGGCTCTCAAGAACTACTGCCGAAACACACCGTTAGTCAAAGTATTTAATAATCTATTTATTAGTCTGACAGACGTTAAAAGATTACAGTCTCCTTCATTAAGAAGCTAATATATAAGATAATAAATTATTTAATTAAGTAGTAAAATGGCAATGAATCATTTCGAAATACAGCAATGGCAACACTCCAGCTGGGCGGCTAAACATCCTGAAAATTGGTATCGATCCAAACGTCTTTTTCAAGAGTAATCCAATCACCACTAAAACATATTAGAATTGTATAAGTTCCCATGAGAACACAATATCTTTGTAAACAAAGAAACATGTATATAATTAAGGGAGACGCCGAAATCTGTGGAGCTGCTAAGCAAATTACCATCTGTTTTACTCAAAGGGATGCCAGGATGTACACGAGTAATCTAGTAGAATGGTATGTCTGCATCGCAGTACAAAGCGAATGTTAGAATTTCCACTGTTCCAATGTTGCGAGTGGGATAAATGCGTTATGGATGAAATAGCGGCAGGTTTTGAAGCGATCGTAGCGAAGTTTACTTAGCTGTTCTTAACCGATCAGCAAAGTTAAGCAACGTCGCCCGCGGTCATGAGTTGGATGGGTGACCGCTAGTGACATTACTACTGAGCGTGCACGTGCTTCGATGGGCATGTTAAGCCGTCGGTCCCGGTTGTTGTCTTAGGATGGCAGTCTTTATAGTATGGTAGTAGGGCATTTTGCGAATGCCCACCTGGCTAGCTACCACCCTAAGCCACAACCACAGCTGTCCTTGAGGGGCAGTACTTCTAGGTTAACCTGAACAACATCTTTGACCAAAATAATCACTTAGCATCAGGTGAGATAGTGGACCAAGGCTAACCTATCAGGCATAAAAAAAAGGTCTAGTTGGACGGATGGACAGTGAAGGCTTATTTGCAGGGTTCCGGTTTCAGGACCGTTTTCTAATACTGAAAAGTATATGTTTTTCTAATAATGAAAAGTATAAAATAAGTTATTGAATTTGGATCATGTAAATGTGAGTGTTTTGAATCAACATGGGGCCGGGTTTTACAAGTTATTAAAACTTACCACTGTTAAAAGTAAGTTCCATTTTTTGTTGAAAAAAATTTAGTACAGTACTGTATTAGCCGGGTTGTCTACTACTGAACACAACCTCTCCTATTAAGGGCGTATTTGCCATAATTTCCACGCTTGGCAGGCGTCTTGGGGATCACAGTTTAGCCCATCTTCAGGTTTAGTCGCCTCTTACAACACCCACAGGTAGCAATGGCGGGGGGTGACATTCAAGCCCCTCACCCCACGGGCATTAAAGTAGTCTGGTCAAATAAATCCGATTAATTGGACATGCTGTTTAGCAACCATCACACGAAACTTAGACTTAAAACTACAAACTCAGTTATTGTTGCTTTGCAGCTGTTAAATTGTTCTAACTTGGTGGTAAGTCCAGCTTAAATTTTAGTTTTAAAGATCGTGTACGTTCATAGAATACTAATACTCTAGATCTGTCGCAAATGACAAACAGCTTAAAGGTTTAGCACTGTAGCGGAGAAGACTTTTAAAACTCTAATTATTTTTACGTGAAAGAATTACATATTTTCAAAATACCTAAACACCACACAATAAAAACTAACAAATGAATTAATCAGAAACGGTTATGTGGTTAATTTATATGCTGTAGAAGTCGGAGCAAGGGGTATACCAGCAAAATTCCTATACAACCTACTAAAAGACCTTGGCCTGTCAAGAACAACCGTAACTTCCATCCTAGAACGTGTATCCAAGGCGGCATCAGTAGGATCTTACCAAATTTGGTTGAGCAGGGGAGGAGGCTCGAGTGGTGAAAGGGAGCATTGATGCATCATAAAGGGGCCCTTAACCTTACTCACTGGGTTGCAAGTCCAAGGCACCTTGACTTTGGCCTCTTCCTCTGCAACGCTATGGACCTGGCACCCGCACGGTGAATCCATGGAATGCTAAGTAATTCGTCTCTCAACAATGTAGGATCATACCTAAATGTTAAATAAGGAACACACGGCCTTATAATCAAAACATGAAAATTTGCGACGATGTTCAAGGGTTTGGAGTCTGGTCTTTACCAAAGCATCTGAGGTCATCAGAGGATTTTACGCGTCTTTCAATGGAGACAATCTGTCACCAAGCACCTAACGGTGTGTTCCGGCAGCTATCCTTGAGAGCCAGTAATTCTAGGTTAAGCCTGTTAACACCTAAGACCACATCATCACTTACCATCAGATGAGATAATGGTCAAAGGCGAGCTTATCTGTAGTCTGTACTAATATAATGATGAAAAATTTGTATTTTTATGTAACGAATAAACATAAAACTACTGGACCGATTCGAAAAATTCTTTCACCATTGTCCTTTACTATCTCTGAAAAATATAGGCTACAAAATATTAACATAAAATATGTAACGTTTTTAATTTTTGCTAAATTTAAATTAAAACTATAATCGCACTTGTGCGAATATGTTTTTAGCCGGGGCGGGTCGCAAGTCAAATATAAATAAATAAAAAGTTTTATTTTTTTAACACTAGAAAATATCATTAAAGAAAATAGCTAAGAATGTTGCGTCGGTTCATTTTATAGACAAAAACACAAATAAAAAGATCACACACGATTGTTGGGGGTCTATAATAAGCTAGACAACGTGTCTGTCTATTTGATAAAGAAAACTTTACCCGAGGGATGGCTGGCCAAGTTGAAGCATTGACCTGAGAAAAAAGTGGCAGTTGTTATTATTCAACAATTTTAACTCAAACCCGATATAAAAGATTTCATGCGTGCGATTTTCTAAAAGAATTTTCAATTATTGTAGCTGCTGGAACACACCGTTAGGTGCTTAGCGACAGATTTTCTACTTGAGGGTGGTAGCTAGCCAGGCGAGCAATCGTGAAATTCCCTTTCACCATGCGGTGAAGCTCAAGCCGGCGGTGACGAACCACGGACACGGACACGACGCAGTCCATAGCCAATGTCACTGGGCCATCACTGCTTCATTACCGTTGGAGGTCGGTTGATGAAAAAATCCAACCTCTCCCTGCTCAAACTACCTAAACACCAGCGTCATGCAAAGCATGGAAGTATCAGAAAGAATTGTATCAGGCAAGATATTTATTGCTATCAAAAAGATCAAGAAAATATTTTCGTATCGAAATTTTCGTATTGGTTCCTCGCAAGTGTGTTGAAAAACGTCGTATGAAACTCGTGCGCGTTGTTTATTACAATCTCTACTCCATTTAGGCCCTCGAACATCGATCTCAGTACTAAAACCCGTCTCGATTGTAATAAACAACTTCGGGCACTTGTTGCATAATGTACTATATTTTAAATCTATACTAATATTATAAAAAGTAAAGATTTGTATTTTTGTTTATATCAATTTAACTTAAAAACCACTGAACCGATTTGAAAAACTCTTTAACCAATAGAATCTTTCAATATCCCTGATGAACAGACTATAAAATATTTTCAAAAACTTAGGGATCCGTATGGAAACTTTGATAATGTAAACACGTTGATAATCACTCTTTGTGAAAAAAAATACCAAGAAATCATTATATCGCGTAAGCTGCGGATATTGTTGACAATAGAGCATAGTGATGTACTACAATTTTGTAGATGACATCAATATCTACAAAAAAGTCAGTAATACCATATGTCTTACTATTATAGTTATGTCACAATAGCAACTTTTTATGTGATTCAATCTTACCTATACTTATAATAAAACTGTTAGAAATGCAATTATCTACATGGCATATATTTTGAAAAAATAAACGAGGGCACTCTGTAGCTGATACAGATGCCAAAACTATATTTTTAAAAATTTTGTCTGTCTGTCTGTCTGTATCCCGGCCGCGCATCACTCTAAAACTACTGGATGGAATTAAATGAAACTTAACACGTTTTGAGTGCACCCCACGGGCAGCCCGGTACCCCAAGGGCAGCCTGGCACCCCACGGGCAGCTCGGCACCCCAAGGGCAGCCCGGCACCCTTAATTAGTTTTGCAAGCTTGCTAAGATAGAACTCTAATATCTGGAACATTCGCCACAATCAGTTTTTTTTACCTATCTATCTTTTGCCGGATATATTTTGGAGACTGCGCAATGGAAGTGCACGATCTAATATATCTTTGTTCTACCACCAAACAAGGAGAACCTCGGCAGAAATCGAAATTCCAAAGAAATGCACAAAGTTCTTTGCTTCAACATTAATCGAATGCGAACCGCGAAGGAACTCGCTGAGTTACTTAACTGCTGTCTTGGGATGAAAGTCAAAATGTTACTTAGTTGTAATTTTTGAACGCGTAGTCCGATTTCAATTATTCATTTTTGTTAGAATAGTGACGAGTGAGCTCGGAACCTCACGGGCAGCTCGGCACCCCTGGAGCCACCCGGCACCCCAAGGGCAGCCCGTAACCCCACGGGCATTCCGGCACCCCATGGGCATTCCGGCACCCCATGGGCATTCCGGCACCCCATGGGCATTCCGGCACCCCATGCGCATTCCGGCACTCCATGGGAATTCCGGCAACCCACGGGCAGCTTGGCACCCCACGGGCAGCCCAGCACCCCATGGGCAGCTTGGCACCCCACGGGCATCTCGGCATTCTTATTTAGATATGCCAGCTTGCTAAGATAAAACTCTAAAATCTGGGACATTAGCCACAATATTTTTTTTTAACTATCTTTTTCCGGATACATTTTAGAGCCTGCGCAATGGAAGTGTACAATCTAATATATTTTTGTTCTACCGCCAAACTAGGAGAACCACGGCAAAAAGATACCGTTTTATAATCGAAATTCCAAAGAAACACAAAGTACCTACTTTGCTTCAACATTTATTGTGCAAACCGCGAAGGAACTCTCTGAGTTACTTAACTACTGTCTTCTGGAAAAACAAGCTGGGAGTTATCAAACCCAAAGTAAAAAGCTCCTTTCTGAGCTATGCTTTACTAAGAGTGCTTCACCGAAGACCACAGCGTTGCTTAATATGATATAAACAGTGCTCAAATGTGAATAATTAGTCTTCAGCTACGCCACCGCGAACGAAGTCGCAGGTACAGCTAGTTTATATATATATTTTTTTTTATGCCTGATAGGTTAGCCTTTGACCACTATCTCACCTGATGGTAAGTGATGATGTGGTCGGAAGATGTTGTTCAGACTAACCTAGAAAGTACTGGCTCTCAAGGACAGCTGCCGGAACACACCGTTAGGTGCTTGGCGACAGATTTTCTACTTGAGGGTGGTAGCTAGCCAGGCGGGCATTCGCAAAATGCCCTACCACCATGCTATAACGACTGCCATCCTAAGACGACAACCGGGACCGACGGCTTAATGTGCCCTCCGAAGCACGGAAACGCTCATTTGTAATGTCACTAGCGGTCACCCATCCAACTCATGACCGCGCGCGACGTTGCTTAACTTTGCTGATCGGTTGAGAACAGCTAAGTAAACTTCGCTACGAGCGCTTCAATATATGTTAAATACCCATGCAAAGTCAGGGCGGGCCGTTAGTACACCATATAGATATAGTGCGGTATTTCAATAAAGAGTTCTATCTAATATCTATCCACCTCCTCTCTTTGTCACTCTGTGCATCAAATAAAACACCAATAAACTCCACACCATTTATTTCGTGGACAAACTAGTCTACATAGAGTAAAATCACCCACAGCAAAATGGCCGCACGTATCCGGCCATTTTAACAAAATATCACTCCGAAAACTTTTCACAAATAAAAGCAATCACAGATCAAACACTCCAAATCCCATCAGTGAAAAACTGCACCAAAAAACAGTGGAAATATCTCGTACTAAAAATAAATACTAGTTGCGTCATGCGGGTCCGTCCGCGATTTATCTGTGCGTTAGAAATGTTTTTGTTTTTGTCATTCTTTTACATAAAACATAATAAAGAGTTACTTGTACAGTTCCCGGCTTAAATAAGTTAAGTGCCCGGGTTATAGCCTTGTTGTAGGCGAATAAGGGATGCCGGGGCGAGATGGTGATTGCTAACGCTACCCCATCTCGCCCCGACTAGGCGGCAGACTGCTCATCCCGGGTTTTTAGTTCAAATTCAAATTCAAATTCAAAATATTTATTTCGCAAAGCATGGGTACAAAATAATGGTATGTAGACAATAGTCAATAGGAAGGATCACCATACTTTAACCAAATTGGCATGCAAAATTTTTGTTTAATTGTGTTCAAACTAAAATTACAATCATAAGAAAATTATATAAAAATTACATTCATCATTATTATATTTATCATTTAGTCATTATTAATATCAATATTACTATTTAAATGTCCTTATCATTTAAAAAATCGTCTATAGAATAATATGACTTATCAATTAGAATTTTTTTCAGTCTAAATTTAAAAATGTCTTCATTGTCTATTTCTCTTAAACAATGTGGTAGCTTATTATAAATTAATCCTCTCATCTTAAATGTGCTGTTACTGCTCAGTGCAGTTCTGCGAAAAACTCCTTGTACTTTGTCGTTATGTCGCTTGCTCCTCAACTTACCGAAGTCTTTAATATTATTTTTTACAAACACCGCGGATTCGTAGATATATATCGAAGGAAGCGTTAACAGTTTTAATTTTTTGAAATGAGGTTTACAAGTATCTCTTGGTTTTAGCTTACACATTGCTCGAATGCACTTCTTTTGGGATTTAAAAGCAGAGTTTTTATCAGTTGAGTTTCCCCATATAAGAACTCCATATTTTAGTATAGAGCCGACGTAGGCATGGTAGGCACTTAAAAGAGCTTTATCATTAGCAACTTTGCGTAGCATATACAATGCATATGCAAATTGGTTTACTTTTGCACATACGTGTGCAACATGCGATTTCCACGACAGATTTGAGTCTATGTAAATCCCTAAAAATTTCGTTGTCTGAATTTCGTCAATAGTTTTACCATGATAATTTATATTTAATGTATTACATTTTGAATTATTATTTTTGAATGTCATAATATGTGTCTTATCTAGGTTTATTTTGAGGTTATTTTTAATTAGCCATTCAATTATCAGTTCTATAGATTCGTTTATGTCATTTTCATAATTAATAGTTTTGTTGTCCGTGAATATGGCAGTGCTGTCATCGGCAAACATGACCATCGGATGATTGACAGCATGGGGAAAATCATTAATATACACTAAAAATAATAGGGGTCCCAGTATGCTGCCCTGCGGCACTCCATATTTTATTATCCTACATTCTGACAAATATTTTTTCTCTAATTTACTCTTGGTATCTAGTCTTGTGATTTCTGTGTACTGTGTTCTATTTGTAAGGTATGTTGAGATTAGGTTGAGTGCATTACCCCTTACACCATATATTTCTAACTTTCTTAATAGAATTTTGTGGTCTACATGATCAAAAGCTCTGGTCATATCCATAAAGAGTGTTGTCACTCTTGTTTTGCTATCAAGGCCGTCATACACTTTTGCGAGAAACTTTAAAATAGCCATACCTATAGACTTTCCTTTTCGGAATCCGGCTTGTTCCGGAACAAAGATGTCATTAGTTTCAAAGTAGGTACTGAGGCGCTTGTATAATACCTTTTCAAAGACTTTGGAAAATACTGTCATTAAAGCAATCGGCCTATAATAGTGCATATCCTCCTTATCTTGCTTTTTAAAGATTGGTTTTATGATAGAAGTCTTTAACTTGTCAGGGAATATACCATTTTCAATGCTCTTATTGACAATGTGGGCAAGTACAGGCGATATTATTTTAGCAGTTGCCTTCACTATTTTCGTGCAGATACCGTCATAGCCGGTACAATTTGAGTTTTTTAGACATAGTATTATTTTTTCAATTTCATATTCATTTGTAGGTTCCAAGAAACAAGAATTCAATTGCGAATGTTTCAGTGTTTGAGTGAATTGAATGTTTGTAGTACCTACTGTAGCATCTTCAATTTCGTCAATAAAAAAGTTGTTAAAACACTATTAAGTTGTTAAAAAGCTATTTGTTTTGGGTTGGAGATTATTGTCCCGTTTACTTTTATGTTTGTGATTTGTTCTGGAATATTGTGTTGCTTATATTTATTTATAATATCCCATACAGCTTTCGTTTTGTTATTTGACTGTCCTATATAGTAATTATTTTGAGCTTTTTGTGTCTGTTTTATAATTAATTTTAACTTTGCGGAATACTGTTTAAAATTATTTCTGTTAGTATCATTTGGATCTCGTCTGTATTTCCACAATAGGCATCGTTTTCGTTTCGTACAGATCTTTATACCTTTACTTAGCCATTTAGGTTGTTTGGTCAGAGGAATTTTTATTTTAACTAGAGGGAAACAAAGGTCGTAAAATAATAGAAAGTTTTCAATGAAATATTTATATCCCAAGTCTGCGTCATCTACCTTATAGACATCACTAAAAGATAACATTTTTAGACAATCAATGAATTTACTAATATTGGCTTTATTATAGTCTCGTTTCCATTTAAAAAAATGAGTAAGAAAGTAGCTTTTCTTAACTGGACATGTTAAAATTTGAGCTGTATGGTCTGACAAGGCATATTCCATAACCGTAGTTTTGCTACCTCTTATATTATGAGCAATATTATCTAGACAAGTCTTGCTGCGAAGCCTAGTGGGTTGGCATACGCCTAGCTTTAAGTTGAATTCTGACAACATTTGTTCAAATTGTTTCGCAGCAGGATCATTTTTAAGTAGGTCTATGTTGAAATCCCCACAGATGACTACCTTTTTATTTTGATAACAGATTCTTTCCAATAGTTGTTTAAGTTTCGTAAAAAATTGTTCGCGTATTGCCTTTTTTATTTTTGGAGATCGATATACACAGACAATAATAATTTTGTGTTCCAATAATTCTATTGCGCAGCATTCAAAAATATTAATTAAACTTAACGAATTTATGTCAAAAAGTATTTTATATTTGTATTTATTATATATTAAGATGCATGAGCCACCTGATCTATTTTGTCTGCAAAATTTTGATACTAATGTGTAATTTGGTATACTTACTATTGATGAGTCGTTTTGAATCATATTGTGCTCAGTTATGCATAATATGTCAATGAATTGATTGTTACTCTTTAAATCATCTAAACAAATTGTTAAATCGTCCATTTTCCCAATTAAGCCGTCAATATTTTGATGCATTATATTTATTGAATTATATACGAAAAAAATCTGTATTTTGTGGAGTTTCATTCAATTTCATTGTGTTTTGTGAAATCTCTTTTAAATCCACATTGATTTGTTTATCATTGACATTTTCGGGCGCCTTCTTTTCTGTTTGTGTACTTTTATGAATTTTCATTGGCTTTTCTGACACGTTGTGGTTTTTAGATATGCATATATGTTCATCTAATTTGTATTTATAATTTATACGCAATATATCCCTTAAGATATTTCTAGCTGTATTTAGTATAAACTGTTGCCTCTTCGGTATATATCTACTGTAATTCATGTCTATAAACTGTGTATTTATGTACCTATCACATATGGATTTCAAATCTTTATTTAGTTTTCTAGTTTGCAATGATGGATTACTGGAAATTTCACAAACAATAATGTTTGGAGTTTTAAGATCTGTCAAGAAGCTATTTAAGTGATGTTGAAATTCATATGGGCTAGTGTCATTCATTCCACCTAACAATATTATATGATCGTTTTTATTTAGATTTCGTAGTTCTCCTCTTTGACTTGATAAGATGTGCCGAAACCTTGCTCCTGGTTTAATCGTACATTCAACTTGGTATTCGTTGCCGACTAGTGTTTGTAGAGTCGAACGTAGATGTTGTCTTTGTTGATCAGCTATGATGATAATTCGTCTTTTTGGTTTATAGTTTTTAAGGTTTTGAATATGACGTTCATTTAAATTGTGTTTTACTCTTTCTTCTGCTGGCTCTTCATCGTGTAAATCTATATTATTTGATACCTTCGTGGCCTCTGTTACTGAATTTGGAATTAAATTCGTCTCCTGTTTAGAAGATTCTATGTCATGTTGATTTAAAGATGTTGTAAATTTTACAGGTGTTTGTGTCGGAGTGTTTATATTGTTGTTGTTTCTTCTACCTTTAGTAATAACTTTCCGGAGTGACAAAGGCGTATGGCAGCTCATATCTGTTGCCCCAACCCTTTTGTACAATTCTATAATTTTCTGAGATTTCTCCAAGTCTTTAGATAGTTTTGAATTTTCTAGGTTTAAATTTTCAATTTCTTCGTTTGCTGAGTTTAACTCCTCCTGTAACTTACTTATTTTATTTTGCATTTCCCTTGTGGTATGACTTTCATCCATCGATGTGTTTGGCAAGCTCATCATGGTAGTCTCAAATAATGCAGAGTTATGACTAAGCGAAGTTATATCATTCAGAGAGCTAGTCCTCAGCGGTCTTCTAAATGTAATATTTTCCGTATTGTGTTTTTCCATGGTTAAGTAAATATATATATATTTATATAGCTAAAATACAGCAAGAACGTTATACGCTGCTTTGCCGCACAGCGAACCGGCGTGGCGCTGTGTTGCTGCGTTACCGCACTGCGAGCCGGTCGGCCAAGCGATTGCGCGCCAACGCGATGACTCACCCGATACCACTGCTGCATAGATCGCTGCGCAACCGTTAGCGAATATGTTAAAATATATTCACTTATATCTTCTTTGATTCTGAGTAAATTTACACTAAATAAAGATCACTGTATGTGTTGTCTTTTCCACTAAACATTGTGTTAATTTCACCAATGTAGCTAAACTTTTTGCGACTTTTATGAATTAATATTTACGGAGCAAACCCACACATTGTTACCGCCGCAATTTCGCGAGTAGTACCTCACTAGTGGGTAACCTCACTTACTACCCCCCCCGTGGGGGTAGTAAGGCCCCTCAGGCGAGGACTCCCACGTAACCACTCTGCTCCCCCCGGAGCCGGGTGGTATCCATAAAGGATATTCCCGGGTCAAAAAAAAAAAAAAAAAAAACGCGAATAAGGGATAAATTTGGCAATGGGTATGGAGTGCCGTGCACCAGCGGCATGGTTCGATTCCCACCGCAGACTTAAGCTTCATTGCGCGGTGGAAAGACATTTTGTGAAAGCCCGCATATATAGCTACCACCGTCAAGGAATATCTGTCGCCAAGCAATTAACGATGTTTTCTGGCAGGTGTCCTCGAGACCCAGTAATTCTAGGATAAGCTTGTTGATATCTTCGACCACATCATCACTTACCATCAGCGATACAAAAAGCTAGAATTAGTAATATGGTCATTACTCAAGTAGATTGTTGCTGCTTCTTAGGCGGACAACAGGCTGCTTTTTATATTTACTAGTTTATAAGATAAAATGTAGCTGAAATATTATTAAATGTTTTTCTTTCATGCGCTTTATAACAAAAGACAGGACATGTAACAGTCCTTATATTTTTAATCCGGGCATTGTGCAGATTCGGAATCGGAAACTGTGCGGTATTTGCGTTTTAATATAATATTAATTTATTATGTATAATATTATACTATTATGTATTATAATTTTATAACGAGGAAAGAATTTGTATTTTTGTATGTAACGAATAAACTCAAAAACTACTGGAACAATTTGAAATATTCAGTCAATACACAGTCTACTCGTGACCACGGTCAATGCAACTTGATCGAAACGTCGAGGTTAGTCAAAATATAATTATTTTGATTTTTATTCGTGCGTGAAAAGACCCGTTTAGAATTTAGAAACATGAGCTTAGTTCACGAAAGTTTATAGAAAATAATTTGAAATATTGTTTTACCATTAAAATCCTACATTATCCCTGATAAAAATTGGCTATAGAATATTTTAAAATGTGTTTGATTTTTTATCGTATTTTTTTTTAATAACTGTCGTAGTCCGCGTGACCCGCTAGTGTTCTTTTTTTATTGCCTTTGACCACAATCTCACCTGACAGTAAGTGATGATGTGGTCGAAGGTGTTAACAGGCTTATCATAGAATAACTGGCTCTCTAGGACAGGTGTGTTCCGGCGATCACACCGATTGGTGCTTGGCGACAGATTTTCTGCTTGAGGGTGATCGCTAGCCAGGTGGGCATTCGCAAATGCCCTACCACCATGCGGTGAAGCTCAGGCCCGTGGCGGGATTCGAACCATGGACCTGCTGCGCGGCATTCCATAGCCAAAGCCACAGAGCCTTCACTGCTTAAAAAAAATACAATCCTGTCTCTAAATAGAAATAAAATCACAAAATATAACATAAGCGCAGATTGGAAATAAATGCTATAAATAAAAAAAAATGCTGGGAGCTGTTGTCAGAAAACAGCAGATAATGCATCCACTGGAAGGGATCATCGGCAATCATGGCGGCTTTGAGCTAGTTAAAACTGTGTCATAAATAAAATTCAATTTATCTAGACAAACGACTAAAATTTTTTTTTTATAACTGATAGGCTAGCTTTTGACCACTATCTCAACTGATGGAAAGTGATTGTGTTGTCGAACGTGTTGTTTAGGTTTACTTAGAATTACTGGCATTCAGGGACAGCTGCCGGAGCACTACATTAAGTGCTTGGTGACAGATTTTCTACTTGAGGGTGGTAGCTATCCAGGTGAGCTTCGCGAAATGCCCTACCACCATGCTATAACAACTGCCATCTTAAGACAACAGCCGGGGCTTAACTTGCCCTTCGAAGCAAGGAAGTGCTCAGTAGTAATGTCAATAGCGGTCACCTGGGTGGGCCCAGGTTATGACCGCGGCGGACGTTGCTTAACTTAGCTGACCGGTTAAGATCGGTTTAGCAAACTTCGCTTACGAGCGCTTCAAAATTTCTTGAACAATTCAGCCTCTGCTAAGCAACGTAACAAACAAGCTGTCACCTACCTACCTACGTTATTTAAACAAATATTGAAGTATTGTATTATATAGTTTGTTACATATTGTTTTAAGACATTTAAAAATAATAGCCACTGGTTTCTTGCTAAATGTTCACGCATTGGCTCTATATTTAATGGTATGTAAAAGAAGTATAAATTTATTAAAAAAGTAAAAAAAAAATACTGCCTCTTATTTTTTTTCGTTTTATCGTTCCATTGATAAAAAACTGCATGTTTTATTTGTTAATAGAATCTTTTTTTCAATCCCTTCATTTTGATACCCTACTCGCTGGGTTTGGAAGATTTTTTGTTTTTCTAACTTTATGGCGTCTAAAATCCGCCAGTTTGGTTTTTTTCTTTTTTTTATGTACCTAGTGTGACTTGCGCTGTCAAAAAGAATATAAAATATGAAAGTAGTAGTAAATATTTTTATTAGGCGAACATGATAATTCAATGTCAATTTTGATTTATAACTCTTTATCTAGATACATTTCACCAATTCTCTATTTTTTTACACGACTACCCTAAAAAGGAGTCAAAGTCAAAATCATTTATTTGATTGCAGTCGTTGCACAACCACTCGAGGTTCTCGGCAGCTCTAAGAGCACCAAGTTGTATTGCAGTCAGTCCAGAGCATATAGAAGTAGCATGAACCACTTTCTGGCAGCGGTTGCATTCTAAGACCGGTGACTTTCTGTTTAATAACTTACTGCAATTATCATTACTTAGCAATGATAAATGAGGGTAGTTATTTTATTTTTACTTGAAACTGACACGGTGTCAACTCTGTCACAGTTGAAAGAGAACTGAGTCTAAGTCAGTATGGTTTGTCAGTTCTCCGTAAAAATATGTATTTCAAAATTGACTTGTACGTTATAAACTGAACGCGGGAAATTTTGCCTACCTCGTTGGTGTGTCTTAAAATACCGATTTGGAGTCTCGTAGTACCAGGTAGAACAAGTAATTGAGCTTATATGACCATAACATTTTCAGTAACAATCCTGAGTCTGTTTCTGTGACCGTAGAGGGCAATGAGCTCGTCCCGTATCACACATAAAAATGGGTGCTCTGCAGACATCTCAGCATACATCTGCGTATGTTTCATTTAGGAGATTTACTAACGATTATTATTCCAAACTTATTTGCATTTTTGAACTTGTATGTATATCAATCCTTTAAAGTTTTAGTAGCAGAAAAACTCTGTGCGAAAGTTCGTTCGGCCAAGTACCTTGCATGGGTCCCGGTGAAATTACAGGCACATAGGCAGGCCTGGCTCACTCTGCACTATAGGTACAAAGCTAAAAGTACATGGGCATAATATCCGGCTGAACAGGAGTAATCCTCGGTGCGTGCTGCGTCAGAAGAGATCAGAGCTCTGATAGAAAGAGAGACGCCTTGTACGCGAATATAAATAATAGGTACGACGTGCTGTGCGAACTGAATTGCGCTTTATTGCTTCGAGCTAGAGTCGCTTATTTATTGGAATGACTTTGCGAAGTAATCCTTCTGGTCCTTTTTATTCTGTGACATGGGATTAACAACTTTGTTTCAAGGTGATGAACTGCTTCTGTATGCAGTTCGCCATTTGTGACGAACATATATATGATTCTTGGCATAATAAAAATAATATCCCTGGTCAAGAATTTAAGGCCTGTTTCCATAATTTCTAGACCATTTGTCGTACTTTTATTTTTAATATGATAAAAAAGTATCAATATAATTCTATTATTAAGCCATATAATTATTGTAATCACTGACAGATTGACAATCTAGGAAATCTTGTCAGGCTTAACCTATTTAATTTGGCTTCTATTCTTCCCAAAGACATATAAATTATGTAGACACATCAAATTGGAAGGAAAAATTAATTAAATTATATTGATTGGCGTTTGCCCCCGCGATCTTTTAATTCTATTTTCTCATTGGTTCCATTTGGTCCTTTTATTTGTTATTTCAAACGGCGTGTCGCCGAATTTTGTCTGCAATAAATCTGTAAAGGCGAGTCACGCGAGCTCTATTTTTCACATCGTAAAAATGCAAACATAATGTCAAAGCACTATTCGACGCTTCCAAAGGCCTTTTCACACGTACGAGGTAGAAAGGTCGAACCTTCTTGATCATGTGTTATGATAGGGATGGGATAGATAAGTATCGATACTGTTTATCCTTAAGTACCTAATAAGGTATTCCAAATTAATATGATTTAATGCTATAATGATTGTTTTCGTTGTAAATGAAAATTAATTTTATCCTAAATGAAAAATTACCAATTATCTTTTCAGGATTTTGTGCAGTAGGCACGCAAGTTGAATGTAGACCAGAGGAATGCGCTGGTATATTATACATTTTATAATTAATTTGCGGGATGTCGATAATATGAGAAAAAATAAATTTTCAACTTATATTAACACATTCCGCACATCCCGCACATGACTTAAATTTTTCCTATCGTATATTTGTAATTTTGTAATTATATTAACACCTTTTAAAAAAAAACCTTAGTAATTCTTAAAGAAGTCAATAAAATGCATCTTTACAACACACATATCCCGAACTTTTATTGCCTTTTCCCGTGATCAGTGATTAATAAAAACATTTATATTTTCATGGTATATGTCAATGGTAGACAAAAATTAAAGACCGACCAATTATGAGGCGAATCGATAAAGGTGCAATTGAAATCACTCTACAAAGCGAGTGACAGAAGTTGAGCGTGCGCACAGCGGGCGTGGATGCTCCCGCCCTCTCCGCTCCTAAGACTTAGATTGCATTTAATTAGCAGGCCTGCTGGTGGGTCAGTAACAGTTGAACACTTCTACAGCCAAACAGTAATGTTCGCATTACTGTGTTCCGACTTGAAGGTGCCGCTGATATTACAGACCCATGAGACTTAACAACATAATGCCTCAGGGTGATGTACGCAGTGCAGTTCGTCACTTGTGAAGGATTGCATCTGTTATAGGCAGAAGTCACCGCTTAACACCAGGTTGGCCTCATGTTTGATCCATCACCTAATCATAAAAAGAAGGCTGCAAACATTCTGTGTATTAAAATAGATGAAAATGTATAATCATAATATCGATATCGATATATTCTGTTATATTCAATACCCACCGCTATGTGCGTAAATAATTTGACGTAGGGCCGACACCGTTTGGAATCCAAGGACTTTACCCACTGCGCTGTTTACGTAGTTTTTCCCTTCGTCGAGTGGTTTAATGGGGGTCAGCGGGTAAGGGGGACGGGGATAGGTGGGAATTTTCGGATTTTCGACCCCGTCTGTTGTTTACTGCTTTGCATTGTTGATACTAGGATTTTATGGGATTCAGCTGGGTTCTTAGGATAATAGGGTGGGAAGTTTTGGGCCATGTTCCATTGTCAATGTCAGTTTTTTTTATTTGTGTATTAGAGATGACTTTCACTTAATTGAGTCAATAAAATGGAAATATAAGTAAATATATATTTATCAACCATACTTGTAAAGTATGTAGGTAGTATTTAACTCCGATTGCGGAGGGTAAATTTGATTTCCTGCCCACGGGAGTTTGAAGTTCACCTTGGGAAGTAAATAAATTGCGAATTGCACGCGAAGCTGCGGGCATATTAGCCGTTCCGCTATTTCACCTGGTGTTAAATTACGTTACGGTATACCTTCAGCGTTAAAAATAGAATTTAAACTTGTGCAAACGCTAGTTTTCTCCATATTCCTCGATGTTGCCGAGTTATGGACTATCCGCGCTGTAGGTCGGAAAAAGACAGATGTAGTGCTTGAGGGGAATGCTGCGTATACCATGCACTATCAAAAGGACGAGTTGGTCGATTCTGGGTCAATTTAACATCAAAATCAGGTGATCGCTCATCATTTATATATCATATATCATTAATATATTACATATTCAAATCCTTTCCATCAAAAGGAATCTAGAAGCGATCGCTGCTTATTGTTACCTGTTCTCATAGTTTATTGCTCTTTCTTTGTGTTCAATAAAGTATTGTTATGTATTGTTCCCAAAGAGTTTTGGCCATATAGCCCGAAGACCACCAGACAACCTAACTAAACTGTTACTGGAAAAGTTTGAAGATATCACGAGCCAGCTCACCTAGCCGCTGTTCTGGCCAAGCGAAAGAGCCAATAGGCTTCTCTGTCTCTGCGGCTTAAAGAAAAGCTGAAGATATAGTAGCGTGGAAGTAGTAGGAAGTGGAGTTATCCCGTATTGTTTACTAAAATGAGTGAAAATCACGTTAGTTTTTAAAAAAAAAAACGTGGAAGTAGCTTGTCAACCGATCAGTATATATTTTTATCGCTTATGCACAGTGCTTGGAAAGTATTTAGGTAGTATTTAACTCCGGTTGCGGAGGTTAAATTTGATTTCCTGCCCACGGGAGTTTGAAGTTCACCTTGGGAGGCAAATAAATTGCGAATTGCACGCGAAGCTGCGGGCATATTACCCGTTCCGCTATTTCACTTGGTGTTAAATTACGTTACGGTATACCTTCAGCCTTATATAGAATTTTAACTTGTGCAAACGCTGTTTTTTCCATATTCCTCTATCTTGCCGAGTTATGGACTATCCGTGCAGTAGGTAGGAAATATACAGATGCAGTCGAGATGTAGTGCTTGAGGGGAATGCTGCGCATGCCGTACACTATCTATTTTTTTTTTTTTTTTTTTTTTTTTATGGGATAGGAGGGCAAACGAGCAGGTGGCTCACCTGGTGGTAAGTGATCACCGTCGCCCACGATCATCCGCAATACCAGAGGTATCGAGGATGCGTTGCCGGCCTTTGAGGAGGGAATATGCTCTCTTCTTGAAGGCCCCTAAGTCGTATCCGTTCGGAAATACTGCACCTGGCAGCTGGTTCCATATTGTGGCAGTGCGAGGTAGAAAATGCCGTGAAAATCGCAAAGTTGTGGACTTCCAGACATCGACATGAAATTTATGAAACATCATGCTTTGTCGGGAAGTCCGATGGCGAAATTGAGCTGCAGGTAGTAAATCGAACAGTTCCTCAGAACACTCCCCGTGATAGATGCGGTAGAAGATGCAGAGTGATCCAACATCTCTACGTAGTGCCAAAGGGTCGAGCCGGTCGGAGAGAACTTGATCGTCAACGATTCGAGTCACTCTGCGTTGTATGCGGTCAAATGGAAGAAGCTGGTATTGGGGAGCTCCCGCCCAGAGATGAGAGCAGTACTCCATGTGAGGCCGAACCTGAGCCTTATAAAGTTGCAGGCGATGGGCCGACGTGAAGTACCGCCTCGCCTTTCCAAGCACACCAAGCTTTTTAGAGGCTAATTTAGCCTTCTCTTCCAAGTGACAGCGAAATTGAACGACGCTCGATATGTCGACGCCAAGTATTCCGATGCTAGTTGATAGGGCAAGGGGAGTGTCGTCAAAACGGAGGGACCGTACACTAATAAAACTTAGATTTTTCCTCTCGTATATTTGTAATTTTGTTATGTAATCCGCGTAGCAGGCGTTATTGCATACATAACCATAATAAAATTATAAGGTTGCGTCATCAATTACAAGTATAAAACCAATTGCAAAATTGGTCTTGTTTGTAGTACAACGTAAGTTGTACTATAGATGTCGCTCCATCCCAATACGATGGTTAAAGAACTATAGGAAAAATTTAAGCTATGACTATTACACGACTGCCCAAAAAAGGAGTGTTATGTTTTCAGGGTTCGTGTTTGTATGTTTAAGAGTTTCTTTATTCCAGTATAACTGATAAACTGCGTAACCGATTTTAATGTATGATATATCATAACATTCGTCATGATTGCGCAGGTGACGCTTGATACATAAAAAAGCAAAAAAATCACAAACAGGTGGATTATAAGCGTCATATTGTACGGAAAAACAAATTCTTCTCTCAAACCCATCGGTTAGGGTCAAAATAAAGGGTTTTAAGAGGCGATTCTTTATTTATACGTAAATATTACTTGCGGTTTTTTTTCATTGGAACGATAAAACAAAAATAAATAATTTGCAGTCGGGTTTTTCACTTTTTAAGTAATTTATTCTTGTGAGTTTTGATATTATACTCGTATGAGAGCAATGCGACCGACGAGGGTGCGTTATCACTTGGCAAATACTTCAAGGAAAAACTTAGTTTATTTATGATACGAAATAACGATACTAACTGGTAGTCCTCCTGATGGTTAGCATATCTTCCCATCACAGTTACAATGTCACTGTTCTACTAGACATTAGTTCTTATATCTCCAACAATTTTCTTGCTTCCAAGCCCTTCAAACCTCAAAATACTGTAGCTATTCACACATCTGCTCTGACGGAGACTATCTAACCCTGCTGTGGTATCCACCAGCTCACCGCAGAATGACCGGTTGTATTGATTCATAATCAAATAATCAAGTTTTATTTTTGGATCTAAGTATTGTGTGTTACACTCGTAGCGTAGTTTGTTTAACCGATCAGCTAAGTTAAGCAACTTCGGCTGCGGTCATGAGTTGGATGGGTGACCGCTAGTGACATTACTACTGAGCGGAGGGCACGTTAAGGCGTCGTCGGTCCCCGTTGTTGTCTTTAGGATGGCATAGCATAGCATGCAACTCCATGGTGGTAGGGCATTTTGCAAATGCCCGCCAAGCACCTGTCGGTGTGTTGCGGCAGCTGTCTTTTTGAATTCTAGATTAGCCCGAACAACATCTTCGATCACATCATCACTTACCATCAGGTTGTTACGGTTTTTTTTTTCAAGGTCTTGAACGTTCCCCGCTTTCTTTTTAATCTGTTCTGCGCAAAGCGGAATGTCCATCGAACGTCAACTAATCTATGACCTTCGAAATTATGATAAGTAATGGCACTGTGTTGCCAGATAATCGAATTTTCTCACTTAGCGGGTGGAGACCGTATGGGGAAGTTTTTTTTTATACCATAGTTGTTATTACCAAAAATTCCGTCGCGGTGGAATCCCACCTCGCACGAAGCGGAACGGGTTGTTCGTCATCGCATTGAATGTAGGAGCCCCGGTAGTATATACTTTTGGTCTCCATTTGAGTAAACTGAGGTTCTGTTGCCCATTTAGCGCCTTGTCCCTGCTTAGGCTCGTTCCAGGACGATGGCGGAAGTGAAATCCTGCTTGGCGACGTCCACTATTGCTCCTAGCGCAGTGACACGAATTTAGGATTTCCCCTTCTTTTGAGGAGGCCCTCTCTGTGGGAAATGGGTATTTCATTGCCGCCATCCTGGCATCCCTAGGCGCAGATTGGTAAGGCATATTTTTATCTGTAAGTTTATCGGTAAGTGGCATTATCTGTGTTTTTTTGCCCCTTCCTCTACGAATGTTCGAGAAACTGTCGCCGCCCCGTAAATACGGCGGAAGAGCAGTTTTGCACTCTTTTTCGCCCAGCAACCCAAGTGAGACGCTGCCTGCTGCTAGGTAAGTCTTGATTCCCGTGGCGTGCCCTAGCGGCTTTGGAGTTTGGCAATTGACAAACTAATTTCGATATTTTCAGGGCGGGACCACGATCAGGACAGCGTTCCACTGAGATTCTGGACGATACATACCAGCTGAAATAAAGTCCTAGGAGGCGACTTTCTAAGTGTGAGACGTGAAGTCACCAGAACGCTACAAGCGCCTTTCAACCTCCCAAAAGGAGGTTCCTGGTTAGGAGGGGAAAACTTCACGGTTAGGGGTTGAAGAATAACCACCTACCATAGCCCCCCCAGCTCCGGCAGTCAGCCCGAGTGAACAGTTTGAGCTGTCAGCGCTCTGCTTTGCGTCCCTTATGCAGTAGGGCTGCTGACCAATGCAGTGATTTCACCCCAAGGCTGTATACCGTCGCACCGATCCGGTATTTATATATTTTCCCGGTTTTATATAGCCGGGTGGCGCCCTTTTCTTTATTTATAATAACGGTATTCATCTTTCACCTTATGCGACTCACGATTTTTCCCCTGAGATAACTAATTTTCTTGAGCAAGCTGGTTTATTACTATAATTCAATCTAAATATTAAATCATTTTAATATGCCTCCTATTCCTGGCGCTAGCGTGCAACCCCTATAGATATTCAATGTGTTCTGGACTGATATAGCCTATTTTTTCAATAACAATTGTGTGTATGTTTGTAAAATAAATTATTACTTGAACTTATTGAACGCTCCATACCTACTGTTTTTATTTGTGTTTTGAAGCCTCCTTATTTAGATAGGTAGTGTTAGGTTAGGTGTGTGGAAGCTTCTCTTCCCCACCTGGAGAATAGCCACTTTTCTGTTTTTTTTTTATTTAAATATTTATTACCCAAATTTTATCAACGAACTATTAATGTAACAAGGTGAGATAGCGGTCGAAGGCTAGCCTATCAGCTAATAAATACATTCCCTAAAAACATTCACCTGTTACTGTTTTATGTTTAACACAAACTACAATTTAGATATTACTATCTCCAGTCATTCGCTGATCAAAATAAAGCGAGACATGTCAATTAAAAAAAAAACGTCATATAAGAACGCTCTAAATACCGAAGTGATTATGTTCTCCCACAAATAGCACCTAATACAAAAATAATTCTCCAATTACCCGTATAGTCTTAAGAACCTTTTCCGTCCCTAATTACGTGACAATCCCAGTAACATTACACAATTCTTTAATTCTCACACGGCTGTTCTCACTATCCCCTTTTCCCAAATTACCTCAAGGGTAATAATATCTACCTATAATGGGTAGAGGTATGCATTAGTTGAAACCGCCAACCCTAAAGTTAAGGATCAGAACGTACATATCTGATTTTACAATATTGAACGAGCCAGTTTGGTATCTCCTTAATTATGGTGCACGCAGTAGAGGACTTATTTAGTACTTTATTTACAAATCCAAATTCAAAATATTTATTTCGCAAAGCATGGGCACAAAATAATAATATGTAGATAGTAGTCAATAGGAAAGATCACCATGATTTAACCAAATTGACATGCAAAAATTAAGTTTTAATTTTGTTCGAAGCGCTCGTAGCGAAGTTTACTTAGCTGTTCTCAACCGATCAGTAAAGTTAAGCAACGTCGCGCGCGGTCATGAGTTGGATGGGTGACCGCTAGTGACATTACTATTGAGCGTTTCCGTGCTTCGGAGGGCACGTTAAGCCGTCGGTCCCGGTTGTTGTCTTAAGATGGCAGTCGTAATAGTGGTAGGGCATTTTGCGAATGCTCGCCTGGCTAGCTACCACCCTCAAGTTGAAAGATCTGTCGCCAAGCGCGACGGTGACGGTGTGTTCCGGCAGCTGTCCTTGAGAGCCAGTACTTCTAGGTTAGCCTGAATAACATCTTCGACCACATCATCACTTACCATCAGGTGAGATAGTGGTCAAACTATATAGCATAAAAAAAAAAAAAAATGTTTCGAAAAGCATGGGCACAAAATAATAATATGTAGACAGTAGTCGATAGGAAAGATCACCATGATTTAACCAAATTGGCATGCAAAAATTAAGTTATAATTGTGTTCTAACTAAAATTACAAAATTACATGAAAAATATATCAAAATTACATTCGTCATTATTAATATCAATATAACTATTTAAATTTCCTTATCATTTTAAAAAATCGTCTGTACAATAATGTCTTATCAATTAGATTTTTTTTCAGTCGAAATTTAAAAATGTCTTCATTGTCTATTTCTCTTAAACGTCTATATGAAGAAGATTTCTCTATATATTTTCAAATTCTATATATCTCAAAATAATTGCGAACATAAACATAACTGATTTTAAATCTAAATTAGTCTGTGCTTTGCGTACTTGCCTACTTGTTTGATATAAGTAATGATTTTAGACAATAACAATGCTTTTTTTAACGGCGGTATGCTTTTATTAACAAAACTCTACGAACTATATACAACACTACAGCTACTACAATAAAAGCATTTAGACAACCTATAGGTCATTGCTGACTCACAGGTAGTCCAAACCTCCACTACCAGTTGGTAGTAATGTCACCAATGCTTTAAAACGAAGCCAAAATTTCCTCCGACAGTTCCAAGAATTTTCAATCGTGAGTACAACAATAGCCGTTTTCATTTTGTTCCTATCAACGCTTTGAGAATAAATAAATGGAAAACCAATACAAATCTTGACAACAATAACCTTACCATCACTAAATAAACCCTAACGTTCGATAAACGAACACCGTAAGTTGAGGTACTGTTTACATGATTATGATAGTATCTGCTCAGAGGCCCAAAGATAACGGCCCAATTTGAGGGTAACCAGCGAACTTCGAGGGAATTTCCCAAGTAATTTTAAATGTTCCTGTTACCCCTGATATGGGGTAATGAGGTTAGTTAAGATTTTGCTAAATTGCCGCTCTGATAATTAAGTTTGAGAAGACAACTTAAACGGGAAAAATTTGCGAACTTTTTACCGTAAACTTTTGATAAAGTTTTTTATTACATTAGAGTCCTTTTTTACTTTTAATGATTTTTTTATTTGTTTGGAATTGTTTGTGAAAGTTCAAGGTTTTCGTTAAGAATGACCTTTTAGGAATCGAAATGTTTTCATCTTGTTAAAATTTTCTTTGAAAGTCTCGGTGAGTGAAAAAGCCTATTTATATTTTTTGTAATCTTTTTAAATTTGAGGCTATTCGTTTCTTTAGACGTATTTAAATTTTGAAATAAATTACATATACCTCTATTTTAACGCACATACCTATATACCTTTTAGATTATTTGATTGTTACTTATCATATACCATAACATTAATTATTAGAATTTAAATTATTGTATTGTCTGGATTGCAAAAAATACCGAGAAGAGTATCTTAATAAAATAACAGAATTTAAATAAAATACTAATTTTCAAATGTAATGTAAATAAAAACGTACATTTAAATTGAATAATTATCATGTTAATTTAAAATAATAATAATTTTTTGTTAACTCAAAACTCTAAGGTTATGATTTTTTTTATTTTGTCTATGTCAATATTATCAAACGTTGATTATTTTAAATACTATGAAATACCTATCAAATAATTCTGTATTTTCTTGTGGCATATTTTTCTTGTGTCATTTTATGATATTGATATTTTTATTTAATTTTATTAAAACTACTATTCGCAGATGTTATAAGAGATTTTCCCTATCATGGTTGATGCAAAAAATGTTGTTCCCGTGGGGTGCCGGATTAGAATGTCAACTCCCCATTGCTACATGTGGATGTCGTAAGAGGCGACTAAAGGTAAAATATCGGAAGATTGGCAGCAGCGCCTTGTGAGGAACTGTTATATTATACTGCGGTCCCGAAGACGCGTGCCAAGCGTAGAGATTATGGCAAACCCCCTCTTAAAGGGGGAGGCTGTGTTCAGCAGTGGACAATCCGACTGTTACAGTACAGATATAGAAAATATATATATATAAAAACAATATCTAGTGACGATTCTGCTTAATTTTCTGCTAAGCCGGCATGACATCTTAAAAGTCACATCAAATTTAACCGGAACAATGTTCGACTCATTTTGATTCTACGCAAAGCGTCATCAGGATGGGTCAATAGACTCATCGAGCGCGCTCGAATTGCAATCGAAAATTAGACGGATTTGACACAAGATGTTCTTTTTTAATATTTTCTTAATAAATGTTTTGCTGAAATATTAATATAACATTTTCTTAAATTATCTTTTATTTTGTTAAGTTTTGATATTTGTTATTAATAACACTGGTGTTATTAATAGGCTATAGGGGTGGATGGGCGCGGGTTGGAATCCCGCACATGACTATATTTTTTTCTCTTTAGTAAGTTTGTAATGTAATCCACCTAGCAGGCGTTATTGTAAACATAAACAAATTAAAACAAGGGTGTGTTCTACTTTAAAACATTATTTTATTTGTAAACTTAAAACATTAGATCTTTAACGAAGGAACAAGATTACTATAGTAAATAGGTTCGTGTGCAAACAATTTCTTATTAGAACATAAAATATATTTAACCTCTTTTCATTATGATAATGAATACAATACGTAAAACGAGGCTTACAAACCTATTAAAGCAGACCGTGGGTACATGTTGACCCCATAAAAGTTATTTAAAGCATTACCTAAGCATAATCGTTTAACAGCATACGGGTCTGTTAAAAACATTACCCATATTTTCAGGAAAGGACCCTAATATGGTATTACTGTAAAGTATTTTCGTACAACGTACTCGGTCTAAACAGTGCATAAACTTTGAATACAAATAGCAAATCGCGGTAAATACTATGTTGTTAAAATCTATTTCTTTTTAATCTATAATCTAAAAAAAAACTCATCAATATGTTTTTATTCCTTTTTGTGTTACTTACTTCTTGACCACCGCTGCCATTCAGAAATATTGTAGAAGTAATATATATTAGTTTCTTAGTTAGCCATACAATAAAACCAACAAGCTATGCTACAAGTTGCTGAGCTTTTAATGCTATAAGCGTTGATTCAAGGCTTCTACGCTTTCAGCATTCAATAAGCTGTGGCAGCTGAGCGGAAATTGAAGAGCTCGATCTTCACAGCATGCGCCAAATGAATTCTCTGCTTCTGTCGAACATAAAAAATACATCCGAAACATGCATGAGAACCCCGCTGCAATGAGAGTCTTAAAGTTTTTTGGAGGTTCTCAGTTAAAAAAGACTTATAAGATTTTCCGTTCTTATATACTGTTTTCCACGAATTTCGGGGAGTTCTAGCATTACGATATGGTAATGTAATCCTGTACGTCCTTGTTATATGGCAAGGTTTTACCGTCTTCGGTCCGGGGAGGAGGGCCAGATTGTTTTCTCGTTTGTTATGATTTCCGACCCCGTTTTTATATAGAATTTTTATGAGCGTACTCTTATGAAAAATATAAAGATTAGGAACTAGATATAAAAGCGCTCGAGTTAACAGGCAAAAGATTCCGTACTTAAAAATATGCCTAAGGTTCTTTGGCATATTTTTGGCAAATTGAATAAAGGTAAAATGGTGACCGGTCACTAAGGAGTTTCCATTAGAATAGTGCAAGCACGTGCTTTCAACTACAAAACCGATCCACATTTTACTTATCAGAGAAAATCAGAGATAAGTAAAATGTGAACCGGTTTTACGGATCTTATCTTTCTTTTATAATGTCTACATTAATATCTAAATACTTTTTGGTTCAATGACATTTCTCCCTGATCAAAACTTGGCCAAATCATGACACTTAAATTTGTGTGTTTTTTCTGTCAGTAACGTTTCTATCAGACGTCCTTTAATAGCTATAGTACCACCAACTTAACTGTGCAGTTCTCGAGGGCGCTACTGGTCAAGGAAATCAACTACAAACTGTCACAATTTGAAGGAATGTTGTAGTTCTTTTTTCTGCCACCTGAACAGATAAGTTGGTGGGTCTGTACCTTCTAAGTTCTTCTGCATAATTCTCTTTCCTCTAATACTCCTTATATACATAGTCTGGCCATAAATACTGTTACAATTAAAAATAAGAAAGATATTACATTTGAATTTGGAATCTGTCATTTTTATACGATTGTTCATTGTATTTTCAAATTTTGGCGCCAATACATTGTACAATATTTTGCTATATTAAAATGGAGTGGGGTGATAAAGAAAACCGAATCGCTGTGATTGCATTACACAAAGTTGGTATGGAGCCGAATGTAATTTTTAAAACTCTCCATACGCTTGGTATTAGTCAAATGTTTGTGTACCGGGCTATTAATAGGTACAATGAGACCTTCTCTGTTTGTGACAGAAAAAGATCTGGCCGTCCACGTAGTGTTCGTACGAAAATGGTGGTCAAAGCAGTAAGGGAAAGAATTCGAAGAAATCCTGTCCGAAAGCAAAAGATTTTATCTCGGGAGATGAAGATAGCACCCAGAACCATGTCACGCATTTTAAAAGATGACTTAGGACTTGCAGCCTATAAGAGACGCACTGGTCATTTTTTAACTGATAATTTAAAAAAGAATAGGGTGGTAAAATCGAAGCAACTACTGAAGCGGTACGCAAAGGGAGGTCACAGAAAAATTTTGTTTACGGATGAGAAAATCTTTACAGTTGAGCAACATTTTAACAAACAAAATGACCGTATTTATGCTCAAAGCTCTAAGGAAGCTTCCCAATTAGTCGACAGAGTGCAACGTGGGCATTATCCGACTTCAGTGATGGTTTGGTGGGGTGTTAGCTATGAAGGAGTGACTGAGCCATATTTTTGTGAAAAAGGTATCAAAACATCGGCACAAGTGTATCAAGATACCATTCTTGAGAAGGTAGTTAAACCCCTTAACAACACCATGTTCAATAACCAAGTATGGTCCTTCCAACAAGACTCAGCGCCGGGTCATAAAGCTCGGTCCACGCAGTCTTGGTTGGAAATGAACGTTTCGGACTTCATCAGAGCTGAAGACTGGCCGTCGTCTAGTCCCGATCTTAATCCGCTGGATTATGATTTATGGTCAGTTTTAGAGAGTATGGCTTGCTCTAAACGCCATGATAATTTGGAGTCCCTAAAACAATCCATACGATTGGCAGTGAAGAATTTTCCCATGGAAAGAGTGCGTGCTTCTATTGATAACTGGCCTCAACGTTTAAAGGACTGTGTTGCAGCCAATGGAGACCACTTCGAATAAGCTTTTTATATTTTGAATTGTTTTATATTTATGTATTAAACTAACACACTGTAAAAGTAATAAATATTATTTGCAATAAAAAAAAATGTTTTTTCTTCGTAACAATATTTATGGCTAGACTAGGTACATATACATTGAGTTTATTCAACGGTGGAGACTGGACATTGTTCGAAATTGATCTAAAATGCGCTTATGTTAATATTTATTTTATTGCTGTTTTCCACTAGCATAATGTAACTACAAATTCACCTAAAGGTTTTTTCTGTTTTATTCTGTGTGCTTAACTCATTCTCATTTCCATAATGTCTCTAATTATTAGTTTTTCTCCTTTGTTAATAATACACTGCAAACTATATACAACACTTAAGCTACTCCAATTAAAGCATTTATGGCACCTAAGAATATAAACATGTTAAGGTACTTTTCGCAAGTCAAGGGTAACATAAAAACATAAATTTTGCTTCGACCATAGACAAAAATTCTATGTTTTCGTGCTCAGTGTTTCGAAAAACATTGGCAGGAGATCTGCCGTTACAGACCGCTAACGGTTTAAGGCAGAAAGAATATTCTTGATATTAAAAATATGATTAAAAGTAACGTAAGTTTGACACATACTAAAGACTATTTTAAGTCGATTTAACTAACGGTTTTTATTTACGTCGAGAAGGCGTCTCGACCGTTTTCGCAACTTTCAGAGTTGCTTTGTCACGGAGTGCGTGCGCTTACTACCTACGCGTCTTAAGCGCAAACGACGCGTAAGTAACGCGTCATGCGTTACTTACTTAGCGCACATGCGTTACTTACTTACCGCGCTCGTGCATGCCACATGCGCGGGTACGGCATGTAAGTAACTGTAAATTAAATCGGCTTAAAATTGTAGTAGAATAGGTATGCTACCAATACAGATATTTAAATTCAGTAAGTATTTATAAAAAAGTACAGTTCGTTCGGAAAAACTGTTACGAAATGTAATTCCCTTCCCGCACTGTAACGATTATTAGGAATCCTAACACCCACCTAAACCTTTTTAAACCAAGCTTCGTATCAAACTAAGCTTAGTTTACCTATATCACAGATAAAGACCGCTTAAAATAATTTATCCCATGCATAAAATTACCTGAAATGTGTTAATAAAAGTTAGGCCCTAACATTAGCGCCGCCGAAACTTTTATTACTAGGCTTTATAAACAGGAGTGAATAGGTTTTATCCGGTTTTAGTTAACTGGATAAAACCAGTTACAGTTTCATTAAATTAATTTTGCGCCAGCAGTGGCGATTATTGAAAATATTGGACTAAATGGTATTAGAGCAAACGTAGTTATGCACAATCTGTTGAATGCAGTAACAAAATATTCGGTAGTGATAATTAAATTGGATCTAATGAATACATGAAATCCAAATAGAGAGAAATTGCTATCGACATTTGGTTGTCACTTTGTGATAATTAACTTTTAGTTATAGTATGTAGATTAGTTATTATATTCAAAAACCTAAAAAGTACGGATTTTTCATGCTTGATAGGTTAGCCTTTGAACACTATCTCACTGGATGGTAAGGGATGATGTGGTCAAAGATGTGATTCAGGCTAACCTAGAAATACTGGCTTTCAATTATAGCTGCCGGAACACATCGTTAGGTGCTTGGCGACAGATTTTCTACTTGAGAGTGTTAGCTAGCCAGGCGGGCATTCGCAAAATACCACTATGCTGTAACGACTGCCATCCTAAGACAACAACCGGGACCGACGGTTTAACGTGCCCTCTGAAGTACGGAAGCGCTCAGTAGTAATCTCACTAACGGTCGACCATCCAAGTCATGACCGCGGCGGACGTTGCTTACGGACGAAGCGCTCGTAGCGAAGTGTACTTAGCTGTTCTTAACCGATCAGCAAAGTTAAGCTTGTAAGCTTTAAGTATATTATACACTAGTGCGTAATAGAATCATCCCAACAAAGTTAAGTTAGTACCTAACTGCAAATTATATGCGAGTAAACAGAGCATTTTCAATTTAACCGGGTAATACAGATTTGTAACATCAAAGAGGTTTATATGTAATCAACCATCATACATTTGCAGCACGCAAAAAAAAAACTTGCGCGCTATTTACCATAATTTTTGTATGTTGTTTGTATCGCATTTGTGCAATATATTTTTTTTTCTTCGCAAGTGTGTTGATAAAATGCGTATGAAACTAGTGAACCTTGCTCATAATACACTCGGTTGGTTTACGCCCTCGTCTACGGCTCGGGCTGGAACACAGAGCCTCGTGTATAGTGAGCAACTTAGCTCACTTGTATCATAATCTACTATTATATTTACGAATACAACATATACAAATTAGTTTACATTATAGATACAGCATGTTCCAAAGTTGACTGTAATTTGTTTAATTTCAGGTAATCATTGAGTCTCAGTGCGTCTTGGGCAGCAGAGGACCAATGTTTTAACAGTATTTAGTAAGGTATGCAAGTAAAAATTTTATTCCTACGCTCGTCGCAAACAATTTATAATTCTTATATGCTGTATGCGCTGGTTCTGATAATAATTTTTAATGATATAAAAAAAGATAATTTTTGAAGCGCACGTAGCGAAGTTTACTTAGCTGTTCTCAACCGATCAGCAAAGTTAAGCAACGTCGCGCGAGGTCAGGAGTTGGATGGGTGACAGCTAGTGACATTACTACTGAGCGTTTCCGTGCTTCGGAGGGCACGTTAAGCCGTCGGTCCCGGTTGTTGTCTTAGGATGGCATTCGTTATAGCATGGTGGCAGGGCATTTTGCGAATGCCCGCCTGGCTAGCCACCACCCTCAAGTAGAAAATCTGTCGCCAAGCACCTAACGGTGTGTTCCGGCAGCTGTCCTTGAGAGCCAGTACTTCTAGGTTAGCCTGAACAACATCTTCGACCACATCATCACTTACCATCAGGTGAGATAGTGGTCAAAGGCTAACCTATAAAGCATAAAAAAATCCTTTCCTTTCTAAATATGCACTAGTAGTTATTAAATCACACGAAGGAATTTTTATAATTTCTTTAGGTTAATGCAGAGCATTTTCAATGTCACAACTGGTTGCAGTACTATGCAACACTTGCCTCTTCTATGCGTGACAAGGACGGGGGGTGGAATGCTTGTCAGGAAGGAAAGGGATAGAATGATTATGTATGTCTTTCTTCATATTTCTAACAAATACGATTTCGGCGATAACATAGGCATTTAATTCCAATGCTTGTAGAAAATATTAAAAGAAATCGTTATAGAGTAGAATTCACGGGGCGCTTTCCATAACAAAAAACGTAATTTCGTCATATTTTAAATACCAAGTGCTCAAACTCGGTGAAATTTTGTATATATGTCCTTGAGCCTAATATATATGCTTCTGGTTTGCCAAATTTCCGTAAAATTCAGTCATTTCAAAAATAATTGTTTTTTTTTGTATGGTATTTGTTATATTGACATTAAGGGATTTAATAAATCGAAAAACTGGCAGACCAGAAGCATAGGCTTAGCAATAGACATACAAAATTTCACCTGGTATTGACAATATGACGATACTACATTTGTCTGGAAAGCGCTCCGTGAACTCTACTCTTAAGTTGTCTAGATATCTTGATAGTTGTGAAGTGATAATATTCATTGGTGGTAACCAATGAATATTATCACTTCACA
Source organism: Plagodis pulveraria (assembly GCA_963890685.1). Lineage (NCBI taxonomy): Eukaryota > Metazoa > Arthropoda > Insecta > Lepidoptera > Geometridae > Plagodis > Plagodis pulveraria. The sequence goes on from OY982969.1 coordinate 23,748,171, forward strand.
ACTATCAAGAAAACAAGTAGTGAGCTTATATAATTCAGCTTCGAGGCCGAATATTTGACACTGCGGTCGTACCCACCAAGACGGACCTTGTTAAAGAGACCTGTACTGTACCTTACAGCCTCACTCATTATGGGGGAGTTTGCCATAATCCCCACGCTTGGCAGGCGTCTTGGGGATCGCAGTGTGATATATCAGGTCCTCAGAGAGCGCTGCTGTCCACCTTCTGGTGTGTTACCCTTAGTCGCCCCCTACCCACCCACGGGTATAGATGGGAGTGATTTTAGCCCGGCAGCCCACGGGGCCTTGACACATGCTAAAACCTAGATTATGAATATTTAACAACTTGACAAACTCACTGGTTCTGAATTTATACTTACTCTATACTTTTCTTGTAGTATAAGACTTGTAGAGAACCCTCCAGGCGCAATACCTATTTAGAAACTTGACGAATAAACATTCAAAGTACTAGCGGAACAAGTCGACAACTGTAGATTCGAGCGGAAATTATTAGGAATCCAAAGGGACCCCAAGATACCGGGATTTGAATATCGTTATGATATTCTTAGGGTCTTAAGGGACTTGGGTACGGCATATTGTTCGCGGGAAGTTAAATGAAGTTCAGTCGATAACAGACTCTATTTTAAGTTGGCGTTGCCTATAGGGGTTGGTTGTGTTAATTGGTAATTAAGTTGGCGTGAGTATGGTGATCTCACCTTGGAAGTGAAGTGTTGTTTTCAAAGAACTTTAATAGTCCATCCTATGTTGTTTTGTTTACTTAAGTCCATACAGTATCTACTCGAAATCAAAGTAAATAACAGGAAAAAAACATCTTTTTCGATTTTTGCCTAGAGCCCAGTGGAGACGCTATTTTAGAAAAATATCTTAGTTTCCCACATACCTATTTTGATCTCGATCTAAAATACGCTGGGTAAAAAGATTTTTTGTCGGTAAATAAAATGCATATAATGATAAAAATATACAAACTTTGGTATACGACTGCTACTATTATTGAGGCAGTGATGGCTCAGTGGCATTGACTGCCGTGCAGCAGGTCCTTGGTTTGAATCGCCACAAGCTTAAGCTTCGCCTCATGATGGAAGGGCATTTAGCAATTGCCCGCCAGCATGACTAGGTACCACCCTCAAGTAGAAAATCTGTCGCCAAGCGCTTAACAGTGTGTTCGGGCAGCTGTCCTTGAGAGCCAGTAATTCTATGCAAGCCTGAAAAACATCTTCGACCACATACTTACCATCAGGTGAGATATTAATCAACGGCTAGTATATCAGCTTTTAAAAAAAGTTTTGTTAGTATTTCGAAGACGATCCATATTTGATAATATGGATCATATTTCCTATAAAGTTTCGAAACACCTTACTTCAAAATTTTAACGTAAAATTCGGGAGAAACCCTGATATTCGATGATTGCCGCATGTACGCGTACGTTCTCGTATGTCGATAGAATTATAGCGATAAAATAGCGAAACCTTGTTAAAAAACATTGGTTATTACTTAAACTTTTTTAGTATATGATACTGTACAGTTTTGTAAGTTCTGTACATGTGAAGTTAGAGTTGAGTAGTTGCGGAGTGCTGGTGGTGGACTTGAAGACTTGAGGTAGATAGAGTCAAAACACCGTGTTCACCGTTGTTTTTAATTATTAGTTAGTAAGTAGTTAAATTACATTAAAGGTTTAGGCAATTCACATTCGGTGCGCGTGTATATAGTTAGGCGTTCGATTGATCACTCTCTCTAATATTTTACTGACTGAAGTATAAATGCAATGTGCGCTGTATATATAAATGCAACGCAGATTGCATCACAGTTACTATGCTGGTAAGGAATGTACGTTGGATCGTACATATTGCCAACGCCAAAAAGATAGAAAAGAAAGTAAAAAGGTACATGTGAATTGCCAGTACAAAGTCAACAAATAGTAACTTAAGTGCTAAAGAAAAATATAATAGGCTTTCAAGCTTCTATCGTTATAGGTCGAAGCAGTAAATACCTAACAGTTACAATGTTAAAACGAACTCAAAGGAACCTATATAATTATTATATTTACATTTTGATGCAGATATTAAATAAACAGTGACGACCTTATCCACTCAGTGGTTTAATCGCCTGCTTGCAGTTTTGATTGTTAAGTGCATCCAGTGTAGGTGCAGGCTCGGTATCGCTGGTCTCAGGTTTCTTAATTGTTGTCGCGTGCCTTTGATTTCATTAAGTATCTTGTATTTATCTTTAATTTGTTGAAATGGATTTATTTGAAGTTAGGGACGTAGTACTTGTTTCAATCGGAAGTAGCGCCAACTTTACAATAGGTCGTTTGATTATGCCGGTTTGCGTTTTTACGGTAGTAGCTCGCACGCGGCCATCGCTGCCGGGATGAACGTCTATGATTCTACCCAATGCCCATTTTCCCGGAGGAAGGTTATCTTCTTTCACTAACACAATGTCTCCTTTCTGAAGGTTATGCGTTGGTTTTTGCCATTTACTGCGAGCTTGTAGTTGTGTGAGATAGTCGGTGGACCAGGTTTTCCAAAATTGATGCACCATATGTTCAACTAGTTGCCATCTTTGGCGTAAATCTAAGTTTCTATCATCTTGATAGTCCGATAGTGGTAGAGTCAACGTAGGGCTTCCAGTTAGAAAATGTCCTGGAGTTAAGTATGAGTAAAATTCTTCTGGATCTTCTGTGAGTGGACAAAGTGGTCTTGAGTTCATACATGCCTCAATTTTCGCCAGTAATGTAGAAAACTCTTCGTAAGTGAGTTTTTGGTCTCCCAGAACCCTCTTTAAAAAATGTTTCATGGAGCGTACTGCAGCTTCGCACAACCCATTTGCACTGGGCCACGCAGGTACGTTGAAATGCCATTGAACTTCCATTTGGCTGATTTTGTCAAAAAAATCAGATGACAGTTCCATCTTAAATAGTTCAAACTCGTTGCGTAGCGTCTTTGAAGCTCCAACGAAATTAGTGCCGCAGTCAGAGTAGACATGTTTTGGAGTTCCACGCCTAGCACACAGTCTTTGGAAAGCCGCCAGGAATGTTTGAGTGCTTAAGTCCGAAACCAATTCAATGTGGACACTTCTCGTCGACGTACAAACAAAGATTGCTATATAACCCTTTGAGGTTTTCACTCCTCTCCCTTTATTTAATTTGACTTCCACATGCCCTGTATAGTCAACTGCCACATAGGTGAAAGCACGAGATGGAGTCACTCGTTGCTGTGGAAGATCCGCCATAAGTTGATAGTTGTTCGTTGTGTTGAACCGATAGCATCGGACGCAGCGTCGTAGACAAGTTTTCACTGCTCTATTGCCTCCTACGATCCAATATTTTTGACGAATGTATGCGAGAGTGAGCCGGGCGCCGCCATGAAGAGTGGCGGCGTGAGCTTGTTCTATCAGTAGTTGCGTCATTCTTCCGTTTCTAGATAAGATGATAGGGTTCTTCATACCAATAGGTAAGCTGGATTTATTAAGTCGTCCAGAAACTCGTATGATACCGTCTGTATCTAGGTAGGGACATAGTTTATAGATTTTGCTTTTAGTGTTTAAGGTTTGTTTCTTACACAAGTTTTTATATTCTTCACAAAATTCTTTCCTTTGTACATACTGCACAATCGCTTTAGTTGCAGAATGTAGTTCGCTTGTTGTCAAGTAGTTAGGTAGAGCGTCGTATTTCGTCATTGTTGTAAGTTTGTTTCGTAAGTTTCTGCAAAATCGCATAATCCATGCGGTTATTCGTGTGACCTTAGTCAGTGAGCTTCGTTTATTTAATAAGTTATTGATAACATTATCTTCATTTTCTTGCAGGGTTGTTAATACTTGTTTTTTTTCAATATTTGTTGTAAAAGAGCGATATATGGAAGCTTCTGCTTGGGTGCCCACAAATGTTTGGAGTAGTGTAGGGCCTTCCCACCAGAGTTTGAAGTTTAAAACCTTTTTCGGCGACAACCCCCGCGTAGCACAATCTGCAGGGTTGTTTTTCGACTCGATGTATTTGAAGTTTGAGGCTGGTATGACTTCCGTAATTTTTCTAATTCTGTTCGCGACGTACTTCTCCCATTTAGATGACTCTCCTTGTAGCCATGCCAAAACCACCTTAGAGTCACACCAGGCCCACATTGTGATGTCCAAGTCGCTTAAAGCGTTTTTGCATTTTTGCATGAGTTGTGCTAGTAGTAATGCACCACAAAGTTCCATCCGTGGTAAAGAAAGTTTTTGTGCGAGTGGTGCAACCCTAGTCTTTGCAGTTAGTAGTTTGATTACAGGCAGTCCGCCATCATCGATTGCATGCGTGTATATGACGCACGAATAGGCCATGATGCTTGCATCTGAATATCCCATCAGGTTAATGGTTTTCTGAGTTGTTCCAATCCATCGATGTATTTTTAAAGACTTTAAGTAAGGCAGCTCGTCTCTTAGTTTTTTCCATTCATTTTCTATATCTGTCGGTACCGGTTCATCCCAGGTTAAGTTTTCTTTCCACACCTTTTGGAAAATTAGTTTTGCAGTAATAGTTACAGGTGAAAGCCACCCTAATGGGTCATAGAGTTGAGATATTTGTGAAAGAAGGGATCGTTTTGTAAGTTTTTTAGGGTTTTCGTTAATTTTCCAGTTGAAAGAGAAAGCGTCTGATTGAGGACTCCATCCTAGTCCAAGCGTTTTCATAGAATCTTCATGCTTAAAGTCATAGCTAGTATTTGAAATTTGATCTTCACTTAAGTCTTCGAGTAATTTTAAATCATTACTTGACCATTTTCTTAAGTTCATGCCTCCTCCCTTGAGTAATGCAATAAGTGTTGTTTGAAGTTGTTTCGCACCCTCTAGTGTATTATGCCCGCTAATTAAGTCGTCAACGTAGAATTCATTTTGCAGTACTTTTGCAGCCTCTGGGTACTTATGACCATCGTCAATTGCTAGTTGTTGTAAAGTTCGCATAGCTAACCACGGGGCGCATTTTGTACCGTAAGTCACAGTACATAGGGCATATTCTCGCAGTATTTCAAAGGGACTGTCACGCCAAATAATTTTTTGTAAATTTTGTTGATCTTCGTTAATCCAAATACATCTGTACATTTTTTCGATGTCAGCAGTAAATGCATATTTATACGACTTCCACTTCAGTATAAGAGCTTGAATATCTTTTTGCAGGTTAGGGCCTTTCTCCATAAGATTGTTTAGGCTTTTACCACTCCCAGAGTTGATTTGGGAGCCGTTAAATACCACCCTTAATTTGGTGGTAGTGGAGCTTTCCCGTAGGATGCCGTGGTGGGGTAGGTAACATCCGTCGTTGCCAGATGTTGTAATTTGACTCGCCATTTTCATGTGATCCAGTTCTTTATATTCATTCATGAATTTTTTGTACAATTCACCAAGTTTTTGGACCCTGCTCAGTCGTTTTTCCAGTTGTAAAAATTGTGCAACCGCAGCTGATTTTGAGTTTCCTATGTTTTCTTCATAATTTGGAACCATAGGCATTTTTACAATATATTTTCCATCTGAATCTCTTCTGGTAGTTTCTTTATAGTATATTTCACAGTGGTCATCTTGACTTATATCCTGGATTCCTGGAGTAATGTCTTCATTTTCCCAGTACTTTGATAAATTGGATAAGTTAGTTGTAGTCACGTGACAGTTAAAAGTTTGGTGTTTTCCGCATAAGATCCAGCCTAGTTGAGTTTGTTGAGCAATCGGAGATAGATGATCACCTTTCAGAACTCCATCCAAAATTATTTCTGAGTAGATATTAGCCCCTAGTAGTAGGTCTATAGAGCTGGACACGTTGTAGTCAGGGTCAGCCAGCTTCAAGTTTTGAAGATGTGGCCAGTTAGATTTCTCAAAAGTACGGTTTGGCAGTTTGTTTGTTAGTTTGTTAAGTACCAGGGCTTGTGTGTTGATTGTGTAGTCAGAATGTATTGATTTGCAGGTAAGTTCCATCAGTCCCTTGCAGGTTCCTGACTCGGAACCTATTCCAGATACTGTCGCGTTATATTTGGTTCGCGGCAGTCGCAGTAGTTGTGCAGCGTTCTCAGTAATCAGATTGACTTGAGAGCCTTGATCCAAGAGAGCACGAAGTTTGATATACCTTCCGTCGTTCGCTTTCACATTGAGTTGAATGGTTGTAAGTAGTATCTCCAAGTCATTTGTGGAGAGATGATGAGATCCCTGCTGCTGTGAAGTAGTTGGGTGAGGTTGAAGGTCATTATTATTTTGTTGATTCATATTATTCCAATGTAGCAAAGTGTGGTGCTTCAAGTTGCATTCCTTGCACAATTTCGCTGAACTGCAGTTATTGTTTCCGTGACTGTATAAACAGTTTTTGCATAGTTTGAGTTTCGCAACCGTGCTGTTTCTAAGTGCACTGTTCATGTGCAGGAACTTCTCACATTGCATCAACACGTGTTCGCCATCGCAAAGTGGACATTTTCCAAAAGATGATAGGTGGAAAGTTTTTGTGTAGTTTTTATTGGTTTCATATAAGGTTGATTTTTTCATGTAGTTTTGTTTGTCGTTTGAGTTCTTGTAGTAAAAGTTCTTGGCAGTAGGTTTATTAAAATTTTCGCTGGATTGCTGTTTTGAAGTAATATTTTGTTCTTTATAAAAACCTTTTGATGTTTCTAGTGCCATAAACTTGCTTTCCAAAAATGATAAGAATTCTTGTATGTTCGGTAGATCCCTATTATTTTGCATTTCTTTCGTATATTCATTGAAAGTCGTAGAGTCTAGTTTCTGTGACATATAGTATACGAGTACAGGTCCCCAGTTTTTTACATCTATTGCCATGTTAGCGAGCCCATTGATGCTTTCAGTTATGATGTCATGCATTTTCTTCAGGTTATATGCATTGGGGTTTTGAATGACAGGTAGTTGTTGCATGGTATTCATTAAAGATGTAAATTGAAGGCGACGATTGTCATACCGTTGAGATAATATTAACCAGCAAGAATCGTAATTCTCAGCACTAATAGTGAGGTGCTGGACCAGACGCAGTGGGTCTCCTCTCAATTTAGATTTCAAGTGTTGCATTTTTTGTGCTTTCGATATTGTAGGGTTGCTGTGAATTGATTCCCAGAAAAGATCTTTGAATGATACCCATTGAATATAATTGCCGGAAAATTCAGGAATGTCAATTTTTGGGGTGGATTGTTGGTAATATAAGTTTGACCAAATTTTGCTATTCAAGCATTTTCTTAATGAGTCGTACTTCTGTTCAATCTGTTCAAATTTTTCGTTGTATTCTGTATATAAGTTAGAACTTTTTAATGCGCCTTCCAGTTCCCAATGTAGTTTGTCAATGGAGTCCCATTTAGTTTTTAAAATAGAGAGATGATCTTCAACTTCCCATTTTTCAGTAAGAAGTTCCATATTAATTTTTGACATAGCTCTGTTCAGTGCTTTAAAGTTACATTCTTGATTGTTCATAAGTTGTTTGATGTTATCGTTAGTTTCTTCAAGCAGCATCCCGCTGAGATCGATGTTTAACGGTTGTTGTTGCTGGCGGAGTGAAACCAATAATTCATTCATACTAATTTTAGTGGTTTCGTACATTTGCTTAGTTTTTTCGTAAATCCCCTCGGTGTAGTAATTAACACGAATTGGTTGCGTTAACACTTGCAGAAGAACTTCATGCCGCTCGTGAAACTCCACCCATAGTTGCTCCAAGTTCGCCAGACGCTTTTCTAAGTATTCTACAGTTTTCCTGGCCGCACTATCTTTTTTATAGTTGGTGCACAAAGATCTAATGTTCTCACAAGTAGTAAGTTGTTTATTAAGTAGATCCATTGTAGTTGAAGTTGCTTGATATTATAATTGACGTTTAGTTAATGCTCAGTTGATGTTACGATGTACCTTTAGTTAGTAGGTAAGTACCTTAGTTTCTTCGGTATTCAGCGGAGAGTTAGATATGTTGCTGGTTCAATTTAGGACACGAAGACGACAGTAGCAGTAGCAATCCCGTAGTCTCCTTCTTCAGACTTCCCTCAGTGCTCGCCGCAGTTTAAGGTTAAGCTTCGATGAAACCTGAAGGTCCGTTACACCAATGTCCTTGCAGCCGCGACTGTGAATATAACGCCTTCTCAATTTGGCTGGGGAGACCCGCTTGTGGGAGGCCAGCAAACCGATTCGTAATCACAGTTTAAACCACAGGAAACATTAGTGACCTTGTCGAAGGACCAACATGTACAGTTTTGTAAGTTCTGTACATGTGAAGTTAGAGTTGAGTAGTTGCGGAGTGCTGGTGGTGGACTTGAAGACTTGAGGTAGATAGAGTCAAAACACCGTGTTCACCGTTGTTTTTAATTATTAGTTAGTAAGTAGTTAAATTACATTAAAGGTTTAGGCAATTCACATTCGGTGCGCGTGTATATAGTTAGGCGTTCGATTGATCACTCTCTCTAATATTTTACTGACTGAAGTATAAATGCAATGTGCGCTGTATATATAAATGCAACGCAGATTGCATCACAGTTACTATGCTGGTAAGGAATGTACGTTGGATCGTACAGATACTTAGTTATTTTAGATTTGTAAATAAGCATTCTCTAGACGAGGCAGCCGGCAGCGCGTGGCGAGACTGGCGCAAAACCGAAGCACCTGGCACAACATGGAGGAGGCCTACGCCCGGGCGAAGCCTGGGATGGCCGCTAGTCTAATATATTCTGCAGGCATGCGAAGTATTTTACCCAAATGCATCGAGATTTCTCCATCAATGCCTTCCTTTTTTTTTATTCCTGATAGGTTAGCCTTTGACCACTATCTCACCTGATGGTAAGTGATGATGTGGTCGAAGATGTTGTTCAGGCTAACCTAGAAGTACTGGCTCTCAAGTACAGCTGCCGGAACACACCATTAGGTGCTTGGCGACAGATTTTCTACTTGCGGGTGGTAGCTAGCCAGGCGGGCATTCGCAAAATGCCCTACCACCATGCTATAACGACTGCCATCCTTAGAAAACAACCGGGACCGACGGCTTAACGTGCCCTCCGAAGCACGGAAGCGCTCAGTAGTAATGTCACTAGCGGTCACCCATCCAACCCATGACCGCGGGCGATGTTGCTTAACTTTGCTGATCGGTTAAGAACAGCTAAGTAAACTTCGCAACGAGCGCTTCAAAAAGGTTTGCATTGCTATTTTCTGGATCGAAGGACAATGTAGAACACATTAAATGTTCGACGTATTCGTTCAGCTTTGCTATTCACGCCAATAACACGGTACCAGCACGTCGATTCTCCGAATCCCTCGAGTCCGACTCGTCAGTGCTCCAGCACTGCAGTTATTCCAGTAATGCACTGGGAATTTCCAATGTTACCTGTGCGAACTTTATAGTAGATTGAAATGTGCCACCTGTCGTTAAATTGGCTGATTTATCGGAAATAGGACAGGAAATACGATATTTCGTTGTGTAACTTATCATTTTTAATAAAATTTAAGACTATATATGTATCACAAACAATTTATGAGGGACTGCTAGTGAAGAACCAAATCTTCAAAAAGAATATTTAAGAACATTCGAGGTACAATAATTTCCCAGTCTTAAGCTATGCATGACACACAGAATACAGTGAGTATTCCGAAATTATGTAGAAAACCTGTCGCCAAGCACCTAACGGAATTTTTCAGCTGCTGTTGACGGCTTGGATTTATGATTACTAGTGGTATACTAACCCCAAATTTATCTAACCTTCAAAACATCTGCATCAAAAAATTATCATAATATACCAATAGGTGAAGATATATGACAGATAGCTGACCCAACGTTTAGTGCGTGGCGACGGATTTTTTACTTTTACAACCATGAGATGATCCATCCTGAGGCGGGATTCAAGCCATGAAAGTCTCGGTCTGCAGTCCGTTTTCATTGCCCCTAAGCCATCACTGCCCGACAGTCACCATTACTCCATTATACCTTATTAAAAATATCTACAAAACTTATCCTCCACATAACCAACTCATACCACGATGCTTCATATAAATAGTTCCCCGTTCCAACAGCGAAAAGCTTTTGTATAGCATTAACTATTCCGCGTTCATTACGAGAATTGTCTATTAACTTTAGTCGGGACTGAGTAACTTACTGTTTCGATACGAGATAAAGCATGATTCAAATTTGTGATGAATTGATGATGGACTGTAACTTTGGATCAGTTGAGAGCTTTAAGATGGTAAACATGTTATATGATTAATACGTGCATAATTTAAAAAAAAAAAACTGGTTCCTGGACCATTGTTTTTATAGTGTTTATGAATATCTGAATTTTTAAATTATTTTAATGTAATGTAATTGTAATATAATTTTAATGTAATTGTAATGCGATTGTAATGTTATCAGTGTAATTAATTTTAAATATAACATTTTTTTTAATATAATATTTGCACGCCTGCATGCAGGCTGAATACACGGACGAAAATTATTTTAAGATCTTGTGTCGAATTGTATTCTAACAAATTAATGATTTGATTTGAAAGAACAATTTTGCGTCTAAGTTGCTAAAGTACCCTATTCAGGTCGATGGGAGTACCTATCCAAATCGCCTTGCTGTATATTTTAAGGCTATGAAGGGAAATGGAATTAAATGAGCAGCTTGCCACCTGCTCATTTAATTCCATTTCCCTTCATAGCCTTAAAATATACAGCAAGGCGATTTGGAACATTTCAGTATATTTGGAATAAGTCATTATATTCCTAAGTAGGGAACTGGATTTCTCTTTGAGTGAAATTCTAAATGGCGGCGCTGGTAGATACATACATACAATCACGCCTGTAATCCCCAAAGGGGTAGGCAGAGGTATAAACACCCACGTTTCTCCAATTGGATTTTGGTCACATGTAATAGGGGCGAGCATATTGCCATTCACCGGGCTCAGTTTCAGAGTCATACAAAATAATTTATATGTTTACGCTAACAACAAACGCAGACAAGAACACCAGAACATATTGTATGAAACCCTGGCAGGGCACTAAGATGGTATACAGCCCTTTTGTGCTTTTAGTGCACACAACAGTAATTCTAGGCCAGCCTGAACAACATCTTCGACCACATCATTACCTACCATCAGGTGAGATAGTGGTCAAAGGCTAGCCTAGCAGCTATATAAAAAAAAAACATCCTACTCACATCCACGTGAGAAGTGGCATGCTGCTCATTTGACGCACGTTTCCCTTAGTCGCCTCTTACGATACCCACAGGAAGAAATGGGGAGGTGAAATTGTAACCCAGCAACCCACAGATTTTTTTCTCTTAAAAAAAATAAAAAATATTTCAATATGCTAGGGTCCTATTTCCAATTGCGGGTGCCTAATACCTAATTAAATTCATAATTAACGTTTTGTAAGTACAGAGATGGCAACAATTTTTTATCACCAATTTTTAACAAAATTCCAAAAATGGAGGAAGTTTTCAAATTGATTGTATGTTTTTCATGTGTGCGTTACGCGATTACTCCGCTAATTATAAACTGTTTTTGATGATTCTTTATTCGTTAGATAGAGTATACCACCGAAGTGGTCCCTTATAAATTCCATCAAAGTTGGTTAAGTAATTTTTATGTTATAGTCAATTAACGGAAAAAAAATATTTTGCATACCTGGATGATTTAATAGTATTAGTGTTGATGATAAACAGGATTTTAGGCGAGCGGATGATCCTGTAAGCTGTCTGCATCACTAAATAGAATGAAAAACAAAATGTATTTCGATAAATCTGAACCGACTTCCAGCAGTGATAAGTATGAAATAATAATATGTTACGTGCTGAGGCCCGCGCTCGCCGCTGTGCACAATCGTGAATTCCAGACGAAGAACTTCAAATAAGTTCGAAACTGGTCGGAGCAATATCCGGTACATATTACGCGAGTCCTAGCCGGTTACTAAATAATAAGTATGAAATAACTGGTTGAAGTCGGTACCAATGCTGATTCAAAACACTGACCTCACATTATCATGGTCCGACTTCCACAAGTTATTTCAGTGAATAAAGTCTATTACATGTTGTAATTAAACAGTCACCCCGTGACCACGATCACTGCAAAGTGTTTGAAACGTCGGGACAAAAATAATGATAAATATACGCGATTTAAACCGTTTAAAGTTGTTTAATTACTATGTGTAATAATCGCGCAAACCTAAGACAAAATTCTATTCCATGTTTTGTTTTTTAAATGTAGTAATATGTCGATGTATTATTAGTTAGAGAGTTATTATATTCCTTACTGCCTGAACTCCATTCTTTTTAAATAGTAATCCTAAAAGTAGGGTGTTCAATTATTCAAAACGTTCCTGAACTCCACATTGTCAGCATAATTGGTAGTAACGAGGCATCACGAGCAGAAAATACCGGAGTAATATAATTTTAATGTCGTACATTACTTTATGCCTACACAGAGCGATCTTTTCGTCAGTATACGTGTAATGAATAATGCATGGACCTGCGACCCTGAGCTAAGCTCATCAAGTGGGACGTGTCCCATTGAAATATGGGACATACGGCCCGAAATTGTTGCGAATTCGGGACTTTGGCTTATATTACATTGGGAGGCACATGCTATCTACTGCTATGTAGATTTGAAGCTGTGGTGAACATTTGAGATGGCTTATGAAATGTTTACATGCCCTAATCTAGGAAATTTTAAGCAATGATGGCCGAGCAGTAATAGCTATGGACTGCCGTAACGCATGTCCATGGTTCGACCTTCACCGCCAGCTTTAGCTTCATTGCTTGGTGAAAGGGCATTTTGAGAATGCTAGCCTTGCTAACTCCACCCTCAAGTAGAGAATCGGTTGCCAAGCACCTAACAGTGTGTTCCGGCAGCAGTCTTAGAGAGCCAGTAAAATTATAGGCATATGAGACTTAACAACCATATATTATGTCTTAGGGTGACGGGCGCAGTGCAAAATGGACAAGTTAGTCTGCTTAATATCAAGTGAGCCTCGTGTATGTTCATTTAGAATTACATTTTAAAAAAGGATGAGAATGTATGTACCAAAATTTTATTAAAAATATTTAGCAGTTTTAGAGTGTCAGGCACTAAATATAGACACTTTCGTATTTCCATTGTTAGTTGGAAGTAATATAGGCCCCATGGGGTGCCAAGTGCCCCATGGGGTGCCTAGTCGGTGTCGTCAGAGGCTACAAAAGGTAAAATACCGGAGGGTGGGCAGTAGTGCTTTCGGAACTTATATCTTAAAAAACTGCGATCCCAAGACACCTGACAAATAAATAATTCATTCATTCATTACAAAAAAGATTGTTCAAATTTGATTGGAAGAAATCCGCTTAGGTTTCATTTAAAATAAGAAACAAAGCGTTAGAAAGACGGTACAAAAAAACCTTATCCAATATTAAAATACAGTCCCACCAACTTATCTGTTCAGGCGGCAGAAAAAAGAACAACAACATTCCTTCAAATTGTGACAGTTTGTAGTTGATTTCCTTGACCAGCAGCGCCCTCGCGAACTGCACAGTTAAGTTGGTGGTACTATAGGTATTTTTTACGTCTCTCATCTGTTAAATGTCACACTATATAGCGAGATGTTAGAAGGAGTTTTTTATGAATACCGCCGCTAAACCAACAAAGACATCAAATAGAAATGTTTAAAATAATACAGTGTTTCTTACAAAACTGTTAGATACGAAATCATGTGAATTGATAGATGACTAAAGCGCAACAAAAAAAAAAAATATTTCACAAAAAAACGCTATAGGTAGACAGTACAAAGATCTTAATAAAAATGTATACCAAGCAAGTCCAATTCCCGTTGTAAAATGATTTAAGAAATAAATTTGGTTGCTCGGTACTCATCGAAAACCACTATTTAATTACAATAATAATGAATATATTATATACATACAATTTTACCAAGATCATCCAAGTCAGAATAGTCACGTTACCAACCAGGAACAATGCCTGTTATACAATGATTAAAAAAAAAGCTGCTTTGTACTCCGCGAAAACGCATATTTCATAACAAAATTTATATCCATACATTTTTTTCGAGGTCGCCTCAGGTGCAGCTAGGTGATCTCAGAATAACCTCGTAACCCAGCCGGAACGATATTCCGAATTGTTTCGCTTGAACTCGAAGCTTCATCAGGAGGTGCTGACTTTACGAACGAACATGCACGTAAATACGCATCGGTGTACAGCAAAAAGACAAAATTACTGCTTAACATGTATGTTTCTTTTAAAATAATTGTTTAAAGATATTCATGCTGCCCTTAGACTCTGTGAGTCTCAACAACAAAATCCGTCCGCAGCCGTCAGCGTCACCGTGGCCGTCTGTCATCCCAACCACCGTCTCATTTCGCGGCCCAACGAGCCTATTCCTTCTGATCAGACTATTCCCCCTGTATATCCGGCGGATGACAGCTTAGGTTTGGTTAGCTTGAGGAAATTTTCTCGTAGCACATTGCGTAAGTAGATAAGGTTGAATTAGACTTCAGCAACAAATAGTGTTATTGAGATTTTCGATCGAATAAACCGTCGTCACTTAATATCAGGTGAGATTGCTGACTAAGACTATTTAGAATAAAAAAGCTATTAGACTATTTAGTACAGATTTTAAACATGGGTAGGCAGAGTGAAAAAAGTGGTTTATACACATGAATATGTCAAAGTCAAAATCATTTATTAAATTTAGGCGTCTACTACGCTCTTATGAAGGCCAATTACAAATTTAAGTATTGAAATATTTTACACTGTACTGCCACGTTCAGCAAATAAATTGTATAGAGCCACTGCGAGAAGAACGGGCAAGAAACTCGGGGCCATTCTTTTAAATATCTTTTAACAATGTGTTACATACTTACTATATAATAAAGTTATTACAATATTTGTTTAAATTATGTAGGTGACAGGCAATAGCAAGACAGAGGCAAAGTAACGTCCGCCGCGGTCATGTCTTGGTTGTGCGACCGCTAGTGACATTACTACTGAGTGCTTCCGTGCTTCGGAGGGCACGTTAAGCCGTCGGCCCCGGTTGTTGTCTTACGATGGCAGTCGATGTAGCATGTTGGTAGGACATTTTGCGAATGCTCGCCTGGCTAGCTACCAACCTCAAGTAGAAAATCTGTCGCCTGTTCCAACCGATGTCCTCGAGAACCAGTAATACTAAGTTATTCTGAACAACATCTTTGACCACATCATCACTTACTACCAGGTGAGATAGTGGTCAAAAGCTAGCCCATCATCTATAAAAAAAGATACTGAACTTAATTTTATTAATTGCGCTGATAGTCTACGTTTATCTCACGAAATATCGAGTGATGATGTGATCGAAGGTGGTAAACATGCGTGACTCTAATGGCAACTGGCTTTCAAATGCAGCTTACGGAAAGCACCGTGTAAGTGCTGAGCGACAAGGTTTATAATTAAAGGTGGAAACTAGACAGGTGTAGGTTGGTATTCGCAAAATGCCCTATCATAATGCCATGACGACTGAAGATTAGAACAAAGAAAATGATGAATAGTATGATACCAATGAATTTTACTGCAGGCTAGTACATTCTAGGCTGATTCTGACCCGATAATTCTAGCATTATATTCTGACCCGTGGGGTGCCGGACTAGGATGTCACCCCATTTGCTACCGGTGGGTGTCATCAGAGGCGACTAAAGGTAAAGACCGGAAGTACCCGGACCTGGGTATCAGCGCCTTCTGAGGTACTGACACATAAATAACTGATATCTTAAACTGCGATTCCCAAGATGTCTGCCAAGCGTGGGTATTATGACAAACCCCCCTTTAGTGGGAGAGGCTGTGTTCATCAGTGGGAAATCCGACTGATATGGTACATTCGAGGCAAATAACACGTGTCCTTACAAATTGTACCTCTAGTCTATCGCAACCAGGCCGGCGATAATTCACTTATGAATTATCGCCCATATATACACACGCGCCGTATATTTTTCAGAATTTTTGGAGGCTCTATTTGATGCATCTACCTGTGAGTTCTTTCCAAAACACAAATAAGTAGGTTGCTCATACTGTTATTTTAATCTGGCAAAGATAACTAACTGAGGCGACAATGATATTAGAATTTTGGATTTCCCTGTAGGCCTAGATCGAAGATACAAGGAATTGTCTTAGCTGCCTGTTTCAGAGCATCAGAATATTGGACGAGACAACTGGGCTCTTAGGCCCATCGAGTGAATGAGGTTACATTTTTGTGCTGCGTAATCAGAACCACTGTATTTGCTTTGATATTATTAACAGAGAAATATATTATAAATACCTACCTAATTGAAAAAGAAAAATACATTATTCAGTTTAATCTATACAATTTTAAAAATATTTACATGAATGATATTGAGTTAGAAAACTATCGCAAATTTTGTTCATAATTACTATTGTAGCCCTTTGGGCTTGGATACCAGTTCTAAATCATTATTTAGAACTGGCTTTACGAAATCATAGATTTAAATAAAAAAGTAAGATAGGGTACTCTCTAATATCACAACAATATAATGTGGAGAAATTTTACCCTATCTATCTATATAGTATATGATACGTTTTAATAAATTTCAAAGACAGGAACACTCATGGTTGATGAACAATCAGGAGATGTCACCTGATTTGACATTGCCATTTTCGAGGTGCTGATGCAGTTTCTCCCGCTTTTTTATAAGTTCAATATTTAGAATGGATGAATGAGGACAAAAGTGTCAACAGGCTTTTATGCTTTCAAAACGTTGGTGTTATTGACACTGACAACTATACTCGGTGCCAAATAGCATGGCAATAGAGGTCATTCGCTGGCCTTCACCACGATGTCACAAAATACATTGCGTCGCTTAACTTAGCTGATCGCTTATAAACGGCTAAGCAAACTTCGCTATGAGTGCTTCAAAAACATTATCTTTTACCCACACTAATCTAAGGCTTAATAATTTAAAAAGTTAAAAAATGCCTATATTTTCCCATATTCTTTGTCGCTCGTCTAAAAGAAAACTAAAACTATTCAAGAAATTTACTGTAAGTACAGGTAAGCAGTAAAGTATTAAGGTGACAAGGAATAAAGTGCCGGCGACAAGAGACATTGGCGTTGCTATTTTTATCATATTACCTAGTCACTGAACAAACAGCTCGTATTTCTCGGGAGAACTAACAAACAACTTAATTTCCTTTAGACGACAGTAAAACATAGACTTTCTGAAACTAATAGTGCTCAGTGAACCTCGAGAACAGTTCTGCTACTTCAATGTTATTATTAACTTTAATTCAATATAACTTCGCAAAGAAGTTTTACGATCTAAGCTTATTATTTTAAGTTCAATACAATGAAGTTGTTTTTGAGTCTGAGCAGCAAATATAGCTGGACATTTGAGAGATATTTGACATATTCCTAGGTTTACTTGCTTGAGACTTCGTTAAGTTAAAGTAACTCAAATTAAACTAGGATATCTCAAAATGAGATCGATTATTATAAATAACTTTATTTAAAAATCAATTTCTTTAGGAGCGAGTTAAACAGTGGAAGATTTATATTTTATTTATAGCTTAGAGGGTAGCCTTTGGCCAATCATGATGTGGTCGAAAATGTTGTTCAGCCTAACCTTGAATTACTGGCTATTAAGGACAGCTGCCGAAATACACCGTCGAAGCTTGGCGACAGATTTCCTTCTTGAACGTGGTAGCTAGCCAGGCGGGTATTCGCAAAATGCCTTACCAACATGCAACTAATGAGGAACGGGTAAAGAAGCTCCTAAAGAAAAATAAATATATTAAAAAAGTGATTCTGTCTCGCCGCGAAACGCCCGAACAGAATAGTGCGATAAGGCCAATTGCAGCTTCTTCAAGTTAGGACTTAGAATTTGCGCCTAATTTGCGTTCCGGGAGACAACTTTTTTGCTATAGTAAACATTAGTCTAATCTAAAAATATTGGTCTTTTTTTTTTTTTTTTTTTTTTTTATGCCTGATAGGTTATCCTTTGACCACTATCTCACCTGATGGTAAGTGATGATGTGGTCGAAGATGTTGTACAGGCTAACCTAGAAGTACTGGCTCTCAAGAACAGCTGCCCGAAACACACCGTTAGGTGCTTGGCGACAGATTTTCTACTTGAGGGTGGTAGCTAGCCAGGCGGGCATTCGCAAAATGCCCTACCACCATGCTATAACGACTGCCATCCTAAGACAACAACCGGGACCGACGGCTTAACGTGCCCTCCGAAGCACGGAAGCGCTCAGTAGTAATGTCACTATCGGTCACCCAACCAACTCATGACCGCGGGCGACGTTGCTTAACTTTGCTGATCGATTAAGAACAGCTAAGTAAACTTCGCTACGAGCGCTTCATACATTTTATAACTGATAGAATAAACTAGGTTATTAGGTTTTCTTTTTTTTTAATACTCATTAATTCAAATTCCTTTAAAATAATTATATAAATCAAAACCTATAAACCTGTATATTGATAACATCTATTACATATCCAAAAATCGGTGATTGTTTAGGGGGGTAGAAACGTTTTCTCTTTTTGTATGAAAATTCGAGACTTCTTAATGTTTATTTTATATATCGTATCGCACGGGTACAATACTGGTCTTCCAAATTATTCATTTAAATAACATGCTGTAAAGGGCCATATTGATTACATAATTTATTTAAGGTACATTATTAAATAAGGATTCATGATATATTTCTTAAACCGCTTCGTAAATAAGCCATTATTTCTCATAAAAAGTAGAGGATAAAAAAATGGTTATTGTGGGTTTTTCCTAAGAGATACAAATATACCGTTGCGGTTTTTTTGTAGAACTTTTTAAGGTATACAATATTGTAGTTCATTACTTTGATCTATCTCGTAGGGATCAGCCAGCGTTTGCAATGTAAGCGCAAAAAATGTGTTTATTTACGACATAACATTAGAAACCTCTAAAATGATGAGTGTTTCTCTACTTATATTATGCATATAAACCTTTCTCTTAAATCATTATATCAAATAAAAAAAACTCATCCAAATCCGTTGCGTAGTTTTAAAGATGTAAGCATACATAGGGAACAAATAGCGAGAAGCGACATTGTTTTGTACTATGTAGTGATGTGGTAAGCTATGACTAAATAATGTAGTGGTAAGTAATTATAACGATGACTGTAATAGTACATTATGCAACAAGTGCGCGAAGTTGTTTATTACAATCGAGACAGGTTTTAGGCCTGAGATCAAAGATCGAAGGCCTAAATAGATTAGAGATTGTAATAAACAACGCGCACGAGTTTCATACGACGTTTTTCAACACACTTGCGAGGAACGAATACGATTATTTCGATACGAAAATATTTTCTTGATCTTTTAGATAGCAATTATAATCTGATTAAGAAGGTTTATAATCAAATCTTCTAAAGTCCTACTTCAGTTTGTAAAAAACTCTTTGGTTTCTTTTTATATGAGAAACGAACGAAACAAACTACAATCTCCTTGGTGAGAAGTGTGGAAACGTTGTTTTTTTTTCTATTCAAAACACAAGTGCGGAAAAATAGAAAAAAAGGACGAGTGCGTAGTTGACTACATTATGACACAAAAATCGTTGCATTTTCCACACTTCTCACCAAGAAGATTGTAGTTTGTTTCGTTCGTTTTTCATATAAAAACAACCCAAAGAGTTTTTGACAAACTGAAGTAGGACTTTAGAAGATTTGATTATAAACCTTCTTAATCAGATTATTATTGCTATCAAAAAGATGCAGTAAATATTTTCGTATCGAAATTTTCGTAATCGTTCCTCGCAAGTGTGTTGAAAAACGTCATGACATACGTGCGCTTTGATAATTACAGCCTCTGCTTTCTTGTAGCTTGTAGCAATATCGCCTTGCGTCTGTAATTTTCACCTTATCTCACTTATATCATAATGTTTACCTCACTTATATCATGTTTTGAAGCAGTGATGGCTCAGTGGCGTTGACTATGGACTGCCGTGCTGCAGGTCCATGGTTCGAATCCCGCCGCGGGCTTGAGCGTCACCGCATGGTGGAAGGGCATTTTGCGATAACCCGCCAGGCTAGCGATCACCCTCAAGTAGAAATCTGTCGCCAAGGACCTAATGGTGTGTTCCGGCAGCAGTCCTTGAGAGCCAGTGAAATTACAGGCACATGAGACTTAAGAACTATGTCTCAAGGTGACGGGCGCAGTGCAATTCGTGACTTGTGACGAAATGCATCTGTTATATGCAGAGGTTCGTCCGCTTAACACCAGTTGGGCCTCGTGACTGGTGCGTCAAATTAACATAAAAAAAAAACAATTCTAAGGTGGATTGGTCCACGTAAATAGTCCGTGCTCCGTACCACATAGATGCAGAACGTAGACAGGGGCCATAGTCTTACTTGTAGAGTGAACAATACACTTTTTATGTCATGTTTTATTCGTAATGGTAAATGCACGTGTCCACAACACATCGTAAGCCCGTAAAGAGATCACAACACACAAATTGTAATAACTTTTACATCCGTTTTACTGTCCGATCGTAAGGGATCAGTTATCTCATTTCGTTATGGCGACGGTATAAAACAGTAACCTGAGGTCAGTCATAAAGTATATATTAGTTCAGTAAACCGCAGTATAGTATATTATAGGCCCTGAATTAAAATTTCTAAAGTAAATCCCGAGGAAGTTGCATTTAGAATTGAAATAAATTCCGAATTAATTTCATTAGTCGTTCTTTGTATTAAAATTATGTAGTTTTACTTTTATGTTGTTAATAAATAAAAATGCAATAAAATATATTTAACGTGTACTTGGTGCACCTGGGTGAATTACCCCAGGTGAATTAAATATACCACCCCTTAACCTGTTATATATACTGCACTATTTTCTCTTAACATAATTCCAAACGAACCCACCTCTCCGCTGCAAACTTATAGATAAACGATAATCAAAATGTGTGTTTCATTATGATTATTTTTAATTTTTTTATACCATATTTTGTTTAGATTGTTTTTTCTATTTTAATTTTTAATGTTCTTACAATCTGTACTGTACTACAGTACAGTGTATCAGCTGACTCGTCCACTGCTGAACATAGCCTCCCCTATGAAGGGGGTATTACTAGGCAAGCGGCTTGGGGATCGCAGTGTAAGTTGGTAGTTCTTCAGAAGACGCTTCTGCCCACCTGCCAGTATTTGTCCCTTAGTCGTTCTTAGGACAACCACGGGATGATATGAGGAGACGCAATACTAACCCGGCACCCCACGGGGTTTTTACTATCATTGAATGGAAAATATTAAGCAGAAAACTTTTCACCTAACATTATGGGTACAAACGTCACCTTTAATATGCTTGGCATGAAACAAAATTATATAATTATCAATGTCGAAAAAGATAATTTGAATCACCCTTATTTTATTTGTTTTTAGTTGTTATTTTTTTATTGTGTATTGGTTGACAGTTGTTTCATTAATTTTGTGTGGCATTAAACGAATTTTGATTTATTTGCTAAATCTTCATAACTTTGAGATTTTTGAGTAAACAAAAGCGTTCCTAGAAGTTTAGCAAACTTGTGTACTCTCTACATTATTAAACTGTGGGAAAGCCCACTAAAAAACTTATGAAGCGATCCATCTGTCCGTCCCATACCTGTGCCGGCAGTAAAATAAATTGAAATTTCGTATATACACGGAGTACGTACCAGTTTTATGTATGACCATCCAGATGATTTCGGCCAATATGTTCAGTTTAGACGAGTTTCAGAACTTTGAAGAACAGTTTTTAATTGAAATATTTTCAATATAAAAGGGCTGTTCGAGCCAGCAGCTATTCCAAATTTTCAAATAACTAGCATCTTGTGTGAAATGAAAAATATTCACACATTTCATAAAGTTAAGTTTTGGCCTACGATATGTACTTTTGGTCCTAAAGTAATAATATAATAGTAATAATTGAATAAGCATTGCAATTCAAGTGGGCAATGCTGTCAGCATACTGGGCACGCTGCCAACTGGTGAGGGCTGGAGAATTTGGACTGCCTGTGAGTCTGCAATGACTTAGAGGTCGTCTAAATGATTTTATTGTAGTAGTTGTAGTGTTATAAGTAGTAGTATTTTAGTATTAGTATTAGTATTTTATTATTTAGTATTTTTTTTTAATACAGGTATACCGCCGAGTAAAAGCAATGTACTCCAATACTGAGAAGAAGTGTACCTAGTTATGTATAACTCAATGAATATCTACAAAAGTGTTACGAGACAAAACTATCATAATCTTGGACCATATCACCCTTGCCAGCAGGTATAAGACAGTGATCAAAAGCTAGAAATCCCTTGGTGTATTAAGGCAGCTGCCCTTGAGTTCCAGGTCAAGTTTTGCGTTCTACCATTGACAATCAATAGCATTACTTAAGTTCAGGAAGCCTTACCTTAGAAGAAAAAGCTGGTATACCAGTTAAAAAACTTTTACATTATAAATTTCCATTTAACACGGTTCCTGCTATAGCAATTGTTCAAGCTTTTTTCTTTGAAACTCAAAGAACAATACTAATTCAGTGAATTAAAAGGCAAACTCCCTCTTAACATCCAATCTTTTGCTCTTTAAGTTACTCTAACTTATTGAACGTCCGTGTAAAACTTCAAAGAACTCCCGCCGCTATACCGGCAGTTTTTGTCAAAGCCGTAAAAAAGTTAAGTGGATGAGATTCACCTTGGAAGCATTTATTGGATAAAGATACATTATTGTAGGGGAAAGGGAAGGGAGAGCGAGAAGTTTTATAGATTAAGGAAACTTTTTGTTTTGGTAGAACGGGGTCCAGGTGTTTTTTTGAGAACAAACTGGTAGCTTCCTTTAAGTTTGGTTGATGTTTTGTAATATTCAAACTTGGTGATGACAAAGTATATTTTTTTATTTCAATATACTTAAGGCGACAACTTTATTCATTTATATTGAAATGTCACATTCAAACACAATTTCTAAGAGTGATTTAGTGCGGTTCGAAGCATGACAAAAGCCTTTAAACGTCTAGTTGAAAGGAAACGGGTCTTGGATTTAAACAGTAATTTCAGGTATTGTCGTCCTCAGCTTTACTCAAATTTGTCATACCCGTTTGACTGAACGAAACGAAAGCAAAAACGCACTTGTTCGAATGTCAATGTCCATTTTTTGGTGAAAGTATTTTTTTCACCTCTTTAGTGACTCTTGCTACTAATGGGATCGATTGTCATTCACTGTCAATGGCTATATTATCAAGATAGAAAAACATTTTTCAATTATTGGAGTGTAACTCAAAAAAGGCTTGACTGATTTTGATAAAATTTTAATTAAACCACACAGCAAGCATCAGCTTTCAAATAGTCAAAAAATCTTAAAAATCGGTTCATCCAGTCAAAAGTTCTGAGTAAACACACATAAAAAAAAAAACAAAGATTAATTCAGTACCTCCTCCTTTTTGTAAAGTCGATCAAAAAGAAGATTTTTAGAATACGGATAGTAAAATTAGATAATAATATAAGTAGACAAAAAAGTGCAATTTATATTGAAAAAAAAATAGCCCCTTTATGTGATATCATTTTGATATCTGTCTGTCCGTCTGTAGACCACAGAATAATTCTATCCCGTTAATGGGGTAAGTTACAAACCCGAAACTTAGATGTTCTATGTAGAATTCCTAGACCGTAATTTTGTCGTAATCAGATGATTACGACAAAAATACGGTCTCGAGGAACCTCGGTTTCGATGACCATGATTTAAGACTAGTCGGCTGGGTCTAGACATAAAATGAAAACTGGCCCTTAAGATCAGTTTTACTGCAACACAATGACGATAAATGAAAGACGTGCATCCAAATGGATGTAAAATTTGACGGTCCAGCGCCGTACTGTACTGTACAGTGTCAACTGGATTGTCTACTGCTGAACACCGCCTCCACCATTAAATGGGGTTGCCATCCCTACGATTGGAGGCGTCTTAGGGATCGCAGTTTGAGATATCATTCCTCAGAAAGCGCTGCTGCCCACCTTCTGGTATGTTACCCTTGGTCGCCTTTTACAACACCCACGGGTAAAGATGGAGGAGTGACATTCTAGCCCGGCACCCCACGGGCAAACTGTCCAGTACACACCATAGCATAATTGGTGTTCAGCAGAACGGAGAAAACGTTGTTTTAGAGTTGCGGGTCAAGAACCGCTATATAAAGTTATCTTTTTCCTACTAAAAATAAGCTGATATAAGTGCTAAGCGGTATCTAAACTTACTACTTGAAGATTGTGCAGCTACCTAGTCAAGAAAGCACATTTCGTATAGATTTCGTATATTGAGCACAAGATTGCTACTCGTATCACTAGGATTTACGTCGATGCGAACCAAGTCGTACTTAGTTGTAGTTCAGGTATTTAAATTTTTGTTCCCTTATCTAAAGTTAAGTGAGGTCGACACAACATGTGTTTTTCTGCGACTCCTTTAATACTAGTCATTGCCGTGATCACAACGTCATGTTCAGTCCGCAATGAAAATTGACGCGGCCGGGGTCTATTTTCAAAAATGTAAGTGGTCAAAGGCTAAACTGCAGGCATACAAAAAAAGCTATTCCTATATTGATGATATTGTCATTGACAGTGAATGACAATTGATCCCGCAAGTAGCAAGTGTCACTAAAAAGGTTGAATTTATTTTTGCCTTGAAATGGAACCGACTTCAACACTTAAAAGTGTGAAATAACTTGTCGAAGTCGGTATAAATATATAAACGAAAAATACTAAAAAAACATTTATAATAAGACAACTTGCATGATAGTAAAAAACGCTACACAATCTATATTACTTCATACAGACATAAATCTTTACTATTCAGTTATATCAGAAACTTTATAACCGTAGTAAAAGTACGATACTACTACACATAACAGCATGATATAATGCGGCCATGATTCACCGCATTATATATGATTTCATAAACTGTGATAAAGTTCGGAATACTCGTGAAAAATATAATTATATCACACTTTTCTCGCAAAACTTGGTTCCAGTTTCTGGCGCTTTCTATTATTCCTCTCATATATTTCACGGCTTCACAGTTCAGTTTTGTGATACAGGGTTACTAACAAAAAGTATAGAATTAAGTTTGTTGGACGGAAAGTATTCAACGATATATTTATTTTGAATACTGTATCAGCTGGTTTGTCCACTGCTGAACACAGCCTCCCTTAAACACGAGGGGTTTACCATAATCCCCACGCTTGGCAGGCGTTTTGGAGATCACAGTGTTAGATAAAAGGTCATCTGTAGGCGCTGTTGCCTAAATTCGTGTATTATACAGGGTTAATGGAAAAATGCTAACAACTAAGTGGTTGTTTCGACTTCTGTCAGTCCTAGCAAAAATTTTTAGTAGACTGTTTTTTTTTTTCGTCACATTGTTTGTGTTTGTGACGGAATAAGCACGAGCAACACCTGATGATAAAAGTCTCATGTACCTGTAATTTATTATTGAATATTTATTCTTAGCCCAGATTATGCTTTGTGTTTTAGTATATACGAGGCCAAGAGCTCCCGCCGCGGCAACATTGGACCGCGCCGCGCTCCTTTTGAATAGAGTTATGAAAAATGTATATCGAGCAAAGTAATAAAAATATGAAATAATAAATTACAGGCACAAGGGACAAGGGACTTTTATTATGAGGTGGTTACTCCGTTACAAACATATGAAAAAAATCTTTTTTTTATATATAAAAATTAAACCGTGAACCAGATCATAACAGTAAATCCTGCTTTCGTCACTTAACTATGTCGAACACAGCATTTGAGTCACCTGCGTTAAATCTTTCAACGATTTCATGGCACCAATCAACACGACAGAGTTTTTGGGCTACGGTCAAATTATGAGGTATCCACCGGGCACAAAGATTCCTGGAGGATTTTGTGCACTTGACTCATACGAATGCCGATACTTGTCCGAATCTGGTAATAGGTCACTCTTCTATAAGTCTCTATTATACGCCGCATAACACTGATGTTCTCTTCAGTCGTCACCGTTGAAGGGCGTCCCTCACGCAAATCATCGCAGAGATTAGTGCGACCACTATTAAATTCATTAAACCAGTTGTAAACATTGGCACGAGATGGGGCTCCATCGTGAAAGACCAATCGTATATCATAACTATCTTGTTGACTTAAATGACATCGAAAGTCATAAAAAATCATTGCATGAAAATTTTGCGCGTTAAGTATGAACTTACGTGACACAGACAATTTGCTGCCAAATCGTAAAACAAATGACAAATAAATAAATAAAATATATATTGTCAAAAAAACCATTTTAAAAAACTTGACTATTTTTTTATATGTAGTAAAAACATGTTTACGAGTGGCCAGTGCTAAAAACTTTCTGCGCCGCCCTCGTACGACACCCACGGTAAGACGTGGGGGTTGACAATGTAGCGTAAAACAAATGACAAATAAATAAAATAAAAAATATATTGGCAAAGATGACCATTTTAAAAAACTTAACAATTTTTTTAGGGTTCCGTAGTACCTACAAGGAACCCTTATAGTTTCGTCATGTCCGTCTGTCTGTCCGTCTGTCCGAGGTTTTGCTAAGAGACCGTTTGTACTAGAAAGCTGCAATTTTGTACGGATATGTAAACTTATCACGCCAACAAAGTGATAAAATAAAATTTAAAAAAAAAATTTTTTTTAGGGTAGCTCCCGTACAAGTGATGTGGTTATGAATTTTTTTTTCGTCGTCTATCCCATCGAGTGGGGTATCATTGAATAGGTATTTTGAAATGATTTAGGGTTTGCTAATACCATTTCACGATTTAATGCTTCATTTACGAAATGTTCAACTTTAAATTGCAAATTTTTGTTCCAGTAGGGCGTCCCCCCCCCCCTCTAAAACCTAAACTGCTGGCTTGAAAAATCTGAAAAAATTCATAATGACAGTGCAGTTTATGAACTTTCAAGGAAAATTATAGCGATTAAGATAACTTTATTACTTTAGCAGTAATAGTCGTTGAACTTGGGTGTTAGATAATTTTGTACCAAATACAAAATTCTTAGAATAAATCCTTTAAAGTTACTAAGATGAAGTAGTGGAAGGACTTTAGAATCGATATACATACTTATGTACTATAGGAAGGGGTGGAGGGGGGAGAGGGGGGTTGTAGCATCTCCCAGGGGGGTTGGGGATTACGGAAACTATTAATTTTTAATAATAATAATTTTAAAAAAATATGTGTATCTACATACATTGGAAGGACTTTAGGTATGGTATATGTATATATTTTGTGCAATGGGGAGGGGGAGTGAGGGCGGAATATTCCCCATTGATGGGAGGGGGGGTTACAGAAACCTATAGTTTTTTTAAATACTAACGAAATTTCCCAAAATAAGCTTCTTCTTCATGAAAATAATTAATCATCTCCCTCTCCGCGTCTCCGGCTTATAAAAAACACTGTAGGGGTAGGGCAGACAAGACTGCTACAAAGATGGGGGCTCGAAAAACAGCAAGTGACCCATTAGATATTAGTAACATTTTCTCGAATCACTTCCAATCAGTATTTGAACCCTCAACTGTTACCGACGGTTATAATGCAGATAATACATTTTATATTTCTGAAGATGATGCACGTGAACCACAAGTCAGATTTAACTATCAGTGATGTTTGTTTTACTATAATCAAATGTTTATCAAATCGGAACTACATAGGCTCGATCCAACTAAGGGCGCTGGAGTTAATAATGTTTCACCATACGTTCTTAAATACACCGCTGACACCATTTGTTTTCCAGTCCACCATATATTCAACCTAAGGATTATTAAAAGTTGTAGCAAACTATCGCCCAATCTCAATTTTGCCCGCCTTATCGAAGCTTTACTGAAATATTTAAAACGTAGACTATAACAAACAAACAAACAGTGTGTTTACTAAAAATATTTTAAGTTTTTTAAATTGCTATTACTTGCCGATGACCTGAAAATGTATCATTCTATAAATACTTATCAAGACCACTTAAAATTCCAAAAGGATCTGGGCAGATTTTTAGTGTATTTTATTAAATATAATTTTACTCCTAAGATGAAAAACAAATAATTTAATACAAATACAAATTAATTTTATTCTTCCTTACTGTGATACATTTATGATGAGTCTATGACTCTAAAACTAGGCTGGTGGCCTGTATCTCAAGAGCCAGGTTCTTCCTGGCTTTAGAGAATCTGTAACACATCTATATTTTTTCTTTTATATATACTATTTAGTAACAATTCAAAATTGAACCAATACATTGAAACATATATACATATAGGAAAAATATTTAACGAAATGTTTTTATTCGAAATTAACGTCATTTTGTATATTTTTAATAATTAATATTTACGTGTAGTCATTATTCTGTGGTGTAGTATTGGTGTACGAGTTTAAGTGAATGTTTGTAAGGAATTTGAAAGGTGTATGTGTCGGTGCGTGTTTCTGTATGTTTGAGTATACGTGCACGTGAAGAGTATGTGATTTGTAATGTGCAATTTGACATATGTGTTATGGGATTCTAACTTTGATGAAGTTCAAGTCATAACGGATTAAGTAATAATATTAGATAGTAAATTAGTCGTTCTTGTAAATATTCAAAATATAATAATAACACGTGGTTTAAAAATATTTAATTTTGTCATAAGGTCATCTAGTAACTTCAATAACGAATTAACGTATTTATTGCATAATATTAAACCATTATGAAGAGCTGCTAAATAAATATAAATTATTGCAATTAAACTCTAGAAGGCAACAATTAGATATAATGCTTCTGTATGACCTATATCATAAATCACAGATATGACTGTACAGAGTTGATCGATTAGCTTCGGTACGAGTATAAGGTACTTTTTAGACCTCATCCTCGCCGTCTCATAATTATTATTATAAATAAGAATAATTTTTCATTAGGAAAAGATTGTGACTCTGTTAGTTGGTTCTTGAATATATAATATATGTATATATATAGATGTATATATATATATACAGTGTAAACTCAAGGGACTGTGCATTTTATGGCGTTATAGAGAGGTGTCGTTAAATGGAGAGAAGAAAAAAGTTTGTGAGGAACTAAGAAACGTATATTCCAACTTAATAGTCACGGTCAACAACAGTCTACACGTGCAAGTAATCACAATTTATAAACAAAAGAACAAATTGCTTAGAAAGTTATAGGTAGAGAGATAAAAAGAAAAAGAACAACAGAACTATTCTATATTATTATAACGGGCTACTACGGAACCCTACATTACGCGTGGCCTGACACGCGCTTGACCGCTTATTTACATGTAGTAAAAACATGTTTACGAGTGGCCAGTGCTAAAAACTCTGCGCCGCCCTCGTACGACACCCACGGTAAGACGTGGGGGTTGATAATGTAGCGTGGCATCCTGGGGGCTAAAATATTTCAGGCCTCATTAGTAGAACCTTGTAGTTTACGATAGCATATTACGAGTAGACCATATATCTCATCATCTTCATACCCTAAAGCCTTTTATTTTTGTTTTTGTTCCCTTTTACGACATTTAACAGAATTCTCCCATTTGAAGCGATTTCCTTCACCGTTACGCGGCAATGGCTTATATGATTTCCGCACTCGCTTTTAATGGTCTTAATTGAGAACAAAGCCGTCAAACCTACTCCACCTAGCCAATGTCATGCAGAACATTGTCCCTAAGACCCAAAACTAGCTTATTCTATTCTAGATATACAAACTTGTTAATAGAGTTTTCAGGGGATGAAAAGTTATCCTATCTCGAATAAGATGGTCACTAAGCCTTTGAGTCTAGTTTTCTAAGTTTGGGAATGCCTGGGCTTTCTAAAGGCGTGTGTTGCTTTTATGTTAGTCCTAAATAAAGCTGATCCTAAAGAATTTTAATAAGTTCAGTGTCGTTTTTGAGTATTGCATAATAGATTAGTCAAATAGAGAGAATTGTAAACCTCCTACTTAAAGAGAATGTTGCAATACATTAAGTACATTCTAAAGACTTGCTCAAAATATACTATAATAGCCTGTCCCCAGTACAAAGAAAGTTATAAGGAATAAATATCAGTTATTCTTCTGAAATTCATAACAGTTGTTGATGGGGTGCCGTGCTAGAATAGCACTCCTCATTTCTTCTTGTGGGAGTCGTAAAAGGCGACTAAAGGAAAAATAAACGAAGGTTGGGTGCAGTGCCTTCTGATGAACTGCTATCAACACTACCATCCCCAAGACGCCTGCTAAGCGTGGGCGTTATAGCAAACCCTCCTTCCACGGGGGACTCCTTTATTCAACCGTTGACGTATAACGACCGTTGATGTGAATTGAAATCAAATTCTGGAATATCCTTTTTGTTGTACATCAGAAAATGGTCGCACCAGTTCACATATTTCTGTACAAATTAAGTCTGAAGAATTACGTATAGACGTCAGAATATATATTTTTGACCGGCTTTGGCACTGAGCGTTTCTAGCAAAACTGCCTTTTACGGTCTACCCGAAGAGCCTTGCACGTTGTTCGCAAGTTTCCTGTTGATCAGAGTATCACAGTCGTGTCTATGGTTCATGCACTTACTGCATATCTATTAACATCGGTGTATATCAAAGAACCACAGTTTCACGGACGCTATACATGCTGAATACAGATTTGTATATAGCGCGATGTTTGGTATGCCGGGTGCGCAAACATCCTTGGGAGCGTCGTGAAAGTCTGTGCGAACCTACTTGCGGTTTGAGGTCTAGAACTGTATGGAGCAGATCTCAAATAGGGGTTGGTAAAACATAACCAGGTTCTAGATACCTATTTACGATAAAACTTATTACAGCTCGTGGCGCGAATATATGACTTTTGAAAAAGTCTGAAAAACTTTAAAACAATTGGTTTGCTGATAGTCTAGTTTTTTTCTTCCAATTCTGAAGTTGACATCGCGTAGTTAAGATGAGATGTACTTAAGATCCATATATGTACTGTCGTTGAGGGTCCGAAATAGATAATTTTGAACGAAAGTATTTTTTACGTACCTCTTTGACCTGTAGATTGGCTTAGATACAAGACAAAAAATTATGAAAAAATAAGTTTAGTAATACGATTAATACTGCCAAAATTTTTGACTAAACTACATCAAAGTGAGGTCTAAGTCATATGCCACGTGACCTAGCCGCAACATTTTTCACCGCTTATATTATAGATCATCGATTGTATTTAAAAAAAAAGCTTCAGATATGGTGTGTAGACTTTCTCTCGTTATGAAGCATTATCAAGTGGTGAATGAACTCTCTTAAAATTGTTGTGAAAAGTGAAGTAAGCAACATGGGATCTTTTATAGAGGGAATCAATAGAGGCCTTAAGATTAGGCAACGCATAGCAGGTACCAATGGTATTGCAGATCTCCATGGACGACGGTAATTGCTTATATTCAGGCGGACCGTAAGTTTGTTTGCTTCTCATCATATAAAAATAGTAAAAGTATGTTCAGAAACAGAGGGAACTTGGAATTTGTTACATTATTAAATGTTAAACTATAAATATCATTAAACTTGTATACATAACATTAATAACATTAATTGTAACATCCATTTAAATGAAAAAGGTAGATACGCTCTTATATCGCGAGAATATAACGTGGAAAAAATTTAACTCATAAATATAATGCACTTCCAATGTGTAAGATACACCGGAATACGTTTTAATGAACACATACACACAAAGACAGGGAGAGAAGCATACAGTAGACGCACATACGCACACTACCGAGACTCAATCAGGAGACGTCGCCTGATTTACCATTGCCATGTTTGAGGTACGGGAACGGCACCCGTACCTCGATAATTCTCTCGTTTTTTTATCAGTATCCATTGCACAATTATAATTATAAGTATCAATATGCTATTTCTCGAAATGTTTGTTCAGTAAAAGTACAATTTTAAAATATTTTACAACGAGAGAATTCTGTTTATTTGACTATACACGGAAAATACTGACACGTAATGGATATTAATAAAATAATTGCGCTGTTTTTACGAGCATATAAATTACTTTTTCTGTTAACGATTTAGATATTTACCTGAATATGAAATGACTAGATAGTATTTTTTTTTATCAAACACAAACATACTAAGCCGTTCTTCCAAATACAAAATTTATAGTTTTCTTACCGAGACAGCGAGAAACATGGGTTTAGTTATGAGCAGGGTTTTTAAGCAAGGATTAACTTATTCAACCTTGTAATGTCTCAAGGTTAAAAGGTTTTAAAACGTTTCTGCTGACCTGTTAGTCCATTAATCAAGAGATTTCTTTCATTACGGTTAATTAAAATGAGGTTTAAAAAGGGATTAAATATAATGACCACCATAAAATGTTCCCACAGTACGGTTACGGCATTGCTCAAGATAACTGACGATATACGTGCCGGTATGGAGAAGGGTGAGTTAACCGTGCTTACCCTACTTGACTTCAGTAACGCTTTTAATACCGTTGATTTCGATATCCTTTTAAGTCTTCTGCGCTCTATTAACATATCTCCTACCGTTATTGACTTCTTTCACAGTTACCTGTTTGGACGCCGACAAAGGGTTTGCCTTGAAGATTCTTATTCTTCATGGTGTAACACGACCGCCGGCGTTCCGCAGGGCGCCGTTTTATCTCCTCTTCTTTTTGCTGCTTTTATAAATTCTATTTCTAAAAATATCACTTCGTCTTACCACCTTTATGCGGATGATTTACAGATTTATTCACAAGCCTCTCTTGACAAAATATCAGATTGTGTAGAAACTACTAATACAAATTTAAGACACATAGCAGATTGGAGCAATGATTTTGGTTTAAAGATTAATCCAACAAAAACACAAGTTATTGTCGTAGGCAGCTCCCGTATGTTGGCTAAATTGGACTGGGATACACTGCCTCCGATCATTTTTGACGGCGTAATCATTCCTTACAGCAAGCAAATAAACAATCTTGGGATAATAATTGACCAGTCCTTGTCATGGGGCCCTCAGTTGGAAGCCGTTAGTCGCAAAATGTTTGCTTCTGCTAGTTCTTTAAAGCGGCTCCGCAATTTTCTCCCGACTGCCACCAAGGTTGCCCTTGCTCAATCTCTTTTACTTCCCATTTTAGATTATGCCGATGTCTGTTACCTAGATCTCAGGGAGGATCAGCTAAACAGACTTGAGCGTCTCCAAAACTTCTCGATCAGGTTCATATTTGGCTTACGCAAATATGACCACGTTTCTAAATTTCGACATAAGCTCAAGTGGCTTCCCATTCGCCTCCGCCGGAATACTCATATTCTTTCCCTACTCTTCAATATATTGTTTAATCCTTTTTCTCCGCACTATCTCAAGGAACGCTTTGAGTTTCTTGAATCGGCTCATGCCTTTTCATTGAGGTCATCAGAAAATCTTCTACTCAAAATTCCAACACACAGTACATCTTTCTACGATAATTCTTTCTCAGTGCAGGCTGTTCGACTTTGGAACAGTCTGCCAGTCTCCATTCGAAAGTCGCAATCATTATTTGTATTCAAAAATAGAGTTAAAAATTTTTATTTGTCCTCTCTTAGCTAATCTTTTCCTTCGGAAGTTTTTATTTTATTAAATTTAATTTTTATATTTATGTAGTATTGTTATATTTTATAATGTATTTATATAGTGTAGGTATGTGAGTATGTATTTATATGTATATATTCGTTTAGTGTATGTATGTAAGTATTTAGATTATATATAATGTAGGTAAGTTTGTATATGTATTTATTTAAATAGGTGTAAGGGTGTAAATACTTAGATAACTATTATATAATGTTTAACTGGTTAACTGCGAACCTGGCTAATTGTATAAGTTCTTTCGAATAGGTTGTCTGGAAGAAATTGCTTTAAGCAATAAGACCGCCCTTTGTATACGTTTTGTTTTTCTGTTATTTCATTGTAATATTATTTTTAAGGTATGCAAATAAAGAATTTTCTATCTATCTATCTATCTAAAATGCTTTGATACCCTTAGTTCTTTTACCAAAAATTGTGATCGAACACCATATGTAGTAAATGATTACTATTAACATATTTAGGTGCGACGACGAGCGAAGCGAGGAGGAGCGTTAGGTTACTTGTGACCACAAAAACGCGCGAGCCGAGCGAGCGAAGCGAGCGTGCCAGCCATACGCAGAAGAATTATAGCAAGTTTAATTTTGCTGATAATTAACTACTTTTAGGTGATCATTTACTACTATACATTACTTTTGGGTTAACAATGATTTATTTGGAGTTATTTTGCTTAAATGGGATAGCGAGATAGAAATTATTTCCGATGGAAAAAGATAACTTCCAGCGGGACTTGAACCCGCAACCCCCAGAATACCGTCCTGGTGCATTACTAATTATGCTATGAAAGCGGGCGCTGGACAGTCGAATCTTCACCATCTGTTTGAATGCACGCCTTTTTTTGACGTTGGCGACATCTATCCAAATAGCAGAAGACTATTTACTTAGGCTGGTAGGTTGATATACGATCAACACTGAACACCAAATCGATGAAGTCATTTTTAAAAATACATTTTAAAATGGCTAGGTATTATTGTACATATAAATCACTACCGCCAGGACATTGAGTACAACATTAGGTAGGTACTAACTTTATATTTATTAAGTGTTTTACTAATACATTAATTTCATATTTTCTTGAAATATTAAAAAACTATATGAAATACGTAAAACACATTTAAGCACGTGGACTACAGAGCCTAGGCATCTTTGAAAGTGATTAATCTTTGGATCTGGAAAGATCTCTTACATCAGGAAGTAAAAGCAATAAAATAAAGCACAACCCAGACGTTTCTAGAACGAAGTCAGCGCAGAAAATACTAGGTCCTATCAAAGATTGATACAAGACTTTCACCTTTTAATAAACTCTAGAACCCTCGGAACTTTATATATAAACACTTCTGTATCGCACATCTAATCTTAAGTGTAAACCATAAATCACCTGAGAAAGCAATTCATTTATTATAACGACAAGGTGAACTGTTATTAACCCAATGAAAGTTGTTTTAAAGGGTTTTTAAAGTTATTAGAAAAGACCTGGGTCAATTAACGGTTATTTTAATGGAGTTTAAAAAAGAGGTTTGGCTTCGTTGCGTGCTTTGCATTAAGTGCAATAAATTTTAATCATATCGAAGAAGCAGACACTCTGGCGTCGTCGCCGACGGCTGGTTCAATCTGCATGTTTGTCTGTACATATTTTACAAATTATTGGAGCACAATTTTTTATGCCTCGGGCGGGAATCGAACCCGCATCCTACGATTTCGCGCCGGATGCCTAAACCGCTCGGTAACTCTGTCTGTACATCATCTCGCTTGCATTTTGCAGAGGAGTGTAAACATCTACGTTTCGCCACATACGTCGTTTTTTTCTGTAGATAGTCATAGACTCGCCCCCGTTTACATGATTGTATCAAAATATGCGTTCGCAAAATGCCCTCCACCATGCGGTGAAGCACAAGTCCGTGGCGGAATTCGAACCATGGACCTGCGGTACGGCAGTCCATAGCCAATGCCACTAGTGATAGCTCACTGCTTCCAAACATATAAGTAATTACATCTCCAATCAACAATTGTCAACATACACAAGCCTCTGAAAATTCTAGTTACATTTAAATACCCTCAGGGGTCTTTAGTAAGCAACATATTCCAACGAGATACCTAAATGAGGAAACCATTCGATACAACCAGAACAAATTAGAGTCAAACTTTATTTACATAACAGCCTCCGCACTCTCGAACGCTAATGATCCTACCGACAGAATAAATTGAACTAAATAATGCCTACTACATAAATATAAGTCTCTTTTAAAACAGATACTTTTTATTTGCCTTTTTGTTTATACTAATTATTAAATAACATATTTAACGATGAAATCAGTTTTTTATTTATTTATTGCTAGGTTAGCCTTAGACCATTATCTGATGGTAAGTGATGATGAAGTTTTGAATTTCGAACCATGAACCTGCTGCGCGGCAGTCCATAGCCAATGCCACTGAGCCATCACTGCTTCTTTATGCAATGCGGAACCCTAATAAAGTGACCCGCCTCGAACTTGTACAGTTTTTTTTATTAAGAACATATCATCTGTATAGTAGCAAATATCGTATGTATGTATTATTTATATACTAAGTAGGTACATCTATATTGTTCTGTATCAGCAGTATCGTCCACTGCTCTTCACAGGCCACCACCACGCGAAAGGGGGTATTTTGCAGTTAAGTTGATCATAGTTTAATAGAAAACGTTACTACCCGTCAGCCGAAGAGCCAGAGAGAAATACCCGAGGTATTTCTCTCTGGCTCTTCGTCTCCTTTTAACTCTCTGTTTTACGCGCGGAGCACAAAAGTGCCTCAGTAACGTTTATTTATGTTTTATCTAAAAAAATGCACCCAGAATGCCATGTACATCAATAGCTGTCCCTTATATCTTGACATTTTTGCCAGTGCCGCGGAGGCAACAACCACGCAAGCGTTCGTTTTTTGTCAACACATTAAAAATACTGGCGTTTTCCTATTTCTCACGTTTTGTACGAAAAAACTCAACTCAAGCAAAACACCATTACCGGTTAAACAACCGTTTTTTATTATATTTTGAAGCGCTAGTAGCGAAGTTTTCTCAGCTGTTCTTAATCAATCAGCAAAGTTAAGCAACGTCCACCGCGGGTATGAGTTGGATGGGTGACCGCAAGTGACATTACTACTGAGCGCTTCCGTGCTTCGGAGGCCACGTTACTTCGGCGGTCCCGGTTGTTGTCTTAAGCCTGGCTAGCTAGAAAATCTGTCGCCAAGCACCTAACGGCGTGTTTCGGCAGCTGTCCTTGACAGCCACTGATTCTAGGTAAGCCTGAAAAACATCTTCGACCACATCATCACTTACCATCAGGTGAGATAGTGTTCAAAGGTTAGCCCATCATAATTAAATAAAAAGTCAGGAAGGTTACCGTAATTTGGCGCTGATTTATTTTTCTTGAGTAAATGAAATAAATGAAATGAAATGAAATGAAATGAAATGAAATGAAATGAAATGAAATGAAATGAAATATCTATTTATTGCCACACAAATAACATATATATACAGAATAAGATTAAAATGTAATGAGGTGATTCGTAAATATTGCGGGCAAAAGGGTTACACTCAGCATAAGCCGCGTGACATTTTCATGCACTCGCGACGCTGTTTTTCAGTGCACCCCTATGCTCGGGCTTGTGTTCGCCGAGATAGGTACAGCAAATGAGGATGAATATGAGCGATCACACTACGTAGAGTTTCTTAATAATTACTATAATTACAAAACAGCTACACATAAAACTGTAAGTACAGTTGAACAAAACTATACTAATAAAAAATATTTATTAAATAAGCGTGAGTGTCTGTGTGAATGTTGTGATGTGTGTGTATGTGTGTGTGGGGTGGCAGTGCGTGTGAGTGAATCTGTATTGTGTATGAGTAAATGTGTATGCGTGTAGTTGTGGGTGACACATTTGGTGATTTAAGTTCGTGTTTTAAAGGTTGCTAAAAAATTGTTTTTTTGCCGGATCAGTAGAATAGCTTTAATATTTTTTTTGAATCTTTTTGGACTAACTTTTTGTCTCAGAGGCGGAGGAAGGTTGTTCCACACTTTTGACGCTCTGTATTTGAAGCAACCTTTAAATCTCACAGAAGTGTGTTTTGGTATCCACAAACAATTGGTGTGTTTAGAGTGAGTGTTTAATGTGTGAATGTTCTTGGTCCATGTAAATTTTTCAAAAAGATATTCGGGCTTTTGGCTCCAAATAACTTTCTGGGTCAGGCAAGCTAGGTGAAGTTCTCGTCTAGTCTTCATATTCAGTATATTGTGTTTGACTAGAAAAGGAGTCACGTGCTCTCTTCTGGGTATGGTGAAACAGAACCGTGCGCACGCGTTTTGGACTCGCTGGATTGCAAGTTCTGTTTTCGCCCATAATCTAGGTCCATATACCGCATAACAGTAGTTAAAAGGAGATAGAACCAATAAATCACACAGCAGTATGCGTACCTTTTCCGAAATGTGTTTCCTTATGGAATATAATATTTTTAGTTTATAGAACGCGTTCCTAATTTTTTCATTGGTGTGTTTAATAAACCTAATGTCACTATCAAAAATCAGACCCAGATTTCGAGCATCCATTACTATTGGTATATCAGTCCCATTGATAGTAAGTTTTGGGTTATAACACATGACTTTGCTTACTTGAGTTTGTGTACCTAGTATCAACATCTTTGATTTTAACGGATTGAGGATCAGGGAGTTCATACTAGCCCACGTATAAATCTCGGCCAAATCATGATTAACTTGTTCTAATGCTTCTGATGTATTTTCTGGCTTAAAACTATAATAGACCTGTGTATCATCTGCATAAAGGTGGTATTTGCACAGTTTAATGTGTTGAGGCATATCTGCCGTATAAATTGAGAAAAGGGTAGGACTAAGAATTGATCCCTGCGGCGTTCCTCTAGGCACGTTATCGATATTGGAAATGTTTATACTTCCGTCTCGATTAATAACCTCTACGTACTGTTTTCTACTGTTTAGGTAAGTTTCAAACCATTTGCACGTTTTGAGTGAAAAACCGTAGTACGAGAGCTTAGCGACAAGTAATTTGGGATCTAAGCATTCAAATGCTCTCGAAAAATCCAACAAAACGAGAACACTGCTAAGCCCAGCATCTGAAGCTGTTAATAAGTCGTCAGAAACATTCAATAGAGCGGTCTCAGTGCCGTGGCCTTTCCGAAAACCAGACTGATATTTTGGTGTTATATTTTCTTGACTGATGTATTTATCTACTTGTGTTAAAACTACTCTCTCCAATACCTTAGATAGCACCGGAAGGATGCTTATGGGACGTAAATCCTTGAGCTCTTCTACTTTACTAGACTTGGGGATAGGCTTAACAACAGCTTGCTTCCAAGAGCTCGGAAAGGCACTGGTTCGGACAGAACAATTAATAATTTCCGTGATCATTGGCAGAGTATCCGGCAATGTGAGTTTGATCATCTCTGCATTGAGCCCATCTCGCCCTGTTGCGTTTGTGCTTATGTTGAGAATAATTTTACAGACCTCCTCCTGCGATACTGGATTTAAATCAAAAGTACTAATGTTTTTTTTATTGGAACTAAAAAAGTTAATTATGCCATCACAATTTTGCGTACTAGCGGGAATATTCAAAAAATGTTTATTTATTGCATCAGCATCTATAAGATGTTCTGGTATGGCAACGGCTGCATTGTTATTAGTGGTATTTGTTTTTTTTAAGAATTTCCACATGTTTTTCGGCTGATGCAAGTTCTTATTAATATAATAGGTGAAAAAGGCAGATTTTTCGTTTTCCGTTGCAGTAGTGACTAGATTTCTTAGGGATTTATAATAATTTTTTGATGAGTCTGTTTTCTTTATATGCGATAGCCTTAAAGCTTCGTCTCTCAGGGCCATCATAAACTTTATGTTGCTAGTTATCCATGGCTTTGGTGTATCCCTAACCTTTATGAGCCGCTTAGGAGAGTACTTATCAAATAAACCAACAATCATGTTAGTAAAAAACTCTACCTTAGAATCAACATCTTGGAAATTCCAGAAGTTTCGCCACTCTACTAACTCAAGATCCGATTGAAATATGTGTAAATTTATATCATTAATAGCACGAGATTGTATGAAACGGGGAATAGGTTTAGGTTTTTTTATATTAAAATCACATAAAACTAAACCGTGATCACTAAGGTCTCTATTATGCAAAACTCTAATTTGTTTACATCGTTCAGGAACATTCGTTAATACCAGATCAATCAAACTCTCTGTTTCATCTGTTATTCGAGTTGGCTCTTTAACTATCTGTATGAGACTCTGTTGGGTGCAAAACACACTTAATTCCCTAGCTTTTGAAGTGTCAGGCTTAAGCAGGTCTATATTAAAGTCTGTCAAAAGGCAGACGTAATCGCAGTGGATAAAAGTGCTTAATGACTCACTGAGAGCATTTAACGCGGCGGAGACTTTAACACTCTCCGGTCTATAAGCTGTGCCTATAGCCATTCGAGCTCCTGGAAGCGTAACCTCTAACCAAAGTTGCTCTAGTTCAGAATCAGGGTGAGCCTTCACTCGCGCGCGGAAACCTTTTTTCATGTAGAACCCTACCCCGCCGCCCCTACCACCTGATTTTCGTGAGCTATTAAATAAAGTGTAACCAGGAATAACAGGAGCGATCATTTCTTGGCCCTCTCTGATCCAGGTCTCATTAAGAGCCAGTATATCGGGAAGGTTCGTGGTCATACTAGCTTCAAACTCATCCGTACCTGTATATACAGATCTTATATTTAAAAGACCAAGCCTCAAACTTTTACTTGCATGGTTTGTGTTAACCATTATCAAGTATAAA
The DNA here is from genome assembly GCA_963890685.1 of Plagodis pulveraria. Taxonomy (NCBI): domain Eukaryota; kingdom Metazoa; phylum Arthropoda; class Insecta; order Lepidoptera; family Geometridae; genus Plagodis; species Plagodis pulveraria. The sequence continues at coordinate 23,788,523 of OY982969.1, forward strand.
TAGTACATATATAGAAATTCGTACTTGTCCAGAGGCGGATTGTGTAGTGTAGGTGTTAAGTGTTGTAAACGATGATGTGTTATATGTTATATTAATATGTATGGTTCCATTAGTGTAAATTGTTTTAATTTCACAAATAGCATTGACTTTTGTACATTTCGTTGTAACATTACATGTTTCTATATAAAAGTAACAAACAAACACAAATACAAGGCTCAAAAGGTGTGATTTATACAACTTTTTAGACAACAGTTTTATAAAAAAGAATTTACATGCAAATAAAATGATATATATTATAAAATAGAATTCAGCTAAAATAACCACATTAAAAACGCCATTTATCAATTTGTTTCTTTGAAATTTAGTCGATATTAATAAAGCAACAGTTAATAAAAAAATATTAGTTTTATACAATACATAATTACAATTAAGAAAACATTTGTACATATTATGATTAACAACTGTAGCTTAAAAATTTGTTGCCGATATATTTTACAAAAACCCGTGATACTAAAAAAGCAGGATACATATATGAGACTAGTCAGAGTTAGGAATAGAACGCACTTTGAAAACCACATCCAAATCACGTTCATTACGAATACGAAACGCCTGCTTCCCATCCACTTCTCGAACAAAAACTTTACCATCTCGTGTCCATGCGTATTTCCAGTTATGTTCCTTGCAAAGGGTACGAGCTCGCCCGAGTAAGTTATTTCATTTAAAAAAGGGATAAGTACTATGGTGCGCCGTGTGGTAATTGATGGGATAAATAAGGGCGCGTGTTACGGTGTCTATACATATCAGCCTACCCCTTCGAGAATACAAAGGGTGATGCTATGATAATATGTATAATACAGGCATGTTTTTCTCTAGGTTTACCTATGAAAAAAAAAATAATTACTTCATTTTCTACATAAATTATGCAGATAAGTTTCATTCCCAATTAAACCCCGTGTAAGTTAGACATATACTGTTCTACCGAAATCACACAGTCATTATTGGGGATGATCATCAATTCCCAAGTTAATAGCCAATTTCAATATTCGGCGTAGTAAAGCCGCACGTTATGTCACTATCAAATCTGCGACGCCCGTAACTTACGCATATACTGCTATTTAATACTGCGCCGTAACTGTCTAGTTACAGACATCAAACGTACATTATGTAGCTTTGTGGGATATCAAAAGTTTATAAACACAGTTTATGTGTTACTTTCTTCTACCATTTGCATGGTGGAAGGGCATTTTGCGAATGCCCGCCTGGCTAGCGACGTCAAGTAGAAAATCTGTCGCCAAGCACCTAACAGTGTGTTTCGCCAGCAGTACTTGAGAGCCAGTAAAATTACAGGCACATGAGACCTAACAACTGTACGTCTCACTGTGACGGGCGTAGTGCAATTCGTCGTTGACGAAATGCATCTGTTATAGGCAGAGGTTAGTCCACTTAACACTGGGCCTTAGGCTTGTTCCGTCACATTAACATAAAAAAAAATACTTTGCAATGAAATCTTCGGACTGCCATTTAAAAGCTTTAACATAGTAAAATTTAATGGATAGTGCTCAAAGTAGTCATAAATAGTATTCTGGAAAGAGTCTACTTGGCTGTTTAAATCTTGTTTTGATCCTGGATGTTCTAGGATGATTGCCAAGTTTTAGTCATATATTAGGTCCTTACATATGAAATTGGCGTTTTTCGTACTGGCCACTTTGATCACGAATTTCTCCTCTTTGGTAAGGAATTCCAAATTCAAATTTGTACAGCTATAGACTCATGTATTTGTGCTTCGATGATCGTCATTCATTTGTTTTTTTTCTTCTGTTTTTTTCTGTTTGCGTCACTCATTTTACAAAATGGAAAACCTTAAATATCGCATTATTTACGAGTACGAGTTCCGCCGTGGCACTAGTGCTGCGGAAACAACTCGAAGGGTGAATAATGTGTATGGCGGTCGTGTTGCAAAAGAAAACACAGTTCGTTTTTGGTTCCAACGTTTTCGTTCTGGAAATTTCGACCTGCAGAACAAGCCCCGTGGACGGCCTGAGACTCAAGTTGATAATGAAGAGTTGAAGGCTATTGTGGAAGCGGATCCATCGCAAACCACGTCCGAGTTAGCTGCAGGCTGCGATGTTAGTGATAAAACTGTTTTAATTCACTTGAAGCAAATTGGGAAGATTAAAAAGCTTGAAAGGTGGGTACCTCACGAATTGACTGAAACAAACCGGCAAACGCGCGTCGACTGCTGCGTTACATTACTAAACCGGCACAATAATGAAGGTATTTTAAACCGAATCATTACCTGTGATGAAAAATGGGTTCTTTACGATAATCGGAAGCGCTCAGCGCAATGGTTAGATCCTGGCCAGCCAGCCAAATCCTGCTCCAAGCGAAAATTAACCCCAAAAAAGTTACTTGTAAGCGTTTGGTGGACTAGTGCCGGTATTGTTCATTACAGTTTTTTCAAATCTGGCCAGACTATTACGGCTGATGTCTATTGTCAGGAATTGCAAACCATGATGGAAAAGCTAGCGGCTAAACAACCTAGGCTGGTCAATCGCTCCACGCCACTGCTGCTTCACGACAACGCTAGACCACACACTGCGCTACAGACGGCTACTAAATTAGAAGAGCTTCAATTGGAAAGTCTAAGACATCCTCCGTACTCCCCGGACCTTGCTCCAACAGATTACCATTTTTTTCGAAATTTGGATAACTTCTTGCAAGGGAAAAAATTCAACTCCGATGGGGCAGTCCAAATCGCCTTCAAAGATTTTATTGATTCCCGTCCGACTGGTTTTTTTAGTAAAGGGATCAATGAACTACCTATGAGATGGCAAAAGTGCATAGAAAATAATGGTTCATACTTTGATTAATTAAATATATTATATTAAAAATTATTCGACTTTTTGTTCCTCCCATACAAAACGCCAATTTCATATGTAAGGACCTAATACTTTCCAAGTTGATTGTTTAAGGGAAGGGATGCTAAGACGTGTCCGAATGTTAATGGACTCCTGGTAGCTATCAGACAATGGCTCACCTTGGGATATGTGAGGGTCAACTCTATCCGCAGTGATTGCCGAAGAACTTACTGACGGCTGTCGTGCTTCCCCACTATTGTGTGCCTTTTAATTCTTCAATTACGTAAACGTTACGTTAAATATGTATTAAAAATTAGAATAAAGGAAATCCAAACTTTTTATCAAGTGCATCATCAGACGTAAAAAACCCGCACTAGCTATGAATATTAGCACCGATCATTCAAGTGCATGCTTAGTTTTTCAAAAGCTCGTGACTGATTTTCCATAAATTACCTTCTGTTATCTAAAGATCTCAAATTTTGTATGAATAACCCTAAATATCGAGATTTTTTTAATATATATTTATTGGTACCATGTACACTTTGTTTGCTTAAATTTAAACATTCAAAAACGGAAATGTAAATTATGATGAGAAACTTCACCAATCGTTAAAAAGAAAAGATAATTGAACTGTTTTTGTGGCAACCTTCCTATATATAGATCCTTTTAATTAGCTGACAACAAAGCAAAACCATAACTACGGGATCTAAAGACTTAACGAAATTAAAAGAATATATATTCCTCAGTAACTTAAAACTATTCTAAAATATTTATGCTGATTCTAATGCAACCTTAAATAACATTCTAATTTATTCAGCTCTATATTCGTTAAGCAAGCCAGTATTGTATCACCTATTAAGTCAGTTTTGCCCGTGATCCTTGATACGTATTTACAGTTTTGCTTCGAAGTTCCTAATGTGAGCCAGTCACGACATTTTAGCGATAATATGTCGCATTTGACAACAGGCGTGGCCAATTGTTTCTAGTTGAAAAACAGTAAGGTATTTCTGAACCTTTCTTTTCAAATCCGGTTTGATACTGAAAAGAATGCTGTAATAAAAACGTGTGTATAGTAAAGCTGGGATCTATATATACTGGAAATCAAATTAGGTTTATTTTTTATTGCCGATACATAATCCTTTGACCACAATCTCACCTGATGGTAAATGATGATGTGGTCGAAGGTGTTAACACGCTTAACCAAGAATTACTGGCTATCAAGGAGTGCCGGTACACCGTTAGGTGTTTGGCGATAGATTTTCTACTTGAGATTGGTCGCTAGCCAGGCGGGCATTCGCAAAATGCCCGCCTGGCTAGGAAAATCTACTGGACAGTCCAACGGGAAACGATCGGGGAAAGCGGCCCGCGTGTTTTGATGCGTGGAGCTATAGAAAAATTTGGAAAAGGGGGATTTAATAGGGAAAATACACAAAATTTTGAATGAAAATGCCAATAAAATGTTAATATCTTTTACATTTTATTGTGTAGAAGTCAGGGAATCAATTTCTTTACACTATTTATGCTATTTAACTGAAACTAACGTGAAACAAACCGCTACCAGCGCCCGCTAATAACTAAAAACAAAAACAACATACAAATAGGAAACAAACAAAGACAACACAGAAAAATCGAAAAATCTATGTCAAAATTTGCAAAAAGTTGGTTTTTCAAGTGTAGTGTAGAAAATTTCTAAAGAATAATACTAATTAAACACTCTATATAGGTTACGCTCACGGAGACGCAACTTTTGGTAGGCTACATTTGTTATTTTATTGTGAAGTTGACTCTGCTATTTCCGTATTGTATGGGGGCGTGATACCCTTAAGGTGGATTTCCCTTCCACTATGCGGTGAAGCTCAAGCCCGCGTCGGGATGGACCATGGACCTGCTGCGTGGCAGTCCATAGCCAATGCCACTGAGCCATCACTGCTTGCTTTCCTCCATTTATATTAATCTACTCTTATGATTTTGTTGGATAGTTATTACAAAAATACTGACTCATCAATTAAGTGACGAGACGAACAAGCTACCCGCCTGTTGGTAAGTTGCTATGTTACCCTTCTCGCTTTGTTTTACACTGCACTACGCTAGTCACTTTGAAAACTTTTCTCGGTCATGAGCAATAATTTCACTTGCCACAGTGCCCTTCACGCCTAAACTAATGCTTGCACACTACTGCTCCAAAGCAGAATACTTGGCGGTAAAAATGTTATTCATATGAAATGAGACAATGTCATCAGCATTGATGGTCTGTAACCGCAGACTGTTGGACCTGCGCTATGGGACCGCAACTGCCTTTGCAGCTGCCGCGGCGTTTGAAAGTAATTCCACAGAATTTAATACAAACCAGTAGCCACTGCAGCCGGTTGCATACAGGCGCGGTACTTGCAGTCGGCAGCGTCGTTCAGAATCGATCCACCGGTCTACTTACTTTATTTATCTTTCAGTATGGTGTAGAAGTCAGGGAATCAATTTCTTTCGTCAGGTATTAGTTGCTGCCCTTGCCTTATAAACATTTTTGAGCATTGTCGCATATGATATAAAAGAAAAGTCTAATTTTCTACCGACTTCAAAAAAAGGAGGAGGTAAAAAAAAAATACAGACTAATTGAGCGTCTGTATTTTTTTTTACAAAAAAATTACAATAAAACACTTTCTGATTTTGATAATTAACTTTACCAGTTATTTACACTCCAAACTGTGAACTCCTTTTTAACACGTTTTAACTTTAGATCAGTCTACCGTTAATTATTACTACGAACTTAAAAAGTAACACAATACAAAATTTATATCGTTAGCGGGTTTTAATTCCGTTTATAGATAATTATAGAATTGTGTTTTTACCACGCTTAGTAGGTGTTATTAAAAAAAAATACGACCAGTGGGAGACAGTTGCTTTGGGATTAGCCTACTTAAAACCTTCGACCACATCATCACTTATCATCAAGTGAGGTGTGGGCAAAAGGTGAACTAACATTTTTAATAACATTCTATTCAAGTTATATAAGATACCTGATAACCAATTTCGATTAAATTTGTTATTATCTTTAAATTAAAATTGATAATTGGCGGTCATAGAATATTATCAAATTTAATTGTATAACGCATATTATATAAATTGTATGAAAGTCAAACATAAAAAAGACTAATACTCACCATTGAGATTTTATTATTTATTGCGGATATAATGTTGCGGAGTTCTAATATAATCACATTCATCAATTCAGTACCGATATGAACTAACAAAGAGAAAATCCAATCGCTCTATTCTTATCCAAACAACGAATCCGCAATTGGAGAATCGGTCGAATACTAAAAATACAAATTTAAATTCATATTTTTCCATTGTGATTCCGCAAGTTTTCGGAAATTCTCAACCGTTATGATTCTAGTTGAAGATAAACCTATCAAAGTGATTACTGCAGTCGTTAATATGTACTTGTGTAAACTTACTTAGTAAATTATAAGATCAATTGATTACTAGTCAAGTTAGTACCAACATTTCATGTCATATTTTGCATAATGTATATTGTTTTCAAATAAACCCATCTGTAATTCAACGGGGCAATGCTGCCAGCATGCTGGGCACGCTGCCAACTGGTAGTGGGCTAGAGCATTTGGACTGCCTATGAGTCTGCAATGACTTATAGGGATCTAAATGCGTTTATTGTAGTAGCTGTAGTGTTGTATATATTTCGTAGTATTTTGTTAATAAAGGCTAATAAAAAAAAACGATAAAATAAAATAAAAAATAATAAAACCAATAAAAAAAACCCATGTGTAAAATTGTATATATATTAGGTCCTTACATATGAAATTGGCGTTTTGTATGGGAGGAACAAAAAGTCGAATATTTTTTAATATAATATATTTAATTAATCAAAGTATGAACCATTATTTTCTATGCACTTTTGCCATCTCATAGGTAGTTCATTGATCCCTTTACTAAAAAAACCAGTCGGACGGGAATCAATAAAATCTTTGAAGGCGATTTGGACTGCCCCATCGGAGTTGAATTTTTTCCCTTGCAAGAAGTTATCCAAATTTCGAAAAAAATGGTAATCTGTTAGAGCAAGGTCCGGGGAGTACGGAGGATGTCTTAGACTTTCCAATTGAAGCTCTTCTAATTTAGTAGCCGTCTGTAGCGCAGTGTGTGGTCTAGCGTTGTCGTGAAGCAGCAGTGGCGTGGAGCGATTGACCAGCCTAGGTTGTTTAGCCGCTAGCTTTTCCATCATGGTTTGCAATTCCTGACAATAGACATCAGCCGTAATAGTCTGGCCAGATTTGAAAAAACTGTAATGAACAATACCGGCACTAGTCCACCAAACGCTTACAAGTAACTTTTTTGGGGTTAATTTTCGCTTGGGGCAGGATTTGGCTGGCTGGCCAGGATCTAACCATTGCGCTGAGCGCTTCCGATTATCGTAAAGAAACCATTTTTCATCACAGGTAATGATTCGGTTTAAAATACCTTCATTATTGTGCCGGTTTAGTAATGTAACGCAGCAGTCGACGCGCGTTTGCCGGTTTGTTTCAGTCAATTCGTGAGGTACCCACCTTTCAAGCTTTTTTTTTTTTTTTTTTTTTTTTTTTTTTTTTTTTTTTTTTTATGCTTGATAGGTTAGCCTTTGACCACTATCTCACCTGATGGTAAGTGATGATGTGGTCGAAGATGTTGTTCAGGCTAACCTAGAAGTTTTTAATCTTCCCAATTTGCTTCAAGTGAATTAAAACAGTTTTATCACTAACATTGCAGCCTGCAGCTAACTCGGACGTGGTTTGCGATGGATCCGCTTCCACAATACCCTTCAACTCTTCATTATCAACTTGAGTCTCAGGCCGTCCACGGGGCTTGTTCTGCAGGTCGAAATTTCCAGAACGAAAACGTTGGAACCAAAAACGAACTGTGTTTTCTTTTGCAACACGACCGCCATACACATCATTCACCCTTCGAGTTGTTTCCGCAGCACTAGTGCCACGGCGGAACTCGTACTCGTAAATAATGCGATATTTAAGGTTTTCCATTTTGTAAAATGAGTGACGCAAACAGAAAAAAACAGAAGAAAAAAAACAAATGAATGACGATCATCGAAGCACAAATACATGAGTCTATAGCTGTACAAATTTGAATTTGGAATTCCTTACCAAAGAGGAGAAATTCGTGATTAAAGTGGCCAGTACGAAAAACGCCAATTTCATATGTAAGGACCTAATATTAATTTTGAATTTTAAGAGTGCTTGGTGAATTTAAGATAGATTATTTAGTAAAAAAGAAGCTTGTAGGATGAAGCAGAATCAAGATGGCGCTAGCGAGTCAAAACTGCTTCACCCTAGAAGGCGGTGAGATTGTTTAATGTAAAAAATTCAGTCAGTCTTCGTTTGAAGTTCGAGGTGTAAGGACCTAGTCTAGTACTGTACTGTATCAGACGGATTATTCACTGCTGAACACAGCCTCCCCCATTAAGGGGGGTTTACCATAATCCCCATTCTTGGCAGGCGTCTTGGGGATCGCAGTATTAGTTAACATTTCCTCAGAAGGCGCTGCTGCCCACCCTCTGGTACTTTTACCTTAGTCGCCTCTTACGACACCCACGGGAAGAGATGGGGGGTCACATTCTTACCCGGCACCCCACGGGCCTAGTCTAGTAAGTGAGCAAAATGTATGGAGTAATAAGTGTACTGTGGAAGTGTTTTCTTAGGCTGCAAATATCTACACTTGATATCATCAGCTACCATAATTCCACTGTTTAACATAAATCCTTTGAACGCCACAATGATCGGCTTATCATCCGCTCCCCAAAACTCTTATGATGGCGACGGTTCACCTAGTGGGAGGTCTACCTACGTTTGAATTCCAGTTCAATTGCTCCTGGAACTTTTGGTTGTTTTTTTTTATTGGCTCTAAGTTTTTCAAGTGACGTAGCCTGTCCAATGTCCATCCTTTTCAATATGCAATTTCTAACAGGAATAAAGCTTATATTTGGTTTTAACTCCAGCAAATATACTTTTTTGAAGCACTCGCAGCGATATTTGCACAACTGTTTTTAACCGATCAGCTAAGTTAAGCAACGTCCGCCGCGGGCACGACTTGGACGGGTGATTGCTAATAACGTTACTACTGCTACTACTGTCGTTATAGCATGGTGGTAGGGCATTTTGCAAAGTCCCGCCTGTCTAGATAGGCAGGTGGGCATTCCCAAAATGCCCTACCTATGATATAACAACTGCCATCCTAAGACAACAATCGGGACCAACGGCTTATTGTGCTCTCGGAAGCACGGAAGTGCTCAGTAGTAATGTCACTAGCGGCCACCCATCCAAGTCATGACCGCGGCAAACGTTGCTTAATGTAGCTGATCGAATACGGCTAATCAAACTTTGCTACGAGCGTTTAAAAAAAACAGTGCTCTAAAAGTATGTCAATGAAATGTTTCTTAGGTATATGATAGTCTTGAAATTATATAAAAGCTCTTCGCGCAACACATAGAAGATGACGACATCAGATAAAACATTTGCATGAAATAAACGTTTATGTTTGCACAAGCCAAATCGATAGTTTCGATGACATGAACATTCGATGTATCGAATAGACGGAGCACAGAATCGATATCCGTTCGCATTTCCCTCTCTTCCGGCGAGCATGTGTACTGTCAGACGAATAAATAAATGGCGCCCAACACGGGGCTGTTTTCACCAAGTTGGCAAAGAAGTAGAAACGTTTTGTGCCAACGCTACTAGTTTTTCCAAAATGGGATTTGATTTATTTGGCGCCATTGCGTACATGGTAACGGCCTGTTAAAAAAAGATCGAGACAATGTATGGCTTTGCGCATTTTCCATTGTGTGTGCTAGTTTTTTTTCTAAGCTTGCCGTGGCACGTTGTTATGGCACTTTTCAATGGACGGCTTATAAATGAACGAGTTTCTGCTGAACATTCGTCATAACACAAACATAAATTTACTGAATCTAATTAAACAAAAATTCTAATACCACGTTGCGAGATATGACGTTTGCACAAAATTAAAAGTAAAAGGCTAATTACTACAACGCTGGAAAACTACACCTTCTTTTTTTGCACAAAATTTACCTTAATAGCGATATTAATAATTTACAATTGCGGAAACTCCCAATATGAACATTATATTTTTTTTGAGTTCTATCATACCTTATCGCCAACGACTCAAAATATAAATACACATCGAGGCGGTACGGCACTCATCAAATTTCGCCAGTGAGCAGTATATGCTTATATTTTATGATATTTATGATACGAAACGCGAGTGTAGAAACAAAATATCAAACTATATTTTATGGATTACTCAATTACAGAGAGATTGCTTAGAATCAATATATAACATTAAATTATAATAATTTTCTAATTGCGGTGTACATAAATAATTTGTAATAAAATATAATTATTTACAATATTATCAACCCAATTATAATAAGCCTGAATTTGTATGACTTAGGGAAATTGCTAACTCCATCCCAATACGATGGTTAAATAACGATAGGAAAGATTTGAGTTATGACGTCATGTCATGTTAGCTCAATTGGTTAGAGCATACCCCGGCTAATGGGGTGGATGGACGCGGGTTCGAATCCCGCACATAACTTAATTTTTTCCTATCGTATATATGTGATTTTGTAATGTAATCCACATAGCAGGCGTTATTGCAAACCTAACAATATTAAAAATATTTGAATTTATGTTGAATCCTAGAGTCCTCCGTTTCCTCAAGTTTCAATAAAAGTATACGCGTCAAATAACATATTTGCAGCCTTGCATATCAAATAACTTTTTTATCTACAGATATATTTTTAGTTAAGGTGTATATTTATATAAGTTTGCAGCTTAAATATATAAATTTATTTTTTGTATCAGGATCAGACTGATATTATAAAATTATTCTTGATGAGTTTCTCTCCTTTAAAAAAATATTTTGCAAAAACATCTACTTCGTGACACAGATACGTTTATCATAACATTTACTCAGTTTCGAAACTTCCTTATTTAGAAGTAAATATTAAAGCCAATGGAAATTTGTTCATATGATGTATTTGACATCTCATAGCACCACGCCTTTATAATCATAGGTTAGTATTATAGGTGAGCCATGGAATAGGAGTTCAAAATTTTGTCAACTACCGGGTATAGGTACAGAGTCTGAACTAGCGCTTAAATTACTTGATCAGAAAACCCCAATAACACAGGGATCAAACACAAAAATTTGACATTTTAAAACGCATATACAGGGTTATTGGTAAAATGCTAACAACCTCTTAGGGTTGACTTCTGCTAGTTCTAACAAACATTTTGAGATGAAATTTTTTTTGTATTTTTTTTTTCGGGATTGTTTATTTGTGTATGAATAAGCAAGAGGAATAAGCACGAGGACCACCTGACTTCAAAAGTCTCTTGTGCCTGTAAGACGAGACGAATTTACTTAGCATTCCATGGATTCACCGTGCGGGTGCCGGGTCCATAGCGTTGCAGAGGAAGAGGCTCCAGTCAAGGTGCCTGGGACTTGCAACCCAGTGAGTAAGGTTAAGGGGCCCCTTTATGATGCATCAACGCTCCCTTTCACCGTTCGAGCCTCCTCCCCTGCCTAACCAAATTTGGTAAGATCCTACTAATGCCGCCTTGGATACACGTTCTAGGATGGAAGTTACGGTTGTTCTTGACAGGCCAAGGTCTTTTAGTAGGTTGTATAGGGATTTTGCTGGTATACCCCTTGCTCCGACTTCTACAGCATATAAATTAACCACATAACCGTTTTTGATTAATTCATTTGTTAGGTCATAATATTTGTTAGTTTTTATTGTGTGGTCCTTAGGTATGTTTGTTTCCCACGGCACAGTAAGTTCTATAAGTACTATGCGTTTTAGATTCTTTGAGTATAGAAATATGTCTGGTCTGGATGACGAAACACCAACATCCTCAGGGATTTTGTAATGTTTTTCATACGTGTCCAACAAAAGAGTCCAATCGGGAGCTGCGCCTAAGATGGAGTAAGGCTTGGATTTAGTTTTTGTAGATGACCCTTCTTTTACAAAAGCAACGTGTCGCTTGTTCGTGGTCAAACCTTTTTTTGCTCTAGCTACCGCGAGACTCGCCGCTTCACGTATGATTTCGAGGACTCTATCGTGGCGACGGGAATAATGACCCCTATCGAGGAGCACCTTGCAACCTACCAATAAGTGCCGTGCTGTACCTATGGCCTCCCGACAAATACCGCAAGACTTTTCGGTGGCTTTCCCCCATCTTACTAAATTACTTTGGTCTGGGAGGGTCATCTGAAAGGCGTTAAGATAGAATTTTAATAAGGCAGGTGACCAATCGTATATCAAGGTGCGCCACTTTAATGCCAGAGGGATACAAAATTCACCTATGGTTAGCCACTCACTTTGCATTTCCAAGCTCATTGCATGCACTTTATAGCTATCATTTTCGTCTTGTATTATTTCATTTTTTTTTACGTAGCTCGATGTAAATATTCAAAACTCTATTCAAAGGGAGCGCGGTGCGGTCCAGTGTTGCCGCGGCGGGCGCTCTTAGCTCGGAGTGGGCATTGTCATTTACTACGAGACACAGAACTTAAAAGTGTCAGACAGTACTAGAAAAACTTTTTGTTTTAAGTTTTGAGCTATTAAGATTATATTTTAATGTACGTTAATTCGCTTTTTTGAACAATAAAAATATTTGAAATATGCTATTATATAATATAATAATAGAGGTGATAATAAGGTCTAATCGTGCCAATATAATTGTGTGTGAGATGAGGGCAAGTAAAAAGTGAAAATAACTTATATACGACAATCATTTTAAGAGTCGACTAGTGAACCTTTTGAGACGTTTCCCTTTATTTTCTTCTCATTCCGTGAACCAACTTTCACAACATTACAGTAAAATCTCTCTCAGATGCAGCCTCTTATCCTTAGATTAGTATGCTTCCGCCGTATCCCGAAGAAAGGACGGCGGTGTTTGCGGGATAAGCCCATATACATAAGAATATTGCGCCCTACGCCAAAAGTACCTACGCACCGATGATTAACATGTAAGGATGTGGCATTATGAAAAGCTGTTTTAGATTGTTGGCAAACAAGACAGTGAAATCCAAGGTGACATGTAGTGCTACTGAGCAAAGCTTTGACTTATTGATCTCAATCACGACTATGGAGATTTTACAATGTGTTCTGTCGTTGCTAAATGTTCATTCAATATCCAGTTTGTTTATTAGTAGGGACTAATTAGCGCCCCACGGCTGAGAACACGTAACATTTGGAGTTAGATAAAAAGTATATACAGTAATGAAGGAAAATGCATGCAGCCATATGCGGGAAATATTACATACACAGGCGCACACAAAAAAATTCAATTTTATAATATCGAATATAAAATCGTTCATCAAGTGGCATGGAAGGAGTACGTATCAAAATGTATACATTTAAATTTACAGGTTTAAAATCCGTAAGTTCCCAATTCAAGATACATAATGGTTTGATACTCATAATTTCATTTATTATAAGTTTGAAATACCTACATTCAAAATACATAAAGTCCGGTACTATATACCAATTATAATATATTATATTTGAAAAACATGATGGTAGTCATAAATGTTGTTTAAATGATAAAACATATTCAATAGCCTAAAATATAGTGTTGTACTCGGTACATATCTTAACAGCTAAATGCATTTAGCGAATTAAAAAGAAAACAAAAACATCTGACGAATACGAACGATATTTATATAACTCTGGCTACGCCTTCGGGGAAAATGCAATGTTTTTCCATATTTTTTTGTTCTATCCAGCTTTGTAAGGCTTTGCAGCTTTTAATAATTATAATACTATTTATTATTTTTATATTAACTATAAATATAAATGAAATTCACTTTGTGAAAGTAAAGATTTCAATAATATTTTATAATAATACAATAAAAACCCTTACTTACAGTATATCTTTCGTATTTATTATTAATATTACATAATTAATAAAACGACTAAGTGCATACTTTTGATAAAGTTTTACTACCCCTTCGATTGGTTCCAATCTTAACTTTTGGAGCCACGGATATTGAATGTTTCTCCGAAAGGTTGGACCAATCCTTACGACACAATGTACTAAACAAGTATACTGAATACTGTTACGCATGTCACGTTCACAGCAACGTAGTGTCACGCAATATTGCGTATCTAAAGCTAGACAAGTTTTAAACTAACATGTTTTAGGTACTGTTTGAAAGGGGTTGTGCAAACACTACCCATAGCTATCGACATAGAGAAAGGATTTTATTTGTTTGAATACGGTTTAAATGGTATGCCTCGCTTAGTCGTCTGGTAGTTGTAATCAGAACAAGTATAGAACGGTTATAAGTCTATACTATAGTTTTATAGGGGATATGCGTTCGTCAGCTGGTGCCTCCGGTATGACGATCTGAGCACAATCCCCCAGTTTTGAAGCGCTCGTAGCGAAGTTTACTTAGCTGTTCTCAACCGATCAGCAAAGTTAAGGAACGTCGCCCGCGGTCATGAGTTGGATGGGTGACCGCTAGTGACATTACTACTGAGCGTTTCCGTGCTTCTGAAGGCACGTTAAGCCGTCGGTCCCGATTGTTTTCTTAGGATGGCAGTCGTTATGGCATGGTGGTAGGGTATTTTGCGAATGCCCGCCTGGCTAGCTACCACCCTCAAGTAGAAAATCTGTCGCCAAGCACCTAACGGTGTGTTCCGGCAGCTGTCCTTGAGAGCCAGTACTTCTAGGTTAACCTGAACCACATCTTCGACCACATCATCACTTACCCTCAGGTGAGATAGTGGTCAAAGGCTAACCTATCAGGTAAAAAAAAAAGTTTGTTTGTGCATTAGCTAGGAGCCGAGCACAGGGTCGTAGCAAACCAAACAGAGACTTGTTTACCACAGGTTTTAATATTATCAGACGACACAGGTTGACACATTGAGATGAACATATAACAGATATTCATTAATCAATTGTAATCGACGCGTGATTAAAATGCTTGTACCATGCAAAACCTTGCAACTGCAATGGTTATTCATTGTATTTGGCTCAAGGAATAACCATTGCAGTTCAACGAATATCTTACGCGCTTTTCTGTCAAAATAAAAGTCGTGGCCACCACGTGTAGCGCCCATTGACATATAACTTTACTTATACCAAATTACGTTTTATTTTTGTTACAGGCTGATTCGGGCTGAACTGGCCGCATAACTAAAAAAAAAAATTGAAATGAAAGTTTAACTGAAATTAATTGTACTTAGAATTATTGGCATAAAATTTATTTCCGAAACACAATAAAGAAGCGAACATAAAAGTTCATAATATGTGCGTTTATTATGAACATAGTTAGCAAAGAAACTCATTAAGGGCACGTGATTTTAGAATAAACAGTACACTAATATCCGATAACGTGAGGACCACGTAAACGGCGAATGGGATCGTAAAAATAATCACGCACGTTAATGGCTGGGAATATAAGACGAAACATTTATTAATTATATTTGTAAATTATTTTTATTCACAACAAAATGAGTGAACCGCGTGTGGGTTGTGTTCGGTCACATTGACCTATAGATGTCGCTCCGTCCTCTTGTGGCGGTTAAATAAAATAAATGAAAATATTATATTACAAAATCAAAAGATTAGTTTGAACTATGATTCACTGAACTCTGATTGAGAAGAGCATTTTTCGCCCACATTGATGGATTGTCGGTCGTATGGCATACGAAGGATACGTTTTTCTCTTCTGCTTGAATTTTTTAATTCTTAATATCATTATAAACACTATGGTGTGCTTACCAAAGATCACATATATTTTTTTTATATATTTACATTAGCATATTTATAATATAGTAATATAATATATTATTTCTATTAGAAATTCGGTGGTACTTTAAAAATATGTTTTGTTTATTTCCGTTGTAATCTTAACCTTGTAAGAAGAACACTGTAAAAATATGTGTTCCATAAGAAAACACTAAAAACTATTTAAAATGCTAGAATCTATGTTAAATATTTTTTCTCCATTAACTGCTACCCTAGCTCGCACAGCTCTCTCTCTCTATTTATATACATATATTTGTAGATAAATAACCCTGAAGTATTGGGTTCACAAAGAACAAAATTAATTTTCGCAAACAATGGTTCTCGCTCTAGCGAACGCTTCTTCTTAGTGACAGAAAGAGATAAAATAACAAAAACACATTACTCAAACCAGACCAAAAATTATGATATAAGTACCAAGTTATATATATTTTTGTATTTTCACATACTCGTGTATAAATAATTTATTCGCATCGTAACATTATAAAATCTATTATGCTACGCCACGACACCAACGTACGATAGGATAATGCATAAACGTTGTATATTCCTCTCAGAAAGGCCGGAAAACTGTTCTTGTGTTGGAAATACTTTAGGGAGCTTTGGTAAAAATACACTTTTGTATTAAATTATTTTGAAGTATGCCAGGTTTTTTTTCGTTGAAGAATTTCTGTCAACGTATTTGTATGTAGTTTTTTTTTTAATGTTATTGTGACGGAACAAACTCGCGGCCCACCTGATGTTAAACGGACTAACCTCTGCCTATAAAAAATGCATTTCATCACAAGTAACGAATTGCACTGCGCCCGTCACTTTGAGACATAGTTGATGACAAGTCTCATGTGCCTGTAATTTCACTGGCTATCAAGGACAGCTGCCGGAACACACTGTTAGGTGCTTGGCGACATATTTTCTACTTGAGGGTAGTCGCTAGCCGGCAGCTGTCCTTGATTTGCGGGCATTCGCAAAATGCTCTTCCACCATGCGGTGAAGCTCAAGCCCGTGGCGGGATTCTAACCCTGTACCTGCTGAAAATGTAGTTTGGTATATAATATGAGAGTTATGTAAATGTGGGAAATTTTAAAAATAATATTTTATATAGAGTTCAAATCAGATTTACAAACTATTCCAGCTTGGCTTTGAGGCGTATCTGATATCGTCGTCTGAATTTAGCATAAAATTTAAGCCGGATTATCACAATTATACTTTTTATAATTTGTTTTTGTTTTTCTATGATTTAGACCGAAAATCACAAAATATGCTTCTTTTTTATTCCTCTTTAATAGTCTTCCATTCAAATTTTTTTAATAAATATTTATCATCATAAAAAAATACCGCAAAGTAACACCTAAATCTTTGCATAATGTTAATATTTTAAATTAATAATATAGCCTATATAAGATAATAATTACTTCATGGAAATATTATTTATGATGTTACATAACATCATGATGGTGAGGTATATATATATATATAACATGTACAAGATTTACCTAAAAAAAACAAATGATTGAGAATCGAATATATGGCTAAAAAACTCTAACTAATTAAACAGGGATCACAAAAAAAAACAAATGAGTAACTTTTGGTTCTTTTTGGTTGTGGTCTGACATTGTGGGTCTGGAACGGCAACTTAACACTTAACTCTAGCTAACCCCTTTGCCTGTTTTGCTTCTATCTCTTCAGTATATGTGCTTATTTATTTAAAACTGATAAGTTAGCCTTTGACCACTATCTCATCTGATGGTAAAAGATGATGTGTTTGAAGATGTTGTTCAGGCTAACCTTGAATTACTAGCCCTCAAGGACAGCTTCCAGAACACTCCATTTGGTGCTTGGGGACATATTTTTTTACTTGAAGGTGGTAGCTAGACAGGAGGGTAATCGCAAAATGCCCTATCACCATGATGTAACGACTGCCATCCTAAGACAACAACCGGGACCGACGGCTTAACGTGCAAAGCACGGAAGCGCTCAGTCACCGGACACCCATCCAAGTCATGACTGCGGCGGACGGTGGTTAACTTGGCTGATCAAACTTCACTACGAGCGCTTCGTCTTTTCTTTGGAATACATTTTGAAATGAATCGGTCTCTTCATGGTTGTTGTAGCGAAGATTGCAATGGTTAAGCAAACTTAAAAGCACGTATCATATAGAAAACTAAAAACAAGAATTGACCTCATCTAGTATTCTTTTCTATTCCGCTGTGATACACTGAAAGTTCCACGTATCATCAACATTTAAAAACAGTTCCCATTTTAATCAACGCTTACAACTGCAGGTGTAGTGAACCTTTTTCGCAAAAACAAGAAATTAATGGAAACACTCTGTTCCGGGCGCTTTAACTTCGCCAGGAGTTCTGCACATTCATTATACAGGCCAAAAAGAGGATTAACATACATTCGGCGGTGGTAAAATTCAAGAATTATTCATAAAAAAATATGGTAAACTGGGCTTTAGACCGTATTTATATTATATTCTTCGGTATTTACTTTGTATTATAATAAGAATAGGGTTTATGCTTCTGCATTTGAGGTTAGGTAAACCAAGAGCAACATTTTTAGTATTGTATTGGATTTGTTATGTAAAACATATAATTTACCAATAACACTGACTAACCCTGTTTTGAAGTCCAGAACGTAATGATATAAATGTTGTTGATTTCTGACTCATGCATTATCTATCAGCATCTGTTTTGTTATTTAAAAACTTCTGAGCGCTTCCGTGCTTCGGAGGGCACGTCAAGCCTTAGGTCCCGGTTGTTGTCTTAGGATGGCAGTCGTTTTATCATGGTGGTATGGCGTTTTGCGAAAGGCTAACTAGCTCCTAGCACTAGCATCCTCAAGTAGAAAATCTGTCGCCAAGTACCTAACGTTGTGTTCCGGCAGCTATCCTTGGGAGCCAATCATTCTAGGTTAGCTTGAACAACATTTTCGACTACGTCATCACTTACCTTCAGGTGAGGTGGTGGTCAAATACTAACCTATCTATCGACATAAAAAAAACTAGTTTCAGTTAAACATCGCACTTAAAACGTTGCTAAACTTAGCTTGGTAAGACCTAAGAGATACGCATTACAAATAAACTTCAATTAAAAACATATTGGCAACATGTTTTGGAAGAATAATAATAAAATCGTCTCGTTGTTGGATGTCGTAAGCGCCGCTTTAATACTGAGGGCTGATAAAGTTATTTGCAGTAGTGGTCCGGAGTCTGGAAATGTGCACCATAGATGGTAATATGTTCGCTCTTTACATAAAACTAAACATGTTTGGTGCATGCTAGGTAGAAAACTCGAACGTAGGCACGTTTAAGTGGGAAATACAGACTTGACAAGATTAATTTTTTTTTTCTATATCTTAAACGGGTCTATTCACGCACGAATAAACATCTCTACTCATCGTCTACTCGTGACCACGGCCAATCCAACTTGATCGAAACGTCGAGGTTAGTCAAAATATCATTCATCATTTTGATGTTTATTCGTGCGTCCCATTTAGGATTTAGAAACATGTACTAGGATTTAGAAGCGTGAACTAAGCACAAAAGTATAAGGAAAAGTATGAATTTTTTTAATAAAAAAAATTACTATTCATATATTTAAAAAAACATTTAATATAGGCCATGTAGTAGTCAAATAACGTAAGCCCATATAATATATACCGACACATATATAATATGAAAAAAACCAATAATATTTATGTTCACGCTCAGTTGACGTGTCTCGTGTGGAGGCGTCAGGTGTCCGACCGAGTAAACGCCGAAACTTGACACCCTTCGGCCAAAATTCAGCTGCCATGAACTTGGGTAGTTCGCGAGTCGGCACCCTCACCACGAGTTATTTATGTCACATTGTGCCGAGACTACAATCGTTAAGGTTGAACTGGCCGGACACTTCTCCGTACAAGCGTCGTAAGGTGATCACTCCCTTATTTGAGGTTTTAAGTCCAGACTTAAGCATAATACCGATTGATATAGTCATTATCTAGGCTTGTGTGATGCCAAAATATTAAAAGGATAATGACGAGATCAATCGGTATTATGTTTAAGTCTTGTCTTATAACCTCAAATAAGGGAGTAATCACCCTACGACGTTAGTATGGAAAACGGGCCGGCCAGTTCACCATTAAACGCTTAAACTAGTGTTCGTTTTAAGTGCGTTGTTATAACATAAACCAGTTTCTGACAGATTTTAAAAAAGGAGGACGTACTCAATTCGACTGTTCTTTTATGTTTGTTGCCTCAGAACTAATGATTGAGTGAACCGATTTTGATGATGCTTTTTTATTTGAAAGCTGATGCTTCCCGTGTAGTCCCATTAAAATTTCATCAAAATCGGTTTAGCCGTTTTTGAATTATACTACAATAACTGAAAAGTGTTTTCCTATCTTGATGATAGTAGACATTGACAGTGAATGACAATCGATCCCGTAAGAAGCAAGGGTCACTAAAGATGGTGAAATTTTATTTTTACCAAAATTGGTACCAAATTATATTTCAAAACTACCTTATATCACAATATTGTGCGCATAGTACCGACTCCAACCAGTTATTTCACACTTTTGAGTGATTGATTCCATTTTTAGGTATAAAAAATAATTAATTTTTTTTTTTTTTTTTTTTTTTATGCCTGATAGGTTAACCTTTGACCACTATCTCACCTGATGGTAAGTGATGATGTGATCGAAGATGTTGTTCAGGCTAACCTAGAAGTACTGGCTCTCAAGGACAGCTGCCGGAACACACCGTTAGGTGCTTGGCGACAGTTTTTCTACTTGAGGGTGGTAGCTAGCCAGGCGGGCATTCGCAAAATGCCCTACCGCCATGCTATAACGACTGCCATCCTAAGACAACAACCGGGACCGACGGCTTAACGTGCCCTCCGAAGCACGGAAACGCTCAGTAGTAATGTCACTAGCGGTCACCCATCCAACTCATGACCGCGCGCGACGTTGCTTAACTTTGC
The DNA here is from genome assembly GCA_963890685.1 of Plagodis pulveraria. Classification (NCBI taxonomy): domain Eukaryota; kingdom Metazoa; phylum Arthropoda; class Insecta; order Lepidoptera; family Geometridae; genus Plagodis; species Plagodis pulveraria. Next base: position 23,809,190 of record OY982969.1, read on the forward strand.
TGATCGGTTGAGAACAGCTAAGTAAACTTCGCTACGAGCGCTTCAAATTAATTAAATTTATTAATTACTTACTTAAACAAATGGGAAAATTATATTAATTACTTTAAAAAAATCTATAATGCATCAGTTGGTAATCAACAATATTTATATCGTTACGTTCCGGATTGAAAAGAGGGTAGTCAGTGTTATTGACAAATTATATGTTATTTTTAATTGTTGATAGGCTAGCTTTTGACCACTATCTCTCCTGATGGTAAAATAAGTTATATTGTGGTCGAAGATTTTGTTTAGGCTAACTAGAATTACTGGCTTTCAGGGATTGCTTCCGGAACACACCATTAGGTGCTTGGCGACAGATTTTCTACTTGAGGGTTAGCTAGCCAGTTGGACATTCGCAAAATGACCTCCCACAATGTTATATCGACTGCCTTCGTTAGACAAGCACCGAAGCACGGAAGCGCTCAGTAGTAATGTCACTAGCGATCACCCATCCAAGTTATGACCGCGGCGGACCTTGTTTAACTTAGCTCATCGGTAAAGAAGTAAACTACGCTACGAGCGCTTCAAAACGTGACAAATCACGCTTTTAAAGATTTAAGTTGAAAAATCCCATATAGTGCTAAAAATGTTGCTCTTGGTCTACCAAGACTCAAATGCAGAAGCATAAAAACTATTCTCATTAATATACAGTGCAAAAGCCGAAGAATGTAATATATATACATTTCAAAATTCATTTAGTATTTATTTCGATTCCCCTTGCACTAACTGCTAAAAAGATATATCGGTGCAGTTAAAGTATTTTCATCTAAAAATTACTAGGTAACTTAATTTCTGCCAGCTGCTACGCTTAGCTGTTTCATTTTTCACTTAAATGTTCTGCAATTCTCCACAACGCCATAGTTGGACGTAGGTAGGAAAACGAATGGGGGGGACGTGAAGTAATGTTGTCTTAGGTTTTCGCAATTATTACACATAGTAATTAAACAACTTTAACGCGTATATTTATCATTATTGTTGTCCCAACGTTTCACTTTGCAGTGACCACGATATATGGTTATATAATGGCTGTTTTAATAAAACTCTCCAAATGGCTTTTTCAAAAGAGACGATACCACTTACTTTTAACCACATCACCTCCAATTTTCTTTTACTTAAGCTTATTGATAAGGAAGAATAGCTTTATTTATATTTTGTTATTTAATGAGTCATTGTACAAGTGAAATTCTTGACAAAAAAAAACGCGTGGACTCCTATGACATTTAATACCCAACATTTTCAAATAAAACCCTAAAAAACCCACAAACAACAAAACTTATGTAGTGAACTGACAATTGATCAAATTTTGTAAGGATTTGATCAATTTTCACGCTTTGTAAGATATCCACTTGAGAATCCCTCGGTTTTACGACTAGATTTTAATACATCGAAGATCCTTTTTTTTTGTGTTATTTTTTGGCATGGGGAAAATGCTTTTACGCATACCCAACCGTCAGGGAACAGTTGGGTGTGTGTATGACTCAGGGTTTATAAGGACCCCAATACCGACTAAAAACCCGATGGTGTTTCGCCATGCGACATTTCGACTAGTGGCAGGAGTCACGGGGTCGCTGGCGCACTCATTCCACAACCATCCTAGATCCTACCCTGCACAATGCACGATGGTAAAGTACCGCACATTATTTACTACTAACGACATACATGCGAATCGCCGACCGCTTTTATAATTAACTAGTTTTAGTTCACGGTTCCGTTCGCATATTTCATGAAGATGAATTGCCATGTCAGGGTGTAATTATGATATAGTGATCAATATGTTCTCATAACAATTCGTTTGGGTAAAGTATATAAATTTGGTTGAAGATATTTTTTTTAATGATATTATGACGGAACAAGCACGAGGCCCATCTGATGTTAAGCGGTATCCTCTGCCTAGATACATTTCATCACAAGTCACGAATTGCACTGCACCCGTCACTTTGAGACATACTCGTACTTGTTAAGTCTCATGTGCCTGGTTCTCAAGGACTGTTGCCGGAACACACCGTTAGGTGCTTGGCGACAGATTTTCTACTTGAGAGTGGTAGCTAGCCAGGCGGGCAATCGCAAAATGCCCTTCCATCATGTGGTGAGGCTCAAGCCGGCGGTGGAGATCGAACCTGGGTCCTGCTGCACGGCAGTCCATAGCTATTACCGCTCGGCCATTATTGCTTCAGAATTGCGAGTAAAATAGATAATGATTTGTCATAACGCATACCATTAATATTGATCTAGCGAAGGTTTTAATGGGTTTAATTGAGATTTATGCATCTGTATGTTTGAGTAGAACAAATATTTTTGTAATTATGTAAAATTGTATATGTTAACTAATATTTCCGCCCCTTGGGGTGCGGGGTTAGAATATGTGAATGTTTTTCTATTGAAAGCTGTTAACATTAGCTTCTTCTTTTTAATGTTTTATTAATTATTTGATGTAAATATTGTAGTACTAACTTATGTGTAACGGTGTCTGACGTCACCTACCGGCCTCAACGGAGAACCAACTTCGATCAATCAACGAACGATCACTTTTATATGATAAAAAAACTCTCTCGGTATTTAAATATTGCTCACTCACATGCGAAACGAGTCTCTTCGTCCGACGCTCTCAGTCTGACATTTTTCAAAGACCACTCCGTCTTAAGTATACTGATATATATTTTCGTAAGACAACTTGCAAGGCCAACAAAACGCCATGTAATGAGCTACTTGATGTCATAAACGGTTTACGGCCAAACGCGAGCAAAAAGCCCAATAAAAAGTCACATCAAAGAATGCTGCCTTATCCTATCAGCTTGACTCCATTGTGGGCCCATTCTAAATTCAAATAATACGCGGCCAATGAACCGATGCTAATGAAAATCTCATTTTGATCTCCTTGCCTTTGTCAGTGATCCGTTGTTCTGAGTCAATTACTTGCTTATCTATGGGTCGGAATGTTCGGCACTTCTGTATGTAGATATTATAGTTGTATATACAATATTTTAGTCATTAGTGACGTTAGGGATGTGGCAGTGAAGTACTGTATCAGTATCCGGATCGTCCAGTGCTCAACACAGCCCCTATTAAGGAGGGTTTGGCGTCCCCACGCCAACTTTGTAAAGGCACTGTTACCCTCTTCCTGACATTTTTTCTTTCGTTGCCTCTTCAAAATATTTTGAAGTCAAAGCCAAAATCATTAATTCAATTAAGGCGTCTACGACGCTCTTATGAAGGTCATTTACACATTTTAATATTAAAATGTTCTACAATGTACTGCAACGTTCAGCCAATAATTATAGAGCCACTACGAGAAGAACGGGAAGGATTTTAAATGAAAGAGTATGCTTAGGTTTCACACTTCAAATTTTATCTTCTGAAAACCATCAGCTTCCTACCCTTTGCCCTTCACATGCGCCAAACGTAGTATGTATTGTATAACACTATGCAAAATGCAACAATAGAACAGATAACAAAAAATGTTTCTGCTAACAACGCGACGGACACATGAACTAGGTGCTTGGTAACATTTTCTACTTGAGCCATCCTAAGACAACAACCGAGACCGACGGCTTAATTAACGTACCCTCCGAATCACGGAAGCGCTCAGCAGTAAAGTCACTAGTGATCACCCATCAAAGTCAGAATTGCTGACTCTGCGTAACTGATCGGTTAAAAACGGCTAAGCAAAATTTGCTACGAGCGATTCTATATCAGAAAAGAAGCGAATTTCGCTACAAGCGATTCTATATCAGAAAAGAAATGTTCTACACCTTTAAAAAACAACCTGATTATATGTAAATGTAGAGTTGGCAGCACCGCACGCCGTCTCTATACATTTTTAACATAGCAGCTCATTTGTACCGTACCGTACATGTTTCTTTAAAAGAGGGAATGTACATTACGCCCGTTCATTAGATCATATGTTACGTGCTGGATCTTGGTGTTATATTACTGCACGGGAATTCTCTTTCCAGTTCGCATCAAGTCTATGTTGGATTATTCGAGAAGGAAATTTATGAAATTGGAAAGAATAGATGGAAAAAAACTCATGGTTGATAGACTCGAATGAAAATGAATGGACTAAAACAAGGTAATAGGTGTTTGCTGAAAAGTTTAAAGCGGTTCTGTGGTGTTATTTGGCTGTCAACCAAATGATCTTAATAGTAAGAAATATATAAAGAATTTTTTTTCCAACTGTATGCCTTTTTTAACAACATATTACGAGCTATACAACACTATAGCTACTACAATAAAAGCATTAAGACAACCAACAAGTCATTGCAGACTCACAGGCAGTTCAAATGTTCCAACCCACTAACGTATTAAAAAAAAAGGTGAAATTATCTATGAAATGTCACGCAATTAAGTGCAAAAAAGCATATACAATTGATGTATTTTTTTGTTTAGACTTAGTTTTCGGTTAAGAACACCTGTCTAGCTTTCCTTTCTCACAGTGTTAAATATTTTAGGTTCTAGCTCAAATACATTTTTAGAAAATAATCGCGTATACAGGGCATTACGGGACCTCCCGCGCTGCCTTTGAATTTGAATATTTACATCGAGCAAAGTAATAAAAAATATGAAATAATAAATTACAGGCACAAGAGACTTCTATCAAATGGTCCTCGGGCTTATTCAGTCACAAACACATAAAAACCGGCCAAGTGCGAGTGGGACTCGCTCACGAAAGGTTCCGTAACTAAATATTCTGTGAATAGATAAAGCGTCTACCTGTCACCGTTATTAGTATCGAGCAAGAAACGGTAAAAAAATCAAGTTTGTATGGGAGCCCCACTTAAATATTTATTTTATTTTTAGTATTTGTTGTTACAGCGGCAATAGAAATACATAATCTGTGAAAATTTCAACTGTCTAGCTATCACCGTTCTTGAGAGTATTGATTATTGAGATACAGCCTGGTGACAAACGGACAGACGGACGGACAGTGAAGTCTCAGTAATATGGTCCCGTTTTTACCATTTGGGTACGGAACCCTAAGAAAATACAAAAAAATAACAATGGTAAAAAAACGTTCATCTCAAAATGTTTGTTAGGACTAACAGAAGTCAACTCTAAGAGGTTGTTAGCATTTTTCCAATAACCCTGTATATAATATTATTTTTATCCCGACTTAACAATGTTTCACAGCGATCGTGACTACAAAACAATATACTATACTATAAACTGGTGGGACTCAAGGTTCAAGCTTTTGTAAGTCAATAGACAGAGGTCGGGACAAATAAACGAACCAGCAAAATCTAACCTCAATTATCTCCGCCTAGATACAAATAGGTTCCCTAATTCGGTCTAAATACACCATCAGCAAATCCGATAAACCGTTTATAGATCTACTAACTGACTCTTTCGGTTCGCAAACTGATCCTAACTCAATCTATCTCTAATTGAATCTGTTCACTGCACGTCTAATTTCGTTCACTCATTCATTCACCATTTAGTTCTCTCGTTCGTTGGCTTAGATAGTTATACAACAACTTTCGGCAGTTGAATTTGGGTTTCGATTTGTCTCGTCTTCGATGTTTACTGTTTGAGCTCTCAAAGAATGGTTGAGTTTGCGTCACGTTTCATTTCGGTCAATCATTCATTCACCATGTAGTTCTCTTGTTCAATGGCTTAGATGAACGCAAACATCTTACCACCATATATTTTCAACTTTATTTGACGTTTTTAATACACCTTGCCTTCTTGAGCTTTACATAATGGATTTAAAGCTTTCCTGGCTAGATGCCATCCTCAAGTGAAAACATTACTTGCCAAATTCGTGGTGCCCCGAAAACTATCCAGTGACGACTTGGCTTTTACAGACTTTATTTTTGAAAATGGTAAATAATTGGTCTAAAATTTGCTATTGATCCATTCTGGACCTAGCTTATTCCTGGGGTATATTTTTTATGGGGTATACCTTTATCAAAAGGTAAGATTATATTCAAAGGCTCACGTATCAGTTATAAAGAGTATCGTGGAATAGTTGCACTAGGCGCTGGCATTTTTTCGATGACAAAATTTAAGAGACCCACATTTATATTAGAAATTTCTTAACTAAATAAATTGACAATATGTGCCACTACAGAAAGTAACGTATTAAGTCATAAATATAATTAATAATAATAGCTAAGATGAGGAATAGTATAATAGCGTCAAGCGTTTATATAATATTATTCTCATATATTAAAATGTTCTCTGATTAATCAAATTGTATGCTATAGTGTATTATATAGATATAGCTATAATCGTTTAGATTATCACTCATAAGTAATGTGAATTTAATTTTACTATTATTATGCCATGCTCTATTTAGTAAGTTCAGTTTTGGAATTAAGTTTTCGGGGTTACGTAATATATTCAAATATTACGTGCAAAGAGTTTGGATACGACGATACTTCCATGGTGACGAATTATTATGTATAAAAATAACAGTTGTATAAATAAATTGTACTTTATTATAGTGTGTAATTATACTTAAAATATAAATGATATTTATGAACATTATTATAATAACATTTTTGAATAGACTTTTTGTCAGGTAATCTTTGGTCCATTTCTTTAGGTGCGCAAGCGCTTTCAAAGAGCGCGAAAACCACACACGAACTAAGGGAGTTGGCGGCATTTTGATTTATTTTTGCACTAATTTTCACATTTCAAAACCTCTTACAGTAATGATTTATCGTTGTGTGACTAAAAATTCGTCCAAGCTCAAAAAGAGAAGTAGGTCTGAATATGCAAGGTATAGTGAAAGAAGTAACAATGAAGAGGCTGCTATTTTATTTTCTTGTATTTCACTTTTAGTAGTAGTAATATGCATCGCACAGCATTGAACAAATAAGCACATGTATGCTATTGATTTCAAACTGCAAAATATCTATACTTTAATTACACTGCATTCCAGCGAACTTTTGGCTACTTAGATGTTTGATTAGCCGAAAAGTTCACTACGGCAAAGCAATTGATTTTATGTGACGGGGTGATTTTTCAAACGTTCAATTTAATCAATGGAGAGTTCATGGATATAGAAAACACTCTATATAAGACTTGAACGTTATGTCACTTAAAGGAAAGGCGTTCGATATCGTATATATATATTATTTTTTATTACTTATAGGTAAGCCTTTGACCACAATCTCATCTGATGGTAAGTGACGATGTGGTCGAAGGTGTTAACAGGCTTAACCTAAAATTACTGGCTCTCAAGGAAAGCTGCCGGAACACACCGTTAGGTGCTTGGCGAAACATTTTCTACTTGAGGGTCGCTAGCCAGGCGGGCATTCGCAAAATGCCCTTCCACCATGCGGTGAAGCTCAAGCTCGTGGCGGGATTTGAACCATGGACCTGCTGCGCGGCAGTCCATAGCTATTACCGCTCGGTCATCATTGCTTCGAAAATTATGATTAATTTATATTACCACACTCTTCAAATTATATCTTAGGTTCCAGTCCAACTACTAATTACAAAAGAGAGGATGTGTAAGATCGTGTATGAATGTGCGAAGAAATAGTAGTATAAACGTTTTTCAACTACGTAAAGAAATAATAGAATATAGTGTTTGCCCGAATTTACTAGTAAGCTCCTGAGAGAAGCAACTAATACTAAAACCACAGTATAAGGATATCACGCGAGCAAAGTTGCTGACGGAAGATGGTTTACAAAAAATAAGGAAACTTCACTATTTACGCCTATAGATATCTTGTTCTATTGCAACGACAAAAGCCCACCCAACAATGAACGATCGGGCATTGAGCCAAGTGAGCAATTCTGCAGTTTGCGGAACACTAGACACCAAACGCATTTGTCTAGTCTTCGTACCTACGCTATATGTGCGTCAATATTTTCCTTTATTTTTTATTAGTTTGCCCTCATTTTCTTTGCCTATGAATTGCTTATATGTAGTTATAAGATATAACGGCTTAATCACGATAAAAAGAGAATATAATGGTAGTGGAGAGACTACCGGCTTTTTTGCCATAATATGTGAAGGATAAAATTGCAGCGGTATTAAAGTCCTTATTCATTAAGGTTTAAAGTCCTTTGTCTAATTTGGCAGGTCACCCAACGATAGGATTTGTCGTTGGACACCTGGTGTATACAGGGTAGATTGCAACTGTGGTTGTTCATATATTGGACAAACTAAGCGAAGTATAAGTAAACGGGTCAAAGAACATATCGCAGCTGTGAATAATCACCACGTGGATATAAAGATATAAAGAAGTTTTATTAGCCACTTTGTAATTTTTTTACAGGCAGGTTAAGGTACATTTAATACATATTTATACTAATTAACTATATTGATTCCAATAACGTCTATGTAAATAATTGATTAAAATGTAATAATCATAATATTTTTATACATAATACAGTTAAATAAAATTAACAGTTATCACGTTTGCACTTGTCCTAAGAACTAATATTCTGAAAGTTACATGAATTCTTTAAATGTGTAGAAATCTGTGGATGTTGTCAGTGTTGTGTCTTGAGACGATGCATATCTGGATCAAATGCGAGTACTTGGAGAAAATACCCGCCCTTAATATTGTTGACATTCGCTTCTTCGTCAGCTCGTGACCACGACCAATGCAACTTGGTCGAAACGTTCGTAACGAAACTTTTCACCTTTTCACCTGCCGAATTGCATCTATTTCACTTTTAATTAATACCTATTGATTATTTTTTATAATGTAATGTTTGTAAATTACCATACATTTGAGAGTTATAAGCCTCGAAACATTTTATCATTTTAAGATTTCGCCATCATACTAGCCTAGATAATGACGAGATCAATCGGTATTATGCTTAATGTGGACTTAAAAGCTCAAATAAGGGAGTCATCATCCTACGACGTTTGTGTGGAGAAAAGACCGGCCAGTTTAACCTTGAGTGATTGTTATTGTTTGATGTTTCTTAACTTTAATCCTAGTATTATCCTCACTAGTAGATCGTTTCTACGATCTACTAGTGAGAATAATACTAGGCGATATACTAGACGATACTCTACTAGCTAGCTTGCGGTTTAAAGTGCGCACTCATACCGAAAAACAACTTAGTGTTTTTTTCTGTACTATGTCATGAAGAAGGTTTTTGTTCGTAAAGTAACAATACCTTAATAATGTGATAAAATTCAAATTTCTAAAAATACAGCAATAAAGCCTTTACGTTTACGTCAGTCTATATTCGGAGTGTTTATGTAATAAGAAATAGCGATTCATAGTAACGGTAATATAAAGAAAAAAACACTTATGATTAAACGAGGTAATTGGATATGTCTGTATGTCTATATATTGTATATCTATTTATAAACAAGTCAACATAAGACAAAGTCCACCTTAACAAAATTCACTTCAAAGTTCACTTTTAAGTCAGTTATAGTAGATATACACTTATAAAATCAGTTTATATATAATAAAGGCTTTTATCGCAATAAGTATTGTTGCCTTTCCGATCCCTACGGGCTGCTCTTGACAATAACGCGGTTTCCAAAATCATTTGTCACTTGCGTCACTTCCCATCCCTTACCATTTGGCATAAAAGAGGATCAACAAAGTGGCCATTACTCTCATTATGTGAGCTCACCATGTGTGTTTTATTCTCCCTGACTTCCCTCGCTTTGAGCTATTAGCTTCCTGAAAAATGTTGCATTATCTGTATCCGGTATTCGTATACGTGATCTGTTTCAGAAGGGTGTAATGTAAATTTCCATTGTGGAGTTATTCTATTAAGGTATTTTTTTACTTTTGCCCCAGAAATCATAGTTAGAATTCATAGTTCGTATTGTTAATTCTGAATCCGAATTGATATTTTTTACGTTAATAATTGGAATTTTTTCCTTGCCTATATTTAAGACATAGGCTAAATAAAGTTGGCACGAATGTGTGTGTTGCTCTGTCCTGTTCATGATTAGCAAGTCATCGCAGTGCTTACTTATTAATCACGCAGTCCATCTATATCTTCGCCTTTCCTCTATTCGACTTCATTCATATTCTACACTCTTTTAGTTATCAATATATTTTTCATCCTTCTTCGTTACAAACCCAATCTATGCCAATTTTTTACTCCTTAACTTTTCCATCACTACTCCATCACTTTTAAGCTTCCTTTGATAAACTTATTCTTAATCTTGGTACCACGCACTTCAACATTCAGATCCATGCCTAACACTGGGAATCTCTACTGAGGTCGCTGAGAATTGTACTAAGCTCTTCTAGCAACTTTGCTATACTGAGTCTTTGACAAAACGAAGGTGAGCGACGTATTCACCGTAGATGTTGTTGCCCAATTCGTACTAGTTCAAGAGTTGTAATACGTCCTCTAACGCATTCGTGAACTATTTTGGAGAAATAACGTCTCCCTATCTCCCGCCTCGTTGCAGTTGGATTCTTTCGATGCTCTTGCCTTGTAGTCGATCAGATTTGACATAGTTGCGAATCTACACAATTACCTCAGCGCTTAGATAGACCTATAGTCGATTAGGTTGGTTAACTTTAAAAACCGACTCGTCCACTGCTGAACACAGCCTTCCCTATTAAGGGTATTATTTGCAATAATCGCCACGCTTGGCAGGCGGCTTGGGGATCGCAGTGTAAGATGGCAGTTGTTTAGAAGGCGCTGCTGCCCACCTTCCAGTATTTTTCCCTTAGTCGCCTCTTACGACACCCACAGGATGATAGAGGGAGGTGCAATTCTAACCCGGCACCCCACAGGTTGGTTTACAAGTATAATATTCACGGTGGTGAATGGAAACAATTTTAACACTTAGAATGTTTACGAGCCTTTATTTCAGCGGTTTATATTTAGTATTAACAGTAGGAATAGTTTACCAGGTAGACTGTAGCCTCATTGTGGAAAGGACTTGTATGTGCAAACGCTTATGACTTGTAAATACCTAATCATGGCCCAGTCAAATTTCATTACTCACCGTAGGCATTACTGCCGTGCGGAACTGTGGATCGAAACACGTCAACATACTGCTGTGCATATACGAGTAGCTTGTGATATGGCTCGCTAAATTGATTAGTTAGGTTGCTTCAGTAGTAAGCGTATATACTGCACCTATTCCGTTTTTTAATTCTCGTTAGGACTTCTTCAAAAATGACCTTGGTGTTAGGATTAATAAGAAAAACATACGGTGGGTATCACCACTTTGTTAATGTTTATGTTTACAATGCTCTAGACTGAAGGAAAGGGATTCAGGTGCGTATCTGCATCTCTTTCATTACTGCATAATTGAATCTTAAGTAATTGATTGCCTGGCACTACAAATGTAGTACTTTTACGTGTTTATTATTATTTTATGAGAGCTGTCATATCGCCGTAATAGATAGAACCACAAATCAAATAATCTAATTGTTTGATAATATCTTTAATTTTATCATAATCGTCGTCATCCGCCAGTAGAGGTTCACTTTTTAACAAAGATCTTCCCCATAGAACGCCAAAATGGTCGGTTTTAAGCCACTTATTATCATTGGCTCCCCGCGGCTCTTACAGTGTCCGTCCAACTAGTGGACTCCAACAATTTTGAATCATGTTTAATTTTAAAGTAATTAATTAACATAATGAGAATAATAACTAATAACATTTTAGATCTACCAATTTACATATTTTTTTTTACAGAAGCTATCCTAGATAGGCTAGCCTTTGATCACTATTACGCCTAATGGTAAGTGATGATGTGGTCAAAGATGTTGTTCAGGCTAATCTAGAATAACTGGCTCTCAATGGTAGCTGCCGGAACACACCGTTAAGCACTTGGTGCCATTTATTTTACTTGAGGTCTAGCTAGCCAGGCGGGCATTCGCAAAATGCATTCGCTTCCAACTTCTAAAGCACTCATTACCACCGCTTTATAATCCCGAAAGGGCAGAATCGTCTAAGTAGTCACGTTTTGTCAAATCTGGTTTTGGTTCAATGATATAGAAGTTAATTTCATTAGTCATAACTGGGCCGAAATTCATTAATGAAGAAGGTCTGCGTCGGTCTCAGATCCGCACGCTTTTACAAACCATTGAACAAGGTAAGTTGAATGTGTAAGTGACGAGAGATATAAGGCCCTGTAACTTATAATAACGAGAAAAATTTCCGGAGTAAGGAAACCAGGTCGTAGAAAGATATCATGGCTTTGAAACATCAGAGAGTGGACGGGAATTCAGATGCCGCCGAAATCTTCCATAATCCCCAAACAGAGTAAATTATGCTGAGCTGACTGCCAACCTTCACTAGTTGGAAGGGCACAAAGGAAACAGGAAAAAGAAGAAGTTATTTCTAGTCAATTTACTTTTTGTATGCTATTGTGAATTAACAATGGAACAGGCACGAAACCACCTGGTGTTAAGCAGTAATACCTGTGCTTATAACAGATGCAGTTCGTCATGAGTAGCAAAATGCACTGCGCCCATTACCCTTCACCCTGGGATATGAAAAATCTTATAATTACTTTTTAATTACTGATAGATAAGCCTTAGACCACAATGTCACCTGATGGTAAGTAATGATGTGGTCCAAGGTTTTAACAGGCTTAGCCTAGAATTACTGGTTCTCAAGGACAGCTGTCGGAACACACAGTTAGGTGCTTGGCGACAGATTTTCTACTTCAAAGTGGTCGCTAGCCAGGCGCGGGCATTCTCAAAATGCCCTACCACCATGCGGTGAAGCTCAAGCCTGCGGCGCGATTCAAACAATGGACTGCTGAGCAGCAGTCCATAGCCAATGCCTCTGAGCTATCACTGGCTCGAGTGTTTTGTTAAGTTACTGTTTTTTTTCAGGAAGTATTGTGATGCATTTCACTCTCAAGCTTATGATTGGCGATTGAAATAAAAAGGAGTTTCACAGACATAGCTATTATTCCCATACATCTTAGCCCAAGGTAAGCAAAAGCAAAGAAAATTAGTGGTATATATAATACCTGCATATTTCAAATGTGGATACTAATTGTTCTTAGCTATATCGTCAAACGCCTGTAACTTAGATCTCCCTAATCCATCCCGCACTAAATACTGATGCCGGCGTCTAATCTCATTACTCAACGTACGCATTACTGCGGAACTGTGGATTGAGATATACACGTCAATATACTGCTGATATAGCTCGTGGAATTGATTAGATTAGCTGCCTTTGTAGTAGGCGTATACATTACTCCTGTTCACTAGTTTCGTGGCTCAAACTTGGGTATTCATTCACGAGTACAAGAGATCTTCAAAGAAATAACTAGAAGGATTCTTAGTACAGAACACGTCATGATGAATACCGCCGCTATGTTCCGTATTCACCGCCATCTTGCTGTTTATTACACGACTGCCCAATATAAGGAATGTTATGTTTTCAGGGTTCATGTATGTATGTGAGTTTCTTTGCTATGCTACGGAGACAATATCTTAATCCGCTGCCCCTACTCACAGTCTCATACTCAGTTACCATATTAGTTTTTGGCCTTTACAGGTTTGCGTGTGACCGCTATTTATGCGACTGCCAAAAAAAAGGGGTGTTAAGTTTTCAGTGTTCATGTATCTTGTAGTCTGTTTGTGAGTTTCTTTATTCCAATATAAGTTCTAAACGGCTCATACGATTTTAATGTATAATATATCATTAGATTTGTCTTGATAGATAGCAAAACATTTTTTTCTCCCAAACCCGTTGCGTGGTGTATCAAAATGAAGGGCTTTAAGAAACGATTCTATAAATATGTATAACTTGCAGTTTTCATTTCAATGGGACAATAAAACGCTTTACGAAAATGTATAATTTGCTGTCAGGTTTTTAATTTGTACTTAATTTATATCTGCAATCTTAATTTAGTTTATAATCATCAAATTTAGAGGCTCTTAGAGTTTTTGTAAATCAAGGCACAACTGTAAGTAGTGAGGCGTTTGACTCTCAAGCTAATGATTGCCGATTGAAATAAAAACAAATTCACTTACATAGCTATTATATACATACATCTAACTTGGTTATTTAAGAATGAATTGACGTTTACAGTCCACCTACAGATGGCAAAAGCTATATCCAATTAATAGATTCAGACTTTATTCTGTTGAAATTCCATAATTATTAGGATAAAAAAACGATGTTGCGATCGAAGACTCAAAAACTTTTAATGATGCTTCGTGTAGAATCTAAATGCGTCGAAATTTTTCACGGTTGGGGTACGTGGCGCTTATGACGGCACGATGGCTTAGCTGTCATACTATTTACATATTTTTCTAAAATAATAATATACTTTTATGTAATTTTATATATAATTTTTTTTTATATGTTATTATTTATATACTAAGTCTATTTAATGATTTAGTGATACCGAGAAAATTAAAACAGTGTGTTGTCAACGTCAAGTGCCCAAAATACATTATTAATCCTTACCCTGAAAAGTCCACAGTAATGGGGCTGTATTTTACAGTGGACTAAAACAGTTTCTTGTGAGAAGCGCTCGTAGCGAAGTTTACTTAGCTGTTCTTAACCGATCAGCAAAGTTATGCAACGCAACGCCGCCCGCTGTCATGAGTTGGATGGGTGACCACTAGTGACATTACAGCGCGTTCGTGCTTCGAAAGGCACGTTAAGCCGTCGGTCCCGGTTGTTGTCATAGGATGGCAGTCGTTACAGCATGGTGGTAGGGCACTTTGCGAATGCCCGCCTGGCTAGCTACTACCCTCAAGTAGAAAATCTGTCGCCAAGCTCCTAACGGTGTGTTCCGGCAGCTTTCCTTGACGGCCAGTACATCTAGGTTAGACCGTACAACATCTTCGACCACATCATCACTTACCATCAGGTGAGATATTGGACTAAGTCTAACCTACAAGGAAAAAAAAACAATTCATATGTTTTAACTAAAGTAAATGACTTTAACCGTAGTAATTCATCATACGATCCAAACGGTACACATAATAGAGAATTAAAAGCGTAACGCCTTAATGAGACGACTCCAAAGCAAGCTTTCGTAATAAATACGACCGAAAGATCTAAAGAAACAAATCCCTCTCAATCTTCTTATCAAGTCTACTGGAAATAAACACTTGTCAGAAGTTCTCTTCGTCACCAAACGAACAAATTGCTACGGAGACAATATCTTAATCCGCTGCCCCTACTCACAGTCTCATACTCAGTTACCATATTCTTTTTTGGCCTTTACAGGTTTGTGTGTGACCGCTATTTACACCACTGCCCAAAAAAGGAGTGTTTTGTTTTCAGGGTTCATGTATGTATGTATGTTTGTGAGTTTCTTTATTCCACCATAATTTCTAAAAAGCTTAACCGTGTAAAAATGTTCATTTATGAGATAAGTAGAAAAGTCTCAAGTAGAAAATCTGTCGCCAAGCACCTAACGGTGTGTTTCGGCAGCAGTCCTTGAGAGCTAGTACAATTACAGGCAAAATGAGACTTTACAAGTATGTCTCAGGTGATGGGCGCAGTGTAGTTCGTCACTTGTGATGAAATGCATATGTTATAGGCAGAGGATACCGCTTAACATCAGTTGGGCCTCGTGCTTGTTCCGTCACAATAACATAAAAAAAGCCCATAGCCCAAGTAACACTAGATATAAAAAATAGACATAAACTATTTCAGACGCCACATTGTGAGATATTTTTTTTTTACTTCTTCCAAACACTTACTTTCTAAACAATGGAATAACCAATTGAAGAGCTTTCAAAAACGATTTCATAAATATATATAACTTGCAATTTCAATTTTATTGGAACGATAAAACTTTTCACGAAAACCAATAGTGAGCAGTTGGTTTTTTATACTTTTTAAATTAATTTACACTTGTTTAATGTTATGTTATAATAATTCATCAACGGATAGTCAAGTAAGTTTACCTAGTCATTCGTAACTTGCAGTGATCGTAGCGTAGCTGGCGTTGTTATCAATCGATCAAGTAAGTTAATCAACGTCCACTGCGGTCATCACTTGGATGGGTGACTGCTGGTGTCATTAGTACTGGGCGCTCCCGTATTTCGGAGGGCACGTTAAGCCGTCGGTGGTTGTCTCGGACGAAAGTCTTTATAATACCGTGCTTAAGTAGAAAATTTGTCGCCAAGCACCTAACAGTGTGATCCGGCAGCTATCCTTGAGAGTCAGTTATTCTAGTTTAGCCTGAAGAACACCTTCGAACATATCATCACTTACCATTAACATATCAGATATCAAATAACGAAACTTACGTAGAAAACCAGATCAACAAACACTCGTGGTATATTTCTTGGTTTTAGCAGTAAGCTTTAAGAAAGAAGTAGAAAATGGTACATATTGAAATTTTGGAGAACGCTTGTGTTTATCTGGGATAGCATCAGTTGTATATATCTATAATATTGACTATCCCCTATTGTAAATTCCTTTTAACTTTTTTGTCACAATTTTTAAGCCATTTCTGATATATTAATACTTAATCTTATCCATTTTAGTCTCACCATTGCATCCTTTTTCTTTGCCTACTAAACTAACATAAAAATCAAGGTCTAAGGCCTCAATTATTCAAACGCATCTTCAGCTCTCAACATCACTATAATTATATATAGACACTTACATATATTACATTAATATGACATAAATTCTCACGACAAGACAATAAACGGTAGTTAGTACCAAATATATCTAATATAACAACATTCGGCGATCCTACGCGCCGTCGACTCAGAAAATATACATTATGTTGATGCGACGAGACATCTGTGATCATATTATATGTTTTGTACACGACAGTAATGAAATCCGTGCGAATTATTTCTTTTGGTGCTAAACTTGTGATTGAAATCTTCTATTACTTTATTTGTAAATAAAAATAAATGTTATGCCTATTACTACTACTGCTAATAATATACTAAGAATTATTACTGCGCAATAAGAACACAACTTTACTTTTATGTTACTACAATTTTATCCTGACTGGTAGTGGGTATACGATTGATATGTCGTTATTTTCATAAAACTTCAGAGTGCGCGTGGAAAACCGGTCTTAGTCTTAAAGAAGTCATTTAATTCCACCCTACTTATAAGAACTACGCTTTCTAGCGTAGTGCTTATGTACGACCCATACTTCTGCATGGGTCGTGATTGTGAAGATGTTCTTTAATAAAGCAAGTGATATGACTTTGTCAAAGAACTATGAGCCCGTTTTACTTCTTTACTATGTAGGTAAACTGTTATTACGAAGTTCATAGGTTTGTAGGATAACTTTGAGTTTCCCGCATAGACTTGTATCCAAAAAGTCTATATCAACTTAGACGAAATTCATGCGCTTCATGAGAATAATACAGAAGAATGAGGATGATTACACTCTTCGAAGATGGCGTTTAGTCTACACCAAAAACAGCCTTCCATTTAATCGAAACTTAGGCAGGTTTATCGAAAAGCGTAGGTATAGAAATGCAATAGGAACATCGTACAGTCGATGAACGGCTATTGGCCACTTGTAACCACTGGCTACCCGCAACTTTGACGATGTCGTCAGTCCACCTGGTGGGGGGCCTTTGTGGCGTTCTATGGGGGAGGTTTGTTCAGCAGAAGACGTCTTCCAGATGATGGGGATGACAGTCGATGATAGTTCCAGAACACCGAAAGTTAGTTAAAATTAATGTTAGAGAACAAAAACGAGTTATAACGTTCTTGCTGTACCAGTTGTTGTTGGAAATGATACTGTCAAAGTCAGACTAATTAGCTTGCCTTGGATAGATATAAAATAAGATATTCATAGTATGTTTAGACCTTACATAAGAGAGTAAAGTTAGGAAGATGATGAAGATCAAATCATTTCTAGTCCAAGAAGTAGCTCCGGTCGGAAAAATATCAGTGTGCTAGGATTTAATTAATTTGGCGGCTGCCACCCAAAACACATGTCTTGTCATCGAGAATTGGAGAATTTTCACTTTGTATCTTTAATTATTTCTATAGTTACTCTTTCCTGACCAAAGAGGTTAATGGTATCTCGGTCGAGGTTATCAATCTCATGCCTCAAAATAAATAACGCTGAAAATTTTAATCACAATTGCTGTAACTCTGTTGCATGGTGGTAGGACAATTTGCGATTGCCCGCCTGGCTAGCTACCATACTCAAGTAGAAAATCTGTCGCCAAGCACCTAACGGTGTGTTCCGGCAGCAGTTCTTGAGAGTCAGTGAACAGGCACATGAGACTTAACAACTATGTCTCAAGGTGACGCGCGCAGTGCAATTCGGGATTTGTGACGAAATGCATTTGATATTGGCAGAGGTTAGTCCGCTTAACATCAGGGGGCCCTCGAGCTTGTTTCGTCACAATAACATAAAAAAATAATAATATTTTGTATGATTCTAATCAATAATATTACTGAGATTGCTAAATTCTCTGCTGACCATAGTATCGTCGTTTTTTATGGATAACATTTATAACTTTTCGCATGGTGGTAGGGCATTTTGCGAATGCCCGCCTGGCTAGCTACCACACTCAAGTAGAAAATCTGTCGCCAAGCACCTAACGCTGTGTTCAGGCAGCTGTCCTTGAGAGACAGTAATTCTAGGTTAGCCTGAACAACATCTTCGACTACATCATCACTTACCATCAGGTGAGATAGGGGCAAAGGCTAACCTGTCAAGCATAAAAATTTATAAAGCCGAACAGAGAGAAGAACGGGCAAGAAACTCGGGGCCATTCTTTTAAACGTACTTTAACAATGTGTTACATACTATATAATAAAATTATTACAATATTTGTGTACATAACGTAGGTATAGCGATAGCTTGGCAGAGGCGAAACAGTCCAAGCATTGTAATCACAGTATGTGTAGTAGGATTTATAAATCAAAATGATTTTCACGTGCAACTTGAATTTTCCTTCTGTGAGCGTTGTGATGTTTGGGTACTTTATTATAAAACCGCGCACAATTTCCTTAGAAGGACCTTTTATTTGTCTTATGCTAAACAGTAATGCTATTTTTTTTGTACAAAATATGAGCCAATATCTAGAAGAGTACAGAATCTTCTGTACTGGTTCCTAGAGCAGTGTTACCATTACAACCTTTATTGAATATGATATTGCGCATGATTTATGAACGAGTGCCGTGTCATATTGGATTCTTGATAGGCTCCTGATAGAATGCCTAGTTGACTGCGTTACTAGTATTATTCCAATATTTTATTATATTGCTAGAGTGCTCTTGGCGCTTTCTACACAAACGTAGTTTTGTCATATTTTAAATACTAAGTATTCAAACTCTGTGAAACTTTGCATGTCTGTCCTTGAGCTTGATATCTATGAGTCTGCTTTGCCAGATTTCCGTAAAATTAAGTATTATCAAAAATAATTCGAAAAATTGTTTTGTGTGGGAATTGTTATTGACTTAACAAAATCTAATATACGATACTAAATATACGATAGGAAAAATATAAGTCATGTGCGGGATTCGAACCCGCGTCCATCCACCCCTTGAGCCGGGGTATGCTCTAACCAATTGAGCTAACATGACATGACGTCGTAACTCAAATCTTTCCTATCGTTCTTTAACCATCGTATTGGAATGGATTAGAATTTTGCGGGTTCGAATCCCGCACATGACTTAACTTTTTCCTATCGTATATTTTGTGATTTTGTTATGTAATCCGCATAGCAGGCGTTATTGCAAACCTAACAATATTAAAATTGTTATTGACATTTAGGGATAAAATAAAAAATAAATCAAAAAACTCTACTTTTAAGAGCACGGAGCGCTTTCCATACAAACGTAGTTTCGTCATATTTTAAATAGCAAGGGTTCAAAAATAAAATTATGGATGCAAATTGCCGAGCCTTAATGCTTCTGGTTTGCCAGTTTTTCGATTTATTATTTATTTTGTCCCTCAATGTCAAAATAACAATTTCCATATAAAAATAAATTCGAATTATTTTTGAAAATACCTTATTTTACGGAAATCTGGCAAACCAGAATATTTAAATATAAGTTTCATGGATATGCATGCAAAGTTTCACCGAGTTAGAACACTTAGTATACAAAATATAACAAAACTACTGTTCTATGGAAAGCGCTCCGTGAACTCTACTCTTAAGTACTGTCACATTATTCGCTTTCAGATTTCTGTACGATACTGTAGATGTGTATGTTAAGTCGAAATCTGTGCGGCATATTTAAATAATAAATAATATAATAAATAGGTTCAGGCGTTACTTTGCGGAAATCCATATTCAATAATACCAAATATTTTTAAAATATTTTATGAAAACATCAATTAAATATTTAAATAAAAATTTCTCGATCGTGCGCTCGTAGAGTCAAGACCTCCTGAGGATGCTTCGTGTAGAAGCGAAACGCGTCGAAAATTCTTCCGGTTTGTCGGTGCGTGGCGTTTGTGACGTCACGTCGGCTTAACAGGAAAATTAGGCGGAATTGTCACTAGATATATTTTTGTATTTTTTAAGTGTCTTATTAAAATATTAATTTGATGTCTTCATAAAATATTTTAAAAATATTTGTTATTATTTAATAATTAATAGATTACAAAAAAAAAATATCTATTTTATTCAGTGATATTATTAAAGTTAAATCAATTGAAATTAGCGTTACGTTTATAACACAGATACATTTAGTTTAAAGCAATATTGATTTATTTATATATATATCTAATATTTATATTGGCGTAATGCCTTGCACGGGGGTCCATAGTTTGAAAGGAAGGTCCTGACCTACCTCAGGTGGTGGGAAATATTGTAAATGGCTTCTACCATTGTTAAGAGGAAAATCTGTCGCTGCACCTCATGATATGTTCTGGGAACTGGCTTTGAAAATTGGTTTTTCCATATTTGTTCTCGGTAAGCCTATAATATCTATGACGGTCAGTTCAGTTCAGTCAGGTCAGTTGATAAGTACTAAGGTGAGAAAACAACAAAAGCGTGGGCAAAGTGGCGTCTATATGCTATAAAAGGAAGCCAATAGGGGTGCTACGGAATTGATGAGGTAATTTAAATTCGTAAGCAGGCATGCCGCGAGCAACCTATGTTTGTAATTTGCTTGCTACTTACTTATTTATTCACTTACTTACCTTTGACTACTACGAGGATGTTGCCTGTTAATAGTTATGTGCAGTTAAAGATTTTGAAGCAATGATGGCCGAGCGGTATTAGACTGCCGTGCCACAGTACCCTGGTTCGATCCCCAGCGCCGGCCTGAGCTTCACCGCATGGTGGAAGTGCATTTTACGAGTACCAGCCTGGCTACTACCCTCAAGTAGAAAATCTGTCGCTAAGCACCTAACGGTGTGTTCCGGCAGTAGTCCTTGAGAGCCAGTGAAATTACAGGCACAGTATGTCTCAAATTAACGTGCGCAGTACAATTCGTGAATTGTGATGAAATGCATCTGTTATAGGCCGAGGTTAGTCCGCTTAACATCAGGTGGGCCTCGAGTTTGTTCCGTTACAATAACATAAGAATAAAAAAAAAAAAGATGCACTCCTGAATAACAGTGGTTGGAATAGTTCATTAGGTGCGAAATGATAGATTTTTACGGCCTACAAAATAAGGTACATTTTAGTATGATTTATTCATTTAATTTTAAATGAAATTAATACCATTCCTATGTTATCTTAATTCTAAATCTGGCCCCATTCCTAGCAGATAAATAGTGCCTACAACCAATGACAGCTCTCAAGGGAGCTAAAGGCTTGGTCCCACTGCAAGCGAAAACCACGTTCTTGTTTATGACCCGGAGATTAATTTGTCGGTCCGTTCGTCCGGGAATAAATTGCGGTTTGTCTGAGAGCGTTCTGTTTTAAGACGCGGAAAGGAAATTTAATTAGAGATTTTGGGTATGGTGGCAGCCGGTAGGATTAAGAAGCTGTTTTTGCGGAGAGGTATATTGAAATCAAACTCCCAATCAAAGCTTTTCTCTCGCGCATTTAAAAAAAATATGAATGAATATAGTAATTAAACAACTTTAAACGGTTTAAATCGCGTATATTTATCATTATTTTTGTCCCGACGTTTCAAACACTTTGCAGTGATCGTGGTCACGGGGTGACTGCGATCACTGCAAAGTGTTGCGCACTTTATTTAGTATAGGTTAGTAGTGAGCATGAAAAATAAAAGAATAGTATGTAACCTCCCTAACTGCTAATGTTGTCCTTTAGAGGTAAGATCAGAAATTAACAACTCAAGGGATACATAAAAAGGTATTTATTTAGTAATCTCAGGATCGGGGTTCAGTCAGACCAAACTGTATTGCACACTTCGAGTAACCACTCCCCTGTATGTAGAAGCGCGCAGGCAGTAGGGATGAGCAGAATACACTCGTAGTAGGGTAGTGACAGGGTCGAAACTAGGTCCTCAGCACTCAGCAATGCAGGATCAATCGCAGCAGTGTGGTTAGTTCCCAAATATTCATCCGTAGGGGTGAACCCTGAAATCCATTATATTGGACGTTCTTAAAATGTACCGATTTTCAGTTTGACTGCAACATCCCAAATGTGATCGTGAAGAGGAGCGAGATGGTTACAAATACCATTAATAGTGATCCGTGATGAGGCAGTCAAACTTATAAAATAATTAAAACTATGTTCAGTTACATACGGTCGCCGTACAAAATAAGCTGTACACTATTTTGTACGACGGCTGCATCCGACGATAGTGCAACCGCTACATAATAAATACCAAAGCGCTATGACATAGTACTAGTGTGATATTACAAAATAAATTATATCTATACTTGTTTATTAGTCTAATTAATTATACCTAACCATTTGTATGTATGAATAAAATTATAAAAGTACATAGGTACGTATTTAGTAAAAATTATGTGAGGGATGAAATGATACCTAACGATTAGTTCTCATCTAATAGTCTCATCTAATTCTAGTAAGGAGCAACTAGTATAATAAAAAGAAATAATAATAAGCCTTCCGATTAAACATGGTGAACGAATACTTAGCACAGAAACCAACAAAA
The DNA here is from genome assembly GCA_963890685.1 of Plagodis pulveraria. Taxonomy (NCBI): domain Eukaryota; kingdom Metazoa; phylum Arthropoda; class Insecta; order Lepidoptera; family Geometridae; genus Plagodis; species Plagodis pulveraria. The sequence goes on from OY982969.1 coordinate 23,832,107, forward strand.
CAGACAAGTACATTCGAATTTAGTAACAAAACCGGACAGGTAATTAATTGAAAACTTAGTACAGTAATCTAATGATTACGCTAGCTTCTTTGTTATCTTAGAAATAACATAGAATTGTGTGTAGAATATTATGCCATAAAGTCGTTACAATTTCGAATGTAGTAAACAACAACTAGACTAACAAACCAAAATTACACTATTAATACGTAGGTATGCAACACTCACCCAGATGATGGGGCATATAATCTCTAAAAGATATCACAATGATTTGCACTTAAAGGTGAAGATTAGGTAAGTATTTTTGGTATAAAATATTACAAAAAGCGGTACGGGCATACGCAGTGAAGCTCTAACGCTGCCTGGCTCGCGACCGTTAGCTATCGGTGGTTCATGCGATGCGTCATTCCCCGCGTCCCGCCTTCACATAGCCTGCGTTCACGCGCTAGGTTATACATATATATACCCTTGCAGCGTTGAAGTTATAACTAGACACCTACAGGTACGATTGTCTTAGGTTAATTTAATTAATACGATAGCATATGATTCTACTCTAGATTTTATTTATATTATTATGTAGATATATATATAGTTTGGTAACGAACCGTTACATACCCCCCTTTTTAGATTAGGATTTTTTCTGAGAAAAATCCACTAAAACTCTTACGTCAATTTGAAATCTTTGACATGCCAGGTACCTATGTTACGACCTGATGTATCTTCAAGCTCGTACACAAGTTTCGATTTTTTTGCTAGAATACGGCATCTCATGTACTTAGGAGCCAGTTTTTTACAGAACCTATTGTCTTTGTCGCTTTGATAAAAAGTACGCTTCCAAATAGTGTCACCAACGTTAAATTCGGTATTTTTTCGACGTAGGTTATAGCTAGTACAGTTCCTTGAGTGAGCTTTGATGAGAGATAGTTGCACCTTGTCAAATATTTTATGTAGTACCCCCATGTTTTCAACGTAACTATCACGAGGAGCAAATATAATGTCATTCTCTAAGTCCGGGTCGACGTAATGAGAACCGCAGCTTACAAGCTCTCGTCCAAAAACTAGAAGAGATGGTGTAAAGCCAGTGACCTCATTGACAGCACTATTTAAGGCGAACTGTATTTTGGCAATATTAGTATCCCAGACCCTATGATCTTTGTGAATGAAGGTAGAGACAGCTGTCATGATGGTTTTGTTGTACCGTTCTACTGTGTTTATTTGAGGACTGTATAGTGGAGTATAGTACACGTTAGGTATGCTATATGTAGTTAATAGATTTTTGATAGTGTTACTGGTGAATTGCTTCCCGTTATCCATCAGGATTGTGCTAGGAATACCATGTACAAGGAACACTCTCTCTTCAAGTATTTTAGAGATAGACTCAGCAGTGGCTCTCCGGATGGGAAAAAGCATGCAATATTTTGAGAAGCAACAAGTAATTACAAGCAAAAAGGTGTTTTGTTTTCTAGATACAGGTAGTGGTCCAACCAGATCCATGCTTAACATTTGAAACGGTCTGCTACAGTCTTTAGGACGGCCCATTGTACCGAGGACAGAGTGGTTAGGGTGTTTGTGTGACAAGCATGTGTCACAAGTGGAAACATAATTTGCGGTGTCCTTATGCATGCTAGGCCAGAAATATTTAAGATGAAGCCGCTTAAAGGTTTTAAAAACGCCGAAATGACCTGATATAGGTTCAGAGTGGTTTTGAGAGATAATGTCTTTCCGATACTCAAATGGAATTACTTCCTTCCACTCAAACTCCCTAGAAAGAGGATGAAGTGACTTGATGTACCTGTACAGTTTGCCATTTTGAACACGGTAATTTAGGAATGACGTTGGTGATTTCTGACAGCCAGAAAATACTTTTAAAAACCAATCGTCTTTTGTGTTCCAATGAAGTTTATCGGAATCTGTGCTTATGGCTAAGATAGGTACTGAGCGGGACAAACTGTCTGGGACAACGTTTTCAGAGCCTTTATGATGTCTTATTTCAAAATTATATACTGAAAGCCGTACACCCCATCGAGCTAATCTTCCGGTAGGGTTATTTAGGTTAAGAAACCATTTCAAGGAAGAATGGTCGGTATATACAAAGAACTTAAGACCATTCTCCAAGTAACAACGCCAATGTTCAATGGCGGTGAGAACAGCTAAGGCTTCGCGTTCAGTGGCGCTATAATTACGTTCTTGCTGCGATAGCGATTTGCTCATGAATGCAATAACTTTTTCCTGCCCCTCTAGCGTTTGTGTGAGTACTGCACCGATGCCGTAATCACTCGCATCAGTATGTACTTCGAACGGTTTGGTGTAATCAGGGCAGGAAAGGATAGGCGCAGAAACTAGACAAGTTTTGAGCTTCCTAAATGCTTCGTCGGCTTCAGATGACCAACGAAAGGGAAGAGCGTTTTTTCCTTGAGACGTCAATTTGTTTAGAGGCGACGCCAAGGAACTAAAATTAGGTATAAATCTTCTATACCAGGAGGCGGTACCTAGGAATCGCCTTACTTCTTTGCGGTTAGTTGGTGTAGGGTAGTTCATTACGGGGGCTTCCCCAAATGCGCAGAGAACCTCCACGTGGTGCCCCTGGAAACTGTCCTGGACCCGGTAACGCAGGTGTCCAGGCAGGCCAATACTCTGCTATCGCAGCAAATATGAGCCGTCTCGCTGCGAAAGACGAAATGCCCAAGTCGTCTGGGAAAAACATAAAAGGCCCTTTTCAGGGCCAATCTCGATCCCGAGACTCCTCATTGGACCCACGGGTCCCTGGAGAGGAGAAGGAACGGAGGATTATGCTAGAGCGTTCGCCTAGCATGGATTCCTTGTCCAGTGGTATGATGACCACGGATGCGGAGAGCAGCTGCCGAAAGCGGCCAGCTTCTTCGTATTTCGACTCGGACACAGAGACTGAAGGAACAGCGGCTGCCAAGGTGGCAACCTCGAGGAGAGGGCGCGGGAGATCTGCCAAGGCTGGTCCTTCAAGAGAGGAGTTCCTAAAACCCTTTCCTGTGCCATCTGACTCAGAATTAGAGGGAGTCCTGCGAGGCCGGCGATTCAAGAAGGGGCCAGCCGCTGCCGTCGCTAGCCTTGCGCATGACACCGGATGTGAGTCCGATGTTGTCGCAACGGTTGGAGACCTCAGTGCATTGAACGCCCAAGAGTTGAGAGCGCATGCGGGCGAAAAGCTCGCTTGCATTCTGGAGGTTGCCAGAAAGTCTGGTAACCTCAAAGGTGAGTATGTGGGCCGTCTGAAGAGGTCTGCATCAACGTTAAGAGAAGTGGTGGATGCCCTGGCCAGCAGGAGCGAGGCGGATGAGACGAGACGGCTGAGAGCAGAAAACAGCCGCCTGCGTCTAGAAGTTGAGTCGGGGAAGGCAGAGGTGAAGGCTCTACGACGCGGCTTCACTGAAGCCAAGACTGAGGCCGCCGCTGCCACCACCGCTGCCAACACTGCTGTGGCTGCTGCAGCAAAAGAGTTGCAGGCACCCCCTACCACACTGCTGGGGGCCGCAGAATTAGTGGAGGAGCTGAAGCAGTCTTTGACCACCACGTTCGGGCAAATGCTCAATGCCCGACTTGCGGTGATTGAGGACCGGCTTCTGCCTGCCCCGACGGTGCGCCCGCCCTTGAGAGCAGACACTAAGAAGGCAGCGATAGTCACCGTGCCTCCCAAGCCGACGCCTGAACAGGCACGCAAACTCACTCCCAAAGTGAGTAAACTAGCCAGTCAGACCACAAAGACTGCCGTCACAACCTTAGTTGCAACGGTTGCTGGTCCCTCAACCTCTAAAGGGACACCAAAAGTCAGCAAAGTAACGCCCTCCACTGAGCCTCAGGAGGAAACGTGGTCAACGGTGACGCGAAAAGGCAAAGGGAAAGGAAAGGGGAAGGGCAAGGGGAAGTCCTCTTCTTCTACAGCACCCGAGCCTGCCGTTGTGGCTAATGCCTGCACCACCGATTCCGCCAAGGCTACAAAGAAGAAGAAGGTCAAGACAGCGCTGAAGTCTCCAAAGTCTGCGGCTGTTGTGCTGTCGTTACAGCCTGAAGCAGCGGCAAACGGGGTAACTTATAACACCGTCTTAAAAATGGCGCAGGAGAAGGTGAGTCTCCAGGAGCTGGGAATAGACCAGCTCCGCTTTCGCCAGACGGCCACCGGAGCTAGGTTGTTGGAGATTCCTGGCTCCCAAAGATCCGAGAAGGCGGACAAGCTCGCGGAAAAATTGCGCGACGTCTTGTCCCAGGTGGCCAATGTCGCCAGGCCAGTCAAGTCGACAAATCTCAGAATAACGGGCCTGGACGACGCGGCCACGAAAGAGAAAGTGGCGGCGGCACTCGCCAAGTTGGGTAGCTGCGAGGAGCGGCTCATCAAGGTTGGTGAGATTAACAGATACTCTGCCACTGTTTCCTGCCCAATTCCGGCAGCCAAGGCGTTGCTGGCAAAGGGCAGAATATTGGTGGGGTGGAGCTCGGTGCGAGTGGCTGCTCTAGATGCACGTCCCCTGCGTTGTTTCAGGTGCATGGGGCTGGGGCACACTCGCGTTCAGTGTCCAGACTCGGTGGATAGGGGAGACCTGTGCTACCGGTGTGGTGGCACGGGTCATCGAGCGGCTAACTGTGGGAGGAACAACCCACGCTGCGTGATATGCGCAGAGTCAGGAAGGCCCTCCGGGCACGTAATGGGGGGACGCAACTGTGCCCCCCCAAAGACAAAGGGTAAGGCCACCGAGACCCAGGCCGCCCCTGCGACCACAAAACAGGCCGCCCCCGAGGCCATACGCCGTCAGTCAGCGTGTGAGGAGGTTAATATGTCAGACTAATGGATCAGGTCCGACATAGCAATTTCCTCCAGACGAATCTTAACCACTGCGTTAGGGCCCAAGATCTATTTATGCAAGTCCTGGCCCAGTGGCAGATAGACTTGGCAGTCGTGGCGGAGCCGTACTATGTCCCTCCCCATCCGTACTGGGTCGGGGACCTAAATGGCTCCGTAGCCATTGTGGTACGTTCCGGTGGCGGCCCTCCCCCTTCTGTGGAGGAGAGAGGCTCAGGGTACGTGGTGGCTAAATGGGGGGAGTATACGTTCGTCGGCGTATACTTCTCCCCCAATAAAACCGCTGCGGAGCTGGAGGTCTTTATGGACCTCCTAGCTGCGGTGGTGGGCAGGTTGGCGCCACGGCCGGTCCTCCTCCTCGGGGACCTCAATGCGAAGGCCCAGGACTGGGGCAACCCCTCCACTGACTCTCGTGGTGAGATTGTCAGGGAGTGGGCGGTTGCCACAGGACTGACCCTGCTAAACAGAGGGTCGGTCCACACGTGTGTGCGACACAATGGGGGGTCCGTCGTGGACCTTTCATTTGCCACCCCGCCTGTCGCAGCACGTGCCCGGGCCTGGAGGGTGGTGTCGGAGGTGGAGACTCTCTCGGATCATAAATACATACGGTTCGAGATCTCCACCTCCCACAACCAGAGGGGAAATCGACAAGCGAGGCGGGTGCATTTCCCGCGCTGGACGATCGGTCGCCTCGATGTTGAACTGGCGGAGGAGGCCGCCATCGTCCAGTCGTGGCTTGCCACCCCCACGCACCCGGAAGTGGATATTGCTGCAGATCACTTTCGAGGGACGGTGACGGCAATATGCGACGCGGCCATGCCAAGGTCCCAGCCTCGTCCCGCACGCCACCAGGTGTATTGGTGGTCGTTGGAGATCGCAAGTCTTCGAACCGCTTGCACGGAGGCGCGCCGTCCCTACGCCCGATGTAGGAGGCGGCGCAACGGCCGAACAGATGACCAATTGTCGGCCGAGGAGCTGGAGGCAGAGCGCCAGCTATATAGCGTATACCGCGAAGCAAAGCGGGCGCTGCAGCTGGCCATCGGTCGATCCAAGTTCCAGGCCTGGGGAGAGGGCCTGAAGAGCTTGGACATTGGACATCCTTGGGGGCGTCCTTATATGGCCGCTCGGAAAATGTTCCGGGGCCAGACGCCCCCGGTTGTGGGATCCCTAGAACCAGAGCTCCTAGGCAGGGTGTTGGATGGGCTCTTCCCTGACAGTGGCGCCATCCATACCCCTCCGACGATGGCGCCGTCCTTCTCCGAGGTATTGAGCCCAGCTTCCATCCCACCTGTGTCAGAGGTGGAGATGGAGGTTGCATTGGGCCGCCTACGGGGAAAGAAGACGGCGCCAGGACCGGATGGGATCCCCGGGCGCGTCCTTCGGATCGCCCTCAGGGTCATGAGTGATCGGCTTCGGGAACTCTTCGACGCCTGCCTCACCTCGGGACGGTTCCCGAAGCTGTGGAAGGACGGCCGATTGTGCCTGTTGCGGAAGGAGGGTCGACCCATCGACTCGCCGTCAGCATACAGGCCAATCGTATTGCTGGATGACACGGGTAAGCTGTTAGAGAGAGTAATAGCTTCCCGTGTCATCCGGCACCTGGATGGGACTGGGCCTCAGCTGTCAGAGGCCCAGTACGGATTCAGAGCGGGGCGATCAACAATAGACGCCCTGCTCTGGCTCAAGGGGTGGACGCAGGATGTAGTCAGCGGTGGGGAAAAGGCTTTGGCTGTCTCACTGGACATCGCCAACGCCTTCAACAGCCTTCCGCACGGAACAATACAGGAGGCGCTCCGGTATCATGGAGTGCCCCTGTATCTGCGGAGGCTGTTAGCTGACTACCTCCAGGACCGTGAGGTCCTGGTGGAGGGATGCGACGGTCTAAGGCGCCGTCGCGTCACCTGCGGGGTTCCACAGGGGTCGGTGCTGGGGCCACTCCTGTGGAACATAGGTTACGACTGGGTGCTTCGTGGCACGCTTCCCGCAAGTATGCGGGTTGCGTGCTACGCGGATGACACCCTAGTCGTAGCCAAGGGGAGGGACCTTAGGGAGGCGGTGCGGTTGGCCACGGTGGGTACAACTTTCGTGGTCAGCCGCATACGTGCCCTGGGATTAGAGGTCGCCCTCTCTAAAACCGAGGCCCTTTTGTTCCATGGGCCTCGGGGTGGACCTCCTCCAGGAACGCGGGTATCACTGGAGGGGGTTCTGGTCCCGGTTGGGACCCAGATGAAGTATCTGGGTCTCATCCTGGATGGGAGGTGGGCTTTTGGGGCCCACTTTGCCCAGTTGGCTCCAAAAGTAGTGGGAGCTGCGGCCGCCCTGGGGAGGCTGCTGCCCAACGTTGGTGGCCCTAATGCCAATTGCCGCCGTCTATACTCCGGAGTGATCCGGAGTATGGCCCTATACGGGGCACCTGTCTGGGTGGACGCCCTCAACCGTGACAACAAGACCCTGCTGCGACGTCCGCAGCGGGTTGTCGCGACGAGGGCGATACGCGGATACCGGACGGTGTCCTGGACGGCAGCCTGCGTGTTGGCCGGTGATCCCCCATGGGAGCTCCAAGCGGAGATCCTCGCCGAAGTTTACCACTTCGTGGCGGCGAGGAGATCCCGTGGAGAGCCCCCAGTATGGGAGGAGGTCGCACGCATGCGGCGACAGGCGGGGGCTGCACTGTTGCGGCGGTGGACGGAGGACCTGGCTCCACCGGGCCCTGGGCAGTGGACGGTGGAGGCGATCCGCCCGGTCCTTCGGAGGTGGGTAAAGCGGCCGTTCGGGTCGCTGACCTTCCGATTGGTGCAGGTGCTTTCTGGACACGGTTGTTTCGGAAAGTACCTGCACCAGATCGCAAGACGGGAGGCGACCCCAGCCTGCCACGAGTGTGGGGCGCCGGAGGATACGGCGCTCCATACGCTGGAGGTGTGTGCCGCATGGGGCCCGCAGCGGCACACTCTTTCAGCCCTCATAGGAGGGGATCTCTCTCTGCCGAGCGTTGTTAACGCCATGCTCGGGGGAGAGAGATCGTGGCGGGCGGTGGTCTCCTTCTGCGAAGCGGTAATGGCGCAGAAGGAGGCCGCGGAGCGGGTCAGGGAGGACGATGTCCATGCTGCCCCGCTCCGGCGCAGACGAACGGGGACGAGGAGGCGGCAGTTTGCCCGCCTCCTCCCTTCTCCGTAGTGGGGCTACTGGTGGAAAGTCGGGGGATTCTCCACCAGCTTTCACGGCCCCACACGTTTGGGGGGTGGCCTTGGTGAGCAAGGCCACCCCTCCACAGGCGCAGAGGCCCGACTGAGTTCGGGCCTACCGCCGGGGCAAGATGGCGAATGCTAACGCGACCCTATCTTGCCCCACCTTGGCGGAGGACTGCTCACGGGGGGGTTTTAGTGGGTGCAAGTCCCACACATCCCCTTCCACCACCCCCGTGGTGGAGGGGCAGTGTGAAGGCATTTCCCCCCTTCAAAAAAAAAAAAAAAAAAAAAAAAAAAAAAAAAAAGGGTAGTTCATTACGCACTCAACTTTATCAGGGTCAGCATGCAACCCGTTTGAGTCTACGATATATCCTAGATATTTGAGCTGTTTCCTGAAGAACTGACTCTTCTCGAAATTGATAGTCAAGTTGGCTGCCTTAAGTTTTCTCAGAACATGTGTCAGCAAAGATATGTGTTGCTCAAAGTTATTAGATGCAATGATGACGTCATCAACAAATACAAATACGCGGTTTTCGAACTCTGGACCATAAAATAGAGCATCTACTAGTCTTTGCTGAGTTGCAGGGGCATTGGTAAGACCAAAAGACATAGATTTAAATTGAAAGGTTCCCCTTGAAGGAACGTAGAACGAAGTTTTCTGCCTGTCCTCTTCTCGAATTAAAATTTGCCAGAAACTCTTAGAAAGGTCTATGCTAGAGAGATATTTTGCATCCCGGAGGTTGTCAAGAATGTCGGAGATGTAAGGCAGACTGTAAGCATCTTTTTTAGTAATTGCGTTTAGTTTCCGACTGTCTAGACAGAATCTTAACTCCCCGTTTTTCTTTGGTGTCAATAGAAGTGGCGAGGACCATGGACTCTCACACGGTTCTACAACGTCTTCTTTGAGCATTTCATCTAATTGCTCGACTAAGATGCGTTGTTTCACTGGTGACATCCTATAATAGCGCTGACGAATGGGGGCAGCATCCCCAGTGTCGATTGCATGGGTTATTAAGGAGGTACGACCTAAACCGCGTACCTCGTACGATATATCTTTGAATTGAGATATTATACTGTTGGCTGTCTGTTTTTGAGCTTCTGATAAATGCTCATATGAACAAAGACTATCTGACTGCCGATCTTCGAAATCAGCCGTAAAAATTTCATCAGAATCGTTATAAAAAGCTATACGATCTAGATGTTTAGGAAATATGTCAAATAGCCTCCAAAAATCCATACCTAATATAAGGGATTGTTTAATACTAGGGACTACATACATTTTAAGAGCATTAGTTTGCTCCTGGAATCTAACGGGAAGTCGTAAAACTCCTATAGACTTAAGCTTCTCTCCACCAGCTGCGACAAAGTGAGCGGTATCACAGGCTTCTAAATCATGGCCAGTTTTTAGTAATTGTTTGTGACACCCATTACCCAAAATTGTTGTAGAGGAACCAGTGTCAAGTAGTCCAATTATAGGCTTATCATTAATGTTAACCAAAACATAAGGTCGAGATCTATCAACGTTGTAATTATTGTCCCGGATTGAAGAAATTGCGTTATAAGTGAAAAATGTAGATATAAAATTCAGCCAGTTCTTCCACTCTATCGGGTCAGAGTAATTGTTCCGATTTGAATGTTCAATAACACGATCTCTACAACCCCGACCTATTAGTTTTTTGTATTACAGCGAGCAGCGTTACAATCCGGACATTCGGGAAAGCGGACATCCTTCTTGCCACATTTGAAACAGATAAGGAAACGTTCTTGTTTACAATTTCTCAAGGAGTGGTCATCTACTCTGCATCTTGGGCAAAAGTTTGGCTTCAAAGATGCAGTTTCAAGAGCAGCAATGCCAACGTTACCTTTTTCACCAGGACCTCTCATATCATTTAAGTTAGTTTTAGGAGTAGACCTATAATAAGAAGCATGCCCTGCACTAAACATTTTTGAATGATTATTGTAATTGCTAGACTTAGTGTAAGAAGCGCTAGAACACGGCATGTAAGCGAACTCAGGAGCAATCGTACTGCTTGAAACGTTAGGTGGTTCGCGAAAGTGGGAGAATCTAGCCTGTATGTTTTCATAGTTTCGGCATACAGCTTTAAGGGTGTCTATTGATTTTATATCCGGAGATGCAGAAAGAGTGCTGGCATAACATGGTCGAATATTATGCAGCAAGATCTCGAGTTTGTCGTCCTCAGAAATGGGTTTACTGAGCCGTGAGAACATTCCATGCATGATAGAAAGATAGATACAAATGTTCTCGTTTTCTCCTTGAGTGCGTGATCGGATTTCTGTAGCCAGTCTGTAATCGTAATCACTACTACTGAAATCTTCTTTTAGAAGTTGGCACAGATTATTCCAGCTCTGGACCCTATCTTTATTGCAGCGGAACCAATGCAAGGCATCATCAGTAAAAATTTCATAGCCTAGAGACAAGATTTTATCAAAAGATATATCTCGCGATTTGACAAATTCTTCCACCTTCATTATAAAAGCACGCACGCATGTCTTACCCGAAAATTTTATTTTATCAATATCAGCACTAAGGTTACGCTCGCATGTGACAGATACCATTTTAGTAGAGGGCTCAGTAGGAGCCACAGGAGAAGGAGGCCTAAGCAGAGACTGTGGTCGCAGATTACCTAGTTCTTTATATTGGGAATTGAAATTCGATATACATTTTTTGTGAATACTAACCACTTCAGGTACTACATCAATCCTGTTAAGGCGGTGGTGAATATGATGAAGCAGGTTTTCAGTGCGAAGGAACAAATTTTTGTCCAACTTCGTTTTAAGAGTCGCTAAATTACCTTGCGACTTTAAAAGTGATTCTTGGACAGCTTCCAAGTCTTCGCGCGGTGGAAGGTGCGATTCAAGGATATCATCAGATGGTATAATTTGAGATAACTTCACTATTTGCTTACGTAGCTCCTGTAGAGAGTCTCCGGAACTACCACGAAGTTCAACTTCATATTGTAATTCCGCTTTTTGTAGTGACAGAAATTTAATAATATATGCCATGACAAATGGATAAGTGTTGCAAGAAAATAGATTACAACTTATTACTAAAATTAATTAGCGTGCAATTAGTATTTTAATAACACGCTAACACGTCAATATAGTATAAACAGCCTTAAAACTAATGATTTATAGCCAACACCAAGAAATAACTATTAAAAGAAAAAAAAACGAGCAACACAGTTCGGTCGTGAAAGAAGCCCCACGTTGGGCGCCAATGTAACCTCCCTAACTGCTAATGTTGTCCTTTAGAGGTAAGATCAGAAATTAACAACTCAAGGGATACATAAAAAGGTATTTATTTAGTAATCTCAGGATCGGGGTTCAGTCAGACCAAACTGTATTGCACACTTCGAGTAACCACTCCCCTGTATGTAGAAGCGCGCAGGCAGTAGGGATGAGCAGAATACACTCGTAGTAGGGTAGTGACAGGGTCGAAACTAGGTCCTCAGCACTCAGCAATGCAGGATCAATCGCAGCAGTGTGGTTAGTTCCCAAATATTCATCCGTAGGGGTGAACCCTGAAATCCATTATATTGGACGTTCTTAAAATGTACCGATTTTCAGTTTGTCTGCAACATCCCAAATGTGATCGTGAAGAGGAGCGAGATGGTTACAAATACCATTAATAGTGATCCGTGATGAGGCAGTCAAACTTATAAAATAATTAAAACTATGTTCAGTTACATACGGTCGCCGTACAAAATAAGCTGTACACTATTTTGTACGACGGCTGCATCCGACGATAGTGCAACCGCTACATAATAAATACCAAAGCGCTATGACATAGTACTAGTGTGATATTACAAAATAAATTATATCTATACTTGTTTATTAGTCTAATTAATTATACCTAACCATTTGTATGTATGAATAAAATTATAAAAGTACATAGGTACGTATTTAGTAAAAATTATGTGAGGGATGAAATGATACCTAACGATTAGTTCTCATCTAATAGTCTCATCTAATTCTAGTAAGGAGCAACTAGTATAATAAAAAGAAATAATAATAAGCCTTCCGATTAAACATGGTGAACGAATACTTAGCACAGAAACCAACAAAACAGACAAGTACATTCGAATTTAGTAACAAAACCGGACAGGTAATTAATTGAAAACTTAGTACAGTAATCTAATGATTACGCTAGCTTCTTTGTTATCTTAGAAATAACATAGAATTGTGTGTAGAATATTATGCCATAAAGTCGTTACAATTTCGAATGTAGTAAACAACAACTAGACTAACAAACCAAAATTACACTATTAATACGTAGGTATGCAATACTCACCCAGATGATGGGGCATATAATCTCTAAAAGATATCACAATGATTTGCACTTAAAGGTGAAGATTAGGTAAGTATTTTTGGTATAAAATATTACAAAAAGCGGTACGGGCATACGCAGTGAAGCTCTAACGCTGCCTGGCTCGCGACCGTTAGCTACCGGTGGTTCATGCGATGCGTCATTCCCCGCGTCCCGCCTTCACATAGCCTGCGTTCACGCGCTAGGTTATACATATATATACCCTTGCAGCGTTGAAGTTATAACTAGACACCTACAGGTACGATTGTCTTAGGTTAATTTAATTAATACGATAGCATATGATTCTACTCTAGATTTTATTTATATTATTATGTAGATATATATATAGTTTGGTAACGAACCGTTACAAGTAATAGATATAGCTATATATGTATATATAAAATTTATACATATATATATATATATATACATATATTTGCACCTTAATTTCTATTTTCTTTAACATTAATGTAATTTCTCATTTGATCAATAATATATGAACCAATTTTCCTATTTAGTACAATCTAGTCACTTAAATTACTAAAAGGTATATAATTTATTAAAGAGAGTTCAAAAATAACATAACCTATATATAAAACTACGCGGCCTATGATGGTAATAATAAAAGTAGTATGAAATGTTTCCAGAACATACATTGGAGGCTCATTGGATAAGTCACATATGACGTAAAATGTGCGTGCTATTTTCCTAATCAAAAAATTTAAAATCTTTAATTTTAGGTGTCGCTTAGCAGGCGGTATTTATTTTAATCATATTTTTGAATAAATGAGATAATACTCACACTTAAGCCTTTTTTCTGATAAACTTATGATCCTTATTACGACTCTGGTGGTAAGAACTCGTTATGATGGATCAGGGGTGTGATTGAAGTGGATCTTTTAATTCAGTTACATATTTGAGGGAAAGGTTTTACGTGATTGAATTTGGCGTTAACTTCAGTGGTGAACCAGGGAAAGAACAAATTTGATTAAATTCTATTATAAATTAGCACAGATTTTTCGACTCTGCCCTCTACAAAGAGGATACCGTAGGATATAAACACGTAATTAACAGGGTTATTGGTAAAACGCTAACAACCTTTTGGGGTTGAAGCAGTTTAGCTAGTAGTACAAATATTTTGAGTGGTTATTATTTGTTTTCTAAAAATGATTTCTTATTTTTTTGTGTATTTGACGGAATAAGCACGAGGACCACCTGATGTTAAGTCTCTCGTGTCTGTAATTTCATATTTTTTATTACTTAGCTCGATGTGAATATTCAAAGGAAGCGCGGTGCGGTCCAGTGTTGACGCGGGGGGGAATCTTAGCTCACAAAAAAAAAATCATCCCAAAATGTTTGTTAGGACTAACAGAAGTCAACCCTAAGATGTTATTAGCATTTTACCAATAACCCTTAATAGTGGTTCACTAAACTTTACCAGAATATCACATTTTTTAAATATATATATATATATATATATATTGTGTAGTAATTTTTACCCCATGGGGTGCTGAACTAGTTTTGCACCCAACTATGTCTTTCTATGGGTGTCGTAAGAGGTGACGAAAGAATAAATACCAGAAAGTGGGCAGCAGCGTCTTCTGAAAAACTACTATCTTACAATGTCTCTACAAGCCGCCTGCCAAGCATGGGGATTATGGCCAACGCCCCCTTGATGAGGGATTGTGTTCAGCAACGAATGATCCGGCTCATACAGTACAGTAAAATACATTTGTAATTAACATGAATATTTAAGAAATTAATTTTAATATCCTGGTTTTGTGATCGGTTATAAATTAAAACAAACCTGTAGTATTTCCCTAATCACGTTTGGGATTGAAAGTTATGTGAAAAGAAAATGAATTACACACCAAATATCAATCAGTTTTTTCGGAAGTGATTTTTATAACAAACACACAAATGTTCGCGATAATTACACATAGTAAAATGATGGTTGATGAGCTCAATAGAGATGACTATATTGATTATATTACTGACCAATCCTAATAATTATTGTTAATAATGACTTGTACCTATTAGTATCGTATTTAATTTTAAAATTTTGACATAAGACTACATTTATACATATTCTCATTTTAATATTGTTTATTTTTACTAATTATTTATTTTATATCGTGTATCATGGTATTGATATTGTATGTGATGCTTTGGTGTTTTTTAAAGCTGTAATGTTGCATATTTTTCCTGAATAAACAAATACAAATGATAGTTGACAAGTACCACCTGTTTTGGATCCTGTTATGAAATTAATTAAATCCCAAGGCCGAGACAAAACTGCAAGACCTCTGGACACTGTGAGCGAATACTGCATGAATAGGGAACGTTATGATTAATATAAAAATTCTGACGGTAGTACAAATAATTTCTTAATAACTCATGTGACAAATAAAACCAATTAGTCACCCCGTAACCACGATCACTACAAAGTGTTTAAAACGTCGGGACAAAAATAATGATAAATATACGCGATTTAAACCTTTTAAAGTTGTTTAATTACTAAACACACCCAAACTCGCAATTATTAGGCGTTACAAAGCTTAAATTCATCCATAGCGACACCTATATTCTGTGTATTGGGTAACTCAACTGGAGATAAAAATGATTGGAGCATTAAATTATAGCTAGCAACACTACAGTCCTGTTACTGAGTTCTTGATTCAACTGAGAAGTCGTTACTAACGAGCCATTCGACTTGTTTCTCTCGAGTTCTTCAAGATTGTTGGTGATTAGCATGTCGTCAGGTTATACAAAGTTGGCTTCAGATGTCTATGAGCAAAGAAAAATTGTACCCTTAATTCCTTATAGTACCTACTATAAGGGTACGATTGTTTGTCATATATTGCCCATACACTGATGCGTTTTGATTATTAATATTGAGGCATTTTTACATGAGATATAGTGCATCGTAGATAACTATAATTAGAATGTAACTAATTTATATGATTTTTTTCGACTTCTAAAAAAGGAGGAAGGTTCTCAAATCAAACGCGTATATATACAGGGTTATTGGTAAAATGCTAACAATCTCTTAGGGTTGACTTCTGCTAGTCCTAACAAACATTTTGAGATGGTATTTTTATATTTCGTTTTCTTTTTTGTTAAATGCAATACTGGACCGCTCCGTGGTCCCTTTGAATAGAGTTTTGAATATTTACATCGAGCAAAGTAATAAAAAAATATGAAATAATACATTACAGGCACAAGAGACTTTTGACATCAGGTGGCCCTCGTGCTTATTCAGTCAAAAACATATAAATAACGTAATAGAAAATTAAAAAAATAAATTAAAATTAACATAAAAAAATCATCACAACATGTTTCTTAGAACTAGCAGAAGTCAAGGAAGGGCATTTTGTAAATGCGCCGCCGCTAGTATGGCTAGCTACCATCCTAAAGAAGAAAATCTGTCGCCAAGCACTTAACGGTGTGTTCCAGCAGCTGTCCTTGAGAGCCAGTAATTCTAGGCTTTTAACACCTTCGACCACACCATCACTCACCATCAGGTCAGATTGTGAACAAGGCTTACCGATCAGCATATAAAAAATAAAAAAATACTAATATAGTTCCCGTATTCTAAGGTAAACTTAGAACGCCCTCAATCCTAAGTTTACTCACTCCAAAAAGTAAATGACTGTGCGTGCTTGTTCCATAATATAGTGCGTATACATGTTCCGTGACAAGGCAGATTAACTGACTGGCTGTCACCACAAAGTGTTGCGTATTCAATGTGTCGTCAGGTCTAGAATAAAATAATTAAAACTTACACCAAAACATGCACCGACTTCAACACTCAAATGTGTGAAATAACTTGTTGAAGTCGGTACCATGATCAAAAGTACCTATTATCACAATATTGTTCGATTGGTACCGACTTCGACAAGTTATTTCACACATTTGAGTGTTGAAGTTGGTTTTATTTTGAGACAAAAAAAACACCCTTTTTAGTGAACCCTTGCTACTTATGGGATCGATTGTCATTCACTGTAAATGACTCTGTCATCAAGACAGAAAAAGACTTGTCAATTATTGGAATTTAACTCAAAAACGACTTGACCGATTTTGATAAAATGCAAATAGGACCACAGGGCAAGGATCGGCTTTCAAATAAAAAAGAATCATCAAAATCGGTACACCCAGTCAAAAGACCTGAGGTAACAAACATAAAAAACACAGGTGAATTGAGTACCTCCTTCTTTTTTTGAAGTCGGTAGAAAATTGTAGTTTTAGCATTAACGGCTGCTAAGCGAAGAAGCTGACAAAAACACAAAGAAACGACTTTTTTGATGAACCAAGTCACAGGCGTCAGTTGGCGTATTTGTCCGTCATAGTCCTTATTTATTAGGCATTGTCATGTTAGCTCAATTGGTTAGAGCATACCCCGGCTAAAAAGTTGGATGGACGCGGGTTCAAATCCCGCACATTACTTACATTTTTCCTCTTGTAAATTTGTAATTTTGTCATGTAATCCGCAGAGCATGCGTTATTGCAAACATAAAAATATTAAAAAGAATATAAATTTATAGAAATAATTATTTAATTAATAATTATTTAATTATTAATTAATTGTTAATATTAGTGAAATATATAATCAAAGGATCAAATTTAAATATAATTTCCCCTCCTGTATTAATCTAACAACTAAATATTAATTAAAAACGTTGTTTCACTAGCTAAATCACTGCAGTAACAGTGCCCTGTAACATGCCTACATAGTTTATAAGCCCTCGGAGCATGTTCTCGAGATATTTAGTACCTATACATTCTGCAACGTGCCAGATTAGCTGGCTTGTCTCTGTTGTCGCGAGGTTGTGCGTGTTTAACGCGAGACGACACTATATTGCTATACTATTTTATCTAAAGACTGTTGAATTAATGCTTTTGTAATATATAATAATGAGGAAATATTTGATTGTTTGTTTGCATTGAATAGGCTCTGAAACTACTGGACCGATTAGGATGAAATTTGGTATGGAAATAGTTTTAGATACGGGGAAGGACATAGGATATTTTTTTCCATCTGCGCAAAAAGAGGTTAATGGTATTGCGCGATAACAGATATAACCATGGGCCGAGCCGCGGCCGGAAAGCTAGTCTTAATTAAACAGGAAGGTAGATATAATAGAGATTGCAGTACTGTATCAGCTAGATTGTCCACTGCTGAACACACCCACGAGAACGAGAGGAAAAATTATGAGTTGTGAGTCATTATTCATGTTGTCTTAGCGGTCAGAGCATGCCTCAGGTGGATGACGCGGGTTCGAAGCCCGCACATGACTTTAATTTTTCCCATCGTCATTTTGTAATGCAATGCGCGGAGCATGCTTGTTATTGCAATAATAAACATATTAAGATAGTAGTTCCTCAGAAGGTGCTGCTACCAACCTTCCGGTATTTTACCCTTTAGTCACCTCATACGACACCCACTGCGAGAGATAAGGGCGGTGACATTCAAGTCCGGCTTTTCCAAGCGCAGATAAAGATTAGTTACACTAAAATAATAAAAAGAGATTATGAATATGCCCAAACAGCTATACGTGTGTAATTCAAAGGCCGACAACGCATCCTCGAGACCTCTGGTGTTGCGGATGTTCGTGGGCGACGGTGATCACATACCACCAGGTGAGCCACTTGCTCGTTTGCCCTGCTATCCCATAAAAAAAATAAAAATGGGTGCCACCTTAGGTGCATACAGGGTTCAGTTTAAAACATTGCTAATATACTATAATGTTGATAATATACAGGGTTATTAGTAAAATTCTAACAACCTCCTAGGGTTGACTTCTGCTAGTCCTATATAACCAACATTATGAGTTTTTTTTTTGCCGTTTGTTTTATGTATTTGACGGAATAAGCACGAGGACCACCTGATGATAAAAGTCTCTTGTGCCTATAATTGAATATTTCATATTTTTCATTACTTTGCTCGATGTAAATATTCAAAACTATTCAAAGGGTGCAGCGCGGTCCAGTGTTGCCGCGGCGGGTGGTTTAATAACCTATGTATTTTTCTGAATAGGGAGCATCGGACCATCATAGAAACTTAAAAAATTGTGTATGTATTCTTTATGTGCTGATGAAAATAAAAACTGTCAGCGAAACAAAAACAATAGTTCAGCAACACTGAAACTAACAACAACTGCGAATAAGAATTCGATAAAGTAAAAAACTAAGTTGACCTCGAGCTCCGAATTCCTTGAAAAGTGTGACTTTATTGTCCACAGCTATATCACGAACCATAAAGAAACAGCAATAATTACTAAGTAACAACATAGTTGTAAACATTAAGTGGAGTAAGCAATGACCATCAGTTCCATAAACCAACACAATTAAAAGACCAGGTTGACCTCACAGAGTTCAAGGACTTGATAAATTGCCGGAACTTCCCTGCCAACAGCGATATCATAAATATCGAGGTCAGCTTACTGTCACATAGGCATGAGATATAATTAAATAGGGGATCATTAAGCTGAAAATTTATGTGAGTGTATAACGCAGAACACACGAGCGTTTATGTTCACCAGCACATATTTGACAGACTTGAAAAAAAATAAAGAGGTACACAATTCGTCTGTATTTTTGTTACCTCAGATCTTTTGACTGGGTGAACCGATTATGATGATTCTTATTTTATGTGAAAGGTGATGCTTGTCGCGTGGTTGCATTTATATTTCATCAAAATCGGTGAATCCGGTTTTGAGATACATTCTAATAACTGAAAAGTATTTTCCTATCTAGATGATATAGTCATTGACGATATAGCAAGGATCACGAAAAATGGTGAAATTGTTTTTGTATTTTTTTAATATTAAATGGAACTGACTTCTACATTCAAATGTGTTAAATAACTTATCGAAGTCAGTACCATGCGCACAATTATTATTATTATTATTGTCATAATGGGTACTTTTGAACCATCATGGTCCTGACTTTAACAAGTTATTTCACGCATTTTAGTGTTGAAATTGGTTCAATTTTTTGATATTTTTTTTATCTCAACTCGTCGTTCAACACCGGAACAATTTACAAGAAGAAAAATCAAACGATATTTTCCCTAGAACTAGTACGAGTAGGCCGAGGCGTTTGTTTTTGTTGTTATTTTAGCTAGCTTTTGACCTCTATCACATCTTATGGTAGGTGATGATGTGGTCAAAGATGTTGTTCAGGCTAACCTACACATACTGGCTCTCAAGGACAGCCACCAGAATACACCGTTGGATGCTTGGCGATAGATTTTTAATTGAACGTGGCAGCTAGCCAGGTGGGCATTCGCATACCCTACCACCACGTTGTAACGACTGCCATCCTAAGACAACAACCGGGACCGACGGCTCAACGTGCCCTCCGAAGCACGGAAGCGCTCAGTAGTAATATCACTAGCGGTGACCCTTCCAAGTCCTGACTGCGGCGGACATTGATTAACTTAGCTGATCGGTTAAGAACAGCTAAGCAAACTTTGCTACGAGCGCTTTGGTTGATAGGCTATTCTTTGACAACCATCTCGTCATCATAATTGCTGATGTCATCACATGAACCGTAACGTCCACTATTGAACGAGGTCTCCCTCATTTCAGATTTGCCATAATCCCTAGGCGTTTTAGGGATCGCGGTAGAAGTTGCTAGTTCTTCAGAAGGCGCTGCTGCCCAGCGTTTGGTATTTTTCCCTTAGTCGCCTCTTACGACACCCACGGGAAGAAATTGAAGCACTCGTAGCGAAGTTTACTTAGCTGTTCTTAACCAATCAGCAAAGTTAAGCAATGTCCGCCGCGGTCAATATAGATTGACACACAAATACAAAAATAAAAATATGCCTAACGCATTCATCTTGTTTGGCTTGCCATTAAGTGTTGGGTTAGTCTTTTTTTCATGCCTGATAGTTTAGCCATTGACCACTATCTCACCTGATGGTAAGTGATGATGTGATCGAAGAACATCTTCGGCTAATCTTGAAGTACTGGCTCTCAAGGACAGCTGCCGGAACACACCGTTAGGCGCTTTGCGACAGATTAAATACAGATTATATTATGATAATTAAAGCATGTGGAATAAATATGCAATATAATAATAATAAAACCTGAGAATACTCTTACTGAGTACTAATCACAATAATAAAGACAGATTCGTGGAACCGTGATCGTATTTCCAACACCCTATTGTTCGTTGGACCAACAATTACCGAACGTAGCTGTAATTCTAGCAAATACGATTCGGAGAATCTCTCCCAAAGATGTGGTAATAAGTACAATGTTCTTAGAAGCATTTATTTGTTTCCTTACTTGTATAGAACTTGAAAGAGGGTGTTTAAATGATGAAATAATGAAAAAGGCGATAATGCGACCTAATATAAGAGTGTGGTGGTTTCAAAGTGTTGGGCATTGTGTTACCTATTACTTGAAAGTTTCGTAAAGTAAGAGCGATAGTAGGCATCTTAGTAGTATATATATATATATATATATATATATATATATACATATCTATACTAAAGTATGTATATACATATCTATAGTAAAGTTTTTGCAATTTGTGACTTTTTGAGTACTCCATCGATGGTTGGTCCCATAGAAGTTTTTGATCAGTATTAGAAACAGGATCGATTGGCATCAAAAAATGTTTTTGTGTCAAATGGCTATTTTCTTGCTAACTGCATTTTTTTGGATATCTGTGAATGTGGATCACAATTCAATAAAAAATTATGGATAGATTCCTAAGACCATTTCCGAGTAGCTGCAACGGATAAGGTACTTCCCCTTATTGCCCCGCTGAAAATTTCCACCCTGTATATCTACGCACCAGCTTAATAAGGTAAATGACGCTATCGAATTACAAAGTAGACGGAAATAAATACTATGCGATGTGGCATAATGTTAGATATTTTATGTTAAGTATACTTAATAACAAAAAACTTTCTTATTTTAGAAGAAAAAAAAACATGTCCATGAAATAATAATCCTTATATTTATTGATAACTTGTAAACCTTTTTACAACTGATAGGGGCAGGTGATTAATCAAAATGATTTCAAATTAGTTAAATATTTTAAGTAAAGTATGGGATAACGCCAGGAAACGAATGTATAAGATTTACGATAACACAAAAATAATACAGTCACGGTTGTCTCGTTACGTCATAATACACCGTTTGCTACGGAACACTTATTGCGACTCCCGGAAATTGGATCTACGCTAACGTAGCTGCCTGCTACGAGAACCGGAAATGCTTGTTTCGAAGCGGCTTCAGTTTGTTATTTTTTGGAAATGAAAGTTAACTACAATTTTATTAACAAAGAAATAAAGCTTTATTTCTTTGTTAATTGTGATACTCGTAAATACATTTTATGCGAATACGTGTGTATTCGCATAAAATGTATGTACAATATGTAAGTACTGTACTATACTGTATCAGCCATCATCATCGCTGAACACAGCCTCCTCTATTAGTATTTGCCATAATCTCCAAGCTTGGCAGGCGGCTTGGGGATCGCAGTGTAAGATGGCAGTTCTTTAGAAGGTGCCGCTGCCCACCTTCTAGTATTTTCCCTTAGTCGCCTTTTACGACACCCACGAGGATGATATGGGGAGGTGCAATTCTAACCCGGCACCCCACGGGGGTTCCGGGTTAAAATGCCCTTCCATCATCCGGTGAAGCTCAAGCTGGCGGTGGGATTCAAACCGTGGACCTGCGGCATCGCAGTCCATAGCTATAACCGATCGGCTATCATTGCTTAAAAACTGATACTCGTAATATGTGCAAAGAGGAATAATTAACGAATTTGGAAAATATTTTTTTTAATCTCTCGCTACCGCAACATTAAGTGTTGAATCACGAATTTTAATGTGGATGAAATTGTGATATTTTTCTTTATTTATACAGTGGGGATTAATTTTAAACTTTTCGAATAATTACGTGTGTAGTACCAGTGATAAAATAAACTCCAGTATAATTATATCGTGTACGAGTAATTGGCGTATTGTAGCGTGGCTTCAGTGGTCGAGTGAGGTTTCAAATGTAAGAATAAAATTATAATTTTGCCTACAGGGGTAGTTCATGTGTGATTTCCAACTTAAATACGAACTACAAATATATTGAAGCTCTGTTGTGCTTCATATTGGCTTTAAAAAGCCGCAATGAGATCGGAAATTAAACAGTTTGGAAGTGGTCTCGAATCTAAAGAGGTGTAAGGCCTCTTAAGATTAGGGACCACTGTGCCTATATTCTGCCTAGAAGTAGTACTTTGCTAACAATAATGTTAAAGGCGTGAAGGGCACTGTAACAAGTGTTTTTTTTTTGTGCTATGGAGTGACGAGACGAGCGAAACGGTGCCTGATGGTAAGCATCACGTCTGATGATAAACAGTTGCAGTGTCATTGATCTGCACACTGCACTGCGCTTGTCACTCCGAAACAACCGTATGAAATTACTGGACAAACGAAGTAACTAACGTCTCGGAGTAGCGAGCGCAGTGCAGTTCCAAGCAAGGACAGCGACACTGCAACTGTAATGGACAGGCAAAACGCTTGCCTGATGTTATATAGGCGCCTAAAAGCGGGCAGCTTGTCTGTGTCCACTTCATGACACAAAAAAGGAAAAAAAAAGATATTTCATTTTAGGCAATCTTATACCTATTTTCGTCCCTCTAAAAATGTTATTGTTCTATCTCTACACCCCAGGCGGTTTAGGTCAAATGAAAACTTACATAAAATATTTGTTGCTATCTGGTAACCAAAATTCATAAGAATAAAGCGTTTGAACTTTTGAAGGTAACCATGGAACTAACAAACACAAATATGTTAAGGCCTCCATCTGTCTATTGACCTCGCTTTGCCGTGTTCAATTGAGTATTTTATAAAATATCTTGTAATATTAGAATATCACAAATATACCATAGGAAAAATTTAAGTCATGTGCGGGATTCGATCCCGCGTCTAATGTAATCCACATAGCAGGCGTTATTGCAAACCTAACAATATTATATCTTATAAATATCTTGTAATAATTTACATTTCTGAAGTTTTCATTACTTGTCGAACTAAGTCATTTTGCGACACCCAAGGTTACCAACCTATATAGGTTACCCCTAGTAATAGCCACCAGGGATTGGTTGGATCTAGTTGTAGCTGGCATGATATTGGCTCAACTTAGTATCAGCCACTAGGGTTTGGTTGGACCTAGTTCTAGCCGGAATGATACCAGCTAGACCTAGTTTTACCCGAAAATAATCGGCTTACACTAGATTTAACCAAGAGTAAATGGCTACACCTAGTCCTAACCGGCTAAAACTAGACGGTGCCGCGTTCGAGTTCTAGCCGTAACATATTCATATGATTTAATACGCCTAAGTTGATTATTAAAATAATTAAGAAATGAAATATAAATGGTTTTAATTTAATAAATGTATTTGTTTCAGGTAATCAATTACTCCAGTGAAAATCATCAGCATAGCAAAAACGCTAACAGGTAAAATATTACTGTTCTTGTCTGTAAAATGAACTAAGTTACAGTATCAAATGAGAATCTACAACTTTACCTTACGACAGTCATGTCCTTTTCATTCCACGCACTTTCTTGAATGTTCGAAATTTCCGAGTCATTTTGTACAGGAATATGTATGTAACGTCTCATTATTTAGGTGAAACGACTTTTGAAGTCCCTTTTAATAAATTTGACAATGCGCGCGCGTCCGTGCGTGTAACGGAACGTTCTTTGAAATTAAAAAGGAACGCATAATTTTAGACGAACGGAGATAGAGTAAGGCTCGATCATGGGCAAGTTTTATTTCGCTTATGATTTGTTATACCATTATTTCATCCGTTTAAAATAATGCTGATTCGTTGCTTGGTTTATATTTACTATACCCTTCTATTCATAGAATACTATGAATATATGTATAATATACGATTCGTTTTAGTTTTTACTTTTCACCGATTCGTCAATTAATTACCTATGTCGAATGTATGTATAATGATATAAAATAATTACTATGCATAGCGCCATTATCTCTAAAATCTCCATCGTGCCCAAACTTTGCAAGAACTATCAACGTAATGGAGTCCGTCATCGTGCCAAAATTCCAACCTAACTTCAAACCGTGTCCAAACTCGAAAGTCTCGCATTCATCAATCGAATGACTCGAGTCAAACGAGCGAAAAACTCCAGAGATTCCAACGCCAAACTGAAAAAGGAGAAAAAAAGTGTCGCACGAAAAATCTGGCGGAAATCAGGGCTCACACTGTATGAATAGATCTCCAGTCTGGCAAAGAGTCATTGAGCGCTAGGGTCTTTTTAAACAACCAAAAATGAACCTTGCAGCCGTAACAACAGAGCTAATTTTTGTATGGGTAGTTAACTAATTACGACGGAGCCTAGGAAGGTATGGAAAGGCAAGAAGCCTGTGAAATCATGCGCGGCGATAACCTTTAATTATGAGTAGACGATTAGTGGCTGGCTTTTTTAGAGTTGTGACTTTATGTTCGGTTATCGATATTATAAAAAGTGTGAAATTTAGAATTAAATATTTCTATCGTCAGGCGTATGAGGTGGAGGCTCCTAAAAATTTGGAATGGTGATTTTTGCCCACGGTTACCAAATTGTAAGATACGAAAATAAATCGCCTTTACTTATCGATATCACGGATAAAATGATGCATGGTGGATTTCTTGCGCAAAATTTGTCTTTAGTAATTTTACTCAGAAATTATGGTAGCTGTTTGGTATCTTGTCGAGTGATCGCGATTATTTGCTTATATAATGGTTTCGTTATTTAGCTCATAGCATTATTTATATAAATGTAAGGTTTAATATAAATTATAAATATCAATCAAAATTGGAAATGAATAATGTAGTTATACCAACAGAATTGAAATTTGGATAATATGGTAACATACATCGTGTTTACGTGTAAACATATGCCACTGTTTTTAACTTCTGACAGTTTTGGCGTAACCCGAGATATCTCTCGCTCCCTTCATTTTTACCACATTCTTCATACACGCCCGTGAAAGTACCCGTCTTTTCAAAACATCACCAATCTGTTAAAACATTTGTTGACCGTAATTTTTCGTTTAAAGTCCTGCCATTGGTAATTCTTTTATCAATATCCTATAATCTATCATTCTACATGTTCAAACCTTACCAGCATACCTTTCTGTACAGACGTCTTATCATCATTTACTCCACAATTCTATTATTGGGTTAGCCCCGAACTGGGACTTTTGCTGAGCAACTTTTCTAAACGACATGTACTTACGCTCATAATTACGTAATAACTACCTTCTGCTTCAGTCGAGAACATTCTTTGTTTTTAGGAGAAACTTCATTGTTTCTCGGGACACACATCTCATTTCAAATGTAACTTAATATTTTGGTCAAATAATACATATTATCGTTAAAACGGTTTTCATTTTACCACATCACTTATGTTACAAAGTAGTGAGACGTTGCACACTCGGCTCAATGGGCATGTAGCCAGTATCCAGGCGCCATTGTGAAATTTTTCACACTGCAGTGTAATAGTATGTGTGGTGTTTGAATATGTAAAACTGCGTTATTAAGATTGATTAACGACGTGGAAAAACATGATGAAGTACTAATGAAATTTATGGGATTCAAAACAGATCTAGAGATTAGGGAGAGAAGATCTACATTTCATATTGACGTGATTTTAGAAAGAACAATTAGAAAAAACAATTTGTTTGTTTCCCAATTAACGTGTAAAGTTTTAATTTGTTGACTATGATGTTATATAGCTTTGGACGCTAGTTATTTTGCGTGTCCCAGCGACACCATTAACAAAGAAGGCATTGATCAAAGAAAATTAATTTATTAAATTATTAATTACTCACAAAAACGTACACTAAGGGAGTAACAGTTGTGGAAGTAGTAGATTTAGAAAATGACAAAGAGACGGAGCATTTTTTTATGTTATTGTGACGGAACAAGCTCGAGGCCCACCTGATTTTAAGCGGACTAACCTCTGCCTAGAACAGACGCATTTCATCACAAGTGACGAATTGCACTGCACCTTGAGACATAGTTAAGTCTCGTTTAAGTCTCATGTGCCTGTAATTTCACTGGCTCTCAAGGACAGCTGACGGAAAATACCGTTACAGATCCACCAACTTATCTGTTTTTTTTTTTGTTTTTTTTTTTTTTTATTGATATATTTTTAACTATCCCTATTTATTGTGGGATACCATTATAATCAATTATAATTAATGATTAACCATTACATTTTGAATTTTATAAGGCGGCTGATAAATTCCTGTAGGTACACTTTATTATTACATTATTACATTTATTACATATTTAGCACATAATTTGAGTTGTTTCAATTCTTAATTTTAATAATTATTTGTTTCGATACGATGTTTCTTATCAGTTGCCTTTTACACTTCCATTTACTTAACTTAAAAATTTAAACTTAAAACTATATTTGTGCATGCATGTTTTTTCCTCTTTTGCCATCTAAATATAGGTGGCAAAGCAGGATCAACACAACATGCATGGCATAAAGGATCACAACTTAAATTGTGTATCGTATGCCATTCCTTATCCTATTCATGCATTATTCTAACATAGACATATTAAACATTCTGTATTAGCTTGGTGCATATTTTACAATATGTGCCAATAATTAATGTTTTTATATACTAATTACTATAGGAAATGTTGCCAAATTTTGCTTTACCAAAATTACTGTTGCTAATTCATTTAATATAATAATTATTTAATTATATATGAGAATATTTCTTTCCAATAATGTAAATATTTAGAGATTAAGAATACTAAGTATTCTTAATCTCTAAATATATAAAAATATTTTAATTGATTCGATTTATGAATTAATTTGGGTTTTTTATTGATTATAATTTAATAGTGACATTAGAATTATTACATTTATTATTTATTACAATTGATTTATAACATTGATAATTTGTCAATTAACTTTATTTTTAAATTTGTACAGTATTTAGAATGTGATGTGATGTGTCAGGTTATTTGACTGTGGAGCCATTCTCTCTGGCAGCCTTGCGGACAACCGCTTCGGCGAATTTGAGAAAAATGCTCCGGCAATGGTCGTCGTCGACAAAGGTGTAAAGGTTGGATATTGTGAGTGCCTTCCCTAATTCTGTTTCACAATCAAATCTGAGAATGGCATACCTTGGGCATGCTAGTAGTAAGTGCTCGACGGTTTCGTCTTCCAAGCGTCCACAGTGGCACAAAGGGGAAGGTGCAAGTTTAAATCTGTGGAGATAGTGTCTAAATCCTCCGTGTCCGGTGAAGAGTTGTGCTTTAAGGTTTGTCATTTTCAGATTTGACAGTATTTTGTGTGCTCTTTTGACATATGGGAAGAACATTCTGGTCACCGCTCCGGTTGTTGCCGTTTCATGAATTTGTTGCCATCTTAATAAGGTAGTATCCCTGATGAGGTGCTTGGCAAAAGAGAGGGGGAAGGCATCATAGGCAAAGCTTTGTCTGCTGTTAATGGCTGCTTGTTTGGCCAGTTCATCGGCTCTTTCATTCCCAGTTATACCCACGTGTGCACGTACCCAGAACAGTTCTATATGTCCGTTGTTGTTAGCGATCCTTAAAAGTTCCCTCCTCACCCTTACTGCCAGCGGGTGGAGTGTGTTAGGTCCTGAAATGCTGTCGAGTGCTGACTTCGAGTCACTTATTATGTTTGCATTATTGGTTAGTGGGTTCCTTTTCATGAGTTCAGTGGCTTTTAGGATTGCCAGGAGTTCTGCCTGAAAAACTGAGCAGTAGCTCTCCATCCGAAAGAGCAACTTCCTTTCTTCGCTGCCATTTTTCCATAGTGTTACCGCTCCTCCGACTTTGCCATCAATCTTGCTACCATCGGTAAATATTTTGGGATAGTTGTTGTCTATATTGTTTATGTCTTCCTCTGTCTCAATTATCCGATAGTGGTATCTCTTTCTGATGGCTGGGTGCGGCAACTCTTCTGGTTTAACTTTTGTTTGGAGTTTTCTGTCGTTAGGAAGCTGTCGCAGAGTTTTTTCCTTCTTGACTCTGTAGAGTTCGGCGTTTTCCTGGAGTCTGAGATCCAGTGGTATAGTGCTGGCCAGTATTACCGCAGATGTCAAGGAGGTTGTGCGGTGTGCTTTAGCAATTTTTATCGCAAATTGTCTGGTAATTCGGTTAAGTTTCTGTTTGGCATACTCTTTTTGGGCTATGAATCCCCAGGCTCCTGCTGCATAGAGCACCGTAGGTTCAACCACTGCCGTATAGATGATACGTAATATGTGTGAGTTCAGCCCCCACTGTGCTCTGGCTGCTCTAGCTAACATTTTGAAAAGTGTACACGCCTTATTATAAATTTCGTCTAAATGTCTAGAAAAGTTTAACTTCCTGTCTATGGTCAGGCCTAAAACTTTCAGATTATCTTTGAATATAATTTCCATGTTACCCATTTTTATGGAGGGTTCCTCGTAAATACGTTTTTTGGTGAGCAATATGGCTTGGGTCTTTTGAGGTGCAAAAGTCATCTTATTTGTCCTTCCCCAGGCTAGAACTTTTTCCAGGGCATCATTTACCGGTGTTTCTATGCTTTCTGACGTGTGACCTGTAGCAATGATTAGAATGTCATCAGCAAAGGCTTGTAGGTGGACTCCCATGTCTTCCACTGTTTTGAGAAGTGGATCAATTTGGACATTCCAGAGGATGGGGCCGCATGTAGATCCTTGTATGCACCCTCGGTCAGTGGGTTTAGTCAGTTCTTCCCCAGCATGGTTGAGTGAAACCTTTCTATTGAGTAAGTAACTGTGATAAATCTTGCGAAGTGTTTCATCTACTCCTTTTAGCCTCAGTTGACTTAGGATTGCGGGCCACCAAGTGTGGTCAAATGCCCCTTGTATGTCCAGTGAGAGGACTACTACCATCTTCTTCTCTTTAATTCCTTGTTTGATGATAGTTATGGCATCATAAAGTGCATCCTCAGAGCAGGTTTGAGGTATGAAACCATATTGTTTTTTGCTCATCTTTCCTGTCTTCATTAGTTCCCATTGCAGTCTGTTGGCTAACAATTTTTCAAAAATCTTGCCCATGACTGGAATGAGACCTATGGGACGATTAGATCTCAGTAAAGACGGATCTTTATTAGCCTTAGGAATTATTTTCACTGTTGCCAGCTTCCACTTGTCTGGAAAATAACCTTCTCTGAGACATCTGTTATAAATATGTAGCAATTTTTCAGGATCGGCTGTGTAGACTCTATAACAGATGTCTGCAGTTAGCCCGTCTTTTCCTGGAGCTTTATTTGGGTTCATTCCTTCTAGGACCGTCTCGATTTCTTCCCTGGTGAAGTCTTGCGTATGTAGCCTTGATTCTTCTAGGGTTAATTTCTCCCTTTGTACCTCTTCTCTTATTATTTTCTGGTCCGGGTTATCTAATGTGTTATCGTCCATTGGATAGAATGCGTCCGCAAACTGCTTGATTGTCTCTGTCGGGGAGAGGGTAGTGCCATCCTGGGATTTCAATAGGTAATCCATGTCAGTTCTGGAGCAGCCTTTAAGGATGCGGTACGTTTTGCTCCAAACTTCTTCACGTGTTTGTCCTGTACAGAGATCCTTCCAGCTGGTCGTAGACGTCTTATCGATGCTCTCCTTGTAATCGTGTTTAGCTTCCAGGTATAGGTTTGTTATGTATTCTCGTCTCTCTGGTCTAGCATTTCGTATCCTATTTCTGCACCTCTTAACCATCTCCTTTTTGTTTTGTAAGTCGCTGTCCCACCATGTTTTACCCTTAGTTTTGGTTTCAGTGACCCGTGGGATTGTGTCTTTGCAGGATTCATGTATAATTTCTTCGAGCTTGTTGATAATTTTGTCTATTTTGAATTTATTGTCACTGCCTATTGTAGGATTCCATTTGTTTTCCGGGATCACTTCAATTTTTTCCAAAAGGGTTTGTCTGAAGTCAGCCCAATTTGCCCTTTTTGTGTTGTAGATCCTTGTTGTAGATCTTGTCGCGGTGTTTTCAGAAATATTGAGTAAAATTTCAAATCTTATAGCTCTGTGGTCTGATATATGCATAAAGTCGATGTCTACTTTCCACCCGTCTATGTATCTCAGAATACTTTGGGAGCTCACGCTAATATCCACTATACTGGTTTGAAGTTGTGATCCTCTGTATCTGTAGAATGTCCCGGTATTGCCTTGATTCAGAACATGGCCGTCCATTTGAGCTATTGCGTCAACGATTGCCTCCCCTCTCGTGTCTTCCACTTCGCAACCCCACCAGGGACTAGAGGCATTGAAGTCTCCTCCGACGATGAAGTCTTCCGTTCCAGCTTCGTTGGTGATTTGTAGTATTTTAGCTAAGTGAGGTTCCATATCTATTGTGCCCTGAATATAAACACTTACAAATTTGACTCTACGTATACCTAGGATAGCTGTAATACCAACAATATTCTGTGTGAGGTGGTTTATGTTTACATAGAATTTTATATTTGGGTCGACGACGACAATTGCAGATTTGACTGGTTTACTGGGATCCCCTTTAAATTGAATGACTTTGAATTGGCCACCCACCGTTAAAAACCCCTTTGCTCCCACGTACGGTTCTTGTAGGAGCAATATGGAAACCCCTGACTTTCCTGCTTCATGCAGGCATTCTCTCGTTGCAGCTAGAGAGCGAGCCAGGTTAGCTTGGACTATAAGAAAACGCTTGTTATCAACTGTTTGGGTGCCCTTAGCAGTAGTTTACCCCTAATCTTGCTATTTTGTCCCAACGCACCCATTCTGGACATTCTGAGCTATAGGCGGGGTGCTCGTTTCCATGGTGCTCATTGTCCGTTGTACAGTTTGTGCATCTAGGTGGGCCGTTCCTATTCGGACATTCTCTGGTTTCATGACCATTTGTACCGCAGTAGCCGCATCTTGCTACTTGTGCCCTGCATTCGTTAGCCCTATGAGAAAATCCCATACATCTGTAGCATTGGAGCAGCGGTGATTGGTCCAATGAAGGCACAATTTGGTATCCAACCCTCAGCCTCCTGTCTCTTAGCTGTGTCCAGACTTCGGGGCTTACCTCGAGTATGGCATTTTGTATCGCACTGTGTCTGCCCCTTGTTCGTCTAATGACTTTGATTTGCCTTTTGTCGCTAGGTATGGCAATAAGTAAATCCGAGTTCTGTTTCGTGATAGCTTCTACCAGCCTAACATCGGTCGTGTCAGAGGTTATACCCACTATTCTAAGTAGTGGGTTTTTCACCTTAGGAGACTTTACAGTTAGGTGTTGGCTGATATTTTTGATGGCTGTTTTCATCTTGGCCATGTCCGAACTGGTGTTCATGGTTATGGCCACCTTAGCGCCACTACATTTACGTACTCGCGTGACTCCGACCCCCATTTCGACAACATCAACAGAACTTTTTATTTTGTCAACGATATTTTGTCCAGTTAATCTCGGATCAGTTGACTCAACCAGAATTGTGTGTTTGGGAGTAATTGCTACCGGTGGTAGCATGGGAGGTCTCACTTCTACTGCTTGTTTAGGCTGAGGTCTAGTGACTGTGTGAGCTGTCGTTCCGAGTTGATTCGGAATTTGTGGGGCTAGAGTAAGTGGGACAGTTTTCGTTAAGGAGTGAACGTTCTCTGTAAGCTTAATTATTGGCACTAGGATTTCCCTTTTTGAGTCGTCCACCTTACTCTCTATTTTATCCAATCTGTCGACAATGACGTCCGTCTCCATACGGCCGGTAGAGAGTTGGACGACTCCAGATCCCCGAGGCAACCCGGACCTGACGTCCCTGACCAGTGCCCTCACCTCCTCAGCGAGTAGTTGGGAGCACTGGTCCTCAGTTAGAGGAGCCGTAATTGGCTTACCGGTCTCTCTCCTACGGAGCAACAGGTCCTGGTAGAGTTTGCCTATTGGTTCCGCTACGTCCAAGTCCATGACCAGACGGGCTGCATCTACCTGTTTTGTGAGCGCTGAGATACCGTCATTAGTGGCCTTCTGGTTGGTAGCTACAATGTCCAGGGCTCTCTCAGTCTGGCGCATGGCGTCCTCTAGGGATCGATGTTGGGAAAGAGCTTGCTTGCCCAGCTCCCGGGCAGATTTAAGGCGCTCCTGGTTGAGTTCTGCCCTGAGCTTCATATTACTCTCTAGGAGTGTTAGTACAAGGCCCTGAAGAAGATCCAGCTTATCGAGCACCAGGGTTCTGACCTCTTTCTTTAAGTTTCCAGCAGTCTTCCCCTCCAGCGCGACCCTTGCTGCCTGGACAGCACGGTAGGCTTCTGCTGCCTCCCCATATCCCGCAGCAGGAAGTGTGCTGGTTTCCTCCACATGGGTAGGTCTGGGGGATGCGTAAACTTCACCTGACGAGGATCCCGATCGTGATACCGGTATGTCGTGGAACTGTGGTGCCCTGATCGCTCCACTGGCTTCCCAACCCGCCAGAAATTCGTCCTCTACCTGCAACTCGGGGGTATGTCCCCCTTGAGAGTGCGAATCCTTGAATACTCGTAGATCCTTAGGGTCTCCGTCGCCACATTCAGACATGGATAACCTCACCCTGGCCGCTTTATGTCCCCTGTTATCTCCTACGTACCTGTCCATTTTTTTTTTTTTTTTTTTTTTTTTTTTTAATTTTTTTATCTTTATCTACTTTCTCTTTCCTTTTCCCTTCCTCAAACACGAGCTCACTAAAGGAGAAAACCACGGGTTAAAAAAAAAAAAAAAAAAAAAAAAAAAAAAAAAAAAAAGCTCAGGATATTGTGAAGAACACTCTCCCGGTGCCAACAATGAAAATCCCAGCCCGTTGTGACTATCAGTTGGGGAGATATTCAAACTTTTGTATTGCCAAGATGGCGGCCAAGAAACCAAAAATTTGGGAATTTTAGGATTTCTGAGCTCCCAGTGACCCCAGAGCTGTCGAGTTTGGGGTCAATGGTATTAACCGTAACTTTGCAACCAGTGAACCGATTTGAAAGATTTAAACGGCGTTCTTTAGGAAATGCCTTCCTTAACAATATTAAATATTCAGTTGGACAGACTGTGAAATGCAAGACATCAAAAAGGAGGGGGTTAAATTTTTGGTTTCCTTAATTTATCCTCCAAACCGATGTATAGAAATTTTTCAAAAATAGCAGGCACATGGAGGGTCACAATACACCCAAAATACAATGATTAAAACCCATGCGTCTCAGTGGGCTCGCAAGTTATGCACGTTACAAAAATCAATTTTCAAAATGTAATAGCTTAAGAACTATGTCGCATAAAATTATTCTGAAAACAGTTTATACGCATATACACATAGCTCCTACCCGCGCCGTCCGCAGATATCCAGAAATATGGCGGGATCAATGACCACGTGGTCACGTGGTTTTTGTTTTTCTGTTAATATCTCGGGATTGCGCGATGGGAAAAATCTCAAATTCACCAAGGATGTGCAGCAAGTGAAGGCCAACAAAACGCAAAAATAAAATCGTGGGGGCACCGATCTGAATCAGCAACTTGGGCCATTTAAAGTTTTACAAAAATCAAACTTACCCAAATTTCAGCTTCCAGAGGGGCAGACGTTGTACCAACGATTCTAAAAACCCTGTCGCCGTGTAGGCACTTCACTTACGCACAATTTGATGTATCGCACACTGCAATCTGAGCAGAAAAACCCACTTTTTCCTAATTTTGTTTGCGGAGCGGCGCGTAAACGTGGCCGTACGCGTTAGCGTATCAATAACAAAAAACCCAACTTATCTGTTCAGGTGGCAGAAAAAAGAACTACAACATTCTTTCAAATTGTGACAGTTTAAAGTTTATTTCCTTGTTAAGTTGGTGGTACTATAAGTGCTTGGCGAAAGATTTTTCTACTTGAGGGTGGTCGCTAGCCAGGCTGGCATTCGCAAAATGCCCTTCCACAATGCGGTGAAGCTCAAGCCCGCGGCGGGATTCGAACCATGGACCTGCTGCGCGGCAGCCCATAGCCAATGCTACTGAGCCATCACCGCTTCAGTGTTTCCCAACCAACGACCAATGTATTAATTTATTGTTAATGATGATACGTAGCTTTGGACGACTACGCTAGATGTTACGCCTGCTCCAGCGACACCAATAAAAATGTGGGTATTGTTCAAAGAAAATGAATTTGTTAAAATTACTCACTAAAACATACTCAAAGTGAGGAACAGTTGTGGAAGTAGTGTAGAATGACAAAGAAACGGAGTCGCTTCAATGTCTAGGATAGTAATCTAGCTACCTATATTACCGAGGAAATTATCCCACTACATTTAAAAAAAAATTATATTACCTATTTGGTTCGTATGTTTGTCTTCCTGGTTCAAATCGGGTAATGATGTTACGGCTATTTCTAATTACTGTCGAAGCTGAAATTTTATAGTACTGTCAAGTTCCAATGACAAAATAATATCACAGTGACAGCGAGCTGATCTGATCTTGGAGATAAATGGTAAACACCGGAACTGCCTAGTAACTTCAGTTGACCGGTTGTGTTCCGTTAAGAGGAACGGGAAGAAAAGCTCCTACAGAAAAATCGGTATTTTAACAAAGTGATGCTGTCTCGCCGCTAAACGGCCGAACAGAATAGTGCGATAACGATAAGGACAATTGCGGCTTCTTCAAGTTTTGACTCAGAATTTGCTCATAATTTGCGTTCTGGGTGAAAACTTTTCTCCGATAGTAAACATTAATCAAATATAAAAATTTTGGTGTTATTGTATAACTGACAGAATAAACTAGGTTTATAGGTTTTCTTTTTTCTTTATTTATAATTATTTTTCCTATAAATAATTCACAAACTAGATACACAAGTTTTGATAAAATATCAGTATTTAAATACCCATTAATTCAAATTCCTTTAATATAATAACAAAAATCAAAACCTATAAACCTGGATATTAATAACATTTATAATTTTTCCAAAAATCTTCAAAATCGGTGATTGTTTCGGGGGGGTAGAAACGTTTTCTCTTTTTGTATGAAAATTCTAGACTTCCCTCCAGTCTTAATGTTTTGTAATAATGTTTAGGCGTTATACGTCTTAAGTTTAGCTCAATTTCAGATAATTCTAAGCTGTGTCTCAACCATAACCGGTAACAGACATCGAAACGAAACTTTTCCTTGAACTGGTAACTGCTGAGTTCACCGAACGACCCCGATGCTAACTGACAAAGTTTTCGTTCAACTTGCTTTTGTGATTATACTTAAATATGATATTGCCTGTGGGTACTGCCTTGAATTTTACCGTATTATCATCTCTAAAATAACAATCGAAGAACCATTTTGGTGTTGATGTTCCCGAAATATACAGCGTTTCCCAGGAGCACCTGTAAAGTACCAAAGTGTTGTTGATATCAACGCAGCATTTTACTGATCGAATTCACGAGAGCACCATTTTTTTTTTATACAACTTATTGGAGCACAAAAGACGAGTGGTTTAGGCATCCGGCGTGAAGTCGAAGGACGCAAGTTCAATTCCTGCCCGAAGCGTAAAAGTTTATGATACAACAATTTGTAAATATATGATTTTTGCTTAGCACGCGACAGTGCTTGTAAACTTATCTAGAAATTAAAAAGGGTAGCGACATCATTCCGAGAATTAAGTGTTTGAAAAATCACTTCTTTCGATCAGATGAAGTCTAGTAATCTGGTTGATGGCCCCGCACCGTCCCATATGACGGTTAAAGTAATACAATTGGAGTACGAAGTTTCGGCTACAAATAGCGAACCCAGGTGACCTACTGGTTAAGGCATCTGGCTCAAAATAGGCGGACGCGGGTTCGATTCCTGCCCGGGGCATAAAATATTGTGCTCCAATAATTTGTAAAAATATGATTTTTGCTAAGCACGCTATAGTGCTTGTAATCATATTTAGAAATAACTCTTTTTTTAATACAATCTCACCTGATGGTAAATGATGATGGTTGAAGGTGTTAAAAGGAAAATGAAACATAGAATTATCTACAGTTAAAAAAAATTGAAGAAACTATTAAATTTATTATATAGTTCAACCCAATTCCAGATAATTCTAAACTGCATTTGAACTATCCATTCCAATTCAATAACAGATGTCGAAATGAAACTTTGTCTTCAAGAGGAAACAACGCTGAACTCACAGAATTATCCTACTGGCAACTGCCAAAGCTCTTGCTCAACCGACTACTATGATAAGTACTTAAAACAGACCACTGCCTGCGGCTTTGATTGCAATTTTACCTATTATTTAAACAAAGATACTAATTAAAGTATTCTACCTGCATAGATGTTTTTTTATGCCTGATTGGTTAGCTTTTGACCACTACCTCACTGATGGTAAGTGATGATATGGAACACACCGTTAGGTGCTTGGCGACAGATTTCCTACTTGAGGATGGTAGCTAGCCAAGTAGGCATTCACAAAATACCCTACCACGATTCTATAACGACTGCCATCCTAAGACAACAACCAAAACCGACAGCTTAACGTGCCCTCCGAAGCACGGAAGCGCTCAGTATTATTGTCACCATCGATCACCCAATTAAGTCATGACTGCGACTGACGTTGCTTAACTTTACTGATCGGTTTAGAACGGCTAAGCAACGCTACGAGCGCTTCAATTGCATTGCGTACTTCGGCAACTAAAGAAGTTCGGAATATATTATGTCGTAGCGTGAGCATAGACACCGCCATCTAGTAGCTCAACGCGTATACTTATCTAAGTGTGTGTAATTGCAACACTACACATTCACAAAGTGTATTAAGGTGCAACATTAGGTTTTTGAAGCAGCGATGGCTCAGTGGCATTGGCTATGGACTGCCGTGCAGCAGGTCCATGGTTCGAATCCCGCTCAGTTCTTGAGAGCCAGTGAAATTGCAGGCACATGAGAATTAACAATTATGTCACAAGTTGACAGGCGCAGTGCAATTCGTGACTTGTGACGAAATGCATCTGTTATAGGCAGAGGTTAGTCCGCTTAACATCAGGTGGACCTCATGCATGTTCTGTCACAATAACATAAAAAAGTATAATTTTCATAATGTCACATAATAACACTTAGTCAGTTGATTTCTAGTTAGGTTTTTAAGTCACACGCTTGGAGCAGCTCCAGCACCAGATTTCATTGCCGGCACCGGCTGTAGGTATCTGCTGGTCACAGTTGGTCCATCAGGTCAACATAGTTATTACCACGTTGCTAATCGGTGAAAAACGATTACAGTTGCAGCTTAGTGATGCCACAACCGATGTAACTCGAGGTTAGCTAAGGATGCTCTAAGAACATCAAACAGTGATAAGACATTTGACACATCCATCTTAACTCATTTTGGTCTAAGGGTAGTTTTTTAGTTCCATAAACTTTACTGAACTCCATTGCCTGTAAAACATTTTCATAAGAACATTAAACTTAATCACTACTCGCATAACTTATCCTATTTATTCTCTTTGAAATTATTTTCTTGACATCCTGGAAAGCAATTCTACCTTTTTTATTAAAGCTTGAAATTTTTCTGTTTGTCAAATATATGAAGGCGCATTGGTCATGATGTGAACTTGAATTACCATAATCTAAATGAGAAGACATAAGACAGTTTCAAAACTAAGTTTGGGGGAGATCACCACCCAGTAGCTTACTTCCCCGATAGCCTCTCTAATCCTCGCATTGAAGAACACTCTGTTTAGTAATTTACTATCTCCCTCTGTTAACTAATGAATATCATTGGATATTCATAGTGTCACCCCGTGACCAAGATCACTGCAAAGTGTTTGAAACTTCGGGACAAAAATAATGATAAATATACGCGATTTAAACCGTTTAACCCTTAAATTAAAACCGTCCATATTAACATAAGATTTATGAAATAAGACCAATTTGCAAGACAGGACACTAATATACAGACTCATGGGCCAATATAATCCAATCATAAAATCACAATATCAATAAACATTGGAAACGGGACAATCTACTTTTGAGTTCCCATTAGAAATATATCCTGTATAGACAAATCAGAATGACTAGGATATCATTAATCAAGGTTGTAAATTCATTTTCGAATGTAACAGAATGGGATCCTGTTCCCGTGTTTCCAAAGTCCCTACGGTTGAATAAATAATACGAATATGGGGCCCGGTAAAATGCAGAGATCCCATGGGATAAAAGCAGAGCAAAATGTCTAATAAGATTTCTGCTCGTCCCTCTTGCTATCGCATACTGATTTCTCATATTCTCGTGTGTACCCTGTATTTTATTCTGAGATGAATATATGATATTGAAATATTAGATATTTATTAGAGATGTTTTGGGATACAAAAGCTGTTTGGCATATGTATCTCTCTCCGCTCCGTCTGGCACTTTTTTCGATTAACTGTCTCTTTAGCTGACTGCATTTACATAGGTCACAGAGAATTATAGATAGAGATAGAACAGATAGAGGCACACTCGAAGTCAAGCGGACTAACCCATAACAGATGCATTTCATCACAAGTGACTAATTGCAATGCGCCCGGCACCCAGAGACTGTTGTTCAGTCTCTCATCATGTGCCTGTAATTTTAATGGCTGTCAAGGACTGCTGTCGGAACACACTGTAAGGTGATTGGCGATAGATATTCTACTTGAGGGTGGTAGCTAGCCAGGTGAGAATTCGCAAAACGCCCTTCCACCATGTGGTGTTGCTACCCGTGGGTGTCGTAAGAGGCGGCTAAAGGTAAAATACCGGATGGTGGGCAGCAGCGCCTTCTGAGGAACTGATATCTTTAACTGCAATTACCAAGACGCCTGCCAAGCGTGGGGATTGTTGCAAAAGGGAGGCTGTGTTCAGCAGTGTACAATCCTGCTGATACAGTACAGTACAAGCACATGAGACTT
Organism: Plagodis pulveraria; assembly: GCA_963890685.1. Taxonomy (NCBI): domain Eukaryota; kingdom Metazoa; phylum Arthropoda; class Insecta; order Lepidoptera; family Geometridae; genus Plagodis; species Plagodis pulveraria. The sequence continues at coordinate 23,871,273 of OY982969.1, forward strand.
AACAACTGTTTAGGGCGCAGTGCAGTTCTTCACTTGTAATGAAATGCATCTGTTATAAGCCGTAGCTTATGGATCCACTATCCACCAGATATGTGCAAGGGAGATGAGCGGTTTTTCAGGAGAAATCCACCACTGGGATCGCTTCATATTCCTAGCCTCGTGGAGCGCTGCGTTTTTATTGGTGGTTTTTTTCCTTGCAAACCGCTTATCTTCCTCGCACATCGTTAGTAAGTACGCAGTTTTATGTAGAGGTTACCGCTTAAGGGCCTGCACTGTAGAGAAAGATGTTATATTTCGTCTCCACTTCTCGCGTTTTTAGTTCGCGCCATGTACCCCATGGCGCCATGTTCGCAAGTCAATGGCAATATTTTATTTTATTAGAAATTTAGAGCGCTCTCTAGTAGAACTAGTAGAAACTATCTTGTCACACACGAATGATATATGAATGAATGAATAAAGCGCCATCTAGCGCGCATATATGATACCAACACATTAGTAGGCTCATGAATTGTTTTTTAGCTGTCAATGTTGTCTGGCACAGTTAATAAATTATACCTACTAACTTACAGTAGAACAAGTTTAATCTTGATGAATACCAACTTTTTCTTGCATGTTTTTGTGTATGCAAATTTTCTACTTGCCGATTTTGATGAACTAATTGCTTTGATGTAAGGCGTAACCCATTACAAAAAAGATAGTTTATTTATTACAAAAACTAGTATATAGTGTAAAATTTGCGCTGAAAATAATGAATAAACTTTTGTACCCCATGATCAAAAGACAGATAGCGGGTATACTATTAGGTATTATTATCAAGTAGCTTGGTTTTTAAACAAGATTTTATCTTTTTTAAAAACTAAGTATAAGTCATACGACTTGCTCGTGTCATTACTACAAGTCCTATTAAGGTCACATAAATAAAAAATCACATGGAGAAGGTAGTAAGTACAGTTATTGTTTCAATTTGTTAATAATAATTCATACATTTCGTGAATGCTATTGCGTAGATGGGTGGCACAACAAAACTTTTAAGAAAATAATATCTTTATTCAGATTACCCACTTATAGTACGAGATCCCGCTGCAGGATTGGTGTGCTCATCGACTTTTTGTTTAAAACCAAATTTTTATGTTTATTTATAGTTAAGAGTATATATATTTACTAGGGTGCCTATTAAAATTTGGCCGACATTATTTTTAATTAAACTATTTTTAATTGATTTTTGGTAAAAAATTTCGTTTATTTATTTTTTAAATAAAATAACGTCTACATCACGGTAATTAATATGAAGATTCTATAAAATCACGGTTGCCGTTGCGCACCTGGCCGCACCTCTTTGCAGCCAGGTGTAAACAGGTATGATTTCGATAAATTTATACGTTTATAACCTATTTTTATTAATTATATGTCAAATTGAAGCTAATTTTTTTCTATTAATTATCATATAAAGTTGCTTAATTAAATCTGGCCGCAAATAAGGGTTACTGGCTGTTAAAGATAATTAATATTTAAGGTAGAGTGAAAGAGAGTTAGCGCGTAACATCATTTGTCAGACGAGGACAGCGATTGCCGGCTGTGCGACGCTTTTAAGCCATTGCGCATGCGTCGAATGTTAGTGTTCTCAACTGAACAGATGCAGCATGTTTATTCTAACATAAAAACCACGCTGTTTTGGAGTTCGTAATAAACAACGTTTTCCCCTCGTGAGTACAATCTGTCCACCTCCTATGACACAATCGTCCAAACTGCTCACGTTTTTTTATCCCGCGACGCCCCGTAACGTTTTTTTGTAGTACTAAGTAGTTTTCCATTACCTAAACATGTCACCCTAACATCCCCATACCCCAATATATTACCTATACCATACAAAAAATAACATTTTCATACATTTAGTTTGAGTGGATCAAACAGCGAATAAAAATATATTTTTCCAGATTTTGAGGTATTTTGTTTTTTAATCGAGTTTATTTGTGGCTGTCTCTAATCAACATATAAACTTCTTGGTACCAATGCAATCCTCATCATATTCTCTTTACGGGAAAAGAAATGAAAATAGACCTTTTCATGGAAAATTTTACAGGAAAATGGGTTTGAACAGACGACGAAAATGGTGGGAAACGGCATTTTTTATATATTTTTTTTATTTTTTTTTCCGAAACTATTCCTCCTACAACTTTGTTTTTTTTTAATGTGTGTATTTATTATGGTTCTTTACCCATGAATAATACCAGATTGTAAGGATAAATATTTTATAAGTAGTAACGAGATTAAAACAACGCAATTTTTTTTAAGAATTTTGGCGGGAAAACTGTACATAAGCGGATTTTATTTTTTTTCTCAAAAACTATACCACCTACGAATTTGGTTTTTCTTTTGATATGATTATTCAGATGTAATCTATACACCTGAATTGTTTCAGATGTTTAGGTTTACAGGTTTAAAAGTAGTTACGAGATTATTTATTACGTAAATTTCGATCGGTGAGTGTTTGCGCGGCAAAAAGCATCGAGTGAAAGTTATTTTTTTTCATTTCATGATTTGAGTAACTTCTCGTTACCATAGAGTAATACGGTTTTTTTTGTTGTATAGCCAATGATAGTAGCTTACTAACAACGTTTAAATAATAACGATCGGATAAATACAAGCTTCACACTAAACCTTTTTTTTAGACCACCGGAATTCATTTTTGCATTTTTCAACAAAGGCAAACTTCGGCCCTTGAATTTATTAATTAAAAATCCAGAAATTCAACAGGTTTTTGCATCTTTAACGAATCCTACAGACACCTTCGATGAAAACAAAATTGATGCAGTCCAAGAGTTTACGTGCCTTATGTATGGAATACCAAAGTGTCAAAGTGTAAATACCGCAAGATTTTTATTATTTAACAAAATGTACGCTTCAAAACAAAATAATGAAAAATTTATGAAGAGAATTAAAGGTTTGGACTCGACGCACATTCCACCGTGCTGGAAATCTTTGAAACAAAAATTGTTGCGGACAATCTTTGTTAATTCGATGTGGTTAAATGCCACTGAACCAGACTGCATCAAATTCAGCCCAGAAAATAATGGCTGGCTGGTACTAGATGGTTTTTTAAAACCAACATGGTTCCTGGGAGACTCAACTCCAACGCAAGTTAATAGTGTGCTATGTGAATCCACGAACAAAGCTTCCGATAACGACGATTCTGATATTTGTAGCGATGAAAGTGATAGCTCCGATGACCGTACAACTGAAAGCTCCGATGATTCAGATTTTTAAATAAGAGTTACGAAAATATAAGAATTATAAGATAAATTTATTAATTTTTTAATTTGCTTAAATGTTTAATTAATATGTAACAGACAATTAAATACTTGAATAAAATCTAATAAAATTTTTAAAAAATACTTTAACAATAAAAATTTCTTTTACTTAAGTCACCTTGGTTTTATTTTTTTATTTTTTAAATTAATATTAAATATCGACGTTCTAATTAGCAAATTATCTAACTCCATTTTAGAGAATCTTTTATTTGTACGAAAAAAACAATTACTTCAAAATTTATTATCATTTTAAAAAACCATTTAATATCCTTTATATCTAATAAGGCTTAAAAGCGTCGCACAGCCGGCAATCGCTGTCCTCGTCTGACAAATGATGTTACGCGCTAACTCCCTTTCACTCTACCTTAAATATTAATTATCTTTAACAGCCAGTAACCCTTATTTGCGGCCAGATTTAATTAAGCAACTTTATATGATAATTAATAGAAAAAAATTAGCTTCAATTTGACATATAATTAATAAAAATAGGTTATAAACGTATAAATTTATCGAAATCATACCTGTTTACACCTGGCTGCAAAGAGGTGCGGCCAGGTGCGCAACGGCAACCGTGATTTTTTAGAATCTTCATATTAATTACCGTGATGTAGACGTTATTTTATTTAAAAAATAAATAAACGAAATTTTTTACCAAAAATCAATTAAAAATAATTTAATTAAAAATAATGGCGGCCAAATTTTGATAGGCACCCTAGTAAATATATATACTCTTAACTATAAATAAACATAAAAATTTGGTTTTAAACAAAAAGTCGATGAGCACACCAATCCTGCAGCGGGATCTTAGACTATTAGGAAGCTAGGTATTTTGTTTATAAATTTTACCATTAAATATTATTTGTACCCGTACGTAAATATTACTATTTGTACTACTATTCGTACGTATTACCACAATATTATATATCGATAGTAAAACTGTGGTATAACTTAATGTTGTCTTAGGTTTTCGCGATTGTTACACATAGTAATAAAACCACTTTAAACGGTTTAAATCGCGTATATTTATCATTATTTTGTCCCGACGTTTTAAACACTTTGCAGTAATCGTGATCACGGGTAACTAAAAAAAATTGATAAATATACGCGATTTAAACCGTTTAAAGTTGTTTAATTACTATGTGGTATGACTCTATTGGTAGTACCTACTAAGATACTATCTTATTCATATGTCATCATATACGAGTACGTAGAAAGAAGTAAATATACTTATACTATATATACTTATTACCTAAAGCCAAGTAAAAAAAGGCAGTGCAATGCATACCTTTTATTTTAGCTGATTTTTACGTGCGCTCCGTAACCACCGGGCAAAACGGAGCACTTATCTGTCATCTGTCTATCCGTCCGTTTTAATGTCAAACAAATCTTGAGCTCGTACACGGGATATAGGTGACAAAGCGCTCGTAGCGTGGCTGGCTTAGACATTCTTTACAGATCAACTAAGTAATTCAACGTCAGCTGCGTCATGACTTGGATGGGTGACCGCTAATGGCATTACAACTAAGCACTTCCGTACATCAAATGGCACATAAAACCATTGATCTCGGTTGTTGTCTTAGGATTGCAGTCGTTATAGAATATATACCTTCTGTCACCAAGAACCAAGCAGTGTGTTCCGGCAGCACTTCTTAACCCTAGTGATACTATATCCTAACATACCCTAGATATAATCCTAGTGTTCATATGATGGGTTGCTTTTCTGGGCTATAATTACTATGAAATTATGAATACTTATTTCAATAACTTTTTATGTTTGATAGTTTGTGTGTGTTCCATTATTTGTGGAAAGAAGAGCATTAGAACACAGAGTGTCACAGAGTGACACAGAGTGACTGCATGACAGCTTTGTATGGTACCGTAAGGCCTACTGTTACTGTTACGCTGTGGCCTCAAAATATTTTTTATTCCATCAGCATGTTCATATTTATGAAAAGTCTTTCGTTTGTCTGGTGTCCATCCAGGGTAAGAAATATAATTTTCCTAGATCTACGAAAAAATATGGTAGATACTTAAGATTTACATACATTACGTATTACTTATTATATTCAGCATACTAAACTTTTCTGAGTGAATAATAGGAAAAAAAATGGAATCTAGGTAATAAAATTACAAGCTGAATGCATAAAGCATATTGTAAATAAACTTAGAAGTAAATACGTATCAATTTATATCAAAAAATAAAAAAATTATAAAAATAAATTTTGCTTAAGATTTAAACCTTGCACCTTCAGTTTTCTGGTCCGACCTTAGAAGAAATGAGCTACTCAAACAATGTTTTATCGATGAAAATGACAGACCTATGTAACATTTGAGATTATGTTTCTTGGATCAAAATGTGGCAACTAAAAACTAAAGAGTTGTCAACGTAGGTGAACTAATTTAAAATTAGAAAATTACATTCATGATAGTAAACATAAATGGAGGAAAAAGTACAGATGCCTTCCTTATTATGTCCACGATGCGTTTTTGACGATTTGTATAAACCTTTTTTGTACCTACAAAGCGTTTATTTGTAATTTTACCCATATTTTAATTAAATCGAGTACGCTGAGAAAAGCGACACAGGTCCAACGCTCAACGCGGCTGGCCGCGGTTTGAACGATAATGATAGCGCTATACGTGGATCGCTGGAGAAAATAGTGCGGCATGATGTTAACGCTTCTCGGAATGAAAGGGCGTATGCGACATTTTAGAAACAGACTTATTACACATTAACCTTTTTTTTTTTGTAAAAAATTAAATAACAAATTTTATTGCACGTAAAAGTTCAATATTTTAGAACATTAATCATATCTTAATACATTAAAATGTAGCGGAAAAAGTAGAAAACCTTTATTTTTAGAGGGGTTTTTGTCAATTTTTTGTATCGAGCCAATTATTAGGAAACATGTTTTTTGTGCAATGAGCACACTACCTATATCCTTGAGTATTGTGTATATAAATTGCAGTACCATGCGGTATCTGGTTTATGAGATTTTCTACATATTGTTAGCATTATTTCTTATATACTGGGCCTTAAGGCTTGAGTGCTCGCGGCGCTTTCTATACCCACGCAGTTTCGTCATATTTTAAATACTAAGTGTTCTAACTCGTTGTAACTTTGCATGTTTGTCCTTGTGTCTAATTACTAAGCTTTTGGTTTGCCAGATTTCCGTAAAGTTAATTATTTTCAAAAATAATTCTATAAATCCTTTTGTATGGGAATTGTTATTTTGACATTTCGTGATAAGATATACAATAAATCGAAAAATTAGCAAACCAGAAGCATAGTTAATGGACTCAGCAATACGCATACAAAATTTCACTGAGTTTGAACCCTTGGTTTTTAAAATATGACGTCACCACTTTTTTATGGAAAGCGCCCCATGTTCTCTTCTCTTTAAACAAGATATTGATAAAAAATATTTTTAAATCAGAAGTAATACAAAAATCATATACTAAGTTTCAAAATTCGAACGTTTCTTCAAACCTGATATCAAATATATTCGGCAATATTATTATATTTTATATCTATCGTGAAGGTATATACACTGGCGTCGAAGTAACTCGTGCGTGACCAGATAAGGACTCATTGAGTTACCTACCTCGTCAATACGTTTATATCACGCCACATCCGGTATCTAGTCTGCTATATCAGGTTTATAATAATTTCTGCGTAGGTGTTATATAGGCTGCTGGGTGAGGGTTGGGTATTATTATTTAAATATAGGTTATATTCCATAGTTGAGGAACATTTTATAGGATCGTAAAGCTAATAAAAAAGACGTAGAACATGAATTAATGTATAGCCGCAAGGAACTTATGTAGATAATAATCTGAAAACCAACTTTTTCATTCGTCTAATCGAGAATAGAAATTCGCTCGAAATTTGAGTTTCATCACCCAAACAGATACAAACAAGAAAGTGACTTAATAAAAACGTGGTAACAAAAATAACAGTCGGTTTAAAAAACACCCTCATATATACATTGTAAATAAATGCAATTAATGTTTAATAGTAATTAAATAACTTTTAAAACGGATTAAATCGCGTTTATTTATCATTATTTTTGTCAAACGCTTTGCAGTGATCGTGGTCACGGGGTGACGATCAGTGTAAAGTGTTCGAAACGTCGGAACAAAAAAATATTATAAATATACGCGATTTAAAGCGTTTAAATCTTTTAATTACTATGTGTAATAATCGCAAAAGCCTAAGATTTTTTTAAGTTTGATACCTTAAGCAATATATGAATTAAAAGCAAAATAAAATTACGATATGTTTTCTTAAATGTTGTTTGTTTAAAATTACGATATGTTTTTATGCTTTTCAGTATTATTTATTACAAGCTGTACCTGCGATTTCTTCGCGATTGCCATCCCTGCAGACTAATTATTCCCATTTGAGCACTGTTTAACTCATATTAAGCAACGCTGTGGTCTGCGGTGAAGCACTCTTAGCAAAACATAGCTCAGAAAGGAGCTTTCTATTTTGGATTTGAAAATTCAGTTTGTATTTTTCAGAAGGTAACTCAGAGAGTTCTTTCTCGAATTTTTGAACCAAAGTACCTACTTTGTTCGTGTCTTGGTTTGGAATTTCGATTGTAAAACGGCGTCTTTTCGCCGATGCTACCCTTATTTGGCGGTAGAACGAAGATATATTAGATCGTGCACTTCCATTGCGCAGTCTCCGAAATGTATCCGGCAAAAGATAGATAGTTAAAAAAAACTGATTGTGGCGAATGTTCCAGATTTTAGAGTTTTATCTTAGCACAAGGCAAGCTCTGCCCTCTTGAGCCTCTTGCCTCTTTTTTTTATGTTATTGTGACGGAACAAGCTCGAGGCCTACCTGATGTTAAGTGTACTAACCTCTGCCTATAACAGTTGCAATTCATGACAACTCACGAATTGCACTGCACCCATCACATTGAGACATAGTTGTTAAGTCTCGTTGTGCCTGTAATTTCACTGGCTCTCAAGGACTACTGCCGGAACACACTTTTCGGTGCTTGGCGACAGACTTTCTACTTGAGGGTGGTCGCTAGCCAGGCGGGCATTCGCAAAATGCCCTTCCACCATGCGGTGGAATTATGTAATAATTAGTATCTATTATGCCTATGCAATAAAGTGCGAACGCCAGCTTAATATGAGCCGTACGTTCAATGGTTCCTGTATATTCCGGGTTTCAAGTTATTTGGAAGGGAATATTTAGGTTGTGATGTCTGTAATTTCTGAACTACAAAACTGATGACATTGAATTATTTCCGGGACAATATTTAAAGTACCACTAGATATAAAATAGAATGTATGAAATCGGACTACGCGTTAAGAGGCCTTTTACATTTTGCAGCCCTCTCACTCGCACTTTTAAAGATAATTTCAAATAGGAACAATATGGTTTATAAATTTTAAAATGTGGTCAATTATTATTTCGCTTCATGCAACTATAGATGTTCTCTACTAATTTTTATTTTGATATCTGTAATGGGGGATCTAAAACGCGTAATTTAGTTATTTCAAATTTTGGGCCTCTAATTCTAATTGGACTCAACATGTAACAAAGTAAAAATATGTTGAGAACATATATAGTTGCATGCAGCGAAATAATGATTGACCACATTTAAAAAAATATAAACCATATTGTTGCTATTTGAAATTATCTTTAAAAGTGCGAGTGAGAAGGCTGCAAAATGTAAAAGACCTCTTAATAAATTACAACTAAGTGTACGTTTTGACTTTCATCCTCTCTCCCAAGAGAACCGTACTGAATTTCGGGATAAAAAGTATAATGTACCTCGGTAGTATGAACTGAAATCGTGCTAAGTGTCATTGAAATTCATTCAGTAGTTTAATCGTGAAGCGCGGTCAAGGTACAGACAGACAAACGAAAATATAAAAAATACAGTTTTGGCATCAGTATCAGCTACAGACTGCTCTCTGCGTTATTATTTTCAAAATATCTTCAATGTACAGAATTAGACCTGTTACAGTTTTATTATAAGTATAGATTAACTTAACCCTGTGAGTCCATTCCTATTTTTATAAATTATTGATTGAATTTCATTACAATAAAAAAGTAGTTTAGTAGAAAATGTTTTCCACCTTATCTTATAAAATAATTAATTGGAAAACTGTAACTATGGATCGCTGTTAAATCAATATTATAGTAATTTTTAATTAATCACCAACTTTTAATAGACAAGTTTTCAAAGTCAAAACCATTGATTAAATTCAAGCGTCTATATCACATCTATGAAGTTCAATTACAAAATTGACTTCTAAACAAAATAACGCCATCAGATATATCGCCTGTATAAGCCAATTCGACGAGCGTCGAAGAACAGTTTTTAAGAGCCATTTCACAAAATCACGCTACTGAAGTTTAGGTAAATGCCAGCGCATCGCTTACACAAGCGAAAGAAGTGACGACGGAATAGCGTGACTGTGAGTAACATATTTTGATACTAGCACTCATTAATAAAGAAATCTAAGTTGCGAATTTAAAAATTGTGTGATTGGCATGAGTAAATAATCAATTTCTTGTAGATTACTTGCTAATGTTATAGAAAAGAAGTAGGCATGTACATTAAATAGTCAACCTGCATCGTGAATCTTTTATTTAAATTTCATCCTTGATGAATAAAAAATAGATATGTTTGAATCATTTATTGTAACAAAAAACTTAATTAATTAAAAAATTATACGGCTTAAAATTATATAAATATTTGATGTAACGGCATTGATTAAAAGCTGCGGACTAAAAGTTCTTTCTTTTAAATTTTCCAAAAATTGCTGTTTTCCTCGTTCACACTCTTCAGTATCTATATCCAGTCGTTAACACTGTCTGTCATAATGACCATGCATAGGATTGAGGTTTATTTTTCTGTGCATCCGGAAAACAACTTAGTACCAACCACAAACGTCCCATGACGTTTTTGGTTTTCCATTACTTTAACATGTCACCCTCATATTCCCATACCATAATATATCACCTACACCATTAAAAAAATAACATTTTCATCCATTTAGTTTGAGTAGACCAAACAGCGAAATGTAAATATATATTTACAGATTTTGAGGTTTTTTTGTTTTTAAATCGAATATCTTTGATTCAATCTATAATCAACATATATATACTTCCGAAATCAGATTGAAGACGTTCTGAAAAAAGGCCAGGTCAAAAGTACCCTAAACCGACGCTTATGTATGAAAGGATTGATGAGTATAGATGAAGCGAAAGAGATATGTCAGGATCGTAGTAAGTGGAAATCCGTGGTCTCTGCCTACCCCTACGGGAAAGAGGCGTGATTTTATGTATGTATGTATATACTTCTTGGTACCAATGCAATCCTCACTATATACCCTTATGCTCACTATTTCCTCTATAGAAAATAAATGATAATACACCTTTTTATACAAAAAAATACTGAAAGTGGGGTTTGAACACACGACAAAAATGGTGGGAAATAGTAATTTAATTGCTATTTCTATTTTTTCGTAACTAACTCACCTAGAACTTCGATTTTCTTTTAATATGATAATTTACTATTGTTCTTTAGCCATGAATTGTTACAGATTTTTACGCCAAATATTTAAAAGTAACAAAATTAAAATAACCCAATTGTTTTAAGAACTTTGGCGGGAAAACTGTATTGGAGAGCAATTATTTTTTCTGAAAAACTATACCACCTACGGCTTTGGTCCTTCTTTGATATTATTATTTACATGTAATTTATACACCTGTATTATTTAAGATTTTTGGTTTAAAAGTTTAAAATTAGTTACGAGATTATTTAATACGCAAATTTGCATCGGTAAGTGTTTGCGTTGCAAAATATATCGAGTGAAAAATGACTTATACATATGCAAAATTGCGGTTTTCTAGATTTATAACTGTTGAAGTAGTTACGATATTAATATGAAATGACGTAATATTTTGGGGCCAAAATGTAATTTGTGCTGGTTTCAGATTTCATCAAAATATTCAAAATACTTCCTACTTCATACGTTATCTCAGAAAAATATGGATTTTTTCTTGTATGGGCAAGGATACATCCTTTTGAAAACCATTTGGATTATGAAAGTCAGACTTACGCAGATTTATGGTAAATTTGTAAATACGACTATCGACCGCTAACTGGTATCCCGGTTTGTACAAATGATGGAAAAGCCGGGAGGCCGGTTCGTACAAATTTTCAATAGAAGGTAGTTTAATTTCCAGCTGAAGTTATCGCTGTGTTCACTTGTAGACATTAACTGAATCCAAAAATATTGGAAATCAATTATTCGCCTGTCATCTGATCCTCCTAAAACAAAAGTTATTGTGAGTTACTAATTTAAACTAGAATAATATAAAAACTAGTAGACCAAAAAGAAGAAGTCAACCCTGTGAGGTTGTTAGCATTTTTCCAATAACGCTGTATAAGGCTGCATAATTGTGACGTTTCCTTTTTTTAACACAATGGATGAACAGAAACTATAGATGTAGTTACTTAACAAGACAACAATACTTATATTATGGACAACAAAAATAAAGTATAGTCTGTTACTTAAAAAAAATATCGACATGATCAAAACTCTGTGGTCGCACTATAAACTTGCATCTAAGCGTTCCGCGTACGAGACGTCAGAGCAAGGAAAACGAACACAGGTCCTACCTCGATGGGCGCTCGCGCGGTACTGATCGCCTCGCGCTTGTACACTTCAATTTATGTGCATTTCGAGTTATGTTAAATATTTTTTCTTGTCTAACAAAACAGAGTTAATATCACAATTTATTAAAGATCAGATTAATTAAAGAATGAACTTTCTTTTTATATAATATCTGTTTGGAATTACACTTTATTAAACGCAATATATGGTGGTAAACTGCTGATATAATTCGTGGAAATTGGCGCAAGATCTTTATTTTTTTTTCCTATAATGACGATTAATTAGCGATATTCTAGTACACTATGTGTCAACAAGATTATATGCCTGATGCACAGTTTTTTTTTTAAGTTAATTTGATGAATCTTTCTACAAGAGATATAACTCTGAAGTTGGCTATGTGTACTTTAATTCGTAAAACAGGGTGCGGGAGATTGGTCACTACAAAATAATTAATGTTATGTTTGTAAATTTGGTACATTAACTGAAAAGAGAACAGATTATTCTATTTTTATCAATTATTAAACAACTTGTAGATATTTCCTATGATAGTAAATTAAGCGCTTAAAATCTTCGTATACCGCATTAAAATGTGAAATGCCTCTTAAGTCGTATAGTGGTACATGCGTGATGTTGTATCGTGTGGTTGTGTAAAAAATATATGCACATGTGATTGGTCCACGACAGATTTGCTGCCATTTATTGAAGAGTTTCATTGTATGTCTCCGAAGAACATCATCAGAACATCATCAAACTGGGAAGGGATCACCTCGAAATACTACGGTGCTCTTCGAAACCATAGTATATAGTTTCTTTGTTCATTTTACATCGATAAGTGTGAAATTAGAACATGATCAATGTAGTCTAAGCCAATTATTATATTTATAGAACTAATTTAAATACTATTCGTCAGATCTCACTCACATTTAAATGCGAACATGCGACAATAACCAGCTTGAGAATTAAAATAATCATCAAAATCGATACATCCAGTAGAAAGTTATGACGTAACACACAAAAAAAACAGTCGAATGAGGACCACCTCCTATATGTTAAGTCGGTAAAATTTTAATCATTGTAATATGCCCCTTTATTATTCCGTCCTCTGTCTATGGATTTTTAATATTCAATTATATTCCGTTATTTGGAGACACATAAAACATGGCTCCACTTTTCTTAACTTACCCTCTTAATATAGACACAATTACAGGCATCTTCGAAAAAGAGACCACCAAAAACAGAATTCAGTCGCTCAGGTTCGTCTGAGCCCTTAAAAGATCAATTAACCAACTGACTCGGAATAAAGCATTTCAATGAAAAAAACCTGCATTTAAAATATACAGAAATAAAGTTCAAACGAGCTTACCCGTATTATTTCTTTATAAATCATTCGTGTTCCAAACAAATTCTCAATTACAACCATCCCATTAATGCGATTACGTAACGAAATAAACCTCTCATTGAAGCGTAGTATTTCGACATCATCTGCCTTCTACAAAACGAAATCTTTCCATTTCAATAATTAATTTTACCTGGGAATACACTGTTTTCATTTGTTCTGAATGTACCCTTTTAAATTAATGCTGAGTTTTAAATGTACATGTCAATTATCGAGAGTGTAATATTTTGTGTATTTGTATACACAAAATATTACACTCTCGATAATTGACATGTACATTTAAAACTCAGCTTTAAATTACAACTAAGTGTACATTTTGACTTTCATCCCCTTTCCCGAGGGAACCGTGCTGAATTTTGGGATAAAAAGTATATAATGTCCTACCTCGTAATATGAACTGAAGGCATGCTACGTTTCATTGAAATTCATTCAGGAGTTTAATCGTGAAGCGCGGTCAAGCTATAGATAGGCAGACAAAAATATAAAAAATACAGTTTTGCCATCAATATCAGCTAAATAGTGCTCTGTGCGTTATTATGTTCAAAATATCTTCAATGTACAGAATTGGACCTGTTACAGATTTATTTTAACTAAACCCTGTGAGTCCATTCCCATTTTTATTAATTGTTGGTTGACTTTCGTTACACTAGTAAAAAGGTAGTTTAGTAGAAAATGTTTACCACCTTATCTTATAAAATAATTAATTGGAAAACTGTAACTATGGATCGCTGTTAATTCAATATAATAGTTAATTTTAATTAACTACCAACTTTTAATAGACAAATTTTCAAAGTCAAAACAATTGATTAAATTAATGCGTCTATATCCCTTCTATGAAATTTAATTATAAAATTGACTTCTAAACAAAATTACGCCATCAGAAATACCGCCTGTATAAGCCAATTCGACGAGCGTCGAAGAACAGTTTTTGAGTCGTATAGTTGCACATGCGTGATGTTGTATCGTTGTATTGGGAAGGGATCACCTCGAAATACTAAAGTGCTCCTCGATACCATCGTATATAGTTTATTTGTTCATTTTACATCGATAAGTGTAAATGGATAAAGAACGTTATCAATGTAGTCAAAGCCATTAATTATTATTATAGAGTTTACTGATTAATATCCGCATTATTATTATTATAGAGATAACACAAGTTTAAAGGATAACACTAGTCGTCAGATCTCACTCATATTTAAATGCGAACATATGACAATAACCACCTTTAGAATTAAAATAATCATCAAAATCGATACATCCAGTAAAAAGTTATGAGGTAACACACAAAAAAAACAGTTGAATGAGAACCACCTCCTATTATTAAAGTCGGTAAAATTTTAATCATTGTAAAATGCCCTTTTATAACCTTTCCTTTGTTTATGGATTTTTAATATTCAATATATTCCATCATTTAGAGAAACATAAAACCTGTCTCCACTTTTCTTAACTAAACCTCTTAATACCATTGACACAATAACAGGCATCTTCGAAAAAGAGACCCCAAAAACAGAATTAGGTCGCGCAGGTTCGTCTGAGCCCTTAAAAGATCAATTAACCAACTGACTAGGAATAAAGCCCTTCAATGAAAAAAATCTGCATTTAAAATATACAGAAATAAAGTTCAAACGAGCTTACCCATATTATTTCTTTATAAATCATTCGTGTTCCAAACAAATTCTCAATTACAACCATCCCATTAATGCGATTACGTAACGAAGTAAACCTCTCATTGAAGCGTAGTATTTCGACATCATCTGCCTTCTACGAAACGTAATCTTTCCATTTAAATAATTAATTTTACCTGGGAATACACTGTTTTCATTCGTTCTGAATGTGCCCTTATAAATTAACGCTGAGTTTTAAATGTACATGTCAATTATCAAGTGTATGTTTTGTATATACAAGGATAACAACGGTTGCTGCAGAGAAAAAAACTTTTAACATATATTGTTTTTGTTTATCGACTATATATGTTTACCAAGTTGCTCTGGCATTTTTAATGCTTTATTCTTGACTGGGGAAAGAATGTTTTCAAAGTTTGAAATATAAGTATAAAGGAATGTTTCCTCTTTGTTAAATTTGTTAAAAGTATTTTTATTACTTACATAAATTTTTAACAGTAACACAATATATCTTTTATAAAAATAAAAACATACCGGCAACTGATGTATTAAAAGTAACTCAAGCCCATAACATAAATATCATTGTGTCTAAGGCTTAATCCACACCGAAGTGGCAGAAGCAGGCAGCGCAGCATTCGGCAGTCTTACTGTCAAACCTTATTCGACTTTGTCTATAAAAAGTAAATAATTAGAACAGCGAAGACAACGAGGAGATCTAATTGAACAAAATTAATGTGCACTGTTTTTTTCCATATACACGCATCAGCTTTTAGCTGCTTAGTGTATCACGATAATAATAATTAGTAAGAGTTTCACCGCAAGGTGGTAGGGCATTTTGCGATTGCCCGCCTGGCTAGCTACCACCCTCAAGTAGAAAGTCTGTCGCCAAGCACCTAACGGTGTGTTCCGGCAGCAGTCCTTGAGAGCCAGTGAAATTACAGGCACATGAGACTTACTAACTGCGTCTCAACGTCACGGGCGCAGTGCACTTCATGACTTGTAATGAAATGCATCTGTTATAGGCAGAGGTTAGTCCACTTAACATAAGGTGGGCCTCGAGGTAGTTCCGTCACAAAAAATGTCATTAAAAAAAAAAAATAGAAACTGTATACAGCGCAGTATACTGCACTAAAGATAACAATTAAATATTCCTGGAAACATATTTGTAACGTAAAGCACGTAAATATTACTGGTACGATTAATTAAATACAAAGGCGAGTTCAGAATCGTCCGATATTCAATTATGTATACAAACGGATCGTCCGATATTCAATTTTGTATATCGAAATCCATTATTGGCACTTTGTTGAACGTGCACGGTAATTGTTTAAAGAGTCTGTAATTTTATATAATATACTGGCTTTTAGGGTTTGATGGCACAAGTTGATAAAAATCACATTAATGTTCAACTGGATTACTTGAAATAATGAATAGATTCAGGCGTTACTTTGCGAAATCCATATTTAATAATAACAAATATATAGAAAATATTTTCTCTTAAAATATTTTCTATATATTTGTTATTATTAATATTTAATATTTTAATAAAACACTTAAAAAGTATATCTCGTGACAATTCCGCCTAATTGTCATGTAAAGACGACGTGACGACACAAACGCCACGCAGCCAAACCGGCAGAGTTTTCGACGCGTTTCGATTCTACACAAAGAATCCTCAGGAGGTCTTGACTCTTTGAGCGCACGATCGAGCCAGATCAGTCTCTAAATGTTTTCTTAAAATATTTTCAAAATATTTGTTATTATTAGATTACTCTTCATCACATAGATATTAAAACTATCCCAATCACTAGGATATTGTAAAAAGTATTCCCTTCCTTTTGTTTAATGTGATTTGACGGAACAGGCTCGAGGACCACCTGATTCTAGGGGTGAACTGGCCGGTCAGTTCTCCATACAAACGTCGTAGGGTGATAACTCCCTTCTTTTAGTATTCAGGTCTAAAAAAAACCTGATATCGATTGATCGCTTTATTATCTAGGCTTGTATCATTACATTATTTTAATAAGATAATTAAGTGGAGGGTAATGAGCCTCGAAACATTTTCATATAAAGTTTTCGAAGCTTATAACTTTCAAATTAATTATCTTTTTAAAATTTCGTTACGATACAAGTCTAGATAATAACTCTGAACAATCAAGATTATGCTAAATTCTGGACTTAATATCTCAAATAAGGGGTCAGTAATCACTAGGACCCCCAAATATATATCCCAAGGACTGCTGCTGGAACACACTGTTAGGTGCTTGGCGGCAGATTTTCTACTTGAGGGTGGTAGCTAGCCTGGCTGGCATTCGCAAAATGCTCTTCCACCATGCGGTGAAGCTCAAGCCGGCAGGGGGGATCGAACCAGGGACCAGCGGCACGGCATTCCATAGCTGTAACCGCTCGGCTATGATAGCTTGCCTAATAGGACTCCTATGGCCGTTTAGGAAAAGCTGTAGTACAGTATTTTTTATTTTTTTATTCCTGATAGGTTAGCCTTTGACCACTATCTCACCTGATGGTAAGTGATAACGTGGTCGGAGATGTTGTTCAGGCTAACCAAGAAGTACTGGCTCTCAAGGACAGCTGCCGGTACACACCGTTAGGTGCTTGGCGACAGATTTTCTACTTGAGGGTGGTAGCTAGCCAGGCGGGCATTCTCAAAATGCCCTACCACCATGCTATAACGACTGCCACCCTAAGACGACAACCGGGACCGACAGCTTAACGTGCCCTCCGAAGCACGGAAACGCTCAGTAGTAATGTCATTAACGGTCAACCATCCAACTCAAGAACGCGGGCGACGTTGCTTAACTTTGCTGATCGGTTGAGATCAGCTAAGTAAACTTCGCTACGAGCGCTTTAACATATTTTTAGCTTGTAACATATTTTTAAGGCAAACCTCCTAAGTATATCAACGTGCTTTTGGATGGTGGAAGGCCGCCTAGCTAGCTACCACCCTCAAGTCGAAAAATCTGTCGCCAAGCACCTAATAGTATGTTCCGGCAGCAGTCTTTAAGAACCAGTAAAATTACAGGCACGTGAGACTTAAGAACTGTATGTCTCAGAGTGACGGGCGCAGTGCAGTTCATCAGTTATGACGAAATGCATCTGTTATAGGCATAGTTTACCGCTTAACATCAGGTGGGCCTTGAGCTTGTCCGTCACGATAACATTAAAAAACGTTTAAGTAAGTATCGGATCAACTTGCAATCATATTTATAAGTATTTAACGGGACTAAATCGCGATAAAATCAGTGTTGTGTGTCGAGACGATACATTTCTAAGTCAAATGCGGGTAGTTGGAGAAAATACCCGCCTTTCAAGACGTTGACGCCCGCCTCTTCAGTCCGCTCGTGACCACGACCAATGCAACTTGGTCGAAACGTCGAGGGAAATAAATTTATACATGTTTTTATCGCGTTTAAGTCCCGTTAAGGGTGAACTGGCCGGGCCGTTCCTCATACAAACGCCGTAGGGTGATCACTGCCTTATTTGCAGATTTAGGTCCAAAACAAAGCATAATACCGATTGATCTCGTCATTACCTAGGCTTGTATGATGCCGAAATTTTAATAAGATAATTATGCTTAATTCTGGACCTAAAGTCTCAAATACGGAAGTGATCACCCTACGGCGTTTGTATGGAGAAGCGAACGGCCAGTTAAACCTTAAATACTTATAAATATGTGTTCAAGTCGCGAAAGTGTTAAAGTTACAACTTGAAACATTAAACATTTCACATTTCCCTAATCTAGTTGAATTCGAAAAATGTACGGTACCGGACAAAACATATTTCCGTAATTGGTATCTATAACTTCAGAGATAAACGAAAATGAATGGTTTTTGTTCCGCTCTAGATAAGCTGGTATTTATTATTCGATCCGATTTCGTTATTCGATTCAGTTAGTAAAGTATCGATTAGAATCTATATGTGTTTTAGTTTAATGTTAGGGTAATATTCAAGGGAAATACGTGAATTTCAACTCGTATAGATAATTACAAGCAGGTACGCTTATAATGTGCGGGTGAAATAAAACCCGTGGGGTGCCGGACTAGAATGTCACATCCCCATTGCTACCTATGGTTGTCGTAAGAGGCGACTAAAGGTAAAATGCTGGAAGGTGGGGAGCAGCGCCTTCTGAGGAACAGATATCTTAAATTGCGATCCTGACACCTGCAAAGCGTGGGGATTATTACAATATAAGCGCTCGTAGTGAAGTTTGCTTAGTTGTTCCTAACCGATCAGCAAAGTTAAGCAACGTCCGCAACGGTCAGAAGTTGGATTGTTGGGTGATTGCTAGTTACATTACTACTGAGCGCTTCCGTGCTTCGGAGGGCGCGTTCAGCCGTCGGTTCCGGTTGCCGTCTTAGAATGGCAGTCGTTATAGCATGGTGGTAAGTCATTTCGCGAATGCCCGCCTGGCCAGCTACCACACTCAAGTAGAAAATCTGTCGCCAAGCACCTAACGGTGTGTTCCGGCAGCTTGAGAAGCAGTAATTCTAAGTTAGCCTGAACAACACTTACGACTAGATCTTCACCTACCGTGGAGATGGTGGTGAAAGGTTAACATATCAGGACAAAAAAACCTTTAATGGAGGAGGCTATGTTCATCATTAATTATACACCCCCGCTAACATTTCCGCTGAGGTATGAACACACATGATATAGCATAGGCACATAATGATTGCCTTGGCCAGGATTAAAAGTATGAATTCCGAGCTTCGCAGGCACATACAATTACCTAATCTATAATATCATCTTATAGTAAACCTCAAATACAAATATACTACCACGAATATTCTCTTACTGTGAACATAGGAATTGAAGCAATGTTGGCCGAGCGGTAATAGCTATGGACTGCCGTGCCGCAGGTCCGTGGTTCGATCCCCACCGCCGGCTCGAGCTTCACTGCATGGTGAAAGAGAATTTTGCTAATGCTAGCCTGTCTAGCTACCTCTCTCAAGTAGAAAATCTGTCGCCTAGCACCTAACGGAGTCTACCGGCAGCAGTCGTTGAGAGCCAGAAAAAATACAGACACGTGAGACTTAAATACTGTATGTCTCAATGTGACGGGCGCAGTGCAATGCGTTTGGACGAAGTGCATCTGTTATAGTTAGAGATTAGTCCGCTTAACATCAGGTGGACTTCGTGCTTGATTGGCCTCAGGCACATTTTTTTAAATTAAAAACAATACATTTTTTTGACTTTTTAAATGTTTAATATTTTTATTTTAGAAATACGCATGCTCTGCATTACTAAATTACAAATTTGTGCGGGATTCGAACCCGTGTCATCCACCCCTATAGCCGGAGTATGCTCTGACCGACTGAGCTAACATGACATTTAACTCATAACTAAAATAAATCCTCCAGTTCTTTAGCCATCGTATAGGGCTGGAGTGACTCCTATAGTTCAACTTACCTTGTACTGTAGTACAAACTGTAGGTAGAGCTATAGGCGCTCCCTCAACCATCGTATGGGGATAGTGGATGCTCGGGTTCAAATCCCGTACATGAATATAATTTTATCTTGTAATTTTGTAAAGCAATAGTATAGTTAACCCCTTGATTACTCTATGTAACCAGTTGGGACGTCGTGTTTTAGTCGAAAATGCTATAAGACTTATTAAACAGTAAGACTGCATCACACGGAGACCCACCAATGAACATTTAGGTGTTAATCGACCGAGTTACTTAAAATAAATTTATTTTCGGTTTAATAAATTATCCCCTATCACCATGCCGTAAGAGCCAAGATTAAATCCCGGTGCAGAACTAAAGCAAGTTTAGGTAAAATTCGAAATATTTTGTGAAACGATCGTATCGAAATAATATGCCTACACAAATATATGTTGATAAAATTCTAGTTCATCCTGCACGGATATAATATTTCTCTGTCATCAATATTCGAAAGACGTCTACTGTTTAACATCTTCCTTTATTTGAACTCTTGATTGAGGGGCCTTCAAAAAGAGAGCATATTCCCTACTCAAAGGCCGGCAACGCATCCTCGATACCTCTGGTGTTGCGGATGTTCGTGGGCGACGGTGATCACTTACCACCAGGTGAGCCGACTGCTCGAAAAAAAAACCGGTGAGACGCAACATAATGTGGATCCATCTGATGGGGAGCGTGTATACCATGTATATCGGTTCGGTTAGTATCCACTAGAGATTTTTTCTGGGCCATTACGGCTCAGAATCGGTGCTCTTATCAATGAGCCCTGCCATAGCCACTGCAACTTACAAAATCTGACAGCTAGAAGGTGAATTTTGAAATTAGCTCGTTTTGACTTTTTTTGACAAAGAATTTTCTTTCTCTAGGGTTGTTCAATATACACAATATACGAATTATTTTTACAACACAAGAAATTGCAATTTTTAAGCATCCACAAAAATGTGCATATCATTTTTGTTATGATCATACGTTGTTAACATTTTACCCGGAAATCATAAATAGTCGGCATAATCAACACAGCATTTTGCACCTTACTACCGTCATTTTACACCTTTCATACTCGACTTCTGCAGCCCAATGCCAGCAAAGCTCGGTTAGCGCAGATAAAAGTAAGTTATGGCTTTTTGTAGCTGCCCGCAGCAAGCGCGGATTTGCAAGGGAAAATACAAGCCGCGTTTTACATGGAAGTATGGAAAATGGAAAATACCTATTTTGTATACGGGCAACTTGTAGTTTTATATATAATGTATCTAAGAAACTGAATTTTAACATAATTTTTTGAAATGATTGTGACGGAACAAGCTCGAGGCCCACCGTACGTTCAGCGGTAACATTTGCCTATAACAGATGCATTTCGACAAGTGACGAACTGCACTGCGCCCGTCACCCCGAGATATACAGTTTTTGAGTCACATGTGCCTGTAACTTTACTGGCTCTCAAGGACTGCCCGCTTGAGAACACTGTGAGGTGCTTGGCGACAGATCTACTTGAGGGTGGTGCTAGCCAGGCAGTCATTCGCAAAATGCCCGCCCACCATGCGAAACCTGAATGATCGAACCATAGACCTGCGGCACCACAGTCCATAGCTATAACTACTCGATTATTATTGCTTCAAAACTTTTAAGGTTTTAATGGCATGCTAAGTGAGTTTCACATTTACAAATTACTCAAGAATTTTTAACTCTAAACTTTTAGAGTTATTTACCTAATAGGCAAACTTGTTATTAAAAAGGTAATATTTCAGCCTTACTAATATCTAATAAACTGTTGTCTGCCTGTTTTTGTTTCGTGTACTAGAGCTTTACTCCGTAAATATAATAAGTAACAAATCGGAAATACAGATATTAATTTTAAAATGTTGACTGAAACTAAAAATATCACGCATTTTTGCATGGTGGTAGGGTATTTTGGAAATGCCCGCCTGGTTAGCTACCACCCTCAAGTAGAAAAGTTGTCGCCAAGTACCTAGTGGTGTGTTCCGGCAGTTGTCCTTGAGAGCCAGCAATTCTAGGTTAGCCTGAACAACATATTCGACCACATCATCATTTACCACTAGGTGAGATAGTGGTCAAAGGCTAACCTATCAATGAAACAAACTATAAAAAATAAATATCATATTTGTTTTAAGGAGATTTCCATACAATACTTGAAAATGTAACTTAAAAAGTAGCCAGTTAGAAGAAAAATATCAACATTCTCGTAATAAAAAAAACTAATCGTTTATGTCGTCCCTTGGCTTAGCGCAGCTCCGAAATACCAGTATTGTTACTATATTTTGAGTGCTTCTCATTTTAATATGCGTTCATTATATGATACATTTAATTATCAAAGGAAATAAAAAGCCTTTACTTAAAAGAAATGACGATCAAAAATAAAAAAATGACGATCAAAAATAAAACAATGATCTGGTTGCGCCTCAGAGCCTCAGAGCCCTACCAAGCGCACTTTTACCAAACAATGCTTTTGTATTACCAATAACGTGCCCTTGTTTTTGTGGTATTGCTTGTATGTATATTGAGAGTAGATAGATAGATAAGTCATTTATTTGTCCCTCCAATACAGACGTACATTCAAATAAAGCTCACAGACTCTTAACTAATTCCTAATATAAAATTTATTAATTATACCTACAGCTTTGCATACATTATTTTACAAAGTCTTATTTCACTTAATGGTTGCCTACTTAAAACAAGACGATGTAGGGATTACTACCAAAAAAATAAAAGTACGTGTGTGTTGCAGCATAACAAATAGGTCATAGCTCAGCGAATAATATTGCTTAAAGAGCAAACACTGATTTCCAGCTACGAGTATCACATTCGAGATGACGATGCGAAACGAGTGCAATACAACAATCTGTGTACCATAGATTAAAAATATTTATATGTGTAACTTATTGCAAGTCAGGTGAAAGAAATATAAAATAAAATATGTGCAGAGGAGTAAGAGGGTGTGCGAATTTAGCAGGTTAAACGAACGGCGTATTTTGTACATTATAATTGGTATACGAAGTGTTTGGGAATGCCTAGTTTTTGTTTTCCTAGAAGATAAGCTCGGAAATTAGATTTGAAAGAGAATTTTGTATTGAGGTTTCTTATGGGTAAGTTTCTAAGTAGTAAGTACGTCATATCATCTTGCGTCCCATTGCGTACATAAATAGGGGCGGCCGCAAAATTATTTTGATGCGCTTGCAGCGTAGTTTGCTTAGTTGTTCTTAACCGATCATTATTGTCTTAAGATGGCAGTCGTTGTGCCATAGTGGTAGGGCATTTTGCGAATGCCCACCTAACTAGCTACCACCCTCAAGTAGAAAATCTGTAGCCAAGTACCTTACGTTGTACAGCTATAAATATAATGGTCATGGTTTTTATAGCTTTCTTATATTATGCTTTCCGTTTTTTCTCTTACTTAGGCTATTTATGTTACACTTAGGCGTTTATACTAAGGCAGGAAAAAAGCCTGTGGGCGATTATGGTGATTTAAGTTATCATCTAATGATGATTGCATTGATCATAAAACTCTTTGTTGTTTTACTACATAAAACACTCAGACTCATAAAAAAAGAACTATGATTCAAGTATCACTTTTGATGGCCTTGTCACTACTAGCGATCTCTTCCAGGCAACCTTTGTATGGAGAGATCGCTAGTATCGGGTTAAAATGTCACGTCCCCATTTCTTCCCGTGGGTGTCGTAAGAGGGGACTAAGAGAAAAGTGCACCAAATGAGCAGCGTGCCACTTCTCACGTGGATGTGAGTAGGGAGTTGTGTGCATTAGACGCATGACATGGCTGTTTACCATCTTTGTCCGCTGCCAGGGTTTCATACAATATGTTCTTGTGTTCATGCTTTACATGTTGTTAGCGTTAAAATATTATTCGTAATATGTTCTTGTGTTTCGTTCAGTGTGTTCGAGAAAACATTTTGTATGACCCTGAAACTGTGCCCGGTGAATTACAATAGGATCGCCCGCATTTACACAGTTCTGCCTACCCCTTCGGGGAATACAGGCGTGATTATTTGTATGTATGTTTTAACACAATTTGGTTACTGCTATAAAATAAATATAGTATAGTAAAAATATTGTCCTAGGGCCTATAATGTCACCCCCTCATCTCTACCTGTGGCTGTCGTTAGAGGCGAATAAGGGTAACACACCAGAAGGTGGGCAGCAGCGCTTTCTGAGGAACTGATATCTGAAACTGCGATCCCCAAGACGTCTGCCATGCGTGGGGATTGTGGTAAACCCCCCATACTGTGTTACATTAATTTTGTTTTTTGAGTCAATTAATAAAATAGGAGTTATAACATTTTTGTAAAGACAAGCTTTCTCTAACATTTAAAAAGTGACAACATCTAACAACAAGAACATAACGATCTTTCCACGTCGCCTCTATACTCGTACATATTGAAATCTCTTCCAGCGTCATTTTACTCCGCGCGAAACGCCTGTTTATACTTTCAGCGTTAGCGTTCTTTTTCCCGCCGCTAGTTACCAGTGTCGGTGGTGACCTGGTCCAGTTTAATGGATACACTGTACTGGGCTGCAATAAAACCTGCACAGGTATACTGGGCTTTGATTAAAAGTTGTTGATTTGTTTGAGTTTGTACGAATAATATTTTAGTTCGTATTTTTGGGAGGCGTTCATTTGTCTTAATTACTGCCAGTCAGGTGTCAGCGAGTGACTAAAATTGAAGCATTCGCTAAAACTCTTTTAATGTACAAGCTGATGTACTTAAATAACGTTAATGTGTTGGACTAGATCGAGTGACGGTGACTTATATAGACTGGAAAACTATTTATAGCAGCAATATTTTCCTTGACTTTTTTGATGGAATGTGAAATTTAAAAAAATATCTAGTGACAATTCCGCTTCATATTTTTTTTTATATGATTGTGACGGAACAAGCTCGAGGCCCGCCTGATGCTAAGCGGACTAACCTCTGCCTATGAGAGATGCATTTCATCACAAGTCACTAATTGCACTGCGCACGTCACCTTCAGACATAGTCATTAAGTCTCATGTGCGGTAATTTTTCTGGCTCTCAAAGACTGCTGCCGGAACACAACGTCAGGTGCTTGGCGACAGATTTTCTACTTGAGGGTGGCATATAGTCAGGCGAGAATTCGCAAAATGGCCTTTCACCATATGGTGAAGCTCAAGCCGGCGGTGGGGATTGAACTAGGGACCTGCGCCACGTCAGTCGATAGCTGTTACCGCTCGACCATCATTGCTTCAAAAATTTAAAACAGCAATATTTTCCTTCACTCTTTTGATGGAATGTACAGAGTGGAGTTATTTGCAAAGTTCTAAACTAAATGTATGAGTTTAATATAATTAAAAACAATTGCCTAATTTTTAAACAAAATTAAGTAACTTAGCACTCGGCTGTACCTAACTAGTTAAAAGCCAAATGCGTTGACATATCTAAAAAGTTACCAGTCTCGTCAGGAATAGTAGACCTGTTTAGTTTAAGGAAAATGGCGTGCATCAATACGAAATGTACGATTTAAATTTAAGTTAACAATTTCCACATTCAAACTAACTTGAAACCAAATAACCAGTCAGAATTCAATCAAAGTCAAATTCGAACTGACTTGCTAACTATGCCTAATACCAAAAGTTCAGCGGCGGGACTTGCACTGCCATGAACTTAGGGAAGTAATAACTTAGAAACTTGGCCTCGACACCATGCGATGTATCTCAATTAATGGGAATATAATCTAATAAGTTGAAAATGACCTGTCTTCGCCGTTGCCGTTATGAAATCTTAAATTTATACTTTATCTCACTTCTTAATGTCAAGGCAACATTAAGAAGTTTTCAGTATGATAGCATAGCTTCAAATAATTATATTATAATTAATAGGTTCAGGCTTCCCTTTGCGGAAATCCGTATTTAATAATAACAACTTCTCGAACGTGAAGTCGAAGAGTCAATCCTCATGAGGATGCTTTGTGTAGAATCGAAACGCGTCGAAAATTCTTTTGGTTTCACTACGTAGCGCTAATGACGTCACGCCGGCTTAGCAGAAAATTGGCATTTCTCACATTGTGATTGGTGCACTAACTCCAAAATCCTCTTGATTGTAAATTTACTTTGTACAAATTAAAATGTAGTAGACAATTTTGTTGTTCTGTGGTGCACTGGCTGCTGCATGCTAAATCAAACCATATCTTCAGCTTACAAATTATCATCATCTTTTAGAAGCAAAAACGATGGTGATTCGATTCTTGAGATTTGCGAACATATTAATTATTAGCGGAATTTATTCGATGGAGTGATTTTAATTTAATTTGTCTTTTGCTATCCACAGAATTGAACTCAGTTCCAATTGTGTCTAAAGTAAAAGATAAAGAAGGTTTATTTACTAGTTTTTCATCCACCCGCATTCTCCAGCAGTCCCACGATCATGGCGCTTGCAATAACGTCAAATAATCAGGCGCTCATAGATAATAAAATCACGGACCTTTTCCTGTAACTGATATTACTAATTATCAGAGAATGTTTATCTACAAAAAAAATTCAATAAATAACACAAAATGGAACAGCTTTATGCCAATATTTTATCAGTTTTTTGTTTAATCATAACCAAAACTAATCAAAGCCGACCTTTGAAAATCTATTGGTAGGTATGGCATACACCTTGTACTAGTTCATCGTAGTTTGACAACATAAACATTTTGCAGACTTTCGAATATTTCTCGTGTTTTGCACGATACTATATCTACGAGTAGAGTACTGTCATATGTGATGAACACCAAGATTATCTCAATACATTCCTTCCAGCCACCACCTCTAATGTCAAAGAGCTTGGAGCTAAGCCACAGGTTGAGCTAACTGCAAACTTATATCCTAATGCCTAAACATGGCGCTGATAGAAATACAAGCTGCACGTCACGGATAGCGTTCCGGTAAAGTTTGTGCTAACAAAGCTAGTTCCAGCGTCTCGGTAGTTGTTGCTTTAATATTCTATAAACTAAATTAGCAATGCATCTGTCTTTGA
This sequence comes from Plagodis pulveraria, assembly GCA_963890685.1. Lineage (NCBI taxonomy): Eukaryota > Metazoa > Arthropoda > Insecta > Lepidoptera > Geometridae > Plagodis > Plagodis pulveraria. The sequence goes on from OY982969.1 coordinate 23,898,721, forward strand.
GTTAAATATATCACGACTTGGTTAAAACTTTCTTTACAATCACTGCTGTACAATATTGTTTTGAGTCTTGTAGCATTGATATTCTGGAACAGTTCTTTGACATCTAATTTAGACTAACTTCTAGTCATATTTGTTTTTCGGGTTCCGTACTGAAAGGGTAAAAACGGGACCCTATTACTGAGACTTCGCTGTCCGTCATCACCAGGCTGTATCTCAAAAACGGTGATAGCTAGATTTGAAATTTTCACAGATGATGTATTTCTATTGCCGCTATAACAACAAAACTCGTTTGTTTGCAATCAAGTGTTTCTTACGATGGATAGTTACTTTTACGTGACGATTCCATCTGACCATCACGTTCCTGTTTCTGGAGCATTCCTCACAGAGAGGAATGAGGACATTTGCTTTACTTTTACGTGACGATTGCATCAGACCATTACGTTTGTGTTTCTGGAGCCTTCCTTGCAGAGAGGAATGAGGATATTTGCTTTTATCCACCAAGCTCAAGACGACTCAGCGGATAGGCCTAGTGGCTAGTTCTAGCGTTGGAGCTTACAGACCGCCCAAATCAGTTCACACAGCTAAACGACTGACATCCTTAAATAACAACTAGGATCTACGCTATAATGTGATCTCCGTAATTGTGACGCAAAGAATATTGTTTAACTTCCTTGATATATTAAAAAGGACTATGCAAGTTACGTTACGAGAGCTCAAGGTGCAATGACGGTAATAGAAAAACAAACTGTGCTTCACAGACAGTGTTTTTTTTTTTGACCACTATCGCACCTGAAGATATGTGATGATGTGATGATGTTGTTCAGGCTAGCCTAGAAGTACTGGCTCTTAAGGACAACTGCCGGAACAACCCGTTAGGTGCTTGGCGATAGACGTCCGGACTGTTTATCTATTATTATTGAAACAGCAGTGATGGCCAATATTAATAGACGGAGTCTAATAATATTTCAGTAGTTAGGATTCTGATAGAGGCACAACTAAACAATTGAATTTTTTCTTTGACAAAACGGGACAATTATTCATCCAGAATCGGTGAACCCAAAAGACGAAGGGATATTTTTCTACCAAATTTATATTAGGTATAATGTAGGGTAATGTATTTTATTCGTAGATATTACTTGCATTTTTTACACGTGACATTTAACATTTGACCTCGATCACATCTGTTGGCCATTGACAAGATTTTGATGCGGTTTGATGAGGAGAGATCACCTTATAAAAACTGGTTTTCAAAGACATACCGTTAGGTCCATAGGTACCGTTAGCTCACCTGAGCGTATTAGTTTTTTGATGATTAGTACAATGCCAGTGGGGTGTCGGTCTAAAATCATCCCTATATATCTCTACCCGTGGGTGTCGTAAGAGGAGACTGAGAGTAAAATACCGGAAGATGGGCAACAGCATCTTATACTGCAATCCTCAAGTCATCTGTCAAGCGTGGAGTATATGGTAACCCCTCTCCTGTGTGAAACGGTTTTCGGCATTGGACAAACTGGCTGATACAGTACTATGGACTGCGGTGCCGCAGGTTCACGGTTCGATCCCCACCGCCGACTTGAGCGTCACCGCATGGTGGGAGGGCGTTTTGCGAATGCTCGACTGGCCATTATGCCTTAGTTTGAGTTTTGGAAACGAAACTAATCAATATTATTCTTTAAAGAGTGATAATAACGTTGCATTGACGAGAAATACGCAACGATAACTCCGTGCTAAATATTGTATATATTGCCTTTTTATTTGTACCAACCACTTTTAAATATATATTTGTAGAAATAGATATTTGATTTGTCTCACAGACCCGGCTGTAGCCCTGTTTGAGTAGAATGTTCCACGGAAATATTCATCTCAATAAAGTAATTGATATTTGTATTGAATGTTCTATGTGAAGATAGACGACTACTATCGTTATGAATAGAATATGGATACGGCTTTCTACTGAAGCTGAACCGAGCAAATTGCGGAATTGTTATTTACATTTTATTTATTGTTATGGCTATATAAAATGTGTTCTAATGGATGTGGTCATAAGTACATTTCTAGTAGTGTCAAAAGCGTACCCTAAGCCTCGAGTAGGTAGTTTGCCTTCTAGAGTTACAAATAATTCGCTGGCTATATTTATAAGAAAAATTCAAAATTTATTTTTGGCATTGTAATTTGGTATATTTTATAACCAAGTTGCCACAAGTGTGGCGCGCAAAATCCATTTATCGATAATCAGGCAGTTGTCTATTCAATTATCAACAATTTCAGATTAACAATCAATAAATAACAACACCTAGAAAGCCGTGCTCAGTCTTTTAACAAACTCTTGCTAGCATTACCGCTTTTGTACACTCTAAAGTTAGACCCAACACTGTTACCATTTTCAGTGCATGCTAGGTGCATCCTAACGAAGAAATATTTTATTATTGTATGAAGGCGAACAATATCTTTTGAAGCCTTGTTATAACAAGTGGTACTCATAATCTAGATTTGGATTGTATCCAACTTGAAGTTATATATTGCCTTGGTATATGTTCCAACAATATTGTTGAGGGTTCGGCTGTTGTTGTTATTCATTCTTATCCTAAATCTTGGTTTAATAATCAATACTTTAGATTCCTATTTTTTTACACGACTGCCTAAAGTGGGAGTGTTATGTTTTGAGGGTTCATGTATGTAAGTTTGTGAGTTTCTTTATTCCAATATAACTTCTAAACGGCACAACCGATATTAATGTATGAGATATCGTTAGATTTGTCTTGTCTAGCAGAAGTGACACTAGGTACAATAAAAAAATAAAAAAAACAAATGAGCGGATTTTAGATAATTTTTTTTTTATATTCTACCATCTCCTTTGATTGGGGCATCAAATGAAGGGCTTTAAACATTATTCCATAAATATATAAAACTTCCTATTTTAATTATAGTGGAACGATTATATGTTTAAAGAAAATAAATAATTTGCAGTCGTTTTTTTTTTTTTTTAAATTAATTTATACTTGTTTGTAAGATAGAAGCTGACATTTAGTGCGGAAATACAATATGATAAAAACAATTTGAATTCAAAGAAAATTTAAAATTTAACATTTAAAAATTTGTTTCTTTTATTATTATTTATTTCACTTGACACTTAATACGGGGGAGATTTGGTGAAGATGTTTACATCTTTTATATTTTTAAATACACATTGAATTAGTTACATATTATGTAACGTAAGTTTTCATCATTTTAACGGTTTGAGAGATATCCTATATATATCACTAGCGACCCACCCCGGCTCGAACTGGTGCAATGCATGCAACATCACATTAGAAACCTTTAAAATATCAGTTTTTCTATACTATATTATGCATGTATTACACATATAAACCCTTTTCTTGAATTACTATATCTATAAAAATACGCATCAAAATCTGTTACGAAGTTTTAAAGATATAAGCATACATAGGGACAGACAGCGGGAACCGACGTTGTTTTATACTATGCAGTGATAGTGATGATGTGCATTGGTGTCTTATAATACGAGCAATATTATTTTAAATTCGCTAATACAATGATCATCAAAAGTTACCAAATCCAGACTCAAGCGTGAAATAACTATATATATTTTAAATTTTGCGCCACAGACGTGAGTTTCATCTTAAGAATATAAGAACTGCTCCGCTTGTTGGATGTCGTAACAGCATGCCACCACATCCATACTTTGCTGGACGTTTGGCGTACAGCATATTTTTATATTATAATAATTTCGGCTCGGAAGAGCGTGCCCAGGTGGCCGAGGAGTTTAGGCATCCGGCGCGAAATTGGAGGACGCGGGCTCGATTCCCGCCAGGGGCTTTTTGTGCTCCATTATTTTGTTAATGTGATTTTAGCTTAGAACGCGATATTGATTGTTATCTATATATAGAACAATTAATGGCCTGAAAAAGCGTAGCCCCGCAAGGGAGCACTTTAAGAAAGACAAAATTATGACAGTTGTTTTTCTTTACATCTATAATTGTTAATTAGAAATTCATGAGGATAGGGATATTCCAGAAAAACAGGAAAAAGTTATACCTTACAATCTGGGTAATTATAAAACATAATGAAATTCGGGTTGTACCAAAAATCAGATTAGCTAAAGTACAGAAACAAGGTCGTTATTCGAAAATACTAATGTATAAAAAATTACTAAAAAGTGTGACCACCTTAAAATATAGTTTGTTCAAACTAAAACTTAAGAACTTTTTTGAAAACAATCCCTTCTACACATTAAAAGAATTCATGTCAATGTAGCTTGTAGAATCTTTGTTCTTAGGACAAGTGCAAACGTGATAACTGTAAATTTTATTTAACTGTATTCTGTATAAAAAATTATGATAAATAAATTTTAATCAATTATTTATATAAACGTAATTAGAATTTAATATGATTAAGTAGTATAAATATGTATTAAATGTACCTTGACTTGCCTGTAAATAATTTACAAAAAGGCTAATAAAACTTCTTTATATCTTTATCATATTTAGAAGTACAGCAGGGCTCTTTACTATATTATGGCCCCTTTAGTAGAAATAACAGGTCATTTTGCACGGTGGTTGGGCTTTCTGATGTATTCCTACCATTTGCATATTCTATTGACTCTCGCCATGCAACGTGAATATTGATGATATAGGAATCACTTGAGATCATACGCACACACATGTATGTATATATATTACATAGAGAGGGTATAACTATACGAAAATAACTTTAAGTAACCAACAAAATATGATAGACCTTTGTTATCATCGACATCCAATAATGTTTCAGTATTTTAAATTTGATTGTTGAATTTTGACATGAGCAGATGGCTGAAGCAAAAAAATACTTACTATATCAGCCGGATCATCCACTGCTGAACATAGCCTCCCCCATAATGGGGAGATTTGCCATTATCCCTACGCTTGGCAGGCATCTTGAGGATCGCAGTGTGGAGATCAGTTCCTCAGAAAGCGCTGCTGCCCACCTGCTGGTGTGTTACTCTTAGTCGTCTCTTACGACACCCACGGGTAGAGATGAGTGACATTCTAGCCCGGCACCCCAAGGCAGAATGAAAACTTATTTCAGATCAAAATGTACACGGTCGAATTTGACGGTTCCGTTAACTTAAAATATGGCCACTTTGCTCCAGCTTAATACATACTATTTCTATGTTCATACATGTCATAAAAGAAAAGAAAACAATTTTTTTTATGTTATTGTGACGGAACAAGCACGAGGCCCACCTGATGTTAAGCGGACTAACCTCTGCCTAAACAGATGCATTTCGTCACAATTCACAAATTGTACTGCGCCCGTCACCTTGAGACATAGTTGTTAGTCTCATGTGCCTGTAATTTCATTGGCTCTCAAGGACTGCTGACGGAACACACCGTAAGGTGCTTGGTGACAGATTTTCTACTTGAGGGTGGTCGCTAGCCAGGCGGGCATTTGCAAAATGCCCTTCCACCATGCGGTGAAACTCAAGCCCGCGGTGGGATTCGAACCATGGACCTAGCAAAAAGCGATATTCCCAAGCTCACAGAGTTGCGAGTTCACTGCTACTGGGGCCACTGTATTGGGTTGCAACCAGACCTTGTGCGGCGATGTATAGCGATACTTCCATTATTAGGAAAATAGCTTTGCTTGTGGGTGAAATCACATTGACTATAATAGATGACGCTACGTCCTCTTACGACTGTTCATGAATAAAACCAAAAGACAAATTCAAACTATGATTTATTACTCTACGCTAGCTCATATTCGTAAATCACTTTCCAGACCTAGGGAAGAAACTTTTAATTTCTTTGTGATATTTGAAAGATTATCCTTAAGAAAATAAATGAAATACAATACAAAAATTAATATTTTTATGTTTGCAATAACGCATTACATTACAAAATTACAAATTTACGAGAGGAAAAAAATTGTCTATGTGGGATTCGAACCTGTGTGAAAATACCCTGGCTATAGGGGTGGATGACGCGGGTTCGAACCCCGTGCTGAGTATAATCTTTTCTCTCGTTAATTGATGGGGTAACACACACAAAAATAATTACAGTTGAAATCTCCGCCTGTTTTTGAAATCGGTTAAAAATAGAAAATAAAAATTTGGGCTATTGTATTTTTTTTATTTGGTTATAATAGAAATTCAAGCGATTATATTACAATACTAAAATCTCAGAAACCATCAACCGTTCTTGAGAATTAAATCCACAAATTACAAGAAACACATTTGTTAAGTAAATCACACACTCCAACTAATTTTGATACATTAGAAAGCTTTTACCAGATTACTTTGAAAGTCGCTCTTAACGCACGTTAAGTTTTAAACCTGATAGATAGGCGTCTGGTTAACATAAGTTACGATGTGCTAAGTTTTTTATTACTTAATGAATAGATTCAGGCTTTACTTTGTGGAAATCCATATTTAATAATAACAAATATTTTAAAAATGTTTTAAGAAAACTATAAATTAATATTTTAATTGAAATTACAGTCAACAAATATGTCTCAAAGTCACGGGCGCAGTGCAATTCGTGACTTGACATGAAATGCATCTGTTATAGGCAGAGGTTAGTCCGCTTAACATGAGGTGGGCCTCGTGATTTTTCCGTCAATATAAAATAAATAAAAAAAATACACATAAAAGTATAAAAATGTATATAGTCTCGATCGTGTGCTCGATTCGAAACGCGTCCAAAATTATTCCGTTTTTTGCTGCGTGGCCTTTGTGACGTCACGTTGGCTAACAGGAAAATTACGCGGATTTGTCACTAGATATATTTTTTTAAATATGTTTTGTATTTGATTAAAATATTTGTAATTATTATATTTATTAGTATCTTAAACTAGAACAAGCTTGTTGCATTCAACTTTGCTTGAATAGGTTATGATGTCAGCTGTAAGTTCTTTATCGTATACAAAAATGTCCATGTTTCCTTAGCACGTCAATGCACACTAAATAATATTACACCTTTTTATTCCCGAAAAGGTTGTCGGGGTGTATAACGATCATGGGGTGCTGGGCTAGAATGTCACGCCCATCTCTACCCGTGGGTGTTTAAAAGACGACTAACCCAAGACGCCTGCCACGCGTAGGGATTATGTCTAATACCCCCTGTCTACGCCACCAACAAAGGCATACAGAACCGGAACTGCGCGGGGGAGCGGGGAGGTTGCCGGGCTGCGCCCGCGATGCCCGCCCGCACTTCATTCACCTATTACCTAGCAAAGAAGATACTACGTACCAATTTTTCCTATATTCGCTCGATCTATACTGTCGCGCTCCTATAAAATACCTATGTACAAACAACTATCTTCAACTTATAATAAACCCATGAGAACCTACTTTTACTTGTATCAATCGTATACAAAGTTTTTTTGGCGACCGTGACAGGACACATTTTTGAACTGTGCTGCCGTGATGTGTTGTGGCCTTTGGATGGATTTGTAACATCGCTCGGAGGTCTTCACGACAAAGAAAGTAAGCCCGTTCCTATCATACTTACAATACCTACCTATTTGACCCATTTTCCAAACTGTTTCTCTCTGCAAATGCTTGTTTTTCTTACGTATCGGAGGTAATTATCTAGCACACTGCGTAGTTACCTTCCCTTCCCTACTATACATTTTTTTAATCTTTCTACTGCACTGCAAATCTTTTACAAATCTTTTGCATATTTTACTTAATTTTACATAAATTAAGTACCTACCTACCAATATCATTATAATTGCTAGCCTTGCCCTATCATTAAAAAGATGCAAAAATAATGCTTAGCATCCGCGATTTCTTTCGAGTGCATAACCTACCCACTGATTCTATAAATAGAACATAGCCTGAGACGCACGACTTGCTACTTCTAATCGTAACTTTGTTTTATCAACCAAGCATTGTGAATAACTGCATTTCATCATCGAATGTTTTCAGTCATTTTATTCCAACACATTATAAAGTACTTATAGTATAATAAAGTACTTATAATTATACATAACTGCATAATATAAACATAGAAATTATTTTCAAGTAATCTTAATATTGTCACATTCCGATATCTATTTGTTGAACATTCCAGTGGTGCAATATTCGATCGCTTCGAGTCGTACCGTAGTGGTGCCGTTGTGTGCAGCCCGGTGCCGACACGGCGTTCATAGCTCGGTTCAGCCGCCTGCAGCGGAACGGGCCGCGAGCCGCGCGACCCCACAGACGCGACCAGTGCGGTTGACGCGTTCAGCGGCAGCTGCGAGGTTTGAACTGCTGATTGCTGGATATTGTGTGTCGGTTTAGTAACGATAATATTGTTTGTTTGCTCATTATTTTATTAAAATGGCTGAGGGCGGTGATAAAACAAGACCTAAAAGTCCTATGCCGTCATTAAATGTTAACTTAGGTAAGGGTGACTCCAAGGAATATTTAAAGACTTTGGTAAGAAAACGTGCTGGGTTTAGAAGTCGTCTAACCGTGTTTAAAAATTACTTTCAGAAATACAGTGCTATTGACGATTATAAAGCATCTAGTTTGGAGATAAGAGAAATTTCCTTAAGATTAATTCAGTTACAAGAATTAATGTCTTGTTTTGACCGAACCCAAACAGAAATCGAAGAACTTTGTGATAACGTAGACGATCAAATATTAGAACGTGACGCAACTGAGAGTGAGTTTTATTCACAAATTGCTTTAGCTCAGGAAATGATTGATTTGTTTTCGGCCAAGAATAAGCAAGGCAATGGTTCTGATATGTCCGTAAAATCAAGTTGTTGTCACCATAACGTAACCAACCCTATCAATTTACCTGTAATTAACTTGCCAGTATTTGACGGCTCTTACACAAAATGGCTCGAATTCAGGGACACTTTCAAAACGCTCATACACGACAATGATGCTATTGCACCTATCAGCAAATTTCACTATTTAAGAAATTCCTTGCAGTCTGGTGCCAGTGTTGTAATAAGATCCCTGGAGTTTGCCTCGAATAATTACGAACTTGCGTGGAAGGTATTATGTGATAGATACAACAATAAAAATATTTTAATCAATAATCATTTGAATGCTTTAGTAAATTTAAATAATATTCAGAAGGAGTCTTTTAAGGCTATAAGGTATTTATGTGATCAAGTTTGTAAACACTTAAGTGCGCTCAATACATTGGACGTTTCTACCGATGGTTGGGATCCTTTGGTCATATATCTTGTATCAGCAAAGTTGGATCCAACAACTAGTAGTAAATGGGAAGAGCATAAAGGTAGATTAACTCACCTGCCTACTATAGGTGAATTTAAATGTTTTTTGGAAAATAGGGCCAACGTTCTAGAAACTGCCAGTTCAAGTCGCAGTTTTGATAACAAGACTTCTTGCACTAACTATAAAGAAAATAAATCCACAAAATCTTTTGCTACTTTTACGCAGTCTTCTGTCAGTAAAAATTGCCCAGTATGCAGTGAAGATCATTATGTTTACCAATGCGCTAAATTTAAGGCTTTGGAAATAGACGACAAGCTTAGCGAAGTATCTAAACACAAGTTGTGCACTAATTGTCTTCGACGTGGTCACTCAAATGCGCAATGCAATCTGAAAGGCTCCTGCCGCATCTGTAAAAAAAAACACAATACTATATTACATAAGAATTATAAAACACTTACCGAAACTAGTGTTGTACCATCAGCTGCTTCAGTTAGCTTATCGGCTGTATCATCAGGCCAAGTGTTATTGTGTACTGCAATAGTAGAATTAATTAATATACAAACTAAAACTACTTACCATGCTCGTGCTCTTCTGGATTCCGGAAGCCAATCTTCTTTTATCACTAAGAACCTGAAAGAGAAGTTAGGTCTACAATCTAAAAAGGTAAACACACTTAATGTGACAGGTATAAACGGCGTGGTCTGTCCCATCACCGAACGTTGTCAACTCAAGCTTAGGTCTCGGATTGGTTCCTTCAACAGAAACATAAACTGTTTTGTAATACCTAAGGTGACTGGTACTTTACCCAATGCCCAAATCAATATAGAGAGTTTAGGTCTTCCGGACAACATAACCTTAGCCGACCCGACATTTTATAAGCCTTCAGAAATAGATATGCTCTTGGGTGCCGATCACTTTTTTGATATTATTGGTTCCGATAAAATTAGTTTGGGTCAATATATGCCTGTTTTGCAAGATAGTTTACTAGGGTGGCTAGTAGCTGGTCCTACCGGGGAAAGCCACTGTGACAGTGAAGTTCATTGTAATTTTCTACAAAGTGATGAATCATCAGTGTCGTTACAAGACGTCTACAACTCAATTAAAAAATTTTGGGAGGTCGAAGAATTGCCTTCAGATAATAATGCCTACTCTGCAGAGGAACAATTTTGTGAATCCCATTTTGTTAAAAACTCCCGTCGCTTACCTGATGGCCGTTTTTCAGTCATGATGCCACTAAAGGAAGTACCTGAACAGGCACTAGGTAACTCATACCCTATGGCCATGAAACGTTTTTTAACTTTAGAAAACAAATTAAATAAAAATCCTAATATAAAACTGCAATATAAAAAATTCTTAAAGGAATACGCCGACCTAGGTCATTTAAATGAAATACAGAGACCTAACTTTGGATATTACTTACCCCATCACTGTGTTATTCGAGATCAGCACGAAACTACCAAACTAAGGGTTGTTTTTGACGGCTCTGCAAAATCTAGCTCATCCAAGTCCTTAAACGATATTCAAGCGGTGGGTCCAGTCGTGCAGAGTGACTTATTTTCTATTCTCATTCGCTTTCGTGTCTTTAAGTTTGTACTTACCGCGGACGTCGAAAAAATGTACCGCCAAATTGTTGTTGATGAATCGCAGCGCCATCTACAACTTATTTTGTGGAGAGATAACATGGATGACCCTATCAAAATCCACCGGCTTAATACAGTTACCTACGGCATTAGTTCTGCTTCATTTTTAAGTACAAGATGTCTTCTTCAGTTAGCACTTGAATGTCAAGACGATGTTATAGCTACAACAATCAGGTCCCATTTCTACGTCGACGATTTAAACACAGGGAGTTTCACAGAAAACGAATTGAAACACATATATGTAAATGTTACTAAGGTCCTCCATTCGGCTGGGTTCCCGCTGCGGAAGTTTCGAACAAACTGTCCTCAGATTCTATGCAACGAATCGGAATCTTCTAACTGTCTCGAATTTAATTCTGATGCTACTGTATTGGGCTTAAACTTCGCTAAGACGTGGTTTAATTTCATAAATAATTTGTACCTCATATCGCATCTATCTATACCTCGTCATATAATGTACGGCCAGATGATCCTAAGTGAAGCTACTATCGAGTTGCATTTCTTTGTGGATGCCTCCCAGCTAGCATACGGCGTTTGTACTTATGTGCGTTCTTATTCTAGTGATAATGACGTTACAGTAAGGTTGTTGTGTGCTAAGACAACGAGTCGCACCTATAAAAGGACTTACGATTCCACGTCTGGAACTATGTGCTGCTTTATTAGGTGCTCAATTGTCTTCAAAGGTACTCGAATCTATACCAAAATGCATTTGCATTGCACACAAATATGTGTGGACAGATTCAACCGTCGTTCTCAGTTGGTTAAAATCACAAGCGAAACAGTTACCAGCCTTTGTTCGTAACCGAATTAATAAAATTAACGAACTCACCCAAGGTTTCCAATGGAAACACGTTCCAACACACATGAATCCTGCAGACTTATCTTCAAGGGGTATTGATCCTCAGAATCTGCAGTCAGCTTCTATTTGGTGGGAAGGACCATCGTTCCTAAAGAAAAATACTTCTGAATGGCCTTCTCAGCCTCAAACTTCTTCATTAAATAACCAATCTGAAGTAAAAACTCTATGCGCTATCGACGAAGACCTACATAGTATGAAAAATTCATTAATTTTATTCGAAAAACATTCCAACTATTTAAAATTAAAACGAACGTATGCCTACGTATTACGCTTTGTACATAATTGTAAAAAGAATAGCGTCAAATTAACCGGACCGTTAAAAACAGAAGAACTAGAACGATCTTTAACAGTTTTAATAAAATGCAGTCAACAAGAATAATTTTCTAAGGATATTTCAAACATTCAAAAGCACAAGCCGTTACATCACAAAAGTAGATTACTGCCCTTGAATCCATTCATGGATTCAAATGGAATAACGAGAGCTGGAGGTAGGTTGATCCAGTCTCAATTTCAATATGAAAAGAAACATCCAGCTATATTAGATGCCAAACATCATCTTACTAAATTACTAATGAGACATGAACACTTGCGTTTATTTCATGCAGGTCCACAGTTACTGCTGTCTTCGTTTCGCGAAAGCTTTTGGCCTCTAGGTGGCAGAAATTTAGCTCGCGCTATTACTAAACAGTGTGTTATCTGTACCCGTTTGCGAGGTAAAACTATTCAGCCCATAATGGGCAACTTACCGAGTGCTAGATTTAACGCGAGCTTTCCCTATAACTGCTGTGGAATCGACTTTGCTGGTCCATTTATAATTTCATCTAAAAAGGGTAAAGGGAACCGCACTACAAAAGCCTATCTATGCGTCATTGTTTGTCTTTCTGTAAAAGCCATACATTTAGAAGTCGTGAGCGATCTCACAACTGAAGCGTTCATATTATGCCTCCGCAGGTTCGTATCACGTCGAGGTAAGCCTTATGCAATTTATTGTGACAATGGCAAGAACTTTGTAGGAGCAAACAACGAATTAGGTAGAATTATACGGTCTAGCCAGCAATCCATTTCAGACTTCGCCGCTAATGAGGGTATACGTTTTTTTTTCTGCCCAAGTTACTCCCCCCATTTTGGTGGTATATGGGAGGCTGGGGTAAAGTCCGCAAAATTTCATCTCAAACGCGTAGCTGGTAATGCTTCCCTTACGTTTGAAGAGCTTACAACGCTGTTTGCGCAGGTAGAAGCAATCCTCAATTCCCGTCCATTCTCACCCCTCTCATCAGACCCAACCGATCTTAACCCTCTCACTCCTGGGCACTTTCTAATCGGTCGACCGCTGATGTCGGTGCCTTCACTACCTATTAACACCACCAGGCCAAACAGATACCAACGCATTGAGCAGATCCGACAGCACTTCTGGGCGCGATGGCGACAGGAGTTTATGGCTGAGCTGCAGAATCGAACAAAATGGAGAAAAGACTGTACACCTATTCAAGTTGGAGACCTCGTGGTCCTAAAAGAAGACAATCTGATGCCCCTGCATTGGCGTATGGGCAGAGTCACAAAATGTCATTGTGGATTGTCGAGTAGCAGATATCTACACAGCAAAAGGCACAATCAAGAGAGCTGTTAACAAGCTGTGCCTTTTGCCAATATCAAGTTCTGATGAACCAAGCCCTGAAAACCTGACTCAAACTTTTATGGACAATAATACAGAAATCCTTTTGAAAGCATGAGCTTTCAACGCCGCGGAGGATGTCTACGCCACCAACAAAGGCATACAGAACCGGAACTGCGCGGGGGAGCGGGGAGGTTGCCGGGCTGCGCCCGCGATGCCCGCCCGCACTTCATTCACCTATTACCTAGCAAAGAAGATACTACGTACCAATTTTTCCTATATTCGCTCGATCTATACTGTCGCGCTCCTATAAAATACCTATGTACAAACAACTATCTTCAACCTATAATAAACCCATGAGAACCTACTTTTACTTGTATCAATCGTATACACCCCCCATAATGAGGGAGGCTGTGTTTAGCACTGGACAATCCGGATGATACAGATAACGTTATCACGTTTCGCCAGCTAAAAACCCAAATTTATATATTTTATTTTTAACCGACTTCAAAAACAGGAGGAGGTTGTCAATTTAACTGTATATTTTTTTATATTTTTGTGTGTTACCTCATAATTGTTTACAAGATTTGATTGATTTTTTATATTCGAAAGTAGGTCTTGTTTATATAAATTATATTTAACAATGGATCCAAACCCTGTGCCACACTTGTAGAATACATAATAATTATATCATATGTATTATAATTCTTTGGTATTAAAAGTGATCAGGGAATCAATTGGGACAGCGGCAAAAATAACGACATTTTGCTGTCCTCATTAATGGGGACAGTTAATGGGGACAACGGGAAGACACATACTGACTGAATCTCTCCATCAATGGACCAGGCCAATGGGGACAACTGGAAGGAAAATTGGGTCTCATTGTCCCCATCAATGGGGACAGCGGGAACACACCGATCTCACGATTTTTATTTGAGAATGCGTATTTAATTGGCTTTGAATGCATTTAGAATTAGGATAATGATTAGAATAATTTTGCATGATATGATTTATTCCCACGCAGACAAAATCATGTAAAGTAGCTAGTTCAATCAATCAATCATTTTTATTTCAGAAAAATCCATATTTTGTACATGTCAATAGAATACTTAATTGAATAATTATTATAATAAAATAAATAAATAATGTCATACTAAAAGTTCAGAGTATGACATTAATTTCTGCTATTTCATTAACAAACAGTTCAAAAACATTGTGATGGATGATGCCAAAGTTCCTCCGTTTTCAACATCAATTTCAATATGACAAATTATGAAGTAATTGGATGTTAAAAGTTACAATAATTACAAATGTTATTTAGTACTGTGATTATTTAAGCTGGGGTGTATATTTAGAAATTTAAACTGTGTGTGCTTGACCACGTATTGTTCAAAATGCTAAAGAAAAAATGCTAACAACTTCTAAGGGTTGACTACTGCCAGTCCTAACAAACATTCTGTGATGTATTTTTTTTGTTTTAATAAAAAAGTGTTGCTACATCGAGCGCTCTTGGCTCAGAGTAGGCATTGTCTTTTACTACGAGACACAGAACTTAAAAGTGTCACACAGTACTAGAAAAACTTATTATTTTAGCATTTTTCCAATAACCCTGTATATAAGTAAGTTCTGATGGAACACGGTGAACGATACAAGCGAAAAATAAACATGCTGTCCTTGTGACTTTTGACGTTTTGTTGAAGGGGATAGCATAACAGGAGCATTACTTTTTGTTTTACTTAAATTGTATAGTACGCCTTCCTCCATTAGACTCTTTATTTATTTGAGTTTCGGATAGACCATTTAGTGCCCAGTTAGAAATTAGAAGAAAACCGTGTACCTTAGACAAACACAGGCACCTGGAAGTTTGCACAATTTCTTCTGGCGATCTTGGTCAGGATAATTCTCAAAAATAGACATGAGCGATGGGGTTAACGTAGATGGATCATGAATGACATTATTAACCGGCCTTGATTATTAAAATCTTGGTTTCGCCCGTGAATTCGCTCCCGTGAATCTTGGTTACTTCACCGTGCCTCGGGAACTTCTAAGTCACTTGCATTTGATATCAGATTATATAAGCCCGTATTGGGAGAAGTGCCTTCGGCATTTCCTATAAGAGGGCCTTCCCTCGCCCAAAATCCGTGGAGTTGAACGACCGACAAAGAAAGTCAACATCTATCTCCTCCCTAAAAAAAAACACATTATTGAAATTACTGCCTCCCGACTCTCAGCGAGGTCACTGGCAAGCACGTGAATAAATCCAAACTCCGGTATGGACAATGGCTCTGATTAAAAATGCTCAATAAACTTTATCTACAATCCTTATAATTTTTTTGTATGAGTTACAAATAAAGTCGTCACCGAATGCGGGAACGAAAAGGCGAGAAACTATTCACAGTCACGTTTCTCGGGTGTCTCGGAGGGTCTGAGCGAGAGTCTAGACTTCTAGAGGAAGCATGTGTCCCAGGGCCTATGTGAAACCTCTAAAGTTATCATTATAGTGATAAAATAATTAGTATCCATAATTATATATATATAGGACAAAAGTATCATTTTTTAAATATGAACCTTATCTACATTTACCAAACTGAAGCGTAATGTAAATAAACTAAGTATCGAAAACAGCGCCCGTAGACACTATATACAGTATAGACACAATATTTTATCTGTACCGGTACGCGTAACATATGGCGGTGTTAATAAAATATATAAACAGTATTACCGAGTCAAAATTAGAAGTAGCTCTTAGATTTCAGTAAGTATTCAATACCACAGTGATATTTCAAGGCACGGCGTCCTCAAGTATTTTTCATATTTGAATATTAGCACATGTATTTATTTATAAAAATTTACCACGGTCTCACTTGATGGGAAGCGATGATATGGTAGAAGAATGCTTGACTAAGGGGTATGTTATAGCGGGGGCTGTTCACTGTAGACTTAAATTCTCTGCGTTTATAACTACTAGGAAACAAGGACGCTCGGCAGCTGTTTCATTTCGTTCGGTGTTCACACTATAAAAGAAAATGCGAAAAACTGTGATGTACTGTTTAGTTCTTATATGCTACGCGCGGTATGACACAAATCTGATTTATGTTACTCATTTTCCTTAAAAATTTAAATACCACGACTTTCTTCCTACTCGACTTTGTTACTATTGTAACCCTCGCCTACGGTTTGGCACCCCGCGGGGAGCTATTGGACTAGTATTAAAATACTAGAGTTAAGAGAACGGGCTTGAATGTCACCCTCCCATTGTTACCTGTGGTTGTCGTAAGAGACGACTAAAGGTTATATGCTGGAAGGTGGGCAGCAGCGCCTTCTGAGGAACTGATATCTTAAACTGCTATCCCCAAGACGCCTGCCAGGCATGGGGATTATCGCAAACGCATTTTGAAGCGCTCGTAGCTAAGTTTACTTAGCTATTCTCAACCGATCAGCCAAGTTAAGCAATGTCGCGTGCGGTCATGAGTTGGATGGGTGACCGCTAGTGACATTACTACTGAGCGTTTCCGTGCTTCGGAGGGCACGTTAAACCGTCGGTCCCGGTTGTTGTCTTAGGATGGCAGTCGTTATAGCATGGTGGTAGGGCATTTTGCGAATGCCCGCCTGGCTAGCTACCACCCTCAAGTAGAAAATCTGTCACCAACAACACCGTAGCCTTGATTGGATTTTTAAGGAATATTTATCTCTTCGCACTTTTAGAATAATGTACTATTTTAGTCGTTTAAATTACAAAATCATAATGAAATTTACGTCAGTGACCGCAAAAAGAATCTGCTTCCCTTTTGTAGGCCAAACTGTCACAAGCACTTTTCTTTTGATGTTTAAATGTTGAGGTGAAACTTTTGGCGCAGAGGTAAAATATTGTTTTATTCATCCAGGGAGCCGAGTTCTGGCAGCGTGCCTTGTGAAAGTATGCGAAATTACGTTCAGAAGTTACGAGTTAGCTGCTTAATGATTGGAACAATTTTACAATGTTTTGGTACAAGAATTTACAAGGTATCCAATACAAAGTATAATAATAAAGTAGAAGCCTTCTGGGGCTTGCATGTTTTCTTACAGTTGACTCCTATCAATCTTTTGGAGATTTTAATTTTTATTGTTCTAAGACAAAATATATTTTCTTATACATAGTTTTTTTTTTTTGGTAGATGAGCCCTTGACCACTATCTTACCAGATAGTAAGTGATGAATGTTGTCGAAGATGTTGTTCAGGCCAACCTAGCAGTAGTCTCTCTCAAGGACAGCTGCCGGAACACACCGTTAAGTGCTTGGCGACAGATTTTCTGCTTGCGGGTGGTAGCCAGGCGGGCAATCGCAGCCGGATTTCAAAATGCCCTACCACCATGCAAATGCCCTACCACGATGGATCATTTTCACATCAAAAGCCATATTCTCGCAATAATTTTTCCTATTCGATTTTAGTTGGCGTAGTGGATAAAAAAATCTTTATGAAACAAGTGGTCCTAAGTTTGGTCCCTGGGTCAGATAATTATTGGGTTTATTCTTCCAAGGAAGGATGATTATATACATACTTAGTGAAAATATTAAGGTATTCTAAAGGTTTTTCTTCATTTACGGTTTTTGAAGCAATGATGGCCAAGCGGTAATAGTTCCATAACTATGCTGCCGTGCCGCAGGTCCATGGTTCGATCCCCGCCGCCGGCTTGAGCTTCACCGCACTGTGGAAGGGTATTTTGGGAATGCTCGCCTGGCAAGCTACCACTCTCAAGTAGAATATCTGTCGCCAAGCACCTAACAGTGTGTTTCGGCAGCAGTCCTTGAGAGCCAGTAAAATTACAGGCACATAAGACTCAACAACTGTATGTTGTTGAGTCTTATATGTTATACTGCGAACGTCTCAGTGTGACGTTCGCAGTGCGATTTGATTCTGTTTTAGGCAGAGGTTGTTCTACTTAAGATTAGATGGGGTTTTCACTTAAAACAAGGATTGCATAATACATGTGAATTGCACACTCTTAGAGAGGGATATAGCGCGCTATGTAGTAATATAGCTGCGGCGAACAACACGGAAACAACGAAATTTATTTAGACCTTACAAGACCTTAAAATGGTGATAACTTAACTACTATAACTAATAATAACTTGAATTTACAACGGGAAAAATAACCATGTGCCTATATATGTCGCCAACATTTTATATTGTCCTTATTTATTTTTAAGGACTTTTCTATGGAGCCAAAAAATATATATCTCAATGATAAATCATTAATACGGATACGTAATATCATATGATTAAGGAAAGTGTATTCCTAACGCTTTCCATGCAAACGTAGTTTCGTCGTATTTCAAATATCAAGTGTTGAAACTCTGCATGCATGCATGTGATATTTGCATGCATGTCCTGGAGCCGGAGGAGTAATATCTATGCTTATGGTTTCATAATATTTTAAAGACAGCAATATTTATAAAGGATGATACGGTTTCCATATAAACGGAAATGTTTATATGGAAAGCGCTATTAATATATTTCTCGTAACAGAGTTTTGACCGGCGAGGCTTGCGTAAAAACATTTTCGAGCAAAACCACAGAAGAGCATAAAAATCAAAATGTTCACCTAACATACATACATATAATCACGCCTGTATTCCCCGAAGGGGTAGGCAGGTGTGTGAACACCCACAATTCGCCAATTGGGTTTTGGTCCCATCTAATAGGGGGCGAGTCTATTGCCATTCACCGGGCGCAGTTTCAGGGTCATACAAAATGTTTTATTTTACACACGGGAGAAACACTAGAACATGTTACGAATAATATATTACCGCTAACAACATATAAGACAGGAACACAAAAAAAACTTGGCAGAGCACTTAGATGGTATACAGCCCTGTTGTGCGCCTTATGCCCACAACACGCTACTCACATCCACGTGAGAAGCGGCATGCTGCTTGTTTGGCGCACTTTTCCCTTATTCGCTTCTTACGACACCCACGGGAAGTCATGGAGAGGTGACACACGTAAAATAATCAAACAAAAACACTACAGTCTACAGAAAAGTCAACTTATCGCCCCCGTCAGACGATCGCTGTATATTTTAATCAAAATGCAGCAAACACGAACACATCTGCTGTAAATTCAAATGAGATGGTTATCTCGGCAAACATTGCTGTGAAATACTGTTTGAAGTGCAACTTGTTAATCTGGGACCTAGATTTCAGGTCTTGTTTGATAGGTCAGGAGCTTACGTTGTGTATGATTACGATAGTTTTCTATAAATTATGCAACGCGTGAGCACATTGCTCCCGATACAATCAATTGCAATCGATGCAAACAGCATGCTAGTGGGCTGGATCATTTGGGTTGCCATTACACAGGTAGCTCAATTAGTTCAAGTTGTAGTAGGTTTATAATTATTATAATAAGTAAGCTTGTAGGTCCTTACTGTCGAATATGGGCCGGCGGACTGACGGCGCTGCACTGCACGGCATGGCATCCCGCAGAAAGCCCAGCCAAACTAGCGTATTCCCAAAGTTGATGGTGTTGTTATGATAGACTGAGATTTAGTATAAATATCAATTATTGGTGAAGGGAGACAATTACGAACAGCTAATTTGAAAAATATATATATGTCACAGCCAAAGTAATAAATCTGGATATTATATATACTGTCTAGCCATTATATATAATGTCTACTCAATTTAAATAAAGTGATAATTGACAAAAAATTGTTTTGGTAAATGTGAATAAAAGAACGAAATGTATTACTTTTAGTAGTAATTATTAATAATTCACGACACATATTGGTAAAAGTTATAAAAAGGGGTTAAATATCATTTAGTCTAGGGCAAAGTCATATTTAGGTGCGACGACGAGCGAAGCGAGGAGGAGCGTTAGGTTACTTGTGACTACAAAAACGCGCGAGCCGAGCGAGCGAAGCGAGCGTGCCGCGGCAGCGGCCGGCGATGCGCCACATAAATTACTACTATTCTTATATTTATTTTTAAGCTCTTTAACCATTCTGGTGCGCCCTCCGTGACCAATCGAAATATGAGTGTCATGAATAATATCAAAGTTTTGTGTCAATTATCACTTTATCTAAATTAAGTAGACATTATATATAATGGCTAGACAGTATATATAATATCCAGATTTGTTACTTTGGCTGTAACATATACATAACTTCTTGTGTATATATTTTTTTTTTCTTTTTTTTTTTTTTCATGACACATGTGGCATCATGCGGCATGCCACGGTATCACGAAAAACTACTCATCTCATTATATTGAAATAACATAATATGAATTCTTAAGTCATTGTTATAAGGTTAAAAATATCTTGATCAGGAATAAAACCGTTTTCCGTTGTGCCTTTAGTCGGCCGGCCCAAAGAGTAAGTTAAGGGACATGATGTAGTCAAAACTATTGCAGATTTTTTGGGATCGGGAACTGAATGAAATTGTATACCAAGTGCTTATTTTTATGTATATTGAAACGTTACCTAGACGTATCCCAAGATGTCTAGCGCTGGCTTGCAAAACAGTAAATCTTTGTGATGCAGATCACTGCGCTCGGCATGCACAAAACACTCTTAAATTACGTTGCTTTCGTGTAAAAAAACCGGTCACTTAATGGTGTGTTTTGGCCGCAGTTCTTAAGAGCTAGTTACAGTTGTAGGTCTAGCCATAACCATATTGAACTAAATTAACACACACCAGCACTTATATATTTATTAAGACTAACTTTACAAGAAAATTTCCAGTAAGTAACTATATAAAACATAGTTCTCTAACTACATTGGCCTTATCTAGGTTTATGCGGAACGCTAAGCGATTTCATGTTGCTTCCAGTTTTTGATGTCTGATGGTGGAAGTTTTATTAAAACGCTTGCAGTTTTAAAAAGTTTATAACTGAACGTTATAACACGAATTGGTTTAGTTCGTCTTCTAAAATATAAACTGTAAATAATAATAATGTAATAACTGTAGGCCTGAGAGTCAAATAGCCACTCTGACGAGTAGCTGTTTTTGAAGTTTTGGGAACCTATTAGCGTCACTCTGCTGTTTGTCTGTAAGATACAAGTTTTTGGCACATAAAAAAGAATATTTATAAGTATTTTAAGTATGACTCTCATAACATGGAAGTTAGGGTGGCCCTTGGTGTTGGACGCTGCGTGTGTTGCCACTTTAGCGCCTTCAATTCTACCTGAAACAAATGTGAGGGCTGGTGCCGCGGCTACTTCGGCAGAGTGAATCAAGCGACTAACGCATGCTAATTTCGTTAGTGGTTACATATGCTTATTTCTTTTTTTTATGCCTGATAGGTTAGCCTTTGACCACTATCTCACCTAATGGTAAGTGATGATGTGGTCGAAGATGTTGTTCAGGCTAACCTAGAAGTACTGGCTCTCAAGGACAGCTGCCGGGACACAACGTTAGGTGCTTGGCGACAGATTTTCTACTTGAGGGTGGTAGCTAGCCAGGCGGGCATTCGCAAAATACCCTACCACCGTGCTATAACGACTGCCATCCTAAGACAATAACCGGGACCGACGGCTTAACGTGCCCTCCGAAGAAACGCTCAGTAGTAATGTTACTAGCGGTCACCCATCCAACTCATGACCGCGGGCGACGTTGCTTAACTTTGTGTGTGCCATTTTGTATGGATACATTTGGTCTATGGAAATTGGATCCCATCTTAGTTTCCAAAACTTATCAGAGCGCTTGATTGACCCGACGCGTAATCAAAATGCGGCACCTGTTTGTCCTAATGAATAATCATTGTAATAACAACTATTTTTTCATGCTCCCTGAAAATCGATATGAAGGTAGTAACACAAAAAAATTATTGTACCTTACTATTTAGTGTGGCGTCCTCTAAAGCAAATTGAGTTTACTGAAATATTTTTTCTACGTACAATTAGATAAATTGTCTGATACCGCTTTGGTTACGGGGTATATCAAAAACCAAACTAGTAAGAGCTCTGAATCTAATTTATATTACTTACCATATTTAACCAACTGGTACCGAATATGCTGATTCATAATGCAGTTTTCAAGATATGATAAAAAATTTACGAGTTGCATTGCGGAACCAAAGTAACGAGAGGTCTCCCGACTCGCAAAGACGGGGTTTGAAACTGTAATTATTAAGACCTATATTATTCTAAGGCGGCGGTTACTTTGAAACTATTACTGGATCTGTGATAGAACTATAAGTATATATCAACAAAAGTATATATTGGCGGCATAGAAATTAATTAATGTGCTAAATAAGTATCATACCAGGACATATAGACCAAACTAACATTACCAAATCAATTCAAATATGTAACTGGTTGGAGAATTTCTCAGATCATAAATACAAAATTTGCTTTCAGTCATTAATCGTTCGTGTTACGATGTCTCCAAGGTTCTCCCGCCTGTTTCTCTAAAACAATAACTATGTTACACTTCTTCAACTGTCTCACCCTCACTAAGAAACTTGCAGCAACACCAATAAACCAGCAAATAGCACACATGCAAAAAGAGGCCGGCGCATCGCTCTGTAGTTATGGACTGTGAATAAACACTTTTTTCCATGATTTGAGGAGAATTTCTAACAACGGAGTTGTAACATACGCGTTGTCGGAGTGTGAGAACAGACTGCGCTACCTTCTCGACGTACATCCATCACGCCATCAAGCATGTTACGTTCAAGCGCGTAGTTAGTGTGAATTTGCATCAAGGCTTAGGGTAGATTTATATTAGAGCGGGCCGTGCCCGGGGCGTGCCGTGCACGTGGCCCGTACGGGGCACGGATTTGAAACGTTACATACATTTTGTATGAAGCAATTTATATTAGACCGTGCCTGATCCGTGTCCCGTCCGGGCCCGCCTACTAACGTACGGACGGGCTCCACCCCGGGCCCGCCCCGTCCACGGCCCGGCCCGGACACGGCCCGGTCTAATATAAATCATCCTTAAGACACATATCCGACCGCCTGCCATGAGCGATAAGCAAGTTGAGCTAGAAACAAGAAATAAGAGTGCGATCCGCTAATTAAGAGATTCTCATTTACACCCTTACTTATAAACGCTTATTAAGATATTGTTCATTGAATAGTAGTTTAATAAGAAAAACTTTACTTATAAACTTTAAATAACCTAAATCAGTAACTATTAATTGTATAAAGTAGTCGTTAAGTAAATCATTGTGTCACCCATTAAATAGCGATTTATTTAACAAGATGGCGGATGTGAAACAGCTGATCCTGTCAGTTGCCTACCATGTGGTCGTGTTGTGATTGTGTTTCGTTCTTAGTTTGATTGTTTGTGAACGCGCTTTTGTTTTTGAACTTGTTTTGTACCATTATCAAGTTGATGATGGCTAGTGAACCTGAATATGATGTTTTACGAAACGGGCTAAGTAATATTAATTTGTTGCATAGCTCGTTTATTGTACTACGTTTATTTCTTCAACCGTAGTACATTAGCCGGGCCCGTTTGGTTAGGTACTGTTGGACTTTGCATTAAAAACTTACAGCACTTGCAAGAGGAGTCCCACAATTTGGAAAGCGGAAAGCGGAAATTAATACCTACGGCGTTGGATCACAATGCAAAACTTTAATAATCGCTCATTAGCGACTAATCCCGTGTAATAGAGGGCAAGCCTATTGCTATTTACCGGGCACAGTTTCAGGGTCATACAAAATGTTTTCTCTAACATACTGGACGAAACACAAGAACATATAACGAATAATATGTTTACGCTAACAACATATAAGACAGGAACACAAGAACTTATTGTATGAAACCCTGACAGGGTACTGCTATAAACAAATTGTATTTTTCTAAAAATATGTTCAACCAAAGCTATTTGGTAATTCTCAAAGCCTTCCTATCTATTAGATCAGTAGGTCTAGTGTGAGTTTTACTTATGTTACGCCACGAGCGAGATAACGCGAATTTGTATGTAAAAGCACAGCGCCTCGTCACCCTTTGCGGCGCGTTACAGAATCAACCATTTTGTCATATAAAGTCTCGCTTAGTCGCTCGCGGCACAGTAGATAATATATCTATTGTGATATTTAACAGGTTTAATAGATTCAGGCGTTACTTTGCGGAGACATATTTAATAATAGCCAATATATTAAGAAAATATTAAATTTAGGATATTTTCAAGTGGTTTTCTAAAACATGAAAAACACTTGAAAAATATCCTGTATCAGCCGGAAAATCCACGTTTTTTATGCCTGATAGGTCAGCCTTTGACCACTAAATCACCACTGAATCACTGAAGTGTTTTTCTGAAATATCAATTTAATGTTTTCTTAAAATATTTGCTATCATTATATCTATTATTATGCTCGCGGCGATTACACTAGGCCCACTGGCCTAAATCACATCGATGTTCCGACTTACATATTGTATACATTCTAACATAGCGTCCCACGGATATGTCACAAAGAGGGAAAGTTATTTTTTATGTTATTGTGACGGAATAAGCTCGAGGCCCACCTGATGTTATGCGGACTAACCTCTGCCTATAACAGATGCATTTCGTCACAAGTCACGAATTGTACTGCGCCCGTCACCTTGAGACATAGTTCTTAAGTCTCATGTGCCTGTGGTTTCACTGGCTCTCAAGGACTGCTGCCGGAACACACCGTTAGGTGCTTGGCGACAGATTTTCTATTGAGGGTGGTCGATAGCCAGGCGGGCATTCGCAAAATGCCCTCCCACCATGCGTTGAAGCTCAAGCTCGCGTCGGGATTCGAACCATGGACCTGCTGCGCGGCAGTCCATAGCCAATGCCACTGAGCCATCACTGCTTCAAAACCTTGAATATTGTAGACATTATTTGAATTTAAAAAATAATTTAAGCTGCATTCATAGCTACGAATAAATAATTTAAATAATTACATGGTTGAACCGGGAATCGAACCCATTAAACCTGTAAAATAATCAACCTGTAGCTTTATCATACCAATCGAAAGGCTTTTTCATAAGAATTTGCGAAATAACATAGTGTCAGAAATAAAAGGAAGACCATGAATTTTAACATTTGATGCCACCAATATAATTTTAATATACATTTATTTTGGCTGTTTACAATGTGGCAAAAAAAATTGGTCTGAATACAATCTAGCCACAGATATATTATCTTTTGTTTGCGTTGTGGTATAGCAAGAATCCGGTCATATCGTAAAATACCTAGATAAAAAAAGCAATTTGTATCAGATTTTTCTAATTTTCATTCTGTCTGTTCAATCTCATAAAAAAAATGCCACAGTAAGTGTATGGCCTATTTTTTTTAGACAAATTTTATTATATATTTTGACCCCTGAAGATAAAATCAATTATAAATATTCATGTGTATTCTGAGAGTTCCCAAATATAGCGACTACATTTTGGAATCTGTTCTTCTTTGATAAGAAAAGTTATGAAATAATAAAGTCAGGCAATCTTAGCTCACGAAATTATTGTATTTATAATTCATGAAGGTATGTATATGTTATTAGGAAATTGAGGAAAATATGAGTGAAAAAGATTTTTGTGAAAAAAATGCCTGTACAAAGTTTGTGTCAAGGAAGATGTTGATTAAATAATATTAATTTATGTTCTTGTCATTCCACAACAAGGGAGTCAAAATTAGGTAAAATAGGGTCACATGTTGAATCTATTATAACATCACTTGCTACGCTTCTCATGTATTTGAACAGGTATTAAAAAGTGATATAGATTATCAGTCATGGACACATTTTTATTTTTTTTATACTGAACTAGGTATCACTTGACCACTATCTCACCTGATGTTAAGTGATGATGCGATCGGTGATGGAGCGTGCTTACCCAGAAGATACCTATTCACTTGCGTTTTGAAGACACCCATATCGTACTTAACCGGAAACACAGACTCAGGCAGGGTGTTGTAAACGAAGAAGTAAATTACACGTATACATATTACACATACGCACATTTAGCGGGTTAATCCCCAGTTTCTGAAACGTTTGTCAAAGCTTTGATTAGTTGACAGACTAATTACTGTACGCTGATTGGTCATTGGTACTCTATGACGCGATATGTGACCAATGAGCATTCCGTATTCAATCTGTTAACTGATCAAGACTTTGACAAACGTTCTAGAGACTGGGAGTAAATCGTATACAAAAAAAATACCTTTGCAGTAGCAAGTCAAAGAGTAACAAGCATTGAAATGGAATGTTTAAGTTAAAATAATAAATACATATATAACTCATTCATATAGAAAAAAATATTGAAATAAGGATAATTTCAGCGAAAGCACTGACGTGGCAATTGCGTTAAAATTTCGTCCAAAAAACTAAAAATACAAGCTCAATAAAAGATCAGTAGCGTTTTTATATTTTTAAATTTCCTAACTTAGGATGTAATAATTGATTATAAAATGTTTAATGATAACAAATTTAAAAAAACATTATTTAATTATAATAAAACTCTTAAAATTTATAAAAAATATATATAGTGACAATTTCACTCTCGGTCGTGCGCTCGATGAGTTAAGACCCCCTGAGTATGCTTCGCGTAGAAGTAAGATAAGAGAACCTGCACAAAAAGTGATCATGAGGCAGTGGCTTCATGAGGCTCAGCAGGGGTGCTCTGCCATGAGCCGATGCTCGATGCCCCCACCAGCCGATAAGGGCTGATGATCCACATTGATTTAGAAGTGAAACGCGTCGAATATTGTTCCGGTTTGGCTGCGTGGCGTTTGTGACGTCACGTCGGCTTAGGAGGAAGTTAGGCGGAATTGTCACTAGATATATATAATTTTTATAAACATTTTTAAGTGCTTTGTTAAATAATTAATTTGATGTTTTCTTTAAATACTTCTAAAACATTTGTTATTATTAAAATATTTGTTGTTTTCAGGACATTAAGGGCTGTAAAGGAAAAAAAACTCGACCTTAATGTGCCGAATTTAATAAAACTTAGTTCGAATGCAATTACATGTACTTTTTCAGTATTTTGAGTTGGAAAAACTGATTTGGCAATACATATGGCCTTGGCCCTAAGCTAAAGGTAAAACATTTAACCAAAAATATTATATCCGAATAAACCAAGTTAAAAGCTCTTAAAAGGTAAAAACAAACCACATGTCTACTTCCCCACAACAGCGGTGGGTACTGAAAATAAAACAAAGTAGCATGATATGATTTTCACCACGATTTTTACTCTAAAATTCGGCTAGAAACGCAATCCCAGTAACGTGCTAATGTTTTGTTAGGAAAGATTTGTGTTTGCTTTTTCAGTTTCAATTTTGGGAACTGTATATTTCCGGTATATTTTTGATTCAGAGAAAATCCAGTTATAATTTGAAGTTGGCTAGTTTGAGGGTTTATCTTAATTTATATTTTTAGATTTCATTTAAATTTTTATTATTCTATTTCCGGTAACCTTTCTGTGGAATTACAAGCTAGAATTCGTACCTTCCCGTTTAATTCCGTAGGAAGTCTAAATGACAATGAAGGGCAAAGCGCGCCATATGAGCAGTGTGCCACTACCTACTGACTATGCGAGTGGATTCTTGTGGCTGTGCACCGGGTGTACAATTATCTGAAAGATTCTGAACAACTTAGTTGGTTAAAATTAACCAACTTAACGTTGTTAATGGTAACGAAGAGCTTGGTTGCTAATATTTAACGAATGTATTTGATATATCGAATCGGCGTTTTGTTTAATTTAAGCTGGAACCGCATTATGCGGCGCGGCGCGACACAGCATCAGGGTGGCGCGCGGCGTGACATTAACAGAATGAACACTATGGATGCGCAGCGTGGTGCGACTCTTTCATTCATTCACAACGTTTCTTTCACGTTGTTAACGCTGCGCAGCAGAACGGTTCTTTGAACTCATGGCCAGAATTTAAAAAATGACGAAATCATCAGAGCAGTAATAGTCGTGGTGTGTAAGAGGCAGATAGAACTGAAAAATGTATGGCGTTCAAAAGGTTAAGGATACAAATTCTCGTTTAAAAAAAGTACCCCACCCTTTTCCACGACTCTTCAGAGATACTTATCGATATAGTAGATAAAAAGAGAAGTTCTATGAATTGTTGAAACGTGGTTGTAACGCGAACTGACTGGCATTTACCGCACCGCGCCTCTAAGAAGCCGCGTCTGTTTAG
Organism: Plagodis pulveraria; assembly: GCA_963890685.1. Taxonomy (NCBI): domain Eukaryota; kingdom Metazoa; phylum Arthropoda; class Insecta; order Lepidoptera; family Geometridae; genus Plagodis; species Plagodis pulveraria. The sequence continues at coordinate 23,927,118 of OY982969.1, forward strand.
TGCAGTTCACGTCATATAAATCCAAGCAAATTATATTTGTCAAGCCACTCCGCTGCCACGCCACGCGGGGTCATTATAGTGCGTTTGACCATAACCATATATCTTTCTCAGTGTGAAGTTCCTTAAAGGGTATATTTCATACAAAAATTAAGCCAAAACAATTAGATAATTACTAACTTTCCTCATTTATATTCGGAAAGTTGGTCGTATTTAAATCTCAATGTTTGAGAGGACTCGTAGACTTGATACGATCCTTTCTCCTTCAGCGAACATAGAAAGCAAGCGATATAAATTCAATGATTTTATAACAATATATGAGTATGTATGTGGTAAATAAAAATTTTGAGTGAATCATGCTACGACGTCGTATGACTTTTGCTTGTGGTATGTTGATCATTACTCACTCGGCTCCCTCATCGCCTCGTGTGTAATGATCAACATGTCATAATGTACTACTATAATTTCAAGGATAATACGATATCAAATCTAAAATATATTCCACTGGTATTATACTATTGCCCCAGGTACGTTCGTAGCGTAATCAAATGACAATTTAAAGTCAGCCAACATTTCAATCCAAACTCCATCCGCATTAAATCAATTCTACTATTTATGACACCTCATAAATAAACATGTGGTTCAACTCTTCATTCCATGTACAACACTATAAACAGTATGTGTTTAGAAACAAATTCATATGTAAATGTGATTTTCTAGAATTATCCTTACGCTTATCGAATATAACATCCATTTTTGAGTGCAATTTTTTTATATTCCACTTCGGTATTGAATTTTGAGCTCTAAAAAATTGTGGATGAATTTCCATACTGCCAAAACTCTTTGCCCTTAGAGACAGCTGCTTATGTCACTTTTAAACTGAATAGGACTGTAGCTGTATATGATTAAGCAATTAACTTTTTATTTGTATTTGAACAGATTATATTTGTTAGTTAGTTTGTATAATTGCTTTTTGACTATTATATGATATGGCAATAAGTTAATATAAGACGAGTCAGTTGAATTTGCTTTGATAATTATGAATACATAACTAAAATTTGTATGGTCATTGGAAAAATAATATCTTTATATTTTTTTTAAATTTTCCCGCCAAACACACATAGATAAAATATAGTCAAGAAAAGGATACGTTTTTTTTTCGTTTAGTTAGTTGCATTTAACACAGTTTCTACTGGATGTTAGCCTAACTGTTTGTTTTGTCTAATTTTGACTATATAATTTCTTTTACATATCTATCATCCTTGTTGAACTGCATCGACATAACTATGGTGGTCAATACGACAAGTTGGTCATAACATAACGTGATACAAAAAAATATTAAACCTAAAAATGGAACCGACTTCAACACTTGTTGAAGTTGGTAACCATGATAGTTGAAAAGTACCTAGTACACACAATATTGTGCGCATGGTACCAACTAGGAGACTTCGACAAGTTATTTTACACTTTTGAGTATTGAAATCGGTTACATTTTCAGGTAAAAGAAAAAAACACCTTTTTTAGTGACCCTTGCTACTTACGGGACCGATTATCATTCACTGCCAGTGACTATTTCATCAAGATAGGAAAACACTTTTCCGTTATTTGAGTGTAACTCAAAAACGGTCGGACCGATTTTGATTTAATTAAAATGGGACTACACGGGAACATCAGCTTTCAAATAAAATCAGTTCATCCAATCAAAAGTTCTGAGGTAACAAACATTTAAGAAAAGAAAACTCTCGAATTGAGTACCTCTTCCTTATTTTGAAGTTGGTCAAAAACAGAAAGGTGACGCTCTCAAGTACAAGAGTAGCTCTATCCTACGGCCGTTCTATTTCAAGAACCTAAAGTTAGTTCAGAACATTGCTTTTTTATTATACACATACAAGCTAGCAAGTGACTGCCTCGTCATTAGAGTGACGTATAGCTTCACTTCAGAATATCCAAGTACTGGACCTGGATTCCTAATTTGTACAGTAATGGAGTTTTTCTGTCAACAATTCTCAGTAGCAGGCACAGATTGCGTGGTAGATGTCGTGAGCTTCGCCCCCTATCGTATGAGATTGAAATTATCTTATGGTGCTTAGACAAATTTTTCTACATAATACAAGTTTACACCTGTAAACTCTATATGTACGTAAAAACCTGTGTGCATGACGTGTTATTTTGTATAAAGTTGACATACTGGTTCTATTTGAGTTCTGTGTAGGTTTCGTTTGCACAAGCCCGTAACTGACGCTATTTGATCGCCAAATATTGTCGTTCAATTCGGAGTGGCGTTTTTTTGGCGTTTGTCGGAGGTACTGTATTGAAGTAAATAATTGAAAGTACTGCGCCTTTATAGTACGAGTTCTTTTTTTTGACATACTCTTGGAAATTCTTTGCATATGTACTTTTTTACCTAGCCTACGAATAATTTGTTTATAATATTATTCGTAACATTATGGCTGTTTTATGATGGTAATAAAATAAATTTAAATATATCATTTTAGTCTAGCATCGGAAGTAGGTTTAGGCAGCAGCGCCTTCTGAGGAACTTATACTGCGATCCCCAAAACGCCTGCCAAGCATGAAGATTATGGCCAACCCCCCCAATGCGGAAGGCTATGTTCAGCAGTGGACAATCCGGTTGATACAGTAATAGGTATAATAATAATAACAGATATTTTTTAAATATTTTATGAAAATGTCTAGTGACAATTCCGCCTAATTTTCCTATTAAGCCGACGTGACGTCACAAACGCCACGCAGCCAAACCGGAAGAATTTTCGATCGAGAAATTCTCGATCGTGCGCTCGTTGAGTCAAGACCTCCTGAGGATGCTTCATGTAGAAACGAAACGCGTCGAAAATTCTTCCGGTTTGGCTGCGTGGCGTTTGTGACGTCACGTCGGCTTAACAAGAAAATTAGGCGGAATTGTCACTAGATATATTTTTGTATTTTTTAAGTGTTTTATTAAAATATTAATTTGATGTTTTCATAAAATATTTTAAAAATATTTGTTATTATTAGATATGGATTTCCGAAAAGTAACGCCTGAATCTATTTATTATAATAATAATACTCTTGTCTTTCGATAAGGAGAACACCATTGTAGACGACGCGAAGCTCTGCACCTGTAACTAATTAAAATGTTATTTAACTATAGAATAACGCTAATGCTATAATGTAAACACTGTTAGGTATTTACCTGTATTGCATTCCAAATAAACATAAGTAGCGACGAATGCACGCATTTGTATGTATATGCGTACGGCAGTACAGGTAGTAGGGTAGACACGGTGACCGCCCCGACCTGCAGTCGCGAGTCCAACGCCGTTCGATACGCATCTACATTCACATTACATGATTTCAAAGCACTTATTACTCTATCCTAGTTGTTCAGTTTCTTCATCTCCTCAAAACCACACACCTGTCGACTACATTTGGTCCTTCGAGCCGGATCTACATTCACATTACATGTTTTCAAAGCACTTATTACGCTATCATAGTTGTTCAGTTTCTTCATCTACTAAAGACCACACACCTATCGTCTACACTTGGTCCTTCGAGCCGGATGTACATTCACATTATATGTTTTCAAAGCACTTATTACGCTATCCGAGTTGTTCAGTTTCTTCATCTCCTCAAGACCACACACCTATCGTCTACAACCATAAAACATTAGCAGGACCGATATCAAGCCACTGCAACAACGAGAAGATTATTTCCAATTAAATACATTCAATATGAATAATTTAAGGGTTTAGCTGTTCACTGATCACGGAGGTTTTAAACACTACTTGCAAAGATTCAATCTTACAAGTTCACCATGTTGTTTGTGTGATGGCTGGACGGCTGAGTACTTGTATTATGTTTTCACTAAGAGTCCAAGGTACGATTTTCAGAGACTACAATTAACAATTGGATTGTAAAATATAATTGACTGCAATGTTACTAATGGTGGCAAATGTCGCAAACAATTGCTTAGCTTTGCAGAAAGCTTATCTAGGACAACATTAAATCAAAACGCTTAAAATATTATATTAACATAATTAATTATATTAAAACCATGAAAATTGTAAATGTAAGCTATCGTTTTGTATTATTTTATCTTTATCTACATCTACACTAATATTATTTAGATATTATTCTCTTTTACTTATTATTATTAGATAAAATGTACATAGGATAGTTTTTATTCAACAGCGGAAATAGAGGTTAATGGTTTTGCGCGATAACCGTAATACGCGCGGGCGGGCGGCGGCCTGAAAGCTAGTATAATTATAAAACAATACAAATCTAATATAAATTTACGATTTAATTAAATAATAATTTAATGATTCATGAAAAATTATGTGCACTTAATAATACAGAGTTGATACAGTTATTAAATTCTGTAGAACACCTTAAACTATTCTGAGTAACACACTACTGACAACAGTAAATAAGTGAATCGCCAATGGGGCCCAATTCAGAGAATTTATAATTTTATAACCCAAGTAATCAACTGTTTCTCAGAATTGGAGAATATTTGAGGAGCCAGGTGTTTGTTTGTATTTGGAGCGTTCTCCGAATTGGGAAATATAACCCGGTTAAATAAAGAAACGAGACTTAAATGGCGCAGAAAAAAATTACCTATCACTTCATCTTCCTTCCTTCCTCTTTCCTCTATTGTAGGCAGAGGTTACAGCTTAGTGGGCCGTGCTTGTTCTATCTCTATTATATAAAAAATATTATCATAAAAACTAACGTAAGTTGATATAACTATTAATTAAATACACCAGCTAGCACTCTCGGTGTTTAGTCGTTATCTCTGACCGGTATTCGAGTAATAAAGATGATCATTCTCAAGGAATGCGGGCAGCTTCGAGGGCTGCTAGACGCGCACTAGACGTAGACATAAAAAATATAATGTTGTCTTAGGTTTTCGCGATTATTACACATAGTAATTAAACAACTTTAAACGGTCGCGAGTTTTATCCATATTAACTTATTAGGAACCGACTAGGACCCGCGTTATATTTAGCGGAAAGATTCCGACCAGTTTCAGACTGTTTCAAAGTCCTTCGTCTGGGAGTCACGATTGCGCTAAGCGGTAAATATAACGCGGGTCCTAGCCGGTTCCTAATAAGTTAACTTTAAACGGTTTAAATCGCGTATATTTATCATTATTTTTGTCCCGATGTTTCAAACACTTTGCAGTGATCGTGGTCACGGGGTGACTCACCTCGTGACCACGATCACTGCAAAGTGTGATTTAAACCGTTTAAAGTTGTTTAATTACTATAAAAAATATATTTTCCAATGTCACTATTATGTTCTTATGGACATCAAGGATATTGAAGTTTCACCAGCAAGAGACTTAGCTCTCGCGTAGCTCTTTTACGGTTAGATATCGCTTTTCCGAGAAACATTAATTAAATAGAGTCACATATATACATCAAAGTATAGGTACTTAGTCTTAAAAAGCTTTGGTACGAATATTCTGTTGTTTGAACTGAAGTTTTAATGGCCGTTTGATTCTGCGAATAGATTATTTAATAATTCCTTTAGTATGTGCTTGTTTTCGTTAAAATATGATTAGCTTAATGATCACAGTGTAATATTACGCCTCACCATGAATAGATTAAGGCGTTACCTTGCGGAAGTCCATGTTTAATAATAACAAATATTTTAAGAAAACATGAAATCATTATTTTAGAAAGATACTTATAATATATCTAGTGACAATTCCGCTTAATTTTTCTGTAAAATCGATGCGACGTTCTAAACGCCACGCAGCTAAACCGGAAGAATTTTCGACGCGGTTCACTTCTACACCTCTCTTCTACCTCGTGTAGAAGTGAAACGCGTCGAAAATTCTTCTCGAGCCTCGACCTCCTGAGACGAGTGCACTCGTAGAGTCAAGACCTCCTGAGGATGCTTTGTTTAGAAGTGAAACGCGTCGAATACTCTTCCGGTTTGGCTGCGTGGCGTTTGTGACGTCATGTCGGCTTAACAGGTAAATTAGGCGGATTTGTCACTAGATATATTTTTTAAGTGTTTTATTAAAATATTATAAAAATATATGTTATTATTATATATGGATCAAAATAACGCCTGAATCTATTCATTATTGTTATTAGGTTAAAATATCGTAAGTTATATAATTTTTATAAAGAATTTTTAAGTGTTTTATTAAATAATTATTTTGAAGTTTTCTTAAAATACTTTTAAAATATTTGTTATTATTGTATATAAAACTGTATTATGGCGCTGACAAGTGAAAAATAGCTTTAGTTGAACAGTATTTTAGCAAAACATATTGATTTTGTAGCAGTAAGAAAATTATTGGTTAATGTTTAACATATTTCATAAGGCCAAGTTAATTCCGAAATAAGTTAACGTAAAATTTTCTCGGTCGAATTTAATTGCAAGGTTGACTCTAAACCCCCCCTCGGATATCAACGGTACTAGACGTTTTGCTATTTGCTCTGTTTAGAAAATCCATAAGTCGCGGCAAAATATTTAACAAGTGTGACTTTAACAAGTGTTCATAAAAGTGCTGGCTCCGTAATTGCTGTGGAGTTTCGGTTCAGTGTTGTAGTGTGATAGGAATTGTGTATTTTGAGTGCAGAAATTTTCATAACAACAATTTATATCAATCGTGACACATATTCATTTCAACTAGTCTACCCACCCACACAAAATTATATTATTGCGCCTGACAATTTTATATCAGCATTGCATCGAACCCAATCTTGCTACATATTAAATAAAATCTATACAATCTCTTTAGAATATTAATATTTCATAATGCTGAATTCGCCCCCAACCAAGTCCTACTCGGCCTCGGACATTCAGTCAGTAGCCGAAAATTCAGCTTCGAAAGTTATCACGCGTGCTGAGAAACGCCGCAGGATGTCAAACGACGATTTCAAAGAGTTAGACGTTTTTAAAAACGAAATGAGAGAAATGCTGGTCGCTATGATGACAAAACAAAATACAAGGCTGGATACTTTAGAAGAGAGACTATTTGAGAAAATCCATAGCTCCAATTTAGATATAGAAAATCGTCTTGACCTTTTGACCGGGCAGCTTTCGGACTTGCAACTGAAAATAGGCCACCTCGAAGAAACCCGCAAAGACCTGTCTATGGATATTATTAAAATTGAGAACAGGATCGACTCCATGGAGAGGAACTCTCGCAAAACCTCTATAGAGGTACGGGGAGTCCCTAAACAATTACAAGAAAAAAAGCAGGACCTATACAGAATGACCCATAAGCTGCTAAAAAACCTGGAAGTGGACTTTCTACCACCTGAACTAAAAGATGTATACCGTTTACCTGTTCGAACAGATGCTACCAAATCGACGTTGGTCATTGAACTTGGCAACACCCTTACAAAAAGTAACATTATTGAGGCTTATAGGAAATTTAACAAGGCATATAAGCTTTCATCGCATCACTTGGGAATGACAGGTCAGGAGACGAGACTGTTCCTCTCAGAACATATGACTGCAAAAGACAAACAACTTCATTTCCTGGCTAAAGACTTCGCTAAAAATGAAGGGTACACATTTTGCTGGGTAGTCAATGGTAGAGTATACCTCCGTCAAAAAGAAGGTGCACCGCATATTCTCGTAAAAAATGAAGATGTCCTTAGTCAGTTGCGAAGTAAAAAATGACTAGCTCAATCAACACGTGATGGACCTAGATATTATAAGTACATAGATAATCTTTTAAATTACTACTTTTTTATAACTTTAGCATGCAAACATTGTGAAAAAAACACTATACAGATAATAACACTTCAAAAAGGATATGACACAACGCGTTTTTATAATAATAGCCACATCACTTTTTACAAACATACTACGTACAGTCACATAAGCAATCTACAGAACTTAGTTAGTCAGGATGAAGAACTAATATTTTTTTCCGAATTATCTTCAAATGAAAAAGTAACTTGTGTAAGCATCTGCGAATCTCAGGATCAATTTCACAGACTCATACGGTTTTTTCTACTAAAAATATGGATCTAGTGCATGATGTTGATGAAATGACCTTAGTAGAAAACAAATACATTAGTCAACCCGAACTATGTAAATATTTTTTAGGAAACACGAGTGAACAATTTGTAGTAGTTACTCAAAATATTCGAAGCATAAGGAAGAACTTTGACGTATTTACATTGTTCCTATATCAACTAGGGTTTTTACCAGACATCATCATATTGACCGAGTGCTGGTTGAACAAGAGTTTCACTAATGTTTCATTGAACGGATACAATTGTCATAACTCTAAAACATTTATTAACCAAAATGATGGCTTGGTTATTCTATGTAAAGACTACTTAAACGTGGACATACACGAACCCTCCTTCAGAGATGGGAACTGTCTTTTAATAAAAGTTAACCACTCTCTTTCTGTCATTGCTATTTATAGATCACCTTCAGTTGATAATATTGACATTTTCTTAGATTCCCTCGAAAATGTAATTAAAGAATTAAATAGTGAGAATGTTATAATCACTGGGGATATGAACATTGATATCAAGCCTAATTGTTCAAATCCTACTAAAGCTGACAAATACCTGAACATGATCGGGCATTATGGTATAATACCTGGACACGAACTCCCAACACGTGATTTAAATTGCCTTGATCATGTTTTAGTAAAGTCTAGTTACAACGTACGTGTAGCGGTATGCATCTCGGATTTGACAGATCACTATACCCTACTAACAGCGATAAATAAAAAGTTTCAATCAAAGGTTACATCCCCAAAGCAAGTAACGAAAACTAATTATACTGAATTAATTGAAAGTGTAAAACAAATTGACTGGTCCGGTTTATATAAAGAAACCGATGTCAATTGTGCAACGAACATTTTCATCACTGCATTGAATTCAGTTATTAAAGCCCACCAACAATGTGTAACATTAAAAAATTCTCAATATATACGAAAGAAATGGATTACACCTAGCCTAATCAAGTGCATCAATAAAAGAAACCAACTTCACATATCGCACAAGAGTAACCCGGACGACAATAACTTAAAAACACAATATAAAACCTATCGTAACCAATGTAATAATCTACTTCAAAACTTAAAGAACCTAAATGACTCTACCCTAATACAAGAAGGCAAGGGAAATAGTAAAAAAATGTGGGATGCTATTAAAACAGTAACAGATATCAAACGGACAAAATCACATAGCTGTGAGTTATTAAACCTATCAAAAAGCCCGGGAGACTCGCTAAATAAAGTTAATGAATATTTTGCCACCATTGGGGAACAACTTGCAAAAAACATAATTAAGGATATGAATATAACTGAAAATCAGATTGCAGCCTCGGTTAAATTTCCTAATTACATATCTAACTCCTTTTATTTCTTACCTATTGACGAATGCGAAATTATGTGTATTATAAATAGTCTTAAAATTGATTCAGCTCCAGGCCTAGATAACATCAGCAATAAAATCTTGAAATTATGCAAAACCTATTTAGTGAAACCTATAACTTATTTGTGCAATCTTAGTATTGTTACTGGTGTAGTACCGGACTGTTTCAAAGTGGCTAGTGTCTGTCCCATCTTTAAAACAGGGGACTCAAAAGATGTATCAAACTATAGACCGATATCGCTTTTGAGTACGTTATCAAAACTACTGGAAAAGGTTGTAAATAAAAGACTACTTAACTTCATCGAGAAAAACGGAATTTTGTCAGAAAATCAATACGGTTTTCGCTTCGGTAAATCGACTGAGGACGCTGTCGTATCTTTGACTAATCTAGTTGTAAAACAACTAGATGAGGGCCAGAAGTGCGCCGGCGTCTTCCTCGATTTGGCAAAAGCATTTGACACTGTTTCTCGGCCTATACTTTTGCGTAAGCTGGAACTATACGGTATTCGTGGCACAGCTCTAGAATGGTTCAAATCATATTTGTCAAAAGTGACGGTAAATGGTCATCAGAGCAATCTAGCTGAAGTGTGTTATGGAGTTCCCCAGGGAAGCGTCTTGGGACCATCTTTGTTTCTGTTATACATTAACGACCTTTGTACACTTCCACTGACCAACGCTAAAATAATTGCTTTTGCCGATGATACAGCCATTTTATTTAGTGCAAGCACCTGGAATGATGTATACAAGAATGCACAAATGGGAATGGATGTGGTCAACAACTGGCTAAAAATGAACCTGCTTACGTTAAATACAACCAAAACAAAATTTGTTGAGTTTAAAATTAGATTTTCTGATTTATCTGATCAAAGTTCTCATTCAATAAGAATACATTCATGTGGGCACATTTTTGATAAACAATGTGTATGTCCAGAAATTGAACAAGTTAATAATATCAAATATCTAGGTATTTTAATTGACGACAAGTTCACATGGCAGCAACACATCGACCTAGTCTGCACTCGATTACGGAAACTAAAATACGTTTTTATAAAGCTAAGAAAAGTAGCAGACGAAGCAACTGTTAAGTTAGTATATATGTCTCTATGTCAATCTATCCTAAGCTACTGCGTTGTTGTCTGGGGGGCAGCCTATAGTACTCACCTTCTAAGAGCTGAAAGAACCCAAAGAGCTCTACTAAAGATTGCGTTAAAAAAACCAATTACTTACTCTACTGATAAATTATATCAGGAATGTAAGTTCTTAACAGTAAGACAACTATACATACTGGCAATAATTGTTAGATACCACAAACAGGCACCAAACATGGTTGTCAAATCTTGCAGGCCGCAGAGACACATTAAATGGAAGACTCCCCAGCAACGTACAAAGTTCGCTAAAAGGTCATATTTATTCGCTGCCCCATATTCATACCAAAAAATGAATAAAATTCTCGACATCTTTAACTGCACGAGATACATTTGTAAAAGAAAAGTAACAGGATGGTTGTTAACACTAAATTATACACAAACAGAAAAATTTCTACACATTGTTCAATGAATAATTTTTGTTTACCTGAACATGTAATAACTTTGTTTCCCTATATAATTAACTAGCGGCACGCCCCGGCTTTGCACGGGTATTCAACAAAAAATATAAATTGAAACACATTTATGTAGATGTAAATGATGACCTCTATAAAATTGTAGTACTTAATTCTCTTTGCTCTATTGTCAACTTTATAATATTAGTTTAGATTAATTAACCTCATTTATTAAACTATTTAAATATGATTGCATACGTAGATACTTATTGTTTACTGCTATTACAAACTCCACATTAATGAACACGTTAACAAGGTTTAAATTTTAATACTCACTGTACTGTTGTTATCCACTTATTTAATATTATAAGCTTGTGATTGGGAGAACTAGCCCTTATAACACAGGGAATCCTAGTATGAGGGCTAGTGATCAATATATAGTCTGTCTTTCGAAAATATTTTATTTTGTCTGCAATAATTTATATTTCCTTTCTGTTTAGTTATTATTAGTTGTAATATGTACTTTAATATTACTTACTTATATTTTTAAATACCTAAGTCAAGATAAAATGTTTTGTTAGGTTTATATGTTTTTGTGAAATAAACTTATTACTTATTACTTAAAAAAAAACGCTTATAACGTAAATATCTTATTTATAAAGTAAATAACGAGTTTAAAGCTAATTGCAAAAATTTGTCTTGTTTGTAGTACAACGTAAGTTGAACTATAGATGTCGCTCCATCTCCATACGATGGCTTAGAACGAGAGGATAAATTAGTTATGAGTCATATGTCATGTTGGCTTAGCGGTCAGAGCATACCCCGGCTATAGGGGTAGATGGCGTGAGTTCGAATCCTCAGCTGAATATAATTTTTCCTCTCATTTTATTTTTTTAAGGAACAAATTATGTTATCGATTTAATTTACTACTTTTATGTTTTTTATTCATCGGCGGCATACGTTTATTAACAAAATACTACGAACTATATACAACACTACAGCTACTACAATAAAAGCATTTAGATCTTTAGCTACGTGTTAGTATACATTATTTCGTTTATCACCGAAACTGAGTGATTTTACCATCGCTGTGTCTCTTTCACTCCAACGCTGAAATGCAGTATTTGACAGCTTCTTAACGGTTTTTGTTTAATCGTGTGTTTGTACTGGAATCCTCAACGAAGAACGTCTCGTACTTGACTGTTTTTATTTATTCCACTGAGCTAAAGAGAAAATCAAAAATTACCAAGTTGTGCAAATAAAACGTTTTCAAATTATTTGCATCGGCAAATGTGTGTTTTTAAATGAGACATAAAAGGCGAATTTAGCAAAGGTTTTAATTATTGACTGAGAAAACTTGAGGTTTAGTATCTAGAATTATGAATCTTATAAAGACAGTAAAATTATTAATGAAATTTTCATCTACAACGCTCAGTGTAAGTTAATTACAAAATTTAATATTTAGAAATTCTACATTCTACTGCCTCCGCACTTTAGTGTAGCGACACACTTGCCAAACGTACGGCGCCGACACTTCGGCGACTGAATTATCGGTCGAGTATTCGGTTGGCATGACACACCAAACGCGCTGAACGAACAGTTGGAATTAACGCGTCTAGTTACGCGGCGGAAAATTTCGTAGTAGCGTCATCGTCGGTCGCTGTTGTCATTTGGAAATAATTATCGCTTGCCGCCGCAGCCACGAAAACGCGCATCGAAAACGCGCAATGGACGTTCGCCGAACTTTCGGCTGCTATGCAAAATACTTTGAATGCGTTCTCACCGAAACAGTCGCTAGAAGAAAGGTTCAGCCCCACGCCGAGCGGAACGTAATTTCGGCTGTGCGTTAAAAACACCGCGAGCGTATTTAGCGGAACTTTCTCCGCCGTACCTTCGGCAGGTGTGTCGCTACACTTAGGTACAGCGGCGTACCCTTCCGAAAGGGATTATTTTACAGTGCGTGCCGCGTTAGAAGAGTACAGTGCTATGCTTGGCTATGCGATAGAAAGAGGAATTGGAATGGCATTGCGGAGTGATCCTTCTGGTTCTATTTATTCTGTGTTGCCGTGTTTAGCAAATACGAGTTTTTTTTATGTTATTTTGACGGAACAAGCTCGAGCTCACCTGATGTTAAGTGGACTAACCTCTGCCTATCTATAACAGATTCATTTCATCACAAGTCTTGAATTGCACTGCGCCCGTCACTTTGAGACGCAGTTGGTAAGTCTCATGTGCCTGTAATTTCACTGGCTCTCAAGGACTGCTGCCGGAACACACCTTTAGTTGCTTTGCGACAGATTTTCTAATTGAGGGTGGTGGCTAGCCAGGCGGGCAATCGCAAAATGTATTACAGTTGATATGCCCGTAAGTCTCATGTGCCTGTAATTTCACTGCCTCTCACGAGCTGCTGCCGAAACACACTTCTAAGTGCTTGGCAACAAATTTTCTACTTGAGGCTAGCTAGGTGAGCATTCGCTAAATGCCTTTTTACCATCCGGTGAAGCTAAAGTTGACGGTAGGGCTGGAACCACGGACCTGCGGCTCGGCAGTCTAAAGATATAACCGCGAGGTCATTGCTTCAGATTTTATATATGTGTATGGTTTTCACATAAAACCTGTACTGTGCGAACTGTAATAACTTTCGAAGTATTATATACTTTATATATACTTCTTCTGCATATGGAAATGAAATAAAAGAAACAAATTTAAAAATAAATAACACGAATGCCCTGCCAAAACATTATAGTGAAGAAGATGGATGGATACATCCAAACTTCTGAAGACATTTAATATGGTGGAAAAAAGTAACTCACATACATAAACCTTTAAAACTTAAAACTTATTTTGAGCAGTCGTGTAAAAATAAAATAATGTAAACAATAAACTTAGAAATCAAATTTTGCAAGGGTTTAATTCAAATTATTTGAAACCAGTCTCACCTTACGGAGCTTAAATCCAATTAAATATCTTGTTTAATTAATAGACATTCTTAATTAGGATTTCAATTTATGCTGATGGTAAGGCTAAGTGCACGCTGAGACCCAAGCAGTGCCAATAACCTGGTTGAAAAAATAAAAATTGAACTCAGCTGTAACAGGCCGTAAGTTCATCGAGTCGGGCACAGGCGTCGGGCTTATCGCCCAAATGCTAGCCCGCTGGTTCGAGTGATGTGTAGGGATACCCTAAGCTGGCAGCAAGAACACCTGGGAGATGGGCGTGGCATGCACGTGTTCCCCCATGCCACCACAGAGGAGGAAAATGAGTCATCCCATGCCATCACCGTCGCGTCGGGGAAATGGACTAGGTTCGCGGTTACGTTTCCCCTGCCTTTGCAAGAGTCCGAACACAGTGGAGTTTATTAGGTGGGACCAGAGGCCTCTTTACACCCGCTGGTGAATCTGGCATAACCCTGCGCAAAGCAGGGTATCCATAAATGGCCAGACGTTCGTGGCCTGTGACACAGTATGTTTTATTTTTTGTAATTTGCTTAGATCGACCAGTCGTCCGATGAGGTTTAGCTTCACCACTGTCTATAAGAGTTACAGTGTCATCGGCTTCGTTATGCTCACCATTGCACTGCGTAAGTCACTCCGAGATCTGATGTCTCGTTTGCCAAGTCATTTCGCTTACACAGTGCACTTCACGCTTTAATATAGTAAAGTTTGCACACTACGGCTTCAGGGAAAGTACCTGACACTGTGGTACCTACTAGTAACAACCAAAGCTATAGAGAGGTGTTATAACGTGTGTATCTGTGCATTAATGTGTATATTTGTTTGTCTTCCGTGTTCCATCGCACCAGATGGTAAGTGATGATATGTCGAAGATGGTGTTGAGGCTAACCTAGAATTACTGGCTCTCGAGGACAGCTGCCGGAACACACCGTTAAGTGCGTGGCATCAGATTTTCTACTTGAGGGTGGTAGCTAGCCATGCGAGCATTCGCAAAATGCCCTACCTGGTGGTAGTTAGGATGATAGTTACAGCATGGTTGCTGTACTGCAGGTTAAGACAGATGCGCCATAGAAAGTATTTGTTACAAAATATGAACTGCTCTGCGCGGTCTGCATATCAATATACGCTGAGCCTTATAATTGCGCGTTTAATAAAGACGAAATTATACTGAAATATGATTACTTTTCTTAGAAATAATTATTACAGCTTAACGTCTATCTTAAAGATTTTAATATAAACGATTCCAAGATAGGGGTTGATTCGTCGTGTCTTTGAACCGACCTCAAGAAGTTGTTACATTGTTAAGACTCCGATGTGGCGTTGAATTGTCTAGCTAGATCAGCTCATGATAAAGACATTTGGGTGGGTATCACCGTCTTGTCCAATAATTTAGCCACCTAGGTTTCAAGTTATATGTAAGATACTTTACACAGATATATCCCTTAGCCGCAACCTTCCTAGCTGACGATTGACTGTAATATATCCTCCTTTTGAATGTTGTTATATACAAGCAAAGGGAAAAGTATCCTAATAACCGCGTTGGACGTTGCTTAACTTAGGTGATCGGGAATTATTCTACTGTGCGTGCCGCGTCAGAAGAGATCAGATCTATGCGTGACTCTGCGATAGAAAGAGAGACGCCTTGTAAGTAAATATAAATATTAGGTACTCCATGCTTTCCAAGCTGAAGCACACTTTATTGTTTCGTAGTTAGAGTCGCTTATTTATTGGAATGGCTTTGCGTAGAGACCATTCTGGTCCTTTTTATTAATTGAACATATGTGGTTATTATGTATATCCTTTTTATTGCCTATTATTTTACTGCCATAGAAAAATGAACACAATGCATGATGTTAAGGCATTTTGTGAATTCTCGCATTGTTAGATATTACCCTCAGGTAGATACTCTGTCGCCATGAACCTACATGTCTAAATTAATATGCCAGCAGCTGTCCCTAAGAGACTGAAATTCTAGTTGCCTGAACAAAATCTTCGGCCAGATGATAATCTGGTCGAAGATTTGGTAATGTAAGATTTGGTTTGGTAATGTAGGTAAATTTGGTAGTTTGATGGTAAGTGATAACTAACCATCAGGTAAGATGATAGTCAAAGGTTAGCCTATCAGCAATAAAAAAGAAACAAATACCTAACGTTTGATCCCTAAAAGTGTTAAAACGAACGTAAAAAACACGTGGCTTAATCTGCTACAAGTTGTTTACTAGCGATCAATATAATCCTATTTATGATTTATCAGGTTAATTCCTCGAATCGCCATTACCTACTTTCATAAAAGATGATACGTATTTTAGTTCCAACGTCATGTAAGGATTAGTATTATTTATGAGAAGATTAGTTAACGCCTGTGACAGAAAGCTTATGAGTAGGATTATGTGTTGCTGCGACGTGTTAGGAAAAAAAACAAATAAATGACAGTAAATACCAGCGGCTGGACATAAAACTGAAGCCTTTTTTTACAATTAAGTACTTTTTTCGTCCTGTTTGTATAATCATTGTGTGTCATATTTGTTATGTATGCAATTTTTTTTAATGCTGGTAGGTAAGCTTTTGACCACAATCTTACCTGATGGTAAATGATGTGGTCGAGGTGTTAAAATGCTTAACCTACAGTCTGTTTTTTCTTACTTGTCTTAAAATGTAAACAAACATACCTCTGCTACAAAATCACAAGTTGCCGTCATAATCACTTATATTTGGCCATTCACAACTGAGTAGACCTAATAAAAGAAACATCACGCTTCGAAAAACATACAAATATCATTGAAATTTATAGATAATTACAAAATATAAATCAATTAACGTAATGATCACAAAAACTGTTGACAGTAATGACAGTGTTTTGACATTAAGTAATCTATCTTATCTATGAATTTTAGTGATGGGAACATGGGTATCAAAATAATGAATAATTGAAGTGAACAACTGAACATATTTCGTTCATCTTATTATACCTACTGGTTGTATAGTTAAAACAAGTAGATAAGTATAATTTAGCTTAATTTTTAGGGTTCAGTTATAGAAAGTGGACCTTATTATATAGCCGCGAATGTCCTTCAGTCCGTCTGACCTTTAAAGGACTGTATCTTTGGAACGGTAATAGGTAGCCCGTTTAAATGTTCACGGAATATGGGTTAAAATAGTATATTGCCTAACAAATAATAATACATAATAACAATATGTTTAAAATAAAGGGGATATTCATACAAGAAACCTGCTTTATTTACCGATTTTTATATTTGCTCTATAGTATTGATAGTATTGATTTGATTTTAGTCCAATATCTACCAATAATAAAAACTTGCCAAGTGCGGGTAAGGCTCTCGCACTGTATGAAAAACATAACGATTTTATGGTAAATTCTGTGCTGATACGGAACTCATAATACGGATACTGTTCCACATAATCTCAAAATACACGACTTTTTTTATTGCTGATTGCCTTTGACCACAAAAAAAATTTATTAAATGACATATATTTTTTAATAGATAATTTAATTTGTATAATCCATTTAAGTCTGATTCAATTTTGGCGGAATGGAATAAGGCAAAAACCAAGGGATGCTTTTTGCTTATTTTATTTTTTAAATTGAATGGGATGATTTTGTTTATTATACAGCTGGCAACACTGAATGACTTAACGTCAAGATACGACATTCGTTCCGTTGCTTCGCTTGATGTTGTACGTTTCGGGTGCTCTCCTAACATTGATTCTCGACGACCTGGCTTTCTTGTGGAGTTGTGTGTGCTTTGTGATTGGACCCTGTTATTATCTGGACCGACGACTAGCTGCTACTCTTCAAGGATTCTGATTTAATCGTGTGATTGAGTTTTACCGGATTATTCACTGACGACCTGGCTATCTTGTGGACTTGTGTGTGCTTTGTGAATTGGACGGTGTTATTATCTGGACTGACGACTTTCTGCTACTTTTCAAGGGGTGAGTTTTCGTGTAATTTGATTTTCCTGGAGTGTTCACAAAAGTAAGTACCATATAAAGCTTACATTTTATCTTTACCATGTACTTACTATCTTGTCTCTCCAGTTCAAAATTTGCTATTGGTTTTATACTTATTTCGACAGTATTTTGTCACATACTGTTGCACGAACTGTATTTACCTCGATAGCGTCACCTACTACCAACATTGAAATAAGTAAGAAAATATTATAGTCAGCTATTTTAACCATCGCCACAACTGGCATCAGATACGCACTGCCAATTAGCGTAATGGTCAATAGACTTACTAAAGATTCATGAAATGTGTTCTTTTGTTTTTCCGGCAGTCAAGGTAAGTGCGTGCTAGGCAATAAATCTACAAACAAAGGAATATAC
Organism: Plagodis pulveraria; assembly: GCA_963890685.1. NCBI lineage: Eukaryota > Metazoa > Arthropoda > Insecta > Lepidoptera > Geometridae > Plagodis > Plagodis pulveraria. Next base: position 23,945,330 of record OY982969.1, read on the forward strand.
GCAGCTGCAGTTCCTAGCGATTTCGGCACTTAAGAAAGCGTTCTAAATTCAGTAATAATAATTAAGAAGCTGACAAGCGATATGTGTAAATTGATTGCTCAAACTTTGTATTCGTGATTTTTCGAACCTTTAATGAACTTTCGAACCGAACCGTGCTCATACCATGGAGCTTGCGGCATACACACGGCGTCGCCGTCGTCTGAAAACAGCATAGCGCTCCTCCTCACTACGCTCGTCGTCGCATCAATATCGAATAAAAGTAAATAAACAATTCTATTACAAAAATAGATTATTTCCAAGTTACGATATTAAAAAAAAATGTGCAAAATGAATAAAGAGCAAACGAAACTATGTATTTATATTACGTTTTAATCAAATCACTCACTTTCATAGTATTGTTCAGTACGGCTCGTCGTTCATTCGATGGGACCCCATCACTAATCTTGTCATTGGATGATCAACCGCCATGTTTGTTTACATAATAAGACAGGTAAGAAAAAACAGACTATAGAATTGCTGGCTTCTTGGACAACTGCCGGAACACACCGTTAGGTGCTTGGCAACAGATTTTCTACTTGAGGGTGGTCGCTAGCCAGGCGGGCATTGCACTGACGATGGCAGTCACTACAGCATGGTGGTAGGGCATTTTGCGAATGCTTGCCTAACTGCTACCACCCACATGTAGAAAATCTGTCGCCAAGCACCTAACGGCGTGTTGCGGCAGCTGTCCTTGAGTCAGTAATTCTAGACTAGCCTAAACAATATTTTCGACCACATCATCACTTACCATCAGGTGAGACAGTGGTCAAAGGCTAGTCTATCAGCTATGAAAAAAAATGCTCACACAGACGTTTTGCAAAACAGTCCATACGTACCTTATCGGTTATGTCTGCACAAAGAGCATTTCAAGAAAGATCTACCAAAATTTGTTGATCTCGAACCTACAGCAGGTTTTGTACTCTGAAGCCCGCGCATGATAGTTGACTTACATTACCGCTGGGTACAGACATTTTAAAAATGCATATTACGAAAATTCAACAAAGTTTGAAAGTCAGACAGTTTAAGACTTTCGAAAATACATTTTCTCAGGTAGAGGTAGATACTTACGGTTGAAAAATCTATATTGCACGTACGCAGGTAGGTCAACGTGAATTGTGTTGTTTCATACATTTTCAATTTTATATTGCCGGCGGATACTTTCTTCGAGCGGTCGGAGTTGGTACAAGGTAAAATTTCATAGCGTCGATTTGGTAATGTGTTAAAACTTACCTAAAAATTCAGAATTGAATTTAACTTACCTTTGCTGTTATAAGAAACCAACTGTACTAATTTGAATGTTTTTTTTTATATATAGTGTTAGCCTGGATGGTTAGGTCAACAATTTCAGCCGGTTGATGTAGCTGCAATAGTTTTTTTTAATGATAACGTCATTCTTGACCACTAGTATTAAATTAATATTGACATTGTACAAGTTTAAAATATAAGTCAAGAACTTCATGATTTCCATTTGATTTCTTTGAACATTTTATTCATAACTTTGTGTGGAATAAGATTTTATAGTTAAGTCCAATTCGCATTTTAAAGTATCATCTTAACCGATAGCGTAGTTAATTAAAACGGACATAAATGATATTTTATTTCTTAAATAAAAAAGCGTCTTGGTTCCCGAGTAGGGTATGGCGTCACTTTTATGCATATCTTGGTTCGATCCCCGTGCCGTTTGAACTTGTTTTTTCTGATATATAATATTCCTGTGGCCGTCCTAAATTTGAAACTGGCTAATAGATACTACCCTCATATTATATATCATATTATTATTTAGGCAATGATAGCCGAGCAAAATAGCTATGGACTGCCATGACGCAGGTCCATGTATCGACTTGACGGCATTTTACGAATCTCCTGCTAGACAAAAATAAGTCGCAAGGCTAGTTACCACCGTCAAGTAGAAAATTTGTCGCCAAGCACCTAATGTATACTATCGTCCAGCAGCAGTCTTTAAGAGCCAGCAAAATTACAGGCACATGAGACATAACAACTGTACGTCTCAGGGTGACGGGCTCAGCCCAGTTGGTCACTTGGGTCGAATTGTATCTGTTATAGCAAAAGCCTACCGCTTCACATCCGGTGGGCCTCTTGTTTATTCCTTCGTAATCCGATAAAAAAAAAGTTTTATCATCCTCCTATATCACCTGATATTATTATATCTGTTTGAAATAATATAGCCCGGCCTAGAAATAACGCCCGAATGTAACAATTTTCTTGCTTGTTCCTTTAACTTGTACCACACGTAATACCTGCCTGGTGTGCGCCAGCAATACTATGGGCAGACGTAGACTGAGAAATACAACAGCAGCGCTTATTTTAGAACACAAATAACAAATGTTTGTTTTAAAACATTTTGCAGATATTTACGGGTGTAGGTTTAGGTGTAACGGGCTTGGTAACGACTACTGGTAAGGACGTCATTAGATGTTACAATGTTTACAGTGTATATTACTTTTCCTAAAAATATTATCGCACTTATTTTGTAAATTTTCGATATATTCGAAATTGACTTCGTTCTCCTACTAGAAGATCTTCCGGAGGGACTTGGATGGTACTGCAGGCAGGATTTAATTATGTTCAGTTTTACGCGCGTCCTTCCAGCAGAACAGTGCATACTGGGTGGTACATCTTAGGTGCATGACAATAACAGGGGTCCGTAAACTTTATTTCTATTGATCTACACATGTAATATACCTTATAAATTTGGCTTTGAAGATTACACAGTAACCATATACGCAGCAGGTCTCCAAGGTGAAGAGCCTCTAGTCGATAGAATAATGTAGGTAAGGGAAGTCGGCAAATTGGATCCGTAACTTCGGAATAAGGATTGGCTCTGAGGACCGGGGCATGTCGGGTTCGGAAGTGAAGCGGATGCGGCTGGTGCCGGGCCTGGTCGTCAAGAGGAGGAAACTGGACCCGCGCTCCGGCCTTCCGCGGATCTTCCTAGCCGTAAGACCGTGTCGGTTGCGTTTTGATTGATGCGGTTCTGTACGACCGTCGTTCAACTGTCAGAACTGGCACGGACAAGGGGAATCCGACTGTCTAATTAAAACACAGCTAACTACATAGATTTTATCATTGTTTACCCGGAAGACGTCCGCCACCTTCTTTGAATACGGCATTTGATAGCAATAGAACCCATTGTGAACGAGTTCATCCGGGGAACTTCTGCCACCATTTCGACCGCCAAGCAGTAATGTTTGCATTACTGTGGTTTGAAGGATAGAGGTGCCGGCAAAAATTACATGCATATGAGTCTTAACTACTTAAATGTCTCAGGGTGATGGGCGCAATGCAGTTTGTTACTTCTAACAAAATGTATCATAAATATATATATATCGGAATTCAGAAGTAATCATAATAAAAGACAATGACCAAATCACTATAGGAAGTGGCGCATTTCATGTCAAAATCATTTATTCAATTTAGGCGTCTACGACGCTTTTATGAAGGTCAATTACAAATTTTAGTATTGAAATATTCTACATTGTACTGCCACGTTCAGCAAATAAATTGTATAGAGCCACTGCGAGAAGAACGGGCAAGAAACTCGGGGCCATTCTTTTAAACATCTTTTATATACAAATATACAAATATTGTAATAACTCTATTATATAGAATGTTTGTAACACATTGTGTGTTACAAACATTCTATATAATAGAGTAGTAGGTTGTAACACATTGTGTGTTACAAACATTCTATATAATAGAGTTATTACAATATTTGTTTAAATGATGTAGGTGACAGGCAATAGCTTGGCGGAGGCGGAATTGTCCAGGCATTTTTGTCATTTATGTAATCAGAAACTGTGTAGTAGGATTTTTTAATCAATATGTTTTTTACATGCAACTTGAATTTCCCTTCTGTGAGCGTTGTAATATGTTTAGGAACTTTATTATAAAACCGCACATAGTTACCTAAGAAGGACCTTTTATTTGTCTTTGCTAATCTAAAACCTGGCACCGCTATTTTATCTTTATTCCTAGTATTGTAATCGTGATTGTCACTGTTTAATTTAAATTTACTCAATTTTTTACGAACTTACATAATATTTTCAAATATATACAGACTTGGTAAAGTTAAAATATCAATTTCTTTAAAAAGATCCCTCACAGATTCCCTAGGACCCATTTTATATATGGCTCGAATTGCACGCTTTTGTATGATAAAGATTGTCTCTATCTCAGCAGCAGTTCCCCACAGCAATACGCCATACGACATAATACTGTGGAAGTACGCGAAATAAACTAGGCGAGCAGTAGCTACGTCTGTTAACTGTCTTATCCTAAGAACTGCATATGCAGCAGAACTAAGTCTTCCGGAGAGATCATGTATATGTGGATCCCATTGTAAAGTGGAATCCATTTTCATTCCCAGGAAGACTGTCGCTTTGTCAATAGGGAGTTTATCTGGGCCAAGCTTTATGTTTGGTTCAACATAAGGAACATTATGTCGTTTAATTAAATTAAAAATACGTTTTCTATGTATAGACATTAAGACATATTTAATTATGCAGTTGGGTCTGTGTATAATATATAAATATACCATTTATATACATATGTTAATATATATAAATTTATAGATAGATAGATAGATAGAAAATTCTTTATTTGCATACCTTAAAAATAATATTACAATGAAATAACAGAAAAACAAAACGTATACAAAGGGCGGTCTTATTGCTTAAAGCAATTTCTTCCAGACAACCTATTAGAAAGAACTTATAAAATTAGCCAGGTTCGCAGTTAACCAGTTAAACATTATATAATAGTTATCTAAGTATTTACACCCTAACACCTATTTAAATAAATACATATACATACTTACCTACATTATATATAATCTAAATACTTACATACATACACTAAACGAATATATACATATATATATATATATATATATATATATATATATATTGTATAGACCATATAATAAATGACAAGCAAAAGGGGTTAAAAATATTTTATTTGTTTAAAATGAATCAAACACATCATTGGACATCATCGTCACTTGGTAGATCGGTTGCCTAAATAATAAAAATTGAGTTATAAATGCTAGTTAGATGTTAATAAAAACCGAATTTTAATTTATTTTCAAATCTGTATAAGTAACTCAGTTCAGACTGATGTTAGTTATACAATCACATTATAACTTTTGCTTATTATGTTATTTTACATTCAATAACCTAGGTTTGGTTGATGGCCGTGGAAAAAAATCTCAAGGTCTTTTTGCGCCAATTTTGGTCATTAGCTTTTATATATATAATAAGTTAGTCGTTTAATCTATACATAAGATCGCCTTTCGATAGACGCACAATATCCTCAATAATCTAAAACCTCCGCGAAATATCATTTCTTAATAAACCATTTAAACCATTTATTGCTGTCATAATTGCAGGTACATTAGATGTAATACATATATGAGTTTCCGAGTACAATTTACTCTTACGAGTGTTCAGCTTAATTATTTATAGAGTTAAATATCTAAATCCACATGCATTACTACAATTCAATGTTATAATTATTACGGAAATATTCTTGTTAATTTCACTTATTATAAATGTCACAAAATAATAAGCCGATTATATAAACTAAAAATAAGTACATTAAAATAAAAATTGTATATTATGAGATGTCAAAGTATGATTAATATTATATTTCATTACATATTCATAAAAAACTCTTTTATATCATAAAAACTTTTCCCCAAAAGCCATGAAAACAACTGTTTTTTTAATTTTGGTAAAGGTAGCTGGGTTATCTCTGTAGGAAGGTTGTTATACACTCTCACAGACATGCTGAAAATGCTTCCCATGCCCATGTTGCTTAATAGTCTAAACTTAGGGGTAATAAGTTTATGCCTGAATCGTTCTCTTAGTCTTTCACTGTGAGTCTCTGGCATTTCATTAAAGAAGCACATGTGTTTTTTCACAAATAAACAAATTTCATATATATATAACGAACAAAGTGGTAGTATTTTCAGTTCTTTAAATAGGGGACGACATGACACAGTTTGGTCGTTAATATTGCACAGAGCTCTTATGCACTTTTTTTGAACAATAAATACTGACTCTACCTCGCTTGAGTTTCCCCATAAAATAATACCATAGCGAAGATTGGACTGCACATAGCCATGATAGGCTGTTTTCCCGGCTTCTAATGATGACATATTTACTATTCTCCGCAAAGAATAAATATATCTATTTAATTTAACTGTTAAAACATTTCTTAAAAAAAACGTAGTTGCAATCAACGTTTGTGTTCCGTTTTTGGAGAAACACTAGAATGAATAATTCTCAAAGATAATAGAAAATTCAAGCCTCATTCACATTGAAATATATACTGCATTTTACTTAGACGTAGCTTTAATATTATAAAAGCATACGGTAGCAGAAATCTGCAGCTAAGGTAAACAGACTGCGAGCCGATCCCTTTACTTGTATTAGATTAGGGTTCCAGGGCTGTTGGAATCCCAAGGAAACAACGGAATTAAATCCAGCGGGCCATAGTATAAATAAATGTAGTACCCGAACTTGGTGTATAATCTGAGTAGAACGGGACTTGGAGGTTGAGTGCTGTAATTTGGAAATATGCAACGTGACTTTCAGCTTCAAATGTATGTGTCAACTTTTAGATTTGTAAGAAAGGTATTTTATTATACTGCGTTTTTTTTAATATGGATAGAGGTCTTTAATCATGCTAAGTTATGATATATTTAGTTGGATATTGAAGTAGATGAGGCCACTGGTTAGTTACAATACTTACACGAGGCAATGAAGCAATGATAGCCGACCGGTAAAATAGTTACTTTGCGGAATTCGATATTTAATTATAACAGGTATTAAAAAATATTTTAAGAAAACATTAAATTGTGTCATGTTAGCCCAATTGGTAAGAATATACCCCGGCCAAAGGGGTGGATGGACGCGGGTTCGAATCCCGCACATGACTATATTGTTTTTCATGTAAATTTGTGCGTTCGAAGAGTCAAGACCTCCTGAGGGTGCTTCGTGTAGAAGTGAACGCGTCGAAAATTCTTCCGGTTTGGCTGGGTGGCGTTTGTGACGTCACGTTGGCTTAACAGGAAAATTAGGCGAAATTGTCAGTAGGCATATTTTTTTGAGTAATTTTCTAAAAAAGTAATTTAATGTTTTCTTAAGATATTTTCAATGTAAGTATTTGTTATTATTAGTTTATTTAATATTGAATATTTTGTGAAAATATTAGTCAATATTTTGCAAGTCGTAAGTTGTCCTACTGATAGTATAGCTGTGGCGCTGATGTAGCAATCCAGTCACGAAGCCAACTTCATACAGTTCTATTATGTTCCTTCTGGGGAATAGCCAAAGTACATAAACAAGCCAATCGGTCATTGGTTAGGTACTCTCGTGAACACGTGTATTCTGTTACTATAGGATATCGCGGCACGTGTCCAAGGAGAGGAATTATTTGGCAGAGTAAACGAATACAACTGGGATTTGGTTTGCGTTTGGTAAGAAAAATGGCGGTACAAATTTTGTGTTTGAAAGATTTTTGTTGTATTAATTTCTGTTTTTAAAATGACTACAATTTATAATATCAAAAGCAAGTTGAATTATAAACACCTTTTCCACGCAGATTTTGAAAGATAATCAACACCTTTCCGCGCTCGAGTGGGAAAAACTTACATTTTATTTATATTCCAATATTTCGTTTTGGGTCAACATTTCAAACAATTATAAGTTTATGATTTGTAAATTAATCTAGCTCGTTTACAAATTCTGTTAACAAGCTAGAGAGCTATGACCTTTAACAAATTATTTTCAGTAAGTTTTATGAAGTTTTTTTTTTTTTTTTTACCGGCGGTATGCCTTTATTACCAAATACTACGAAATATACACAACACTACAGCTACTACAATAAAAGCATTTGGACTTATAGGCAGTCCAAATGCTCTAGCCCACTACCTGTTGGCAGCGTGCCCATCATGCTGGCAGCATTGCCCCGTTGAATTGCAACTTATTCTTTGAGCCAAATAGGTGCCAGCATTTTGACCACGCGTCGCATCGACCAAGCGCTCTGATAAGTTTTGGAAAATACGAAGAGCTCCTGGTCCCCACGGACCCAACGTCTCTATACCAAACGGCTCAAATATGTAACCTATACCGAGGTTAGCATACTTGCGCCGCTTGAGTTGCTCTGCCGAAGTAGCTGCGGCGCCAGCCTTCACGTTGGAAGTTAACAATTAATTATAATAACTTTATATGTACACTTTTATGCACAGAATCGTCATAAACTCGATAAATATTAGGTCCTTACATATGAAATTGGCGTTTTTCGTACTGGCCACTTTAATCACGAATTTCTCCTCTTTGGTAAGGAATTCCAAATTCAAATTTGTACAGCTATAGACTCATGTATTTGTGCTTCGATGATCGTCATTCATTTGTTTTTTTTCTTCTGTTTTTTTCTGTTTGCGTCACTCATTTTACAAAATGGAAAACCTTAAATATCGCATTATTTACGAGTACGAGTTCCGCCGTGGCACTAGTGCTGCGGAAACAACTCGAAGGGTGAATGATGTGTATGGCGGTCGTGTTGCAAAAGAAAACACAGTTCGTTTTTGGTTCCAACGTTTTCGTTCTGGAAATTTCGACCTGCAGAACAAGCCCCGTGGACGGCCTGAGACTCAAGTTGATAATGAAGAGTTGAAGGCTATTGTGGAAGCGGATCCATCGCAAACCACGTCCGAGTTAGCTGCAGGTTGCGATGTTAGTGATAAAACTGTTTTAATTCACTTGAAGCAAATTGGGAAGATTAAAAAGCTTGAAAGGTGGGTACCTCACGAATTGACTGAAACAAACCGGCAAACGCGCGTCGACTGCTGCGTTACATTACCAAAACCGGCACAATAATGAAGGTATTTTAAACCGAATCATTACCTGTGATGAAAAATGGGTTCTTTACGATAATCGGAAGCGCTCAGCGCAATGGTTAGATCCTGGCCAGCCAGCCAAATCCTGCCCCAAGCGAAAATTAACCCCAAAAAAGTTACTTGTAAGCGTTTGGTGGACTAGTGCCGGTATTGTTCATTACAGTTTTTTCAAATCTGGCCAGACTATTACGGCTGATGTCTATTGCCAGGAATTGCAAACCATGATGGAAAAGCTAGCGGCTAAACAACCTAGGCTGGTCAATCGCTCCACGCCACTGCTGCTTCACGACAACGCTAGACCACACACTGCGCTACAGACGGCTACTAAATTAGAAGAGCTTCAATTGGAAAGTCTAAGACATCCTCCGTACTCCCCGGACCTTGCTCCAACAGATTACCATTTTTTTCGAAATTTGGATAACTTCTTGCAAGGGAAAAAATTCAACTCCGATGGGGCAGTCCAAATCGCCTTCAAAGATTTTATTGATTCCCGTCCGACTGGTTTTTTTAGTAAAGGGATCAATGAACTACCTATGAGATGGCAAAAGTGCATAGAAAATAATGGTTCATACTTTGATTAATTAAATATATTATATTAAAAAATATTCGACTTTTTGTTCCTCCCATACAAAACGCCAATTTCATATGTAAGGACCTAATATATTATCATTAAGTTAGTTCAAATCTGTCATGCTGTTTATTAGTCAGCCGATAATATGCCTTTATTTTTAGGATTCCTAAGGGTGACATAAACAGGGCTCCATTTTAACCTTGGGAACATAAAAGGCTATCTATGTCACATTGCTGTCTGTTTTTCTGACGTTATGTAACGTGTATTTAGCTCGCATACGGAAATAAACGAACGAAAATTATTACCGAAACGAACCTAAATTATTTTATGTAAAATTTTATATCCAAAATGTAATGTTGAAAACGCTTGGCAGTGATCGTGGTCACGGGGTGACTGACTGACGATCACTGCAAAGTGTTTGTCCCGACGTTTCAAACACTTTGTTTGAAAAATATACAATAAATAATGATAAATATACGCGATTTAAATCGTTTAAAGTTGTTTAATTACTATGTGTAATAATCGCGAAAACCTAAGACAACATTAAAGATTATTTTAGTAGCAATATTTATGAGGATATTGGTAACATTATGTATAATGGAATTAAATTATAAGGGGAGTCTCACTTCAAAAATAGATAAAATGTTTAAGCTTGAGTTCAACGTGGTAATTTTAGACCTTTTCTGCACGTTCCATGGTTCGAATCCCAGCGCGGGCTTGAGCTTCACCGCATGGTGGAAGGGTATTTGCGAATACCCGCCTGCCTAGCGACCACCGTCAAGTAGAAAATCTGTCGCCAAGCTCCTAACGGTGTGTTCTGGCAGCTATATTTGAGAGCCAGCAATTCTAGGTTTAAGCCTGTTAACACCTTCGATCACATCATCACTAACCATCAGGTGAGATTGTGGTCAAAAGCTTACCTATCAGCATTAAAAGTGGTCTCTAGACAAGCTATGAAAAAAATATTAATAAAAAGTCCTTTCAACTGAACTTCTTAGCGCTATAATTTTACAGTCCCTACAAAACTAGGTAACATCCAAGAATTTCAGTAAAAATGAGCGAAAATACAAAATGTGACAGGAAATGCCTCCCTCGCCGTGAAATATATGGCCAAGGAAATGCAGTTTAGTATCAGGTGCAGGTTTGAGGGTGAATGCAGTTTTGTATAAGAAAATCTCGTAATGTTTTTGTACTGCAAGGGCAATACGACAAAAAAATGTTCATCGTTTATTATCACATTAAATTACATACAAAAGCAGACTGGAGCTGTGCCTGGTAATGTATTGCTAAGACTAGTGTTTTTTTTTGTATTGTTTATATACAGTAAACATATTGCACATCATATCCAGAAGTCTTTAATCTATAACTTTTTTTAATGGAATGGTGACGAAACTCGCATGAGGGTCACGGTAACCTCTGCCTGTAACAGGTGCATTTCATCACAAGTAACAAACTCCACTGCGCCCATCACCCTATAAAATACAGATGTACCTATCGTCTCATGTTCCTGTAACTTCATAATCAATTGCTTAGGTGTTTGAAGATAGATTTTCTGCTTGAGGGCGGTAGCTATCCAGGCGAGCATTCGAAAAATGAACTTCTGTCCTGCGGTGAAGCTCAAACCCGCAGAGGTACCGCGAACGATGGTTTGATGCCACCTCTGGTGGCAGTCGCGGCAGTCTATAGCTTTTACATTTATCGCCTATCACTGCTTCATATACGAGTATTACGTGAATTAATTTGTTTTATAAAAGAAAAGACAGTCCGACTTACCTAACTCTACAAACAAACTACAAAAAAACACAACACAGAAAACAAACAATACGTCTTACAAAACAACCTTAATTCAATTCCATTACTAGAAATGAGTTGCCATAATCTGCCTAGCTACCTCGCCTCCCTCCCACCTCGCCTGTTCATTTCCCATAAAGAACTCGACTTTCCATTCCGTCCTAGCACTCACCATAAACCAACTGCTAAACCCCATATACTCAAGAAATGAACCCCATTTACTTAAGTAATAAAACTCTATGCTCAACTAATAAACCGAATAAAACCGTTCTTGATAAAATAAAACGCCTAAACTTGTGAAACTTTTTCTAACAGCTACCCCCGTATTAGTTTTACGTGTTGGTTTAAGTATAGAAAAAAACGGTGTAGATTTTTTTTATTGCCGATTAAATAATATTATAAAAAAATAGTAATTTATTGTCTTAATAGCGATTCTCGGCCGGCTTAGAACTTATTTTTAGGGTTCCGTACCTCAAAAGGAAACCCTCATAGGATCACTTTGACGTCCGCCTGTCTGCCAAGACCCTTTTTCTCTGCATCGCGTGGAGTTATTAAGCAGAAATTCATATCAAATACACAAGTTTGCTGTCTCTTGGAGCTGAAAAAATCAAACTTCTAAGCTTACGCCGTCAAAAGATAGGTACAGCCATTTATGCCGCAAATTTTCGACACTCGGAAGACAACCAAAACCTACAGGGTACTTCCCGTGAACTCAGAATCTTGAAATTTGGCACGAAGCAACGTCGTATAGCACAGATAAAGGAAATAATGCGAAAAGCATACATTTTTGCTTATATCATATAATAAAAATATTTTTAATACTTTTAACTATTATGGATTTCATTTAGCAATAAAAATACCATAACGTATACAGGTTTGTACGAAACCCTCGGTGCGCGTCTCCGACTCGCACTTGGCCGGTTGTTTAATCGTAGAAAACAAGAAATTTGTAGTTTTGTTTAGTTCTCGCTTCTACCTGCATTATACGAACAGTCAGGGTTATAGGAACATTCATACCAGCGGCCCGATTTGTTTAACTGCGTAAATTCCGGACACAACAATTAATTATGATAAAATCATATGAACGACTACATCGTTATTTAATATATAATGTTGTATTATTTCCAAATGCTTGCTAATTTTGAATTTGAAGTGTATTATAATACTTTAACTAGTAAAGTATCAGTTTTTTTTATTTATTTTTTTATGTTATTGTGACGGAACAAGCGTTAGGTGCTTGGCGACAGATTTTCTACTTGAGGGTGGTACCTAGCCAGGCGGGAATTCCCAAAATGCCCTTCCACCATGCGGTGAAGCTCAAGCCCGCGGCGGGATTCGAATCATGGTCCTGCTGCACCGCAGTCCATAGCCAATGCCACTGAGCCATCACTGCTTCAAAACCTATACTGTCAAATAAACCATCTACAATAAAAATCCAATGTAACTAGTAGATAAAGTTTCGGTTATTGCAAACAAACAAATCACGCTTCCACATAAATACTAACACACAAATACGGAAATCGACAAAAACGTGCATTGAGTGAATTCCCGCCGGCGTCGCTCTAATTAAATGGCAAAAATCGGCTTCAGGCCAGCTTGACCTAGTTCAGGGACAATTGAGTAGACGAGTACTACTGCCAGCCGCGAATTAATGTGGTACAAAATAGGAAAACAAGCGGATTATTGTAATCATTCTCTTTTAAAGTATATTCTAATATATAACATGATCTTGTCTTATGTTTTCGCGATTATTACATATAGTAATTAAACAACTATAAACGGGATTCAAACCCGCGTCCATCCACCCCTTTAGCCGGGGTATGCTGTAACTAACCAATTGAGCTAACATGACAATGACGTCATAACTCAAATATTTCCTATCGTTCTTTAAACATCGTATTGCGATGGAGCGACATCTATAGTACAACTTGCGCTGTACTACAAACATGACCAATTTTGCAATTTTGTTAGCTCAATTGGTTAGAGCATAGCCCGGCTAAACGGGTGTATAGACGCGGGTTCAAATCCCGCACATGACATAAATTTTTCTTATGGTATATTTGTAATTATGTAACTATAAACGGTTTAAATTGTGTATATTTATCAATGACCGAGCGAGCACGAGGTGCGACCGAAACGTCTCTGCATCAGAATCGACATTGAACATCAACATGTATAAATTAATTAAAAAAGTAAAATACCCGATTGCAAATGTTTTATTTTCTTTAAACGTCTTATCGTTCCATTGAACATGCAAATGCAAGTTATATATATTTATGGAATTGTGTTTAAATGCCCTTAATTTTCATACCCCACCAGGTTTGGTATATTTTTTTTTATCGAACAATATGGCGCTTAAGCTCCGCCAGTTTGTTTTTTTTTATTTTTATGTACGTAGCGTCACTTGCGGTGTTGATACAAATCTAACGATATATCTTACATTGAAATCGGTTAGACCATTTAGAAGTTGTGAAGTGAGGAAAAACTGTACAATAATTCAGACGAAAGTTAGGGATTTCAGTACTAAAACAAGTATTAATTAATTAAAAAAATTAAAAAACTCGACTGCATATATTTTCGTTTATCGTTTTATCCGTTTCATAAAAATGAAAGCTGAAATTTATAAATATTTATGGTATCGATTTTTAAGCCCTTCATTTTGTTACCCCATTCGATGAGTTTGTAAGAAAAATTGTTTATTTTTCTTACAATATGGCGTCTAAAATCTACCAGTGTTTTTTTATTTATTTTTTTTATGTACCTAGTGTCACTTGCGCTATCAAGTTGAATCTAATGATATCTCATACATTAAAATTGGTAAAGCCGTTAAGAAATAATGGTGGAATAAAAAAACATACAAACGTACATACATACCAAAAAAAATTAGAGTTAATTAGAGGTTCATGTATGAACCCTGAAAATATAACTCTCATTTTTTTTGGGCAGTCGTGTAAAATGTACCGAAATGTCAATAGAGATGATTAGCAAGTACCATCTGCTTGGGGTACCGTTATCAAATTATTGAAATCCCTTCACCAAATCTGCAAGACCTCTGGACACAGTGGGCGAATACTGCTTTAATAGGAAACGTTATGAATGGAAAGAAAAATAAAAAAATTACTTTTGATCCAAACATTTTGATCGGACAAGCATCACAGAGTCATTCATTATTTTTATAGGAGGTTTGTAACTGCAGCATTATTGAAGATTGGAGACCTAATTATCTTTAGAGAATACTCTAAGATCTCCAATCGTCAATGATATTTTCTTTAATACATTTTAAAACACCTTTTAATTTTGATTGAAAATTCAAAGCTGCCTATCATCATTGAAGATTGGAGACCTAAAAAATGATCTTAAGATAATTCTGTAAAAGTACATTCATTAAAATAGTGGTGTATTTTTATCACTACAATAAATATATTATACGTAATTGGATGAAGTATCTTACAGCATCAAAAGTTGGGTAATTTTGTTTTATCCTTTCCTTCAGTTCGAACAGGCTTGACCCAGTTTATGAACATTTAAACAGACAAATTCTCAGCAGCTAAGAATAAGGGTACTGGGTACAAAATACTAGCGGTTTTAGATTCTTATTCTATTTGGGGACGGTATATCCTGCACTGTCGTTTCGCTTGGGGTGTTATGTACATCCCCCTGCTAGCTTCTATTCAAGATATACCAGCCCCTTAATAAGTTGGTATCATCAGGACCACTATGTCCTAGTTATGAATGAAATTCTATTATTATCATTATCGCCGAAGCCAATGGGTTAATAAAGAACTTTTAAGCGGAGAAGGACTTTTAAGTCGCTGGCATAGCTGCTTCAGAAGCGTGTACGCTGGTAGTGAGAATGTCGTTGATGAGAATGACTCACGTCGTCCCGTTGCAATTCTTATTTGTTTCGAAGCTTTACAGTGCAATAACTTATGCTTCGAGGTTTCTTCGAGCATGCAGCCTCCACATAGGGGACTGTCTATTACTCTTGTTTCATGCAAGATACAAGTTTCGTTTACGGTGACTTGTAATTAGGCTTACAACAGAGTTCAGTTTCTCACACACTTCAATACAACAGATTATTAGATAAATAGATAAAACAGAGAGAATTCAACTGTGATTTTAAGTTATATCATGAATAATTACTTTCCGAATTCGAAAAGCAAAGCCGGTGTTGATTATACAAGACCATCAACGCCTTGATGCCACGATCTTGCATGATTGTAAATTAGCCTATAATAATAAGAGTTTGTAGTTATAATCACGAGAAAAATTGAATCACGACAGCTTTTAAACATTAGCAACAACATTTGGTACGCTTTTTTGTTTAAAAGGCGTTGCTGCCAACAATGTAATATATAGTATTTTAATTAAGAAGTTTACGTGATTGTAAACAAGTTTAAAACTTATTGCAAAATTAGTATTGTTTATCTTTTTAACGTAAGTTGACTTATAGATGTGAATCTGCCTCGTATAACGGATAACAAGAACTAAAGAACTAAGTTTGGTGACTGAGTCTTCTCATTCACCATGGTAGACTAGATTGGATTAACATGTCCCGGCTTCAAGGACGCAAGATCGAAATTCCGAAACGTTATCGTGTTCAAAATTTTTCCTTATGTCGTTATATTTCATAAGCATTTTAGATTATTATTTAGTAACCGGCTAGGACTCGCGTACTATTTACTGGATATTGCTCCGAACAGTTTCGAACTTATGTGAAGCTCTTCGTCTGGGAGTCACCATTGTGCACAGCGTCGAGCGCGGGCCTCATCGCGTATAGTACCATGTTGTAGTTTCTTTTTTCTGCCGCCTGAACAGATAAGTTGGTGGGACTGTAACTGGCGTAGATACGGTTGCGCCGTAGCTGTCAAAGTCAGAATTCCTCCGTCCGAACTGTCACTTCTGTCACTATCACTTTGATTATCACTGTCGTTTAGATAGGTATAGGATTGTTGACACACTACACTAGTACTGTCCTCTTCGCGGTTCCACAACCCCGATGACGTATCACAAATATTGAGGACTGGTACCCAGGCCGGAGAAATGTTCCACACACGATCCCGATTAAAATTAGGGTGGGGTCTAATTTCAATGGCTTCTCGTACTTTACGCGAAAAACTTCTCTCGCGCTAGTACGGCCGCCTTATCAAAGCGGATATATCGGCATTTTAGGTTAGCAAGTACGCTTGGTTGCGATTGTTCAGATGATTTAAGCGTAGAAGATGTCCATCGTTTCGTATTTTCAATGGAGGCAACCTGAATGGATAATATTAATTATTATATGATCTTCGAAGTTCATGCATTGCACCGCCGTATAAAGCAAAATGTGCTGCAGTAGGCAATCGGTAACATGTTGTAATTAACTACATTTTCATTTCAAATTTACCTTAGCTCTAATTTCTGTGTTATGCTCGGCTTTTTCTAGTTTTATTAATTACATGAAATACATTCTGTTTTTCGCTACTTATGTATCATTCTTATAAAATAGGCCTGAAAATGGTATAAGAATTTAAAAAGTTATACGTAATTAGTATAAAATGTTTAGTGGTAAACATGGTGAGTTGAGTAGAGAGTTAGACAATTTATGCAGTCGCCGGAATAATATAATGTTTGAGTACAAAATGCATAACTGGGTTTTTATTTTATTTACATCGGGCTCAAATTAAGGATCTTGAAATGAAAATAAAACTGTTATTCTTTAAAAGTTTACATAGATATATTGTATTGATTAGTGGAAACTTTTAGGAATTCATTGGAAAGAGGTGTAGAAGGGATGTAGGTACGAAACGCTTACCTAGATTTCTTCAATTCGCTGGTTCATGAATCCTCCACAGTTCAAAAAGTATTTATGTGGAAAGTTTATAATTTTGACTATTTGACCAGTATTAGCTCAACACACAGTAGTATATTATTTATCACAATCACAGAGACACAGATGTTTTCGGGCGGCTTTCAATTGAAGAATGTGAGTTTGGGAGTGAAAGCAAGAACGATTTTGAAATGCTATTTAAATGTGTTCTTACTAATTTTAGAATAAATTTCGTATATACCGCCAAAGTGCTCAGTCAGAACAGTTCATCAACAGCAAGTCTTATTACGAAAAACGTCTAGGCAGCAAATAACGCATAAACAAACGCTTGGTTAAGGAACAGCAATCATTATGCACGGAATACGCAAAAACACGCACACAACCTCACTCTCCCATACACTAGTAATAAAGAATTTCTCCACCTAAGTCTAGCAAATGCCGTTTTGTTTGTACAATAATGTAAATAATCTAATTGATGTAGCTATATAAAATGTTCTTGTCTAGTGTCTTGTTTTTTATCACTTTTTTAGTATTTCAGCTTAGAAAGTAGACGGAAAAACTGTTCTATATGATCATATCACGATGTGAATATAACACAGGTTTCTTTTTCATGGAGAAAATGCATTTCCGCATTACCACTCCCCAGGGGCCAGTTGGATTATGTCGGGTATAAGGTCAATCCTAAATCAATACGGTCGGTAATGGAGCTTTACCGACTAAGAACCCCACGGTGTTCCGCCGACATTGACTTGCGGTCGGAGGCGCGCGACCGCTTGCGCATTCAACCGCAGCCCCCAGCGACGTAGAAGCGAGCTAACCTAACCTAACCCTGATGGGGTGCACCAGCTGTCTCCACAATCGACGTCCCCGCTCCTCAGTGCGGAGACATAGCGCAGGCCTGATTGGCTCACCTCTGTTTCCGCGCTCCACGACGCGTAGGAGTAGAAATAAAATAATCTACGCATACAATGTGTACAATACGTAAATCGAAAGACGTCAAATCAGCCAAAACCTAAAGTGGTTCTCCAAAACAGCTGCCCGAACACGTTCTGGGGTGTTTGGTCACAGATGATACACTTGAGGGTGGTAGCCTGAATCAGACGAGCAGTCGTCAAATGCTCTACCACCATACGTTGAAGCTCAAACCCACACCTGTTCCACCCCCTTCACACCCTGGACGCCCTGAACGATAGTCCATTCCACTACCGTTGTGTCATTGTTGCTTCTAGGTGTGTCATCGTTGCTTTAGTATAATATGAGAATCAAATCTTTACAGACCGCTGTGGTATACAAATCCTCAACTATTTATTAAAACTAGCTTTAAATAATAACTAGAGCCCGAACACTCGTAAAGTTCACCAACAAGTATCATAAAATGTGAAAATATCGCGGAAAGTGAGAAAAATAAACCATTTTAGTATAAATAAAATTGAATCTTTGCTCCAGGAGAGAATTCTGAGTTATTTCAAGATTCCCTGAGGTTTTAGATTTGAATTTTCATATCGCCATTGTGGTTACAAAGTCGGGAAGGGTTTTTCAGGTTGAATAAGTGTTGGGTAAGTTAGTTCTAGTTAAAATGAATAAAAGGGGTTGTTCCGTACATTAGTGGATTGGTGGTAAAGTTATTGTTCACTGTGGAAAGCGTGGTCTGTGTAGTTAGTTGGCGAGGTGAATGGAGAGCACTTGTTTGACAATAACATAACATTTTGCATGGTGGAAGGGCATTTTGCGAATGCCCGCCTGGCTAGCGACCACCCTCAAGTAGAAAATCTGTCGCCAAGCACCTAACGGTGTGTTCCGGCAGCAGGCGTTGAGAGCCAGTGAAATTACAGGTACATGAGACTTAACACCTACTCGTATGTCTCAAGGTAACGGGCACAGTGCAGTTCGTGACTTGTGACGAAATGCATCTGTTATAGGCAGAGGTGAGTTCGCTTAACATCAGGTAGGCTTTGTGCTTGATCCGTCACAATTCATAAAAAAAACATAAACAAAAAATTATTTGAAATTTTTGATATGCTTTGGCCCAGATATTGTTAGGATATATAAGTGAATTGAAATGTTTAGTGACAAAAATAGGTCAAATAAACGACTGTCGCCTATGACGATAAAAATAGATATCAATAAATTATATAATTTTTCTGTTTGTTACAGATTTTAAATTCGGTGATCGGTGACCATTTGCAATCTGAAGGTAATTTTTTTGAATGTATTTTTTTATTACTTATACTATTTGTAGATCCAAAATACCTTTGACCACACGAATGCAAATAAAGTAACAATTAGATCGAAGGAGTTATCAGATATACATTAGATCTACTCGCTCTTACTGATGTCTGGTGGCCAAAACGCACAGTTAGGAGCTTGTTGACAGATTTTCTACTTGAAGGAATACCAGACCATTTGTAAAATGCTCTATGGCTATCTTATTTTTCGTAGCTGGTGAAACGCACTACTACTAGGGAAGACATGGTAATGTGGCATTCCTGGGACAGATTGCCTAGTTTATACCCTTAAGAACCAGCGATGACCCTATGCTCCTTTGTGTGGGGCAGCGCGTAGTCGCTTGCTCATTCTACCGGTGCAGCGTAGATGCTATTTATTTTGTTTTGTGCCTTTGTTAATCGGGACACTCTCGGTCTTGGCCCGTTATTGGTGGTAGGTCCCCAGACCGACTACTAAATATGCGCCTTTTTCCGCTCCCCAACACCATGCTGTGACGATACGACAGCCATTATACAACTACAACTACAGAGACCGACGACGGCTTAACGTGCCCTCCGATGCACGGAAGTGCTCAGTAGTAAATGCCGCTAGCGGTCTCCCATCTAACTCATGACCCCACCGTTGTAACAGTGATGGCTCAGTGGCATTGGCGATAGACTGCCGCGCAGCAGGTCCATGGTTCGTTACCCGCGGCGGGCTTGAGCTTCACCGCATGGTGGTAGGGCATTTTTGTGAATACCTGGCTAGCGACCACCATCAAGTAGAAAATCTGTCGCTAAGCACCTAACGGTGTGTTCCGGCAGCTGTCTGGTTCAATCAATCAATTCTAGGTTAAGCCTGTTAACACCTTCGACCAAATCATCACTTACCATCATGTGATATAGTGGACATGGGCTTACCTACCAGCAATAAAAAAAGTTGCTTAATCTAGTTGGATACAAGCTTCGCTACGTGCGTTTTATAAGGAACTCATTATCTCTTACCAACAGACGAGATAGTGTTGATAGCTACGATATTAATCATTATCACTATGTCTGCCTTTATTTTGCTAGTTATACCCGAAAAAATAATTACATAAGCTACCCTCTATTTCAAACTCACTAGATATATACATTAATGCATTGTGCTTATAATATTTTATTACCATTTGGTCATCCAGGTTAGTGAAATGTCAAATTCATAGCAAGGTTGATTGACAAATTATAATAATCAACAAACATTGCGACCCATTCAAACAATTTACATTAAACACCCTCATAATGAAAATCACTACAACCCCGAGCTTCATTGTTGCTATAAACAAAAACTAAAGCCCTCATTCCCGCCACTACTTTAAAAGTCGAACATGAAAGCGGCGATAATTTCATTCTTATTGTTCCAATGTTGGCAGCATTGAATACCGTACAACGTAACGCCGCTACAACTATAGAACGTTAAGCGTTCGTCGTGTAACGAAACAATGAATCGTTTTTCTGTAACGATTATCGTTTTCGAGAACTTTCTTTTGTTCACCTTTTTGTTGCGGAAATGAAAATACGAAAGTTGGTGCAATATTTTTTGTTGTTGGTCCATAATTTGGGAAACAGCTGACTTCAAAGCGTGTTTAAGCTTTTGTATAAAATCACTGTTTTTCCTTATTAAAGTATTTAATCAAGTTTGAAGTGGGTCGGTTGGATTTGACCATAGACAAAGCTTGTAATTACTTGAAGCAGGTGTTCTGTAGATTTAATCACGGTAAAATATCTCATTTTATAATAACAAATATTTTCAAAATATTTTATGATAACATCAAATTAATATTTTAATTGTCACTAGATATATTTTTGTATTTTTTAAGTGTTTTATTAAAATATTAATTTGATGTTTTCATAAAATATTTAAAAAATATTTGTTATTATTAAATATGGATTTCCGCAAAGTAACGCCTGAATCTATTTATTATCTCATTTTATATATTTTATACTTACAAAGATATGTAAAAAAATATTTTACAGAAAATGCACTATGCCAATAAGCATAAATACATTTAAAAGCTTAAAAATATACCTGAGGACTGCTCCATAGCTCCGAGTTGCCTAATGTGCAGTATGCCACCACTCAAGTCGTGGTGAGTGGGGTGTTCAACACATTGGGCACACAGCAGTGCTTATAACTATCTTAACGTCCTGAACACCCGTATGATAAATGTTATACTACCATGCGAAACAAACTCTCTAAAACACACAAAAAAAATTCATCAGAATTGGTCCAGTCGTTTAGGAGGAGATGAACTGATTGAAGCGCTCGTAGCGAAGTTTACTTACTGGTTCTCAACCGATCAGTAAAGTTAAGCAACGTCGCGCGCGGTCATGAGTTGGATGGGTGATCGCTATTGACATTACTACTGAGCGTTTCCGTGCTTCGGAGGGCACGTTAAGCCGGCGGTCCTGGTTGTTGTCTTAGGATGGCAGTCGTTATAGCATGGTGGTAGGGCATTTTGCGAATGCCCGCCTGGCTAGCTACCACCCTCAATTTGAAAGATCTGTCGCCAAGCACATAACGGTGTGTTCCGGCAGCTGTCCTTGAGAGCCAGTACTTCTAGGTTAGCCTGAACAACATCTTCGACCACATCATCACTTGCCATCAGGTGAGATAGTGGTCAAAGGCTAACCTATAAAGCATAAAAAAAAAACTACGGCAACTATTTAATTAGTATTGATGTGTCCAAACAAGGTTTCAGGCTGAAGAGGCAACTGGGTCTCTCTGAAAACTGCACATCCTGTAAACGATTTTCGATAGAATGAGACTAAAAGAAGCTGCTACATAATATTGATTTGTAGATCTTGAACGTCGGGTAAATCCTGCATCCTTAAAATCTTACAACCTCGAAAACAATGTTACAGCACTCAAATAAAACCCCCACAAACATACACGCGTAATGCCAGCAACACACGGTTTATTCAACAGGCGTAATCAGGACGCGCGGCCATGGGGTACGCACACTATATTACTGTCGAAATTTATTTGCATTGTCTGTTGAAGACGCTGATGAATGCTGAAATTCCATCACTATTTAACACAGTGAGGGTGGAGTTGCGATTAATTTTGGTTAAAATCTAAAGAAAGCTCATTTACATAAAACCATAGATAAAAAGGACCAAAAGGATCACTGCAAAGCCATTTCAATAAATATGAGACTCTAACTACAAAGCAATAAAGTGCACTTCAGCTCGCAAAGTAACTTACCTAATATTTATATTTACCTACAAAGCGTCTCTCTTTCTATCGCATAGCTCTGATCTCTAATTGACAAGGCACGCAGCGTATAAAAATTTTCTTACTGATAATTACTAAATATACTTTGCTAAAACCTGTTCTAGTTAAGCTATTTAACACTTGTCTGCGCCTTCATTGCAATGCTTATTTGTTGTACAAATAAGTGCCAGCAGTTCGGGTCACACTTCGTATCGACCACGTTCTCTGATACGAGTTTTTGGTATAGATTATTTGTATGAACAAAATTTTCACTCTATTGATGTAACACAGTAACATAGCTTTGAGAGTTCCGTACAACAAAACGGGACCGGAAAGAACTGTAACTTTGGAACTGTATGAATGAATAAGTGGACGGTTTGAATTTTACCAGAACCTAACAAATTATTTGACTTTACGAATAAAAGGGGTTCCGTCTTATAAACGAAACTTCTTTTAGTGTTATTTCTTTTCGCTATATCGTCAATACGGCTACACAAACATGCATCAATCTTGGTGTGGTTATAAATCAAAATCTAAAGTATAACGACAAACAATTAAAACTGTCCAAGTGCGGGTGACGCCCGCACAGTACAATTAAAAGACAAAACGAGCGTTCTTTTCATTCAACGTAAAGGTGCTATATGAATAATTGAGGTGCTAATATTAGACCAACGTCCGCCCCGTACGAATCCTTAGTACGTCCAACTCCTCAACCCCGAGTTCGGGGACCGTAAAGGATCCATACAATTGTCTACAATGGAATAGCAATTGCTGAACTTAACTGGCACGGCTCCACTGGTAAAGGACAGTGTAAACGATTCGCGAAATGGGGAAACGATCCGGGAATGTCGGGTCAGGAGATTGGGCAATAAATAGAAGAGTATACCACAGATTTTTTGTTACTTTGTGACTATATAAAGCGCTCGTGGCGAAGTTTGCTAAGGTGTTCTTAGTCGATCGAAGTAACTTAAGCAACGTCCGCCGCGGTCAGGAGTTGGATGGGTTACCGATAGTAGTTTTACTACTGAGAGCGCCTAGTGCATCGGAGTGCACGTTAAGCCGTCGGTCCCGGTTGTTGTCTTACTCTTAGGATGGCAGTTGTTCTAGCATGGTGGTAGGGAATTTTGTGAGGGTCTGCTTTGCTAGGTAGAAAGAAGTTGAAGAGAGAAATTTATAGTCATTTCTATATTTTTTTCTCTCGTTGTAATTTTTTAATTTAATACGCGGAGCATGCTTCATTACAAAAAAAATAATTAAAAAAAGAAAAGTTTTTTAAGAAAATTACTATTTTTTATTGCTGATGGGTAAGCCTTTGATCACAACCTCATCTGATGGTATGTGATTATGTGGTCGAAGGTGTTAACAGACTTAACCTATAATTATTGGCTCTCAAGGACAGCTACCGGAACACACTGTTAGGTGCTTGGCGACAGATTTTCTTCTTGAGGGTGGTAGCTAGCCAGGCGGGCATTCGCAAAATGCCCTACCACGTTGCTATAACGACTGCCATCCTAAGACGACAACCAGGACCGACGGGTTAACATGCCCTCCGAAGCACGGAAGCGCTCAGTAGTAATATCACTAGCGATCACCCATCCAACTCATGACCACGGGAGACGTTGCTTAACTTTGCTGAGTTAAGAACAGCTAAGTAAACTTCGCTACGAGCGCTTCTATTTAGGAAGCTATTTCCTTTGCTTTTTTAGTCAACTTTCAAATTCAAATAGACAGCGGTGGAGATACAACGCACCAGACAGTTTCACGGCAAATTGAATTCTTAAATAGAACTCAATCCATTTTATATGAAGTCTATAGTTAGACTCAGTATACTCAATGACACCGTCCAAATTGAACTGTAATTTTCTTTTATTACTTCTCATTATTCTTGCTTTTAACTGATTTATGTTAACGCCTGATGCGGTCCATACCCATTCGTTGAATAATTAATAAGGAATTAGCTTTCCAAAAGTTCTGAAATAGCCAGGTATGAGTCTGACACCTGAGATAACATATATTAAAAAATAATAAGAGCCAGATAAGTTTTTTGATAGTGGTTTTATAGCTTCAATCTTCCCAGTACTTCCAGAATTTCAAACTATAGAACACAGAAAACTATTTAGCAGTTAAAATGCAATGATATAGCAAATGAATATGTAGTTGAAGTAACGGTCTCACACAAGCCTATTTTAAGTCATACAATTATGGCAGTGGCAATGATACAATGCATGGTGATAGGGCGTTTTGCAAAGCCCGTCTGGCTAGCTACGACCCTCAAGAAGAAAATCTGTCACCAAGCACCTAACGGTGTATTCCGGCAGCTGTCCTTGAGATCCAGTACTTCTAGGTTAGTCTGAATAAAATCTTCGACCATATAATCACTTACCATCAGATATAGCGGTCAAAGGCTAACTTATCAGGCATTATAAACAAAAACAATGATTATATCCGGTAAGAATCGTATCGTACAATAAATGCAACTTTATATAATTTATCAATATTGGTACTAAATGAGGTTCGAAAAAGATGTCATTAGATAGAAAAGATATATAATATGTGTTCATTAGATAAAGGGATTGAAAAAAATAACATAAGATAGAAAATATACTCATATATATGTTCATAAGATAGAAGGAATGAAAAAGATATCATTATATAGAAAAGATATAAAATGTCGAAGGGCATGGGCGCCGCTGAAATTCAGATATTATATAGACTTATCTAACAACTTTCTGTCTTGAAGTGATGGGTGCAGTGCAGTTCGCTACTAGTGACATTATATATAATAAATATTATATAATGTATACAGAGGTTTTCTCTTAAAACCAGGGGGGCTCGTGCTTGTTCTCTAACCTAATTATATAAAAAAAAAAACTTAGAAGCCCAGAAAAATATTTGTCAGTTAACAACAATTAGTTGTGAGTAAAATAAGGTCAACCAATGCGTAGAATACTATTAACTAAGCTGTTATCTAAACACACAAACTTATACACTATTATACATTATAATATGATAACAGTTTTCAATACATTTAGTAGTCAGTTTGTTCATGAATTGTACAACACACCTTCCTGCACGTTGTTTAAAATCAGTGTGCACGTAGCACTTTCGTTAGTGTGCAGATACCAAGAAAAATTATAAATACTGAACCCTGATAGTAGATACCCATATAATACACCGCCAGGGATTGAATCGTACGTGCCGTGAGGCTTTTGAAATGAAATGTACAGTAAAAATAGTGCGAGCACACAATAGGCAAGCATAACTATATAGATGTACGTGAGTTTTTTTTGTGTTATTGTGACGGAACAAGCTCGACGCCCACCTGATGTTAAGCGGACTAACCTCTGCCTATAACAAATGCATTTCGTCAAAAGTCACGAATTGCACTGCGCCCGTCACCTTGAGACATAGTTGTGAAGTCTCATGTGCCTGTAATTTCACTGGCTCTCAAGGACTGCTGCCGGAACACACCGTTAGGTGCTTGGCGACAGATTTTCTACTTGAGGGTGGTCGCTAGCCAGGCGGGCATTCGCAAAATGCCCTTCCACCATGCGTTGAAGCTCAAGTCCGTGGCGGGATTCGAACCATGGACATGCTGCGTGGCAGTCCATAGCAAATGCTACTGAGCCATCACTGCTTCAAAAGTTTTTTCCAGTGCGAACTGAATACTGCTTGCATTACCATTCTACCTGGAGGGGAAACTTGTCGAATTAGCTCCCCGCTGTACGTTTTAATCGATAGTTCAACCGTCTGGTAGTTTTTAGGTCGGAGTGCGGGATTCGTGTCAGTGATTCGCTTGACTTTTCTTTTTACTCCGAGATTGGCTTTGAATAGTAATGCTTTTGAGTTTGTTCAGCGTTTTTTTTTTTATTCCTTTGACCACTATCTCACCTGATGGTAAGTGATGATGTGGTCGAAGATGTTGATCAGGCTAACGTAGAAGTACTGGCTCTCAAGGATAGCTGCCGGAACACACTGCTAGGTGCTTGGCGACAGATTTATTACCACAAACCACAGTAAATTCATTTGTTAATGATTTTTGTAGCGCTCGTAGCGAAGTTTACTTAGTTGTTCTCAACCGATCAGGAAAGTTAAGCAACGTCGCGCGCGGTCATGAGTTGGATGGGTGACCGCTAGTGACATTACTACTGAGCGTTTCCGTGCTTCGGAGGGCACGTTAAGCCGTCGGTCCCGGTTGTTGTGTTAGGATGGCAGTCGTTATAGCATGGTGGTAGGGCATTTTGCGAATGCCCGCCTGGCTAGCTACCACCCTCAAGTAGAAAATCTGTCACCAAGCACCTAACGGTGTGTTCCGGCAGCTGTCCTTGAGAGCCAGTACTTCTAGGTTAGCCTGAACAACATCTTCGACCACATCATCACTTACCATCAGGTGAGGATAGTGGTCAAAGGCTAAACTATCAAGAATAAAAAAAAAAAAAAAAAAAGTGCTTCTGCATTTTTCCAGGCGCATTCTGATTTCCAGTGCAAACTGAATACTGCTTGCATTACCATTCTACCTGGCGGGGGAACGTGTCGAATTAGCTCCCCGCTGTACGTTTTAATCGATAGTTCAACCGTCTGGTAGTTTTTAGGTCGGAGTGCGGGATTCGTGTCAGTGATTCGCTTGACTTTTCTTTTTACTCCGAGATTGGCTTTGAATAGTAATGCTTTTGAGTTTGTTCAGCGTTGTTCATTTAACAAATGAATTTAGTGTGGTTTTCCGGGATCATAGCTGATGATAATCTGTAGTTCCTTTAAAGTTTCGGAAACCGATGTGACCGCTGACCTATATATCCTAGATAATGAACATGAAAAATATAAAAAAAAGATTATATTATTCCATCATCGAAATGATTTAATAAAAAATAATAACTGTGTGCTGTGTGTATTCAAAGTGTATTCGGATTTGAAGCAGTGATGGCTCCGTGGCATTGGCCATGGACTGCCGCGCAGCAGGTCCATGGTTAGAATCCCGCCGCGGGCTTCACCGCATGGTGGAAGGGAATTTTGTGAATGCCCGCCTGGCTAGCATGTGTACTATCAGTCTTGCCATCGGTTTGTGTGTCTGAAATTTAAAGAGCATCTTTAAATTTTGGCATTGAAATGTTGAAAGGTTCACAAAATATGTGCTAGCTGTTTACGAAGTATTTTTTGTTCATACCATTCCGTTATCAAATTATTTCTTAAGTTAGACAACCCTACCTGCATTGCTTTCATAACTTACAAGTTTACAGTAGACGAATAAATTTATACTACGACGTACGCGTAAGGTACGTTTTAGCGCTTGTAATATTTTGTAGGTTATTAAAGGGTTAGTTATTAATGTTATTCTATGGAGAGAAACATCTGTTCCTATTACATAATCTGTGGCATTACGCTCAGTAGTAAATTCCAGTAGCGGTCACCCATCCAAGTAAAGATTTCACAGAACATTGCTTAAACGAGCCGCTCGGTTAACAACGACTAAGTAAGCTCTACTTTGTGCTCGTCAAAAGTACCTTGTATTGCCTTAGTCTCAGCGAATTTTTCCATCCCGAAATCTGTTAATGTTGTTTGTGTTTTTTCATTCTTCCAGGCAGGCGCATTCTGTTTTTTATTTATTTATGTTATTGTGACGGAACTAGCTCGAGGCCCACCTGATGTTAAGCGAAATAACCTCTGCCTATAACAGATGCAATTCGTCACAAGTCACAAATTGCACTGCGCCCGTCACCTTGAGGCATAGTTCTTAAGTCTCATGTACCTGTAATTTCACTGGCTCTCAAGGACTGCTGCCGGAACACACCGTTAGGTGCTTGGCGACAGATTTTCTACTTGAGGGTGGTCGCTAGCCAGGCGGGCATTCGCAAAATGCCCTTCCACCATGCGTTGAAGCTCAAGTCCGTGGCGGGATTCGAACCATGGACATGCTGCGTGGCAGTCCATAGCAAATGCTACTGAGCCATCACTGCTTCAAAAGTTTTTTCCAGTGCGAACTGAATACTGCTTGCATTACCATTCTACCTGGAGGGGAAACTTGTCGAATTAGCTCCCCGCTGTACGTTTTAATCGATAGTTCAACCGTCTGGTAGTTTTTAGGTCGGAGTGCGGGATTCGTGTCAGTGATTCGCTTGACTTTTCTTTTTACTCCGAGATTGGCTTTGAATAGTAATGCTTTTGAGTTTGTTCAACGTTGTTCATTTAACAAATGGATTTAGTGTGGTTTTCCGGGATTACAGCTGATGATAATCTGTAGTTCCTTTAAGGTTTCGGAAACCGATGTGACCGCTGACCTATATTTCCTATATAATAAACATAAAAAATATAAAAAAAAATATTTATCATATTACATCATCGAAATAATATAATAAAAAATAATAACTGTGTGCTGTGTGTATTCGGATTTGAAGCAGTGATGGCTCCGTGGCATTGGCCATGGACTGCCGCACAGCAGGTCCATGGTTCGAATCGCTGCGGGCTTGAGCTTCACCACATGATGGAAGGGCATTTTTTGAATGCCCACCTGGCTAGCGACCACCCTCAAGTAGAAAATTGTCGACAATGACCTAACAGTGAGTTCCGGCAGCTATCCTGGAGAGCCAGGAATTCTAGGTTAAGCATAACACCTTCAACCACATCATCACTTACCGTCAGGTGAGATTGTGATCAAAGGTTTAGCTAACAACAAAGAAAAACGAAAATCCATAATCAAATATATAAATATAAAAATTATTTTTGTTATGCCTAAAAACACATTGGACTGAGGACATCGTAAATGTCGCAGGTTGCCAATGGTAACAAGTGGATAAGAGCTGTTAATTAACAAAAAAAACCTTTTTACCAACTCGTCCATATACATATTAGAAACTTGTAAATTCGTCAAAAAATACCCCTACTTTTTTAAAAAGGAAACTGATATGCCACTGAGGTACCCAACAAGATTTCAACACAATTTAGTGATGACGAAATCTAGAATAAAAATGCATAGCTCTAGCCCAAATTCAATGGCCATTAAAATATTTAACAAATTCTCAGTTGAATTAAAAGGAGAAGAAAATGAACATACATTTGAAAAAAAAAAAACAAAAAATCCTATTATCTAAAAAATCTTACTATTCTCTTGACGAATTCCTTAAAGAATGATGTAGTATATTAATGATTAGAAATAGACCGGCCCACTCCTCACCAACATTGCTACCCAAATAGGGTAATAATGTGATACCCATAACATTATGTGCATGTACAACCACATAATTCTGCAATAAATGAGTTGATTTGATTTGATTTGAATTATGACGTTTTATAGGAGAGGCCATTGTTCAATAGTGGACGTCTTCCGTGTGATATTAATAAAAAAACCAGCCAAGTACGAGTCGGACTCGTGCACCGAGGGTTCCACACAATCCTGTAGTGTGTATAAGTAAAGGTATAATATATTTATTGCTAAATGAAATCCACAACAAATTATTTAAAATTATAAAAAATTATTTTTATTATATGATTTATTGAAAATATTATACTTTTCGCAATTTTTCTTTTATCTGTACTATAAGACGTTGCTTCTTACACAATTTCAAGATTCTGAGTGCAACGGAAGTACCAATAGGTTTTAAGTGTGGAAAATTTGTGGCATAAACGGCTGTATCTTTTGATTGCGTTGGCTTAGAAGTTTGATTTTTTCACGGCTCCAAGCGACAGTAAACCTGAATATTTGATATGAATTTCAGCTTGATACCCACACGCGTTCCTGAGAAAAAGGGTCTTGACAGACAGACAGACGGAAAACAAAGTGATGCTATAAGGGTTCCTTATTTTCCTTTTGAGGTTTTAGGAACTTTAAAAATAGTGAACAAATAAATTAAGAATCGACCATAATTATAACTCAAACTAAAGTCGGAGTTGTTCTAAAAATTACATGTATTTTCACTTAATGATTTAGTTAATATAATTTCGTTTTTGTTGTCTTGTAATTATAGTACTTTCACTTATATATTCATAAAATTACTTTCAAACAGTTTAAGGTAAAGACGAGTTTGTCCTCCAGTCAATTTGTAACTTTTGCGCCTTTTAATCTGATTGTTAAGACATTTTACTGAGGAATAAGTAACATATAATATGTAGCTGATGAAATTCTGTGTAGGTGACGTAACGAGTTACCAAATACAAATAGAATCACGAAGGGTGCTACAATTGTGATACTTAAAATTGGCGCCCAACGTGGGGCAAACAACTTCATTGCGATCATGTTCAATCATCGCATTCAGTGGGTCGCGCCCCCATGCTCGAGTACAACCGGTATTCTCTCCGTATTGACAACCGGAATCCCTCTCACAATGAAGCTGTCACTCGTGTAGGTTTCCGACGGCATATGATTGTATGGAATATTGGTCAACCCCAATTACGCTTCGCGGATTCCCGGTTTTTGTAAATATTGTGTTGGCTGTTGCATATTTTTTTCAGGTTTCGTATCGTGATTTAGTATAAGGCATTGGAAATAGTAAAATATAAAGAAGATTTTATTATAAACAAAAACTTTAAAAGAATTATCATACAGTAATAATTTCACCGTCGAATCCAAAAGGGTAATCCAAAAAGGTATGTCTGATAAATTAGACGGAATTTTCACTAGATATTTTTATATATTTTTAAAGTGTTTCATTAAAATATTGATTTAGTTTTTCCTTAGAATACTTTTAAAATATTTGTTATTATTAAATATGGATTTCCGCAAAGCAACGCCTGCATCTATTCATTATCTTATGTCTGATAAATAAAACATATCTATATTACAAAATTACAAATTTACGAGAGAAAAATTTTTAGTCATGTGCGGGATTCGAACCTTCGTTGGTCTTGTTTGTAGTACAACGCAAGTCGTCAACTATAGGTATCGCTCCATCCAGATACGATGGTTGAAGAACGAGAGCAAAAATTAGACTTATGAGTCATTGTGTCATGTTAGATCAATTGGTTAGAGCATACCCCGGCTAAAAGGGTGGATGGACGCGGGTTCAAATCCCGCACATGACCATAACTTTATCTCTCGTAAATTTATAATGTAATTCGCGAAGCAGGCGTTATTGCAAACATAACAATATTAAAATTATAAGGTTGCGTCATCATTTACAAGTTTAAAACCAATTGCAAAATGGGTCTTGTTTGTAGTACAACTTAAGTTGAACTATAGGTGTCGCTCCATCCCGATACGATGGTTGAAGAACGACATCAAACATTTTAGTTATGAGTCATTTTGTCATGTTAGATCAATTGGTTAGAGCATACCCCGTCTAAAGGGGTGGATGGACGAACATGACTATAATTTTTTTCTCTCGTAAATTTGTAATTTTGTTCTGTAATTCGCCAAGCACGCGTTATTGCTAACATAAAAATATTAAAAAAACATATCTATAGTAATATAATTAATAATTGTATAATACACACCACATTTTACATACTTCTGTTAAATGTGGCAAGTAACGAAGTACGTTTGCGGTTGCTTTGTCTCATTGTTCCAATTAGAACTATAAATAATTGTAATGTTACAGAAGCGAAAGATTTTTAGTGAAAGTGTATATGTGGAGGTGAGTGTGTATGTTATACTTTCTCACTGGTTTTTTTCTTGCTCTTCTTCACCTGATGATAAGTGTTAACAGGCTTAACCTACATTACTGGCTCTCAAGGACAGCTGCTGGAACACACCGTTAGGTGCTTTGCGACAGATTTTCTACTTGAGGGTGGTCGCTAGGTAGGCGATCATTCGCAAAATGCCCTTCCACCATGAGGTGAAGCTCCAGCCCGTGGCGGGATTCGAACCCTGGACCTGCTGCGCGGCAGTCCATAGCCAATGCCACTGAGCCATCACCTCTCCAAAAAATATATGATATTACATATTACGTTTGGAAAACTCAATTGTAAACTAAAAGGAGGTCTTTATTTTGTTTCTTACCTTTACACCAACGTACTACTAGCATTTGTTATTAGCCGAATTGAAAAGGTTTATATTTAGCGTTAAGTTAAACAGGAGCTCATCTTTCCCTGTAACTAAAATACAACTCCAAGCGCCACTTTGAAAGCAAACGTCATAGTGAACAATTAGTTAGAAAGACGACATTTAAACCAATTTGCTCGCCATCTCTCAAAGCTAATAGGGTTTAGTTTCCCGGAAAATGTTCTTGTTGAACACCGGACGGACAGTTTATTTCCTCCTTTGTCGGGGAACTGGGAAATGGAGTTCTCCATTCATTTCTAACTCAAACATTTAAAATATATGTAGTTCTCTTTAGAGAGTCCGTCTGAGT
Organism: Plagodis pulveraria; assembly: GCA_963890685.1. Classification (NCBI taxonomy): domain Eukaryota; kingdom Metazoa; phylum Arthropoda; class Insecta; order Lepidoptera; family Geometridae; genus Plagodis; species Plagodis pulveraria. Next base: position 23,978,200 of record OY982969.1, read on the forward strand.
TGGTACCACCGGAGTGTCAGATATTCTGCTTTCAAGCAGTAGTGTGCAAATACTAATGTGTTTATTGTTTTTTTATTGGTGATTGTTAAGCCTTTGACCAAAATCTCACCTGATGGTAAGTGATGATGTGGTCGAAAGTTAACACGCTTAACCTAGAATTACTAGCTTTCAAGTACACACCGTTAGGTGCTTGGCGATAGATTTTCTCTTGAGGGAGCTAGCCAGGCGGGCATTCGTAAAATGCCCTACCACTATGCTATAACGGCTGCCATCCTTAGACAATAACCGGGACCGACGGTATAACATGCTCTCCGAATCAGTAGTAATGTTACTAGCGGTCAACGAGGATGGTCCTCGTCATGACTGCCGCGGACATTGCTTAACTTTGCTCATCGGTTAATAACGGCTAAGCAAACTTTGCTACGAGTGCTTCGTCGTATATATAAATATTTAACATTCTGGAGAAACACTTACCGGTTTCACTATAATATATCTTAATATTACAGCTACTACAATACTACAGCTACTACAGTAAAAGCATTTGGACTCATAGGGAGTCCAAATGCTCTAGCCCACTATCAGTTGGCAGCGTGCCCAGCTTAATATTACATTGGGACGAAAAGTATAAGTGTAACTACCCTATGTTATAATTCAGCTTAAACTTCTCCAAACCCCAATTTTACAATAACTTTAGGATGAACCCTTATCGCCCTAAACACTGTCAGTACCTTTAGCTTACGAAAATATGTGTACATCCCGGTATACGAAGATAATTTTCTAAGAGCCTAAGCGCGCGCCCATAAAATAAGCATAAAGTGTGATAGAAAAAAACTTTTTTCTACCTTCCCCAACCTTTTATATAAAAACAGTGAATTTTCTATCGGTAAAGGTATAAGGGGAGCGATTCTCAAACTTTTTGATGTCCCTTTTGGCTTTGTGTTCTTGAAAAAGTTTTTACTTTTGTAATGTAGCGACTTTGTGCCGGTTTGGTGCTCCCTTCTTTTTTCTGTATATATAACCGAATTATTCTATTTATACACTGATTCGAAAGACCAAGTTTTTCTCATAATATTAGGTATATATTTAAAGTCTTAATTTAGGAATTGGTTTTTTTTAAACATTAAATAAATGTTATCTTTTTAAGCACTCGTAGCGTAGTTTGCTTAGCTATTCTAAACCGATATGTTAAGCATCGTCCGCCTTGGTAATAACTTGGATGGGTGACCGCTAGTGATATTACAACCGAGATATTTCGTGCTTCAGAGGGCAAGTTAAGACGTCGGTGCCGGTTCTTGTCTTACGATGGCAGTCGATATAGCATGTATGAAAGAATCCACCAACCACCTGGCTAGCTACCACCCCCAAATCTGTTGCAAAGCACTTAACGGTGTGTTTCGGGAGCTTTCCTTGAGAGCCAGTTATTCTAGGTTGGCCTGAACAACATCTTCCACCACATCATCATTTACCAGCAGTTGAGGTAGTGGTCAAAGACTAGCCTATGGCCAAAAATAAAATGCATATCTTTTGGCGCAATTTGGTTCTTTTTCATACCGAAAGTCCTGAAACTACGGAACTAAATTTGACGTAGTTTACTTCAGAAATTTAAGAAGATCCCGGGAGGTCAATAAAACAAATCATATATATTAATTTTAAACTAAAAATGAAAGAATGTAAAAAATATAGCTTATAAAGTTATGTAAATATTTCCAAAATTGTATTCTAACCAAAAACGACATGAACTGTAATTTTTAATTAATAACTATAAAGTTTATTTTTACATTAATCTTAATAAAGTTAAAACGGTGACTTCGTTTGCGTTGCTTTATTTAATTACGCCTCTAAAGGTATAAATCTTAAATTTATTTTCTGAGCTTTGTATTGTTCAGAGCATTTACCTTTCTCTCAATGGCAAAGAAGAGTCAAGATGTTATTGAAATTAACTAAATATTTAATTAATTATAATATAAAGTTATGACAGCTTTTATTCTAAGAAAGAGTGAATTGTAAAACAATTTAATTGTTTTCAATTAAGTGTTTATTGTAGAGACGGGATAATTGGTAGTATTTAATTAGCTTTTTTTGTCTTCAAGACTTAGACATTTCTTTTCAGTAGTCGATTTATTCATAAAAATAATATATGGTACTACTTTGTTATTTTTAAGCGATTGTAGCGTAGCTTGTTTAGCCGTTCTTAACCGGCGGTAGGGCATTTTGCGAATGCCCACCTGGCAAGCTACCACCCTCAAGTAGAAAATCTGTCAAAAAGACTTTAACGGTGTGTGCCGGCAGCTGTTTTTGAGAGCCAGTAATCCTAGGTTAACCTGAATAACCACATTATCACTTACCATCAGTTGACATAGTGGTCAAGAAAAAGCCTAACAGGTATATATAAATAATAAACATTCATTATAATTAAAATAAGGTGAATACCTAAAAAATAAAATTAATAAAATTTTGGCGTATACGATGTTTTTATCAAATTCGCCTTTACCCGTGGTTGTCGTTAGAGGCGACTCAGGGTAACACACCAGAAGGGGGGCAGCACCCTTTGCTGAGGAACTGATATCTCACACTGCGATCCCCAAGCCTGCTAAGCGTGGGAATTATGGCAAACCCCTCCATATTGGAGTAGGCTATGTTTAGCAGTGGACTATCTAACTGATATAGTAAAGTACACTATTCATTAAATTGTTTTTTTACCCGCGGTATGCCTTTATTAACAAAATACTACGAACTATATACAACACTACAGCTACTACAGTAAAAGCATTTAGATCCCTATAAGCCTTTGCAGACTTATAGGCAGTCCAAATGCTCTAGCCCACTACCAGTTGGCATCGTGCCCAGCATGCTGGCAGCATTGCCTCGTTGAATTGCAATGCTTATTCTTTGAGCCCAATAGGTGCTAGCCTTATGATCACGCGTCGCATCGACCAAGCGCTCTGATAAGTTTTGGAAAAAACGATGAGCTCCCGGTCCCCACGGACCCAACGTCTCTACACAAACGGCTCAAATATGTTACCCATACCGAGGTTAGCATATTAGCGCCGCTTAAGTTGCTCTGCCGAAGGAGCCGCGGCGCCAGCCCTCACGTTGGTTTCAGAAAGATGTGACGGCACTAAAGTGTCTACGAATATAGCGTCCCACACTAAGGGCCGTCCTAACTTCCATGGAACCAGAGTCATGCCGTCAGGTCTTTTACCATCGTCATGCATCAGACCGTTCGTTTCGAGAACAGCTGCAACATTGGCGCTAGTAAAAGCCCGGCAGATGATATCGTTAAGGCTGGCGTGGCGGGAAATTCGACCAGCACTTCGAGAGCAGGAGAGGCCATGGTGACCGAGTTGGTCCACTGCAGTACCATACTGGCAGTGATGTACAACACAACACCTTGCACCCAAGCGTAAGCTAATAGCGAGACGAAAAGCGGAAGGATCTATAATCTAATATTTATAAAAATATAAAAAATATAAAATATTACATCGATGTTTAAGGCGATTATAAATCACACATAATTACCCAAGAACCAAATATTATCAAGAAAAAAAAATTGGTTCTGAAATGCTTTAGCTCACCTCCGGCTGGCTATGATCAGCATGCTAATGTTAGCATGCTACTACTTGTCGCATCCAGAAAAAATAATAGTTTATAATTTAAAAAATTTCAAACGTTCCCGTGAGTATGAGACATATTAATAATTTCAATAACCGGCTGTACTCACGCGTATTGTTCAAGATTGTCGACCTAGGTTTCGGGCATGTCCGATGCCCTTCATCAGGTTAGTTCACGCGTCTAAATTTGTCTAAAGTAATCTAAAATCTAGGTCGACCAGCTCGACCAATACGCGTAAATACGATCGGTTATTTGTCACATTAAAATTAAATAGTGTCAGCTTAATTTTTATAATTTAGACCCACTGTCAGACGCTAACAATACAGATCAAACCTATTATGTCACAAAGACAAACGTACACGAGTGCTAACTTCAGAGTTGCCACAATAATAAACAAAATGGAAGCGCTTCTTATAAAATGTTTAGACAAAAAGTATTTTTTTTTACCTGTTAACACCTTCTTCCACATTATCACTTATTGACAGTTGAGATTGTGGTCAAAGACTTACCTATTAGCCATAAAAAAAAAGATAGTAAAAATAATAACTGAAGCTGTTTAAGAAAATGTTTATCCATCTAACAATAAAACAGTAAATCAATTTTTTTTTATGTCATTGTGTAGGAACAAGCGTGAGGCCCACCTGATGTTAAGCGGTATCCTCTGCCTATAGCAGATGCATTTCATCACAAGTGACGAACTGCACTGCGCCCATCACCTTGATACATACCTGTTAAGTCTCATTTTGCCTGTTATTTCACTGGCTCTCAAGGACTGTTTAGGTTGTTAGGTGCTTGGCGACAGATTTTCTACTTGAGGGTGGTCGCTAGCCAGGCGGGCATTCGCAAAATGCCCTTTCACCATGCGGTGAAGCTCAAGCTCTGGGCGGGATTCGAACCATGGACCTGCTGCGCGGCAATCCATAGCCAATGCCACTGAGCCTTCACTGCTTCAATTGCTTTATTAAGATGCTTTGAAAACTATTCGAGTTTATTGAAGAGTTTTAAGTTAAAATTGCTGAGTTTAACTTCAAAATTTCAATCCTTTTTGTTCCGCCTTGTTTCTTTTGTTGGACTCGTTTTGTCTTAAATCTGCCACTTCAGATTTGAACAATGGAGCCGTAATGAGGTGCCGCTTTTAAGGATTTACGCTGTTTTTTTTAAAGAAATGCTCAATTAAGCGCGACCACAATTTGGGATTGGAGATTTATTTTAATTTCGGCATGAGTTTTCCTTAATATAAATTGATTAGAAATGTATCTTGAAGTTTCAGGAAAGTAAAATATATTCTGCCACATACATACATCTACTGGTACTAATATAAAGAGGAAAGGTTTGTGTTTTTATGCATCGAATAAACTTGAAAACTGCTGGACCGAATTGGATGAAATTTGGTATGGGAATAGTTTGAGATCAGAGAAAGGACATAGTACAGTTTTGATCCAACTGCGCAAAAATAGGTTAAGGGTTTTGCGCGATAACCGAAATACTCGCGGTCGGAGCCGCAGTCGGAAAGCTAGTATATACATAAAGGAGATATTGATAGGATAGTGAATACATACGTGTCTAGTTAATTAAATAAAAACTTGTGACCTCTTTGTTAGTTAGAGCTTATTTTTAGTTCTAATGCGAAAAAGGACGTACAAACCCTCTATACAGTATATCATTTGTGATCTTCCCTAACCAAAGTGGGATAATGCTGCCTAATATAATTACTCCAACAATATATGTGGTTCAAAATATAGAGAAGCTCACTGAACACTATTACATCAATATTTACTTCAACTACTCGTATCTCGACTAATTAGTCTGAGGATAATATCAAAACAATGTCGACGCAGTCTCCGAGGAGGTGTTATTACATTAACCTAATTGCGTTACATACACGTGACAGACGGTAGAGCAAGTTGGGTTGCTTATTACTCGTTAAGTAGTCTATGAAGTTAGTCTATGAACGGGTCTTAGCCATTTGCGTCTTGATAGATGCAAATGGATAAGACAAGTTCATACCTACGACGACTTGAACGACGTTTTTTTTTTTTATGCAATTGTTAAGGAACAAGCGCGAGGCCCACCTGATGTTAAGCGGTATCCTCTGCCTATAACAGATGCATTTCATCACAAGTGACGAACTGCACTGCGCCCATCACCTTGAGACATACCTGTTAAGTCTCATTTTGCCTGTTATTTCACTGGCTCTCAAAGACTGCTGCCGGAACACACCGTTAGGTGCTTAGCGACAGATTTTCTACTTGAGGGTGGTCGCTTGCCAGGCGGGCATTCGCAAAATGCTCTATCACCATGCGGTGAAGCTCAAGCTCTGGGCGGGATTCGAACCATGGACCTGCTGCGCTTCAGTCCATAGCCAATGCCACTGAGCCATCACTGCTTCAAAATTGAAGCTAATGCTCCCTATAACTTTCAATACGTTGTAGGTCCACCAATTTCTGAGTGGGCGTGGTATAAAATAGATTTTGTAATTCAGGGCTTTTTTATTGCAGATATGGTAGGTGATGATGTGGCCGAAGGTGTTATCAGGCTTAACCTAGAATTACTGGCTCTCAAGGACAGCTGCCTGAACAGACCATTAGGTGCTTTAGCGACCGATTTTCTACTTGAGATGGCGGGCATTCGCAAAATGCTCTACCACCATGTTCTAACGACTGCCCTCTTATGGTAACAACCTGGACCGACGGTTTAACGTGCCCTCCGAAGCACGGAAGGCTCAGTCAGCGTGACCAGCGGTCACTCATCCTAGTCTTGACCGCAGCGGGCGTTGTTTCACTTGATTGACTGGGTAAAAACGCCGAAACAAGCTTCGCTTTGAACGCTTCAGCGCTATTGCGCGCAAAAATCATTGTATTAGTCCACAGAAGCATTTCTATTGCAATAAAAGAAATTGAATTGGGTTTCTTTTGTTTCATGTTCCCCATTACCGGTCCCTGAAGTATATTCATTCATTAAGGCGAAGCGCTAAAAGTTTTTTGCGGAAAATTCAAATATTCTATATATATAATGTTGTCTTAGGTTTTCCCGATTATAACACATAGTAATTAAACATACTGCTAGTGTTCAGCAGTAGACAATCGGGCTGATAAAGTAAGCAGTAAGTAACTAGCTACGAAAGTGGACTGCGGACTGCTACCACTTTTATTTGGCCTTTATATATAAAGGACATATAAGTATAGGTAGATTATTGTACATTGTTAGGCTTTCACGAATTACGACCAAAAAAAGGTATTTTTGAGTATGCCCAATGTATGCAAGGACTTTTAATTACTAATAACCCAGATTTTACATACTTAATTATAGAAATATATTTTGTTTATAAACCCTAAAAAAAACCTGAGATAAATGGAAAATGTATTTATAAATTAAATCCATCCATCTTAGTCATTAGTATTTAAGTCCTAATAATTCTACGCTATAACAGTCCACACTTTTACACTGTCTAAAACGATGGTTGGAAAAAATCATAATATACTTATTACATTGGCCCCCAGCTCACTGTTTCTCGCTTGGAAACATTTATTACGTGTACACTCAGTATTGTCCGGTCTTTTGACTTTGCCATCGAAGTTTCTACAAAACATCGCTCATTCTTTCCATAGATTTTCTTTTTTCTTATTGTTTGTATACATTTTTGAAGCAGTGATGGCCCAGTAGCATTGACTATGGACTGCTGTGCAGCAGGTCCATGGTTCGAATCCCGCCGCGGGCTTGAGCTTCACCGCATGGTGGAATGGCATCTCTAAGGGATCTTTTTAAAGAAATTGATATTTTAACTTTACCAAGTCTGTATATATTTGAAAATATTTTGTATGTTCGTAAAAAATTGAGTAAATTTAATTTAAACAGTGACCATCACTAACTTATTAGGAACCGGCTAGGACCCGCGTTATATTTACCGTAACAGTTAAGCGCTGAGGCCCGTGCTCGTCGCTTCGCGCAATCGTGGCTCCCAGACGAAGGACTTCAAAACAGTCCGAAACTGGTCGGAATCTTTCCGGTAAATATAACGCGGGTCCTAGCCGGTTCCTAATAAGTTAATATGGATAAAACTCGCGATAGTTTCCAAAGTGAAGTGACCTGATGGTCACTTCACTTTACGATTACAATACTAGGAATAAAGATAAAATAGCGGTGCCAGATTTTAGATTAGCACAGACAAATAAAAGGTCCTTCTTAGGTAATTGTGTGCGGTTTTATAATAAGGTTCCCAAACATATTACAACGCTCACAGAAGGGAAATTCAAGTTGCACGTGAAAAACATATTGATTAAAAAATCCTACTACACAGTTTCTGATTACTTAAACGACAAAAATGCCTAGACAATTCTTGCCTGTCACCTACATAATTTTAACAAATATTGTAACAACTTTATTATATAGTAAGTATGTAACACATTGTTAAAAGATGTTTAAAAGAATGGCCTCGAGTTTCTTGCCCGTTGTCATTTTAACACGCAATTAAAATTGCGGTAGGGATTGTCTATGGATATTCCTCATTATAGCTCTGAACGCTGACAGCCATGTATGTTATCATATTGTAGTGGACCCTTCGTTTGTAGAAGGTGCCCACATCTACAAAGTAGGTGTAAATTAATACAAGGAAAAATATGGGGTTACTATTAAGCAACGTCGATCGCGGTCATGAGTTGGATGGGTGACCGCTTGTGACATTACTACTGAGCGTTTCCGTGCTTCGGAGGACAAGTTAAGCCGTCGGTCCCGGTTGTCGCCTTAGGGTGGCAGTCGTTATAGCATGGTGGTAGGGTATTTTGCGAATGCCCGCCTGGCTAGCTACCACCCTCAAGTAGAAAATCTGTCGCCAACGGTGTGCCGGCAGCTGACCTTGAGAGTTAGTACTTCTAGGTTAGCCTGAATAACATCTTCGACCACATCATCACTTACCATAAGGTGAGATAGTGGTCAAAGGCTAACCTATCAGGCACATAAAAAGAAAAAAAAAATATACAATAATCTTAGGTCTTACCTCTTACAGCGCACAATTGAGAATTATGGATATTTTTGGCCAAATTTACGCTATTCGTACTTTATATATTTGATATATATTTTATTACAATGAAACAATTTCAAAACATGAGTCTTCATAATGTAAACATGATTTAGTACTTTTCTCACCTTGCATGGGAAGTTTTTATATTATCTACAGTTTGTGTTCCGTTGTATAAAAACTTTGTAAACGGGTTGGTTACGATGAAATGAAAACTGACACGTGATTGTTCTACTTTTTGATTATTGTATCTCTAAGGGTTCAGTTCCAGCACTCATATAACAAAAGTGCATAATAAACATTAAGTACTTATTAAATTTATATTTAAATGACATTCGGCGAGTTGCTTAACGTTATTAAACGTACCGGACGTAAACCGGAACTTGAAGATTCTGAAACAGGCCCTTAATCTAATAGCATATTATGGATATTTCTTGAAAAGTATATTTGCCTTCCCCACAATAAAAAATACAAGGTTAATAAACATGGTATAAGTATTTCATTTAGAGGTTCTTCCAAGGTATTTTAGAGCATATTTAGGTAAGATTAATATACGTAAATAAAAACAGAACAAACCATCAGTTATAATTCATCTAAATTTAAAATTCGCAAATTCACGATTATCTCCACAAATTCCCAATCGGCCTTTAAATAAATAAAATGTGAAATAGATAATTCATTAAAGATGACGCAAAAGTACTAATAAACATATGAATGCCAAGATGCCCACATGGTAAGCTGTTTAACCCTAGAAAGATAACCAAGCATATGCTTTAGAGGCGCTCTCGCTATTAAATCGTTTTAATTACGTATTTTTATCTAAATTTAAATTAAGAGTTGGAACTTTTCTTATGTAACTTAAAAATAAAAATACTGTAAAGTTTTAAAAACGATGTGATGAAATCTCAACAAAAAAACTACAATCATCAACAAACTCAGGGTTAAGGAATTAAATAACAAATATTTACTTATTTTTTTACATTTATCGCATACGTCAAATACACCTCGTGAGCCCATCCATACTTCATAACAGAAAACTTTAGTATTTACTACACAGAAACAATCGTCCCGAAAAAAAAGCATACCGATAACTGAGTTGGCTGAGAAACAAATACTATTGACAAGCAAATACTCCAGTCGGAAAAAAACTTAAGGCAATAACTTTTTCTAGGGTTCAAAAAAAGCAGTAATGAAACCTAAAGAGAAAATCTAAGTTTGGTACTGTAGAAATGGGGAAAATGAATATTTTGTCGGTTACAAAAAATGGTTTCTTAGACGCCTGAATGGACTAAGCCTCATTCAATGTATTTTCCTTTAATGCCTCTGCTTTCCGCTTCTCAATTTCACGATCCTAATCATTTATCGATCTCACGTCAACATAATACAGAAAAACAGCCTTTCTAATAAAATTACTCACACACTCACTCACACTCATTCAATTTACTGTACGTGTTCAATAAACGCGTTACCTCGATTACAACCCACGCAATGGAATTTTAGCTGGAAAAATTCGCTTCATAGCCGTTTTGGAATATTGGACGTTGGGCGAACGTTGGATTCAGCCGCTTCACTTGTTTGGTTTCGGCATTGGGCTGGATTTGAAGAGGCGCAGTTGAATGTTTCACAGTAACAAAGCTTTTTTTATTTTATAAATGTACACTCTACAAACTCCAGGGTCCGTGACTTTTTTTAATTATGATTTTTTTTTATTTACAACAAGAAACATCAAATAAGAAACATTCTGAGGGGAAACAGTGTAAAAAGAAAAGTTTTTTTTCCGGTTTTCATGGCTGGCACATGCGTCAACTCATGAACGGGTACTGCTAGTGGACACAGGTCTGCTCTGGATGCTAATGACTTTGCATCCAGAGCAGACCTGTGTCCACTAGCAGTACCCGTTCATGAGTTGACGCATGTGCCAGCCATCGCCTTCCTCAACCATTTTTGAGGGAAGATGTCGACCCAACACCCAACACCGCCACTAGACAATACCTTTCTGCGCGCATAAACGCTCTGGATACCCGTGCCATCGATTAAAATTATTACACAGATTTATAGTTTGGGACTACAATAGAATAATATACAGAAATTTTATTTTTTTCTCATTCTACACCCACGTCACATAACACACACAGTAACAAAGCTTGCTTTCTTCTACACTAGGATTATATAAAAAGCAGTAAAACCTATTGTCAGGGCATACTCTGACTGTGCATACTGTGTGGAATATTCTGCTTTGAAATTTTAAACTAATAATATGTAATGGGTGAAAAATTTGTAAATAACTTAGTACAAAAAGGACAATTTGAAAATTGAATGTACCAACTTGTTCGAGCCAAATGATAAAGAGATATTACTGGCATATTTATTGTATCAAAACATATCTGTAGGATCGAATGTTAAATTAAATTATAACCGTTTTATGAAATCAACCTTATTTATTTATTCATAACACTTATTACATCTAAGTTGTCGTAAAAAAATCTCGTATAAAGCCAGGTTAGAATATCGTTCCAATCTCTTTTCTTACATGTTGTTACAGCTGTCTGAGGAATACCTCAACATCTAGGTTTTCCTCAAACAGTTGGAACAATATGTAAGTGAAGAGATAAAAAAACGCCTTATTGGACATGCTGTTAACACTTTACTGTGATCCGAATTTTACCATCCTACAAAGCGTGAGTTGTATAGGAAAATCTAAGAAAGCCTCTCACCTTCTTATTCTATTTGGTTGATTTATTATGAATATGTACGGATTATCAAATAACATATTCCTAAAGTGGCAATTACATGGGCAGATGTAGACTTGGTAGACCATCACTATAAGGGTCGCAGGAAGCCAGATACAAGTGCCCCATAGCTTTTCGTTGTGGCTCTCTATGGGGGACATTTGATCCACTATATATACGTCTTCCGGAGGATGATGAAAGTGGCAAGCATTATGTACTGTTATACATTGTCCTTCAGCTGTTCATTTTGGGAGCTTGCTTCAGAAATGGTTTCAAAACTGTTCAGAACCAAATTCCAGACGTTGAGCTGTTTGCACGCTTTGCGATGATTCCATTAAAATTGAAGAGAAATTGACTAGCTGCTGGCATGCTGGCGTGAAGTTTGAAAAACGTAGTAGGAGACGAGTGTTGAGTAGACGTATATACTGATGACAGGTCAAAGAAGTTACCTACAGATGAATAAAGATATGTTACCAAACCTGGACCAAACAATGTGAGTACCTATGATCAATGAGCGATGTAGAACTGAATATATGTAGCGCCGAACTTTTTTTTTTATGCATGATAGGTTAGCCTTTGACCACTATCTCACCTGATGGTAAGTGATGATGTGGTCGAAGATGTTGTTCAGGCTAACCTAGAAGTACTGGCTCTCATGGACAGCTGCCAGAACATACCGTTAGGTGCTTGGCGACAGATTTTCTACTTGAAGGTGGTAGCTAGCCAGACGGCCATTCGCAAAATGCCCTACCACCATGCTATAACGACTGTCATCCTAAAACAACAACCGGGCCGACGGCTTAACGTGCCCTCGGAAGCACGGAAGCGCTCAGTAGTAATGTCATTAGCGGTCACCCATCCAACTCATGACCGCAGGCGACGTTGCTTAACTATGCTGATCGGTTAAGAACAGCTAAGTAAACTTCGCTACGAGCGCTTTCAGACCAAATAAAAAAACAGCTGCTAACAGCGAAGTGAGGCCGGTTTCCTAAACATACCTGTGACGTTACCATTTTCTTGGCTTCACCAGGGCCTTGACAGGTCACCCAAAGGAAGCCCGCATGGAACTGTGGCAGAACACGTGCCCTCCCCCACCCAACTACATTGAGCCGGCTGACGAGCTCCCCTCGGGCAAAGATCTGGCGTAGCCCACTTGGAAGTCGCTAAACCGACTACATACTCAAATGGTTCGCCGCCGGTTTAATATAGCCAAATGGGGCCAAATCTCACGTAGGAACCCAATGTAGTTGTGGCGCTACGCAGGACATGCGTCACTTGCTGTCCTGCCCTCAGTGTCCGAATACTTGCACTTTGGGTGACCTGTACGATGCCTCTACCTTTGGGGTGGCTAAAGCCCAGTACTGGCAGTCATCCATCTAAATGTGAGTCGTCGACACGAAGAAGAAGAAGAAGACTATGTTACCGACCAAGTAACTTACGTATGTAATGAGATTCTATCTATCGAAGAGAGTACGATATGTGTCGATTGAATTTTCATGTGTGTGCGTGTAATTGTGTATGTATACGAGGCATAGTTTTCACATGGCTCCATTTCGCTATTCGCTGAGTTTCATTTTATTTTTTTTATTTGATATATACCGACCCCACTTAGGGCGGCATAAGGGCATTATTAGGAAAAATAACATTTTCATAAATCCTTTAGAAATGTTAATAATAATATTTTGTAATTAAGTTGCTACCGAAGGCGTTTCTATTTGATATAGCTAACATTTTCAATCGATATTTTTAATTAAGACTTTCATAACTCCTCTCATAAATATGTATTTATTAAAAAGTGAGCGTCTCCTCCTAGCGAGTAAAGGTGTCAACCCTAATTCAATTAAGGATGTCCACAAAGCAGCGGGTAGGACGAAAACATCTTTACCTAGGAATTTAAATAATGCTAAGCAGTTTTCAGCCGTATTGTAATTATAACTTGATAATATTTAGCGAAAATTTTGTTTATTTAAGAGCCAAAATTTTAATGAATCGTGGGTGGCGTTAATTTCAAAAATGAAGAAGACCCACATCATGTCTACGAAAATAATGTCATATGAATATACCTATATCATTAATGAATTATATTATATTCGTAAAACATTTAAGGTCTTAATTCAAGTTTATAGATATGGAAAGTATAGGTAAGAAGAATCATCTGTGTAGGTACATGTAAAAGTGTCCATCCAAATGCATTAAATTAGGGTGGCGCCACATTAGCATCCGGGTAAATTTTAAAGGGAGCGTCAAAATCAATAAAAGTACTATTCACAGTTCACGAAGTAAAATCACTAACTTCAGGTTTTCTCATAATAATTCTTTAAGGTTCTATTTACTACATTACTTTGTATTACGCAAGTAGTTGAAATTTTCAATAAGTGACTGCTTTAGTCGACAGTAATATTACTTTTTTGAACACGGCATACTTCATTTCGTGTACAATTGGTACGTTCATACCATACCCTTTGTCTACAGCAGCGCCATTCTGGAAGGTTTTTGAACTGTTATTTATAGCTTACAGCTGGACACTTTTTTAAGTTTTCTATCATATGAGATGACTCTCCTTACCTCTACCCTCCATACTTATGGAATATTGACGATATACCTTTTTATTATATGTATCTATAGATATTTTGTTCACTACTTGCTAGTCTTTGAGATTCTTCATCAGTATAGGTAAGTGATGATGAATTAGAAGATGTTAGCAAGCTTCAATTAGAGTGTAAAGGAGCAAAGGCAGTTGCAGAATCATAAAGTTAGTGCTTAGCGACAGCTTTTCCACTTAAGGATAACCTATTAGCTAGTCAGGCTAGGAAGTTTATGAAACGATCTTCTATCGGCCGTCAGCCTCACAAAATTTTAAATATCAATTTTTTTTTCGTTGATCCTAAAACGGTTTTTTTATGTTAGAAAGTGAAAAATGAGACGGCCGATTGGCTTGCTCGATGATAAGCATCTCGCCTACGTATTATATTTCACCTAAATAAACCAATTTTTATACATATTTGACTCAACAAATAAGCATTGCAATTCAACGGAGCAATGAAAAAATGCTGCCAGCATGCTGGCCACGCTGCCAATTGGTAGTGGGCTGTAGCATTTGGACTCCCTGTGAGTTTGACTTGTAGGTTCTCTAAAAGGTTTCATTGCATTAGCTGTAGTTTTGTATATTGTATTATAATGTAATATGTATTTTATATATAGTATTCTGTTAATAAAAGCGTACCGCTGGCTTAAAAAAAAACATATATGTATCATATGTGCTATTCTTAGCTACTGCGTTCCGAAGAACGTAGACCTAAGATTACACACGAAACACTATCCCGTAGGGGGTCTACTCATCTCGTACACACCTTATTTTCAACGGAACATCATATCTTATCTCTCAAAAAATGTACTTTCGAACGACGAGCTCTAAATGAAAATTAAACATTTACGCCGACGCCCGTAAAGTTTTAAAGACTTAATAAAAACCATTTCTACCTGAACCAACTCGACCATACAAAAGAGAGAACAAACCTGAGCATTATTAAATCCGCTTAATTTTCCTCGTCAAAATATTTATTTAAGGCAACCTCAGACGAAAATAGCCGACAGTGAATAAATGAGTGTTCTGTATAGATAAGGCATGTTTCTGCGAAGTAAGCGTTGAATACGTAATAGTATAAATATATGTGTTTTGTGTTTATACAGTGATGATTGGTCAGGTGGAAAATTAAATGGTGGAAAGTTCAATAGATTTTTAGAGGGCTAGAGCGCTCATAACGCTTTCCATACCAACCTGGTTTCGTCTTCTTTTAAATACCAATTGTTCAAACTCTGTTAAATTTGATTGTATATACCTGAGCCTAATATTTATTTCTGGTTTGACATTTTTTATTACATTTGTGTTACCCCTAAATTTGAATATAAACATTCCCAATACGATATTTAGGAATGTATAAAAAAATACGTTAATAGTTTATGGAAAAGAAGCATACATATAAGAGTCAAAGACATGCAAAAAAATCACCGAATATGAACTCTTAATATTTTTAAATTTGGCGACACTACGACTGTATGGAAAGGGCTTAGAAGACACTAGCCTAAAATCTCGTGGTCAGTTCAAAAAGAAACGTCTAGAAAACTTTACGAATCCTCCTTGAAAAATACCTTTGCCAATAATAAAACTATAGTATAGGATTATTATTCTTGTGATGTAAGTAGTCATTTTGTTCGAGTGTCTGACCTGCCTACCTTCAAAACACAATTCTTCTCCTTTTTCCCTTTCAATTATGGTGATATTTTGGTCAAGGTGATGAAAGAGGCTCATTAAATGGGAAATGTCTTTTAAGAACAGCTGTCGATAAAACAAAACAGGACGTGGTATAATATACCGTTAGGTAGTAGCAATGTTTTATTTGATATATTTATTTAATAGTAGCTAGGCAGGCATTCGCACCATGTGGTGAAGCACGGGACATGGCGGGAATTGAACCATGAATCTTATGTTTTCAGTGCCAATTTATTGCCACTGGGCCCCCACTGCATAAAGTGACTATAACACAATTATTTGAATGCAAAATTTTGTGTGTTAGTAAGTTTGTATGATTGTTACGTCTTCACGTTGAAACAGCGTATTTTATAATAGTTATGAATAGTTTACATCAAACTTAACACAAACACGAGTTACTAACTCTGATTTTCAACCGATCCGAATAATAATTTAAACTAGCACTTACATAACTTAAACTCAACTTAAATTATGACGTCAGTTCCTCAAAACCTGCATCCGTCGAAGCTTTTACCTCAAGTCGAAAACTTAATATTTTGAGAGCATGCATTATGCAAGAGAAACTCGTCGGAGAATTCATTACTTTGTGATAGGCAGAGAGGCGTAGTTAACTATTTGAAGGCTTTATAAAATGTGACATAAAACTTATTATAAAAGAATAAACCCACATTAAAAATCATTCCCATTTCTAAGACTCTTCAGTCCGTACGGCCGTCTTATCGGTATATTAAAGGTACATTTTCAAACTTTTACCTGTGTACTTTAATGAGTAAGTAGTTGAGGTCTTAACATATCTTATAATAAATAAAAACGTCTTATAATAAATACAGTGATTGAAATTGAAAAAAATATCGCGATTTTATTAACTTTCGTATATGATACATTTCGTATTTTCACATGAAAACGTCAAAGTTGGTGTGGTTGAAAGTGAGAAAAAAGAAAGCAAACTTCTAAAGTAAAAAAAGTAAATCTAAAATTATTATAAATTAGCCAAGTGTTTATCAGATTCGTGATCAGGAGTCCGAACGGTATGAAACAATTAATTTCTATATATATATTATACTGTACCTATAAGCGAGCCCGATTCGTACTTTATTAATTAAGCGAATGATGGTAGCAGTGTTTTAACGGTTTTTATAAAAGACCGAGTGCATTTGAGTAACTACGAATCAAAAATTTATATTTAACGTGATTGTGTTTGATTTTTTCACAGGCATATAAGTAAATTTAAATAAACGTTGTATAAATTTTAAGATTTGATTGCATATATTGCGTATATATATTGCATATATTATATATTGCGTTGTGAGTTAAAAATTATCCGTATTTATCTTTATAAACATTAAAATATGTATTTAACTTATTTTGTTCCTAACATTACGTGTTCAGTGGTCAATTACACTTTCAAAGTTCATAACATCAACCAAGACTTTGCAGTGTTTGAAATGGTGAGACAAAAAAAAAAAATTTTTTAATATTCAGAGGTTATTGTAGTTTTTATTACATACCAAAAATAGTTTAATTTTGATTTAAATATAGTTCAATGGTGGACTTAATAATTTGAAAGCTAGAGTGTACCCATGTTGTCGTTAAAACTGACCTTACTATAATAGACCGACAGCTCTTGCACTTGTTTTCATAACAAAACCGAAACAAGCACCTAAGAAACGAACGAGACAATAACGGTGCTTAAAACAAGGGTTGTCACCTTAAACTTTTTACTCCTTCAGACAAACAACGTTTGCAGTAAAACTTTTTACTTAAGTATTCAAGATTTAATTAGAATGTTAATGCTTCAAATAAAATTTCTACTTAAAGTATAATTTATTAACGTTGTAATTTGCATTATTTAAAGTGAGTTGCAATCTTTTTTCTCAAAGTGTGAAGTCTCGTAGTCATGTTGATATGCAATTTTGAGTGTGTGGGATCCACTCTCATCCCTGAAACAACATAACAAATCGTATATTAATGATTTTGTAATGTAATCCGCATAGCAGGCGTTATTGCAAACCTAACAATATTAAAATTATAAGGTTGCGTCATCATTTACAAGTATAAAACCAATTGCAAAATTGGTCTTGTTTGTAGTACAACGCAAGTGGTACTATAGATTTCGCTCCATCCCAATACGATGGTTAAAGTATTATAGGAAAGATTCGAGTCATGACGTCATGTCATATTAGCTCAATTGGTTAGAGCATACTCCGGCTCAAGGAGTGGATGGACGCGGGTTCGAATCCCGCACATGACTTAAATTTTTCCTATCGTATATTTGTGATTTTGTAAACATAACAAATGTTACCATTTGAGAGGTACGAATTGAAACATTAGACGTCTACTTTATATTTCAATTTATTGAGTAGTTCTCAAGAAAGCACTATAACCAAATTCTAAGACGAAGTCTCGAGGAGAACATTATAAAATTACAACGAGAGAAAAAAATATAGTCATGAGTGGGATTCGTACCCGCGCCACCCACTCCTAAAGTGAGGGTTGGCTCTATCTGCTGAAACAACACACTAAGTCTTAAAATGAACATGGACAAGATGTTAATTATGTCTAATGTCCATGTTACATCTGTACCAATAGTTGTTGGAAACCATACGCTTAAAGTTGTTGACCATTACATTTACCTTGAACAGACTATCCAGTTAGGTAGGTCCAACTTTGACAAAGAGGTCGTCCGATGGGCAGCGTTCGGGAAGTTACGCGACATCTTCTCGTCGATGATCCCGCAGAGCCTAAAGACTAAAGTCTTCAACTACTGTGTGTTGCCAGTGATGTTTTAGGACACTGAGACGTGGTCGTGGTGGACGTGGACGAGCCACTCAACGAGCTATGAAGAGAGCTACGTTCGGAGTTTCTTTGCGTAATAAAATCCGGATCGTGGATATTCGCCAAAGACTCAAAGTCACCGACATAGCTCTCAGAATTTGCAAGTTAAAGTGGCAATGGCCGGGGCCACAATGCTCGACGAATTGATAACCGATGGGGAAGAAAGGTTCTCGACTGGATACCACATTACACTAGAAGACATAGAGTTGGTAGGCCACCCCACTAGGTGGATTGACGACATAGTGAAAGTCGCTGGTAGCCAATGGTTACACGCTCTTTTCATTCTATGGCGCTGGCATTGAGAAGACCAAGAAAAGTATACAAATAGGCATTAATTATAGACAAAATACGTCGCCCTTCCGTTCTGCTGTGGTTCTGCCCGTCACGGGTGCGTGGCATTCGATACCATTTTTTGTGCCCGAGACAGAAAGCTCGGCAACTGAAGGGATATGCTACTTTTAGGTCATTATCGGCATTAAGATGGTATTCAGTATTATACAGTTATTTAGACGTTATATAAAACTATCTGAGTCATGTTTTTGAAGATTATTTTATCTTCGAGAAGAGCCAAATCTTCTTGAGGATGCTTCGTATAGAACCTAAACGCCTTGAAAATTCTTCTGGTTTGGCTACGTGGTGTTCATCACGTTGGCTTACCAGGAAAATTAGGCGGAATTGTCAGTGATAGATTATTTAATTAATATTTTTTTCTAGAATATTAATTTACGTTTCCAATAATATTTTTAATAGATATGTTATTATGTATATTAATTATGGATTTCCGCAAAATGTCTGAATCTATTCATTATTCTTTGAGTGTTTTTGTTATCGGTCACAATATCATAACAAAACCGTAACAATTAACGTTGAAACGTTGTGGTCAATCTTGTGGAGATTTTTTGTGGTTTATAGATGTATATACCGATATTGGGCTAGCTTGATTGTATCTTGGATGTATCAAGTTATTTTATGGCCTCTCAGATAATGTAACTTATGTTTAGAAACTACCGCAAATCTTGTTTCTATGCCGAAAATGTTATATTGGAGGAAATCTGATATTATATGCGTGGGTATCAGCCGTTCGATACTTATCTTAGGATAATATAAGGCTTTAAGACGCCTCTCGTTTCATATACATCAGCAGAATTCATTTTATTTAACCCCAATCTGCAAAAATAGAAGTACACATACGTTATAAATAGAGTTGCGTACAAAATATTGAAATTTCGCATTAATATAGACTCCAAATAAAAAAATTCAATTTAATTCGAAAACCAAAAAACTCACGTTATTAAATTTCATATTTATATAAACCTATTTTTATATTAATAAATATCTATTACAAACAATTGGTTGACAGTTTCTTTGTGTCTGTTTTTTATAGGATGATATTGTAGATATCTACTGAAATATCTTTCAGCATCTAAATTGACTGAGCTATAGAGGTTTTATATAGCTGCATGTGCGTGTGTAAGGTAGCAACATTTTGTTGGAAGTAAAATCTGTATGAATTGATAATGATCTACATGAGTTTCTTACTGAATCACATTGGAAAGTTGTATATGAAAATGAGCATATCGATTAATGAGTTCATCCTGTGGTTACTTTTTAAACAATAGTATTTTGGGGAAGCTCTCCTGTGTATGATCCTTGGATGACTAAGAAACACTGATAAACCAGCAGTTTGCGAACCCCCGCACCGAAGACTGCTGAGGAATGGAATTACATTCTGCAAAAAATACGTTGTAATACGGGCGAAAGAAATTTTGAGATAGATTTGATAAGTGTTTTAATAAGAGCATTTGATAAGTTTTTTATTTTCAAAATTATCAGATAGCATTTTTGATGAAAACGTCTTAGAAGTAATTTATATCATATTAATTACGTCTGAAAAACAATACACTTACATTATCACAGCAGTATTTTTATCTGTAGTTGATGTAAATACTAGGTCGTTAACGTAACGTTGTATATTGGCGAAATTCTCCGAAGTTGTCTTCACCACCTGTATAAAATCTGAATTGTTTTCGTACAATCTCCCACGATACGCGGTGTGAAATCAAAAGGTTTAACCATTATCTCACATGATGTGGTCGAAGATGTTGTTCTGCGTGGTAATGGAGACCCTGTTACAATGTGACGTGGGGGAATGACACAAAAAAGTAGAGTAATGCCAAATTGTAATCGTTGGCACGGGTATCCAGAGCGGTCAAGCTCACATAAAGGTGTTGTCTAGCGGCGGTGTTGTGTGTCGGGTCGCCATCTACCCTCAAAAATGGTTGGGGAAGGCGATGGCTGGAACATGCGTCAACTCGTGAACGGGTGCTGCTAGAGGACACTGGTCTGCTCTGGATGAAAGAGGTAATGACATTTATCGAAAAAAAAAATGTTCTTTTAACACTGTTCTCTTTTAGAATGTTGCATGTTTCCTATATATTGTAAGTATCTAGTTAGTAAATAAAATATGGTCATAATTAAAAAAAAAGGCACGGACCTGGAGTCTGTGGAGTGTAGATTTATATAATAATAATAAAAAAAAAAAAAAAAGGTGTTGTTCAGGCTCAACTAAGAAATACTGGCTCTCATGGACAGCTGCCGGAACACACCGTTAGGTGCTTGGCAACAGATTTTTTACTTGAGAGTTGTAGCTAGCAGACGGGCATTCGCAAATTCCCTACCAGCATGTTATAACGACTGCCATCCTAAGACAACAACCGGGACCGACGGCTTAACGTGCCCTTCAAAGCACGTGCACGCTCAGTAGTAATATCACTCATCCAATTCATGACCGCGGTGGTCGTTACTTAACCTTGCTGATCGGTTAAGAACGGCTAAGCAAACTTTGCTACGAGCGCTTCAAAAATCTGAGGTACCAGACCCAACATTTTCGTCTTTAGGTGTGCCGAGAGCGCCAGCCTGCTGGTTTCTGCCTGTTGTTTGATACTGGGAAGAAATATATTAACCTCGTGCTCGCCGCAATGCTGTCCATTTAGCGAATGCCCGCCTGGCTAGCTATCACCCTCAAGTAGAAAATCTGTCGCTATGCACCTAACGGGGTGTTCTGGCAGCTATCCTTGAGAGCCAGTACTTCTAGGTTAGCCTGAATAACATCTTCGACCACATCACCACTTACCATCAGGTGAGATAGTGGTCAAAGGCGGTTAGCTTTAATCGGGCTTTATGGCGGCTTTATCGGGCATAACTTTTTTTAATCAAAAATGAATTTTGAACCATAAACAATTCATCCCTTCCCGGTACTTTTTTGACTGAATTTATAATGATTATATACAGCATGTGTCCACTCACAGCTGACAGTGCTACGCGCGCCATTCACCATTTGGCCATTAGCCGTTTCAGAAATGGTTATGATTCTGGAAAACGTATATTTTAGAGCATTTTTGCGATCGGATATGTTATCTTTGCAAAAAATATATATATTTATTACATACCATATCCTCTTTTTAACCAACAAATACTGCAATCGCCGATTTATAATTAAATTTTGAAACTGTGATCAACACCTATCAATTTTTTTATTATGATAGTTAGTCAGACCAAGGTAAGAAGGTGATGGTTAAGGCATTTTGTGTTGGTTTAACGGAACAAAACCGGGACAGTAATTGTCGGGCTACGCTATTTTATGGTTCGGCATTGCAACAGCCCGTAAAAAACGAGAAGCCGAATTATGGAACACTGAACTGAACTGGAACACGGACTGCGGTCAAATGATTGCTCATTTGACCGCAGTCTCACCTGATGGAAAGTGACGATGGAACACGCTTGCCTAGCAGATACCTGTTTACCATGTACTTGAAGACTTCCAGAATATATTTATCGGGAAATATAGACACTGTAGGGTGTTCCATAATTCGGCTTCTCGTTTTTTACGGGCTGTTGCAATGCCGAACCATAAAATAGCGTAGCCCGACAATTACTGTCCCGGTTTTGTTCCGTTAAACCTACACAAAATGCCTTAACCATCACCTGTCTGACTAACATAGTGTCATCAGTTATTTTAAATTAACAACTCTAATAAGTTGTCATCTTGATGGTTAGCGTCACGCCTGTCCATTACAGTTGCAAAGTCACCATTATCGTTCAGCATGTCACTTTAGTTCTTATGTCTTGTTCACCAAGTAATTTCACTTACTACAGAGACCATCATGTGTAAACACTGTAGCGTTTGCACACTACTGCTTTGAGGCAGAATATTTGACACTGTAGTGGTAAACACCAAGACTGACTCTTGTTAATGAGACCTCATCGTATAAACTACCGTCGAACAAAGGTCTCCTCTATTTTGGGAATAGTTATAATCTCCATGCTTGGTCCATCCAAGTATGGAGATTATGACTAATTCCCCTTAATCTTCATGCTCGGATGCCTACCAAGCATGGAGATTATGACTAATTCCCCCTAATTGGGGGAGCGCAGTTTAAGCTAGCATTTCTTCCGAAGGCGCTGCTGCCCACCTCCTAGTATTTTCCCTTCGGCTGCCTCTTTCGACTCAACCCGTAGGTTGCCGTAATAGATTTCCACCATCCTGTGTCAGTCGAAAGAAGAGACTTTTGACATCAGGTGGTCCTAATGGTTATACAGTCAAAAAAAAAACAAATTAAACAAATAAAAATTCATCTCAAAATGTATCTTAGGACTAGCAGAAGTCAACCCTAAGAGGTTATTAACATTTTACCAATAACTCTGTCAGTATATTGTGTGAGGCGTACATGATGACCATTTGCAATATCATGTTAGTCTTCTCAATAACAGTTCATGTTTGACTATTTTTAGGCTACGATTATTTAGAGGTAACGATATATTACACTTCTCTAACCTGTAGGTACACACATCATGGTAGAAGTATCGATTTACATGAGAGGATTGCGGTCATCCGGGCCCGCAGCAGGTATCACGTTGCCCAGTTATTTATGCACGCCTGCAAGATTGCGGTTCCACCTAAGTATTTTAAGGAGGAAAATGTATACTTCGATTCGGGTCAACGACTTCCAATGTGACGTTCTGACTGAAGGATCATAATGAACTTACTTGCAAGGTGATTTCTAAAAGGGGAACGTTCTCATCAGTTTTTTTTTGTATGTTTGTTGCGTGATGTCTTCGCTAATTATAAATTGATTTTGATGATTCTTTATTGTTCCTTACATTACACCTCCACTTTGGTCCCATTTAAATTTAATTAAATTTGGTTGAATACTTTCAAAGTTGTAGACAATAAACTGAAAAAAAAAACCTTAAAATGGAACCAACCCTCAAAATGTGTGAAATAACTTGTTGAAGTCGTCATGGTGGTTCAAAAGTACCTATTATCACAATATAGTGCACATGGTACCGACTTCGACAAGTTATTTCACACATTTGAGTGTTGAAGTCGGTTCCATATATTGGTAAACATTTTTTTTCAACCTTTTTAGTGACTTTTGCTACTTATGGGATCGATTTTTGTTTTATTTTATTCGCAGATGATACCTCTCTGATTTTTAAAGTAGATAGGAAAGACAGTGAACTGACACATGTAAATAATGTATTATCTAAGATTTGTAAATGGTTCGCCGCTAATAATCTTCTCCTAAATTCAAAAAAGACGAAATGTTTAAAGTTTTCTTTACCGAATGTTCCTTATGTTGAACCAAACATAAAGCTTGGCCCAGATAAACTCCCTATTGACAAAGCGACAGTCTTCCTGGGAATCAAAATGGATTCCACTTTACAATGGGATCCACATATACATGATCTCTCCGGAAGACTTAGTTCTGCTGCATATGCAGTTCTTAGGATAAGACAGTTAACAGACGTAGCTACTGCTCGCCTAGTTTATTTCGCGTACTTCCACAGTATTATGTCGTATGGCGTATTGCTGTGGGGAACTGCTGCTGAGATAGAGACAATCTTTATCATACAAAAGCGTGCAATTCGAGCCATATATAAAATGGGTCCTAGGGAATCTGTGAGGGATCTTCTTAAAGAAATTGATATTTTAACTTTACCAAGTCTGTATATATGTATTTGAAAATGTTATGTATGTTCGTAAAAATTTGAGTAAATTTAAATTAATCAGTGACAATCACGATTACAATACTAGGAATAAAGATAAAATATCGGTGCCAGGTTTTAGATTAGCAAAGACAAATAAAAGGTCCTTCTTAGGTAATTGTGTGCGGTTTTATAATAAAGTTCCTAAACATATTACAACGTTCACAGAAGGGAAATTCAAGTTGCATGTGAAAAACATATTGATTAAAAAATCCTACTACACAGTTTCTGATTACATAAACGACAAAAATGCCTGTACAATTCCTCCTCCGCCAAGCTATTGCCTGTCACCTACATAATTTAAACAAATATTGTAATAACTCTATTATATAGTATGTATGTAACACATTGTTAAAAGATGTTTAAAAGAATGGCTCCGAGTTTCTTGCCCGTTCTTCTCGCAGTGGCTCTATACAATTTATTTGCTGAACGTGGCAGTACAATGTAGAATATTTCAATACTAAAATTTGTAATTGACCTTCATAAGAGCGTCGTAGACGCCTAAATTGAATAAATGATTTTGACTTTGACTTTGACTTTGATTGTCGTCCACTGTCAATGACTATATCATCAAGATAGGAAAATACTTTACAGCTATTGTGGTGGTGGTTTAACTCAAAAATGGCTTGAACGATTTTGATGAAATTTAAATGGGACCATAAGGCAAGAACCAGCTGTCAATTAAAAAAAATCATCAAAATCGGTTCACCCCGTCACAAGTTCTGAGCTAACAAATAAAAAAAATTAATTAAAAAAAAAAAGATGTATTGAGTACTGTACTGTAACAGCTGACTCGTCTCCTGCTAAACAAAGCCTCCCCCACAAAGAAGGGCTTGTGATGAAATGCATCTGTTATAGGCAGAGGCTAGTCCGCTTAACATCAGATGGGCCTCGAGCTTGTTCCGTCACAATACCATAAAAAAAACATTTTCACACAAGTAACGCACTGCAATGCGCCCATCACCCCGAGAAATAAAGTTGTTGTATAAGTCTCATGTGCCTGTAATTTCTTAAACATTTACTCAAGGACTGCCACCGGAACACACCATAAGGTGCTTGGCGACAGATTTTCTACTTGAGGGTGGTAGAAGAGCATTTTGCCGTTCCACCTGACCTGCGATACGGAAGTCCATAGCTATTATGTACCGTTCGGCTATCAATGCTTTACAAATTTACTAACAGATAAAGATAATGGCCAAAGACTTTGTACATTAAAAATAGCTACCATGTTCTTTAGCTACAATCATAGCTGCAATATCACTGCATGCTGACATCCAGTAGATTAAAAAGGCTGATGCACTTATTCAGTCGATTTTATGACAAAAACGGTTTATTGCTGTAGAATTTCTAGGTGAAACCGTGGGTCATAATATTGGAACGACGTTGCTTAGTCAGTAAGTCACGCGAAAATTAAAGGTGGAAACTCACATTTGTGAAAATGCAAAATTCAAACATTTTGTCACAGTTGCACTCCTATAACTAGTAGGTTTGGCAAAAATACCATACAATCATTGATTTCACACGTTTAACTCATTGAGATCATTGATAATGATAACAATAGAATTTCATTCATTAATAGACCCAAGTAGACCTAATGTTGTGCATCAGCGATAATGAGAACAATAGAATTCCATTCATAACTAGGCCCAAGTGGTCCTGATGAGTGTCAAAAATGTTCGTCTATGAAAAAGTCAACGTCAAAAATAGCAGAACGCAAACATTACCACGGCTGGCGTGGTTTAAAGTGTACCGTGCGGCGTTACAACATTACCTAGACTCGACCAATCAGATGCGATTATATCTATGCGCAAATTCAATTAATCCAAAATCCAATTTAGGGGGTGTTGCTAGAGATTCCTCAAAAGTGCCACCTTCTAGTTAGTCATAATGTTTACGATAATAAATAGATACAGGCGTTACTTTGCGGAAATCCATATTTAATAATAACAAATCCTAGCGAGCGCACGATCGAGAACATTTTTTCTCGATCGTGCGCTCGTAGAGTCAAGACCTCCTGAGGATGCTTCGTGCAGAAGCGAAACGCGTCGAAAATTCTTCCGGTTTGGCTGCGTGGCGTTTGTAACGTCACGTCGGCTTAACAGGAAAATCAGGCGGAATTGTCACTAGATATATTTTTGTGATTCTCAAGTGTTTTATTAAAATATTAATTTGATGTTTTCTTAAAATATTTAAAAAATATTTGTTATTATTTCATAATGTTTACCTGTAACATGTAAACAATTACAATAAATGATATATGAGTATTTTTTTAAAATTTTGTTATTGTGACTGAACAAGCTCTTGGTCCACCTGATGTTAAGCGGAATAACCTCTGCCTATAAACAGATCCATTTTCTCACAAGTCACAAATCACACATCACACTGCGCCCGTCACCTTGAAATGAGAGGTAGTTGTTAAATCTCATGTACCTGTAAATTCATTGGCTCTCAAGGACTGCTGCCGGAACACACCGTAAGGTCCCTGGGGACAGATTTTGTACTTGAAGGTTGTCGCTAGCCAGGCGGGCATTTGCAAAATGCCCTTCCACCATGTGGTGAATCTCAAGCCCCCGTTGGGATTCGAACCAAGGACCTGCTGCGTGGCAATCCATAGCCAATGCCACCGAGCCATCATTGCTTCTAAATATCGTATATATTATAGATATCGTAAATAACCTACTCCGAATTTTGCGTTATACGTGATTAAGTACAATAAAGGAAGTACGCAGCAACAAGACCAAAACTAATATTTAAATTTAGAATTTCTAGCAATAGTCGTCAGTTCTCACCATAAGGACATAAATAGTCGATATAGTCATAAGGTCCATAATAACATAAATTTTATGTATATTATCACGCCTATGAAAATAATCTTGTCCGATAGAACAGGAAAACAGAAGTATCGACATAAGAGGTTTATGGTCACACATACCCGCAGGTATCAAGCCGACCAGTTATTTTTGTCCATTTGCAAGCTTGTGGTTTTATCTTATCTTTTAAAGATTTAAGGGAGGGAAGTTGCAAGTTAGTAAGGGTTCGGGTGAATGAGTTCTGAAAGAACACTGTGTCCGGACATCTTATTTTGATGTATCCCTAGCGATCTCTTTCCAAAGTTCATCATATTTGAGACGAACACTTTAAAACCCCATTTATTTATCAAGCAAAAATAAAGATCCCCGTGGGGAGCTGTATTATGTTTTAAATAGCATAAGCAAGCATTTAACCGCTGTCTCATTTGATGGAAAGTAACGACGCGATCGACTGAGGAACATGTTTACCTAGCTGATAACCAATATTATGTACTTGAAGACATACTACATTATACAACGTGTAGCGTAAAAGTGTAGTAATACTGAGAGGTGGGCATGGGTATCCTCTCAGGAGACCCCTTGCATAAATTCAAATATTAAAACAGAAATTATATCGGGATATAGATACGCTGGTGGGGTTTTCCAATCGATCGCACATTCTCCGAAGTGAAGCCTGTTAAATACCGTGAAGCTTTGCGTCTATCTTCAAGACCCTGGATTCTTATCATCTATTCATTAATATGCATTCGTCTATCTCTAGCCATCTTCTTCCACATTCATATTCAAAGGCAATGAGCAATAAATAAAAATAATGCTTACTATTAATACATGACCTAGGAAAACTGTCTAGCTCCTAACTTATCAGATTTTACTTATATTATGTGATATCACGTTTCGAATGTCTGGTTGGTTGGGTGGCAAAAAGATATTCAAGAAAATCTCAAGGTTCTGGATACGATACACGGATTGAATAGTAGAAGATATATGGTATTTTTTATAGCTGATAGGTAGCCTAGCTACCTGATGGGAAGTGATGATTGACCTCAAGGACAGCTGCCGGAACACACTGTTAGGTACTTGGCGACAGATTATACCGTGACGGTGGTTGCTAGCATTCGCAAAATGCCCTACCGCCTTGCTGTAACGACTGCCATCCTTAGACAATAACCGGGACCAAAGGTATAACGTGGCCTCCGCAGTACGTGCACGCTCAGTAGTTATGGCACTAGCGATCACCCATCCGAGTCCTGACCACGGCGGACGTTGCTTAACTTAGCTGATCGGCTACGAGCGCTTCAAAAAGGTACTTTTTAGTAGTCTCAATCAACCTTTACCCTTTCTGGGATACACAGGGATGATGAAATACTATGTTTACACCTTATATATATAAATACGATTGCAATGGTGATGTATGTCCAAACAAGCACACAGCCTACCTACCCTCCACACGTCAGGTGTTTAGATAGACGGCCCGCATCAAGTAAGCCGCAAAGTCATCCCCTCACCGTTTAGGGCTATAAATTATGGCTGCCGTATATCTTTCGTTGCACCATCAATATTTTTGGGCAAAATTTGTGTGACAATAATAATAAAAATCCAATACATTGGCATTGCTTCCAGAATACATATACTATATTGTATTATGTTTATACAGGGTTATTGGTAAATGGCTAACAACTTCTTAGGGTTGACTACTGCTAGTCCTAACAAACATATATAGATGTATTATTCTTGTATAAAAAATAAGTTTTTTTTTATGTGTTAATAACTGAATAAGCACGAGGACCACCTGAGTCAAAAGTCTCTTGTGCCATGTATTATTTCATATTTTTTATAACTGTGCTCGATGTAAATATTCAAAGGCGCGGTCCAGCGTTGCTGCGGTGGGCGCTCTTGAGTTGGAGTAGGCATTAAAACACATAAAAAAAAAAAACAAAACAAAATTCACCTCAAAACATTTCTTAGGACTAGCAGAAGTCAACCCTAAGAAGTTGTTAGCCATTTACCAATATCCCTGTAGATGGTACTCGTTTAGTGTACTATGGTTATTCTCTTATTGTTAAAGTTGTTAAGTCTCATGAGTCTATATACTCGTATGTGTCAATTCCACCGCACAAACAACGGATTAGTCGTAATTTCCCCACTCGCGTTTTCTCCCGACTTTTGAAACGTATACTCGATCTTAAAAATGTTATTATAAAAAATTCAAAGTCAAAGTCGAAAGCCAAAATCATTTATTCAGTTTAGGCATCTATGACGCTCTTATGAAGGTCATTTACAAATTTTATTATCGAAATATTCTACACTGTACTACAATAAAATATATAGACCCACTACGAGAAGAACGGGCAAGAAACTCGGGGCCGTTCTATTAAATGTCTTTTATCAATGTTACATACTACTTATTTTTATTTTTTTATGTCTGATAGGTTAGCCTTTGACCACTATCTCACCTGATGGTAAGTGATGATGTGGTCGAAGATGTTGTTCAGGCTAACCTAGAAGTACTGGCTCTCAAGAACAGCTGCCGGAACACACCGTTAGGTGCTTGGCGACAGACTTTTTACTTGAGGGTGGTAGCTAGCCAGGCGGGCATTCGAAAAATGCCCTACCACCATGCTATAACGACTGCCATCCTAAGACGACAACCGGGACCAACGGCTTAACGTGCCCTCCGAAGCACGGAAACGCTCAGTAGTAATGTCACTAGCGGTCACCCATCCAACTCCTGACCGCGCGCGACGTTGCTTAACTTTGCTGATCGGTTGAGAACAGCTAAGTAAACCTCGCTACGAGCGCTTCAAAACTTATTAATAACTAATTAAACTTATTTAAAAAAATATTTATTTAATATTCGATTAAATTACGTAGGTGACAGGCGATAGCTTGGCAGAAGCGGAATTGTCCAAGCATTTTCGTCGTTTAAGTATTCACAAACTGTGTAGTAGGATTTCTTGATGTTTTCACGTGCAACTTGAATTTTCCTTCTGTGAGTGTTGTACTATGTTCGGGAACTTTATTATAAAACCGCACACAATTACCTAAGAAGATCCTTTTATATGTCTTAACTTATTTGCTTATTTGCTCTGCCAAATACCAACTTGAGGCACTGGAGTCGATTGAGAGACGCGCCAGGAGGTTAATAGGCAGCGACTTTCTGAAGGAGTCTCGGCTGCAAAGCCTTGAGCACCGCCGTAAAGTCGCTTGTCTATCGGTCTTTTACCGGATACATTTCGGTGAATGTGCACAAGAACTGCACGACTTGGTTCCGCCCTCACCCTTTTTCCATCGGACGTCCAGACAAACGGGGAGGCGCCATCCGTACATGGTTGATATTCCGAAGACTCGTACGAAGCGCTTCGCTTCCACTTTTCTCGTGCGTACTGCGAAAGAGTGGAACTCCTTACCGTGGTCAGTCTTTCCCGATGAATACAATATGGGTGTCTTCAAATCGAGAGTAAATAGGTTTCTTCTAGGTAAGCGTGCTCCATCCTAGACCACATCAATGCTTAACATCAGGCAGGGTGTGGTCAAACGCAAACCTATAACGAATAAAAAAAAAAAAAAAAAAAAAAAAAAATATTTAAGGTACTTACTTCTGCTCTGTTTTTGTTCTAAACAATCCGCAAATATATCCGGAGAGTCCAAGTTGCACTTAAAAGATTTTCAAATATGTTTTACACACATACCCAAGTTAACTGATTCCTCTTCCAATGTTTCCACCGAAACGTAACTAAACCGTAAACTCTCCCCAACTTTCAATATGGTGGCAACTTTTCAAACTGTCATCATAAAACGTGTTGTAAAACAATATTGTCGTGTCGTTCCAAAAAGACAAAAACTAGGCCGTTCCAATTTCGTAGCGGCCCCAAAACCATGTGGGACCAAAAATAGAATTAAAATGACGTAGGCGTCCTTTTGAATCTCTGACACACAATATTACAAACATATACATATATGTATGTATTCACGTGTATATGCGCCGCTTTGAATGACACGCTTACGACATTTTCATTTCATATTAATGTAAACAAATTCCACGTCTATGTTACTTGTAGCAGGAAGTATTCTGTTTGTACATTAAAATAGTTATTTGTGATCCAAGGCTGCAAAGTTGTTATGACGCGAGTATTTGTATTTAATCTGTGGTAGCAAAGGATCTAGGATTGAACCGTGAGCGAAGCGAGTTGTTCTAAGAAATAATCCTGAGCGAAGCGACGGTTTCAACGGTACGAGACGCAATATGACTTTGCTGCCAAGCGAAACACCCATTTTTTCATCTCACTACAGCGAGAAAAATGCTAGGTGCTATATAAGGAGTACATTTGTGTTATTTAACATAAAATGATAAAAGTAAGCTATTACTATTTTTACCAGCTTCAAAAAAAGAAGGATGTACTCAATTCGTCTGTTTTTTATGTTTGTTACCCCAGAACTTTTGACTGGGTGAACCCGTTTTGATGATTCGTTTTTTATTTGAAAGCTGATGTTTGCCTTGTGCTCCCATTAAAATTTCATCAAAATCGGTTAAGCCGTTTTTGAGTTACACTCCAAAAACAGACAAGTGTTTTCCTATCTTGATGTTGAATTTTTTTTACAATACTTCAATTGGTAATATTGAAGATAAATTCATTGTATTGGCAATTTATAATAGTTCCAATTATAAAAACCTCTTTTCACACTAACGGGTAAAAAGCGATATTCTACGTTGATTTCAAATGATAAACAACACATTCCTTAGCTTGTGAGGTGAAAAATATTGTTCTTCAACACTATCGCGTGTTAAACTAAAAACAATTTATCAAACCCGCTCGCGAAAGGTTAAAGCACCTAGTGCGTAAAAGTGGCGGACTCTGGTTCCATTCCCGACCTAGATGAAAACGTTGTGTTCTAATAATTCACAATAAATATATATAATAAACGCGATAGTGTTATATCATATTTAGAACTATATAAGGGTCTGATAAAGGGCATAATATCTATCATTACAAGTGCTGGGTAGTTTAAGTTTTGGCCCAAAAGTAAAGTGTTTGATAAAGCACGTCTTTCGAACAGATGAAGTCTAGTAGTTTGGTTGATAGCCGTGCCATCCTCTGTATAGGTCACAATAATAAAATTAGGGCACAAACATTTGGTTCAGTCGAGCCAGTCGCTATAGACAAGTGGTTAAGAAATCCGGTGCGTCGAGATGAAAAAAGAAAAATGGCGACGTTCCATATAACTTGAGACCCAACATTTTTGTAAACAGCATGGGACGTACAAGCGGGATACTTTTCGTTACTGATAATCCAAGATATGAGTATGAAAATGTGAATTGAATTCAGTACGTAGGAGTCGGGGGAAAATAATAGTCAGAGGTTTTGTATCTTCCTATATTGTCTGTCATCGCCATGAATGGATGGGTCTGGCAGGAAATTATTTATACCCGACAGAGTTTTATGGATTTTAAGGCTGCAAAATTTCATTAGGTAATTAAACTAAGTTTGTATGGAAAGCGTTATGAAGACCCTATCCAAAATTTATTTCTTTTGGTGTAAGAATTTAATTATTATATGACACATTAGTAGTTCCGACAACATTTTAAGTTATGTCAATTTTTTTCAGTAAATATTTACCTATAACCTAAATCACATTAGTAAGCAGATACCATTTTGTTATATTCGGTTAAGAGTACTAATTAATCCAAATTTTTTTGAAGCGAGACTGTACGTATTATCCATTTAAAAAGTTTAGGTTAAATTCCCCGAATAGTGACTTCAGAAGCATTAAGAACAAAGCATATTAAATTAAAAGCACGGGCACAGCTGGATGCAAAAGCAATCTAAGGATAAACACACTATGTATGTCAGCTATGAATATCTTTTGTGCAAACATCATTTCAAGCGGAGTTCTGTGTGCCTCTCAAATATGACCAGGACATTTCGCTGATATACGAGCATGAGCGGCGCATAGCGACAGAAACTTTCTGCCCTTGCTAACGATTTTACATACGGATGCGCTGTTAGGAAAACATTTTTATATTAAGTTCCTCAATAGATGATCAAAATTGAGAAAAGGCCAAGATTATCGAATGTGTGCCTCCGCAAAGTATTTGATTTCTATGGCCATATCGCCCGCAAACCTGGTGACAACCTACTTAAAGTGATTGTCACGGGAAAAGTCGAGAGAAAACGACAAAGAGGTAGAAGTCCTATGCGCTGGGCGGACCAAATCCAAACCTCGCTGAACATTAAAGCTTCAGAAGCCGTGCATGTTGCTGAAAGTAGGAGCAATTGGAAAAAAATAATAAAAGAGAAGGTTTTGAAACCATGATGTGGTCACGACCCCCAGCATTGGGGAAACGACTCAAGGAGGAGGAGATGACTGAAACGCACCCCAAGTTTGTTTTTTTTTTTTATTATTATATAAAAAAATGATATACAGCTGAAGGCTAGGCTTTGACCACTACACCACCTGATGGTAAGTGATGATGTGGTCGAAAATGTTGTACAGGCTAATTATAACTGGCCCTTTTAAAGAAAACAACGTTAGGTGCTTGGAGACACCGGCTTACGTTTGCAGAATGCCTCACCACCATATTATAGCGACTAACATCCTTAGACAACCGGGACCAAGCTTCACCAGACGTCCGAAGCACGTCCAAGCATTTACGATAGAAGAGAAAAGTGCAATAATATGCAGCTTAGAAAATGGAGAATCCAACTAATCTCACGCAAGGGAAGTTGGGTTTTCGACAACCTGAATGATTTTTACTTCTATACAATGCTTTGTATAACATCCGCTTAATATGACGTATTTGTTATTGCCGTTCGATGTCATTATAAACCATGGAAGTAATAAGTACTACGTACAACTAGTTCTTATTACTTCCATGTTATAAAGGGATTCCACTGTAGTCAATTAGTTGCAATCATTGGATTAAAAGGGTAAGGCATACTGACAGTTACCAATTTTTAACAGCATTGAATACTATAGATTTTGTTCGCGCAAATTATGCAATGTGTATCGCGCATTGTGGCTGCAAAATAACGAATGAGGTGTGAACTCGCAGATTTCATGTAGCAGTTTTCAGTTTCAGAGTTTGCCTTTAGCATATTTCGGAGAATAGTGCACCATTTGAGACGTAATAGCACCTTCTGCAGTAAGTGGCATTAGCAAAATCACTATAATTATTAATATATATATTTTTCTACTACTGAGATAGGGTATGTATACTTTATCATATCACCTTCCACATTTACAAAGAAGTGCAATAATTCTAGAAATTTATTTGTAAAAACATTATTTTAGCACAAGATAAATAAAAAATAGCACGCAATAGTAAAAAATATTATAACTGGCTCAACAACAACAATATAACGTACCAACGCGTTGACGGTACTATTGGTAACCAAATCGTCGACCGGTGCTTTCTGTGTTGTATTGATTAATCAACCTGAGGAAGGGAATAATTTTATTCCCTTCCTCAGGTTCTTTGAGAATCTTTCAAGGGTATTCACAAAAAGAAATAAAGGAATGGATTAACCTATAATTTAAACTATTTGTATGTTAGATAATTTCTTCGTCTGAATTAAAGAGCGCTACATTCCAGACCTATGTTGCTTGGGATTGGATCCTTCGTACCCTGAGATACAAGTTAACTCTTAGTTCGGGGATGGAGATCTTGCCCAGGTGATGTGGTTTTTGGATCGTACCAGATATCAAAAATATCTACTAACAAAATGTTTCATATTTCACAAATGTTTTATTTTATTTTTATAATGTGTATTCTTGTGTTTTCTTTTTTTCTTTTCTACATTATTTTTGTAACTGTATTTGTTAATAAATGAATATTATTATTATTATTAAAGAATAAAAGAAAAGAATAATAATAATGATAATAATCTAATCCTAGGTTTGTCATCTTAACAATGCCGTAAACACGTTAAGAAAAGCCTGCTATAAATACATCAATAATGTCACTGTTCTTTCCACGCGGATAGGCTGCCGAGCATCGCTTCTTGATCCCTTCTTCAATATTTATTGAATACCTTTATATGTGTAATTAGCATATTCAATTAACACTTATCCCACTAATTCTAGGTAAGCCTGAACAACACTTCGGCCAACTCACTTACCATCAGGCGAGATTGTGGTCAAAGGCTAACCTATGAGCCATTAAAAAAAAGCATATTTACTGTACTGTATCAGCCGGATTGTCCACTGACTGCTGAACACAGCCTACCCCATTATGTGAGGGTTTGGCGTATTACCCATCCTTGGCAGGCGTTTCGTGTATCTAAGTGTGAGATATCAGTTTCATCATAATCCTACAATACATGCTATTTTAAGACCATCGTAAGGTTTTAACCAACAGTTTAAATGTTAAAAAATATGACGCGATAAACAAAACACATTTTCGTCATTTTTCGACGAGTCACGATATTTTCATTTAGCTCGCAAAAAGTATAAAGGGAATTTTAATTGGAGTTTTAAATTGGATCATATTTTGACTTGTAAATAATTATATTTTCGGAAGAAATTATAATCGGCCAGTGTAAAACCCTTTATGAACAACATTTTATGTGTTGCATACAACAGCGGAGCATACTTATTTTGGCTAGGGAGGGAAAAAATGCAAATTTTGGCCAATGCAATTTTTTTATTTGTGTTAATAGGTACTTTTGAACCATCATGGTACCGACTTCAACAAGTTATTTCACACATTTTAGTGTTGTAGTCGGTTCCATTTTGGTGATATTTTATTCAACCTTTTTAGTTACCTTTGGTACTTATAGGATCGATGGTCATTCACTGTCGATGACTATATCATCAAGATAGGAACATATTTCAGTTATTGGAGTGTATCAAAATCGTTCCAGTCAAAAGTTCTGAAGTAAAAACATATAAAATAAAACATACGAATTGAATACCTCCTCCTTTTTTTGAAGTCGGTAAAAAATATCCTAAAGTGAGTTGGAGTAAAAAAAACTGTGAACTAGAAAACCGAAGCTACACTACTGTCCGTTGCGTTGTTATAGAAAACATACTTTGCATCAAACTCTTGCGTTGTTAGAGATAATATTGTACTTAGTAATTAAACAACTTTAAACGGTTTAAATCGCCTATATTTATCATTATTATTGTCCCGACGTTTCAAACACTTTGCAGTGATCGTGGTTACGGGGTGACTAATTGGTTTTATTTGTCACATGAGTTATTAAGAAATTATTTGTCCTACCGTCCGATTTTTTTATATTAATCGTAACGTTCCCTATTCACGCAGTATTCGATCACAGTGTCCAGAGGTCTTGCAGATTTGTGTTGGCCTTGGGATTTAATTAATTTGATAACAAGATCCCAAGCAGGTGGTACTTGCCAACCATCATCTCTATTGAAATTTGGATACCTTTTGATTTCAATTGACTCGCGTAATATTCTTGGGAAAAACCGGGTCTCTCTGGCGAGGATTTTTGGATTGTCGAACCGAATGTAGTGGTTGGGTTTGTCCTGGGCATGTTCACAAACTGCAGACTTGGTCGAGCGTTTGCGAATGTTTAATTACTATGTGTAATAATCGCGAAAACCTAAAACAACATAATATTGTACTGTCCTCACACAATTGGAGATCCTACCCAGGAAGTCGAGATCCCTATGTAAAACTCTATACCACTTGACCAACGAGGCAGTTTAATATATATACATATTAGTCACTATGAAGTGTTGTAAATCTACTTGAACATATTATACATAGATGCGAGCATTTGAGAAAGAATGTGGGTTGTGTATTTTCTTAAAAGTGATGGTGCAATCTTCCCTAAAAACCTGAGATGCTTTACTGCACTGTCTATATATATCTTTACTAGCGACTCGTCCCGGCTTCGCATGGGTGCAATACTGATACTAAATTTAAACCTGTAATATCTTCGAAAATGTTCATTGAAATTGCATCCTGTAAACGGCCGTATTGTAGTAATAATGCAAAATGTATTTAAGGTACTAGATTGGATATGAATCAAAGCTGTATAGCTTCTTAAATAAGCCATAATTTCTCGTAAAAAGTAAAGGATAAAAAATGGAATAACACACAATAACGGTGTGTTCCGGCAGCAGTCCTTGAGAGCCAGTGAAATTACAGGCACATGAGACTTAACAACTATGTCTGACGGGCGTAGTGCAATTCGTAACTTGTGACGAAATGCATCTGTTATAGGCAGAGGTTTTTTTTTATTACATGCTTACTTTAAAACTATGAGTTCATTCTCCAAACTTATCAATATTCTTCCAGATGGGAAGTTAGCCTAGTGTTAGTTATAATAGATATAAAATATCTTATAGCTAAAGTGAGTCTTAGTTATATATATATAGACATTTTTTTTTCTTCTTATATCTTATATCCGGTTTAGTTTGTCGTTGAAGGGCCGGCCACAGATTCCGGCGATATAGAGAGGTTAGTCCGCTTAACATCAGGTGGGCCTCGGGCTTGTTCCGTCACAATAACATAAAAAAGGTCAATTACAATTCCAGGTTAGCCTGAACAACTTCTTCGACCGACAGAACGACATCACTTACCATCAGGTTTGATAGTGGTCAAAGGCTAAACTGTCAAGCATAAAAAAGCACATACACCAGCGCAGACTTTTTTGTA
The DNA here is from genome assembly GCA_963890685.1 of Plagodis pulveraria. Taxonomy (NCBI): domain Eukaryota; kingdom Metazoa; phylum Arthropoda; class Insecta; order Lepidoptera; family Geometridae; genus Plagodis; species Plagodis pulveraria. The sequence continues at coordinate 24,016,145 of OY982969.1, forward strand.
GACCTTTTAAGATGTTACAATACTGTAGTACATAATTTCGATCTATCTCGTAGGTTTTAAACAGAGTTTGCAATGTAAGCGCAAACAAATGTATTTACTTACGACATCACATTAGAAACCTCTAAAATTATCAATGTTCTTCTACTATATTATGTATGTATTATACATATAAACCTTGCTCTTGAATCACTCTATCTTTTAAAAAAAAAACACCGCATCGAAATCCGTTGCGTAGTGTTAAAGATGAAAGCATGAAGCATTCAAGAACTGCACAACTTGAAAAGTTCCGCCCTCCCCCTTCTTCCATCGGACGTCCAGACAAACGCAGAGGCGCCATCCGAACGCGGTTGATATTCCCAGGACTCGTACGAAGCGCTTCGCTTCCACTTTTTTAGTGCGTACTTCGAAAGAGCGGAACTCCTCTCCGTGGTGAACTCCGTGGTCAGTTTTTCCCGATGAATACAACATGGGTGTTTTCAAATCGAGAAACAAAGGTTTCTTCTAGGTAAGCGTGCACCATATTAGACCACATCCATGCTTAACATTAGGCAGGGTATGGCCAAACGCGAACCTATTGAGAATAAAAAAAATGACAGACAGCGGGAAGCGACTTTGTTTTATACTATGTAGTGTAGTAGTGATAACATCAATCCTATATCGCTCAGACTTCAAAGGCCAGCCAAAAATTGTTTTTATAGAAATATGTAGATTCATATTAAATCTGGGATGTTGTCTTTTAACGCCAACCATTGTAACCAACATCTTTTTACTGTCTACACCGCAATGTCTATAATTATAACATCAATCTTATATCGCCCAAACTTCAAAGGCAAGAAAAAATTTATTTTAAAGGAATAGGTAGATTCATATTGAATCTGGAATTTCGTATTTTAGCGACAACCATTGTAACCAACATCTTTTTACTGTCTACACTGCAGTGTCTATAAATATATCATCAATCCTATATCGCTCAGACTTCAAAGGCCAGCCAAAAATTGTTTTAAACAGATAGATTCATATTAAATCTGGAAAGTCGTCCTTTCACGCCAACCACTGTATGTTATTCTGACGAAACAGGCACGAGGCCCACCTGATGTTAAGCGGACTAACCTCTGCCTTTAACAGATTCATTACATCACAAGTCACGAATTGCACTGTGCCCCGTCACTTTGAGTCATACTCGTAGTTGTTAAGTCTCAGGTGCCTGTAATTAATTTCACTGGCTCTCAAGGACTGCTGCCGGAATACACCGTTAAGTTCTTGGCGAGTTTTCTTGTAGAGTTTTTCTACTTGGGTGGCCCTTGCTAGGCGGGCACTCGCCAAATGCCTTTCCACAATGCAGAGATGTTTGACTGTCTACATCGCACTGTCTATAAAAATATCATCAATCCTTTATCGCTTAGACTTCAAAGGCTAGCCAAAAATTGTTTTAAACATATAGGTAGATTAATATGCAATGTCGTCCTTTCGCGACACCCATTGTGAATATTTTGATTAATTCTAGTATTACTTAGAAACTAGCACAATAGGTCGCTTAGGGTATTAAGCTTGTATTAGGTCTAGGTGTAATGAATCTAGTAAATTAATCAAACGTTATTGTCTAATAACCATTTCGTTATAAGAGAAATGTCAATATCGAGGAGCTCCTAAGATTAATATGAACTTATTTGTTGTGATAAGGTATTAAAGGCTTCATGAGTTTTCGAAAGCTTGTACAACAATTGTTTTGTCACAGTAATTTTGTTATGCTTTGTTCATTATAGGGGTCTATTGTTTAATTGAGGACTAAAGGATATTTTATGTGTAAAAAGCGACCAAACATATATAATGTAACAATATTTATAAGTGAAAATTTGGTATGAATATTGTTTTTTGTAGTAGTATTTAAACTGGCTTCCAAAGAAGGAGGAGATTCTCAATTTGAAACATATAGTTTTTTTTATGTATGATAAAGCATATTTTTTTACTGAGCTGTCTGATTTTGATCATTCTTTTTTTATTGAATAAAGTTTTATTCATCATTTTGTTAAGGCTAGAATGCATATATATTTATGTTTGTAATTTTACTGCCTTTCAAGGACTGCTACCGGAACACACCGTTTGGTGCTTGGCGACAGATTTTCTATTTGAGGATTGTATCGGCAACTATCCTTGAGAGCTAGTAATTCATCACCACTGAGGTGGTCCTATAAAATTTGGAAATGTTTCCTTTCGTCACGAGACGAAGCGACATCTTGAGTCAAATAATAGTAAATTTGCAATAATCTCTATATTGGTTCACCATAAGGTAAACCAAACCAATAATACTGCATTTTTTCTTTTGTTGAGCAAATGTTAGTTCATTTGTTTAACTGCCCGTGAAGCAAAATGTACCGTAGATACCAAACACACCACGAAAACAGTGAAAATAAAAAATATGCACTGGATATATCAGAGCGACATAGAAGGAACTAAGGAATAAAATTTACTCATATTTTCCTTCCTTAGATTTATTTTGATTGTATTAGGTAATTTTCAACATATTTAGCGTTGGGCACACGTATTACAAAAAGATATCTTATTATACGTACTACAATCTATAACAATACATTAATAAATGCTTCCTAACATATTTTTTTTTTTATACCTGAAAGGTAAGTTCTGCCCATAACAGGTACATTTCGCCACGAGTGACGAATTGCACTGCGCTCGTCATCCTTAGACATAAAGTTATTAATGCTATATTGCACACAGTGCTTTCCATACAAAAGTAGTTTCGTTATATTTTAAATACCATGTAAAACTGTTTGAAATTTTGTATGCATATCCCTGAGCCTAATATCTATGCTTCTGGTTGGTCAGTTTTAGATTTATCATGTATTTTATTCCTAAATGAGAATATAAATCTGCCCGAACAAAAACTATTTTTCCGAGTATTTTTTTTTAATAATAAAATTTACGGAAAACTAGCACACCAGAAGCATATACATTACGCTCCAGAACATGCATGAAAAATTTCACTGAGTTTGAATGATTGGTATTTAAAATATTAACTTGACGAAACATATTTTATTAATTTTTAACAAAGAAATAATAGCCCACTAGAATTTAACATAAATTACCTAGCTTATCCAATTCATGAACTAGAATCTACAATTTTTTTAGGCTTAATCATAGACAATAGACTGTCATGGAAATATCATATTAGTAATTTAGTCTCATTACTTTAAATTTAAACCTACTGGAAGCAGACGTCAAGGTTAGCAAGAGACAACCCATAAAATGCAAAAGCCTTCTTAAGAGAATAAGTTTAAATTGTATGGCACCGACAATCTATAATAAAATTCCATTATCAATTAGGTCTCTTAACGATAATAATCGGTTTAAAACTGCACTCAATGGTCTCCTTACCGAAAAAGCAAACTATGACATAAGAGATTTTTTTAATGAAAAGAATGTACAATAATAATTTAAATATTATATAATTACTGTATTGTGAATAATTTATTTTTTTTGTGAGCTATTGACATTACTCGTATTCATTCTTGAATTTTTTATGTAATTTTCGTAATTCATTATCTAATTATTCAATTTTATATGTTAATTTAATTATTATTTTTATTTAATGTCATAATTAAGTCAATTTTATCATATACTTTTCATATACTGATTAGGCAAAACATGGCTGTACTTCTCCTATTTGTCATCATTATTAACCTATGTTTTATGAAATAAATGAATATGAAATATGGCGAAACTACGTTTGTATGGAAAGCGCTTCAAAGACACTAGCATTAAGTCTCATACTTGGAATTGTTTTTTTTATGCCTTAAAGTTTAGCCTTTGACCACTATCTCATCTGATGGTAAGTGATCATGTGGTCGAAGACGTTGTTCAGGCTAACCTAGAATTACTGGCTCTCAAGGACAGCTGCCGGAACACACTGTTAGGTATTTGGCGTCAGATGTTTTACTTGAGGGTGGTAGCTAGCCAGGCGGGCATTCGCAAAATGCCCTACCACCATGCTATAACGACTACCGTCCTAAGACAACAACCGGCACCGACGGCTTAACGTGCCGTCCGAAGCACGGAAGCGCTCAGTAGTAATGTCACTAGCCGTCACCCATCCTACTAATGACCGCGTCGGGCGTTGCTTAACTTTGCTGATCGATTAAGAACGGCTAAGTTAACTTCGCTACGAACGCTTCACAAACTTTGTAGTTGCTTTCAAGGACTGCTCAAAACACTGTTATGTGCTTGGAGACAGATTTTTCTACTTGAGGGTGGTCGCTAGCCAAGCGAGCTTTCGCAAAATGCCCTTCCAACATGCGGTGAAGATCAAGCCCGCGGGCGGGGATCGAACCATGGACCTGAGGCGCCCATAGCTATTAGTAATAAAAAAATAGAAATATTTGCGCCACATCAGCCAAAACTCGTATATAAGGAATATATAAACTTGTATAAACAACATTACTCCTACTACATACTTTGAAACTCAAAAAATACGAGACCTGAAAATAAGGCCGTAACAACCTCCATAAGGCCTCCGAAAATATGGCCAGTAACAGGATTTCTCGAATCCTGCGGGATTTGTCTGGAGCTAGACGCGTATATATCATCCTAGGGTCTGACCTAAGCTGTTTATTCATATTTGAAATGACGTCACTTGACATATGATATTTATTGGAAATATTGGGGCTGTTCACGCTAGTAGTACTAGTAGTAGTTCAGCTGTAAAGCATCAAAAGATTTTCGAATTAAACAAAACACATCTAAGACATGAAACCTTATCATAAAGACAAACAGTTTGTCAATTACATGATAACATAATTACAAAATATTTTACTGTCTGATTTATGATTGTTTGAATCCCGCTAAGTAGCAATATGTTGTGTCAGCTATCGTTAATGTAAGTGCTTTTAATAGGCTAACTGATAGCTAGTACACTGCCAACGAGATTTTCTAAAGAGGGTTGCGGTAGCTTAGACTACCGATGATAAAATCGAAACCAAACTTTTACTATGTGCATATTATTTTTTTTAAATGCACTAATGTATGTTATTTTTATATTATTTTTTTGCGGCCTTATGTCTTTATTATCAAATTACTACGAGCTATATACAACACTATATTATATATCTACAACACTCCCCCGTGGGGTGCCGGGTTAGAATTGCACCTCCCCATATCATCCCGTGGGTGTCGTAAGAGGCGACTAAGGGAAAAATACTAGGAGGTGGGCAGCAGCGTCTTCTATAGAACTGCCATCTTGCACTGCGATCCCCAAGCCGCCTGCCAAGCGTGGGGATTAGGGCAATACCCCCTTAATAGGGAATTGGCTGCATTCAGCAATGGACGAGGCGGCTGTTACAGTACAGTCCAGTATATACAACACTACTGGCTACTACAATAAAAGCATTTAGATACCTATAAGTCATTACAGACTCATAGGCAGTCCAAATGCTCTAGCCCACTACCACTAGGCAGCGTGCCCAGCATGCTGGCAGCATTGCCCCGTTGAATTTCAATGCTTATTCTTTGAGCGAAATAGGTCCTAGCATTTTGATCACGCATTATTTTTACACGTCTCGAACTGAGCACATATAAGTGGAATAAGGGACGGTAGGTAATTTATTATGATCAGTTAATTTTCAAAAGGCTTGCCTTAATCTTACTATATATATAAAATAATGTAGGTACAGCGACAATATAAAGATTTAATATAAGCGTACTATAATCATTGTAATACTGTACTTACGAAATATTGTTGTAGTATATTACATGAGCTACATAATTAAATATCTCAGTTTTATAAATGTGAATTAAATCAATCACCAGATACCTTTACACACCGACGAAGAAGGCCCGGAACCTATCGCACTGGCCTTTGTGAACCTGAACCAGGAGCTGTTTTTTACATGTCTGACCAAAAAAGGGATGTTATGTTTTTAGGTTTCATGTATGTATGTATGATTGTGAGTTTCTCTATTCCACAATAACTTCTAAACGGCTGAACTGATTTTAGCGTCTGATATTTCGTTAGATTCGTCTTGGTAGCGCAAGTGACACTGTATACATAAAAAAAATCCTGCGTATTTTAGACGCCATATTGTAAGATAATTCTTTTTTCTTCCAAACCCATCGATTGTTTCATAGAAACGAAGGGCTTTTTAAGACAATTCTATAAATATATATAATTACAGTTTTATTTTCAATGGAGCGATGAAACTTTAAACCAAAAGAAATATTTAACAGTCGGGTACATTACTTTTTAGTTCATTCGTACTTGTTTATAATTTTACTAAGCACGTCTCAAAAGCTCAGTTAAAATAATTGAAAAACGTTTCTGAAAACTGTATTCTGCGATCTGTCGTCGCATTTCCTTTCTCTAAATCTCTTTTGTAATAAGACGTTAGACTGCAGTACCGAGAATATCATGATACCGTTATCAAACTGCGGAACTGTAACCTCAAATGAATTTATTAGACAGGATTTCCCTATAAATTCATCAAGGTATGTGCCAGTCTATGGTAACAGAGCTGAGGCTTCCCTGAAAGGTAAGGTTGTTTTACTAAAGATAAGTCGGTGTCAGTGAGTCAGACTTGACGCACGAGGGTTCCAAACCCATTATCTACACAACATTAGACACTATATTAAGAATAACCTTTCTCTTAGTTTTAACGTGCGCGAGTCCTACTTGCAATTGGCCGATTTTTGTATTTTATTCTCATCAGTCAGTCTTATAGTAATTGGATTCCGTTTTTACCCTTTGGGTACGGTAAAAAAACTAGTTACAAAATCACAAATATACGATAGGAAAAATTTAAGTCATGTGCGGGAAAATAAAAAATTTCCTATCGTATATTTGTGATTTTGTAATGTAATCCGCATAGCAGGCGATATTGCAAACCTATCAATATATAAAAAAAACTAGTTTCCATCTTAGCAGTATTTAGATTTTTGCCTTAAAAATGCATATTAGGTTTACTTTAGTGAACCGGTACCGAGCTAGTCACATGTTACGGTCGACAAAGCAACTAGGTTTATTAATTTGGATAATAAACGACTCCAGATTAAGGCCCAATATGTCATCAATCTTACTTTAACTAAACGCGAATAAGTTTAGACCGTAGACCATAACTATTTTGATAGTTTTCATCCAATCCTAAAAAACAGATCCCACTGAATATATCTTGAAACGGAACCCACAAAATATAATTTAGCTATTTTCGAATCCAAGTAACAAAACAACAAATCAATGCCGTATATAAATATATTTTTAGAATTTTAAAGGTGCCATCATCGAAAAATGTGTAAGGTAGTCTCCTAGAAGTTTCTGATCTCTTTGTAGGCACTTACATAAAGTGTTATATATTTCAGCCACATATGATCTGTTCGATACCACACGGCAATATGTTCGAGTCTAAGCGACAGACAATAAAAATAACTTGGCACCCGCCTGCCATCTAGCGGTTGTCAATTGATCTTGAGTCGTCGATTGAATTTTTGCTCGTAATCACTGCGTGCTAATAATAGATTTTGTTATAAAAATTGAATTTGTTTTTCTTGTTGTTTGCTCGTAAAAAAATAGCCTTGTAATAGAGTGTTTGTGCCTTTTGCCATATTTGAAATACATTAATTGTGAATATTATCCTGAAATTTTGGCATAACTTGGTTCCGTGTACAACAGTGACCCTTGAAAGGGAAATTACCGCTTCACCCTCCACGTGTGTCTATCAGCTTTTGCTTCTGGCCAGTTAGCTTAAGACTGGATAGTTTGTAAGCGTGGGGGTGCAACTTGGAAGACCGTAGAAGAATATTGTTGTAAGTCATTTGTCAATCTAGTTATTATAAGTTGTTTTTCAGCGCCGTGCATCGCGGTCAGTTTTCGCCCTTTTGTCGTCTGGTTTCGTGTAGACGAGAGAGTTTCCCACTGCACCTTCAGTTTTCCTGCAGAAGTCAGAAACGGACAAAACATGAATATACCAGCAAAAATACACAAATCTAGTAACTTCTTTTCCTTAAAAAAAATATAAATAAATTATTTACTAGCTTTCCGGCCGCGGCTCCGCCCACGCGTATTTCGGTTATCGTGAAAAAACACTAACCTCTTTTCATTCAAATCGGTCCTGTAGCTTTAAGTTTATTCGTTGCATACAAAAATACAAAGGTTTCTTCCTTATAATAATAGTATGGAATTATATTTTATCCCTGAATGTAAAAATAACAATTTTACTGAATATTTTTGAAATTTTTTTATTTTACGGATTGACCAGAAGCATATGTTAAGAGGAACGGAAAGAGAAGCTCTTACAGAAAAATACGTATTTTAACAAAGTGATGCTGTCTCGCCGCTAAACACCCGAACATAATTGTGCGATAAGGGCAATTGCAGCTTCTTCAAGTTTTGACTTAGAATTTGCGCATAATTTGCGTTCTGGGAGAAAACTTTTCTCCTATAGTACACATTGATCAAATCTTAAAAAATTGGTTTTATTTATAACGGACAGAATAAACTAGGTTTATACTCGTAGGTATTCCTTTTTCTTTATTTATCATTATTTTTCCTATAAATAATTCACAAACTAGTGATACAATTTTTGAGAAAATATTGGTAGGTGTGTAAATACCCATTAATTCAAATTCCTTTAAAATAATGATATAAATCAAAATCTATAAACCTGGATATTGATAACATCTATAACATTTCCAAAAATCATCAAAATCGATTGTTTAGGGGGATAGAAACGTTTTCTCTTTTTGTATGAAAATTCGAGACTTCTCTCCAGTCTTAAGAGCTAAATTTAGCTGATACGCTTGGTATTTAGAATATGCCGAAACTACGTTTGTATGAAAAGCGCTACTTGCACCTCTAAAGTCACCTACTTTCAGGATATTCAATTCCAAATCAACTGAACTTAATACTTAAACCGAATGGCGGAGTAGTACCTATATACACGTGGTCCACCACATGAGGTTATGTAACTGATACTTTTCAAACAGGGGTTAAAACCAATCACCTGTCGCCGATCGCATGTCTAACATAGCCAAATGGTGTGTAATCTCACGCCTAAGGCAAGTGCAAGCTATTTATGGTCGATTTTGAAAGATTAGTTACTCATAGTAATTAAACAACTTTAAACTGTTTAAATCGACCACGATCACTGCATAGTTTTGCTGTTTGAAACGTCGAGACAAAAATAATGAATATACGCGATTTAAACCGTTTAAAGTTGTTTAATTACTATGTGTAATAATCTATTTATTTATTAGGCACACAAAACAGGACAGCGTCAATAAAATTACAGAAATTTACAATATGCCTAAGGTTTTGGACAGGACAATGTCCCTAAACTATGTGTACACAGCATGACTATATAAAACAGTTTACAAGAAATTTAGAAAAACAGTTACTTAAAATAGATTAAATTACATGATAATCGTTATAGTTTCATAGATGGTGATAAGTATCAAGTCACATCAAACTGCGACTTGGTGTCCTCTCGGTGGAGAGGATGGCCAAAATATCTTTTTTAAATTTATTATAATCAGGATTGTAAATATCCACATCATTGTTGTGATTTTCAAGAATTTCGTTATATTGGCGACACGTTCGGACAACGGGATTGTAGTAAGATGTGTGTAAACTTGTAAATCAAATACATTTAAATTAGGATGGCGTAATCTAGGTTTAATATTTAGGCTAATAAGGGAAAGCAGGGAAGCTGAGTCAATAAAGGAGTGTAATATCTTATAAAAGATTGTGAAGTCGTAATAAGCTCGTCTCGTTTTAAGAGATGTTATATTAAACTTACGAAGTTTGTAATCATATGATGGAAGAGTCCGTTGTAATCCATACTTGTAGCATAACATACTGAGACACTTCTTTTGCACCCTCTCTATTCGGTCAGAGTCGACAGTATAAAATGGAGACCAATACCAATAATCGCGAAAACCTAAGACAACATTAGATTAGTTACTGTTATTGTGTTCACTTCTTAGAGTAAGTGATGGTCATTCCCAGTTGGGGGTTCCTTGACAGATATATTCAAATTTTATTTGTGATTGACGTTTGGCCGTACTATTTGCACAAATGAGCACTGAATCCATGAATTTAGGTTTTAAATTGAGTTACTGAAGCACATTTTTTTGCCATTTTAGTATTATTTTATTGCAGGTAGTCTGTCTGATCGTTGATTACAATCTCGTCTGATGGTAATTGATAATGAGGTCAAATTTGGTAAAACGGCGTTTAATTGAGAATGTCAACTGGCTCTAACTTTAGAGTTGTAGCTAGTTAGGAGGGCATTCGCAAAATGCCATACCACACGTGTTGTACTGGACTTTGGACGCTAGAGGTAACTTTTTGGATCCCATGATGGGACAGCTACCAGGTTTTTCAGATAAAGAAATTTCCAGTAAGTTTCACATATTGGTACAGAATTTTTTGAAGCTACCCTTGCTAGCTACGAACCTCAAGCAGAAAATCTGTTGCCAAGCACCTAACGGTGTATACCGGCAGCTGTCCTAGAGTGCTGGTAGTTCTAGCTAAGCCTGAACAACAGCTTCAACTGCATCATCACTTACCATCAAATGAAATAATGATCAAAGTCTAGGTCAGCAATAAAAAAATAGGTGAAACTGCGCAGAGGGCACTAAGGTCGCTCTTATTACATGGGGTCATGTCTTATTTGACGAAACGTAGGATTTGACACAGCTACTTACTCTTTAGGAGATGTAGACACTAGATGATAATATTTATGTAGTTTCTAATTTTTTATAGTTGTAAGGCTAGCCTTCGCAATATCACCATGCTACAACAACTACCATCCTAAGTCAACAACCGGCATTGACGACTTAACGTGCTCTCCGAAGCACGTGGCGGGCTCAGTAGTAATGTCACTAGCGGTCACCTATCTAAGACATGACTGCATAGAACGTTGCTTAACTTAGTAAATCGGCTAAAAACGGCTAAGTAAGCTATCCCCCTATTTGCCAAAGTTAATTACCTCCCGTGACGTGGAGCGAACTCTTCGTTCTATGTTATTAATTATTTTTTTAATGGTGAAAATAAGTGAAGACAGTCAATACATTAATGTTCTTCTCTCATGGTTCACGGAGTGAATTCAATTCACTTACCCTATCTAAGATGTCTGATAATTTTTGCCGATTTTATATCTCAATTTTACCTTATCCTTATGATATATTTAAAGATTTCTGAATGATGGATGTGTTTGGTCTTTGAGATCCCAGGTTTAGACTAGACCCGAAATTTGCCATTATTGACCAATATCATCCGTTGGTTGGTAACTGTGTGATCCAACTCATAAAGACCGCAATTAGCATAGTGTGTAGTGCGATCACACATGAACGAGAATGACTTGGTCCTTGATTTTTGAGCAACCAGATTTAATGGTATGAGGTGAATGTCTACGTATATGTCTTCTTCTTAGTATCCTTATAACTGAGGGACGTGATTGTAAGATGTAGCCTGCGCCACTACTGCTCTCTAAGCTGTCTTGCACTACAATGCGATTAAAATAAGAATAGGACGGGCTCTCGCCTAACTTCACTCATATTCACTCTAATAAGTACAATCAGCAGAACAAACTTAAAAATAAAGCAGTGCCATATATTTATAGGTAATTTTAAATGAGTGACCCGAAATTGATAATTTTAATAAATTCATATTTATAAGGTTGACAGCACAGACGCCATTTTGGTTTGATGAAAACGCGGGCGTCAGGGTCTTATTTCTCCGACAGTGTGTGCTACGTGACACGTTTCCGAGTGTTTATTTATCTTTTTTTTTTTTGACTGTATAATTTGTTCTTGTTGACTGTTTAATATGTTTTTGGTGATTGTTATATTTGTTTTTATTACCCGTTACGATGACAACGATGAGTCTGACTCAGTGGGCCATCAGGACATGCGGCATCGAAGAGCTAAGCGATTCAAATTAAGATACCTAAGTACAAAATATTGCTAACAAATAAAATCAGTTCAAATTATTTCCGTGTTTGCTGTACCTACAGTCACCTACAACTTCGTTTACCTACATAGGTAGGACTACTTGTTCTTTTACATGACTGCCCACATAAACATGTGTTAAGTTTACAGGTTTCATGTACCTATGTATGTATGTCTGTGAGTTTCTTTATTTCACCATAATATCTAAACGGCTTAACCGATTTTAATTTACGAGATATGGTTAGATTTATCTTGATAGCTCAAGTGACGCTATGTACATAAAAAATAAAATACAAACTGGTGTATTTTAGACGCCATATAGTGAGAAAAACAATTAATTTTTTCTTCCAAAGCCATCGTGTTTGGTATCAAAATGATTGGCTTTAAAAAAAGATTCCATAAATATATTAACTGGCAGTTTTAATTTCAATTTATCGATAAAACACTTAACGCAAATAAATTATTTGTAGTCGGGTTTTTTATTTTCTTTATTAATTTATACATGTTTTATCATTTCTTTTTTGCACACTGTACCAAGTTCTAGTTTTGACGTTACAACATGGCGCTTGACCGATCCTATTCTTATTTTAATCGCATTGTATCTGAATGGTGGCCTGAAGGGTTTATTTTGTTGCACCCTGAGTCACGCCTGTCCATAGTATTGGCGAGCGTTCTCTGCTTCTCTTGTTCTCAACACAGCCGATAATCATCAGCCTTTCCAGACTGTTTGGCTTCCGCCTGACTGTGTGCCCGAAGAATTTCAGAATACTCTGCATACAAATAAAATACAGCCTTGACGTAGTTTTGAACTCTCTGAGGATTGACTCATTGGTCCGGCGTTCTGTCCAGGATACTCAGAGCATTTTATGCCAGCGCAACGCACACAATCCAAATACAAATACAGATATCGTGACGTATACATATAATATCTTGTTGTAATATAAGTTTAACGTAACTTAGAACATTTCTAATATCCGTATGTTAACTTCAAATATTTCCAAAACTAAACCGTTTAAGGTACATCGACCTTTCACTACGATGTTACGCCTCCATCAATAACAAACTTGGAGTAACAGCCTCGATTTTGGTCCACCAGCAGATTTTAATAGGGTAAGGCGCAAAGTAATTGTCAACAACTGTTCCGTTGCCCCGACTTTCGTAGTTGGGGTGTGGTAGTTGGTAAATTGGAAATACTTGTTTATTTTGATTGGAAGCCAAAACGCTGTTTACTATAGCCATAGAATCAATACTAGTCGTGCTGTAGTTTAGGTTTAACAAATTGAATGATTCATTTAAATAAGGATGCTGTGTGGGATCGACCATTGTTTTACTTTTAGAATTCAACTATTAATGTCTCTAGACATTTGCTTCATTATCGTTGACAACCGCGACCACGGCGGTGGCGCCATCACGTCAGCAACTAGAACTAAGATATTTTTGTTTGCTTGCTACACAGACCCGGGATTATTTATTAACAAGGAATTACCATAATATATCGATATAAGTATGTTTGCCGGGCTACAAGAGCATCTATGGCGATAGAGGGGAAGGAGTTGCTGCCCACCGTCTGGTATCAGAAGGTTGCCATGATATCATTAACGCTATGTGAATAACTGCCATCTTACAGTACGATTTGACGCCAGTCAAGCGTGGTGGTTATAGCCAACCTCCTAATGGGGGAGGTATTTGTTCAACGGTAGACGTCTTCCGGCTGGGTTCGCTTACCGTCACACCTATTTATAATTTTGCACTAGACTTTTCATTACCTTGAACTTGTGTCGCTGCAAATTCTTTGAAATGGAGCAAAAGGCCATTGAAACCAAACCCATGAGAGATTTGGCTTCAATGACTTTTTGCCCCAGTATACCAATCTGAATTTTTTTCACCATAACTTTCGCCCTCTACATCGTCATTCGAAACTACGTAAGATAACGGCAAAAATGGTTGCAACACTGATTTGATGTGGCCGAAACGACAGTCCGATTTATCTGACTTATCAACAGTTTTGTTTTAGCTGCTGTTGATAAGACCATTTAAAATGATTCACTATTTCAGGGAACTAAAAACATTGCATGTAACATAGGTCTGTAATATTACTTATTTCATCACTTAACATCCTGAGAATGACATACATATTATATTCTAACAAATCGTAAAACACGTTACTTATTTCATCATGTTAGCTGCCGTGTTGCGGGTGGTATCAGGTAACAGACATAGTAAGCGCCGGAACTTGACCCGTTTGGTAAAAACTTTGCTTGCATGAATGACGACAGTTCACGGGTCTCTCACCACATAAGATTTGAAAATTACGGCAAGGCTCTCAGATAGATAAACACACATACATACATAAAAAGTTCGCCTCTTTCCCGTAGGGGTAGGCAGAGACCACATACTTCTATCTGCTACTATCCTTACATACCTCTTTCACTACACTCATCAATTTCGCTACTTTCATACATAAGCGTCGGTTTAGGGTACTCTTGACCTGGCCTTTTTTCAGAACGTCTTCAATCAGATTACGGAACGTTCGCCTAGGTGTTCCCCTTCCAACACTTCCGTTTACTTATCCATGGTACAGAAATAGCTTCATATAAATAATTGATTCGTTAAATATATTTTGTTTGAATGAAAAGATTTGTTTTGACAATATTTATCACATCTTCTGTGATTAAGAAAACTGTCGCGTGTTTTGTCTCCATATACCTAATTTAGTGACCGTCTACGACTTACGTAAATTTATTGGTATTTTGCGGCACATAGAAAGTCAAAGTCAAAATCATTTATTCAATTTAGGCGTCTACGACGCTCTAATGAAGGTCAATTACAAATTTTAAGATTGAAATATCCTACATTGTACTGCCACGTTCAGCAAAAAAATGTATTGAGCTACTGCGAGAACCACATGGAAAGACACTCGGGGCTATTCTTTTAAAGGTCTTAACAATGTGTTAGATACTTACTATATAATAAAATTATTACAATACTTGTTTAAATTGCGTAGGTGACAGGCGATAGCTTGGCAGAGGCGGAATTGTCCAAGTACTAACCGGTTGCCAAACAATATTTATACTCCTCTAACACCTTACAAATATACTATAGGAAAAATTTAAGTCATGTGCGGGATATTAAATTTTCATATCGTATATTTGTGATTTTGTAATGTAATCCGCATAGCAGGCGTTATTGCAAACCTAACATTATTAAAATCCTGTAACACCTATTTTTTCAACATAACGATCCCTTAAAAATTTGCTTGATAAAATAAATTGAATAACGTCGCATTAACATCTGAGACTTTGATATTTCTTTCGTTTAATAATGAAAGTCCTTACCCTATTTACCTGCTCTTTATTTTTATACCTACCAAAACCGACCGCTGACCTTTTCACCCCGATCATAAAAAAATGTCCCGCGTCCCGAGACAGAGTGCCCCAATAAATCACGGTCCGACCCGCACCGTACCCGCTATAAATACGTCAGGTGACAATTACTTTGGGTTTCGAACGTAAACCACTCGATTTCATTAGTAAAGAGAAATTGGCTTGGATCAAATTAGGATAGAGTTAGCTTTGAATCACCTTCCTACCCTTGTCCCAACTCTGAGGCTCGTCGGTGTCGCTTTTCAAACATTCACAATGGTTTTATGGTTGGCAGCCTGCCGGAGGAAGGGATATATTGCAGAGCATTCCATCTCCATAGTTTACAAATTATTGGAGCACAAAATTTTATGTCCCGGGCGGGAATCGAACTCGCGTCCTCCAATTTCGCGCCGGATGCCAAATTGACCAGGTATAGTGTAGGTCACCATACCAAGGATGACTTACCTCGTTTTATTAAATAAAATGAGGTCGTAACTTTGTTAACCTTTTTCGTCACGTCGTCGGGCGCGTGTGGCAGCTCCACGCCAGCTCAGAATCGGTGGCGGGGTGAGGAATGCTCGATTGGTGGGGGGAGATGAGTGTCCATTCTATATTCATTCTATACGTAGTATTATTATTTCTATGGCCCGGTATTAAGTAACATAGGATACTTTTTATAACACTTTCCACCATTGTCAACTTGCGTGAAACCGTGAAGCACTGCCAGAGAGTTTTTTTTTTTTATTAACCCGGCGAGGATGTGGTACAAAAAGGGTACATCGAGGATGTGGAGGGTCTTGATGACCCTGTATTTAATTCATATTTTAAAAGTATTCATTGCAATTTTTAACATAGGATAGGAAGTTAACTGACACATTAGTTATTTATATAAGGATTTTCATGAAAAGAAACACTATTATGCGAATAAAAAGTTTCATTATTTCAATTTTACAAAAAGTCTTATTTTAGTCAACTTTAGCAGGACTCTGCCATACATTAAAAAAAAAACAACACACAAATATTATTACAAGTAATTGGTAATTTTTGGTAGGAATTTATATAATATATCATGTTTTACCACAAAATCAGTAATTATCCAGTCTTTTAGGCTAGTAATCATCTCTATAATATGGGTCATAATTGCCCTATTTGAGTTTGCGCACGTTTACCTGCTTGCACGTGTTGCACCCGACTAAGTGGAGGTGGGAAAAAGGGAGGGTATTTTATTGACTACAGGTACTGATAAACTCGACAGCATGCGACTGCAGGTAAAAAAACTGTACATCAAACAAAATGAGCAGGGTCAAATTGACCCTACCACATCCTCGCCGGGTTAAATTTGCTTGATACTAATGACGGTGACAGGTAGACGCTCTAACTATTCACAGAACATTTAGTTTTATGTTCTCTTTAAATATAATTAATTTAAAAATATAAAATAAATAATTAAGGGCTCCCATACAATAAAAGAGGTTTTCGCCCAACCTACCCAGCTCACTGATTGAGTGAAGCACATGAATAAATAAGCGTACAGAAGGAAAGCTTCCAAAGTCCAAAATTCTAACCTTTTTCATAGGGCTGTCACAAGTACATGGAAAATGAAAAACTGGGCAAGTGCGGGTTGGGATTCAGCAATCAGCACATACTAGCAAACGAACGGACAGAATGATGGGCAGACATGACAGATGTCGAAGTGACAGTTGATGACGTATTCCTAGATTTTAGTTTCATATTTGTATACCAAATATCCTAAAAATTACTGGGCCAAAGATCTTAGATGTGACAGATGGCATATTGACACTTGTAATATATCTCGATTTTGAGTTCATAGAATATTTGGGTTGCAAATATTCTAAAAGTTAATAGGAAAAATGTCTTTATAGCAGCTCTCATCAAAGTGACACTTGACGACATTTTTTTCAATTTAGAGTTTATACGTAGGTAGTGATCAAAATATATTTTGATTTTTCTTTTATATTTCTCGATATCGATTTCATAAAAATTACATATTCAGAATAACGACGTCCATAATCACCTAGATATCGATTTTCAAACAAATTGGAGTAACTTTATTCACTTGGCAGACGTCATCGAAAAAAAGTTCCGAATTCGGAATGAGGACTTATAGAATAACCTAGATATCGATTTTCAGCCAAATTGGAATAACTATTTTCACTTGGCAGACGTCATCGAAAAACAAATTCCAAATTCGTAATATGGACGTCCAGAACTACCTAGATATCGATTTTCAGCCAAATAGGAGTAACTTTATTCACTTGGCAGACGACATCGTTATGCAGTATTAACCAATATCAAAATACTTAATAATACATTTATCACAAAAAGTTCAAAACTCGGTGGCGGACGCAGTGCTATTCGTGACTTGTGACTTAATGCATCTGTTACAGGCAGAGGTTAGTCCGATTAACATCAGGTGGGCCTCGAGCTTGTTCTGTCACAATAACATAAAAAAGTAAAAAAAAACTCCTTGTCTGGTTCTATTATGGTTTTACAATCCAATATTAATACTGTGATAAATCAAACTACATAATAGTCTGCGTCGTATTGCTTTGTGGCACACCTAGACATATGATAGTTTTTATCCAACTGCGAAAAAAAGAGGTTAATGGTTTTGCGCAATATACCCGCAGGTGGAACCGCGGCCGACAAGCATGTAGTATAATATATAAGAAAATCACATACTCACGAACCCTAAAACATTAAACATCTATAAGTAACATATACGTTATAAAAAATTAAACGTGGTTAAATATTGTACTAAAATGTACAAAATAATTTAAAAAGTAAAAAAATCCCGACTGCATATTATTAATTTTCGTTAACCGTTTTATCGTTCCATTAAAATTAAAATTGCAAGTTATTAGTAGTTTATGCAACTGTCATATAATAGAGGGTATTAAAACATGAGTGTAGTTTTTTGAAACGAGCCGCAGGTGAGTTTCAAAATAAGATTACACGAGTGTTTTAATACCTAATTATATGCAGTTGCATACACTACTTTATTTAATCTCATGGCTATAGGTAGCTACATTAAATAAAAATTGTATTCAACAAAATATTACCCAAATTCGTATGTACTAAATAACGCCAAAATGGAAAAAGTCTGTTATTGGTCTATGGCTCGGAAACAGCGCGCTCACCACAGATAATGTGTACTTAAATTGAATTGAAACCTCCTTGGCCGGGACACATTGTACTTTATAATAAAAAAAAATTAAAGCATTGTTTTGTTAGGAGAATAATGCTTTAATTTAACTTTTTAATTTTCTTAAAGGAGTATGTAAATAAAAAATATGCCAATAAAAGTCTGTATTTCATTTCATAATTAGAATATTACCAAATGAGATTATATAAACATATTTATGGAATCAAATTTTTAAAGCCCTTCATTTTTAAATACCATTCGAGGCGTTAGGAAGAAAAAATATTTGTCTCAATATGGCGTCTAGAATCCGCTACTTTTATTTTTTATTGTATTTAATGTACCTAGTGTAATTTCTGTTATCAAGACAAATTTAACGATATCTCATTAATTAAAATCGGTCAAGCCGTTTAGAAGTTATGGTAGAATAAGGAAACTCACAAACAAACATACATAGGTACATAAATCCTGAAAACATGACACTCCTTTTTTAGGCAGTCGTGTAATAAAACAGTTCAGTTCTCATACCCCCAGACTTCCGATAAGCAATTACAATTTCCCAATTTCCTAATATCCATAAGAATAAAAACAGATTACAGAACGGAAACCCTTAACCAATTATTTCTATAGACTAAAATTAAATCTTATCATAAAGATTAAAAAGTGATTTCTGGGACAATCGGGCCATTACAATAATGGGAGGTTGGTCCCACAATGGTTTAATTGTGAAGTTAATGATTTATAGCAGTAGTCTGGACTGGGAATAGGGGAAGCTAGAGATGGGACCAGGATATTATCGATATTTTCTTTAGTACTAATATATATATATTTTTAATGTAGTGACAAAACAAAAACGCCTTTGAGTCTTTTTTACAGCAGATAGGTTGGTCCTTGACTACAATCTCAATTAATAAATAAAGATGTATAATGTCCGAATCTATTATCCCAAGATGTAAAATAAACAGATCTATCATACCTATGTTTACAATTAGCAATAATTATAAAGATTGTATAATACTGAGATATTTTATATTGACATCAATTGTTACTTAATTTTAAATATCGTACCGATAGAAAATATAAGTAGAGGTATTACATCTAGCAGGTATCCAGTTAAAAGCAAACCTGAAAAAGAGGATCTGAAACTTTCATATTAAGAACAAGTGCCACATAACACTATAAATGCCAATATGTTATGTAATTTTTAACATTGTCAAATATATCTCGTTTGCAACTCGTTTCCGAACAGCACGAAAATCAAACACATTAAAATAAGCGTAAGCTACAACACAAATTGGCGGTAACGATGATCCCTCCGTTTGAGAAGTAAAAAAATAATACTTTGTTCAATTATGAAATCGTATGAACAGCGGACACATTGAATATATTAAGTAGGAGTTGATATAGTTGTGACAATTTTTTGCTATGCAAGAGATGCTAATCATATGGAACATGATAATTATAACTAAAAATATTTACTTAAACGTAAAAATTTACTGAATTGAAACTAAATTTAACGATTCTTCTTTCTGTATATTTTTTTTTTTTCGTAAAACGTGCTACATTTTTGTAAAATAATCAAGTCTTACTCTAATTTATATTATTTTTTTATTTCAAAATGTATTCCAAAAATATAACATTCGTTTAACAGTTTTCTGTACAAGCTTACCTAATAAGATTTTAACAGAAATAAACTTTGAGAGAGCCTGTGTCTTGGGGCGCTGAGTACAATTATCATTAGTTGAAATTGAGACAAAACACTAGTAATTTGAATAAGTTCACAAAAAAATAAAAGTATTATTATGATCCAATAAAATCAATTCAATCTTACGTCTAAGTACACGATTACAGTGAGCATTTATAGAGTCTATTACTTATTCTATAACAATACGGATACCTTGAAGCACAGTATCGTCGAGTTCATTTCCTAGATGCCGGAAACTGTCGATCAACTGTCGAAATTTACACCATTTATCGATATAACCCACATCGATATACTGTCTTCTCTATTGAAAATACCCTATCGTGTTAAGCTTTGGGACATGATTTCGGTGGAGAGCGATTAAACAGATTGATATGAGGGAGACGGATAGTACAGAAGGAGAACATCCTTAATCATATAATGCTAAGATAGTGGGCATGTATTTTGATTCTTACCAGTAACTCGGTGACGTGGTTTACAGGTATAACCTCTATGGCCCTACAGTCAGACAACGAGCCCGCCGGCGCGTTTCAAGTTTTTTGTTTTGTTATGTTATTTTTACCGACTTCATAAAGAGGAAGATGTAGGTACTCAATTCGTCTGTTTTTTTTGTGTTTCTTACCTCAGATCTATTGACCGGATGAACCGATTTAGATTTTTATTTTTTTATTTGAATGCTGATTCTTGCCATGTATTCCCACTTAAATTTCATCAAAATCGGTCAAGCCGTTTTTGAGTTACACTCCAATAACTGAAAAGTATTTTTCTATCTTGATGATATAGTCATTTTTAAACAATTTTAGTACTTGCGCGGACGCGGTCGGGAGCGTACGTACTCCATGATGAAGCGACTCTGAAAGTCGCGAAACTGGTCGAGATCGAACTACTCGGCTGTATTAACGTAAGTGAAATCGGTTTTAAAATTGTTTAAATATGTGTACTACTTACGAAAGTTTTAATCAGATATAGTCATTAACAAAGAATGACAAACTATACCGTAAGTAGCAAGAGACAATAAAAGGGTGTGCGAAATAACTTGTCGAAGTCGGTACCGTGTGCACATTATTGTGATATTAGATAATTTTGAACCATCTTGGTACTGACTTAAACAATTAATTTCATACATTTAAGTGTTGAAGTCGGTTCAACTTTTTTTTTCAAATCTAACTATTTTTCTACTCTACTGAAATGCAGCATTTGTATTTTGACAGCTGTTAGACTTAAATTATACCACGGTATATTGGAAAGAATATATACATTTGATTAATCTATGTTCTTAATTACAATTTAAATATAAAAAATAAAATTTACAAAACATTTTTTTTATTTCGCACGTATTTAGTATAGTATAGGTATGAAAGAATAAAAACGTTGATCAGGTCTCATTTACAAATGATTAGAGCACAAAATGTTTTGTCCCGGGCCGGAATCGATCCCGCGTCCTCCGATTTTGTCGCTTGGCCGCCGGAACATACTCGTTTGACCCGAAACTTTGTGGTCTAATTGTATTATTTTAACCGTCATAGGCGACGGTGCGCATAATTTTTATGCTCGAATAATTTGTAAATGTGATTTTCGCTTAGCACGTGATAGTGTTTGTAATCATATTTAGAAATAAGTTAATCAGGTCTATCAGAACTTGTTGTAGGGTCTAAATCACCTTCGTACTTTTGTCCCACTAAACGACACAGTAGTCTGATTCCAATCGTGAAATACACTGAGGCAAAAATACCAATCAAACAAGTACTGTCAAATCAAATAAGCTAAAATACCATTGTTGCGATTATTTGCAGTAGGTTTTTGATACCGATAATGTCTAATGCAGGCGCCCCCTACGTCTTTGTTCAGGATAGCTTGTTTTTTTTTTTTTTGTTATTGTAACGGAACAAGCTGGGGGCCCACCTGATGTTAAGCGGACTAACCTCTGCCTATAACAGATGCATTTCATCACAATTCACGCATTGCACTGCGCCCGTTACTTTGAGACATAGTTGTTAAGTCTCATGTGCCTGTAATTTCACTTGCTCTCAAGGACTGCTGTCGGAACACCGTTAGTTGCTTGGCGACAGATTTTCTACTTGAAGGTAAGGGTATTTTGCGTCTGGCTAGCTACCTAGCCAGGCGGGTACTCGCAAAATACCCTTCCACCATACGGTGAAGCTCAAGCCGGCGGTGGGGATCGAATCAGGGTACTGCGGCACGGCAGTCTATAGCTATTACCGCTCGGCCATCATTGCTTCAAAAACAGCTAAAGCTTCTAAACACCAAGATGAGATTGTAGTCAAAGGCTTTCCTAGCGCTCGTAGCGAAGTTTGCTTAGCCGTTCTTAACCAATTAGTTTTTTTTTTTTTTTTTTTTTCTTTTTTTTTTTTACGTGTGAAAAATGCATATTTACGCATTCCCGTCCACCCCGGGGAAGGTGGCCGGGATATGTCGGGCTCGACACCAACTACTCCCACAGCAGCAAGTGCCCCTACCGACTAAATAACACACGGTGTTCCATCTTTACCGCTTCTCGGCGGGATCGCAGGGTCGCTTTAGCACTCAACCACGAACCCGCCACGGTTGTCCGTTGCCGGACCCCTCCTGGGGTGCTACCCCTCACGACCCACCAGAACACATGGCACGTCGCTACCGCCCGGGGACCAAGCCCGCAAATGGGCGTCAGACGACCCCGCTTCCGACGCCCAAGGTCCCCCTGCGACGGGTCAGATGAGTAACCCCGTCGCCTGCTACTTCGGCCGCAGAGGATAGGGAGAGCGGCGCCTCGCTATACCAACACTCCTCCTCCCCTGCGGCCCCACCGCGTCCACCATCCAACGGTGGCGACCCCGCCGTGGCCACGGAAGGTAGGGAGAGCGGCGCACCGTGATACCGGCACTCCTCTCCCGCCGTGGCCCCTCACCGTCAGCTGTGGTGTCGCCCATACAACACCACAGCCCGCCTCAGATGCGGTGCTGCCCATACAACTGCCCAAGCCAGCACGGCCCCTGGTTCCTCTTCGCTTCACCGTGGGTGACGAAGCCACGGCTACTAAGCCCCACCGCCACGACAAGGCGGGAACCCTTCGGGGGGGTCCTTAACCAATCAGCTAAGTTAACTAACGTCCGCCGCGGTCATTACTACTGAGCGCTTCCGTGCTTCAGAGGGCACGTTCAGCCGTCGGTCCCGGTTGTTGTCTAAGGATGGCAGTCGTTACAGCATGGTGGTAGGGCATTTGGCAAATGCCCGCCTGGATAGCTACCACTCTCAACTAGAAAACCTGTCGCCAAGCACCTAACGATGTGTTCCGGCAGCTGTCCTTGAGAGCCAGTACTTCTAGGTTAGCTTGAGCAAACATCTTCGACCACATCATCACTTACCATCAGGTGAGATAGTGGTCAGAGGCTAACCCATCAGGCATTAAATATATATATATATATATTAACGTATGTGAACAATCAACCATGTTTCAAGAACATAATTCAGAAAACGCCAGCGTTCGTTTCTTCGTCTTGTTATATTATTTTGATGTTTCGTAAACGTTTTATCTCTTTGAGATTTTAATGACAGGAACATTGATATCCTTATTTTCTTGTCACAACGTAACATATTCATTTCTTATTATTTAGAGAGAAAACAATAATTTTATTGTACGAGAAAAGAGATATTCATTTCTGATTTGATAAAATATTCACGGTAAATACGAAGGAAAGCCGATTCCCTATTTGTCTTGTTTCATTAAAGTATCCGGTACACTTTGAATGTGATATTATCATATTTTTTGTTGGTATTGATATTGGGAATATCAAACCGATCGTCTTTTATCATAATATAATGCTTATTACCTACTCCTATATCTTATTAATTGATATCATCCTTTATTGCCATTGCTACTAAACAAAACAAGTTAAGTAAAGCGCTCGTAGCGTAGTCTGCTTAGCCGTTCTTAATCTATCAGCAAGTTAAGCAACATCCGCCGCGTTCATGAGTTGGATGGGTGACCGCTTGTGACATTACTACTGAGCGTGCACGTGCTTCGACGGCAAGTTAGGCCGTTGGTGCCGGTTGTTGTCTTACGATGGTAGTCGTTACAGCATTGTGGTAGGGCTTTTTGCGAATGCCCGCCTGGCTAGCTACCACCATCAAGTAGGAAATTTGTCGCCAAGCACCTAACGGTGTGTTCCGGCAGCTGTCCTTGAGAGCCAGTAATTTTATGCTAGCCTGAACAACATCTTCGACCACATCATCACTTACCATCAGGTAAGATAGTGGGATAAAGGCTAAACTACAAACTCTCAAAAAAAGTTATTATTTAACCCTATATTGGCGTAATCTTTAGATGCTTATTACGTGAGATTAAAGGGATAATCATCCATATTAAGTAATAACAAATATAAAAAACACCCCGTGGGGTGCGGGCTAGAATGTCACCCTCCCATTGCTACCTGTGGGAGTCGTAAGAGTCGACTAAATGTTTAATACCGTAAGACCGTAACGAAGAGGTCGTGGAGGAGATTCTAAAGGCAAAAAGGACCCCGGAGTCAGTGGCGGGTCCTTCCGGGACGTAATGAAAATGAAATGACTCTAATTTTTTTAGAATAACTAAGCATATAACTCACTAACATTAGAATGATAACATAATAGAAGAATAGATCAAATCCCTTTAAAAAAAATGGACTCACTTAGTTTTTAAGAAAGAACATAAGTCAACAACCATTTACTTCTTAGTTGTAATAAGTTAATGATGCAAGGAGTGTGATAATGTATAAAAAAAAGAAAATTGAATGTAACAATTGATACTAAACCAAAAAGAGTACAGACCATGTGTCTGTAGTGCGTATTTTAAAATATTAAATAAAAAAAACATTAAACTACCGGAAGGTAGACAGCAGCACCTACTGAGGAACTGCTATGTTAAACTACGATCCCCAAGACGACTGCCAAGCATAGGTACTATGGCAAACCCACATAATGAGTGATGCTGTGTTCAGCCGTCAACAATCCGGCTGATACAGTATAAAAATGCTTTAGGAAAACATTGAATAAAGAAAACGTGCACAACACTTATATCTCATAATTTTATATTGGTATCGAATCCTCGTCCCCAGATTTGCACCGGGTGACTTAATCGCTTGGCCAACGAGACTGGTTTGACAGTGTGTAACTAAAATAAATATGGGTATATAATAATTGGCTATTAACTATTAATTACCTGTAATTATGTGAATGTGCTTGAATGTAGGTAGTAACATATGAAGAATTTGGTCCTGTTCTTATTTGCTCTTTCTATAAAGTTTTAGTTATTCTACAAAAAACATTTTAATCCATCTAGCTTTAAATTAAAAGTTAAGAACATTCTTATGGAGAAATGTTATTACAATATAATTGATATAATGATTTCAATGCAATAACATAAATTATCAGTAATGCTTATAAATATAATTAAATTTTACGAATTAACATATTGAACTAAAAAACTAAAAATTAACTAAAAAAAAAAAAAACTAATTCAGTATTCCGCTACCATTAGGCAGTGTCCCCAAAATGCCGCATTGCCACGTTGTATGGCAATGCTTATCCTCTGTGCAAAGTATATGCCAGCATTTTGGTCGCAAGTAGCGTCGACCAGACGTTTTGAGTGCATTTTATATCCTTATTACACGAGAATGCCTTACACGGATAAGACATAACGGATAGGCGTGTTGGCGTGATAATTGTTCAATGATGTAAATAAAATTGTTTATTTCTTAGATGAAAGGAATATTGAAGAACGAGAAAATGAACACAAAATGGTTGTTGTAAAAATTGCACGGTGGTAGGATATTTTGCAAATGCCCGCCTGGCTAGCTAATACCCTCAAGTAAAAAATCTGTCGCCAGGCACCTCGCGGTGTGTTTCGGCAGCTTTCCTTAAGAGGCAATAAGCTATAAATAAATAACTAAAAATAAAAGGTCCTTATTTTATACTAACTTTATTCGTTGCTCCTTCCTTTTTTCTTACGAATTTTCCACATAAAAATATAGACATATTCCTATGCTTCAGTTTATTTTGTAACTAACTTCTACCCGCAACTATCAGTTATATCAGGCTGACTCGGATCTACATTGTAACACAGGATCAAACATATTATATAATCTAAAAGTAAGAAAATAAGATCAAGTTCCATCAAAATCAGTTCAGTCGCTTACGAGGTGAGAGGAAACAAACATACACACAATTACAATATTCGAGTGATTACAACAGTGCCACACAGATGTGTGGTGTACAGTTCTGCTTTTCATTAAAATTTCTAATTAATGTAAGTACCTACATTTAAATCTTTCTCCTTCACTATTTTCGATTTTTTATTTCCGCTACTATTTTTTTATACATTTATGATGACTGGTAAAAAATTCTTAGAAGCATAAGTGTTCCCCGAGCTAAACTTTAGTATAATGCCAATCATTACGGCGGTCACATTTTATTTACAGAATCAAATTATTTTAGGTAGGGTTGCATGATGCAATGTCATTAGTTGCGAAAATCGATGCTTTATGAGGAATACACTACAACAATTGGAAAATTAACGTTCATTTTTGCTTTATATCTTGTTAAAATTTTGTATGTCGTGAAAGTAATAAAATAAAAATCTGACTTTAAACAGAAAATAATCTTCGTAAAAAAATACACTAAAAAGTAAGTAAACCAAACCATCGTACACATGTTTTTTTTCTAATTTACATCAACAAATGTAAATGAGAACATCATCAATGTAGTCGAAGACAATTAAATACGCCTTAAAAGGGGATAACTCAAATACTACTCGAATCCGTTCTTCTCGCAGTGGCACTATACAATTTATTTGCTGAACGTGGCAGGACAATGTAGAATATTTCAATACTAAAATTTGTAATTGACCTTCATAAGAGCGTCGTAGACTCCTAAATTTAATAAATTATTTTGTGTTTGATTTTGACTTTGACTTTGAATCTCACTGAAATTTAAATGGTACCACATGACATTCACCAGCTTTCGAATATAAAAAATAATATGAATCGGTACACCCTGTAAAAAGTTAAGGTAACACAAACCCAAAAAAAACAGTCTCATTGAGAAACTCCTACCTTTGTTTGAAGTCGTTTAAAAATATAGGTCTAATTTTATTAATTAAGCTAAGCCATAGTAGTGTAGAATCTCCCTCTCCCACAAATCCCCACCCTTGCCCGTACTATACAAACAGGCTTACAATATACTTGTTGGTGCAAAAAAATATACCGTGAACCTACTAAATCTTTTCCCTCCAGACTCCGCTAATTTAGTAGACGTTTCAAGAAGCTTTTTGGTTCATTTTCAAGCGAAAAAAGTAGTTTAGTAGCCGATTTCCCAGGAGCTACATCTCATATGCCTTTTATTTTACAAGCTCATCCTTTCTTTTTACACAAACAGGCCATTAATCCTTGGCAGCTGAATATTTGTCAAAACTGACAAACAAACATAGCGAGAATGAACTGGATAGTTACAATATTTAATAGTTTTTACTTTGGCAGTCTAGTATTTTAAATATACGTGATACACGGAAATATATTGACAAATTGAAATTGGAAGCGTTCGTTTTATTACAATTTTCAACTTGTAATTAAAAATAATTGATTCATAAGAGTTTAAACTTTTATACTATTTATACTTAGGGTTAGTCCCGGATAGATAAGGATATTTGAGTGTCGGTTCCATTTTTTTGTAAACATTTTATTTTGAGCGTAGTAGCAACTACTACTGCCTACTCAAGCAATCATATTCTACTACATGTATCGTTATCATATACACTAAAACTGAGACGTAGTACACTAACGAGGCCTTCTCGCACAAATGCACATCAACAATAACTGTAGGGGCGCGCCTTAGTGAGTGAAAAGGCCTGTACTGGTACAGTCAGATAAACTTTCACATGTGATGGGTCTATTATGTATAACCATCGACCCGAGCACGGTAAATGCACATGGTAAGTGATGATATGGTCGAAGGTATTAACAGGCTTAACCTAAAATTACTGGCTCTCAAGGACAGCTACCGGCACACATCGTTAGGTGCTTGGCGATATTGTTGGTTTATTGATATGTTCTTATTTTACGCTGTGTTGAAGAAACCCATCGACTTAATTTTTAGTAAAGTTATAGCTTAAACACTGGAGAGTACCTTGGGCGTATGTGTGTATGTATCCCGAAAAAAAATAGTTCCTGTAGGATATCATAACTTTGAAGACACCCAACAAAACAATTTCAAATAAAAACTGTATCACATGTCACCCATACAACGAGAAATTAAAAATATTTCATCCAATCGCGTTTTCGATCCAAATTGATGCCTCGAATTATATGTAGATTATATGAGTACGTGAAGCCCCAGTAATCTATCAACACATCTAGATTGACAACACAAGAAGCGTTCGTTTTATCATACTGCAAGTTTCCACCCGAATACCCAACTTGAAATTGAAAATAAACTCCCCGAAACCATTCCAATTACAACAGTTTAAAGTTCCACTAACTAATCCTGGATTACGGAAAGCGGGTTAAGTGATAATACCCGTACGCTGTTAGAGACATTTCTGGTATAACTAGTTTTAAATAACTAGCTATAAAACTGTCGGTACTTGGTAAGATAATTGAAGATTTTAAATTGATATTCGTTGTCTTATTTCAGTGTTGTGACATTTCCTGAAGCCATTTGAAACGCTCGTAGCGAAGTTTGCTTAGCTGTTCTTAACCGATTAGCTAACCTAAACTCCGCCGCGGTCATGTGTTGGATGGGTGAGCGTTGGTGCCATTACTACTGAGCGCGCACGTTCTTCGGAGGGCACATTAAGCCGTCGATCCCGGTTGTCATCTTAGGATTGCAGTTGTTATAGCATGGTGGTAGGGTATTTTGCGAACCGCCTGTCTAGCTACCACCCTCAAGCAGAAAATTTGTCGCCAAGCACCTAACGGTGTGCTTAAGCAGCTGTTCTTGAGGGCCAGTAATTTTAGGTTAGTCTGAACAACATCTTCGACCACATCATCATTTACCATCAGGTGAGATAGTGGTCAAAGGCTAGCCTATCAAGCAAAAAAATCCTTGTTTTAAATGACACTGTTCTGCGTAGTACTCCACTGTGCTCGTCATTTCGAGACATTTGTATTACGTCTCGATTGGAAAGTGTTTTGATTGGCTTTATTTCTCTTCAAGCTTTAACACAGAACTTTTTGCACATTAATGCTTTGGGACCTAGTATTTGATACTACAGTGTACACATCGAGGCGGAATTCTTACTTTTTAAATTAGGAAACGTGTCAGATCAAGTGAGCAACTGCAGTGGACTATAGTCAATTTCTATTATTATTTCTATTGTTATAATTATTTAAGAGGCGTACGGGTTAAGTTTGTCTATATATATATTGGAAGATAAAATATATTATGTTATTTTATTTTATTCGGAATACAAACAGTATATATAACCAAGAAATAACAACATTAAACACTAGTAACCATTTACATGTTTTCGCATATAGGAATTCAAATAGATACTTGTCTTAATTACTTAAAAATAAAGATTATTATAACACAACATATAGGTATCTTAAAATATAAAATAATTGGTTGTTGATCCTCAAACCAGAAGAAAGAAGGCGTTAAATTCTTCAGTTTTTGAGTTGAATAAGTCTTATTCGGGATGTCAACTAGTTCTTTATTGTAGCTCATTACTGATCGAATGAAAAAATAATTGTGTATATTTGGATGAGCTATATGGGTGAAGGGGTGAGAAGAAAGGTATTCTAAACGTTCTGTTAGGGACGCACCACTCTATATTTGATAAGAGATCTGGTGAATCTATAAAAGACTAAGCTATTTTAACTATTGTACAAATATCAGTAATTGATCTTCTTTTCTGCAGTGGTAACATTGATGCTGTCTTCTACATCTTGCCTCATGACTAAGATCGGAGGTTTTGCACTTGAACTGAAGGAATTTCATAAACTTACGCTGTACGCATTCAATTCTATCGATATACACATCATATTGCGGATTCCAGATTTGTGAACCATATTCAAGGATACTGCGGACATACGAACAGTAAAGAATTTTAATAACTTTTATGTTAGAAAACTGAGAGCAGGATTTTTTAATAAAGGCCAAAGCTTTATTGGCTTTTTTGACTATGTGATCTACATGCTTCTCGTAGGACAGTTTAGAATCGTGGATTATACCAAGATCTCGAATTTCATTTAAAATTTTAAGTTTGGATCCTTTAAGGGTATATTTATATTTAATAATATTACTTTTACGAGTGAAAATTATAGTGTTACATTTGGATATGTTGAGATTACTCTTTTATCTATTATCTTTATATATTTAGTTGATAGTACTCTTCAAATCTTTTAAGGTATTCTTGCAATAGAAATGAATCATTAATTGTTTTAATCGGTTTAAAAAATTTCTTATCATCTGCATATAGCAGACATTTGGAGTGTTATATTAAATCACGTTTTGGCTCGTGGGTTCGTTCGTGTCTTGTGTTCGTGTCCCACTCGTATTTCAAATGTTTAGATATCCGAAAAAAATAGGAACCTTATCATATTATAAATCTTATGACAATCATCTGTTGGATGAACAGATGCGTATTATAAGCATCCTGTTCATTGACAGATGCTTGTTCATCCGACGACAATCCATACTTTCTCTACTTATAAAATAAATTGGGTTGAATTATTTTACAAATTTAGGAATATGCAGATGCAATAGGCCTAACATATTATAATAAAAACAAACAAAAAGTAAAATATATAGTTTAAAATTAGATGCGTCTCAAAGTTTTCATTTTCAACGATCGCTACATTTTTCTCCATAACAATAATACATGCAACACGTTATCAAAAGCTTTTGATAGTAAGAAGGCGGCTTTATTTCTTGTATATTTAACATAAATGGACGTCAACTAAAATTTAAATATCTATTCCAAGCTTTAAATTTAAATGTATATATTTTGTACGCCTGATAGGTTGTTAGCCTTTGACCACTATCTCACCTAATGGTAAGTGATGATGTGGTCGAAGATGTTGTTCAGGATAACCTAGAATTACGGGCTTTCAATAACAGCTGCTGGAAAACACCTATAGGTGCTTGGCATAAGAATTTCTACTTGAGGGTGGTAGCTAGCCACGCGGACATTCGCAAAATGCCCTACCAACATGCAAAACTGAAAGCTTTGAATAGAATTCTACAATATTATTGCACTCGACATACGTTATTTACCTGTATCAAGGTAAATAACGTACGTCAAGCGCTATAATATATTGTTCGCAATCTACAAAATTTGAATACTTTGTTTGTGGTTTTGTTTATGTTCAACCAAGGCCTCCTACAAAAGAAATATATTTATGATATTATATTTCTGTGTAAAACTCATTAAACTCTGTAGGTCGGCTGTGTATATTTACAGGATAACAATTTCTTTTGTTTAGAATTAGTTATCGATATATAAGGGCATATTTACCCTGTGGAAGGCAATTTCTGTAGCAGAAGTTCGGAGATTTAACTACTATAACCAATAACAAATAATACAACATTATTTTATTATACCTTTTTTCACTTTTATTGTTCTTTTGTATAAACATACTAACTTTTAATGCTGTTACTATGTAAGTATGAGTATAAAATAAGCACACTATCGGAATTCATTCGATATCGAGTCCTCAATCAAAGGGTTATATCGACACACTATGCTACATTTTCAATATGTATCGACCCACATTGTAGGTAGCATTCATCTTAACCTTAAGCTTAAGCGCGCATCAAATTAATTAATTAAAATTAAAATTTAATAGTACTAATTAATCGATATTAATTTCGATCATTTCGATTAAAACATACGGTTATCAATATCAGAGATAGTCAGAAACTTCTTATTAAAATACTTTTTATGTAGGCTTTTATTTTAAATATGTTATGGGTGACAAACGAGCAGACCACCCGCCTGATGGTAAACGGTAACCGCCGCCTATGGACATCTGCAACACTAGCTGCGTTGCCGATGCTTTGCCTGCCCAGAGAGGAATTTGTAGATGCCCCTTTTGAAAAGGTCCAGTAGCTTAGCGGAAAGACCTCCGGAGGAAGGTCGTTCCACATCCCACAAGCACGCGGAAGAAAGGAGCGACCAGCATCTAATAAAAGATATGTAATATGATAAGGCAAAATATTTAAATAAACATAAGCTATGTCGATATTGGAAGACGCTGCTGAAATCACCACGTAATGTTACGCCATTATTCTTTAGTTCTAAATAAAACTAACACGCAAAGAGGATTTCTCATGGTAAGGTAGTTTGCGAATGCTCTTCTGGCTAAAACCCCAAAATTGAATTTCTGTAACCACGCACCATACAGAGCCGCATCACTGAAAGAAGCTATTTATTTCAGTTCATATGTAACTTATATAGTACATATTTCTGTAATAGATATCTTTTGAGAAATAAAACCGCCATTTGTAACACATTACTTTAGTGTATGTTATTGTTTATAATACTTATGTTATTTTAGTCTACAATAAAGAGTTATTTATTTATCTATTATTTTTTTTAAGAAACTTGGTAGTACTTCATGAAGGAGTATCCAAAAAAATTTACTTCGAGTACTGCTTTCAATCACACAACTACGTACTTTTTTGCCTAAATGTTCTAAAATTTAAATATCTCTCCATCGAATATTCACAAAACTTTTAACTAAACGTCCCATCAAAGTAAAATTTAAAACCTAATTTTATCACAAAGCCGTACAATTTCGAATAAATGCCGGAAATTTCGCACTAAAACCAGTAAATGTCCATCAAAGGGAAAGTTGTGCGGTGTGTCGCAATATTACAACGGATACAATGAAACGATGTACATTACATATAACTTAAAATAACATCTATGGAAGTGACATTCGAAAAAGTAATAAAAAAACAATACGATCACACATTTTAATCCCCAGACATGCGTATTATAACAACCACGTTTAACTAGTTTTATTTTCTCCTGGACACCAATATAAACTCCTGAAAATATTTTTAACCTAGACCAAATCAATTTCTAACCCAGGAAGAATTGAAAATCGAAACGAGGACCTAGAAATTGAAATTGTACATCGAGCATGGTTCCGACATGTCTTCAAAAGCTACTGCTTCAGAAACCGCTGCCATTTTAAAGACTATAATTTGTTTATACCTTAGGTGCTAAAGATAGGTGCTGTAAACTAGGCGTTGTAAGGTGAATACTTACGCAACAATACTTGGCTGCGTCCATAACATGTGTCTATATTAGAGATATATCAGTTCAAATTGAAAAACAGAAGCATCCAATCAATACTCGCACCTACAGTACTAAGTCTACAATAGTGCTACGCCGTAGCCACGAACATATATATTATACTACGCCATTATTAAGAATGGCCAACCAATAATGCTACATTGACATGTCTACCATGTTGCTACGCCGCACATTATAGGCCGATACCTTATATATGCTATTCATATCCCTTATACCTTATTATGCCACCCATACCTTACTTGCGTTACTGTTACGTTGTAGTAGAAATCACGTATCTTGTATACGAGTACGTTGACTTAACTTAAAAACTTTTACGACGGATAAGTCTTTTGCTTGCGTAGTCGTGGATTCGAATCCCAACCCACGGCCATCGAACCAAAAGACTTGTCCGTCTGCACTTCATATCATACAACCCCCAATATTACACAAATAAGATATATCCCTCTTCGTAGAAGTGTTACAGAAGAATTTGAAGAACCGCTGCCATTTCAAGCTTACCCGTACATATGCATAACGAGTTTTTATCTTTTGTAATTTTAGCTGATGTGTTATCCTTTGACCACAATCTCACCTGATGGTAAGTGACCATGTGGTCGAAGGTGTTAACAGGCTTAACCTAGAATTAAGTAGAGTATTTTTGAACGTGTTGTTACTATTAATATAAAACCCGCTAGTATACTTAGTATATGCTTATTATATACTTAGTGAAAAGTTTTATCACTCTCCTCGATTTTTCGGGCAACTTCGTAAAAACTGACTTGTTAAGTCTCATGTACCTGTAATTTTGCGAATGCTCACTTGGATGCTACCATCAATTCAATAAAATCGAAAATCTTTCACCAAGCACCCAACAGTGTATTCCGGCAGCAACCCTTGAGATGAATTAAAATAACAGGCACATAAGACTTAAGAACTGTTTATCTCAGTATGACGAGCGTAGCACAATTCGTCACTTGTGACGAAATGCATCTGTTATACGCAGAGGTTAGTGCATTTAACATTAAGTGGGAGTCGCGCTTGTTCCGTCACAATAACATAAAAAAATAAAGTAGATTCTGCGGTATACGAAGAGAACATTAAAATAATATTTTTCCCAAGCTGTCTCCTAAAGTTGCTTCAAACTTCCCAAAAAGCCGTATCTAGTTTGTAACATCGTTGTTAGAGTCACAATTTTCACTTTGCAAAGCTGCGGTCGCGAGACAAAGCCGCCACTATCTATTGTTAAATTTTTAACAACCTACAGCGGCCTTTTTAACTTGTCGGCGGTTTTTGTGAGCGTTTTAATCTTTTCGTGCGCGTTGGGCTTTCTGTGATGGTGCCTTCAACGGTATTGTTGCTTGGACGTTTTCCATCTCAGCGGTTTTGGTTCCTTTTTTAAATTAACGTCGTTTTACCTTAACAACGGGTGTACCCGCACACTATTTTAAATCAAACTGTAATTTAGACCACCCACGATGTTTCGATAGAGTTGCATCTACCATGGTTTCGAGAATACTGAAGAGGCGAACGTCTGCATCTTGAAATGACGGTGCTATTTCTAACTACCCGCATTTGGCGTTGTATTTTTTGTTTTATTGTAATGGAACAAGCTCGGGGCCCATCTGATGTTAAGCGGACTAACCTCTGCCTAGAACAGATGCATTTCATCACAAGTGAAGAATTGCACTGCGCCCGTCACCTTAAGACGTAGTTGTTAAGTCTCATGTGCCTGTAATTTCACTGGCTCTCAAGGACTGCTGCCGGAACACTCCGTTAGGTGCTTGGCGATAGATTTTCTACTGAGAGTGGTCGCTAGCCAGGCGGGCAATCGCAAAATGCTACTATGCTAAAATGCCACCACGCTAATGCTTAATGACTATTTTCCCTTAAATCTTTATCTTTTTAACCCATTGGCATCGGCGATAATGATAACAATAGAATTTCATTCATAACTAGGGCATAGAGGTCCAGGACGATGCCAACTTATCATGGTATAAAGTATAGTATACAACTCTTGAATAAAACGGAATTATAATGGACTGCCGCGCAGCAGGTCCATGGTTCGAATCCCGCCGCAGGCTTGAGCTTCACCGCATGGTGGAAGGGCATTTTGCGAGTGCTCGCCTGGCTAGCGACCACCCTCAGGTAGAAGATCTGCCAAGCACCTAACGGTGTGTTCCGACAGCTGCCGGATTCGGAATACCTGTAATTTATTTCAAGGACAGCTGTCCTTGAGAGCCAGTGAAATTACAGGCACATGAGACTTAACAACTATGTCTCAAAGTGACGGGCGCAGACGGTAGTTTGATGAAATGCATCTGTTAAAGGCAGAGGTACGCTTAACATCAGGTGGGCCTCGCGCTTGTTCCGTGACAATAACATAAAAATAAGAATCATTAGAATCCTATACTTTCTCACGATTCATCTATGGCATTTGCTTTGAATCCGTCCTTTATTCACTAATTGTTTAATATACCTACTATTGAAATAGACAATTAAAAAAACTGATTATTTATATGAGATATTTTGTTTTTTACAGATATGTATCAATACATCGTTTTAAGAAGAAATAGAAGCCAACAATTTTGGTAAGCCCACCATTAGTACGTCATTAATTTTTCTGAACCACTGCCGTTTTACATTGCACTAAGAAGCCTGCCAAGCATGGGATTATGGCAAACTCCGCGGACTTTGTCCTATGGTGAACGTTATGGCTATTAATGAAAATGATAATGAATAATTTAATAAAAAAAACCTTCTCAAAGCGAAAGCATTATTGTAGAATCTCTTAAGTCCTGGGATCGATGCCCGGTTCGGAGAGTAGTCCGGAATCTGAACCTGTGCCCGGTAAAATTAAATAGCAATAGCTTAACCTACGGAACCAAAGCATGTTCGTGAAAGGTTGTTGATACAATATTAATGCCTACCCCTTCTGGGAACTCAGGCGTGACGATATATGTGTGAAAAATCCGTTTAGCCGTTTCAAAGATGTGGGGTAAGAAACATACAATAAAATTATTTTAATCAAATATGAACTAAAACTGTGTTGCCACCACACAGATTATTACTTTTAAATATGATTTCAAGCACCATCGCGTGCTAGGCGAAAAACACATTCACAAAAATAGACTAAAAAATTTCTCATCTCGAGTGGGAATCACAAAGTTCACGTACGTACACGTACGTAAACTTTGTGATTCCCACTCTATTACTCTCTATTACTCTATTACACATTAATCTAATGTAATTTTGAAGAAATTTCAGTTTATTGTAAACGGGTGTAAAAAATATGTATAGAGCGTGTTAATTTTTATCACTTAGTCGTACAGCGCTAGCGGAGACGCATGATGGTATGATGATGATGGTATGGTGCATGGTGGTATTGATAGGTAACACTCTATATTACACAGTAGGTTTGACTTTGTTGTTCACGCAATGTATGTATGTACACCTAAGGTGAACTTTGAACACGTGTATAGAAACACGTTCTCCGATTTCAACCACTGGGTTATCGAAGATCGCTCGACTGAGCCGATATTTTTGCTCTGATTATATTAGTTTTTTAACCGTCATTAAAAACTTAGTGCTTAAGGCACCCGGTGCCTAAAATTGGAGGACGTAGTTTCAAATCCTTCTCGAGGTGAAATTGTGAACTGTGAAATTTGTAAACTGCATCGTTAATTCTTCAATCTGTCAGATACATGTTCAGGGTGGTTCAGGCTTACACAAATTTCGTTATTGTGTTTAAATACGGAACCATCGGTGCACGATTGCGACTTGCAATTATCTACCTATTTCTGCTTACTGTACTGTATCGTCTTGGGGATCGCAGTGTGAGCTATCAGTTCCTTAGAAAGCGCTGCTGTCCACCTTCTGGTGTGTACCTTTAGTCACGTCTTACGTCACTCATGGGTAGAGATAGGGTGGTGACATTTGATAGAGGCACTCCACAGGCTCTAGCCCGGCACCCCACGGGCATTTCTGCTTGCCGTATCAGCCGGATACCTAGTCCACTGCTGAAAACAGCCCAATATGGGGAGTTAGCCATAATCTCCACGCTTGGCAGGCGGCTTGGGGATAGCAGTGTAAGATCGGTCCTCAGAAAGTGCTGCTCGCCACCTTCTGGTGTGTTACACTAAGTCGCCTCTTACGACACCCACGGGTAGAGATGAGGGGTGACATTTTAGCCCGGCACCCCGAGAGCCCCTAAATTTGAATCATTTCTGCTTACTTGTATTAAATTGAAATGTCCTTGGCCTGAAATTAATTAACACGGTAAAAAGTTAAATAACGCCTGTTTGTTATCAAGTATGGCCTTCCCACCCGTATCAGAAAACCTTAACAAAACCTTGTCAAAATAACATAATTATTCTAAATATGAAAAATTGCTACAAGCTTGAACAAAAATACTATGACAGAATCTTACTGAGCAATACCTACACCGTTTCAAAATGCTATGCAACCATGTCGTCATAACACCGTCAAATAATTGCATAAGAAATACAACGTGATAGAAGAATCTGATTGTGACAGAGTTCTTGAGAGTATTATAAATATGAACCTGCCAGTACCTACTCGCAATAAATAAACTCCATAACGTTTCGTAGGTGAACGGGAGTGTTTCCCGTCACGCTATTACTAAAACAGTTTGTTGTCACGAAATGATTGCTTGGTGCATATTTGAGCGATGACAGTCACTTGTTCCATTATATAATCGCGAGAGTAGGAGAATTTTCACCCATTGTCAGTTTGACGGTTTTACGTGCATCATTATCTCCGCTAAATAAGAATCAATTTTGTCGTTCTTTTTCGAGGTGTATCTTAAGTTTGGTCTTGTAAAAATTGGGCGTAGTTGCTAGAATCTATGTATTTTTAAATAGGCTGATTATTGTTACTACTTAGTACAATATGATCAGTGACAACTCGTAAAACTATAAGATTACCATGTATACCTACTCATAACTTAAAAAAAATTATTTATTATTTGATTACCGGAATGCTATAAAATCAGATATGTCTGTTTCCTAGGTCTGCTCGTTCAAAGTATTTTCTCGATTATTTTCTGTTATTAGAAAATCAGTAGTTATATAATGCCGGTTCTAACTCACTTTTTATACATTTTACCAACTTATGTTTGCGGTTGTAAAACGTGTATTCGTATGTGAAGCTACTTCCACCTCCCTGCCCCAATACATTGTTCCGCCTCCTAGAGATTCAATAATAGTATATATTTTTTTTATATTTGATATAGTAGGTACAGTAAAAAAACACCACTCCCGTTCACCTACTAAACGTTATGGAGATTATTTATTGCGAGTAGGTACTGGCAGGTTCATATTTATAATACTCTCAAGAACTCTGTCACAATCAGATTCTTCTATCACGTTGTATTTTTCATGCAATTATTTGACGGTGTTATGACGAGATGGTTGCATCGCATTTTGATATGGTGTAGCATTGCTCAGTAAGATTCTGTCATAGTATTTTTGTTCAAGTCTGTAGCAATTTTTCATATTTAGAATGATTTATGTTATTTGCTGACTTAACTCGTGCGGTCGGAAGCAACACATTTGCATTCTCGTACACCTCGCTTTAAATACAAACACAAGTTTTACCAACCGCAA
The DNA here is from genome assembly GCA_963890685.1 of Plagodis pulveraria. Classification (NCBI taxonomy): domain Eukaryota; kingdom Metazoa; phylum Arthropoda; class Insecta; order Lepidoptera; family Geometridae; genus Plagodis; species Plagodis pulveraria. The sequence continues at coordinate 24,055,221 of OY982969.1, forward strand.
ACATAAATTGGTAAAATGTATGAAAAGTGATTTAGATCCGGCATAATATATATACTAATATCTGACGTCAAGCTCGTGTGTTCCGGCAGCAGCTGCCAGAATTACTGGCAGAATTACTAGCTGCTGTCCATCAGAGCTAGTAATTCTAGGTCAGGCTAACCAACATTTTTGAGCGCATCATCACTTACCATCAGGTGAGAGTGGTCAAAGGCTAGCTATAAAACTATAAAAAAAAAAAAAAAAATTCAACCAGTACATTACATTATTAGACATAAATATTTAATTAGGTCTTCCCCTTAATCCAGGTATTAACACATAAAAAGACTTGAAGTTGATGCGATCAACACGACAAAAAGAAATCGGTTTGATAAACACCCGACCCGAACCAACAAAAGCGCTGTTGCATGGCCGCGCGTGTTGCCAGTTACAATAGCTACATTTGAAGAGCTGTGTGATTTTTGTTGTATTAATGGGTGATAGCAGTCTAAGTCTATCAACAATAAAATTAAAATTTATCTACGTATTTTTTGTGTCGGAAAAAGTAAAATAGTATGTACAAGGAGTAAAACAAGTCATTTAAGCCGAGAAGTTTAACATGTATATTTAACTGGTATTAAAGTCGAGGCTAAAATGGATATTATGCATGAGTTATACACACTTACTTTCGCTTTATTTACGAGGAAATGTAACAATGATACTGTACGCAATTTAAATTGAAACTAATATGTGAACAATGTTCTATATTGTATTCGTCTTTGTAGCGTAAAACATTTCTGTGTCTTTAATAATACCTCTGATCTATGGGTATTATGTAAGACACAGGCAAATTTCCTATATAAAACATTTTACAAAATTAAACTTCTTGAACAATTTTAAATAAAATAATATTTTTTATCAGTTGTGCTTAAAAAGCTTTCTGCTTACACCGGGCATAAACAAAAATTTTACGATCATAAGAAGTGCAATGGTAATGGGGTAAAATAGCATATATATTTTATTTAAACTAACTCTATGAATTATTCAAGAAGATTGCCTGGAAAAGGGACTAAATCAAAATAAAGACAACTTTCAGTTTCAGTTCACCCGCCTGAAAGCAGCATTAAATGCTGCGATAGATTTTCAATTTTAAGGCGATAGATAGCCAGGCATGCGTTTATCAAATTTAGAATATCCAAGTACTGAAATTTAAAATCTCTTAACGCCATTTAAATAATTTATTCCTTAAAAATAAGTAATTTCTAAGCAATGATCGTATAATATGTATTATAGGTTAATCACATTTGTGGTTCCAGTGACTTGTTCCATTAACTAGATCCATGAATATTTACGTCACATACAATAAGAGTGTAATCGTTTACTTGGTAAAAAAATAGAATTTCGAGCACGTTACTAAGACGGCTAAGTACGTATATCAAAGTTAGTCCATAAAAGGAGGGCATGTCTAGACTAGGCTAAACTTGTTGACTTAAAAACAGTAACAAGATAATGTAGAAAGGTAAATGGCTTAAAGTCGTACTTGAAAAACCCTTAAGGGGCATGAATAGAAGTTGGAATGTGGTTTAGACCCCTTTTAGGTATTAGTTTCTAGAATTTATAGGCCCGCAGCGATGTTGGCCATTTTATTTCTAAAAGAAAAAACTTAAGTACGCAGTTATATGTTAAGTATTTTTCAAAAGTCATCTTTACCTAAATTGAAAGACTAGCTATATAAGAATTACTACTATACTAATATCATGAAGAGGAAATGTTTGAATTTTTTTATGTAACGAACTAGCTTTCCGACCGCGGCTCCGCCCGCGGGTGTATCGGTTATCGCGCAAAACCATTAAGCATTTTTGCGCAGTTGGATAAAAACTATGTCCTTCCTCGGGTCTTAAACTGTTTCCATACCAAATTTCATCCATATCGTTCCCGTAGTATTAGAGCCTATTCAATGCAAACATACAAACAATGAAATCTTTCCTCTATATTATATTATATTATATTAGTCTAGATAAATTAAAAACTACTGGTCCGATATGAAAAATTCTTTCGCCATTAGAATCCTACACTATCCATAATGAACATAGACTATAGAACATTTTCAAAAACTCAGGGATCCGCATGAAAACTTCGATAATGTAATCCAACTTGTGAAAAAATATACCAAAAAAATCGTAATATCGCGTAGGAACGCTGCGGTTGACAATAGAGCAAAGTAATGTACTACAATTTTTTAGAAGACATCAATATCTTTTTTTTTTTTTTTTTTTTTAGGTTATTGTGAAGGAACAAGCACGAGGCCCACCTGATGTTAAGCGGTATCCTCTGCCTATAACAGATGCATTTCATCACAAGTGACGAACTGCACTGCGCCCATCACATTGAGACATAGTTGTTAAGTCTCATTTTGCATGTTATTTCACTGGCTCTCAGGGACTGCTGCCGGAACACACCGCTAGGTGCTTGGCGACAGAATTTCTACTTGAGGGTGGTCGCTAGCCAAGCGGGCATTCGCAAAATGCCCTTCCACCATGCGGTGAAGCTCAAGCTCTGGGCGGGATTCGAACCATGGACCTGCTGCGCGGCAGTCCATAGCCAATGCCACTGAGCCATCACTGCTTCAAAGATCTACAATCAAGATCTACAAATATATCTACATAAAAGTACGCCATTCCATGTGTCTATTACAGTTATGTCAAAATGACTACTTTTTATGTGTTTCAATTTATTTTTGTTAAATATCCGGGCAAAGCCGGTTAGTTATATATAAACTTGTAGCGTAAATAAATTTACACATAAGTATACATCTGTTTAAGATTGAGACCACGGATTTGAATCAAATCAAATAATATAATAATGTAACGTGTGTGATACTTATTAAGGCGAAAGGTAAGACCAGTTGATTTTGTCCTGTTAGTGTTCGCTCGCGCTTCATCTATTTAGCAAGAAGTGCATGCGTTTGGATCAATACACGGTACGCTAATAAAAGGATCTCAGGATCAGATTTCATCATCAGATTTTTCTTTTTTTAATATTGTTAAGTTTGCAATAACGGCTGCTATGCGGATTACATTACAAAATCACAAATATGCGATAGGAAAAATTTAAGTCATGTGCGGGATTCGAACCCGCGTCCATTCACCCCTTGAGCCGGGGTATGCTCTAACCAATTCAGCTAATATGACACAACAGAAAAATGAAACAGTTTAAAATACTCGAAATTTCTTATCAAAACCTCATATAACTCCACACACACAATAAGCTAATGTAAAACACTTTTTTCCATTAGCGTGCAAGACTTCGCGTGACATGCACTCCCTAGAGATTCACCTGAATCTCTAGGGAGTGCATGTCTGGGTTCATTTTCACGAGGTCAGGGGTCATACAGCGGTCACTCAGGCTAACTGACCTTAATAAGACTGGTAATTTCTGATTATATCTTTTTAGTAAGGATTAAACGGGCTTATATAGTGTTTAGGGTTCGATTTAAGGATAAGATGTTCGTTGTAGCAAGGAGTTTGTTAGATGTTGAGACATAACATAAAGCACCGTCCTCTATGACGGTTAAAGTTATACGATTGGAGCATGAAATTTCGGCTACAAATGCCGTGTCCAGGTGGCCGGGAGGTGTAGTCATCCGACGCGATATCGAAGAACGCGGGTTCGATTCCCGCCTCGGGCATACATTTTTGTACTCTAATATTTTGTTAAATGAATTGGTTAAACATAACATAAAGGGTTTACACGTTCTACCCATCACTCTCCTACTCTTATCTTGAGAAGCTAATGTAGGGTGTTAGTATTTTTGAAACTTTAAGATGGATTCTCATGAGCTTCTTTCTTAGTATTCCTTACAAATATAATCAATAGACTTTTATAAATTATTATAGTACACAATTTTTTGTTTCAGACGGTGATCAAACCAGCATCTTCCGATTTCGCCCATGATGCCTACACGGTTAAAGTAATACAATTGGAGCACAAAGTTTTAGCTCGAAAGAGTAAAGTTTCGGTGGTCGAGTGAAATCGGAGGACGCGGGTTCGAATCCCGTCCGGCACAATAAATGTTGTACTCCAATAATTTGTTAATGTGATTTTAGCTTAGCACGCGATAGTGCTTGTAATATTTAGATGTGGTCAATTTAATTTCTCAGTTTCCTAAGTGTTTGCTGAAGACAAATATATTTTGTATAGTAGGTATTTACTCATTTCAAAATATTAGCTTGTTTAAAACCCCATCGTAAGGTTGCCTGGTAGAGATCACTTTTAGTGATAAGGCCGCCCATTGTAACACTTTACATATTTATTTGTATTTAGTCAACATGTTTTTTCTTGTTTTGTGGTGTAACAATAAAGAATAATCTATTCTATTCTATATAGTTATACTTATCCCAAGGGCCCTAGTCGGGGCACGTGCTTTGAGCTCAAACTGCCAGTTGCCTAAGGGTGGTAAAACTATGAGCATTGTCCGTGGGGTGCTGGGCTAGAATGTCACCCTCCCACTCCTAAGTTGTTTCCGTGGGTGTCGTAAAAGGCGACTTCCACTGCTGAACACAGCCTCCTCAATTAAAGGTCAGATGATGAAATCAGATCTCAGGATCAGATTTCATCATCAGATTTTTCTTTTTTTAATATTGTTAAGTTTGCAATAACGGCTGCTATGCGGATTACATTACAAAATCACAAATATGCGATAGGAAAAATTTAAGTCATGTGCGGGATTCGAACCCGCGTCCATTCACCCCTTGAGCCGGGGTATGCTCTAACCAATTCAGCTAATATGACACAACAGAAAAATGAAACAGTTTAAAATACTCGAAATTTCTTATCAAAACCTCATATAACTCCACACACACAATAAGCTAATGTAAAACACTTTTTTCCATTAGCGTGCAAGACTTCGCGTGACATGCACTCCCTAGAGATTCACCTGAATCTCTAGGGAGTGCATGTCTGGGTTCATTTTCACGAGGTCAGGGGTCATACAGCGGTCACTCAGGCTAACTGACCTTAATAAGACTGGTAATTTCTGATTATATCTTTTTAGTAAGGATTAAACGGGCTTATATAGTGTTTAGGGTTCGATTTAAGGATAAGATGTTCGTTGTAGCAAGGAGTTTGTTAGATGTTGAGACATAACATAAAGCACCGTCCTCTATGACGGTTAAAGTTATACGATTGGAGCATGAAATTTCGGCTACAAATGCCGTGTCCAGGTGGCCGGGAGGTGTAGTCATCCGACGCGATATCGAAGAACGCGGGTTCGATTCCCGCCTCGGGCATACATTTTTGTACTCTAATATTTTGTTAAATGAATTGGTTAAACATAACATAAAGGGTTTACACGTTCTACCCATCACTCTCCTACTCTTATCTTGAGAAGCTAATGTAGGGTGTTAGTATTTTTGAAACTTTAAGATGGATTCTCATGAGCTTCTTTCTTAGTATTCCTTACAAATATAATCAATAGACTTTTATAAATTATTATAGTACACAATTTTTTGTTTCAGACGGTGATCAAACCAGCATCTTCCGATTTCGCCCATGATGCCTACACGGTTAAAGTAATACAATTGGAGCACAAAGTTTTAGCTCGAAAGAGTAAAGTTTCGGTGGTCGAGTGAAATCGGAGGACGCGGGTTCGAATCCCGTCCGGCACAATAAATGTTGTACTCCAATAATTTGTTAATGTGATTTTAGCTTAGCACGCGATAGTGCTTGTAATATTTAGATGTGGTCAATTTAATTTCTCAGTTTCCTAAGTGTTTGCTGAAGACAAATATATTTTGTATAGTAGGTATTTACTCATTTCAAAATATTAGCTTGTTTAAAACCCCATCGTAAGGTTGCCTGGTAGAGATCACTTTTAGTGATAAGGCCGCCCATTGTAACACTTTACATATTTATTTGTATTTAGTCAACATGTTTTTTCTTGTTTTGTGGTGTAACAATAAAGAATAATCTATTCTATTCTATATAGTTATACTTATCCCAAGGGCCCTAGTCGGGGCACGTGCTTTGAGCTCAAACTGCCAGTTGCCTAAGGGTGGTAAAACTATGAGCATTGTCCGTGGGGTGCTGGGCTAGAATGTCACCCTCCCACTCCTAAGTTGTTTCCGTGGGTGTCGTAAAAGGCGACTTCCACTGCTGAACACAGCCTCCTCAATTAAAGGTCAGATGATGAAATCAGATCTCAGGATCAGATTTCATCATCAGATTTTTCTTTTTTTAATATTGTTAAGTTTGCAATAACGGCTGCTATGCGGATTACATTACAAAATCACAAATATGCGATAGGAAAAATTTAAGTCATGTGCGGGATTCGAACCCGCGTCCATTCACCCCTTGAGCCGGGGTATGCTCTAACCAATTCAGCTAATATGACACAACAGAAAAATGAAACCGTTTAAAATACTCGAAATTTCTTATCAAAACCTCATATAACTCCACACACACAATAAGCTAATGTAAAACACTTTTTTCCATTAGCGTGCAAGACTTCGCGTGACATGCACTCCCTAGAGATTCAGGTGTCAGGGTTCATTTTCACGAGGTCAGGGGTCATACAGCGGTCACTCAGGCTAACTGACCTTAATAAGACTGGTAATTTCTGATTATATCTTTTTAGTAAGGATTAAACGGGCTTATATAGTGTTTAGGGTTCGATTTAAGGATAAGATGTTCGTTGTAGCAAGGAGTTTGTTAGATGTTGAGACATAACATAAAGCACCGTCCTCTATGACGGTTAAAGTTATACGATTGGAGCATGAAATTTCGGCTACAAATGCCGTGTCCAGGTGGCCGGGAGGTGTAGTCATCCGACGCGATATCGAAGAACGCGGGTTCGATTCCCGCCTCGGGCATACATTTTTGTACTCTAATATTTTGTTAAATGAATTGGTTAAACATAACATAAAGGGTTTACACGTTCTACCCATCACTCTCCTACTCTTATCTTGAGAAGCTAATGTAGGGTGTTAGTATTTTTGAAACTTTAAGATGGATTCTCATGAGCTTCTTTCTTAGTATTCCTTACAAATATAATCAATAGACTTTTATAAATTATTATAGTACACAATTTTTTGTTTCAGACGGTGATCAAACCAGCATCTTCCGATTTCGCCCATGATGCCTACACGGTTAAAGTAATACAATTGGAGCACAAAGTTTTAGCTCGAAAGAGTAAAGTTTCGGTGGTCGAGTGAAATCGGAGGACGCGGGTTCGAATCCCGTCCGGCACAATAAATGTTGTACTCCAATAATTTGTTAATGTGATTTTAGCTTAGCACGCGATAGTGCTTGTAATATTTAGATGTGGTCAATTTAATTTCTCAGTTTCCTAAGTGTTTGCTGAAGACAAATATATTTTGTATAGTAGGTATTTACTCATTTCAAAATATTAGCTTGTTTAAAACCCCATCGTAAGGTTGCCTGGTAGAGATCACTTTTAGTGATAAGGCCGCCCATTGTAACACTTTACATATTTATTTGTATTTAGTCAACATGTTTTTTCTTGTTTTGTGGTGTAACAATAAAGAATAATCTATTCTATTCTATATAGTTATACTTATCCCAAGGGCCCTAGTCGGGGCACGTGCTTTGAGCTCAAACTGCCAGTTGCCTAAGGGTGGTAAAACTATGAGCATTGTCCGTGGGGTGCTGGGCTAGAATGTCACCCTCCCACTCCTAAGTTGTTTCCGTGGGTGTCGTAAAAGGCGACTTCCACTGCTGAACACAGCCTCCTCAATTAAAGGTCAGATGATGAAATCAGATCTCAGGATCAGATTTCATCATCAGATTTTTCTTTTTTTAATATTGTTAAGTTTGCAATAACGGCTGCTATGCGGATTACATTACAAAATCACAAATATGCGATAGGAAAAATTTAAGTCATGTGCGGGATTCGAACCCGCGTCCATTCACCCCTTGAGCCGGGGTATGCTCTAACCAATTCAGCTAATATGACACAACAGAAAAATGAAACAGTTTAAAATACTCGAAATTTCTTATCAAAACCTCATATAACTCCACACACACAATAAGCTAATGTAAAACACTTTTTTCCATTAGCGTGCAAGACTTCGCGTGACATGCACTCCCTAGAGATTCAGGTGTCAGGGTTCATTTTCACGAGGTCAGGGGTCATACAGCGGTCACTCAGGCTAACTGACCTTAATAAGACTGGTAATTTCTGATTATATCTTTTTAGTAAGGATTAAACGGGCTTATATAGTGTTTAGGGTTCGATTTAAGGATAAGATGTTCGTTGTAGCAAGGAGTTTGTTAGATGTTGAGACATAACATAAAGCACCGTCCTCTATGACGGTTAAAGTTATACGATTGGAGCATGAAATTTCGGCTACAAATGCCGTGTCCAGGTGGCCGGGAGGTGTAGTCATCCGACGCGATATCGAAGAAAGCGGGTTCGATTCCCGCCTCGGGCATACATTTTTGTACTCTAATATTTTGTTAAATGAATTGGTTAAACATAACATAAAGGGTTTACACGTTCTACCCATCACTCTCCTACTCTTATCTTGAGAAGCTAATGTAGGGTGTTAGTATTTTTGAAACTTTAAGATGGATTCTCATGAGCTTCTTTCTTAGTATTCCTTACAAATATAATCAATAGACTTTTATAAATTATTATAGTACACAATTTTTTGTTTCAGACGGTGATCAAACCAGCATCTTCCGATTTCGCCCATGATGCCTACACGGTTAAAGTAATACAATTGGAGCACAAAGTTTTAGCTCGAAAGAGTAAAGTTTCGGTGGTCGAGTGAAATCGGAGGACGCGGGTTCGAATCCCGTCCGGCACAATAAATGTTGTACTCCAATAATTTGTTAATGTGATTTTAGCTTAGCACGCGATAGTGCTTGTAATATTTAGATGTGGTCAATTTAATTTCTCAGTTTCCTAAGTGTTTGCTGAAGACAAATATATTTTGTATAGTAGGTATTTACTCATTTCAAAATATTAGCTTGTTTAAAACCCCATCGTAAGGTTGCCTGGTAGAGATCACTTTTAGTGATAAGGCCGCCCATTGTAACACTTTACATATTTATTTGTATTTAGTCAACATGTTTTTTCTTGTTTTGTGGTGTAACAATAAAGAATAATCTATTCTATTCTATATAGTTATACTTATCCCAAGGGCCCTAGTCGGGGCACGTGCTTTGAGCTCAAACTGCCAGTTGCCTAAGGGTGGTAAAACTATGAGCATTGTCCGTGGGGTGCTGGGCTAGAATGTCACCCTCCCACTCCTAAGTTGTTTCCGTGGGTGTCGTAAAAGGCGACTTCCACTGCTGAACACAGCCTCCTCAATTAAAGGGGAACGGGGTTTTCCAGCCAAACAGGTGCCAGCATTTTGATCACGCGTCCCATCGACCAAGCGCTCTGATAAATTTTGGAAAATACGATGAGCTCCCGGTCCCCACGTGGGTTTCAGAAAGATGTGACGGCGCCAAAGTGTCAACGCATGTAGCGTCCCACACTAAGGGCCGTCCTAACTTCCATGGAACCAGAGTTATGCCGTCAGGAAATATATATATATATATATGTAAGTAAGATAAGTAAAATAGTTTATGATATGAATTCCTCAGAAGGCGCTAAATGGTTAGGAATTTTTAAATTCGGTATTATGTACTCTCTTTTAGACCAACAAATAAATACTAAAAACGTCGATTTATAATGTAGTTTTGAAACTGTGTTCAGAGACAAAATGTTTGCAATACTGTAAACCCTAAAATAACGAGGGTAGACTCGCACTTGGCAAGTTTTTTGCCATCTTTGTAAGCTATATTTATAGTAGTGAGATGAAATTGTCGAAACAGTACACAAGTTACATGAGCTTTCAGTTGTACCACGTATGAGGTTTATACTACGAATAAATAATTCGTAGGGTTTATACTACAACTCAAGGCGCCGATACGATGCCTATGGTGCATTTTCAACACCTTGAGAGTCTTCAGAACACGCCTTCTTAAGCTATCGAGGCTCAAGAAAACCCTCCCCCAACATCTGATGAAGCTTCGAATACTGCAATAACAGTAACCTGTCTGTTAAGAAAAAAAACACGTATTATAAACTCTTAAGTCCTGCAGATAATACCAAAAAAGATTTATCTCTCTAATAGGCAAAGCTAGGATCATAATAAAAACCATTTATCCTTTCTAGCAAAATAGAAGCCGCAAAATAATGAGCCCTATATATCAACGAGAGAAGAATCTTAAAATAATTGTTATTATTTTTCTAGACTGGTGCTCATTTTAGTTTTTTCTCAAGAACTATGCTTAAAGAAATGTACAACATTGTTATTAACGTGCTTTTTTATTTAACTGACTGTGTTGTACTGTACCGTATCAGCCGGATCGTCCACTGGTGAACACAGCCTCCCCTATTAAGGGGGTATTTGCCATAATCCCCACGCTTGGCAGGCGGCTTGGGGATCGCAGTGTAAGATGGCATTTCTTTAGAAGGTGCTGCTGCCCACCTTCCAGTATTTTTCCCTTAGTCGCATTTTACGACACCCACGTGATGATATGGGGGAGTGCAATTCTAACCCGGCACCCCACGGGGTTGTTGTATAGCTATAATTTTAATATAAGGATAAAAGGACTGTTCCATTCTGTTGGACGTCGTGCCCTGAGGGGAAATTGTGTCCAATTCCGTATGGTTAGCTGATTGATCAATTATCTAGCTTTAGGGTGTTTAGCGATAATTCCCTTTTCGACGGAGCGACTAGCACGTAGTCCGAAGGTAGGTCGTTCCCGCCGTTTTATACTCACGTGCCTAATGGCACATATATCGGTTGGTGTCTTCCTGTGACATTCAACGAGCCCAGTCGAATACGCCACGACACAGTGGTAAAGTGTGGTACTACTGGGATTAAGAAGGGCCCCTGTCCATACATGTAGTAAGCAGCGTGCCAACACTTAATGTCGTCATGAATAGAGTGCTGCTGCACACTGGACGCATAACAGAGATTCTTACAATTTGAACACCCTGAAAACCGAAAGGTAGTGAACCTTGGTGAAGGTTTTGAAGCACTCTTAGCGAAGTTTGCTTAGCCATTCTTTACCGATCAGCAAAGTTGAGCCACGTCCGCCGAGGTCATGATTTGGATGGTGACCGCTAGTGACATTGCTAATGAGCGCTGTCGTGCTTCGGAGGGCGAGTTAAGCCGTCGGTCCTGGTTGTTGTCTTAGGATGGCAGTCGTTATAGTATGGTGGTTGGGCACTTTGCAAATGCCCGCCTGGCTAGCTACCACCTAAAGTAGAAATTCTGTCGCCAAGCACTTAACGGTGTATTCCGGCAGCTGATCTTGAGAGCCAGTAATTCGAAGTTATCCTGAACAACATCTTCGACCACATCATCACTTACTATCAGGGGAGATAGTGGTCAAAGGCTAATCTATCAGGCATAAAAAAGAACCTTCACATATAACTAGGGCATTCAAGGAGAGTAAGCTTCAGCCGCTTCAGGTAGTTGGCCAGATGTAAAACCGAAGGGAAGATTTTATTAATGACCTTGTGTCCTACGCATTGTAAGTGAAAACATATTTTTTAATAACTTTTGTGTTTTCCTATGTATGTTTAGAGAAGACATATTGAACCGAGTACAATAAGAGTAGCAGGAAGAGGCTGATGGTATGCGTAACTTTCTGCAACTTCCTGTATTCGCCATTGGCCGTTACTCGATTATCCTCTACTGATCCTTGGCAGGCGTCTAGAAATCCCTGAGCAAAACGAGCAAGGGAGGTATGTCAGGATAGCTAAAAGTTTAAAATTCGATACCCGTGGGGTGCCGGGTTAGAATGTCACCTCCCCATTTATCACCAGTGTCGTAAGAGGCGACTACGGAAAAAGTGATCCAAATGAGTAGCATGCCACTTGTGGATGTGAGTAGGGTGTTGTGTGAATTAGACGCACAACAGGGCTGTCAAACAATATGTTCTTGTTTACTTGTCTTATATGTTGTTAGCTTAAACATGTTATTCGTAATATGTTGTTGTGTTGCGTCCAGTGTGATAGGAAAAATATTTTTTATGACCCTGAAACCGAGCCCTGTGAATGGCAATAGGCTCGCCCCCTATAATATGGGACCAAAACCCAATTGGCGAAACGTGTGTGTTTACATACATATGCCTACCCCTTGGGGGAATACAGGCGTGATTATATGTATGTATATTTGAACCCATCCGAGAAGTGAGCGACAAGTCTTTGTGCATGTAGAGATGAATCCTTTTTTTTCAGTCTCGGAAGTTTTTATAACATATTATTAGAGGCCGTTTCCTATTTGAAAATAGTGATGTACCTATGATTGAAACAAAAAAGCTCGGGCCGACAAACTAAAATATTTTATCGATAACATCTATAATTTGGTCTATTTGACATGCAAGAGATTAAAGCGTCGATCGGTAAAATGGAATTTTTAACCTAGTTATTTTCCGTGATTGCATTTTTGTCGTCATGAATTCCGGTCAGTTTCGTTTTTGTTTTCAACTAGCTTTTACCCGCGGCTTCGCCCGCGTGGTTTATCCCTCAGGAACCGTTACCAATTTTTTAAGAGCCGTATAAAACGTGTCATATGTCAATCAATAGATATGTACTATCTTATCCTATTTAAAGTGGCCTCGTAAATCGTAATCGTTTTATAAGTCGACCTTCAGTACCAAATTTTCCATAAAATTTTCCATTCTGGTACACTTCAAAAACATATTTATATATTTTGAAGCAGACTTAACAAATATGTCTCAAAGTGACGGGCGCGGTGCAATTTGTGACTTGTGAGGAAATGCATCTGTTATAGGCAGAGGTCGTCAACATCAGGTGGGTCTCTAGCTTGTTCCAATACAAAAGCATAAAAAAAATATACCTGCCCCGCGGCTACCAGTTCAAATGTAGTGTTCCATGTCGAGTGTTGTAACATATCGATAGAGTACTCAGCCGCAGTGGTGAAATTGTCTCCGTGACACTTAACATTATAAGACAATATCGCAATTTCTTGCCAATTAGCCACTACATGGCTGACAATCTCTTTACGGACATCCATTGCCCTTTCCTGAGTCCTATAGAATAAATAGGACAGGGATTGAAAGTGGCTGCGCTCATCGCTTACGTAACCTCGGTCCAAGCTCAGTGGTGAGGCACCACATGATGGATGCAACACTATAGGTACTCGAGTTGCCTGGGATACTCGCGGCGCGACGGACGTCTCATTTGGCCTCGTTCGGAAATTAATAATGCCTAATGCCTTTATTAGCTGTCAAAATATGACTCAATATATGTTTGACCGACCCATTTATACAACAAAAATCAAACACAGCCTTCGAATGGAGCTGTTGTAAATGGCAACACGCGCGGCCATGCAACCGCGCATTTGGTGGTGGCGTTTGTTTATCAAACCGATTTCTGTTTGTCGTGTTGATCGCATCAACTTCAAATCTTTTTATGTGTTTGGCATTTTTTTATTTAATACCTGGATTAAGGGGAAGACCTAATTAAATAGTTATGTTTAATAATCTAATGTACTTGTTGAATTAATTATTGTTTTTTTTTATAGTTGACAGGCTTTGACCACTATCTCACCTGATGGTAAGCGATGATGTGGTCGAAGATGTTGTTCAGGCTAGCCTAGAATTACTGGCTCAAGGACAGCTGTTGGAACACATCGCTAGACAGGTGGGTATTCGCTAAATGCCCTACCACCAGGCTGTAACGACTGCCATCGTAAGACAACAACCGGGACCGGCGGCTTAACGTGCCCACTGAAGCACGGAAACGCTCAATAGTAATGTCACTAGCGGTCACCCATCCAACTCCTGACCGCGACGGACGTTGCTTAACCTAGCTGATCGATTCAGAACGGCTGAGCAAACTTCGCTACGAACGCTGGTTTTCTCGTAGATGAAAGTAAAAGTGGAGAAGCGTACTAAATATCGTTGTATATTTATTCTCTTCTGTAGAACTGTTTCCATTTGCGTTCTAGATTATTTTCTAATAAACTTTGTATAAAGTAAAAGTTTTCGCTTAGTAAATGCACATGGGGAATTGATAAACCCATCTAGATATATTAACGACTTTCTGAGTCCAGTTTGGACACGTTGACATGGTCGGATGGCTGACAAAACATTGTTGCACGCATTTGAGAGCGACTGATTTTGTCGTCAATCAGCACAGCAATTCGGACGAATCTTAGTCTAAGTGGGACACGCTTGTAGGTTTGGTAACTATTTTACATGGTATTTGCAACTTTAAAATTATATCTCTCTTATTGAAAAGTTATTCACCATATTTCACAAATTACCCGTAATAGCAAAAAACGATCTTGTTTTAAGCTCTATAGAGCACCTAGCTCTGAACGTCTACAGTTAACAATCTAATGAGAATAAAGGAAAAATATAGGCCAAGAAAAATGAAACGGAATATGATGTTAAATATCATCTAAATCACTAATGAGTCATAAGTCATAACATATCGCCACGCTCGTCGACATAGGTTTCTAAACCCCCACGTTTCACCAGACATGATTTGATATTGAAGCGCTCGTAGTGAAGTTTGCTTAGCCATTCTCAATCGATCAGCGCCGCGTTCATGACTTGGATGTGTGACCGCTAGTGACATTACTACTGAGCGTGCACGTGCTTCAGAGGGCACGTTAAGCCGTCGGTCTCGGTTGTTTTCTTAGGATGGCGGTCGATATAGCTTGGTGGGCGGGCATTTTGCAAATGCCCGCCTGGCTAGCTACCACCCTCAAGTAGAAAATGTGTCGCCAAGCACCTAACGCTGTGCTCTGGCAGCTGTCTTTGAGAGTCAGCAATTCTAGGTTAGCCTGAACAACATCTTAGACCACATCATCACTTACCATCAGGTAAGAAAGTGGACAAAGACTAAACAAGCAAAAAAAAATTAATATAAGATGAGTCTACAGCCATCTACCGGTCACAATGCCAAACTCCAGACTGCTACTAAAAAGTTCTTTATCAGAAGTACTCAATATAACATTTTTACCCGGAAACCAATAGTGACCTATTTTTTAACATTAGTCTACACCGACGTCACTACCACGACACGCTCGGGAACGCAATGACTTAGCTGACTTCCTCCAATAAAACAGGTTGCTAAGATGCTAACTCACTAGCTTTGAAGTGACCCAACTTAAATAACTTCAGAAGATAGTCGTTTCCGCCTCCAAATTAGTTTTCAAGGTACTCACGGACAAATAACCCTTTTTCTTAGAAGTTCGTAGGGATGGGGCATGAAATTCTGGCCGGACAATAGGAGACATCCGTAAATCTATCTAATATTTTTAAAATGATTTGTCTTTTCTAGAGGTCGAAATATATATAATAGGGTTCAAATTCTAGTCGGGGAAATCCTGTGTAGGATTAAAGTTCTAGGTTAGCCTGAACAACATCTTCGACCACATCATCACTTACCATCAGGTGAGATAGTCAAAGGCTAACTTATCAAGCATAAAAAAAAAATTTAAAAAAAGTTGAGGTGCTTTTGGATGTTATGTTTGGTCTTCAAACGATTCGCTGAGACACGGGACCTTGCCTTATTTAAAAAGCTTTTTTAATCTTAAAATCCATAGATGGTTCTTTGTATGCCTTGTGTGGCTTACAAGCAAACGGGCCACCTGATGGAAAGCGATCACCATCGCATACTGATATAGTTATACGGGCTAGGAATATTTTATTTATTGCGTTACGGCTATTTTAAGTTCGTGGTAGCAATTTGATGAACCAAATACGTTCTATATGAGAAAAAAGAGCTTTATACATGACAAAAATGTGATACTTGAAAACTTTTTATAACAATATGATAATTTTCTTAGTATGAGTGACTACATGCTTATTAGGAGGCTAGCGCAATCAAACTTATAACAATAAATACCATATTTAATTTGACTCTGCTCAATCTTAATGTATGTACCTGAATTATATCTTAGTAGATATAGCAACACATATAACCTCTGCCAATTTTTTTTGTGCCTCATATATTAGCCTTTGACCACTTTATCTCACCTGATGGTTAGTAATGATGTGGTCGAAGATGTTGTTCAGGCTAACTTGGAATTACTGGCTCTAAAGGACAGCTGCCTTAACACACCTCTAGGTTTCGGCGACAGATTTTCTACTTGAGGGTGGTAGCTAGCCAGGCGGGCATTCACAAATTGTCCTACCACCATGCTATAACGACTGCCGTCTTAAGACAACAACCAAGACGGACGGCTAAAGTGCTCTCCGAAGCACCGAAGCACTCAGTAGTAATGTCACTAGCGGCACCCATCCAACTCATGACCGCGGCAGACGTTGCTTAACTTTGCTGATCACTTGAGAACAGCTAAGCAAACATCACTACGAGCGCTTCAAATGTACCTGGTTTCCCTCATCAAGACCATACTTACGCTTCATATACATTCAAGATTCATAAACCCAAGCTACAGCGGAACATGGGTGGTAATGTCACTGGAAGGTTTATGTGCAGATTTTGCCCAAAATTGACTGGAGCCAACTTACTGTTTTTTGTTTTTTTTGCTGCATTGATGAGACTGCTACATGATTAAAGTATATGACATATATAGAGCTCTCCGTCCTGTTCGAATTAAACAGCCACCTGCACCTCGGCTTTCTGAAGATTACTTATATCCATAAAATGGGTTAAATCCATCTGAGGATAATTTTATACAATATGAAAAAGCCCAACACCGGATAACCAATATTTGACACAAATAAGGCAGGCAATTAACTGAATATGTGGGAGTTTCTTCATGAGTTTGGGTTTAGTCTGAAAATTCATCAGTTGTTTTCATTCTCTTTTATTCGCCTCTTACGACGCCCACAGTTAGAAATGGGGGATGGCTGTGATGAATGACATTATATCCCTGCATCCCCTAAGGCACCTGCCTAGCGTGGGGACAAATGCAAACCCCTTCTAAACGGGGAAGGCAGTGTTCAGCATTGTACAATCCGGCTGATAAAAAAAAATACAAACATAACCCTTGGCCAAAAATGATTTTGTATGTCTGTCCGGCTATCCTGTTCGTAACTGCGGAGTAATAGGGGTTGACTACGTTAAAAAAATCATATTTCAGTCGCAAGGTCTTCAGCTCCTATAGCTATTAGTATAATAGCTTCAGTTATATAGCAAGCTTAATATCTAAGGCGAATCCTGTGCCCTTGTTGGTAATATTCTGACTGACTGGTAATAACTGACTGATTACGTCATTCCTTTATCGAAAGATAAGGCAGAGGTTTATAAAACCTACGTTTTGTCAGACATGTTTTGGCCCCATGCCATAAGGCCTATCGCCATCTACCAATTATAGTTCTAGGCTCTGAACTGCGACTGAAAATTTGTTTTTCATAAAAACGTAATAACTCTTTGACCCGGTGATCCCCAAGATTTAAATAAGGCCCGTGATTGTCGTAAAAAGCGAGTAAGGGTATAATAGAGAAAGATGGGCGGGCAGCAGCGCCTTCTTTTCAACTACTATCTTACACTGCCATTGCTAAGTCGCTTGCCAAGCGTGGTGATTATGGTAAAGTTAAGGGGGAGGCTACGTTCAGCAGTGGAAAATCTGGCTGATACAGCAATATTGTTTTGTTTCATCCAAGGTATTACAAAAATCTAGCTAGGCTTTTACTTTAACAGTAGTATGCCTTAATTAACATAACACTACAAACGGTATATAACACTACAAGCATTTAGGGCACCTTAATTGTAGGACCAGAGGAAGTCCAAATGCTCCAGCTTACCATCATTTGCCAGCGAGCCCAGCATGCAGCAGCATGACCCGTTAGACTCCAATGCTTATTCTTAAACCAAATGAGTGACAGCATTTTGATCACACGTCACATTCGACCAAATACTCTGATAAGTTTTGGAATAAAAAAAAATTAACCCGGCCCCTAGGGACGACCTAATATTATATTACCAATTTTCAACCCAAGCTAGGCTGTGTTATGATTTTTACCGTTTCGTTTCGGATCTTACATAGACAACATTATATGTTTTGAATGACAAAAAATACTATCAAGGTAAAATTACTAATTATATTGATTTACCAACATTTTTAATTTTAATTAACGTTATTATGAGGCGGTAACAAAAATACGTAAGTACGTCAGCACGTCGGAAGAAAATAGGTTGCATGAGGGAAGATTAAGATTTATTTCATGGGCGGCAGCTAGTGAACCGTAGATCTGTGTGTAGCCACCGCTATTTAGAATAATCCTTGTTAAGCCGTGGATGCCATAGTTTTTTATGTAAATGAATTTTAGTAAAATTTACAGTTGTTGTCACAATGGCAGCCATCAATCTAGATGTGAATCGACGACACGATGAAAACTAACTCATTTGCTGTTATTTTTAAAACATATAAGTCAAACAGCCGGATAAAATAACGATATAGATTTTTTGCCGGAACGCACAACCCTAAAAGACACCCCTTTCGCTTAAACTTTCCAATAAATCCAGGGTTGCCGACGTGTCGCTCTCAACATGTCAGTCACGTGTTGCCGGAATGAAGTGTGAACAAAGGACAATTCCACACAAATATTTGTCCGATAAATGGAGCGTGTTTTTCTTTGTAAAGTTTCTCTTTGAACTTTGAGATTTCTTCTACACTCATGGTAACAAAGCAGATGTTACTATGGTTTGTAGACATTTCTCACAATGTAAATATTAGAATAAATAGAGGTATTTTAGACATTTTTAACGGAATTCAAAAAAAATTAACAATGTTCTCGGTTTGGCTTCATATTATTTTGGCATGTTTATTACGCGATCACTCCTCGATTTTTATGTTTTTTTTTGTTGGGTAGGTCATACTTCTCATGTGGTTCTATTTTAATTTTATCAACATCAGTTGTGGACTATCCGGCTGATGCGCAAATTATTATCACGGTTTGAATATAGTTATGTTTGCAATAACGCCTACTCGGCGGATTACATTACAAATTTACGAAAGAAAAAACTATAGTCATGTGGATTGGGATTGGGATTCGAACCCGCATCCATTCACTCCTATAGCCGGAATACGCTCTGTCCGCTTGAGCTAACATGACAATGACACATAACTCCAATTTTTTCTCTCGTTCTTTATTCAACCATCGTATTGGGATGGAGCGCCACCTATGGTTCAACTTACGGACGCGGGTTCGAATCCCACACATAACTATATTTTTTTCTCTCGTAAATTTGTATTTTAAAACATTATCAGGGCTATTTATCGCCGAGAAGATTGGCAGATATGATTATTACATAATTATTTCGAAGAGGACTTGTATCTTTACGAATTTCACAATGTATTTATAATATTTGTCTGTTTATAATATTATAACATTTATAATAATTGTATGTTTCAGTAGGAGTCGTGCAAATATGGGTATTTAAACAACTAAGCTTAACTCTTCGGGGCTATTAAAGCGTCATGATTTGTAGATTACGATTTCGGCAGAACGGTAGCAACATCAATTCGATGTTCTCTGAAGGGTGTAAAAAATTGGATGGTTAGTAGAATAAAATTTATAGCGTGATAGCAACATCAACCAAATTTTCGCTGAAGGGACGTGTGATGATTTAGATAGAAGGATAACCGAGAATATGAATTTGGAGTCCCCTGAAGGGTATACAAATATGATGATGAATAATATTTAAGTAGAAGGGTAAATTATTCTCTGTTCTCTGTAATAAAATGTTTTCTTTCCTTCAGATCAGGCTAAACTAGTCTGCCTCAACGTCTAGTGATGATAGAGATTAGAAACGGGCAGCCTAGTGGTTTAGTAATAACATCCAATGCGTACAACAGACGATGCAGGTTCGATCTCTATCAAACGCGAAGTGTCAGATCAATGGATGCTCAATGCTCACCTTCATTAACCAATCTCTCCACACATATTTTGGGTATTATACTTTAATTGACGTAGTTCTGGTATACATACATAATATCACGCCTCTTTCTCATAGGGGTAGGCAGAGACCACAGATTTCCACTTACTACGATCCTTGCATATCTCTTTCGCTTCATCTACACTCATCAATCCTTTCAGACATAAGCGTCAGTTTACAGTACTCCTGACCTGGCCTGTTTTCAGAACGTCTTCAATCTGATTTCGGAACGTTTGCCTAGGTCTTCCCTCCCAACACTTTAGTTCTTGTATAACGTGTTAGAACATTCCTATGTAAATAATAATCCAAACATTGCAATAAAGACACAAAAATAAAATCCAAATATAAAGCACTGTCCTAATTTTGAAAGGTTCTCATTAAAGTGACCCTCTTTCGACCAGTAATGAACTGAATTGCCTCGTTACAAGCGCAAACAACTCAATAATGGGCGATGTCACAGTATATTGCCTAACGGCAGGCAATGTCAGTAAATGTGGTCACACTACTCTCCGTAAACGGAATAGCAGATGCGCTAACGGATATTCACATACCACAATTCAAGAGCAGATGTGTATTGGCCAAATATTGAAATCAAAAACATACTCGTAACTTAAAACATTCTAAAAGGACACTGATACATACTCACGTTTCGCCAGCTAGCAAGCCCATGCTTGCCTCATATAACCTTAAAACATAAGAATAGAACGCTCTTGGCATCTCTCTATTCTTCATATAGGTTGGGATTTATAAGAAACCCAAGAAAGCAAATCCAGTAGCGATTTTGCCGTGCACTACGCTAACGAGGTAGTTATTTGTTCAATATTGATTTTTCCATTCATATGATGCGACATGAATGAAGATAATTCCAATTAGTAGGTCTCTTAGGTAGGAGTCCTCTTGGTACCACCAGTGTCAGATACTCTGGCTCGAAACAGTAGTGTTATAGCACTACGGTGTGAACTGCACTGCAGCAATTGAAATCACTGGACGAACGCGATATAAGAAATAACATCTCGGAGTGACGAGCGCAATGCAGTTGACAGTGTTAAGCACAATGAGAAAATTGACCATGCAACTTAAACGGCTGTGACTTAATAAAACAAAAAAAAACTTTCGCTAATTTAAAAGAAAAGAAACAACTTTTTCTCGTATAGTTATCTCGCCTCCTTGGAGCAAAAACTTATCAGTCAACAGCTTTAGTGTAACCTGCTATACAAAAAACTTGTGTGTAGCGACATCTTGATGCCACTATTTTCAACTCTATTAGCATACAAAATTCAATAGTTAATCATGCAATAAAATAGAACTCCCTGTCTACATAGTGCATCATAGCCCAATTATTGCGTCTTTAGAAAAAAGTCAATTTCAAGATATCTAACAAAATGGCGAATTGACGTGGTTTTGAGCCTAGTGAATTGCGTGGTATATTGTACCTAATAAGATCAACTTTTTTTTTTCGGTAAGTAACAAAGTCTCAAAAAAATTTAGAAAAAAAAAGATCAATGATGGCGCCCGATAGTTATTTTCGCCAAAATACCTGTGACCAAAACATATCTGCGAAACACCTCCGCCTACCCTATCGTGGAGGTATGCTCATATGTTTTCAGTATTTTATAAATCTGTGCGTTAATCCGTATTATGTCCGTGAAAGCTTTATTGATTTGATTGAATTGGAAAATTTATAAAATTATCTTCTTTAAGTCGACGTCCACCATCTTTTTCGCAACATCTAAAAAAAATACACTGCCAAGAAGTCGTAAGGGTTGAGCCTTAGCTAAAAGCACTTCCATAGACCGAGTTGAATTGCATAAAGTCTGCAGAAGTATTTTCGTCGCAGTATTCTTAACATTTTTTTTTAAAGATTACTCTCTGAATTAATTATCCACTGTGTCAAATGGGTTGAAAACACGTTCAAACGACGCAAGCCGAAGGAGACATAAATGCCCTTTGAAAAGCACAGGATATTTCCGACACGTACCTCTATTGCACAGCCATGAACATCTATTAACTCTTGATTTCCTTCGAAACTTTTGAAATACATTGCCATTTCTTTCATATTTACGAAATACATTTGGGTGAGAAAGACACCTTGAAAACTTGACAAATATCGTTTGATTTCTCAAATTATTCAAATAGACCACAACAGCATATAAACTTTTAGTTGCATGTGCCAATATCGGAGCACTTTCAAGTGCATGGCGAACTAGTTTTTTGTTTATGAGAACTGCATGCATACTTTCATCTTTGCGTATTATTGATAACTATAACAATGGAATTTCATTCATTATTTCGAGTGCGTATGATAGCGAATTCTAATAAAAGATAGGCATATACAAAATACCCATTGTGTAGGTTCGTCCGGGGTAGTTTTTTTTTATTTTTTTTATTTTATATTATTGTGACGTAACTAGCCGATGCCTACCTGATGTTAAGCGGTATCCTCGGCCTATAACAGATGCAATTCATCACAAGTCACGAATTGCGACGCGCCGTCTCTTTGAGACATAGTTGTTAAGTCTCATGTGCCTGTAATTTCACTGGCTCTCAAGGACTGCTGCCGGAACACACCGTTAGATACTTGGCGACAGATTTTCTAGTTGAGGGTGGTAGCTAGCCAGGCGGGCAAGTGCAAAATGCCCTTCCACCACGCTGTGAAGCTCAAGCCGGCGTGGGGATCGAACCAGGGTACTGCGACACAGCAGTCCATAGCTATTACCGCTCGGCCATCATTGCTTCAACAGTAGTAGTACTGCCACCATAACCATTTCTACCACCAAGGAGTAATGTTCGTCTTACAGTGCTCCGGTTTGAAGGGTATTTGTGCCAGAGAAATTACAGGCACATGAGACTTAACAACTTCATGTCTCAAGGTTATGGGCACAGGGGCTCATCACACGAGCCGAACTGCATCTGTTATAGACATAGGTGTGGCCTCGTGCTTGTTCTATCAACATTATCAACATCATCATCATCAACCGGAAAGTGCGATGTTGAACAAGGTATCCCTTTGCAGGCGTATTGCAGATCGTAGAAGAAATATTTAGTTCTTCGGAAGAAATGTTTTCCGGTTAGACACCCACAGGAAGAAACGGGTGTGACATTCTAACCCCACCCCACCGGTCATCAAGATAGCATTAAAAAAAATTAGCATACGATAACATAAGAATCTTGGTTTAAGAATATTTTTAAAATACCATTTATAGATTTTCCGGTGATAATATCAGATATATGAGACCAATAGTAATGAGTTATTTGCTTCAGGTGTTTATAAACGTACATTAGTGTGGCAATGACGGAACTTTTCGTATTCTTGCCAGATCAAGATCAACAAGATTTCCAATGAAGTTTGGTAAATATATTCACTAGTATAACATGTATAAATTAATTAAAAATGAAAAAACCCGAAAGCAAATTAATTATTTTCGTTAAGTGTTTTATCGTTCCATTGATATTAAAACTGCAAGTTATATATTTATGGAACCGTTTCTTAAAGCCCTTCATTTTGGTACCCAACTCGATAGGTATGGGAGTGTTTTTTTCTAACAATATTGCGTCTAAAACCTATTAGTTACTTTTTATTTCACTTTTTTATGTACCTATTGTCACCTGCGCTATCAAGACGACTATAATGATATAACATACATTAAAATCGGTTGAGCCGTTTAGAAGTTATAGTGGAATAAAGAAACTCACAAACATACATACATACCTAAAAGCATAACACTCCTTTTTTTGGCCAGTCATGTAAAACGTGACTTCGCAACCATTGACACGACTTCTACATAAATAGGAATTCACAGCGACTACAACAGACAATTAAATTTTAAACAAGGTTTTTGACAAAATGACGAATTCATAAACTGCACAAATCCAATTTGCTACTACAGAAAAAAAACTGTTGCATCTTAACTGCCACTATGTACCAGTACAAAATATGCTTGTGGCTCTGTAAAGGCCTCGCGACTTAAGTATGTTTTTGTTAAGTTTGCAACCCCTATGTCTCCTCCATTGCACGATTTCGGTTCCTAAGACAAGAATCGGTTGAGCTATCCGACCTGTAGCAGAGCGCAACCCGACAGACATACAAAAGCATTTTTGCATGTCGTTACTTTCTCCAGGCTCCTCACTCCAAATCATTAGTGTTTGTTTTTCCCTCGTAATTTCCTTTCCTACAGTGCCCTTTGCATCCAAAGAGTACTGTTTGCACACTACCACTTTTAGGCCGAAGATCTGACACTGTGATGGTGAAGACATCAAGACTCCTTGACCGCAATTTAGGTTAGGCATTGGTTTCCTGTAGGCTGCATAACTGTTTTTTACGAGAACATTTGCAAAGATAATATTGTATTGTGCTTTGTCCGAAAAAGTATTAAACTCTAAAAGTTCATTTACAAAATGTGTACAAAAATCCTCAACATTTTCCAACTTTTACCTGCTCAGTAAATTAGTTAGACAAACTGCCCCTCTAAAGATACTTTAACAAAAGTTTATCTCGCGTTCCCTCACTGAATTATAGCGTGGTCACCACAGCGCAAATTCCAAGTGAGATATAGCAGAGGTGACACCACTGAGGCCTTTTTTATCACCACCTATCTTCAGATTTCTCATTCGCCAGGAAAAATGTCGGTAAATGTGTGGCCACAAATCTTTATTATCTAGCTATATAATATAAGGAAGCAAGAATTTTCGTAAGGCCGCGCTAAAACATTGGATATCCTTTAGTTGATGGACGGCCTGGTTGTAGATTGAAATAAAATAAGTGAGCAGTTTTTCATATACTTGCTGACATCTAAATATTTACTATGCCAAAAAGTTGTATTATGTGCAA
Organism: Plagodis pulveraria; assembly: GCA_963890685.1. NCBI lineage: Eukaryota > Metazoa > Arthropoda > Insecta > Lepidoptera > Geometridae > Plagodis > Plagodis pulveraria. Next base: position 24,079,934 of record OY982969.1, read on the forward strand.
TGTGTTTTTCTTGATAAAATTATTTAAAACAATCGTCTTACGTTATGTCATCTTTGGGCAAAAATGCAATAAAATTGTTTTCATATTTATATTTTAATGTATTATTAAAATTATCTAATCTTTTAATAATATTGTTGTTTGCTTAGCAATAAAAACATTATACCGACTTCAAATTGAGATTGTTTTAAGTCATGTCACTCAATAGCTAATCTTATAAAATTACCCCTTTTTCTACCGACTTCAAAAAAAGGAGGAGGTACTAATTTTTTTTTTTTTTTTTTTTTTTTTTTTTTTTATGTTTGTTACCGCATAACTTCTGACTGGGTGAATTGATTTTAATAATTCTGTTTTTATTTAAAAGCTGATGCTTGCAGTGTGGTCCCATTTAAATTTCATCAAAATCGGTTTAGCCGTTTTTGAGTTACACTTCAAAAACTGAAAAGTGTTTTCCTGTCTTGATAATATAGTAAATTTTTGAATTGAAATTCTCGTGAGTTTCACACATATTTAAATATTATAAATTAAACCGGCAAAAAACACTCACGTTGAGGATCGAATACGTCGACCCGGGTTTCGAGCATATCATCATCTGATATGCTCGAAACCCGGGTCGACGTATTCGATCCTCAACGTGAGTGTTTTTTGCCGGTTTAATTTAAAATATAGTAAATGTTTGTACAAGCAAGGGTCACTAAAAAGGGCGAAATAAAAATTTTTACAAAAAAAATAGAACCGACTTCAACACTCAAATGTGTGAAATAACTTGTCGAAGTCGGTACCATGCGCACAATATTGTGATGATAGGTACTTTTGAACCGTCATGGTACCGACTTCGATAAGTTATTTCACACATTTGAGTGTTGAAGTCGGTTCTATTTTTTTTGTAAAATTTTTTATTATATATAAGATGCTAGGAGGGTAGGCAGGGATTTAGACACCCTTGTATCGCCAAATATGTTATGATCACATCTATACGAGAGCGAGTATATTGTCATCTAGGGGCATAATTCCTAAATGTGAAGCATTGACTACAAAAGGTGCGAAAACATCCAGGTTTTGATACATGATATAACGAATATAAACATGCCAGTGGGGTGCCGGGCTAGAATGTCACCCCCCCCCCCCCATCTTCAGTCGTGGGTGTCGTAAAAGGCGGCTAAGGGTTAAATACCGAAAGACAAGCAGCAGCGCCTTCTGTGAAACTGCTATCTTACACTGCAATGCGATCCCCAGACGCCTGCCAAGCGTGGGGATTATGACAATTCCCCGCTTATTGCTTAGATACAGAATATAATTATACAGGTATTAAACCATTTTATGTGCTGATAGTTTGGACTTTTAGTATGAGTAGAGAAGCGCTAAGTTCATTTATTTTTAAGGATATATTTTTTCAAATTAAACTTAACTAAAAATAGTTTTGAATCATCATAACGATTTTGTTAATAGGTATATAAAGAAAATATATAAAAATCGCTGCTTTATATTCATCAGTTTTTATATTTTCTTTTTAACACAACAGCATGCAGGCTGTTGATTTTCCATAACTATATATCTAAAATATATTTTTTTTAATTAAACTGAAAGCTGGGTTTAAAAACTGATCGCGAGTGTATTTCCGAATCCGCACTCACGCAACACTTACTCTCAACACATGTTCGGAGGGTAATGCTGACTTAGGAGGATACGTGGAATAAAAAAAAATACTATAGGTGAAAACTTAAGCGGTATGAGTGTAAAAACACCGTTGTCGTCTTTAAGGGTTAAGTGTAGTGAAGGGCGATCACGCGCATGTAGTGTTTTTGTTCGCTATTGGTTCTAAAAAATAAACACGTAAAGAAGTGAACAGCACGTTTGCAAAACTGTTCATTCTACATAATTGTATTATTCTTTAAACAAGCAGATAACAAGCTTATTATTTTTAAGTTAACATGATATCTAAATTACATTGACCTTAATATAGCAGAGAGGCTCAATCCCTGATATTTTTTCCCTATAAGTTTTCTTGTATATTTTGTAACATTAAATCATAATAATCTTGTATTACTAGACTTGTTAACAGGGCCTTGAAAAGTTCTACAAAAGTTTTCATAAACTTTTACAGCACGAGGGCTTTTCAATGCACAATACAAACACAACGCAGTTTCGCAACTCATCAAATACAATATATTTTCATAAAAAAACACCGGTCGGAGATTACGACCAAACACCGTGAGTGCTAGCCGGTATATTCATTAAATCATCAAATACAGACTTTATTTAACTGAAAATTTCCTACCAAGCAGGGCCATTGGTTATATATATGGCCCATGCTCGCCGCTTTGCGCAATCGATCTCCTAGACAAAGGATTTTTAAAAAGTCCGAAACAAGGGCCTCAATGAGATAATGGAAATAAACTTAATTTTGATAAATTCCTTTGAAAACGTTTATAGATGCCCATTATGAAAATTTAATTTCAAATTTCAAAATGAAGTTCATTTTAATTAGTAATTGGAATTACACTAGAACCCCAAATCGATCACAAAATATTTTAGGAATATATAGTTAATGGGAGTCCAAGCCAGTTCATAAATATGTGTATGCGGTGTTCTGTGCCAGAAAATGAGACCCCATTACTAAGCCTACGCTGTCCATCAAACCCTATTGTTGAAGAGTGGTATCTTTTGAACGCTAATAGATTAGTTTACATCCAAACACATTTAAACAAGACGGTTTGTTTTTTTTTTTATATTATTGTGACGGAACAAGCTCAAGGCCCACATGATGTTAAGTGGACTAACCTCTGCCTATAACAGTTGCAATTCATCACAAGTCACGAATTGCACTGCGCCCGTCACATTGAGACATAGTTGTTAAGTCTTATTGTGCCTGTAATTTCACTGGCTCTAAAGGACTACTGCCGGAACACACCTTTCGGTGCTTGGCGATAGACTTTCTACTTGAGGGTGGTAGCTAGCCAGGCGGGCAATCGCAAAATGCCCTTCCACCATGCGGTGAAGCTCAAGCCGGCGGTGGGGATCGAACCAGGTTACTGCGGCACGGCAGTCCATAGCTATTACCGCTTGGCCATCATTGCTTCATAAATTTGTTATCTCTATATTATGAATGCGTTTTTATATATATAATTTACTAGTTATCCCCGCGGTTTCACGCGTGTGGTGATGGATGATGATGATAGTGAAAGCTATTGTATGTGTTAATCCAGCGCCTTATCTACTTCCATACGAAATTTCATCGAAATTAGTCCAGCCGTTTGAGCGTGAAGATGTAAAAAACATACAAACACATTCAAAAACTTTAGCCTTTATAATATTAGTGTGAAATATTTGCTATCAAAATGTTTCTGTGGTATAACAATTGGTATTTATGGTGTAAATTTAGGTTCCTCTGCAACCATACTGTTACTCAGTAATATTTTCATACTGGAGTGGATCAAATTTGACGATGGTAAATCCGCAAAAAACGTGCTATATTCAACCTTATTCCAACGTATAATTCAATTGACGAACGACTTGGTGATAACTGAGGATAGTGCAACCCAGTCTTACACTTTTTCAAAGCTATCTCTCTGGTGAAGTGTTTTAACATGTAGATTAATAGATGTTATAGAGAACATTCAAAGTGATGATGATCATCAGGATCATCAACAGCCGGTCGACGTCCACGGTTGAGCAATAGAGAGGATCATAATCCCTACGCTTGGCAGGCATTTTGGCTAAATCAGTCTAAGGTGTCAGTTCTTCAATAAGCACTGCTGCCCACATTCGTTTCCTATTAGTATAAGATACCCATATTTTCCTGAACGAGTCATAAAAGGATTACAGCTCCTATAGGAAGATATTTGGGGTTGCAATGCTTGACACCCCACAGTTAAAGTGGATTGTACCGTTCAAATTATGCAACGGCTTGAGCTTCACACAATGGCGGTACTTTCAAATGCAAAATGTCTCACTAAACACATGATGGTATGTACTGTTATCTCCACCGAGTGTTGCAGTATGTTGGTCACATAACAAGGAGAAACTCCGACTACCTGGAAAGACTCATCGCGACAAGAAAAAGACCAAGAGGCCGCAGCCCTAAGCGTTTGTCTGACCAGGTTTCATATCAGCTTGACAAGCCAGTTAATGTGGCACTCCATGTGGCCGAAAATCGGGGCAGGTGGAGATCAACAACCAGAGGTAAAAATGACGATCCTCTGCAATGAGAGAACCATTGAAAAGAGAAATGTATCGGCAGATGTCAGTGATAACATATAGGTTTATCGATATTTTGAGTTGGTTGGTCGGGTCCCTAGAACTAAACGCTAGCCAGTGTATACGGCAGATCTTCGCTGAAGTCAGTATCTTATATAAAAGTAAGAAAACCACTTACTACGGCTGGTCTGCTAGCCGTCAAAGCTTTAATGGTTAATTATTAATCTGGTCAAGGATAGTAAACAGGCTTAAACTATAAGATTGACTAATTTATAATAAAATAATTTAATAAGCTGACTCTTAAGGGCAGCTGCTGAAAAGGTGCTTGGCACCGGACTTTCCATTTAACGGTGGTAGATAGCCCAGCATTCTGTGTGTTTGCAAATTGTGAAATTTATTCGTATTTTTATCGTTAAAGTATCTCAACGTCAAGATATTAAACTGCCGTTATCCCATTTCGTAGAATATTTTCTTACAAAAACCTTCTGGAAAATTATTCCCGATATTTCAAATTAAAGGAAGCTTGTGAAACAAAAAAATATATTTTATTTTAACATCCAATATAAGCTGGGCTTTGTAGAATTATTCATTCATTCATATATTTTGTTTGACCGGTAGAAAGGCAAATGGTTTATCACCAGGATAATTTCAACCAAATTTTTGGCTTAACCTCACATATAAACTACGACCTCCAAAATGCCTGCTAGTCATGAGATAGCGGTCAAACGCAAGCCTTAATTAGTATAAAACCTTTACCAAAATGAATATTTAAGTAAATTTTAAAGTGCTAGCACCTAAGAACAAAGTAAAGTTTGTCAAAATTTGACGAAGGAATATTACTCTCCTTGGATTCTCCCAGGCTATTTTAGTTTAAAATACCACCTGGTCAGTAAAGTTATTTCATTGTAATGCTTCACTCTGCAGGTAGTTGAGGAACTTCGTCACGTATTCACGGCGTCATTATACCGCCCACCTGGTGATATCTGGTGCAAGTTATAAAAGTCTGCCAAAAAATTAAAATATGAAGTTATTTAGCGCAATTGCGTGCAAGTTAGGCATATTTGACGTTATTATACGCCCTATATATTCTATTAACGTACGTTGCAACATATTAAAGAGTATTAGAAAATGTAGTTATAAGTTCATTGGGGTATTTGGAGTGTTGTACATCACGCGTGGATCGAACTACAATGTGGGGACATTGGTAGCATAAGCTTTACGCATCAAGAATGCAAACTTCTTTGAAGGAAAAAAAAAACATCTCAAAATGTTTCTTAGGACTAGCAGAAGTCAGGACCAGCAGCCCTAAAAGGTTGTTAGCATTTCACCAATAACCCTGTATAATATGTTATAAATAAAGTATTTCTAAATATGCTAAGCGAACATCGGGTTTCCAAATTTGACCAATCAAAAACAAGTTTTATATTCTGCCGGAATTCGAACCTACGTCTCTCCTCTACTGACAAAAAGAGGCCAATAAATATCAGAACTATAGTTCACTTTTAGGCTTTGTTTTTCTTTTTTTATATCGCAAACGCTTATAAATTACTGTCCATTTTCACAACGCCAACCTAAGGCAGAGATTTTGTAGTTTGCCATGTTATGAATTTTCCAGCAAGTTCTAAAACGTGGTTACAGATCAACTACTACCAATATTATCTCAAAGGCAAACATAACACATCGTGTAATCACCGCTTAACATGGTAATCCACCCTGATGCCGAACTATCGTCAGATATTTGAATTTGAGTAAGGTTAACTATAACTGGTTGCGCCAATTAATCAAAAGAAATGGTGGCGCGGGAGTGGACTGTATATTTTGAGCGGGTGAATAACGTTGTGATATGATGAGATTGAGACCTAAGCTATTGGCACTTCCTGAAAGGAATTCGGGCTGCAGCGGAGAAGAACGAGAGAATACAGCCTGATTAAGGATGGAAATGCACTGACCTGTTCTGATCTTCTTAATGTCACGCCATGTGCTTGCCATAAACCAGTAGTTCAGGCATTGATGACGATTTGTCCGGGAGGGCACGGTCACTATGCAAATCCTCAAATCTCTTCACTAAGGTCCATTAATCACTGTATTTTGGGAGCCAACTCAACAACGTTATTATTATATATTAGGAGAAGCGCACGCGCAATTATTGATTTTTCGTGTTCTTAGCGGAACTGCAGTACTGCAACAACTCGACCAGCGTCGGCAGATTTTGTGCGTAGATTGTCGTTCGACGAACGTTGTCTGTCTCGCTTGTACTCGCGAGGCAGGTAGTGCGTGGAAAAAGGAAGGGGAATAGGAACTATACAGAAGTGCCAATAAAATAGATAATAATCTTACATTGACTGTCAAACAAATGCGATGAAACTGCGCGGTAAATTCAAATGCTAGTATAAACATTTTTAACTATTGACTGGCGCAACCATTCCCCCCAGTTTGAAGGGTTACCTTCAATAATCTAAACTAAAATTAATAACGTACTATTGTGAAATACAAACTAAACTATGCGTGTATGCTAGAACTAATTAATGATAACGAATCTATGTTATTGCTGGTTAGGCAAAGGGCAGAGGCGAATAACCGGGCGTAGATATGATCCGGTTGCGGTTTTAACGCGTACGACTCTGGTTACTCCGTTTGAACCAGGATAAATTTCCTCAACTACACCTAAAGGCCAGTGTAGAGGAGGCGCGTTATCGGTAGTAAGAATGACAACCGTACCTACGCTAATAGGGTTTGATGGAGTATTCCATTTTTGACGCGACTGCAGCGTGTGTAAGTATTCGGTTCTCCAGCGCTTCCAGAACGATTGAACAAGTTTGTCTAAAAGCGCGTGACGCGAAAGAACGTGTAGCCTGTCTTCATCAATATCCATTGCGGGTAAGTATTTAAGCGGTGTCATACAAAGGAAGTGAGCTGGAGTCAATGCTAAAGACTCCGAAGGGTCACTAGAAAGAGTTCTACATAGCGGGCGTGTGTTCATCACAGCCTCGATTTGAGTGAGTACCGTACTCATCTCTTCGAAAGAGAGAATCTGTGATCCCACGACGCGATACAAATGCGATTTTAAGCTTTTAATATTCGCCTCCCAGTTACCTCCAAAGTGGCTTGCGGTGGGTGCGTTGAATATCCAATCTATACGATTTTCAGCTAAAACTTGAGCAAATTCAGTTTGATAATACTTAGATCGTAGGAAAGCATCTAACTCCGACATATGGCGTTTTGCTCCTACATAATTTGTACCGTTGTCCGAGTACATTCGACATACTGGACCACGACGCGACAAAAATCTTTTAAATGCGGCTATAAAGCTTGGGGTGCTCAAGTCACCCGTTAATTCAATATGGATTCCGCGAGATGTCATACAGACAAATAAGCATACGTATGCCTTGGTTGAGCGAATGCCACGACCACGTGAAATAGTGATTTTGAACGGCCCACAAAAATCAGTACCTGTGTGAACAAATGGTTTAGCAGTTTGTACAACACGGCAAGACCGATGATCAGCCATTTCAGGTGCATTCGTGGAACGCGGACGTAGTTTAAAGCAGGACACACACTTGTGTACTCTGCTGCGAATCAAATTACGTGCGGAAAGTATCCAGTATTTTTGTCTAAGAATAGACAGTAACAAGTCGGGACCAGCGTGACAATGGACTTTATGGTAGTAATCAACCAATAAATCTAAGACGTGGTCTTTTCGCGGGAGAACTATAGGATGCCTTTGTTCGAATCCTAATGTCGACTGATTTAAGCGCCCACCGACTTTAATTAGAGCATCATGCAAGAAGGGCTTTAAGTGTTGAAATGTTTTGTCACAAGGTTTATTCGATTCTAAGCATTTAAACTCGGAAAGGAAATGTTTACGTTGTAACTCGCGGAGTACGATTAACTCTGCTTTGTCGAGATCAGCAGCAACTATGTGCTTGCGTTGGGGTAGTATTTTTACGAATCTACAAATGTATACCACGCAGCGCAGCAATTTCGACCATGACGAAAGGCGGCTAGCTAACCGCAATACAACAGACTCTTCACACGGTGTAGAAGATACGAGAGCATGTCTTTTCTCTTCTGGTGGTTCTGCGACTGTTGCTGGGTTGAAATGCTTCACCGGCCATTCGTGAGACGCGTTTTGGATCCAAGGCGGCCCAGAAAACCACAGCGGGTGGTCTAATATTTGAGATGGGGTTAAACCACGAGAAAGACAATCTGCGGGATTATCTGTCCCGGCAACATGATATAAGTTTTGAGGTGACAACTCCAATTGAATTTTTGTGACTCTATTTGCAACGAATGTGTCCCACCTATGGGGAGATGAATGGGCCCAACACAGAGCGACGGTTGAGTCTGAGAATGCGAAAATTCTATCTAGAATAATGCGGTGTCTACAAGCTTTGACTACGGAGCCAATAAGTTGCGCTAGTAGGAGAAGCGCGCAAAGCTCAAGACGAGCTAGAGAAACTACTTTGGTGGGGGCTACCTTAGATTTTGCACTGACGAGGTTAATAGCTATACTGCTTCCATTTTGAACGTGGAAGTACACATTTGCTCCATATGCCCTCTGGCTGGCATCTGCAAATCCGACTACAGTTATAACGCTGTCTTGCGAAATACCATCATGGCGCGGAATTTGAATTTGCTCGAGCATAGGAAGCTCTTCTCTAAAGCGAGCCCAAAGTCTAGCAACGTTATCAGGCACGGTGTCATCCCAGTCGCAGTTACAAAGCCAAAGTTCTTTAATGAGGAGTTTTGCATATAAGACTACAGGTGCTACGAAACCCATAACGTCCCATATCCTTGCTATGCACGACAAAATTATACGTTTCGAACAAGTTTGTGGGGTTGAACTAACCTTGAGGCTGAACACATCTGATTCAGGTGACCAGCTCAAGCCAAGAACCTTATGCGTATCATTGTCATCGAAAGTTTTGACAGTCGATAAACGATGCGACGGTGGAATAGAATCTAACGTGCGTTGCAAGTTGCTTGTCCACTTGACTAGGTCAAATTGACCAGCCTTCATAAGGTTTATAATTTGAGCGGAAGTTTCGATGGCTTCGTCCTCGCTATCTACACTAAAAACGCAGTCATCCATGTACAGACTGGTTTCGACGATAGCCTTTGCTTTAGGGTAGGAGTCACCCTCATCAATAGCTAACTGTTTGATAGTGCGGAGCGCGTGAAAAGGACTTGATTTGAGCCCAAAACATACGCGTCGAAATTCGTAAACTTTCAAAGGTTCTTGCGGTGAAAATCTATACAAAAATTGTTGAAATCTGCGGTCACAATTTCTGACACCAATACAAAGAAACATTTGTCTTATGTCCGCGGAGAGTGCAACAGCAAATAATCTAAAGTTGATGATAATGTCGAACAGATTTCCTTGAAGATTTTGACCACAGTGCAAAATATCATTAAGGGAAACAGAAGTGCTAGTCTTAGCACTGCCATCCAAAACGACACGCAATTTTGTGGTGAGTTTGTCATCCCTAATAACCCCATGGTGCGGGATAACGTAAGACGGAAAATTCTGTGTATCAACGGGTGCGAGTGCGATGAAGCCTTTATCTAGATATTCATTCACCACATCATCGTACGCCTGTTTCAACTTCGGAGAAGACATCATCTTGCGTTCCAAACAAAGGAAGCGTTTTTCAGCCATTTGGCGCGAGTCGCCAAGCGAAAATATATCACCCTTAAAGGGGAGCGCGACAACATAACGACCATCTTCATCGCGGGTGGTCGTGCGACTATAAATTTCTTCAGTCATCTTATCATCAGGACTGAGGAGCGGTGGGACATTGACTTCTTCAATTTCCCAAAAGCGGCGAATGGTAGTCTCCAACGGCGGTACAACGGCGCAACAATATGACACAGTCGAGTAACTATCTACGAGAGCGGGTGCAGATCCAACTATAACAAAACCAAGAACTGTTTCCAGTGCGTGCGGTGTGGGGTGTGCCGAGTGACCTTGAACCTTACGCGTCAGCAGGAGGTGCGGGAAAATCGAAGCGCCAATCAAAATATCGACGGCTCCTGGGACGGCATAAGTATCATCGGCCAAAGGCAAGTCAATAAAATTTACTAGCAACGAGGTATCGACCGTGACAGTAGGCAGCTGTTCGGTGACTTTGTCTACGACCAACGAATCCATTTCGAAAGAAATGTTGGAATTAAAACGCGATTCGAATCTAATATTTAATGTGCCTTGGATGGCCTTAGTAGATCCTCCAATTCCCTTCACTACGGAACACGTAGGGCGATTACTATAATTTAATCCTAAGCGTTGACAACAATCTCGAGTTATAAAATTACTCTGCGAAGCACTATCTAAAAGTGCACGAACTATGTGTGGTTTACCATACGCATCCAACATTTTGACGCGAGCGGTCGCAAGTAAAACAGTTGCAGGCGCTCGAGTTGACGATAATGAACATAACGTGACGTCATTCGCGGCGCAGTCTGGGCGGGCGGCCGCAGTAGGGCGGGCGGCTGCTGCAGGGCGGGCGGCTGCTATCGTATGCGCGGTGCCGTCGAGCTGAGCGCGACGTGCGGGCGGCACAGAACCAGATCCTCGAGCGCAATCAGACGCGGGCGCCGAGCTCACTACAAGCGACGTGTTACCGCGGAACGATGAATCAACTGTGCTCACTTTGGATGCGGCATTATTGTAACTATCAAAATGGAGCAAAGTATGATGCTTTGATGTACATTTGCGACAACTATTTGTACTATTACATGACGAAGCGTGGTGCTTGTCGCTGAGGCAATTTAAACACAAGTTATTGGTACGAACAAACGTATAACGTTCATTAGGAGTGAGTTTCATGAAACCTGCGCATTTATACAACTGCGTATGAGAAGAGTTGCATAAAGAGCAAATCGATTGCAAAGAAGTCGATCCTGTGTTTACGTAACAATTGCTAGACGGCTTCGGTGACCTAGATACCGCATCCGTGCGGGCGCGGTCGGAAACTTTCTTAGCTTCATGTTTTGACGAAGTGCGTTGCAATATTTTTATGTGGTTCCGTACGAATGATTCTAAGTGGTCGAATTGCGGTAATTTGTTATCGTGACCACCCTGATTTGTTTCAAATAAGCGAACGGTTTCAAAATCCAACTTTTTTAAACCGATGTACAAAAATAAAAAGTCACATAAATCGTCAATTTTGAGATTCTTTAGAGCACGAACAGATGATGCAAAAACGTCCAAGAATTTTTCTAAGTTCTGTTCGTTGCAAGCAGTGATGTTTTTCAAGTCGAATAATTGGTCTAAATATGCCGTTGCTACTAATCTTTGATCTTCATATTTAGCCTTTAATGTATCTAAAATCAAATTATAATTTTCGGAACAATGTGTAATGCCTGCGCAAGCCGTTTTGGCTTTGCCGGTGAGTTTTTCAACAAGATAATATAATTTTTCGTGATCGCTCAAATGATCATTTTGATGTATAGTGTTCTCAAAACTATTTATAAACAATCTCCAATTTCGAATATCCCCATTGAATTCTGGAATTTGAATTGGCGGTAATTTAGGTCTATCGCGATTGAGTTTATGTACTACATGCGAGTTAGATACACTAGGCGGTGATTCTAACGATTTAGCGACACGCTTTATACGACAATAAAGATCGTCAAATGAAGAAAGCGCTGAATAATTGATTGCATAGTCGGAATCTAACTCTAGTTCTAATGCATTGATACTGTGAACTATGTGTTCAAAATCCGAGCGCATGCTATCAATGTTTTCAATTGAACAAAGAAACGAATCTCTTACAGCCAAGTCCGATATCTTAAATGCGTTATCATGTATTGTTTGAAGGCGTGAATAAATCATATCCCGCTTAGCGTGTAAGAGCTTCAACTCGTTATCAGATTTACTAGCCTTAGGAGGCATCGTATATATCTATCTGATTAAAAATGCAAGTAAACAAACGAAAAATAATCGCAAGAAGCGGCGGAGAATAGCGACGATATACCTACCTATATATAGCCACAGTTTACTAACAATTAACTATGAGCTACGAATAGCGCAAAATGTTTATCTTCTACTTCTAATTTCAAAGTATGTATGTTAACAAAAGAAATCGTGATGCAATTTAAAACATAAACCAAATAATATCACACTACCTAGGTAACGTCTCTGCCCTAGTTGAACAACCAGAATTAATATACACGATAAATATGTATACGTAATTATATGCAAGAACCTATGTTCCTGCAATCAACCGGCGGTTGTCGATCAGCAAACGAACAAGTACGAATATTATATGCATAAAGTGGGTAGCTTTAAAATTGAATACTTACAACAAAATGAAATTTATTTGTTAGCCTATGCGATGCGTTTATTGAACACGAAATTACAATAGAATGCAGCGTGAGAATTATGATTTAGCGGTTAGGTTTCCTGTGCCTATACACTAGGATACCTACGATTACCTAAATACCTAGTTCTAGGAGAATTAACTAGATATTTAAGTGCGATGCGTTCATTCCGTATGGAATAAAATACTAATGCAAAACAATTACAAATAATGCGAAATTCGGTTCGAAAAGGACCAAAAGAAATGGTGGCGCGGGAGTGGACTGTATATTTTGAGCGGGTGAATAACGTTGTGATATGATGAGATTGAGACCTAAGCTATTGGCACTTCCTGAAAGGAATTCGGGCTGCAGCGGAGAAGAACGAGAGAATACAGCCTGATTAAGGATGGAAATGCACTGACCTGTTCTGATCTTCTTAATGTCACGCCATGTGCTTGCCATAAACCAGTAGTTCAGGCATTGATGACGATTTGTCCGGGAGGGCACGGTCACTATGCAAATCCTCAAATCTCTTCACTAAGGTCCATTAATCACTGTATTTTGGGAGCCAACTCAACAACGTTATTATTATATATTAGGAGAAGCGCACGCGCAATTATTGATTTTTCGTGTTCTTAGCGGAACTGCAGTACTGCAACAACTCGACCAGCGTCGGCAGATTTTGTGCGTAGATTGTCGTTCGACGAACGTTGTCTGTCTCGCTTGTACTCGCGAGGCAGGTAGTGCGTGGAAAAAGGAAGGGGAATAGGAACTATACAGAAGTGCCAATAAAATAGATAATAATCTTACATTGACTGTCAAACAAATGCGATGAAACTGCGCGGTAAATTCAAATGCTAGTATAAACATTTTTAACTATTGACTGGCGCAACCAATAACTAAAATAGACGTCGGATTAAACGTAGCTTGAAATTGTTACGTTGGCTTTGACTATAAACGTTGTTACTGCTACCACCTTATCTATAATTTAACTAAGTTATCGATAAGGGTGTAATGGTGTGGGAGTGGAAGGTAGAGAGTCCACAGATAAGTTAGGAGCTAATACCGCTTACGACAAAGTTATAGTATCGCATATCCTTGAAATGGAATACATAATAATGTCAATGAACTTCTGCTGTTACTAAGACAGGTTTCGTAACATGGTGATTATATGTTACTTGCCTTTGTTATATTAACCATTGGTTAAAACCATAGATTTTGCGTAATGGATAGGATTCGTAAAATATATTCATATCATTTGATTTTTTTTATTTATATCTGCTAGGCCATTAATCAAAATCTTATCTGATGGTAATGGATGATGTGGTCGAAGATGTTGTTCAGGCTTACCTAGAATTACTGGATCTCAAGGACAGCTGCCAGAACACAGCGTTAGGTGCTTGCTAGATTTTCTAATTTAGATTCTATATAGGCGGGCATTCGAAAAATGCTCTACCACCATGCTGTACCGACTGCTATCCTAAGACAACAACCGACTGTTTAACGGGCCCTCCTAAGCACGATAGCACTGAGTAGTAATTTCACTAGCGGTCACCCATCCAAGTCAAGACCGCGCGGCGGTCTTGCTGATAGCAAGCCTGATACCTTTCCTTTGTAAAATATGTTGTGGCCTTGATTAGCTACTATATTCAAATAACGTCATCATTCGGTACGTTATTTCCATTAGTCTTCAAGATCTTCCAACGCTGGATATGGAACTGTTTTTATTTTCTTTACAGTTTTGGATTTTTATTTATTCATAGCACACAATACAGATAAAATATTTAAAATGTTTTCTTTCATTGTTACAGAACCCTAATGCGTCGGAAGCCTCATCATCAGGAATGCAACCACACGGGGCGATGACCAGCATCATTGCAAAATGGATCATAAACATTGGACGTCATGGGTAAAAGTCGCATTCATACCGCTGGCATTACTCGCCACTACCGTCGCTGACTTCACGACTGAGTGCCAGCGACCTTGCGACTGCCGATGGCAATCAGGAAATAAAGCAGCAGTCTGCACAAATACAAGTCTCACAGTTGTACCAGGAAATCTTAGCAACGACATCCAAATTCTAGACTTATCTAACAATAACCTTCAACAGTTACACGCAGAAGCATTCAAAAAAGCAGGTCTAAGTAACTTGAAAAAGCTTTTCGTCAAAGAGTGCAATCTTGATTCCATCCACAAAACTGCATTTGTCACTCTAGCCATCATGATCGAATTAGATTTATCCAAAAACCGAATCAGACATTTACATCCAGACACTTTTAAAGGAACAGAGAAGTTAAGACTAATAAACTTAAGCAACAACTTAATCGATAAAATGGAAGACGGTCTCTTCCGGAACTTAAAGTTTCTGCAAAAAGTAGAAGCGAGCAATAATAGGATCATCCGCATTGGAACTAAAACCTTTGTAAACTTACCTCAACTCAAGATTCTGCGGTTTGACGGTAATAACCTGAGCCACATGAAACCGGAAACTTTGATGGGATTACGGAATTTGTCGGGGCTAGATTTGCACAACAACCCGTGGCGATGCGACTGCAATCTTCAGACGTTTAGAGATTGGGTGATCAGTCATAACTTGTATACACCGCCGACGGCGTGTGCAGAACCAGCGACCGTGCAGGACAAACTTTGGAATGAATTAGACTCGTCGAACTTTGCGTGCCGGCCTACGATACTAGACCCGACTCCCGGAGCGACAGTCAAAAGTTACGATGAGAACGTGACATTGACTTGCAAAGTCGTCGGAAATCCTACCCCCGAAGTCTCATGGAGATTCAGCGGCAAAATGATCGAGATGAAGTCGTTCGGGGAATTGAGATACATTGTGACAGAAAATACGATGGATTTGATTAGATGGGTAAATCTGACTATTCTGAATGCTCGATATAGCGACAGAGGGAATTATACTTGTGTCGCTGAAAACCCTGGGGGTCGCGACGAGAAAACATTAACCTTAGTACTATCTAAATATAGTTCCGGTACCATAGCTGGTATGGATACAGATTCATTTGCAATTTTAGTTGGTTGTCTAACTGCTATAGTTATTATCTTTGGAGCTGCGTTAGTCGTGTGTTATTTCACGACGCAGAACAATGAAATGAAAAGACTGATTAAGAATGACACCCGTTCTTCCAATGGAGACGCTTTAATCGAAGGTTCAGTAGCATCAGAGTTAGAGAAAGGTGTAAAGTTGGAAGTGAATCCAATAACGAAGCCACCAAGAAAGTGTGATGCTCCACCGTCCCTTATGAGTGATGCCACAGAAATGTCAGATCTGAACAGAACCTTGTTAGAAAATGAGCCTGCCAAGCCTGGTAAGTTATTCGTAGTAAATATTTATACCCCCGTTTTGAATTTTTTGTATGATAGGTTACAGGATTTATTTATTTGATTTTGTTGGAACAAGCAACTACTAATGCGATAACTTCTGCCTATAACAGAGGCTTATTTGCATTTCATCCATCACCCTGATCCATACAGTTGTTGTCTCATTGTGTCTGTAATTTTTGTAATTTCTTACTGATTCTCAACGACTGCTACTGGAACACACTGTTAGGTGCTTGGCGACAGATTTTCTACTTGAGATAGCTAACCAAGCGAGCATTCGCAAAATGCCGTTCCACCATGTAGTGAAGGTTAAGCCGGTGGTGGGAATCGAACCATGGACCTGCGGTACGGCTGTTCATAGCTATTACTGCTCCGATATCATTGCTTCAAAAATATAGGGTTTAAAATTTAATAGTATGGATGACGATCGCGATGCCTTGCCGCATAGAATATTCACGTGTTCTTAATCACGTGGCTATAGTTTTCACAGCGCTTTCCATCCAAATTTCATTTTAAATACAGGATAAATATAATACATGGTTCAAGCACCTCGAAATTTCGCGTGTTTAAAATATATCCTTCAGATTTGCCAGAATTTAATTGTAAATTTATTTTACCTACATGTTTTAAAAATAGTGCTAAATTATTTTTACCAATAATTTTGAAAATACATTATTTTACGGAAACCTCGCACACCAGAAGAATTGGCATTGGCTCAAGTACAGCGTGCTACATTTTACTGATTCATGGTCTTTTAAATAAAATTTAGATGTTTGTATTAAATGCGCAATCCCGATTTATTACAGATAAGGGAAGAAAGCTAGCTCTAGGTGTAATTCTAGATTTTAATAAAAAGTCTATTTAGGCATTTATCTAAATAAACCATTAAATTTTATTGGATAACCAACACGAAAATTTCCAGAAATTGCATTGGATCAATCACAAATGTAATTACTTAAAAATAACCTAAACAAGGTATTTAACTTGTTCAATATATGTATATTTTAATCCTTGCAATATAGGACATACATATTAAAAGCAATGATAGCCGAACGATAAAAGCTATGGACTGCCGTGCCGCAGATCCATGGTTCGATGCCCACCACCGGATTGAGCTTCACTGCTTGGTGGTAAGGCATTTTGCGTATGCTCGCCTGGCTACCTTCAAGTACACAATATGTCGCCAAGTTCCTAAAATTGTGTTCCGGCTGCAGTCATGCAGACCCAGTTAATGATATAACATGGGCATGGGACTTAATGCAACTGTATGCCTCAAGGTGCTTGATGGGCGCAATTGTGTTCGTCACTTATGATAAAATGCATCTGTTATAGCAGATATTACCGCTTAAAAACTGTTAAGCCTAGTGCGTGTTCCGTAACCATCCCATAAAAAAATGCCATCGTCATACATTATCATATTGAGTTAGAATTCAAAGTTAACAAAGATGTATATCTACCTACCTTTGCAAGAAAAACAAAGAAGTATTTTACCTTCAATTGTTTTTTTGTGGATTTATTTATGCAGAATTTTCTACTTCCAAGTTAAATGTAACGTTAAGTGGCTCATTATTTTTGCAAATAACAATTTTCTATTCAATTTAACCTCAGATTTCTTACGAGCCACCGTATTTGCAACTCTTTCCGTAACACAAGATAAAAAATCCAATCTAATTCTCATTATGGGGTCGATGGGAATTCCCAAAAGACTTTGGTTTTCCTGTGCAAAAGAGGTTTCAGGTTATTTCTTATCTCATATTCATAATTTGTAAAGTAAAAAGATAAGGATTTTTTGTGATTTTTATGTTTTATCATACATAAAAAATATTATTGTTCTGTATACATTTCACAATTGGTTTTATACTTGTAAAATATTGTTATGTTTGCAAACTATCGTTCTTTAACCATTGAAGCAATGATGGCCGAGCGGTTATAGCTATGGACTGCCGTGCAGCAGTACCCTGGTTAAATCCCCACCGCCGGTTTGAGCTTCAACGCATGGTGGAAGGGCATTTTGCGATTGCCCGCCTGGCTAGCTACCACCCTCAAGTAGAAAAATCTGTCGCCAAGTACCTAACGGTGTGTTCCGGCAGCAGTCCTTGAGAGCCAGTGAAATTACGGGCACATGAGACTTAACAACTATGTCTCAACGTGACGGGCGCAGTGCAATTCGTGACTTGTGATGAAAGGCATCTGTTATAGGCAGAGGATACCGTTAACAATACGAGCTGATAAAAAAAAAGAATTTGGCTAGTGGATACCCCGGCTAAAGGGGTGGATGGCCGCGGGTTCGAATCCCACACATGACTTGAATTTTTCCCATCGTATATTTGTAATTTTGTAATGTAATCCGCATAGCACGCGTTATTGCAAACATAACAATAAGAAAATAAACATGTTAGGGTGCCTTCGCTTGGTAATATAATATTCCGTTTTGTTCCGATTTTTTGATTATATCTCAAGGGAACGTGATATATCAGCTTTTTATATAAAAGCATATAATGTAAATGACATTCAAAATACCATGTAACAAATCAAACTGACATTTTCCTATTCTTGAAAAACTGAAATATCTACGGTTCGATGCACCCGTTACAAAGTTGGACAAGTCAAAGTATTGTCAAACTACATTTATGCAACTTCTAATCGATTCAAACATATAATTTGATGAGACCCTCGCTTTGTGCCAAGCACTCCAATTGCAGTTGGCACTGTTGGCACCATTTCCACGTTTCCCCAAAATTTTATTTGAATGTCAAAGAGTTGATTCAGTCTCTTGAAAATTCAAAGCGAAGCATTATGAATGAGCTTTTTCATTGTTTTGTCAGTTGTTTTAGCATAGACGTTCTTTGTTAAAATATAACGGGAATAGTTTGAATTTTTAAAGCATAGTAAATAAAACATGGCTTAAGGTACGACGCTTACCGGATATGTTAAAATGTTTTAGTAAAACAGCATATGAATCAAATACTGCGAAGTTGTTGTCAATGATTGCCTTTACAACTATATGGACTTCAAACTTCTTTTTTTCTTTACAGTCCCTAACGAAGATAGCGGTCGGCTTCAAGAAGTGGAGTTGTCCAAGATATCTCAAGAAACTCTTCTTATGGACCGTCTTTCACAAGAACACCAGGCGTATCCTCCAGACTTACTTTCCTTTCCACTTAGAGGTCCTCAAGTCTCACCAGGTACCTCCCAAATCCAGTCAGACAGTCCTGTGAAATCACCTGGATACGGCGTAACTCTTATTAACCCAACTATGCACAGAGGCCCAGCTCCTTACAGTCAAAAAGGGTATGTGACGCTTCCAAGAAGACCAAGAATGCCCGACGGTCTACGACCTCAAGTATTTTCAACTTTAAATGGAGTCATACCGTACTGTGATACATTTAATATGAAGCTGTTTGGTCATGGTGGCAACTATTACAGTTTAAACAAGAGTGAGATGGATCTGGGTCCTGTTGGAAACATGACTTCTAATATTCATGATTCTGAGGAATTGGAGCCTGCACCTTCACCTGCTCCAGGCACACCGCATGCTACAATACCAAGAAATAGTCTAAGCTCTCCTAATATTCACAACCAGTTGCTTGCACTTCAGGCGATGTCAAATTCTTCATTGCGAGCAACGGAGCAAAGGTCTTTGAAGGTAATGCTGGCCGAAAATGAGAGTCTTCTCAAAAACCCACGAGATTTGCGCATTAACTATAGTGTAAACGTTGTGAATGGAACTTTAGGCAGGCGGACTTCCAAACCTCCCCCGAAACCGAAAAAACGTAATTCGTGTGAAGTAAAGGAACAGTTTTTAATGACTAGTGAAAATGCGACCCAAGTGTAAAATTTTAATAAAAATATGGCAATTGATGGAAAGTATTGGCAATGCTCCAAATATAAAGTACGGACGAATTTAGTTTTCCGCTGAATTTACTGTTCGAAATGATATTATGAAATTCTGTTGTAATATTTTTATTCTCGTAAAATATGTTAGAGTAATAGTTTATTTTTTATTTTAAGTCTCCTCTTCTCTCTCATCTACCTGCTCATATTAATACAGTTGTTGGTAAAATTTTATTAATAATTTTAGTTCTGCAGGTGACCGCAGTTTGATTAACTAAGAATGCATTCGAAAATCACAGGGTGAATTTTAAATTTACCCGAGCGTTGTCCGGAAATCAATTGAAGTGATTTTTTTATATCGCTCTAAGCCTTAATAAAAACATGTAACAGTTTAATTAACAGTTGATTATGTTACTTGACCTGGTAAATGGTAGTTATCATTTGACAATTCAATTATTGAATGATTTGCTTATTCCTAGTATGATATACATTTTTTATATGAATTTTCATTTATATGGCTTCTAGTTACTCAATGCTTGTTTGGAAGTTTAAGTTAACTTACTAAATAACTTTTTAACCTGTGCCGTAAAAAAATATTTACATTTTGAGAGTAATGAAGTAAGTTAACGATATATTAAGTTTCAAATATTATTTTAACTATACGACACGATCTATAGATGTACACATGTTTTGGAATACGATCTAAATTGATAGTTACTCTGTTGTATAGTAATGTATTGATTTTATTCTGTTTTAATTGTTAGAAATAAATAAATAAATAAATGATGAAAGGATCACTGGATGTAAAAACTAAATTGCCATCGTCAAGCGGTAACTTAAAAGTGTCAGATTACCATAAATTTAATGACTAAGTACAATCAAATTGACGCACTCAGAGTTACTTTAATTTGTCCCTACAAATACGGTCATGACATCTTGTACTTAGGACCATAATTTTCTGGTTAATTACTTTGCTGTTAAAGATTTTTAGATAAGACTTTATGTAAAAGTTTGACTTTTATACTCTGTTTTTTGACTTGTCGGTTAGACGAGAAAACGGCTAGAGACAAAACATTTTTTTTTTCATATTAATAACTTATACATTTATAAGACAATGTTTTACTTAAAAGCATTACAAAAACCGGTTTGTCTGAATGTTTATAATACTCATAATTTCTTTATTTTTTTACAATTTCAGGGTTGTTTTTTAATAAAATATTGAATATTAGTATTTATTTATTCGATTGCTATGAATAATTTAAAAATATTTTGCAGTTAAGTTAACCAATTCAGTAATTATTACCTCGTAACTTTTATTAGCTATCATTCAGAACCTCAAATTAACATAACGGGTGCATTTTAAATAATACCGTATGCCAACAGAATTGATATTCAAAGTAGTTGAAATAATATTTGTAAATCGTTATTCATTCCAGTTTAATAATAGTATTGAATATTGGTGCTTATGAGTATATTGAATTATGGCGTTTGTTTATAACTCTGATTTTGTTGATTAATATGTATTGACAATGCAAGGTACAATTGAAATAAAATGAATTATTATTGTGTTTACTTAACTTGCTTCGTTTGTATTGGGTTCCAGTTCAAAATTGGTGTTAAATTATTCAGCCGGCCAAGTTTTCGTTCGGTTCGACATATTTCATCCCTAATTATAATAATTATATAAAAATTATAAGGTTGCGTCATCATTTACAAGTATAAAACCAATTTCAGAATTGGTCTTGTTTGTAGTACAACGTAAATGGTACTATAGATTTCGCTCCATCCCAATACGATGGTTAATGAACTATAGGAAAAATTCGAGTTATGACGTCATGTCATGTTAGCTCAATTGGTTAGAGCATGCCCCGGCTAAAGGGGCGGATGGACGCGGGTTCGAATCCCGCACATGACTTAAATTTTTCCTATCGTATATTTGTAATTTTGCATAGCAGGCGTTATTGCAATCATAACAATATAAAAAAAATATTTCATCCCTATCAATATTAATGACAATACAATATGTCAACAGCTAACAGACAGAGAGACGAAAGGTAGATAATGGAACTCCGCTGCCACTAACAGTAGATTGACGATGTTTAGAATCTCCTGATTATAGTTTTACAGAAGATACATAAATCTGAAGAAAAAAAACCGATTGCTAGGGTATGTAGTGATTTATAAAAAAATAACGGGTCACTGTGACTAATGACGTTAAGCTAAACACTGTGTTATTTCAGACAAAAATTGATGGTAGTAAGAATTTATTGTAATTTTTGATAGGCAACAAGATCTTTCTGAATGAAAATATAACTTACCAAATAATGTTGGATCATATTCGATTTTTTATGTAACTTCTGTAAGGTAATAACATATAGTACATTTGAATACGATATATTGTTGAAATGAAATTGTCATGAGTTTCATACATATAAAAATATTATACATTTATTATATAGTTAAAAATAACGGCAAAGGACTCACGTTGGGGATCGAATACAGGTTTCTAGCATATCAGATGCTCATCAGCGAGGCGAGTCAGCTACGTCTGCGAGCATCACAGTCGATGTATTCGAACCCTTACGGTTCTTTTTTCATATTTATATACACTATATTGTATTAAACTTAAAAAAAAAAACGTTTTTCTCATCAATTTTAACTTTTTTTTTGTGTTTACCGTCTTCTTGCATTGTCAATAAAGAAATTTTATATACTATGCTTTAAAATACTAGTTACTTTTAGAAGTGTAAATATGATAGAATTAATATAATAGTTGACTTGTAAAAAATATGTTATATTTTAAATTCCATTATTGTAACAATATTAATATAATAGTTGATATTATTATAGTTATTATTATTGCTTAACTTGCTAGATGAAAATTTTAATAACGTTTTAATATTGTAAAGAAATGTATATAGAGCTAAAAACTATATAATGTACTGTACATTATGGCCTATTACACTGAGAAATAGTTTCATATATTAGAAAATGTAATTATATTTATACTTTTTGTTAAAAAAAAATATAAACGAATTACGGCAAATCAGTTTTTTTAACTTAATATAACGTTTCGAACATAATATGAAGTTTCGAACTTAATATAACGTTAATAACGAAACTCTTGGTTAAATCTTCGTTAATATGTAATTAACAAGCCTGTAACAAGTACGACCCCCTCAAAACAGGGGTCCGTATGGATCTGCGATCTAATTGTGTTCACTCAATAATACTGAAACTCAAGGTTAAATGATGAAATATCATTGGTTTTAATATACCAACATATGAGATAGTTGTCCAAAGTAAGCATATCAGGAATAAAAAAAAACACCTAAACCTATGAAATAATAATTTTCGTTTTTGACAGTAAATTTTGGATAATTAGCATGGATGTCGCAAATGCAAAATGGTCTGAGGAAATATTTAACGTAAATCAACTTATCACGCTTGATTTACGTGGAAATTGAGATGAATGTAGGAAATACGATTGATCTTAAGTAAATAAAAATCTATTAAAATTTTAAATATAACATAAGTTTTATCCATTATAAGTTTTCAATGTTTACAAATCTTAAATATATGAAACTATTACTCATCATGTACTCTATTTAACATGTGTGGTTATGAAAAAGAAGAGATTTGAAAGGACCAATTGTGTGGAATGTGAGCGAATGCATACTAACAATAACAGATATAAATGAATAATTAATAAATACAATTTGAGATAACTACATTTGTTTCAATACTTCATTGCATGAAAATTCAGGCCACAATGTAATGATGCTTTGGGCCACAACGTCACAATAAAATATCGGGCCAAATCTTTTCGGGCCACAAGGCAAACTAGCCCATTTAATTACTTAACTGTACCTACTGTATCAGCCGGATTGTCCACTGCTGAATACAGCCCCAATTAAGAGCTGGTTTGGCATCATTTCAACTCTTGAGAGGCGTTGGGAATCGCAATGTAAGAAAACAGTTCCTCAGAAAGCGCTGCTGCATCTATCGGTATGTTACGCTTACTCGCCTCTTGCGACACCCAGGGAAGAGACGAAGGGTTGACTTTCTAGCCTGGCATTCGACGCCCAGTACTTACCGTATAATAAATAAATGCCTGTTTTCTATATAATTAGTTTATGGAACAAGCACGAGGCCCACCTGATGCTAAGCAGTAACCTCTGTCTATAACAGATGCACTGTGCCCATGTACGGAGCGTTGTTCAGTCTCATGTATCCGTAATTTCACCGGAATCCATACCTTTCAAACCGGAACACAGTGATGCGAACATTATTGCTGAATAGAATATCCGAAAAAAGGGTCCTGAAAGGGCCTTGCTGTATCAGCTGTATCGTCTACTCCTGAACATAGCCTTCACTAGTAGTAGTAGTTAAGGCACCCTGCCTTAATCATCACGCTTTGCAGTCGGCCTAGGGATCGCAGTTCAAGATGGCAGTTCTCTAGAAGGTGCTGCTGCCTTCTTTCTGGTATTATTCCTTATGTCACCTGTTACGACTCTCATTGGAACACAAAAGTCCCTACCTGCAATTTTACCCCAGCCACCTATGGGGAGAAAAAGGTGAAAGTACCTTACTGTTTACTGTTACTGTTTCAGTAGGATTGTCCACTGGTGAACACAGCCGCCCCCATTATGAGGGGCTTTGCCATAATCCCCACGCTTGTCAGGCGTCTTGGGGATAGTGTGAGATATCATATCTTCAGAAAGCGCTGTTGCCCACCTTCTGGTGTTGTTACCCTTAGTCGCGTCTAACGACACCTACGGGAAGAGATGAGGGGGTGACATTCTAGCCCGGCACCCCACGGGCGTGGCGAGCATGGGCGTAATATTGCCACCCCACTTGAAAAGTTTTCAAAATACGATAGTACTCGTAGAACAAACGAAGACTAACTAGCAAGGACCAAGCATTTCATTATTAGGTATATTCGCTAGAACAATATTATTTTTATATGATCATAGAAGCATCCTACATAACCATCTTTTGAAGAAAAGATCCATCTGATAGAGACCCGACAAACGAGCAGGCAGCTCTTCTAGTGGTAAGTGATTTCGATCAACGGCGCCGACGGACATTCGTAACATCAGAAGTTGATTAATTGCCAGCCTTATATTGTAACTACTTACTTTAAAATGTTTTGTTAATACATTGAGGAAAACAATACCTTAAATATTTTAGTATATTGTGGTGTTTCCAAGACTTGAGTGGTAAGATCTAATGGTGAGGGTGCGATATCGCGTAGTATAGCTAGGTATCAATGCCATCATCACATTTCTACTATTATCTTGCTTTTGAAGCAGTAATGGCGCAGTGGTATTGACTATGGACTGCAACGCAGCAGGGAATTTTTGCGAATGCCCGCCTGGCTAGCGACCACCCTCAGGTAGAAAATCTATCGGCAAGCAACTTAAGGTATGTTCTGGAAGCTGTCTTTGAGACCCAGTAATTCCAGGTTAGATTGATGAACATCTTCAAATACATGGTCACTTACTGCGATAATGATAATGGTGAGCCTTTCAGTTTTAAAAAATGAAATAAAAAATGTTGATAGTCTTCAAGTGGCCTTAAAACTCCGTACATTTGACATGGTCGTATTTGTCAAATACCAGCCTGGATAACTACCACTCAGCCAGTTACCATTTTATATAAGGCTCTTCATCAACACTTACCAACAGGGAGATTCTAACCTGGGACCCCGATGTAACAGTCCATAGCTACCACTAGGTCATTGAAAACAATAACACTCACTCTCCAAATTCATCAAAACAAAAGTCGCAGATGTTGCTCAAATTGCCTAAAAATAACAAACAAAGCATCAACATAATAGACACACATCAAAAGTTGAACTTCCGTATACACGATACGACAAATATTTAATGGGGTGTCATATCATCCCCTGTCGTATCTGTCTCCTGCTAATTACACCCCCAACAAAGGTGTCAAGTTTTTTAACATCACAACTATTCTGCAATTTGCTTTAGCCGTTGTATGTTTTTTTTTTTTTTTTGTGCCTTTGACTACTATCTCACCTGATGGTAAGTGATGATGCGGTCGAAGATGTTGTTCAGGCTAACCTAGAAGTACTGGCTATCAAGGACAGCTGCCGGAACACACCGTTAGGTGCTTGGCGACAGATTTTCTACTTGAGGGTGGTAGCTAGCAAGGCGGGCATTCGCAAAATGCCCTACCACCATGCTTGCCTAACGACTGCCATCCTTAGACAACAACCGGGACCGACGGCTTAACGTGCCCTCCAAAGCATGGAATCGCTCAGTAGTAATGTCACTAGCGGTCACCCATCCAACTCATGACCGCGCGCGACGTTGCTTAACTTTGCTCATCGGTTGAGAACAGCTAAGTAAACTTCGCTACGAGCGCTTCAAAAACTTGACTTTGATTATATTATTTTAAGAATGATGGCATGAATTGAATATGAATTAAAATATGAATTGTTATGCAGGGAGTATATGTTTCGGATCCACCCGTATGTAGAACTTCAACGCATGGTGGTAGGACATTTTGCGGATGCCCGCCTGGTGAGCTACAACCCTAAATTAGCTAATCTGTCGCCAAGCCACTAATATGTGTTCTCCTATTCAGGCCGCCTATGGTATAATATGGTATATATATCTTCGACCACATCATCATTATTCTATCTTTGTTGGTTGAATTTTGAATTAAGTTTGGTTGAATTTTGGGACACGGTGTATACACCGTGTCCCAAAATTTTTTATCTTATAATTTTCATAGATTTTAACATTCTATGCACTTTCTATAGTCTGGGTTAAAAAAAAAAGTATGGACACTACCATGGCAAGTTTTATTAAAAGTTGGCGCAACTTTATAAAAGTCACGGTGTATATATATATATATATATATATATATATTCAAGAACCAACAAACAGAGTCACAATATTTTCTTATGAAAAATTATTCTTTTTATAATAACAATTATGAGACGGCGAGGATGAGGTTGAAAAAGTACCTTATACCGAAGCTAATCGATCAACTCTGTACAGTCATATCTGTTATGACTTACGATATAGGTCATACAGAAGCATAATATCTAATTGTTGCCTCCTAGAGTTTAATTGCAATAATTTATATTTGTTTAGCAGCTCTTCATAATGGTTTAATATTATGCAATAAATACATACTCTTCACAGGCACGTATACTCAAATATACAGAAACACGCACCGACACATACACCTTTCAAATTCCTCACAAACATTCACTTAAACTCGTACACCAATACTACATCACAGAATAATTACTACACGTAAATAGTAATTATTACAAATATACAAAATGACGTTATATTCGAATAAAAACAATGTAGTTAAATATTTTCCTATATGTATATATATGTTTCAATGTATTGGTTCAATTTTGAATTGTTACTAAATAGTACACATAAAAGAAAATATATAGATGTGTTACAGATTCTCTAAAGCCAGGAAGGTCCTGGCTCTTGAGAAACAGGCCACCAGCCTAGTTTTAGACTCAAAGACTCATTATAAATGTATCACAATAAGGAGGAATAAAATTAATTTGTATTTGTATCAGCCTAACCTTTTTTGTTGACATTTTCGTGCTTGTGATTTATGATTAATTATTTTCGTGACGAAGAAGCTAATTTTGAGAAATTTTATCAGTATTCAAAAAAAACTGTATGATTTTGTGACTGCCTACCCTCAATGGGGAATATTCCGCCCTCTTTCCCCCATCCCCATGGCACAAAATATATACATATACCATATCTAAAGTCCTTCCAATGTATGTAGATACACATATTTGTTTAAACTATTATAATTAAAAAAAAATAGTGTCCGCCCCTCTGGGGATGTTACGACCCCCCTCTCTCCCTTTCACCCCTTCCTATAGTACGTAACTATCTATACTGATTCTAGCCCTACCACTACTTCATCTTAGTTAGTTTAAAGGATTTATTCTAAGAATTTTGTTTTTGGTGCTAATTATCTAATACCCAAGTTCAACGACTATTACTGCTAAAGTATTAAAGTTATCTTAACCGCTATGATTTTCCTTGAAAGTTCATGAACTGCACTATCATCCTGAATTTTTTCAGACTTTTCAAGCCAGCTGTTTAGGTTTTAGAGGGGGGGGGACGCCCTACTGGAACAAAAATTTGCACTTTTAAGTTAAATATTTCGTAAATGGAGCATTAAATCGAAAAATAGTATTAGCAACCCCTAAATCATTTCAAAATACCTATTCAATGATACCTCATTCGATGGGATAGACGACGAAAAAAAAAATCATATCCACATCACTTGTATGGGAGCTACCCTAACCTAAAAAAAATATTTTTCAACATTTTATTTTACCACTTTGTCGGCGTGGTAAGTTTACATAGCCGTACAAAATTTCAGCTTTCTAGTACAAACGGTCTCTTAGCAAAACCTCGGACAGACGGACAGATAGACTGACATGACGAAACTATAAGGGTTCCTTGTAGGTACTACGGAACCCTAAAAAAGGTCTGTAGTTCAACGCAAGCTGAGATCTGACGGGGAATTTACTCAATTTCGTTATATTTAGGGTTCCGTTCAAGAAAATGGAACCCTTTTACTAAGTCTCACTGTTAACATTTTTACAGAATATATTGCAAATAAGTCGAGTTGGTAAAAAAATATAACAATCACAAATAGTTAAAGCTCAATTTTATTGCAAGGTTTTGTACTTTTTGTTTTATCATAAGAACGGTAGTACATACAAACGTTATATTTAACTTGGTTTAATTATAGTCTAATACCTACCGTATACTACAATTACTGAAAACTGGCCAAGGGAATGTTGGACTTTCTCGAAGGATCTCGATATGTATGAAAAAAATTGGCACATTCTGAGTTGGTCCAGAACCGTCAGTGTGCAAGTCCAACCCTCACTTGGCCATATTTTTGCTTACTACTACTAATATGACATTTTTCACAAAACCCTACTGACGAAAAATGTCATATCTAAATGCCTTCGCTGTAGTCATCAGCGAAAGCATTTAGGCCACCTAAAAGACGTTACAGCCCCAGACACAATCCGAATGCTCTGGCCTAGCATTGCACCTTATATGGGCCAGCATTATGATCACGCGTCGCATCGACCAAGCGCTGTAGTAAGTTTCTGAAATACCCATCAGCTCCTGACCCCCACGGACCCAATAAATCTACACCAAACGATCCTAATTTGTAACCAATACAGAGATATGCATACTGTAGCACGATTCGGAGACTCGAGTTTTCACTTATTTATTAAAATTTTACTATTTGGCGATGATTTAGAGTAAATAAGACAATCAATTCGTTATGATTTTTATAATACTTACAGCTACGAATAATACTTTATTTATTCGTAGACTTACAGTCAATAATACAACAGTAAAAAAGGCAATCAAAATGTCATTCCAGCTACTAGGTTTCATAACGAAAAATGTTGTCCTGGCTTACGTTAGAGTACAAAAATCAGTACGCGATATGCAGTATCCAGAAATCTACATACTGAATGTTATTATGCCACTTTCTTATTTTTTTTATGTTATTGTGACGGAATAAGCTCGAGGCCCACCTGATGCTAACTTCTGCCTATAACAGATGCACTTCATCACAAGTCAAGAATTGCACTGCGCCCGTCACCTTGAATAGTTGTTAGGTCTCATGTGCCTGTAATTTCACTGGCTCTCAAGGACTGCTGCCGGAACACACCGTTAGGTGCTTGGACACAGATTTTCTACTTGAGGGTAGTAGCTAGCCAGGCGGGCTATCGCAAAATGTCCTTCCACTATGCGGTGAAGCTCAAGCCGGCGATGGGTATAGAACCAGGCACTTGCAGCATGGCAGTCCATAGCTATTACCGCTCGGCCATCATTGCTTCTTGTTCTTAAAAGCATTTTAACTATTTGAAGTTTTATGAAGATGGTATACTGGAAGTGGCCTCAAAGTTACAGAATCGTTGCTCAGCTTTATGGGTCAGGGCATTGTAGGGTGGTAGCCGGATGTAATTTTCTATGACTTGTCATTTTTGGTGAAGTAATGAGCGCTTTTAAAATTGTTTGACCGCTTTCTTATCTGGTTTGAAAAGATGATGGAAGTCTGCCTTGAATATTTTTATTAGTTTTTATGACTTTGCTGTATTATACTTTTGTGTACACTGTTACCGTTATAGGGACGAGGTGTAACTAAATAGGTATATATATATATATATATATATATATATATATATATATATAAGTCGAGTATATATATATATATATATGTATATATATTTGGTCATATCCAAGAAAATATCATGTTTTTTTTATTACTGATAGGTAAGCCTTAGACCACAATCTCACCTGACGGTAAGTGATGATGTGGTCGAATGTGTTAACAGGCTTAACCTAGAATTACTGGCTCTCAAGGACAGCTGCTGGAACACACCGTTAGGTGCTTGGCGACAGATTTTCTACTCGAGGGTGGTCGCTAGACAGGCGGGCATTCGCAAAATGCCCTTCCACCATGCGGTGAAGCTCAAGCCCGCGGCGGTATTCGAACAATGGACCTGCTGCGGTCCACAGCCAATGCACCTGAGCCATCACTGCTTCAAACTTCTGCCTCCACACGCTCGTCAAGAAGTTTCACGGAGAAGTCTTGCTGAGACTTCTGGCGAGCACGTAAGCAAATCTACACTCACACATATTCTCACTTAATTCTCATTAAATATGTTATTGAGGTGACCATTGCAATGAGACTGCATGAACTTTAGTGTTATGTGAGCTCGAGAAGCTCTTTGATGCTGGCAGAAAACCGACACCGAACGGAAAACAGGTGAGGGCGAAAACGAGAGGGCGAGAAACTATTCACATTCACGTTTCTCAGTTCTCGGGACTTCTTGGTGAGAGTCTGGAGGCTGCATTACATTATCACGACTACCTGGCAGAGTAGACAGATATGTCTAAGCTACATAGGTTTAAAGAGAAACAGACACGATAGTCAAACCTATTTTTGCATAAGTAATGTTACGCGCACACTAATCAGTATCCTCATTGCTTCCAATCAAGCCGTTTAGTATTTTTTGTATAACAACAGACTTATAAACGCAGGAACATCGTTTTGGCTAGAGACAAGTTCGGAAGTAGTCATGTGGAGAAATGCCGAGGCAATACGTCTGCATTGTTTTTTTTATTTTTTTTTCTTGATAGGTTAGCCTTTGACCACTATCTCACCTGATGGTAGGTGATGATGTGGTCGAAGATGTGGTTCAGGCTAACTTAGAATTACTGGCTCTCAAGGACAGCTGCCGGAACACACCGCTAGGTGCATGGCGAAAGATTTTCTGCTTGAGGGTGGTAGCTACACTGAGAAAAACGACTTAAAGGCTTAAATCAAATTTGACCTTTTACCGTTGAATTGTAAATACGTAAGATGAATTCACAAGTTAATTTTCAAGATAATAATCTTAAGATAATTTTCACCAATCAATAAAAATGTACCATGTTTTATAATAAACACAACCGTCAAAAACGCCTTCCGTAAAGTATTTTCAGAATTGAACTTGTTATACGATAATAATTGCAGTATTGACCATAAAATATACCTTACTTTTACGGCGGTTTATATACGGTGATTATCACTGTAACGTACGACTTAATCAGCCTTATCGAAAAGTCAATATTTAAGTATGACCACAAAATACACCTTAAATGAAGACGAAAAGAAATTTTTGCCTTCACTGACCACGTTTAACGCCTTCTAGTTGGAAGGCGTTTTTGTACGTATTTACGTTTGGTCGGTTTTTCGCCTTATACCATATAAAATGGCCGTCATTAGGGCGCTTTTGACTTTAGATTTTTCTCAGTGTAGCCAGGCGGGCATTCGCAAACTGCCCTACCACCATGCTATAACGAGTGCCATCATCCTAAGACAACAACCGGGACCGACAGCTTAACGTTGCCTAGCACGGAAGCGCTCAGTAGTAATGTCACTAGCGGTCACCCATCCAACTCATGACCGCGGCGGACGTTGCTTAACTTTGCTGATCGGTTCAGAACGGCTAAGCAAACTTCGCTACGAGCGCTTTAACAATGTCCTTAATAACGAGTAGATAACTTGTATAATACTGACATAATCTATGAGTTTTGCCCCTTTGGGAGGCACTTATTATAGTATGATTACGATACGCAGTTAAAGTACACGTTAAACTTAATTTATTACCGTTTATGACGTCATTATCGTTACGTTATCTCTATTACATCTCAGAGTGAGTGCGAAATGCAATATCGCGTGATAAGTTTTCATAAAACGCTGTAGAATTTAATTTGTAAAGTAAATTGTAGAGGACGAAGAAGGTCTAATACTATGTTTTCATTTACATAGGTATATGCCTACTAACGGGTTTTTTAAAAGGTTACTGCGTATTGTATCGTCTGCAGGTAATTTGTTTAATGTGTTTCAAGCAGTGATGGCTCATTGGCATTGGATATGGACTGCCACGCAGCAGGTCCATGATTCGAATCCCGCAATGGGCTTGAGCTTCACTGCATGGTGGAAGGGCATTTTAGGAATGCCCGCCTGGCTAGCGACTATTTTCAGGTAGAAAATCTGTCGCCAAGTACCTAACGGTGTGTTCCGGCAGCTATCTTTGAGAGCCAGTAATTCTAGGTTAAGCCTGTTAACACCTTCGACTAAATCGTCATTTACCATCATGTGAGATTGTGGTAAAAGGCTTGTCCATCATCAATAACAGCTCAATTGCAGCCAATAACAAATAATAATCGTGAAACCAATTTTCTAAGATTTCAGTCAGATTTTGTCTATGTCAAAAGAGGATTGTCCATTTTCGGCTTTGCGTGAACAAGGTGCCCGAGTAATGAAGTTTGTTTTTTTCCAAAATCTATTTAAGTGGACCATGGTGAACAGGGGCTGACACCTGTTGCAATAATATATCTATGATAATATTATTATTGCAACATGTATAAGCTATGTATGATGGCCGAGCGGTAATAGCTATGGACTGCCGTGCCGCAGTACCCTGGTTCGATCCCCACCGCCGCGCCGGCTTGAGCTTCACCGCATGGTGGAAGGGCATTTTGCAATTGCTCGCCTGGCTAGCTACCACCCTCAAGTAGAAAGTCTGTCGCCAAGCACCGACAGGTGTGTTCCGGCAGTAGTCCTTGAGAGCCATGAAATTACAGGCACAATAAAACTTAACAACTATGTCTCAATATGACGGGCGCAGTGCAATTCGTGAGTTGTCATGAATTGCAACTGTCATAGGCAGAGGTTAGTCACTTAATATCAGATGGGCCTCGAGCTTGTTCCGTCAAAATAAAAATAAAAAAAACTATTAAATCTATATCATATTTATACCTCACAAGTGGACAGTTTCCTTTGGGCCATTAGTGGGCATTATCGA
Source organism: Plagodis pulveraria (assembly GCA_963890685.1). NCBI lineage: Eukaryota > Metazoa > Arthropoda > Insecta > Lepidoptera > Geometridae > Plagodis > Plagodis pulveraria. The sequence goes on from OY982969.1 coordinate 24,113,028, forward strand.
GGACTGTTCGTGACGCTTTAGTTAACTTCTCTGCAGCTCGAAGAGTGCGCAACATCGTTGGTTGGCGCGGGTTCGATGCGCTGGCTTGTCTAGGATTAAGCCTTTTTACAAGCTTTTATTTGGTTTCACCTGTACCGACGTTTGTCATCAAATCTTGCAAATTAAATTTGATCCAATTCCCGGTTTATTGAGCTGAAATTTTGCAACCATGTGTAAATCGCGTTACAATGCTATTTTATGATGAGGTGGTGCTGATCTGATGATGCAGCTGGAAGGTGGCCAAACAAACTTCGCAATGAAACGACATAACCTCACCGAGTTTGGGCTCATTGGAATCGTTTTGACGAGTTTTTATTTTTTATTTTTATCTATTTTGATTAATAAGAACATAATAAAACTTGTTTGTGAACTGTTTTTTTTTATAGAGATAATTGCTCATCTTATTCTTACTGGTGGGACTTTAAAAGTAACAGAAACTATACATTTTATATTTAAGTTCACTCCCTAATACGTGGAACCAAAACCCAATAGGCGAAATTTGGGAAACGTTTACACACTCCTGCCGGGGTAGGCAGGAGTGTGTAATCGTTTCCGATTCGGATAATACAGGCGTGATTATATGTATGTATGTATTACCGAGCCAAAACAAAGCTAGCTGCTAAAAACACAACGTTAGGTGTGTGGCAACACTTTCTACCTGAAAGTGGTAGCTAGCAAGGCGGGTATTATCGAAATACTCATACATTGAAGCGCTCGTAGCAAAGTTTACTTAGCTGTTCTTAACCAATTAACAAATTTAAGAATCGTCCGCTGCGGTCAAGAGTTGGATGGGTGACCGCTAGTGAATTTACTACTAAGCACTTCCGCTCTTCGGAAGGCACGTTAAGCCGTCGGTCCCGGTTGTTGTCTCGGGATGGCAGTCGTAGGCAGTCGTAGGTAGGGCATTTTGCAAATGCCCGCCTGGCTAGCTACCACCCTCAGGTAGAAAATCTGTCGCCAAGCACCTAACGGTGTGTTCCGGCAGCTGTCCTTGAGAATCAGTACTTCTAGGTTAGCCTGAACAACATCTTCGACCACATCTTCACTTACCATCAGGTGACATAGTGGTTAAAGGCTAACCTATCAGACATAAAAAAAAACATTATAAATCAACAGAGCATCCTGACCAAGCATCCCCTTTTTAATGGAAGTCAGTAATAACTGCTTGTTTACTCAATCCAAATAAAAAAATATCTTATGGAATTAAGAAAAAGAGATCTTATGGAAATAAGAGCGGCAAAAACAACATACGCCACCATCGATATGACAAACCATCATTCAACCTCTCTCGTCACATCAACATAAGCTCTTGGCAAACCAAATCTAAACACCATTGGTTCCGTAGTTAAATCAATATTATTTGTAAATCTAAGTACCTACATCTACAGGGTTATCGGTGAAATGCTATATAACAACCTCTTAGGGTTGACTTCTGCTAGTCCTAGAAAAACGTTTTGATGAAGAATTTTTATTTTATTTTTTTATCGTTAGACTATGTTTATTTGATGAAAAGTGAAAAAAAAAACAACATATCATTAATCTGTAACTACTTATACATATCGTGTTACTATCATCTTCATACCCTTACCCTGATCATGTAGGGTTGGTACGATTTTATTTTCTGTAATAACAAAAAAGATAACACAGAAAGGTGTTCAGTATTGCATTGGTTAGATTTCTCCCGATGAAAAAACGCTAAATCAAACCCAAATTCACTTCCTGAATACTTCAAAAACGTCGTAACGAGATAAAAAGAAAAAAGTGCATAAACCTTCTACATCTACTCTGTTGTAGGAAGGATATATAATAAGAAAATAGTATACAATATGATTATATGAATGTATTGGTACACAAAATTATATGTTTCTTTTACCAAAACATGGAACCGATTTCAACACTCAAATGTGTGAAATAAGTTGTTGAATTGTACCTATTATCACAATATCGTGGGCATGGTACCGAGTTCCAAAAGTTATTTCACACATTTGAGTGTTGAAGTCGGTTCCATTTTTTTATCGGACAAGCATGAGCTTTGAAATAAAAAAAAAGAATCATCAAATTAATCCAGTCAAAAGTTCTGAGGTAACATACATAAAAAGAGACGAATTGAATACCTCCTCATTTTTGAACAAGGTAAAAATACAATAGATTTGAGAATGTATGACTTATTGACTACTAAGCAATTGTTTTTAAGATATTAATATTAATAAAAAGATTAAATAAAAAATTAAGGTACCCTCTTTAATTTTTTATTTAATAATTTTATTCAAATAATACTTGATCGTCAGCATGCAAGCTGATTATATTTTTTTTATATACCAAGCAGATAGGCTAATCTATCTCAATTAATGGTAAATGATGATGTGGTCACAGATGTTGTTCAGGCTAACCTAGAATTACTGGCTACAAGGCCAGCGGCAGGAACACACCGTTAGATGCTTGGCGTCAGACTTTCTATTTGAGCGTGGTACCAAGCGGCATTCCCACAATGCCCTACTACTATGCTTTATGATTTTTTCGACTGCCATCGTAAGACAATAACCGGAACCGGCTTAGTGCCCTCAGTAGCATTCTCACTAGCGGTCACCCATTCAAATCACCAATCTATTTATTTTAAGTCTTATTCTAAGACGACTGTGTCACAGCTCTTGTTTAATTAGTTATCAGCATAATTGCATAGTAATTAAGCATATATGTAATACATTAGATGGGTTCTCATTGTACTGGCGCTGGTTCCTTTTCTACAAACATGTGTTGTCGGTGCGACTATTGTTTATGATTTTGTTAATAAATCACGATAGTTTATGTTTATATACATTTAAGTTAATATTTTTTATTGTATTAAGTGACAATGGATAACAACACAATAACTATTTACTACCAGAACTGTCGTGGTTTAAGAACAAAGTTGGAGGTTCTTTATATGAATATTTTATTGCACAACTATGATATTATTATTCTCACTGAGACTTGGTTGACTGGTGATATATATGACAATGAATTGATGGATTCGCGATACGTTTTGTTCCGAAAAGATAGGGACCGTTCGGGGTCTGGACGACGGGACGGAGGCGGATGCGTCGTGGCCTTGAAGCGCTCATTAGCCAAGAATGCGCGAGCGCGCCTAGTCATCCCCCCGCCAGCACCCCCCCCCTGCAGCCCCTTCAGCTTGCCTCCCCGATATAATTGTTGATTACGTTACGATTGTACTTGAATTTATGAACAGTTCTTATACAATATGTGCAGTGTACATACCAGATAGTCAAAAGGATGACGTCTATCGTTCATACTTTAATTACCTACACAACATATACGAATCTAACACTGACACCACATTTTTTATCATTGGAGATTTTAATTTACCTACATTAGACTGGCGAACTAAGGATGCTTATATGCTTCCCTTACAAACCTCTTCTATTGCCCGATCTGTTAATCTGTTAATCAACTTTCTGACATTAACTAACAGTTATCAATTTAATCACATTAGAAACAAAAATGGTAGGATACTCGACTTATTTATTTCTAATAAAACCAAATGTGATGTGGTACCAGCACCAGTGCCTTTAGTGCGAATAGATGGACATCATCCGCCTTTCTACGTAACAGTACCAACTGGACGTAACTGTAGGCATATGCAACGTAAGCCACTAATAAAACATTGCTTTTCTAAAGCAGATTATCAAGTAATAAATCGTGAAATAGGAAAAGTGGACTGGGACATCCTTTTTGAGAACAAATCAGCTGAGTGTGCTGTTAATACATTTTATGAAATTATCTACAGCATCATATCTAAGAATGTACCATCAAAAATAATAACAAATTGTAGTTTTCCTATTTGGTTTAATTCATCTCTAAGGCACATATTTAACAATAAGAGGAAAGCATGGATAAAATGGAAAAAATATGGTAACTTATCAGATTATGAGACTTTTGCATTATATAGGCACAGACTTGAAATTAATTCTGAAATATGTTACAAAAGTTACATTATAAAAATTGAAAATGCTATTAAGTGCAACATCAAATATTTTTGGTCTTACATCGCTAATAGAAAGAGAAAAAGTGAAGTCCCCAGTTGCATTAGCTATGAAGGAAAAACAGCGAGTGACCCAGTAGGTATTTGTAACCTTTACTCGAATTACTTCCAATCAGTGTTTGAGCCCTCAACTGTTCCCGACGGATATAATGCAGATAATACTTTTTATTTTTCTGCAGATAACCACACGTCAGATTTAATTATGAGTGATATTCGTTTTTCTATAGATAATATCAAATTAGAACTGCGTAGGCTTGATCCAACTAAGGGTGCTGGAACTGATAATGTTTCACCATTATTCCTAAAATACACCGCTGACACCATTTGTTATCCTGTCCACCATATATTCAACCTATGCCTTCAAGAAGGTGTTTGTCCTCGTGTTTGGAAAATTGCCCGCATAGTACCTGTACATAAAGAAGGATTAAAGAAAGATGTAGAAAACTACCGCCCAATTTCAATTTTGCCCGCCTTATCTAAGCTTTTCGAAAGGCTCATACATAATTATATTTATCCTAGCTTACATAACATCATTATTCCCCAGCAACACGGATTTGTTCGACGTCGATCTACAGTTACAAACTTATTAGTTTATACTACTGAAATATTTAAAAACATAGACAATAACACTCAAACAGACAGTGTTTATACCGATTTCCGTAAAGCGTTCGATAGAGTGGATCACAAGATTTTACTAGATAAAATAGCTTATAACGGTATCCGAGGTAATTTATGGCGCTGGTTCAAGTCATATATCACTAACCGTTGCCAGAAAGTGGTAATCAATGGTTATGAGTCGAATATGGTTCCAATTAGTTCTGGGGTCCCCCAAGGGTCTATATTAGGCCCATTACTTTTTATCTTGTACATAAATGATATTGAAAAATGTTTTAAGTTTTGTAATTTTCTATTATATGCTGATGACCTGAAAATATACCATTCGATAAATACTAATCAAGACCACTTAAAATTCCAACAGGATCTTGACAGAGTTTCAGCGTATTGTGTTAAAAATAACTTAACGTTAAGTATAAATAAATGCAAATCTATTACTTTTACTCGTAAGATAAAAATAAGTAACTTTAATTATGTGTTATGTGATTCTAATCTTGATAAAGTTCAAGTCATAACGGATTTAGGAATAACATTAGATAGTAAAGTAACACTTGATATTCATATTCAAAATATAATTGCTCGTGGCTTTAAAATGTTTAACTTTGTAATAAGGTCCTCTAGTAATTTTAAAAACGAATTAACGTATTTATTGTTATATAAGTCACTAGTTCGATCCCAGATGGAGTACGCTGTGGCAGTGTGGAACCCAGTTTACAAATGTTATACTAATGATATTGAAAGAATTCAAAAGAAATTCTTACGCTGTATGTATTACAAATTATTTCATAAAATTATATCATATGAAGAGCTGCTAAGCAAATATAATTTGTTGGATTTAAACTCAAGAAGACAACAATTAGATGCTATGCTGCTGTATGACCTATGTCATAACAAATATGACTGAACAGAGTTGATCGATGAGCTTCATTATAAGGTACCTTTTAGACCTCATCCTCGCCGTACACAAGAAGTGTTTGCCGTTCCCACGTGTCGTACCAAGGCTGGTCATCGATCACCACTGTGTCGTATGACAGAGTCCTATAATACTCTTTTTAATTGTATAGACATATTTCACGAACGGGTGAGTTGTTTTAGGAGGTCTTTGTTGGATCTGCTTCAAGGTGGCGTCAATGATCACTCGTGATGATCCTCCCTTGTTGTGCTTTAGTAAATCAACTCAGCCATACCCTATTCATTTAAATACTAAGACTGGAAGCTATATAATATGTATTACTGTTGATCTATATAGTATGATACCCCTTTTATAAGTTTACTTACATTTATCAGTACATATTTTTTTATTTTCTTATTAGATAGATAGATAGATAGAAAACACTTTATTTGCACAAGAACTTAAAATTAACATTACAATAAAAAACAAACAAAATACACTAGTGCAAAATGGCGGCCTTATCGCTTATAGCGATTTCTTCCAGACAACCAGGAACAAAGGATTTATGCATATTTGATATGGGAGGCAGTTCTCCGCAATTAGGTATACAACTTACTGATATTACCATGAAGTAGGAACTGCATACAAGGAATTTATCCTATATTAAATCTACCATAATTATATAAACTTACGTAAAATAATACACATATATGAATACCTATATATATACTAAATAAAAAATAAACATACATATACCTAAATACTATAGATGCCTACTAATATACAAGAACAGGAAACTAATGATATAAAAGCTAGCTATTACTAGATAAGTAATGTTCTTTTACTCTATTTTTGAAGATATATAGCGACTGCGACTTACGGATTAACACTGGCAGACTGTTCCAGAGTCGTGCAGCATGTACAGTAAAAGATTTATCATAAAATGAAGTTCTGTGCGGAGGCAAATTAAGCAGTAAATTTTCTGATGACCTTAATGACAAAGAATGTGTTGATTCAAGAAACTCAAAACGTTCCTTGAGATAGCGCGGGGAAAGCGGATTAAACAAAATATTGTAAAGTAGGGAGAGGATATGAGTATTCCGGCGAAGGCGTATAGGAAGCCACTTGAGCTTATGTCTAAATTTGGAAACATGGTCATATTTGCGCAAACCAAATATGAACCTAATAGAGAAATTTTGGAGACGCTCAAGTCTATTTAGCTGGTCCTCCGTTAGATCTAGGTAGCAAACATCAGCATAGTCCAAAATGGGAAGTAACAGAGATTGAGCAAGCGCAACTTTGGTGGCAGTCGGAAGAAAGTTCCGAAGTTGTTTCAAAGAACCCGCAGACGCAAACGTCTTACGACTAATTTCTTCCAACTGAGGAGCCCAAGACAGTGATTGGTCAATAATAAGCCCAAGATTTTTTACTTGCTTATTGTACAAAATTGTGACACCATCAAAAATTATTGGAGGTATTCTATTCCAGTCTAGCTTAACCAGCATGCGGGTGCTACCTATTATAATAGCTTGTGTTTTTGTTGGATTGACCCTTAATCCGAAGGCGTTGCTCCATTCAACGATGTGTTTTAAGTCACTGTTGATGGTTTCCACACAAACAGACATATCATCTTGATTAGCTTGTGAATAAATTTGCAGATCATCAGCATAGAGGTGATAGGAAGAAGCTAAATTTTGAGAAATTGAATTTATAAAAGCAGCAAAAAGAAGAGGAGAGAGAACGCCTCCCTGAGGGACGCCGGCTGTCGTGTTACACCATGAAGAAAATGAATCTTCAAGGCGAACCCTCTGTCGGCGTCCAAACAGGTAACTGTGAAAAAAGTCAATTACGGAAGGAGATATGTTAATGGAGCGCAGAAGACTCAAAAGGATATCGAAATCAACGCTATTGAACGCGTCGCTGAAGTCAAGAAGGGTAAGCACAGTTAACTTGCCCTTATCCATACCATCACGTATGTCATCAGTGACCTTAAGTAATGCAGTAACTGTACTATGGGCAGGACGGAAACCGGACTGAAATTGATTAAGAAGGCTGTTTCTGGTAAGGAAAGTACTAAGTTTGTTGTGAACAAGGCGTTCCAATACTTTGGATAGGAAAGGGAGAATAGATATTGGACGATACTCAGAGTGACATTTGGGATTCAACTTTTTAGGTAATGGAATGATAAGAGCATCCTTCCATAATGACGGGAAAACTCCGCACGTGACGGAGTAGTTAAGGATGTGAGATAGAACAGGAAGGATAAGATCAAGGATTGGGACTATCATATTACGACTAACACCGTCGATGCCAACAGCATTTGACGTAATAGAGAGTACGCTCTTTCTAACATCACAAGCCGAAAATTGAGTGAAACTGAACGGAGAAAAGGCGGGAGCTGTCGTGGTTGAAAGAAGTTTAAGAGTATTGGCTTTAGCAGTTACATCCATAATGGTAGTGGTTGAAAAATGTGTGTTAAGGGCATCAATGTCTAAGTTATGAGGAATAGAATCTTGTCTTGGTTTACCCACTCCCAATGACCTTAGAAATTTCCAGACTTTAGCTGGATCTTCATTATCAACGGATTCATGTATATGTCGGCGTTGGGCATCCCTACACACCCTATTGCAATTATTTCGAGCTGAATTGTATTTCGATTTATTCACTTCGCTAGAATAGTGTTTATATTTAGACTTAGCAACATCTTTTTTGTGCATCAATAATTTAATTTCAGCTGTCAACCAAGGTGCAGGAAAATGTTTCAACTTTACAGGTTTCAAAGGAGCATGAATATCGTAAATTTGTTTAATAATGTTGTTAAAAATATTAATTTTATGGTCGACTGATACAGTGTCTAACAATGATGACCAGTCAATATTTTCTACGTCACTGCGAAGCTTTTCAAGGTCCATGCCACCAAAATTGCGTTGCAATATAGTTTTAGTTTTAGCTTTAGAAGAACGAACTTTGTATGATAGATAGATTAAATCGTGATACGAAAAAGAATCAGCCGAACATTGACCATGCTTAGCAACATGCATTGGAGAAGATACAATAAGTAAGTCAAGGAGTGAAGGTGAGCAGTTTGGGAAATAATGAGTTGCGCTAAGCGGAAGAATATGCATGTTGTTTGAATTTACAATGGACTCCAGCCTAGATGAACGGCTATCTTTTTTGAGGAGACAAGTGTTGAAGTCACCCATTATTATGGAATGACTGTAAGAAGGAAGTAGATCTTCTAAGATTTTTTCGAAGGAGGGAAAGAAATTAGTAAGGGATGAGGGGCTATAATAAACTCCAAGAAGAATTTTTGTGTGAGAAAGAAGCACTTCAATAAAGAGGTTTTCACCAGAGTCCTCGGGCGGAGGTTGAGCAGACATATGAATTATTGAAAATGGAATATGAGCTCTAAGATAGATTGCTACACCACCAGCACGACTACCAGTACGGTCATTACGGATGAGGTGAAAACCGGGTAAAGGGTAACAAACTGAAGGTAAGGATGGCTTTAGCCAGGTTTCAGAGACAAGTATAGCATGAATGTTCTTTTGGTGTTCGAAAGCAGCCAGCATGGCAGGAAAATGAGCTGGAATACTCTGCGCATTAATGTGAACAACATTGAAATTTCTAGGCACATCAGAGAAATATGATGATAGGGAGTCGGAAAGAGACGGAATACTTACATAGCTATCGTTATCATCACTTGAACCGTGGGCAGAAGAAAACGACACGTAGTCGTCGTCGCTATTGTTATCTAGTAATTGTAACATTTTAGTAACTAATTTAATAAATAAATATATATATATATAAATAAACTTGCTAACCTAAAAATAAAACTTAATAAACTTTAAGAATTATTTGCATCTTTACCTGCCATATGTCTATATCTAAAAATAAAATATATTAAAACAATCAAGACAAGAAACACGCCACAAATAAAAATAAAATAAACCATATAAAAAAAAAAAAAAAAGTTAGTCACGAGTAAAGTAATGTTAATCGCGAGTACATATGCAGTAACATTACATTATTTAGTACTTAAGGAGTAACGGCGTGACGCGACGTGACGCATGTGCCATCAGTATAAAACTGGAGTAACTGTTAGGTTCACCAACAAAATATATATGACCACAGATAAAGATACCAATAGAAACGTAACAATTTAAATTCAATTTCAAATGTGACAGATTATACAATACATAGGAAATTATTTACAAGCTACGACAAAGATTAGCGATTACTAAATTACATTTTTTATCATTATAAGCCGGATTTCCAAAACATGCAGACAATATTTTACCACTTAAAAACATCGCCATCAAGCTCATAACCATCTTGACAGTAGCTATAAAGGTTGTTTCAGGAGCATCGAGCAAATCTAGCTCGGCCAATGTTTAGCTAAGGAGTTGCAGGAACGTAGCCCTGGACCATTAGCAGCCATCAACCGTCATACAATCATGACAGCGCTTGATTTGAAGTTGACAGTCGTATCATTTCATAATATTATTTATTGTTCTGTGCATTTGCCATGTTGATAAAGTTGAAAATAAAAGAAAAGATTAAATAAATTCTAATACCTGCATGGAAAATGAAAGATTGTGTATAAAATAAAAGTATGTCAGGTAGAAGAAAATTTAGCACATAGACAAATGTTACCCACAAGTGCGACTCGCGATGAATGCGAAAACAACAATATACTCGTACATTACTTTCTTCCTGTAGCCGCTGCTCGTCTGTGCCTGGTCGTTACCGGTGCCTGCGGTGGTGTAGCGATCGTTCTGACGACTTCAACTGACGCTTGTGATATCGCAACATCTTATTGTATAATTCTTATTAATTTCTTATTATATATTCAAATATTTGAAAGGTTAAATAACTTTTGTACATCCTCCATCACGACCGCGGCGGGCATTTCTTATATTAGTTGATCAGTTAAGAACGGCTAAGCAAATATACGCTACGAGAGCTTCAAATATTGACCATACAATATTGTTCATCGAAGACCATTTTTTTTTTTTTATGCCTGATATGTCAGCCTTTGACCACTATCTCACCTGATGGTAAGTGATGATGTGGTCGAAGATGTTGTTCAGGCTAACCTAGAAGTACTGGCTCTCAAGGACAGCTGCCGGAACACACCGTTAGGTGCTTGGCGACAGACTTTCTACTTGAGGGTGCCATAGCCAGGCGGGCATTCGCAAAATGCCCTACCACCATGCTATAACGACTGCCATCCTAAGACGACAACCGGGACCGAGGGCTTAACGTGCCCTCGGAAGCACGGCAACGCTCTGTAGTAATGTCACTAGCGGTCACCCATCCAACTCGTGACCGCGCGCGACGTTGCTTAACTTTGTTGATCGGTTGAGAACAGCTAAGTAAACTTCGCTACGAGCGCTTCAATACCATATATAAATATATAATGTATATAATATCCCCGAACTCAATGTTTTTCTGAATTTTTGTTTAATCCTAAATAGAGAATGAGGTCGAATCAGAAATGAGCTTGACTGAGATGACGAGTACAATGAGTTTTTTCCGGTTTGGTGCGGAACTTTAAAAAGAGAATTAGGTCGAATCTACTTGCCTAACACAACAGGATGGACATAAACAGGGAGGGGTCCTTGTTTTGCTCTCATTATGTGCATAGTAAAGTACTGAAGTCCCTTTATCTAACTGCTAGAGTTGGGACAAGGAAGACCTTGGCTGATCTCGATTTTTCATTCTTTTTGAATACAAGTCTTCTAATTGCCAGAGTTTTCAATAAAAAAACGTAACCTGTATAAGATCACGTGCAATGCGCATGTTTGGGTATCTTTTTGTCATAGTTTTTTCTTCGAATCTACTGAACCAAAAATTTTAAATGGGTTGGAGTTTTTGTTCTAAATACGATATTTATATAAAGGATGTTTATTACGGTCTTTGATATATCTCAATAAATTTTTAGCAGCTTACTAAGTCGTTCTTAACCCATCAACTAAGTTCAGTAACGTCTGACGCGGTCATGACTTGGATGGGTGACTGCTAGTGGTATTACCACTGCGCGTTCTGTGCTTCGAAGAGCACGTTAGGCCATCATTCCCTAGAGTTGTCTTAGTATGGCAGTCATTAAATATCGTGGTAAGGTATTCTGCGAATGCCCGCGTGGCCAGCTACCACTCTCAAGTAGATAACCTGTAGCTAAACACCTGTCGGTGAGTTCCAGCAGATGTTCTTGAAAGCCATTAGCTCTAAGTTTGCCTTAGCAACATCTTTGACCACATTATCGCTACCATCAGGTGAGTTTATGTACAGAGACTAGCCTATCAACAATAAATTATAAAAAATAAAAATGCTATTTATGAATCCGTGATTTGTTTATCCTTTCAACTGGTAGAAACCTGTTCTGGACAAGGTTTAATTGTTTTTTTTATGGCAGTTGTAGAGTTCCATATGCAATTTATTAAAGTTCATTGATAAAATAGATTTTTATTTAGCAATAATATATTTTTTTTTTGCTAATTTAAATCAAAATTGTATACACGATTATTAAATTTACTTTTAGTATTTTGTTACTTGGAGTAATTTAATTTTACGTGTAGTATACCTTACTTTGATCTATTTAAGAAATAAGCGTTCAGTGTCACTTATATAAATAACTTAATAGTGAGAAATACTATCCCAATTGCCTTTATTAAAGTTGATCAAGGAGTCAAGAGCACCCGTAAGAGTTGAATTGAGTTTGACTCATAAAACGAGCAAGACTCACAGTCTCGTTGAACCCCAAACTTACCTCATCACTATTAACAAATACGGGTCGTTAATACGTCCGCATTTACAAACAAAAAGCTATTTTTCTAATTTAATCCCAAGCCTCTGGGGCGGACGAGAAGTACCCAAACAAATTAGCTCTGAACTGAATTCCGTTCCGATTAGTTCGAGAGCTATTTGGGGCCTGTTTTTTAATTTATCATCAAGTGACGACCATAGCAGACTTAGATTGAAAATACCGCGACAAATAAAAGGCCTTTACCTCCCTAAAGAGGAAGCTGAAAATAGCTGAACCCCTACGTTTCGCCTGACATATTTTGTTTCATGTAATAGGTGGCGAGCCAATTGCCATACTGGACACAAATCCAGACTTCGAACTGCTACCGAAAATAACAAGAATAATTTAGTACCATACAGTGAATCAACATCAACAAATAAGAACATGTTTGAAGCGCTTGTAACTTAGCTCGTAGCTTACTTAAATGTGCGGTATTTTTTTTAAGCCTGATAAGTTAGCCTTTGACCACTATCTCACCTGATGGTAAGTGATGATGTGGTCGGAGATGTTGTTCAGGCCTACCTAGAAGTACTGGCTCTCAAATACAGCTGCCGGAACACACCGTTAGGTGCTTGGCGACCGATTTTCTACTTGAGGGTGGTAGCTAGCCAGGCGGGCATTCGCAAAATGCCCTACCAACATGCTATTACGACTGTCATCGTAAGACAACAACCGGGACCGACGGCTTAACGTGCCCTCCGAAGCACGGAAATGCTCAATAGTAATGTAACTAGCGGTCACCCATCCAACTCATGATCGCGCGCGACGTTGCTTAACTTTGCTGATCGGTTGAGAACAGCTAAGTGATCTTCGCTACGAGCGCTGACTCGTATGCGTTACCGCTAGTGTCATTACTACTGAGCACATCTGTGCTTTGAAGGGCACGTTAAGCCGTTGGTCTCAGTTGTAGTCTTGGGATGGCATTAGTTATTGAATGGTGGTAGGGCATTTTGCGAAAACATGCATGGCTAGCCATCCTCAAGTAGAGAATCTTTCGTCAAGCACCGAACGATGTGTTCCAGCAGCTGTTCTTGACCAGTAATTCTAGTTAACAAAATTACAAATTTACGAGAAAAAAATTAAAGTCATTCTAGTTGAGCCTGAAAAATATCTTCATCACTTACAACAACAAAAGCTTTTGAAGCAGTGATAGCTCAGTGGCATTGGCTATGGACTGCCGCGCAGCAGGTCCATGGTTCGAATCTCGCCGCAGGCGCATGGTGGAAGGGCATTTTGATAATGCCGCCTGGCTAGCTACCACGCTCAAGCAGAAAAGCTGTCGCCAAGCTCCTAACAGTGTATTTCGGCAGCAGTCCTTGAGAGCCAGTGAAATTACAAGCACATGAGACTTAACAACTATGTCTCAAGATGACGGGCGCAGTGCAATTCGTGACTTGTGACGAAATGCATCTGTTATAGGCAGAGGTTAATCCGCTTAACATCAAGGTGGGCCTCGAGCTAGTTCCGTCACAATAATATAGAAAAACAACTAGTCTAGAAATTATAAATGAAAAAATTTCATCTCTATGAAATATATCTAAAGCGAAAATCTAATGAGTTTCACAGATATCTAAATATTATTTGATAACCGGCAAAACACTCATGTTAGGGATTGAATACGTTGCCTTGGGTTTCGAATTGTTTATCATCATGTCCAGTGAGAGTGCGAGAGTGCTCATGGCAGCCACTCAGAATAGTGGAGAATATCCTTCAAGAATGGACGGACAATAAACATATCTTTAAAAAAAAAGAATGAAGTCGGGTGTTGTTTTTTTTTTTTACCTTAATATAGAACCGACTTCAACACTCAAAAGTGTGAAATAATTTGTTCAAGGCGGTACCATGACAGTTTAAAAATACCTATTATAAAAATATTGTGCGCATGGTACAGACTTCGACAAGTTATTTAACACATTTGAGTGTAAAAGTCGGTTAATTTTTGGGTTACAAAAAAATCCAACTTTTTAGTGATCCTTGCTACTTACGGGATCAATTGTCATTCAGTTAAATATTTTTCAGTTCATGGAGTGTTAACTCTTGGCTGTACCGATTTTGATGAAATTTAAATGGGACCACACGACAAGCATCAGATTTCAAACAAACAAATAATCATCAAAATCGGTCTATCCAGTCAAAAGTTCCGAGGTAACAAACTTAAAAAAATATACAGAAGAATTGAGTAACTCATCCTTGTTTGAAGTCGGTTAAAAAGGGTAGCTCAACGAAACCGAAAAAAATCGGAACACATTTTCGAAAATTCCCTCGCGGTCTCAAATCTATAAGTCTCTGTTCCATCGAATCCCACCTAAGGATTCATTTTTTTTTACCGGCGGTATGCCTTTATTAACAAAATACTACAAACTATATACTACAGCTACTACAATAAAAGCATTTAGACACCCATAAGTCATTGCAGACTCACAGGCAGTCCAAATGCTCCAGCCCACTACCAGTTGGCAGAGTGCCCAGCATGCTGGCAGCATTGCCTCGTTAAAGGATTCATTGTATTATCATATACGAGGAAAGTGCTCAGTTACTAAACGGTGGGGCTTAGTGTGGGTTTTCTCGTAATACGCCTCGAGGGCGTTTACTTACGGCAATTTTATATGGCAAAAAAATGCTACAAAATGTAAAGGAATGTAAGTCAACCTCAAAAACAGCAGAATTTAAACATCATCCCGACGGGCGTGGTTTAAAAAGTGAAGTGTTTTTTTTATGCCTGATAGGTTAGCCTTTGACCACTATCTCACCTGATGGTAAGTGATGACGTGGTCAAAGATGTTTAGGATAACCTAGAATTACTAGCTCTCAAGGACAGCTGCCGGAACACACCGTTAGGTGCTTGGCGACAGATTTTCTACTTGAGGTAGCTAGCCAGGCGGGCATTCGCAAAATGCCCTACCACCATGCTATAACGACTGCAATCCTAAGATAACAACGGGACCGACTGCTTAACGTGCCCTCCTTAGCACGGAAACGCTCAGTAGTAATGTCACTAGCGGTCCCATCCAACTCATGACCACGGTAATGTTGTTGTGCAACCATGTAGCATAACAACATTACCTTGACGCGACCAATCTGTATCAGCTGGATTGTCCACTGCTGAACACGGCCACGCGCTTTGGGGATCGCAGTGTAAGATAGCAGTTCCTCAGAAGACGCTGATGCCCACCTTCCGGTATTTTCCCCTTAGTCGCCTCTTACCCACGGGAAGAGGCATTATATCCCGGCACCCCATGGGGAACGCGATGCGACCATTCAGATGCCATCATCATTGAAGCAGTGATGGCTCAGTGGCATTGGCTATGAACTGCCGCACAGGAGGTGCATGGTTTGAATCCCGCCGCGGGCTTGAGCTTCACCGCTTGGTGGAAGGGCTTTTTGCGAATGCCCGCCTGGCTAGCGACCACCCTCAAGTAGAAAATCTGTCGCCAAGCACCTAACGGTGTGCTCCGGCAGCAGTCCTTGAGAGCCAGTGAAATTACAGGCACATGAGAATTA
This sequence comes from Plagodis pulveraria, assembly GCA_963890685.1. Lineage (NCBI taxonomy): Eukaryota > Metazoa > Arthropoda > Insecta > Lepidoptera > Geometridae > Plagodis > Plagodis pulveraria. The sequence continues at coordinate 24,128,922 of OY982969.1, forward strand.
ACATCTATGTCTCAAGGTGACGGGCGCAGTGCAATTCGTTACTTATGACGAAATGCATCTGTTATAGGCTGAGGTTAGTCCGCTTAACATCAGATGGGCCTCGAGCTTGTTCCGTCATAATAACATAAACACAACACAAAAAAAAAACATTTCTAAGCGCCATATTAATTAGCCAATGGGCGTTTTTCCATTAGCCAGCCCGGCACCGGCACGGCACCGGCATGGCCGTGCACCGGCACCGGCGCCGGGGTTTCGTTTTTCCACTGCGCCGGTGTCGATGCTGGCTTACGCCCGGTGAGTGGTACAGTACTGACACGGACTTCAGCACGACGACACGTAAAGTGTAATTTACGTTTAGATATAACAATGGTATCGTCAAGCCGTTGACTATATTTGTTATATCTTTTACATCTACGACGATAAGAGTCACGATGTCGTATTTGAACGCCATGACCTTGACGCGTACCCACTGTAAGCGAACCAAAAACCAAATACGAGTCCCTCCGCTCCGCACCCTCCTACCCGCCCCGCGCAGTTACACACTGACACGGCTACAATTCATGTAAATATGCAATACACATGCAATTTTGCCGGTCCGGCACCGGTGGGAAGCTTGCTACCCCGGCGACGGCGACGGCGCCGGCAGGACTCAATGCCGGGCCGGCGCCGGCGCCGGTAAGTGAAAAAGCGAGCCATACATTTTAATACATTTTTGCTTCCCCGGCAACGGCACGGCGCCGGCGCCGGTGCCGCGCCGGTGCCGGTGCCGGGCCGGGTAATGGAAAAACGCCCAATCCAATGGAATTTGAAAGATTGTGCGTGTTTTGTTTATTGTGAACTTGATAAGTCCAAAATTAAAGCGGTAACTGTATGGGAGTTACACTTCTTTACATACTTATTCGTAGAGAAAAAATATTGATTCACTAATGAGCCAAATTGCGCCTTGCTTCCGAAAAAAATGAGTATGAACTATACTGAAAAAATAAGTGAAATGAGAAAAAAATTATTACCATCTTTTTCTTAAAGCCTTTTTTTGAGGATTTCTGTCATAGGACCACTGTGTTATATGTATATGATTTCCATCTATTATCCAGTGTACATAATGTTAAACGGTCAAGTGCGTGTCGGACCATGCGCAGTGTAGGGTTCCGTAGTAGCCCGTTATCACAATATATAGAACAATTCTGTTGTTCGTTATTCTCTTCCACTTTCCTCCTGCTGAAGTTAAAGAATAAGAGTACGATTGCCAAAATTATTTAAATTCACAAAATTGTAATTCGATATTTAAAGAGAGTTCGTTTGTGACTTGTATAAGTACTCGAATGAACACATAAGAACCCACGATTAAGAACCCGTTGGGACAGCGCCATCTAGCGGCAGCTTAGTGAAACTTATAATAATTTATTATGGTTTTTGTAGTACTTAATTTTAGATTTTGTTTTTCAATGCAAGTCGTTACCCGCGCCACAAGCACAATACTTCATCTTAGTTACTTTCAAGGATGTATTCTATGAAATTTGTATTTGGTACCAAAGTATTCATCACCCAAGTTCAACAAAAATCACTGGTAAGCTAATAAAGTTATAAATATTATAATTTCCTTTAAGATTCATAAAATTACTATTATCATGATTTTTTCCAGATTTTCCAAATTTTTAGATTGAGACGCTCTACTTGAACAAAAATTTGCACTTAAAAGCTTAATATTTCGTAAATGGATCATCAAATTGAAAGCCAGTATAAGCCACTCATCCCCACATTAAATAAAGTAAAGTAAAGTAAATTTATTTCCCAGAAAGTATAAATGTACGAGTATGTTACATTACAGTTGCTTAACTAACCCTAAGAGTCATTTAGACGATAATTATATATCTAATATAATAATTATGTAGTACACACTTTATATTATCAGTGGACCCCAAACTCGGCCTGTATCTTGGGGGCCCGTATGGCCACTTGGGAAACACACTTCAGGTATGCAAATATATCATGATAAGACTAATTGGAAGTACTAGTAATGATGCCAATAGTGTGTTTCCCATGCAGCCAGCTATAACATACAGATTGTCTAAGGCTTGATTTATCGCGCGGCCTACTCAAATGTAACAGAAGGTGTTGTTAATCTATTAAAACTTTAAATATTTAATAAAATAATATTAAAAATTTTACACAAAGAATACAAATAAAAGTTAAGCAAAAGAAGTAATTACAACCATTAAAATACATTACATTTCATTAAATTTGAATCAATAATCCAATTATTATTAACGTTCTTAATTGTTACTGTTTGGTATTAATGTGTGAAAAAGGGGACTATGAGAATAGGTGTGGATGAGTGAGTGTGAGAGGGTGTGTGAATGGAGAAGGCGTGTGTGGGAACATGTATCTTAGTATTAAGGTGAAGGAATGACGCTCTGAGTAAATAAATACTATTGGTACTTACATTACTTACACGTATTAATTTATTCACTGATTGACCGTGTGTTACAACTAGTTATTGTAGACAGTTACCAAAGCTTCGGTTTGCACATAGTTAAGTGTAAGCAACCATTTTTTTACTTTAGCTCTAGCTTTCCGATGTGAGCACTCCTTTAGGTCACATCCCTTACACACGACATTATAAGTAATGAGTTTCCGAGTCTTTTTAGCTACGTAGGAGATATGTTGTTTAAATGACAGGTTTTGATCGATTTGAACTCCAAGGTATTTGATTAAAGGTACTCTGTTGATGTAAATGCATGCACAGCTAAATTCCTCTTTATCCAGACATTTATGTTTTTGACAGTTGATGTTGTGAATTTTAAGGTTGCTGAAAGGTACATCTGGCTCAGTAGCGCGAGTTATGTGGAATGGGATGAAGTTGGTTTTCGTCACATTTAGGGAGAGCAAATTCAAATCAAGCCAGTTCGCAATGGCGGACATGCCCTTTTCTGCTGACTTCATTGCACTTTTCCAGTCTATGCCATTAAAAATCGCCACTGTATCATCCGCATAACAGATGAGGTCAGCTGAGATATCCAATCTGAGAATATCATCCATGTACAACGTGAAAAGGGTTGGTGAGAGAATCCCGCCTTGGGGGACTCCATAGGCGACTGTACGTTCGTTACTTATCTGTTCTCCGATCCTAACCACTTGACATCTACCGCTAATGTAACTGGAAAACCACGCCAGTGCGGATCCACGGATGCCAAAGCTTTCTAATTTCTTTAACAGGATCGGATTTGAAACGGTGTCAAAAGCTTTGGCAAGATCGAGGAACACGCCCACGCTTCTTTTCCCTTTGTCCAGATGAGACGTCACAGTTTCCACCAGAAGTTGCACGGCATCCTCAGCCGACAGTCCACGTCTGAAACCAAACTGGCGATTGGACAGTAACTTGTTCTTTTCAAGAAAATCAGTGAGACGCTTATTGACAAGTTTTTCTAGAATTTTTGACAGTATACTGAGAAGCGAAATTGGCCGATAGTTTTCCACGCTATCTTTGGGCCCACTTTTATGTATAGGGGAGACTACGGCCTTTTTCCAGTAATCCGGAAATATGCCAGATGACATACTCAGATGCCAAATGTGTGCTAGTGGTTCAGCGATTGCACTTACAGAGTATTTCAATAACATTGGCGTAATTGAGTCTATTCCTGGCGCACTGTCAGATTTGAAGCCTGCAATTATACTGCCAATTTCATGAGGATCAGAAGCTATCATAAAAAATGAGTTTGACATAGTACTTTCCGTTTTAAGTTTAGCACAGAGTGTCGCCTCTGTTGAGTTGAGTTTCTGAAGAGTGTCAGAGGCCAAAAATGATCCGACAGTTGCGTAGTGCTTGCTGACTTCGTTAAGGACTTCTTGTGGGTTACATGTCCTCTGAAGTAGCTCATGAGAGTCTTTTTTCGGGCTGGGAATGTCACAGACGTTTTTTATAGATTTCCACAGTTTTTTGGGGTCATTGCAGTTTTGACTGAGTTGGTAGTTGTCGTGGTTAACTTTAGTTTTGTGTAACAGATTATTACAGAAATTTTTGTAGCATTTGTATGTAATTTTCAGGCATTAATTATTTGGTTGTTCCCTAACCTACAAGTGAAGATTGTCACGATGCTTCATGCACTTTATTAAACCAGGGGTGATCCAGGACTTCAAATTAAACTTGCTACGGCTGATTTTGATTTTACGGGTGTATTTTTCAATGCATTCTGACATAATATGATTGAACTCATAAAGGGCGATGTTCACGTTGTCGTTATTAAATACATTGCTCCAGTTTGTATTTTTAAGCTCATTAGCTATGCTTGTATAATCAGTCCTTGATAAGAATCTGTTTTGTTTTATGGGATTAACTTTTTGTTAGGTTGAGACCCACCATTATGGGACTGTCGTTCCTGCCGTTTTTCCATTTGTTTTGACGTATATGTGGTCAAGACAGGTCAAAATCCTAGTTGGGTGAGTAATAGCAGGGAGGAGGCCGTGCTCCGCCATGACACACTGATAAGTTGAAGTTCCGGCATCTGGACTCTCATCAAGTGGATTGATATTCATATCACCAGTAACGATAAGCGCTTTTTGATGTTTCATGGACTCGAGCAACAAGTCAAGCGATGTGGTAAATAAGTCTGTACTGGTGAAAGATGGAAAGGGATAAATACCTATAATTGTAGTGCTGTTAGATATATTTACCACTAGACAATTTGCCTCGTCGAAAGTGGGCTCTAAGGCACAAGCAGACCAACAGTCCCTTACATAAATCGTGACTCCCCCGCATTTGTTAAATACCTTTGAAGTGTGAAAAACGTTATAGGCAGGCAACTGTGGAATGTGTGGATCTTCTTGAAGCCAACACTCAGTAAGGATTATAGCATCGTAAGTAATGTTCAGACGTTTTAATAAAGTAAGAAGCTCGAAGAAGTTCTTTTGTATACTACGAATATTTCATGTCAGAGTTTTAAAATTGTAGGTATTAATAATATCTTTGCACATTTCCGGGTGGCTGACGGTACTACACTCGATCTCAAGAGTTTGTTCTTTGTCTGTGTATAAGTCTGACTTATCCATATTTACTTAGAATGGAATAGAGTAGTTAATACTTATTCAAAAACGAGGTTGGTGTCGCACCGTAACAGCCAAGTTTATTTGGAATTTTTACTATAATTGTTAGTGTTACAAAGACATGTTTATACGTTTGTAACAGTAATAAGAAATATTTACTGTAATCAAATGTCTTATAACGCCTAGATGTGAGTTGTGTTAATGTGTATGTGTGAAGTGTTGTGAGAGGATGGGTGGTTCTAACGACAAAATAAGCTAAATAATTATAAATTGAATCGTATACATGACATGTGTTTGGTATTTGCCTTTTTAGAAAAAAGTTAAATAACTGATACAAAAAATTATACAAAATGCCGAACTTTTTAAGCGTGAAATGATTAATGTCCCTGTAAGTGACTAACAGCAGGAGCTGAAATCCGTACCAGATCTGCTGAACTGCTGATAGTAACGGGCGGTCTTCCTTCTGTTTTTCGGACCTGAATTTTTCCATTATTAACCCAGCAGAATTTATAGCCGTGTTCTTTGGCCCTGGCTCTGGCATCACGAAATAAAATACGGTTTGGTTTTGTGAGATGCTCATTAATGTAAAGTTTTCTGTCGGGGCCCTGAATGTTGATGTCAGCTGATGTTAGATGGCGAACAGTCTTCGAGGCCTTGAGCATGTCATCTCTCTTCGCTTTTCTAGTCAGCCTGACGACAACTGGGCGGAAAACTTTGAGTCATTGACAGGACGTTGCGTGTTGTTGTCAGCGTTAGGCCTAAGTTTAGGACCTACGCGCGACACACAGTCTATGTCAGATTCGGAAAGGCTGACTCCTATTTTGGAGGCGGTGAGTGTGCGTAAGATTTTCGTTGGGATTTTAGTTTATACCCATAATTTCTATTTCGTTTTTTAATGCGTTTTGACCTTGTTGGTTAATCTGTTCCTGAAGTTGGTGTATAGTTTCTTGAAGTGATGGTATCAACTCGTGTGTAGTTTCTAATGCCCTAATCCTTTGGTCAAAATTATCTAACCTCTCAAAACACTGTGCTATTCCGTCTGCCAAGCACTTTTTCATCTCAGCCATGTCTTGTCTAAGGAGACGCAGTTCGTTCGCAACTAAAGTATCCGATAAGGTGTTTTCTAGGTCAGTGGTAGGAGAACTAACTGCCACTCTTTTATTAGCGCGGGACTTTAATGATGCGCTAGAGGTTGAACTCTCCTGTGGGATAGACGCTCGAACTGGTGTGTTTGTGTTATCAACTTTTGGCTGCTTAGCCCGGCATGGTGGACATTGCCAGTTATTCAATTTCTTTGGGTTTTTAGCAGCCAAATTCACGCACATAGGGTGGTAATATCCGTTACAATCCACGCATGAGACTGCCCGCGTTGAGGATATAGCTTGATTACAAGCAGCGCAGTCTGAATTCATTTTGCTTATTGCATACAAACAACAAGGTATGCCTAAGCGGTTCTGTGACTAAGCGGCGGACAAGGTGCGTGGGAGAAGCGCAGTAATACACGCGCGATGCTTGGCAAGAAAGAGATAGGTTTAGTTACCTGCAGCGACCGTTAACCGGCTGCTCCTTATCTGAGGCACGTTGGTTTCAACAGCTGATCTGATTTGTTTACGTGTATTTTCTTCGTTATCAATAAAATATTTGTAAACCAAGTTGCTGTGTCTTGTAGCCTGTAGTATGCTGGTTACATAGGTCAGATTTCACTAGTTTCTTACACTTTACCGAACGTTTATAATTTAAATTCGAGAGCAGCTTTAACACGTGTGATTTCGCAGGCGCGCGCCAAACTTCTTCATGTATATGTAGGGAAGCTATCCTAAAAAATATATTCCAAATTTTATTATACCACTTTGTCGGTGTAATTGTTATACATACCTACAAAATTCCCGTTTTCTATTACTAACGGTCTCCTAGCACAACCTCAGACTAACAGATGGATATGACGAAACTATAAGGGTTTATTGTCAGGACTACGGCAACCTAAAAATGCATCTATTGGGGAGCCGCCTATATAACCGAAACTTAAAACTTTCTTCAATATATGGGGCTTATTAATTTGTTAAATAACCAGCTGTACTCACGAGTATCGGTCAAATCGTCAACGTACCTAGTAATACATCATCAAGCCCTTCGTCAAAAGATTTCACGCGTCTAAACGCGGCGATGACTCCGCGCTACAGAGAACTGCTTCATTTAACTTAACACATTAAAATGTCGCATACTCACGAGTACTTTCAATCTAGGATATGATCTTCCTTTGTTTTATTAAAGAAACAACCCTACATGCGTAGGATAGGGTAAGGAAGATGATGGCTAAAGGTCCCAGTCCTAATGCCCACACAAAAGACATTTTGTAAAACGTCCAGGGTCGTTATGATAATCATACCTTTTTATGCGCCAGTTGATTTATAACTTCCCGAGATAATGCTTCATTATAAAAGATTCTCGGTTGACGGATGCGGCCCCCAAAACGTATGATAAGAAGGGAGGTTTTATTACCTCGAGTTTTGCGGGTTTATATTTTTATATATTTTTTAAATGAATGCCGGTTATGAACTTGCAGAAATAAAACCAGCCTTAAAATTCTTTTCATTTAACTTGATAAAATAAACAGCTTTTAATACAAAATTCATAGTAGAACATTACAAATGTGAATTTACAAACATGTCAAGGAAAGTCGAATAATCAATCACAAAACCCACGCCGAAATCGACCATAATGCAAAGAGGTATTGAAAAACAATTGAAAAAGTCTGATGGATGCCTGGGCCGAGTTGTTTATAGCGCGCGACTAAACTAATTCAAACTCTGCCAGTTTCAGCTCCTTTCGTTGGTACATCTTCTGAGTGAAAAACTATATAACATTTGTTTGTGCAACAAGTCGAAGAGTGTAACAATAAAATAGGCCTAGGGCCAGTGGGACTATAATATAGAGGATTCCGTTACGTAGGAGAATTTACCAAAAATTCGGTATTCTTCATGAACAAAAATCTTTGCAAGAAACACGTTTCTTTTAAGAAGACCCCTCTTAATTTTAGCTTTTCTTTATATTGTTACTTAGCGAATAATTCGCGAGTTCAATTCAGATTCCGAGAAAGTTTTAACTACTACTTAAGTTTTTACTACCTTACGACTACCACTTAAGTATCTTCCGGAATTGAATGCTATCTTCGCAACGGCACCATTTTGCTTGCATCATACTGCAGACAAGAACGATCTTAGTGGTTGCCCTAAAGAAAAATATATAAAAAAACAACGATGGACCCAAAAATATAGTTTTTTTTTTATTATAAATAAAAGAAACTTGATTAGTTTTTAACTAAATATCAATTGTTTATATTTTAGAAGCAAAGCTGCATGTAAACACGACCAATCAGTGCGCGATCGAGATCGAAACTGACTGCTGCCGGCACAGTACACACATGCTTCGGTTCAACGGTATAGTCCTTCCAATTCGTTTCATCAATTAGAGTTTTAATTCTACTCCATTCGAATGTATATTTATGAGAAATGTAACTCTCACACACACGGTACGATTGTCCCAGACCGTTTGACTAAACATTTCAAATCGCATTCGTGAGGTGTGTGGCATGTGTTGTGTGGCTTAAACTATATAATCCCTCAAAAGTCGGACAGCTTGGGCTATGTAATAGGGTCCCGATTTTTCGACGGCGGAAAAATCAGAACATCATCTCGATTTTCATTTCGAATACGGTATATTTTCCGAGCATGAGTGATGAAAACATTTATTTAACTTCCTTTGTTCTGATAGTATCATATTATAATTGTTTCTTGTGCCTTTAGAGAGCTAAAATGTGAATTAAGTACAATTACAAAGTTATTATTTTGATGTAAGCCTCAAGGGATGACGTGGATATCCATTTCCATTTAAAGTAAGCTTCGTTCTGAAATGTTTCGTTTTCAATTAGGAAATGAATTGTAAATGGTTTTATGATGACGCTGCTGGTTACCTTTATGGTAATTTTCTAAGATACGCGGACCATTGAAATGTGGTATTCAAAATATTGTAATTCTATCGAATTCCATTAAAACATAGTTTCTTGTTTTAATACTTTGTATTCAGTAGGGGAAAATGGGACACTATTAAGAAGCATAGTCTGTCAAACTGTGTGTCTTCTATTTTTTTATTATAACGGATCAATCTGAAGGCCCACCTGACGTTAAGCGGACTAACCTCTACCTATAACAGATGCATTTCATCACAGGACACGAATTGTCGTGTGCGACAGGAATTGCACTGCGCCCGTCACTTTGAGACATAGTTGTTAAGTCTCATGTGCCTGTTAACTGGCTCTCAAGTACCGCCGGAATAAACCTTTAGGTGCTTGGCGACTGATTGTCTACTTGAGGGTGGTAGCTAGGCAGGCAATCGTAAAATTCCCATCCACCATGCGGTGAAGCTCAAGCCGGCGGTGGGAATCGAACCAGGGACCTGCGGCACGGCAGTCTATTGCTAATGCCGTTCGGCCATCATTGCTTCAAGAAAAAAATAAAAAGGGTGTTAGTTTTGTACAGCAACAGTTAGTAAAACATTCAGAGCATGAGTGTAGTGAATAGCCTTATATAATATTATATGCACATATATATAGTTTGTAGTATTTGTTTATTCACATTGAATCAAAAACGAGAGAAACGGCATTTGTACATCAAACATGGTAGTGTTAAATCAGGCGACGTCTCAGTGGTGTGCGCATGTGCGTCTACTGCATGCTTGTCTTCCTACACTGAGAAAAAGGACTTTGGAGCTTAAATCAAATTTGACCTTTTACCGTTGAATTGTAACTACGCAAGATGAATTCACAACTCTTAAGATGATTTTCACCACGCAAAACGACCGTCAAAAAACGCCTTTCGTAAAGTATTTTCAGAATTGAACTTGTTATACGATAATAATTGCAGTATTGACCATAAAATATACCTTACTTTTACGGCGGTTTATATACGGTGATTATCGCTATAACGTACGACTTAATCAGTCTCATCGAAAAGTCAATATTTAAGAAAGACCACAAAATACACCTTAAATGAAGACGAAAAGAAACATTTGCCTTCACTGACCTCGTAACGCCTTCTAGTTGGAAGGCGTTTTTATACGTATTTACGTTTGGTCGGTTTTTTGCCTTCATACCATATAAATTGGCCGTCATTAGGGCGCTTTTGACTTTAGATTTTTCTCAGTGTATCTTTGTCATAAACTAAAACTGATCATGTACAATGGAAGTGTAGTCGTGTGCTGTATATGCTAGTGTTTAAATTTCTCCACCTTATATTTTCATGATATTAGAGGTTACCAAATCTTCCTGTTTTATTTAAAATGATTTTGGGTATATGCATAAACTTTGCTTTTAATCGTTTTTCGTTGTTGCCCAATCGAGTTTGATGACGTCTCAAATTGTGATACATGCGTGGAACGAGACTTTTATAAATTCTAAATAATATATATAATTTCAACTACCAAAATTTATTTGTCATGAAATCACCATTAAAATTATTATACTTGTGATTATAGAACAAACTCTTAAAGTGAAACGGCAAATAGTAAAAACCGACAAATTGTTAGTCGGACTTTGGCTAAGCATTCCAAACTTTAAACAAGCTTTTCTCTATAAAAAATAATTTTCAAAAACAAGCTTTTATTATGTTCTTGTTAGTAAAATCAACAAAAAAAAACTCATCAAGACGATTTAATGAGCCATTCCATTGCGAAGTTCTTTTGGCGACCTTCTAGCTCCATCATCAGATCAGCACCATGTCATCATAATATTGCATTGTCACGCGTTCACACATGTATGCTAAATCGGTAACCGGGAAATGGATCAAATTTATTTAAAAAAAATTGATGACAAACATCTGGACAGGTGGAACTAAATAAAAGCTTGTAAAAAGCATCGTTTTGGCAAAATGTGCTTGTAAATACTATCTACGTAAATCCTTCCTGCCTGACGCGCACCTTTTATTTTAAAACATATATGAAATAAACACCTATTTCTAGGCTCCTAGTTATGGAGATCTGTTATATCTTTAATTCCGCCTCCTATACAATATTGTATTGACGATTCAAATTATTTTTTTTCTACTATTACTACTAGCATAACTTAAGAGTTACACACATGTCCGTGCAACTGATGTAATTTCAAAATACATATGATGAAACATACCGTTAGGTGCTTGGCGACAGATATTCTACTTGATAGTGGTAGCTAGCAAGGCGGGCATTCGCAAAATGCCCTAACACCATCCTAATACAATAACAGGACGTGCCTTGCCGAAGCACGGGAGCGCTCAGTAGCAATGCCACTAGCGGTTACCCATCCAACTCATGACCGAAGCGGACGTTCCTTAAGTTAGCTGATCGGTTATGAACGGCTAAGCAAATTTCGCTACGAGCACTTCAAAATCTACTACTAGAGGATTGTAACACGTTACTCTAGTTAAGAGATTCCGTTAACAAATGACAACATAAGAGATAATAGCTATACCTAGCTCACGGATAAAGCGACCGGGTCAGGTACTGGCACCGCGGGTTCGAATCCCGGTAGTAGCCATTTTCTGTTTTATCTTAATTAGTTTCAATCGTGTTTTCAACTGTGTAGAGTGTAAGATAAAAAGTTATTCAAATCGTTTCAATTTGTCTAAAAACATCTTCTACTGACATTCGCCACTCAAAGATGTACATTCAAAATGTTAATGAATCCGTAATGAATATGGGTGGGTTCTGCGGGTAGTACTTACCCCATGATTCACTCCCTTTACCGGATATCAAGAGGCTTTATCTTTGGGAAGACCTCCAGAATTAATTTGATGAAGAAAGGGTGCATAAAATTAAGTTTTCCATTATCCTGCAATAGTCGATCAGTTAACACGACACTTAACTTTTAACGATCCTTTTTAATTAAAATTAGAGATGTGTTTAGGGTTTTAGCCGAACAGAAAGGTTTTTTAAGATTATTATCGCCTGCCTCTCTGACCGCAAAAGAGCAGGTGCGCCCTTTTGCGGTCGGCCAGGTCATTGGTACAGTGTTTTTTTATATGTGACGGGACGAGGTCCACATGGTGTTAAGTGGCCACTGCCTCAAACAAATTCAGTAATGAAGTACATTGCGCTCATCACCCTGAGACATCAAGTTGTTAAGTCTGACGTGTCTGTAATTTCACTCTTTGATATCTAATATGGGTTTATTGAGTTTTTCTGACAATTAATTTATTGCCAGTTACAGTTCTGAGCCTGGAACAGAGCCCGGTAGATGACAATAGGTATGCACTATATTACGTTGTACAAAAAATATCCGGTGAAATTGGGTTTAAAACCTGCGCCTACCCCTTCCGGCAATATAAGCATAACGATCTGTTTATTTTTATTCTTTTTGTCAAAAACCCGTTTTATGCGTAGATGAAGAAAAAATATTAGTAGCTTAAATAATCCTCGTTATGAGCTCTAAGATTTCAATAGGGATTGGTGTAAGAAGTACACAAAGACTCATTCATTTTATTTTTTATTTTAACTATTTAGCGCTTAAAACTCTACAGGGTTATTGGTGAAATGCTAACACCCTCTTAGGGTTGATTTCTGCTAGTCCTAACAAACGTTTTGGTTTTTAACATTTTGAGGCAGTGATGGCTCAGTGGCATTGCCTATGGACTGCACAGCAGGTCCATGATTTGAATCCCGCCGCGGGCTTGAGCTTCAACGTATGATGGAATACCCGCCTGGCTAGCTACCACCCTCAAGTGTAAAATCTGTCGCCAAGCACTTCATGGTGTGTTCCCGCAGCAGCCCTTGAGAGGCAGTTATTTTGGGTTAAGCCTATTTAACACCTTCGACCACATTATCACTTACCATTAGGTGAGATAGTGATCAAAGGCTTACCTTTTTGTGTGTGTTTGTTTATGTGTATTTGACGAAATAAGCACGAGGACCACCTGATGTTAAAGGTCTCTTGTGCCTGTAATATATTTCATATATTACAGGCACAAGAGACCTTATTGATGTAAATATTCAAAACTCAATTCAAAGGGAGCGCGGCGCGGTACATTGTTGCCGCGGGGGACGCTCTTGGCTCGGAGAGACTCAAAACCTTAAATAATAAGTAGTTCTAGTACTGTCTGACTTTTTTAAGTTCTGTGTCTCGTAGTAAAAGACAATGCCTACTCCAGCTAACCTCTGCCTTTAATAGATGCCAGTCGAACGAATAACTTTGCGCCCGTCTTTCTGAGACATACAATTGTGAAGGCTCATGTGCTTGTAATTTTACTACCTCTCAAGGATTGCTGCCGGAATACATTGTTATGTACTTGGCGATAGATTTTCTAGCCAGGCGAACATTCTCCACATGCCGTCTAACCATGGACCTAAGGCACGGCAGTCCATAACTTACCGCTCAGCCATCATTGCTTCAAAATTAATTGCCCGTTATTTCTATTATTACAGATTTTGCTCTAGTTTTACGGTCGCCTATCTAATACTGAACATCCTTGAGAGTATTTCCTTTGCTAGTATACCCGCTTCATTTCAGAAGATCAGAGCTTTAAGATAGTACACTTAATATGCAAAAACCTCAATCACATGCGTTGTAAGTAGTGAGGTGCTGCTTATTTATTGCGTTTTGCCCTAAGGGTTTCTTATAATATAATATTCTTATAATATTTTGAGGCCCTCGTAGCGAAGTTTGCTTAGCTGTTCATAACCGATTAGCAAAGTTAAGCAACTACCACCGCGGTCATGAGTTGGATGGGTGACCGCTAGTGTCATTACTACAGAGCGCTTCCGTGTTTCGGAGGGCACGTTAAACAGTCGGTCCTGGTTGTAGTCCTAGGATGGCAGTCGTTATAGCATGGGAATTTTGCGAATGCCCCACGGCTAGCTAACACCTTCAAGCAGAAAATCTGTCGCCAAGCACCTAACAGTGTGTTCCGGCAGCTGTCCTTGAGAGCCAATAATTCTAGGTAAGCCTGAACAACATCTTCGAACACATCATCACTTACCATCAAGTGAGATAGTGGCCAAAGGCTAACCTATAAGGCATATATTAAAAAAAAATACCACAGATTCGAATCCTAGCCCTGTACCGCAAAAGTGACATTAAAATTTTTTACGTGATGCAGTGAGGAGACCTACAAGTCGTCCGTGTGATGGTAAGTGCCACGTTAGTCCTTTCAGTTGACCGGTAAAACAGAAGAAAGTGCCGGATAATCCATAGATCAGAAGCTCATCTCAACACTACGAAAAACTCAGTTTTTCTTGACGTAACAACTTTTTTATTTGCCCAGTTTAAGCAGCCTATAAAGTTTTATGAGGTAGAAATTTAAATTGGACCTTTCTTAATTTTTTATATATCATGGAAAATTTTAATTGGGCTATAGGCCTACTGTAATGGCAAGGGTTATGGCAAATGTCGTAATTTTCTACCTCTTTAGAACAAAATTGCTTTAAGGTGTGATTAAAATTAAGTTTTCTCGGGAAGTAATCAGTGCATATATTAATTTTAATGGCGGAACTGTACTTTATCAGCAGAATAGTCTACTGCTGAACACAGCCTCTCCTAATATGGGGGGGGTTTGCCTTAATCCCCACGCTTGGCAGGCGGCTTGGGGATCGCAGTGTGAGATATCAGTTCCTCAGAAAGTGCTGCTGCCTGTCTTTTGGTGTGTTACCCTTACTCGCCTGTGACGACACCTTCGGGTAGAGATGGAGGGGATGGTGACATTCTATCCTGGCACCCCACGGGACAGTTGTGAAACACTTGGAAATAATTAAATAGATTTAAATTTGAGCTCCCCCCATCTCTTCCCGTGGATATCGTAAGAGGCGACTTAGGATAAAATATCGGAAGATAGGCAGCAGCGTCTTCTCAGGAACTGCTAGCGTACACTGCGATCCTAAAGACGCCTGCCAAGCGTGGGGATTATGGCAACCCGCTTTTATAGAAGGGCTGTGTTCAGCAGTGGACAATGAAAATGGAAAAAATGAAATCAGAATATTAATATGTCGTTCAATCACCGTACTATTAAAAAAGTTTTTTGTTTATTTACATTACGATCTGCGCACAGCGGTATTACCTTCATAGACTTGCATAATTTCGAAAATAATCTTTAATATTAAAAGATTATATTCGAAATATATACGATGTATATTTCTTTTTATAAGAATTCACCACATGATGCCAAACAAATACTGGCGTAATTGATAGGTTTATTCTTAATTTACTAACATTTTGCGCCATAATGTTCATCTCGTGAGGGAATCGAACTCGAGTCCCACGGTTTTCACATAATTCGCATCTCATTCACCAGTCTTAATGGCCAAGCAGATAAGTCACTATGTGTAAAATCTCTATGGTGCAGGTTGGATTCGCGATCGAGACGAAAATTTTTAAAGTACTTGTAAATGTACCAATTGCTTGTTTTTTCCCTGCAGTACGCCTCTAATAACTAAACACTAAAAGTATATACAATATTACAGCTACTACATGCAAATATTTAGACCACCCCAATGCCGTTGCAGGCCCATAGGTAAAATACTTCATATAACTGCTCCTGCCAGTCAGCGAGCCCAATATGCTAGCAACATTGCCGTTATTTTTTTTGATAGATAGTGTTTGAAATCATACTTGAAAATATATAAAGAAAAATAAGTGTTATATGTCTCCTTGTGAATGTCCACTAACGGAAAAATTCTAAGGAGCGACGTACAGTGACTCCCATCGATTTATTCACTGTATTCAGTTGCCATTGACGGAATAACCGGACAGTGGGCTAGCTATAAAACGACCGTTGAAGTGTACACCTTTTTTGACTAGGGCACTTTTTAATAACTTCATATGAATTGTTGTGTTTTGGCATGTTTTTTAGACATGCGTGGTACCAAAGCCAAAAAGTTTACAATTACAAGTATGTTCATGTTCTGTTCATGTGGTTAACATGTTCTTGAGTCGTCTTAAAGAGCGGTACAGTAAGGGAGATGAATCCCCGGAAGTAAGAGCCACGGGATGTCATTGCTATATGATAGTGATTCCAGGTTTGGAACCCAGCTACGAACAAAAAAAGTGTGATGAGTCTAAATACAGTTTATTTTGTTGTTATCATACAAACATACGTAAACCTAGTGTCACATTACAAGTGACAAACTGCACTACTCCCATATTTCTTACTTACTTAGAGACTAACACATGTTAAGTCTCATGTGCCAATTTTATAAATTACTTACTGGCTCTCAAGGACTGCTGCCGGACACACTGTTAAGTGCTTGGCGAAAGATTTACTACTTGAGGATACCCAGAAAATATGCCCATCCACCATGCAGGGAAACTCAAACTGGTGGTAGAGATCGTACCATGGACCTGTGGCATCGCAGTCCATAGCTATTACCACTCGGCTTTTCAAAACCTGTTCTCGCGATTTAAATTACTGAGGTGGGCCCTACTTATTATACACTAACACAGAACTAAAGAAACCACAGCAAAGCCTAAACAAACACTTAAAATTCAACTCATAACCAACCTCTGAGAAGAGCCTAAAAGTATTGACCGAAAAAAAATAACCTCCAGAAATGCCGGTCAAACGTCGCTATTTTTCAACCCTTCAAAAAGCGATAGAGCGCAAAATCTAGACTGTTTTTACTTTTTTCAAAGCCAGGCACGTAGGCAGGCGGACCAATTGTCGACGTCAGCTTATTGCAGTCCTATCTGTGCACGTGACGAGAATGGTGACACCTACCCTACCCTGGAATGCTAGGAGCAAATCGATGGATTGTTGCTGCGCCTATGTTTTCTAATGAGATTTATTAGTTTTGTTTTTTAGAATATCTACATCTTCACTAATATTATTAAGAGGAAAGATTTGTATTTTTGTATGTATTGAATTAACTTAAAAAGAACTGGACCGATTTGAAAAATTTTTCGCCATTAGAATGCTACATTATGCCTGATGAACATAGGCTATAGAATGTTTTCAAAAAAGTTAGGGAACCGTGTGAAAACTTCAGTAAGAAAAAAAAAGGTATATCACGTACGCTGCGAAAATTATTGACAATAGATAAAAGTGATGTGCTAGCTTATCTGAGAAAGGAGTTTAGGGTTTCGTGCGAGAATTCAGGACTCCATTAAGTATACACACCACAGCTTCAACATTCGAACGACCTTTAAAAGTCCTTTAAAGCGATACTTTCTGCACTGCCTTTAATTAAAAACAAAGTCTAAAATATACGTGAACTTGTACTTATGCAAGAAGAAAGAAGGTAAAATAATAATGTATTCAATTTTCTTAGTAAATTCAAACAACATGATGTAAAGCCGCGATATTCCTAATCTCAGAAGCCGCAAAGTTTTATCAAACTTATTATCATATTTTATACAACTTGTAAAGGAAATTTTCCATTTGCATACCGGAAGCTCTTGCTATTATGTTGGTACAAGATGGAGTAAAGTTCCGTTTCTATTATGTTTCAAAACGCATGCGAAGAATATGAATCGAACTATTATTGTTATAACTAGTGAGAGCTTGGGAATTCCTCCTAACTTGTTTTTTTTTTCAGTAGTAATTCGCGCTTTTAAAGCGCTTGTATCGCTACAAGCGCTTTAAAAGCGCGAATTACTTTGTAAGTTACTTTGTAATTAAGTTGGTAAGCTGTTCTTAAACGGTCAGCTAAATAAAGCAACGTTTGCCGTGGTCATGACATGGACGGATGACCGCTAGTGACATCACTACTGAGCGCTTCCGTGCTTTGAAGGGCTCGTTATACCATCGGTTGCTATCTAAGGATGGCCGTCGTAATAGCACCGTGGTAGGCATTTTGCATATGCCCGCCTACTAGCTACCACTCTTAAGTAGAAATACTGTCGCCATTTTATCCTCGACATCAATCACCGCCTTCGCTTTTGACTCGGGCTGTTGTTCGTCACGGTCTAACTGGCTTGTTTTGTACACTGTCGTACAATCTAGTATACAAATTCACATGGACCAACCCTTACTTTTTTTTTCTTCTACTACCTTGTAGTTGTCTCGTGGTAGGGGATTTCGCGAATGCCCGCTGGATAGCTACCACCCTCAAGTAGAAAAACTGTCGCCAAGCACCTCTCGGTGCGTTACGGCAGTTGTCCTGGAGAGCTTGTTATTCTAGGTTAGTCTGAACAACATTTTCGACCACAAAATCACATCAAGCGAGATAGTGATCAAATACTAGCATATTAGGTATAAAAAAAAGGAAAAACAAATTTTGTAATATATGTTAATTAATCACTTTCACACTAGTATCAGATATGATCGAAGTTAAGAGTTTTCTCGGACTCAGTAGATTCGCTTTGTCACGTTGGCTCAATTGACAAATGTCAATGCACTGAACAAACTTACTCAAGCTAATGCTTGATATATCTGAAGCTGAACTTGATGTTTCAATACGGCTTATATAAACGTTGAGGAAATCAGTGGCGCATATTGCTTTCACGCTTAGACTTGTATGTTAAATTAGATCTCATCAGTGTGTTATAGGATATATATAAATAAATATATATGAACAAAAAATACGGACATTTCATTGACATTTTTCAATATTCAAGTAGTTTCGGAGGCAAGAGAAGAAAAAATAATTTCTTTGACAAACAAAAAGTAAAGTTACAAAAATAAGATAGTTAAGACCAGCATTGTGTAAAACAGGCCCTACCTGAGCTCAAATGTCAGAAGCTCAAGAACAACTAACGCTGATTTTCACGCAAAACCTTGCAGGTGACGACAAAATAAACTTGTTAGATAAAACTTAATAATACACACAAGTACACTAAGTGAAGAGGTAAGTATGTAAGACTGTTTCCACAATTTACATTGTTTACTTTGATTTACCTCAATCAAGAAATAACAAATATTTTAAAAAGTATTTTAAGAAAACATCAAATTAATACTTTAATAAAACAATTACAAAATATAAAAAATATCTAGTGACAATTCCACCTAAATTTCCTGCTAACCCGACGTGACGTCACAAACGCCACGAAGTCAAACCGGAAGAATTTTCGACGCGTTTCGATTCTACACGAAGCATCCTCATAAGGCCTTGACTCTACGAGCGCACGATCGAGACTGATCTGTCTCGATAACGCGTCGAAAATTCTTCCGATTTGACTGCGTGCGTTTGTGGTGTTTTATTAGATGTTATGTATTCATTAGATGTTTTCTTAAAATATTTGTTATTATTAAATATGGATTTCCGCAAAGTAACGCCTGAATCTATTCATTACCTCAAACAAAAGTATTTAAAACAGACAACCAGCTAACATAATATACTATCAAATACTTTATCAAAAATTCCATAGCCATAACTTTAAAACTCTATAAATAGCGACACATTACCTTCTCAAGCAATATCTCCTTGCCTGACTCTACGTAGGTGTCGGAGCTAACGGAATTCACTTTGAGCAACAAAGGCATCCCTAGAGTCTACGATGCATAAATTTTTGAAAACATTGTCATAATGCTGTACTCTACATACATAATGTTTGGAAGGTAGTGTACAGATACTTTACCCGTGAAAATGTGTTATTTTCGTAGTTTATAAAGTGTTGTTTTGAGGAAAAGATAGTTTAATGAAACATTAAAAAAGATTGTTACTAATATAACGATATATATAAGCAACTGAAGTAGTTTACGCTTAGCACTTTAATTTGAATTAAATGTCAGTTGGTCAACGGCTACGGAAAAGTGTTTTGTTTTTGATTGAACGGTTTTTTTATAGGCTTGACTTTGACCACCTATCTTACCTGATGGTAAGTGATGTCGGCGAAGATGTTGTTAAGGCTAATCTAGAATTACTGGCTCTCAAGGACAGCTGCCGGAACACACCGTTATGTTCTAGGCGACAGATTTTCTACTTTAGGGTGGTAGCTAGCCAGGCGGTCACTTGTAAAATGTCCTAACACCATGCCATAATGGCTGCCATCTCAAGACAACAACCACACCGACGGCTTAACGTGCCCTCCGAAGCACGGAAGCGCTCAGCAGTAATGTCACTGGCGGTCACCCATCCAAGTCATGACCACAGCGGACGTTGCTTAACTTTGTTGATCGGTTAAGAACAGCTAAGCAAACTTCGCTACGGGCACTTTAAATACATGAAATTTTGAAAAACAAAGACTAATAAATTTTGTGTAGAAAAAGAATACTTCTAAAAGAATACGCAACCCCAAAAAAAAACTGTGTTGTTAAATATGATTTATGATTGAATACAACATTTCTTGCAGTCATTATAGCTTATCAGATGTTATGTCACCTTTATATATTAATTTTATTATTACATATCTTCCATTCGTAAAGAAGCGAATATGCAAATGAGAGCTCCCCTAAGAGGGTTGAAGTCAGGAAGATCGCTGGCAATAAATCCTATAAGCCTAAACTTTTTATAATTATTTTGATAAATGACAATATTTATTGTCTTTATTAACAAAATACTACGAACTATATACAACACTACAGGTATACTACAATACGATCTGACAACATATGGGACAATGCAAACTCACAGGTAGTCCAAATGCTCCAGCCCACAACCAGTTGGCAGCGTGCCCAGCATGCTGGCAGCATTTCCACGTTGAATTGCGATGCTTATTCGTTGATTTTGTACTTGTTTGCCTTACCTTGATGTACTTTTTGTCATTTGGATTGATAGAAAGGATGTATTCAATCAAATATGACTGGGCTAAAGGAAGGAAGATGGCGAGTATAGACCAATGGTTTTTAATACGAGCAGGTTCCTGCTTGTAAGCGATATGATTTGCACTTAGTTAGGTAATCAGTAATACCGGTTAAATCTTTTTACGAAATAACTAAATAATATTCTACCCCGAGGGGTACCGGGCTAGTATTAGCCTTAAGCCTTCCTGTGGCAGTCATCGAAGGTAACAAAAGGAATTATACCAGAATATTGGCTGCAGCGCCTTCTGAAGACTTGCCATCATACCTATACTTCGATCCTCTAGGATCTCGAAACGTCTGCCACGCATGGGGATTATGCCAAACACCCCGGATGGGGAAGGCCTTTGTCCAACAGTGGAGGTTTTGGTTGTTGACGGTGATGATGTTCTGCAATTGTCAGATTTTTTTTTGTATGTGCCATAGTCGATCCATAGCAACTACAAATTACATTTATATGAAATTTTAGTGCACAAACGTGATTGTGCTTTTGCGTGAATAATATTTAGTACTGTGAACTAGGAAGAGATTAACAATTAAACTTAAGGATTCGTGAGCTCAATCACACACAAGACGTCACGTAACTGACTTTTATTAACAACATTGTACACAACTACCCTACGTACCAGGCTACCCACATTATATATACTACATTTAGAAACATTAAATTTCATTGTTCATCACGTTCTTTGAACTCAGTATCTAGTTCAAATGGTAGCCTGGTCAATTAGAAGTAATACGATACGCGGTCATGCGAGTCGTTTGACGTATCGAATCGAGTCGATATCACACTCCGCTTGAAGCGCAATTGTTATCGATAGAAATCGATTATTCGCACATCACTGGTGTATAAAGAAGAACTGTAAACTGGCATGATATTATGAAACCTAACTAATGAAGAGTTCAAGACTTAATATTTCTAATGTTTTTAATATTTTAAGACCGATGATAGCCTAGCTGGTGTAAAAATGCAATGTCACGTAGGTGCGGTCCTTGGTTTGAACCCAGTTGCGTGCTTAATGCTTGGTAGTAGCCATGGAGTGAATGCTAGCCTGGGTAACTACTACCCTCAATTCATATTCCACACCCGCGAATTCGTCACCATGCTTGGTAACGAATTCGCAGGTGTCAAAGGTTCGTTCCGACAGCTTTCAGAGAGCCATGCAGTTCCTCGGTTTAGCCTAATTAACGATCATATTATCAACTCTTACAAACAGTCAAAGCCTATCTCCTATCAGCAATGAAAAATAAAACTTAGTATATTGCCTCTTCAAACACCGGCAACGCATTTATGATACATCTGGTATTGCGGATGTTCGTAGGCGACGGTGATTACTTACCACCAAGTGGGCATCCTGCTCGTATGTCATCCTTTCCATAAAAACACACACCAAAATTGTTTATATATATTTTTTAATAGAATTTGAGTTTTCGTTATTTTATTAAAGTAGGTACTTATCGTTAATATTCAAATACAATGAACTTTGTTTATAATTAAAAAAGCGGCCCGTGAAGGCCTCGTACTTTTATTTTTAATAAAAAAAAAACAATAAAATAAATTTAAACACATATAAAAGTAGTACTTGTGACATAACTGTAATAGTTAGACACGTAGTATTGCAATTTTTTTGTAGATATTGATATCCTCTATAAAATTGTAGTACCTATATCACTTTGGTCTATTGTCAATCATTTCCCCAGCGTACACGATATAACGATTTTTTTTATTTGTTTCACGCTTTGGGTAACATTATCGAAATTTTCATTCGGATTTCTAACTTTTTTGAATATATTCTATGGCATATGTTCATCAAGGATAATGTAGAAAATGGTAAAAGAAATTTTCAAGTCGGTCCAGTTGTTTTAAGTTTCTTCGTTACATACAAAAATATAAAAATACAAATCTTTCCTTTTTAGGGTTCCGTAGTACGTCTACAAGGAACCCTTATAGTTTCGTCATGTCCGTCTGTCTGTCCGTCTGTCCGAGGTTTTGCTAAGAGACTGTTTGTACTAGAAAGCTGCAATTTTGTACGGGTATGTAAACTTACCACGCCGACAAAGGAATAAAATAAAATTTTGAAAAAAATTTTTTTTAGGGTAGCTCCCATACAAGTGATGTGGGTATGATTTTTTTTCGTCGTCTATCCCATCGTGTGGGGTATCATTGAATAGGTATTTTGAAATGATTTAGGGGTTGCTAATACTATTTTACGGTTTAATGCTTCATTTACGAAATATTCAACTTTAAAGTGCACATCAGTCGGGCGTCCCCCCCCTCTAAAACCTAAACTGCTGGCTTGAAAAGTCTGACAAAATTCACGATGATAGTGCAGTTCATGAACTTTCAAGGAAAATTATAGCGGCTAAGATAACTTTATCACTTTAGCAGTAATGGTCGTTGAACTTGGGTATTAGATAATTTTGCACCAAATACAAAATTCTTAAAATAAATCCTTTAAAGTTACTAAAATGAAGTACTGGAAGGACTAGAATGGGTATAGATAATATTGTACTATAGGAAAGGTGGAGGGGGGAGGGAGGGGGTTGTAGCATCCCCCCAGAGGGGTGGGGGATTACGGAAACTATTTTTGTTTTTCAAATAATAATAATTAAAATATAAATGTGTATCTATATATTTAGGTATGGTATATATATATATATATGTATATATTTTGTGCAATGGGGAGAGAGGGCGGAATATTCCCCATTGATGGGAGGGCGTTACAGAAACCTATGGTTTTGTTAATACTAATGAAATTTTCCAAAATTAGCTTCTTCTTCATGATAATAATTAATAATAAAACAACAAATGGTTAGACTTAGAAACAAATGTCTTATTAGAAGTGAAGTAATTTTATGACAGCTCCGGCGCTGTGGTTATGCAGCTTTAGTCTTCTCGCAACCTTATCGCAGCGTACTCGCTACACCTTCGCAGTATACTTGCGCTGCTCCCTCTCCGCGTCTCCGGCTTATAAAAAACACTCTAGGGGTAAGGCAGACAAGACTGCAAGGAAGATGGGTGCTCCAAAAACAGCAAGTGACCCAGTAGATATTAGTAACATTGACTCGAATCACTTCCAATCAGTATTTGAAGCCTCAACTGTTAGCGACGGTTATAATGCAGATAATAAATTTTATATTTCTGTAGATAACCGTCAGATTTAATTATCAGTGATGTTTGTTTTACTATAATCAAATGTATATCAAATCGGAACTACGTAGGCTCGATCCAACTAAGGGCGCTGGAGTTAATAATGTTTCACCATAAGTTCTTAAATACGCCGCATACACCATTTGTTTTCCAGTCCACCATATATTCAACCTAAGGATTACTTAAAGTTGTAGCAAACTATCGCCCAATCTCAATTTTGCCCGCCTTATCGAAGCTTTACAGAAATATTTAAAACGTAGACAATAACAAACAAACGAACAGTGTGTTAACGAAAAAATTTTTAGTTTTTTAAATTGGTATTACATGCAGATGACCTGAAAATGTACCATTATATAAATACTTATCAAGACCACTTAAAATTCCAAAAGGATCTGGGCAGATTTTTAGTGTATTTTATTAAAAATAATTTTATTCCTCCTTATTGTGATACATTTATGATGAGTCTATGACTCTAAAACTAGGCTGGAGGCCTGTAACTTAAGAGCCAGGTCCGTCCCGGCTTTAGAGAATCTGTAAGACATCTATATTTTTTCTTTTATATATACTATTTAGTAACAATTCAAAATTGAACCAATACATTGAAACATATATACATATAGGAAAAATATTTAACGAAATTGTTTTTTTTCATAGTTAACGTCATTTTGTATATTTTTAATAATTAATACTTGCGTGTAGTTATTATTCTGTGGTGTAGTATTGGTGTACGAGTTTAAGTGAATGTTTGTGAGGGATATGAAAGGTGTATGTGTCGGTGCGTGTTTCTGTATGTTTGAGTATACGTGCGTGTGAAGGGTATGTGATTTGTAATGTGTCATTTTACATATGTGTTATGGGATTCTAACTTTGATGAAGTTCAAGTGTTTAAGGAATAATATTAGATAGTATATTAATCGTTAATGTAAATATTCAAGATATAATAATAGCATGTGGTTTAAAAATATTTAATTTTGTCATTAGGTCCTCAAGGAACTTCAACAATGAATTAACGTATTTATTGTATAATATTAAACCATTATGAAGAGCTGCTAAACAAATATAAATTATTGCAATTAAACTCTAGGAGGCAACAATTGGATATTATGATTCTGTATGACCTATAGATAGATAGATAAACTCTTCATTGAACACCTTAAACTAAACTAGAATTAAAAATATTATGAAAATAACATATATAGACTTAAAAATAGTGAACAATTGGCGGCCTGATCGCTTAAAGCAATCTCTTCCAGACAAAAGATATTTATTAGTATTTACACTTATCTACAATACAATATATATACATACAAATACTATACATATACATACAAAATACATACATATACACTTAGAATATATATATATATGCACAGTCCCTTCAGTGTCGTTATATAGTTTACACTATATATATATATACATATACAGTGTAAACTCAAGGGACTGTGCATTTTATGGCGTTATAGAGAGGTGTCGTTAAATTGAGAGAAGAAAAAAGTTTGTGAGCAACTAAGAAACGTATAGATAATCCGTGATTCCTACTTAATAGTCACGGTCAACACAGTCTACGCGTGCAAGCAATCACAATTTATAAACAAAAGAACAAATTGCTTAGAAAGTTATAGGTAGAGAGATAAAAAGAAAAAGAACAACAGAATTATTCTATATAACGGGCTACTACGGAACCCTACATTGCGCGTGGCCCGACACGTGCTTGACCGTTTATTATAATATTAGTATAGATTAGATACCTGAACTGCATTCCAAAATGAACAGCGCTTTAATTTTACTGAAACGATTTGCGATGACAGCGTTCAACTTTATACTATTTCACAATTTATTCTGTTTCATTCTCGAAACAGTTCATATTATTATATTCCCTATTTAAGAGAATATGATAGATGCTTTTTTCCAAACCATCAATAACTTTCGACGCCTTACGACAAGGACGAACCGGGTCAGGCAATTGTATGAACAAACATTGTTTTTATAATGAGTATATTCATAAGTATACTTATTTAAAAACATAAGTAGGTATATTTATATAGTAATTAAACAACTTTAAACGGTTTAAATCGCGTATATTATTACACCAGTCACCCCGTGACCACGATCACTGCAAAGTGTTTGAAACGTCGGGACAAAAATAATGATAAATATACGCGATTTAAACCGTTTAAAGTTGTTTAATTACTATGTGTAATAATCGCGAAAACCTAAGACAACATTAGGTATATTTATACTTTATTTTTTAATTACGTAAGGCTAGTGTACTACTATAACTCTTGCCATACAAACATAGTTTTTTTCTTTTATGTTTGGTAGTAATATATAGTTTTTTATTTTATGCCTGGACTTTAAGTGATGATGTGGTTGAAGGTGTTGTTCAGGCTAACCTGACTTTACTTACTGGTTCTCAAGGACAGCTCTCGGAAGACATCGTTAGGTGCTTGGCGGCAGATTTTCTACTTAAGGGTTGGTAGCTAGCCAGGCGGGCATTCGTAAAATGCCCTGCAACCATGCTGTAACGACTGCTATCCTAAGACCGGGACCGACGGCTTAACGTGCCCTCTTAAGCACGAAAGCGCTCAGTAGTAATGTCGCTAGCGGTCACCCATCCGAGTCATGACCGCGGCGGACGTCGCTTAACTTTGCTGATTGGTTAAGAACGGCTAAACAAACTTCGCTACGAGCGCTTCACAAATTTCGCCATATTTTGAATACCAAGGGTACAAAGTCGTTGAAACTTTGCATGCATACCTTTGAGCCTGAAATGTATGCTTTGCTACGAGCATACGGTATAACGGTTTAGCAGTTTTCCGTATATAAGAATATTTTTAAAAACATTCGATAAAAATGTTTTGTATGGAGGTTTTGTATACATTTAGGGGTAAAAGAAAACGGGCAAGCCAATAGCATAGATATTAGGCTTCAGATATACATTCAAAATTTCAGTGTTTCACCCTTTATACTTACATAAAGTATAACGAAACTACGTATGTGTGGAAAGCGCCATGAGCACTCTAGCCTTAAATGTACTTACAAAGTATCAATTTATTGGCTCCGCTCCTGAAGTATATTTTCTTATTTAAAAATAACATACCATCACTCAAATAAAAAGGGTTCCTTCTCAGCAGTTTGTATGTGGTAAAGGCAGTATAAGCGTTAGTGCACTTGTAACGTTTTCCGGCGTATCTATCCACCGCGGGCTTGAACTTAACCGCATGGTATAAAGGCATTTTGCGAATGCCCGCCTAGCTAGCGACCACCCTCAAGTAGGGAAAAATCTGTCGCCAAACACCTAACGGTCTGTTCCGGCAGCAGTCCTTGAGAGCCAGTGAAATTACAGGCACATGAAAATTAACAACTATGTCTCAAGGTGACGGGCGCAGTGCAATTCCTGACTAGTCACGAAATGCATCTGTTATAGGCAGAGGTTAATCCGCCTTTTCCACCACAATAACATAAAAAATTAACTATCCGGACGGTTACCCGTATTAGTCCATGGCGGTGAAGAAGTCTTGGGTTTGGCAACAGATTTGGTACCTATGTGTGATTGCTAGCCCGACGAATATTCGCGAAATTTCCAATCACTATGTGGTGAAGATCATGCCTGCGTTGCGATTTGAATTTTAGACCTGCTGCACGGCAAACATTGCTTCTAAAGCATCCTGCTGTGTGAGTAATTAGGTACCTCACGATGTCTAAGTTTGTGGTAATCTTCTAGAACTTACTTATTGTTCAGAAAACTTACCTCATCATCTTTAGAATCTTATCCATCATATATATGTTGGATCACTATGCATCTTCTACCGAATCTATCACGGAGAGTGTTCTGAGGAACTGTTCGATTTACTACCTGCAGCTCAATTTCGCCGTCGGACGTCCCGACAAAGCATGATGTTTCATCAATTTCATGTCGACGTCTGGAAGTCCACTATTAACTATTGTATAGTTAACACAAGAAGGTCTATTGTATAGATAACACAAGACAAGGTCATAAAGTGAAAATGTTTTGGTACAAGTGGTATGGGATCATCCCTCTTTTAAAATGTTTTTTTGCTATACTATCACAGCTATGGCCTTTACCTTAGACAAAAGGTCTTATGTTAGATAGGGTTGTCATAAACCCCAAGCGTGGTGGCATGGGATCACAGTGTAACATGGTAACTCTTAAGAAGACGCCGCTACCCAACTTACGCTGAGATTATTTCCATCGTCGTTTCTTACAACTGCCACAGGAAGATGTGAGGGTGAAATTATTATCTGGCACGACACAAGGGTTCTCTATTACACTACCTACTAGGATGGTGACGGAGATAACTCTTATACGCTTAAGTGCAGCTGCATTCTGCTCTCATCGACCACAGTATTTGTTCTAGTGTTTATTCGGTGCATAGTTAGTGTAGATGGTAAGTGATGATGTGGTCGAAGATGTTGTTCAGGCTAACCTAGAAGTACAGGCTCTCAAGGACAGCTGCCGGAACACACCATTAGGTGCTTGGCTAATGATTTTCTACTTGAGGGTGGTAGCTAGCCAGGCGGGCATTCGCAAAATGCCCTACCACCATGCTATAACGACTGCCATCCTAAGACAACAACCGGGACCGACGGCTTAACGCGCCCTCCGAAGCACGGAAGTGCTCAGTAGTAATGTCACTAGCGGTCACCCATCCAACTCATGACCGTGGGTGACGTTACTTAACTTTGCTGATCGGTTGAGAACAGCTAAGTAAACTTCGCTACGAGCGCTTCGTGCATTACGTTCCTAAGTCACCTTTGTACAATATGGAATATATTTGTTACGTTTGTAAGCCTATAACTATACAGTTACACTATCTATAGAAATAAACCCCACAATCTGACCTATAAAAATCCTCACCTACCAACAATCAAGGTCAAAAACAACACGTACTACAACCTCTCAAACGTAAAACAAAAAGGTTACTGCCAGTATTAACGCACCACTTAATGCGTAAAAAGGTCCGCAAAGGTATAAAACCTTAATTAATTGAGGCTAGTGGCCCCACGCCCTTGGCTATTACACAAATTAAGGGAAAACCCGGACGTTCGTACGATCACTATAGGTTCTATAAGTGTCCCGTTTTGGGCGCCAGTTGTAGACAAAAGAAGGGTGACTTTAGGTATGTCAGATTTATTTGTACCCAAAATAGCTGGATGATGTTTTTGTTTTGTATTACTAAAGATACACACAGTAACATAATATGGTGGCATTATTGAAAAATAACAGCACACTTACAAACAGATTTAAAACATAATAATTAAAGTTGAGGCTAATTTGGTAAGTTGAAGCTTCAGAAGCTCATTGGCGATGATGCGTTTGGAAGACCCAAAGCCTCGAACATAGACTAAAGATACTAAGCATATCGGTAGTGTATCGTAATTTAATTATTTTTATTATATTACGAAGAATGTAAGATGGGCCTTTATTTTTTTTAATATTGCAGATGGGCTTTCCTTTGACCATAATCTCACTTGATGGTAAGTGATGATATGGTCGAAGATGTTGTTCAGGCTAACCTAGAACAGCGACGTGCCCGCCGAAGCGCAGTAATGCTTAGTAACAATGTCACTAGCGGTCACCCATCGAAGTCATGATCGCGCCGGACGTTGCTTAACTTAGCTGATCGGTTAAGAACGGCTAAGCAAACTACGCTATCAGAGCTTTAACGATCAATGGTGTTCAACATTATTTTGTTTCATCGGATAGCAATACGTATAGGAACACGGCATCCGTGAATGGTCGGTATAAAATCAGCACAGAGCGTTTTTATTCCACTGAAGTCTCAGTTTCCAAATAAATACCTTTTTTATGCTATCTTGATAGAACAAGCACGAGGCCCACCTGGTGTTAAGCAGTAACATCTGCCTATAACAGATGCAGTTCGTCACTAGTGCGAACTGCACTACGCCTATCACCTAAGACATTAAGTTGTTAAGTCCCATGTGCCTTTAATTTCAATAATTCTGTTTCTGTCTGTTCCTTCAATATTAGTTAGTAGGGTATAAACCAAAACTCTAACAAATATATTCTGCACTGTATCAGCCGGATTGCCCACGGCTGGACACAACCTCCCCAAGTTACAAGGTTTGCCATAATCTCCACGCTTGGCAGGCGTCTGAAAATCGCAGTAAAATATATCAGTTAGCGCTGCTGCCCACCTTATGGTGTTTTTATCCTAGTCACCTTTTACGACACCAACGGGAAGAGATGGGGAGGATACATTCTAGCCCGGCACTCCATGGGCAAATATTAAACTCGTGTCAAAATATATATTTAAACATAACAAATATTTTAAAAGTATTTTAAGAAAACATTAAATTCGCACGATCGAGACATCAGAGTCTCGATCGTGCGCTCGTAGAATCAAGATCTCCTGAGGATGCTTCGTTTAGAAGCGAAACGCGTCAAATACTCTTCCGGTTTGACTGCGTGGCGTTTGTGACGTCACGTCGGCTTAACAGGAAATTAGGCGGAATTGTCACTAGATATATGTCATTTTTATAAAGATTTTTTAAGTGTATTATTAAATAATGAATTTAATGTTTTCTTAAAATATTTTAAAAATATTTGTTATTATTATATCTCGATCGTGCGCTCGTAGAGTCAAGATCTCCTGAGGATGCTTCGTTTAGAAGCGAAACGCGTCAAATACTCTTCCCGTTTGGCTGCGTGGCGTTTGTGACGTCACGTCGGCTTAACAGGAAATTAGGCGGAATTGTCACTAGATATATGTCATTTTTATAATTTTTATAAGATTTTTTAATAATAAATTTAATGTTTTCTTAAAATACTTTTAAAATATTTGTTATTATTAAAAATTTATTTCCGCAAAGTAACGCCTGAATCTATTCGTATCTTTAATCATTTCTATCTTAAAATAACGTGCCTATGCTTAGTACAAATATAACTTATAAGTGTCTGAATTCAAAACTTTGCCACTTATCTCTCTAGTTCAGCTGCTAACTCAGTAATAATTAAAAAGCAAAATATAAGCAATATACAGCAATAAAGAAAGAACAGCATACTGGGAATGTGGCGTTCGCCGTTGTACTCCACAAATGTACTCGTATGTGATGACGAAATGGGGATTTCGGTAACAGAATGTAAATGTGCCAGTTCTGCTACACCAGCTTCTACTTAAATACTAGCAAAAAAATTTGCTTTGTGTGGGCTCGCGTTTGTTTCACAACCTGCTTCTAGTGGTGTCATCTAGTATAAAGTATATTAACTATGATTTATTAAGTATTGAGTTAAGTTTTGTTTTGTTAGAAAACCAAAGAGTTAACATCGGATAACTCTTTGGTTTTCTAACAGATGGCGTTAATAGTGCAATAACATTCTATCAAATGAATACAACATTTTTAATGTTAATTTTTAAGATGTTATTCAATCTAACTTAGAATTATTGGCTCTCAAGGACAGCTACTAACATACCGTAAAGTGCTTGGCGACAGATTGTCCACTTGAGGGTGGTCGCTAGCCAGGAGGGCATTCGCAAAATGCACTTCCACCATGCGGTATTTCCTCACAATTAAAGTAAAAGTCGTCGTCACCTTTAGATCGGGCTGTTAAACGACTCGGAACACATAGCTTGTATTACAACACTTGTTTTATTTTTTTCTCTTCTTTCTCACTCTGCAATTCGTCATGCTTGAATTCTGTAACTTGAGTTACTTATACTTATTATACTTTTCCTCTCCGGTCAACATATTTTCGTACTAATATTGTAAAAAATGTCTATATCTACCCATATATGTGATCAAACTTTTAAGTAGAACTAAAACCTTTGTCACTTTAAAACAATGTGTCAACTGCGCTTAAGACATCTTTATATTTTTAATATACGTATAGGAATGAAAAGAACGGATTTTCATTTAGGGCCCTTACAAAGTTACGTTCTACGTCTGTACAGCAGTGAGTGTAAAACGGCGGCAGTTCCATACACTTGCGTCTCGATGGACGGACTTAATATCAGTTATGTTCCACTGTTTGCGGGCGCAGAGAAAACCCGTGCTTAATGCGCGTTTATATACGCTTTGAACCACTGAACATGTAAAAATAATTGTAAGATTGTTAGTTGTTTTTAATATGGGTTGATTTTTTTTGTCACTAGCGGTCACCCATCCAACTCATGACCGCGAGCGACGTTGCTTAACTTTGCTGATCGGTTGAGAACAGCTTAGTAAACTTCGCTACGAGCGCTTCAAAATGATGTAAGTGAAGGGGCAGAGGCAACAGCTATGGACTGCCACGCTTGTCATCTATGGTTTGAATCCAAATAATTTAGCTTCATGGGACTGTTGCAGCATGGGGCTGTAGTATTCATAAATGCGGAGAGCATTCATCCTCGTCTGCCTAGAGGTAGTGTAGACAGAAGTTAAAAAAGAAATTACTAAGCACCTTACGCTTTAATCCGGCATTAGGTATATTTTAGGTTAAGTTCGTCAATGTTGGTGAACACCTTAACGATTACGTACCTACCAACAGGTGAGTTTTTAGTTTTTTATTTATAGTTTTTTTTTTTTTTTTAATGTTATTGTGACGGAACAAGCCCGAGGCCCACCTGATGTTAAGTGGACTAACCTCTGCCTATAACAGACGCATTTCGTCAGCGACGAATTGCACTGTGCCCGTCACACTGAGACGTCCAGTTGTTAGGTCTCATTAGCCTGTAATTTTTCTGGCTCTCAAGGACTGCTGCCGGAACACACTGTTAGGTGCTTGGCGACAGATTTTCTACTTGAGGGTGGTTGCTAGCCAGGCGGGCATTCACAAAATGCCCTTCCACCATGCGGTGAAGCTCAAGCTCTGAGCAGGATTCGAACCATCGACCTGCTGCACGGCAGTCCATAGCCAATGCCACTGAGCCATCACTGCTTCAAAGCTTGATGGTAAGCAAAGATGATGTTGTTCAGGCTAACCTCAAATTAATGGCTCTCAAGGATAATTACCGGACCACACCATTAGCTGCTTGGGAGCAGATTTTCAGATGCTAGTTAAATAAAAGAGGATAAAATGTTTGATGTAAAAAATGCTTTAGGATCAAATGAAGCTTTTTATATTGTGGCACTGTAGTATTACTAGAATTTTGGTAATATCTCGTGATTAGAATGGAAAATAGATGCTTAAGATTTGTCGATTTCAGGTAAGATTCTCGGTGTCTTGAAATAGGATCATTAATTTTTGTTGGATCATATGATATGTTAAGTTTCAATTTCTTTGACAAGCCGCTAATAAGTTTCATTTAAGCCGCTGAAAACTATTTACCTATATAATTATAAATGGCAATAGTACCCAAACTTCGTCCACGTGGAAATCATAACAATCGCGCTCTCTCGGGAATTACTCAATGAACAGGAATAGATAGTACTCAATGTCCTATCACAGAAGCTAAAAATCATGCCAGAGAGACCAATCAACTGCTAGAAATGGCATTTCAGAGCTTTAGCAGTTTCCTCGTATCTAAAACTATATTTTACTGTAAATATACCTTTTTTTTATGCCTTATATGTTAGCCTTTGACCACTATCTCACCTGATTTGTGTAGACCTGGTAAGTGATGATGTGGTCGAAGATGTTGTTCAGGCTAACTTAGAAGTACTGGCTCTCAAGGACAGCTGCCAAAACACACCGTTTGGTGCTTGGCGGCAGATTTTCTACTTGAGGGTGGTAGCTAGCCAAGCGGGCATTCGCAAAATGCCCTACCACCATGCTATAACGACTGCCATCCTAAGACAACAACCGGGACCGACGGTTTAACGTGCCCTCCGAAGCACGGAAACGCTCAGTAGTAATGTCACTAGCGGTCACCCATCCAACTCATGTGCGCGCGTGACGTTGCTTAACTTTCCTGATCGGTTGAGAACAGCTAAGTAAACTTCGCTACGAGCGCTTCAACTTTAACTCTTACCCACTCGAATACAGCACATATATAAATATTCAGAATTTTATGAAACAAAATAATAATCTCGCATGTAGATTCAAGCCACCGGATTGTAACAGGCCGTTCTATATTTCTCTAATTTCATGTTCAGACACCATTTCGAGCACGCTTTGAGCAAAACCGAGTATTATTATTGGACTATCATTTCGTTTGCCAATTTTACGTCTTTGAAGCTGAGTTTAGGTTTGATAATTGTGTAGGAGAGAATCCCGTGTGAGGTGTGTTTCGTAATTTCGGGGAAAGAGCATATTTAATTTGGTCAAACAGAATCTAGGCAAATGTTTCAGCTCCAAGGTTTACTTAGATTAGGTCTAAGTAATTAGTAACTCTTGTAGGTAGTTCATCTACTAACAATTAAATAATAATAATTTAATAATCTATTTCATCTGTACTGTACTGTATCAGCCGGATAGTCCACTGCTGAACACAGCCTCCCCTAATAAAAGGAGGTCTGCCATAATCCCCACGCTTGGCAGGCGTTTTGGGGATCACCGTGGGAGATATCTGTTTCTCAGAAAGTGCTGCTGCCCACCTTCTGGTTACCCTTAGTCACCTCTTACGACACCCACGGGTAGAGATGTGGGGGTAACATTCTAGCCCGGCACCCCACGGGCATTTGTTCATATACTAGCAATTAGCTATTTCATCTACTAGTAATTAAATAATAATAATTGAATAATCTATTTTGAAGTAGTGATAGCTCAGTGGCATTTGCTATGAACTGCGCAGCAGGTCCATGGTTCAAATCCCGCCACGGGCTTGAGCTTCACCGTATGGTGAAAGAGCATTTTGCGAATGCCCGCCTGGTTAGTGATCACACTCAAGTAGAAAATCTGTCGCCAAGCACCTAACGGTGTGTTCCGGCAGCTGTCCTTAAGAGCCAGTAATTCTAGGTTAAGCCTGTTAATACTTTAGACCACATCATCACTTACCAACAGGTGAGAATGTGAGCAAGGCTTACGAAACAGAAAAAAAAACAAAAAAAAAAAACATGAAAAAAATCACTTCACAAAAAAGAGTTCCAAGTCCTTAAGGGAAGAAAAATACAAAGTTTTTAACTGGTACATGAATCTTCAATAGGGTTTGGAATATTATCTAGTAAAGTCGTAGTAGCAGAAACGATGCGTTGAGACATCTTCTTACGATGCGGGATTGTGGCGGGAGGTGCAAATAAGGTTTATTTATATTGACTACAACCGGGATTGACGACGGTTTGTCTCTGAAGCCCGAAAGCACTCAGTAGAAAATGCCACTGCGGTCACATATCCAAGTGGTGTCCGTAGCGAAAATTATTACACCTACTTTATACTTTAAGAAAGACTATGCACGCTCCATTACTAGCGCTTCAGAACAATAAGAAATTAGTAAACTATAATAAGAAAATAAACCTTGTGTTATTGTATCTGCAATAATTTACTGTGTGCATTATAAAGGTGGACTGTGATGTACGCACATTATTGAATTACTTCTATATTGCTTTAGAATTTGATTTAGATAAATATATATTTTATAGTAGTGTGTGTGGCACCGAGAGAGTATATGTGTGAGAAAAAGGCAGCGCAATAGTAATAACAAGGTTTATAGTACAAAAAACAGGTAGTACATAGATCAGACAGAAAAATTGAATTTTAACAATATATGAGTAGAATTTGTCTAATTAATATAATATTATATAGAGGAATCCTGTCTCTCTCGCGATCCGTAGAGCGCAGCTCGTGCGAGTTTATCGATCTCGCACTCCGTCTTCGCTCAGAGAACCTGGGGTGTTGATTGTAAGGACAAGCGGCGACCCCCATCAGGGTTAGGTCCTCTCGAGGTGTGGATGTCCCCCTGTGTTCCGGGACATCCCACGAGGCGACAGAGGGACGATATATCCCAGAGGCTCGGGTAGTGACACGGTGGGGGCCGCGGAATGAGTGCGCCAGCGACCCCGCGACTCCTTCCACTAGTCGAGGATGGCGAAAACCCATGGGGTTTTAGTCGGTAGTGAGGTCTTTATCAACTCTGAGTCCAACTGGTCCCCGACAGTTGGGTATAGGTAAATGAATTTTCCCCGTGCCAAAAAAAAACGCCCTACACTAGGATACCCTGTGTTGTGGGTGGACTAGTTTCTCCCAGAGTACATTTGTAAAGGGACAAGACGTCATTACAATTATTTAAAGTAATCATTAGAAACAACTAGTAGCAGTAGTTGAAGTTTGTCACAGTCCACCTATTTAGCAGCTGACACGGGGAATTGTCACCTCGGTGCAAGGACGCCCTGTCGGGGAAAGCAAATGTAACACGCAAGCAAACTATTTTACTTTCATGAGGAATTTATCAACGTACAAAAGTTGAAAAGAGATTAACCTAGGTAAAATTTAATGAACGTGTTGCAATTTACTAGGGAACAAAGAAATTTGTAGGGAAAACATATCTGAAACATTTTTTTGTGCCTTAACTTAGTGCCTGGCTTACATAGTATGGGACAATTGCATGTACGACATAAATATTTTAGTCATTAATGATTTGTTTAATAATAATAACAATAATAATAACATTCATTTCAACAACCATAATGTTACTATTCTTAAAACTAATTAATGTAGGTACTTTATTAATTAAAATAAATTAGCAAATAAAGTTACTTCATTAAATTTATATATAGGTAGTCCCTGGTCTCCACACTAGGATACCCAGTATTGTGGAAATCAGTTTCTTATCCTATTTTCAAATCCACGCAGAATGCGTCGCGATTGGGCAAAAAAATATTTTTCAGCAGAAGCTCGTGTACTTAAATGTACTTCAACAATTATTTCTATTTAAGTATGGCATCTTGTTAATATGCACACCCACGTCCAGTCCAAAAAAAACTACACTACAAGAAACGCCTACACAATTTTGCCAATTATTCTTTTGAACCTACAAATGGAAACTAAGTCCCTATATGCCGCAACTGGTACGACAGTCCAGTTTAAGATAATCTACAATGCGACAAACTTATGCTTATTACCTGGTCGCTGATTGAACGACGAAATTTTACTACATCAATCATATTTTCTATTCCAAAGTTTCGTACTCAAAAGGCCACTGTCAGCTTATCTGTATGTCCGTCTTGTCACGGGTCTGTAGATCGTAAACGAAATGAGATAAACACCTAAAGTTTGGATACTTTTTGTCAAAAAAATGCCCCAAAACCGACTAGTATACCTGAAAATAATTTCATTTTTACAGGAGGGCTTTGGCAACCCTGAGTGAGGGGTGAAAATACTTTACAACCCAGCCGGATAATTTGCC
Organism: Plagodis pulveraria; assembly: GCA_963890685.1. Taxonomy (NCBI): domain Eukaryota; kingdom Metazoa; phylum Arthropoda; class Insecta; order Lepidoptera; family Geometridae; genus Plagodis; species Plagodis pulveraria. The sequence continues at coordinate 24,166,046 of OY982969.1, forward strand.
CTTTACCTATTGTTAGATGCCCACAACAGTACTTGAAAGAAGCAACTCTTAATTTAAATCATTACCTGTTTGAAGAATCTTAAATGAAAAATAGCTGAGTTTAATAACTCCTCATTTTCTGCTTCGGCAGAATTAAATTCAAATTTAAATCCATTTATTTCAGGCAAAATTGTACCCATATTCACCAAATATAATATAAAATCTAACACATTATACATTGATACCATACAATACATCTAGATATGAATGTAATGTAAATAATAATATAGATGAATTATGTAAATGATAACACATTATGAGCTTACAAACAAATTATTAAAAATTAAAGAAGTGACAATAATTTCACAAATACCAAGGAGAACATCAGTACTTAGGCAATAGGTGTACAAAATCCGATTACCAGGTTCAGCAGGGGTAGTGGTTTTTTTAAAGAACTTTTTCTCGTTTTACCTAGACATTTATATACAATAACTAGCTTTAATCCGCGGCTTCGCCCTCAGGAACCGTTACTGGTTTTTGGGAGCCGTGTTAAACGTGTCATATATAAATAGGTTACTATTAATCCTTTTTAGCCTTTTTAAATTGGCCCCGTTAATACCGTAATCGGTATATAGGTCGACCTTCAGTACAATCAAATAATTAAGACAACCTGCAAATCATTGCAGACTTACAGGCAGAACAAATGCTCTAGCCCACTGCCAGTTAGCAGCGTGCCCCCTGCCCATCATGCTGGCAGCATTGCCCTTTTGAATTGCAATGCTTATTCGTTGAGCCAAATAGGTGCCATAATATTGATTACGCATCGCATCGACCAAGTGCTCTGATAGGTTTTGGAAAATATGATGAGCTTCCGGTCCCCACGGACCCAACTTTTTTACACCAAATGGCTCTAATATGTAACTACTACCGAGGTTATCATAATTAGGTACATACATATGTAAGTATGATAACCTCGGTAGTGGTTACATATTAGAGCGCTTATGGGACAAAGCTATGTACCTTCAGTACCAAATTTTACATACAGTACTATTTTCTGGTACACTTCGAAAACATAGTTATATACTTGCCGAGCGGCTACCAGTTCAAGCGTAGTGCCCCATGTCGAGTGTTGTAACGTATCGATAGAGTACGCACTCAGCCGCAATGGTAAAATTGTCTCCGTTACACACGCAAACTCTTGCCAATTAGCCACTACATGGCTGACAATCTCTTTACAGACACCCATTGCCCTTTCCTGAGTCCCATAGAATGAATAGGATAGGGATTGAAAGTGGCTACGATTATCGCTTGGGTAACCTCGGTCCGATCTCAGTGGATAGGCACCACGTGATTGAACAGACGGAACACTATACTCGAGTTGCCTGTCATATTCGACGCGCGACGGACGTCTCATCCGAATTCCGATACTCAGCGTTCAGATAGCGTTCTCTGCATACTTTGTAAAACAAATTTGTAATAATGAAGTATTATAATATTTACATCTAACTGATTTAGAAAAATATCCTTATTGTACAAATGTACAATAATATTATTAATTTTATAATACAGTTTTATTTGTAGGCTATTTTATTTTAATTTCAAGTTACTGCCTATTACGGTTCCAAAAGATACAACAATATGACAGATGGACGAACAGGAAGTGACATACTTTCCTCACCATTTTCACTCCTTCTAATCAACCCTAGCAAAAATATTATCGTGGTTTGTTTTTGTTTTATAAAGTCTATCCAGATACCAATTTTCATCACTATAACTTAAAAAACAATGACCTTCCATACAAAGTTTCATCCCAAATTTCACCAACTTAAGTCATCCCTGTCAAAAAAATTTGAAAACATTTTTTTTTATTTTGAATTATCTATACGAATACTAATTTTCAGAACTGTAAGTTTAAAAACAAAGGACCATCATACACACGTTTTCACCGATTTTTACCCCCTTAAGAGTTAAATTTAAAAAAATCCTTTCTTAGTACACCCCTATGCATCAAGACGAATACACCCTCCAAATTTCAAGTCTCTGCGACCAGCAGTTTAGGCTGTGCGTTGTCTGTCAGTCAGTGCTCAGCCACTTTGATTCTTATATATATTGATAGGAGATGTAATATACACACCCAATATGAATGGGGCGCTATACCACAAAACAAGGATTCATTGTGTTCATTTGTTTTCGGAACAACTCGTAGGTCATAATGTCTCCCAATGTTAGTTTCGGCGAAGATTGCCCCACCATCCGGCACCCAACGGCGCACCATTTTTCGTTGAACTCACTGGTCAAGTACCGCGTCAGAAGAGATCAGAGCCATGCGTGACTATGCGTTAGAAGAGAGTGGTGATGTGTGACAGTGAGAACGCCTTCTGGGTGAATTTTAAAATATTAGAGGCTCCGTATTTTGCGAGCTAAAGTGCACTTTATTGCTTCGTAGCCAGTGTCGCTTATTTATTGGAATGGCTTTGCGGTGTGATCCTTCTGGTACTTTTTATTCTATGCCAAAGCCAGCATTATCAGCAAATATGAAAAAAAACTGTGTTTGTTCAGTTCTCCAGCTAATGATCAAGGATATGAGGAGCACTTAGAAAATTTATTCCAAATATTTAAATATTATATATTTACTCCCCGAGGGGTGCCGGGTTAGAATTGCACCTGCCCATATCATCCCGTAAGTGTCGTAATAGGCGACTAAGGGAAAATAGTGGAAGGCAGCAGCACCTTCTAAAGAACTGCCATGTTACACTGCGAACCCCAAGCCGCCTGCCAAGCGTGGGGATTATTGCAAATATCCCCTTAATAAGGGAGGCTGTGTTCTGCAGTGGACGAGTCTGCTTTTACAGTACAGTACATATTTGTTATCAAGTAGTATCAAGCAGTTAAAGTTGCATTTAATCGTTTCCTATCAGCAATAGCTTTTGCTCTGTTGTACTATTTTATTCTCGCAAACTCACCTTTATAAACAAACATCTACATTACAGTAAGATAGAGAATATATCCTTTCGCCCACATATTCACAACTATTTTCAACCTGCAAATGGCAACTAAGTCCCAAGATGTCGCATCAGTTTTGGTATCTACAGACTCTACATTTGGCTCTATAATGATGCCTTGAGGGACATCTCCTACTCTACTGTAACGACATGGAAACCTGAGACATGGATAGCTAGAGCTATAAATCTAACTTAACTACGTTCTATATGAAATTGAAATGAACGATAGCTGTAATAAAAATCTTAATAATTCTCAAGAGATATTAAAGCAAAAATAAGACCAGTGTTTTTTTTTTACTGTTTTTATTTTACATATATGATCAAATTTTCTACCCTGTCTTACATATACATGCTGGTTCATCCCCTGAATGGGTAGGTAGTGGTTTGTCAAGATTTACGATTCTATATGAGGAGCTTCGGAACATAAACCGATAAATCCAATTTTTAAGATTTTCGGTAAATCGAAAAAAACGTTTTTTTGGCAATGGGTTTTTAGGTAATTGATAATGAATTATGTTAATAAGTCGACAATAGCAAGATTGTTTGATGGCGGATTGAACAGATTTAATTGATAATGATATTAAGATTAAATCCTCATTGTCTTCTTCGGCAGAATAAAAGAAGTGACAATAATTTCACAAATACCAAGATAACATCAGTACCTAGGCAATAGGTGTACAAAATCCGATTTCCAGGTTCAGCGGTTCATCCAGGGTAGCGGTTTTTTTAAAGAACTTTTTCTCGTTTTGACCTTGATAGTTATATACAATAATGTAAAATACACACCGAATATGAATGTGGCGCTATACCCACAAATCAAAGAAATCATTGTGTTCATTTGGTTTCGGAACAACTCGTAGGTCATAATCTCTCCCAATGTTAATTTCGGCGAAGATTTCCCCAATTAATAATAGCATGTTTCGCAATAGCCCATATGTAATGGCTCTATATGTGTATAATAAACTATCTACTAAAATAAAAATATTAAAAAACAACATATTTAAGTATAAATTAAAAGCATGGCTTATATCAAAGGTGTATTATGATATGAAAGAATATTTCAACGATTACTCCCGGTGCAACTGTAAATCGTGCGATTCTAGTTAAGTAATTAATACATTTATATATATATTGTTATTTTATTGTACCCTAGATTTTTATCTCCTAGTTAAGTTTAACTAAATGTAGTAGTGATACTATAAATTATTGAACGCTTGCAACGGGCAGACTGTTGAAACTAAACTATGATATAACCATCTCTATGTACCTACACAGTTATTCAATAAAAACATCTGACCATTTGGCACGTAACGGCGCACCATTTTTCGTTGAACTTACTGGTCAAGTACCGCGTCAGAAGAGATCAGAGCCATGCGTGACTATGCGATAGAAAGAGAAAGGTGATGTGTGACAGTGAGAACGCCTTCTAAGTGAATTTTAAAATATTAGAGACTCTATTTTGCGAGCTAAAATGCACTTTATTGCTTCTTAGCTAGAGTCGCTTATTAATTAGAATGGCTTTGCGGTGTGATCCTTCTGGTCCTCTTTATTATACGCTTTTAATTACCAGCAAAGTTAAACAAAATACGTTTGTTCTTCAGTTCTCCAGCTAATGATAAGGGATATGACGAGCACTTAGAAAACTTAATCCGAATATTTAAATATTATATATTTATATATAATATTTAAATATTCGTGGGGCGCCGTGTTAGAATTGCACCTCCCCTTATCATCCCGTGAGTGTCGTAAGAGGCGACTCAGGAAAAATTGTGGAAGCAGCAGCACCTTCTAAAGAACTGCCATCTTACACTGCGATCCCCAAGCCGCCTGCCAAGCGTGGGGATTATGGCAAATACTTTGAGGCTGTGTTCTGCAGTGGACGAGTCGACTGTTACAGTACAGTACTTTGACTGCTTCAGACTACTTGATAATAAATATATATTTATTATCAAGTAGTATGAAGCAGTCAAAGTTGCATTTAATAATTTCCTATCAGCAATAGCTTTTGCTCTGTTGTACTATTTTATTCTCGCAAACTCACTATTATAAACAAACATCTACATTACAGTAAAATAGAGAATATATCCATTCGCCCACATATTCACAACTATTTTCAACCTGCAAATGGCAACTAAGTCCCAAGATGTCGCATCAGTTTTGGTATCTACAGACTCTACATTTGGCTCTATAATGATGCCTTGAGGGACATCTCCTACTCTACTGTAACGACATGGAAACCTGAGACGTGGATAGCTAGAGCTATAAATCTAACGTAACTACGTTCTTTATGAAATTGAAATGAATGATAGCTGTAATAAAAATCTTAATAATTCTCAAGAGATATTAAAGCAAAAATAGGACCAGTGTTTTATTTTTTACTGTTTTTATTTTACATATTCTTATGATACAATTTTCTAGCCTGTCTTACATATACATGCCGGTTCATCCCCTGAATGGGTACACTGAGAAAAACGACTTAAAGGCTTAAATCGAATTTGACCTTTTACCGTTGAATTGTAAATACGTAAGATGAATTCACAACTCTTAAGATGATTTTCACCAATCAATAAAAATGTACCATGTTTTATAATAAACAAAACCGTCAAAAACACCTTCCGTAAAGTATTTTCCGAAATGAACTTTTTAATACGATAATAATTGCAGTATTGACCATAAAATATACCTTACCTTTACGGCGGTTTATATACGGTGATTATCACTATAACGTACGACTTAATCAGCCTCATCGAAAGTCAATATTTAAGACAGACCACAAAATACACCTTAAATGAAGACGAAAAGAAACATTCGCCTTCACTGACCTCGTTTAACGCCTTCTAGCTGGAAGGCGTTTTTATACGTATTTACGTTTGGTCGGTTTTTCGCCTTATACCATATAATTTGGCCGTCATTAGGGTGCTTTTGACTTTAGATTTTTCTCAGTGTAGGCAAATGATTTTAAAGATTTACGATTCGATGTATGTTTTAGTTCCATGTATTGATAAACGCGCACCTAGACGCGCCTCAGGAGCCGCACGCGCCGAAGTCATCGAATTCATTCATAAATGGGAGCGTTCGGAGGATCGTGACCGTGTAATAACATAATGGATGCACACAGGGGCGTATGAAATGCATCTGTTATAGGCAGAGGTTAGTCTGCTTAAAATCAGGTTGGTCTCGGGCTTGTTCCGTCACAATATAATAAAAAATATTGGCTTAGCGGTTAGAGCATACCCCCGCTATAGGGGTGAATGGCATGGGTTCGAATCCCGCACACGACTATATTTTTTCCTCTCGTTACAAATTTGTAAAAGTAAATAAACCTTCTATGGATCTCGCATATTATGCGACCAAGTACCTAGTCATAGTCAGAGGACCTAGTAACAACACCAAAAAATAAATGGAGTTTTCCAGTATATCCGCACCGTAATGTGAACGATTCCAATGTCTTTTTGTGACATACAACAGTAGGGTATGGAATACTCCTTATATTCTAAACCGGAAACTATACAACTTTATTGAATTCATGTAGACATACATTATATAATACATAATCTCACGCACTCTCACATCTTCGACTCACGCACGAAGGGTTCCGTACTATTATTCATACAACATTACACACCATATTATATTCTTTTTTTAGTATCCACGAAGGGTGCGGAACTGTCGTGCCAGCACTTGGCTATTTTTTTGTAATTTTTGTTACAGCGGCAACTGAAATACATCATCTGTAAAAATGTCAACTGTCTAGCTATCACCGTTCATGAGATACAGCCTGGTAGTCTTTGTAATAGGGTACCGTTTTTATCCTTGGGATATGGATTCCTAATAAAAATCGTATTTAAAGCAACAAAAAAACACACGCCCGTTTCGAGTAAAAACAGCACAGTTATGTAATGTAACGCAACATGGTAACTTTCTTCAGTCCAGGAACTTCGCTAAAGGAGCACGAACTCCCCGCCTTTGTCCTGGCTAACATTTTCAAAAGTCGTTGTTTCTACTTCGTGGACTCCTTTGAATAATAAATGTGGAAAGTTTTAAAGAGAAGTTTTAATTCGGAATAGCTAGCTGTGTCGTTTTGGGGATGCAGGATCTCGTTGCATTTAGAAGATTAATTTAGAATTAAGGTCTATTTGCATAAGTACTGTCTGGCCAAACTACACGAACAGAATTAAAAAGTAAACTACGTAAGGGCAACTAAGGCATAAGGATGTCTCCGTAAAAACTCACTATAATTATATTTACATCATCGTAACATGCCATATTACATATATGTCATGTTAGCTCAGTCGGTCAGAGCATGGCCCAGCTATAGAATGGCGCGGGTTTGAATCCAGCAAATGTCTACATTTTTTCCTCTCGTTTTGTAATTTTGTAATGTAATCCAAAAGAGCATGCGTTATTGCAAACATAAAAATATTAAAAATATAACACTATACATATTTGTTTTATAGGGTTACCACCAAATCGTTATTTTTAACCACCTACCAAAAAAGGATAAAATGTTCTTAAGTTGACTCATATATAATTTTTTTTGGGCGTGAGACATACCACGGACAGAAAAATAACAAGAATTGCAAGAAAAATTGAGAACCCTACAAACCGAGAAGCCATATAATAATAAATTATTTTGAAAGTAAAGGTATAAATCTTATAAGATAAATTTCTAAGCCAATTCAACATCCTAATCATGAATTTGATAAAATTGAAATTATTATTAAGTTTTTTAGGTGACTTGATCGAGTGTCCTATTATTATAATATTATACTAATATATTAATAATGATAATAGCTATTTATTTCAGACTCTGGGATCCATATTACAATGTTAAGGGAATGTCAAATTAATACATATTAAAATTAAATGTAAAAAAACATAATAAATAAAAAAAAAGGAATACGTAATGATAAAAATGTTACTTAGGTCACTATAGCAACCCAGTGCTTATGTTTAGCAGTCTGCATAAGTCTATCGGCCAAACTTCTTATGATCAGATTTTTACACATGTCAACCCTTGACATGAACGATGCTATCCTTTTGCGCTATATAGCGTTGAAGAAGTCTACACGGGATACAGTAAACATTTAAGTGTGTTTCGAAAAAATATGTTCTGCTGTTTGAAGACCATTAGCTTTTTTCTAGTTAATGATGTGACCAACTTCTACTAGTCTGATCGATTCGAAATTTAGTATCCTGTCACAACAACAACTGCGCAAGAACGAGGAACCTTTGAACTGCTGCAGCATCACCTGCAATCTGTGGGATACCAACTCTTTACCAACTTAAAGCAAACATATCGTGTTTAGGCTCATATGAAAGATCTCAATGAAAAGATGCATAAAAGATTTTTTGTTTTATTTCTTTTATTTGGTTGGTCATTCTCATTTAAAATTCATATTTGTAAAGTAAAAAGTGCATATTAAATTATAAGACGTGCTGCAAAAATAGCATAACATCAACCATACGCCAAATTAAAATTACACAATTTATTTATTTTAATGTATCCTCAAAACATTTTTAAAATATTTGTTATTTCAAATATGTATTCGACAATGTAAAGCCTGAATTATAAGTACTTTTTATGTAATATTTTTTTATGTTTAATTATTCTAGAAATTAATAGTTAAGGTAGTTTGGACATGTCGAGAGAATCATTGAGTTTGACTAAACAGATATACGTGGGACAAGTGAATGAAAATCTTGGAAGGGGAACACCTAGGCGAACGGTCCGAAATCAGATTGAAGATGTTCTGAAAAAATGCCAGGTCAGGAGTACCCTAAAACGACGCTTATGTATGAAAGCATTGATGAGTGTAGATGAAACGAAAGAGATATGTAAGAATCGTAGCAAGTGGAAATATGTGGTCTCTCCCTACCCCAACGGAAAAGAGGCGTGATTTTAGGTATGTCTGTATTCTAGAATTCTGTTGTACATCTAGAAATTCTAGGTATGCACATTATAGTGAACATTTGTTCGTTTCGGTATATAAACAGAATTTTGGGTAATTTAATATTCCAGTACCAACGTGCCTATCATCAAATATAATTAATATCATATATATCGGTTAGCTTATCGTATTTTCCAAAACTTATCAGAGCGCTTGGTCGATGCGACGCCTGATCAAAATGCTGACACCTATTTGGCTCAAATAATAAGCATTACAATTCAACGTGGCAATGCTGCCAGCATGCTGGGCACGCTGCCAACTGGCAGTGGGCTAGAGCATTTAGACTCCTTATAGGGATCTAAATGCCTTTATTGTAGTAGCTGTAGTGTTGTATATAGTTCGTAGTATTTTGATAATAAAAGCATACAGCCGGTTAAAAAAAATAAGGAATGGTTAGGTTGAATTAATATCCGTCTTTTATACCAATACTAGTACATAACACAGACATAAACGGCACATTCGAAATAAAATATCTCTTGAAAGCTTTGAAAGCTATTGTTCACTGAAATTGATATAAAAATAAGAGAACACTGCGAGCCGGATACGGAACAACGAAGAGAACGATGGAATTTTCATCAGTTTAGAAGTGGCTACGGCGACCATCGTGAGTCTAGACACGTACAGGGTAGTGATGGGACATGCTTTGTGGATATATATGGAGTTCCAAAAACTGTGTCTCCTTTTGACACTTAAATTCATATAATTTTGTTAAACTGAATATTTTGGTGCAGTAAAAGTTTGCGTTATACGAAATTCTGATATTCAAGATTTTTTCAAATTCAACAATTCAAGTTCCCGATATTTCAGTACCATTGAAGGCGCTTTATCTCTAGTTAGACCACGAACATTTCATCTGCAGTGTAGTCAAAATATCGGGACAAAAAGTTAAAGATATTTTTTTTATTTTAAAAATAATTGTATTATCAATTTTCATAACTCACGTGAATTAGTCAGATAGCTCCGACTATTTGAGTGCTCAGCGAGACGTCAAAGCGGGCGTCCCGAGCTCTCCTTGAAAAAGAATGTGGTTGAAACTATAGTCGGAGCTATATGACTAATTCACGTGAGTTATCCCGTATTATTTACTAAAATGAGTGAAAACCACGTTAGTTTTTAGTGAAACTTATGCAAAAATGTTAGCTTGAAAATGTAATATGTGGTCTGTTATATTTAATATTGTTATGTTTGCAATAACGCCTGCAATGCATTACAAAATTACTAAAGGTTAAAAAAAATGTTAGTGGTTTTTTTTCCTTATGTAATCCACATAGCAGGCGTTATTGCAAACATAACAATATTAAAATTATAAGGTTGCGTCATCATTTACAAGTCTAAAACCAATTGCAAAAGTGGTCTTGTTTGTAGTAAAACGTAATACTATATATGTCGCTTCATCCCAATACGATGGTTAAAGAACGACAGGAAAAATTTTAGTTATGACGTCATTTTCATGTTAGCTCAATTGGTTAGAGCATGCCCCGGCGAAAGGGGTGGATGGATGTGGGTTCGAATCCCGCACATGACTTAAATTCTTCCTATCATATATTTGTAATTTTGTAATGTGGTCTATTAGTTTCTAAGTTTTGACCTCAGCTTGTCACGAAGAGCTTATGGTGCAAATAAAACGGAAACACACCGGAATAACTGAAAATTTGCAGCCAGATGCTCCCGAACCATCCAAAAATAATTATGCAAAGCTAAATAATGAAACTTTTTGTTAAGAATTCATAAAAGATATTTGTTAACCCTCGGTGAACGAACGAATTCGTTCACACTGATCTAGATGTACGGAAACACTGGATCTTAGACATGTCATGGCAAATTAATACTTCAATAGAAAAACAATTACAACATATGAGCAAAACCAATATTATAACTGTTACTCAGATGATACAACTCGTACCGTATTGTGTTGATAAGTAGATATAGCAAGGGTATTGTTTCGTTTCGAAGTTTGCTTAGCCGTTCTTAAACGATCAGCTAAGTTAAGCAATGTCCGCTCCAGTCAGGAGTTGGATGGGTGACCGCTAGTGACATTACTTCTGAGCGCTTTCGTGCTTCCGAGGGCACGTCAAGCCGTCGGTCCCAGTTGTTGTCTTACGATGGCAGTCGTTACAGCATGGTGGTAGAGCATTTTGCAAATGCTCGCCTCTCTAGCTACCACCCTCAAGTAGAAAGTCTGTCGCCAAACACCTAACCGTGTGTTCCGGCAGCTGTCCTTGAGACCCAGTCATTCTAGGCTAGCTTTAACAACATCTTCGACCACATCATTACTTACCGGTGAGATAGTGGTCAAAAGCTAGCCTAACAAAAAATATTAAGTTCCTAGACAGACCACTCAGGCTGTCTAGGATCTGCCTGAGCGGTCTAGGAACTTAAGTCACTATTCATTTAATATTTTTCTACCGTTGTTGTAGGTACGCGAGTATTTTTAATGTCAAAGCAGTTGTTTTTAGAATGCGGAACAGTGTGCTCTAATGAAGTACGTGGCGCATCAGTGTGAGATTAGTGTCTAATCCCGTCATTTTCATCAAAATATCGGCTGGTGCTAGTGAAAAGCTCCGGAGCATATGCACACGTTGTGAATACACATCTAACAGGAAGAACATCGGCGAGTAAGACTCCAGAAGATTTTATCGAAGACAATATGGATGGAACTGAAGTTAGGTGCACAGACATATCCAGGTACGTTCTGTTAAAAAATGTCTCCAGCGTCTCGTAGTCCCACAAAATCTTATTGTGTATTGCAATTGTCCCAGTGTAGTATTAAGCCATCAGCTACTTCAGCTCGGTGCTAATGCTACACGATTGCTTTTTGTTTTTTTTAAATATTGTGGTTTGTGTCATGTTACTTACATTTAACCTATAATAGACGAACGAATAAACAAAAATCTGTGTTGGTTACAAAATAAGAAATTTTCAATAGCAGTCCAAAGTCTGAAACTATACCTAGTAAATGGCAACCGGTTCGTCTCCTTTACAAGGAACCAAAAATCTCTTTGGGGTATGCAAGCGTGACGACATAATGATATTAATAAATAAAATACAAACATGTGATCGATATATAAACTTGAGCCTTCAAAGTAAAAATATTTATTCTTTAATTTACAACGTTTAGTCATATTTTATTAATTTTCATATGTGGTTATGGCGACCTTTTGATAACCTTAGCACATCCCTATTGGCTTTAACCTGGTGACAACCTAGCATTGAAAAGGTTCCACGATCGTATCAGAGGAACGATTAGTAAATAATTGTATCACGTTAGTGGGGTTAGCTCTATCGATTCTGCCCAGTATCGATACTTTAGGTACCTAGGTTGATATTATTTAAACATACTGTTTCTTTTAGTAAAGCTCCCGATTATGGTAACCGTCTCGCTGCCTAGAGTTGATGTGTCCTGCCAGACACTGCACTACTCTCGTCACACCAATACCTATATAAGATGGAGGGGGTGAGATGAGGAGTAGTAATATGTAAGTCGGCCTTGTCTCCATCAAGTCGGCCGTGACGTCAATGGTAGGGGCGTGGTTCAGCTTATTCTTCTCTAGGCGCTTGCATGTTAACCTCCTTTGAAAATATCGTGACTATTAAGTAATTTTTATCCTTTATTTTTTATGCCTGATTGGTTAGCCTTTGACCACTATCACACCTGATGGTAAGTGATTTTTTTTAATGTTATTGAGACGGAACAAGTTTGAGGACAAAATCTATTAGGTTCTGTATAATATAGTTGCCACATAATAATTACACATAAAATTTGATTTGATACGATTTATTGAATAGATACAAAAGTTGAACCAACATTTAAGAACTGTATTCTTGTTTTTGTTATAGGGAGAAAAATAAGGTACGTACGGTGTTGGTATGCTCTAACCAACTCAGCTAACATGACAATGAGTTGCACGCGGGTTCGAATCCCGTACATGACTTACATTTTTGATCTAGTAAATTTGTAATTTTGTAATGTTATGGACGGACAGACTCTGACTGTGGAGACTCATTAATACTGCTCTGTTTTACGCTTTGTATTGTTTTTATATCGAAACGGAAACTTTGATATCAATAGTTCAAAATTAACACATCCCAGGAGCTTACACAACAAGTTGCTGTTTCAAGAATGGGAAACCGATAAACGGCAAGTTTCCAATAAGAAGTTAATCCTTAGATCGCCAGGTGGAGGTTCCCACACGAGCTCCTGCCTGTTACAGACTTACACGGACTTTAAACTTTTACTTTGAGAACTTTAAAGACAACCAAACCAAAGCCGCGAGGGTGTTTGAATGAGAGTTTTTGATTCTAGCTGAAGTTAGCTAGAATTAGAAACTTTCTTAGAGCAGCTTGTAAACTCGTTGTAAATAGAACAATAACTAGAATACGCAATACTCTGTGGGTGCTACTAGGATGATTGTTAGATAGTCGCATTTAGTACTTCGGGCTGACGTCCGTTGGGTCAACAAGTTGATCCCGGTTGTTGTTTAAGAATGGCAATCGTTAGGCTATGTCAGAGCCCTAAAGCGGCCAGAGAACTTTTCTGAGGCAGTGATAGCTGGGCGGTTGAAACCCACGACCTTTCATCATCCGGCAGTATGAACTGCCGGTGGTGGGAACAAACTATGGTCGTAGGTTCACCACCAGCTAGAGCATCACCGCATGATGGAAGGGCATACAACGAATAAGGCCTAAGGCTGGTAACGCATCCTCGAGACCTCTGGTTTTGCAGATGTTCATAGGCGACGGTGATCACTTACCACCAGGTGAGCCGCCTGCTCGTTTATACTCATAAGCCAAAAAAAAATATGAAAAGGTATGTCGCTCATTTTGGCGCTTTTAATAATGACTCCATTTTACCCTTTAGATACGTTACTTTTAATATAATAAACCTCATTCTCTTTACTTGGTATTGTACAATTTCTAATCTGTATTCATATTTATTATGCTGTTGATACTTTCAAATGTTACATATTGAGCGGTGAATAAAGAAAATAATGTATTGAATCGTTGGTGGAGTGATAGTAAGCGTCGCTGTGGTATATAAATATGCTTTTCATTAGCAGTGTGTGTTTTTTTATAGTTGATAGGCTAGCCTTTGATCACTATCTCATCTATTTGGTCATATTTTTTTTATGCCTGATAGGTCAGCCTTTGACCACTATCTCACCTGATGGTAAGTGATGATGTGGTCGAAGATGTTGTTAAGGCTAACCTAGAAGTTCTGGAGCTCAAGGACAGCTGCCGGAACATACCGTTAGGTGCTTGGCGACAGATTTTATACTTGAGGGTGGTAGACAGCTACGCAAACGTTCGAATAATTCAATTCCAAAGTTCAAGTCGGCGTGGAGCTAAATTTAATTATTTTCTTCTGATACTTAAAATTTATTCTACTAAGTGTGTGTTTTCTTTTTGTTTTGCACTCTGTCAAGCTAAGAGTGTATTAAAAAACTTACCACACTCTTGATAATGCTTTCTAGACCCATACAGGTACTTTGATTAAAATAGGTATAATTGCTTTCATGTTATTTTCGTTAATGAGGACTTGCTTTAGGGTAATTTTTGTTTGCGTACAATCGTGCCCTTGCTCTTCTTTCCTGTGGCTAATTTGATGTATGATATCACGAACACTAAAGTTTGGAAACTAAATGTCTATAAGAACGTTATTCTATGAAAAGCTCGAGCTCCGCATTGAAGATACGTTCTGTTTGTCTATAAACTGTGTTATAAAAAGCTGCGTAACATTTAGTTTGAGAGCTCATGTTATCCCAATGACTTTACTTGTGAAAACAAATGAGTATACACTGAGAAAAATCTAAAGTCAAAAGCGCCCTAATGACGGCCAATTTATATGGTATAAGGTGAAAAACCGACCAAACGTAAATACGCACAAAAACGCCTTCCAACTAGAAGGCGTTTAACGAGGTCAGTGAAGGCGAATGTTTCTTTTCGTCTTCATTTAAGGTGTATTTTGTGGTATTACTTAAATATTGACGTTTGATAAGGCTGATTAAGTCGTACGTTATAGTGATAATAACCGTATATAAACCGCCGTAAAAGTAAGGTATATTTTATGGTCAATACTGCAATTATTATCGTATAACAAGTTGCAATTCTGAAAATAGTTTACGGCAGGCGTTTTTGACGGTTGTGTTTATTATAAAACATGGTACATTTTTATTGATTGGTGAAAATCATCTTAAGAGTTGTGAATTCATCTTACGTAGTTACAATTCAACGGTAAAAGGTCAAATTTGATTTAAGCCTTTAAGTCGGTTTTCTCAGTGTATCTAGTGTTAAAGGAGAAACTCCGAGTCGATGTTTTAGAAGTCATTAACCGTAATAATAGAGTGTTGGAACACGCCATAGTTGCCATGGCAGGCTGCTATTAATTTTATAACGATTTTACCGCCCTTGTATGCGTGTCGGTAATTTTACACATGTGTAATTTTTTCTTATATTTGCGAAATACTAAAACTACAAACCGTACGATGCTGATTTGTCCTACCTAACAATTTGAATATATTTTACTGTATATTAAGACGGAAATAAACTACTGACAATATTAAGATATGTATTTATGCGACGCGATCATTGCGGCTTGAGCTTTACCGCATGGTGGAAGGGCATTCTGCGAATTCCCGCCTGGCTAGCGACCTAAAGTAGAAAATATGTCGCCAAGCACCTAAAGGTCTGTTCCGACAGTAGTCCTTGAGAGCCAGTGTGATTACTGGCACATAAGACTTAAGAACTATGTCTCAAGGTGACGTGAAGGAAACTCATGTCAATGATTGGATCCCGAAGCTCAGGAACGGTGATTCACTGATTTATATCAAGCACTCGCATTGGGCGACACAGGCCATTAGATTTGTAAGGGCAATAACAAACTTAAGCAGACATTTTCAACAAAACAATAATTTAGTTAAATTCACTCACTGCAAAAACGAAGAGAACTAGTGAATGGTTTTAACAACTTCACAATGACCGTGAGGTGCATTCCGATTGGCGCCATTGTAAATACAGCGAACGCTAGACTCGCAATCTGTCCGGAACATCTATATACTGTATCAGCCGGATCGTCCACTGCTTAACACATCCATATCCATTGCCATAATCCCCACGCTTGGCAGGCGGCTTGGGGATAGCAGTGTAAGTTGGCAGTTCTTTAAAAGGGCTTCTGCCCACCTTCCAGTATTTTTCCCTTAGTCGCCTCTTACGACACCCACGGGATGATATGGGGAGGAGGATGCAAATCTAACCCGGCACCCCACAGGGAAACATCTATCTGTTAGTCCTAAATTAAAATACATCATGAGAATCACAGGGAAACAATTGATTCTAGTGAATAATTGCTGATCAGTGTGGCGTCCTATGGGGGAGTCCTTTGTTCAACAGTGAACGTCTTCTGGCTGATGTGATGATGGTAAGCATATGAATTTTCACATTATTTTATTTGTTGGGATATGTTATGAATCCGTTATACGCTAAATAAAATAACTTAAAATTGCCCAAACGAAATGTAAACGGTTCCCGTAAATATTTCACCCAATGTCAAATAGAGTTAAGAATTTAGCCGACAAATGAGAAAATCCGAGGCAGCAAATAGAAAGGGCCCAATAAATAAATTGCGCGATTGTATCGAAACAATTGAGCCACCGACGGGCGCGTCTTAGACGACATGTAAGTACAGTATGGACATTCCTATTATGTAATATCTGTGTTATGGGCTTTAACAATATCGCTGCGCTATTTTTGTCTATCTGGCTGTCATGGGTAAACTCATAAACGGTATTAATTAATGAACTTATAGCTAGAGGTTATTGAAATGTGTAGAAATATTTTTAAACATTTAAATTTTTATCATGAGATCTATCTTAACAAAGTTATTAATATGTAGTTTGTTGTAATTTCTTTATATTATCCTCTAAATAATTATCACAATACATAGATACAAAACATGTTTATTCAATAAGTAGTTTTGAAGCTGTATTAGAAGCGACCGGCACGCAGAATGATAGAGAGATGGGAGGGGAGTCGGAATCCCATACGAAGGAAAACGTGAGGAACCCTCCACACAATTCGCAATATGAATTGAAACATATTCTAGCCAACTTCTCAATTCCGATGACCTGGTTTGAAACTTGTATTCATTTTCATAATAATAAATAATTTTATTAAGAGGAGTATTTATATATAGGAGTAAAAATCATGATATAATTAAAATTGCATATTATTTGCTCGTTGAAATTACATACTTTTCGTTAATTCATATAAGTAACTTTAGGTAGGTAACTTAATTAGAATATATAATTAGAATTAAAAAACAGTTCGTTTTCTCTTCAACGACAATAATAAATACATATATTTCACTTTGATAATTTACTGAATTACTCAGTCATAATAATTCTTCCGGTGCATGTTTATGCAAAACTGTCGGAAGCCACCGATGACCCCCAGACCGAGAACTTCAAAACAGTCCGGAACTGATTAGAATCTTTCCGGTAAATATAACGTGAGTGTTAGGCGGTTTCTAAAACGGAATTCTAGAATGAAATTTCACTTTCTAAAATTACAACAAAAAGAAAAATTTTAACTACGACCGGACCCTATATCCGGAACATTCTCTTCAATTCAGCTATCATGGTGAAGGAGTTATACTGCAAATTTATCCTTTCGTTCCTATTGTTTAACCGTATTTTGGGGACGGAGCGACATCTGCAATCAAACTGAATTGACTACATACAAGAATAATATATCAATCAGCTTTAAACTTGTTTACGATGACGGAACCCCGTAACTCTAACATTGTAATTTTCGCACTAACACTTAATAAGCCCAGAAAAATCCCGCGAAAAAAAATCTTTTAGTTGTAATTTTTGTCAACTGTTTGTTCTTGTACACAACTAGGTGCATGGTGGTAGATTTTTTTCTCGGGCTTCACAGAGTGCCATTTTATTTTCAATGCCCATACTGGTGAATACAAAATGTATAGTGTTATATCATAAATAATGTTGTCAGGGGGTAAATTATGGCTATATTTTGTGTACACAAATATTTGGAATGGTGTTTTTAAGACACTTCTATTTCGGCCAATTATACCCAAAAACTAATTTTGGTTATTTATCACAGACACAACTCACGATTTTATATTAATCTATACCTACCTATGTTAAAATTTAGATAGTTTGATTAGCTTTTTATTTTGTGTTTGCAAAGAAATAGGTCAAGTGCAAATTTAACCTGCACACCCAGTTCCAATAAATTATCCAATATCATTGACCTATATACACTAGAGGCGACATATCAAACTAGGATATTCATTTGAGATGCCGCGTCTAGTAAATACAGGTCAATGATCAATATACAAAATAATTAATATCAGGATCTTAAGGTCGAGCCTAGGCCGCTACTACAATTCAACGAAGTTTTGTTTTTCGTGTTCGAGCGACCTTTTAGACTACGAAAATTGAATTTGCAGTACGAAGTTCGTTGTTTGGTATTATCTACGGTCAGACCGCATCATTCATTACAAATCTTGCCCGCTATGGAATCTCCCATACTACTCTGCGAACGATATTATGCTTCAATCAGTTTTAAGTCTTAATATAGAGAAATTAAAGAACATTTTCCCATGGTGTGTCTGAGAATCCAAGTTATAGGGCTCAGCGAGAGGTGTTGCTACTGTTCTAGAAAATACAGGTAAGATAGCATAATAGGTAAGATATTATATTAGCAAACGAATAACTGATAATAATGTACAAACCATACGAATGCGATAAAAAAAACAGAATCTACAATGCCTGCTAGTATATGCTACGAACGACGTTCAATAAAAGTAAGCCAATACTGTGCAATGTTTTGCGGATACCTTACTTTCGGAACTGAAGTTCGATACTTCGTCGAATTGTAGTAGCGGCCCTGGCTCGCAAGTTTCTTTGTAATGCCATTTTTTATTTGAAATCTAAAGTTTTTTTTTTTTTTAAATAATTTTAGGTGTTTTATCAAAATTATAGGAAGCCGATCGCGTGAGCCACATGCTGCTTGAGATATTTGTTAAAATTTAAAACTTTCGAGGAAGGGACTTATGCAATAAAATTTCGTCGTCTTTGGGAAAGTTCGTGTTGAGTTGCGTATACCCGTCGTTTTTGGGTAATCAGGTCGTAATGATGGTAAGGAGACTTATCCTAATGTGCAGCACTATGTGCATTACTATGTGTCACATGAGTGTGAGAATTAGTTCCACAAGAAGTTCTAGACCAGCATTTCACTCCATGGTATTCTTAATTTGATTTGAATTAGATTGAACTAAGTATATTTTTGCATACCTAACTGATGCTTTTGACTCTGTGGGATGCTGATCTAGAATTTCAGGTCTTTTCCTCCATATCTTCCTTCTGTGGGAGTCGTAAGATTCCACAAAAGGAACCATATCAGAAGGTAGGTAACAGCGTTTTTTGAAGGAATGCCATCTTACACTGTTGCCGAGGAGCATGGCGTTTATTTACAAACTAACTGATAAAATGGATGTTGAATGATCGTTTCGACTACACGGAACCAATCATGACCTGGAACAGGAGTCGAACTGTCGTGGAATTTGTAAGTATAAATCGTAAAATTAAATCGTAAGTAGTTTGTGGATATTTGATGTTAGTATCATATTATTTGCTGACAAGCTTTTTTAATAATAGGGAAAAGATATTGAATGAAAAGAAATTAGAAAAGAGATTAGAGAAATTAGGTCAAGATGTGCAAGAAGGAAGTGAAATGATGTTTCCGGATCCCGACGAGGGTTTTGTAACCTATTGTTAAATTCAACAGGTAAACTGGGAAGAGAGACGATTAAATGAGAAATTGAAATAAGATTCCATGAAATGCATGAAATGCCAAGCTCGAGATTATATATATATATAAGTGTATATATATATATATATATATATATATGTATACGCAAGAAGCATAAACTCTGTGACCCATTGTTCAAAATTTTTACAGCTCTGTAACTATTTAACCTGGAACTACTAGAAGCAGTGATGGCTCAGTGGCATTGGCTATGGACTGCCGCTCAGCAGGTCCGTGGTTCGAATCCCGCCGCGGGCTTGAGCTTCACCACATGGTGGTAGGGCATTTTGCGAACGCCCGCCTGGCTAGGGACCACCCTCAAGTAGAAAATCTGTCGCCTAGCACCTAACGGTGTGTTCCGGCAGCAGTCCTTGAGAGCCAGTGAAATTACAGGCACATGAGACTTAACACTATGTCTCAATGTGACGGGCGCAGTGCAATTCGTGGCTTGTGACGAGATGCATATGTTATAGGCAGAGGTTAGTCCACTTAACATCAGGTGGGCCTCGGGTTTGTTCCGTCACAATAACATAAAAACAAAACAGGATCTGATAATTAGCAAAAGCAAAATTAGAATTAGTAAAAATACATGAAAAATGCATTTTTTACATCAAATGCCTTGGTGGCTCCTCAAAAAAATGGAGTAAAATTCGATGCTATGAAATTTTTTTTCTATTCATAGCAGTAGAATGTGTATCAGTAGACCTCTTTGTGCAAGCTCGTCCGGGGAGGCCTATTTATACCGCCAAGCAGTTATGTTCTCAAATTTGTAACCCGGTTTGAACGGTATTGATTCCTGTGCAATTACAGGCACATGATACTGAACAACTTATGTATCAGGGTGCTGGGCGCAGTGCAATCCGCTACTTCTGTCAAACTGCATCTGTTATAGGCAGAGGTTACCAGGTGGGCATCGTGCTCCATCACGATAGCATAACATATATATATGAACTTAACGTTACACTAGGAGTTGCAAAAGATTTTTCATTTCTCATACTCGGAAAGAAGTGTTTATTTGATCTGAGTAGCGGGTGGAAGACGCTGCTTCCCACCTGAGAGTAGGAAAAACTCATAGTAAATGCTTCCCTCTCTTGGGCCGGAATGACTTGTAACCGTGGCAACCATTTTTGTAAACAATGGTTGCCATGGTAACAACATGTTTATATTTTTTTCGTTCTAAGGTACTCTGCTGTAACGGTAACCATGGCAACCATGGTTGTAAACAAAATTAGAGGTCTTTATTTTTTCGTTCTAAAATACTTTGCTGTATTATAAAAACTAATTACGACTACATTTTTGTTTATGTAAAAGCTAAAAGAACTATTTTATAACAGAATTAATGTGACACTCTCAAGTTAGTGTATCTTATATGAACATTTTAGTCACTAATAATGTTTATAAGGGTAAATTTAAAAACAACTTTAATAAAATACCTTTTAAGTGGTATGGCTTCCGCGGCAGACGTTTTGTGTGCCATGTATAAAATTTAAAAAAGACTACATATATTTATATTTATATATATATAAATTGGCAGGGTGGTAAGTAAAATTATAAAAAATCTAACAAAAAATTTACTTAATTTTACAAATTATTCTTATTCCTCAATTAACTCTATATATGTTTCTTCTACTCATGTTATGGTTTTCAGTATATATTATAGATTGTTTATAGACTTTTTGAAAATCTATTTTTTTTTACTTTTTTCATATTTTTATTGAAAATTAGAGTGTTTAACACGGATGTAAGTTATACTATTTTGACTACAAGTGCATTCATTTTAAATACCTAGTTTCTACTCATGTTTTTGTTATCAATAAATATATTAGAAAATCATTTTTTATATTACTCATATTCGTAGTGAAAAGCAGAGTGTTTAACAAGGGTGAAAGTCATAAATTCATATGCGGACGATAGCCTTCCGTAAATATTGCAAGCAAAATTTAACTGAAAAGTAGAGTGCTTAACACGGGTGCAAGTAATCAATTCCTACTCGGACTATAGCCACCCCCGCTACGCTCGGGCGTCTAAATACCTCGTATGGGAATTGATTCCTTTCGACCTTTGTATAACAATCTAGTATTCTTAATTAGGGTGATTGTTTCCAAGGTGCTAGGTAGCTTGCTTACTTAATTTTTACCCTATCGTGTGAAACTCATTTAGAGTAAAATTCAATCCTTAAACCGCCTGATGGTACTCGTAACTAGATACCACTGAGCCATTATCGTCTCCATATCAAGTAGCATCATTTGCAAGATATTCTCAGCGCAACGCATCTCCGAAAACAGTTTCGGATAGCGTACTGGACGAAATACATATATGACGACGTGCGAGTTGGATTAAATGCATACTAGATGAAACGCGAACTTGAGGAAATTCGTTATGGACGACATGTGCACTTGACGAAATGTGTCCTAAACAATATAAGACTAGAAATTATTACGGATGGAAAAAGATAACTTCCAGCGGGACTTTTATCTTTTTCCATCCGTAATAATTTCTATGTTTTCGCTTAGCATGCGTCAATGCTCCTATAAAATAAAACTAGTCAAAATAAGACTAATTACAACTATGACGAATTGCGTATTGGATGACCTGCCAACAAATCTTCTAAACAGGTTTAAAATTTCAGACCCAGTATACATAAGATTATCTTTACAAATACAAACAAACTTACCTAACTTTCTACCTTTATAATGATAACAGTATGTCCGGCATCACCAAACTTGGCATTACTTCACAAACATTGGCATTAACTTTAAAAACATTGGCAATAATTTGCAATGGAAGGACCTCGGAATCCATTTATTTCGGCTAAGTAACGCCCGAGGCGACACGAAACTTCAAGAGACAAATTTTACGTGCAGAAAGTTTAGCTTTTGTCTTTGATTTAAGCGCGTCGGGGCGTGGATGAGAATCGTATTCTTATCGCATCACTTTGAAAGTTTGGCAGTATGGGTGAACCGACGTACTCTACGTATAAACTGATGTACAGACCTTTCAACATACGAAGGAACGCCACTAGATTTTGTTATTTTTTAATATTTTTACACAATTCTATAGTAATTAATAAACATTTATATTATATCCCCGTGGGGTGCCGGGTTAGAATTGCACCTCCCCATATCATCCCGTGGGTGTCGTAAGAGCCGACTAAGGGAAAAATACTGGAAGGTGGGCAGCAGCGCCTTCTAAAGAACTGCCATCCTACACTGCGATCCCCAAGCCGCCTGCCAAGCGTGGGGATTATAGCAAATACCCCCTTAATAGGGGAGGCTGTGTTCAGCAGTGGACGATCCGGCTGATACAGTACAGTACAGTATTAAACATAGTTGGAAATTTTACAGTTACAAGTAATTTTTCAATTTAACTGTATAAATATAAGACAGGTCGGGTATGAAGCGGCCAAAACATATGCCATTATCTCCGCGAGAAAGACTGAAAAAAAGGTGGATTATGATAGATAGACCCGTTTTGGATGAGAAAGTGTAAATAACGTAGGTGGTATACTAAGCAGGCCCGTGTGAATTGGGAGTAGCTATGTAATAATGGCATGGCAATGCCCCGTAGGGTGCCGTGTTAGAATGTCACCCTCCTATTGCTACCTCTGCGTGTCGTAAGAGGCGAATAAAGGTAAAATACCGAAAGGTGGGCATTTTCTCTTTGATCATTTAAATTACAATTTTTTTTTTTTTAATGTAAATTGTGAAGGAACAAGCGCGAGGCCCACCTGATGTTAAGCGGTATCCTCTGCCTATAACAGATGCATTTCATCACAAGTGACGAACTTGAACTGCGCCCATCACCTTGAGACATACCTGTTAAGTCTCCTTTTGCCTGCTATTTCACTGGCTCTCAAGGACTGCTGCCGGAACACACCGTTAGGTGCTTGGCGACAGATTTTCTACTTCAGGGTGGTCGCTAGCCAGGCGGGCATTCGCAAAATACCCTTCCACCATGCGGTGAAGCTCAAGCTCTGGGCGGGATTCGAACCATGGACCTGCTGCGCGGCAGTCCATAGCCAATGCCACTGAGCCATCTCTGCTTCCAAATTTTTATATTTAAAACTGTGAATTTGAAGATCAAGCAGATACTTACAACTCAGGTTAATTCTTAGGTTCTGCGGACTAATTAGTGTATACCAAACTTGTATTTTACTTATAACAACAAAATGTAAGCATTATTATTTTTTTATTATTTTAACTTGTAGGACATTAATTATCTATTTTGTAGATTCTGTATAACTTTTTGTGATTTTGGAATGTAAATTTGTTATAATTACGTTGATAGATCAATCAATGTTTAATTTTATTAGTGTTTCACTCTATGTACCAAGTATAACTGGCATTGCCGTTCTTATGTAATAAATAAATAAATTAAGTATATTATTAATCCTTACTATAGGTTTTGGTATGTTTTTGGAAATAAACTTTATTCTTATATTATTTGACCAGTTGACACTTTGTCTGTGTATTCCCGGCTGTTGAGTATGTTGAAATGTACCACTTGTCATTTTGCAGGATGTGACAGCTTGAAGGGGTTTATTCTCTGTTAGAGGTCTCGTGCAGGTAAATATTAATTGGTCTAAACTATTTCGTTTCGTATTTGGGCTTATGTTTGTTTGGAAGACCAGTGGGGCTCATGGTTTATTTGTTACCCTTTCGTTATAATTTTGTAAGCATATTCAATTAGCAAGCGTTAATGGAAAAGTTATAAAGTTAAAATAACTGGACTGACATTGGCAGTAACTTTACATACATTGGCCTTACTTCGCAAAGGAAGAACTTCTGAATTTTCTCAGGTACTACTTATACGGCTAAGTAGCACCCGAGTAAACTCAAAACATGAGGTAACATCGGAAACTTTGCAGGTAAAATTTACTAATTAAAGGTTTAGCTTTGTCTGTGATTTGGCCGTGTATGATAATTTTTGAATTGAAATTCTCGTGAGTTTCACACATATTTAAATATTATAAATTAAACCGGCAAAAAAGTGCAGTGCCCGCCGGGAGCTCGCAGACGCAGCTGCGCACTCGCCCTGATGATGAGCATCTGATATGCTCGAAACCCGGGTCGACGTATTCGATCCTCAACGTGAGTGTTTTTTTTGCCGGTTTAATTTATAATATTTAAATGTGTATGATAATGATATTCTTATGACATGATTGAGAAAGTTTGGCGGTCGGGTAAACACGCATTGATTTATACCCTGCTCTGAATCTATCCCTTCTAAAGTTTAACCGCCTTCCAAAATATAAACAGACCTACTTTAGGGAGTGTAACGGACAAAATGGAAACAGACAGAGTTATTGCTAGTAGCTTTATTCTAGAAAACCAAAATGGCAGTCAATACCTTATATGCTCACATCCCCACTTCTGGTTAGCATGACTTAGCTTGGCGGCTTCAGCATGGCGGGCTGTCCCTTCAGCAGACATCACTTCCGTTATATTAGAATTATAAAATAATTTGTTGAAGTCGAGGCCATTCAATTTTAATGGAGCTCTAAATGTTTGAATTAGAATGAATGCAAAGGTGAGTTTCTGCGTACTACACGGTATTTTCCTAAAGCTAAAATTTACCTTACACAGCCGTTGTCTAACAATAAAAAGGTAGTAAGACATACAATAAATTCTCACATGACGAGAGTCATAAGGTTCCGCCATTAAAGGGACGGAACACGTGTCTTAGTCAGGGCTGCCAACTACGCAGAAACTACGGATAGCGTATAAATATGCCGAAATATTAATGGTAACCCTAAGGATAACAGCTAAAGCAACCGGGTTGTTATTGGGTTTGTAGGAGCTCATGCAACGTGAGCATAATGTGTTTAATATAGCAAAGGTCGCCTCATGAGCTCAGTTGCCTGCGTTTGTACCGAGTGCTCGTATTTCAGCCCACTTCATAAGTGTAACCTTATCTTTTTACCCCTAAACTGGAAATACATCGGAGCCAACATAGTTTAAAATAATCTATACTTATAATAAAACTGTAACAGGTCCAATTCTGTACATTGAAGATAATTTGCAAAAAAAAAATTGAGTGCACTCTGTAGCTGATACTGATGCCAAAACTGTTTTTTTTTTATTTTTGTCTGTCTGTCTGTCTGTCTGTCTGTCTGTATCCCGACCGCGCATCACTCCAAAACTACTGAATGGAATTCAATGAAACTTAACACGATTTGAGTTCATACTACGAAGAAGGTTATTGTATACTTTTTATCCCGAAATTCAGCACGGTTCCCTCGGGAAAGGGGATGAAAGTCAAATTGTACACTTAGTTGTAATTTACTAACGCGTAGTCCGATTTCAAAGATTCTTTTTTGTTAGAATAGTGTTGAGTGAGCTCGGAACCCCATGGGCAGCCCGGCACCCCACGGGCAGCCCAGCACCCCATGGGATACTGAATGGAATTCAATGAAACTTAACACGATTTGAGTTCATACCACGAAGAAGGTTACTGTATACTGTTTATCCCGAAATTCAGCACAGTTCCCTCGGGAAAGGGGATGAAAGTCAAAATGTTACTTATTTATAATTTATGAACGCGTAGTCCGATTTCAATTATTCTTTTTTTGTTAGAATAGTGACAAGTGAACTCGGAAGCCTACAGGGAGCCCGGCACCCCAAGGGCACCCCGGCACCCCACGGGCTACTGAATGGAATTCAATGACACTTAACACGATTTGAGTACATACTACGAAGAAGGTTATTATATACTTTTTATCCCGAAATTCAGCACGGTTCCCTTGGGAAAGGGGATGAAAGTTAAAATGTTACTTAGTTGTAATTAATGAACGCGTAGTCCGATTTCAATTATTCTTTTTTGTTAGAATAGTGATGAGTGAGCCCGGAACCCCATGGACAGCCTGGCACCCCACGGGCAGCCCAGCACCCCATGGGCTACTGAATGGAATTTAATGAAACTTAACACGATTTGAGTACATACTACGAAGAAGGTTATTATATACTTTTTATCCCGAAATTCAGCACGGTTCCATCGGGAAAGGGGATGAAAGTTGAAATGTTCCTTAGTTGTAATTAATGAACGTGTAGTCCGATTTCAATTATTCTTTTTTGATAGAATAGTGATGAGTGAGCCCGGAACCCCATGGGCAGCCTGGCACCCCACGGGCAGCCCAGCACCCCATGGGCTACTGAATGGAATTCAATGAAACTTAACACGGTTTGAGTACATACTACGAAGAAGGCTATTGTATACTTTTTATCCCGAAATTCAGCACGGTTCCCTCAGGAAAGGGGATGAAAGTCAAAATGTTACTTAGTTGTAATTTATGAACGCGTAGTCCGATTTTAATTATTCTTTTTTGTTAGAATAGTGATGAGTGAGCCCGGAACGCCATGGGCAGCCTGGCACCCCACGGGCAGCCCAGCACCCCATGGGCTACTGAATGGAATTCAATGAATCTTAACACGATTTGAGTACATACTACGAAGAAGGTTATTGTATACTTTTTATCCCGAAATTCAGCACGGTTCCATCGGGAAAGGGGATGAAAGTTGAAATGTTACTTAGTTGTAATTAATGAACGTGTAGTCCGATTTCAATTATTCTTTTTTGTTAGAATAGTGATGAGTGAGCCCGAAACCCCATGGGCAGCCTGGCACCCCACGGGCAGCCCAGCACCCCATGGGCTACTGAATGGAATTCAATGAAACTTAACACGATTTGAGTACATACTACGAAGAACGTTATTGTATACATTTTATTCCGAAATTTAGCACGGTTCCCTCGGAAAAGGGGATGAAAGTCAAAATGTTACTTAGTTGTACTTTATGAACGCGTAATCCAATTTCAACTATTCTTTTTTTGTTAGAATAGTGATGAGCGAGCTTGGAACCCCACGGGCAGCCCGGCACTCCATGAGCATCCCGGCACCCTACGGGCAGCCCAGCACCCCATGGGCAGCTTGGCACCCCACGGGCATCTCGGCATCCTTATTTAGATTTGCCAGCTTGCTAATAAAACTCTAAAATCTTGAACATTCTTTTTTTTTAATTATCTATCTTTTGCCGGATACATTTTGGAGACTGCGCAATGGAAGTGTACAATCTAATATATTTTAGTTCTACCGCCAAACAAGGAGAACCTCGGCAAAAAGATATCGTTTTATAATTGAAATTCCAAAGAAACGCACAAAGTACCTACTTTGCTTCAACATTTATTGTGCGAACCGCGAAGGAACTCTCTGAGTTACTTAACTACTGTCTTCGGTCGGAAAAACAAGCTGGGGTTATCAAACCCAAAGTAAAAAGCTCCTTTTTGAGCTATGCTTTACTAATAGTGCTTCACCACAGACCACAACGTTGCTTAATATGAGATAAACAGTGCTCAAATGTGAATAATTAGTTTGCGGGTACGGCAATCGCGTACGAAGTCGCGGGTACAGCTAGTATAAAATAAACGTTTGGATACAAACTTTCTTGAAGAAGTGGACCAAGCATGTTTATTACATCAAATTATTTAATTTAAAACATAGTGATAATTACAAAATCACAAATATACGATAGGAAAAATTTAAGTCATGTGCGGGATTCGAACCCGCGTCCATCCACTCCTTGAGCCAGAGTATGCTGTAACCAATTGAGCTAACATGACATGACGTCATAACTCGAATCTTTCCTATCGTTGTTTAACCATCGTATTGGGATGGAGCGACATCTATAGTACCACTTACGTTGTACTACAAACAAGACCAATTTTGCAATTGGTTTTATACTTGTAAATGATGACGCAACCTTATAATTTTACTATTGTAAGGTTTGCAATAACGCCTGCTATGCGGATTACATTACAAAATCACAAATATACGATAGGAAAAATTTAAGTCATGTGCGGGATTCGAACCCGCGTCCATCCACTCCTTGAGCCAGAGTATGCTGTAACCAATTGAGCTAACATGACATGACGTCATAACTCGAATCTTTCCTATCGTTGTTTAACCATCGTATTGGGATGGAGCGACATCTATAGTACCACTTACGTTGTACTACAAACAAGACCAATTTTGCAATTGGTTTTATACTTGTAAATGATGACGCAACCTTATAATTTTACTATTGTAAGGTTTGCAATAACGCCTGCTATGCGGATTACATTACAAAATCACAAATATACGATAGGAAAAATTTAAGTCATGTGCGGGATTCGAACCCGCGTCCATCCACTCCTTGAGCCAGAGTATGCTCTAACCAATTGAGCTAACATGACATGACGTCATAACTCGAATCTTTCCTATCGTTGTTTAACCATCGTATTGGGATGGAGCGACATCTATAGTACCACTTACGTTGTACTACAAACAAGACCAATTTTGCAATTGGTTTTATACTTGTAAATGATGACGCAACCTTATAATTTTACTATTGTTAGGTTTGCAATAACGCCTGCTATGCGGATTACATTACAAAATCACAAATATACGATAGGAAAAATTTAAGTCATGTGCGGGATACGAACCCGCGTCCATCCACTCCTTGAGCCAGAGTATGCTCTAACCAATTGAGCTGACATGACGTCATAACGCGAATCTTTCCTATCGTTGTTTAACCATCGTATTGGGATGGAGCGACATCTATAGTACCACTTACGTTGTACTACAAACAAGACCAATTTTGCAATTGGTTTTATACTTGTAAATGATGACGCAACCTTATAATTTTACTATTGTTAGGTTTGCAATAACGCCTGCTATGCGGATTACTTTACAAAATCACAAATATACGATAGGAAAAATTTAAGGCATGTGCGGGATTCGAACCCGCGTCCATCCACTCCTTGAGCCAGAGCATGCTCTAACCAATTGAGCTAACATGACATGACGTCATAACTCGAATCTTTCCTATCGTTGTTTAACCATACATGACTTAAATTTTTCCTATCGTATATTTGTGATTTTGTAATGTAATCCGCATAGCAGGCGTTATTGCAAACCTAACAATAGTAAAAAAATAGTGATAATTACTTTTTATGTACATTAATGGTCAACATTTCATGTACCTTAATACGTAATTCATGGAGGATAATTAACGGTGATCACCGAAATGAAGCCCTGTCCCTGCCCAGACATTTAAGAACACACACGTGGAAGAATTAAGGGCGCACACATAAACCTTGATAGGTGATGTGCGTTACGATAGCGGATATAATACAAAGAACCTTAAGGTTTTTGCACATTAATTTTTAGTAATACTCTGCCCGGTAGATGTTAATAGATTATCATCCCATTACATGAAACCATGATTTCTGCGGATACATACTTAAATGCATAACTTTACCGACATGTACGTGTGATCATGTTTTTCCGGAGTCTTTGCCAGCGTGAAATTATTTTAAAAATATTTTCGATCACATCATAGCCTAGCAGCAGGTGAGATGGGGGTAAAAGTTATACCATAACATGCAGTTATACAATACATAATTTTATACATATTGCATGTTATATACACCGTGTCCCAAAATTCAACGATAAGCCGGCATCGGTGCATGGACCTACTCATGACTATTCGGGAAAAAATAAAAAAAAAATTATAACTCTTTTTTTTTTTAATTACAGAGACTTTTATAAAGTTGCGCCAACTTTTAATAAAACTTGCCATGGTAGTGTCCATACTTTTTTTTTTAACCCAGACTATAGAAAGTGCATAGAATGTTAAAATCTATGAATAATATAAGAAAAAATTTTTTTTTTACTGATTTTTGTAAAATAACTACAGACTTTCTGTAAGTTTAAAGGATTGTGGTAGATAGCCGTCCTTCTTAGGTTGCTAATGCACAAAAAATATCAAAAATATGTCAAAAATTGTGGTCATGGTAGTTGAAAATAGCATAATGGGTATCGAATATCGATGAAATTTATAAAAGTCTCTGTAATTAATAAAAAAAAACAGTAATAATTTTTATTTTTATTTTTTGTCATGAGTAGGTCCATGCACCGATGCCGGCTTATCGTTGAATTTTGGGACACGGTGTATATATAGAATACAAATAGAAAAGTACATATTACGGTTTAACTTTTACCACTATCCCGCGCGATCCACGGTGATTCACATGCACTCTTCTTTTATCCGCGTATACGTGGCCTAATAGTAAAATCCATACAGTACGATAGGCCTTATCATCTGCTTATAAATTTTTCCCTTAATCTTCATAGACATACGAGAGCGGAGCTTGCAATCCGCAACTTTCCTATTTTGCCCACCATAATACCTGGTCAGTTCTTACATTTTCTCACGTAGCGCTTTCCATACAAATGTATGTATCAAACAACATGACATGTGTCAACATGTCTTTGAGCCATACGTCAAATATTCGGATTTATACGATATTTTTCCTATAACCATCAATATATACTTTTTCGGAAAACTGAATTTGAACACTTGGTATTTAAAATATGACGAAATTACGTTTGTTTGGAAAGCGCTAACACCATAAGCTTAAAGAATAAATCAGGAACTTTCTAAACTTCCTGACTTCATTCAATTAAAGTTTTCGAGAGGATTTATGGACATCTTCTCTCCTGAACTTTGTATATTAAAAGCTACCATCCTTCTACATTTTATGTATATAGATTTAGGTATTCTAAATTTATCATTGAAAATTCCAGTTCCTTACTCAATGTCAAAAATGTAAAATATTTAAGAAGTATAACGCTTAAAACGCGTTCACCTAAAGCGCAAAACGTTAGAATCGAAGCGTCTAATTACATTACAGTTACTAAAACAAAAAGAATTTAGGCATTCTACGTTTGGTACTAAAATAACATTTGTGTATAAGATAAAAAAATGTGTAAAATTATTCACGTATAGTTAAATCATATACCTTATAAGAGGTAAAAACTATTGTCATATGTTTATAAGAAATAAACTTTTGCATGTCCATTAAAATTGCTCCTATTTAAGCTATAAGTGCCGCTTTGTCGCTTATTTCTAAAACCGCACTATAGGACAATTCCATTTCGCTTCTCTAGTGTGTGCCTCGTGGTGACACAGATGATGTATAGTGCAGTTAATAAGATAGATTGGCCAGTTTCTGAACAGCTTTTGGAAGACGTTTGAGCAAATATGAGATATATTGAAAAAATATGGAGCGTCAGTTCAATTAAGAAAATCTTAACGTTATCTTAGACACATACAGAAATGTATGAAAAAATCTTGAAGTAATATAATTATATAGTTTGTTACAAACGATAGAAAATTTTGGTAAATGAAAACTGACTCCAAAAAAAATGTTTTTACCTTCAATTATTAATTAATAGTAAGAAATTGTTTATTGAGATCAAACATAAATACATTTATCTGACAAAAATTTATTAAATTAATAGTACCCACTTATTAAGGTTTATTGCATGTCAAATAAATATTTCATTTTGTGAATAATTAACCTCTTGGAATAAGATTTATTTTACTATATACCAGTTAGTAAGTTGTTACTGACTGTAATCAATAGCAGCAATAAGATTTTATTACTTATATTGAACAATTTCACTGGTAGCGGAAATAGTACCAACGATACTTTTCAAGATTAGTAAACGTCAGACAGTCACCATAAACCTAAATACAACATTTAGGTACATAATATGTGTGCGAAGCACAAACTTTGACATTTTTTTTTTATGTCTGATAGGTTAGCCTTTGACCACTATCTCACCTGATGGTAAGTGATGATGTGGTCGAAGATGTTGTTCAGACTAACCTAGAATTTCTGGCTCTCAGGGACAGCTGCCGGATGACACCGTTAGGTATTTGGCGACAGATTTTCTACCTGAGGGTGGTAGCTAGCCAGGCGGGCATTCGCAAATTGCCCTACCACCATGCTATAACGACTGCCATCCTAAGATAACAACCGGGACCGACGGCTTAACGTGCCCTCCGAAGCACGGAAGCGCTCAGTAGTAATGTCACTAGCGGTCACCCATCCAACTCATGACCGCGGGTGACGTTGCTTAACTTTGCTGATCGGTTAAGAACAGCTAAGTAAACTTCGCTACGAGCGCTTCAAAAACAATACTGTATAAATCATTGTTGTTACAGGAAGGCATATTATACATACCCCACAGTGGTGGGACAAGGGCAGTAAAACATGCAGGAAATATTATTATCAAGTATAATATACATATTCTAATAATAATTATTATCATAATTATCACTATCCCACAACTTGAACATTTTGTGGCTCTCTTTACTGAAAAAACACTCACAGCTATGGAATTTTGATTTAACATAGTAATTTAAATTCAAATGTAGATGTGTTATCAGTCAGAAAAACATAATTTTATATTTTATAACCATTAAAAAAAAGAACATTAACAATTTTGTATTCTTTGGATAGGATGTTATTGAACTACTAACGCCATCTGTTAGAAAACCAAAGAGTTAACATCGCTGCAACAAAACTGAACTCAATACTCGAATACATCGTAGTTAATCTACTTAATGCTAGATAACACCACTAAAATCAGGTTGAAAAATAAACGCGAGCCCTCACAAAGCTCAGCTTTTCGCTAGTTTAGCAATCAGTCATACAGTTTATGCAGTAAGTATATTTTACAGCCATTATTAGCAATCATATTAAAATGGCACAAAGCCTCTTTTTCCACCTGAGATGTTATTGCTATAGTAATTTTTGTTATAGCTCTTATATGACCAAGTAATAACTGACAGCCCTAATTGCAGCCGTACAGTCGCGAACAATTTACGAGCCGACAATCAGACGGAGCGCGTTATTACAACTCGTTCACATGTTACGATGGAATTAGGGACCTACTAACGTGTACGACTCAGCTTGACAATGTTCTTAATGATTTCGAGGAAGAAATCGAAGCGCTCGTAGCGAAGTTTGCTTAGCTGTTCTTAACCGATCAGCAAAGATAAGCAACGTCCGCCGCGGTCATGAATTGGATGGGTGACCGCTAGTGACATTACTACTGAGCGCTTCCGCGCTTCGGAGGGCACGTTGAGCCGTCGGTCCCGGTCGTTGTCTTAGGATGGCAGTCGTTATAGCCTGGTGGTAGGGCATTTTGCAAATGCCCGCCTGGCTAGCGATCAAGTAGCAAATCTGTCGCCAAGCATTTAACGGTGTATTTCGGCAGTTGTCCTTGAGAGCCAGTAATTCTAGGTTAGTCTAAACAACATCTTCGACCATATCCTCAATTAACATCAGGTGAGATAGAGGTCTTTCCCGTGGAGTGCCGGGCTAGAATGTCACCCCCCATCTCTACCCGTGGGTGTCATAAGAGATTTTTTTTATAAATAGTTAATGTTTAATAAATTTGTGAGAACTAAAAATAAAAATACGTTTTACTAATACATTACAACAAAAATTGTGTGCAAGAAAGACAGTAACAGTAAAAGTAACGTCAGAATTCTACATTCGTTATTTTGAGACTAAAACAACTATTGTCAGCTCCTATAACTATGATTAATTAAATATTACTATTTACAACTACAATCATTATTTTATATTAACTACATAAACAAAAAATCGAGTAGCAGAGAGAATCTTTGCCATCGTCAAAGTCCTCTAAATCAGAGTCCAGCATTGACGCGTTAATAACAAATTCAATATTCTCTTTGTCTACATCTGCATGGTCACCAATGAGAAGAGATTTCATATCATCAGTTATAGGTGTATTTTCTGATTTTCTCAGCACAGGTCTTATGCTGGACAGGATCTGGCGAGACATGATGCGTCATCATCTGATGCGATGTGTGATCAAAATGCTGGCACATATTTGGCTCAACGAATAAGCATTGCAATTCAACGGGGCAATGCTGCTAGCATGCTGGGCACGCTGCCAACTGGCAGTGGACTGAAGCATTTGTATTGCTGTAAGTTTCCAATGACTTGTAGATTGTCGAAATGCTTATCAAATATATTGAAATGAAATGAAATTTATTTATTGCATAAACCGTGTACATATTAGATCTTATTAAGAGCACAAGTGCTAGTAGGACTACAGTTTGTCCATGACAGACGTACAATATAATATTATTAGTATTGATTTATTAATAAATTACATGTCAATCAATTAAAAAATATGATATATTATGAAAATGATTACTAAATTATTATATTAATCATTTTCATAATAAACAAGTCATCCTCAATTTACACCGAATAATTCATTAATGTTCAAAAAAGCATTTTTCTTTTAGCCACTTAAAAAGTTTAGTTTTAAATTGTCTAATTGATTAGGGTTTGCTATTGTATTGTATATTTAAATACATGAAAGAGTGAACGTTCCCATATCAATGATGTATTTACGTATAGATATTAACAGTGATGCATTTAAATTGATAAATCAATTGTACACAAGTGCTCGTTTACTTTGCGTCAATCCGAATGACCGATGGCCAATCAAAGCGCATACAGCGACTCTTCAATTTACATTCAAATGAATGCAATTGATCGCAACTATTGTGTTGGTAGCAGTTTTGTGCGACTAGCCTCATCAATTTTTTTTTATGCCTGATAGCCTTTGACCACCATCTCACCTAATGGTAAGTGATGATGTGGTCGAAGATGTAGTTCAGGCTAACCTAGAATTACTGGCTTGGTGACAGATTTTCTACTTGAGGGTAATCGCTCGCCAGGCGGGCATTCGCAAAATGCACTCCCGCCATGCGGTGAAACTCAAACCCGCGGCGGGATTCGAACCATGCACGGCAGTCCATAGCCAATGCCACTGAGCCATCACTGCTTCGAAATATAGGTTATCCTTTGACCACTATCTCACCTGATAGTATGTGATGACGTGGTCGAAGATGTTGTTCATGCGAACCTAGAATTACTTTTAGATACTAAGAAATTATATTTCAAATACTAAGTGTTCAAACGCGGTAAAAATTTGCATGTATGTCCTTGAGCTTAATATCTATGCTTCTCGTTTACCAGATTACCGTTAAATTAAGTCATTTCAAAAATAATTCAAAAAATCGTTTTGTATGTGAATTCTTATTTTGTTTTTAAGGGATATAATAAATCAACAAAAAAACTAGCAAACAAGAAGCATAGATATTAGGCTCAGCAGTATGCATACAAAATTTTACGGGGTTCGATCACTTGGTATTGAAAATATGACGAAACTACGTTTGTATGGAAAGCGCTCCGTGAACGAGGAACGGGAAGAGAAGCTCCTACAGAAAAATAGGTATTTTAACAAAGTGATGCTGTCTCGCCGCTAAACGCGCGAACAGAATAGTGCGATAAGGACAATTGCAGCTTCTTCAAGTTTTGACTCAGAAATTGCGCATAATTTGCGTTCTGGGAGAAAACTTTTCTCCTATGGTAAACATTATTCAAATCTAAAAATGTTGGTCTTATTTTATAAATGACGGAATAAACTAGGTTTATAGGTTTCCATTTTTCTTTATTTATCATTATTTTTCCTATAATAATTCAAAAACTAGAGATACAAGTTTTGAGAAAATATTGGTACATAAATACCCGTTAATTCAAATTCCTTTATATAATGATAAAATTCAAAATCTACAAACCTGGATATTAATATAACATCTATAACATTTCCAAAAATCATCAAAATCGGCAATTGTAGGGGGGTAGAAACGTTTTTCTTTATTTATGAAAATTCGAGACTTCCCAGTCTTAAAGGTAAAAAACAGGTGATAAAATGACCGCTAGAATTCTAAAATGTCATATTATAATTACCACCTAACGTGTGCCTATACTTAGATTCAATATCCTCTCTGCCATGCTACAATGTTTGCCTCCCCGCGTTGCTTGCTTTGCTCTCCACCGAACAGCGGCGATCTAGGGCAAGTATAATATTTGTCGAAATCCTGTGCGAAATATTCACGATTAAAGTTGTGAAATGAAGCAGAAATGTTTATATATAATATGGGGTAAACTGGTAAAATAAATGTAACTAGAAATAACGCCTGATGGCCAGATTGGATTTTCAGATTGAATCTTGAGACATGGAACCCGGTCAAGTGCGTGTCAGGCTTCGCTATTTCTATTTTTTATTGCTGGTAGGGATGTTTTTGGCCACAATCTCACCTGATGGTAAGTGATGATATGGTCGAAGGTGTTAATAGGTTTTACCTAGAATTTCTGGCTCTCGAGGACAGCTGCCGGAACACACCGTTAGGTGCTTGGCGATTTGAGGGCGGTTGCTTACCAGACGGGCATTCGCAAAATGCCCTTCCACCATGCGGTGAAGCTCAAGCCCGTGGCTGGATTCAAACCATGGACCTGCTGCGTGGCAGGCCATAGCCAATGCCACTGAGCAATTACTGCTACTGCTACGTTAGAATTCAGCAATACATCAACCCGTAAACGAAAAAAAATGTATTGTTGCTGTCAAAAACAAAATTAATATTCAGGGTTTTGTGTAATTAAAATAATCAATAATAGGTATTTTTGTTTGAAAGTTCTCGTAAGTATTTAAAATATTAAAATTAGGGTTATGTGTGTTAAGTTATTAAAACTTAAAACTAAACACAGAAATTTCAAAATCTTAACTAGCAAAATAAATATATTATTACCATCCATATGAGGAGCACAGCTTTATAATAAGACACCCTCACGCATAAAATATGTAAACACTTTCAACGTGTTTAAAAACAACTTGCTCAATATCTAATTGCAGATTGCAATCGATTGAGCAAATTAACACGTTGGGAGTGTAGGTACCCTTACTAGATAGGACGACACTATGGTTATTTTATTAATTTTCAGTATTGTTCTTAAGTTATATGTGATGTCTTTTTTCAAACTATTTTGTTTCAAGTTTCAAGTTAAGAATTTGAAATGCCAGTGTTATCGTCTAGGAGTTATGGAATACTTAGATTACAAATTCGTTTTTTATAATGAATAGGCACATACGTTACTTTGCGGATATCCATATTTAACATTAACAAATACTATAAGTAAGCAATAAATTAATATTTTTAAAACTCAATTTCCCGATCGTGCGCTAGAAGAGTCTTGACCTCCTGAGGATGCTTTGTGTACGAGCGAAATGCGTCGAAAAATCTTCCGGTTTGGCTACGTGGCGTTTATGCCGTCACGCCGGCTTTACAGGAAAATTAGGCGGAATTGTCACTAGATATATTTTTGAAGGGTTTTTTCGTAAGATATTAATTTAATGTCTTCTTAAAATATTTGTTATTAATATATTTTTACCTTAAAATTGCATTGTCATCAATCATGTCTACGCCTGAATATTGCATAATCTCCATGTTTTAAGGGTGAACTGGCCGGTCTGTTCGCCATACAAACGTCGTAGGGCGATCACTCCCGTATTTGAGGATTTAGGTCCAAAACAAAGCATGATATCGATTGAACTCTTCATTATCAAGGTTTGTATCGTAACGAAATTTTGGAAAGATAATTAAGTTGAGAGTTATGAGTCTCGGAACATTTTCATATGAAATTTTCAAGGCTCATAACTTTCAAATTTTTTTTTTTTTATTGTTTACGATATAAACCTTGATAATGACGAGTTCAATCGACATTATGCTTAATTCTATACATAAAATCTCAAATAAGGGAATGATCACCCTACGGCGTTTGTATGGAGAACTATACGGCCAGTTCAACCTTAAAACTAAAATAATTAAGGACAGATCGACTTCAAACTTTGCTGCGGGCACTTGGCAATAACTTTCCAATAAAATTAAAAATAAATAAAGGTAATTTCCAGGTAACTTGACTCTATGCCGAGTTAGAAACATAATAACCGTAATACTTGACGTATAGCGTTTTTGAAGCGCTCGTAGCGAAGTTTACTTAGCTGTTCGCAACCGATCAGTAAAGTTAAGCAACGTCGCGCGCGGTCATGAGTTGGATGAGTGACCGCTAGTGATATTACTACAGAGCGTATTCGTGCTTCGGAGGGCACGTTAAGCTGTCGGTCCCGGTTGTCGTCTTAGGATGGCAGTCGTTATAGCATGGTGGTAGGGCATTTTGCGAATGCCCGCCTGGCTAGCTACCACCCTCAAGTAGAAAATCTGTCGCCAAGCACCTAACGGTGTGTTCCGGCAGCTATCCTTGAGAGCCAGTACTTCTAGGTTAGCCTGAACAACATCTTCGACCACATCATCACTTACCATCAGGTGAGATAGTGGTCAAAGGCTAACCTATCAGGCATAAAAAAAAAAAAAAACTCAAATCAGCGGCGGAATTCAAACCATGAATACCTATGCCTGCACTCCAAAGCCTTTATAAATGTGTGTTATAACTGTTTCAAAATGAATTATCAAACTACTACGATACTGACTGCCTCTTATTAAACATCAGCAATGATAGCCGAGTGGTTATAGCTATGGACTGCGGTGCCGCAGATCCATGGTTCGATCCCCACCACCGGCTTGCTTGACCCTGCAGGGTCACCGCATGTTAGGAGGGCATTTTGTTAATGCTCGTATGGCTAGTTGTCACCCTCATGTAGAAAATCTGTCGCGAAGCACCTAACAGTATGTTCCGGCAGCAGTCCTTGAAAGCCATAAAAATTACAGGCACATGAGACTCAACAATGAATGTCTCAGGGTGACGAGTTACAGGCAGAGGTTACCACTTAACTGCTTGTTCCGTCACAATAACATAAAATAAACGCAAATCTATCAATATATAAATTGAATTTCTTAATTTGAGTTGTACACGGACAAAGCCACGTTGCTCACTTGTAAAGTTCCGAACGCAACTGAGATAAATTGAATGAGTATTGTACCAAACGATGCGAGATATCGAGCAGATGTTGACATAATTAAACCTTATTGTATTGGAGAGATTATCGAATCTGAAAGCACGTCATTAATCTTTATTCGCCTTCATTTTATATTGAAACAGGCTGATCCGACCGCGGTTTCGTTATAATATGCCTTTGAATTTTATCCCAATATGCAGTTACTGTACTGCATTACTATTTCAGCTTATGAAGCAGTGATGGCTCAGTGGCATTGGCTATGGACTGCCGTGCAGCAGGTCCATAGTTCGAATCCCGCCGCAGGCTTGAGCTTCAGCGCATGGTGGAATTTTGCGAATGCCCGCCTGGCTAGCCACCACCCTCAAGTAGAAAATCTGTCGCCAAGCACCTAACAGTGTGTTCCGGCAGCAGTCCTTGAGAGCCAGTAAAATTACAGATACATGAGACCTAACAACTGTACCTCTCAGTGTGACGGGCACAGTGCAATTTGTTTATAGAAATGCATCTGTTATAGGCAAAGGTTAGTCCACTTAACATCAAGTGCGCCTCGGGCTAGATACGTCACAATAACAAAAAAAATATATAGTTATAATCGTTTTGATGTTCTCGTAGCGAAGCTTGCCTATTTGTTCCGACTAGGTTAAGTAACGTCCGCTCCTGCCTTTACTTGGATGGGTGACCACTAGTGACATTACTACTGAACGCTTCGTGCTTCGGATGGGATGATAAGCAGGTAGTCCCAGTAGTCTTAGGATAGTAGGCGTCGTAGCATGTTAGAGTATTATGGTATTTACCTAACTTGCAGCAAGGAGACCACGGGCGGCATTCACGGAGTCGACTGACGCTTATGGGCGGGCTTAGTTCCCGGGTGGAAGCGGAATGCCATATGTTCTGGCACGTCGAGATGGGTAGCATTCTAGGAGGAGTCGGTAGTGGACAACCGTGGCTGGTAACCAGTTGTGTGCGGAAGCAAACCCACGTTCCCGACAACCATGGTTTTTAGTCGGCACTTGCTTCTGTGGGAGCAGACGTTGAGTCCGACACATCTCGTGGACCTGCTCTGGGGTGAACGGGTAAAAAAAAAGCTGGCATGGAATATTGCAAATGCCTACCTAGCAAGGTACGACACTCGTGTAGAAAATCTGTGGCCAAGCATTTAACGATGTGTCCCGGAAGCTGTTCTCCTGGGGCGGTAATTCTAAGTTAGCTGAATGTATACAGTTACATGGATGGATATTCATGACATTATTTCGTTTCTTAGGATTTGTATCTCCACAAGATCACCTCGTAAAATTTCGTTATGGGAGTGATATTAAACGTCAAGGGATCGTTTTAGGAACAATATGTATCTCGATTTTGAGAAGATGTTGAACACATGCTTTTTTTATCATTGTGACGGAACGAGCTCGAGCTCCACACAATGTTGACGGACGGAACGTTTACGGACTAACCTCTGCCTATAACAGTGCACTTCGTCACAAGTCACGAACTGCACTGCGCCCGTCACTTTGAGACATAGTTGCTAACGTCTCATGTGCTTGTAATTTTTACCTTATGTTCTATGCAATACTACGAAAAAAACTAAATACAAGTTTAAGCAACGTACCGTCCAGTATCTTCTTTAATTGGTTATTGTAAGTGACACTAGTTCTTTAAAAAGTAATAAGCGATAAAGTAAATAGTAAGCGATTTTCTTTCATCTTTGATCTTTGTTTTTTTATCTAGCCATTTTATAGCCTACCAGAATAGGAAACAGAGAGGGTAAGTTATAATGATTTTTACAATCCGTATACGTACTATACGGTCCTAGAAAAACAGAAAGGACAACAATGCTGATTTAGAAATCAATTTATTTGGGAACAATAGACATCGACGCGGGCGTCACATTGGAGCTAGTACCTATATATAAAATTTATAATGTCATAAGATACTATTAAATGTGCTTTTGTTACCAGTAAAATACCAAGTTTGATTGGTACCAAATTCATATTATGGTACCAAAACATCCTGCCATATAATTATTTCCAAAACCATTACCTTACGAAGTTTATAGGTTTATGGATACAGGCAATATACGCAGTGTATAAAACGATAAATATTCATTATGGTGATCCATACCACAAATCCTTGTACAGGTAAATCTGGAATGGTTTATTTGACTGTGGTTTATGTCTGTGTGACACTTACTGATACGTGGTTATAGGGTTTATGGTTGTTGTGAGTAATTTGTGTACTGATATCAAAGGTAATTGAAAAGATTTCATTTTAAACTTACCTATAAATAGGACTGTACGAAAATATATATATATTACTAACGCCAATCAGTAAAGTTCTCATTACCAGTTCCGATTTGGAAGGGTATGGGTACTGGTAAAATCACAGGCACACGAGACTTAACAATTGACGAATGGCAGTTCACCACTTGTGACGAATTGCTTCTGTTATATGCAGAAATAACCGCTTTACATCATGTGCGCTTCGTTCTTGTATCACGAAGGAATAAAAAAAAATGCCAAAAAGATACGACTAATTTAATGTATGGTGGTAAAATTGGGTATGAAGAACAACAATGCAGTTGAGATGAGAGTTATCTAAAGTAAGACGTGACTTTGAAAGAGATTATGAAAATGAGGCTACGAAATTTCTTCGACTAACCGATGATTGACGACAGGATATAGATATATCTCGTATATAAAGCGAGTGAGTTGACTAGGTGAAAGATGATATTTATTAACAACAGATGAAAGTTTGAGGAATGCAACGAGAAAAAATACATTTTTTTATCTCTGACAGGTTATCCTTTGACCACTATCTCGTAATTGATGATGCGGTCGAAGATGTTGTTCAGTAGCCTGAATGAATGACTGACTCTCAAGGACAACTGCCGGAACACATCGTTAGGTGCTTGGCGACAGATTTTATACTTAAGGGTGGTAGCAAGCCAGGTGGGCATTCGCTAAAAGCCCTACCACCATGCTATAACGACTATATACCTTCCTAAGACAACAACCGGGACCGACGGCTTAACGTGCCCTCCGAAGCACGGAAGCG
Organism: Plagodis pulveraria; assembly: GCA_963890685.1. Classification (NCBI taxonomy): domain Eukaryota; kingdom Metazoa; phylum Arthropoda; class Insecta; order Lepidoptera; family Geometridae; genus Plagodis; species Plagodis pulveraria. The sequence goes on from OY982969.1 coordinate 24,208,543, forward strand.
CTCAGTAGTAATGTCACTAGCGGTCACCCATCCAACTTATGACTACGGCGGACGTTGCTTATCTTTGCTGATCGGTTCAGAACAGCTAAGATAACTTCGCTAAGAGTTCTTCGATTAGTGGTCACGTGTATAGACAAGATAGCCCATGGAGGAAAGTAATGCGGTTGATTACCGTAAACTATTTCGCCAGAAGGTGTTAGTAGTGTTTGATACCTAGCAGAAGTCTAACTTAAAAACTGATCTGGTGTTTTTTCTGTATTTCACAAGCTCTTTAGTTTTAAACAAGAGTTTAAAAGTATTTCAGTTTTGTAATTCAAACTGGCATGTAACTGACTAAACAAAGAGTGAAAAACGAGTTGTTAACTTATGAAAGTTTTTTTTTTTAATGTTTTTGTGAAGGAACAAGCGCGAGACCCACCTGATGTTAAGCGGTATCCTCTGCCTATAACAGATGCATTTCATCACAAGTGACGAACTGTACTGCGCCCATCACCTTGAGACATACCTGTTAAGTCTCATTTTTGCCTGTTATTTCACTGACTCTCAAGGACTGCTGCCGGAACACACCGTTAGGTGCTTGGTGAGGTTTCTACTTGAGGGTGGTTGCTAGCCAGGCGGGCATTCGCAAAACGCCCTACATTAGACAGTATGGGTGGAATTAATTTGACAGTGGGCTTTCCCAATAGTATAGACTAGGTATAGATCCACACAGATAGAAAGTTCTGTCTCACATCCGACTATCTACATCCGACTTCCGGTCTAAGAAAGTAAACACGTATCGTAAAGAGCTCCTACGAAAACAAATCCTTATTATTTAATATTCATATGCAAGTAACCCTAAATTCAGTGAAAAGTAAGGTTAGTTATCTGCTGATCATTGTAAATAAACACAAACCTCAAGGAAACATCTGTGGACCATGTAAATTCACTTGGTGAGCAGCCAAAATTTGTTAGATATTTTGTTTACATATTTTAAAACAACCGTTAATAATTAATAATAGTAATTGTAATATGGCCAGTTAAAAAGATAAAATTAAAATATTGGAGAAAAACTAGGTGTATCTTGCAGCAACATTATTGCTTAATATTTTATATAACAATTTATTTTAAACTGCTGCCATAAATATGGCTATTCAAAAACACTTTACAAAATCTACACCAAGATTTCCCAGGTTCCCGCGCTAAGCGCTGCATAAACAAGATGGCGGCGACCCCAAAATGGCGACCGCGAAAATTTCTAAATAAGCAAGCTGCAAACTTTTGCATACTTGCGGCTATTTCCGCCTTTATAGAGGAAATTTAAATTTAATGTAGCCGGATCGTAGCCGTGTCGAAATGATGTTTATTTTAAAAGTTTAGAGGGAATTTTTGAAATGTCCCTATTGTAGGTAATCTGAAGTTGAGTTACGTTAGTAATCATATCTTTTAGATTATACCTGATCTATGATTTAGTATCAGGTGATAGGTCTGCTCAGAAAGAATCCACTTTAGCATAGAGAAACAAGAAAAGTAGTTTAATATGATAAAGCAGTACCAAATACCTATTATTGTGCGCGCCAATACGCACGGGTATTACTTATAATAGAAACAAGTAAAAATAAGTAAAAATCCTGACTACATTATTTTTTTCATTAAAAGTTTCATCGTTCCATTGAAATTAAAACTGCGAAATATATATATTTATGGAATCGTTTTTTAAGCCGTTCATTTTAATACCTACCCCACTCGATGGCTTTGGAAGAAACAATTTTTTAATCACACAATATGGCGTCTAAATTCCACTCGTTTGTTTTTTTATTATTTTGTGTGTGTCTTAGTGTCACTTGCGCTATCGAGACAAATAGAATGATATCACATACATTAAAACCGGTTTAGCCGTTTAGAAGTTATGGTGAAATAAAGAAACTTACAAACATACATACATGGACTCTGAAAACAAAACACTCCTTTTTTGGGCATTCGTGTAAAAATGTCAGTGAGTCCTTGTATTTGAGTATCTTAATCAAGGCATAGAAATCACTATAATATATTAAACTTTATAAAAGAGGTTACCTACCTGATGAATAATTTGAGTTACCTAAACGTGTGTCTTACCATCTGAAAATCTGTCGCCAAGCACCTAACGGTGTGTTCCGGCAGTAGTACTTGACAGCCAGTGCAATTACAGGCACATGAGACTTAACAACTATGTCTCAAGGTGATGGGCGCAGTGCAATTCGTGACTTGTGATGAAATGCATCTGTTATAGGCAGAGGTTAGTCCGCTTAACATCAGGTGGGCCTCGAGCTTGTTCTGTCACAATAACATAAAAAAAAATGTTTATTTAAAGGAACTTAAGTAGTTGAAAGGAGTTTTGTGGAGTCTAGGTAAAGCCCTGACATTTTACCGGGTCGTAGACAAGTTTTCCCCGCTGTGAATATTGATTTATTTAAAGTAGATAAAATATTACTTTTCTTTAAACATTCGTGAACTAAGCTCATGTTTCTAAATTCTAAACGGGTCTACTCGTGACCACGGTCAATGCAACTTGATCGAAACGTCGAGGTTAGTCAAAATATAATCATTTTGATGTTTATTCGTGTGTGAATAGATCCGTTTAGAATTTAGAAACATGGACAAAATATTGTCTGCAGTTACATATTGATTTGCTATAAGATACATATGTATTACCTATAGGTGCTTATATTGTCTGCAGTTACATATTGATTTGCTATAAGATACATATGTATTACGTATAGGTACCTATATTGTCTAAAGTTACATATTGATTTGCTATAAGATACATATGTATAACGTATAGGTGCCTATATTGTCTGCAGTTACATATTGATTTGCTATAAGATACATATGTATTACGTATAGGTACTTATATTGTCTGCAGTAACATATTGATTTGCTATAAGATACATATGTATTACGTATAGGTACCTATATTGTCTGCAGTTACATATTGATTTGCTATAAGATACATATGTATTACGTATAGGTACCTATATTGTCTGCAGTAACATATTGATTTGCTATAAGATACATATGTATTACGTATAGGTATCTATATTATCTGCAGTTGAATATTGATTTGCTATAAGATACATATGTATTACGTATAGGTATCTATATTGTCTGCAGTTACATATTGATTTGCTATAAGATACTTATGTATTACGTATAGGTACCTAATGATACAATTTGGAGATATGAACAACTTGCGTATCTAGACTAGAATTGACGGTGTATTCCGTTCCGATCCCACGAAGAGATACCACATGGTATCAGTTTTATTTTCTATTAAGTTTTTATTCCGTTCTGATCCCACTTATAATTTAGAGTGGGATCCGTTTATTTTTAATTATTTTACTATTCCGTTCTGATCCCACCTACTCTTTAATATATTTTGGCACTTAATCAAGTACGGTTTGCTAGATAAATTTACAATTTCACAACCTATAATATTTTGTAATTAATTTTCAAAGTACCAGGAGGGCAGAAGTTTTAAGAAGTCATATATACTACTGTGTATATATGCTAGAAAACAAATTTATAATAAAGCTTGTTCTCATGGTTCTTAACTAGTTACTTAGCTAACAAACCTATAAAAAAAATCAAATGCTCAAAGCAAATGTTCCAGAATGGCAGCCAGAAAAATATATAATCAGACTTTGAAATAGCAGCTAGGAATGCTATCCAAGATTTTACATTAGTTCAAGTAAAAGGATGTCACTTCAATTTCTCTCAGAGTGTGTGGAAGAAAGAAATGTCACTAAATTTAATAAAAGAGAATGACACACGGAGGCATGTTGTACTGTCAGCTTTATTGCCATTACTACTGCTCATTATTTAGAAGAGATGCAAACTTAAACTTATTGCGGAATAACCAATGTAACCTATTCCACAATTACTGAAGCGTAAGGTTTCAAAATCAATTTTCAGAAATAAATGGATTTGCCATGTTACACATCAACTGGAAATTGGTGAAATCACAGTAGGTTATTTTTTGGAAATGTTAAGATAGTTTAAATTTTATTGTTAAGTTTTGTATATTATAATGATATTCATTACTTTTTGTTAAACTTAATAGTCGTTTGGTTTGTAAATTGTAATTATTTTTTCACTTATTGTTGACTTTTGTATTTTTTTATGGATATACTATGTTTTTATTTATATATATATATATATATATATATATATATATATATATATATTTATGTATTTGATTCCAAATGTTATTATAAATGTTTATTTATTAACATAAACGTTATTGCGTAAGCCTTTAAATTTTTTAAATAATTATTAGTTGTGTAACATGATGTATAACTGACTTCTAATTCGACTACATTTTATAAAACTGTATGACTTGTGATCATGAATTTTTATACAATAATGCTTACATATTTGATTCTGAAAGAAGAAAATATAAATGGTTACTAGTAAGACACCAACCCGCAAGTATAGGTACCTGTAGTACTGAGTTCGTATCCCACTCCTAGTTACTATTTCCCATCTAAGATATATTTTATATTCATGTTAAACATGCATAAATGTGATCATACTGTTTTTTATACTTAATTTCTTTAATTATTACTTTCAATAGTTTCAATACCTTAGTTTAATGTGTAAAATAAAGAGTGACTTGGTCTTGAAGTAGATTAATAGATTATTTTATTTTTAGGTTAAATATTTCAAAATCAAAATTATTAAAAAAAATAGCAGAAAAGGTTGGTTTGCTTAATTCAGCTCAATGGAAAACTTAAGGTTTGTCCATTTTTTCGGTTTAATTTTAGCCATTTATATGTATAATTCATTTTGTAAATGTAGTTTTTCTATTACGAGATCTACAATACAAAACTTCTATGAACTTCTGTTTTTCTGGTACTTTGAGTTCATTAAATAAATAAATCATACAACATTCGATATTCTCATTCAAAGATAGCTGAAGTATGAAACTCCCATGAACTTTTGCTATCCTTGTAGTTTGAGAATTCATACATTGGTATTTATGCCATTGTGTGTTGTAGCGTTACGAAAACTTAAAATAAATGTCTTCCTTTTTTGCTGACGTACTTAAGGACGTTAACTATTATTAAATCAGGGCCATAAAACAATGTGTGGGATCAGAACGGAACGAAAAATAAGGATGGGATCAGAAAGGAATTTTATTTTACAAATAAATAGTGTGGGATCCGTTTGTGGGATCAGAAAGGAATACACCGAATTGACATTTGAATCTCGTACGGTCCTCCAGACAAACTACTTTTTGACTTACTTCCAAAAAGTAGGAGATATTCAATTCGAATGTATTTTTTTATGTTTTTTACCTCAGAACTTTTGACGGGGTGAACCAATTTTGATGATTATTTTTTTATTTGAAAGCTGTGCTTGCCCTTTAGTCACATTTATATTTCATAATAATCGATAGCCGTTTTTTAGTTACACTTGATAACTGTGTAAAAGTGTTTTCCTATCTTGATGATATATTCATTGACAGCTTAGTGAATGACCACAAAAAATGGTGTTTTTTTTTCAACCGACTTCAACTCTCAAAAGTGTGAAATAATTTGTTAAAGTCGGTACCATGCGCACAATATTGTGATAATAGGTACATTTGAACCATCATGGTACCGACTTCAACAAGTTATTTCACACATTTGTGTGTTGAAGTCGGTTCCATTTTTAAATAAAACTAAATTTTCTGATTTTACTAAGGTCACAGTGGATACCTCCGCAATGTCAGACATTCTGCCTCGAAACAGTATTGTGCAAACACTACTGTGTTTAAGCATGAAGGGCACTGTAGCAAGTGAAATTACTAGGCGGACGAAACAGTGACAACCAATGTCTCGGAGTGACGAGAACAATGCAGTGTCAAGCACATCGAAAACTGTGACACTGCAATTGTAATGGACAGGGGTGACCATTAAGCTTTACCGCATAGTGGGTGGGTATTTTGCCAATGCCCACCTGGCTAGCGACCACCCTAGAGTAGTAAATCTGTCGCCAAGCACCTAACGGTGTGTCCCGGCAGCAGGCCTTGAGATCCAGTGAAATTACAGGCACATTAGACTATGTCTCAAGGTGACGGGCGAAGTGCAATTCGTGACTTGTGACGAAATGCATCTGTTATAGGCAGAGGTTAGTCCGCTTAACATCAGGTGGGCTTCGTGCTTGATCCGTCACAATAACATAAAAAAAATCATTTAACCGTTTAGTCATAGGTACGTTTTTCATCCTTCCTCGTGGCATACCTATACCTACCTATATACCTACAGGTCGTCAAGGCTATGCCCGATGAAGAGGAAGAAGTTTTTATACACGGCATTTCCCTGGAACGAGAGATCATTTATTTTTTCTAATATAAAACAGCTACCTTTTTTTTAACTGCCTGCCTTTTCGGTAATCGAACTCGTCCGATTGTGAAAAAAAACATGTAATTTATGATAACGGTCGAAACGGTCATGAGGTGTGGATATTTATCTTAAATAACACAACATTTTACAAAAAATATATACCATTTAATTTGGCATTTTGTTTTCTATAATTACGTACTGAAGTGCGACTTACAAACAATTTAATTTATTTAGGGCCTGTTTCAGAATGTTCTAAATCGATGACTGTGAAACGCAAAGATAGTGTTTTATTTATTAAATATGTTACCGGAACTTACTCGAACATTCTGCAACAGGCCCTAAATGTTCAAAATGTCGTCCATCAGAGAAATGTCGTACCTTAAATATTTAAAGTAATTACTGTCCGTGTGACAGCTGAGGGACGCCCTGTGTACCACTATATCTTCTTCTTTATATTTTTGTTATTTCGGCTACTTTGAAGGTTATTCTCATACAATGAAAGAAGGTCTCTAAAGCAATGATAGTCGAACGGTTACAGCTATGCACTGCGGTTCCGCAGGTGCATGGTTTGATCCCCACCGCCGGCTTGAGCTTTATCGCATGGTGGGAGGGCATTTTTCAATTGCCCGCTTGGTTAGCTACTCTCAAGTAGAAAATCTGTCGCCAAGCACCTAACAGTGTGTTCCGGCAGCAGTCATTGAGAGTCAGTAAAATTACAGGCACGTGATGATACTGATTGACGCTCATAGCGCAGAACAGTTCGTCACTTGAGGAAATTCATCTGTTATAGACAGAGGTTATCGCTTAACATCAGGCGGGCCTCATGCTTGTACCATCACAATCACATAAAAAAGCACGTTTGTCCAAAAACACAACACATTTATATTGATATTAACATCACTGCCTCATACACGCTTGTTTTATATGCACATTTCATTGCCCAACATTAATTTATGAAGATCTTATGATGGCCTAATACATTTTGTGTACCTATTTGGTGGAGTGGCGAAAGACATGCTCTAGATTAAAATCTCCTGGTTCCAGATTCAGTCAGTTGTTGGCTTTTTTTGCCAAAAAGAAATCCTAAGCATCCAATAATTTAAACTGTGTCGGCTGTAACTCAACCCTGGGGATAATTTTATGTATAATTTACATTCATACATAATTTAGCACCTTACGGTGTGTTCCGGCAGTGGTCCTTGGGAGCACAATGAGACTTAGCAACTATTACTTAAGGTGACGGGCGCAGTGCAATCGTCACTTGTGATGAAATGCATCTGTTCTAGGCTGAGGTTAGTCCGCTTAACATCAGGTGGGCCTCTAGCTTGTTCCGTCAAAATGACAAAAAAAACATAGTTTTTATCGTTTGTGCCTTTTTTATCGAGATCACGAGACATACCTGGTGGTAAGCGCATTTTGTCACAATAGGCGAAATGCACTGCGCCCATCACCCTAAGACATAAGTTGTTAAATCACATGTAGTGCGTTCCTGCAAAGTCTTGTCCAAATATTGTTTGAGCTAGATTTGATTGATGCTCCTGGAACAACCTTTATAGCAACTGTCAAAATATTATATTTGTTTTTAGGTGGTAAAATATTTTGTGCTTGTTTTGGAAATCGGGTATTTCTTATCTATAGGGTATATCTAATGAAGTATTTTAATAATAATAATTTAGTAATTACTAATTTTGGCTTAGCTTGTACAAAATTTATTATTTATTGTAAAATCTGTCACATTTGACAGCTAGCCAAGATTTGGCCGATTCAAAAGGTAGTAAACTTTGGCTAGGCAGAGCATAATTAGCTCTGACAGGTCGCCCGGAACGGGTATGATCAAATCGTGTCTGGATCAAATTAAGCTCGATTGGAGTGCTGGGACGGCGTGTATCCGCGTTCAGACCAAAATTGGTCTTGGCCGAAGGAAGGGACCCCTGTATTCACCGGCACCCATACCCTTCAAACTGGAACACAGTAATATTCACATTACTGCTTGGCGGTAGAAATTGTATGGTGGCAGTACGTCCCCAGACGAACTCGCACAAAGAGTTCTACTGCTACCTAAACGGCCATATTTTCACTAATTACGACTCGATAATTTTTTTGTGTCAAAAAAATACTGCGAAAGTGTCAGTATATATTCAAACTTAATTATGTTTAACTACTTAACAATTCCCCGTGGGGTGCCGGGTTAGAATTGCACCTCCCCATATCATCCCGTGGGTGTCGTAAGAGGCGACTAAGGGAAAAATACTGGAAGGTGGGCAGCAGCGCCTTCTAAAGAACTGTCATCTTACACTGCGATCCCCAAGCCGCCTGCCAAGCGTGGGGATTATGGCAAATACCCCCTTGTTAGGGGAGGCTGTGTTCAGCAGTGGACGATCCGGCTGATACAGTACATAACAATATTTTTTTTTATGCTTGATAGGTAAGCCTTTGACCACTATCTCACCTGATGGTAAGTGATAATGTGGTCGAAGATATTGTTCAGACTAACCTCGAAGTGCTGGCTCTCAAGGACTGCTATCAGAACACATCGTGAGGTGCCTGGCGACAGCTTTTCTACTTGAGGTGGTTAGCTAGCCAGGCGGGCATTCGCAAAATACCCCACCACCATGCAAAAAATATAATGACAAGTAACCAAAATAGTCAAATAACAATTTAGATAAGTACTTCTTAGTGTGTTGAAAACTCATCAACATTCCCATTAACATTCTACATGTTTCCAATTTATGGTCTTGTCCTTCTAAAAGGTCGTTTAGTATCATAACCTAAATCAACAACCTAAGGGGTTCGCTCAGAGTCGTAAAGGCATCCTGACCCTACAGGCCCTAATCTAAACTGGAAGAGATTTGCATTGATTGACTGAAATAGGTTAGCTAGAGTTGGGCTTGCATGAAAATCGATGGACGAACTATATTCACAAACTTAAATACCTACCATTTATATAAGGTTCATAATTATTTATATCCATGCACTGCCATTTAGGCATCCATTTTGAAGACCGCAGGTGACGGGGTGGGGAGCGGCGTGTTTCAATGCACAGATTATATTATCTTTCATAAAATATACTAAGATAAGGTTTACACTTGTGAAGCAATGATGGCTCAGTGGCTTTGGCTATGGACTGCCGTGCAGCAGGTCAATGGTTCGAAACCCGCCACGGGCTTGAGCTTCACAGCATGGTGGAAGGACATTTTGGGAATGCCCGCCTGGCTAGCAACCACCCTCAAGTAGAAAATCTACTAGCAGTGTGTTCCTGCAGCAGTCCTTGAGAGCCAGTTAAATTACAGGAACATGAGACTTAACAACTGTACGTCTCAGTGTGACGGACGCAGTGCACTTCGTCGTTGACGAAATGCACCTGTTATAGGCAGAGGTTAGTCCACTTAACATCAGATAGGCCTCGGGGTTGTTGCTGTCGTCACAATAAAATAAAAAATGAAACTAGTCTCAGTCTTTTAAATTACTTCCACAAATATGTCTTTTTCTTAATTTTGGTTAACAGCATGCATATATTAAATATACTTTTACTAAAAAACAAACAAAACTATTTTAGACCAGATATGAACCGTTTGGACTTAATATGTACTTCATAGAAATAATAAAATCGAAATGGCGGTGTTAAGATTCAAGATTGCCCAGGCAGGGATCGTTCAGCAGAGGCGCCTTCCACCTGGACAATCTGTTTTGAATACCTAACAGGGCCGGCAGATTCACCGGGCTGAAATAAAAGTACACAATCAATCATGAAAATTACCTACCATTTATGATAGGTTTTCTTTGTTCCTTCGTTGATCCCTCTAGCCTATTGTGACCTACTTAATCTACTGATCAGTAATAATTAAGCGGGACTTACGACTATGGCGGAGGGCTAGTTCCTCATCCAGTCCTTTGAGGCTCCAACGTCACAACACAGTATCACAGTACAAATTATTAGCACGAGAAAAATCCCAAATAAATTTCAAAGAATAATTAACCAAATCTTTACAAACAAAAAAAAAACTATCAAGTACAATTCAAAGGGTGAGAGAGTAGAATGATTTGCAAAAAGTTTCAAGATAATTTCACGTACAAAAATTCCATAGATCACAAATAGACGAGAGCAAAGGCGTGCGTTCCATTTGCCCGAGAAGTTGATCGGTCCGAACAGGCGGACAATGCTAAAATATGAGAAATTCAAATAAAAAAAAACAGAATTAGAATATAATTTATTGTCATTAACTGTGTAGCATCAGTTTCCCCATTTCGAGCATAAAATATCACTGACTTCAAAAATCCACGCGTTGCTTTTGAAAAAGTATAATAAGTTATAAAATATGAATTGGATAAAAACAAAAAAATAATTAATGGAATTTAAATTTATTTAAATTAATATTTTTATGAAACTTGGCATAATAATTAGGGTTGTAAAAACTTTGGCACTATAAACATTTTTTTTTTTTTTTTTTTATGGGATGGGATGGCAAACGAGCAGGCGGCTCACCTGGTGGTAAGTGATCACCGTCGCCCACGAACATCCGCAACACCAGAGGTATCGAGGATGCGTTGCCGGCCTTTAAATCGAATAGCATTAAGTTTTTTGTCAATAGACTTCAGCGTTTTTCTTAAACAGATAGTAAGCAAATTATGAATTTATAAAAAAATAACATCAAAAAATCAAATAGAGACAATCAATTGACTTCTGACGTGATTATAATCAAGTGTGCTAGCTGAAGTGGAACAAACTGTTCACACGCCTGGGGAATTTAAAATTAGTACGAGGCATAACGTCACATTCGAGTGTTGAAGTCGGTTCTATTTTTTTTGTAAAAATTTTTATTTCGCCCTTTTTAGTGACCCTTGCTACTTATGGGCTTATGTTTAACTTACCACCAGATATAGTAACATATAACAGACTTAAATTATCAAAATAAGACTTCCTTGCAGCATAATACACGTTTTATCTTCCTATCCAAAATTTTATTTCTATCTTATACCGTTGAGGAAATATTACTGTGTTACCACCAAATTTGAGCTTCGATGAGAATTCATCATCATAGGAAAATACTTTTCAGTTATTGGGGTGTAACTCAAAAACGGCTTGTCCGATTTTGATGAAATTTAAATGGGACTACACGGCAAGCATCAGCTTTTAAATAAAAACAAGGTTATCAAAATCGGTTCACCCAGTCAAAAGTTCTAAGATAACAAACATTGATCATAATATCAGGACAGGAAAACACTTTTTCAGTTTTTGGAGTGTAACTCAAAAACGGCTAAATCGATTTTGATGAAATTTAAATGGGACCACACGGCAAGCATCAGCTATCAAATAAAAAAAGAATTATTAAAATCAGTTTACCCAGTCAGAAGATATGAGGTAACAAACATAAAAAAAAAATACAGACGAATTGAGTACCTCCTCCTTTTTGGAAGTCGGTAGACAAACTGTTCACACGCCTGGGGAATTTAAAATTAGTACGAGGCATAACGTCAAGCTTTTGTAGAAGGCCTTTTGTGTTATGGCGATTAACATTTTATCTTATATACATAGTATCGAATAAGATTATGGGGCAGATTTATCGACAAGTCATTTGATATAAAATTTCACATCAACTCAGACAAATCGTGTGGTAGACTTCAAATGGTATTTATCGACAAAGGTTCTTCTGACAACCGTGTACTAGATGATGAAGATGTAGGCTAATTTGAACCGGACCCTCTAAGAAACTGAGATTTGTAGGGTATATAGCCAGGTGTCTACTAAAACTGAAAAATTAAAGACAGACAAACCTCATATTGCCATGCGTGTAAAACTCACAATAAAATATATAGTCAGGTGTCTACTAAAACTGAAAAATTAAAGACAGACAAACCTAATATGCCATGCGTATAAAACTCACAATAAAATTATTTATAAAAAACCGGAACTGAGTTCCATTACTGGAAAATATGATATTACTTGTTGAAGTCGGTACCCGGCGGTATCTTTCGAAGCAATGATGGCTGAGCGGTAATAGGTATGGGCTGCCGTGCCGCAGGTCCCTGGTTCAATCCCTACCGCCGGCTTGAGCTTCACCGCATGGTGGAAGGGCATTTTGCGAATGCTCGCCTGTCTAGCTTCCACCCTCAAGTAGAGAATCTTTCGCCAAGCACCTAACGGTGTGTTCCGGCAGCAGTCCTTGAGAGCCAGTGAAATGACAGGCACATGAGACTTAATAACTTTAGACGAAATGTATCTGTTATATGCAGAGGTCAGGCCGCTAAACATCAGGTGGGCCTCGAGTTTGTTCCGTCACAAAAACATTTAAAAAAAAAAACAAAAAAAAAAAAAATTAAACCCACGTGAGGGCTGGCGCTGCGGCTACTTCGGCAGAGCGACTCAAGCGGCGCAAGTATGCTAACCTCGGTATGGGTTACATATTTGAGCCGTTTGGTGTAGAGACGTTGGGGCCGTGGGGACCGGGAGCTCATCGTATTTTCCAAAATTTATCAGAGCGCTTGGTCGATGCGACGCGTGATCAAAATGCTGGCACCTATTTGGCTCAAAGAATAAGCATTGCAATTCAACGGGGCAATGCTGCCAGCATGCTGGGCACGCTGCCAACTGATAGTGGGCTAGAGCATTTGGACTGCCTATGAGTCCAAATGCTTTTATTGTAGTAGCTGTAGTGTTGTATATAGTTTGTAGTATTTGTTTAATAAAGGCATACCGCCGGTATAAAAAATTTTTTAAAAAAATACATATCGTCGATCTGAGAACTTACTCCATGTTTTTGAAGTTGGTTCTAAATTTGGAGTTGTTCAGAAACCTCTCAATATTTCTAGCAAATGTATTGATAGACTAACTTTAAAATTCGTTATAGTATTCACTGAGTTTAATTTGGCCTGTGACGCAGTCTACAATATACCGTAAAAGAATACGGCCGGTATCTATCAGACTGGCTTCTCTGTAACGATTCCAATTTGAAAGAAGGAGGCGTCTTCATTTAGCTGCGCCGTACGAAATTGAATTTATGTGACAGTCTGTCTACAAGGAGAAATTCGCCTTTCATTTCGAAGGATCGCGACTCTTAGGAGGCTGTGTCATAAGAAATTGGCGGGAAAATGTTTTTATGCAAAATATCACCTACATCTATCCACATGGGTTAAGGCATTGATGAATGACAGTTGACAGCGGACGCTTGCGGCGTCAACTGTCATTCCAGCGATTTGATTGGTTCCCACCATTGACTTTAAAAATAAAAAACCGGCCAAATGACAGTGGGACTCGCGCACGAAGGGTTCCCTACCATTATCTGTAACCTAATCTTGCAAGTTACAGACACTTTTCGCAGTGTCCGATTGAGCTGGGTAGGTACGGCGAAAACCTCTTTTATTGTATGGGAGCCCCCTTAATTATTTGTTTTATTTTATTTTTACTAATTATATTTAAAGAGAACATAAAACTAAATATTCTGTGAATAGTTAAAGCGTCTACCTGTCACCGTTACTATTAACGAGCGAGAAACGGTAAAAAATCAAGTTTGTTGTATGGGAGCCCCCCTTCAATATTTATTTTATTTTGATTTTAGTATTTGTTGTTATAGCGGCAATAGAAATGCATCATCTAGGAAAATTCCATGTCTAGCTATCACCGTTCTTGAGATACAGCCTGGTGACAGTTGGACGGACAGCGAAGTCTCAGTAATAGGGTCCCGTTTTTACCCTTTTGTACGGAACCCTGAAACCGGGAGAAACGGCCTTGAACAAGGCAATTTGAAGCACTCGTAGCGAAGTTTACTTAGCTGTTCTCAACCGATCAGCAAAGTTAAGCAACGTCGCGCGCGGTCATGAGTTGGATGGGTGACCGCTAGTGACATTACTACTGAGCGTTTCCGTGCTTCGGACGGCACTTTAAGCCGTCGGTCCCGGTTGTCATCTTAGGATGGCAGTCCTTATAGCATGGTGGTAAGGCACTTTGCGAATGCCCGCCTGGCTAGCTACCACCCTCAAGTAGAAAATCTGTCGCCAAGCACCTAACGGTGTGTTCCGGCAGCTGTCCTTGAGAGCCAGTACTTCTAGGTTAGCCTGAACAACATCTTCGACCACGTCATCACTTACCATCAGGTGAGATAGTGGTCAAAGGGTAACCTATCAGGCATAAAAAAAAATGTCAAATCATGCGACGTCTCCTGATTGAGTCTCGTATATGCGTCTACTTGATGCTTGTCTTCCTTACTTTGTCATTCATTGAAACGTATCATATACAATGGAAGTGCATTATATGCTTGTGATAAATTTTCTCCACATTTTTTTGTGTCATTAAAGCGTACCTTATCGTTTTCTTATATAAATTGATGGTTTCCATCATGAGATCAGTTTTGCAATAAGTGTACTCAGTATTTTACGTGCTCATTTGTCTTTTGATACCTTTTAAGTCCAGTAGCTACCCCAGTTAAATTTTAAGTTGAACTTGCTACCTTCTATTTTTTTACCCTGCTATCTTCGACCTTTTTTACTGTTCACAAGTAGATAACCTTATGAGCGCTATAAACGAGACGCTGTGTGTATGTCCGTCCGATGTCACAGGTCTGTAGGTCGTCAACAGAATGAGTTACAAAGCTCAAACTATATATATTCTATGTAAAACGTTCACCCAAATATAAATATTATACCAGAAAATGAATAAATTAATTTTCTATTTTATTATGTAGGAACCAAGTATTCGAAAGATTATTTCCGTTTTTAACAAACTCATCTATTTCTTTTAAAAATTCACTCACTCTATTTAAATCTTGCGTAATTCTGTTTCACTCACTGGCGTCCTACGCCCTCATTCTACCATTCTTCAAATACTATTCCGTACTAAATATTAGGAACGAAGATATTAATTTGAGTTATGACTCACTCACCACGATAATTCAATGGCATGAGCATGTCCCAGCATAAGTAATGATGGTAGCAAGTTCGAATCCCGATCGTACTTGGATCGGGATTTCGAAGAGGATCGTTTCCTTATGTTGAAATATTATAAGCTTATTCCTTATAAGGTAACTGCGACTGCCATAGCAGTCGTTAACGCAAAAAATAACGACACAATTTATGTTTGACTACCATCCGGTAGTTATTGTCCAGGCGGTTATATGAAATGACCTACCACCGTTCATCACTAAATAGTCAGAAAACTACTTTAATTAGTTTTTGTCACAAATATACGCCGTAATTGGTAGATTATTTTCAAAGTTCAAGATAATTTAAATCAAATTACCGCAGTAGAATTGCTTATAACTTGGACCAAAAAACTTTTGCTCGCGAAGAACTTCAAATTTTTTCACTAATTTAACGTCTTCCTTTAACGATATGTTATCATTTCAAAAAGAATCCAAGAGGCGTCTACGGGATCGTTTGAAAGTTTCTCAAGTAATGTAAAAATGTATGGGCCGTTGTCACGGGATATAAAACTAGACAGAATGGCCTTGTTGTCAAATTTCGTTGAAACTTTTGTCTTTTCGGTGACAACTGCCAATAACATAACATAATGTGGGGTTATATTAAAATACAAATAATTAGCTTCACAATGTTGTGGACACATTTGTGTTAACTGTTTGAGCCGGATTGTCCACTGCTGAACACACCCTCCCCTATTTAGGAAGTATTTGCCATAATCCTCACGCTTGGCAGGCGGCTTGGGGATCGCAGTGTAAGAAGGCAGTTCTTTATAAGGCGCTGCTGCCCACCTTAGAGTATTTTTCGTTTAGTCGCCTCTTACGATACCCACGGGATGATATGGGGAGGTGCAATTTTAACCCGGCACTTCACGGGAAATTTGCGTTTATATACCCACAAATTCTCATTTGACAAACGAGTTTTTGCTATTTACCGTGTACAATTTTGTAGGACTATTGCTGGTAAATGACACAAGGACCACGTCGGGCTTTTGCTAGTTGAAAGGTTAAGAATAACCAATACCTAACACTTGATTATTTAAAAAATCTAACAAAAGACCTTGCGGTTATTATTAGAATTCGGACAACAGTGACTTCTGCAGGACAGTCAACAATTATACTACACGATCTTCATGACGCTTTCCAAAGCAACTTCTATATCTAAGTTCTTGTTTCAGACATGTTTTAACTTTAAATTTACAATTTTATTTCATACTAGCAAATATAATTTTTCTTTATTTTTTTTTTAAGCGTGAAAGGGTTAGCCTTTGACCACTATCTCACTGATGGTACACTTACCTGAACAACATCTTAGACCACATCATCACTATGGTGGTCTAAGATGTTGTTTAGGCTAACCTAAAAGTAGGGAGACCTTGGAGAGTTGTGACAGAGGTGAGTTGTGACAAGGGCGATTTCTCCCAACCTATTATAGGTAGCTGGCAACACCGCATGCATGACGCTTTCTAAACCCACTACTCGATTCAGTACATGCCAAGGCGCTGTAGCGTAAATCCGACGGTTGTGTACAAAAAAATGTGAAAAGTAAGTTTTTCTTCAAAATTTTATTTGAATACATATCATTTCTTATTATATTTGCTTT
Source organism: Plagodis pulveraria (assembly GCA_963890685.1). Lineage (NCBI taxonomy): Eukaryota > Metazoa > Arthropoda > Insecta > Lepidoptera > Geometridae > Plagodis > Plagodis pulveraria. Next base: position 24,225,396 of record OY982969.1, read on the forward strand.
GCTTTCTTATTTTTTCTTAAGTTGTATGGTTATTCAACTCTCAAAACGTTGCAATAATATTTTGTGTGCGCGTCGTGTTTAGAAAATATGAATTATTATTCAGATCAAGTCGTCATTTGAAACACCTAGGCGAGTTGTGACAGCCTGTCACAACTCTCCTATATTACCTAATTTTTAATCATGGCTAATTCCTTAATGAATTTTATTTTAGTTAGGCCAGTGCCGAAAGCTCCGCCAAGGAAAAACAGCTAACCGAACCGACGTAAAATCATATCCGCTGTCCTTACTGACACTCCCACGAAGGATGAAATAGCTGCAATAGAGGCTAATAGGAAGTCTAAGAATGTTAAGAATCGTATCTTCAGCGAAGTAAAGAAGAAATCTTAAACTGCCAAGAAGACTTATAAAAATATATTAACAAGTAGTGACGAAGAAGAAGAAGCAGAAAATAATTGTTTTTGCTTGGTTTGCCTTGAAGCCTATGGAAACAGCAGATCGAATGAGCAGTGGGTTCAATGCATAGAATGCATATGCTAGGTACACGTAGATTGTACTGGGGACGAGCGGCACTATGTTTGCCATAATTGTAAATCTGCGTAAATTAAGATTTTGGAATGATTAATATAACAATAATGATAGATCTCAAAGCGATTCCATATTAATTTAATTAAAAGTATAATTACTTGTTACGAAAATGTTATTATGTTAAATTTGTTGATACTTAAGCATAATAAAAGTACTTTTTCCTAAAAAACATGTTTGATATATTAATATTAAGTATAACGATATTTTTTATAACTAATATAATGCTGTCACTACTTACCTCGGTACCAGTCACAACTTACCTCGGTAGTAGGAGAGTTGTGACAGGGGGAGTGTCTTTAATTTTGACGATTTTCTCAGAAACCATAATACTTACATTAATTTTGGTGATTGTTTTGAAAACAAAAGGAATGCCGCTAAATTAATCACATTGGTCATAGCTGTGGAATGTTTCTTGAGCGAAATATGGCCCCAAAAGTAAAAACTGTCACAACCCTCCTAGGTCTCTCCTACTGGCTCTCAAGGACAGGCGCCGGAACACACCGTTAAGATCATTATAGTAAACTTACATTAGAACTTCAATGTGAGAGCGGGCTGACCGAATCAGGTAATTTGCGCGATAGAGATAGCGCTATATAAACATTAATGTTTCATGAAAAACATACTATGGATCAAAGTATGTACGGCTGTATATATATATATATATAACGTTACGCGATAGGTCAAGGTGACAGTCTTTTTAGGCCATTCTTATTATTTATATGTTATTCGTACCATTTCTCAGGAACAGAACAGTTTTACGTCATGCTCACTTCGTCTTTTTGATTAAAGATACTTCGATGGTTCGTTTCTCTACATTGTTTCAACGTTATTTGCTCTCGCAACAAAAATCTTTCAGCATAAGACGAGCCATTATGCTGATCTCACTTCGTCTAATGAGCTCGATAGTAACCTCAGACCAAGAGTTGCGAGTCCAGGACCATGCAGCGTCTTACACCTGATGGTAAGTTATGATGCGATCGAAGATGTTGTTCAGGCTAACCTGGAATTACTGGCTCTCAAAGACAGCTGTCTGAACACACCGTTAGGTGCTTGGTGACATTTTTTTTACCTCAGGGTGGTAGCTAGCCAGGGGAGCATTCGCAGAATGCCCTATCACTATGCTGTAATGACTGCGATCGTAAGACAACAACGGGGACCGACGGCTTCACGTGTCCTCCGAAGCACGGAAGCGCTCAGTAGTAATGTCGCTAGCGGTCACCCATCCAACTCATGACAGCGGCGGACGTTGCTCAACTTAGCTGATCGATTAAGAAGGGCTAAGCAAACTTTTCTAGTGCTTCAGCGTGCAGTAACACAAAGTTTTAGGGACAAGACTCCCGTTTGATGTACTTATGTAATTGGCCTTTCTAGATACTTTAGTACTCATTGACCGCAAGCATAATGTTATGTACCAAGTTGAGGAAAACTCTCAAGAGTCTATTGTATTTTCAGGAGGTATAGTTAAGCTTTGGCTATAACAGCTTTACTTGTGTACACATCTTACCCTTATTTTCTAACAATGGTGATAGAATAAATACAAAGTGCTTCTATTCACGTTCAAAGCGGTTTAAGTATAAGACCGTACTCATTCTTTATACGTGCGAAACTAGACAATTATGAAGCACCTGTATTATAGAACTTTATTTGAAAGTAAAACTTAACAAATATGTTATGAAATGAAACTTTAAAGAATATGAGATACTGAACTGCTATCTAAAAGATAACTTTTCAAGACTTAACCGGCATTTGGAATCATATTTTCAAAAGAATTCTACATAATAATAACAAATATTTTATGTAAACATTAAATTAATATTTTAGAAAAATACTTAATTAATAGAAAAATATATATGAAATGAAAATGCCGCCTATTTTTTTTAAGTTAAGCCTTTTTAATTTTTTTTAAGGCAGCCGAATCGGAAGAATTTTTAACGCGTGTCGATTCTACACCAAGCATCGTTAGATGTTTTTTTTTAATTATTAGTTTTTATTAAACATTTAAATAAATCCAAGCGTTAATTTTCGGAAATAAAATTAAATTTCCGAAAATTAACGCTTGGATCTATTCAATACCAGAAATCTACATAGATCCGTACCTACCTGTCCCTCAGCTTGATGCATGGGTTCTGACTTCTGACTGTGAGTGAAAGTGTATGCTGCTTGATATATTTGATCTCACATATAAAATGGTGAAATGTTTTTTTAATGCGTGGCCGCGTTATACCTTTATTAACAAAACACTTCCAACTATTTACAACACTACAGCTACAACAACGAAAGCATCCAGGCAACCTAAAAGCCATTGCAGGCCTACAAGCAATCCGAATGCTCTAACCCACTACTAATTGGCAGCTTGCCAATTGAATAAAGAGTTATTTATTCATGTGGTTTAGACATACATACAGACAGTGATATTTCTAGGGCTCTTATTTTAAAATAAGTCAACTAAATGTTTTTGTAGTATTGGTCTCATATACTAAGAATAATATTCTCCAAATATACTCCCATTATCCCAGCACCATAAAGTCTTGTTTGCACAAAATTGAGTTTTACGTTGTCACCGGTTTTACTATTGAAATGAAACAGTAGTTTGTCTTGTGTCTCGTAAAAACTTCTCAAAATTATGATTTATTTATAATGTAGTACCAAGAAAATATATGAAATGAGTATTCGGTGTGGAGTAGAGTTGTTAATGGTTGCTGAAAAAAAAAACTGGATGAAAACGAATGCTAAATTGAGTGGGTATTATTAAAAACCGGCTAAGTGCGAGTTGGACTCACATACTGAGGATTCCGTTACAAAATAGACTGTCCTTATTTACGAAAGAGCAAACACAAAAAACTTTAATGTTAACACGATTCCTGTATAGGTACTCCCGTATACCAACATTAAAGTGGTTCATGTATGTTTCTGAGTTTCTTTATTCCACTATAATTTCGTTAAGAAATTAGCTTAACAGATTTTAATGTAGGTACAAACTATCGTTAGATTCGTCTATGATAACAAAAATAGTGCACCTGCGCCGGTGCTGACGTCTGAGCACGCCAGACGCGCAGCAGCGCGCGCGCCTCGTTCTGCCGCCGCCGCCGCCGCCGCCGCCGCTGCCAGCAACAGTGCATGTACGTTTTCCATGATGAAGCGACTCTGAAAGACGCGAAACCGGTCGAGATCGAGCTACTCGACTGATTTAACGTGAGTGAAATCGCATCCCAAATTGTTTAAATTAAGATAGTTTAACCGAAACACTAACGATATACTTATCCAAAAAAAATATTACACCAAGCGGTCTGGTACAAGTCTACTTTGTTATTAATAATAATTATTTATTTTATATATATAAATATTACTAATATCAATATAGGCTTGCATTTTTTTTAGTACTTCCCAGTGGGTTGTCGGTCTAGAATGTCACCCCCCATTTCTACGTGTAGATGTCATAAAAGGCGACTAAAGGCTTAAAAATCATTCTTCAAAAATTCCTTTTGAAGAATGATATTTTAAACTGCGATCCCCAAGACGCCTGCCAAGCGTGGGGATTATGGCGAATCCCCCCTTAATGGGGCAGGCTGTGTTCAGCAGTGGACAATCCGGCTGTTACAGATCTTCTCAGCTCTATCTTACATCTTCGATCTATTTATTATCGAGTACTAGAATAGTTAAATTCCTTTAAAATTAAAAGCGCAAATGTATATACGATATCAAATTGAAACAACCTTTTCTTTTCAAATACAAATGCTTTAATAACACTAATTTGAAACGAAAATGTCTCAAAATTAAGCCCCGTCCCCATCACAGCAATCACGTCGAAAACCGTGGATTTTTCAACGAAAAATATATTCTTTAATAAAAAATATAATTATTACCATCCACAAATAGCCGTATCACAAAGCTGACAGACGTTTGTCCGACGCAGAGCCGGGATCTTTGTGTCCCACAATTGCGAAAGCTATGTAGGTAATATGAAATGTGCTTTGTCACTGGAAAAATGTAAATGAGGACATTTTGAGGTGGTCTTTTTTATTAAAGAACGTTTCGTCGGGTATATTTTTTGTGTATAGTATGCACCAAGTAAAACTTTTAGATTTTTGAGTATAATTTTAAAATACTGAGATCAACGTATATATATATATATATGTAATACATGTTTTTTGTTATTGTGACGGAACAAGCTCGAGGCCCACCTGATGTTATGCGGACTAACCTCTGCCTGTAATAGATGCATTTCATCACAAGTCACGAATTGCACTGCGCCCGTCACTTTGAGACATAGTTGATAAGTCTCATGTGCATTCACTGGTTGTGAGCGGCCGGAACACACCGTTAGGTGCTTGGCGACAGATTTTCTACTTGAGAGTGGTAGCTAGCCAGGCGGGCAATTGTAAAATGCTCTTCCACCACGCGGTGAAACTCAAGCTGGCGGTAGGGATCGAACTAAGGACCTGCGGCAGTCCATAGGCAATGCCACTGAGCCATCACTGCTTCAACGTGACAGCAATGTGACAGTAAGAATCAGTTTTGAAAAATTAGGTAAACAAAGCACATATTTATTTTCCAAAATTACAATAAAGGAAAAATGTAGTAAAATCGAACCACAGTCCCTATATTAGAGACGTGTGGTCGCGGATTGACAAACAAGTTGTAGAAGCGAATGATTAGCAAAAACTTCACGATATTTTCACATACAAAAAACCACAGATCAAAAATAGACGACTAGCAAAGGGGTGCGTTCGACAACTGTCCGATAAGTTGATCGATCTGAACATGAGCTATAGTATTGAGTGAGCTATAGTACAAAATTATCCTTTCGTTCCTATCGTTTCACCTTTTAAGGGACGGAGTGAAATATGAAGCTACACATTTTAACAAAATAAATAATAATTGCAACACATTTATTTTCAACTATCGTTATGCTGCCCTCAGCGGCTTCGCACATATGTGAATCGATATCTGGGGACTACTTAGTAAATCTTGTAAAAGCTGTGGTAGAAATCGATGGAGAAAAACAATCAACAAACAGCAACAAAGGAGCTTCGATCATAAATTTTATAATCGAAGCATAGGAGTCATGATCCTCAGTAATGACCAACAATTGAGGAGGAGATGGAATCTAAGGCCTATGAGATAATAAAAAATAAGAAATTATAATTTAAGTTATACCAAATTTCATCAAAATCCTTTCAACTGTTTCGAAGGTGAGCAGCCGAAAACACCCACTTTGGTGTGAATGATATTAGTGTGATAAATATACTTATAGTAAAACGACTGTGATGTCTATATAATAAAATATAGACGCGACATTTCTTTATACAATTCTGTGAATTATTTCTCAAGAAACGCACATAACCATAACCATTCGGAAAGCTAAAAATAATAAATCGTGCTTTTGGTAATTTTTTTTTAACATATGTTTTAACGTAAGTAAGCAACCATAATGACCATAATAAAAAATAAATTCAAAATTATCAAAAAGTTTGGCATAGTCGTGCACAAATATATTAGGTACGAGTATGTCAATTAACTGGTATACAATGGTCATTGTTTACGCATTTATGTACAAACACACGCAACGATAAAATTACATATAGTTTGTTAAAATTTTGTAATACAGTTTATAATTTTGTGACAGTACTATCATATGTTAATACGAGTGGCATTGCAGGCTACTTGTTACCTGCGAATGAAATGGTATGTATAGGACTGGTGAAGCGTCAATGCCTTATTAATTTTCTCATATATAATATATCTTAGTTCTAAATTGATGAACCCTCAGGATAGTGCCAATATTCTACAGAGCCCATCGTATCAGCTGTTGTCTGAGTTTTTAGCTCAACAGACCCCAGAGATGGCGTTAGCAGTATCGATTAGTAAATATTTGGTGTTATACTCTACCTACACTGAGAAAAATCTAAAGTCAAAAGCGCCCTAATGACGGCCAATTTATATGGTATGAAGGCAAAAAACCGACCAAACGTAATTACGTACAAAAACGCCTTCCAACTAGAAGGCGTTAAACGAGGTCAGTGAAGGCGAATGTTTCTTTTCGTCTTCATTTAAGGTGTATTTTGTGGTCTTTCTTAAATATTGACTTTTCGATGAGGCTGATTAAGTAGTACGTTATAGTGTTAATCACCGTATATAAACCGCCGTAAAAGTAAGGTATATTTTATGGTCAATACTGCAATTATTATCGTATAACAAGTTCAATTCTGAAAATACTTTACGGAAGGCGTTTTTTGACGGTTGTGTTTATTATAAAACATGGTACATTTTTATTGATTGGTGAAAATCATCTTAAGAGTTTTGTATTCATCTTACGTAGTTACAATTCAACGGTAAAAGATAAAATTTGATTTAAGCTTTAAAGTCGTTTTTCTCAGTGTACAGAAGCCATACAAGAAGCTCGCAGCAAATATTTTTGTATAGAGGGTAATTGTGTTGATTATGAGTTCTTTTTTCTCTCGCTGAAAAACGCACATCGCCGCTCCGTGTTAATTTTATTAATAATAACTGAACAATTGAAGACGTAACAAATAACACTTGCTATACAATCAATATTGTATGAACGTCACAGTGCAGTGAGTGTTACATTGTGCAAGAACTTTTTCCCGATTATTTGGGATTTGTGTGTCGCCGGCCGGTCGCTATATAAGAACGCCTAGAATGATGTCTGCTGTAAATCCCAACTTGAAGGATTTGTAGACATAACTTGACATTGCTTAAGGTATGTGGGTTATTTACTACAGCATTGTGTATGTATTGGTGTTTTCAGGGAGGTTCATCAATTTGTTCAAAAGGTCAGCCATAATAAGGCGCCATTGACCCCATCTACTTAACGGTACGCAAGTACACAATAGGTGTAGGCTATTTACACGCCTCACCAAAGAAAATGTTTTTGATAATGACCCAAAAATTGTTTATACTTTGATCCCAGCTGCCCTTCTGATGAGGATAATGCTCGAGCTGGACAACTTGTCAAGCAATATATTATTATTACATCAGCCTAAAGAAATGCACCTCAAATTTAACCCCTTAGCAACAAAAGAGAAACCTGTCATAGATCACGCGAAACGCCGCCTAAGTTAAGCGTTGAATATACGCTATAGGTATTTATTCAATATACGCTTAAAGGTTCAAAAGATAATCAGATAATTTGTTAGAAAGAGAATTGGAAATCTGGTGATATGATACAAGACACAAAATAAAGTTTAAGGGCCTCTTTTACGACCTTGAAGTAAAGTCTCGAGTAGGCTAATTGCCGGTTTAAGTCACAAGTAACCGTTCATAAGATTTTCACTGAAATAGAGTAGTACTAACCCACAGTTAACGTGACCACTATACTTACTTGGTTACTACTTACTTGGTTCATCTGTCTATCATTTATACAGATTTCAAAAAACGGTTAGTATTGCAAACTCCATATTGGGTAAAACCTTCTTGATTCAAATTATTTTCGACATATGAATGAGTGACGTTCTTGACAGATTTTGAACAGATATTTGAATTTGCTTTGAAAATCCTTCAAGTAACCATCGAGTTGTTAATCAGAAGTCAGTATTCTATAGTGAAACTGAAAAACCATAATTTGTTACTTTTATTAGCTAAGTAACTTTAACTATGAAGTAAATAATTGTCATTTTACTTGAAGGTCATGAAAGAGGCCCTAAAGCAGGCATCCATATTATAATGTGAGTTAAAGGTTTTCAAACACGTTCATCTCCTTTATGAAATATATTTTCACGATAGTTAAATATTATACTTAGGGCCTGTTTCAGAATGTTCGAGTAAGTTCCGGTTATACTACCCAGAACGTATTCAATAAATAAAACAGTATCTTTGCGTTTCACAGTCATCGATTTAGCCTATCCATGGGTTAAAGCTTGAAACGCGCTGCATGTTAACTGTAATTTTTATCATTCAGTTATTTTATGTTCTGCGTAGTATAACCGAAACTTACTCGAACATTCTGAAACAGGCCCTAAGACAATTAAATAAGCAGCTTTATAAAAAATAAAGAAAATCAGAAAAAGACCAATCCAGAATTAAACCTTCTGAATGACGAATCTAAATCTACGAATAATATTTGCATGAAAGGTACAATACTTTTCACAATGAGCGCCAAATTATCTCGTCTGAACCCATCATAATGAAAATTCCTTTCCACAATCACAGAACGAAACTGAGCCTGAATTCTCAAAACGAAAGCGCTGAACTTCAAAAACATCTTTAAATTACACAGAAACATAAATTTGGTAGGAGCGTGAACACGCATAAGTCCCTGACTTTAGTGGCGATTAGCGAAAAATTAAACCCCTCTGGGTTGTATTTAGATTGTCGCACCCCCACCCCCTCATTTGCAGAATACTAATTAAATAAGTTCGGGCTGTGCTCTCAAGTTGTTACTTTCGGGGAGGTACGAAAGCTAGGTTTTCGGACGGTACACAATTTAAGTCACGTGCTAAGTTTGAGTGCGTTTGAAGCAAGCTCCCAATATCACGTATTAAAACTCCTGGAGTAACTAAATTTAATTTCTGTCTTGTTAAGGTTATGATACGTGACTTCCAGACGAAGAACTTCAAATAAGTGCGAAACTGGTCGGAGCAATTACCGGTAAATATTACGCGAGTCCTGGCCGGTTACTAAATAATAATTAAGGTTATGATAGTTAAAAGTATTATATTTTTTTTTTTTTTTTTTTATTATTATATAAATCTACACTCCACAGACTCCAGGGTCCGTGCCTTTTTTTAATTATGACCATATTTTATTTACAAACTAGATACTTACAATATATAGGAAACATGCAACATTCTAAAAGAGAACAGTGTTAAAAGAACATTTTTTTTTTCCGATAAATGTCATTACCACTTGCATCCAGAGCAGACCAGTGTCCTCTAGCAGCACCCGTTCACGAGTTGACGCATGTGCCAGCCATCGCCTTCCTCAACCATTTTTGAGGGAAGATGGCGACCCGACACACAACACCGCCGCTAGACAACACCTTTATGTGAGCTTGACCGCTCTGGATACCCGTGCCAACGATTACAATTTGGGATTACTCTACTTTTTTGTGTCATTCCCCCACGTCACATTGTAACAGGGTCTCCATTACCACGCTGTTTTGATCTTTGATCGCCATTTTGAGGTTGTAATTATGGATGGTTTTTGGTGTCGCAACCATCGCCTTCCTGAAGAACCGTCCTATGGCGTCTTCTTCGTCATCTGCGTAGTATGTGAAAAGTATTATATTGATACACATCCCTACATTAGTGGGTCCTGGAGATGTTAACCTCGATATGAAGATGCGATTTTTTTAAGTTTTTAAGCCCCACATCTCCGTCATTTTGAAAAAAAATCTAAAAACTACTAACCTGCTCACAAAATTTCACCAGAATCGGTTGAGAAATGCGACCTCTAGAGAAGAACAACTGGACATACGAAAGCATTTTTGTGTAAGCTGATGACTCTTCGCTTGTAATTCGTGCTCGCTCAGTAAATAAATAATTGAGATATTTTATTTAGATTGTAAATTTTCGTAGTTGGAGTCAACTTTGCAAAATTATTTTATCGTTTTTTTTAAGAATGTGTTTTGGTATCAACTTGCTCTTGGAGAATATGAACACGTAAACCTACATATTATTTTCTTATCGGTACAAAATTAATGTGTTTTGCTAAAAACCTGTTCAATAAAGCTATTTACTACCCTACTCGGTGGCATTAGCTTGTAGCTATGCACGGAACCCTAATAAATAAAGCAGTGATGGCTCGGTGGCGCAGCAGGTCAATGGTTCGAATCCCGCCACGGGCTTGAGCTTCACCGCATGGTGGAAGGGTATTTTGCGAATGCCCGCCTGGGTAGCGACCACCCTCAAGTAAAAAATCTGTTGCCAAGCATCTATGTGTTCCGGCAGCAGTACTTGAGAGCCAGTGAAATAACAAGCACATGAGACTTAACAACTATGTCTCAAAGTGACGGGCGCAGTGCAATTCGTAGCTTATGATGAAATGCATCTGTTATAGGCAGAGATTAGTCCGCGTAACATCATCACAAAAAAAATAATTAACGCATTGGTGTTCCGTATATTAGCACGAAAGCCTAACAATGCCTTATCCGATACAATTCCACATGTACCTCCTGGTCTTCAGGAAGCCATGAATTTCAGTAGAAGATAACAACAAGTTATCCAGCCCAACACTCTAGTAAAGTCGCAGTAATTAAATCTGTTAATGTAAATGTTTGCCGTTATTTTAACTTAACGGCTATTTTATACTTAACTGCTTTTTGTTTTGAGCGCTATTGAATTTTTGATGGAGTTATCTCTAAGAGGTTTGTTTCACGGAGATGTTCGTCTTTAGTGTTAAAAGTGATTACTCATTCAAATTCGATATTAAGTTAATTAAATGGGTTATTAAAGAACGGGATTTAAGCGCATTTTCAGTGCTAGCACAGATTATAAAAGGATATCAAGTGTTTTAGTAAATAATACGGGATAACTCACGTGAAGAAGTCAGATAGCTCCAACTATAGTTTCAACCACATCAAATATCAATTGAGTTGACAAGTACCGAAGCATCCAAGTGATGCAAGTACCTAAATACGTGTAATGACATGCTCCTTTCTTTGATATTTTTTTTCATTTTCAACTCCTGTAGCTTATGTTATCCGTGCTGTATAATGAAATTGATTAAAAGGGGGATCAATATAGTCCTTAAGGGTCCGCAACGTATTGTCAGTACCAATAGTATAATAGATGTCTATAGGCGACCATAGCTGTCTCATCAGGCAGACCGTATGCTTGTTTGCCGCTTATGACATAGAAAAATCTTTGTAGCTTAATAGTTATCATTGGATAATTATTAAGCTACAAAGAGAGCTACTAGAAAAAGTTTTTTTAACGTGATAAGGGTTAACTAAGATTAAAAATAAAAAATAATAATTACATAAAGACTTTTTATATTTTTGTTTTTTACATATTTTTACATGTGTGGTTTTCTGAAATAAATTAAATAAATCAATTCTTGATTTTCATTTTGTTTTGAGAAGTTGATATGAAGTTTGACGTTTAGTCTATGGAACACCTGGAAAACTGCTTTCTTAGATTGATCCCAACCTTGAGATGCGTGAATTGATAATGCCTTACTTAATCATAAGATAAAATAGAAAACACTGAACAAAAGTCTTAGAACCCTGAAATAAACAAAATAAACTTATCAGTCTAGAAAAAAAAACGGTATTTTGTAACGTCTTAGGTTCTAAAAAAAAGTTTTTTTAACGTTTTTATACTATTAAAGTTATACAAACCGAAAAAAAAATACATGTATGTGTTTTGAAGCAATGATGGCTCAGTTGCATTGGACTGCCGTGCAGCAGGTCCGTGGTTCGAATCCCGCCGCGGGCTTGACCCTCACCGCATGGTGGAAGGGCATTTTGTGAATCCCCGCCTGGTTAGCGACCACCCTCAAGTAGAAAATCTGTCGCCAAGCACCTAAGTGTGTTCCGGCAGCAGTCCTTGAGAGCCAGTAAAATTACAGACACATGAGACTTAACAACTGTACGTCGCAGTGTGACAGGCACAGTGCAATTTGTGTTGACGAAATGCATCTGTTATAGGCAGAGGTTAGTCCACCTAACATCAGGTGCCTCGAGCTTGTTCCGTCACAATAAAATAAAAAACAAATAAAAGTTTATGCTTCTATACCATAAACAAAAATGTTTGGGGTGCAATGGATCTTTATCACAAACTGTATGCGATACCGGTGTATCTTTTTTGAGCAAATGAAGCACATCGACTACGCCCATTTTTTGATAGATAGCATCCATTTAAATAAAGAAATGAAGATAGGGTACGCTCTACTATCACGACGGCATATTTGAAGCGCTCGTAGCGAAGTTCACTTAGAGCAAAGTTAAGCAACGTCGCCCGCGGCCATGAGTTGGATGGGTGACCGTCAGTGACATTACTACTGAGCGCTTCCGTGCTTCGGAGGGGCACGTTAAGCTGTCGGTCCTGGTTGTTGTCTTAGGATGGCAGTCGTTATAGCATGGTGGTAGGGCATTTTGCGAATGCCCGCCTGGCTAGCTACCACCCTCAAGTAGAAAATCTGTCGCCAAGCACCTAACGGTGTGTTCCGGCAGCGGTCCTTGAGAGCCAGTACTTCTAGGTTAGCCTGTACAACATCTTCGACCACATCATCACTTACCATCAGGTGAGATAGTGGTCAAAGGCTAACCTAGTAGGCATAAAAAAAAAACGACAATGTAATATGCAGAAAATTTAACAAAAGCATAATAATATACACAGCTACACTTCTACACTTACATTGTATATGACACAAACACACATAGAGACAAGCATGTGTAGCTACACATTTAGCATGGCTTGCATTCTGCTGACACGGTGGGATGCAATGCATGAGGCAAGTGCACTGCACCAGTCGCCACCCGCCCGGCACGATAGGCACTCGATTTAGAATAATTTAAATAATTAATAATCATTTTTAATTATATATTAATCATTTTGTAATACGAATTAAAACCAGTGTTTAAGGTTACTAAACTCTTTTATTGAAGTCAACTCCGTAGGAACCTTAGCATGGGTAAACATGCATTAGATGCACATATACGCACACTATTGAGAATCAATCAGGAGACGTCGCCTGATTTGACATTGCCACGTTGGTGCCACGGGTGCCGTTTCTCCCATTTTTTATATGTTTAATGATATATAGTGTTTGTTTTGTTTTCGTAATAACATAAATAGTAACTCTTCACATCCTTTCTATAAAATTTGGCACCGGATTCAGGATTGCTCATGTTTTAGGAATACATTTTTTTTGGTTTATTACTCTACAATAAAAAATAATTATTCATGATATAAAAGTAGTACTAATTTAATTGTTAATAATATAATTAACAATTAAAAATCAAACGGATGATATACAATTCTCGTAAGTTTCATACTTACATATTGAAAGTTATAAATTAACCGTCTTACAAATTTAAATATTATAAATTAACCGGCAAAACACTCACGTTAGTGATCGAATACGTAGACTCGGGTCAGCTGCGTCTGCAAGCTCCCGGCGGGCATTCAGGTTCGACGTATTCGATCCCTAAAGTAAGTGTTTTGCCGGTTAATTTATAACTTAAAACAAAATAAGTAAAACTAGCCAAGAGCTGGTTGGATTCGCAAAACGTGGGTTCCTCACCAACACACAACGTATTAATTTATTTTTTGTTATACTGTAGTCCGTCGACTATAATTATACCAAGTTTGACGCGTGTAGGTATATGTAATTACAGTTTTTACGATTAAACTACAACAAAGAACTTTCAATAATATACGGTTCTTGTATTTTATTATATTATATCTATACTTACTGTATCAGCCGGAGCGTCCACTGCTGAACACACCCATTCATTATGGGGTAAGCCATAAAGTTAAAAGTGTAAAGTTAATTGTACTCGGAAATTACGAAAAAATTGAAGCAGTGATGGCTCAGTGACATTGGCTATGGACTGCCGCGCAGCAGGTCCATGGTTCGAATCCCGCCCAGAGCTTGTACTTCACCGCATGGTGGAAGGGCATTTTGCGAATGCCCGCCTGGCTAGCGACCACCCTCAAGTAGAAAATCTGTCGCCAAGCACCTCACGGTGTGTTCCGGCAGCAGTCCTTGAGAGCCAGTGAAATTAAAGGCAAAATGAGGCTGAACAAGTATGTCTCAAGGTGATGGGCGCAGTGCAGTTCGGCACTTGTGATGAAATGCATCTGTTATAAGCAGAGGATACCGCTTAACATCATATGATACGAACCTCTAAATTGTTGTCCCGACTATAAGTACATTCTTTCAGTCTTTTCGCAGTTGTACCTATGTTATGATCATTTACAACATTCTGCAAGCCAACGGTTTGTCGCTTTTTACTCGTCTCTTCAATTAGCTAAAGGCAGTCTTTGCTTGTTCACAAATAAGGTCTCCATAGATAACTTCTAATTTTTTGTAACCAATTTTAATTTTTGTTACCTTGATGATCTAGTATTATAATTTGTTTAAGCAATGTAACTTTTTTGATCAATAAACAAATTTATTATTATTATAATCCCCACGCGTGGCAGGCGTCTTGGGGATTGCAGTATAAGAAAACAGTTCCTCAGAAGGCGCTGCCACCATCCGTTATTTTTACACACACAGGAAGAAATAGGGGAGGTGACATTCTATCCCGGCAAGCCACGGGAACTTAATACCTAATAATGTCAATAGCGGCTTTTCTCCAATAGTTTGAGTATGTGCGTCTACTGCATGTTTTTTTATGCCTAATAGTATAGCCTTTGACTACGTACCAAATACAGTGGAATTTTAGCTGTGTGGGTTATATGCTTATGTTCCTCCTCATTAGAGCGAACCTTATCTTCCTTTTTTATCCAAATCGATGAAATTATGAGTTACAAATAGGGTTCGATTCCTAGGTCGAAAAAGTATTAATAGTTTGTTTTTAAAATATATTTTCAGCTTTCCATACAAACGTAGTTTCTACTAAAAGTACGTTAAAACTAAAAAAGCCTACGTTAAGACTAAGAGATAAAAAAGCCTATTTAACGTACTCTAAACATTTGAAAGTTGTTTTAATATAAAGCCTAAGTTGAACTAGAAGGAGCAAGTTGCATATTCCTTAAAGTGCTACGAATAAATAATCGTAGTTAAAGTGTAAAGAAGAGGTAAACATTATGAAAATCGCTGCAATGAAAAACCGAAACTGACTGACTGCTCAAGCACGGTCTTTAGTCTAAGTGCTCGCCAGTCTCGCGGATAAGTCTTATGAGATAATGTAAACCCTAGATTTTCTTCGTAAAAACTCCTAAAATATGAGACTTTACTTGCCAAAGGAAACGTAGTGCAAAGTACGAGGTAATAAATAGTGCTACAAGGTATATTTTTGTCAATTCTAATCGTGGTGCTTACGCTAAAGATCTCGAACTTTGTGAAAAAAAAACGTTTTTTTTGTGATTTGCCTTTATTAACAAAATACTACAAACTGTATACAACACTATAGCAACTGCAACGAAAGCAGTTAAGCAAACCAAAGGCTATTTCAGGCCTCAAATGTATCCCAAATGCTCCAGCTAACTACCAAGCTACCAGCCAGGGCAGCAGTGCCCCGTTGGATCACAATTTTTATTTGGTGAGCCAAATAAGTGCCAGCATTTAGATCACGCTTCGAATCGACCGAGCTGTCTGATAAGTTTTGGAAAATGACCTCACGGCCCCACTGAACCAACGTCGTGACGCCAGCCCTCACGTTGGTTTCAGAAAGATGTAACGAAATAATAGTAAAATAGTGATAAGACAATAATAAATACCCGAAAATTCTGTTCGCGCGTAGTTGTGGTAACATGTTACCTAACAATCTTACTCGCTTCTATACTAGTCATTGCCTTAAACGTATATTAAACAATAAATGTTACTTTAAGAGAATTGTACTCAAGGTATACTATACCGACTCATAAATTTATCAAAATAAAATATTTCTCGATCAGTTTATACGCGAATATACTGTAATGTAATTTCCGTGTAATAGTAAAGTAATTTCGGATAGTACGTGGGGACCAGCAGCTCGGAAAATAGGATTTCCAAAACTTATCAGAGCGCTTGGTCGATGCGATGCATGATCATAATCCTGGCACCTATTTGGTTTAACGAATAAGCATTGTAATTCAACGGGGTAATGCTGCCAGCATGCTGGGTACCCTGCCAATTGGTAGTGGACTGGAGCATTAGGACTGCCTGTGAGTCTGACTGCTTTAATAATAAAAAAAAAAAAAAAAAAAAAAAAAAAAAAAAAGATTTATGATATTTACGGTAAAGATAGTAAAAGTGTTGTGTGCCTAATGTGCAGCTGTGGCATACAACGTTTCGGAGTGTTTTTTTTTCTTTAGCAGCACTTAACAATCACCCTGTAGAAGAATTTAAAAGACCTAAATTGGTACTGTACTGTACTGTATCAGCCGGATCGTCCACTGCTGAACACAGCCTCCCCTATTTAGGGGGTATATGCCATAATCCCCACGCTTGGCAGGCGGCTTGGGGATCGCAGTGTAAGATAGCAGTTCTTTAGAAAGCGCTGCTGCCCACCTTCCAGTATTTTTCCCTTAGTAGCCTCTTACGAAACCCACGGGATGATATGGGGAGGTGCAATTCTAACCCGGCACCTTACAGGGAAATGGAACTGTAACGCAAATTGACCAAATGTCGACTAATAAATCAAGAATACCTTAGGAATACAAACTCTTTATGTGAACTGTCACTCTGGCCGACTGATTGGAGAATTTATTTACGTATGGTGAATAAATTCTCCAATCAGTAAATACGTATGGTGAACCCATATAACAAGCCCAACAGGTCGTTTATTGCTTATATTTTTTTATTACAATATATAACTGCCGACGTCGTACCAAATCATGGCAATAAACAAACATAGACAACCTCCACCGACGGTTGCATACTGCAAAGCAAACTGAATGCAATTGGATTGCGGATTCAGTTAGAGCGTGCGTGAAGTGACAGCACTCCGCGTGCGCATCTCGCACACAACTGAGTTGGGCTGTGTAGTTTGGAGGTATGGAATGTTGGATTTAATTAATGAATGGATGTCTAAAATTTCTTGTCACTCCAACCAATCGACGCTACATTTCGCACACACGTATTTCGCGCTCTTTGGAGGGTTGGCGTTGATTTTTGAGCACTATACAGTGCTGCGGTAACACACAGCCACTTTAATTTATCACATCGGTGTTGGTGTGATTATTAAGAATATTATTGATAGTAATACCATGATGATAGACTCTGTTCAAAAAAGGAATTTTTGGAATTTGACTTTGGGACTGTGCTACATTGATAATAATAAACAATATCAAGGTTTACTTAAATTATATATTTACATAAATTTTATAAATATTTTTTTCTTTTATGTTATGGATTGGCAAACAAGCAGACGGCCCACCTGATGGTAAGCGGTTATCGTCGCCTATGGACATTTGCAACACCAGGGACGTTACCAATGCGTTGCCGAACCTGTAGTACTCTTTTAACACCCTTTTTGAAGGAATCTATACTGTAGCTCTGCGGAGAAACGTTACATGGAAGATCATTCCACATTTTGCAGGCTTGCGGTAAAAAGGAACGCATAAATTGAGCTGTGTGAGACTTCCAGGACTCGATTACGTGTGGATGAGCTTTCAACCGGTGACGTGAGGTACAATGATATGAATCGCGATGCCGGTATAAGATCAAACAGCTCTTGAGAGCATTCCCCGTTATAGAGCCTGTAGAATATACAGAGCAAACCGATGTCTCTACGGAGGCTCAGAGGCTCAAGGTGGTCAGAGAGCTCGGGGTCGTCGGCAATTCAGACCGCTCAACGCTGAATAGCATCGAGAGACTGGAGTTGGTACTTTGGTGCGCCATTCCAGAGGTGAGAGCAGTACTCCATGGGAAGGCGAACTTGTGCTTTATAAAGCAAAAGTCGCTGGGTCGACGTGAAGTACCGCTTTGTCTTATTAAGCATACCAAGTTTCTTGGATGCCAATCCAGCCGTACTCACTATGTGACACAATAATAAAGTGTTTGTTTTATGTAAAGATGTTGGTGTTTCGGCTTCCAGACCAGACATATTTCTGTACTCAAAAAATCTGAAACGCATGGGACTTATTGAACTTACTGTGCCGTGGGACACAAACATACCTAAAGACCACACAATAAAAACAAACAAGAATTATGTCCTAACAAATGAATTGACCAAAAACGGTTATGTGGTTAATCTATATGCTGTAGAAGTTGGACCAAGGGGTGGACCAGCGAAGTCCCTGTATAACCTACTTAAAGACCTTGGCCTGTCAAGAACAACCGTAACTTCTGTCCTAGAACGTGTATCCAAGGCGGCATTAGTAGGATTCTACCAAATTTGGTTAGGTAGGGGAGGAGGATCGAGCAGCGAAGGGGAGGATTGATTCATCATAACGGGGCTCTTAACCCTGCTCCTAGGTTGCAAGTCCCAGGCACCTTGACTTGGGCCTGTTCCTCTGCAACGCTATGGAACCGGCCCCCGCACGGTGAATCCATGGAAAGCTTTGAAGCGCTCGTAGCGAAGTTTGAAGCGCTCGTAGCGAAGTTAACTTAGCTGTTCTCAACCGACCAGCAAAGTTAAGCAACGTCGCGCGCGGTCATGAGTTGGATGGGTGACCGCTAGTGACATTACTACTGAGCGTTTCCGTGCTTCGGAGGGCACGTTAAGCCGTCGGTCCCGGTTGTCTTCTTAGGATGGCAGTCGTTATAGCATGGTGGTAGGGCATTTTGCGAATGTCCGCCTGGCTAGCTACCACCCTCAAGTAGAAAATCTGTCGCTAAGCACCTATCGAAGGCTAACCTATCAGGCATAAAAAAAAAAAAAAAAAAAAAAAAAAAAAAAAAGAAGGTAAGAAATTCATCTCTCTGAAAACCGAGCAGTATTAACTATGGACTGCAGTGGTGGTGGTCCATGATTTGATCGCCACCACCGGCTTGAACTTCACCGCATGGTGATAAAATGAAATTATAGGTACATGAGACTTCACAACTGTATCTCTTAAGGTGATGGGTGCAGTCAACCATTCACAAGTGAACTGCATATATGTAAGGATACCATTACCACTTAACATCAAGTGACCTCGTGTGGGTTCCGTAACAATCGGATAAGAAAGACGCGGATTATTTGGCAGCGACATATCGAGCGTCGTTCAATTTCGCTGCCACTTGGAAAATGAGGCTTAATTAGCCTGTAAGAAGCTTGGAGTGCTCGGAAAGGCGAGACGGTACCTCACGTTAGTCAATCACCTTCAACTTTACAAAGTTCAGGAGTACTGCCCACGTGAAGTACTGCCCTCACCTCTGGGCGGGAGCTCCCTTGTACCAGCTTCTTCTACTACGGCATTCAAAGCAGAGCGACTCGAATCTTCGACAACCATGATCTCTCCTATTTGTTCGACCCTTTGACCCTTTGATTCCCTCATCAAATGCCGGCAACAGATCTTCAAAACCTCTGGTATTGTGGATGTCCGTGGGCGTTTGTGATGACTATCCAATAAGTGGGCTGCATGCTCATATATCACATAAAAACGCATTAGTATTAATTCACATTGTACTTTCAACACCTGACCTAGGAAATATATGCTTGAATCGTGTCGCTTGCAGTTTGTGTATAATGCTTCTTTGTAGATTTTCTATAAAACAAGCGCGTTTTAGGATTCCGCACCTATAAGACATGTAGTTCCTTTTTTACCGACTTAAAAAAAACGGTGGAGGTACTCAATTCATCTGTATATATTTTTTTATGTTTGTTACCTCAGAACTTTTGACTAAGTGAACCGATTTTGATGATTCTTTTTATATTTGAAAGCTGATGCTTGACGTGTGGTCCCATTTAAATTTCATAAAAATCGGTCGAGCCCCAGAGTGAGTTGCACTCCAATAACAGAAAAGTATTCTCCTATCTTGATGATATAGTCATTGACAGTGAATGACAATTGATCCCATTAGTAACAAGGGTCACTATAAAGGGTGTTTTTTTTTACCAAAATTTGGAACCATCTTCAACACTCAAATATGTAAAATAGCTTGTTAAAGTCGGTACCATGCGCACAATAATGTGATAATAGGTACTTTTGAACCATCCTGGTACCAACTTCATCAAGTTATTTCACACATTTGAGTATTGAAGTCGGTTCCATTTTTTGGTATTTTTTTTATTTTTATTTTAATAGTTGCCTCCTCAATTTGTTCGTCAAAAGTTTTATTGGATACGTTTATAGAACATATAGTAGCTATTATTGAGCAAGCGTACCGGCTAAGTTCCTTTCAGACAAGTTATATACATTCGTTTTAAAACCGATAACCCACCGCAGGGTACTGTTGTGTTTGCGGACGAAAAAGAGATAAAAATTGCAATGGAGAGTCCACAACGCAATTAGTTTTGGCTCGTGATACCTACCCGCAAATTCATTTACCGTTGAACATATACGTTGAAGTGAAACCAGTGTCGGAGGTTCGGACAAAGTCAATTTTTTTTTAGTTAAATTCATAAGTTTGGTAAATGGTCACCAATGAGAAATCTGTAACATAATTAAAAGGTTCCTTATGAAATGGTTACTCGACGGAAATTTAATATGGAAATCCATGTCTTATATGGATATGCCTCGTGCAAGGCCAGGATAGAATATCACCTCCCCATTCCTACCAGTGGGTGTAGTAAGAGGCGACTAAAGGTAAAATAAGGAAGGTGGGTGGCAGCGCCTTTAGAAGAACTGTTATCTTAACCAATTGGAATCATCTTGGGTCTATTTATGAATGAAATTCTATTGTTATCATTATCGATGATCCCAATGAGATAAACTGCGATCTCCAAGACGCCTGCCAAGCGTGGGGATTATGGCTACACCCCCCCTTAATGTTGAAGGCTGTGTTCAGCAGTAGACAATCCGGCTGATACAGTAATATGGACATAGATATTTCTCGTGGATTTCGTACATTCAATGCATAATGTAAATTTCAATGATTTGAATATTTTGGAGATCTATACAGGGTTATTGGAAAAATGCTAACAACCTCTTAGTGTTGACTTCTGTTTGTCCTAACAAACATTTTTAGTAGAACGTTTTTTTTAAAGTGTTTTTGACGTTATAAGCAGGACGACCACCTGATGTTAAAAGATTCGTGTGCCTGTAATTTATTATTTCATATTTATTAGTCTTTTGATCGATGTAAATATTCAAAACTCTATTCAAAGGGAGCGCAGCGCGGTCCAGTGTTGCTGTGGCGGGTGCTATTAGCTCGGAGTAGGCATTGTCTGAGACACAGAGTATTATATATATTACAAATAATATAAAAACTAACGTGAGTTGACATAATTATTTACTAATTATACCGGCTAGCACTCACGATGTTTAGTCGTTATCTCCGACCGGTGTTCGAGCAGTAAAGATGCTCATTCTCAAGGAATGTGGGCAGTTTCGAGGGCTGCTCGACGCGCACGTAATACAAATAATTTAATAAGTACACATGATTATGTAAATAAACGCATACCGCCGGTTTAAAATAAGGTACAGGACATATCACAAAGTATACTTTAAAGGATACTTCCATTACTGACTCTCCAGTACAATGTACGGTGTGCTTGCGAGCTCCATCAGCGATGTATGAGGATTTAATATTAATTAAAAACACACGCCGTGCCAGGCCTAAAGCGTCGCTTCAAAGTTTTTATTAGCCTTTAACGCTTGTAACTTCCCTGGCAGGAGTTTGCGAATCTCGCGCCTTGTTGTAATGTAATAGTGTGTGTTACGGGTTATATCTACAATGGCGGCAGAGCGTTTAATTTAACATTCATTTTATACCCGTACAGCTCCCGGTTTAGTATCAGGACTGTTCCTTTTATTTCGTTCTTCGGAAATAAGTTGACATAGGGAAAGTGATGCGGCAAATGACTAACGTCATCATTTCAACTGCAAGAAGTCCACTGCTGAATATACGCCTCCCCCATAGATTGCCAAATACAAATATTGATAGCCTGCATCCAACGTCTTCTTTAATGGTGACTAACGTGACACTGTTAAAGTGTTTCATTTTTACTGCGCAATTGGCACAATACGGCCCTGTTATGACAAAACACTTAACCTTAAAAGAGTTTGAGGAAAACCAGTTTGAAATTTTCCAACTTTTTTTTTTTTATTAACTAAGCATAACATACTGACTAAGACTGATAATAACTGATAATTGACAAATTAATTGTACACCAATGCACATTATTCCAAAGTTACCCTTAAAATCGTCTAAAATATAAAACAATGTACATATATTTATCACATCAAAAATTTTTAGAATAATTAAAAAAAAAAACTTTCTTGTATTACGCGTACGTATACCTACCAATAGATGTACGACCAAGTACCAAATATAAAACATATATTTTTTGCCATAGATGTCAGCGTCCCTCTTAGGTTAGAGTGCTCGTGGTGCTTTCCATACAAACGTATTTTTAATTCTAAGTGTTCCAACTCGGTGAAACTTTGCATGTATGTTCTTGAGCCTATAAAATATATAGTTCCGGTTTGCAAGTTTTCCGTAAAATTAAGTATATTCAGAAATGATTCGAATAATCGTCTTGTATGGGAATTGCTATTTTTTTATTATTATTATTTGATAAAATAAATGATAAATCTAAAAACTACCAAACAGAAACATTAGGCTCAGCAATATGCATACAATATTTCACCGCGCTTGAACACTGGGTATTTAAAATATGACGAAACTACGTTTGTATGGAATGCGCTCCGTGCTCTCCACTCTTAAGGGTGAACTGGCCGGCCCGTTCTCCATACAAACGCCGTTGGGTGATCACTTCCTTATTTGAGGATTTAGGTCCAAAATAAAGCATAATACCGATTGATATCGTCATTATCTAGGCTTGTATGATGCCGAAATTTTAATAAACGGCGTTTGTATGGAGAACGGGCCGGCCAGTTCACCCTTAATATACTCCATTAAGAAAAAAAAAATCATGTGCACTTATTATGACTAATAATAAAATATATGTATTTGTTCTGAATTATGTTACTAGAGAAGGATATCGTTGCGCTTCGAAACCGAAGATCGCCTTGGCTTCAATTTCATAACCAGCTAGGTTAGCTAGCCGGCTAGGGAATTCTCATTGATAGCAAATATTGTTCGAACCTTGGTAAAACAAAGATTATCATTTTTTTTAATTACACATAAGTGTTCAAATCTATCTTAAAATTATGGGGTTAACTAGGCCCACATTCAATTAATTACGAAATATTTCGTTCGTTCTTGCAACAAGGGTTTGAGTGTATTTTAGATTTCAAAATGGTTTCTTGGTCCTAAGAAAACACGGCATCCCCATGTATGAAATAAAAATATTGCCGTCCATCTATTCGCATATATAATCACAATATTTGCGAAGATCCTTCAAAGCTTTTTGCCTAAAATAAACAGGAAAAAAGGTTTATCCTTAAACTACTAAACGTATTTTGCTACAAAACTCACAATAGTGCAATTTTTAACCGATTTCTAAAATAGTATGAGGTCCTCACCCTGTATCACACTAAATTTTCAAATGGTTTAGGCATCCGGCGTGAAATCGTGAAATGTTGTGCTCCAATAATTAGATTTTTGCTTAGCACGCGATAGTGCTTGTTATCATATTTAGAGATATAGAAGTGATAGCGACATCATTAGTGAGTTAAGTGTTTTAAAATGGCCGCGCACCATCCCCTATGACGGTTAAAGTAATACTTAAAGCAAACATTTCGGCTCGACAGGGCGTGCCCAGGTGGCCGAGTAGTTTAGGCATCCGGCGCGAAATCAAAATTCATACAAAAATAGTAATTTGCTCCAATAATTTGTAAAAAAATATATTTTTCCATCGAAAACTTATAACGCTATCTGCTGGTTTTTTTTTTCCTTTCTTCAGTGAGTTTAACTTCATCTTGAGACTTTTAAGAGACCTAATAAATTCCAAAATGAAGACTCGCTCGCAAATTATCCCAATTTCGGTTTCGGAGCTAGAACAATACGAACCACCTAACTTAAAATAAAACAATTATTTTAATCTCCACCCTTTAGATCAGTTTCGCGGGGGCGTCATTAAGGCTCAAATATACTGATGTGGTAGCGATACGGACAGTTGAGGTAATTCAAAAAATAAATTCAAAATTATTTATTTCAAGCAACCAAGGCTCATCATGACATTCACATATAAAAAATGGCATGCTTAAATTATTCATTATAAAATTAAATAGAAAATGTCAAGTAATAATAATAATACAATACATAATAAAAATATGTCATAAAAAAAAATAAGCTAATATTAATCAATCAAACACGTCATTATAATTATTATGTCAACAGAAATATGTGTCAGGAAAAATCTAAATGTACTTAATATAAAAACCTACCATTTCCTAACCGGCATTGGGACTGGTACATGCCTATTGCAGCTATGCTGTATATAAATACTATCAAGCCTGGCGGCGAACATTGTCAGGACGGCATTGGGGCTGGCCCGCACCCGGCGCACCAGGGACGCGCTTCGCTTGCGCATTGTAGCATGGAAGCAGTCGGCGCGCCCTACCGCGAACATGCCTGATGCGCTGCAGAAGCGAGGCAGCCCCAAGACCGCCCGGAACGCGTTGTTGAATTGGACGCGGAGGGCACTGTAGGCCTTTTCAGTGTAGTCCACCCATAGGCTGCACGTGTACACAGATGTGCAGAATGCCTTAAACAGCGTGATCTTCACATCATCCGAACAACATGCAAACCTGCGAGCGATCATATTGGCTCGTACTGACAGTGCACGCCGCTCCCGCTCCATATCAGATAGATCTTTAAGGTCCTCGGTGAGTATATGCCCCAAATATTTAAACTGGTCTACCCGGTCTATGCGAATATCATTAATTAGAACATCCGGTATGTTCACCGAACACTTCACACCGGGGACCCCAAACACCATAAACTGGCATTTCTTGCCGTTGTAGATAAGGCCGTGACCACGAGCGTATTCCTCACAGGTACTGAGCAGCTTTCTCAGTCCGCAGATCGACGCACTCAGCAGCACCATGTCATCAGCATAGCTTAAATTATTAACACACACTCCGTCCACAAATCATCCGACATGCTGGCTGCTGAGTGCTACGATCAGATCGTTTATATATAGATTGAACAGGGTAGGTGAAGTCAACCCACCCTGCCGCACGCCACACTCAAGCCGATACGGCTCCGACATCGCCCCCGCCCATCGGACATTATTGACCTGGTGTCCGTACCAGTACCGGAGTACGTTACTGAGCTGCCGTGGAAGGCCAGTGCGCTCCAGCTTTTCCCAGAGAATGTCGTACGAGACCAGGTCAAAAGCCCTTGATAAATCGAGGAAGCACGCGTATACTGGAGTCTTTCTTGTTGTATAGTATTTGACGGTTTGCTTCAAACACAGTACTGCACTTTCAGTGGAGAGTTTAGGTCGAAAACCGAACTGATTGTCGTGCAACACAGCATGTCTGTTTAACTCTGTATTAAGCAAACCGTCAAACACCTTTGCCGCAGCTGTTGCCAACGATATAGGCCTGTAATTAGATTTATTTGATAAATCGCCAGTTTTATTTTTAACAACAGGCACAACAATAGTATTCATAAACTCAGCGGGCAGGTAACAGTGGGACACGCACAGCGAGTAGAACATCGCGAGAACTCTCGCCAGATGCGGTCCGGCGTGCTGCAGGTGCTCAATGCTGAGTCCGTCATGTCCTGGGGACTTTCCCCTCATCATCTGCCCTATCACTTTCGCTACATCTTTCGTTCGGAACCTTATCCCCTCAGTTTTATTGCATGCTTCAGCATTCAGCACCCTGTCCGCCGGACCCCGCGACGACCGGACAGAAAACTGTTCTTTGAAAATATTTGCAATGCTCTCATGATCGCTTACGCCATCGACACTCACGGAGAGGCCAGGTCGAGAGTTCATTTTGTTTGTATTCCGCCAAAAACCACGAAAGTCGCCTTTTGAATGTTGTTTAGCTAGGGCATCCATGTATCTGGTCTTGGTTCTTTTGACACCATTTAACCCTAGACTTAAACACCTTTTTACTCTCGCGCATTTCTTCAAAAACGCAGCCTGTTTTAGGCCTACCACAAAGTACCCATTCCCTAAATCTCGACTTAGCCACCCCGTGAGCCTCGGAGTAATGATACTGTCAGAAATTTACCAATCTTTTTCCGAAGTTTTCAAGTTTCTTCTACTTATGATTTCGACAAATTTCTATTTATAAAATTCTAAACTCTCTCGGGAATGACTTAGTAAAGCGAGATTGAAAATATTTATTTTCGATGTTATTAAAGGTAAAATAAGCGATTTGCTTTATTTTACTTTGAAAATGCTTTCTTTTTCGTAATAGTTACATTACTATACGTCATTTTACTATGAAAAAGTAATGTTGTAGGTTTTTGCGATTGTTACACATAGAAATTAAACAACTTTAAACTGTTTAAAGAGTATATTTATCAATATTTTTGTCCAGACGTTTCAAACACTGCAGTGATCGTGATCACGGGGTAACTCAGTCACCCCGTGTTCACTATAATGTTAAATATACGCGATTTAAACCGTTTTAAGTTGTTTAATTACTATATGAAAAAGTATATTATTATTATATGTTTGTAATGATTTGCATAAGCACCCGTCGTTACGGTTCTATAAAAGGCAAGTTCACTATTAATCTAGTCATTATTTATTTCAATATATTATTGTATCTGTTTTTGTAAAAGCTAAGGTTATTCATGTACCGTTTAGAAAATTCCTTATTTGCAGCAACAGTTCTTAAGATCTTCAGTTTTAAATATCACTTTTGAAAGTTACGTGACCTTAAAGTAAGCATATATTTTTTCTTATAGAATAGAATAGAATAGAATAACATTTATTGCCAGTAAAACACAATTTAACAAATTGGACATTGACCAATAATAAAAAATGGAAAAAACACTATCTAATATAACTGGCAATAGGGGTAGGCTCAGCACTGTACTGCGTAAGCCGGATGGTTCACGCAGGGCTGGTTTTCAGCATACCCCTTTGCTCGAACATAGGTGTTAATCGAGTGAAGATTAGTGATGCGGGTGGTACATATATATACATAATATTTATGAAATTAAAGTTATCCACGTAACACGCTTACATCTAAAAAAAAATATCATAAATTCATTCAAAAGAAAAAGAATATTATATATTATATTATATATATATTATATATATACAGTTTGTTAATACAAATTTGGAAAGTATAGCCTATTCATAACATTAAAACCACATATTGAATTTATTGTACTAGTTCATGGCATAAATACATAACTGACAAAACGTGGGCGTTAAGATACCTCTGCCTCTCTCTCAGCCCTATGTAGATGTAAGGGCGTGCTCTTATATGTACTTATATTTTAGACCCTACCATGCAACTTATGCACCGCTACCGCACCTGTGTAACACAGCCATTACAATGTAAATTGGGGTTGGTTGCGGCTAATGACTGGGTAACTTCCCGATCAACTTTCACCGGAGAATTCTCGAGTTAACCGGAATATTGTGATGCTACGTGAAGACTTGTAAATGGAATTTTGGAGTTGGGAAGTAACACATGGTAGGACCCCGCGTTATGAACTTTTGACTCTTGTTCTGTGTACGTGAGATAATTAAAATAAAACACTGCAGGCGTTTGAGTTTGCACATTACAATATTTCTCCGCGAAGAGGATACTTATACACTTCCCTTGTTTACTCTTGTAAACGTTTCGTGTTTCTTGCCAAGCCGTATACAAGTTGCATGGCTAAAACGAGAAAACCCATACTGTGATAGGAACATGCATATATTAATAAATAGTTTAAAATTAGTTTAACTGAAGCAAGCACGTTCTGGTTTTGCATAAGTTTATATTTATTATGCTTGATAGGTTAGCCTTTGACCACTATCTCACCTGATGGTAAGTGATGATGTGGTCGAAGATGATGTTCAGGCTAACCTAGAATTACTGGCTCCCAAGGACAGCTGCCGGAAAACAAAGTAAGGTGCTTGGCGACAGATTTTCTAGTTGAGGTAGCTATCCAGGTTGGTAGCTATCCAGGCGGGCAATCGCAAAATGCCCTACCACCATGCAAATTATATTGTGATACCCGGAGATTTTAATGCCTTAAATACTGATAGTGTACAAGATGCAATCAAAAAGTTTTGTATTACTTTATCATATTCATGGTTATTGGTAAAATGCTAACAACCTCTCAGGATTGATTTCTGCTAGTCCTAAGAAAGATATAGAGATTTTTTTTTTGTTTTGAAAAAAAAAACTTTTGTGCTATGACTGAATAAGCACGAGGACCACCTGATGTTAAAAGTCTCTTGTGCCTGTAATGTATTATTTCATATTTTTTATTACTTTGCTCGAAGTAAATGTTCAAACCTCTATTTAAAGGGACCACGGTGCGGTCCAGTGTTGCTGCGGCGGGCGCTTTGTCTTCGAGTAGACTTTAAAACACAAAAAAAATCTCAAAATGTTTCTCAGGACTAGCAGAAGTCAACCGTAAGAGATTTTAGCATTTTACCAATAGCCCTGTATAAAATTTCTATTCCCAACGCAAATTTATTTATCAATTTACGATAGACACGATATTTTAATTATGCTACGTGTAAAACTAATTTTCGTGAACCTTTCTGTATTTCCTGATAAGTCTCATTATATCTTTATATTCTCCGAGAAGCCGTGTTAAACTGACTTATGAAATACCCTTTTTATAAAGATAGTCGGTATACCTGACAAGATTCGTGCCTTACAAATTTCCTTGCATTTGCTGATAAGAAAACTTATTGAACAAACATAATACAGTAACTACAGTTATAAGAGTGTTAGCATTTGGCCAACCTAACGGCCGTTAAGGGCATACCTTTGAAATTACTAAGTTCATTTATATCAAATTCATAACTATTCTATCAAAATTCACTTTTACTGGCTACCTTATCAGTAAAATCATTCATCTGAGCCCTATCAGAGAAAAACGTTGCAGCGACAAAAGTTTTAAAAACAAAGCAGTGCAAAATATTTCGTTCATTTGCCGTGGTACCATTAGATAGTTCCTTTAATGGTACCACGGCAATTACCTCAACGGTACCATAAAAATCCTGTTTTCTATTAACCGTGGTACCATTGAATCGTAAGACTAAAAAAATGCCCTTGGCCTTGCTTAATTCAACGGAAGAAACAAAATATACAACGATTTATATGTTAATATTTTTTATTTCATGATGTTGATGTGACAGCTTTCAAATGTGACAGTTGCCAAAGTGACACTTAATGTCATATTTCCAGATTATTATTTTATGATTTAGTACAGAAACTAACTTATGGGACATCACTAAGTATTAGATATCATACCGTAGTTAGTTTTTATCACAGTGCAATTGCATTAATATATTTTTTTGTTTTTGCTTTGTGGTGCCGCACTAGAATGTCACACTACATAGAGATGTAGGGTGACATTCTAGTGCAGTAGTAGCCTCTTAAGCCACCCACGTGTAGAGACCCGTGGGTGGCTTAAGAGGCTACTAAGGGTAACGCAACAGAATGTGGATAGCAGCGCTTTCTGATGAACTGCACACTGTGATCCCCAAGACGCCTGCCAAGCGTGGGGATTATGGCAAACCCCCCACACAACGGGGAGGCTGTGTTCATTCGGCTGAAACACTAATACTTTTTTCACTAAACCTTATATCAGATTGCTACGAAATAAAAATTATCATTTTTTTATAAAGACACTGTCAAATGCTAAAATTTTGTCACTATCGGACTACATAGGAGTAAAAGATAGGTTGAAATCGCGATCAGTTTAGGTAAAATCCGAAAGAAAGCTTAATAACACAAAACTAGTAAAGTAAATTTAATGTAACTTTTTTTTAATATTTCATAATATTTAAATTATAAGGTTTTTTCTATTTTATTCATATATTTTGATACACATTCATACGTAAATAAATAAGGTGTTTACGTTACAAGCGTAATTTAGAGTCAACTTTGCAAAAATTAGGTAAACGTGTTTCGGACTTTTCTTGGCCTTAGATAATGTGATCAAGATTAAGATATAATTTTTTTACTTCTACAAACTAAATTCATTTTGCTAAAAATCTATACAAGTAAAGCTATTAAGCACTTACCAGCGACTTAGTAGTAAAATTAAATCAAGCTTAGCTCAAGCAAAGTCAGCTAAATCGAAATTAACCGAACGCTTCGCAATCCTTAATCTAACAGTTACAGATATGATACGAAACCTAATTTAAACTATACTAATCTGGATCAAGTATCGGCCTCGCGATACTAATGAAATATGACAGAGTTTACACAGTTTCAAGATCAAAGAGAAAATCGTAAATTATTAGAAGGGTATGGAATTGTAGAAAATAGAATTGAGATATTGACATAAAAGATCAGTCTCGTTTGACCGGAAAATTAAGGATTTTACTAGTTCCATTGTTGCATGAATTTGAATCGGATTTATTTATATCTTATGAAGTTTTGATTCGACAAATGTATTGGTTATTTTTATATCTCGATATAGTAGCATAATTGTTGAAGAAACCACACATACTATGATAGATTTTGATGGTAAGTGTTTATGCCGGAAAAAATATTGGTCAAGCTAACCTAGAATTCCCGGCTCTTAGGGATAGTTAACAACGTTAGTTGCTTGGGCTTAGACTTGAGGGTGTAAGCCAGGCGGGCATCCGTAAAATGCCCTACCACAAAAGTTCTATATAATGAAAGCAAAGTTTAGAAGCTTGATGGAGACAGGGTTCCAGGACAAGGCATATGATTTTGAAGCGCTCGTAGCGAAGTTTGCTTAGCCATTCTTAACCGAACAGGTATGTTAAGCAAAGTCCGCCGCGGTCATGACTTGGATAGGTGACCGATAATGACATTACTACTGAGCACTTCCGTGCTTCGGAGAGCACGTTAAACCGTCGGTCCCGGTTGTTGTCTTAGGATGGCAGTCGTTCTAGCATGGTCGTAGAGCATTACATATTTCGAATGCCCACATGGCTAGCTACCACGGTGAAGTAGAAAATCTGTCACCAATCTCCTAACGGTATGCTCCGGCAGGTGTCCTTGCGAGACAATAATTCTAGGTTAGCCTGAACACCATCTTCGATCATATCATCGCTTACCATCAGGTGAGATAGTGGTCAAAGGCAAGCGTTTAAAAAAAACACACTGTAATAGATGGCAATTAGTGACAAAGTGTTAAGCATTCTGTAACAGTAATAAATTTAATATCAAGGTGGAGACTTGTTGGTAAGTAAACCGGGTAAAACATGTAACCTGAAGGTAGGTACATCCCTATTAGAAAGTACAAGCCTTGAGAAGGTTTTGCTGACCCTTCTGCGTTACGATTCGTCATTTTGACAGTAAAACAAGATATCTTTAGGATTCATTAGTCTACCGATAAGATAATATGTATAATAATATATCAAGTAAACAGTTCGTGCATAGTTACTACATAGTTAATAACAATTTAGGTATCGTTTTAGTTATAATGGTAAGGTAAAATTATCATAGTCAAAATGAAACAATTTATTCAATTTTGGCGTCTACGACGTTCTTATGAACGTCAATTCATAAGAGCGTATTAGACGCCAAGAACGTCGTCATAAGAGCGTCGTAAGAAGCAGTGATAGCTCAGTGGCATTGGCTATGGCCTGCCACGCAGCAGGTCCATGTTTCGAATCCTGCCGCGGGTTCGAGCTTCACCGCATGGTGGAAGGGTATTTAGAATGCCCGCCTGGCTAGCAACCACCCTCAAGTAGAAAATCTGTCGCTAAGCACCTAACGGTGTGTTCCGGCAGTATTCCTTGAGAGCCAGTGATATTACAGGCAAAATGAGACTAAACAAATTTGACTCAAGGTGATGGGCGCAGTGCAGTTCGTCACTTGTGATGAAATACATCTGTTATAGGCAGAGGATACGGCTTAACATCAGGTGGGCCTCGTGCTTGTTACGTCACACTAACATATAAAAATAAATATTATAGTTTATTTTTTTTTGTAACTCGTATCACTTCATTTTCATTTCATTTTAAAATCTGTCGCCAAGCATCTAACGGCGTGTTCCGGCAGCAGTCCTTGAGAGCCAGTGAAATTACAGGCACATGAGACTTAACAACTATGTCTGAAGGTGACGGTTGGCCTCGAGCTTGTTCCTTCACAATAACAAAAAAAACTATCAAAATATTGTACTGCTGCGTTAAGCAAAACTGGTATAGAGTCGCTTCGAGATGGAGCAAGAAACTTGGAGCCATTATTTTTATATGTATTTACTCTTTTATAATTTGTAAGTCTATTTTAAAATTAAAACAATATTTTGGGTGATTGGCGGTGGTTTGTCAGAGGTAGAATATCCCAAACGTTTGTTTTCTAAATAATTACGATTTTAATGATACGCTTTTTAAATTAAAATCTTTTTACATGCAACTTGAGTTTTCTTTAAGTGAGAACTGTAATATCTTAAGGAATTTTGCTATAAAATCTCACACAATTGCCTAATAAAGACTCATTATTTTTTGTTGCAAATCTAAAACCTGGCACGGCAAATTTATAGGCTCTTTTTCTAGTATTGTAATTGTAGTGCTCGTCGTTTAATATGAATTCACCTAAGGTCTTATGAGTATTTAATATATTTTCAATAATATATAGACTTGGTGAAGCTAATTATGTAAACAAAAAAATTACTTTATAAAACCATTTAGTATATTTAAGTAAAGTTCTATGTGAAACGTGGGTGTTTGGATGTCTATACCTTCATTTGCAGACATCCCTCACGATAATACATTATTCAGGCAAAATAGATTATAAAATTACATTTAAAAAATAAAATTATCAAATCTTTTCTTTGAAGTATTTTCATTTGCAGACATCTCCATCTGCCGTCAAAAAAATCGTTTGATTTGAAGGATCATATTTTCAGCGAGCCCGATCAAAGCATACATTTGCGTATCTTTATGCTTTTCAACCTCAATCATAGTTGTCTAAGCTCAGAAAATCTCACTGTGTTTCCACAGCTGAAAACATCTCAAATCGTATGTAACTTTAAGAACATAAAGGAAAAATCTTTAATAATAAAAGCCATTTGCCGTTAATTTTGAATATTCTGCTAAAGACATATCTAAACTGGAATTTGTTCTTCGACAAAAGATCGCATGTATTCGTCAAATATCACCACTAGAGATATGCGAGGAAGATGGGGAGTGTTATAGGAATAAAATCACTAAGGCTGGGTTGCACCAAATTTGACGATGGTTAAATCTGCATAAAACGTTCCATATTCAACCTTATTCTGACGGAATTATTAAATTGACCAACGATTTGACGTTAACCAGATATGCTGTAACCCAGCCTTATAGAATTGATGCGCTTAGCGAGACTAGGGAACTGAAGCGTCCAATATAAAACATTAAGTGTTAATTGGAGGTGTTGAATCATTGAGTGTAAGGCAAGATAACTGGACCAAGATGATCACCCTGGTGACATGATACGGAAGATAATATTGTGTTGTTTTGTTTGGTTAATGTTGACCTTTTGTCGTAGCATTGCCAAAGAAAAGGATACAAATACAGACTTTTAACTCTCACTTAACTCAAGAGGCATTCTCGACTTTCAATTTCCTAAGCACTTGTCCACCATTTTAAGTAGAAAAGTTTAAACTGAATATACAGCAGTCTCACAACTACTCCGCGAACCAAAAACCGAGTTATATTGGTTGAAAAAATTACATAAGCAAGCAACCATTTTCCTACAACCGACTTTGGCCGCGAGACGAAGATGGTACCTATATGGAGAGATGGGCTATAGGCGAATTGCGTTCTCATTTTATTAAGAGCACCATATGTAATTTCGGTTATGTAATTGTTAACCTACCCGACAAAATAAACTTTACCTACCTCTCCAGAACTAAAAGATAAAATATAACTAGGTGCTACGGTGTGAGATTATCTAGATTATCGTCTGAGCCACTTTGTTATCGGCTGCAAAAACATTCTGTGGGGCACTTGAACGAGTCATCATTTTGTAAAGGTGGTGCAAGAAGGTGGAGACCTGCAGATGTAGGTGGATATTTCTCTATTATGGAATTTAATGTATCAGAATTGAAGAGGGCGAAAAGGGCGCGCTTTTAATATCACCATCACTAATTTAGCGTTGTACTAATATTAGAATCCACATTATTTGTTTTTTAATTACTATTACTTCCCCGCAGAAGTGTACCTGAGCCAAAAGATCTTCACTTGCCCTGTATCTCACTCAGTTTTTCTCTACTCTGGTAGTAAGGGACTTTTGTTTCAATGATCTAATTTTACGTGTACATGGTACGGGAATGCTAGTAGATGCTCACAGGCTTGCGTAGTATTAGTAGCCAGAACGTTTCTTAGAACTAGATAAAGATTGAGCTGAATGTCACGTTGTTTATGTAGGAGCTTAAGACCTTCCAATACGGCTGCCAGCAAGCTGTCGACAAGTCCCATCCGTGCATTAACAAAATGTGTCATGAATGTAAACATTTACCATAAATGATAATAAGTACCTATTTAACTAAAATTTCTAACGTAGGTAAACTAAGTGTATAAATGTAAACTAAGTGCTAAGGTAAATTGTAAGGAAAATTGACACGTATTTTATGGTCTTTTTGACCTTTTAAATACATACATGTTATGGGATCACACTTTTTTTATTATAATTGTTAAGTGCCTGAATAATATTCTATAAATAACCTATATTAAAGATAATATTATATAAATAACCGCTAATATAAAAACATTTGTCTCAAACTATACTAATAAGTCTTTTAATCATTTAATACTAGTTAATCATTTATAAATAACCCTTTAGCTGAACTTTTGCGGTTAATAAACTCGACCGGTATTAAATAAGTGTAAACTTTCATTAAATCCCAACGCAGTGACAAAACATTAATCCTGTGACAAAATATATACTTGTTTTTACAATAGAGTTGTTTATTAACTATTTAAAATGGCACCGATAAATTGGCACTAAATTAATTTACGTCATTTAAGTTTTCGTATCATACCCGTATATGTGTACAATGTGTACATTATTAAAATATTACCGATCCAGAGATATTTATACGAAGATAAAGAAAGACAATTCTCAAGGAATGCCGGCAGCCACAGAATCGCCATCTTTACTGCCAACACCGGTCGGATATAAGGACTGAACACCGTGAGGGTCAGCTGGTATATTTAGTTTAGAATTACTGATATTTAACAAAAGAAGAGCGGAACGGAAGCCAGCACATAAAAGCTTGTTTTATATAAAATACATTTGTTTTATATATTTAATAAAGGAACCTTAGTTTGTAAGGCGTTATGGAACAAAACAGTTGCGAAAGTGAGTTATTTCTAAATCTAAAACTTAAGCTGTTGATATCTACCAAAAACTAAATTTTCAACATTATATAGATATGTTACGCCAAGTCGACATAAGAAAACGCCAATGAAGCAGGCCAAGAAAATGATAACACAATGTTATTAATATCTTTCGGGAGGAACATATGGAGTTCGCTGCAGACTGTGGGATCTGGAAGCTAAAATGGTTCAATTCCAGTGGCCACATCTTCATATATAACATCAATATTTTGTAGGAAAATTAATGATTTGCTGCTGCTTGTTGACGTTAAACCTATTTGTTTTAGAATCTAGATTAGGGTACACGTTGCAGGACAATAAATCAGGGAAAGGATCGGTGAAAACCTGGACTCCTGGGAGTCATTAGGCAAGGGGTTAGGTGAGAATTTCAGCCGTAATTACCTGACCATAAATGGTATTTGCTAATACTGAATGTAACACCAAACAGTTTCAAGAATATAAGGACTTTTGCATATCTTCCTGTTGAATGTTGTGTGTGTGTTACTAAGTGGAAAATGAGCACATGAGTGACTTGCTGCTCATTCGTCGCAATGAGCAACATGCCACGACTCACATTGATGTTGAAGAGCTCGTAGCGAAGTTAACTTAGCTGTTCTCAACCGATCAGCAAAGTTAAGCAACGCCCACGGTCTTGAGTTGGATGGGTGACCGCTAGTGACATTACTACTGAGCGTTTCCGTGCTTCGGAGGGCACGTTAAGCCGTCGGTCCCGGTTGTTGTCTTAGGATGGCAGTCGTTATAGCATGGTGGTAGGGCATTTTGCGAATGCCCGCCTGGCTAGCTACCACCCTCAAGTAGAAAATCTGTCGCCAAGCACCTAATGATGTGTTCCGGCAGCTGTCCTTGAGAGCCAGTAATTTTAGACTAGCCTGAACAACATCTTCGACCTCGTCATCACTTATCATCAGGTGAGATAGTGGTCAAAAACTAGCCTATCAGCAATAAAAAAGAATAAAATAAAAGTATGTTCTTATTTTCTTTTTAGAGATCCGTACTTAATGGTCAAACGGGGCCCTATTGATGAGGTACTCCTTTGTTTATCTGTTTTTCTTTCCTTCCGTCCGTCTGTATGTCGCGAGTCTTTTAAACGGTTCTTCGGAAAACGAATATTTGATTGGAAATAAATATCAACTATTTTTCTGTCGGACTCCAATATGTCAAATATAGCTCTAATACTTCTAATATTATGTATGAGAAGGTAATCAAAATAAAAGCTCTTTCACATCCCAGTCATAGTATATAGTTAATTGAATAAGTAAAAATAAAGTTTTTTTTTAAATAATCACTTGTGGTGACAATTTTAAACCATATTTGTATTTTCGTTTGAAAAAAACTAAGGCCCAATTTTACCAAAAGAATATTCGGATAACTTTATATTTTAAACCCTTAACATGTGGCAGGCCTTTGATATCAAAGAACGTCTAACCTAGAGGTAGATTTAAAGTTGGACTCATGTCGTCGACAAAGAAAACTCCTTGGTTTGGACTTCTATGACATAATATGACAGCATTGTGGACATTATATGCTACAGCTAATAAAACATACTATATAAATTATGAATACATTTTTGAAGCAATGATGGCCGAGCGGTAATAGCTATGGACTGCCGTACCGCATGGTGGAAGGGCATTTTGCGAAAGCCCGCCTGGCTAGCGACCACCCTCAAATATAAAATCTGTCGCCAAGCACCCAACAATGTGTTCCGGCAGCAGTCCTTGATAGACAGAACAATTACAGGCACATGAGACTTAACAACTGTATGTCTCTGTGTGACGGGCGCAGTGCAATTCGTCACACGTTGAAATGCATATGTTATATATAGGTATAGGTTAATCCCCTTAACATCAGGTGGGACTCGTGCTTGTTCCGTCATAATAACAAAAAAAATATGTTATAACAACTGAAGCAAAGTGGTCATATTTGTTTTTAGTTTATGGAGCAATACCGCCAAATAAGCTTTTATTTTAATCTTGGTTTTACTGTCTGGAAATACATAAAAGTACAAAAGAAATATTAACATGTTCAACATCATTGAACGTCTATTAGTTTATTACATATAGTGGGTAACAGAAGTCAAAGTCAAAATCATTTATTCAATTTAGGCGTCTACGACGCTGTTATGAAGGTCAATTACAAATTTTAGCATTGAAATATTCTACATTATACTGCTACGTTCAGCAAAAAACAATTATAGAGCCACTGCGAGAAGAACGGGCAAGAATCTCGGGACCAATCTTTTAAACATCTTTTAACAATGTGTTACATACTTAATACTTTTATAATAAAATTATTACAATCTTGTGTAAATTACGTAGTTGACAGGCGCTTGGCAGAGGCTGAATTGTCCAGGACAGATACTTCCCAAAATTATCTCCGTTTAGTTTTAAAATTGTCTTCTTCTTTCTCAACATTCTCGAAAGAACATAGCTGGCGTAGGTTCACAAGAAAAGATAAAAAATGCTGTAGTACGTTTTATTTTGTCAAATCTGCCGAACTACATGAATAATCGTGGTGGTAGGGCTAGGTTTGGCATGGTGGTAGGGCACTTTGCGAATGCCCGCCTGGCTAGCTACCACCCTCAAGTAGAAAATCTGTCGCCAAGCACCCAACGGTGTGTTCCGGTAGCTGTCCTTGAGAGCCAGTACTTCTAGGTTAGCCTGAATAACATCTTCGACCACATCATCACTTACCATCAGGTGAGATAATGGTCAAAGGCTAATCTATCAGAGATTAAAAAAAAATCGTTGTTTTTATCAATCAGTAGCAATACCACATACAATGGTCATTAAGGTAAAGTGAGAGAGCAAGTAAGCTATAACATGATTAATATTTATCTACAGAAGCCTGATTTCCGGCGGTAGGTGCGAAAATAGAAACATCGTTGCAAAAATAGTAAACTTTAATTTTGATTTAAAATAGTAAATACAAGTTGTTAAAGTGTAATTCTCATGTTAAGTTAAAGTTAAGGTCACTATACCTGCCGGTTTGTGTTATCTGCATTTTCCCTAAACATATCACATATATATATATCACTTTTCACTGCACTGTACTATGGAAGACGTCAAGAAGTCGCTTGTTGAAATGCAGCAACTGTTTATGCAACAAATGGATGACTTCCGCGATGAACTGCACAAGAGCTCCACTTCTGCTACCACACCTAACTTGGAAGCAGATTTTGCATCTTTCAAGACGTTCATCCTCGCTGCTCTGCAAGCACTCCAAACTCAGCTGGAAATTGTCGCTTACAACCAGGACAACATGGAAATGCAAAGCAGAAGGAAGATCTTGCTTTTTCATGGTTTGCCAGAAACAGAAAAAACGGAAGACACTGCAGGCATTGTCACAAAAACTATAATAGATAAATTAAAAATCGCGGACTTTTCTATTGAGAGCATTAGTCGTTGCCATAGAATGGGGCGTGCTGTTATTCCTAATAAGCCACGCCCTATATTGGTCAAGATTCGTGACTACACCATGCGTAACAAAATTTGGAGTGCCAAAGCCTGTCTGAAGAAATCTGGCGTAACGTTGTCGGAGTTTTTAACCAAAGTGCGTCATGATGTGTTTATGGCTGCTCGACAGCGTTTTGGCGTCACAAAAACCTGGACCAGAGACGGCTCCGTATTTGTGCAGGTGTCTGACGGAACACGCCGTCGAGTGGCTTCCTTTTCAGAGCTGGATAAGATCAGCGAGCCAGTAGCTGCTGCTGCGAAACAAGTTCCAATCACCACTGCTTCAAAAAAACCTGCAGTTCCTGTAGTCACAAAACGACGGGCTGCTAGTTCTAGCAGGAAATAGTGTTACTTCGCGTTCGTAAATGCTTTTCCCATACTTATTGTCTCTCAGTACCTATTAACTTTTTAAATTTTTACGTATTATTCACATTACGCTTACTGGTGTCACACTGATACAGATACTTTTTATTCTACCGCCTGAAAACTTTTGTGTTTCTTTGCTTAATTCTTGTTCGTTAGTAGACGGTAGATTATTCATACCATTTTTTTTTTATTCTCTCATTGAATACCTCAAGTATCAGACACCTTTTATGTTTAGTTAAATTCGTCTTGATAATGAAGTAACATACGTTTAGTGAAACGCCCATCGTCAGTCAATATCTATCTCAGATAAGCTGTGATGTCCGTTGAGTCCGTTCACAACTTCACACTGCAATTGTATTTTTATATTATAGACAAACTTAGTTTAGTTTAGATTCTGATACAGTAGTGTTGCGTTTCGTTGCACAGTTGGATTTTGAGCTTAGATGGGTTGCGTTCGGAATCTGTATTAGTTTATATTTCTTTTTCTGTTATGTTTTATTATATGAATTCAGATTGTTGTATTGCAAGGTTTTTGCACATCGCTTATTAAATTGAAAGTGTCTCGAACGCGTAAATCATACTTTGAAATAAATACGTAATATTTATATAATATGTAAATAAACACAGCCGGCGGGTTGAGAGAATGTTAAGAGAGTACATTTTGGTACTTTGATTGTTTTTTTTTTTTGTTTTTATACATATATTTTATAACATAGTATATAGGTATATATTTTATTTATTGTATATATATTTATAATGATAAACATATTTAACAGTAGCAGCACAAATGACAGTTTTGAGTATTTTTCCTGTTCTTCTAGCAGTAGTAGTACAGATTGCTTTACTAGTAACCCTTCGCTTTCTGAAACGCTTGAAAATGAATTTTCTGATGTACCTAAAAATTTCAATGTTATTCATATCAATGCCCAGAGTATTCCGGCTCACTTTCCTGATATGCTGGCATCTTTAGATAATAAAAACATTCATGCTATATTAGTCTCCGAGACGTGGCTTAAGCCCAGTCTTCCTTCCATATGTTATCCTCTTCCAGGTTTTCGAATCATACGTAATGATCGGACCGGCAATGCGGGCGGTGGTGTAGCTATCTACATTCGTGCACATATTCCTTTCTCGATTATTAGTATGTCAGCTCAGCCACCCTTGTCAAATGCTGGTGAACATCTATTTATTGAAGTAACTCTTTCCCATAACAAAATACTTCTCGGAGTCTATTATAGCCCTTCCCTAAAAATTAACTTCTTCTCCTCTTTTGAACAGATCTTAGAAAATCTTATTCCATCTTACAGTCACGCTATAATTATGGGTGACTTCAATACCTGCCTTCTCAAAAAAGATTCACGTTCGTCATCTCTAGAATCTTTAATTGCTTCTTGCAACATGCAAATACTCCCCTTAGCTGCAACTCATCATTTCCCAAACACAACACCTTCTCTTCTTGATCTTATGTTTGTATCCTCGCCCCAGCATGTTGCTAAGCATGGCCAGTTTTCTGCTGATGCTTTCTCATATCATGATTTGATTTTTCTTTCCTATAAAATTCGTCCTCCTAAAGCCAAGCCTCAAATTATTCTTCAGCGAAACTTTAGTGGTATCAATCAGGAAGAATTTCTTGAAGATGCACGGAATATTGACTGGACTCCTGTTGTAAATGCTGATTTGGTAGATGAACAAATTGAGATCTTTAACTCGCTTATCACTCAGCTATATGACGTGCATGCTCCTCTACGGGCTATTAAAATCAAACATCTTCCTGCTCCGTGGCTCTCAGATGATATTAAAACACTGATGTACAAAAAAACTGTAACAAAAAGTAAATATAAAAGTTGTCCCAGTGATATTAATAAGACGATATACTCGTGCTCGAAATCGTTGTAATACAGTGCTTAGGGATGCTCAACGCCGCCATATCCATAAATCAGTTCAAAATGGTGATCCAGTCAAAATCTGGAAATTTTTACGGTCAATTGGAGTTGGTAAATCTCGTCAAGAGTCTATTCCCAAGGATTTAAATATCGATTCTCTCAATCAACACTTCATTTCTTCATCTCACATTGATGAGACGAACAAAGTTAAAACATTGCAATTTCTTTCCACTATTCCAACTCCAGACTGCAGTTCTTTCAATTTTAATCAATTCTCTGCTTGTGACGTTAAAAAGAGTGTTTTGTCAATCACATCTAACGCTGTTGGAGTCGATGGTATTAGTCGCAACATGCTCGTTCCTCTCCTAGATACCATTCTTCCCATACTCTGCCACATTTTAAATACTTCTATATCTGAAAGTGTGTTTCCTTCCACGTGGAAGGAAGCCCAGGTTATCCCATTTCCTAAAATATCCAATCCTAAGTCCTTCTCTGAATATCGTCCAATCTCCATACTTCCATTCTTGTCCAAAGTTCTTGAGCGTCTTGTGCATGATCAGCTTTCAAAATTCCTCTCTACGCAAAACTTGCTTAATCCATACCAATCTGGTTTCCGGCCAGGCCATAGTACGACTACTGCACTTTTAAAAATCAC
Source organism: Plagodis pulveraria (assembly GCA_963890685.1). Lineage (NCBI taxonomy): Eukaryota > Metazoa > Arthropoda > Insecta > Lepidoptera > Geometridae > Plagodis > Plagodis pulveraria. The sequence goes on from OY982969.1 coordinate 24,267,396, forward strand.
AGATGATATACGTTATGGCATGGAAGGAGGCCAACTTACTGTGCTGACATTATTAGATTTCAGCAATGCTTTCAACACCATCAACTTTGACATTCTACTTGCCATACTACGCTCTTTAAACGTATCTTCAACAGTAATTGATTGGTTTTCTAGTTATTTACATGGCCGTCGGCAGCGGGTGCGTTTCGAAGATTCGTTTTCTTCGTGGTGCAACTTGTTAGCCGGCGTGCCACAAGGTGGTGTCTTATCTCCTCTCTTATTTGCAATTTTTATTAATTCATTATCAACACACATAACTTCTCCCTATCACTTGTATGCTGACGATCTCCAGATTTACTCTCAAGCTTCACTGAATGAGCTTGGTAGTGCTATAGAAACTACAAATTTTAATCTACGTCGAATAGCAGAATGGAGTGATGCCTATGGCTTGAAAGTTAACCCATTGAAAACCCAAGTCATGATCATTGGCAGCAAACGCATGGTTGATAAAGTTGATTGGTCTACTGTTCCTAATGTCGAGCTTGGTGGAGTCATCATCCCATACAGCAAATCGGTTAAAAATCTTGGCTTAACACTAGATCAATGTCTTACTTGGAACCTTCAGCTAGAAGCTATTAGCCGCAAGTTATTTGCGTCTGCTGGCTCCATGAGAAGACTTCGAAACTTTTTACCAACTGCCACTAAAGTAGAGCTTGCGCAGTCTCTTCTGCTCCCAGTTCTTGATTACGCTGATGCCTGCTATCTAGATCTAACGGAGGACCAGCTGAATAAGCTTGAGCGTCTGCAAAATTTCTGTATTCGATTCATATTTGGTTTGCGTAAATATGATCATGTGTCTGAATTTCGTAATAAGCTCAAGTGGCTCCCTATACGACTTCGTCGGAATACTCACATACTTTCTCTTCTCTACACTATTCTGTTTAGTCCCTCTGCCCCGTGCTATCTACGGGAACGTTTTGAATTCCTTCATAGCTGTAACAGCCTTTCACTTAGGTCATCAGAAAATCTCATCCTGCAGATCCCTGTGCATAGAAGCACTTTCTATGACCGTTCGTTCTCTGTACAGGCTGTTCGCTTATGGAATGCTTTGCCAGTCTCAGTGCGACGAGCACCGTCACTGAAGGTCTTCAAGGATCAAATAAAAAAGTATTATCTGTCTCGGTCATCAAATTAATAATGCTTGTTTGAATTATTTATTACAAATGAGAATGTAAAGTTTTGTTTACATCAGTCTGTTATGTTATTGTATATATATGTATGTATATAGTATATATATTTGTAATTATATATTATATGTAGTGTGTGTATTTATTTTATTACATGTAATATATTTATATATTTTATGAGTTTGTGAGTAGGAACATTTTTACTTACTTATATTATTTAATCGCACCACCGTTAATAAAAGTATGTTAACTCCTCTCCATCCAAAGGTTGTCTGGAAGAGATCGCTTCTAAGCGATAAGACCGCCCATTGTACAACATTATATTTAAGCTAATATTAAGCCCACGTTTTTCTTACTTTTGGTGTACAATAAAGTGTTATCTATCTATCTATCTACCTTACAAAAAAATAAATTCCACCATTCAACTCTAATTTGTTTACCGCATGGCATTTTGCGAATACCCGCATTTCTAGCGACCACCCTAAAGTAGAAAATCTGTCACCAAGCACCTAACGGTGTGTTCCGGCAGCTGTCCTTATGAGCCAGTATTCTAGGTTAGCCAGAAAAACATCTCCGACTCATTTACCATCAGGTGAAATAGTGTCAAAGGTTAGCCTATCAGCTAAAATGAAAAAAAGAGTTATTTTTGTAACTGACATACAACACATTGTCCAGTATGTGAACCTTAGAAGTGCGAGCTTGAGTCGTATTATTATAGAAACAGCAGGTCCATGGTTCGAATCCCGCCCAGAGCTTGAGCTTCACCGCATGGTGGAAGGGCATTTTGCGTATGCCCGCCTGGCTAGCGACCACCCTCAAGTAGAAAATCTGTCGCCAAGCACCTAACGGTGTGTTCCGGCAGCAGTCCTTGAGAGCCAGTGAAATAACAGGCAAAATGAGACTTAACAGGTCACGCAGTGCAGTTCGTCACTTGTGATGAAATGCATCTGTTATAGGCAGAGGATACCGCTTAACATCAGGTGGGCCTCGCGCTTGTTCCTTCACAATAACATATATAAAAAAAAAGTATTATTATAGATAGTGTGATAAAGGAACCATGTGGTGTGAATGGGGATGTAGTGACAAAAATCGAGAAAGATATGTTAAGATGGTTTAGACATGTGGAGAGAATGAATGAAATTAGAATGACTAAACAGGTATACCTGGGACAAGTGAACGGAAGTGTTGGAAGGGGAAGACCTTGGCGAACGTTCCGTAACCAGATTGAAGATGTTCTGAAAGAAAAGCAAGTTCAGAAGTACCATAAACCTACGCTTGTGTATGAAAGGATTGATAAGTTTAGATGAAGCGAAAGAGATATAGGATATGGTAAGGATTGTAGTTAGTGGAAATCCGTGGACTCTGCCTAAACCTAAAGGGCAAGAGGCGTGATTTTATGTATTAATGTATTATTATATATTCGAAATATACCCATAATCTTTTATGTATATAAAGCAACAATGCGTACTTTTAAAATATATTTCAAATTAACTGTAAAACAAATTAACTACCACAATGAAATTTTTAATCCTTTCCATTTATCATTACCCGAAACTTTACGACTGTCTGCACAAAATTATTCAAATGAAAATTAATTGCTAGGTTCCACAACTCGGTAATTAGTATCATTGTACTCATTGCCTCGTTTAAAAGCTACATTTCTAAATTTTTATTTATTTGGCCGTTTGTGGCATTTAAACTGAGACAAACTTTTGTTGGCTTTGCTTACTTTACATTTTCGATACTAAAATGGTCCGTATTTTTCATAGAAGAAATGAATCTGACCTAATGCGGGGTTCCCCCCCATGTGGTGCCGGGTTAGAATTGCACCTCCCCATATCATCCCGTGGGTGTCGTAAGAGGCGACTTAGGGAAAAATACTGGAAGGTGGGCAGCAGCACCTTCTAAAGAACTACCATCTTACACTGCGATCCCCAAGCCGCCTGCCAAGCTTGGGGATAATGGCAAATACCCCCTTAATAGTGGAGGCTGTGTTCAGCAGTGGACGAGTCGGCTGTTACAGTACAGTGCGGGGTTACACTCGCGTATCGAGTGAAGTGCCTTCTGCCTCCATCTTCAGTCGACGCACTGCTACAAAAATCTTGAAAGGGAAAAGGGCTTGAATATTGTCATCTGTGGGTGTCGTAAGAGGCGACTAAGGGAAAATGCCGGAAGGTGGGCAGCAGCGCATTCCGAGGATTTTTTTTATTTCCGATGTTAGCCTTTAATTATTATAACAAACGGGATATTTACCGTGTTTTTGACTAGTTTTGAGCTCTCGATATTTCGTTACTGTTGCAAGCGCCATGTTCACGAGTAAACTGAAGTCTATGCAAGTGAATGGTAGGCACTAAGAGCAGACGAACCGGTCTACCCTCTTTATTGTACTGTTTTTTCATGGTGCTTGCAACAGTGCCGAAATATCGAGAGCTCAAAACTAATCAAAAACATGTCCCGTTTGTTATAATAATTATAGTGTTAATGACCGTGACAGTTTAAAAACTCATAAAGGTTAGCCTTTGACCACTATCACTATCACTTCATTGTAAGTGATGATGTGGTCGAAGATGTTGTTCAGGCTAACCTAAAACTGCGATCCCCGAGATGCCTGCCAAGCGTGGGGATTATGGCACACCCGGGAGCCCGTGAGGCTGAGTTCAGCAGCGGACTATTCGGCTGATACAGTATAGTACAGTACGAAAAGAGGAGTCGACATCGGCGTCAAGGGCACCACTGTGGTACAGACCTCGGATTAAGTCTTAGCCAAGATTATTTGAGGAGACGACACGGAGGTTTATTAACACACTATGTATTCATTGTGTGTATGGCTATAACAATGGTTTATTTTTTTAATTAGTTCGAGATGTTTTGTAAGCTTCCAAAATGCATTTGGCCAATCCTTATTTTGTTTTAGAGTTTGTACTTCAATGTCACCAAGTTAGCCACTTTTTTTTTCTTTTTTTTATTTTCCTGATAGGTTAGCCTTATACCACTATCTCATCTGATGGTAAGTGATGATGGGGTCGAAGGTGTTGTTCAGGCTAACCTAAAATTACTGGCTCTCAAGGACAGCTGCCGGAACACACCATTAGGTGCTTGGCGGCAGATTTTCACTTGTATGTTATTGACCGTTTTGATTTTTTCGGCTGTATGCCTTTGTTAACAAAATACTACGAACTATATACAGCTACTACAATAAAATCATTTATACAAACCATAAGTGATTGCAGACTCACAGGCAGTCCAAATGCTCCAGCCCACTACCAGTTGGCAGCATGTCCAGCATGCAGTATTGCCCCGTTGAATTGCTCTGCTAACATATGTATGTATGTATATATTTTTGAACAAAAACAATGGAAATAAAACGGTTTTATGTATGGTATAAGCATCTTACGTCTATGACAGCAAAATTCAAAATGAGAATTATTTTGCTCTACAAGCACTATAACACTAATACCGGTAATACTTTGGTAAGTGTTCGGCATGATGGTGGTCTAAATAATGTTGCCTGTTTTTTTTTATACTATTGTGACGGAAAAAGCACGAGGCACACCTGATGTTAAGCGGAATAACCTCTGCCTTTAACAGATGATGTCGTCACGAATTACGAATTAGTTCTAAGTCTCATGGTCCTGTAATTTTACTGGCTCTCAAGGACTGCGACCAGGAACCATGAACTAGCCAAGCAGGCAGTCGCAAAATGCCCTTCCACCATGCATTATAGCTCAAACCGGCGGCGGGGATCGAACTATGTACCTGCGGCACCGCAGTCCGTAGCAAGAACCGCTCGGCTATCATTGCTTGTATTATTTTGGATAGTTTTTGAACGCTTTACCCTTAAAACCGTAAAAATATTATATATTACGTTTACCCGTATCATATGTAGTCAATTCAATTTGTATGTATATAAATGTCATGTATTAATCATATAATATATATCATAAAAAATCTTCTATGAATCTCTCTAATTTCGTAGTCAAGTTAAAAAGTTAAACAATGTAGCAACAAAGACAAATAAAAATTGTATAACCCGCCATATATACGTAAGCTTAATTTGTTACACATTTTTATCTTATTATTTGTTATGGAGTCTGCCATAACACATACTTTGTGAATTTTTTAACTGGTCACCTAATACGGTTTAGAAGATAGAGCCCGATTAATGGGAAATAAAACAATACATGAATTAAATAAAGTTCAATTTCAAAGCGCGCTGCGCGTGATGGCTACGACCTTATGTTCGCCCGATGCGATTGTCCGATTTCAAAATGTTCAACACGGAATTGTTATGGATATAATATATATGGTCACATTTTTTAGTTACATGTGAAAACGTATCATATATGTGGTCACATTTTAACGAGTGAACCTCATTATTTTGAGGAGCAGTTCTAATTTTTTTTTACATTTAAGTGCCCTTTGATCACTATCTCACCTGATGGTAAGTGCGATGTTGTGTTCGAAGATGTTACCTAAAATGATTGGCTCTCATGGACTGTTTCCGGAACATACCTGTAGGTAATTGGCGACAGATTTTCTACTTGAGGGTGGTAGCTAGCCAAGCGGGCATTCGCATAATGGTCTTCCACCATGCTATATAAGGACTACGATCCTTAGACAATAACCGCTCGTAGCAAAGTTTCCTTAGCTGTTCTCAACCGATCAGCAAAGTTAAGCAACATCGCGCGCGGTCATGGGTTGGATGGGTGACCGCTAGTGACATTACTACTGAGCGTTTCCGTGCTTCGGAGGGCACGTTAAGCCGTCGGTCCCGGTTGTCGTCTTAGGATGACAGTCGTTATAGCATGGTGGTAGGGCATTTTGCGAATGCCCGCCTGGCTAGCTACCACCCTCAAGTAGAAAGTCTGTCGCCAACACCTAACGGTGTGTTCCAGCAGCTGTCCTTGAGAGCCAGTACTTCTAGGTTAGCCTGAACAACATCTTCGACCACATCATCACTTACCATCATGTGAGATAGTGGTCAAAGGCTAACCTATCAGGCATAGAAAAAAAAAAAAAAACCGGGTCCGACGGCTTAACGTAGGGCCAAAGCCCGGAAGTGCTCAGTAGTAATGTCACTACCCATCCAACTCGTGATTTGTAATTTTATATTATTAATCATGCGTTCAGAAAAAACCTTTAACATTTATGTAGTGGCAAAAAGTCCGTACATGATAAATATTTTTTCTGACTCTAAATAACGATCACCTGAAGTAAATTACAGGCATATGAGACTTTAAAAACTGTGTCTCAAGGTGACCCGTGCAAACCTTGCAAGTGCAATTCGTGACTTGTGACGAAATGCATCTGTTATAGGTAGAGGTTAATCCGCCTTACATCAGGTTCTCCACTTTCAAGGGAATAGTGTTATAACATGCTAAAATCATTCTTTTACGTGCCAGATGGTAACTCTTCAAATAGTACATTGTATGTATTGTAGTTAAATTATAATATATCTTATGCCATCATTGTATATAAGATATAAATAATGATCAATATAAGCAAGGATCACAAGTTATTAGAATACAAGAAGTATATAAGATACTGTTACCTATAAGATTAGTTGTATATAAGGATTTATTTTTCCTATATAGATAAGAATATTTTAAGAGATTATTAAAAAGTTGCACTCTATGAGTTTGGTTTTATTTACCAATATATTTTAGTTATTTAAGATACATAGAATATGCGTTTTAGTTGTAAGATTGTATATTTAAAGCTTTAATAAATTAATTCATAGTATGAATTTGGTTTTATTTGAGAATTTCTATATATTTTAAGTCGACAACAAGTTATTCAGTACAAAGATTTGCAATTGTTAAGAAAGTGAAATAATTACTAGTATATGTAATTACTTAATTTAAAATCTTAGATATGCCAAGAGCAGTATATTATGCAGGCAAAACTAAGGATCAAAAAAAAATTTCAGTTAAGTCATATACAAGAAAAGTCAATTAAGTTTAAATGTGACATTTTAAGTTTTTAGAGACAAGTTTTTCAGGAAACCTATTATTTTTTATTATTTTGATAGTAAGTCATAGTATTAATGTAGATTTCTATAATATATTTAATTCAATTTAGTTGAATTTTAGATATTCAGTTGGACATTTTTCATATAGTCAGTCGTTAAAAATAAAAGAAGTTAATACTGAGATAAGTATTAACTAAAAGAACTTTGATATGTCATAAGTATAGCCTATGCATAACAATAAGTTCACAGAATAGCAGTAAAAGATCAGATTTAAAACGACATTTGAAAAATTTAGTGTTCAGTTGAACTTTGGGGAATGGTATTCTCCGTTGCAAGTTTATAGAAAATAATAAGTTATTATGTAGTGCCACTTCATATGCAAATTCAGCTATTTGCAGAGATAAAAAGTTAAGTTGTAGACTCATGTTTGAAGTAGTGAAAGTATACTTGACCTATATACCTAATGACAACAGTGTCATACAAGGTCAAATAAAAAAATATTTTAGAGGGTACAATTTTTTCCAGATGAAAAAAACACGTGGGTAGAATTAAAATTGAGGTGTGTGCTATTTATAAGCTGAAGAGTGGCCTCGAGCTTGTTCCGTCAAAATAAGATAAAAAAAAAAAAACTTCACTTTTAAAATGACCAAAATCAGGGAAGTCACCATGTCGTTAACAGTGTCTTCCGGCAACTGTACTTGAGAACCAGTAATTCAGCGTTAGCCTGTAAAACATCATTGACCACATAATCACTTACCATCAATCTAGTATATCAGTTATAAATAAATCATCGGCTCTTTCGACTATAAAGTGATTATGCAAGTTCTAGCTCGCTATACTACCCCTAAACATTATCAAATTACCTTTAAATTAGGACATCATTCTCGTATCATCCTCAACATGTTATACAGGCACCTGCCAGTTGTCCTGTAGGCATAGATTAATGACCAGTACCTTACAAATTGTTTATAAACTTTCAATGGACCATCATGTATACTGAGGAAAATTAAATTACAAGTCGTTGTCAGTATACATTTGATTATTTAGTTTAGATAATAGTTTAGAGCGATCGGAAAATAAAAGTCAATAACATTTTAATCATTTTAGTAAATAACTCACGTGAATAAGTCAGATAGCTCCGACTATAGTTTCAACCATATCCGGTGGTCTTTTTCAAGGAGAGCTCGGGACGCTCGCGTTGACGTCTTGCTGAGCACTGCGAGACGTCAACTTTTGTCATCGTCAACGTTAGTTTTTATAACAACATTTTAATCAGTTATTCATGCTCTGTGCTTCATACATGCATAATAGAAATAATCGTTACATCTAAAAACACGTAAAAGAAATCTAAAGATTAAAGTTAAACGTCTTCCACTGTTACCATAAAGAAAAACAAATCAAAAGAGTAGCTAAAAGTACAGTTTTGCAATTCACGATGCAGTATGGTATCTTGTATTGTAGAAATTACAGGCACATGAGACTAAACAGCTATGTCTCAAAATGACGGGCGCAGTGCAATTCGTTACTTGTGATGAAATGCATCTGTTATAGGTAGAGGTTAGTCCGCTTAACATCTGGTAGGCCTCAAGCTTGTTCCGTCACAATAACAAAAAAAATAGAAGAATTGCTATAAGTATCTAAAAAACACGTAGAAGAAATCTAAAGAATAAAGTTCGACGTCTTCCAATGTTACCATAAAGAAAAATAAGCCAACAGAGCTGAAAGTGCAGTTTTGAAAGTCACTGACAGTATACGATGCAGTATGGCATCTTGTATTGTAGATGTAGATTGCTTTGTTGGTAGTAGTTATACTCCTGCAGTAGTCCCTTCGCCACATAAGCTTCTTGGAACATTGTCTTCGGCGACATGATAGCGTTGCACAGGTTTTGAAGGGGTCAAGCAGACGCAGATCACCGCACAGCGCGGGAGGTCTAGCCAGTTTAGCCACCTGCGCACTTCTGGTGACTTGCTAGTAGTCTTTGTAGAAGCAAGTTGTGCCTATACTGATTTTGATTTCAAATTCGACTGCTTTGGTTTATACTTTGAAGCGCTCGTAGCGAAGTTTACTTAGCTGTTCTCAACTGATCAGCTAAGTTAAGCAACGTTTCCCGCGGTCATGAGTTGGATGGGTGACCGCTAGTGACATTACTACTAAGCGTTTCCGTGCTTCGGAGGGCACTTTAAGCCATCGGTCACGGCTGTCGTCTTTGGATGGCAGTCGTTATAGCATAGTGGTAGGCCAATTTGCGAGTACACGCGTAGGTAGCTACCACCCCCAAGAAAAAAATCTGTCGCAAATCACCTAACGGTGTGTTCCGGCAGCTGTCCTTGAGAGCTAGTAATTCTGGGTTAGCCTGAACAACATCTTCGACCACATCATCACTTACCATCAGGTAATACCGGTCAAAGGCTAACCTACCAAGAAGAAAAAACCCTACGGCCATGTGGTGAAGTTCAAGTTCGCGGTGGGATCCAACCATGGACCTGCTACAAGGCAGTCCAAACTTATTGAGACTTTTTGAAAGGAGTAAGACACTTCTTAGGTGAGTAAGCAAACTGCCCTATCACTATACTATAAAAGTCATGCACATGGCGGAAACTACGACAAATGAAATGTTATGCCGTATTGCCACATTAGCGCTGCAGCTGTCACTTCGGACAGAGAGTGACAGCGTACAAGCGACGGTGTCCAGTGCAGATGCGAGCTTTGATTTATGACCGCTCTTTAACAATGTTTTAATTAAATTTACTATCATGCCAACATTTGTATAGTGTTCTTATTATGAAGTGTAGCTGTAATGTAGTAATTAAACAACTTTAAATGGTTAAGGTCGCATATATTTATTACTTTTATCGTAGTTATCTATCTTCTATACATATAAGAATCAAAGTCCTGGCTCACTGACTGACAGACAACGCACAGCCTAAACCGCCTAGTAGAAGAGACTTGAAATTTGGAGGGTGTGTTTGTCTTGATGCGTAGAGGTGTATTAAGAAAGGATTTTTTGAAATTCAACCCCTAAGGGGGTAAAAATGGGTGATAACGTTTGTATGAAAGTCCTAATTCGTTATTTTTTAACTTATAGTTCTGAAAATTTGTATTAGGATAGATCATTCAAAGGGATGACTTAAGAGGGTGAATAGTGTGTATGAAATTGCTATTGAGGATGAAACTTTGCATGATAAAATCTTTTTTTTGATGCTAAAGTGATAAAAATTGGTATATGGACACGACTTTTTGAAATTTTCATTCCACAATAATATTTTTTGCTAAGGTTGATTAGAAGGAGTGAAAACGGGAAGGAAAGTTTGTCACCTGAACCCAAACCGCTGACGTTCGTCCATCTGTCATATTAATGTATCTTTTGAACCGTATAAGGCAGACACTTGAAATTGTAACAATTAATCTATATTAATATTATAAAGAGGAAAGATTTGTAATTTTTGTATGTAACGAATAAACTTAAAAACTACTAGACCGATTAGAAAAAATCTTTCACCATTATAATCCAACACTGTCCCTGATGAACTTAGTCTATATCATATTTTCAATTGGGGATCCGTATGAAAACTTCGATACAAGAACCCAACATGTTAAAAAAAATACCAAAAAATCGTTATATTGCGTACGCTTCGGAAATTGTTTACAATAGAGCAAAGTGATGTACTACAATTTTATAGAAGATATCAATATGTAAAAAAAGTACTGAAACAACTATTACAGTCATGTCACAATACCTAACTACTTTTTATGTGTTTAAATTTATATGTTTTGTTAAATAGCCGTGCAAAGCCGGGGCGGGCCGCTAGTATCATATATTAATTATGACACACATTGTAGCTGCCGTGAAAGGATCAATGCAAAGCGTATGAAACGTCAGCTTAAAAAATATTATAAATACACACGATTTAAACCTAAGATTTTTTTACCTGTAGATGAGTTCTGAATTCCCCAGACTTACTAGACGAATGCAAGGTAATTACATACTTACTACCAGTCTTGTACTTCAGAGCTTCCGGTGAATACGTTGCCGCTAATCGTGTATTTTTAGGAAAAAGTTGTGGACAATATGCATTCCTGTGGCTTTAGACACTGCACTAATTATACAGGCACTGCGAGAGATAAGAATTTAAAAAACAATTAAAACTGCATTCATAGATATTTAAATAATTACATGGTTGAACCGGGAATCGAACCCGTTACACTAGAAATAATAATCATCCTGTAGTTATATCATACAAATTGAAAGATTTCATCACAAGGATTATTTTTGCTAAATAACATTGAGTCAGAAATAAAAGGAAGACCATGAATTTTAACATTTATGTGAAAGTTTGTGCTTGCACCACATCGCCGGACTTAAAAAAAGAACAGTTATTAAAATTCACGTCGTATCCCGCGATTTTTGTTCGATATAAATATTGCAAAAATGTATTAGACTGTAAAACATTATGTAATGTATCATCAACAAACCCACACTCGTGTTTTAATACCCCTTATATTATACAACAGTTGCATAAATAACTAATATTTCATAAATACGTAAATGTCGGTCTTAAGGGAACGGTTGGGAAATCAAAATTTACTGTTTAATAGACATATAACTATTTCATGACTTATTGCATTCAGATCACGGGGACTCCCAGGTATATTGTTTTATTTAGGGTATCATGACGGAACAAGGTTAGCAATGCACATACCAATGCAATTCGTCACTTGTGACGAAATGAATCTGTCGCCCGTCACCCTGAGAGACAGTTGTTAAGGCTTATGTGCCTGTAATTTTACTAGCCCTCAAGGACTATTGCTATAACACACTATTAGATGCTTGGCAACAGATTATCTACTTCAGGGTAGTAGCTAATAGGGCAGGTTTTTCTTTTTAATTCCTGATAGTAGTTATGTCCACTATCTCAGCTGTTGGCAAGGGATGATTTGGTCGAAGATGTTGTTCAGGATAACCTAGAATTACTGGCTCTCAAGGACTGCTGCTTGAACACACCATGAGGTGCTTGGCGACAGATTTTCTACTTAAGGTAGTAGCTAGCCAGGCGGGCATTCGCAAAATGCCCTACCACCATGCTGTAACGACTGCCATCCTAAGACAACGAACCGGGACCGACAGCGTAACGTGCCCTACGAAGCACGGAATAGCTCAGTAGTAATGTCACTAGCGGGCAACAATCCAACTCATGACCGCGGCGGACGTTGCTGAACTTTGCTGACCTTTTAAGAATGGCTAAGAAATTTTCACTACAAGCGCTTTCAAATTCGGGTATTCGCAACATGGCCAACCATCATGTAATTAAACGTTTGGTCTTTACTAAAACGACATGTCGGTATGGTTCTGAAGGTTCAAATTAATCAAAGCGAAGTAGTTGTAGTAGTGAAGAACTAATCCATTTACAAGATAGCTCTGCCAATGTGATAAATTACGTACTTCGTGTTTTTAATCTGTGCAATAAAAAACGAGGTAGTAGAAAAATGCTACATTGTTGGTGAATATGGTATCGTCTTGGAATCTCCAGGCAAGTTTGACAGTTCTCAAGACGCAGTTATAAGAGTTTTATGATAATCAAATTTCGAAGAGTTTCGGACTGTACCCGGCAGTTAGTAATAGGCTCGCCTAAACGAAAGTCTCCTCAGCCTACCCATTTGGGAAATAAAGACATGTATATAAAAATAATATTATTAGTTAAAACAACAGATAGGCGGATTCGATGCTATTTACATCGAATCCGCCTATCTGTTGTTTTTATATACATGTCTTTATTCCCCTAATGGGTAGGTTGACGTGTATTTCGTAAAAGCGAGCCTATAACTATTCTCCCCTTCTTGATTGTTAATTTCATGTACAACGCAGATGTACCTATTCAGACGATCTCACTATATAGGAATCCTATAATCTGTGACAGTTGACATTTTGCTGGTAGACTAGTCTTTGATTACTATCTTAGTTTATGGTGTGCGATGATGAGGTCGAAGTTACTGTTTAGACTAGCCTTGAATTAAAAATGAAGAAAACATACATTATAATATGTTCATTCCAACATAGAATTGCCAGAACAGCTGGCATTAACAATTCTAAGCGCTGGGCGACAGATTTTCTGCTAGAGAGTGATAGCTAGACAGATGAGTATTCGCATAATGTCCCTACCACAATGCAATGAAGTCTACGAGGTGAAGATCAAGCCCACGCCCACGGCGAGGTTCTAACCATGGACGCCTGCCCAGCAGTTCATAGCCATGGCCACTGGGACATTACTACATATATTTTGAAAGGCGTTATAGCAAGTGAAGGTATAGAGCATATTTTACATGCATATATATGTACATAAAATCACGCCTCTTTTCTGTAAGGGTAGGCAGAGACCACAGATTTCCACTTTCTACGATCCTTACATATCTCTTTCGCTTCATCTACACTCATCAATCCTTTCATACATAAGCGTGGGGTTAGGGTACTCCTGACCTGGCCTTTTTTATATAATTATTTTAATACAATCATATACATAAGCGCTTTCGTCATGTCAATGAACTGACGTTTTAGGAGAATCTTAACAAGATTCTAGTGAGGTGGACTTCGATGGGTGGCTATCATCGCCGCCTGATTTTTATTTTTGAAGATGTAAGGCTTGTCTTTGACCAATATCTCACCCCTGATGGTAAGTGATGATGTGGTCGAAGATGTTGTCCAGGCTCACCAAGAATTACTGGCTTTCAAAGACAGCTGCCGGAACACACCGTTAGGAACTTGGTGACAGATTTTTTACTTGAGGGTGGCAGCTAGCCAGGCGGGCATTCGCAAAATGCCCTACCACCATGCTTATAACGACTACCATCCTAAGACAACAACCGGGACTGACGGCTTAACCTGCCCTCCGAACCACAGAAGCGCTCAGCAGTAGTGTCAATAGCGGTCACCCATCCAACTCATGACCGTAGCGGACGTAGCTTAACTTTGCTGATCAGTTAAGAACAGCTAATGAAACTTCGCTACGAGCGCTTCAAATTATACCAAGGTGTATTAACAAGTTAACCTTACCACAGAATAAAAAGGATCTTATGAACCTTACTGAAATTTAAATGCCAACTTTCTACTCGCTCTGTTATTCTTTTAACCATCTCCTAAAAAGAGGAGGTTCTTAATTCGGATGTATTTTTAAAATTTTTGTTACCTCAGAACTCTAGTCTCTGTTTATTACTAACCAATACAAAAAAATAAACTTTGTTTCTTTTGAATTGATCCGATAAAAAATTCATCAAAGTAGGTTCTGTAGTTTGGTTCCCAAATCAAAATGCCTGGAATAATACCTATGTCATCAAGTAAAGTTTACTAACTTTTTGTGGCTGTGGTTTTTTTTGTTACACTTAACGGATTGGAGCACAATAGTTAGCTCACGATAAGCACTGTCGCCTCGTTTCCCATAGTTTAAAATATTGTAATATTGTAATTTTTCTTTACTCGTACTCAAAAGTACTATAAATATTAGTATATATTCGAGGACAAAGTTTTTATTAAGTCCGTCATTATCTGCTTATCTTAACACCGCATGCTAAAAAAAACTACAAAATATATTCCCGTACCGGGAATCGAACCCGAGCCTCCTGGGTGAAAGCCAGGTATCCTAGCCACTAGACCATACGGGAGATGAATGCATAGCTGAAATCATCAATCGAGTGATGTAAACTTTATCAGTTGCGTTGCGTCAGAACATAGACTTAAAAGAATGATGAGTCATTTCAAACAATCTATCGGTTGATTTCATGTTCGAGGTGACTATTTATTTATAGAATTTATTCGAATCTCAAATATTGTTTTGTTAAGTAACTGAATCATTTACAGAGGGGCCTATTTGTATAATATATTATTCATTTTAGGGTCCCGTACTCAAAGGGCAAAACGGAACCCTTTTATACAGACTCCGCTGTCTGACTGTCTGTACGTATGTCACGTTAACGGAATAAGTCACAAACATGAAATTTTGGTTTTGGTGTAAAACATTGCCCAAAAGATGAATATTAGACTAGAAATTCAAATGAATTATTTATCAAGGACTTTCCAATACATGAGGCAGATAGATGAAAAAATAAATTTTAGCACCCTAGCATATGGGGTGTCTTCATCTATAGCTAATTCATTAGCGTACAAATATAGATTTGAACCGAAATAAAAAAGAAGGAGGTTCTCATGTCGACTGTATTTTTTGTTTAGTGTGTTACCTCATAACGCTACAGGTTGTACCGATTTTGATGTAGTTTTTTTACATTCGAAGGTGTTTGTCATGTGGTCCCATTTAAATTTAAGTGAGATCTGACGAATAGTATAATGAGGATTTTATGAGAGTAAACGGATTTTTATTAAAATTTTATTATATATGTATTTTATATTATATTATTATCTAAGAAACATAAGAAGCTGTAATATTTTACAATTTAAGACTACATTGTTATGGAGTCTATCTCAAAAACTAAACTAGTTATGATTCTAAAATTTCGATTATGTACCATCTCCTCTATTTAACCAACATATACTAAAAACGGCGATTTATAATGTGGTTTTATTTCATGCTTCGATCAAAAAACAGTTGCATTGTGGTATTCTAGACTCCCACTACACAGGGAATCCTAGTGTGGGAGCTAGTGTTCCTAGTTGTAGTTTAACATATAAAACAACATATAAAATTAATTTTAGTTCATTAATTTTATATGTTCATTATTAAGTACTTATAAGATTGTAACCAAAGTTCTGGCAAATAAACGAAACGATAAACTTTATATAGTCTAAAAATATAAGACCCAGCTCGCTCTAGGTCAGTTTTTTTATTACTCTTCACAGTTTTAATGAATTGTTATGTAGCAATATTTACATTGTTATGCACAGAATTAATGGAGTATCTGAACTGGTTAGAACTGGTTATATAACGGCAAAAGCATTCGGCAGGCGAACTGATTGTTTCATCCTTTTATCACAAATAGAATTATCTTTCCATATAATGTATTCATTAATACTAAACATTTATCTCACCATTTATCTGTATCATAACATCGACTGAGCACCACTTAGTGTTACCATCAAACATAAAGAGAAATGGACGAGCATTGTGAATACCACCCGATTACACTTATACCGTTTAAACAATGGAAGAGAGCTCTATTCGAATCCAAATAATATCTCCTTAAGAAAATCTGAAAAGGTCGATTAAGGTGCGGTTTCGAAACATGCGCTTTTCGGTAACACGATTTGGAATCGCTTTCCACAGAGCTTCTCGAAAACTCCTCGACCTATATTTTGATCTATAAAACATTCTCTAAGGTCAAGTAGAAACCAAAACAAGTCATTATAATTTACTCTAGATATATTAAAATTGCAAAGTTGTCTGACGCTTCTAACGAATATCCTAATTTTGTGCTAAATATATCTTGATTCCTGTTTGAATTGTTGAGGATATATTCATTGGAAAACCTATTTTTGAGACACTGAAAGAAGTTATGTAGTTGAATAGGAGTTTTATTAGTTTCACATCATTGTAAAACCTTCCACAGATATAAGAATCGCCACAAAATGTAAAATTCTCGTTGCATAAAAAAAAGGTAGAATTTAAAGACTTATAGTCCCAAAATTTTAAATAGTAGTGTTTCAACGTTCCGGTTGAAGATTTTCCTATAGCTATTTATTTACACATGGTAATATATACAACCGTATATATATATACAGGGTTATTGCTAAAGTTCTAACAACCTCTGAGAATTGACTTCTGTTAGTCCTAACAAAAATTTGAGACTAATGTTTTTTTTATGTAAATGAAATACTAAAAGTAAAAAACAATTAAAATTACAACTGCGGCAATGAAACCGCACGCTAAAGGACCACAGACACTTATTTTATGCCCGATCGTTTGGCCGATCGCCCCTCATTTCCTTGGTCGGATGAGCTCATTTATATCCCTCTTTACCCCTCCCTCCTCAAATGACGTAGCACCCAAGTTTAAACGACCAAGTTTTTTTTCTTGAGTAATTAAGGTTTAGCAAGTTTGAGAGAGGGCTTGATTGGCCGGAAGTTGAAGCTAAGTACAGGTCGTCGATTCTTTCATGCTATGTTTTTAAATTAAATTACGAGTAAATGTGTTAAACAAAACTTTAGTACTCTGATGCGTACGCCGTACATTGTATTCGAACGCGCACACCGTGATAAAAATTGCACACTTATAAATATATTCCCATGTTTTATACAACATTTTTCCAAACATACTGATATGCCGTTGTTTGTTTTATTTAAAAACACTAAATAAATAATAATAAAATATATATATATAATTATAAGGTTGGTGAGTCATCATTTATTAGAATAAATCCAATTGCAAAATTGGTCTTGTGTGTAGTACAACGTAGGTTGTACTATAGATGTCGCTCCATCCCAATACGATGGGTAAAGAACGATAGGAAAAATGTGAGTTATGACTCATTGTCATGTTAGCTCAATTGGTAAGAGCAAACCCCGGCTAAAGGGGTATGCTCGTCTTGAAGCTAACCAAGACGGAAAGTGTGTATTGCGAAACACACTATCCTTAACATTATGTATTGTTTATTGTTAAGTGGTAATCCAAGGCATCTAAGATTCTTATTTTCTTACTAGCTGCGACATTTGTAATTTTGTAGTTAAATAAATAGATTTAAAACTCTTATATTCGTAAATTTCAAATATTTCAAGGTTTACGTGCGCGTCAGAATACGAAATTCTGTAATTATTATTTTTTTATTTAGAGAATGCACTCTAATATTCGCTTCATAATACGCGCTCGAGCTCGCGCTCGCACTTACTTTCGGAGGAGGGCGTTCACATCTGCGAAACAGTTACATACTTCTGCAGGTGTCATCGATTCTCATGTGTTTATAACTAAATTGTGTTATGGTTCCAAATAAAATTATTATTATTATAATAAATCAAATTGTCAATTATAGAGTATTAAATCTTTATTATATTTTTTTATTTGTTAGAAAATACCTCTGTGGTATGTATGTGACGTTCGTGGGCGAGAGTCATACGGCCTTGAGCTCCATATAATGACGATAGGTCATTTCACATACAGGCTTGGCTATAGTCGGTGCCAAATAGCATGGCAAAAGATTTCGTATATATTAGAGTTGTTTCTTTGTACCGTTGCGTCCTTGTAGGCCCTGTACCACGAGTTTAGCAATAGTTTGTATGGTAAACGATAGAATAAGCGATAGACGCAATGTATTTTGTGACATCGTGGTGAAGGCCAGCGAATGACCTCTTATGCCATGCTATTTTGCACCGACTATAGCTTAAAGAAAAAAACCTCTAAAAACCTTTTTCAATTTGCAATTCAACCTTTATTTGAGGTTCAAAATAGACGTGGCCAGTTTAAATATTATCATTACATATCAACAGATGTGATCATGGTCAAATGCTAGCCTATAAATAATAAAATAAGAATCTTAGATGCCTCGGACTTTACATTAAACAATAATAATGTCAAGGATATTATGTTTCGCAATGAACACTTTCCATACTACATAGTGTCGTCATATTTTATATAGAAAAAAATTTGGGAAATTCAAAAATCACGTTTTTGAATCTAATTCCATGCTCCTCTTTTGCGTTCGGGTTATCTGTTGCTTATTTATTTTGCCTCTAAATGTTAAAAGAAAAATACCCATAGAAAAAAAATATAATATCCAGGAAACTGGCGAACCAGGAGCCTGAATTTCTTTGTGAAATTTCTAGAAGACCGATCTGAAAGTATATGCCCTTTCAAATAAATAAATCATTTTCAAAATCAGTTCATATAACTATTATTATCACTTACGGGATTTGTACCGTGGTGATTTTTTATTTTTGAGCTCCCGATATTTCGACGCAGTTGCATGCATCTTGATCGCGGGGTGACTGGAGAAACGAGCGGTTGACAAATATTAAATAATATATGTCAACCGCTCGTTTCTTCAGTTCTTAAATAATAATAATAGTTATATAGTAAACCGTGATAGTTTAAAAAAGTATCGGTTCATATATAACAAAGTTCTAAAGGTATCATGTTAAAAAATACACATCCAATGAAGAAACTCTTTTTTTTGAGTTGGTTATACAAACCATGCTCAAAACATACTATCCCATTACAATAATATGGTAAACCTGTAAAGTGTGAAAGGGAAAGTATGATAAGAGCATGTTGTACTTCTTTATTTATCTGAGTCTCATGGTAGGAAAAAATAATTCACCTTGTTTAAACAATATCATAGAGAAACATATACTTGTATGATAAGCACTAGTAAACTAACCTTGAGATGGCAAGTTAAAATTTAATATACAGAAGCTATTTCGATATCTAAATAGCTTCTGTATATTAAATTTGAACTCGTATTGTGTGGCTTGTATATAATTGAACAAAGCATTGAAATCATTCTACAAAGTGTTATGGACAGTAAAGTACAATTGATAAAAATACTACACTTTTGTTTGCTTTGTAGTTCCAAATTTTAAATATCAAAGTAAGCGATATAGCCGCTTAGTGATAAAATGTATTACTACCCTTTTTTTTATGCCTCATAGGTTAGCCTTTGGCCACTATCTAACCTGATGGTAAGTGATGATGTGGTCGAAGATGTTGTTCAGGCTAACCTAGAATTACTGGACTGGACAGGTACCGGAACACACTGTTAAGTGCTTGGCGACATATTTTCCTCTTGAGGGTGGTAGCTAGCCAGGCGATCATTCGCAAAATGCCCTACCACCATACTTTAACGACTGCCATCCTAAGAAAGACTGCTTAACGTGCCCTCCGAAGCACGGAAGCGCTCAGTAGTAATGTCACTAGCGGTCACCCATCCAACTCATGACCACGACGGACACTTAACTTTGATGATCGGTTAGGAACAGCTAAGCAAACTTCGCTACGAGCTCTTCATTTTCTTTTATCATACTTTATCCGCTGTTTTTCCTTCAAAATTGCCACGTCTTCAAGTACAAAGGCGCGTCGTAAATAAGCGTTTTGTTTACAAAAGCCACGAAATAAAACAATGGACCTCCAAAGACAAACACTCCACAAATGTGCAACAGACAGTCGCAAGAGGTTTAAATTTATTACGTTATCAGTTAATTAGAGACGTAATTTAATATTCCGCGACTTCTGGGAAAATTTGTTCGTTCGTCTTTATTTTGCACACTAATCATTTTAAGCTTTAGGACCGCTGTGCTAGAATGTAGAGCTTCGTCTTGAATTTAATTTTATCATTGTTTTATTTTTATAAGACCGATCGTGATCTTATAAATCTAAGTTAGGTAAGCCTTTGAAACGCTCCCTCGGCTAAGCGAAGCGTAGTTTGCTCAGCCGTTCTTAACCGAGCAGCTAAGTTAAGAAAAGTTCCCTGCGGTCATGACTTGGATAGGTGACCGTTAGTAGTGAGTAATTAATACTGAGCAATTTCGTGCTTTGGAGACACGTTAAGCCGTCGGTCCCGGTCATGGGCAGTAAAGTACTTTTTTTATTGAAATTTGTCTTTCTAGTACTAGAGTCGGTCCCGGTCATGGGCAGTAAATTCCTTTTTTATTGAAATGTGTCTTTCTAGTACTAGAGTCGGTCCCGGTCATGGGCAGTAAAGTACTTTTTTTATTGAAATATGTCTTTCTAGTACTATAGTCGGTCCCGGTCATGGGCAGTAAAGTACTTTTTTATTGAAATGTGTCTTTCTAGTACTAGAGTCGGTCCCGGTCATGGGCAGTAAAGTACTTTTTTATTGAAATGTGTCTTTCTAGTACTAGAGTCGGTCCTGGTCATGGGCAGTAAAGTACTTTTTTTTATTGAAATATGTCTTTCTAGTACTAGAGTCGGTCCCGGTCATGGGCAGTAAAGTACTTTTTTTTATTGAAATGTGTCTTTCTAGTACAGGAGTCAGTCCAGGTCATGGGCAGTAAAGTACTTTTTTTTATTGAAATGTGTCTTTCTAGTACTAGAGTCGGTCCCGGTCTTGGGCAGTATAGTACTTTTTTTATTGAAACGTGTCTTTCTAGTACTAGAGTCGGTCCCGGTCATGGCCAATAGAGTACTTTTTTATTGAAATGTGTCTTTAGAGTAATATTTATTAATATTCCTACTATAATTATTCAATTTCATTAAAATTACTTATGTTGCCTCAGGATAGCAGTCGTTATATTATATTATAGCATAGCGGTGGTAGGGCATTTTGCGAATACCCACCTGACTAGCTACCACCCTCGAGTAGAAAATATGTCACCAAGCATCTAACGGTGTGTTCCAGCGGCTGTCTTTGAAAGCCACAGTAATTCTTGGTTAGCGTGAACAACATCTCTCCACGTTATCACTTACCATCGGGTGAGAGAATAGTCAAAGGCTAGCCTATCAGATATGTAAAAAATACCTTACACAAGAATGGTGCTGGACAACGCTAACGCAAGGAGGACTGCTCACGTGGGAAGTTTTAGTAGGTTTAAATCCCATAGACTCTTCTCTCACTCAGGAAATGAAAATATGGTCATCATACTGTTTGAGTTGGTAGAGGCCATTCGACAGGCAGTCAAAACACCGCACAGTAGCCCACTACTTGGGCAATGTCGCAATATATAAAAATCGTTTAAATGTCATCCCAATTACATTAATAACCTGACCTTATTTGGAAACATAAAGCCCACCTTTGTTTGAACTAATCCAATTGTAAAGTAACTTTCTTAAAAAACGGTATCCCCAAAACTCCAAATTCTTTCTGTTTTTATCTATTTCAAATATCAAACTCCTCGCAGATGACTTTGACAGTCTAATGGCAGAAGACAGTTCTAGATATAACCAACATACTCTCTAATATGGTATAATGTTGCCTTAGTCTCTATTTAAAGGTGCTAAGGTTGATTCAAGACTGAAAAATCTAAAGTGAACCGCAAATGATTGGTAAAATCAAAGTTCACGTCTGAGGGGCAAGTGCGAGCGATAATTGAAATTAAAAAACTTGAATTCGCGAGAGTAAAATATGGCAAAAAATGGTAGCACCACGGTTTCTGCGCTCATTTTACTCTTATTTATTTACGTTCTCAAGTATTTTATTTATTACTATATACTATATTAATTTTAATAACAACTTTAATTTAATATACTCAAAAAATCCTATAAATATTATTTACATTTATTGACAAAATGCCATGCTGTACTGATAAAAGTAGGCCAAAAAACAGTATGTCATTTTTGGACTGTCCAAAGAGAGATAAAACCAAAACCGTATAAAATGTGCAAGGTTTGTGCGAATATTGGCAGGTCCAAAGCATAACTCATGGTAGAAAATAGGCGACTTTCCACAGTGAGGAGGTTAAAATTACCCTTAATTAAATTAATTATTCAACAAAATTCTTAACTCAAAAGTGTCAAGTGGAAAGATACGCAAGTAACTCAATCTTCTGTTTTCTAAAATACCATATAATAATAGTTTTTATAAGGGAAAGATCGAATTTTGAAACTCTCTTTTCAAATTTTCAAGTTCGCAGTCTGAGTATTTTTTAATTTGAAGAATTCAAAAATTTGAATGGTAACACAATGAATTAAAACCCGAAAATTAAAGTCCTCCAAAAACCGCTACAATGACAACCGCACCCGTAAGCGTTCAGAGGGTAAATGACGCCATCTTGCAACGGAAATTATCAGCTATACGGCAAATGGGGTGCCGATATCGCTTATCTCTGACTACCCGCAAACAGCTCACATGCACATACTCTATTGAAAACGTATTTATGTCAGCGCATAGAGTCAATCGTTCATAAAGTTAGGTAAATCTTCGATCAAAAAGAGAAGTGAAACAGGTTGAGATGTAGCAAAAAACTTAGATAAGTTTGACATTTGTTTTGGATTATAGCGAGATTGATCAAAAAATATCATTCATGTGGTAGTAGGGCATTTTTCAATGGCCTACATCGCCATAAATGCCTGGCTAACCACCACCCTAGAGTAGAAAATCTGTCACCTAGCACCTAATAGTGTGCCCCAGCAGCTGTCTTTGAGAGGCAGTAATTCTAGGATAGCCTGAAAAATATCTTCAACCACACCATAGCCTATTAGCGATATGTTTATGAGGTAAGGCAATTATTTTTATGACTGTCACATTTGTCTTTTATGTAAATATTTTGTTGCAAATTGCTAAGGCCAACAAATTTATTACATTTCATATAAAAAAAAATACTTCGGCATCAGCATATGTTTACTCACCATCATGTCTGACTAGTGGGCCTAACTAACTTATATTATTATTTTTATTACACTGCGCTTAATAACAACATTTTAATAATTTTCATATATTAATAAAATTACAAGTTAAAACAAATGCACCGTTTACCACAAAAATAAACACGTAAATTATATATAAGGTGACTTTAAAATGCCATTGAAAAGAAATGAGCAGGAAGATGCAATAAAATGAACATAAAATAAATATTTTATACAACATTTTTTTTTAATGTTATTGTGACGAAACAAGCGCGAGGCCCACCTGATATCAGGGCGGACTAACCTCTGCCTATAACAGATGCATTTCGTCACAAGTCACGAATTACACTGCGCCCGTATAAAATACCAGTCATAAATAATGTATTTATGTATGTTCAAGGCACATCCATTTCCAGTGCAATAGGACAAGAGTTAGTTCAGATCGTCCATAGAGTTACAAGTGGCATATGACAGTGGGGCCACGGACAAACGGAGAAAAAGTCACAGAAGTAGTACCTAAACAATTTATTTTTAACAACGCGAAAAACGTTTTTTTTTCTGTTATTGTGACGGGACAATCTCGACGCTCACCTGATGTTAAGTGGAACTAACCTCTGCCTATAACATATGCATTTCATCACAAGTCACGAATTGCACTGCGCCCGTCACTTTGAGACATACTTGTTGAGTGTCACGTGCCTATCATTTCACTGGCTTTTAAGGACAGCTGCCGGAACACACCGTGAGGTGCTTGGCGACAGATTTTCTACTTGAGGGTGGTCGCTAGCCAGGCGGGCATTCGCAAAATGCCCTTCTAACATGCGGTGAAGCTCAAGCCCACGGTGGGATTCGAACCATGGACCTGCTGCGCAGCAGTCCATAGCCAATGCCACTGAGCCATCACTGCTTCAAAAGGTGTTTAAAACCAAATGACTATGTTAGCTAAATTTTTAAATGCCTTCAAAGGACCACTTATGATTTTACAACACCATAAATTCAGCATCTTTATTTCCAAATTATTTTAAATAATTTCATATCTCATTGTTACAAGTAAATATATATCGATATATGACAACGGTAGCCGCCATTATGTGTCCGGAGAAAATCAGCATTTTAATTAACTTGAAATCAGTTCATTCATCATCTAAAATTATAACTCCGGCAACGATGAAATCTGATTTTCCCTTACCCGATCGTGTTGTCACAATCTTCATTCCGAGTGTAATTAGGGATGAAGGTTGATGAGGGTTATCGATAAACTTTTATCGATATTTCAAATTGAACATATATTAATTTTTATTATATGCAAAGACAAACACTTAGGTACCTGTATAAGATTTTATAATTTAACACCTTTAATTACCATCACTAACTGCATTTATTTTTCGACATTAATCCTTTTTTATACTCAATATTTATAATAGACGCCAATTTTTCATACCTAACTTTCACTACATGCATTAATTTCGGCACTTCATCTTATAGTCTTTTTAATACCAGTCGTGGCATTTGGACACCTTTGAACTTGTAGTTTGAGAGACCCATATAATTGATTTCCAGTATTCTTTCTCATTTTTAACCCGTCGGGTGCCGGGTTAGAGTTGCACATCCCCATATCATCCCGTGGGTGTCGTAAGAAGCGACTAAGAGAAAAATACTGGAAGGTGGGCAGCAGCACCTTTTAAAGAACTCCTTCTTACACTGCGATTCCCAAGCCGCCTGCCAAGCGTGGGGATATGGCAAATACCCCCTTAATAGGGGAGGCTGTATTCAGCAGTGGACGAGTCCGCTGTTACAGTACAGTATTCTTTCTTATTAAAGTACCTACCATGTTTAATTAGATGCTATTTAAAACTAAAACTCCAAACTTTGCACAACAACTATTAAGTTTGCAGTTACTTATAAGTAGGAACTACGTACTGAACCTTTGTATTTCATAGCTTTCGCAAATTTCTAATTTTAGCAGATATAAATCTGCTTGTACCGACTTTATCACAGAATGTAAACCATAATGGCCCCTCAGATAGCTACGTATTTCCACATCGACAAAATCGACTTAAAACGCACACGGAACATTTCACATTATCGATAAATCGCTTTTTATTATCAATATATCACATCCCTACGTAATCAATTCAGATCCTAAGCAAACTGGTGTTAATGGCCGACCCAGAGGGGTCCCTAAAATAACATTTTCAATGTATAAATTGCATTTTGTTAAAAGTGACAGAGGAAAAGTGATTTTGCTGTATAATTTTTAGGTGATGGAACCTTTTACACAGGTAGTGAGCTACCGGTTTAGTATTTTCAAGACAAAATAGGAATATATTAATATTCGCTTCCTATGAATAAGGTCTTTTTTTTCACGCACAATGAGCCGCTCGCAGACGGCATGGGTGCGGAAAACAGCCCGCCTATCAAGTATCAATCTTCGCTTCGTGTTTTTTAATTACTCTGCATGCCGTAAACTTTCTACTCTTTAATGTATATAGTATATATATAATTATGTAATACTTGTAATTAAGTTGTATACACATATTAAATATTTATAATAGGTACTTGTATTTAGATAAGTACGTATGCAACTAGTTTACTAATCCCACTTAGTTTTACACTCTACCCGCATGTTAATCAAATTGATTCTTCTGCTTACGGTTGCCTGGAAGAGATTACTGCCTAGCAATAAGGCCGCCGATTGTACTATCTTAAGATGACATATTTTTCTTATAAGTAATGTTAATTGTAATAAGAAAGTACAGTAAAGTGTTATCTGTCTATCTATCTTAACTTTTTCCCTCCCTCCTTCTTCCCTTCCCTTCTTCCCTAGTAGCAGCAGAACAGAGCAGAGTTCAGAACTTTGAACATATACTGTAATATAATTAATGTTGTATTTATTATGTGGCCTATACATAAATATACAATATATTTAACTTATTATATTATACTACAGCGGGGGAACGCGGCTAGCCTAATGGGCACGTTTGGGCGAGGGAATAATATTATGACGTAATCTTTTAGATTTAAGGTTTTTGTTTTCTTTTGACGAAATGTATCATTGATTTCTATTAATTATGGCGTTGTTTGCATATTGTTTTATGTATTAAATAAACATAATTACTTAATATTCATTTATTCATGCAAATATAATATAAGTGATTTCAGACAGTTGTACGTGTCTTAGGCTAGTAATAATTATGTACCCTGTAAGGGCATTGCAAGCTGAAGTATACATAATTAAGTGACGCATTCCTTTGTAGAAAAAATAACAATGTGGGTTAATTTAGTATCATAATTATTTTTTTTTTATTTTTTTTTTTTATTTATATTGTTATGATTGCAATAACGCCTGCTAAGCCCGCACATGACTTAAATTTTTCCTATCGTATATTTGTAATTTTGTAATCATAAATATTACTTACACCTAAAATCAAGTATTATAATTATTTGAGTCAAATTAAGAATCTTTCGTTTTTAAATTACTTTTGTAGGAGGGTATGTTGGCAGACGGCGGAATCTTCAACAGTCGGCCTTGACTAGAATAAAAAAAACTACGGTCCACTAAGTATAGTATATATTGTATATTTTCCCAATAATACATACATATACAGCTAGCGATATACACGTATATCAGAGTCGATCGAACAACGAAAGGCCACTTAAGAGTGAAGTGAGCACTATACGTGAGGTTCTATACGATCTGAAGTTGTCTGTTCTCGAGAGTGAAGTTAACATCGAAATGTCTCATAGATTGGACGTAATACATCGTTTGCGTGTTTTAACAATGCACATCGCCATCTAGCGGCGTCCGCGTGAAACAAACTTAACCATAAACAAACGTTTATGGTTTGAATCTGCGTAGGTGTCGTAAGATGGCGCTGCACATATTGTATGAATATTCGTAGGTGACGGCCTGTTAATTGTGTGGTGTTACAGTCTCCCCGATCAATTCCGAAGGCGTCCCGACGAGGTAAAAAGATAAGGTAGGCAGTCACTATTTCTTCTTGGGACGTCCTCTGCCTCTGCGGCTGGATGCATCATCTACTATTGCTGTAATCGGAACAGAACATTTCTTTTTAGGTCTTCCTCTTTTTCTTAGAGGTTGAACAGGTTCAGGAATCAACGTCTGTTGGCCTACAAACGGAGTTAGAGCAGACGTATGGTACGTCCCCATGGGCACAGTTGGCGTACTGGGGTTTGCAACAATGTAAGAAGTGGGCCCGTGTTGCTTTAATATTATATATGGGCCATCGCTTTGGGCCGAAAACTTTGCGCTAAACCCTTTGGTTGCATTGCTGATTGGATGTAACGTTACTAGAACGCGGTCTCCTATTTTATACTTCGGGCTCTGTCGTTGTCGCTGATCAGCGTAACACTTCAGACTTATTTCTTTTCCTTCTTGAATGTGGTTCGCAGTCGCACTTCTAAGCATACTAGTAGGCTGGAGTAGCTTGGGAGTGATCTCAGGGATAATATTTTCTGATACATAAGGGTCTGGACCAGGAAAAAGTTCTTGAGATCGCGGCGATAGATCTACACGCATCTCCTGTATGTTTAGTTGAGCATAACGCATCATGTAGTCAGCGTATGGTGAATAACCATCGAATACCGTCCTGGTTTTCTTTAAAATTGATTGATTGGTTTCAAGCTCATTACGTTTCACTTTGTAGTTCATGTATGCGCTTTCTCGAGGTACTGCAGCCTCCTGCATTTTCAGCGGGACTTCCCATGTTTGTGCAGATTCTATGTCAGGATAAGTCATCTCCAGAGCATTACTGACTGCCTCTGAGACGAGTTCACCTGGTGTTGATTCATTAAATGTGATGAAATCTTCGTCGTATAGTTCGTATATCACTGGTCTTGAACTTGCATCTGTATGAACGTTAACCGTGCAGAAATCCAATTGTTCGGTTTTGATATTATATTTATTTGTTGCCGTGCATGTTGGACAGTTTGTCCGAACGACTCCAGGTGCACCACATCCGTAACAAGATAACTTGGGCTGTGATGGTGACGGTGCTTGTGTGTTCACTTCACTCGTGGTGGCCTTTGAAGAGACTTCGGGTGCTTGTTGATATTTTGTTTTCTTCAAACAGTCCTCGGTTAGGTGACCAAAAACTTTACAAAACCCACACCTTAGCCTTCCTACCTGTTCACCAATCTGGACAGGTGGCTTATTATTTTGCTTCTCCATATTGAGTTGTTCTACTTCACGTGCTGTTTTTAACAGATCATCGTACGTTTTGAAAGTTGTTCGGGGTATACGTTCCCGTATATTTATATGTAACAAATAATAAATCATGTCTAGTTGCTGCGTCTCGGTATGTTCAGGTCCAGGTAATAATGAAAATAACTGCCGTTTCGTAGAGATGAAGGACTCTGTCATGGTAGTTGCAGGCTGTTTAATGCTCATGATTTCGTTGTAGATCATGCACGCTGGTTTCTTTGGGGCAAAGGTATATCTGACATGATCTTCAAATTCTGTCCAGGTTTTTATTTTCCCTTTGATACCTTGCCACCATTTTCCCGCGTCCTCACGTAGCAGTAGGGGCAAGCTAGCCAGCGCTTCCGTATCAGTGATCTTTTCTATATTCATAAACACTTTGACAGCCGACAGGAACGCTTCCAACGTCTCGGAATCCTTACGGCCATCGTATGTATGTTGGCAGAAAGCCAGTGTGCTACGTCTGTTAGAGCCGAGAGTAGCTAGAAGTTCCCGAAATTGGGCGTCAGATAGTGCCATATTTCGGTTTTCTTTTAATTGAGCCTTAATTGTAGTCGTCCGCCCACTCCTCGTTACAACAAATTTGGGTTGATTAGGTTCTTTATTTGACCGTGTCGCCAGCGTGTCGTCTTCGGTCTGGTTCCTGGAACTACTTGGTTGAAGCTTGAGGTGGTCCAGGTCTTCTTGCCACGAGTTGGAGCGCCAGATGTAGGAGGGTATGATGGCAGACGGCGGAATCTTCAACAGTCGGCCTTAGAATAAAAAAAACTACGGTCCACTAAGTATAGTATATATTGTATATTTTCCCAATATTACATATACAGCTAGCGATTTACACGTATATCAGAGTCGATCGAACAACGAAAGGCCACTTAAGAGTGAAGTGAGCACTATACGTGAGATTCTATACGATCTGAAGTTGTCTGTTGTTGTGAGTGAAGTTAACATCGAAATGTCTCATAGATTGAACGTAATACATCGTTTGCGTGTTTTAACAATGCACATCGCCATCTAGCGGCGTCCGCGTGAAACAAACTTAACCATAGACAAACATTTATGGTTTGAATCTGCGTAGGTGTCGTAAGATGGCGTTGCACATATTGTATGAATATTCGTAGGTGACGGCCTGTTAATTGTGTGGTGTTACAGTCTCCCCGATCAATTCCGAAGGCGTCCCGACGAGGTAAAAAGATAAGGTAGGCAGTCACTATTTCTTCTTGGGACGTCCTCTGCCTCTGCGGCTGGATGCATCATCTACTATTGCTGTAATCGGAACAGAACATTTCTTATTAGGTCTTCCTCTTTTTCTTAGAGGTTGAACAGGTGCGGGGTGTGACGTCTGTTGTCCTACAAACGGAGTTAGAGCAGACGTATGGTACGTCCCCATGGGCACAGTTGGCGTACTAGGGTTTGCAACAATGTAAGAAGTGGGCCCGTGTTGCTTTAATATTATGTATGGTCCATCGTTTTGGGGCGAAAACTTTGCGCTAAACCCTTTGGTTGCATTGCTGATTGGATGTAACATTACTAGAACGCGGTCTCCTATTTTATACTTCGGGCTCTGTCGTTGTCGCTGATCAGCGTAACACTTCAGACTTGTTTCTTTTCCTTCTTGGACGTGGTTCGCACTTTTAAGCGTACTGGCTAGCTGGGGTAGCTTGGGAGTGATCTCAGGGACAATATTTTCTGATACATAAGGGTCTGGACCAGGAAAAAGTTCTTGAGATCGCGGCGATAGATCTACACGCATCTCCTGTATGTTTAGTTTAGCATCACGCATCATGTAGTCAGCGTATGGAGAATAACCATCGAATACCGTCCTGGTTTTCTTTAAGATTGATTGATTGGTTTCAAGCTCAATACGTTTCACTTTGTAGTTCATGTATGCGCTTTCTCGAGGTACTGCAGCCTCCTGCATTTTCAACGGGACTTCCCATGTTTGTGCAGATTCTATGTCAGGATAGGTCATCTCCAGAGCATTACTGACTGCCTCTGAGACGAGTTCACCTGGTGTTGGTTCATTAAACGTGATGAAATCTTCGTCGTATAGTTCGTATATCACTGGTCTTGAACGTGCCTCTGTATGAACGTTAACCGTGCAGAAATCCAATTTTTCGGTTTTGATATTATATTTATTTGTTGCCGAGCAGGTTGGACAGTTTGTCCGAACAACTCCAGGTGCACCACATCCGTAACAAGAGAACTTGGGCTGCAATGGTGACGGTGCTTGTGTGTTCACTTCGCTCGTGGTGGCCTTTGAAGAGACTTCGGGTGCTTGTTGATATTTTATTTTCTTTAAACAGTTCTCGGTTAGGTGACCAAAAATTTTACAAAACCCGCACCTTAGCCTTTCTGCCTGTTCACCAATCTGGCCCGGTGGCTTATTATTTTGCTTCTCCATATTGAGTTGTTCTACTTCACGTGCTGTTTTTAACAAACCATCGTACGTTTTGAAAGTTGTTCGGGGTATACGTTCCCGTAGGTTTATATGTAACAAATAATAAATCATGTCTAGTTACTGCGTCTCGGTATGTTCAGGTCCAGGTAATAATGAAAATAACTGCCGTTTCGTAGCGATGAAGGACTCTGTCATGGTAGTTGCAGGCTGTTTAATGCTCATGATTTCGTTGTAGATCATGCACGCTGGTTTCTTTGGGGCAAAGGTATATCTGATATGATCTTCAAATTCTGCCCAGGTTTTTATTTTCCCTTTGATACCTTGCCACCACTTTCCCGCGTCCTCGCGTAGCAGAAGCGGTAAGCTAGCCAGTGCTTCAGTATCAGTGATCTTTTCTATATTCATAAACACGTTGACAGCCGAAAGAAACGCTTCCAACGTCTCTGAATCCTTGCGGCCATCATATGTATGTTGGCAGAAAGCCAGTGTGCTATGTCTGTTAGAGCCGAGAGTAGCTAGAAGTTCCCGAAATTGGGCGTCAGATAGTGCCATATTTCGGTTTTCCTTTAATTTTGCCTTAATTGTAGTAGTCCGCCCACTCCTCGTTACAACAAACTTAGGTTGATTAGGTTCTTTATTTGACCGAGTCGTCTTCGGTCTGGTTCCTGGAACTACGTGGTTGAAGCTTGAGGTGGTCCAGGTTTTCTTGCCACGAGTTGGAGCGCCAGATGTAGGAGGGTATGTTGGCAGACGGCGGAATCTTCAACAGTCGGCCTTAGAATAAAAAAAACTACGGTCCACTAAGTATAGTATATATTGTATATTTTCCCAATAATACATATACAGTTAGCGATTTACACGTATATCAGAGTCGATCGAACAACGAAAGGCCACTTAAGAGTGAAGTGAGCACTATACGTGAGGTTCTATACGATCTGAAGTTGTCTGTTGTTGTGAGTGAAGTTAACATCAAAATGTCTCATAGATTGAACGTAGCACATCGTTTGCGTGTTTTAACAATGCACATCGCCATCTAGCGGCATCCGCGTGAAACAAACTTAACCATAAACAAACATTTATGGTTTGAATCTGCGTAGGTGTCGTAAGATGGCGTTGCACATATTGTATGAATATTCGTAGGTGACGGCCTGTTAATTGTGTGGTGTTACACTTTTCAATTTTCTCTTACAGTTATAACAGTGTCAAAGTCAATATATATATTTTTTTATAACATAATTATACCTTTTTAATATTGTTAGGTTTGCAATAACGCCTGCTATGCGGATTACATTACAAAATCACAAATATACGATAGGAAAAAAAAATCCATCCCAATACGATGGTTATAGAACGATAGGAAAGATTCGAGTTATGACGTCATGTCATGTTAGCTCAATTGGTTAGAGCATACCCCGGCTCAAGGGGTGGATGGACGCGGGTTCGAATACCGCACATGACTTAAATTTTTCCTATCGTATATTTGTGATTTTGTAATAATTATACCTACTTGTTACACGTGGCTGAGCACGAGTCAATCTTAATTGACGAAAAAAAAAATTACGAGTACAAGTGGATAATTCATTACACTAAGCACTGAGATGGTGGTATTTCACATCATTCATCACCATCAGCACCTGAAGTGCGGGCTTTTGCCAAATAATTTTTATTTTTTCCTTGTAGGTAAGATAAGTTTTCCTTTATTACGTCTATTATAGTCCAGGTTAACGACAACGTTTGATTTAAATTAGGAGCCGGCTAGCGTTATATTTACCAGAATGATTCCGACCCGTTTTGGATTATTACCTACTGCGTCTGGGAGTCATGATTGCTGCGATTGTCACGAAGCGGCCAGCACGGGCTTCATCGCAATCGTGACTCTCAGACGAAAGACTTCGAAATATTCAGAAACTGGTCGGAATCTTTCGAAATTATGTATTGCGAGTCCTAGTTATTCAAAGTGTACTAGTATAAAAAAAGAACTCGCAGAGTATCACGCACAAATGGTTTTATTTGTTACACAAGTGTTTGAAGCAGTGATGGCTCAGTGGCATTGGCTATGGACTGCCGCGCAGCAGGTCCATGGTTCGAATCCCGCCCAGAGCTTGAGCTTCACCGCATGGTGGAAGGGCATTTTGCGAATGCCCGCCTGGCGAGCGACCACCCTCAAGTAGAAAATCTGTCGCCAAGAACCTAACGGTGTGTTCCGGCAGTAGTCCTTGAGAGCCAGTGAAATGACTGGCACATGAGACTTAACAACTATGTCTCAATGTGACGGGCGCAGTGCAATTAGTGAGTTATCATGAATTGCAACTGTTATAGGCAGAGGTTAGTCCACTTAACATCAGGTGGGCCTCGAGCTTGTTCCGTCACAATAACAAAAAAAAAAAAAAAAAAAAAGATTACACAAACATATAGGTACAGATAATAGTAGTATAATTAGTAATTGGATATTGATAGATAGATAGATAACACTTTATTGTACTTTCTTATTACAATTAATATTACTTTTAAGAAAAATATTTCATCTTAAGATAGTAGAATCGACGGCCTTATTTTTTTTATGTATTGTGTCGGAACAAGCTCGAGGCCCGCCTGATGTTAAGCGGACTAACCTCTGCCTATAACAGATGCATTTCGTTACAAGTCACGAATTGCACTGCGCCCGTCACCTTGAGACATAGTTGTTAAGTCTCATGTGCCTGTAATTTCACTGGCTCTCAAGGACTATTGCCGGAACACCGTTAGGTGTTTGGCGACAGATTTTCTACTTGAGGGTGGTAGCTAGCCAGGCGGGCAATCGGAAAAAGCCCTTCCACCATGCGGTGAAGCTCAAGCCGGCTGGCGATTATTGCTAGGCAGTAATCTCTTCCAGGCAATCGTAAGCAGAAGAATCAATCAATTTGATTAACATGCGGGTAGGCTGTAAAACTAAGTGGGATTAGTAAACAAGTTGCATAGGTAATTATCTAAATACAAGTAGCTATTATAAATATTGAATATGTGTATAAAACTTAATTACATAATTATATATATATATATATACAGAGTAGTAATAGAGTGCAGAAACACTTCTTATTCGCAATGATGTTTTGACATTTCGTGTGGAGTTCCTATTTCGTTTAAAACTGGTTCGCCGTTCTTGGAGGTTCTTCCTTGAATCTACGAATTATTTGAAATAAATCTCCATTTTAATGGGCTGTGTGACACCTGAATTTATTACTTACTAATTAAAGGTGCGACGTTTCATTCTCATAATGAGAGTCATTCACCTTATTTAAATTTTCCTCCAAAATCTTTATTTTGCACCTACTCAATATCAACCTTATAGTTACACGCAGGCATGCTGTTTCTTCATGCTTCTATTAGGTTCTTCTGTTACTGAATAAGATAGAAGAATATGATTGAAGCGCTCGTAGCGAAGTTTACTTAGCTGTTCTCAACCGATCAGCAAAGTTAAGCAACGTCGCGCGCGGTCATGAGTTGGATGGGTGACCGCTAGTGATATTACTACTGAGCGTTTCCGTGCTTCGGAGGGCACGTTAAGCCATCGGTCCCGGTTGTCGTCTTAGGATGGCAGTCGTTATAGCATGGTGGTAGGGCATTTTGCGAATGCCCGCCTGGCTAGCTACCACCCTTAAGTAGAAAATATGTTGCCAAGCACCTAACGGTGTGTTCCGGCAGCTGTCCTTGAGAGCCAGTACTTCTAGGTTAGCCTGAACAACACCTTCGACCATATCATCACTTACTATCAGGTGAGATAGTGGTCAAAGGATAACCTATAAGGCATATAAAAAAAAACATATTAATTTTATTATTTATACTAAAATCTTTACCTACTATAAAATTGTCCGTTGTTCAGATGAGTGTTACCTACTTAACAGCTGTATTCAAATATGTGATTCTCGTCATACAATAGTAGATTGTTAAACAAATGACGATAGGAATCAATTCCCATACGAGTATTTAAATGTATTACTATATAATAGGAATTAACGACTTTCATTCGTGTTACACACTCTAATTTTCATATCAAATACAATGAAAGTAAAAAAGTCCCGGTTGTTGTTTTTGGATGGCAGTCGTTATAGCATGGTGGTAGGGCATTTTGCGAATGCCTGCCTGGCTAGCTTCCACCCTCAAGTAAAAAATCTGTCGTCAAGCACCTAACGGTGTGTCCTGGAAGTTGAGAGGCAGTACTTCTAGGTTAGCCTGAACAACATCTTCGACCACATCATCGCTTACCATCAGATGAGATAGTGGTCAAAGGCTAACCTATCAGGCATAAAAAAAACTAAAAAATAGTAGTTTTACATCTATAATAATAATATGAGAAGTAGGTACCAACCTATTCAAAATTAATAGAGCATAATATTTATGGGCGGCTATAGTCCAACAGATATACAACAACTAGCGAAATTTAGAGTTAACTTTTGTATGAAATATAAACAAATGTTTTCCAATTTAAATTTCTTACTTTTTATATGTTTACTTTATGTTTGATAAGTATCCCGCCAAATAATTTAATAGATAAACCTGAACAACATCTTCGACCGCATTAAAACTTAACATCAGGTGAAATTGTGGTCAAAGCCTAACCTCTCCATTGTAAAATGAAACATATGATTGCCTACCTATGGAGCCTCATTTCTCCGTATGTAAAAATAGAATATTTCACTTACAAAAAGGATGTTTTACATAAATAGAAGCATAACACCCTACGAATAAATATGAAAAGAAATGTAATTCAAGCTCAAAAGCAACAGAACGCAAACTATACCGCAGCAGGCGTGGCTTAAAAAGTGTACCGCGCGGCGCTGTCAGTTCGCCGCGTGGGTTCGAGTCATGCGGTTGTACCGCGGGAATTTTCAACTGAATTTATCAATGTTCTTCTACGTTGTTTAATTCTGATAAAATACCATACTGTGTAGTAAAATGATGGAGAAGCCATCCGGATATAAGAAAATCGGGTATAACTTGTATAAACGAATAAATAACAATATTTTGAAAACCCATACTTGACTACCCTGGATAGTTTTATGCAACATGAATTTTACATTAAGTCAAAAATAACTTCGGAACATTGTTAGTCTTGAGAACATTTCATGTGAAAACAATTTCCAATATTTATTTCGTATGTTTATTTTTATATCAAACATGTACTACAAATGTCATAAAATTTTTTTTTATGAGGGTTCTCAATTCTAATTTAGTATTTGTGCTTCTAATGACATAAAAATACCCTAGAAGTAGGCCTTATATCTGACAACTGTCAAAGTGTCAATTAATGTCGTATTTCTCAGTATTGATTTAATTTTTGGGATACAAAAGATATACAAATTGCAAATAAATTAATCTTAGGTCTTATAGCTATCATACGTAAAAGTAATTTCTAGGTACTTTTTATGTAATTTTAATCCAAAATATTAAATAGAAACGGAAAAATTTGATGTGAACTGTCATTTTGACAGCTGTCATGCTTGAGATCTGTTTCTAGATAACTATAATGTCATTTGTACCTAAAACATAAAATTTAAACAGATAAATACTACATCAACTGCCACGTTGATAGTTGTCACACTTATGCTGCGGCTGCGGTATTGTTAGTTGCAATAGGTATATATAATCCATCTACTTAATTTGGTACAATGGAATACTAGAATAATAGTTCTGGGCATTTTGGGCACGCTGCCAACTGGTAGAGAGTTGAAGTGTTTAGACTGCCTGCAAGCCTGAAATGGCAGCTACTTTAGTTTGACTTAATGCTTTCGTTGTAGTAGCTAAAATAATTTACAATAGTTTGCAGCATTTTATTAAAATACATAGTTCTATAAAACGTAATAAGACATTTTTAAAATCTACTTTAATTCTAAGTACTATCAAGATTAACTTGAATAAAAAAAATAACTCGAAATCCCTTTTTTTCTCAGTGCATTATATATACCGACTTTTAAATTATAGGATATTATTTTCAAGAAAGTAATTCCAATCTTCTGAAATAAAGTGTATGGAAAACCTAAAATATTCTATTGAAAAAACCTGTAATAGAAAATGAATACGTAAATAAGCTTACATATTATGGCATAACGCAATCCTCGCGTATCTAAAGCTGGGAACGCACTACAGAGTTGCGTCGCGACGCGGTATCTGGGGGCCAACTCTCACCTCTTATGGTAATAATAACTTTATCTTACTGCTAAATTTTAAACCTCCACCTCCATTAAGCAAGCTTACAATCGGTAATGGTAAATAAACTCTGTTCGCGAACTCTGACGTTACAAATAATACTGTTACAACAACAAATCCGTCATGTTTATCCATCTTAAAAAAGCAGCGGATTTAAACTTCTATACTATTTTACGATAAAAATGGGTTTAATTAACGTGTAAATTACGTATCATGTGTTTATTTCTATTATACTTTAAAATAAATGCAGCAAAAATATTTAATGAGTGAAACTATCAAAAGCTACAGACAGTTGTTGTGCAGTAACAATAAAATGTAGTAAAACTATGGTAAAACCGTTCCATAACATCGTAATTATGAAGAGTGCGAGCGGGATAACGCTATATTATAAATCATCTTGTATCTTGCTTGCACATCCGTGATACATATTTCATTCAATCTTTAAGTAGGATCAAACCAATATTCATTGACGCGATTGTGGGTCGGTGATAGTTCGTGAATGCGAATGATTATTTTAAGCATGAAACAAAACGCTCCTTTTTTATGATGGTTTCGTAAAAGGTGGGAGTTGGCCCCCTGAGCGACTGTCACTACCTAATATGCATTTACAAAGGTGCAGAGCAGAGTGCTGCAGCGAAGTGGCGCGACTTTTTCTTTCACAATAGCAATACGGCGTAGCAGAACGGTTCTTCCAACAAATGGCAAAAATTCGAAATGGATGAAGTCGTCGAAGTAAAATTAATCGTGGTGTCTTGCAAAGAGATATAGAAGACTGATATAGAAGTAATAAGTGTAATATTTGGGTGCAAGATATAACAGAATACTCGTATGAAAAAAACTCTTTTTCATGACTCTTCAGAGATAATGATCGATTTCACACAGATTTTAAAACGTAAAATAAGGTCTTATGAATTGTTGAAACGTGGGTGGAACGTGAAATGACTGGATAATTTACTGCACCGCGTCTCTCCGGTGCAGAAAGGCATGGCGCAGGCGTGACGCAGAGTTGCCTTCGGAGACATCTGTGTAGCACTGCGCCGTTCCTCTCTGAAGCCACATCTCTGAGGGATCTTTTTAAAGAAATTGATATATTAACTTTACCAAGTCTGTATACATTTGAAAATATTATGTATGTTCGTAAAAATTTGAGTAAATTTAAATTAAACAGTGACAATCACGATTACAATACAAGGAATAAAAATAAAATAGCGGTGCCAGGTTTTAGATTAGCAAAAACAAATAAAAGGTCCTTCTTAGGTAATTGTGTACGGTTTTATAATAAAATTCCCAAACATATTACAACGCTCACAGAAGGGAAATTCAAGTTGCACGTGAAAAACATATTGATTAAAAAATCCTATTACACAGTTTCTGATTACTTAAACGACAAAAATGCCTAGACAATTCCGCCTCTGCCAAGCTATTGCCTGTCACCTACATAATTTAAACAAATATTGTAATAACTCTACTATATAGTAAGTATGTAACAGACAGTTTTAAAAGATGTTAAAAGAATGGCCCCGAGTTTTTTGGCCGTTCTTCTCGCAGTGGCTCTATACACGTTATATGCTGAACGTGGCAGTACAATGTAGAATATTTCAATACTAAAATTTGTAATTGATATTTGTGGCAGTACAATGTAGAATATTTCGATACTAAAATTTGTAATTGACCTACATAAGAGCGTCGTAGACGCCTAAATTGAATAAATGATTTTGACTTTGACTTTGACACATCACTATAGTGCGGTTTACGCCATTTATAAATCCATACAAATTATGTTTCCCGAGCCGCGCCGTTTCGCTGCCGCGTTGTGCCGCAGTAGTGCGGTTTGGCCCTAGACAATGACGGCGGTGACAACATCACCTTGACGCGACCAATCAGATGCGATTATTTCTAAGCGCCAAATCAATTAACCAATCCAATTGAATTTGGAAAATTGTGCGTGTTTTGTTATTTGTGAACTAGATGAGGCCGAAATCAGAGCGGTCACTGTATCGTTATACTTCTTCTAAACTTAAAAATTATGAATCGTTTTTTAAAGCTTTTCATTTTGATAACCGATGAGTTTGGAAGAAAAAATATCACAATATAACTTCCAAAATCTGCCAGTAAGGTTTTTTTTGTACCTAGTGTATCTTGAGCTATCAAGATGATATCTCATACATTAAAATCGGTAAAGCCGTTTAGAAATTACGGTGGAATAAAGAAACGCACTGAAGCAGTGATGGTTCAGTGGCATTGGCTATGGACTGCCGCGCAGCAGGTCCATGGTTCGAATCCCGCCCAGAGCTTGAGCTTCACCGCATGGTGGAAGGGCATTTTGCGAATGCCCGCCTGGCTAGCGACCACCCTCAAATTGAAAATCTGTCGCCAAGCACCTAACGGTGTGTTCCAGCAGCAGTCCTTGAGAGCCAGTGACAAAATGAGACTTAACAGGTATGTCTCAAGGTGATGGGTGCAGTGCAGTGCGTCACTTGTGATGAAATGCATCTGTTATAGGCAGAGGATACCGCTTAACATCAGGTGGGCCTCGCGCTTGTTCCTTCACAATAACATAAAAAAATAAAAACACACAAACGCATACATACATACATAAACCCTAAATACATTCCTTTTTGTGGCAGGCGTGTAAAAAGACCATATAATTCTCTCCCTATGAAGCCTCCTTTCTTCGTATATAATAATAGAATGTTTCACCTACAAAAGAGATGTTTTACCTAAATAGAAGTATAACACCCAATTACAAAGGTACCTTGACAATTACAGTATAGGCGTTGTGGTCCGAGTCCCAATTAGGCCTAATTTAAATTTCTGTTTATGTCTGCTCTGGACGGCTGAATGTATTTATGTGACCGATATTAGTAGCGTGGGACGTGTGGGAATGGAGCTTAATGAATTTGTGGTTGTATTGACGTAGTGGGCAAGTTTTAATTACTTTGAAATTTGTTTTGCTGTGTACTTCTGTGTGGCTGATGAGCTATCGTGATCTCAACCTAACATGCTAGATCAACAAAGAAATCAGCCGCAAAAGCCACTTCCTGTGTTTTCACTTTATAAAATTGCTAATAGATTTTCACTGGCTCTCAAGGACTGCTGCCGGAACACACCATTAAGTGCTTGGCGACAGATTTTCTACTTGGTGGTCGCTAGCCAGGCGGGCATTCGCAAAATGCCCTTCCACCATGCGGTGAAGCTCAAGCCCGCGGCGGGATTCGAACCATGGACCTGTGGCACGGCAGTCCATAGTCAATGCCACTGAGCCATCACTGCTTCAGTTCTCAGATCAGGAAACAAGGGAGATATGTAATTGAGGCGTAGCACGTGCGAACGCATCTGGCCTAAATCAGGCTTGATTGTAAGGAAACCATTGCACGCTTAGTACAAATCAATAAACGAATCAGTTCTTCCGATAACGCAATGGATCAGTGTTTTAACAGCTGTGTCTGTATGTGTAACTAGTGGCCGTAGCTACAGGCTGAAGCACAACCCATTTTTGCATGTGAGCGATTAGTTAATGTATTAGTTTGCAGCGGAAATCTTGGTGTGCGTGGCAAAATGTTGCGTATGTACGCCATACTTATTGTTTTTATTGATGTGAGAGTGAAATGGGACGACGTGGATACACTCTTATGTGAACAATTACGGATTGATGGCAAATCTCCCTTGTTTCTCTGATCTGTGGTTTAGATATAAGCACAAGACGTTGATGTGAAAAGCCATCGATGTCTAAAGGATATTCCATCCCCAAACTATTAACTTATGTAAGAACGAAAGAACAAACTAGAGTCATACGTCATATATGTCATGTTGGCTTAGCGGTTACAGCATACCGCGGCTATAGGGGTGGATGGCGCGGGTCCAAATCCCGCACATGACTAATATTTCCTCTCGTAAATATGTAATTTTATAATGTAATCCGCAGAACATGCGTTATTGCAAAAATAATTATATCAAAAATATAATATGTATTCAAAATATGTTTGCAATATAGAAATACCTACTTACACAAATAAGTAGTTACTGCAAAAACTTCTAGATACGATAGGTAGCTGATACATTTATAAATTGATTTGCGCAATATTATTGACTTTTGTTAACTATCATATATTTTCAATGAAGCAGTGATGGCTCTGTGGCATTGGTTATGTACTGCCGCGCAGCAGGTCCATGGTTCGAATCTCGCCACGGGCTTGCGCTTCACCGCATGGTAAAAGGGCATTTTGCGAATGCCCGCCTGGCTAGCGACCAATCTGTCGCCAAGCACCTAACGGTGTGTTCCGGCAGCTGTCCTTGAGAGCCAGTGAAATTACAGGCACATGAGATTGAACAACTATGTCTCAAGGTGACGGGCGCAGTGCAATTCGTCAATTGTGATGAAATGCATCTGTTCTGGGCAGAGGTTAGTCCGCTTAACATCAGGCAACATCCGACTCCCAGTCGGGCTTGTTCCGTCACAATAACATAAAAAAAAGAGCTTTGCATTTGTTTTGATGACGTAACCCAATAATTCCAAAGTAATATTTCGTCAGTATTATAACTACTATTAACAAACAAGTCTACGAAGTTTCAGAACTAATTTATAGCTTGTATAAGATTAGTATTTATCTAAGAAAAACCACAACTAATTTTCATTATTACATATAAAGTTCGAAGTGTAAGTGCTTTTAATTAATTTATACGAACAATATTATTCAAATTGAAGAAGGTAATTAAAAGAAATAATAGTCCCATTATTATGATGATGTATTCGATGTTCTTGAATAAAAGTTGGGGATTAATAGTTTTATGTAGTATGGGCGTGTTACGATGAAAATAATAAATAAATGATACCGTCCCCTGTGACGACTAAAAAAATAAATAATTAGAGCTTAAAACTCGCCTCTGTCCAGCCAGTCTGGATGGCGGAGTGGTTAAGGTACCCGGTGCGTATAGTCAGGGGACGCGGGACCTTGGTCAAGACAAACACTTGAAGTTTAGTCTACATAAAATAAACTATATATAAAAAAAAAACAAGGAAACATTATTGCAAAAGAATTTAAATTCTAACGTAGGTTACAAACATTGCAAGCAAGATCGGGTCGCGTATTTGGAAAATGTACGTCTACTCAACTACCCATTATGTGGAGCTCGTAAATACACTTAGGTACCTTAAATATAAATAAACCATATTTAACCCTACGGCAACACTTTTCCGAGGTATACTTTCAAGTAGAAAACCTCGCTTCTTACTTTAAAGTAAGCACGAACTCAACAATAAACAGTTACTTATAAAAATAAACAACCGATAAGTATCATAAACAATAATTGACCAACTGAGGACAAGTTATTTCTGGATAAACAAGTTGATCCTAAAATCGGGTTCATTATAGAAATATATGACGGAGGATTAAGTTAACATAGCTGCGTTGCGACTTATATTATTACCGATAGTTTTTTATTCATTAATATTTCATAATATAATTAAAAGAAAACACTTTTACGGACAAAACAGTCAAAAAATACTAAACAAAAAAGAGTAAATCCTTAAAAAAATATATTATAATACTTTATAAAAAAACGTATATACATACTTAGAACACCGAACCTTAAAGAAGATTTAAAATATTTGAGTCTTTTTAAGGTTCAATGTTTTGTGGCTTTTTTGTTCGCGAAGGTGATTTCTTTTAATGTCCATAGTGAAATCCAGCATTTGCAAGAATATACTACGTAATACAATAAAAATATTAGATCATAATATTAAATTCAAAGGTACTAAAATAAAGATAATTCTAGGTTAAGCCTGTTAACACCTTCGACCACATCATCACTTCCCATCAGGTGAGATTGTGGTCAAAGGCTTTCCTATTAGCAATAAAAAAGTATTAATTTGTACGTTTCAATATATACCTGATATCGAAACGAGCTCTGAGGTCACAGTCGTTGAGTAGATATATAGTTTCAAAATACGCGACCCCTTCAGCTTCTCATGATGCTTCGTGCGGAAAAAACCTGCTCCGTTCTTCACGTCACGTGAGGGTACGTGTGGGTTACTAGCTGGTCTTGCCATTTCAATCTTGATAGTAGATTTTTTATTTTTTATTTTATGTTATTGTGGCGGAACAAGCTTGAGGCCCACCTGATGTTAAGCGTACCTCTGCCTACAACAGATGCAAGTCATGAATTGCACTGCACCCGTCACTTTGAGACATAGGTGTTAAGTCTCATGTGCCTGTAATTTCACTGGCTCTCAAGGACATCTGCCGGAACACACCGTTAGGTGCTTGGCGGCAGATTTACTACTTGAGGAAACTACGCTACGGCGGGCACTGTCAAAATGCCATTCCACCATGCGGTGAAGCTCAAGCCCGCGGCGGGATTTGAACCATGGACCTGCTGCGCGGCAGTCCATAGCCAATGCCACCGAGTCATCACTGCGTCTAAGATGGCATATTAGTATTAATTGTATCTAATTGATATTATTTTTTTTGTAGTTATAGTTCAAGTTCTCCTATTCTGGTGTTACGGGTGAAGTCCAGCTGGAAAACATTTATTACCTACGCAAATAATTCTCAAGTACACATAGGTTTACATAAGTTAGTCTGTGACTGTCAAAATAATATGTGGCATATGTGTGAATGTATGGCGATATTTTTTTCTTATACTTATTGTTATGGTTTAATTGGGTTGACTTAGAAATCTGATTTTTTTACATCTGGAGACCATAAGCATTTTTTTATGGGATAGGAGGGCGAATGAGCAGACTCACCGTAAGTGATCATCGTCGCACACGAATATCCGCACAACACCAAAGATCATGAGGATGCGTTGCCGTCATTTGAGGAGAGATTTTGCTTTATTCTTAAAGGCCTAAGTTGCATCGGTTCGGAAATACTTCACATGGCAGCTGGTTCTATGAAGCAGTGCAAAGCAGAAAGTGTCGTGAAAATCACAAATATGCTTTGTCGGGCCGTCCAATGGCTAAATTCAGTTGCATATTGTACTATCGCACAGTTTTTCAGAACACTTTCCTTGATAGATATGGTATACAATGCAGAGTGATCCAACATCTCTATGCAGTGCCATCGAGCTGATCAGGGAGAGCTTGCTAGTCGTCAATTCGAGTCACTCTGCATTGAATGCTGTAATAGAGAAAGCTGGTACTGGGGAGCTCCCGCCCAGAGGTGAGAGCGTACTTCACATGTGCAGCACTCCTGAGCCTTATAAAATTGCAGGCGATGAGCTGACGTGAAGTACCTTCTCGTCTTTCCGAGCACACCAAGCTTCTTAGAGGCTTATTTTGCCTTATCTGCCAAGTGACAGCGAAATTGAATGACGCTCGCTAAGTTGACGCCAAGTACTCTGATGCTAGTTGAAGCGACAAGAGGAGTGTCTTCAAATCGGACGGATACGACAAAGGGGGATAGTTTATCGGTAAACGCACAAGCTTATATCTTCTTGGTGTTA
Source organism: Plagodis pulveraria (assembly GCA_963890685.1). NCBI lineage: Eukaryota > Metazoa > Arthropoda > Insecta > Lepidoptera > Geometridae > Plagodis > Plagodis pulveraria. The sequence continues at coordinate 24,312,008 of OY982969.1, forward strand.
TATTGGACTAAGTTCATTCGGCCCCACTTCGAGACATTTAACAAGAGGGTGTCGACTTCAGACACAAGTTTTGTTTTTATCCTCTTTTATCTCCTCACTACCTCTATACCTGTTCTTGACGAAAAATAATCCTATAATGCATACTTATTCCATTTATTTCTTTTTAAAGTACTTAATGGTCTCAAGGGGTGCCAGGCTATAATGTCACTTCCCCATCTCTACCAAAGAGAGTACGAGACAAACCAAAAAGTGGGCAACAGCGCTCTCTGAGGTACCCTGATATCTCACGCTGCGATCGCCAAGATGCCTGCCAAGCTTGGAGATTATGGCAACCTCCCCCGTAATGGGGGAGGCTGTTTTCAGGAGTGGATAATCCGGCTGATACAGTACAGTATAATGGTCAAATTTTTTTTAACTCTTTTCTTTACTTACGCAGATCAACACATATAATACAGGGTGAATTAATTTTATCTTCATAGAGCAAGTGTTGAAATGCACCCGTTTATCTAGCCACAGGTTCTAATAACGGCACTAATTGTCCCCGTAATATATTAGCGTGAAGATGCGAACACTCGTTCTGTGTCGTAAATTATGACATGTCAGCCAAATGAAGCGATTAGACTCGAGGGATTTCGCATACTGAGCGCACTATGCACTGCCGCCGGTTAAGTAGACTTGATATTTGGTAATTTTACTGTATTCGTACAGTAACCGTCGGTGGGTAACCGGGCTAGAATCACCCTGTATCTCTTCCCGTAAGGGGCGATTAATAGTAAATCAAAGGAAGTTGAGCACCATCTGAAAAACTGCTATATTACATTGCGATCCCCAAGACGCCAGCCATGCGTGGGGAGGGTATTATAGCAAACTCCCGCTTAGTAGGGGAGGATGTGTGCAGCAGTGGACAATGCGGCTGATAAGGTACTGTACAGTACCTAAGCAGTGACAGACCACTCTAAGTTGGTAATTACATAGCATGATTTTTTACAGTGCGATTTATGCAGCCTGTTAATGAATGAACTTCCAAAGTTAAACGATTAACGACGATGATGTTGTTTTTAAACGACGGAATTCGAACCCACAACCGTAAATATATAACGTGCAATAATACATTATAAATAGAAAAGAAAAAAAACTATAGGAAACGGAGCTCACATTTTTTTTATAACATTTTAGGTGATATATAGATTTAGTTACATTTTTGTGTTTTAAATATTAATAAAAATGTATGTTAAGTTTTTTCGAGCATACAATATATTGACGTTATAATTGCATTATAAATAAATGTTGTCAACCTGCACCGCTAACCCTCCCTAAACATCTGTAAACATAAATGCTTCTCCAAATATATTTTCCTTACTGAATCAACGACATAATCAATCTCAACATTTCTATTCGTTTTTATGTAATGGATTGACCGGTGACGTCATCAATAAGTTGTAAATCTTCAAGTATCAACTACGCCCAGTCGCGGTAGATCACGGCTCAGCTTGCAGTCGCATTTGGCTTGACACGTAGATGTGTGGCATTAATTACAGTAACTATGTTATGTCCAGGCGTAACGTCCAAGTGTGTGATATTGGATCTTCAAGTCGAATATCATTATTAATTCATAAACTGTCAAACCTCGTGACACTACTATAGAACCTTAATCTCAGCAATGACGGACTAGAAGCAATGATGGCCGAGCGGTAATAGCTATGGACTGCCGCGCCACAGTACCCTGGTTCGATCCCCAACGCCGGCTTGAGCTTCACCGCATGGTGGAAGGGCATTTTGCGACTGCTCGCCTGGCTAGCTAGCAAGTATCAAGTAGAAAATCTGTCGCCAAGCACCTAACGCTGTGTTCCGGCCGTAGTCCTTGAGAGCCAGGGAAATTACAAGCACATGAGACTTAACAACTATGTCTCAAGGTGACGGGCGCAGTGCAATACGTGACTTGTGATGAAATGCATCTGTTATAGGCAAGGGTTAGTCCACTTAACATCAGGTTGGCCTCATGCTTGTTCCGTCACAATAAAATAGAAAAATAACAGGTTACTTCTGCTATAGCTTAACTAGAAAAGTATTCTGACTGAAGGACTGAAGTAAATTTTAATTTCTACCCTCTAGTCTTGTTACGCAGCTGTATATGTACAGTCCGACCAACTTATCTGTTCAGGTGGCAGAAAAAAGAACTACAACATTCCATCAAATTGTGACAGTTTGTAGTTGATTTCCTTGACCAGTAGCGCCCTCGAGGACTGCACAGTTAAGTTGGTGGTACCATATCTCTGTAATATGAACAGGTATACTATAAAACCGTTCATATTACAGCACACAGTACAACAAATCAATTCGTAGCTACTTTATGTTTGTTTTTTATGTTATTGTGACGGAACAAGCTCGAGGCCTACTTCATATTGAGCGGACTAACCTCTGCCTATAACAGATGCAATTCATCACAATTCACGAAATGCACTGCGCCCGTCACCTTGAGATATAATTGTTAAGTTTCATGTGCCTGTAATTTCACTGACTTTTAATGACTGCTGCTGGAACACACGGTTAGGTGCTTGACGACAGATTTTCTACTTGAGGGTGTTAGCTATCCAGGCGAGCAATCGACAAATGAACTTTCCACCTCAAGCCGGCGGCGGGGATCGAACCAGGGACCTGCGGCACGGCAGTCCATAGTTATTACCGCTCGGCCATCATTGCTTCAATTTTGATTGTGACATTGTGTGAAACAATGATTATTGATAGCAATATTTTTAAATAAACCAACGCACTCTGGACACGCTAGACATTTAACATAGTGTGTATTCTATGTCATGTGCGTATAAGCGTGCCACATGCAAGCCGTGTTTCGTACCGCTTTATGAGGTCACACTTCTTATTTTGTTTTATACACTGTTATCTATTATATTTATCAATAATCCGCCTGCTTGAAGTTACTGGATCAAGAGAATTAATAAAATAAATAATTTAAAATATCAATAAACCGAACTGCAAATAACTGCAAAAAAGTAATGCAAAAAGTATGTAAAAAGACCAAGCTTGAGATTAGAAAACAAAATAGAAATATAAACAAAGTAAAGTTTACTTCCTAAGTTAAACCCGCATTAACTTTAGTTGGTCCATGGTTCAAATCCCGCCGCGGGCTTGAGCTTCACCTTCACCGCATGGTGGAACGGCATTTTGCGAATGCCCGCCTGGCTAGCTACCACTCTCAAGTAGAAAATCTGTCGCCAAGCACCTGACGGTGTGTTCCGGCAGCAGTCCTTGAGAGCCAGTGAAATTACAGGCACATGAGATTTAACTATGTATTAAAATGACGGACGCAGTGCAATCCGTGACTTGTGACGAAATGCATCTGTTATAGGCAGAAGTTAGTCCGCTTAGCACCTGGTGAACCTTGAGCTTGTTCCGTCATGGAACTGTACTCTTTTGGAATAACTGTCGACAGCCATCAGCCCCGTCAATAACGAATGAAATCACCATATGCTTATTACGTACATATAGGTATGTACCTCGTATCGCAGCGCTACAGAAGCTTCATTGTGGCAATTCCCACGAACCTCTATTGTCACCTCAAACCGCAATTAGATATGATCGCAGTGCGAACTGTTGCGTCTATGGCACCTCGTAAGGCTTCCAAATTAAATTTATATATGTATATATAAATCGACTGTTTTTCTTGTTATTTTGTTTTGTGTGACGGAACAAGTCCGAGGTCCACCTGATGTGAAGTGGACTAACCTATAACAGATGCATTTCGTCTACGACGAATTAATAGTTGTCATGTTATTTTACTGACTCTCAAGGACAGCGGTCGTTTGAAGCGCTCGTAGCGAAGTTTACTTAGCTGTCCTCAACCGATCAGCAAAGTTAAGCAACGTCGCGCGCACTAAGTTGGATTGGTGACCGTTACTGACATTACTCCTGAGCATTTCCGTGCTTCTGAGGGCACGTTAAGCCGTCGGTCCCGGTTATTGTCTTAGGATGGCAGTCGGTATAGCATGGTGGTAGGGCATTTTGAGAATGCCCGCCTGGCTAGCTACCACCCTCAAGTAGAAAATCTGTCGCCAAACACCTAACAGTGTGTTCCGGCAGCTGTCCTTGAGAGCCAGTACTTCTAGGTTAGCCTGAACAACATCTTCGACCACATCATCACTTACCATCAGGTGAGATAGTGGTCAAAGGTATAACCTATCAGGCATAAAAAAAAGCTACCGGAACACACCGTTAGCTGCTTGGCGACAGATTTGACACTTGAGGGTGGTATACCTAGCCAGGCAGGTATTCGCAAAAGGGCCTTCCACCATGCGGTGAAGCTCAAGCCCGCGGCGGGATTCAAATCATGTACCTGCTGCACGTCAGTCCATAACCAACGCCACTGAGCCATCGCTGCTTCAAACTTTTCGTCGGAAGATATTTAAAAAATCAGGCATTGTCTTTTCGTGGTTCAGGCCCAAACGGCAAAACGGAACCCTTTTACTACTGAGATACCGCTGTCTGTCTATCTGTCTGTACGTCCATCCCATGGTACGGGTTTCTAGTTCGTAAATGGAAAATCACAAACTTGAAATTTTTATATTTGTTGTAAAACTAACTGGTCATGAATATATTACTTAAAAATATTTTATTAATTTAAAGTATAGAAACTGGCACTAAACTGGTTTACCATATACTTAAAGCACTCTTACTGTAGCTTGCTTAGTCCGATCAATTACCTAAAGCATGAGCAAGCTTTGATGGGTCGTTACCTAAGACAATCCGTTGGTTGTCTTGTGGTGGCAGTCGTTAAATCGTGTTGGCCAAGCACCTAATGGTCTGTTCCAGCAGCAGTCCTTAAGAAGCAGTAATTCTAGATTAGCCTGAACAACATCTTTGACTGCTTCACCACTTATCATCAGGTGAGAAAATGATCAAAGGCTAACCTATCTAAAAAAATGTCATAAAGTAAAACCGATGCCACTGGCGCGCACTGTCAAAATTAAAATACATATAACATTTTGTAATTTGAAAACAATGGCTACTACTAAATATATTTTTATATGCACATGACTTGAATTTTTCCTTTCGTATATTTGTGATTTTGTAATATTTTTTATTTTTTATGTTTACAAGTATAATATTGATATCTACACATATTATTGACTTCTTACTTTTATCATGATGCCATATGTCTCAAATAAATAATTACCTACTAAAAGATCCATTTTGAGGAATGGCTACTTTAACTCTTTAGTAGAAGAGTATCAATTATACCTTACAAAATTACAAATATACAATAGGAAAAATGTAAGTCATGTGCGGGATTTGAACCCGCATCACAGCCTGGACACTCGACTCATTCTCTATGCAAAAGCCGCGTTTTAACTACCTATTACACAGACACTACACAAATGTTGTGTTTGTACACGCGTACATGTGTGCGTGAACTCTAAGGTTGTCATCGTATGAATAATTGTTATACTTATCTACCTAACAACCTTTTGATGCGGTTATTACGACTTATTAGATTTCATAGATTATGCGTACCTTACCTACCTTCAGAAACATTTCAAGCACAATAATCCAACTTCATGTACGACGTAGGAATATGCAACACACAACAGAGTAGATAACATTACTTAAAATTTCACTCCATTACTTATACAATAATAGATACCTACACTATACAAAAAGTATCATTGCAAGTTCACATTTTATACAAGTAATGATAATACTTACAATCACAATAATAGGTAATTTATGTTCTTCTCGTATAATAAAAAATCATTATTCACCACAAAGAATCCTTTTCTCGTTTAGTTGATAAGCAACCGTAAACAGCACAAGAGTACCATTCTCAACTTTTAAAATTCTCGTAAAATTGCACTCGTCACGTCATCGCGCACGAGTTGCGCGTCCCGTACTTAAGTCAGCTCAGTGACAGCACAGAATCGGTGGCGGGGTGAGGAAGACTCGTTTTGGTGGGGAGAGAGGAGTGTCCATTCTATACGTAGTATTATTATATGTTCTATGCCCGCATGTAATCCGCATAGCAGGCGTTATTGCAAACATGACAATTTTAAAATCAATTATACCATTGAAAAAGACACCTAAATCTCTCCTAGACCTTATTCACTTACAAAATTTCCCTAAACGCAGCGGAAGTGTCGACGAGCGGCTAAAGCCTCTCACGTGAGTGCCACTCGCCGATCCTTCGCCGCTAAGCCAAACTGAATTTGCCGATAGTGAATCACTTTGGATCCAGTGAATCAGTTTTCGAAAAACCTGTTTTTTTGCTTACCATGACAAGGCAACAAAAAAAAATATATGGGCATAGAGAAATGACTAATAAGAGTAGCCTTCGCAAAGTACGTCGGAAATAGCTCAAAATCTTGTATTATATCCAAATGGAGCTAACTCGTAGCTTGGACATTGTGGCTTCGACACACGATAAATTTGAATTTCATCGATCGAAAGTTGTCTTGCTTTTTTTGGATGCGAAATATTGTGTTAAAATGCTGCTCTAATAAATTTTATATGGATAATTTACCACGATTCATAAGTTTATTGATAGATGGCGCTGCACCGCATGTTAAATATATGGCAAATAACGCCATCTAGCCATTTTGTTTCGTTCCAACACGAATGTGAGTAGCCTAAGTAAGATTTAGGGCGGCCATTAAAAATGTAATTTCGTTATGTGATTTGATACACTTCTTAGCGACATCTTTCGCCGAAGCTAGTATTTAGTTATCGGTGTACGCTGTCATGTATGGTCTTTGTCACTCTTATTAGTCCTTTTTAGTCCTTTCACTATGATATAAAGATTTAGAGAATATTTTGAAGAAAGATTTAATGACTTATATTATTTTCTCTTGGTGCAATTTCCCTTGGAGCTACGGAAGTGTCGACAGGCGGTTTAAAGCCACTCGCGTGAGAGCCGCTCACCGATCATTCTGCCGCTAAGCCGAACAGAGCTTGTCGATGGTGAAACCCTTTTATAGGTGAAAATAAAAAGAGTGAAAAAAAATTAAACAGAAAATTTTGAATATTCTACGTGAGAAGCAGTGAAAACTGAATAAAGAGCTGAACAATCTACTTTCTTTATTTTGTAAGTTATATACAATAATTATTGTTCTTAAACTCCATTGATGTTGCATAATTAAACTCATTGGCATAAAAAGCGAAATATAATGAGAGGTTAGTTTGATTTTACCGTTCTGATCTTTAGCTATAAACTCACAGCTTTATTAATTCTATCATTAAAAGTAAGAGTGTTTTTGTTCCTGATTTAATAGTCTTATGGCCTACAAATCTGTAATAACTCATGTGTAAAGAACAATAGCCAATAGTCATACTATCAATATCAATCAAAGATTTCTGCGATATTGTTTTATTCGCAGATGATACCTCTCTGATTTTTAAAGTAGATAGGAAAGACAGTGAACTGACGCATGTAAATAATGTATTATCTAAGATTTGTAAATGGTTCGCCGCTAATAATCTTCTCCTTAATTCAAAAAAGACGAAATGTTTAAAGTTTTCTTTACCAAATGTTCCTTATGTTGAACCAAACATAAAGCTTGGCCCAGATAAACTCCCTATTGACAAAGCGACAGTCTTCCTGGGAATCAAAATGGATTCCACTTTACAATGGGATCCACATATACATGATCTCTCCGGAAGACTTAGTTCTGCTGCAGTTCTTAGGATAAGACAGTTAACAGACGTAGCTACTGCTCGCCTAGTTTATTTCGCGTACTTCCACAGTATTATGTCGTATGGCGTATTGCTGTGGGGAACTGCTGCTGAGATAGAGATAATCTTTATCATACAAACGCGTGCAATTCGAGCCATATATAAAATGGGTCCTAGGGAATCTGAGAGGGATCTTTTTAAAGAAATTGATATTTTAACTTTACCAAGTCTGTATATATTTGAAAATATTATGTATGTTCGTAAACATTTGAGTAAATTTAAATTAAACAGTGACAATCACGATTAGTAAATTAATAATTAATTAATTATTAATTATACTAGGAATAAAGATAAAATAGCGGTGCCAGGTTTTAGATTAGCAAAGACAAATAAAAGGTCCTTCTTAGGTAATTGTGTGCGGTTTTATAATAAAGTTCCTAAACATATTACAACGCTCACAGAAGGGAAATTCAAGTTGCATGTGAAAAACATATTGATTAAAAAATCCTACTACACAGTTTCTGATTACATAAACGACAAAAATGCCTGGACAATTCCGCCTCCGCCAAGCTATTGCCTGTCACCTACATAATTTAAACAAATATTGTAATAACTCTATTATATAGTATGCATGTAACACATTGTTAAAAGATGTTTAAAAGAATGGCCCCGAGTTTCTTGCCCGTTCTTCTTGCAGTGGCTCTATACAATTTATTTGCTGAACGTGGCAGTACAATGTAGAATATTTCAATACTAAAATTTGTAATTGACCTTCATAAGAGCGTCGTAGACGCCTAAATTGAATAAATGATTTTGACTTTGACTTTTGACTTTGAATAAAAGAAGAACTAAATTGTAACAAAAATAGTTCTTATGTCAATATACAAGCCATGCCCTAAATCAATTTAACAATTAAAGAGTGGATCGATCAAAACGCCTTCTGTCGCGATATGCAGGTGAAGGGCACAGAAAATATTCTATTTACCGATGAAAAAAAATTCACGATTGAAGAGCACTACAATAAGCAAAATGATGTGTACGCTCACAGTTCTAAAGAAGCTGCTCAAGTGGTCGGAAAGGAAGAACGTGGTCATCATCCTGGAGGCAATGATGGTTTGGTGGGGCCTGTCTTATCAAGGCGTTACAAAGCTACATTTTTGTGAAAAAGGAGTGAAACTTCAGCCAAAGTGTATAAAGAAATAGTCTTGGATCGTGTTGTACAACAACTCAATAATACACTTTTTTAAAACTACCCGTGGACTTTCCAGCACAAATCTGCACCTGGTCACAAGGAATGAACTACCGAAGCCTAGCTTGAAACCAACGTTCCGGACTTTATAAGAGCTGAAGACTGGCCCTCATCCAGCCCAGACCTCAACCCTCTAGATTACAAATTATGGTCAGTTTTAGAGGACGTGGCTTTGAACAACACCACATAAGATATTGTTCTATTTTTGCTGAGCCTTTAATAAATATGTACGTATGAGTTTTAGTAATATTACATTACGAGTACTTCATTGAAAAAAATTATGCATTTTCATTTGTAACAGAACTTATGGCCGGACTAGGTAAGTTTAATAATAACAATTGCAATTCACTGCGGCGGGCGCGGCACTCAGTAAACTATTTTCCAAGCCGACCTTACACCGGATTACTCGCGATTCGGTTTCAATTAAACCGGCCCGGCTACCGTTTACTGCTCAATTGGTCGGGGAAATACCGGTAATCGTGTGCGAGGATTTGTGTTTGTGTCTAAACGGAACTGCTGCTAGTTGAGTGTGAGCTAAAGCAATGCAACAGAGAGTGTTGTGTACACATGGATACGTATGAGTGATATATATCAAACTGGCCTTTTGATCACACTCTCGCTTGCATTATCATTATGGGTAGCTCACGTATAATATCCAAAATAGACTGGAAAACTCTTCCACCTATAATTTAAGATGGAATCACTGTTCCATATAGTATGGCAGTCAAACATTTTGGCATCACATTTGATCAGCGATTAACAAGGAAACCTCAACTTGAATCTGTTAGCTGTAGGATCTTTGCTTCAGCAGTTTCATTAAGACAACTTCGAATCTTTTTACCCACTGCTACTAAAATTGCACTTGCACCTCTTCTTCTCCCTATTCTAGACTACGCTGACTCCCGCTATCTTGATATCACTGAGGATCAGTTCAACAAACTGTCATGCACTTTAGCCTATACCTCCATCTAAATTAATTCAGCCTACGGTAGCGTGAAAGAGATTGCTGCCTAGCAATAAAGCCGCCGATTGTACTATTTTGTAGATATTTTAATATTTTATGTAACTAGTACAAAAGTGCTATAAAGTGTTATTTATCTATCTTGCTTTTGTTATGTGATTATATAGTTGAAAGTTAAGGAATGCCTATGACAACGCAGTCGGTAGCTTAGTTTGCTTAACCGCTCATAACCGATCAATTAAGTTAAGCAACGTCCGCCGCACCCATGACTTGGATGGGTGACAGCTAGGTGACATTACTACTGAGCGCTTCCATGCTTTGGAGGGCATGTTAAGCCATCGGTCCCGGTTGTTGTCTTAGGATGGAAGTCCTTATAGCATTTTGCGAATGCACGCCTGGTTAACAACGACTCTCAAGTAGAAAATCTGTCATCAAGCACCTAACGGTGTGTTCTGGCAGCTGTCCTTGAAAGCCAGTAATACTAGGTTAGCCTAAACAACATCTTTGACCACATCATTACTTACCATCAGGTGAGATAGTGGTCAAAGGCTAACCAGATCTGGGATTGCTCCTAGAGCATTTGTCGGAACATACTGCTGCTTTTCGGGCTAGATATTCAGTTATTCGACTTTTTATACCTGTCTAAAATTATTAATTCTGTAGTGGATTCCCTCGATCTGTTATATAAAATACCCTTTAATATTAAATATAGAGCACGTACAGCCAAAGTCACTAATGTCTTTGCTCTTCAAGTCCATAAAAATAATATATACTACTTTAATCCTATTGTAAGAATGGCTCGTCAATATAATGATCTGTTAAAAAATAATCCAGATTTAGATATTTAATCCTAGGCTTAGCAGATATGTTTTATATATAAAATATCTTCTTCAACCGAAACCAAGAAATTCGGACACAACAGCCATGTTGTCCGGATGATCTGTCTTATTGTTAGTTATAATTATATATTGTGTCAGTTTCAGGGTACCAATTCGAAAATATCAGTTTGATTTGCGGATTGGTACTTACTTTTACTTCGTCTCGGATTTCACTTTACTTTTCTGTATACACATATGTTGAACTAGCTGTACCTGCGACTTCGATCGCGATTGCCGTACCTGCAAACTAATTATTCACATTTGAGCACTGTTTATCTCATATTACGCAACGCTGTTGTCTACGTTGAAGCACTCTTAGTAAAGCATAACTCAGAAAGGAGCTTTTTACTTTGGGTTTGATAAGTCCCAGCTTGTTTTTCCAGAAGGCAGTAAGAAGGCAGAAGGCAGAAGGCAGGTTAAGTAACTCAGAGAGTTCCTTCGCGGATCGCACAATAAATGTTGAAGCAAAGTAGGTACTTTGTGCGTTTCTTCGGAATTTCGATTATAAAACGGTATCTTTTTGCCGAGGTTCTCCTTGTTTGGCGATAGAACAAAAATATATTAGATTATACACTTCCATTGCGCAGTCTCCAAAATGTATCCGGAAAAATATATATAGTTAAAAGAAAATATTCTGGCGAATTCAGTTCCAGATTTTAAAGTTTTATCTTAGCAAGCTGGCAAATCTAAATTAGGATGCCGAGATGCCCGTGGGGTGCCCAGTTGCCCATGTGGTGCTGGGCTGCCCGTGAGGTGCCAGGCTGCCCGTGGGGTGCCGGAATGCCCATAGGGTGCCGGAATGCCCGTGGGGTGCCGGGCTGCCCGTGGGGTGCCGAGGTGCCCGTGGGGTGCAGAGCTCACTCGTCACTGTTCTAACAAAAAAAGAATAATTGAAATCGGACTACGCGTTCATAAATTACAACTAAGTAACATTTTGACTTTCATCCCCTGTCCCGAGGGAACCGTACTGAATTTCGGGATAAAAAGTATATAAACCTTCTTCGTAGTATGAACTCAAATCGTGTTAAGTTTCATTGAATTCCATTCAGTAGTTTTGGAGTGATGTGCGGCCGGGATACAGACAGACAGACAGACAGACAGACAAAAATAAAAAAAAATACAGTTTTGGCATCAGTGTCAGCTACAGAGTGTTCTCAAATTTTTTTTGCAAAATATCTTCAATGTACAGATATGGACCTGTTACAGTTTTATTATAAGTATAGAATAGATTACAATCCAGCTCAAAATTTGCATAACGTGTATAATTATTGTAAATGAGAAATTGACTGTAATTTGTTTTGTGTATCTAAATGAATAAATATCTAAAATCATGTTATTTTGATCTCCACGCTTGGCAGTTTTGGGTGCACAGCTGTAAAACATTAGACATCTGCAAAAGATACGTTTGTTCGTTGCTTTTTTACTAATAGGCTAACTCCAGGTTCTCGAAGACAGTTGTCGAAACATACCTTCTACGTTTCTTCTACGTTTGGCAACAGATTTCCTTTTTGATAGCGGTAGCTAGTATTCGTTAGTCGGCTTAAACCTGGGGCATGATTTGAACCCTGCGGTGACAGTCCACACTTAATATACTGCGCCATTTTCCTTTCCACGATATCACATGTGAGACCACGAGTGCTGGGCTAGAATGGAAATAATATCAGTCTTTCGCATTTAACAATGGATCAACTAATGGTGATCGTAATAAGTCCCAATAAAAAGGCTTTCACCTAGTTTGGGTCTCAAAGTTTATTGGTGTTTAAATCCTATTAGGTAAGCTCGTACAGAAAAAAAAACAAGAAAACAAATGTAGTATATTTTTAATAAATTGGTTGACGAATGGTACACATAATTTATAGGCTGAAACTTATTAGGATATCTATCCTAATCCACTTCACATGCTGTACTACAACATACAATATCCTAAGCGATACGTTATTAGTAAGTATGATCACACTTTACATTTTGCAGCTGCTTGCAATTTATTATGCTAATGAATTTTGCAAGCTACAATATGTGTCGGCTGTTTAGTTATAAAATATACACACGGCTTTGGAGTATGAGAAGCTTTTCAAAGAACAATGGCAAACTCCCATACATGGTTTTTAGTTGATAAAAAAGTGCGAATTAAGAAAAAATATATATATATAATATAGCTACAAATTTCCGATTCCAATGGTAATAGAATTTTTGTCACAGAAAGCCTACGTTTTAAGATATTGTGATATGACTGTTTGTAGGTTATGTTTTATATTTTTCGAAAAGTAGTCTTAGATTCATTTTGTTATTTATGCATAAAATGTTATTCTGCTATTGTTACTTACCTAGATAAGTTTATGTTAGATACAAAACGAAAATAACTGCAACTGTGTACATATAAAAGTGATACTCACATTGCTTCATTTTATTACGTTCACATCGTTTTTCTGTTTGAAATTCTTTTAGATAATTGTCTTATCTTAGAGATTATGTAGATAGATACCTAGGTTATGTATACGATTATACATAACCTAGGTTATGTATGATCTAAGCATCTTATCCTAACAGTAGTGATGTAAAAGTGTATATCGTCGGCTAAAGTGTCAAAACTCGTAACTCCATTATTTTTCCAAAAAGAAATTTTTATACCATTTTATTACTAAACTCTGAACGCATCCTTGGCAAAACTCTTAAATCTTTTTAAAAACCCGTTACGGTTTAAAATGATAAATAGAAAACCACGTAATTTATAGAATTATTTTTTTCAGGAAAATCTCGTAACTCCATTTATCGACACATGCCGCTAATATGTATCAAAATTCATTTCAGATAATTATTTCTATTATTTTTTATAAGTATTTAAGTATAAAATGAAAACAAACCTTTATATAAAATTTTTCGTGATGAAGTTTTTTGCGTCTCCTGTATAATTTGCTCTTATGGAGTTACGAGGTCTGACACTTTAGCCGACGATATATATTCTTTAAACATTGTTTGTTTTTGTTGCTCACACCACCACCCTCACCACTTTCGACCACTATTTTACCTGTGGGTAAGTGATAATTTTGTTATCAGGCTAAGCATAGAATAAGAACTGGTTCTCCAGAATACAATTTAGATTCTTGGCGACATACTATCTACTCCAGGCCAGCATATATTTGCTAAGTACAATACTAAACTATGTTTACTTGAGTAATTGTTAAAAGGCCATTTTGTACAATTGAATAAGGTAATATAACTCCAAAGTCTAATAAAACAAGAATAAGTGATACTTATTTTAATTTCGATTTATTCTTCAATATCTTCTCGTATAACAACATCATCGTAAAACTCTGCTAGTACGAAAGAAGTCGACCTTACCTTACCTTTATTTATATTTTTATGACGATTTCGTCATACAAATGATTTGATATGAAATCGTTAAGAGGAAATCCATAGCAGCATTTTTATTATAGTCAAAAATATTCGGTATACTTTGACATCAGTGTGTCAGTTATAATGGTGTGTTTACTCACGGTATCTGGCCCGAACACACGTAGAGTTACGATGCGTTAAGTCTGTTATTACGCGCCGCGCCGTGTACCGACTAGTCCCGACTCTGTACCGGCCTTCAGTGTGGACGGGACGTACTTTTGATTACTCGAGTAACTCCGCTGTAATGGTTATCCTTACTAATATTATAAGCGCTTAAATATTTGAAGCAGTGATGACTCAGTGGTATTGGCTATGGACTGCGGTGCCGCAGATCCATGGTTCCAATCCCGCTGCGGGCTTGAGCTTCACTATGCTTGGCGACAGATTTTCTACTTGAGGGTGGTCGCTAGCCAGGCGGGCATTCGCAAAATGCCCTTCCACCATGCGGTGAAGCGGGCTTGAGCCCGTGGCGGGATTCGAACCACGGACCTACTGCGCGGCAGTCCATAGCCAATGCCAATGAGCTATCACAGCTTCAAAATATGCGTTCTATCTGTTCTATTCTGGCGTGCGCTGCAAAATCCTTTAGTACCACACGTACATAATGTATGACGGAAATGTTTATCTTAAATTTTCCTACAAAAAAGTCCGCGACAGCATATATCTTTTATGTGTAAGCCATTATTGCCAAAATAGTGAATCATAAATACTTTTTTTTTTTTTTTACCGCATTCTTCCTCTTGGAATTTTGCGAGGTATTGTTTGTAGGGCTCCTGTGGGCCTCTGTAGTTAGTTTCATTAGCTTATTAATTTCTAATCGGTTATTTTTTGTTTCCATGGCAACGCTGCCTGCGACACCTGCGCACTACGGACTTCGACGACGTTGTTGACGCGAGACTTCATCCGGGTCGAGACGTCACCCTAGAGATTCTAAGATAAGCTTTGATTTATTTTGTAAACAATGCTTTGTACCCAAACAATGAATGCAGTAGTTGGGACCTTTGTATCGCAAGACGGCCAGATGTTGTGTCCGCAGTGCCCCCAGGCTCGATATTTTAAAGGTCAAAAAGGCCTCAAAATTCACCAAAAAAGGTGTCATAAAAGTTCGGAAATTCCCCTTTCGGCGCCAATAAATAATCTAACAGTAAGTGGTAGCAGTGTTGCGAGCCCTGCTACCCCTGCCAAACCGTTTTGGGAGGTTTTAAGCTCGTACAAAAATAATATTCCCGTTATAAAACGCATACCTCGGGGTGCGAGAATTTCTGTTGCCCAATCGTTATCTTCTTCGATTAAAAACGTTTTGGCTACTAATACTAGGCAAGCCTGGGAGCATCTTCTAGCATTCCCGTACCACGTATTTCACGTAAATTTTGATCCTTCTAACAAAAAATCCCTTACAACTAGAGTAAAGGAAAACTGCGTGAAATACAAGGCACGGGAAGAGCAATCTTTTGGCTCAACTTTAATAATTCCGCCACTGCGGCGGAATACAAAAACAAATAATGTCGATTCAGCTACTATTAAAATAGTAGAAAACAAAATTAATGATGGTGACATCAAAAACGCGGCACGCATCTTGTTTTCGAGTGATACAATCGCCCCTTTCACATCTGACACGTTGAATTCCCTAATAGAAAAGCATCCGCCTGCAACTGCAGGTCTCCACCTTCCCGACTCTCCTGAACAAAATAATGACATTGTTGAGGTGACCCCACAGGATGTTTCTGCAGCCGTGGCATCTTTTCGAAGTGGCTCAGCCGGTGGTCTAGATGGCCTGACGCCTCAGCACTTAAAAGATATTTTATCTTTTAGTTCTGGTGAGGTAGGCGAGACACTTCTAAGGGATGTGACGGCTTTGGTTAATTTGATGTTGTTGGGTCAGGTCAACAATGAAATTACCGAAATTCTGTACGGTGCGAATTTATGTGCCCTTAATAAAAAAATGGTGGTATTAGGCCTATAGCAGTAGGCACCACTTATCGTCGCCTCACAGCCAAATGTGGTTGTAGGAAAAAGGTTGCTTTTTTAAGTAATCTTTTTCAACCACTACAACTCGGTTTTGGCTCTCAGGGTGGTTGTGAGGCTGCTGTACATTCACTTCGCACATTTTTTGATCAAAATTGTGGAGTTGTGCTTTTGAAGGTGGATGTTAAAAATGCATTCAACTCATTAGATAGAGGCACCCTTTTGACCGAAGTGAAAGATAAAATTCCGGAATTATACCCTTTTCTTTGGCAATGTTACGGCAAACCATCAAAATTAACATACCAAAACAACGTTATATTATCTTCCGTAGGATGTCAACAGGGTGATCCTCTGGGACCAGCCATCTTTAGCCTTGCCATCCACTCAATAATTCAACGTCTCCAATCAAAACTTAACGTTTGGTATTTGGATGACGGAACCTTAGGAGGCGATGCGAACACGGTATTGAATGACTTGCGAGTACTTATAGACGATTTTCGTCTTATTGGTCTTGAACTAAATTTTTCCAAATGTGAACTTTTTGTTTGTGATACTTGTCCGGATAAAATTTCGATAATTGAAAAATTCAATTTACTTGCGCCTAATATAAAATTAGTAGAAAAACGTTCGCTCCGTCTTTTGGGTTCACCGATTTTTGACGAATCTTTGTCACCATTTGTCGAAGAACAAATTCAAAAGTTTAGAAATGCTTCTAGCAGATTATTCAAAATTAACGCCCATATGGCTTTTACTATTATTAGATTTTGCCTTTTCGTTCCTAAATTTACATACTTTTTGAGATGTGGAATGTGGTGTGGAAACACAGTGAGCTTCTTTTAAGTTTAGACAATTTATTAAAAGATACGTTAATATCGGTTTTGAATGTTGAGATGGATGATAGGGCTTGGGTGCAAGCTTCCCTCCCTGTGAGGTTGGGGGGCATAGGGATACGCAAAATTTCTAGTGTGGCATTACCAGCTTTTTTGTCTTCTGTACACAGTACACACAAATTAGTAGAAAAAATTCTTGCACCATCTTTAGACTCTTTTGATGTAGCATATCTGGCTGAGGCCAAAACCACATGGGGACTGGCTTGTCCAAATACTGAGTTCCCAAAAATTTTGTCATCTCAGAAACAGTGGAATCGGCCCCTCTGCGAGCTAGCACGGAAAGATCTTTTAAATACGTGCCCTAGTATCGCAGATCGTGCTCGTATTCTCGCTGTTTCTGTGTGGGAATCAGGTCTTTGGTTACAAGCCATTCCTTCTTACAAAACTGGTAGCCTTATAGATCCTTCCGCTTTTCGTCTCGCTATTAGCTTACGCTTGGGTGCAAGGTGTTGTGTTGCACATCACTGCCAGTGTGGTACTGCAGTTGACCAATTCGGTCACCATGGCCTCTCCTGCTCTCGAAGTGCTGGTCGAATTTCCCGCCACGCCAGCCTTAACGATATCATTCGCCGGGCTTTTACCAGCGCCAATGTTCCAGCTGTTCTCGAACCGAACGGTCTGATGCGTGACGATGGTAAAAGACCTGACGGCATGACTCTGGTTCCATGGAAGTTAGGACGGCCCTTAGTGTGGGACGCTACATGCGTAGACACTTTAGCGCCGTCACACCTTTCTGAAACCCACGTGAGGGCTGGCGCCGCGGCTACTTCGGCAGAGCAACTCAAGCGGCGCAAATATGCTAACCTCGGTATGGTTTACATATTTGAGCCGTTTGGTGTAGAGACGTTGGGTCCGTGGGGACCGGGAGCTCATCGTATTTTCCAAAATTTATCAGAGCGCTTGGTCGATGCGACGCGTGATCAAAATGCTGGCACCTATTTGGCTCAAAGAATAAGCATTGCAATTCAACGGGGCAATGCTGCCAGCATGCTGGGCACGCTGCCAACTGATAGTGGGCTAGAGCATTTGGACTCCCTATGAGTCCAAATGCTTTTACTGTAGTAGCTGTAGTATTGTAGTAGCTGTAGTGTTGTATATAGTTTGTAGTATTTGTTTAATAAAGGCATACCGCCATAAAAAAAAAATACTTTAAATATTGATAATTTAATTCTAATGCATATTTGGTAGAAACAAATTGATCCTTCTCAAACTAATATTGGTCAAAGGCTGGCCATCAGCTATAAAAAAAAGATCCTCAGAAAAGCACCGGTCGATATTGCAGTAGTATAATGCTGTATAAATAAGATAGATCAGAACTGATGTCTGTAGCAGTTAGTTCAGGCAATTCCGAGGTGATTTTATGGTATTATACAACAGGTCTGCTTTCACATTACTTCAACAGTCTTCCTATCCTTCCAGAATGTATTAGGGCCTGTTGTTACTATGTTCATATGTGTGAACAAATGCCGAACCGGCAATTCATTCATGTGTAGCATGCAAATGACCCATTGCAACGATTTATCTAGCTTTTTTCCAGTAAACGAATAATACTTCCTATGTTCTAATCTTATTTGTCCCATCTCATCCAATAGTCAATAATTCGTCCATAGAATTGCCTTCATCTGAGAAGCACTTTGTCATTTCAGTCACGATGCCTTCAGACGTGCCCGAAGACGGTGTGATATGACCTAAGTAAATAGAGCCAAGTTCACATATCACAGGGTACTTGAATGAATTACGTACCATTATAACACGAACAAAAATAACCTCCCAAATACTTAGCCGCGGTGACACTGATGTATAAAAACAGTCACATGCTTTGAAATATTTACGTCCCAAACTTCACCCCGACCGCAAACGTCAACGCTCCTGCATTTACTATTGATTTGACAATAATCGACAGTATTCTTAATTGAAAAAAACTCACCATTTATTAGCAATACAATGACTTGGTGAATGGTTCATGAAAATATACCTAAATTCATATTTTTACGAAATTTCAAACTTAATCCGGAGGCTGTTGACTTAAAATAATATAAATCTATTTTGCATACGATTTTCCTATAACTTAAAGCACCTTTATTACGGTAACAGAAAAAGAAAATTCGAAAAAAACATAATTTACCCACCCTGTACACAAAAAATATGAGTTTTTTTTGCTGATAGATTAGCTTTTCTCCACAATCTCGTCTGACGATAAGTGACGAATGACAGATTGAAGAATCAGATGTTAAACAGACAAAATAAAATACGGAAATAAAAATATAAAATAAGTGTTTTAGCAGGCACAAACAATTAACTGTTCGAATATATCATCATATCAATTACCAAAGTGTGAGATAGCAACTTATCAGATATACATTTACTTCAGTTTCTTTTTTATAATTTTCATCATATTATTATTTTGTTTCTCAAAACAAAATATATTACTAAAAATGTCTACTAAGATAACTTGAACAAAATTAAAATTATCTCTAGTAAAATGTCTTCTTTCTTAAATTCTAACTACAATATAGGCAAAATAAAACAATATTTGTGACCAGTCATGTTTATTGCTCTCATAACAATTAGAAGATCAAATATTCTGCAATTTCAGATGATCCCCGGTTAAAGGGCGCGAAGTTTTTAGATCTTGAATTCTTGAAGTGAAGCATACACTTTCAGCCTTTTCATTTGAATTGTACCTCTCTTGAAGAAGGCTTTTCCAATTAACTTGTTTATTGAGTAGATTAATACTAACTCAATTGCAGAATTGATATTGTTTTTCTAATCGTAGTAGTTTGTTAGGCGATCCAAATTTTGTACGTGATAAATACTGTGAATTGTCAAGTCTTCAAAATAATCTAGCTGTTTAATACAACAATTATATATAAATAAAGTTTGATATAAAGTTCTTGTTCGTAAATAACTAAAATAAGATACATAATAAATCAGTCTAGCTGACAAATATGCAGTTATTTCTATACATAATATGCATGTAAATTGTAGATATGCAATACAATTTCATGTATATTTATATAGATTATGTAAATGTCAATGACATCTACATATTAAACTGAATAGCATCTCGGAGCCTTATCGACTACAATTCTTTGAACTAGAATAGTCCCGTCGTGATTCTCATCCTTATTCATATGGCCGCAACGCCTATCTTTCCTTCCACGTCGTTCAGACTCGTTACCAGATTCATCATCCGAGTTTGGCCCTCGTCGACCGCATCGGCCGTATGGACCATCTCGTTTCCAGGGACCAGACGGATGACGGTGTGGCCCAAAATGTGGCCCAAAATCTGGGCCGTAATATCTGTGTGGTACTTCAGGTCTCTCATTTCTTACACACTTTCTACAAGGCCTTGGTCCCTTGTGATGTGGTCCATGATCAGGTCTTCCTTCCCCATGGTGAGGTCTATGGCAGGGGCTGCGGTCTTCGTGACACGGACTTCTTTCGTTGCTACGATCACGACGTTTCTTACAATGAGGTGGCGGTCCATGACCTCTTTTTTTACGCCCAGAGCAGCCAGGTCCTTCGCAGTCAGGTGGACCGTGAGCATTCTCTAGATCCCGTGGCGGGCAAGGTTTTCGTCCAAACTGCCAAGCATCTTGACAGCAGTCTAACTCCTCTCCGGATGAAGGTTCGTTGCCACAAAACGGTCCAAATGCGAGGGGTCCAGGTCTAAAGTACCCTGGTCCGTATCCGGGTGGACCATGATGTCCTCTTGGCCCAAAGCCGAATTGATGAAAGCCTTGTCCAAAGTGTCCAAACGGGCCCATGTCGTGATGATGTCTTCCGAAAGGTGAGAAGTCGCATCCGCCGAATCCTCTCATAGTTTATTTACTTCGTAATTATTTAAATTAATATCAGTTCGTTAATATTCGGAATAAAAAGGTTAGGTCAGTCGCAAAATACGAGTATCGGCGTACCAGCAAATTTCGTAATCGTGAGATCCGTAAATGCGTTATTTTTTTTTATTGTTGACAAGAGACAAGTTCTCTACTTCGATATAACCTTAGTTGTGATAAAAACAGGTATTTGCTTGCAGTTATATACATAAAAATGTCACAACATTGTGAAATGATCTATATAAAAATTACTGCTCATTTGTCTGTCTGTTTAACTGGTAATATTGTGCAATAGGAATGCAACATTTTGGAAATAAGACAAGCTCAATGAGAGTTTGAATCCAAATCATATTTGATCCATTTTACACTCTTATGATATTAGGGATGTACCCATAACTTCATTGATAAATATAATTAATGTAACACAAAATATAAGCTTTTTTTTAAGGAAGCAGCGATACAAATCATTTAGGAGCTTGTAATAGAAAATAAAACTAAATTTGTATTATGTAGAGTTCAATGTCAATGCGCGCTGCACTTGGCGGTTATGACCTTTTGTATGTCCGAAATACGCAAAAATTAGAAGAAAAAAAAAATTGTCATAAGAAAGCGATAGTCTGAATTAAAAAAAAACGACACGGAATGATTAAGGATATAATGAATCTCATTTAGAGAGTTACCGGTGAAAAACCTTTCTCGTTCTGGAGTAGTTTCAAAAATAAATGGTAAAAGAAATGCAATTAAGAAGTAAGTTATGAAAAAACGTTCTGCAATCATTTGTTGCCACAAGAACCGTAACATACTTTTTTTTAATACAAATAATTTCCATCTGAAGCGTATTTCAAAATTATCTTCAAAGCTTCCTAAAAAAATTGCCTCTATTCCCCCCCCCCCCCTCCTCTGCTACCTTTGGGTTTCGTTATAGGCAACTAAAGGTAAAATACCGGAAGGTGGCAGCAGCGCCTTCTGAAGAACTGTTATTTTAAACTGTGATACCCAAGACGCCTGCCAAGCGGGGGGATTATGGCAAACCCCGTGACGGTATAGGTTGTGTTCAGCAGTGGAAAATCCGGTTCATACAGTACAGTAATGTTACCTTATATCGACGTATATTATATATCTGAATATGATATGACACTCTGATTTTAGATAACCCCTACTATATCAGAAAACAATTCACTGGAAATTAAAGCGCTCGTAGCGAAGTTTAATTAGCTGTTCTCAACCGATCAGCAAGGTTAAGCAACGTCGCCCGCGGTCATGAGTTGGATGGGTGACCGCTAGTGACATTACTACTGAGCGTTTCCGTGCTTCGGAGGGCACGTTAAGCCGTCGGTCCCGGTTGTTGTCTTAGGATGGCAGTCGTTATAGCATGGTGGTAGGGCATTTTGCGAATGCCCGCCTGGCTAGCTACCGCCCTCGAGTAGAAAATCTGTCGCCAAGCACCTAACGGTGTGTTCCGGCAGCTGTCCTTGAGAGCCAGTACTTATAGGTTAGCCTGAACAACATCTTCGACCACATCACTTACCATCAGGTGAGATAGTGGTCAAAGGCTAACATACCAGGCTAAAAAAAAAAAAAGTTCGACACCAGTATTAAGTAGGTTATTTCACGAAAATATTTAGAGGGCAAGCAAAACCGCATGATACGGTAAATCTGTCTACGAAAACATTTAAAATGCCCTAGCGTTTACAATGATGTCGCAATTTACTCGGAACATTACGCACCGGATGTGTTTAGTCACTAATCGGTCAAAACATGACGTTTTGATATAAACTATTTATTGTTGTCATTCTGGATAGCAACAAGAACTGTTGCTATGCTTTGGAAGCAAAACGCGTCGAAAATTCTTCCGGTTTGCCTACGTGGCGTTTGTGACGTCAAGGCGGCATTGTCACTTGATATATTTTTAAGTGTTTTACTACAATATTAAATGTTACCTTAAATATTAAAAAATATTTTTGTTATTTTTAAATATGGATTTTTTAAAGTAACGCCTGAATCTATTCATTGGTGATGATCTGGTCGAAAATGTTCTCTAGGCTAACCTACACAGCTGCTGGAAGACACCTTAAGGTGCTTGGCGATAGATTTTCTAATTGAGGGTGGAATTTACCTAGGCAGGCATCCTCAAAATGCCCTACCACCATGCTCTTCAAAGACTCTACCCTAGGACAACTACCAGGACCGACGGCTTAACTTGCCCACCAAAGCATAAAAGTACTCAGCAGTATAGCGGTCACCCATCCAAGTCATGACCGCAGCAGAAGTCGCTTAACTTTATACAATTATAGAGAGAGCAGTTATAGCTATGGACTACGGTGCCGCAGAAACATGGTTCGATTCCCACCGCCGCCGGCGTAAGCTTCATCGCGTGGTGTTAGGGCATTTTGCGAATGCTCGCCTGGCTAGCTGCCACCCTAAAGTAGAAAACTGTCGTCTAGCGCCTAACAGTGTGTTTCGGCAGGATTCCTTGAGAGCCAGTAAAATTACAGGCATATGAGACACGACCACTGTATGCCTCAGGGTGTCGGACGCAGTGCAGGGACGAAATTCATCTTTTATGAGCAGATGTTTGCGGCTTACAACCGGTAGGCCTCGAACTTGTTTGTTACAATCTCACAAAAAAACGTAGCTGATTGGTTAAGAACGACTTAGCAAGTTATATTACGAATGTTTCAAACATTCAAAATATACATAGTACATAGAAATGGTAGAATATAATCAACCAAATTTAAATTCTTACACAGATTTTGCCAAAACATATCAATGTTTTGGCAACTGTTTTTTGGAGCATCTTACTTTAGTCATAGTAGAAAGTTCTACTATGCTTTAGTTGCTTTTTTTTCTTTATGACAGTTGTACAAGCGGGCTGGTTCCTTCAAAGGTGATCTGTAACTTGCTGTAGCGTACTGGTAGAGCTGGCTAGGTACCCTGTCCTTACCCGAGATTTCACAGCTCTTAATAATATTATTGACCTTTTTTACCGGATAAATCGTCACGGTTGAGTTTTTCTTCACTTAGCATCGCCGCTTGTGCATTTCAAAAACCTGTTGCATGACATGGTAAAATTATTATGCAAGCTGGGTAATATCCGTGTAGCAAAATATTAACAGAACAAAATCCAAAGAATATTCCAGAAATTTTCTATAATTGCAACACATTGCGAAACCGATGAACTCATTTCCGGTTTGCGGATTGCGCAATGTGATGAAATATGGAATTCAAGAAATATTATGAAAACATTTCAGTGGATGAAATTCCATGAAACATGGGTAATTTGATGTAAAATAACGACGTAGTTTATTGTATTCAATATCATATATCTTCTAAATAACTATTCGATCTCCAGTAGCGTCGGTCGCCGGGTCTTCATAATCATAAAATCAACGGTTGAACAAATCCTCCCTCTTATGGAGATTTGATTAAACCTGGCAATTTCTTACATTGTGATTGATGCACTGACTTCTAAATCATTATAAACAAATTGAAATTGAATGTCACATGTTTTGTTGTTGTACCAAAATCAAAAGTTAATAAATAAATAACTAAAATATCCATTTATTGCCTTATTACAAAACAAAGATATGTAAAGAATAATAAAAATAAATGACAGTCATAAGGCAATAGGGTTATGCTCAGCATTATGCAGCGCTAACATTCACTTACATGAGTGTGTGCTGCGCTCATTTTCAGCATATCCCCACTCGGGCGGATGTTTGCCGAAAGACATATGAGGTAAAAAAGCGTAAAAAAGTTCACAAATTAACAAAAGAAACATACAGAATCAACTTACAATCATAGATATTAAATTACATCAATTTGAGGCCAATTAAAACATAAGACCAACCATAACTTGGTTAGCAAATTATTATCTAACTTTATATATTATCAATTTATATATATAAATATATTATCAAGTACACACCTTACAGCCAATAGCTAGAATAAATATGCTAAACCGATTGCAATGATATGCATAACCACATAACATTATGGAATGAATATTTTCGCGGTCATTCACATTTGTACTGTTTTTTGAATCAGTATCCAGAAAGCCCACCCATACAGACCACTATCGCATGCCCCCTCACATCACCCTCCGTATCACATAAGCTCTGTAATGACCTCACTCCTAAGTAATCGTGCCTTTAATTTGTGGGACTCGGAGCATTTTACTGAAGAGTTAGATCACGTTCAGATCACGAACATCATTGGAGTAAGAGCAAGTAAAGTAAGAGCACCTGTAATTTAAGAAGCTCTTGAAATCACTACATCGAAATTTTAAATGTAAAGGTGCATTTAGGTCTGGCAACTGGAACCCGGTATTGTGCTAATAAAGAATAGCGCGTGGTCTACTGACTCTAAAAAAAGTGGTGATACAGAGAGTGTGTTTTGTCGTGACAACCGATCTGGTTTCAATAGTGTGCATATCAAAAGGTAAAAAAAGAGGGTTGACAGATATGTCTGCTCTAATTTTTTTTTTATTTATCTACATTCTCCAGTCCTCCCGCGCTTGTGACTCTTGCAACAACGTCAAAATATAGGACCTCAAGGAAAATAGTGGATGGTATCCCGTTAGCCAAATTACCAATTTTTATGGAATGGATTTATAATATCTACATAAGATGTGTCTATAAATAACTAGAGTAACAACCACGTACCATTTATTCTAATATATGGTGCATAAAATTAACCTAGCCATTTTTAAAGTTTAAGATAATTTTTTTAAACTTAAAGCAAATAGGCAGATTGATAATCAGATTGAATTTTTAGCGTTTTTCGCAGTGAGACAGTATTACACAGTCGTATTTGCTGCGAAGGCAAAGAAAAGTAGAAGAGACCAGCCTCGACACCTGCGTTTCTAGGTCCAGGATAATTTCGAGGGGCACCATTCGGAGGTTCTCTGCGCATTTGGGGAAGCCCCCTTTTAGTCAAGACCTAAATTAATAAAAAACCAAAGCCAACCCACTGCAATATACATGACCACAGAACATTATGACATCTCCATATTTTTTCCGACCTCTTTGGAATAATGATTCGATAACCATCTATCATAGAACAATAACAAAAGTCAACCTGAAATAGTTTAATTTTTATTTGTATAATGTCATTATGAACGTATGAAAAGATTTTATTTCATTAAATGCTAAATTGTATTGTTAAATGTCTTAAATAGTTACGATATCCTACAAGAACTAATATTTTTTGGGATAAATAGTAGCCTACGTTATTCTCCTGCCCTTAAAGGCTTTGCATTATATATCTAGAATAGTATTTATAAGTATATCTAGCAAAAAAGCACGTCGACCCGTTGCTCCGCAAAGACAAGCCAACAAACCAATAAATACACTTTCACACTACGTTATTCGTAGCTTTCACATTAATAAGTGTTAGGATACTATGAGAGAATTAACCACAAATGTAGTATTAAGTACATACGTAATTCAATGAAGTACTGAGTACTAATCAAGGCTTCGCAGAGACCGGCTCTAGTTATCTAGTGAAGACAGCAAACCGCATGCTGTGGATCACACACTATACTCGTATTCTGTGGCACTAAGCGTTAAAGTACACACGTTAGATTAAGGAGCAACTTATCACTATTTTTGATGATTTAGATGATGAACGTCTGTTTAATGGCCAATAACTAAGGTAGAGGTTTTGTGGTTCTTGGTTTTATCAATAGCTAGAAAGATAGACCCGTGGGGTGCCTTGCGGTCCATGGGGTGCCGGGCTAGAATGTCATCCCATATTGCTGTGGTGTCGTAAGAGGCCGAGAAATTACAACGCCACGTAGCCAAACCGAAAGAGCATTCGACGCATTTAGCTTCTAAACAAATCATCCTCTGGAGGTCTTGACTCTAAAACCGTACCATTGAGACTGAAAAATCACAAAATAGTTATTGTCCAGTAGCCTGCCTAGCTAGATATGCATATTATCTTCTTGTAAGTGTCGTCGGCGACGAAGTTAAACATACCAGAAGGTAGGGATACCTTCTAAAGAACTAATATCTTATATTGAGATCCCCGTGAAGCCTGCCAAGCGTGAAGATCGTGGCCAAACCCCCCTATGAGTAAGAATTTGTTTATCAATAGATAACTTTAAATATCAGATCCGGCGATCGACGCCACGGGAAATAGTTTAGTTATTTAGAAGTTACATTATGTTTGAAATAATGAATAACTAAATCGTAATTTAACAACAAATTACTCATTGTTTTACGGAATTTTATTTATTGAAATGTTTTCATAATATTTCTTGAATTCCATATTTCATCACATTGTGCAATCCGCAAACCGGAAATGAGTTCATCGGTTTCGCAATGTGTTGCAATTATAGAAAATTTCTGGATGATTCTTTGGATTTTGTTCAGTTTATATTTTACTACACGGATGTTACCCAGCTTGCACATTAATTTATAATAATTTTACCATGTCATACGTTTTCGAAATGCACTAGCGACGATGCCAAGTGAAGAATAACCCAACCCTGACGATTTATCCGGTATGCCCTGTCCTTACCCGTAATTTCACAGTTGATATTCTAGCCCGGTACCCCACGGGCTATGTATAGAACAAAATATATATAATATGTACGCTTGTGTAGGAGGAAACTTAGGTAAAACAGTAGGTATGTGCTAAGTAGTAATACCCAGGAAATATTTTATTAATCGCTCCCTAAGGGAGCCGTAAGTACATAAATCTTCAAGCCTAGAGTCGATCTCGCACCCGTCAAGTTGGGATTGTGCGATTAGAACCACTCAACCGTTGTGGCGTGTGACGTAGAACAAAACCAACCGTGAAGTTCATGACATCGTAAGGATGTCTGGTGACTATTTAACAATGGCAATGTGCGTTGGTCCCAATGGTTAGATTTGGAACTAATAAATTGAACGTATGGTATTGCACAACATTAAGTTAGAGGCATTATTATTTTAAGTTTACAATCTTACTAAAACTTATAATGCCCATATATCCCTTACGTAGTGGAATAAAATGTCTAAGTAACCACGTTTCGATTGATGTATTTGGATCTCGTGTACTTTGTGAGCTTACTGATTCCGGAACGGAATTTGCCCGGTAGATTTTGATTCCAGATTCATCTTCCAGAATAATCAAATACTACTAACGCACTGCCTACTACTACAAGCCAAATGCTGCTAACGCACTACACTACACTAAACTACACTACATGTTAAATAGAGTCAATGACATCCTGAGGAAACTTCGTATAAAAGCGAAGCGCTTCAAAAATTCTCAGGTTTGCTGTGTGGCGTTTATGACCTCACGTCAGGTTAAAAGCAAAATTAGGCCGAATTGTCACTAGATTTTTTTTTAATATTCTGTAAGTGTTGTAAAAAAATATTAATATAATGTTCAATTAACACATTTGTTATTATTATATATGAATTCCCGCAAAGTAACGTCTGAATCTGTTCATTAATAGTACCTAATATAGTTCCTTATATCAGCTTTAATGAATTTTCTCAAGTTTTACCAACAAACTATATACGGCAAAGACGTGCTCCTAGTTGTTATAATAGATATCATATATATTTTTTTTATTTATGTATATAATTTACCTATTTTGACCATATCCGTTAAAAGTATATACCATGACGGACCACTTATTGTGAGGTGCCTTAGGCTGAGCTTACAGCGAGAGGAGGACTGCCATGGCCGTCTTTATGATAATACCTATTCAATTCGCCAGACCGTCGTCGGACGTAGCCAACTCAATGGAGATAAAATTCAATTCTAAAAAGGTGTTGACTGTACGGAAGATGTTTGTTCACGTATGAAATTGCAGCCAAATTTAAACCAGTTGATTTTATATTGATAACTACATTGCCGTACAATTCCTGAATTAACAATATTAACTATTTTTTATACTACTGTTAAATGTCTACTTAGGACGTTTTCCATTGGTTGTCTCTTTTGTGCCTATTATATTTCTAACAAGGGTGACGATCAGGTAGGTAGCCTTTAATATTTTGTAGTGGTGTTAGAAACAATATATTTATACCTCTCATAGAAAGAAGAAAAATGAATATGATTTGATTATTTCAATCACAAAATAAACGAAACATATTACAACAACATATTTTGGCATTTACAGTATTTCTAGAAATGCTAAAATGTATCTACGTGTTAACACTTAGAGTCCGGAAATGGCTTTTATGTTGAGTTTAGCTGAAAATAAGGTTCAGGAAAGATGTTTGAAGGGTTTTCAAAAACTGAAGTCTATAGAAGAACCTTTATTCGAAATGATCAAGAAGCTTAAAACGAAATAACGAGAGGCTTACCATTGTTAGCTGAGACGAGAAATCAGAAAAGTGGATATTATATTTATACTGATGACTGACTTTTTTTATATCTGATAGGCTAGCCTTTCACTTCTATCTCACCTCATGGTTAGTGGTGATGCGGTTGAAGATCATATTCAAGCTTAACCTAGAGTTACTGACTCTCAAGGACAGCTGTTAGAACACACCATCAGGTGCTTGACGACAGAATTTTTTTTTGTTATTGTGATGGAACAAGCTCGAGGTCCACCTGATGTTAAGTGGGCTAACCTCTGCCTATAACAGTTGCAATTCATCACAAGTCACGAATTGCACTGCGCCCGTCACATTGAGACATATAGTTGTTAAGTCTCATTGTGCCTGTAATTTCACTGGCTCTCAAGGACTACTGCCGGAACACACCTTTCGGTGCTTGGTGACAGACTTTCTAATTGAGGGTGGTAGTAGCAAAATGCTCTTCCACCGTGCAGTGAAGCTCAAGCCGGCGGTGGGGATCGAACCAGGGTACTGCGGCACGGCAGTCCATAGCTATTACCGCCCGGCCATCATTGCTTCAAAGTAATTTCTACTTTTCTAACTAAGGGCTACTAGCTAGGCAGGCGGGCTTTCGCAAAATGCCCCATCACAATGCTATATCGACTGCCATTCTAAGACAACAACCGGGACCGACGGCTTAATGTGCCCTGCGAAGCTTGGAAGCGTTCAGTAAGATATATTGTAGGAATGCCACTAGCAGTCTGCTATATACAACTCATGACCGCAGTGGACGTTGCTTAACTTAGCTGTTCAGTTAAAAACGGCTTAGCAAACTATGCTACGAACGCTTTAAAACCGCTATTTGGTTTCGGAACGCATTTGAAAACCTTGCTACATCTAGAATGTTTGATTTGTTATTGTATGACTTTTGGCCCTGTAGAAAAACGTGTATTTGGTTTTGCTAGGATTTTGATGAGTAAGAAAATAACTAAAATAACTTTTACCTATTTTTGTGTGTTATAATTCGTTTGCTATTAATTTTGTTTATGTTTTTGAATACTCATTCTGGGGCAAAGCAGAGGGCCTGGGGTTTTTACATACTATTTACCTACTGGTATGGTATGATGGCGTGGTCAAAAATATCACACAACCGAAACGTAGAATAGGAACTGACTCGTAACACCACTATGAGGACATATTATTTAATACTTGTCAACAACCCCTACGATTTGCAAGCATCTTTGAGATCGCATTGTAAATGACAGTTCATCAGAATGGGGAAAAGAGGGATATTAAGTATTGATTACAATACAAAATTTTATTAATATAGAGTAAAAATACTTTTCAACGATACGAGTATGTTAAATTTGGGAGTTCAATTTAAAGATTTCGGGCTTGGAGTGATCCTGCCTAGAAAAATACATTGCAACATCGTCATATCAGAATTTAGACAGACCCAATCAATACAGACCCTGCAATAACAAGATCAGCTCATTACTATTTATCCTGGCTGCCCCAATATCTAAGCGTAGTGATATCAATAAAGCAGTCTCAGGAGAAATAAGCAAAGCCATGACGGTAAAACAATATTTTCGTCTATCATTAGTCTGAGAGCTAACAGTATTTTTTAATGAAGTGAAATTAAAATCTTACTTTTGTGCCATTATCATTAAGTATCGAATGTTTGAATGAATAATTTGCAAAACAAGGTTTTTAAATTGCTTTTGTTAGAGAATGTCTCTGTATTTAATCACTTTACGAAATCAAATAAATATGTGTGAAACAGAATACTATCCATGCGTATGTAAAAAATAATATCATAAAAGCAATTATTTGCTGAAAACTACTGCTAGAAAATAAGCCTGAAATCCAGTCTGCTAACATCTTCGACGCGTCATCGGTTAATAACTGTTGAGATAATGATAAAGAGATATATGTATTTTTTATAAAATAATTATCACACAGTGGGATGTAGTCTAACGACTGTGGATCTACGATTTTAACCATCTAATAAACAATAGATCAAAAGACCGCAGACATCATAATCTGTGAAAAAAATATTTATATATTATAATCTCAACCTAATACTCTCTTACGCTACTACTCGTTGTCTACGTCTATGTGTGCGTTTGAAAACATATAGAGTTATCAAAAAGTTGGCTTTAAAATGTGATTTTTGATGACAATCTGTTATTTAAGCCTTCATACTTTCGAAAAAATATACTATGGAATCGTGGTTATACACTATAATTATCAGCATTAAAGTACATTAAAGTAGCTACGATTGAACACTTACACGATGTACATTTACCTTCATTTCTATTATTTAGTGGACATTTTAAGAAACACAATTTATACCATACTAATAAAAACCTTATACCCGTACGTAAACAAATAAAGTTTAATAACGTTGGCAACATTTTACACATTGTATACTGTTCTCTCTTAGCGGTGAATCTGGAATATTCGGCAGGCTTCAGTGGCACCAAACCTGCGCCATTCTAGCGGCGCCTATGACTGGAAACAGCGAACCCAGTAAATACAGAAAGACATGGAGACGCAGAATGTTTTATTATTTCTTAGTTTTCAAGTTGATCTAGTAATATGATAAATGGTAAAGTTTGTAGTATGTTTGTTAAATATTGATTTATTTGATTGATATTGATAAAAGTTAGTTACCATATCCTTTAGTTCCAGGACTATAAGATTTAAAATACTTTTGTGCCGATTTTTTGCGAACCTCTCGCGAAATATCAGCAAAAACAAATCCTATATGGACTAGTAAAAAAAACAGAAACTTTTACAGCATATCTTAACTATAGCGAGTTTAAACCAGTTTCCAGCAACGTGGCTTGGTTAAGGGTTCTTAGATGAAGATGTTTAGGATATGATCGATTTATGAAAACGTTTCATGACAATCGTGAATATAATTTGAAAATATAACCATACCAAATATAGCCATAGGCGAGGTTTTTAACAGTACCACACTAGTGATTCAATAGCTAGTTATTTTACAGTTTTATTCAATATTTGATATATAAAACGTTACAATAAAATCTGCGATAAAAATGTTGACCAACAAGACAGCACATTGTTCACTATATAATATATATAAATCCAGCAGAAGACCGCACATGTAGACACTTATTATACTCTATTTATGACGATATCGTAAAAATAAGAAGTACGTACAAATATTTATATGCTCATAGATGGTGACAAAACTGAAATGTGGAAAAAAAACCTACTACTTCATGCATTCCTTTACGGAACCACAATCATTATAGCGGTTAGAACCAAAAGCATTGGCGTGCCGTTTCTGTTTATTGCCTAGATAATTTTAAATAAATATGTTACATTATTGCCAATTTAACGTCTCGTTCCAATTTTACAATAAAACTTATACACCTTGACATTTTACACACCGATAGTATGATATTCTTTTCGAAATATTTGTGATTGATTACTATTTTACAGTTTTTATATCATGTTTTGACGTTGGCTGTGTTTCGAATGTATTAATTAGAATAAGCGCACACTTATTCAAGCTCGTCAGTCCTGAAATATGGACTTTTATTATGGGGAAATTACACTGATGTAAATAATGATTTTATTGCACAAAAGAAGTGTATCAGGGCAATCGAAGGCGTTGAACCCTTAGCTTATTAGCCCTTAGCATGTTCTTTCATAAATAAGCCAGTCTGCAGTATGTGAAGGCCTGTAAGGGTAAGAAGATTAAGTTTCCTGAATAAAGGTCTACACCTTTCTTTCTCTAGGAACCTTTATTCAGGAAACTAAATCTTCTTACCCTTACAGGCCTTTACATAATGCAGACTGGCTTATTGATGAAAGAACATGCTCATTTATACACACTGTTGTGCAATCATAATTATTTTAAAGGTTCAGGTAGAGACCCAACTCTACTTACCATACCAAAAAGCCGTACGGCACTTCGTGGCAAGAATTGTGAGGTAATGATAGTTAAAGTTTTCAATAAAATACCAAAAAGGATACGCCAGCTTCCATTGAATTATTTTAAAATAAAATTACACCAGTTCCTAACGAAGCACTGTTTTTATAATTTAAAAGGTCTTTTACTGTAAGGATATTTCATAGTTATGACATAATAATAGTTAATTTGTAATGATAAATATTTATTTATAATTACAAATTAATTAATTATTATATATTCGTATTGTGATGAAGCACGCTCAGCTGCTTATTTTTTTAAGATCTTTATTATGTAACCGTGTTTTTGGCAAATAAATATCATTTAATTTCATTTCATTTCACTTTTCTTTGCGCTCAATGCAAAAGCAACTCTGTGAGTAGATTTTTTCCTTTTACTCCGCTCGTTTTCTTCGCACATCCCTGGGGGATACGCAGCTTATTGATGGGATTCGGAAAGTAAAAGCAGTGTCAATTCATACTCAGAAATTAGGTTTGGATACATAAATATATAACTAAAAAATTCGAAATAAGCGCGTACGTACTTCTTTATTGATTTGTTTGATGTATCAACTGTCTGACAATGTTCAACAATCAGTCGTTCACATAAAAATACAAAATGCTACTTAAGAGGTTGTCACCCAGCATTACGATTTGCTTAGTCAAATTAAATAAAAGTGTTTTTCTCACTTAAAACGTTAAATTTTTTCGTTTCGTTGAAGTTTTGTTACCGAATTCGCTTAGAAGGCGCTAATGCAAATATTACAATGTTTAAAAGAGTGTCTATTCTATCCGTTGGCTCCTCGTCTAAACATTTGGCGTATCAAACAAACAGGTTTTTATTACCACATCGGCGTTTGGTTCCGGTGTTTGATCCGGTAAGTGTATTGTTTTTCTATAAAACTGCCGTACGTTTTTATGGAAAACAATTATTGGAAGGGAAACAAAAAAAGTGGAACTAGAGTACCACCGATTTTCATAAGATATGAACATTATTAAGAATTGTAGGTAACTGGATATTATTTTGTATTTTAGCTGAGATATTTATATTAAATTGTTGTTTACCTGAGACATTTATAATGAATAGATTCAGGCGTTACTTTGCAGAAATCCAATAACAAATATTTTTAAAATATTTTAAGAAAACATCAAATTAATATTTTAATTGGTAAAAAATATCTATATACTTCTCGATCGTGCGCTTGTAGAGTCAAGACCTCCTGAGGATGCTTCGTGTAGAAGCGAAACGAGTCGAAAATTCTTCCGGTTTGACTGCGTGGCGTTTGTGACGTATAGATAATATACTAAGGTACAATTTCATATTTACAAATCATTGGATAGTTTTTTTTATTTTTTGATCCGGGCGGTAATCGAACCTTCGCGCCAGATGCCCATTCCATTCGGTCACCGGAACCTTACTCTTGCGAGTCGAAAATTTGTACTCCATTTCAATTCAGTTACAATTTCATTTCAATAAAAGTAGTGCTCAATAAAAATGATTGAATTGTTGTCGTAAAACTGTACACTTTTTATAGGAATGCATTCTTGATAAATATTTGTATACACTATGAATATTTTTCAATCTCGACGAGTTTTTTGTATAATTTTCCTGGCTTTTGTAAACTATATATATATGTATTGGTATACCTGCTCGATATTCTAGAACTTTGAATCTGATATGACGTAAACATTACCGTGTACGATAACAAAGTGGTTACCGCAGGATGGATTATTTAGCAATATATGTACATGTCATTGTAACAGCTGTAAAATGTGTCAATAAAAAGAACCAATACACGTATTTTTTTTTATGCGATAAGAGGTCAAAAGAGCAGACAGCTCACCTGCTATTGGTCACCGTTTTTGAAGCAGTGATGGCTCAGTGGCATTGGCTATGGACTGCCGTGCAGCAGGTCCATGGTACGAATCCCGCCCAGAGCTTGAGCTTCACCGCATAGTGGAAGGGTATTTTGTGAATGCCCGCCTGGCTAGCGACCACCCTCAAGTAGAAAATCTGTCGCCAAGCACCTAACAGTGTGTTCCGGCAGCAGTCTTTGAGAGCCAGAAAAATTACAGGCTAATGAGACCTAACAACTGGACGTCTCAGTGTGATGGGCACAGTGCAATTCGTCGCTGACGAAATGCGTCTGTTATGGGCAGAGGTTAGTCCACTTAACAGCAGGTGGGCCTCGGGCACGTTCCGTCATAATAACATTAAAAAAAAAAAAAAAAAAAAAAAAAACCGTCGCTCAGGTACCTACATCCGAACACCAGAGATCAGAGAGACCAGACTCCAGAGGTCTCAAAATGCGTTGCGTAGTTCCCAGATATATAGATGGATATAGCCTTTATTCACTGACCAGAGTACGTTTTTTTTTCTTAACTTAAATAAAAGTGCTAAAAGTAAAGTATATTTAGAGGTACATTATATCTAATTAATTTTTCAGCAACCAGTTTGTTTGTCAGGTTGTCCTTCGACATAGGCCTCCCCTAGCTCCATTCAAACTTTCCTATCGTAAGCTAATCTTCTCCATCCCTTTGGTAAGACATCTTCTCATCTCTTTATTTGACGTCCTTTTTGTCTTTTCCCGTTCCCAGATACCTCATATTAAAACCTTGAAATGCTGATAACATACAATTTTGAAACCCAACCGTTATACATATTATCATGGACAAAACAAAGACTCGTTCAATAACACCCTAGTCTTGAGGAGACTAGACTAGATTACGATGTTTTTGATGAAAACGGTAGAATGAAATAGACCTGATCTGAAATAGGCACACAGGTTATTCATGAAAAGCTGCCGGGACATCTGTAGCGGGTATGTTCTGAGCGCCTTTTTTAGTACAGGATGCTGGCCACTGTAATATGCATAAACGGGTTTAAAATCTTAGACATCACAAATTTTAAAGCTGAAAATAACTTTGTAAACAATCCGTATAATTCTACATTTACTTGTTTAGGTAACTTCTGCCTATAACAGATGCATTTCGTCACAACTCACGGATTGCACTGCGCCCGTCACCTTGAGACAAAGTTGTTAAGTCTCATGTGCCTGTAATTACACTGGCTCTCAAGGATCCCTGTCGGAACACACCGTTAGGTGCTTGGCGACAGATTTTCCACTTGAGTGGTCGCTAGACAGGCGGGCATTCGCAAAATGCCCTTCCACCGTACGGTGTAGCTCAAGCCCGCGGCGGGATTCGAACCGTGGCCCTGCTGCGTGGCAGTCCATAGCCATCACTGCTTTGCAATCTTACTAGACAATTAATATAAAACCTTAATAAAAAGGCTACAATGTGGATAAATAACCAAATTCAGTGGAATCTGACAGACGTCGGCCGGTATATCACTCAGTGCAACAATAAAAGTGCCAACCGCACCGCAATCGGATAATTAAAGTGCGGCAGACGGACGTGAATAACGCACTTTACCTCGCTTCGGAGATGGAAGATAAGGGTTAAATAATGACCAATTTAACAATGCTTGTTTTGACAGCCTCCGTAATGTGGTGCAGTTGATAGACTTTATTTTGAACCATTTCAAATAAGGAAGAATTCCCCTGGGGTGCCGGGTTAGAATTGCACCTCCCCATATCATCCATGTTGATTGTAGCAATGATGGCTGAGCGGTAATAGCTATGGACTGCCGCGCCGCAGTACCCTGGTTCGATCCCCACCGCCGGCTTGAGCTTCACCGCATGGTGGAAGGGCTTTTTGCTATTGCCCGTCTGGCTAGCTACCACCCTCAAGTAGAAAATCTGTCGCCAAGCACCTAACGATGTGTTCCGGCAATAGTCCTTGAGATCCAGTGAAATTAGATGTCTCAAGGTGACGGGCGCAGTGCATCTGTTATAGGCAGAGGTTAGTCCGCTTAACATCAGTCGGGCCTCGAGCTTGTTCCGTCACAATAGCATAAAAAAAAACCCGTGGGTGTCGTAAAAGACGACTAAGGAAATAATTATATTGGAAGGTGGGCAGCAGCGCCTTCTAAAGAACTACTATCTTACACTGCGATCCCCAAGCCGCCTGCCAAGCGTGGGGATTATGGCAAATACCCTCTTAATAGGGGAGGCTGTGTTCAGCAGTGGACGATCCGGCTGATACAGTAAGGAAGAATTTGGCTTAAAAGTATTATCCAATAACGCTTTAGAAAAATAGATCATTAATAGTCAGTCTGCTTTGGTAAAATTTGAATTTCATGTAATTGCGCCCATAATTCAGTTGTTATTTGTATATCTGTTGACGTAATCAAATCTGACAAGTGACGATTTGTGTCTTTGATTGCTAGTCTTATTTCGAATACTTCAATTATTTTTAGTATTAAAAATAATAACCATAAGAATCTTGTATATTTTACTTTATCACCTTTATAGTCAGAAACATAGGTATTATGGTCACAGCTAAAACTTCAAGTTCCATTCATGTAGAAACTCCACTCTATTATTATTATATTCTTGTTAAGAGTCTAGAGTTATATCATAGAACATATAATAATAAAACTATTATCCAACATTTTGATTTTGTGGTGAGTTAGAGAAAAGGGAGTGGGGACCAAAGTTTTTTTTATGTAATTGTGCCGGATCAAGCACGAGGCCCACCCGATGTTAAGCGGACTAACCTCTGCCTATAACAGATGCATTTCGTCACAAGTCACGCATTGCACTTCGCCTGTCACCTTGAGACATAGATGTTAAGTCTCATGTGCCTGTGTTTTCACTGGCTCTCAAGGACTGCTGCCGGAACACACCGTTAGGTGCTTGGCGACTGATTTCCTACTTGTGGGTGGTCGCTAGCCAGGCGGGCATTCACAAAATGCCCTTCCACCATGCTTTAAAGCTCAAGCCCGCGGCAGGATTCGAACCATGGACCTGCGGCACGACAGTCCATAGCCAATGCCACTGAGCCATCACTGCTTCAAAAAAAAACAGTTAACGCTAGAGTGCAGGTAACCGTCTATACAAACGTAGTCATATTTTAAATAGTCTTAATGAGCATAAGCTCAGGGATATGAGTGTCGAATTTCGTCATCTTCGAATTTTATATCAGCTTCTGGTTTGCTGATGTGCCGGCGTATGTTTAACCTTCCTAGTTGTCCAACAACCTCGTTTGTATCTTTTGTTCGGAGATTGTCCATTCAAATATTTAGAATTGAAAAATAACTGTTGATAAGGCGTCGTACTTTAAGAGACTTTAGAACGGATGTCTCGGAGTGACGAGCGCAGTGCAGTGTTTAGATCAATGACACTGCAACTGTTTATGAGCAGACGTGATGCTTACCATCAGGTACAGCTTCACTACGCTCGTCACTTTATAGAATAAAAAAAAATACAAACGAGATTTTTAGTCAACTAAGAAGGTTAGACGTACGCCGCCACACTATTTCTTAGATTTATCATTAATTTTATCCCTAAAAGTGAAAAAAATATCCCATACAAGAATCTGGCAAACTAGCAGCATAGATGTTATACTCAAGGACGTGCATGCTAAACTTCGCCGAATTTGAACACTTATTAATATGACGAAACTATACGCTTGTATGGAAAGCCCTTCGAGAACTCTAGCCTAAATTTAAAACCTCGTATATCTCTATGCTTTCGAACTGTCTTGAACCCTGGAGATCCCGTTGTAGTGACTTTCATAGCGATAAGGATTTCACTCACACTTTGCTTAGATTATTGATGTCAGGATATGCCTTTGACTCCATTGTTATGTGCTAATGTATATGTCTAGGTTTTTTGTAGCGCTCGTAGCGAAGTTCGCTTAGCTTTTTTAACCGATCAGCAAAGTTAAGCAACGTCCGCCGCTCGTCGTGGATGGGTGACCGCTATTGACATTACTACTGAGCGCTTCCGTGCTTCGGAGGGCACGTTAAGCCGTCGCTCCCGGTTGTCGTCTTAGGATGGCAGTCGTTATAGCATGGTATGGTAGAGCATTTTGCGAATGCCCGCCTGGCTAGCTACCACCCTCAAGTAGAAAATCTGTCGCCAAGCACCTAACGGTGTGTTCCGGTAGCTGTCCTTGAGAGTCAATAATTCTTTGTTAGCTTGAACAACATTTTCGACCACATCACTTACCATCCGGTGAGATAGTGGTCAAAGGCTAATCTATCCAGCATAAAAAAAGGTAACTATGTTACTCGTTACGTTAATGAGTACCGCCTTAACAGTTTTGGTCACCAATGTTTTGCGCCCACTGGAATAAACATTTTCAGGTCCTGGCCAATGTTCAACACAGGTAACTTTGATATATGACT
The DNA here is from genome assembly GCA_963890685.1 of Plagodis pulveraria. Lineage (NCBI taxonomy): Eukaryota > Metazoa > Arthropoda > Insecta > Lepidoptera > Geometridae > Plagodis > Plagodis pulveraria. Next base: position 24,351,349 of record OY982969.1, read on the forward strand.
GTGACTTACCTATACCCGATCTAATCGTTTTGTTTTTTTACATCTATGCTCAAAGAGTACAATGATCCTAAATCCGTTTTTAAATTATCTTTTGGTCGTTTACTTAATAATTTCACACCTGGCACACACAATAATGACACCACATGTGGAAAAAATTGTTTAAATAAACTCTTCAGTAGCAAAAAGATAAACACTATCTGATTTACAAACTAACAAACAATGTTAGAAGTATATGTTTTTTATCAACCGACTTCCGAAAAAGAGGTGTTCTCAATTCTTTAATGTTTTGTTTTTGTGTGTGTTACGCGATTACTCCGTCAATTATGAACTGATTTTGTTGATCCTTTGTTTGTTGGATAGTAGTATATATCTACGAGGTGGTCCAATATAAATTTCATCAAAATCTGTTGGGTAGTTTTTAGGTTATAGTCGATTATCAAAAAAAAATATTTTGCATACCTGGATGATTTAAATGAACACTCCGTTACACGCAGTCTTATTTATCACGTCATTAAACGCGCGGGGCACTACTGTGCCCCTTTTTAAATGAGGATTACTTATATAATAGTCTTAGATTATTGATGGGTCTCCGCTCGCGCTCCGACTAGATACCGCGCTACCTGAAAACAATAGATCCGTAAATGCGGCAACTCAAGGCAATTAAATAAGATTTTAATTAGTTGAAGGCCTCATTTTTAACAGTTATTTTATTATTTACATCTCTTAACTAATATTTAAATAATATGATTAAAAATAATTATAATTATATGTAGGTAGTAGGCGTACATTGTTTGAAAGATAAAGGTTAATGAAAGGCGAAACTGGCTCGGGTACGCCGACTTCGGCGTAGTATTAGTTGCCGCATTTTACAAAGACACCGGCGGTATCTAGTCGGAGCGCGCGCGGAGACCCATCAATAATCTAAGATAATAGTATATAAATGTAAAATATTATTTGTGTTTTCAAACTCAGTGTTTATTAATGCTTAGCACCGTAACAAAGAAAGTTACTTATTTGTCGCAAAATATATAAAAAATACAATAATGTATAGTACCCCACACATTCACTTGTAGTGTTGTTTTGGTTGAATGATCGCTTTTTCTATCCAAATTGTAGGAAATAAGGGAACTTTAGTATGACTAAAGTGTTGATAAAAAATAAACCCGTGCACTGTCGTTGTTACCGAGTCACTAACAAATACATCAGGGTATAGGGGACAGCTATTTAAGAAGATGACATTTTGGGTCCATTTATTTTGAAATAACAAGCAAATAATTATACCTGGGGCACACTTGTGCCCCGAGCGTGTAACGGAGTGTTTAGGGTGATTAATTAATAAACCTTTGAATTTTTGAAAAAAAAAATGAATCCTATGTTTTTATTATTATTTATAAAATGTTCATAAGTTAACTGATAACTGATATAAGAATTAATATAATTTGAAGGCGTTATTATTATTAGTAGATATTATTATTTAATGAAGAGTATTGTATACTTATGTAAGGTTATATAAAATAGGTTACTTGTCCGCGTGGGATTAAAAGGTATCAATAGTCTTTAAATGTTGTCTACAACATTCTATCAAGCTCAAAAAGTACGAACAAGCGCAGTACAAATAAGTACCCAAAGCAAACAAGTAAACGTATGTATTGAACTTGGCAAACTGTGGCGTATGATTCATACTAAATCTAATCTGTTTTCACACGCCACAATCAGCGTGTAAATGAACGCAGGCTACGTCATAGGTATTTGCTTATCACAGTCAATTATTTCCATAACACAATTATGTGTAATACTAATAATATTGGAATTTCATTGGACATATGGTAAACGAGCATATAAGTTATTATTGGTATAAAACTTACGAATAAATATATAAATAACGGTCAAGCGCGTGTCGGGCCACGCGTAATTAAGGGGTTCTGTAGTAGCCCGTTTTCATAATAATTTCCTTTGTGACTTCTATAGGTACTCGAATGAAAACGCAACGATTCAGAATCCGTTGGTACATTGCCATCTAGCGACAGCTTTGTGAAACATAATTAAATCTTTATATATAAAATTCTCGTGTCACAGTTTTCGTTGCCATACTCCTCCGAAACGGCTTGAAATTTTTTGTGCTTATCCGGTATCTATGAGAATCGGCCAACATCTATTTTTCATCCCCCTAAATGTTAGGGGTAGTCCGCCCCTAAATTTTATTTTTTATTTTTTAGACAAAATTTTTAATTTCTATTTTTTTATGATACAACATACAAAAATACATACAATACTCAATTTTCACCCTTCTACGATCAACCCTTATTTTTTAATAGCCAAAATTATTTATATGGCAAAGCAACGTTTGCCGGGTCAGCTAGTATATATATATATATTTAATCGATCAACAAACAGAGTCACAATATTATTTTCTAATTGTTTTCTTACATAATAATAATTGTGAGCCACAAATTTAGTAAACTATGTTTGTGAGTTAGACATAGGTAAAAAGTACAAACTAATGATTCAGGTAGCTTAGATTAGGTCGGAGCGGAATCGGAGCACCCACCTTCCAAGCAGTCTTGTCCGCCCTACCCCTAGCTAGAGTGGTTTTCGGAGGCCGGAGGCGCGGAGGGGGAACGGCGCAAGTCTACTACGAAGGCGTAGCGAGGACGCGCGCTGCGATGAGGTAGCGAGAAGACTAAAGCGCTGCGTACCCACAGCGCCGGAGCTGTCATAGAATTACTTCACTTCTAATGAGACATTTGTCTTTAAGCCTAACCTTTTTTTGTTGACGATTTCGTGTTTGTGATTTGTGACTAATAATTTTCATGAAGAAGAAGCTAATTTTGAGAAATTTCATGAGTATTAAAATAACTATGGGTTTCTGTTACCCCCCAACCCTCAATGGGGCCTGTCAAGAACAACCTTAACTGCCATCCCAGAATGTGTATCTAATGCGGCATTAGTAAGATCCTACCAAATTTGGCTAGGCAGTGGAGGAGACTCGAGCGGTGAAGGGGAGCATTGATGCATCATAAAGGGGCCCCTTAACCCTACTCCTGGGTTGCAAGTCCCAGGCCTCTCAGGCCTCTTCCTCTGCAACGCTATGGACCCGGCACCCGCACGGTGAATCCATGGAATTCTAAGAAAATCGTCTCTTTAATTACTCGAATAAATTATTTGGTTTTGAGTTCAATCTATGGCTGTCTGAAGGTGAATTCCTATATGATATGATCATCGATGATATATTGTGTTGATTTTTCTAGGCTATGATGGATATAGGTCCTGTTTGTGTGTATTTAGAGAAAACATCGTGTACCGACTTCCCATATTAAGTAGGTTAAGGGTAGGATGATCAATCACATCATACATATTATCACACAGAAGGATCATAACATTCAATTTTAGACAGATATGGAAGCCTGGTATTACAAGGTGATGCTTCGCGCCAACGACTACTGCCTCGTTATTAGTAGTAATTAAAGTTTCGGCATACTTCGGTTTCTCCTGAACCTTTCTTAGATAACCATTGGTGATGCTGTGACATTAGCTGCCACTCTGATGCTTAGTAATCACCGCTGGTGTTTTGCGTATCTGGTTTTATGCTCGCGAGCCTATTTACCGTGTTATTTCCGATTATTTTTTGAAGATCGTTGTACTTTCTCCATAAAGAATATGGATTTTGTGAATTCATCGCCTCATTGTAATATATAATCCTTATCTATACTAATATTATATAGAGGCAAATAATGTAATTTGTATGTAACGAATAAACTTATAAACTACGACTGATTTGAAAAAATCCTTTACCATTAGAATCCTTCATTATGCCTGATGAACAGAAGCTATAGATTTTTTAAATACCCATGAGTAGCCGGGATGGGCTGCTAGTATTATATACAATAGAGTATTCATATATAAAAAAAAAACAAGCTTCAGGTTCAATGGTGTGGCTGACGCAACGTTAGTTTACATATGAATTGCATCAGATAGATTACGATATTCCACCACTATAAAACGGCACACCTTCGATATCTCGCCATCAATATGCAACCAACAGTGCAAAGTAACGGTAATTTTTTTGCTTTAAACCTTTTCTTTAAAACCTGAAGTATTTTTCGTAAACAGTGCATTTTTACCGTACGAGAGAAAACCTAGTTGTTACAACAGAAATATTTATAGTGAATTACAACAAGAATATTCAGCAACAAGCCTAAAGTTATACGAAATCTCTAAATATAAGTACGTCACTGATCCAACCAATCTTCGTATTTCCGAAAGCTACAGCAAGTACCATGGGATTCTTCAATTGGGGTCAGTTGAACAAAGAACAGCAGGAACGGTTCAAGGAACGTCAGTGTCCTCACAGATACCATGAGCCCCCCGGACCCTCATGGTGCCATAGCCCTAGACACAACTACACAGAATCTAAGTATAGTGGACCATCTGCCCCTCTTGAACCTGGTTTTACCGGACGTCAGGAAATGGACGAATGCAACAAGTCAAAAGGAAAATGTGGATACAGACCACATTTTTTCGGACACCACCATCACCATTACTGCCAGCCTGAACACAGACCTCCATTCTTCCCTCATCGTCACCACCGCCATTGCTCTCGATCCCAGCCTCAGAGGAACTGTGAAGACCAGAACCAGATGCCCAGACTCCATGGGTGTCCATTCAGATCAAGACAAGCAGAGAAATACGAACCCGTGTTTAACAAACGACTATGGGAATGATCAAGAAAAGAAAATAAGTGATAACATTAAATTAAAGAAAGTGTGAAAGACTTATTCGATAATTTGAGATATGTGTATACCAATGTTTGTTTCCTTATTTTAATATCTATGTTTACAAGATCATCCATCATATATGTCTAAATCGTAACTGCAGGTACTTATAATAAAATTTAATGGATGGATTATTTGTATTACCTGTACTAATTCAAATAAATACTATCTCTAAAATCTTATGCATATTATTTATTGCTTCCTATCCTATATATATATATTTTCTAGTGAAGATGGAATGATAGGGGAACTTTACGTAGGCCAGAAAAATTATCGCAGCTAAGTAGAGTGTTGTGCGTCGAGTCTGTTTAATAAAATGGCATTATCACTGTGTGATGATGGTCATGGATGAATTTGACGCTGCACTGTGTTTGCTTTCCCAGTATTTTCAATTGATAGTGCCCTTCACGTACATAGTAGGTAGTTTGCGCGGTATTAGCAACTTTCTGCATATCAATTAGTGTCTAAGTCAGGAATTTACTTTGCTATTTATTTATTTATTCAATTAGTACTGCTTATAGACGAATTACACTAATGTAACATTATATGATAGATGTGATTCCACATTTACAAAAATTACTTACATTAAAATATAACAAAATACCAGATTATGATTTTGAATTATTAATATAAACAGGTTGCCTGGAAGAAATCGCTATAAGCGATGAGGCCGCCATTTTGCACTAGTGTATTTCTGTTTAAGTTTTTTTATTGTAATGTTAATTTTAAGTTCTTGTGCAAATAAAGTGTTTTCTATCTATCTATCTAAACATTACACTTTTTTTTATAATTATTAAGTACGAAGCTATAGAAACTATGGTACTTTTGACGAAAATATAAGTAATTAGAGTTTACTTAGATTTGATATTTGATCGTTTCTGTCTAGTAAATATACCGCTTTAGGTAAGTGTTCTATTAGAAGATAAGAAACTTCTTGGAGATTACTTTATACTTTAGTCGAAGAAAAAATAGAGTCCATGGCATTTATCGGTTGTTTTGTTTCAGATTCATGGGAATACTAACTATTTTATGGGTTGTAAGTTGTATGAAATATTCAGTAGAATCTATTTTATAGGATCGTATGGGACCTACCCGCTACTTCGATGTAGAATAATACTGTGGACTTGACTCACTTGACATTAGCTGAAGAAATCTACCATGTATTTTTTATTGCTGTTAGGCTAGCTCATCTGATATTGGCGGAAGAGTTGGGATTGTTAAGTAAACATCGTGTAATTATAATGAACAGACAAAGAATGAGTTTATCAGTTGAAGTTAGCAGACAAGTTACAGACAGAAAGGTTAAGCAGTAAATAGACTGGCACGGTATGGGCGTGACATGAAGAGATACTAAAAACAACGTCAAGGGATTAATGATTACAATTGAAACGTTCAAAATTTTTAAATCAGAGTTTTTTTAACTTGTTCGTGATTTGTTTTAATTGTAAAAACAGCTCATTCTAACAAAATCGTGCTTTAAAAAACTATTATTCGTATCACTACAATTTTGACTTGAAGTTCAACTTATGTATATTTCTTAAATTATATAATTTATATTTTTAGGGTTCCGTACCCAAAGGGTAAAAACGGGACCCTATTACTGAGACTTCGCTGTCCGTCCGTCTGTCACCAGGCTGTATCTCAAGAACGGTGATAGTTGAAATTTCCACAGATAATGTATTTCTATTGCCGCTATAACAACAAATACTAAAAATAAAATAAAATAAATATTTAAGGGGGGCTCCCCATACGACAAACTTGATTTTTTTACCTTTTCTTGCTCGATACTAATAACGGTGACAGGTAGATGCTTTAACTATTCACAGAATATTTAGTTTATGTTCTCTTTAAATATAATTAATTAAAATAAAATAAATAATTAAGGGGACTCCCATACAATAAAAGAGGTTTTCGCCGTACCTACCCAGCTCTATCGGACACAGCGAAAAGTGTCTGTAACTTGCAAGATTGGGTTACAGATAATGGTACGGAACCCTTCGTGCGCGAGTCCCACTCGCACTTGGCCGGTTTTAAGTTTATTTTTTATTGCTGACAGGTAAACCTCAATTGGTTGAAGGTGTTAACAGGCTTAATCTAGAATTACTGGGTCTCAAGGACAGCTGCCGGAACACACCGTTCGGTGCTTGGCGACAGATTTTCTACTTGAGGGTAGTCGCTAGCCAGGCGGGCATTCGCAAGTTGCCCTTCCACCATGCTTTGAAGCTCAAGCCCGAGGCGGGATTCGAACCATGGACCTGCGGCACGGCAGACCATAGCCAATGCCACTGAGCCATCACTGCTTCAATTGAATTTGGTAAGGTAAGCCAGACATAAGTCTTAGTTTAGTTGTCAGCAACACTGCCAATGTTCCCCGCATTCTACATGTAAAAGATATGGAAACGAATCCAAGATAGCGCTGCAAATCCTGCCATCACACTTGCACACTATAGGCAGTTTATAGTGTGCAAGTGAGATGTATAAGTATTTGCAGCTCCATCATCGATTAACCGTGTTACAAGTGCTTATTTTCACTCTTTTATTTAAAACACCCCTACAAGGTACTTTTTAACTTTGTGCTAGCTTTGTAGCCAATATTTACAGCACATTGTAGAAAGCCAGCAGGAGCTAGATTAAGGCATTAAATTGTATCCAAAGAACATTCTAGCTGTTTTTAGTAAAACCTGTTTGTATTTTAATTCAGGTAAAACTGCTTTGAACTATTTTCGTTGCGGCATATTGCTTTTTATGAAGTTTGCTAATAGAAATATTAAACAATTTAAATTATTTTATAAGATGTCTCGTAATGATATATTTATTTTTATATCTGATAGTCTGGCCTTTGGCCACTATCTCAGGTGATGGTAAGTGATGATGTGGGAGAAGATGTTGTTCAGGCTAGCCTAGAATTTTGTTAGGTTGTTGTAGCTGTAGTGTTGTATAAACTTCGTAGTACTAGTTTAAGAAAACACTTTTTAAAGTCAGACCAAATACAACAACCATCAAACATACTCATTGCTCAAAATAACTCCAAATTAACTACACAAGTACGAAAATTCACGTTCACTTTTTACAAAAATGTTACGGCGCAAATTTCCCTACATTTTCTGACTTGCTCGGAAAATATTAACTCAGAGTCTCGGAACCAAGCTTACATATTTAAATTTATTCACTGAAGCAATATCTCGTAAACTACAAGGTAAACCAGGCGAGACACCACGTCTCGGGGCGGAAATTAGACCCCCCGCTAAAATGTGCTTTCGATACACAACCCTGACTAAATAGGTCCTTAAGGTTACTACTTAGGGAGCTGTTACTTAGTCTTAGATTCTTAAAGATAAATATATAATTTAATACTGATTTAGATAGGAGAATCGAATACAAAAAATCGTATTCGTCAACACGAATTGCACTGTTCCCGTCACTCTGAGACGTACAGTTGTTGGATCTCATATGCCTGTAATTTTACTGGCTCTCAAGGACTGCTGCCGGAACACACTGTTTTGGCGACAGATTTTCTAATTAAGTGTGGTTGCTAGCCAGGCGAGCGTTCGCAAAATGCCCTTCCACCATGTGGTCAAGGTCAAACCCGCTGCGGGATTCGAACCATGGACCTGCTGCACGGCAATCCATAGCCAATGCCACTGAGCCATCACTGTTTCTTACGTTGATAGAGGTGTCTTAATTACTTGTATATGTTTTTTCAGTTATACTATACTATTTTTTTTTTATCTTACTATCTCACCTGATGGTAAGTGATGATGTGATCGAAGATGTTGTTCAGGCTAACCTAGAAGTACTGGCTCTCAAGGACAGCTGCCGGAACACACCGTTAGGTACTTGGCGACAGATTTTCTACTTGAGGGTGGTATAGCTAGCCAGATGGGCATTCGCAAAATGCCCTACCACCATGCTATAACGACTACCACCCTAAGACGACAACCGGGACCGACGGCTTAACGTGCCCTCCGAAACACGGAAACGCTCAGTAGTAATGTCACTAGCGGTCACCCATCCAACTCTTGACCGCGGGCGACGTTGCTTAACTTTGCTGATCGGTTGAGAACAGCTAAGTTTACTTACCTACGAGCGCTTCAAAACTACTACTATTAAATAGTGGACAAGCTTATTGCCTTCTACATGATACCTTACTATAGACTGCTTCTGAAAAATGTCATGGACTCTTCTTCATAAAATTGTTTTTCATTGTCTTAAATATCATTGTAATACACAGAGAATGATGGTACCATGTTTTTATTGACTTCAAAAAAAGAGGTACTAAAAGTTACAAATTTTGTGTGTGTTTTTGCGTAACTCTTTACAGAATGTACCGATTTTTGATGATTTTTTTATATTCGAAAGCTCGTGCTTGTCATATTGTATTCCCATTTACATTCGAGTGTCATTTTTTTTTTATGTTATTGTGACGGATCAAGCTCGGGGCCCACCTGATGTTAAGTGGACTAACCTCTGCCTATAATAGTTGCAATTCTAGACAACTCATGAATTGCACTGCGCCCGTCACATTGAGACATAGTAGTTAAGTCTCATTGTGCCTGTAATTTCACTGGCTCTCAAGGACTACTGCCGGAACACACCTTTCGGTGCTTGGCGACAGACTTTCTACTTGAGGGTGGTCGCTAGCCAGGGGCATTCGCAAAATGCTCTTCCACCGGTGAAGCTCAAGCTCTGGGCTGGATTCGAACCATGGACCTGCAGCGTGGCAGTCCATAGCCAATGCCACTGAGCCATCACTGCTTCAAATCTGACGAGTAGTATTTGAGATATCCCTAATAATGCGTATTTAGTGGTTGAAATCGATTGTTTTTTGTTAAAAAAAACTCTTGTCCTTGATTTGCTTTAATAATTATATAAATAGTTTGACAAAACAAGCTCTTCTTGGCATTACCCAAGTTCTCGAATGATCCCAAGACCTTCCCAAAATATTTATGAAAATGGCGAAGAAACTCAACTAAGTAATAATAATAATAGTGACATTTTATGTCCAAAAGCCTCTGTTTTTTTTTATGTTTTTCTGACGGTACATGCTCGAGGCCCACCTGATGTTAAGCGGACTAACATCTGCCTATAACAGATGCATTTCGTCACAAGTCACGAATTGCACTGCGCCCGTCACCTTGAGACATAGTTATTAAGTCTCATGTGCCTGTAATTTCACTGGCTCTCAAGGACTGCTGCTGGAACACACCGTTAGGTGCTTGGCGACAGATTTTCTACTTGAGGGTGGTAGTGCAAAATGCCCTTCCACCATGCAGTGGAGCGCGCGGATTTCTCACTAGATATATTTTTTAAGTGTCCTATTAAAATATTTATTTAATATATTTTAAAAATATTTGTTATCAGTCTTTTACTTAGGTCCCATCACTAAATAATGTCTTAAGCCCAATGACGAAAACGTCATAGCAGTGTAAAATTATCCCTTACCTAAAACGACAACACGACAAATCGTAAAATATTTCATGAAATTTAAAGAGTCAAAAAGAAAATACATCAGAAATATGGCTGGGAAATGTGATTGTCGATTAGCACGCGTAAATGCTTGTAATCATATTGAGAAATTTTTTAATAAGTAGTTTAGTAAGAATGCTTTAAAAAAACTAATGAATAACTCTTAGTTTTTACATGGTAGTAGGGCATTTTACGAAGCCTGGCTAGCTACCACCCTCAAGTAGAAAATCTGCCGCCAAGCACATAATGGTGTTTTCCGGCAGCTGACCTTAAGGCCCAGTAATTTTAGGTTAGCCTGAACAACATCTTCGACCACATAATCACTTACCATCAGGTGAGATAGTGGTCAAAGGCAAACCTACCACGCATCAAAAAAAATTAAGTGTTTGAAAATGCACTTCTTTCGATCAGATATAGTAGTCTGTTTGATGACCGCACACCGTCCCTTATGTCGGTTAAAGTTATATAATTGGAGCACAAAAGTTCGGCAAGAAAGTTTATGTTCCGGTGGCCAAGTGGTTTAGGAATCAGGCGCGAAATCAGAGGATGCGGTTTCAATTCCCGGCTGGGAAATGTGATTGTCGCTTAGCACGCGTTAGTGCTTGTAATCATATTTAGAAAATTTCTATCAAGTATATTTAATACAAAATAGTTTAAGACTGCTTTAAAAAAACTACTGCATAACTCTTAGTTTTTGCATGGTGGTAGGGCATTTTACGAATACCCGCCTGGCTAGCTACCCCCTCAAGTAGAAAATCTGTCGCCAAGCACCTAACGGTGTATTCCGGCAGCTGTCCTTGAGAGACAGTAATTCTAGGTTAGCCTGAACAACATCTTCGACCACATCATCTGTATTAGTGTTCAAAGGCTAACATATAAGGCATAAAAAAAAATTTTGTTACTTTTATTATCTACCCCTAACACACGTCAATTACCAACAAGTATAATAGAGTCTAAGGCAGTATATAAATATAAAAAAAAAACAGTGTACGTAGTATACAATACAGTCCCACCAACTTATCTGTTCAGGTGGCAGAAAAAAGAACTATAACATTCCTTCAAATTGTGACAGTTTGTAGTTGATTTCCATGACCAGCAGCGCCCTCGTGAACTGCACAGTTAAGTTGGTGGTACTATAATGTGCATTGTAGTGCAGTAACATAGATTAGGCGACAGTTGCACAGTGGCCAGTGACTCGCCTAATCTGTGATTACTCTGGGATTTGCGTGTGACACACAGATGTCGCGTGCGGCGAGCCGGCTGAGCGGATTAACTGCTTAGCTTCACGTCCAACGTCTTGCCAGGTCAGCCTACACTATGCTACAAAGGATTTATTGTATTATTGTGATATTATTGTACAGAGTATATTGCAATATTAATTTTGAATTTCATTAGTCTAGGATAGGTATAGAAATATATTGTTAAATATTTCTTAAAGTGGTCACAGTCAACTCCTAGTTATGTAGAAGTCACAGTCGCGACCGAGTAATATTTTAGTAACGCAACGTGGTCAAAAATTACCTACTAAAACTTAATAGACACTAAGTTACATTTCTGAGTGTGAATTTCATCAATCTATCTACTAGCTGACGGTTTGGGATAAATAATCATCGATGTAATTAAAATACGGGAGATGCGGGACATAATTTTTGACTTGGACCGGGTACATTAGGCCCAGGAACACAATTGACGTTAGTCGCAATCGAACATGCGTTTGCGTCACGTCACGTAAAATCACCTTATAGGTATCTGTGTAAAAAGACAATCATGTGTAGGTATTTAAAATGTGCACTAATAATTCAAAAAATAAAAACAAGTTTCACGGCATTACTTTTCAATCGTAAATACTAACAAACCGAATTATTTCTTTAATTTTAGTCCGATTTACATCGCTCTTGCGCCGATGATATCCGAATCGTATTTGTTGTGTATAGTCCCACCAACTTATCTGTTCTGGCGGCAAAAAAAAGAACTACAACATTCCTTCAAATTGTGAGTTTGTAGTTGATTTCCTTGACCAGTAGCGCCCTCGAGAACTGCACGGTTAAGTTGGTGGTACTATAGCAGTGACGTATATTGCTATCTTGTTCACGCTTGCCCGTTTATGTCTCTCTATCTCATTTATAGCTAATTTACGCCGATAACTCGGTGGTGGAGTGATTGTTTTTGAGTGTGGTTGTTTCTGGTCTAACTATATTTACGTGACTAGAGTGTCCCGTATCTCCCGTATTTTAATTACATCGATGTAAATGATGCAACATTTTTTTAAGTAAATAGACACGTTTATTGAATAGTTCTACAGTCACTTACTTTTTTAAAACAACAACAAAACCCTGTACTGTTCACACTTCATAGATTACTAGTCACACTTCACTGTATTCAACTATTCACGCTTGGAGCACTTGATCCAAAGATAATCGCCCTGTAACTCGTTTCAAAGTTTCAAACTAAAAGTTAGACCGCCTAGTCGGCCTGCCTGGCTAGGTATAGCATGTGCAAATAAGAAACATGTCACGCATGACACGAGAGACAAGTGGCGGTCGATAGCAGCATAGTAGAAAGTCTTTCTACCTACTATGATACCAGCGGCCGCACCACGCTAAGATCTGTTCATTGAGATTATCTATGGACGATTCTCCATTGCGCTATCGCGTCGCGACCCGACCTTATTTATACCTACAAGTCTAGTATTATTTGAAGTCGTTAGGCCCACTACGTCCTAGCTCGATATTTTTAGCGGTCGACTAGGACCACTTCGTCCTAAGCACGCCGTCGCTGACTGTGATCCTTATAGTTTCAAATCTAATGGTCATATTCGAATGATTCATTCACTTGAATGACGCCTTTGAAATGAGGAATGCATCGAGGTAATAATTAATAATAATTCCGAGAATTTTAAATAGTTTCGACGAGTAGAACAGAACGTCAGTCGATGCGCGGCCGGCCGGCCGCGCGACGCGCAGTGTTCTCCGGGAATGTGCAAGCGTTTTCGGCGCGCCTGTTTCAATAATCGCGCGACATAGTATAACACTTCAATTTAATATAGTGAAAAGTATATACCATATAATCTCAAGTGTGGGTGTGACAATGGTCCAAATATCAAAATGTAATTCGAAAGTTTAGTGCTTTGAATACAAGGTTAAACTTTGCGGTGCTCGCAGAGTTGATCTCTCCGCATTCAAATGGTAAGACTCAGTTATGAATTTTTTAACTGACGAATGAAATTTATAAATTATTATTCGATAAACATTGTAGTATTTGATTATACAAACAGTTTTTTCTAACGTCAATATTTTGACCGTTGGGAGGCAAAATGCATAGAATAGGTAGCGCAAAAACGATGCCGTGTGCTATGACGTAGTTTGTGATAGGTATATGATGAACTATTATCTAAGTAATAATCCAAACATTATATATATTTGTAAAGTGTATATTCTCATCTGTTCACTAAAGGTACTTTTATCTGGAAATACCTACGTTTACTATGTCATAAACCGCTCGAAACAAGTTTTACGGCTTGTTACGTATATATTTATGCCTCTGTAGATAGTTTATTTTGATTTTGTGCGTAAAATTGTACTATATACCTATTTTTGATAACTGCATAGATGAATATAACAAAAATTCTAAAAATAAAATCCAAACAAATAAATAAAAGCACGTCTGACGCGCCGTAAATGCACTGTAACTAAGATGCATTTTTATGCAGTTTTGGGCCCAAATATGTAATTTTTTTATTTCAACGTTAGAGATATTTTTTTGAAAATCATTTCGAAAATGGTGTTTGATGAAATATAACAAAAAAATCTTGTTTTTATTGTAGTTTTTTGTTACGAATAAATTTACTGTTTTAGCGGTAATTTACGCCTGTGTTATCTAAAATACACGAAAAAAAAAACATGTAACTTATACATAATACAAAAGCTTAGTTCAAGACCTTTCCAGAAATGTGACTTTGACTGATAAGGGTCCATAGGTTCGTCAGATATCACTGAATTAAAAAGAATTCAAAAGAAAAACAATAGGGGCAATAAATCACCATCTTAACGTAAACATCTTTTTATGCTATTCCACGCAATACTAACTACTGTTTAAACTGTGATGTTTACTAGTTGACAGATAACTAAGACGAGTTTTTTTTATATCATTTTGTGTGAAGAGTAGGTACATTCTCGATCACTAAGACTAGTCTAATGACGATGGGTTATTCTAGATTGTTCGAGCTCTTGCGCTGTTATTCTACGTATAATATATAGGTAGGTATATATATTTTGCAAACGGAAGCTGTAGCAAAAATTTAAGATCATGTTTAACTAAGGCACGTGAAATAAATGTAATGATTATAAAAATTATATGAGAGGTGGTACTTACATTTTTATATCTTGATTGGGCAAATATATACAGGGTGTCCCAGAACTCAACGTCAAGCGGGCACGGGGGCAAGAGGGGGCATTATATATATTTGTAAAGTGTATATTCTCATCTGTTCACTAAAGGTACTTTTATCTGGAAATACCTACGTTTACTATGTCATAAACCGCTCGAAACAAGTTTTACGGCTTGTTACGTATATATTTATGCCTCTGTAGATAGTTTATTTTGATTTTGTGCGTAAAATTGTACTATATACCTATTTTTGATAACTGCTTAGATGAATATAACAAAAATTCTAAAAATAAAATCCAAACAAATAAATAAAAGCACGTCTGACGCGCCGTAAATGCACTGTAACTAAGATGCATTTTTATGCAGTTTTGGGCCCAAATATGTAATTTTTTTATTTCAACGTTAGAGATATTTTTTTGAAAATCATTTCGAAAATGGTGTTTGATGAAATATAACAAAAAAATCTTGTTTTTATTGTAGTTTTTTGTTACGAATAAATTTACTGTTTTAGCGGTAATTTACGCCTGTGTTATCTAAAATACACGAAAAAAAAACATGTAACTTATACATAATACAAAAGCTTAGTTCAAGACCTTTCCAGAAATGTGACTTTGACTGATAAGGGTCCATAGGTTCGTCAGATATCACTGAATTAAAAAGAATTCAAAAGAAAAACAATAGGGGCAATAAATCACCATCTTAACGTAAACATCTTTTTATGCTATTCCACGCAATACTAACTACTGTTTAAACTGTGATGTTTACTAGTTGACAGATAACTAAGACGAGTTTTTTTTATATCATTTTGTGTGAAGAGTAGGTACATTCTCGATCACTAAGACTAGTCTAATGACGATGGGTTATTCTAGATTGTTCGAGCTCTTGCGCTGTTATTCTACGTATAATATATAGGTAGGTATATATATTTTGCAAACGGAAGCTGTAGCAAAAATTTAAGATCATGTTTAACTAAGGCACGTGAAATAAATGTAATGATTATAAAAATTATATGAGAGGTGGTACTTATATTTTTATATCTTGATTGGGCAAATATATACAGGGTGTCCCAGAACTCAACGTCAAGCGGGCACGGGGGCAAGAGGGGGGGTCATACCAGTACCAAGAAAAATAAAATAAAAATTCCATATCAGTTAGTTATGTGTTTATTAAAGACCACGTAAAATTGTTAACTTTGAGGTCAGAATAACTAAAGATATGAATAAAGGTGTCGATTCTCCTCTTTTTCATAAATTTGCCAATTATAACTTAACCAACTGATATACAATTTTTATTTTATTTTTCCTGGTACTGGTATGTTCAAAGTTCAAAGTTCAAAGTTGTTTATTGCTTTCATGAGTACATTTGATGGATACAATATTTAACAGAACATACATGAAACCCATTTGGGCGTAGCATCATTTTATACAATCAAAAATACATGAAATATTACAGATGAAGTACATATTACCAACGTGAAACAGACCTATATTTGAAGCTGAAACATTGTCAATTTATTATAAACAATTTTAATCGTGTTTTTTTTTGTTTTTATCCTTGCTTGTATTATGTTAAATTATATTGATTATTAATAAAATTATGTTGAATGTCAAGAAAAAATATAAAAATTATGTGAATTTATCATTATAATATTCTGTTAGATTGTAATAGCATTTCTCTATTAGTAATGTTTTAATTTTATTTATAAATTTGTTCGTATTTGATTCACCTCTTATCTCGTTTGGTAAATGGTTGTAAACTTTTATCGCATTAACATAAGGGCTATTTTTATACATATTGATGCGGCTTTTAGGTTGGGCTAATTGATTTTTTTGGTTCGTTCGGGGGCCGTATACTCGATTTTGCTTTGTATCTTTAAATATGTTTGGATTTTTTCTAACAAATTTACATAATTCTAAAATATACATGCTAATTATTGTTAAAATTTTTAATTGTACAAAGTGTGGTTTGCATGAGTCAGTATTGTTAATATTCACTATGATACGTATTAGCTTTTTTTGCTTGATTAGTAAATCTTCGATGTTAGTACCATTTCCCCACAGGATAAGTCCGTAATTTAACCAAGAGTGAGCATATGCATAGTAAGCTGTAATTGCAGTTTTTTTATCTGTACTTACTTTAAGCTCATATAGGGCGTATGCAAATCTAGACAATTTTGATTTTAGTTTTTCAATGTGTGTCTTCCAGTTCACATTTGAATCTATTTCTATACCTAATAGTGTGCATGTACTGACTTTGTCTATAGTCTTGTTGTCAATTTGTAATTCTATGTTTAATGAAGATTTTTGATGTGGTAAGAATTCAATTAATTTGGTTTTTGATAAATTTACCTTAAGGTTATGGTCTGCTAACCATTTCATCACATTACACAAAGTATCTTTTACGGTTTGGTTGAATTCAGATGTGTTTTTATATTTAAAGAGAAGTGATATATCATCCGCAAAAAGAACACATTGAGTGTCTATGATTTTAGGTAATTGGTTTATGTAAATAATAAAAAGTATGCATCCTAATACGCTACCTTGGGGAATGGAGGAGTTTAATATGAGCGGCTGAGACAAGTAGTCCTCAGTTCTGTGTGTTCGATGGTTATGGTATTGAATTTTAACATATTGTACCCTATTTTTAAGGTAGGAATCCAGCCACTCATATGCAATACCTCTTATGCCTGATTCATAGAGTTTTGTTAGGAGGATATTAAATTGTACTCTATCATATGCTTTCGTCATATCGAGTAGGATACCCACAGCATATCGTCCATCATTCACATAGGATAGTGCTTGTTGTATTAATTTATAGACTGCCAAAGTTGTAGATCTATTTTTGCGAAAGCCATATTGGTGATCATCTAATATCTCATTAGTTTCTAGTATGTCTACGTGTATGTGGTATGACCCCCCTCTTGCCCCGTGCCCGCTTGACGTTGAGTTCTGGGACACCCTGTATATATTTAATTTGTTACAAAATTACTGGCCAAGTGAAAGACGGTTCTCGCCTTCTTAGGGTTCCACATCCACAAAGAAAAAAAAATACTCATTAGTGCGAGCGCAAGCGCCGACAGGTGCGTATGTCCGTGCCCGCTTCCTGCTTCCGCGTCCCGCAATCGTATTCGGGAAGTACCTAACTTACGCGCGTAATCCGCCGTGTATGTGTGTGTGTGTGACCCGTGATAAGTAGGTACCTAGTTGGGTATGGCTTATCAATACATAAACGTAGAGTACCTGGACATGGTGCGTGCGTATGCGCGTGCTAATGATAGTCTGCAAGGTGCCAGGCTTGTGTAAATATGTAAATAGGTAGGTAGGTAGTTTAATTAAATTCAATTATTGTAAATAAGTATGATTCCATTTTTTAAATACGCCGAAAATACTTAGGTAAGTTCTCAGTAGCTCTGGATAAGCTTGTTTTAATACCTACACTTAATTTAGTCAACAAATTAGTGATTACCTAGGTATTTTTGCCTGTCCTAAGCCAGGATTCAAGTATGAAGGGAAAACGGATCATATTATTTCATCAAACTTAGCAAGCACGCATGGTTAAGACGAGGAGAGTCATGATGTAGGTAAGCAACAGCTGTACAATGTACCTACGTAGGTATGTTTGTGTTCATAGCGCGACACGTGCGTTCGCGCACCGTCCAAGTGTTGCGCAGGACTCTCCCTAACTATTTACTAAGCAGTCATTCAATATTTATTATTACTGTAAAATTTTTTGATCATATATGACCGCCAACTATCACGTCCTCGAGTATCGTTAGTATCTCACTCACCGGTCACCTGTATATATGCCAACACGCCCATGATAACATTTGTTTCCAGTATAAATAATATGAATTTTCATTATATGTTTAATATTTTTTTATATGCCCGTTGTCGGCTATCTCACCCGATGGTAGGTAGGTTTAGGCTAAACTAGAATTACTGATTCTCAAGTACAGCTGCTGGAACACACCGTTAGGTGTTTGGCGACAGATTTTCTACTTGAAGGTGGTAGCTAGCCATTCGCAAGATGCCCTACCACCCTGCAATAACAAATCCTAAGACAACAACCGGAACCGACGGCTTAACGTGCCCTCCGAAGCATGGAAATGCTCAGTAGTAATGTCACTAGCGGTCACCCATCAAACTCATGACCGCGGAGGAGGTTGCTTAATTTAGCTGATCGATTAAGAACAGCTAAGCAAACTTCGCTACGAGCGCTTCAAAAATTTTTACATACCTGATTACTATTTTGTAAATTACGTCCAGATTATGTAACTACAGCCTGTTTCACATTTTGATAAAAATTCTGCTCCCATGCACTATGCATAAATGTCGAAGCAACACTAAACTTAGGTATATGTATATCAGTACAGTAAATCGAACAGAGTAAGCGCTGGAATCGCGATATCTAGTATCGTAGTACATCTAAATAGAATCTCGCAAAGCAAACAATGAAGCACTGATGGCTCTGTGGCATTGGCTATGGCCTGCCGCGCACCAAGTCCATGGTTCGAATCCCGCCATGGGCTTGAGCTTCACAGCATGGTGGAACGGCATTTTGCACGCCTGGCTAGCGACCACCCTCAAGTAGAAAATCTGTCGCCAAGAACCTAACGGTGTGTTCCGGCAGTCCTTGAGAGCCAGTGAAATTACAGGCACATGAGACTTAATAAATATGTCTCGAGGTGACGGGCGCAGTGCAATTGGTGACTTGTAATGAAATGCATCTGGTATAGGTAGAGGTTAGTCCCCTTAACATCAGGTAGGCCTCGAGCTTATTCCAATTTCCAATAGCTAATAAACTTGTCACAATAACATAAAAAAAACATTCATCAGAATATGAGAGACGAGATGACGTTGATATAGTGCAGTCAATATATTTGTGTTGTCTTTACTCAATTCAACAATCGTCGCTGCTTTATTTATTACTTCATCATCACCCGGAAGACGTCGCTGTTGATCAAATGCCTCCGCTGTAGAACGCCACAAAGAACGGCTATTAGTCGCTTATAACCATTGGCTACCCGCAACTTTCACGGTGTCGTCAGTCTACCTATTGGGGTGCCTACCAACTCTTCGCCTTCCGGTTTGATGTGGTAACCATTCGAGAACCTTTCTTCCCAATCGGTTATCAGTTCGTCGAGCATTGTCGAGCATTGGCATTGCATACATATTTATTACTTACTAACATAATTGAATTTTAAAAATCTATTTTAAAATTGGACCGCCTATGAGTCTACAATGACTTATAGGGATCTAAATGCTTTTGTTGTAGTTGCTGCAGTGTTGTATATAGTTCGTAGTGTTTTGTTAATAAAGGCATACCGCCGGTAAAAAAAGAAAAAAAATACGAAAAGTTTTATGATATTTGGATCTGTATATACCAAGTACCCCGTTAAAGCGTATTTCACGCTTTACAGTCGCAGAACGTCTGACTCGACATCTAATTTAATGTTATTTTAATGTAAGTACGTAGATCTACAGTCCCACCAACTTATCTGTTCAGGCGGAAAAAAAATGAACTACAACGTTCCTTCAAATTGTGACAGTTTGTAGTTGATTTCCTTGACCAGTAGCGCCCTCGAAAACTGCACAGTTAAGTTGGTGGTACTATACTTTAGTATTTTATACACCTATAACTAGTGGGTGTTTAGAGACTTCTGCCCACTCTTTCGGGGATATAAAGGGTTATTGAAATGTTTTTTTCGGATATGTGCTTGAAAACGGAATTTACTTATTTCTAAGCCAGCGCTAATTCGTCTGTCAGTATCGAAAAGGTTCTATCTTACTGTAATATGTAGTCTGTATGCCAATTAAATTTTACAAACACATGTGTACAGTCCCAGCAACTTATCTGTCCAGGCGGCAGAAAAAAGAACTACAACATTCCTTCAAATTGTGACAGTTTGTAGTTGATTTCCTTGACCAGCAGCGCCCTCGCGAACTGCACATTTAAGTTGGTGGTACTATACTATAATAATAGTGGATTGTTTTTTAAATTGTGTTAAAAATATGACCTGGAAACTTACAAAAATAACGTTTACCATTCACAACCAAAAAAAAAAATTACTAGTGCTTCAGTCCGAGTTTCAGACGGATCGATGCTCTATAATGCTTCAAATTCAATAAATATGTTTGTTGTAAAGGATGTTATTTTTTTTTTGTAATAAAATATGCTACGCACTACAGACTCTTGGTCCGTACTCTTTTTTGATTGCACACATTTTCACATTTTACAAATTACAGTCTCCATACATCATTGACTTTTTTACACTTAGATGTAAATTAGTGTAAAAGGTGTTAGATCTTAAAAACTAAGTACGTCCATATATAAATTAATTCTAAGTTTTGTTAGTAACATGATGATGAATCCAATTTTGATTCTAAAATGTACACATATAATTTTAAAATTAATTTATTCTATAAAGGCTGTAAAGGATATTGTATTTTTTTTTTTATGCTTGATAGGTTAGCCTTTGACCACTATCTCACCTGATGGTAAGTGATGATGTGGTCGAAGATGTTGTTCAGGCTAATCTAGAAGTACTGGCTCTCAAGGACAGCTGCCGGAACACACCGTTAGGTGCTTGGCGACAGATTTTCTACTTGAGGGTGGTAGCTAGCCAAGCGGGCATTCGCAAAATGCCCTACCACCATGCTATAATGACTGCCATCCTAAGACAACAACCGGGACCGACGGCTTTACGTGCCCTCCGAAGCTCGGAAACGCTCAGTAGTAATGTCACTAGCGGTCACCCATCCAACTCATGACCGCGGGCGACGTTGCTTAACTTTGCTAATCGGTTGAGAACAGCTAAGTAAACTTCGCTACGAGCGCTTCAAAAAAATAAAAATGTTTCCCATACCAAAAATAAGAAAAACTTGTGCTTCAGTCCGAGTTTCAGACGGGTCGATGCTCTATAATGCTTCAAATTCAATAAATATGTTTGCTGTAAAGGATATTGGTATTATCATACGTACAATGGCATCGTTATTATGCATATTGGTGTGGTCGTATTAAATGATTATTAAATGCCTACTTCAATTATATGGTTATTTCATTGTTGGTCACTAAAATTATGCTAAGCAGTGTATGCTATGCTGATCTCGGTAGTGGTTACATGTTTGAGCCGTTTGGCGTTAGGACATTGGGTTCATGAGGACCGGTAGCTCTTTTTCCAAATTTACCCAAGCAGTTGGTCGATTTGGCGCTGATCAAAATGTTGGCACTTGTTTGCATCCAACGGGGCATTGCTGCCAGGCAAGGCACAACAGGTAAAGCGGGCTGGAGCATTTACTACCTGTGAGCCTGCATTGGTATTTAGGTCGCCTAAATAATTTCGTTGTAGTAGCTGTAGTTTTGTGTAATGTTCTTAGTATTTCATTGATAAAGGATTTAATGACACCCATAGAGAACAATATACTTACTTATCCCTTACTTTTATGTGATGGATGGTATAGTATAATACGTGATCGTTTTCCCAGAGTCCCAAACCATGACCTATTGACGAAGTGTAAATAACATACGTTTGATTAAGATGAATGTCGATTCGATATATTGAAATCATAAAGGCTCAAGCTTTATTAATTATCAAGATGATTTAAATCAAATATTAAAAGATCTCATTATGATTCGAAGCATATTAGAATTAAATCATAAAGTGAAAGTAAGATGAAATTAAAATAGGGCTAGACTATCCATAAAAAAGTAAGACATTGAGTATTTTTCGCAAGACAAGCAAACATTTTACCGCACTCTCAACTGATGGAAAGCGATGACGCGGTCTACGGCGTAACATGGTTTATCATCATCATTAACAACAGCCATATCTTGCCACCGTTGAACAAATGTCTCTTTATGTCTGGTCTGTGAAAGAAGGGAAAGAAAGGGGGGGTTGTCCATTATACCCACGCTTTGTAGACGTCTTGAGGTTCACAACTACATTTTCTTATTCTTTTCGTCTCCTCCTAAGACTTTCACAGAAAGATATGATAGGAAGGGATGCCTCTAGACCGGCACTCCACGGGCAACACGTAACACGCTTGCCTAAAATATAACTATTCTCTCTGCACTTGAAAACTTCCAGATTACACTTCCAACTTTATTTACAAGCTCTTAACTACATTGGTGTGTTTTCAATTAAAGAATGGGTAGCCAGTAAATATACAATGACATAAGATTTAAAATATCAAGTAGCGAATTCAATGCTATGTTATGAAGGGTACGATATTATTTTAGGCTGCCTGAAGGTCTTAACTTTCAGGTAGCCTAGGTCTTAACGCTTCTAAAACTAGCTTTAAAGTTACATAAGGCTATTTACAAATATACGATAGGAAAAATTTAACTCATGTTAGCTCAATTGGTTAGAGGATACCCCGGCTCAAAGGGATAGACGCGGGTTCGAATCCCACACATGACTTAAAATTTTCCTATCGTATATTTGTGATTTTATAACATAATTATTAAGTCCTGTCCTAATCAAGTGCCTGTAATTTCACTGGCTCTCAAGGACTGCCGCCGGAACACACCGCTAGGTGCTTGGCGACAGATTTTCTACTTGAGAGTGGTCGCTAGCCAGGCGGGCATTCGCAAAATGCCCTTCCATCATGCTGTGAAGCTCAAGCCCGCGGAGGGATTCGAATCATGGACCTGCTGCGCGGCAGTCCATAGCCAATGCCACTGAGCCATCACTGCTTCAAAATGGCATTCCATTTTGAACGAATTCATGATAAAAGTCACACATGTCACTTTTATCAGCTTACTCTCTCGTCAGTATACCGTAACTACACTAGGTGGGACTACAGATTTTCGGTGGTATCCCGGGGTCCCATACCAAGGGCAACAAGAATAAATTAATTTAAAAAGTAAAAAACACGACTGCAATTCGTTTATTTTCTTCAAACGTTTTATTGTTCCATTGAAATTAAAACTGCTAGTTATATATATTTATGGAATCGTTATTTAGAGCTCTTCATTTTGATATCCCACTCGAAGGGATTGGAAAAAAAAAAATCTCACAATATGGCGTCTTACATCCGCCAGTTTGTTTTTTTTATGTTTTTTATGTACCTAGTGCCACTTGCGCTATAAAGACAAATCTAACGATATCTGTGACATTAAAGTCGGTTAAGCTATTTAGAAGTTATGTTGGAATAAAGAAACTCACAAACATACATATATACATGAACCCTGAAAACATAATTCTCCTTTTTTTTGGGCAGTCGTGTAAAAAGTGGTAGCACCACAGGCCCGTCACCGGTCTGTCGTCCGTCGGTGTTTATTACACGTAAGTAATGTGATACATATTGGTTTGTTTTCTCAAACCCAGGATGACACAAAAAACATGATGTGTTCCGGCAGCAGTCCTTGAGAGCCAGTGAAATTACAGGCACATAAGACTTAACAACTATGTCTCAAAGTGACGGACGCAGTGCATTTCGTCACTTATGATGAAATGCATCTATTATAGGCAGAGGTTAGTCCGCTTAACATCAGGTGGGCCTCGAGCTTTTTCCGTCACAATAACATAAAATAAAACATACGAAAATACAACGAAAGGAAAAATTTGAACAACAAGTGGGATTTAAAAAAAAATGCGCTTATTCGGTTCAGATATAACAATGCTAGAAGATACAAGAACATGTTGTAGCAAAGAATTAATACCTATATCGTAGCATGATTAGCTTCGGTATAGACCTTTCTACAGAAGTCACACCCCTCCATATTTTTTGAGTGTAGTTTCAGTTGTGTCCTGCGATGCGGCGCGGCCACTGTTCTTATGGTAGTTAAAGTTAGGTATTTTAATTGTACGGAAATTGTACCATCTGTACCTAAAAGAAAAAAATAAGTAGTTCGTTTACGAACTGGACCATATTTTAGGCTATAAATTGAGCCGCCTGATGTAAACATCATAGCAATATATTATTCACCTGTAATATTTGTATTATTTTATAGGCGTTTTTTTATTATTTTTACTGTAATAAACACAATATATCACAAGTGTGTGACGAAAACAAACATAATGTGGAGTATATTTCATATCAAACTAAGTTAATATAGGTATATGAAATTATATTTAAAGGGTATTAAAACTCTTTGTATCGTCTAGGAATTGTTCCAGCAGAAATATGAGTGCAGTGGAAGAAAATATCTTCTGCTGGAACACCCCTTGAGACGGACGGATACTTATTAGCGATTCGCGAAGCTTAGAAACTAGAATTTTGTACTCACTCTGAGGACTTTTTTTTAATTTTTTTATGCCTGATAGGTTACCCTTTGACCACTATCTCACCTGATGGTAAGTGATGATGTGGTCGAAGATGTTGTTCAGGCTAACCTAGAAGTACTGGCTCTCAAGGACAGCTGCCGGAACACACCGTTAGGTGCTTGGCGACAAATTTTCTACTTGAGACTACACCATACTATAACGACTGCCATCCTAAGACAACAACCGGGACTTCCAAAGCACGGAAACGCTCAGTAGTAATGTCACTAGCGGTCACCCATCCAACTCATGACCGCGGGTGACGTTGCTTAACTTTGCTGATCGGTTACAGCTAAGTATAATGCACTGATGTGATGACGCTGTAAAGGTGGTTAAGTACACGAATTACTATCTAATAATACTGGCCAGAATTATGACAGATAAACGTGTATCGAACCAACGCCAGCAAAGAAGCCCTCCTTCGTATTTCTTCGTTGACTTTCCAAACAATGTTATCAAAACAATTATAGGTACTCGCTTACCAGCTGGTCAAAAAGCGGCATAAATCACCAAAATCCGCTATTATTCAAGGTTACAATTTCATGAGTTCATCCAACAGAAAACATTTTAGCTAAGTTCGCGCATCGCAAAAACCGAAGAGCCTATAAAATAATAGTAAAATAATGTTACAGGTGAGCGGTGCCTATAAAAAAATACTAATGTTACAGGTGAATATTATTGCTATGACGTTTACATCAGGCGGCTCAATTTAATTGGGTAATTTAAAGAAATTCAGAGTACAAAGACTTTTAAATATTAATGATGCATATATGGTGAAGTATTTTATACGTACAATTACTTTACACACTTGATTAAAATGAGAATAAGCGATTTCGTTAGTTATTAGGGTGGCCGCATTGGAACGTATATGGTGTAGCGCGGCCACCTAAAATATGGTCCAGTTCGTAAACGAACATAGTACTTATTTTTTTCTTTTAGGTACATTTGGTACAATTTCCGTACAATTAAAATACCTAACGTTAACTACCATAAGTAACAGTGGCCGCGCCGCATCGCAGGACACGTTTCAGTTTCGCTCGAAACACGAAAAACGAAACCTTGTCGAATTATAGTAGCGGCCCAGGTCTGTAATTTGCCACGAACGTAAACACTCCTTGGGATTACTCCAGTAGATATTGTGTACCCACTGCACTTTCTTCTTCTTCAGTAGTACACGAAGGTGGTAGAGAAACCTACTGAAGTGTGCCTAGTGTGCAACAAAAAATCATACTCAGGAACATCGACGCTATGAAATCGAAATAAACCTTTGATAAAACGGGAAATATAAAGCATAATATTATTTTTAAAAAAGAATATTGACGTCAAAACATTTAAACTTTCCCAATAGTTAGAAGTTTCCCATCAAAACAGATTCAGGGCCGCTACTACAATTCAACGAAGTTTCGTTTTTCGTGTTCGAGCAACCATTTAAACAACGAAAATTGAATTTGCGGTACGAAGTTCGTTGTTTGATATTGTCTATGGTCGAACCGCATTGTTAATCACAAATCCTGCCCGCTATGGAATCTCCCATACTACTCTGTGAACGCTATTATGCTCGAACCAGTTTTAATTCTGAAATCAGTGAAGTTAAAGAACATTTTCCCATGGTCTCAAGACTCTGAGAATCCTAGTTATGGAGCTCAGAGACAGATGTCGCTACTGTCCTAGAAAAATTTAGCTAAGATATTTAAAATTTTAGTTAATGTCTTTGTTCTCCATAGGTATCTATATCGTCATCATTAGTATTCGTGTTCTTTCTGCATAATATGAACTCGACTGACTACTTATAAGCAATCGAATAAATAATAATTTCATTTTTGGAAAATGTACAAACCATACGAATCCGATACAAAAAATATGCAGGCAAATGCTTGCAAGTCTATGCTACGAACGAAGTGATACTTCGTCGAATTGTAGAAGCGGCCCGGGTTCTTTACAAAAAGTTTTGTTGAAACCGTTTCAATATCAGTTATTTTTCCTTTTTAAACTTAGTTATTATCTAAAAGGTGGAATCCAGTAGAGTTCCAGATCGAGATTAATAAAAAATCGAATGAACACTTAAACTTTTTAATGTAAAATGATGGCATCTGTGATTGTGGAAGTCATAAAGAGTTGCTAATACCAATTTTAATGATGATTTATTGATATTATCTCATTTTATACGATGTAATTTAAATTTAATAAATTATTTAATACTATAATAAGCTATATGTAAGCATTTAATTCTTTCGGAAACTAAGCGTAAAGTTATATATACAAACCCTATTATTATTTCTAGATGATTAGTAAATGTCATAACGTTGTGCAATGTAATGATTTTTACAAATCTATTGTGTTTAATTATATGGATTTTAGAGATCGGTAATTTTGCCTATTCTTCTGTTATTTATTTAAATTTGATACTGATATAAACTTCAAAAGAAATGACACTAGGTATATAAAAAATATATTTATATGCGTATGTATTCATCTAATGGTTACAATAGAATTAATAACATTGAACGAAAGTTTGTCACTCTGTATCAGTTTGTTGACATTCAATGAAATAAATCCAAAGAAAAAATTTAAAAAAACATTTGGTCTTAGCTGTACGAAGAAATTCTTTGTTTGTAGATACCTAACACAAAAACACTTTTTTTTAAAGCACTTTGTTTTTTATGTTTGAAAACACGGGTGGTTGAGGGTGAAACAACTTACTGTGAGTCAATATGACTATCGACAATGTTTCGGCTTTCACCGGAAGCCTTTCTCAGGATGTTGAGTGCGGTACGTCCGCCTTGGGTGGCGTCACGTTTCACACTGCGGGCGGCAGCTCGCTGTGCTCGAGCCGACGAAGCTGGTGGCGCGGGTCGTTCCGGGGAGAGTTGTGGCGAATGCTGCGTTCTCAGTACAGGATGGGATGCACCCTCTGCATCGCTGCTGCTTTCTTCATCTTGTCGATGGTGTCAGATGACACCATCGCAGTCCGACAAGCAAAACTGACTGTGTCCACCATCTCCTGCTTCACATTCTTCAAACCTTCAAATCTCTGTTGAAATTAGGACGATGACTAATTTCTATAGCCTCGCGGATTTTAAGCGGAACGTAAAGCTTCTTCTTGGCTTAAACCCGGGCTTTGTCGAAACGGATGTAGTGCGTCGTACCAGATGTCAGGGCGTGCTCTGCCACAGCAGATTGATGGCTGTCCGCATTTTACATGGAGCGAATGTGCTCTCCGAGCCTTGTGGACACGTTCATGTAGAATCCTGGGGTTCTAGGTGAGTCCTTATCTTTCGGAGATCGCAGCAATTGCTATATTTGTGAGGGAGGGCAGAATATCGTCTTGATAGAAAAATTACGGCGTAGCAAGTTTCCGATTTTATCCTTTGATAAATGGAAGGTATGCTGCTGCCCTCTCTGCTGTTGTTCTACGGTCACTTGCAGCACTTTGTTTGTTCTTTTGTGGGATGATAAACATATAACCATACTTTTGAAACAGTGTACAGTTCGTCAAAAAAAAAAAACACCATTTATAATAAAAAGGGTGTAAGCCGCTCCATAAAATCCCGGTACTTAAAATGGAGGGACTCGGTTGTTATTAAGTTTTTTCCTCGAGTTTATATCTCGCTTATTGGCTATTGAAACTCAATGCTGGAGTCTGTTGATTGCCTAATGTTAGGTAGTAATTAAATATATTGTTTTGAAGCAATGATGGCTCAGTGGCATTGGCTATGGACTGCCGCGCAGCAGGTCCATGGTTCGAATCCCGCCCAGAACTTGAGCTTCACCGCATGGTGGAAGGGCATTTTGCGAATGCCCGCCTGGCTAGCGACCACCCTCAAGTAGAAGGTCTGTCGCCAAGCACCGAAAGGTGTGTTCCGGCAGTAGTCCTTGAGAGCCAGTGAAATAACAGGCACAATGAGACTTAACAACTATGTCTCAATGTGACGGGCGCAGTGCATTTCGTGAGTTGTCATGAATTGCAACTGTTATAGGCAGAGGTTAGTCCACTTAACATCAGGTGGGCCTCGAGCTTGTTCGGTCACAATAACATAAAAAAATTGCGTCTTATACCACAATCTCACCTAATGGTAAGTGTTGATGCGGTCAAACCTTAAACTAGATTGGGAACTAACGCCATTTTACTTTTTAAATGTATTATGAATTAGTGAAATAGATTTTTATGTTGTAATGTTTGCTATAACGCCTGCTATGCGGATTACATTACAAAATTACAAATATATAGGAAAAATTTTGTACATTACATTTGTAGTACATCCCAAAACGATGGTTTTAAAAACGATAGGAAATATTTGAGTTATGACGTCATGTCATTTTAGCTCAATTGTTTAGTGCATACCCCGGCTAAAGGGTTGGATGGACGTGGGTTCGAATCCCGCACATAACTTAAATTTTTTCTATCGTATATTTGTAAATTTGTAATGGTGGAATGGATTGTTAAAGTACATACAATTATTAAATAACACAGCTTCTACCAATATAAATTCCGAAGGGAAGTGTACCCATAAATTTCCATGCAAACCCCATAGTTGAACTATGTAGGTGGACTACGGGCAATGACTCATGTTTTTTTTTATGCCTGATAGGTTAGCCTTTGACCACTATCTCACCTGATGGTAAGTGATGATGTGGTCGAAGATGTTGTTCAGGCTAACCTAGAAGTACTGGCTCTCAAGGATACTGGAACTATCTCAAGGCTACCGCTAAGTGCTTGGTGACATATTTTCTAATTGAGGATGGTAGCTATCCAGTCGGGCATTCGCTAAATACGCTACCACCTTGCAAATGTATTTTCGTTATAGTTCATACAAAGTGATTTATCCCACTGAAATTCCTTTCTTCTCGTTTGTCGGTAATTCGTAAAATTTTGTATTTTTTTAAAACTATTCGAGAAAAACGTTTTGTATCGAAATTTCATTTTCATATTTAGAGTAAAAACAAATAATACGATAAACAGGCAAACCAGAAGCATAGATAGGCTCAATGACATGCGTGAAAACTTTGACCGAGTTTGAACGTATAGTATTGAAAATAAGTTCCTATACCGAAACAAAGTTTGTATGGAAAGCGCCATTACTACCCTTAAGGTTGAACTGGCCGGTAACTTTTCCATACAAACGCCGTAGGATGATCACTCCCTTATTTGAGGTTTTAGGTCCAGAACTAAGCATGATATCGATTTATCTCTTCATTATCTAGGCTTGTCTTGGCACCGATTTGTAAAAAAAATCTTCACATGATAGTTATAAGCCTCGAAACATCCCTGTAATATCACGAATTTTAGCGCATGTTTAGTCGTAAATAAACTACTTATAGAGCATGAAATCCCTAAATTTATTTACATAGAAGCATAGCTCAGTTCATGATCATTTTAGATAACATTTTGGAAAACAAATACATCCAGTAGTATAATCATAAACATCCTAGAGCCAAAGGTCGGCACACATAGTTTTGCGCGCTAGATTTTCGTTCAAAATATTGGGCATCTCATGTCAATACTTCCATTCCGCGGTGAGGGAAGCGGGCGGGCGGGTCTCATGCGCAGCACACTAATATATAATTAACAAAACGCACACTACCAAAAGTCACGTGCACCGCTCCGCGATCTTAGAATTTGAAGATTAATCTGCAAAATTAGTGCGAGATCTCGGTATTTCGAGATCTCGCAATACCGAGATTGCACTCCCTACTACACACGTCGTGACGTAGCTTGAGACACTATCTCCGTCCGTCGCGCGTCGTCAAACATCGTAATTCGTTCGGCATGGTTCGGCTTTCATTGATATATCGCAAACAAGTGTGCGTAATTAGCGTAGATGCAATACGGGTGTGTGATGCGCGAGCACTATCTTCGTACTACTCATCACGGAGTCTTACCCTTTCCCACAAAGGTATAGGTGAAATAGCATGCTTTGTGGCCTCGCCCGCTGATAAGTTCGAGCCGTCGGCAAGTGCATCCTTAAGAGAAATAGTCGGACGAACCAGCACGTATTATTGAGATCTGCTCCCATTCTAGTTTAGTCTTTCATAACATATCTTGACCACGTCTAAACTTTCCTACAAGCGAGATGGTAATTATATAATGTTTGTAACTAGGAAGTTGATAAAAGAAACCACAAGTACTCCGTTACGTAGCTATATTTAGAATGCCAACCGATAGCAGATTATTTGTTACCCTCCTTACTTAATTAATACTTAGCTCTTAACTACACACAATACACTACAGTTATCACGGGCTTATCTATAATTAACATCTGCAATAAACAACGATTAGGATATGTGCTCATGAAAGTTAATGTTTTGAATAAACTGCCTTACATATCAATAATTTGTTAAATGTATTTTCTTTCTTCCTATTTTTCTGGATAGTCGATACTTAACTGGTTTAACCTTTTTTATTTGACTGTACTTCATAATGTACGTGCGCGCGAGTTGACGACAGTAAAAATAGGTTAAATTGGAAGGTGCCAACTCGCGTTTCACACTCGCGAGTTGACGAATAAGTCGAATAAATTCTTGTCCTATTTATCGGTGATATGTTTTGCACTAACTTCCCGCTTGAGATATTTTGTGCAATCGACTAGTCAAGGGCATAGATAAATTAATAGTACGACAGGGCATAGATAAATTAATATAATTTCTCTATGTCTAGGGCTAATTCATATACAGCTGGGATGACGAGTAATGCCAGGAGGAACTTCTAGGGAGGAGAAGGATGTTGCTGACGCTGACGAAATTTTTTAGGGAGGACTAAGTTTTAGGGAGATCCAGGAGAAACTTTAAGTTTCTTGTGATCTAAACAAAGCGCAAACCGAGCTAGCGAAGTGATCGTGCCACGGAAGCGGCCGGCGAATTGTCGGTAATTCGAGTATCTCCACTCTCGCACTAACGTTCCTCACAATGTCGATCGGTAGTAGGTATACAGCACCATCATTCTTTCGAACTAACGGTCATCGCACATTATTTGTCCGAACACCCGAGAAAAGGTTACGGACTCCACAATCCTCCCTCCTGGGGAACTTAAGCAGTGTGCGTCTATTAGAAATTACCTTTGGTAACGTAGCAAAACAATGCCTAAGTACTTGTTTATACGGCAAAGCCTGCAAAATTAGCAAGATTTCTCTTTTCCTATCTCCAGTCAAGAAAAAAGCTGACTTCCATTTAAAATAATACCTTGGCGGGATTTTTTCTTTATCCAAATGAATTGCTAAGCCAGCCAAGTTGTAGAATTTACATACGCCTTGTAAGACAACGATACTAAATCCTCAAAACGTGGACGTATTCAGGACATTATTTAGGCGTATGCGCAGGTGGAGGTAGATACCTGTTAATGAGGTATGTCCTGTTAAGGATTTAATCAACAATATAAATTAATAGGTCGTTAAATGTTAAAATTGACAGTTTTAAGTGTTAGGCTAATTTGATTCAGCGTAAAAAGAATAACAAGGAACGACTTAGGTATTTTATTAAATATTGAGACGCTTAGTTCGATATTTTAAGCAATTGTTTTAATTTACTCATCACCGTTCAAATACATGAAATATACTCCACAAATAATAATATAACACATTTAAAAAAGAAATATGTTATACTAAACATACCGATGCTCTGATCTAATTTAACCGTAATATATAACTGTTATATTAATCCTAATATATATAAGGTGGATATTAATATATCAACAATACTGCGGGTAGTGGTGTGGAATCGATAATTGAACGTGTTCCATGCATGTTTAATTTTCACATACACAAAGTCACAGGTACTATTGCCTTAGTTGTGGCGCGTTAGCTTTGAGAATGAAAGCGATGACAACCACGGTCTACGAAGGGGGCGTATCAACTCCATTCACATAGTTAGTACTGATTTTGTGTGTGTGAAAATTAAACACATTCAGTTATCAATTCCACACCACCCCCGCAGTATTGTTCATATATTAATACGACCTTATATACCTGATAAATAGGGAAGAGCAATAGTTGCTTTAGTAAGTTAACACGGTACAAGCTGTTCAATAAGTTTTATATAACTGTTGAAGGTAGTTAATTAAAAACGCTAATAACATTACTATTGTAGTGGCAAATCTCCTGACAATGTTTTTCGATACTAAACTAAAAAACTTGCTTACTAAACCTTGTTACGCGTCGCCCGCGCTCGATACGGGGTACATGAAAAGTTTAAACATGTAACGTACAATGTTATAACTTGCTCAGCGATTGGTTGAAATGCCGCTACACTTGCGGGGTAAATAAGATACTTTCCGGAACCCACGAAAAGCATGATAACGTATCATATCGACCATAGTTTTCAATGTTGAGTAAAACATTGGCACACACGATCAAGTTTACTGTTAAGTTTGCAGTGGAACTGAAGCTGCGTCCAGTATGCAGTGCAACCTAAACCTGTGATGAAACATTTTATGAATTAAACATGCAAGAATTTGGATTCTTCCCAGTTAAACTTGCACTCACGATTAAGATTACTGCCAAGTTTGCATGATGCCACCACACCAGTTAAAAAATGGCATCATCAGGGACGGACGACAACCTGTTATTCATTCTAAGCTTATTGCTCGCAATTAAGAAAACATAAAGTAAAAATTGTTCAGAGCAGTAAAAAATATTGTAAACGAAACTTTGATGAACAGTTCTCAAATAAATTTTTATATTTTCCACCAACATGTCACTTTGACATATGGCGATAAATTTACTGAACACAACTACAAGGCTGTTGCAAACGTGACGGTA
Source organism: Plagodis pulveraria (assembly GCA_963890685.1). Classification (NCBI taxonomy): domain Eukaryota; kingdom Metazoa; phylum Arthropoda; class Insecta; order Lepidoptera; family Geometridae; genus Plagodis; species Plagodis pulveraria. Next base: position 24,384,987 of record OY982969.1, read on the forward strand.
AATTTTATTATGCATGGACTGCAGTATGTCAATCAATATTCAATAGTGTTATTAAAGTGAATTCAATAAAAATGCTTGCTTGCTTGCTTGGAACATTTAAAAGCGCAAAAGGTATATCAAATGTAAACTACCTACTTAAGATCATATATATGTATAAAAAAAACCTAAAAATGGAACCGACTTCAATACTCAAAAGCGTGAAATTATTTGTTGAAGTCGGTGCCATGGTAGTTCAAAAGTACCTGTAGCATTCGCACCGAGCCGAAATAGCTGGTGGCGGTGGTGGCTTAATACTACACTGGGAAAATTGCAAAAAAATACTCAGTAAGATTTATGTGGGACTACGAGATGCCGGAGACAATATCAAACAGTACGTACTTGGGTATGCCTGTGCATCTCACTTAGGTTTCATCCAAATTCGTCGATAATATTATGGAGTCGTCTTCCTCGCCGATGATCTTCCTGTTATGTCCTCACAATTCACAACACATGTATATGCTCCGGAGCTTTCACAAGCACCAGCCGATATTTGATGTAAAAATGACGTGATTATATCCTAATTTCACACAGATGCAAAGCTCCACGAATGTAATTTGAACGCGCTGTTTCGCATACGAAAGGCCACTGCCTTGTCAATGACATACTCGCATACCCACAATACTGACACAAAAATATTAAAATGAATAAAGTGAGATGCGGTATGCTAGATCTTTATGATAACGAAACAGTACCTATTATCACAATATTGTGCGCATGGTACTGACTTCGACAAGCGTGAAATAACAAATTTCACGCTTTTGAGTGTTGAAGTCAGTTCCATTTTTAGGTAAAAAATACTGTTTAAACCTATTAAGTGTCCCTTGTTTTTGCCCTTACCTAAAACATATTTAGACATGTTGTTGACATTGTTCCCGTGTTGTTCTGTGTGTTGTTGCAGACGACTTATTATATTCACAACATAATATGCTTGTATAGGATGGTGAAGATGATGACCGTAAGAATAGAAAAATTAGTGCAATTTCGAATGCGCCCCAAAAACCATCCTCATTCTGGCTCTGTCCGCAATTCCTATCAATTCAGAACATGTATTCCGCACGATTTGCTACATAAACAGTCCGTTAATACAAATAAACAGGATAATTTATCAGACGCCATTAATGTTTTTACTTAATATAAGATAGTCTGAAGATCTTTTATACTCTTAAGCACATGCATTTTAATTGCATTGCACCCGTCACACTGAGACATAGAGTTGTTTAGTCTCATGTGCCAAATTATTGAAGCACACAATTTCTCGCCCCGAGCGGGTATCGAGCCTGGGTCCGCTTATTTTGCGCCGAATGCCTAAACCACTCGGCCACCGGAACGCACTCTCTCAAGCCGAAACTTTGCACAAATCGTACTACTTCTACCATATATACGTCATAGGGGACGGTGATATCGCGCTGTTCTACTACCTGGCTGCTCCTGGATTGTCTGGTAGGCTTGCATTTCCTCGTCTTTCTTTATTACCGCTCCTTTTCTTGCTGTGTGTATTCTCCATTATTATATCCTATATATATCTATATATATAGCTATCACCGTTTTTGAGATACAGCCTGGTGACAGACGGACGGACAGCGAAGTCTCAGTAATAGGGACCCGTTTTTACCCTTTGGGTACGGAAAATATGTTCACTCTATTCATTGACCTCTAGGTGATCATAAACAACAGATAATAATAAAAACGACTTCTTCTTAACGAATGAGATGCCCTGAATATCATTTCTTATTCTTTGGGTCAACGATGAACAAAAATATGAATTTTAGTTTGTAACTACAATACTAAAGTCATTCAGTTTTTGAACAAATGAACTGTGACAAACGGATAGAGGATAGAGAGAGATAATATACAGCAGGGTCTCATCATAGGCTCCATTTTGCCATTCGGATACGGAACCCGTAAGATTCAAGTCTGATTTGAGCCTACGGACACCTGATCGATACACAACACTCACTATCACGAGGCTATCACCATTTTATTGACGAAATCTTATTCAACTTTGTAATTGAATATTGAATTTTGAATGAATATTTTCTAGGAAGAAGTATTCAAAAGCAGATTTTTTTTTCATATCCAGTAAACAGTACTTCACAGTTTTTTTATATCCAGTAAATAGTAACTTAGGTCTGTTTGATCTTGTGCTTAGGCTCTTTTTAGTTCTCTAATAATAAAATAAAAACTATTTGAAAGATTATAAAGAATGAGACTAGTAAAAATAAACCTGAAGATTCAACATACTATGTTTTAACTGTTTATAATAAACAAATCTCTGATCCAAACCACGTCCCCAATATATCAAAAACATTTTATCTACTTTAAATCTAGAAGTCTAGTTTTGAAACAATGATGGTCGACCGGTAATAGCTATGGACTGCCTCGCCGCAGTACCCTGGTTCGATCCCCGCCGCCAACTTGAGTTTCATCGCATGGTGGAAGGGCATTATGCGATTGCCCGCCTGGATAGCTACCACCCTCAAGTAGACAATCTGTAGCCAAGCACCTAACGGTGTGCTCCGGCAGCAGTCCTTGAGAGCCAGTGAAATTACAGCAACTATAAAGTGACTGGCGCAGTGCAATTCGTCACTTGTGACTAAATGCATCTGTTGTAGGCAGAGGTTAGTCCACTTAACATCAGGTGGGCCTCGAGATTGTTTCGTCACAATAACATAAAAAAAAGTCACTATGTCATTAGATTCTTGTTCCAATGTAGCAGAAGTTCCATTAAAAGTAGATTCCCTTCCATAATACTGTACTTTTCTTGCAGGTACTGGTAACTAGCCACTTGAAAATTACACTTTGTGATTAATTGAACGACAAAAATGCTTAGAAAATTTCGTCTCTACCAAGGTACACCTGCCAGCATGAGACCAATCCCAACATCTTTTCTAACTTAACCCTAGAAGTCACTAAGTCATTCGATTCTTGTTCCAATAAAGCAGAAACTCAGTTAAAAGAAAAAAATCCTTCAAATTTTAATATTGAATATTTCAATATAAAAAATTGTAATTGACCTACATAAAAGCGTCGTAGACGCCTTAATTGAATAAATGATTTTGACTTTGACAATATTCAAAAACTTTAAAAGATCAAACCAACTAAAACTCAATCACAAGATGACCTACAAATTACAACTAGTCGAAATTTTATTATTTTCACCAAAAACTTCATCTTTGAAGTTTAGCGACTAAAGCACCTAAAGTCTCAATTTAAGAATTAATATTCTCAATGATGCCTTAAATTCTTTGACGCTCAATATAAACTAGTTCAAGCTCACTGTTTCGACGATGTTAGGTAACAACTTTTATGCGACATTATACATTTAATTTAACAGTGGTCCAAGTTTATGTTTCGTGAGGATTACACGTTAGTAAGATGTCTGGTTAATTAATTCAGTCAACAAGATGATTAAAATGTTAATTCAATTTCATTCGGTAATATTCTAATTATGAAATGAAATACAGACTTTTATTGGCATATTTTATTTAAGAAAATTATAAAGGTAAATTAATGCATTATTCTCCTAACAAAACAATGCTTTAAAACATTTTTTTCATTAATAAAGTACAATGTGTCCCGACCAAGGAGGTTTCAATTCAATTGAAGTACACATTATCTGTGGTGCGCGCTGGTTCCGAACCATAGACCAGTAGCAGACTTTTTTCCGTTTTGGCGCTATTTCGTACATACGAATTTGAGTAATATTTTGTTGGATAAAAATGTTATTTCATTAACCTATAGCCATGAGATTAAATAAAGTATGTAGTGTATGCAACTGCATATAATTAGGTATTAAAACACTCGTGTAATCTTATTTTAAAAAAACTACACCCATGTTTTAATACTTTCTATTATATGACAGTTGCATAAACTACTAATCTGATACAGAGTAAAATAAACGCAATCATGTACATGTCTTATGTGCATATCCTTCAAACCTGAACACAGTATGTGAACGTAACTTCTTGACGATAGGAATAGGCATAGTGGCAGTACTAGGCAGGCTTTTGAAACGCTCGTAGCGAAGTTTACTTAGCTGTTCTTAACCGATTAGCAAAGTTAAGCAACGTCGCGCGCGGGAATAAGTTGGATGGGTGACCGCTAGTGACATTACTACTAAGCGCTTCCGTGCTTCGGAGGGTACGTAAAGCCGTCGGTCCCGGTTGTTGTGCATACTTAGTATGGCAGTCGTCATAGCATGGTGGTAGGGCATTTTGCAAATGCCCGCCTGGCTCGCTACCACCCTCAAGTAGAAAATCTGTCGCCAAGCACCTAACGGTGTGTTCTGGCAGCCGTCCTTGAGAGCCAGTACTTCTAGGTTAGCCTGAACAACATCTTCGACCACATCGTCACTTACCATCAGGTGAAACAGTGGTCAAAGGCTAACCTATCATGCATAAAAAAAAATAAAGTACTTCTCCGGACGAACTCGCACACTAGTATTAATAAAAGCAGGATCTATTACGTATTAGCATCCGGAGAAGAGTATGAGTAAGAGTATAGAGTCGACAAATGAAAGAAGAGTTTTTTAATCATTTCTTTGACTGTTTTATCATAATTTTATTGATACTACCTTCTTACTAATATTTGATATTTTTCGAAGCATTTACTTCTATAAAGAACATGTATGTATTGAAGAACCATTTTCTAGGCTCATATTGCTTACTGCTCACTTACACTTTCGTATTGCGGTTAAGTAGCCACAACACTTGAACGTTATAAACTTTTATATTATGCTTGGTAATACTGCAGCAAAGTAAAGGGGTCATAGCGTGATGGCATACGCAGTTATTAATTAAACTCGATGCCACTGCAATAGCTTAGAAAGCTCACAATGTTTTGTAAACACTTTTAATAAAAATTTAACTGAAGAGTTTACAGGGTGGTAGTCAAAATAAGAGTCAAGTTCGGTAGGTTGACCACCAGCCAGATGAGCAGACGATATCGTATGCATTCTAGGAAAGAGAGAGAAAATAACTCCAAAATTAGTACAAAGAAGTAGTTTCAGCTTTTCTATAGAGATAATAGAGCACAGGATTGTAGCTGATGACTAGGGAGATATAGAAAAGGACTGTCTCAAAGTGGTTTGAAATTAGCAGAAGGTGATAAATCTCTTTAAAAATCTTGGATCTGTACACGAAGTCAGTTTTTTTAAATATTATTGTAACGGAACAAGCTTGATGCCCACCTGATGTTAAGCGGACTAACCTCTGCCTATGACAGACGCATTTCGTCACAAGTCACGAATTGCATTGCGCCCGTCACCTTGAGACATATTTGTTAAGTCTCATGTGCCTTTAATTTCACTGGCTCTCAAGGACTGCTGACGGAACACACCGTTAGGTGCTTGGCGACAGATTTTCTACTTGAGGGTGGTCGCTAGCCAGGTGGGCATTCGTAAAATGCCCTTGCACCATGCGGTGAAGCTCAAGCCCGCGGTTCGAACCATGGACCTGCTAAGCGGCAGTCCATAGCCAGTGCCACTGAGCCATCACTGCTTCAAAGTGCTACTAAGAAAGTGTCAAAGAAAGGAAACTGCAAGTTGATTGACTAGTACTTATAACAAACATTTTAAATAAGACCTGCATGTAGCTGCCTATGTTGCAATAAATAATTGAGTATTGAGTCTACGAATAAATAATAATATTTATTCGTAGTATTGAGTATTGCCGCATCATTGAAGTGTCTCTGTCATAAATCTGCTAGGCGAAGTTTGTAAGAAGGTAAAGTTAGAGAGTGATCTAGGAAATTAAAAAAAATATTGTTATTTTTTGCTTCTGTTCTTATATGAGTGAGTATTTCTACTTATTTTAGTGAACAATACGGGATAACTCACGTGAATAAGTTGGAAGGAAGTAAGGACTTTTGCAAGGAGAGCTCGGGACGCTCGCGTTGACGTCAACGCGTCCCTGTACTTGTTGAGTGATTACCGAGATTTAAATAAATTAAACGTGGTATTTTTTTAATATTGTTATGTTTGCAATAACGCCTGCTATGCGGATTACATTACAAAATCACAAATATACGATAGGTTATTTTTTTAACTAAGTCCGCAAGTGGTACTATAGATGTCGCTCCACCCCAATACGATGTTTAAAGAATAGGAAAGATTTGAGTTATGATGTCATGTCATGTTAGCTCAATTGGTTATAGCATACCCCGGCTCAAGCGGTACGCGGGTTCGAATCCCGCACATGACTTAAATTTTTCCTATCGTATATTTGTGATTTTGTAATAAACTAAACATGGTATATTTAGTGATGATCTCAAACACTAGAACATTTAATAAACTTTTTATTCTAATTTTAGTAATTATCACAATGACGAGCACAATATACCAGAGGCGAGAATATGTACGTTGTATATGTTTCTAGTCTGTTATATTTTTAAATTTCTAGAAAACTTATCGAAGTAAGGAATATTTTAATAACTTTTTAAAGGCTGTCAAACACAGCAGCAACGTAAAATAACTTAAAATGTTGAGACACCTGCTATTGACGTTGCCCTACATCTTATTACAAGAACCTTAAGAGTAGAGTGCTCGTTGCGCTTGGCATACAAACGTAGTTTTGTCATATTTTAAATGCTAAGACCCTGTTTCAGAATGTTCAAGTAAGTTCCGGTTATACTACCCAGAACATATTTAATAATTGAAACACTATCTCTGCGTTTCACAGTCATCGATTTAGCCTATCCATCGGTTAAAGCTTGAAACGCGCTGCATGTTAAGTGTCATTTCTATCATTCAGTTATTATATGTGCTGGGTAGTATAACCGCAACTTACTTGAACATTCTGAAACAGGCCCTAAGTATTCAAACTCGGTGAAACTTTGCATGTATGTCCTAGAACCTAATATCTAAGCTTTTGTTTTGCCAGATTTCCGTAAAATTAAGTATGTCCAAAAATAATTCGAGAAATCGTTTTGTACGGTAATTGTTACTTTGACATTGAGGAATAAAATAAAAAATAAAAAGTGAAAATGAAAAAAATGAAAATGATAATGTTTATTCTGATAAGGCATTGCAAAGTTTCAATGGAATGGTTGAGCACCTGTTTCCCACACTAGGCTCGAGGCCCGTATTATGAGAAAAAGGACTCTTCCGTCGCAATCGTTACAAATGAAGAATATTTTGAAGCGCTCGTAGCGAAGTTTAATTAGCTGTTCTCAACCGATCAGCAAAGTTAAGCAACGTCGCGCGCTGTCATGAGTTGGATGGGTGACCGCTAGTGACATTAATACTGAGCGTTTCCGTGCTTCGGATGGCACGTTAAGCCGTCGGTCCCGGTTGTTGTACCCTCAAGTAGAAAATCTGTCGCCAAGCACCTAACGGTGTGTTCCGGCAGCTGTCCTTGTGTTGTGAGCCAGTACTTCTAGGTTAGTCTGAACAACATCTTCGACCACATCATCACTTACCATCAAGTGAGATAGTGATCAAATGCTAACCTATCAGGCATAAAAAAAAAAAAAAAAAAACCCTCAAGTTGAAAATCTGTCGCCAAGCACCTAAAGGTTCCGGCAGCAGTCCTTGAGAGCCAGTGAAATTACAGGCACATGCGACTAAACAACTATGTCTCAAGGTGACGGTGACGGGTGCAGTGCAAATCGTGACTTGTCTAAATTCATCTGTTATAGGCAGAAGTTAGTGCGAACATCAGATGGGCCTCGAGCTTGATCCGTCACTAACACATAAAAATCAGCACGTGAGTACATTATCACCAGTGCATAACTTCTCATTGTCAAGGACTAGGTAACTTGACTAGAAAGTCAAGATTTAGTCCTTCCAAAAAACTTTATGTATGTATATATGATGAAGCAGTTCATTACATTGTGTGAACGTATTTCTCTAAAGGAATAAAGTGTTTGCGTGTTTTAAGAGTGTACAGTGACATCTAGTTACCACAGTTGTAACATATATGTGACGTCATCCCTGTTATGTTGAGGTCATAAACTGTGTCCACTAGAGGGCGTTAATTGTAACTATAGACACGATAAAGTTACTAAGCGCCGATGGCTCAGTCATTCGAAGCGCTCGTAGCGAAGTTTACTTAGCTGTTTTCAACCGATCAGCAAAGTTAAGCAACTTCGTGCGCGGTCATGAGTTGGATGGGTGACCGCTAGCGACATTACTACTGAGCGTTTCCGTGCTTCGGAGGGCACGTTAAGCTGTCGGTCCCGGTTGTTGTCTTAGGATGGCAGTAGTTATAGCATGGTGGTAGGGCATTTTGCGAATGCCTGCCTGGCTAGCTACCACCCTCAAGTAGAAAATCTGTCTCCAAGCACCTAACGGTGTGTTCCGGCAGCTGTCCTTGTGAGTCAGTACTTCTAGGTTAGCCTGAACAATATCTTCGATCATATCATTCGCTTACCATCAGGTAAGATAGTGATGAAAGCCTAACTATCAGGCATAAAAAAAAGTAAATATTGGGAAACGAGAAAGCGCTACCACTTTCTGTCCTGCACAACCTTCTAGCCAATTAAGGGCTAGACTCTCACGCAAGTCTGCTTGAGAGTGCGGTTGTGGGAGTCGCGGTGTTTTTTATTTCAAAGTTTGTCTTCCGTGGCAAAAATTGAATCAATACAAAAATAATTAAGAATAATAATTTTTTGACCGATTTGAAAAATGAGGAGGTACTCAATTCGACTGTTTGTTATCTATTTCAATTTTTTTGACTAGGTGAACCGATTTTGATAACCCTTTTTTTATTTGAAAGCAGATGCTTCCTGTGTCTTAAATAAAATAAAAATATATAGAATTTCATCAAAATCAGCTGTTTTTGAGTGACACTCCGATAATCGAAAAGTGTTTTCCTATTTGATGGTATAGTCATTGACAGTGAATGACAATCGATCCCGGAAGTAGCAAGGGTCACTAAAAATAGTGAAAGCATTTTTTTACCTAAAAATTGAACGAATTCAACACTCAAAAGTGTGAAATAAGTTGCAGTCGGATCCATTTTTTGGTATTTCTTTTTAATGGTTTAATAGTTAACTGTCTTCGCAAGAATGCACCGCTTATCATCATAATGCTTTCGGGAGGAAGGCGCAAGCGAAGGTACGCAATTTATTTTTTAGTCGTGTTTATCTCTATGATGAATTTCGTGACTCCTGTCACGCAACTAATGGAAGAAAACTGGGGTATCAGTTATGCGGATATTTGAAGAATTTAGGGATCGGCCTGAGCAAAATTTAGAAAATCCTTAACTTTCTTCGATGTTAAAATTTTGGTATTTTGTCGTCGCTGGATGGACTCATCCTAGAACAAAAATAGGTTTAAGATGATTGGTATAAAAAAAATGTGAAATTACATTCACGTACGTTCAAATGACACGATATTGTGACTGGAGATGAAACATAAATATATTGTTATAAGATGGAAAAAAGCAAGTGTTTTTAATGTGTGTTCAAAGCAAAGGTGTGACAGCAAACAAACAAAATTGAGGCAGGCGAGAAGCGTATATATGATAACTTTTTTTAAAGAATCAAGATATTTATTTGTAAGGAAACATGCTATTTGTATAATTAAATATTATACAAATAGCATATAGATCTTAAAGGATAATATAGGTAAATAGCTCATGTCCTTGCTCATTTGGCATACACATGTAGAAAAAAAAAATCAGGTATGTATACTTTACGGTACTTAAAAAAGAGCATACCTCATGTGTAAAGACCTCGGCCTGTCAAGAACAACCGTAACTTCCATCCTAGAATTTTTATCTAAGGCGGCATTAGAAGGATCTTACCGAATTTGGTTAGGCAGGGGAGGAGGCTCGAGCGGTGAAGGGAAGCATTGATGACATCGTAAAGGGGCTCCTTAACCCTACTCCTTGGGTTGCAAGTCCCAGGTCCCTCTGGCCTCTTCCTCTACAACGCTATGGACCCGGCACCCGCACGGTGAATCCATGGAAAGCTAAGTAATTCGTCTCCATTTATCGAGAAACTGTGTCAGAATTATCAATACAATAAAGACATTTAAAAAAATATATGTATATAATTATGTCATACTTAAAGCCAATTCAAATTTATCATTTACAAAGTCTATAATGCTTTAAAAACACTTGGTAACTACTTAAGGCCAAGACCGTAATCAAAATAATTTCTTATTCGGGCGGAGCTAAAAGAAATGGGCGTTAACTTTTAACTCCTAAAAATATTCATTCGCACGGCGGCACTAGTCGCCGTACCACGCGTAGTATCGCTAAAATTGTAGAGTTTCGTGAACTATTAGAAGCGGCAGAACAGAAGTGTAGATATAACAACATTTTTATCTGCAGTTACTGCGAACCGCTGTAGGGTAATAAAATATCATTACTTGTAGGTATAGAAATATTTAATAGACTAAGCGAAGCGAGGTGGAGGTCTGAGCACTGTATATTTCCCCGTCAATAAATATTGATTACCTGATAGACCTTCTTGAAATTTGGTAGAAAGATACCTCTTTCAAAGTAACATAAATTGCAAGTAAGAACCTGTATGAGCTTAATTGGTTGATTGATTGCTGAGATTATGGGGTCCTTAAAACGAGATTAAATTTAAAAGTGAAAATTATATTTTAAAAACTAAAATGTAACCGACTTCTATTCCTGAAAAGGGTGAAATTACTTTTCAAAGTTGGTACCGTGTCAATTCAAAAGTATGATCTCAATACTGTGCTCACGGTACAGACTTCGACAAGTTCTTTCACTCTTTTCAGATGTATGAGTCGGTTCCACAGAGATCTATAGAGAGGTCCTCTTACGCGGCACGCGAGACACCTATATGCAGCGTCCACGGCATTCACCGCAAATATTACTAAAAACCTGTTCGAGGTGAGTGTGCGAGTAGACTATTTTTATCAAAATGTCGTATTGTTCAGTGATTGTCTGCAAAAATCTAAGCCAACATGTAAACTACAAGAACCAAGTTGTCACCTATCACTTGTATGTATTAAAATTTCAGATATTTAAAGTAATAATCGCAAATATAGCTTGAATTATGTTAGTTAGACCATTATTTAGTTAGGCATGTTGGAGGGCATTTTGCGAATACCAGCCTGGCTAGCTACCACCCTCAAGTAGAAAATCTGTCGCCAAGCACTTAACGGTATGTGCCGCTATGTGTCCGTAAGAATCAGTATTTTGCATGGTTGTAGGGCTTTTTCGTGTGCCCGCCTGGCTAGCTACCACCCTCAAGTACAAAATCTGTCGCAAATGTAATCGCAAAATCCCCTACCACCATGCAAAATTACTGGTTCTGGAGGACTCATAGCGGCATTTACCGTTAAGTGCTTGGCGACAGATTTTTTACTTGAGGGAGGTAGCTAGCCAGGTGGATATTCGCAAAATGCCCTACCAACATGCCAAATTACTGGTTCTGGAGGACTCATAGCGGCATTTACCGTTAAGTGCTTGGCGACAGATTTTTTACTTGAGGTAGGTAGCTAGCCAGGTGAATATTCGCAAAATGCCCCACCAACATGTCAAATTACTGGTTCTCAAGGACACGTAGTGGCTTAAGCCGTTAAGTGCTTGGCGACAGTTATTCTACTTGAGGGTGGTAGCTAGCCAGGCAGGCATTCGAAAAAGCCCTACAACCATGCAAAATACTGATTCTTACGGACACATAGCGGCACATACCGTTAAGTGCTTGGCGACAGATTTTCTACTTGAGGGTGGTAGCTAGCCAGGCTGGTATTCGCAAAATGCCCTCCAACATGCCAAATTACTGGTTCTCAAGGACACATAGTGGCTTACGCCGTTAAGTGCTTGGCGACAGTTATTCTTGAGAGTGGTAGCTAGTCAGGCGGGCATTTGCCAAATGCCCTACCACCATGCCAAATTACTGGTTCTAGAGGACTCACAGCGGCACATACCGTTAAGTGCTTGGCGACAGATTTTGTACTTGAGGGTGGTAGCTAGCCACGCGGGTTATCGCAAAATGCCCGACCACCATGCCAAATTACTGGTTCTAGAGGACTCATAGCGGCACATACCGTTAAGTGCTTGGCGACAGATTTTGTACTTGAGGGTGGTAGCTAGCCAGGCGGGTAATCGCAAAATCCCCTACCACCATGCAAAATTACTGGTTCTGGAGGACTCATAGCGGCATTTACCGTTAAGTGCTTGGCGACAGATTTTTTACTTGAGGGAGGTAGCTAGCCAGGTGGATATTCACAAAATGCCCTACCAACATGCCAAATTACTGGTTCTCAAGGACACATAGTGGCTTACGCCGTTAAGTGCTTGGCGACAGTTATTCTACTTGAGGGTGGTAGCTAGTCACGCGGGTATTCGCAAAATGGCCTATCATCATGCTAAATGACTGGTTCCCAAGGACACATAGCGGCTTACGCCGTCTAGTGCTTGGCGGCAGATTTTCTAGTTAGTAATATAATTATAATCAATATCATATAACTATAAAATCACCGTATCACACGTACAGTACCCTAAAAATAACAATATGAAATATTGTACTACGGGTTAAAAATCAAGGTACCTACTAAAATAGGAATTAACAATGCCGTGTCTAAACTTTTATCATCTCGCTCAAAGAACTTATTATAAAGATTTTATAAATCAATATAATGAAAAGTACTCACTCAATATTTTTTTTGATTGGGGGTCAATAATGTATAACTTGCAAACTAACCTATGGTAAAAAATATTGCATTAATTCGTAAAATAAATGCACTAAAATGATGGCGTAACGAACGGCACAGATCCCACGTCCAAACGGCCCGAGCGCTGCGGGCAGACTGATTTTCGTTGCGATTTATTCTTGCCACCAGGGAATTTTGTGCCAAAAATTCTTAAAAATGTTTTTAACACAAGTAAGTACATATTTCATTAGAGTATAGTATAAGCTATTTTATAAAAAAAGAATTGTTATCCTAACTTTAACTAATGCTCTTAAATAAATAAAAAACAGTCCAAAACGGGTGGTCGATTACAATTTATTACAGAAGAACTAATAAGTTCAAATAAAAACGAATTAACAAACTCACTAAATAAAGAACTAAAGATTACAATATATTTATTTCGCATATTTTGAGCTCATAGTTTTAATAAAAAAAGATTCCAAAAGTGCGCGTTTCACTACGGTGATCGCCTTAAATACACATTTAATTCCCTTATGACTCTTAGTATTTTAGTAAAGAGAATGGGAGCCTGGCTAGCGTAGGGATTATGATCACCCCCTAGGCATTTGTTCAAAGGTGGACTTCATGGCTATTCATGTAAGATTTTTTTAAAACTTATTTATATATTACTGTAAAACTCTTTCTCAACCATTAAACTGTATCATAGGTACAAATACAGAGAACTGTACAATATAACGTTCTGCACTTTAAGTACTCATAAAGTAATTTTCTCAGGGGTTCCACCAGTTATACTGTAAATAATTGCAAGAAATTCTAATGTTATTGTGACAGTTCCGTCACAATAACATTAAAAAAAAGCTCGAGCCCCACCTGATGTTAAGCGGACTAACCTCTGCCTAAAACAGATGTATTACGTCACAAGTCTTGAATTGCACTGGGCCCGTCACCTTGAGACATAATTATTAAGTCATGTGCCTGTAATTTCACTGGCTCTGAAGGACTGCTGCCGGAACACACCGTTAGGTGCTTGGCGACAGATTTTATACTTGAGGGTGGTCGCTAGCCAGGCGGGCATTCACAAAATGCCCTTCCACCATGCGGTGAAGATCAAGCCCGCGGTGGGATTCGAAACATGGACCTGATGCGCGGCAGTCCATAGCCAATGCCACTGAGCCATCACTGCTTCAAAGACGACTGTCGAAGACTCACATAATATCAGGTCTAAAAAAGTATTTTAAACGCATAGGCTTTCCCATTATTAAAATGTTTCTATTCATACTAGTTTTTTTGCTATATTTCCTATAAAATATGTTATTTATTATTTATATAAGTTATACTAAAATTTTCGTAATGTCTCATGTTAAACATAATTATTATTGTAGAACTGTCAGAATTCCTTCCGTGACGTCATAACCGGCCTCAACGGAAGACCAGCGCTGGTTTAATAACTAGCATTTGCTGAGTTGGGACGGATTCGTGGCATGTGCACATTATCATTATTAGTTTTATTATTTCATGGCAAAAATATTGAGGACTCGTTATGAATAAGAAAGAAAGAAAGAAAAGAAGTTTATTCAATACTACAACAGAAATATTATAACCATGTTAAACTTAATCCTATAAAGTTATACAATGTTAACAATTTTCTTAAATATATATTCGGTAGTGAGATGTCCAGTAGTATTGAATGAGCCTTGTCTCAGCATAATGCTTATTGTCTAAGACAAAAGCGCTGATTTTCAGCCAAGACCCTAAGAAATAAAAAAAAATATTGTGTTAAAGCTCTGGCTAGTTACTAAGCTTACATACTATAATATATACACGATTAATTATTAAAGAGACATTAATTCATTCAATATAGAACACTGTTTATACACATAATAATAATAAATATAAATGTATAATAATATTAAATATATATATTTATATACATAACAATAAATAATATTATAATGAACAATACATATACACATAATAATATCATTTAATAAATAAGTAGGTATGTATCGAAAAAGAACAAGGAATATATTCACATTTTAAAATATAATGACTGCTGCAACGAGGCACGTGTGTTCACCATGTTTAGGTCTGTATAATTTTCAAATGGTATAATAGCATTATAAGTACTCTTAAATATTAGGTTAAAAATTCACTTCTCTGCATAAGGCTGTCAGCATCTCAGAGGAGTTAATTCCACAAAATTGAATCTTACAAAAATGAAAAATCTATATTTATATTTTCATGTATTTTTTGTTGACTAATGACCTGAGCTCAAGAGGCGTAGAACCGTTTTGTCGCAGCAAGTTATTATTTAAATTTATCGCTTAACTTGGGATAGTTAACGCTAGGCGATGCAATATGGGGCCATTGTACTAAGTTGGACGACTTGTGATATTACGCCTCGTAAATAAACCTTGGAATTGTTGACATGCCCTGGATAATGTTGCTTACCCTACTACAAATATGAGCGGTTTGGTGTTGAGACTTTTAATCCATGGAAACCGAAAGACTCGTCAAATTTACCAAAATAAGCGAGCATTTTGACACGTGTAGTTCCTTTTGAAGATGATATGAGTTGTCCAATAACAATACAAAGAAAATGGATCAATAAAGTTTTTGGCAGCATTTTCCAATACGTTCCATTTATTATCATTTTAAGGACTTATGGTTTCCTAAACCAGAAGTGTGGAACCACTTCTGGCTTAAGTTAGTAAAGCGAGATCCGACTGACAAGAGTTTTGACAACCTTTTTCATTGCAGTTTGATGTTATTTTCTTCGAATGCACGTAATTTGCTAGGACGTGAGCGGTATACGGAAGTGAGTTCCGAGCGATAAGAAATTTGTCAAACCTTTTCTTTTGCCCTTTATTTGGTGTCATTTTGTTTGAAAGCGTTTAGTTTTGATTGGTCGCTAGTGAGTGTGAGCTCAAGGGTGATTGCCGACTCAATGAAACTTTTTCTTTTTTTTAGCCTTTGACCACTATCTCACCTGATGGTAGGTGATGATGTGGTCGAAGATGTTGTTCAGGCTAACCTAGAATTTCTGGCTCTCAAGGACAGCTGCCGGAATACACCGTTAGGTGCTTGGCGACAGTTTTCTACTTGAGGGTGGTAGGTAGCGAGGCGGGCATTCGCAAAATGCCATACCACCATGCTATAACGACTGCCATCTTAATATTGAAGTGCTCAGTAGTAGCATGTCACTAGCGGTCACCCATCCAAATCATGACTGCGGGTAACGTTGCTTAACTTTGCTGATCTGTTAAGAACAGCTAAGTAAACTTCGCTACGATTGCTTCAACTTTAAATCTTTACCTGTCTTCGAATTAACATCGTTTTTATTCAATGACGAGTATTTCGTCTACTTCAACGGAAGGACGAAGCAGCTCAATGTCCTACAGCGCTGTGAATCAGTCCGGTCCTTGAGACTGGGTTCCGAACGCTTATTTATGTCAGTCTTCTCCGATATCTTCAATTTGATAGTGTTTTATTCATCATGTATTTGTCTTTAAATTATATTTATACAATCTCATTCGGTAATATTCTAATTATGAAATGAAATACAGACTTTTATTGGCATATTTTATTTACATACTTCTTTAAGAAATAAAAAAGTTAAATTAAAGCATTATTCTCTTAACAAACCGATGCTTTAAAAAAATTTTTTTATTATTAAAGTACAATGTGTCCCGATCAAGGAGGTTTCAATTCAATTTAAGTACACATTATTTGTGGTGAGCGCGCTGTTTCCGAGCCATAGACCAATAACAGACTTTTTCCATTTTGGCGCTATTTCGTACATACGAATTTAAGTAATATTTTTTTGGATAACATTTTTATTTAATGTAGCTACCTATAGCCATGAGATTAAATAAATTAGTGTATGCAACTGCATATAATTAGGTATTAAAACACTCGTGTAATCTTATTTTGAAACTCGCCTGCGGCTCGTTTTAAAAAAATACACTCATGTTTTAATACCCTCTATTATATAACAGTTGCATAAACTACTATAATATATGCCTTTAAACTTCATCGTTAGTTTTATTTTATTAAACGTAACATTGTTCAGAAGTCGTGAAAATTAATATATATATATATATATATATTTTTTATGCCTGATAGCTTTACCTTTGACCACTAGCTCACCTGATGGTAAGTGATGATGTGGTCGAAGATGTTATTCAGGCTAACCTAGAAGAACTGGCTCTCAAGGACAGCTGCCGGAACACACCGTTAGGTGCTTGGCGACAGATTTTTCTACTTGAGGGTGGTAGCTAGCCAGGCGGGCATTCGCAAAATGCCCTACCACCATGCTATAACGACTGCCATCCTAAGACAACAACCGGGACCGACGTCTTAACGTGCCCTCCGAAGCACGGAAACGCTCAGTAGTAATGTCACTAGCGGTCTCCCATTCAACTCATGACCGCGCGCGACGTTGCTTAACTTTGCTGATCGGTTGAGAACAGCTAAGTAAACTCCGCTACAAGCGCTTCAAATAAATATAATACATTTCTTTATGTACACTTAGGTAAATTTCGATATAAAAGGCTAATTAACTTTTGATTAGGTTAACACAATGAAATATACATCAGGTTAAAAAAAAACAAATTCTAATGTAATTATCTTCTGAAAAATATTTTGGTAGTGCGATATTTGATATTACCATTGATTGAAATGAACAAACATAACTTTATTTTAATCCTGCTGAATATAAACTGCTACTTAAATATTCCAGTTCAATCAATTCGTCTGGCTCCGAATATCAAGCTGTATAAATAAAGTCACTAAATATTTAAAGCTTTTTTCAGTAAATGTCATTTTATATCAGTCGTTTAAAATTTGGATAGTTTAATACTTATTTTCGGAGCTAATTCGACTACCTATGTCGACATACAGTAAGACATTAGCATTATGCGCAAAACTGGGCTGTTAGAGGGTAAGTACGTTGGAGAGCATTCTTAAGGAGGGTCATTTAAAAACGTTTGGATGACGGCATTAGCAAAACACAGTATACCGACATTTACAAATTATTAGAGCACTAACTTTTTTGTTCCGGACGGGTATCGTACCTGCAGCCTCCGATTTTGCGCCGGATTCCTAAACTCGATCACCAAACCGAAACTTTGTGCACCAATTGGTCAAGTACTAGTATTTTTTTATTCCTGATAGGTTAGCCTTTGACAACTACCTGGTAAGTGATGATGTGGTCGAAGGTGTTGTTTAGGCTAACCTAGATTTACTGGCTCTCAAGGACATCATCCAGAACACACCGTTAGGTGCTTGGTGGCACATTTTCTAGTGGTCACCCATCCAACTCTTGACTCTTGATTTGCAGCGGACGTTGCAAACTTTGCTGATCGGTTAAGAACAGCTAAGCAAACTTCGCTAAATTAGTCGTCTGGTATTGACCGCGTACTGTCCCCTATGACATCTAAAGTAATTCAACTGGAGCACCAAGTTTCGACTCGAAAAATTATGGTTCCGTTGGCTCATTGGATTAGGCATTCAGCGCGAAATCGGAGGACGCGGGTTTGATTCCCGTCCGGAACCAAAATTTGTGCTCTAATACTTGGACACACCAAACCACCAAATTCAAAAATTTCAGGTTTGTAACTCATTTGCTTACGAGCTAGATATACATGTAACGTACTGACGGGATTCAAACCATGGACCTGCTGCGCGGCAGTCCAGAGCCATCACTGCTTAAGGTTGTCAAAAATCTTTAGTTCAGGACGGTATTTTATGCAATAGAACCCCAACAATTCCTTACTTACGTTTTGCACTCTAGATATAGCCACATTTGTTATTAGCTGAGGAAATCCTCGAATCTCTGAAAGACAGCTGGTGTATTTTATAGACGATAGCGTGTTTATAACGTGTATTTTTAACCGACCATTACTGATTAATGTATTGCCAATTTGCTAAATCAATGGTAACAAGTATAATGTAGGCGAGTAACAATCGATCTTGTAAATAGTATGCATAATTAAAAATAATAAAAAAAGACAAAAAAAATTTTTAAGGGTATTATTTTAAACTAACTTCTATCCACATCGTGCATCGTGGAATTAAACTTTAGATACATAAAATCTATCCTAGAGAAAAACAGTATAACATTTTTGAAAGTGTGGTAACAAACAATTTCACATCTACTTATTTATAACAATAATAATATTAATTATCTACGTATAATATTAGTCTTCAAGATAGTAATAGTTATTTTTACACGGATATTGCGATTCATTAACATCTTGTTCCTTAAAGTCTATTTAGCAGTTTGGAGCCTAGTACAGTGCCAGGTAAAATTGAAATAGGCTCTCCATCCATTTCATAGGAACAAAGGAGTTCTTACTAAAAGTATGTCGCTTAAACATGCCTGCTGACTCCTACGATGATTTGGAGGCGTATGTGGTTTGAACTTTTATTAAAAAGAATAATCAACTAATTAGGACATAACAAATATACAAAAGAATTATAAGCTAAAAAATTATTTCTACTTCTCTTGCACGTAAAGTTCTTGTATGTGGCCGGTAAAAGTGTACTAACACGGCATTTAATGCTGTCATGCAAAGCTAGATTTTTATAACAATAATTATAATATTTAAAATTGATTATCACGTTATGCTTGTACGGTTCATATCAGAAGTTTGCCTGGGTATTAAAAATATGCAAAGATCAAGGGTATTATTAAAGACCCAGACACAATTTTGTCAAAACAATTACACAAAAGAACATTTTTAAAATTTCAGTTTCAATTTAAACTAACGAGATGTTTTTAAAACTATTCTATCATTTTCTCTCAACTAAAGTGAAAATCCGTGTTCAATCCTGGACAAAACATAGTCCCAAGCCAAGCAGTGCAAGCCTGCCGTTACGGATTCTACACATTAGGTGGAGTCTGGGGCAGTGGGTCCATAGACCGCCCAACGGGTACGCTATGTCCAGGTGTTGTCGTAGTGCTAAATTATTTGTAATAATTACACGAAAATGTTCATTCTTTCTTTATCCGTTTGTCATCCGACCTCAAGGATCAGTGATAGATTTTAGTAGCAGTAGAACCCTATGTGCGAGTTCGACTGGGTAAATACTCCACGCATCGACCCAAGCTGGATCCTGGCCTCCGATACCAAGAGACGTCTTTCCTTGCGGTCTTGTGCTGTTTCTTGCCATTGGATTGTTTTCAGTTTTCGTAGGTCCTCCTCAACCTGGTCCTTCCAGCGGTACTTGGGGCGCCTGACCAGCCGTCGGCCTTTTAGTATGCCCGTTTTATGGAGCAATCCTCTCCCTTTCTTTCCACGTGGCCGAGCCAGCGAAGTCGGTGTGCTTTTAATTCGCCTATGATGTTGGGCTCGGCCACTAGTTCTTCAATCTTGGCGTTCTTCCTGACTCTCCTACTTCCGTCCTCTCTTCGGGCCGGCCCAAGAATCTTTCGGAGTACCTTGCGCTCCGTTACAAGCAGCTTGTTTTCTTCAAAATCTAATTAAAAACATCGTGGCAGTATACGTACGTAGGGTTAATACCTACCTATGTATACTGCCACCATATCTATATATACTGTTAAATAATCGGCAGTCATACCCATGAGTGCCGATCATTTAACAGGCACATGATACTTAAAAACTGATGTCTGATGGTGATGAACGCAGTGCAGTTTGCCACTTATAACGAACTCCAACTATCACAGGCAGAGGTTATCGCTTAATACCAGGTGGGCCTCGTGCTTGTACATGTGCTTGTGTATATAAAAAAAGGAATCTTAACTACTACTACCCAATATCTAATCTGTCTCCTAGAGGCCTCCTCTGATCTAAATATATTACCAACTGCACTGATTCCTCAAGGAGTTTTCAAGAAAACGACTTCCTGTCGTTCACCAGTACCAGTCTTGCACAGTACATACACACGCGCGGTCTTAGTTAAGGTCGAGCTGACAGTGCAGCCTATTATCAGTAGTCCGATAATTTAGTTCGATGATCGGACTTTCGTCTCAGAAGTACGATGTTCCATATGATACGACTGCTGAGCCTTTTAGCCCGATGTAAAAATTAACTACCTAAAGTTTATTAGAAAAATAAAAACTCAACTGGAATAAAAGACAAAAAAACGCTATTTCTACCAAATCCCATAGCTCCGACCCACTGGGCAGGAAACAGCACTCACTATTACTCTAGAACTTCTTCAGGAGATTACTTTTCTACTATATATTATTACGAGTTTTTGTTACCCTGGTACTTTCATCGAATTCAATAAGACATTTCATTATCTGAATTTTAAAAGATATTATGAGTTTAACCTCTTACTTATTTCTGTACGCCTGATACTCGCAGACTTAATAACGTGACGGTTGCACCCACTCTGACGCCTACGTCTCACCTCTCTACCCTCCTCACATTATATCCATCCGTCACTGATTGACCAAACCACGTGCCTGATGCACCCGGGTGCACTCCCTATCTTTTCTAAGCTGCCCAGTGTTATCCATCGTGCATAAAACCCACTTATTTCTTTAAATAATTTTATACGATTATTCTTACCTATTTTGTTCAGAGATATAAAACTTTTAATGCTGGTAACTACCCTATAACTTGTACCATGGTATTCATTTCAACTGCAAACCTAGCGAGAGACCGGAAGTGCGGGTAGAGGAAAAATGGCCACGTTTCCGGCGAACGACGAAGACTGCGCGGCGGCGCCTTGATGTTCTCGATAGCGGGAATGGGCTATCCGCTTCAAGACTTTTAAGAATTCCAATTTTGAACGCTAAAGAATTAAGATTATAAAACAAAGTCATGTATATATTTATATATATATCATGTAACATTTTAAGGTATCTACACTTGAAGGGTTTGCAGAACATGCAACACAAGAAATCGCTTTCTTAGTGTAGGTTCTGCGCGAAAACAGACTAAGTGATCTTTATACAAGCATTGTCTTCCTTGTAAGAATTAATTAATGTAATGAAAAGTGCCTAATTTAGTTTGTTACCAAATTGTATACTATACATGAGATAAAAACATTCCCCCTTACTTATAAAAAATCCGCTATGTAGTTGCTAAGTAATGGATAACTAAACAGTGTTTAAGTAATGCTTAAATATTTCTTACTTATAAACGATACATAGCACCTGTTTAGCTAAGCAATGGATAATGAGGTCGAACGTATTTTAAACTGACAACATTGAACTAAAAGGTATTATGAAAGACCCAAATTGCCAAAAAGTATGTATCTAGTGCTGAAAATCTTAAAATTAAAAAGTAAAAAAATACTATTCTTTGTAGACCTACTGATTTTTGTACATATGGTTAGGCGTACTGGAGACTTCTGAAGCGAGTTTTTTTTTGCAATATGGTAAATTGTAAGTGCCCCAGTATTCTGTGAATTCGATCCAGCAACCTATTCCATAGCATAATTGGAAATGCATTATGGAAGCCCGAATACCGTTATATCCCGCTGGAAGTTATCTTTTTGCATCCCAAACAATACCTATGCCCAATTATGTCTACGTTTTTTTCTATGAAGCCAAGATTCCAATCTTCATATATATTTTTTTATCATTCTATAGCGATTCCTTAAATCACAGTAATATTATAAAGGCCGTAATATGTTCTTGTGTTTCGTCTATTGTGTTAGAGAAATTATTTTGTATGACCCTGTGCCCGGTGAATGGCAATAGGCTCGCCACCTATTACATGGAACCAAAACCCAATTGACCGAAACATGGGTGTTTACACACCTCTGCCTAACCCTTCGGGGAATAAAGGCGTGATTATATGCATGTATCTAAAGTTTGTGTTTTTGTCTTCTACGTGTATTCACGTTTTAACGGCTTGAGGGTTTGGATGAAACAACAGAATAGTTAGTTTAGGTTCTCCATACTTTTCATCATCATTGTCTACGTGGGTGAAACCGCGTGGCGCGGCTAGATAATAAGAAAATTACAATGAGTTCGATCACCGGATCGGATCAGATGTTGGGGGTTTAACGAGAAAGTGATTTTCAGTTCAAACAGTCCGGCGTCTAATTTGGGCCAGTTTATTACCATTTGGTGATAAACTCGCGACCTATTAAATGAGATCCTCAATACATAAGAATATTTCGACTCCCAAAATATTTTTTTTTGCTGTACTGAATCGACATCTGTGATGAAATTCGCAAATAAGTACTCAATTCTGCTTTTAAATTGAATCTCTAGTTCCTCATCAGTCTCAATCCTCATCCAATAGGAATATACGAGAGTGGCACAATCCTCATATTCTTAATTCAGGAACTGTACCTGCGGTATACTCTTCAATAAGATCACGAAAAGTAAGTAGGTTACGCATAATATTTATTTCATCGTCCAATGTATGTTTCTACTTGCTATATTTTTACGATTTATTAACAGTATGTCGTTTTTATAGTTTTGTATACCTCCTTGACAATAACCTCAATAGTAACTTAATCAGCTGATCAGAAATATGGGCGCCATCTTGCTACTTAAATATTTAAACAAGGGTCGGACGGTGTTTAAATTGACAGCTGATTTAAGCAGTACTTAGGAACTGGATAAAGTTATGCAGCGTTTATGAGTAAAGAATTTTGCTAATCAGCGGCTAAGTAGTGCTTAAAATTTAAGTAGCGTTTATAAGTAAGGCTGATTATTATTATAGATTAACTATCGGTCGTCTAAGAGTTAAGTCAATCTTTTACTTTAATGCGTCTTTTTCATGTATATTTTTATCAACAATAGATTTCTAAAACACAAAATAATTTTGGTGCCTAATACATAAATTCTATGAAAAATTACTAGTTCAGCAATTCGCCCAAACTTTTTACGAAACAAATTAATTAAACAGTTTAGTTTATTTTTAATATTGTTATGTTTGCAATATCGCCTGCTATGCGGATTACATTAAAAAATTATATATATATATCCATTCCAATACGATGGTTAAAGAACGATAGGAAAAAAATTAGTTATGACGTCATTGTCATGTTAGCTCAATTGGTTAGAGCATACCCCGGCTAAAAGGATCGACGCGTTTCGAATCCCGCACATGACTTAAATATTTCCTCTCGTTTATTTGTAAGTTTAGTATATGTTTATTGGAACAAAAATTAAATTGTTCTGCATGTGCGTCCAAGATAGCCATCACAGGTCATCATCTGTCCTTATCCCACTCGTGTGAGGTTGGTTAAAAAAATCTTTCTCTTACAATATAAAGGAAAAAGCAAGAATTGTTCAACAGCGGAATGAGAAGTGTATACCGCTGTTATAGCACTAGCTCCTTTGTTCCTCAATCCCAAACACGACAGTATGATTGTTGACAAACACGAGTGTATTATTTGAAGCAGTGACGGCTCAGTGGCAATGGCTATGGACTGCCGCGCAATAGGTCCATGGTTCGAATCCCACCGCGGGCTTGTGCTTCACCGCATGGTGGAAGGGCATTTTGCGATTGTTCGCCAGGCTAGCAACCACCTTTAAGTAAAAATCTGTCGACAAGCACCTAACGGTGTGTTCTGGCAGCTGTCCTTGAGAGCCAGTGAAATTACAGGCACATGAGCCTGAGAACTTTGTCTCAAAGTGACGGGCGCAGTGTAATTCATGACTTGTGATGAAATGCATCTGTTATAGGCAGAGGTAAGTCTGCTTAACATCAGGTGGTCCTCGAGCTTGTTCCGTCGCAATAACGTAAAAAAAGCAAAGCATTTTATAACAAGTTTTTATGTCCTCCTTTGTGTTGTTAGGGAAAGCATATTGAGTCTCTGAATCTTAGAAGCGTCCGTAGCGAAGTCTGCTTAGCCGTTCTTAACCGATCAGCTAAGCTAAGCAACGTCAGCCGCGGTTATGAGTTGGATAGGTGACCGCTTGTGACATTACTACTGAGCGCTTCCGTGCTTCGGATGACCCATCGTTCCTGGTTGTTGTCTTAGGATGGCAGTTTATAGCACGGTGATAGGGCATTTTGCGAATGCCCGCCTGGCTAGCTATCAGCCTCAAGTTGAAAAAATGTCGCCAAGCACCCAATACTAATAGTGTGTTCCGGCAAGTGTCCTTGAGAGCCAGTAATTCTAGGTTAATCTGAAAAACATCTTCGACCAGATCATCACTTACCATCAGGTGAGATAGTGGCCAAATAATAATCTACCAGGCATAACAAAAAAAATGCGGAAAAGTTACGGCATGACGCAAGCATAATGTGAATACTAAAAATGTTGCTGTTCATTTAGACCTATGGACTTGATAATAAGTACTTATCTTATACACTCATTGGGAAATACTTTTTTGTATCTGGAATAATCTGAACTAATATTGATGGATCGATTTTGATAAGATGTAATTGAATACGATAAAAATCTTTATAGTTTTAATTAAGTTTGTGATGGCCATTGGTATAGACATGCGTGCTATTGTATGTCTGTTTGTTCTGATCGGCTTAGCTTTGGCTAAGCATGAAGCTTATGATGGGTAAGTTTTTTGTTCACTCATGTTTTATAAGTCCTCATCCCTCTCCAGGGTTTTTTTTATGCCTGATAGGTTAGCCTTTGACCACTATCTCACCTGATGGTAAGTGATGATGTGGTCGAAGATGTTGTTGAACACACCGTTAGGTGCCTGGCGACAGATTTTCTACTTGAGGGTGGTAGCTAGCCAGGCGGGCATTCGCAAAATGCCCTACCACCATGCTATAACGACTGCCATCCTAAGACAACAACCGGGACCGACGGCTTAACGTGCCCTCCGAAGCACGGAAACGCTCAGTAGTAATGTCACTAGCGGTCACCCATCCAACTCATGACCGCGCGCGACGTTGCTTAACTTTGCTGATCGGTTGAGAACAGCTAATTAAACTTCGCTACGAGCGCTTCTAAAGCTTCAAAGATTCCTGAAAACCAGATGTTTTGTATGTCGAGTGTCATAATTTAGTTTTTGCATCTCGTTTATATAGAGTTCCGTAAACATCCAATGAAAAACGAAATATCTATGTACAGCATTGACCTATATATACCTGACGCGACATCGAAATTCAAAATGCGCGAAAATTTTATATTTTGAATACACAATTTTCGAACGTAAAGCGCGTGTAATCTCTGCGAGTGCCCAGCTGCGTGTGGGGGAGAGTATGCCGGCTGGCATACCTGCACTGGACGACAATCCTCGTTTGAGATGTCGCGTCTTGTATATATAGGTCAATGATGTACAGTCGCCTGCAACAAGATGTATACATTTCGTAATTGGGAGCTTGGAAGCAATGATGGCCGAGCGGTAATAGCTATGGACTGCCGTGCCGCAGTACCCTGGTTCGATCCCCACCGCTGGCTGGAGCTTCATCGCATGGTGGAAGGGCATTTTGCGATTGCCCGCCTGGCTAGCTACCACCTTCAAGTAGAAAGTCTGTCGCCAAGCACCAAACGGTGTGTTCCGACAGTAGTCTTTGAGAGCCAGTGAAATTACAGGCACAATGAGACTTAACAACTATGTCTCAATGTGCCTCGAGCTTGTTCTGGCACAATAACATAAAAAAAAAATAATTAATGTGATGTTGCTAAGTTCTAAATTAACGAAGTTAACATAAATGTGTAATAAATATTACATATTTACAAGGGAAAAAATTATAGTCATGTGCGGGATTCGAACCCGCGTCCACCCAGCCCTATAGCTGGGGTATCCTCTGACCGCTTGAGCTAACATGACAGTGACTCTTTAATCCAATTTTTCCTCTCGTTCTTTATTTAACCATCGTATTGGGATGGAGCGACATTTCTATAGTTCAACTACGTTATACTACAAACAAGACCAATTTTGCAATTGGTTTTAAATTTGTAAATGATGACGCAACTATATACTTTTAATATTGGTATATCTGCATTAACGCCTGCTCATCGGATTACATTACAAAATTACAAAATTTCTCTATTTTGAAAATTACTATGTGTATTTTTTGTGGTAATGCAAGAGACTGCAGTGTATCCTGGTGGTTTTTGGATGACATTTTCGCATAAATGGGGCTCAAGAACGCCATAAATTGGACGAATTCGAACGTTATGCGTATAGACCACTGATTTTGATAATAAACTTTAACAATTTCTACGCGTTGTTGAAGCGTGTAGCGTTCCATGGTGAAATGTCAGGACTAAATATGGCTAAGGTAGAACCATACTGATCCAAGTGTTTTTTTTTATATGTTGGAGTTATATGCAACAAATGCAAGGAAAAAATATTCAATTGATGCCACATTGATCCAAGTACAAAAAGCGCCTTATATTGCTAGAGGACCTCAATTTTCCACTTAAAATTATGCTTACTTTCTAAAATATATCCTGCTATACTGATCCAATTTTTATTTTTTATCTGGTTTTTTTCTACAGAAACCAACATGTTGACTACTTTTAATCAAAACATTTTAATATAGATTTTTTTTATTTTGTCCGACATATTAGCCTTCATTTCGATTAAGATTAAATCATAATAAATCACGTATTTTTTAAAACAAGTTAAACGTGTTTCCTTCTTTTTCTCAATATAATGAAAACGTTACTTGGATCAGTATGGTTCTACCGTCGCCATATGTGTTCATACCATATTTGACAGCTATCGCTTTACCAAGACCGCCGCTATGCGCTGTCAAAGTTTGCGCATCCCTATTGAAAACCCTTTATAAGATAAAATACGATTTTGAATTCAAAATAACTAGCACATGGCTTTTATAATTGGTTAATACGTTAGATATTGGAATACAATACATGTATGAGTTTTACCGTTTTTACGATAGAGCAAAAATAATAAACTTTAATAATACAAATTTATAAATAATTGGAGCGCATTTTTGCTATCCCGGGCGGCAGTCTAATCCTTGTTTTCCGATTTCTTGCGGGATGCCTAAAACAATCGGCCACTCGCTAATGTGATTTTCACTTAGCACAAAATAGTGCTATATTGAGAAAAAAACTTGGACTTCTCTTGGACTTGTAATTAATTTTTATTTTTTGAGTTTGGTACTCCACTACCTGTTACGGTTACAAAGATACACCTACAAAGGTCATACATACCCATGTACGGACGGACAGACAGATACCTGAGGCTCTTGTACGGAACTCTTAAAAATTTACCTAAGTTGCACATCTTACTAATATTATAAATGCGACGGCTTGAGTGTTTTTTTTTGTATTTGTTTATGTGTATTTGCCGGAATAAGCACGAGGACCACCTGATGTTAAAAATCTCTTGTGCCTGTAATTTATTATTTCATATATGTTATTACTTAGCTCGATGTAAATATTCAAAACTCTATTTAAAGGAAGCGCGGCGCGGTCCAGTGTTGCCGCCCGGCCGGCCCTCTTGGCTCGGAGTAGACATTGTCTTTTACGAGACTCAAAACATAAAACAATTTTTTTTTCTAGTAATGTCTGACACTGACAACCAAAAGATCTAGTAGGTATCAATAGGTGGGTTGATTTTAAAATCAACATGAAGATCATTTGTGGTCTATGGTTGGTTGGAGCCTCATGTGAACTTCGCTAAGATACTAAATCTTTTGAATGAGTTACTTGTTTGTTGATTGCACTAATACAATATCAATAATACGAAAAAATATTTCCCTTTAAAATATTTTCTGTTTTTGTGAAAAATTTTAGATAAATCTAAATCCTTAATCTCGCTTAGTAATTAAAGTTCATAGTCTCGCGTATCTTAGAATCTCGGCGGGAGATTTCACTCCCTAATCGTAATATATGTAGATCATTCCTGGTAGAATCGATAGCCCAGAATTGCTCAGTAACGTCTTATTTAGTGTGCCTCGCTCAAGCAGCCGTCTTCATAACCGAACAACTTTCAGTGTTATCTCCTGTCGAACTAACTATGCCAAGTACTCTCCGATATTAAGAATGTGTTCACTGTATAACGATGTGTGTCACGATATTGACATATTTAGTTCATCTACTCATGGCCTAAAGAAATTTCTTCTTCAAAACTGTAATAATTTTAAATAGTTTATTAGATTTTTTTATTTTTTTATTATATTTATGTTTAATATAGTATAAGAGCATCATACTGTAGAAGCATGCTGTGTTTACCTCAAGAAGGTCGTGTACTTGTTGATAAGTTTATATAACGCACATAAATTTAAGTATCATAAGTCTTGTGCTATGACCAGTAATAAACCAATAAACGAAAAAAAAAAATTGAAATTTCAATAAAAACTTATTCTATGATATATTATACTATATATTAATATAGCATATGTTCCGTGAACATTTCAATATGCTACTTATTACGATTCGATTTTAAATATGGAACAGACGTAAGCTTAATAATAGTTATTAACTAAATATACCGGCTAGCACTCACGGCTGCTAGACGCGCACTCTAGCAGTCCTCGAAACTACCCGCATTCCTTGAGAATGAGAATCTTTACTGCTCGATCACCGGTCGGATATTACGTCTAAACAACGTGAGTGCTAGCTATTATATTTAGTTAATAACTGTGACAACTCACGTTAGTTTCTTAATAATAGTGTTTTTTTTTATGTTTTTGTGACGGGACAAGCCCGAGGCCCACCCACCTGATGTGAAGTGGACTAACCTCTGCTAATAACAGATGCATTTCTATAACACGAATTGCCCTGCGCCCGTCACACTGAGACGTACAGTTGTTCGGTCTTATGTGCCTGTAATTTTACTGGCTCTCAAGAACTGCTGCCGGGACACACTGTTAGGTTAGGTTAGGTTAGTTACAGATTAGGTATATTAGGTAGATTAGGTATAGGTAACAGATTTTCTACTTGAGAGTGGTCGCTAGCCAGGTGGGCATTCACAAAATGCCCTTCCACCATGCGATGAAGTTCAATCCCGCGGTGGGATTCGAACCATGTACCTGGTCTGCACGGCAGTCCATAACCATTGCCACTGAGCCATCACTGCTTCAAAAATTGTCCCGTATTATCGGGCGGAATCCTCAAAAACATCACTCGACATGATATACCTACCTACTTGAAATAAGAATCCGTAAGTTGAATGTTTAATCAAGTGATAAAATAAGCACATAATCTTAGCAAACCCATATTTAGTCTGAGCCAATAGGTACAATATTTACAAACGCCAATGGAAATATTGCGTATCAGCTTCTTTACTGAAGCTGATAATGGATAACTATTTAATTTATGATAGGTGGCATAAGGGTAATAGCATAACAAATATGAGTAATATATTACGTAATGTTCCATCAAGCTGATTTAAGTGATGGATGTCCAGAAACTGTATAATACTTAGATTCTATGCAGGTTCCGCATATATTTAATGGCGTTAAAATATGAACTGGAGCTCTCAGTGTGACGGGCACAGTGCAATTCGTCGTTGACGAAATGCGTCTATTATAAGCAGAGGTTAGTCCACTTAACATCAGGTGGGCCTCGGGCTTGTTCCGTCACCATAACATAAAAAAAAAATGACGTACTGGCTTACTTTACTAAGTTGGCACTTATTTGGCTCAACAACTAAGCATTGCAATTCAACGGGGCAAAATGCTGTCAGCATGCTGGGCACGCTGCCAACTGGTAGTGTACTGGAGCATTTAGACTGCTGTGAATCTGCAATGATTTGTAGTTTGTCTAAATAATTTCATTATAGTAGCTGTATTGTTGTATATAGTTCGTAGTTTTTTGTTAATAAATGCAGTAAAAAATTAAATACCATGAAATAGAACCGACTTCAACACTCAAATGTGTGAAATAACTTGTTGAAGTCGGTACCATGATGGTTCAAAAGTAGCTATTATCACAATATTGTGCACTATTACCGACTTTGACAATATTCCTTCCAGACAGCAGTGCTTCCTCGCACGAACTCGTCCACAAAGAGCTCTTCTACTGGTAAAATTTAAGATAGGATGAGGATTATAGCAAACCCTCTTAATGGAGGAGGCTGTGTTGAGCAGTCAATGAGGTTACTAGTTTTACTCAAAAAGCTGTGTTGAAAATATTTTTTAATATCTCATACATGGAAATTAGTGCTTGTTTGATCCGAGACGCGGAAGACGCTGCTACCGAAGTGTGGGAAAAACTCAATGCTTTCTTCCCTAGCGACGGAGTGTGTTGGAAGTTTTTAATCAAATGCAAACTGGCCCAAATGTATATGGTTCTTATAAACATGGTAACATTTTTTTTTTGTTCCTGATAGCTTAGCCTTTGACCACTATCTCACTTGATGGTAAGTGATGATGTGGTCGAAAATGTTGTTCAGGCTAACCTAGAATTACCGGCTCTCAAGGAAAGCTGCCGGAACACACCGTTAAGTGCTTGGCGACAGATTTTTTACTTGCGGGTGGTAGCTAGCCAGGCGGGCATTCGCAAAATGCCCTACCACCATGCTATAACGACTGCCATCTTAAGACGACGACTGGGACCGACGGCTTAACGTGCCCTCCGAAGCACGGAAGCGCTCAGTAGTAATGTCACTAACGGTCACCCATCCAACTCATTACCGCGGCGAACGTTGCTTAACTTTGCTGATCGGTTAAGAACAGCTAAGCAAATTTCGGAGCGCTTCGAAAACTAAATTAGATGTGTAAGTCGTTAAATACTCTGCTGTTATAAAACAAACAATAACAAATACGTTTGTGTTTATGTAAAAGCTAAAAGATCTCGTTTACAACATAATTAATGTGGCTTTCGCACGATAGTGTATGTTACATGAACATTTTAATCACTAAGTATGTTTTTGGGCTGTGCTAAATTAAAAAAAAAAACTATTGAGCGGGATGACCCACGACAGAGGCTCTATATTTTAAATTTATAAAAGACTATGTAATTTCGCAAGATACTATATAAAAAAAATACTCAAGTTTCACAAATTATTCAAACTCAATACATTTAAAATCTCCTACTCTTGTTATAATTTTCCGTAAATATTTTAGAATAAGTACTATTTTTCATTTTTCTTATATTCGAAACGAAAAGTAGAAACACGGGTTTAAGTCATCGATTTTACTCGGACTATAGATGCATTAATTTCAATACTACTCCTGCTGTTAGTATCAATAAATAATATTGAAAAGCTACCCTTATTTAATTTTCTTATATTTATATTGAAAGCAAAGGGTTTAACACGGGTGAAAGTCATCAATTCCAAATAAATCTATAGCCGCTTTACTCCAAAAAAAATTTACTTATCATTTCACACCAGGTTCTAACCTCTCTATTAATTCGAAATGATTGCTATTTAAGTTAATATTATTAATAAATATTTTAGAAGAACTAAAAACTTTTACTCTTCATACATTGAACGAAAAGTAGAGTGTTTAACACGATTTGTCTTCTAACAAAATATAAATAAAATTCTTATAAAAAAAAAAAAAAATTCGTGAGAAGACAAATCAAGCCAAACTGATAAACGGATCTATTCTATTTCGTAGTAAACTTATGTGTAAGGTGGTAATGATTCAACGGTTTTATATAACATGGTATATTTTTTAGATACTCGGTGTACCAAGTATTCGTCAAGAATACAGAACAGGTACAACTTGTGAACCATCTGGAGACGAGTTTGGAGCTGGACATCTGGTCTCATGCCATCCCAGGACGACCTGGACAGGTGCTGGTAGCGGGGGAAAAGAAGCTGCAGTTTGAAGATAGCTTGAAAGGACTTGGAGTGGAGTATACGATCGAAGCAGAGAATGTTAAAGAGTACGTTATATAAATCAGCTTCCCATACATATTCCTAGTAGATATTAAAGTAAACTAATAACATTGACATTTAAGGGATTTACCCCGTGGGTTGCCGGGTTAGTATTTCACCCTTCCATTTCTACCTATGGGTGTTGTAAGAGGCGACTAAAGGTAAAATACCGGAAGGTGGGCAGCAATGCCTTCTGAGGAAGTGATAATCATAAACTGCGTTCCCCAAGACGCCGGCAAAGCATGGGAATTATGGCAAGGTAATTAAAATCCTAAACCCTCTAAATGAGGGTTTAGGACCTCTTCGGCTGCCGGGCTAGAACTGCATACCCCAATTTCTTCACGTGGGAGTCAAAAGAGGCGACGAAGGGATATATACCAGGAGGTAGGCTGCAGTGCCTTCAATAGAGTCTTACAGTGCTAAGGCAGTGTAAGATGAAATGTTTCCATTTATTATGAGATAATCCCCAAGTTTTTGTCAATCTTCCGCGCCCCCCCCCCCTGGTGGGGGAGACCTTTGTCCATCGGTGGATGTTATGGCTTTAACATATGATGAAGGTTCAACAATAATTTTAAAGAGTGCTGGCCTATTCGCGATAGATATGGATTGCCGCACTGAGGGTACCGGTTTCGAATCTTCATCGCATGGTGGTGGGTCTTTGAGAACCAGATTCATCTAGGTTAAGCCTGTTTTTTATCCTAGATTACATCCCCTAAAAGTTCTAAAAAATACTTTTAAAAGATAAGTTTGATCCTTCTTTCGATCCGTTCGTCAAAAGCCTTAAAGATATTAAAGTTTTTCGTCGCCATACAAAAGTATACTTAACGCTGAGGTTTTGCTTGTGTGCTTTCCACTTAGGCCTTGCTTTACTCGGTCAATCATATGATTAATTATTTTATGATTTATTTCAGATACTTAGAATTGGAAGACCAGTTAATGGCTGAAGCTTCTAAAAATCCAGTCGATGTTTCTCGGGTCGACGCTCTGCCGTTGGACAGAATTTACACTTATGAAGAGGTACAATACAATTCCTGTGGAAATTCACCTAATGCAAATACTGAAATATATTTTATACGACTAACTTACCTTATTTTTTCATCTCATGAACTTATGAGACAGAAAGTCTGATTTTAGGCGGTCACGTCCATTGCAGATGCTGTGTCACCATCTTTGTTCTACTTGATATTGCTCTCTGAGACGTTAGTCTAGTATTTCTTGTAAGCCTGATAAATTAACTTGCTACAGTGCCATTTAAACCTAAGCACAGTAGTATTTGCACATTAATGCTTTGAGACAGAATATCTGATACTGCTGTGGTATCCATCAAGACCCTTGATCAAGAGATGAACCAGTTGGGACAGAAGACAGAATTTTTATTTTTATTTATAGTTAGAAGAATCGGTTTTGGTAAAAGACGATAATGTAAAAAAGCAAGCTAGGGCTAACTTTTAACCATAAGATAACTCTTCATCTCAAACCCTAGGTAGTCGTAAATTTTATAAAAAATATGAATAACTTTCTACTGCAATAAATATAATAGTAAATATTCATCCTGCTGCATTTCCACAGGTTGATGCTTTTCTTGAATCTCTAGCAGCAGCATATCCAGAAACCGTCACTCTCGTCAATGCTGGGAAGAGTTTCGAAGGCAGAGACATTAAGTACCTCAAGATATCGACTACCAACTTTCAGGTCAGTTACCCTTTTTATAGAACGTGAGCAACATTATTACGAGCTTTAATTAAATTATATTACATTTCAGTTTTAACATTGCAATGTTGCCTATTATACGAATAGGCAATATATATTTCTTATCCCGGGCGGGAATATTTATTTCGTTCATATCCTGCTCGGAGTCAAAATTTACCATTCGTTGCAATTTTGTATATTTGTTTCTTTTTTATGCGTTAAAAACATTTGTATTTTGCGTAAATGTTTTGAGTCAGTTTATTCCTGTCAAGCATTTTTAACTTTCAGTTAAAAATGCTTATTTTAAATTATTGTTTGAAGTGAAATAGTCGTCTGCATCATGATTCATTTAGATTGCAGAAAATGTTCTAAATTTATTAAAATTGTTGGTGGAAACTTTTAGGAATTCAAAAGGTTGTAGAAGGGACTTAGGTACGAAAAGCTTACCTAGATTTCTTCTGTTTGCTTGTTCATGAATCCACCACAGTTCACAAAGTTTTTGTGTAGAAATGTGTATAATTTTTGATTATTTGACCGGTATTAACTCAACACACAGTAGTATATTATTTATCACAATCACAGAGACACAAGACGTTTTTGGGCGGTTTTCAATAGAAGAATGTGAGTATACGAGTGAAAGCAAGAACGGTTCTGGAATGTTTCTTCACTCAATGTTCGTTCAAAGTTCATGTGTGACGTCATCTTTGCGTTTTGTTAGAAGAAGGATGTTGGTAGGATAGATAGGGATAGGTACATATATAAAAAAATATACATAAACGCACGTTTATAAGAAATAGATTATTGTTTTGTGTTAAAAATAAAACAGTACTTGCAAAGCACCGATGGCGTAACCAATTGCGTAATTTTAAAATTTTCAGGACACTTCTAAACCCATTATCTACATGGAATCGCTACTTCATGCCCGTGAATGGGTGACCCTTCCAGCAACTCTCTTCGCCATTCAAAAGCTGGTCGTCGATGTGACTGAACAAGACCTTCTGCAGGATATTGATTGGATTATTCTACCTATCGTCAACCCTGATGGATACGTGTTCACTCATGGAGGGGTAATTTTTACCTAAATATTATGTAGTAATGCTTAGGTTCGGGGTATTTTACAACAAATTACCTCGCGAAAATCGCTTGATAAGCTACTTGTTCCAGCAGCTAACTCTAAGAGCCAGTTCGTAAATAAAAATTAGCCGGAAGTATACAAAACAATATATAAATATTAACTTTGTTGTAAATAAAGGATAAAACTGAGAAACGTCAACTGAATAATTTCTTCCTCCTTTGTACAGGATCGATTCTGGAGAAAGAACCGCGCCACCGGCTACATGGTCAATGATTTCTGCTCTGGAGTAGACTTGAACCGCAATTTTGACGTATTCTGGTCCCAAGCATCGAGCAACATCGTCTGCACGGAAACTTTCCACGGTCGTGCACCCTTCTCAGAACCTGAAACTGCTATTGTCAGAAACATCTTAGATGAATATAAAGACCGTATTGAGCTGTTCTTGGACATACACAGCTTTGGAAGCATGATCTTGTATGGATATGGAACAGGCGAGCTACCTCCCAATGCATTGTTCATTCATCTAGTCGGAGTCCAGATGGCTCAAGCCATTGATGCCGTCAAGTTGACCTTCAACCCTAATTACATAGTTGGTAACACTGCTCTCGTCTTATATCAAGCTTCTGGAACTGCCTCTGACTATGGTCAATCTGTAGGGATTCCATATTCGTACACCTATGAACTGCCGGGTTACAGATATGGTCTCGGTACAGTACTTGGTTTCCTGGTAGACCCCAGTTTCATTGAACAAGCTGGTTTTGAAACCTGGGAAGGTATAAAAGCTGGTGCGAGGTATGCTCGAGATAATTACAGAGCTAGATATAATGCGAAGTAAACAAACTATATGAATATAATATGTATGAAACTATTACCCGTTAGTTACTAACTATTTGGCGTTACTTTATATGTCAGTTTTATTTATTTTGTAATAAAGTGAAAGGTTGTGTAATTGTGTTTTACATATTTTGTTACTATTTTATAAAGTAAGCCAGAGCCGGAGGATGCGAGAGCTATGAATAAATACTGTTATGTCGATATATTAAAACTAAGCATGTAACCTTGATTTTGAATCCAGTTCAGCAACCAACTATTGCACGCGTTTTTCAACACTAGAACACACTCTTTATACCTGAAGAAATTCAAATTGTTATTCACAGAAATTCTTAATTAAATACACAAATGGTAGACTTACACACATTTAATGCTCATATTTTGCCAGTACTACAAGAGTTTCTGATGAATCCACAAGCACTTCCTCCAATTTTGTATGATGCATGTGGGCTTTATGTTGGAAGTTTTAGGTTATGAATTTTCTTTACCACATTATATTAAAAACGCCTTGATCGGAAGTTAATTATTTAACCCATAGTGAGGTTTTGTTTTCATTAATTAATCCTAATGAAGGACCCTGTAGAGAATACACGAAAATTGGCATTCTGTTTGTCGATGCACCATGAGGTCAAATTACTCCACCTATATAGGTGATTTAGACTGGATAACTTTTGCAAAACTAGATGATGAACTAATTTCATTATTGCCATTTAGGCACTTATTTTGCTACGACCAAATTTTAGGGAGAAATTTTACCGAGACCTAATCTCAAATAATTTAAGTCCTAAGCCTTTGACGTGTTTTGCCTAGTTGTTAGTGCAGTCACTAAAATAAAACATCGCGACATGAAGTGAAAAATTAGTTATCATGCAACTATCAATATGAAACATTACATACCTATAATTTTTTGTTCGGCTCAAATTATATTCTATAAAAGAACATTGAAACCAGCTTCTGCTGAATAGGCACTCGATGCAGATCTGATAATTTGCGCAGACACTGACGTCATCCATAACAAGGTTAACGTAACATATACTCGTAATGACAAAATCACAATAAACTACGAAACTAACTACACTTCAAACGG
The DNA here is from genome assembly GCA_963890685.1 of Plagodis pulveraria. Taxonomy (NCBI): domain Eukaryota; kingdom Metazoa; phylum Arthropoda; class Insecta; order Lepidoptera; family Geometridae; genus Plagodis; species Plagodis pulveraria. Next base: position 24,421,948 of record OY982969.1, read on the forward strand.
TATAGTTATAATTTGGGTCCAACAAAACACGCTCCAAATTCTTTGGAAAGTAGGAAAAGACAGCGTCTTAATATGTTGCTCAAGTTCAGTATTGGATGGAATAGGTACTGCAACCTTCTCTGAGATGACTTAAAGTTCAAATTATGCTATAAAAAGAATATCGAGCAAAGATACATACAGATACTTGCATACAAGTTGGACATACATATTAGCAAAAGAAACTCGAAAGTCTTGAATACAGAGGCAATGTTGCCAGCTTTTCAGTGTTTTATAGGTTTTATTACCCTAAATTTGAATTAGATCAACGGACAACAAGATGAACAGAGACGTGGCATGGTCATCACGAAAAATATTCTAAAAACATGCATGAAGCTTATTAATTTTGATATGTACATTCATAACTCAAAGCGCTTTTGTTCCACGTTCACTATGATATGGACAGACTATTCTAGAATTACTGGCTCTCAAGGACGCCTGCTATAAAACAATATTAGGTGCGGGCATTCGCAAAATACTCTACCGCCATGCTATAACGACTACCATCCTAAGACAACAACCGGGATCGATAACATAACATACCTCCGTAGTTTGGAAGCGCTCCGTAGTAGTAATTTGCTCAGTATTTTAATACTATGTTAAAATATATAACAGAATATAAATATATAGAATTTACTACATATTAAACACATAATACAATTTAAAAAAAAATTTTGTATTATAGTGTCCATTATTATAGAAAGTCAGAGCAAAAATAATAGTTTTAAAATTAATCCTTGTAAAATGTCAATGAAGGGGCACGTTTAATTTCTAGCGCTAATGGATTCTACAGTCTGACAGCTTCAACGGTAAATTAATAACGGTAAAAAGTGGTTTTTAAAGCCATATTTTTAAATATATTCATATACAGGCTTTTTGGCTTCTACTCCTTTTTATAAGGATAGAAGAAGAATCGTAGGTAGGTAATTTTAAATAAATAAAATTGATTAGTAGTAATTTATGGTGCGGTTTACTTAATTCACCTGGGTTAATTCACCCACGTGCACTAGGTACACTTTTGGTAGACTTGATTCACCCTTCAGGATTCGTTCAAAGTATTATTTTTGCTATTGCTAACTGAATAGCAACTGCTAAATTTGCAACTTCACGTACAATCTTACATTCAAATAAGGTATTATAAATATGATGGATCGATGTTGATAAGAAAATAATAATCAGAAGACATATTTAGACTAAACATTGAACTTGCTTAAGCATTCGAATTCGTAATGACCACCAGTGTAGACATGCGCGTGATTGTCTGTCTATTTGTGTTAATAGGTTTAGCATCAGCTAAACATGAGGCATACGATGGGTGAGTTTCAGACTTAATTTTGTACTATATTAAAAGTTGCCCTGGGGGGAGCGATTCTAGCAATTTTAGGCGCTGGGCTTGAATTGCTAGAATCATAAGAGGTGACGAAGGGAAAACAGCAGAGGGGCAGAAGCGTCTTCTGAAAGAGTATCGTTGGCAGTTCGTCTGTCAAGAGTGAGAATTATGGCAACCCTTCTATCCCTATTGCGGGACGCTTTTGTCCAACTATGGACGGTATAGATGCAGACGTTGAGATGTTGATTAAAAGTGGTATTGGATCTAAAAGGCTAATCCAGAATTAAATCCTAATTAACTTCAAAATAGAATGATGTAATAATATCGTTATTTTTCTTAATAAAACCCTACCCTATCAAGATGATTTTTGTAAAAAAAATATGAGTTTAACGATGACGTCGACGACTTTTTATCCAAATCGCCATTGTGTTGAGATATTTTATTGAATTTTTGCTCCCTGAAATTTCTGATTACGGCATCCATCTCCTAAATGCTATGAAAATTGTATCCTGCTTGAATTATGGTTTATGATCAACAAAGCATTTTTTTTGTGTTAAGGAAAGAATGTTCGTAGCCCGTGGAGTGTCGGGCTAAAAATTCACTCCCCCATCTCTAACCGTTGGCGTCGTAAGAGGCGACTAAGGGTAACACACCAGAAGGTGGGCAGCAGCGTTGTCTGAGGAACTGAAATCTCAACTAACGTAACACGCTTGTCAAGCGTGGGAATTATGGCAAACCTCCCATAATGGGGAGGCTGTGCTCAGCACTGGACAATCTGGCTCGCAAGAAAGGAACAGGCTTTTGTCAGTTGATGTATTAGACTCAGTCATTACGGTAATTAGTTATTAATTTTGAAGAAATTCTAATGTTTACTTTTTTAAACAGACTATATCACACCTCTCACCCTAAACTCACTCTTCACACGCATCTCATCTCTTTTATTTATTTATCACGTATATAACACACACAGTTAAATTAATGATTACTTTATTTAATCTGCTTGTAAGAACGCCTTGATGAAAACTCCTCTATTGTATAATAACTATTATATCATTAATCTAATTGGCTTCCATCATCGGGCCAAAGAACCTGGTGTGAGACCGCTATTCAAAAATCTAGAAATTCGAATGTTTAATTTGATATTTGATAATTTGAGATATATCTTTTAATTTTTTTTGTAGCATATACGTTTGTGTCGACTTGTTATGCTTCTAAATATTTATTGTATTATATTTAATATTACATTAGTTGTATTGTCAATTAAATATCTTTTGCAGGTATTCACTGTATCAAGTTTCTGTTGAAAATATAGAACAAGTCCAACTTTTAAACGAATTGGAGACGAGCCTACACATGGACATCTGGTCTTATGGTATTCCTGGCAAACCTGGGCAAGTGCTAGTTGCAGGCGAAAAGAAACAGCAATTTGAAACTAGTTTAAAATCTCTTGGATTAAAGTATGTCGTTGAGACTGAAAACATAAAGGAGTAAGTAACAGTCATAATAGTATAAGATACAAAACAAGCTAAATTTGAGTAAAAAACGAAAGTAAAAACGTAAAACCATGTAACAAAGTTCAAATTGCGAAAGTAAAATTACAGAGCTTGACAAATTGGCAGATATATTTGTAAGTAAGAAAGGAATATTTATTAACATGTATTTTATTCAACAGAGGCGCAATTTTTGCGTTGTAGCTATTTTTATCCATATTATAGAATGGTGTGGTCATCCATTAGTTTACTAGATAGTGTCAATAAAATAAGTCTTGTTGGTAACACCTTTAATGGTGTCACTACCTTTCTACGTTTTCATTATATGTGTTACGATTATTAGAGATGTTCTATTTTAATTTAAAACCTCTATTTATCTTTCTGTTGACATCTATATTATGTTTGATAGGCCTGCATACGACTGCTCTCAATACCAATTTTGATGAAACTTGCATTTATTTATATAAATGCCTATAAAAACAACACATCTAGGTGCCTTTAATTTTCTTAAATAATTTTATTTGAAGTTTGTGCATACTTGTATAATAATGGCTTTTGTATTTTGTTTTACATTTAGGTATACCTCCGTTCTGATAAGATTGCACGCTAGGTTCAGACCATTTTTTTATAGATCAGATATTTTTTATGAATTAAAGGTAGTCCCAGATATTTAATTTAAAATTTATATGTGTTGCAATATTGACGCTTTTATAAAGTTGTAAGTACATTAATTTACAGGTACCTCGACTTGGAAGATCAGTTGCTAGCAAAAGCTTCAAAGAGTAAATTTAACGTTTCCCGGATTGACAGCTTATCGTTCGACACAATTTACACATATGAAGAGGTATATAATTTAAAGCTCACGAGCCTATCAATAATATGTATATTGTGCTCCGTTTGCTCGCTTCCCAAAGCGTGTCATGGCTTCCGAAACGAATTCTGTCGTTCACCATCACCATCCTAGCATAATTTTTTTTATGCTTGATAGGTTAGCCTTTGACCACTATCTCACCTGATGGTAAGTGATGATGTGGTCGAAGATGTTGTTCAGGCTAACCTAGAATTACTGGCTCTCAAGGACAGCTGCCGGAACACACCGTTAGGTGCTTGGCGACAGATGTTCTACTTGAGGGTGGTAGCTAGCCAGGCGGGCACCATGCTATAACGACTGCCATCCTAAGACAACAACCGGTACCGACGGCTTAACGTGCCCTCGAAGCACGGAAGCGCTCAGTAGTAATGTCACTAGCGGTCACCCATCCAACTCATGACCGCGCGCGACGTTACTTAACTTAGCTGATCGGTGGAGAACAGCTAAGTAAACTTCGGTACGAGCGCTTCCAAATAACTATAATAATCCGACGAATTCAGATCCTCTCTTGAAGTTGGTTAAAAAGAAAAACTTATATATGTACGTAGCTACATAGAAATACCTAAGTAATTTTTAGATAATAATTTATTAATTATCTAATCAGGCTTAATTACGTTTTGTAGACAACGTCGGCCAATGATTAGCAACATGTGTTTTTACGTGTAGATTTTGATAATTGAAGAATTCCGAAAGGCTTAATCTACCAGCGTAGGGCAAAGAGGCCATCAAGGTTTTTTTTACATTGTTGATAGTAGGTAAAATTATTCCTACCCATCTTTTTTTAAAGCTATCGTGATGGAACAAGCATGTTGTCCACTTGGTGTTGCCTAATAACAGATGGTGATCGTCACAAGTAGCAAACTGTACCGCGCCCATCACATTTTGCTTTTTTTATGTGATTGTGCCGGATTAAGCACGAAGCCTGATGTTAAGCGGTAACCTTTGCCTATTACAGACGCATTTTATCATTGAACTGCACTGCGTCCGTTACCCTGAGACATACAGTTGTTAAGTCTCATGTGCCTGTAATATATCTGGTATAAAAGGACTGCTGCCGGGACACGCTGTTAGGTACTACGACAGATTGTTATATGAGGGTAGTAGGGTAGCTAGCCAGGCGAGCATTCGCAATATCCCACCGTGCAGTGAAGCTCAAGCCGGCGGTGGGGATCAAACCGTGGACGCGTTGCTTCAAATTTCACCCTGAGACTAAGTTGTTAAGTAAAATTTCCCGGCACCCATACCCTTCAAACCAGAACACAGTTATGTGAACATTAGTTCTTGTTGTCTCGGTGGTAGAAATAGGTATGGTAGCAGTTCTTCCCCGGAAGAAAATCGTATTGAGTTCTGCTTCTACGAAACGATTAATAATAGTATAGAATATTATTGATAGATGGCGCTATCCCCCTAATATAAACAAGAAAGTATAAACTGGTGTAAAGAAATGAATCGAAGATGGCGCTGTATATCATCACGTCTCACTTGCACACTATTGACAGTCTACTGTGTACAAGTGAGACGTCATGATCGGGTTATAACAACATGTGGCTTATATACTCGTATATTATTAAAAAGGCACATAACTGTGGGCTTAGTGTGAGTTTTAATCGTGATACGCTGCGAGCGAGTATGTATGGCAAAATGCTTGTTTTAGTAACGCGCCGCTAGGGGTTCTGTGCTTTTACTATACAAAACCGCGTTTATTCGCTCGCTGCGTAAACTACAAGGCCCACAGTTTGCTGGAGGTTCGGAACAACTTTTATGATTTAGGAATTTTAACGTTTAGGAGTTCAAATAATACTACAAAATGTTTTATAAACATATAAATTTTTGTTGAAATAAACTGAAATCATCATTACAGGTTGACGAATATCTCGAAGCTCTAGCAGCAGCATACCCTGAAACTGTTACTCTTGTCAATGCAGGAAAGAGTTTTGAAGGCAAAGATATCAAATATTTGAAGATATCCACTACTAACTTCCAGGTATGTACAAGAAGCTATATAAACCTGCTAATTTTTAAACACTGGCAGATTAGTAAGCTTATATAAAACTCAGTTGACCTTAGAATAATTTGAATGGCTTGAACTGCCGTATTTCACCTATATATTATAGAACATATTTAGTTTACATTTAAATGAACAAGTACATTGCACTTAGCAAAAATATATATTTAACAACATAGCATTATGTCAAATATTAATAGATCGGAACGATGATTAGTTTATACAAACAAAATTTAATAACAAATTTAAAATTAAAGTGCCGTTAGAACTGAGTGCATTGTCAATCAAAATTATTGCTGTTTAAGAAACGCTTTAGAACTACGCTATGCATAAAGGTCCTTTCAATTGGCTTTGTTATCATATTGACATGTTTTCTCATTTTGCAGGACGCGTCCAAACCCATTGTTTTCATGGAGTCACTGCTCCATGCACGTGAATGGATAACTCTTCCAGCAGCTCTCTACGCTATTAAAAAGTTAGTCATCGACGTGACTGAAAATGACCTTCTTGAGGACATTGATTGGATTGTTCTACCCATCGCCAACCCTGATGGGTACTCATTCTCCCACGAAGAGGTAAATTGATGTTCTGCGGGTTCGATCCTATTACTATTTTCTATATTTAATATAGTCTAAGCTATTTCTTATTCTGTTCATACTATAATTCACATTCGTGTAACACTTCGAATGACAATTCTAATAATTGGACTGTTATTTTAAATTCTTCTCATAGCGCCAAGTAAAACATCAACTAAAACTGGCTACACAGTGTACAATTTTACATGCAATCTATATTGCAAAACTATAGTCGCGGTTGAACATACTCTACTCACGTAACTGCTGCAGGCATACAAGAAAGTATAATAATGGCTCCAATGCTGTCTAAGTATGAATAAGTGGGTCTTGCCTTACCTACATGTCAATTAAAACTACTCATTTAAAAACGATGTTGGGCAAGCAAATGGCTACTATTGAAAAGGAAAATCTGACTTATGAATGAATGAATATTAGCGGCGGCATGATCGCAACTGAGCCCAGAATGCTACCGACCACACTATTAAAGTTACGACGAGGCTACAATTCACTTTAACAATCTGTAGATTGCTAGGAAAGGCGATACTATTTGCGCATGTTGGAAGAGATCTTAAACACGCCTACAAAATATACAATGCGCTAGTTTACAGCATTTCACAGCAGCATAATTCTTGTATTTCAAATTGATACTTGTATAGCCTCTTTTAATCTGCTTAAAACCCAATGCATACTGAACTATTAAACAGAAATGTCCAATTTAAGTTCTGTCATTCGCAAAGGTTAAACGAATTTAGGTTTTAGTGTAAACAGAATAAGAATTATCATAATTTAAAGAAAAATGTTATACGAATTTGGATTTTAGAATGAACTTAAGCCCTAATTTATAGAATTTTAAATTAAGAAAACTCTTGTAGTAACGGCATCTTCTTTTTTTAAACGTGTACTTGCCTCTTTTACGATGAAAAGAGTACATTTGAGGTTATGTTCAACAGCTAACCAAAAAATGTGCTCGGCCGTTTTTTTTATTATTTCGTTATAGACTCGTACATATTGCACCTTTCCATTTGCTAAATAAGCATTTCTCGGATACGTTAAATTGACACGAAAATATGTGAGTACCATATCTTGCCATTGTGTACTAGGTATTTGTTTACACTCGTGAACGTTTATTAACACTTTGTGTGTTCCGGTAGCTATACTTTAGAGCCAGGAAATAGAGTAGAGCCTGTTAATACACACGACCACGTTCTCGGCTTAGTTTCTAACATCTCCTGTGAATGTTGTTTGATACAACAATGTTGTTTTTTAATTATAATATATTACCAGGCGAAATGTGTTTGTTGTAAGTGTGAAGGGCTCTGTTGTATATGAAATATAAGCGTGAAAATGAAATAAAAAAAGCTCGTATAAATAGAGGACTGGCATGAAATACGCTTATTTTTTGAAACGCTCGTAGCGAAGTTTACTTAGCTGTTCTCAATCGATCAGCAAAGTTAAGCAACGTCGCGCGCGGTCAGGAGTTGGATGGGTGACCGCTAGTGACATTACTACTGAGCGTTTCCGTGCTTCGGAGGGCACGTTAAGCCGTCGGTCCCGGTTGTTTTCTTAGAATGGCAGTCGTTATAGCATGGTGGTAGGGCATTTTGCGAATGCACGCCTGGCTAGCTACCACCCTCAAGTAGAAAATCTGTCGCCAAACACATTACGGTGTGTTCCGGCAGCTGTCCTTGAGAGCCAGTAATTCTAGGTTAGCCTTTAAAAAAAAGCAATAAAAAAAAAAAAACATCAAGCGGCAACAAAAATCACCGCACATTTTGAACAATGTTTTGCTATATAATACCTACGATTGGAGTAGGTGATTAAATGCTGTATTTACTACTACTGGTGTTATTGAAAGGATATTGGTGTAGATTACTTGTAATTACGACAAGATTTAAATGTTGCGTCAATAATGAAAGCACAATTTGTAAATTATTTTAGATTTCAGCGTTTAGTCGGTATAACACCATTTTTATAATTTTTCAGAATCGCTTCTGGAGGAAGAATCGTGCAACTGGCTATTCTGCAAACGATGTTTGTATAGGAGTAGACTTGAACCGTAACTTCGACGTAGAGTGGTCCACAGCTTCCAGCTCCAATGCCTGCTCAGAAACTTTCCACGGAAGAAGCGCCTTCTCTGAACCCGAAACCGCCGTCGTCAGAGACATCTTCGATGAATATAAAGATCGTGTTGAGCTGTTCTTGGATATTCACAGTCATGGGAGCATGATCTTATATGGATTTGGAACAGGCATACTACCTGAAAATGGATTGTTTGTTCACCTTGTCGGTGTTCTTATGGCTCAAGCTATTGATGCTCTGAAATGGGCCTCCAAACCTAATTATATTGTTGGAAATAGTGCGTTAGTCCTTTATGGGTCTTCTGGTAGTGCCCAGGATTATGGTCAATACATTGGTGCTACTTACTCGTATACCTATGAACTTCCATCTTACAGGAATATGGGAGGACTTCAAGGATTCCTGGTTGATCCTGATTTTATTGAACAGGCTGGATTTGAAACCTGGGAAGGTATTAAAGCTGGTGCTAGGTATGCCCGTGACAATTACGTTGTTAAAGTGAACCTTAAAAACAACTTTAAGAAAATTATTAATTAATGATACTAAACTGCTCTTAAAATTGTAATAAATCTTTATTATTATTTTAATGTAATTTTCATTGTCCGCTTTATATATGACGAGTTTTTAAAAATGAAAGTATTTTTAAATAAGCGCAGAACTACTGGCCATATTAAGGTTGTCGGTCCTGCAGCTAATATCATTTACACTATAGTTTTTTAAGTAAATATTATGTAATAGGGCCTTAGCAAGCTGGCTGATGTAAGAACTACCATCTTCAAATCGAATCAAATAATGATTTATTAAGAAGTGAACTTACATTTCTCAAATCAGAGAGATTTAGCCGAACTTCTTTAGAATTAGCTGACACTTTGATTGAATCAATAAATTATGGTAACGATTTATAATAATGAATTTTAAATTCAATTGTTTCAATAAAACTTAGAAGTTAATTTTAAAATGAAACCGATGAAGAATTGCTGCCGCTATACATGTAAATTCCTATGAAATATTGACTGGAATAAATTACCTATAGTGATAAGCTCCGCCAATTTGTCGCCTTTTTTGACTTCCAATTTTGATCCTTAAGCATTACAGAATATGAGAATAGAAAGTAATTCTTAATTGGATCTCTCGATCCTTCCGTGATGTTGATCTCACGTTTTTTTTAATATAAAAACACTAAAACTTTAATATTACTTATAGCAGCGTATTCTTCTAACAAAAACTTTGTCTAGTAAGCCTAATATTTTTTTACTTATTACTAGTTAATAATATTTTTACTAGTACTAGTATTTTTTACTTATTAATTAGGTAGTTACCCAAATTTCCATTGAATCGCATATGCAGTTCTATGTCTTACATATTAGAGGACTCTTAAATATTGCCCAGTTGTTATTCTTTATACCTTTACTATTATTTTAAGTAGGCTAACGGCCTTCCTGATTTATGCCTGATTACAATACAAGGTAATTACTAGTGTCTCTTTTGTAAGATTGTAAATATATATTATGATTTTAATATTGTTATGTTTGCATTAACGCCTGCTATGCACATTACATTACAAAATTACAAATATACAAGAGGAAAAATTTTGACTCTCGTATATTTGTAATTTTGTTATAGATATTATGATTTAAAAATCTTTTTTATCATCTCATCTCAGGAGCCTCAACAATCAGTTGCCCCATAGCAAGACAAACATCCTTTAGTTCAACTAGCTGTCACGTTTCGTATGAGGGTTGAAACCCAAACTTAAGTAACTGTTTTAATTCTAGGCAATCTCTACTTAAATGGCGCATCTCCTAATGTCTGTAATTTATAAATGTTATTTTAAATAATTATATAAGTATAGGTTACAGCTTTTATGTCATTTGACAATACAAACAAGTTTTCTTTAGAAGTTACTCATGAAAGACCGACATATAATTGGCCATGTGAAAAACACTCAACGTGCATCGAAAACTCTAATGCTGTAAAAGCCATTTTGACGTATGCATTTTGCATGGTGGAAGGGCATTTTGCAATTGCCCGCCTGGCTCCTCCCTCAAGTAGAAAGTCAAGTCACGCCAAGCACCTAACGGTGTGTTCCGGCAGTAGTCCTTGAGAGCCAGTGAAATTACAGGCACAATGAGACTTAACAACTATGTCTCAATGTGACGGGCGCAGTGCAATTCGTGACTTGTGATGAAATGCGTCTGTTATAGGCCCGTTAGTCCACTTAACACCAGGTGGGCCTCGACCTAGTTCCATCACAATAACATAAAAGAAGTATATTAAATACATAATGTATTCAAGTTAATTAATTTGATGAGGATTAATGCCTAAAATCGCTTCATAAGTAAGCCATTATTTCTCGGAAAAAGTAATACATAAATACTTAATGGTTATTGTGGGTTATCCCTAAGAGATAGACATATTTATACCTTCGCGTATTTGGTGTACAATACTGTAGTACATTATTTTGATCTATCTCGTAGTGTCCAGCCAGTTTCTTTTTTTTTATTCATAATAGGTTTGCGTTTGACCACACCCTGCCTGATGTTAAGCATTGATGTGGTCTAAGATGGAGCACGCTTACCTAGAAGAAACCTATTTACTCTCCATTTGAAGACACCCATATTGTATCCATTCGCGTTTGCAATGTAAGTGCAAAAAATGTGTTTATTTACGACATTACATTAGAAATCTCTAAAACTATCAGTGTTACTCTGCTGTATTGTGCATGTATCATATATATAAACCTTTCTCTTGAATCACTATCTATTAAAAAAAAGCACATCACAATCGGTTGCGTAGTTTTAAAGATCTAAGCATATATAGGGACAGATAGACAGCGAGAAGTAACTTTGTTTTATACTATGTAGTGATGATAGTGATGAATGATATAGAGAATAGAATATTGGATGTTGTTCACGCTGAATAGAACAATAGCAAGCGTAAAATTCACGTTTAACACTTTGAAGGTTTCGTGAAGAATGATCCTTATCACACCCCTCTTGACATCGGAGTTGTAATACACGTGGTTCGTGGCTCTGATGCCACGTCTGAACCCAGCAATGTAGATCCTAGCCGGGACATGAATTTTAAAAAAGCGTGATCCTAAAATTCTTGTTGCTATCCGAAAATTTTTGGCATAATGTATTTAACTCCGGTGACGTGTATCATATCAAGCAGAGAAGTATTTGCGCAACGAGACACACAGCTTCAGAAGAAAAAGGTCGGTTGATACAAATTTCCTGCAAGTTACTGATTTCATCCCAGTCTGGTTAGGTCCTAGCCGATGATTTATGAGACCGGCCACAGGTTGGGTTTGTATTACTCCAGTCCTTATCAAACGCGATATGGGGTCAGCCAAGGACCCATATTAGTATTAGGACCTTTTCTTTACATTCATATGATCAACGATTTTTCTGCAGTTGTTAGGTATTCCAAATGCCTTCTTTATGCGGACGACTTGAAATTGATCTAAGAATTAATAAAGTCCCTGGAAGACTGCCTCGACCTCTAACGTGATGTGGACGGGGAATGCGACTATGCAGTATTAAAAGAAAATTCATCATAAAATCTATCAGTGTCATGCCTTGTCATTTACTCAAATCTTTTGTAGTAAATGAACTCGTTTACTAGGATGACCACATTGTTAGGTACACATGCCAATGAGTTGCACCTTATCAAAATTTTAGATTATTAATTATATTTTATTTTCTAATATTTTACCGTAAGTATTTAAAAGGCCTTTCTCCGCCTTCTATACAAGCGTATGTTTGGTAATTAGGTACTTGTACATGTATCGGACTAAGTTTCTGCAATGATGCTTAAATAAGCCGAACTTCTTTTGAATTATATCATATACATATGTAAACTATATAATTCTTAGCATGTACGGCGGACGCATAACCAAATGAAAAATGTATGCTCTTGATTAAGCAGATGCGAGTGTCTTAAATACAATAAATTAAATAAATGAGTTACGTCGATGTATGGGCTTACTTGTGTCAGTGTGACTATCACTTCTAGTAATATTTAAATTATAGGTTTTGGCACTATTCCTATGGTATTCGTTTCAATAATTTAAATTTTTTTTGTATTTTTTTATGCCTGATAGGTTATCTTTTGACCACTATCTCACCTGATGGTAAGTGATGATGTGGTCGAAGATGTTGTTCAGGATAACCTAGAAGTACTAGCTCTCAAGGACAGCTGCCGGAACACACTGTTAGGTGCTTGGCGACAGATTTTCTACTTGAGGGTGGTAGCTAGCCAGGCGGGTATTCGCAAAATGCCCTACCACCATGCTATAACGACTGCCATCCTAAGACAACAACCGGGACCGACGGCTTAACGTGCCCTCCGAAGCACGGAAACGCTCAGTAGTAATGTCACTAGCGGTCACCCATCCAACTCATGACCGCGCGCGACGTTGCTTAACTTTGCTGATCGGTTGAGAACAGCAACAGTAAACATCGCTACGAGCACTTCGAAAATTACATTATGTATTTTAATATACAATTGACGTATTCAGATATAAATTTATTTACATATGCATTATTATTTTAAGTTTTGTTTTCGTACTGTATTTGAGCATATGACAGAACTGCCGTATTCAATTATTATTTAATATTTATATTATTTATTTATATATATATTCAATTAACACTGTATTTAGATATTTAAGTTAATATCAATTTAATTACTTTTTTTTTATTTAAATGTTTATGTGTGTATTGTAATTTAATTACTACATATTATTTATAATTTGTATAAACTTAAATTTATTTGTATAATTTTATATTTTGTTATGTAAATAAATAAATACGTGCTCGTCGTGATAAACCACAGCTCTGCTTTCTTGGATAGTGCTTCTGTTATCATATTAAAATTATTATTATTTTACATAGGTTTACATTTTAGTTTAAAGAATATTAATTTTAAATAATTCTGTTTTTCAAAACATGCTCCTCTTCATTCAAAGGTTGTCTGGAAGAAATCGCTTTGAGCGACAAGGCCGCCAATTTTTCACTATTTTGAAGTCAAATATTTTAAATTTTAGTTTAGTTTAAGGTGTTCAATAAAGAGTTTATCTATCTATCTATCTATCTGTTTTGTGGTTTATTTAAAGTCCTTTCAATCTTTCTCTTAACCTCCAGGAGTCCGTATATCCTTGTTCTGATTAGGCAACAAATTGAGAGGCTGATTGCAATGATTACAACCCAAATTCAATTTCAAGTTATAAATTGAAGCAATGATGGCCAAGCGGTAATAGCTATGGACTGCTGAGCCGCAGGTCCCTGAGTCGATCCTCACCGCCGGCTTGAGCTTGACCGCATGGTGGAAGGGCATTTTGCGATTGCTCGCTTGGCTAGCTACCACCCTTAAATAGAAAATCTGTTGCCAAGCACACCTAACAGTGGGTTCCGGCAGCAGTACTTGAAAGCCAGTGAAATTACAGGCACATGAAACTTAATAAAGTGACAAAGTGACGGACGCATTGCAATTCGTTACTTGTGATGAAATGCATCTGTTATAGGCAGAGTTTAGTCCGCTTAACATCTGGGCCTCGAGCTCGTTCCGTCGCAATACTAAAAAAAAGGAATTAGTCCTGAGATACATTAGTCAAGCTGTATGTTCTTTGCAAATAAGAAGAGACTGAATCTTTATATGCACCCAGCTAAAGTCGAGTATTGTATGGAATACTGCAATTATCTCCGTGACGGTTCAACTAAAAACCAGCCGTTGAGCTTGTAACTCAACTGAGGAATTGAAGTCTGCCCTATTCAGGCAATTAAGGAATGATAGTCCATAAATAAATTATAGCATCAGCGCCATCGATGTAATTAAAACACGGGAGATGCGGGACGCTCTAGTGTCACGTTAGGCATAGTTAGACCAGAAACAACTACACGCAAAAACACACTTCACCGAGTTATCGGCGTAAATTTGCTATAAATGAGATAGAGGGACATAAACGGCCAAGCGTGAACGAGATAGCAATATACGTCGTACAATATCCTCGGTGAACCGATAATCGTGTATTTCTATCTCTGTCTGCAAATGGCTTTCAAAGAGCGATGTAAATCTGATGAAAATTAAAGAAATAATTCGGTTTTTTAGTATTTACGAGTGAAAAGTAATGCCGTGAAACTTGTTTTTAGTTTTTGAACTATTAGTGCACATTTTAACTACACATGATTGTTGCTGTCTTTTTACACATATATAAGGTGATTTTACGTGCCGTGGTACGCAAACACGTGTTCGATTGCGACTAACGTCAATTGTGTTCCTGGGCCTAATTTATGTGGTCAAAGATTGTGTCCCGCATCTCCCGTATTTTAATTACATCGATGATCAGCGCACATGAACAGTACGCTACCAGAAGCCATACCTGTATGTACGTGTCTTCAAATAACATTTTATTTTACGGTCGTGCCCATAAAAATTATTTCCTTTTCTATTAAATTGTATGAAAAATTTCTATAAAGCAGATGGAATTACTAGTAAGCACATTTTTACAAATTTATATATTTTTTCTACATTTTAAACAGCTCAAGTAAAACTGAATAAGCTAAAATACTCGTTTGAATGCATATCACTCACACTTACTACATTCATATAATGTAAATCTGTCGCCAAACCCCTTACGGTGTGTTCCGGCAGCAGTCCTTGAGAGCCAGTGAAATTACAGGCACATGAGACTTAATAACTATGTCTCAAGGTGACGGGCGCAGTGCAATTCGTGACTTGTGATGAAATGCATCTGTTATACGCAGAGTTTAGTCCGCTTAACATCTGGGCCTCGAGCTCGTTCCGCCACAATAACATAAAAAAAAATGTCGTCTTTGCATTTCTGTAGACCACGCCCTTTCCTAGTGTTATAGTGGACTCAAAATCAATATCGTGCAACTAACCATAATTAAATATTTATGGGTGGATATTAATTTAGCTTCCAAAGTACACGTATTCCAAACACAAATCAAACTTTTAAAATATATTATTTTGTGTAAAATAAGTACTCCTTACTTTAACCTATGATAATATTTTCAAAAAAATAATGTTTTTTTTTTATGTTATTGTGACGGAACAAGCCCGAGGCCCACCTGATGTTAAGTGGACTAACCTCTGCCTATAACAGACGCACTTTGTCAGCGACGAATTGCACTGTGCCGTCACACTGAGACGTCCAGTTATTAGGTCTCATGTGCCTGTAATTTCACTGGCTTTCAAGTACTGCTGCCGGAACACACTGTTAGGTGCTTGGCGACAGATTTTCTACTTGAGGGTGGTCGCTAGCCAGGCGGGCATTCACAAAATGCCCTTCCACCATGCGGTGAAGTTCAAGCTATGGGCGGTATTCGAACCATGGACCTGCTGCACGGCAGTCAATAGTCATAGCCAATGCCACTGAGCCATCACTGCTTCATGTTGTCTATTTCGTGGGTCACCACCACAAACTAGATTAAGAACAAACCAAGTATAGCAGAAATCAATAGCATTGACTGGCGATGTTATCCTAATTCAACAGACTTGTGCAACGTGTCTTCACTGGTATTAGTGCGGTATAGACACGTTTTTAAAAAAAACAATGCGCTTCCAAGCACTACTATCTAACTTGAATGAGTAATGTTCATCGTTGATTGTACGTTCACGAATAAACGCTTCCGCGAGCTAATTTTCATACTAGCGCCATCTAACGAGCAACGCTGACTGCATCACTCATGAGATGTCGCAACAGAGGGCGCTGTACCCAATAACGCGGGCTTCGGATGTTTGCAATATAATATTAAACCTATTTATACTTTACTCAAATATACGCTTATGAGTCAATGGATTCAATAAATTATAACTGTGACATTTTATCCCAAATAAATTATTATTATTATTCACTTATTTATTTTCAAACATAATTTTAATTTTTTTACAACATAAATATAAAAACAAATATTATAAAAAAACTTAAAACTATGGTGCCGCCTTAGCGGGGCAGGGCCCAAGCTACCAGTGATTAGAGCTGCAGAGAGAGGGACCTCCGGACAATGCGTGTTGTGTCGAGTATCACTGCCTTCTGCATCTGACCTTTGATCCAACCGTGTAGCTAGATCTCTTGAGGTGTTGGTCGAGGCTCTTCGCTATTCGGCCATTCGACGATATTACTATCGGGACAATGATTGTCGAGTTAAAATCCCATATGTAACCTCGTGAGCCAAGGTACTTGCTGTATTTGTCTTTCTCGACCTTCACGAGGTTCTCGTCATGTTTTTATTTTTATTCCTGATAGGTTATCCTTTGACCACTATCTCACCTGATGGTAAGCGATGATGTGGTCGAAGATGTTGTTCAGGCTAAACTAGAAGTACTGGCTCTCAAGGACAGCTGCCGGAACACACCGTTAGGTGCTTGGCGACAGAATTTCTACTTGAGGGTGGTAGCTATAACGACTGCCATCCTAAGACAACAACCTGGACCGACGGCTTAGCGTGCCCTCCGAAGCACGTGCACGCTCAGTAGTAATGTCACTAGCGGTCACCCATCCAACTCATGACCGCGCGGGACGTTGCTTAACTTAGCTGATTGGTTGAGAACAGCTAAGTAATCTTCGCTACGAGCGCTTCAAATGTGGGATGGTGAGGTCGACAATACTGCCTTGGTATCCTAAAGCGGTGATTGATATTAATAAAAAATAAAGTATATGAAAAGTACATTTCTTTCTTGTTACACTCTAATTGAATGTGACCTCATATACAACTATAAAGCTTTTTGGCGGTACTCTAAGTCTAAACGTGTCACCAATGACCTTCCTAACTCAATATATGGGGATCAAATAGTGAAATCCAGATGGGACATATCAAACCTTTTTGCGACATACTTCTCATCAGTGTACAACCAGGCCTCCACCTCCTACTGCATTTTCGGGCTGCGCAGCCATAGTAGACAGCTTTCTACTATTGCGCAGCTCTCGCTTGCCAGTGTTTTTGCTCGGGCGAGTGTGATTTATGATGAGCGGTTAATATATTACTGTAACAGCTGACTCACTGGTGAACACAGCCTCCTCTTTTAAGGGGGTATTTGCCATAATACGCTTGGCAGGCGGCTTGGGGATCGCAGTGTTAGATGCAGTTCTTTAGAAGAGCCTGCTGCCCACCTTCCAGTATTTTTCCCTTAGTCGCCTCTTACGACACCCACGGGATGATATGGGGAAGTGCAATTCTAAACCGGCATCCCACGGGGAGTGCGTGTGGCCACGGTTAATATATTAGCCATGTCATAATTTTAGAACAAAGCATTTAAAGATATATAATGCATACACAGTATGATGAGATGAGTAAAAAAAATGTCTCTATAAGTTATATAGTAAACTATTGTAAGCGTATTTTTACTTCGATATGTATATTTAGTTTATATCTCCCACAAACGATAGTAGGTACCTACACCACAAGCTATTATTTAGATAATATTATTATCTAGGTTGATTTTATGCAGATAATTCTTCGGAAGTACCTATAGCAAATAGTTTAGTTAGGAAGAAGATATAAAGAAATATTTTTTTTTATATTTTTTTATGCCTGATAGGTTAGCCTTTGACCACTATCTCACCTGGTGGTAGGTGATGATGTGGTCAAAGATGTTATAATGGCTAAACTAGAAGTACTGGCTCTCAAGGACAGCTGCCGGAACACACCGTTAGGTGCTTGGCGACAGATTTTCTACTAATATAAAATGTTTGAGCAATGACACTAGGAGACTTGGACTCAACTCGTTTGGCACGGTATAATGTGAATCATCTTTTTATGTGACACGTAATTATTTAGCTTATTATAATAAATATGATGGATCGATGTTGATAAGAAAATAATTATCAGAAGACATATTTAGACTAGACATTGAATTTGCTTAACTATTCGAATTAGTAATGAACATCGGTGTAGACATGCGCGTGATTGTCTGTCTATTTGTTTTAGTAGGTTTAGCATTAGCTAAACATGAGGCGTACGACGGGTGAGTTTCATACTTAATTTTGGTAACAGTTGCATATTTTATTGGGGCCTGGGTTTAATCCAATATTAGATCCTACTTAGTATCAATGTCAAGGTCCAACAATAACGTTTTTCGAATATAAGGACGTCTAAACAGAGCTAACGATTTCAAAAATGTATTTTTTGTTTTGTTTTCCATCCTGCTTTCCCACTCGAAAAATGTACCCTTACTAAATTAAATAAAAAAAAAAACAAGTAAACAGAACATAGACGAGGATTTAAAAGAATTCCCTTACCTTACAAATTTGTACAATACATAACACTCCCGTCAAATATGGGAAGAAGCGAGTCTTATTAAAAAACATACACATTTCATTGAAATAGAATGTTACCAAGTAAGGTAACCATACTTTTTTGCTATATATCCTAAAAAAAACTATTTGCGACCTGAATATACCTGAAGCAGATCGGTTTTCTATGTCAATAAAAATATAATATTATATACCGAATTTCGTTAAATCTGAAGAAAATGATTTCATAAAATTTTGAAGATTGATAATTAAAAAGAAAATGATTATTTATTGAAACAAATGTTCATTTATATGTAATTAGAAATAATAATATCGGTCAGCTCTAGATTGTCTAATATTTTTTACATAATACCCCTTAAAGGCTATATCTCTGCAATAAAGTTCAATGTAAAAGTATTAAAAGTTTCGTAAGTAGTATACATACAGTAGAATCCGTTTTGTATGACTCCGCCAATATTGACCAACCGCTTATTACGACGTAATTACACAGCAAACTTTGGTTTTCATATTAAATTATTTATAACTAAGTCTGTTATAATGTAATGAATAGACTCAGGCGTTACTTTGCGGGAATCCATATTTAATAATAACAAATATTTTAAAAGTATTTTCACATCAAATTAAAACTTTAATAAAACACGTACTTTTTTAATATAAAATATATGTCCAGTAATATCTAGTGACAATTTCGACAAATTTTCCTGATAAGCCGACGTGACGTAACAAACGCCACGCAGCCAAACCAGAAGAGCATTAGACGCGTTTCGCTTCAAATCGAAGCATCCTAAGGAGGTCATGATTCTACGAGCGCACGATCGAGTCATTTATATAGTTATAATGACTTCGCTTATAGTGACATAACGCTTGTTGTGACCCATATTTAATAAATTGCGTACTGTCATACTGACGGGATTCCTTACATCTTCGGCAATGTTCGAGAAAGTCACGTGATACCCGACGACGCGGCGTGCATGGCTTTTTTAATATAGTTTTAAGATAGTTAAAGGTTTTGCATTGTTTCTTTAGTGATTTGTGAAAAAATTACATCTCAACCTTGTATTAAAGTATTTACCATTGATGGGAAAGCTGGAGTAATATGCAGATTAAAAAATGGAGAATCCAACTCATCTTTCGCAAGGGAATTTGAGGTTGGTCATTCGACAATCTCAATGATTTTTTATTTTCTATAAATTCTTAGTTTGACGTCCTCTTAGTATAACGTTTGTTATTTCCCTGCGATGTCATTATAAACGGATTCCACTGTATTTAAACAATTTTGAAACCAATTTTAAATCAGTCGAGTAGTTCGATCACGGCCGGTTTCGCGACTTTCAGAGTTGAAGTACGTGCGCTCCAGACCACGTCCGCGCATTCACTGATTTAACGTAATTTTTAACAAGTGAATTCGGTGAAACCGATTTCACTTGTTAAAAATGTGAACGTAGCTTTTTAAACAATATTTTAAATCTGTATCTTTAATATCATCGCTTAACCCATTGGCATCGGCGATAATGATAACAATAGAATTTCATTCATAACTTGGCCAGTGGTCCAGTCCAGTCCAGTGGTCCAATGCCAACTTATTAATTCGAAACAGCAATATGGTCATTGTCAGTTATATTTGGTGATTACTAATGAATACTGACAAGCAACTGTTTGACGAGGAAGTGATATTGTTCCAGAATCTCATTCTTACGTGAAATTGTAATCATTATTTTATGCGGCATTAGTAGGATCTTACCAAATTTGGTTGGGCAGGGGAGGAGGCTCGAGCGGTGAAAGGGAGCATTGATGCATCATAAAGGGGCCCCTTAACCTTACTCACTGTGTTGCAAGTCCCAGGCACCTTGACTGGAGCCTCTTCCTCTGCAACGCTATGGACCCGGCACCCGCACAGTGAATCCATGGAATGCTAAGTAAATTCGTCTCGACTTTTAGAAGAAATCACATATATACGTCGTGTACAAATATATCATAAAATCTATTTATAAATATATTTTACAGGTTCTCACTATATCAAGTTTCTGTTGAAAATACGGAACAAGCCCAACTTGTAAACCAGTTGGGGATGAGCTTATACCTGGACATCTGGTCTTACGCTATTCCTGGCAGACCTGGCCAGGTTCTGGTTGCAGGGGAGAAGAAACAACAGTTTGAAAATGGCTTAAAATCTCTTGGAGTGGAGTATATCATCGAAACTGAAAATATAAAGGAGTAAGTAACAGCCATATAAGTAAAAGATGCATTTTTTATTGCTGTTATTATAATTAAAGCAAAAATAAAATAGTAGATCATTAAAGTTAGCTCAATTGGTTAGAGCATACCCCGGCTCAAGGGTGGATGGACGCGGATTCGAATCCCGCACATTACTTAAATTTTTCCTATCGTATATTTGTGATTTTATAAAAATGAAATAGCTAAATTATTGCATTTTAGTAATTTTATGCATCTTATGGAATGGTGGCCCGTGGGGTGCCAGGCTAGAAAGTCATCCCCTCCCCCCATGTCTTACCGGGTGTCGTAAGAGGCGACTGAAGGTAAAATACCGGAAGGTAGGCATCAACACCGTCCGAATAACTGCTGGAATCTTACACTGCGATCTCCAAGACGTCTGCCAAGCGAGTCGATTATAATCGACTCGCTTGGCAGACGTCTTGGAGATTGGTCTTGGCAAACCCATGGGAGAGGCTGTGTTCAGCAGTGAACATTCCGGTTAAAACAGTGATGGAATGATGCGGCGATTGATCAGATTACAAGACAGTCTAAAAAAATAAGTATTTTTGCAAACACTAAAACCATGATGGTTTCGCATTCTCTCTGTATTTTGAATTAAAGTCAATGTTTATTAGGGAAATAATACTAAACCATATACTCGTGTTTTTTGTAGGTACAGAACGTAAAGTTTCTTCAACAAGTTTACCCGTGTCAAATTATCAGACTTTATTATACAGATAATAATTTAATCAGACAGATAAAAAAATCTGATAAAAAACTTTAATAGACATATTGTTTATTTTAAGTGCCTAATGCTGAATTAGTTGAGTAATTTATAACATTTTCTATTATCAAATGGCGATAGAAAACCCTGGATTCTGTTCAATTTTAGTTTAAACACTTTTATAATGCGATTGATGACTGAAAACTACTTCGTAGATGGCGATAAGTACATCTTACCTGGCAGAAGTGTACCTTACAAACTGATCTTTATTTTATTTTCTGTATTTCACTTGTTCTTTGGTTTTAAACAAGATTTAAAGTTCTCAAGTGACGATAAATATATTCGGTATGTCACTGACAAAACGACGTGACAAAAAACCTTCTGAGGAGGAAAGCAAATCTAGTCAAGAGGTTACACTTTATTTGTGTTCAGTTATAATGACATTAAATGTTTTTGTACATACGACATGGTATGAAATTAGGTCAAACTAGTTAGTTTCGTCTTGGCCAACTATATGGGGATATATTAAGTTGCATATAAACTACTCTAACAGTTCAAGACTTTATGACTATGATTATTGTATTGGCTACAGCATTGTTATGATAAAGAATACCACGATTTCATCAATTTCCAAAATCAAACAACTTAATTAAATTATTAAGGATTTAGCCTCATTATCTTTCAGAATATACTCTGGAATTAGGGTACTCCTATTTCTAGACATTTTTGTGCTACGCATTGCTATGTAGCACACCTACGTTTATAAAATGTAAAAAAAAATACATACATATTGATTATTTCTAGGTATCAAGTACTTAGCGCCATCTAGGCGGAACTAACTTGACAGTGGGTTCCCCATTAACATCTATATTGTTGATGCTGGCGCCATCTATATAGAGCGCCTTGTACTATTGTCTGTTTGATAGGCCACGACGAGCTAATAAAATCAATTTTGATGACGCTTCCAGTTATTCGAATTATTATTTTATGCACGGTAAACAATAAATTAATTTTCAGATACCTTGACTTGGAAGATCAATTGCTAGCAAAAGCTTCTAAGAAGAAGCTTAATGCCTCCCGGATCGATGGTTTATCGTTCGACACAATCTACACATATGAAGAGGTATAGAATTAGCTCATCAGTTTACCAATAATATTTATTAGGAGCAAACGGATTACCCGTTTGTTGGCTTGCTCGACACAAAGCGTGTCATGGCCTCCGAAACGAGAGAACACTATCCCAGCCTAACTGCCAGTTCAGCTCATACATGTCCTCCTGATAAATGATGACATATATTTTAAAGACATCAATATGTTTGAGATATAATTTTTTTTAAAGGAGGAACTTAATCCTGAATAACTAGAAATAAGTAGATTTTGTGTGATAATTTGTTAATTATCTTATCATACTTAATAACATTCTATAGACCCAGTCTGCAAAGGATTATCAAATTTATTTCTTGCGTTTTTCTGTTGATAAACGAAGAATCTTGAAATGCTTAATCTAGCAGCTTAGTGCAAAATGTATTTAGGAGGCCTTCAATGTTATTATAATTTAACTATTATAATTTTATAATAGGTATCATTGGACTACCAGCTAAAGCCAATAGTACTTTTACAAAATCACAAATTGAACTGAACTAGAAGGAAAATTGGTAGATGGCGCTGAAATACCTTTAAAAACAAGAAAACATAAACTTTTTATGCAAAATACGTAGATTTTCTGGACTCCTAATACGGTGGCTTACAAATAATTATATACAAGCAGGCAACAGTTTTCCATACTTTGATAACAATTTTTAGCCGGATATGAAAGCAATGTTTTATTATGACAAAAAAAACGGACCAAATAAACTGAAAGCATAATTTCAGGTAAACGAATATCTTGAAGATTTAGCAGCAGCATACCCTGAAACTGTTACTCTTGTCAATGCAGGAAAGAGTTTTGAAGGCAGAGATATAAAATATTTGAAGATATCCACTACTAACTTCCAGGTATGTACAAAAGATTATGTTATACTTACTGGTAATTCTTAAACACTAACAGCCTTACTTATAAACGCTACTTAAATTTTAAGCATTACTTAGCCGCTGATTAGCAAAATTCCTTACTCATAAACGCTACATAACTTTATCCAGTTCCTAAGTACTGCTTAAATCAGCTGTCAATTTAAACACTGTCCAACCCATGTTTAAATATTTAAGTAGCAAGATGGCGCCGATATTTCGGATCAGCTGATTTAGTTACCATTGAGGTTATTGTCAAGGAGGCATACAAAACTATAAACACGACATACTCTGTAAATAAATCGTAAAAATATAGCAAGTAGAAACATACATTGGATGATGAATTAAATATTATGCGTAACCTAATTACTTTTCTTAATCTTATTGAAGAGTATACCGCAGGTACAGTTCCTCAATTAAGAATATAAGGATTGTGCTACACTCGTATATTCCTATTGGATGTATTAAACGGCAACTTGGAAAACGATGCGCTCAATGAGTGGTGTAGGTATTTCAGTATTATATCACTGTTCACGTTGATATATATGAGTAGGGTGTTGCTGAACATTGGATGGAAAACATTTTCTACAGAAAGGTAGCGGGTATACTATACCTGCTACTAATAACGTTGGTTGTCGATTATAAAATAAAAGCCAAAACTTTTTACATTTTTGTTCTCGTGTTGTTCTATGCGTTGTTAACGAGTATTTTAAATATGTTGTTGCTTTGTATTTTGTATTGATATAGCTGAGATATATAAACTGACCCTACATAAGGGGGATATATCTCCCTGGCCTAATAATTGTAAGTATATATAATCCTTGTTAGGGTAGGACGATTCAATATTACTCTATACCTACTATAGTAGGTCTAGAATACCGGTAAGAAGACGTAAATAATACTAGTGATTCAATTTAAAAGCAGAATTGAGCACTTATTTGCTTATTTCAGCATAGATGTCGATTCAGTTCAGCAAAAAAAAAATATTTTAGGAGTTGAAGTATTCTTAATTGTATTAAGCATCTCATTTAATAGGGCGCGAGTTTATTACCAAATGGTAATAAACTGGTCCAAATTAGACGCCGGACTGTTACTGAAAATCACTATCTCATTAAAACCCCAACATCTGATCCGATCCGGTGATCGAACTCATTGTAATTTTCTTATAGCCGCGCCACGCGGTTTCACCCGCGTAGGCAATGATGATGAAAAGTAAGGAGAACCTAAACTAACTATTCTGTTATTTCATCCAAACCCTCAAGCCGTTAAAACGTGAATACACGTAGAAGACAAAAACACATACACATAAACTTTACATATATACATATAATCACGCCTGTATTCCCCGAAGGGGTAGGCAATGTTGTGTAAACACCCATGTTTCGGCCAATTGGGTTTTGGTCCCATGTAATAAGGGGCGAGCCTATTGCCATGTTTTCTCGAGCACACTAGACGAAACACAAGAACATATTACGGCATTTATATTCCGTAAATTCATTTGATAAGCGATACCTTAAATTACACTTACTGTGATTTAAGGAATCGCTATAAAATGATTAAAAATAAACAAGGATTGGAATCTTGGCTTCATAGAAAAAAACGTAGACATTGTTTGGGATGGAAAAAGATAACTTCCAGCGGGATTTGACGGTATTCTGGAGTTGCACCCGTAAATTCTGGGGTAACCCCATAATGAATTTCCAATAATGCTATGGAATAGATTGTTATTCCATAGCATAATTGGAAATTTATTAGGGCACTTTTGAATTTACCAAATTACAAAATTAAAACTCACTACAAATGTCTCCAGTACACCTAACCATATGTACAAAAATACGTATGTACCTACAAAGAATAGATATTTTTTAACTTTTTAATTTTAATATTTTTAGCACTAGATACGTGCTTTTTGGCAATTTGGGTCTTCCATAATACCTTTTAGTTCAATGTTGTCAGTTTAAAATACTTTTGACCTCATTATCCATTGTTTAGCTAAATAGTTGCTAAGTAGCGTTTATAAGTAAGAAATATTTAAGCATTACTTAAACACTGTTTAGTTATGCATTACTTAGCAACTACATAGCGGATTTTTTATAAGTAAGGGGGTAAGTTTGGTTACCTAAGATGACTGAGCACTTCCGTGCTTTGGAGGGTAGTTTAAGCCTTCGGTTCCAAATGTTGTCTTAGGATAGCAGTTGGTAAAGCATGGTGGTAGGTCATTATGTAAAAGCTCGCCTGGTTAACTATCACCGTCAAGTAGGAAATTTGTTCCGGTAGCTATCCTTGAGAACTAGAAATTCTAGGTTAGCCTGAAGAACATCTTTGACCACATCATCAGTTTTACTTACCATCAGGTGAGATGGTGGTCAAAAGCTAGCATATCAGATACCAAAAATAATCATTGAAAGTCAGTTCCCATTCTACGTTTTGCCTATTTACAACCTTCTACCATATCATCAATAACCATTAGTTTGGCGGCAAAAAATTGTGGCTTATCGAAAATAAAAACAATAAAATTCACCTTTATTAGTGTTCGTAAATTCGTCTCTATCATAGTTTTTTTTATTTAGTGTCACGAAACATAACTAAATTTTATGTTCCTAGTCCTCACCTTTAATTTCAAACATTTTAGCCGTTCAAACTTTCCAGCACCATTTGACCCCCTCAATCCAGCCCTTTCAGATGATGTCACCTTCTTGATATTACTTCACCAACCTTATTTCCTCCTATACCTCTAAATTTGAATCTCTTAATCCTGCCCTATCATTAAAGAATTTTTAGCTGGTGTCTCCACACAATAAGAATTTAAGATGCTAATTTTCAGCTCAAATATCATATAATTTTTTAATCCCATCTTTGTCCCTTTAGTAAAAGCTTTGAAAAGTACTATTTTATTTAATGTTACGAAACTTATTAATAAATTTTCTTTCCTAACCTTAAAAGTCAGGACTTCCAATTAAACTTTCAGCACCAATTGCAATAATGATTGATTGTGTCATTAGAACTGAGTACATTTTAACCGTCAGAGAGTAGAATAGGTGTCACGCTTATTTAAAATATGCTTTAGAACTTTGACTAAGCTCTACATAAACGTACTTTTGATTACCTGTGATATTACATCGCTTTGTTTTTTTGACATTCTACAGGACGCATCAAAACCCATTGTTTTCATGGAGACACTGCTTCATGCACGTGAATGGGTGACTCTTCCAGCAGCTCTCTACGCTATTAAAAAGTTAGTCATCGACGTGACCGAAAAGGACCTTCTTGAGGACATTGACTGGATTATTCTACCAATAGCTAACCCTGATGGATACGTATTCTCACATGAACAGGTAAATTGATATCCTATGGTATCTATTCTATAACAATATTTTCAATTTTAATTTCTCTAAAATAGTAAAAGCAGTCCTTATTCTGTTCACACAAAAATCTACATTTGTGTAACAATTACCACGACAATTCTTAAAGGATTGTTTTATTCTAAAGTTGGTTATATTATATCGGTTTGGAGAGCTCCAAGTTCCATGAAAACTAAATCTGCGTAAAATTAAATATACACTGCACAATTGAACAGAAATATCAAATTTAAAGACTTCTACTCGCAAGCGTTATAGAAATTTGGATTTTAGCTTGCACAGAAAAAAAACAAAAGAATACCATAATTTAGAGAGTAAAACATTTGTAAAATTCTGGGGAAAAGAACTAACTTCATCTGCCATGGAAAGATATCTCCTTTAACAATAGTGTTTTTGCTAAGTTCAGTTTATACTACTACTAATTTCTACGCGATAGCACATTTTCCAAATAGAAATCAGTCAGATCCGTTACTTAAACTTCATACGAAAATATGAAAAGAGCATGTTTGTGTGCTATATGTTCCGGCAGCTGTCCTTGAGAGCCAATATTCTATGTCGGTAATATCTTCGACCAAATGATTGGGTCGTGTTCAGAATGACATTTAAATTTCCTTTTTGAATGTAAAGCTTAGGGATTGCGATCAAAGGCTATCTTATCGCCAATTAAAACCAACTAAGAGATTGCTTCAACAACACATACGTATTACAAATAAACTCTTAAAAAAACTCACAGTTCTGATAAAGATGCTGTATCAAAGATTTTCCCGCCTTACCTATACCCTAGTGTATATTCAATCCTTGAATTCATGACGTCAAGATTAAAATGTTGCGTATTTAATATAAATAATTTGAATTTGAATGTTTATTTTCTATGACTCAAATTTTTCTATTTGTTTTAGAACCGCTTCTGGAGGAAAAATCGTGCAACTGGCTACACTGTAAACGATGCTTGTTTAGGAGTAGACCTGAACCGCAACTTTGACATAGAGTGGGCCACTGCTTCCAGTTCCAATGTCTGCGCAGAAACTTTCCACGGGAGATACGCTTTCTCTGAACCTGAAGCAGCCGCCGTCAGAGACATCTTCGAAGAATATAAAGACCGTGTTGAGCTGTTCTTGGATATTCACAGTTACGGGAGCATGATCTTATACGGATTTGGAACGGGCATACTACCCGATAATGGATTATTTGTTCACCTTGTCGGTATTCTTATGGCTCAAGATATTGATGCTGTGAAATTGCCCTCCAAACCTAATTATAGGGTCGGAAACAGCGCGCTGGTCCTATACAGGACTTCTGGTAGTGCCCAGGATTATGGTCAATACATTGGTGCTACTTACTCGTATACCTTTGAACTTCCAGCTTACAGGAATATGGGAGGACTTAATGGATTCCTGGTTGATCCTGATTTTATTGAACAGGCTGGATTTGAAACCTGGGAAGGTATTAAAGCTGGTGCTAGGTATGCACGTAACAATTACGTTGTTAAAGCCAATTTTTCATAATTAGTACTACGTAATTGCAAATGTAATTTACTATGTATCAGTTGAAAATCATTGTCTGCTCTAAGCATTATGTTATATTATATTATTTGCTATGTTACCTACTAAAAACCGCTTTCAGTAATAAAGTTCCGCAGATTAACTCCCTTCTATTAAGAGACTTTTTCTTAAAGTAATAAATATTGTTTTAGGTTTGAATTATTTTTATTAGTAAAAATCTCTTTAGCACTTTAAGAAAAACTTCGTTTCTCATAACAACCTCACCTTAGCGTGATGAATGGTATATGATATACACATACATTCAAACATTTAAACTCCCACATAATGTATATTTATTAACTGTCATAATTATGTATAGTAAATTGTTATTAAGGAACATTCGTAATATTTTTTTACCTTGACTTCAGACGTAAGCATTTCTTCTGTTGTAGCTATTATCGATGCCAAATAGCATGGCAATAGATTTCGTATATTTTAGAGTTGTTTATTTGTACCGTTGCGTCCTTGCAGGCCCTGTACCACGAAATTCTAGCGATACGAGTTTAGCAATAGTTTGTATGGTAAACGATAGAATAAGCGATAGGCGCAATGTATTTTGTGACATCGTGGTGAAGGCCAGCGAATGACCTCTATTGCCATGCTATTTGGTACCGACTATAGTTTAAAATTATTAATATTAAACAAAATAAGAAAACAGAATATTAACATTTTATAAAAAAAATATCTAGTGACACTAAAATTATTCCGTCTAATTTTTCTGTCAAGCCGAGCGACGTGGCATTATAAACGCCGTGTTGTCCAGCCAGAATTTGGAAATTTTCGATCCATTTCGATTCCAATTGGCAGAACATGTCCCGGCTATAGGGAAGAATGGTCGCGGGTTCGAATCGAACAGTTTGTTAAAATTTTTCCTCTTGTTGCAAACCTTGCAGATGCAGTGCTCCGGAGCAGAACTACCTTACCGAATTTGAATTGATTTGAGTTTATTACTAAGCTCGATGTAAATATTCAATTCTATTCAAAGGAAGCTCGGCGCGGTCCTGTGTTGCCGCAATGGGCGCTCTTGGCTCAGAGAAAGAATCAAAACTTAAAACAATAAGTTTTTCTAGTACTCTCTGACAGTTTTAAGTTCTGTGTCGCGTAGTAAAAGACAATGCCTACTCCTGAATAAAAATAATAAAAGATAGAGAAAGTCTCTTGACTTTTAACATCAGGTGGTCCTCGTGCTTATTCCGTCAAATAGACATAAACTAGAAGCAGTGATGGCTCAGTGGCATTGGCTATGGACTGCCGTGCAGCAGGTCCATGGTTCGGATCCCGCCCAGAGCTTGAGCTTCACCGCATGGTGGAAGGGCATTTTGTGAATGCCCGCCTGGCTATCGACCACCCTCAAGTAGAAAATCTGTCGCCAAGCACCTAACAGTGTGTTCCGGCAGCAGTCCTTGAGAGCTAGAAAAATTACAGGCTAATGAGACCTAACAACTGGACGTCTCAGTGTGACGGGCACAGTGCAATTCGTCGCTGACGAAACGCGTCTGTTATAGGCAGAGGTTAGTCCACTTAACATCAGGTGGGCCTCGGGCTTGTTCCGTCACAATAACATAAAAAAAAACGAACACGAAAAAAAACAAATAAAATAATATTTAATCTCAACATGTTTGTTAGTACTTTTATTTTTATAATGAATAGATTCAGGCGTTACTTTGCGGAAATCCATTTTTAATAATAACAAATACTTTTAAAATATTTTAAGAAAACATCAAATTAATATTTTAATAAAACACTTAAAAAATATAAAAATATATCTAGTGACAATTCCGCTTAATTTTCCTGCTAAGCCGACGTGACGTCACAAACGCCACGCAGCCAAACCGGAAGAATTTTCGACGCGTACTTACTCTGAAAATGTACATATTACTTATATTATGCTCAGGTTTCATTGTGCTAAGGAGTACGTTTAGATGCAAGGATTATTATTGAGCTCTAGATGGCTCGTATGGTATTTTTTTCACGTAGACTTTAGTTTTGTTTAGTTTGATCTTCTCTCATCGTTCCTCGCGTCTCCGATTAAAAGCTTATCCATACCTTATCGAGTCCTGGAAGTCTCACACAGCTCGATTTATGCGCTCCTTCTTACCGCATACTTGCAAAATGTGGAATGATCTTCCATCTAGCGTTTTCCGCAGGGTCTACAGTATGGATTCCTTCAAAAAAGGTGTTAAAAGAGTTTTACAGGGTCGGCAACGAATTGGTAACGCCCCTGGTGTTGCAAATGTCCGTAGGCGACGGTAACCGCTTACCATCAGGTGGGCCGTCTGCTTGTTTGCCAATTCATTACATAAAAAAAGTAGTTTCTCATTAATTAGCTTATATGATTATTTTTCTTTGCTACTTGAATAGTACTATTCTTTTACTTACGATTTTCGATGAGTTTATTTTATCTTATTATGCTCTCTGTGATTTTAATAAGTCCTTATTATCCTGGACACTGAAGAAGTTTATTAAAGTGATTAGAATATGACGCAGATTTGTGCTGATTTTAGATTCTAGACATGCTGATAACTTTTCCTTTGTTGGCTTAGAGCTTTGCAAGCCAATTTGAGATAACTAGATAGGTTTTCATAGCAACATCATATATGGTCGAGCTGTTGTTTCAGTTTGTGAGTGAGAGTGGATGTGAGGATTTGAGTGTGTATTTACCAAACCGATGTTGGTGAAACTTGAAATAGAGATGTTGAGATTCAGGATTACACAGATACCTTCATTATCATCACATTTTCCCAATGTATATGCAGGTGTAAACACGGGGAGCAACTATTATATCCATAATTTTATTTTTGGAACGTACTTGTAACATAAACATACCCAAAATAACAAAAAAAACTCAATTTGAAAACATTGAACCCTGTTTTGGGGTCTTCTAAGAGTGTAGCCTGTTGCCTTACTAATTAGTGCGCACAATTTCAAACAAAACTGATAAAAAAATATTTTCGTGTACATATTGCTACCTAGCTAATATTTAGCAAATGTATTAGGTATTATATATAATGAAAGATAAGATTTTTAGCTCGATTATATCCCGCTACATAAGGTTTTAAAATCTGGCTAAATTAATAGTAGGTACATTATTGCTATGAGAATCCGGTTCCGGTGTCATACCAGTAAACATACATTGTCGTTGCTCCCGCCAATATAAATCTAAATCACTGCAATTGAAGTTAAAAGTTCACAAAAGTGTTAAAATCGTCAAAAGTGGTGTTAACACAGTCATTCAACTACAAATATAACAAGCAAAGGAAGTTATTGGAAGATTTCCGCACCGTAAATATTGATCCCTATAAATTTGAGGTTAGAAAAAGGTGCCTGAAGTTAGTATAACCAACGAGTGAGTACCGACAACATTACAACACAAAAGTCAATTGTCATCGTCAACCTTGTCAAACGCCAATTGTCAGCTGTTAGCTGACATACGTCACACATTGAGTTGCCACGGTATAAGTGTTGCCACACCAGGAAATCTCCCGCAAATCATGGCAAATCAAATCACGATGGTTCATCTACTTCACGAAATTAAAGAGCAAATGGCATTGCAAACTATCGAAATAACTAAAGCAGTTACGGAAAGTGTTTCGAAGAGCATGGATGAGAAATTAGCAGCTGTGCTGGAGGAAAATAAATGTTTGAAAAATCAAGTTGTAACTATGAAACAAAAAATAAACTTTTAGAGGACGAGAAGAGAAAAGCTAATTTGATATTTTTTGGAGTGGACGAAGCTGAAAAAAGCGGCTCTATAATCGACTTTATTATAAAGTTGATTGAAAAAGAAATCAAAATAACAATACCACCAAATGAAATAAACAACGCCTACAGATTAGGTCCAAAAAGCCAAAAAACGCGTCCCCTACTAGTAAGTTTTACTACATTATGGAGAAGAAACTTAATTTTCAAAAGTAAGAATAAACTTAGCTCAGGCATATATATCAAGGAAGATTTTTCAAAAGAAACCTTAGAGAAGAGGAAAGAGCTGACACCGCAAATGTTACAAGAACGTCAAAAAGGCAAAATAGCCTATATTAGGAAAGACAAGCTGATAGTGAAAGACCCCAAAGAAGACAACATTGTAAAAAGAAAGAGAGACCAGATAGAATCTCCCCAAAACTCTCCGAGCCAAGTACCAACATCTGCACCGAAAAAAATTAACAAATTTAACCTAGATAATTTTGTAACCAGGACCAGATCAGCATCACTATCACTATCAGAGACAAAAAACTAATTAGCATCGACAACCGGAAAACTAAACATAAACAAACAAAATACAAAAACGAACAAAAGCACCCCAATCCGGCTAGTCACCGTGGGGGAAGATGACTACAACCCTTCAACTTTAAGGAACTACGAACATTGCCATGCAAAACCAGAACAGACAAAACAAATCCAGTACTACATTGCTTCATATAACACACTCACACTAAGAACTGACGGCAGTCTACATGAACTGATGTTGGCATTAGAAAATATAAAATGGACCATCATCGGTCTCAGTGAAGTGAGAAGATATGGAGAAAAGATTGAAGAATATGATAATTTTATATTTTATTACAAAGGCGAAACACCAGGAGAACATGGAGTGGGGTTTATAATCAGAAAAGAAATAAAAGAACAAATAGAGGAGATAATTGGCGTATCAGAGCGAATCGCAGTACTGAACATAACTATTAGTAATGAAAAATGGTCGATAGTGCAAATATACTCTCCTACGGAACAATCAACGCACAAACAAATTGAATCTTTTTACTCCCAACTGAATACTACTTTAAAAGAAAATACACACAAAAATATTATAATAATGGGAGACTTTAATGCACGAGTAGGAAAGAGAAGAACAGGAGAAGAAATTGTACTGGGACCTTACAGTTACGGAGAACGAACGCGAAATGGAGAAAAACTAATTGAACTGGCTTACGAGTACAATCTGAAAATTCTCAATACCGATTATAAAAACCGCAGTAGGTGGACGTGGCGGTCGCCAAATGGACTATACAAAAATGAAATAGACTACCTTTTAACTAACAAAAGTCAACTGTTTGAGGATTGCAGAAACGTCAAAAGATTTAACTTCGATAGCAACCATAGAAAGATACGAGCAAAATTAACTGTTAACGTATACAAAAAACGAAGGAAATTTAAAATAAAACTATGCTCCAAAGGACAAAACATTCGGATCGAAGAACTCAAGTTGCAGCTACAAAATTACGAAAAATCGGCCAACAAACTCCATCTGCAAGAAAAATACGATAGATTTGGTGATATTCTCAATACGGTGGCTAAAGGCAATATAAACAGCAACACCAAAAACAAAAATACTACATCAGACTCAACCACAAAACTCCTGGAGAAACGAGCTGAACTTATAAGTACCAGAGTCAAGACTAAAGAAATAAGAACCGAGATATCCCATCTGAGTAAGCTAATCAAAACATCAATGAGGAAAGACAGGCAAACACATAGACTAGAAATACTCGAAAGACACATAACGAAGACTGGAGGTGTCAAAAAAGCTTTACGAATACTGACTGATAACAAAGAATGGATACCAAATCTAAAAAACCAAATCGGAAAATGTATAACAAAAAGACCAGATATTCTAAGTTTAGCTACAGATTACTACCGAGAGCTGTTCAAAAGCAGGAATGACAGCTCAGAAACAGACCTATCCGAAGTTGACAAAGTACCCAAGATATTATTGAGAGAAATCCATAGAAACGCAGAAGAAAGACAAAGCACCTGGCCCGGACAATATAACAAATGAATTTCTAATAAATTGCAAAGGTGCACTTGCAAAAACCCTTACTGAACTATTCAACGAAGTACTAGAGACTGAATATATTCCAAAACAGTGGCTGACGTCTGCCATTACACTATTACACAAGAAAGGAGATAAAAATGATATTGGCAATTATAGGCCAATCAGCCTCATGTCAAATATATACAAAGTATTCACCAAGGTAATCCTAAGCAGAATAACAAAGAAACTGGACGAGAACCAACCGAGAGAGCAAGCAGGGTTTAGAAGTGGATACTCTACTCTGGACCACATCCATGTAGTCAAACAAATAATCGAAAAAAGCAAAGAATACAATATACCTCTATATTGCTGCTTTGTAGATTATAGCAAGGCATTCGACTCGCTAGAACACGAAACAATTTGGCAAGCTCTTAAGAATCAAGGAATTGAAAATAAATATATAAGAATTATTAGAAACATCTACAGAAACAGTACAACAAAGGTTAAACTGGAAAGAGCTGGTAAGGAAATAAGAATAGAGAGAGGAGTGCGTCAAGGGGACCCTCTATCACCCAAACTATTTTCAGCCGTGTTAGAGGAAATATTTCGAACATTAGAATGGGAAGAATATGGCTTGAACATCAACGGAGAAAAACTTACTCATCTAAGGTTTGCCGATGACTTGATAATCTTTTCTAATAACCCAGTCGAACTGACCAAGATGCTCCAGGACTTAGATTCTGAAAGTCACAAGATGGGACTGTCAATGAATACACTCAAAACGAAGGCCATGACAAACAACTGAATGGAACCAATTATTATTAGCGGTAATTCGATTGAGTACGTTCAAGAATATACATACCTTGGTCAAGTTATTTCACCAAAGGACCTAACTTCAAAAGAAATTCAAACAAGAATAGGAAATTCTTGGAAGAGGTATTGGACGTTTAAAGAAATTATGAAAAACAAGGATATGAGTATAACCATCAAAAGAAAACTCTATAACACATGTATTCTTCCCGTATTAACCTATGGTTGCCAAACATGGGCTCTAACCAAAGCGCACACCCGACAATTAGAAGTATGCCAGAAAGCCATGGAGAGAAGTATGTTGGACATAAAAAAATCAGACAAAATACAAAACACATACATTAGAAAAACAACGAAAATAGAGAATGTCACACACACAATAAGGAAAAACAAATGGCGATGGACAGGGCATACTCTGAGAGGGTCAGAGAAATGGAGCAAAACAATAATGAATTGGTATCCCGCACATATGAAGAGGAATAGAGGAAGACAATACAAAAGATGGGAAGACGATATAAAAACAGTCGCGGGCAATATGTGGTCTAGAGTAGCCAGAGAAAGAGAAGACTGGAAAAAGTTGGAGGAGGCCTATGCCAAATTAGGGCAAACGGATATGGTTGTCGAAGATAGATTTAATTTAGTGTAAGGAACTAACTATCCGAAATAAAGGCTTTTATTATTATTATTATTACATTATTGCTAAGGCCGCGAAAGAAGCCATTGCAGGTCGAGTATGAGTTCAATTATTTGAGGCGATTGTCATATCCGACGAGGCAAATACTCGTATAGTCCTGTTCTCAAAAAATGCAAGGAAATAAAAAGAGATCCTAAATATTTATCATTTAGGGTTTCAAGTTAAAATTGCATTAGGTTTTACCAGTGTACATTTTC
The DNA here is from genome assembly GCA_963890685.1 of Plagodis pulveraria. Classification (NCBI taxonomy): domain Eukaryota; kingdom Metazoa; phylum Arthropoda; class Insecta; order Lepidoptera; family Geometridae; genus Plagodis; species Plagodis pulveraria. The sequence goes on from OY982969.1 coordinate 24,457,902, forward strand.
ATAATTTTTTTTTCCTCTCGTTCATGAGTTGTATGGGTGACCGCTAGTGACATTACTACTGAGCGTTCACGTGCTTTAGAGGGCACGTTAAGCCGTCGATCCCGGTTGTTGTCTTAGGATGGCAGTCGTTATAGCATGGTGGTAGGGCATTTTGCGAATGTCCGCTTGGCTAGCTACCACCCCCAAGCACCTAACGTGTATTCCGGCAGCTGTCCTTGAGAGCCAGTACTTCTAGGTTAGCCTGAGCAACATCTTCGACCACATCATCACTTACCATCAGGTGAGATAGTGTTCATAGGCTAACCTATCAGGCATGAAAAAAAATATGAGAATTACACTTGCTATACTGCCATTTCCTTTTACCGCTTGTGTCGTAAATTAAATGCATTTGTGGTTTTGTATCAACATCGATGATTACTTATCTTGTAATATTGATTATTTCCATACAATATTGCCGGTGGTCTAGTGTTCAAAACTATTATAACGCACCGGCAATTCATTTGTTTTCTCAGTAAAACGCGATATTTATCGTGTTTTTTATTTATAAATAATGTTAATATTTCCGCGCATATTTGCGAAAACACTTTAAATGCCGAATGTAACAGTGGAAAAAAAATACAATATTTTGTGCTGATCCGAATGAGAATACCATGGTGGTTATCATTATTTCTCTTTATAGAGAAATAATGTATTTTTTTAATGTTATTGTGACGGAAGATGCTCGATGCCCACCTGATGTTAAGCGGACTATATAACCTCTGTCTATAACAGATGCATTTCGTCACAAGTCGCGAATTGCACTGCGCCCGTCACCTTGAGGCATAGTTGTTAAGTCTCATGTGCCTGTAATTTCACTGGCTCTCAAGGACTGCTGCCGGAACACACCGTTAGGTGCTTGGCGACAGATTCTCTACTTGAAGGTTGTAGCGCAAAATGCCCTACCACCATGCGGTGAAGCTCAAGCCCGCTGTGGTATTCGAACCATGGACCTACTGCGCGGCGATCCATAGCCAATGCCACTGAGCCATCACTGCTTCTATCTTTATATATTTCAGAATGCATCTAAGCCAGTCGTTTTCATCGAATCACTCCTCCATGCCCGTGAATGGGTGACCCTCCCAGCGACTCTTTACGCCATCCACAAGCTGGTCATCGATGTTACCGAACAGGACCTTCTTCAAGACATTGATTGGACCATTCTGCCTATTGCGAATCCTGATGGATATTCATTTAGTCACGCAGAGGTACATCATATTTTATAAATATCTTTGTTACCAATAAAAAATACATACTTACGCCTGTATTCTCTGAAGGGGTAGACAGAGGTGTGTAAACACCCACGTTTCGCCAATTGGGTTTTGGTTCCATGTAATAGGGAGCGAGCCTATCGCCATTAGCCGGGCACTGTTTCAGAGTCATACAAAATGTTTTCTCTAACACACTGGACGAAACACAAGAACATATTACGAATAACATTTTTACGCTAACAACATTTAAGACAGGAACACAAGAACATATGGTATGAAACCCTGGCAGGGCACTAAGATAGTATACAGCCCTGTTGTGCGTCTAATGCACACAACACTCTACTCACATCAACATAAGAAGTGGCATGCTGCTCATTTGGCGCACTTTTCCCTTAGTCGCCTATTACGACACCCACGGGAAGAAATAGGGAGCTGATATTCTAGCCCGGCACCCCACGGGTAAACAAGCTTAAAGTGAAATCTAAATATTGAAACTACACTTTAAATAATAAATACGAAATCTAATTTAACCATTAACGTGGTAGAAACATTTAGTTACCTACTTAGGGCCTGTTTCAGAATGTTCGATTAAGTTCCGGTTATACTACCCAGAACATATTTATTAAATAAAACAATATCTTTGCGTTTCACAGTCATCGATTTACCGTATCCATCGGTTAAAGCTTGAAACGCGCTGCATGTTAGTTTAGTTACTAAGGGTCTGTTTCAGAATGTTAGAGCAAGTTTCGGTTATATTACCCAGAACATAAAATAACTGAATGATAAAAATAACAGTTAACATGCAGCGCTTTTCATGAAACATTTGACATAGCACAGAACTTTGTTTTTTTTACAATTTCCACGACTAAGCTGTCTTATTATAATTATTCATTTGGAACATAATTTTTTTGAGACTAAGGGCCTGTTTCAGAATGTTCGGGTAAGTTCCGGTTATACTACCCAGAAGATATTTAATAAATAAAACACTATCTTTGCGTTTCAATGTCATCGATTTAGCCTATCTATCTGTAACGTAAAAAACGGCTATCTTAGTAATTAAAATTAAAATTAAATTTACGCCATCTATACAGTTACCGCACAATGGACTTTCCATTAAATCACTGAGGGCTAACTACCTTGCTACGCGCTGAGGTAGTTCATCGATATACCGATAGAGGTCTCATATCACTATCTAAAGCTTTAGTTCCCTTTAGATTAAAAGAAAACTTTCTATACGAGATATACGGTTAAAGCTTGAAACGCGGTGCATGTTAACTGTCATTTTTATCATTCAGTTTTTTATGTTCTGGGTAGTATAACCGGAACTTACTCGTACATTCTGAAACAGGCCCTTAGTCTCAAAAAAATTATGTTCCAAATAAATAATTCTTATGATAATAGCTTAATCGTTGAAATTGACAAAAAACAAAGTTCTGTGCTATGTCATCAAATATTTATACGAGTACCTACTTATCAGTTTTTATATTTTTCGTAGAATCGTTTTTGGAGAAAGAATCGTGCCACCGGCTACATGGTTAACGATTTCTGCTCCGGTGTAGACCTGAACCGAAACTTCGATGTCTTCTGGTCCCAGGCTTCCAGCAACATCGTTTGTATGGACACCTTCCACGGACGCAGCGCCTTCTCAGAACCAGAAACTGCCATCATCAGAGACATTTTCGAAGAATATAAAGACCGAATTGAACTTTTCTTAGATATCCATAGTTTTGGAAGCATGATTTTGTATGGCTATGGAACAGGCCAGTTACCTTCTAATGCACTATTCCTTCACTTAGTCGGAGTTCAAATGGCTCAAGCTATTGATGCTGTTAAATTAAGCTTCAATCCTAATTACATTGTTGGCAACGTAGCTTTGGTTCTGTACCAGGCTTCTGGAAGTGCTCAAGATTACGCCAAAGCAGTTGGAGTTCCATTCTCTTATACCTATGAGCTTCCTGGTCACAGGTATGGTCTTGGTTCTGCGCTTGGTTTCCTTGTTGATCCTGATTTTATTGAACAAGCTGGCTTTGAAACCTGGGAAGGTATAAAAGCTGGTGCTAGGAATGCTCGTAATAGTTACAGGGCTAGGGTTGCAAAGTAAATGCCTGCTTTTATAGAAAACATTTTAGAGGAAAATCTTGGACACAATTAGTTACATATTATTAGTTTCCTGATTAAAATATTTTGTGTTTAAATTATTCTATTTGGTTGTCAAATTTACTTCTATTGTAAGATATATTACTTTAAATATGTCTTTATCTTGTAAAAGTATTTGATATGTATTTGAATTTCAATTGTATATCCATAAAACAGTTACTTTTAAAAATTTTAAATTTGATGTATATAAATGGATTTAAAATATTTCAGGTATTTAAAAATTATGGCCTACATTTTCTAATTCACAAAAAACAAATCATTTGATTAGGTATTTATTATTCCACTTTTTGTCCTACAACTTTTTTTCTTGGAAATCAAACCGTGAATATTATGAAAAATAAATATTATAAAATGATTTGCATTTTGGTATGGTATTTTGCGAATACTCATCTGCCTTATGTAGACAATTAGTCGCCAAGCACATATTTTTTATGATATGTGACGGAGCAAGCCCGAGGTCCACCTGATGTTAAGTGGACTAACCTCTGCCTATAACAGATGCATTTCTTCAACGACGAATTGCACTGTACCCGTCACACTGAGACGTAAAGTTGTTAGGTCTTATGTACCTGAATTTTAACTGGCTCTCAAGGATTGCTGATTCTACCCACATGCACAACGTGGGGTATAATCTCAGCTAAGAGTTAAGACGCTGTTAAGAGCTGAAATTCCATGGGTCTCATGGTAAGCAAATGCACGGGCATGTCTTCGTTTTACTTGACACTGCAATGAGCTCGTTCCTCCGAACTATTATTGTTGCTGCATCATTTATCGTGATATGGCATGAGAATAAGGGTGTGAATCTAGCCATAGAATAGACGGAAAAACATAACTAACCAAGGCTAACTGAGGGAAATCAGTTCCTTGATAAGTATTTCTATTAATACTTCACGTGACCATAAATGAAAAGACGGTACAGCATGCGCCCGTGTCGGTGAGGAGTGGCGGATAAAGGCGAGAGGAAAAGAGACACACCAATACAACAGAGCAAGGAAGAAATGTTTTCGGTGATTTTCAAGTATAATTGATACCAGTAGCAATGTAGCCGTCTAGATATAGAACGCTTCTTTACATCTAAATAATATTTTAATCTCGCCGAGCTACTTTGCAAGTGTTGCTACAAGTTGTATGATATTATAGATCGGCAACTTCGTGCCTACACAATTGCAGCTAGATATTGCCACAAAACTAGACAATTTACGAGAGACTTGTTTCGTTTGCCCAGTAATTGCACTTTCTACAGTGCTCTTCACTCCTAAACACAGTAATGTTTGACCATTACTGCTTCTTCAGGCGTTACTTTGAGGAAATCCATATTTAATAATAACTAATAATTTTAAAATATTTAAGAAAACATTAAATTAATGTTTAATAAAACACTTAAAAGATATAAAAAGATATCTAGTCACAATTCTGCCTAATTTACCTGTTAAGCCGACGTGATAAACGCCACGCAGCCAAACCGGAAGAATTTTCGACGCGTTTCGATTCTACACGAAGCATCCTCAGAAGGTCTCAACTCTACGAGCGCACCATCGAGAAATTTCTCAATCGTGTGCTCGTAGAGTCAACTACATATATTTTTATATGTTTTAAGTGTTTTATTAAAATATTAATTTAATGTTTTCGTAAAATATTTAAAAAAAATTGTTATTATAAGATATAAAGAAGTTTTATTAGCCCTTTTGAATTTTTTTTACAGGCAAGTCCAAGTTACATTTAAGACATATTTATACTACTTAAATGTATTAAATTCTAATTACGTCTATAAATAATTGATTAAATTTACTAATAATCATAATATTTTTACACTTAATACAGTTATATATAATTTTCAGCTATCGCGTTTGCACTTGTCCTAAGAACAAAGATTCTAAAAGCTGCATTGACATGTATGCTTTTAATGTGTAGAAGGGATTGTTTTCAAAAAAGTTCTTAAGTTTTAATTTGAACATACTATATTTTAAGATGGTCAAGCTTTTTGGTAATATATTAAACATCAGTATTTTCGAATAACGACCATGCTTCTGTACTTTAGCTAATCTGATTTTTGGTACAACCCGAAGTTCATTATATTTTATAATTCGCTTTTTATTATTACGCAGATTGTAAGGTAAAACTTTTCTGGAATATTTGGCACTATGACCCACCAAGACGACTCATGCTGAAGTGACTTACTACCAGGTAAATGTTAAATGATTGTATACAGAACAAAGTAAAATAATTAAAATTAATTATTACTAAAACTTAAACAGCGAATGCTTACAAATAAATTTCATATATTTACTGGGGAAAAATACTGCAAGGTGGGCAGCAGCGCATTCTGAGGAATTGACACCGTTAACTGGGATCCCCTAGACGCTTGCCAAGCGTGGGGACGATTATGATGACGTAATACCCAAATGGGGGTACCCATATTATAAACGGTAGACGTTCCGGTTGATGTGATGATGAATAAAATATTTTGCCAAAAAAACTGATATAATATACTATAATAACCATATAGGTATTTAGTTCGTGTCAACTTTAGTCCTTATCACAACATGAAAGTATCCTAGTTATCACAAATTACGTCAAAAGTATGTCCTATTTTGAAATATGGAGTCCACTGATAAGAAACCGATAAAAGTGTTTGTACCCTCCTTTAGTGGTCGTTATGCAAATACCAATTATTATCACTGAGAGAATTAATTAAACGATAAGATTAAATTAATACCCATTTTTATTAATTTCCTATTTATTGGTAAACCACAGATGTACTCGAGAAAAGATAAACATGTTTGTTTTAATATTTATTTGTTTATTTTTTACTAATATTGTGGCTAAAAATAGAGAATATATGGGGTAAGTCAAGAATAATTTCTTAGTAAAAATATACACACCAGTGTATGCTTGTGTACAACAAATGTTGTTGCGAGATGCACGCAATCAGGTGTTTTTGCAGTTCTAACTACCTGTGGCAGATTTCTTTCGGAGTTATGGTTCTTAAGAACTAGTTATTTTGAAGCACTGATGGCTCAGTGGCATATTGCTTTGGACTGCCACGCAGCAGGTCCATGATCCGAATCCCGCTGCGGGCTTGAGCTTCACCGCATGGTGGGAGGACATTTTGCGAATACCCGCCTGGCTAGCGACCACCCTCAAGTAGAAAATCTGTCATCAAGTACCTAACGGTGTGTTCCGGCAGCTGTCCTTGAGATCCAGTAATTCTAGGTTAAGCCTGTTAACACCTCCGACAACATCATCACTTTCCATCAGTAATATAAAGAAAAAAATTAAACCTTTCGTGTATTGTTATCATTTCAGAAATAGAGTTTACGAAATCGAATTTATAAATGAATACCAACAGGAAAACTTTCATAAACTAAAAAGCGATGCAATAGATTTTTGGAAGAAACCAAATGTTAAATATAACACTATCGGCAAGGCAATGGTTCCCCCATCACATTTCGAATGGTTTGAGCAAAAGCTTGTCGACATGTCTGTGAAGAAACATATCTCCATTGAAGACGTTTATGAGTAAGTTTATTTAACTTAAAATATGTTTTAACAATAATAATAGGCAAATAGTACCACCAACTTAACTGTGCAGTTTTCGAGGGCGCTACTGGTCAAGGAAATCAACTACAAACTGTCACAATTTGAAGGAATGTTGTAGTTCTTTTTTTTGCCGCCTGAACAGATAAGTTGGTGGGACTCTACGAATAAATATGTAAAGAAATGTAAGGCAAGCACAAAAACAGCAGGGCCGTAACTACAATTCAACGAAGTTTCGATTTTCGTGTTCAAGCGACCTTTTAGACAACAAAACTCAAAATTGTGGTACGAAGTTCGTTGTTTGATGTTGTCTATGGTCGGACCGAATCGTTCATCACAAATCTTGCCCGCTATGGAATCTCTCATACTTCTCTGCGAACGCTATTATGCTTCAATCAGTTTTAAGCCTTAAAGTTGAGAAGTTAAAGAACATTTTCCCATGGTAAGACTGAGAATCCTAGTTATGGAGCTCAGCGAGAGTTGTCGCTACTGTTCTAGAAAATACACGTAAGATATTTTAGAATACGTTAATGTCTTTGTTCTCCATAGGTATTTATATCCTCATTAGTATTTGTGTTATTTCTGCATATTTAGAACTTGACTGACTACTTATATGCAAACGAATAAATATAATTTCAAATTTGGAAAATGTACAAACCATACGAATCCGATTAAAAAATATATTCCTAACTTACACAGGCAAATGCTTGCAAGTCTATGCTACGAACGAAGTTAAACAAAAGTAAGTCGATACGTGTTTTGCGGATACCTAACTTTCGGACTTGAAGTTCGATGCTTCGTCGAACCGTAGTAGCGGCCCAGAACAAAAAACTTACCGCAGCGGGGGTGCTTTAAAAACTGTACCGTGCGGAGCAACAATATTACCTTGATACGAATCATTTCTAAGCGCCAAATCATCACATTCAATCATTGGATCACTCTGGATCTTTTACCGCATCTATCACGCACGGGGAGTGTTCTGAGGAACTGTTCGATTTACTACCTGCAGCAGCTCAATTTCGCCATCGGACGTTCCAACAAAGCATGATGTTTCATTAATTTCATGTCGATGTCTGGAAGTCCACAACCTTGCGATTTTCACGGCATTTTCTACCACGCACTGCCACTATTTGGAACCAACTGCCTGGTGAAGTATTTCCGAACAGATACGACTTAGGGGCCTTCAAGAAGAGAGCATATTCCTTCCTCAAAGGCCGGCAACGCATCCTCGAGGCCTCTGGTGTTGCGGGTGTTCGTGGGCGACGGTGATCACTTACCACGAGGTGAGCGGCATGTTCGTTTGACCTCCTATCCAAAAACAAACAATTAACCAATCCAATAGAATTTAGAAGATTGCGCGTGTTTTGTTAAATTCAAACTTGATAAGTCCGAAATCGAAGTAGTAACTGTATAAGTGTTACATTTCTTGACATGTTTTTTCGTAGTAAGGTAAGCATTTAAACAACGCGCCGTCTCAGCTGGCAGAAAATAATGATGTAAGTACTTAGTTTATACATCAGTACGTTCTGTATCTCACTCCAGAAGGTACTATAGTATTACTATATTAATTTTGTGCTTGAATACTCCAGGATTACATTTGTATTTGAAGCAGTGATGGCTCAGTGGCATTGGCTATGGACTTCCGCGCAGCAGGTTCATGGTTCAAATTCTGCCGCGGGCTTGAGCTTCGTCGCATGGTGGTTGGGCATTTTGCGAATGTCCGCCTGGCTAGCGACTACGCTCAAGTAGAAAATCTGTCACCAAGCACCTAACGGTGTGTTCCGGCAGCTGTCGTTGAGCCAGTAATTCTAGGGTAAGCCTGTTAACACCTTCGACCACATCATTACTTACCAGTAGATGAGATTGTGGTCAAAGGCTTACCTATAACCTATAAAAGAAAAAAAGACCAATAATAAAAAGTAAATCATGAAACCAAGAAACAATTATTAGCGATAAAATAAGCTTTATTTCCCTTAGCTGTACGAGTATCTGCAGTATTATTATATATTTGACCGCGTGGTGTTTTTCATTAGTCGCACTACTACCCTCAAGTAGAGAATTTTGCCGCCAAGCAACTAAGATATCATTCAGCGGCGGTCTTTTGAGAGCCAGTTACCATTATGGTTAAGCCTTCAAACCTGTTACTTTTTTTTATTTCTTTTTTTTAATTCTATTTTGACGGAACTAGCCCGAGGCTCACCTGATGTTAAGTGGACTAACCTCTGCCTATAACAGATGCATTACAACACAAGTGTCATGAATTGCACTGCGCCTGTCACTTTGAGACATAGTTGTTAAGTCGCATGTGCCTGTACCTGTATGTTTCACTGGCTCTCAAGGACAGCTGCCGGAACACACCGTTAGGTGCTTGGCAACAGATTTTCTACTTGAGGGTGGTAGCTAGCCTTGGCCTTCCACCATGAGGTGAAGCTCAAGCCCGCGGCGGGATTCGAACCATGGACCAGCTGCGTGGCAGTCCATAGCCAATACCACTGAGCCATCACTGCTTCAAACGGCTAAGTTTAGATAGGACAATCTCTATCATAAAAAGTAAGCTAAGATTATTATAATCACGCTCTGATACTAATATAAGTATTTTTGGATTAAAACGTAGATAAGTAAAATACTAGTTGTTATTCCCAATGTCACTGACGTGTGAAATCTTCTATTTTTTTATTGTGTATATTAAAAAAGCTGTCTAGGGACAATTCTTTCTAATAATCGGCACAAGCCGCAAGAATATTTGGTAGGTTTCGATTCTACGTACAGCATCACCAGGGCCGCTACTACAATTCAACGAAGTTTCGTTTTTCGAGTTTTCGAGGGGCACTTTAGGAAACGAAAATTTAATTTGCGGTACGAAGTTCGTCGTTTGATATAGACTATGGTCGGACCGCATAGTTCAACACAAATCTTGCCCTCTATGGAATCTCCCATACTACTCTGCGAACGCTATTATGCCTCAATCAGTTGTAAGTCTTTGGGTGTTAAAGAACATTTTCCCATGGTTAGTCTGCTAATCCAAACATTGGGAAAAATGCTTGTCCTCTATAAGAATTTATATTCTCATTAGTATTTGTGTTCTATCTGCATATCTAGAACACGACTTTGACTACTTATAAGCAAACGAATAAATTTTAATTTCATATTTAGAAAATGTACAAACAATACGCATCTGATTTAAAAAAAAATGTTAATCAGAATCTACACAGGCAAATGCCTGCAAGTTTACGCTACGAACGAAGTTACACAATAGTAAGCCGATACGTGTTTTGCGGATCTTTCGGACCCGAAGTTCGATACTTCGTCGATTTGAGTAGGGCCCAGGAGTTTTTGACTCTTTGACCGCACGATCAAAAGGAAAATTATGTGGAATTGTCACTAGATGTATATAATATATTTTCTCTCGGCGCGTTATGTCACATTCGCGGAATGTCCCGCTTGATTACGATATCACATTAATCACCATGTGAGCATGTGGACTTGTTCCCAACGAGCAAATTCCTTCAATAAGTAAATCCTAACCCAACTAAAGATTGATAATAGATTTTTTTTGTAACAATGATGACTCACTGGCGTTGGCTATGGACTGCCGCGCAGCAGGTCCATGGTTCGAATCCCGCCGCGAGCTTGAGCTTCACCGTATGGTGGGAGGGCCGCCTGGCTAGCGACCACCCTTAAGTAGAAAATCTGTCGCCAAGCACCTAACAGTGTGTTCCGGCAGCAGTCCTTGAGACCCAGTGAAATTACAGGCATATGTGAATTAACAACTATGTCTCAAGGTGACGGGTGCAGTGCAATTCGTGATTTGTGACGAAATGTATCTGTTATAGGCAGAGTTTAGTCCGCTTAACATGAGGTGGGCCTCAAGCTTGTTCTGTCACAATATAATAAATCAAAAAATACTACATGCTTACGTCCTTTTAAAGGGTTTAAGGTGCGCTCAGACGGTATTTTTACGAAATAAGGAGCAAAAAGAGTTCAACCAGGACAGATAGATAAAATATTGATTTTCAAGCTGTAAAGTGATTTAATAATACAAAAGGTATATTATGGGTTTGACTCGATTTCGTCAAAAATTTACTTTACGTCTATTTCCTTTTTAAAAAGAAGTAATTGTACTATAAGATAATGGAAGTATCAAAAACTGAGTTATTGTATTAATATTTTCAGATATTTAAAAGAAAATGACAAGGAAACATCAAGAAATGGTACAAATGAAAAAGAATTTGATTTTGATGCATTTTATAGATATAACGTGGTGAGTTATTCATAGTAATAAAAAAATTATTCGTAGTATTTATTAAGAAAATAAAATTTTTCTTGTATTATCTTCTGATTTACTTACTAGTAAGATTTCTATTTGCGACTCCATTACGACTTGGAAGCATTAAAATCACACTGATATGTCAATTAGTTTAGAAGAATTTACATTGTCCCTAATTAATGAACAATGTTGTGAATGATTTATGTAGCAATCAGACATGAGATTATTATAATGCAACTGAGATTATTGAACTGCAAGACTGCGTTGGTCTATTTATGAAATCAGTGTGTGCTGCCAGTGATGACATATAGCACTGAAACGTGGTCTTTGACTGTGGCCCTTATGGAGAAGCTCAGGATCACTCAACGAGCTATGGAGTAAGCTATGCTCAGAGTTTTTTTGCGTGATAAAATCCGGAACGTGGATATTCGTCAAAGAACCAAAGTCACCATAGCTCTTAAAATTTGCAAGTTGAAGTGGCAATGGGCGGGCCACATTGCTTGACGAACTGATAACCGATGGGGAAGAAAGGTTGTCGAGTGGTTACCACAATACACCGGAAGACGTAGAGTTGGTAGGCACCCCACTAGATGGACTGACGACATCGTTAAAGTCGCGGGTAGCCAACGGTTACAAGCGGCTAATAGCCGTTCTTTGTGGCGTTCTATGGGGAGGCCTTTGTTCAACAGTGGACGTCTTCCGGCTGATGATGATGATTTGTGAATTTTGTAATATTATATAATGTTTTTTTTTACTTCCTTGTTCGCTTTCCTTGGATAACACCGCTATTGGGATATTCTGACTAATATTTTTTTAGTAACTGTCCTTTTAATTCTTTGATAGCAGTCATATTCTGTGGTAGCAGTCTAGAGTTTGGATTTCCGATGAACAGGCTCAGTTTGTCATGATGCACCTTCTGTTACTCTCCTTCGTCAGCTCTTACCACTCAGGAACCACACACCACATTAAAGATATAGGTGGGAGGGGGCCACCACGCTTACACTCAATTCTTATCAATGCACCATTGACTTGCATCATCAATGCTGCAGATGATACTGCTGTGCAGTCTGCATTATTCAAATTAATACTATTACTTTACCTGTTTTCCTTGTCATAGACGAAATAAAAAAATAAAAAGTACGTTAAGTTAGTTAAGTTATTTTTATTAAAAATTACAACGAGAGGAAATTTTGCGTTTATGTTTGAGCGGGCCGAACAATAAATGCTTTATACTCTAGTTGACATTTAACGCTCAGTGGTGGTCAACGCAAAATTATACAAAACTCAAAATTAAACAAAGCTAAAGTTGCTTGGCATCTGCTCCATGTGGACAATATATCCATAAAGTGATGATATGTCATAGTGTTCTATGATAAAATACAATTGAAAAATACTAGCCCTCTAATGGACGTGATATAGGTGAAGTCGATGTTATTACATTGACTACAGCAAACTGGATATAATTACATGTCAGATGAGACTAGTTAAGCAACTCATCAGTCGATTTCACGCTCCTAAAATACAGGTTTTAGGTGAACGACACAAGCACCTTACGGTGTATTCCGGCAGCAGTCCTTGAGAGCCAGTGAAATTACAGACACATGAGACTTAAGAGCGGAACGGAGACATAGGTCTCAAGGTAACGGGCGCAGTGCAATTCGTGACTTGTGACGAAATGTATCAGTTATAGGCAGAGGTTAGTCCGCTTAACATGAGGTGGGCCTTGAGCTTGTCCCGTCACAATAACATAGTCTAATTAGACCGAAAATGTATTATTAAATTAAATAAAATATTTTTTTTCGAATTTCAGATACTTGATCACTTATACAAGTTACAGAACATCTACGAAAATTCAACTACCATATCATTAGATGTTGTGCAGTATGGAACGTCAGAAGAAAATAGGCCATTAGTCTACGTAAAAATATCCAACGGTACTGAAGAGGACAAACCTGTAGTTGTAATAGAAGCCGGTATAAACCCCAGGGAATGGATCACTATGACCTCAGCATTGAACGTGATCCACAAGTTGCTGGAAGAAGAACAAAAAACATTTCTGGATGATATAACGTGGATTGTCATTCCTGTTCTGAACCCTGATGGCTATGAATATACTCATTCGAATGTAAGTTCATCATTTGACGCATGATCGAAATTGCCAGCCAAATATGTGAATTAATTCAGTACTTCAGAGGGCATGTTGAGCCGTCGGTCCTGGTTGTTCTCTTATGGCAGTCGTTATAGCATTTTGTGACTGCCGCCTTGTTAGCTATCACCCTCACTTAAAAAATCTGTCGCTAAGCACCTAACGGTGTATTCTGACAGCTGACCTTGAGAGCCAGTATTTCTAGGTTAGCCTGAACCTTCGACCACATCGTCTCTTACCATCAGGTGAGATAGTGGTCGAAGTCTAACCTATCAGGCACTAAAAAATCCTGTTCGTCAGTGGTGATGTGGTCAAGGATGATAAACAAACTTAGCCTTTCAAAGGTTTTTGGCAAAAGTAACAGGTTCAAATGATGTAGGATACAATATTTCTATAATTTATCATAATCATATCACATACAGTAAGTACCCTGTGAATGTTTTGTTGATACGTATCCATTTAGATTAAGTCTAGCTAATATGAACATCACTGAAACTGTATCTTATAATTTCAGCTCCGCCTTTGGATGAAAAATAGAAGCCTGAACAGCCACCTCGGCTTAGTATGTCCAGGAACAAACCTAAACCGCAACTTTGATATAGATTGGAGAATCTCCGACTCTAGCTCAAGCCCTTGCAGCCACATCTATGCTGGGACAGAACCATTCTCAGAAAACGAGACTTTACTAATCAAAGACATCATATACCAATACAGACCAAGGCTTTACATCTCCCTTCAGAACAACGGAAAGTTTGTTACATTTCCTTGGAGATATGAAAAAGCTGCTAGTGGTCTATTCATAAGGCACTTTCTACTAGGCCGAGAAGTTATAAAAGATTTGGAAGGTTACGCGCTCGATTCTGGTGCTATAGCTTTCGGTGATAGAGAATCTGGAACCAGCACGGACTATGCGAGAATGGAGAGGATATTTTTTACGTATAATGTTGGTATGGAAGAAAGTGGTGATGATGGAGTTTTATTTCCTGAAGGAGATATTCCGAGGATTGCTGCGGATGTGTGGCGAGGAATAGTTGCCCTTGCTAACGGAGTAAAATAAAATTGATATGAATATGTAATATGTTGTATTTGTCAAATCTTATTTTTATATAGTAATATTTGTTTATTACAATGAAATGTAAGTAGTGTGCTGCCTTACGTATTTGGATGAAAGTTAATGTGTTATGTAAATTATTTTGTACGATTGAACTTTTCTAAATTTATACTATTGGTTCGTGTTTTGAAAACTTTTTTACATATATCATATTTTTTATACTACGATTATTTTTATTGATAGGATTACCCTGTCTGTGGAGTACGGGCTGTAACTCGTCAACCGATTGAGTATTAAAACTGAAATTTATTTTACGTATAATGTTGACCCAACAACCAATATTGGACTAGAATTATAAGTAAATTATTTTTAAGATAAAAGTGGGTTGGGTTCTCCATGTTTGTTTTACAAATATAATAATTAATATTTTTTTATTAATATTAAAAATATATTTGGTACGTTTGGATTTAAATTAAAGCTCATTTCAAAAACACCTATTTATAATTTCAGTGATCATAACCAACAAACAATTTTGTTCTTTCTCGAGTTATTGGGAATTGGGATACAGAATGGAGCAAAGCCTCTTTGTTCAAAAAGCACTTGATTGTTTTTGTTGCTTGTATTATTAGGAGACCTTTTATCTACAACACATAACAAACGGTGTTTATTAAAATTGATACCAAAATAAAAAAAACACAGTGATTTATAAGATATATTCATCAATTAAGCTCATTTGTTGTTACTGATCAAAATTTATGAAAATAAGCAAATTAAGCTAAATAATTGCATAATTAGAGTTAAAACCTGCAATTTTCGGTATATAATTTTTTTACGTTATGTTTGTGTAGCATAAGTGGAGTAAATAGATTTAATGATAAGATTATGTTCCAATGCATTCTAATTTAGATTAAAATGAGTACCTTCTAATGATAGATAGAAACACTTTATTGAAACACCTTAAATATAAAAAATAGTTAAAACAGAAACACAATTCAAAATAAGGCAACAATTGGCGGTCTAATCACTGAAAGCGATCTCTTCCAGACAACCATTTGAGGAAGAGACATAACTGAAGAGAACCAAGGGATGGCGTTCATCTAGATTATAATATAGTACTCACAATGGCACATAATTTCACAAAAATATTACAAACATTAAAAAAATATATATAGAAATATATGTCTAATAATACACGTATACAACATATATATATATACATTTAAATAAGATTCTGAGATTTTGTTGTTGAATGCACAAATACCTGGTAAACAAAAATGTATCTATGTTTAAAGAATTTGCAAAGTTGATTATGAAAATACTGCTATATACTTGCGAATAGCCCTGTAATGTTATATCTTGATATTCTCAACCCAATATTTAAAACCCTGACTTGAATTTCAAGTTATGTGCTGTTGTGCTCCTATGGTGCTGTTATGATGAGTGATGGACCTTAAGTCACAAGACCTTAAGACAATTTTTATTTACCTATGTCATGAAGCAGTGATCATTGTCTATGGACTGCCGCGCAGCAGGTCATGTCAATCCTCCCGCGGGCTTGAGCTTCACCGCATGGTGGAAGAGCATTTTCCGAATGCCCGCCTGGCTAGCGACCACCCTCTAGGAGAAAATCTGTCACCAAGCTCCTAACGGTGTGTTCTGGTACCTGTCCTTGAGAGCCAGTAATTCTAGTGTAAGTATGTTGATACCTTTGACCACATCATCACTACACTAAACTAAAACTAAAACCTATCTGCAATAAAAAAAAACATTCAACAACAAGAGCTCCTAATTGGTTCTTAACATGAAAGTAGTGTGCCATAATCCCCACGCTTGGCAGACGTCTTGGGAATCGCAGTGTAAGATGATAGTTCTTCAGAAGAAGCTGATACCCACCTTCTGGTAATTTTCCTTAGGTCACCTCTTAATACTCCTATAGTAAGATATGGGTGTGCAATTCTACCACGCCATCCTACGGGTGCTGTATATTGGCTGTTTACCGTGCAATTTTTTCAGGTGAGATTCTAGGAGAGGTTATATCTCGTTAGACAACACCACCTTCTGCATTAAACTTTTATGAATTAAATATAGCCAGCAAGCAACAGTGTTTCAAAAATGAATATAAAATTTGACTGTCTTGTTAATCGAATGGCGTAGAGCATCTCAGGTCCTAGATTAAATCCCAAATATTAACAAGAAGGTCTCGTTCTGCTGTTTTTGGGCTGACTTTACATATTTGAAATCTATAGTCATTTTTTCATTACTATTTGTTAAAAAAGCTAATTACTTCAAATGATACATCTAAAGAAAATTTAAATAGAAGTTCATAAAACGCTCTATCATGCATTCGCAAGCTAAACCTTAAAATAGTTTGTACATAATTGAATTCGACTTTCAAGTCTAAGCCAACGAATAATTTTTCTTTGAAACTCGAGACTGATCTTCTAAATTGAAAATGAATCCGACACCCGAATATTGTAATGGAGGATTTAATTTCGAAATCCTCTACTTCGGATCGAGGCTCAGAATCAAAATATTCAGTGATAATATTGGAGTGAGACCCTTAAAAAATATTCTTTAAGAATATTCTCTGTTTAATAAATATTTCGATAATTGTGTTTTTTAACTTTAGTAATATAAATACTTCAACAATACAGGGTTATTGGTAAAATGCTAACAACCTCTTAGGGTTGACTTCTGCTAGTCCTATGAAACATTTTGAAATGTGCTTTTTGTGTAACTTTATAGATTACTTACAAGGACAAAGAAGGGCGTAAAAGTGATTTGTGTACAACAACTTTTGTCAACATAATCACAGAAAAAAACGAACTGATTACTGTTCTCCCTAAAAATTATCATATGTTACAAGTTCAAGCAGTGATGGCTCATTAGCAATCCAATACCTAATGGCTCTCAAGGACAGCTAGCGGAACACACCGTTAGGTGCTTGGCGACAGATTTTCTACTTGAGGGTGGTCGCTAGCCAGGCGGGCGTTCACAAAATGCCCTTCCACCATGCGGTGAAGCTTAAGCCCGCGGCGGGATTCGAACCATGGACCTGCTGCGCAGCTGTCCATAGCCAATGCAGTGGCATTGGCTATGAGAGATATAAGATGGAGGAGGGAGATATTAGAGCCATTACTGCTTCACAAATTCTGAACGTAGCGAGGGTATAAAAGGTACAAGATACAAAATAACTTTGCCGCCGAGTGAAACACACAATGTGCCCAGCTTGGCAGACGTCTTGGGCAATGTAATATGGCAGTTCTTTTGACGAATTCTTTCGTCAGACTAAGGGTGTAGGACGGAGAGACTCATTTCGTATGCCAGTGAGCGAAGAAGAACTACGCATATTACATATTTGAATAGCATTAGCGAATTATTTAGTTAATTTTTAACATGATACGATTTAAAAAGCTTACTTTTAAAATATAAGTTAGCAAATATATACAATTATTATTTATAATATAACTAACACGAACTTTGTAACCATAACAATTATCATGTAATTTAATAAATTTAGAGGAACTGTTTTTCTAAATCTCTTTTAAACTGTTTTATATAGTCATGCTGTGTACACATAGTTATGGGACATTGTCCTATCCAAAACCTTGTGCATATTGTAAATTTCTGGAATTTTATTGACGCTGTCCTGTTTTGTATGCCTGATAAATAAATAAATAAATAAATAAATAAAAACTTGCAGGCACACATTTATCATATGATTGATACATAATAATCAGATATAATATTAAGTATTTATATGATGTACTATATAGACACAAAACTAAACTAAGCGAAATTTTGGAGCTGTAATCATGTTTCAGTTTAACTGGTTTTTTATTGCGGTTATTAATAATTGAGTGGTTCATAGCGGAAACACTCGATTATAAACACCTCAATTAAAAAAATATTACAAACCCCCTTGTTCAGCAGTGGACAATCCAGCTGACAGTATACAGGATATCTATTTTTAATACTTATGATGATAAAAAAAGTAATCGATAAAATTTTATCGATATTTTCGAAGTCCCCAAGCACATCACTGCGCATCTTGAACACGAGTAGAATACTCTGAATTGGAAATTGATCCTCGCTCTAAAAGTTTAAGGCGTTGGGAAAATTCCAATTAAAATTGAAAGTTTACATGCACGACGGCGTGCGGTGGCGTGCGGCGAGGAAGGAAGGAAAACTAACGGAAAATTTCTGCAGTTTTAAAATCCATTTTGAGACTTTTTTTTCAAACCGATGTCTTTGCCACCCAGTGTTTTCCTGTAAGTCCTTGATGATGTGGTCGTAAACTATCGTAGTAGTACGCAGACTATCGTATAATCACTCCATATCAAAGAATCATAGACAACCCAATAACGTTTCGTTATTCTTTGGTAACATCTCTATGCTTAATTAATTTGAGACGTTTTTATAATACTCTTACTACGGTACTTTTGAAGCGCTCGTAGCGAAGTTTACTTTTATCTGTTCTTAACCGATCAGCAACGTCGCCCGCGGTTATGAGTTGGATGGGTGACCGTTAGTGACATTACTACTGAGCGTGCGCAATTGCACATGCTTCGGATGGCACGCCGTCGGTCCCGGCATTTTGCGAATGCCCACCTGGCTAGCTACCACCCACAAGTAGAAAATCTGTCGCCAAGCACCTAACGGTGTGTTCCGGCCGGTGTCTTTGAGAGCCAGTACTTCTAGGTTAGCCTGAACAACATCTTCGACCACATCATTACTTACCATCTGGTGAGATAGTGGTCAAAGGCTAACCAATCAGGAATAAAAATAAAAAAATACTCGACTAAGATATAAAAAAATGCCAAATCGTGACATAATTATTTCGTTTTGTATTCATTAGAGGCAGGCTTGGCGCACTCCGCTCTTTAGGTAAAAAGCTACAGGTACATCGCCGTATCCGTCCGGACGGGATTATTCTAATTTCCAAGGTGCGTGCCGCGTCAGAAGAGATCAGAGCTATGCGATTTATTGAATTATGTTTTGAGGGCTGAGCTGCCTGCGTCCGTAGGAGAGTAGCCTTAAACTTGATTCCCTACACGTGGTCCCTGGGTGGTGCTAAACAGGCAGCAACTAGGTGGTAGGTCTCTTAAGCAAGAGGCCGTACCACTGCAGTGTCATGTATTCTGCCTAAAAGCAGTATTGCACAGTGTTTAGGTATGAAGGGCACTGTAGCGAGTGAAATTACTGGGCAAACGAGACTTTAGAACGAATGTCTCGGAGTGACGAGCGCAGTGCAGTGTGCAGATCAATGACACTGCAACTGTTTATGAGCAGACGTGATGCTTACCATCAGGCACCGTATCGCTCGTCTCGTCACTTCATAGAATAAAAAAAATACACAGGTACTTATGATGGTCTAGATGTTCAATTATCACTTTAAATAATAATAGAGCATACACCTTCCTTCTCTTATCTCACCGAAGTGAGTTAGGTAAAATATATATATATATATATTTACTTTATTTATTTATTCAAAAACACTTACATCTACCATTACAGGTTATACCTAATGCGATAGTGTAGTTAGTAGGAAGTAACTAATAATTAATTTACGTAAATTTCTTAAACAATCTTAGTGCTAACATCTACTGGTTAACATTACAGTACTAACAATTACTTAAAACAGTGTTATAATTTAACAATGTAACATAAAACATATAGACATATCTTCGAAAATTCACTCATAGAGCAACAAAATAAGTCTGTCTCTTCCGCTATAATATTAAGAGTGCGGAGTGCGCGCGTCAGAGGCGCTTTTTTGAGGAGATTTGTCCGCGCACGCGGCACTACTACCAGGTGTGGTCGTCGCCGCCTCCATACATATCTGTCTGGCACACATAGGGATATTTGCGCTAAAATATCCATATTGTGTATTTTGCCCCTAAATACCTTAAATAGATACGACACGAGTGCTAGTTCTCTCCTGACCCTTAGTTGGTTATATCCAACCATGCCCAAGATAAATAGAGTTGGGTACATCAATGGATAAAAAGGATATACCCCATAGTGTCTCATATATAGATACCTAATGAATTTATTATGAATTTTTTCTAGCATTAGTACATATTTTTCTTCATGAGGGGACCAAATGACTGCATTATACTCTAGCTGACTAAGCACTAGGGCATTATACAAGGCTGTGATCGCTTTAATGTTTGTAAAACCTTTCGCCATACGAAGAATGAAACCTAAATTCCTAAAAGATTTTTTACAAATTTTGACAATATGTCCTCGGAATGTCAGTTCATTGTTAAAAGTCACTCCCAAGTCCTTGACTTCTGTGACTCTGACCATCGGTTTTCCATCTATCCTATATGAATGCAGTGTTGGGCTATGTGACCGAGTGAAAGTCATGGTAAGACACTTAGAAGCATTAAATTGCAATAAGTTTTCTTTGCTCCAAGCTACTACTCTATCTATATCACCTTGGAGTTGTTCACAATCACCCTCTTTTTTAATCGCCATGGAAAGCTTCAAATCATCAGCGAATAACAGACATTTAGAGTGTTGCACGACTGCAGGCAGGTCGTTTATCATTAAAACAAACTCCAACGGCCCCAAATTGCTACCCTGGCTAACTCCCGACCTAGTAAAATAAGGTTTAGACTTATGTCCGGAAAATTCTACATATTGTTGTCTACCTGCCATGTGGCTGGCGAAGAACTTCAGAAGATGTGGGGTAAAACCAAAACCTGCTAACTTTTTGAGTAATACGTCATTATTGACTAAGTCAAACGCTTTTTTTAAATCAAAGTAAGCAGTATCAGTTTGTCCCCCACCATCTACCGAGGGCAACAATTCCATCATGTGACTAAGCAGATTGCTAGTAGTGCTTCTGGCCGGCCGAAAACCGTGCTGAGCTTCTGAGAGTTGACAACTTACCTGTTCTGATATGCTCTTTTGAATAGCAGATTCTAACACTTTTGCCGGCGTAGAAAGTATTGCAACTGGCCTGTATTCGTCTACATTAGTGCATGATTTTCCCTTTGGTACAGGCACGACTCGCGTTACTTTCCATCTTTCTGGGAACTCGGCTAGTTTAAGGCAGAGATTGTAGATGTGTTGAAGCGGCTTTGCAATAACTTCACGACAGTCTTTAAAGATGTAAGGCGGTATACCATCTGGACCTGCGGACTTTTTCGGCTTGAGTTTATCAAGAGCATTGTGGACGTCTTTCAACTGTAATCTGTCCAGGTGCACTCGCGCCGCTCCGTTCTCGCCACCCGCTTCAGTAATCGCGACGCTTACATCTAAGTTTGCTCGTTCCGTACCGTAAATTGAATAAAAATACTTAGCAAACTCTTCCGCACATTGCGCCTCAGTGATAACCTCATCATTCTTTAATATCATTCTAGGACTTCTGCTGCCTTTTTTTGATTTTAAGTAATTCCAAAAAGTCTTTGGGTCCCTTTGTAATTGATTTTGAACATTTAACCTATATTGTTTATCTGCGAATGAAATATTATATTTAACTCTAGCTCTACACTTTGTAAACTCTTTGTAATCTATAACTGACTTACTTGCCTTATATCGCTTATGTAGAATATATTTTAATTTAATGTCTTTTATTATATCCGCCGAATACCACTCTGGGTAAGTATACACTGAGTTCTGCTTAGTTCGTTTTTTCGGCACACAATTATCAATAATCATGTTAAGATTGTCATAAAAAAAATTTAAACTCATCTCTAACTCAAGATCGTATATCGGAGTCCAATCTAAAGACGCTATAGACGTATAAAGAAGAAAAAAGTTGACTTTTCTATAGTTATAGTTAACGTTATCAGTAGAGGGGTATAAATCGGGAGCGTCGGGTGGCAGCAGGCATCCGCGTCGTCGCAGCAGTCGTACCGTTATTTCTAGCGGCGGATGGTACGCGTCCACGGGCACAAGCGGCATATCAGACTCGCTCACTTTCACACTATCACTATCACACTTTTCAAACTTACTTAGTACCAAATCTAGTTGCCTATCGTTACAGTTACCTATGTTGTTGCTCTGAGTGAATCCACAGTATGTTTGAAAATACTCGAAATAATTACGGATATGTGTAGAACAAGAATATAAATTAAAATCACCCAATACAATTACTTCATTGAAGTTGGTACAATAATCTTCCATAATCTTAAATAATAATAAATATTCATTTTCCTTACTATTCGGTGGTATATATACAGCACATATTAAAAATAAAAATCTGTTTTGTAAGTATACGGAGCTACAGACCAGTTCGAACACATGATCGTCTATGTTTACATCTATTGGTGCTGGTACCGGTCGAAGCTCAAACCGCGGTGCGGCCACTATGCTCACGCCACCTTGCTTCCTCCCATCCGCTCGGTCACACCTAGTCATTGTATATCCTGGTGGAATAATTTCCGCGTCGTGGATAGATTCGTTGCAGCCTGTCTCCGTTAAGACCATTAAATCTGCGCTAGATGTTGATACACCAACCCAAAAAGTATCCAATTTTGTCCTCAGTCCTCTAACGTTCTGATAGTATATTAAAAAATTAGTTCTACTTTCATTTCTGGGGTTCCTCGCCTTCCTGATTTTTGAGGCGAAAGGACTGCCTCCAGGGCTTCACACAGATATCTGTAGCCCAATTTGTAGGCGACATTATATCATCAGCCAGAGAAGCTGGGACTTCTAGCTTAAACGAGGCATATTCGCCTCGGGCTTTGAGCGTTTCCACCCCATACTTCTTATTTCCACAAATACCATTCAAATGTGCTCTTACTTGGTCTTCAGTAGTGCCAACCTTAACATAGTATAGGTGTAAATATCGTTTTCGCTCAGCCGCCTCTAGCATCGTCGTACCCGGCGCAGCAACTCCTCGCATCACACCAGTAGGAATAGTTCGAGGTTGTTTTTTAGCCACTTTGGTCCATTGAGAGCTTGCTATCGGATTCACTGGAGGGCTTACCTTGCAATCCGGTACAACTAGAATTTCCTGCTGTTGCAGGCTGGGCTCAGTTTGAGACAACGAATAATTTATAACACTGCTATTGCGCATGGATTGCGTAAGATCTTTGCGTAATGTGAGTTGTTCTTCTTTGCATAAATATACTTAAAATATGACTCCTATAATTCAAAAGTACGAAACACGATTTGATGTTATTTACTTGGTATCGGTATTTTTTCCAGTTATTAGGTATAAAAAAACAAATTACTGAATCGATTTTGATGAAATTTCATGGACCAATCAGAACGTATGTCCTTTTAAATAAGAAAAATATATCACTCTATAAATGGCGGAGTTTAGTGAAAAAAAATACACTGAATTGTTAACCTCGTCCCGTTTTAAATCAGTTTAAGTCACAAGAACTTACTGAAAAAGTGAAAAAAAAAACAATAAAATTTACAAGAAATTATTCAATCGGCTCAAAAAATATCCTTTCGTTGTAGTTTTTTAAGTTTATTCGCTTAGCAGTCGCTGACTGTAAAACATAAGGAACGAAAGGCTAAATTTGAAATTATTCCTTTCGCTACAATTTTGTTTTGCCTACTTCATCTTACACTCGTTCCTTTTTTTTCTGATAGGTAAGTCTTTGACCACTATTTCACCTGAAGGTAAGTGATGATGTGGTCGAAGGTGATAACAGGCTTAACCTAGAATTACTGGCTCTAAAGGTCAGCTGCCGGAACACACCGTTAAGTGCTTGGCAACAGATTCTCTACTTGAGGGTGGTCGCTAGCCAGGCGAACATTCGCAAAATATCCTTCCAACATGCGGTGAAGCTCAAGCCTGCGGCGGGTTTCGAACCATGAACCTGCTGCGTGGCAGTCCATAGCCAATGCCCCTGGGCCATCACTGCTTCGCAATCTTATATACTAAGTGAGATGATCACAAAATGCATTTTTTTTCCATCCTTCTATTTTTGACGGATATCTGTCCTTACTCACACGATACACATGAATCAATATAACTAGCTTTATTCATCTATTTATCCACCGAACGACGCGATTGTAGCAGGAGGTTATCAAACAAAACTCCAAGAACCAAAATGTACGGTAATCGGAACATACTGTATGAAGGAGCACAGTTCTATAACGAGTTACCTAAAGATCTCCAAGACTGTCAAATTCATTTATTTAAAAAGAAACTAAAAAAACATATCTCTGATAACATCTCGTCAGATCTCTGGACTAACATAAAATATTAGTATAAAAACTTGGCTAATTAGATTGATTAGTTAATTAATTAACTGTATTTCATTATAAGTGAACTCTGTTCTTTATGAGAAAAATAAAAAATCATTAAACCTTGGTTATTTTATATTATTCAGAATAGAGTGCAAGCAGCGCTTGCCATACAAAAGTAGTTTCGTCATATTTTAAATACCAAGAGTTCAAACTTGCTGAAATTGTATATGCATATTGCTGAGCCTAATATCTATGCTCCTAGTTTGCCAGTTTATCGATTTATTATACCCCTTTTTGTCAAAATAACAATTCTCTACAAAACGATTATACGTTTTTTTTTCTTTTTATATTTGATAGTATAGCCTTTGACCACTATCTCACCTGATGGTAAGATATGATGTGGTCGAAGGTGTTGTTCAGGCTTATCTAGAATTAATGGCTCTCAAGGACAGCCGGAACAAAGCGTTAGGTTCCTGGCGACAGATTTTCTAATTCGCAAAATGCCCTACCACCATGCATAAATGAAAATACTTAATATTACGGAAATCTAGCAAACCAGAAGCATAGATAGACTCAAAAATATACATGCAAAGTTTCACCGAGTTTGAAAATTTAGTATTTAAAATACGACGAAACTACGTTTGTAAAGCGCTACGTGAACTACTTTTAAGAATTGGCGATACATTTCATGTTACTGAAAACTTGCAGGAGAATTGCTCGTGAGCTTATTATTAAGATAATCGGGGAGACGCGGGCTCCAAGTTCTATATGAAAGAGATGGGTAAATAAATCGTCTACGTAACAATTGTAATATATAAAAAATACTACCTAACTAAAATCATTATCCGACGAATGAGTAGTTTAAGTGCGATAATAAAAATCAAATAATTATCAGCTCAATACCTCATAATCCACCGAATCGATATAGAATATATATTATCTATTTTAATGAATAGATTCAGGCGTTACTTTGCAGAAATAATAACAAATATTTTAAAAGTATTTTAAGAAAACATTAAATTAATTATTGAATAAAACACTTAAAAAATCTTTATAAAAATGATATATATCTAGTGACAATTCCGCCTAATTTCCTGTTAAGCCGACGTGACGTCACAAACGCCACGCAGCCAAACCGGAAGAATATTCGACGCTTCTACACGAAGCATCCTCAGTCTTGACTCTACGAGCGCACGATCGAGACATGTCTCGATTTAATGTTTTCTTAAAATACTTTTAAAATATTTGTTATTATTATTATCTATTTTACTAATCCCCATCCTTCGTCCAAAATGAGTTCTAATCAAGCAATAATAATTATTATTGTGCAATGTGTTGATCGACGCACGACGGTAATTATTGTCATCTTGCGTCGATCAACAGATTGCCACGGGGCACCAATAGGGCAATAGGTTTCAGGCTTTATCATCGGGTATCAAAACGCCTATCAAGAGTTGCCTTATTATACTGCGCCCTGCGCCTGCGCAGACAATGATTACAAGTGATAATGATAAAAAGTACTAAATTTTAATAGTACCTACGTTAATATATCAATGTCTATAATCTAATATTGACTCTACTATCGTTATATATAAGTGAAGCTGCAATTTTTGTTAAGTTAAATCCTGAGCTCTTTGAAACATATCCGATAAGTAACCGTCGAAAAGGCATGTTATGACAAGTGCGATGCAGCACCAAGTTGCTGCGAATGAGTGTGTTCTGTAATGGCACCATTAATATTTAATAAAATACCATCAGCTATCCGTTCTAAAAGTAACATCGATACTTTGAAATCCTACTCAATGACTTTTTGATTAAGAAAGCTTATTATAATATTATTGAATTCCTTAACAATAAAGATATGAATGTTATTGCTTAATCACCTTGTATATTATTTATTTAATATTAGAAATTTGATGAATATTGTTGTATTATTGTATTTATTTGTTATTATATATTTAGAATATGTGTACAGTTATAGTAGATTATGATACAAGTGAGTTAAGTTGCTCATTATACACGAGGCTGTGTGTTGCAGCACGAGCCGTAGGCGAAGGCGTAAATCAGCCAAGTGTATAATGAGCAAGTTGCTGTATGATGTAGGGGTGTTTGTAGGCGACAAAAAAACAACAAAATAGAGGCAGGTGAGAAACGAGGGCAAAAAGTATTGCGTTTTTTCTCCCAGACAGGTATTTTTTATGATCCCATTTGAAGAACAAAAGACAATTAATACGGTAAACCACCATTTATTTGCCCTGTTTTTTTGAAAAAACAAGTATCAATTAATTAAAAAAGTAAAAACACGACTGCAATTATATATTTTATATATTTTCGTTAACCGTTTTATCGCGACATTGAAATTAAAACTACAATTTATATATATCTATGAAATCGCTTTCGTGTTTGGAAGAAAAAAATATTTATTTGCGCTATTTGGCGTCTAAAATCCGTTGTTTTGTTCTTTACTATTTTTCTGTACCTAGTTTCACTTGAGTTATCAAGAAGAATCTAATGATAACCAAAATCGTCAAATCAAGATCATCAAAATCAGCTAAGCCGTTTAGAAGTTATGGTGGAATAAAGAAATTCACAAACATATATGAACCCTGAAAACATAAAACTCCTTTTTTAGGCAGTCAAAGATCTGATTGAGGTTTGAGATTTACGAGTCTAAAAGAAGCTGCTCAACCAGCACGTGAAAAACATGCTTTTAGACTCATGTGTTAAAATGGTTTGAACAGATGATATTTTTTTTAAGATATAATGTAATATATTTTAGGTAGTATATTACATTTCATATAAATTGTGTTATTTTTAGGAGTTACCCAAAACTTTCGGTGTACCCACGTAATTTAGCGTAGTATATCATGTATATTATATCATAGCTAAACTTGTCAATCTTACGTTTCCTGAAGAGAAATCATACATTTAATACTCAATTGAAATAGGTCCCTTGCCTAGCGCGTTTATTTGTTTGTTAGTCTCTGTCTCGTTTATAATGCGTCATTTCATAGAAATAATTGTTTTTTTGATACTAAAATACTATTTTGATGACAAACGCACTGTAAAGCAAACATTAAAACGCGGCAAGCTGTGAACTGAATGTTGACAGCTTCCACAGCCCACAAATCATTGCCAAGTGTTATTTTTCCTATTTGAAGTGTAGGACCTTTCTACACACAATTGGACTAAGATGAATTGTATATAAATTCGTGTAGAAGGGACCTTTACGCTATAAAAAAGAATAACTACACTTCACTTGGAAATAATATATGGGCTGTGGAAGCTGTCAAAGTTCAGTCTTACTTGCTTGCTCAGTGAGCACTGCCATTTCACTGCATAGTACGAAATACTCCTCTTATAGCTTTAATAGTATATAGATAATTGTCAAACGTTTAACTAAATATAACCTCAAAATTCGATATGTTTTTTTTAATTTCATTGAAGAGTTCGTGCCTGGTTTTTAATTTCGTTCGCATAAATTATTTTTATCGAATCCAGAAAACAAATTCACGGCTCAGTAAGACTCCAGACCAATATGTAGGGATGAAAAATAATTTCCTTTGCTTATGTTAAACCGACTTACAATAACAGTTCTAAAGTCGATTCTAGTTTTATTTTAAGTACTTACATAATAATAATAAAATAGGAAAAAAGTTTTGCGAGGTCTTTGTATCTACGCATAACGTTTTACATAGGTCTATGTATCCACGCATAACGTTTTACTGGATCATTCAATCTTGATTTATATATTTTGTCGGGTAGAGTATAGCTTCTACGTCTTTTGTAACTCCCTATAGGAAGATATGGAATAGTCTTCTCAGTACGTACCTTCTTGATATGACCTGTGGCAATCATTAAATATAAATAATTAATATTAATAACTATAATATAATAAAGGTCACAGTTGTTAAAAAAATATCCCAGCTTTGACTCAGAAATTACAGAATTCATCACCGTGAAAGGACGAAAACTTATCAGTCATTTTATTCTCATTCTAGGGTAAAGGTACATATAAGTCGCCAGCTCTTCTCGCTCCAACTATGATCCCGTCCCAAGTTTCAATGCAGACCTGCTCAATGTATCTGGGATCTAAGTGAAAGCCTTCAAAGCCCCCAGCTAGACCGGGTAATTCATATGTGTAAGATAAAGGAACACCAATGTAGTGGGCATAATCTTCAGCGGCGCCAGCAACTCGGTATCCAATAACAAGGACAGAATTACCAACTACGTAGCGAGGGAAGTAGTTTAAAGCCTTGGCGTGGATAGCGTCAACCATGGCGATGCCAACAGTGTGTAAGGCCAAGGCATTGTTTGACAGAGAACCATCATGACCCCATGGATATAAAATCATGCTGCCGTAACTGTGCATAGTGAGATACAATGCCATCCTTGCGAGGTGCTCGTTTATGATATCGCGAACGACTTGAGTTTCGATTTCGGAAAAGGCACGGTTTCCAGCATATGTGTCAGCGCAAGGATTGCTGCTGGTGCCAACGGTATTCCAAAAGAAGTCATAATTGCGATTTCCATCGACTCCTGGGCATAGGTAGCTCATTGAGTGGGTGTTGTTGGAACGGGTCTTACGCCAAAAACGATTCTGAAAGAATGAGTCTCTATCAGGAAATATTATAAATAACAATCTCGTTTTCTAAAATGTATGAATAAATCGAAAATCATTAGAATTACGTCAAAACTATCCGTGGGTTAAAAACTATAAATTTTATTACACTTTTGAACTAAGTTCTGTAATAATGAAAGTTCTTGATTGAAAAATTATACTAATAACTCTAACAATAATACGTTTTCTATAAATATTAAAATATGAACACTTACGGTGGTGAATGTGTGAACGTATCCATCAGGGTTGACCATGGGTAAAAGGATCCAGTCAAACCTCTCCAGCAGATCAGGCTCAGTGACATCTTCAACTAATTTCTTAATGGCCCAAGTGACGGTAGGAGGGGAGATCCATTCCCTGGAGTGGATACCACCATCGATGAATATGACAGGTTTACTTGTGTCTTGGAAATTGGTGGTGGAAATCTTCAGGTATTTGATGGGCCGACCTTCAAAGGAGTTCGCAGGAGTAACGAGAGTTACTAAATCTGGGTAGCGCGCCGCTATGTCATCAAGGTAAGCATCAATCTATTAAAATAAAATGTCATGTTAGATTAATGAATATAACTCAAAGCATCTCGAATACATTTACTTAAAATCAAACTGGCGGATCCAAGTTGGATATATGTACTATCATGCCATGAAAAGAAGGAACCCACTTGAATCGGTAGTAAATTATCAAACTTTCGCTTTATAAATATTTATTATTTTATCACTTAATAGCCTGTAAACAAGAGTCGTTACCGGCATGCTATAGTTACTGCTATCCTTTAACAACAACCGAAACCGACGGTTTAACGTCCTCCAAAGCACGAAAGCGCTTACCATCCAAGTAATGGCGGAATCGATATTGATACAATTTAAATGGGACTACAAGAGGTATTCATACCCTATCCAATGAAAAAATAATCCTCAAAATCAATAAATATTTACAATATTCAAAATAAAATTAATATTTAACACCTCCTCATTTTTAGGAAGCTGTAAATAAATTATACGTACCACATTGAGTTCCTGGTAATTATCATATGGAAATTGTCGTCCATTTCTGGCTCTGGTAGCGTTCCTCTTGCTTCTATCAGCAAGTCGTCTTTATCGAGAGCTCTGAAACAAAAAAGTGCTACTAGTATTTGTTTAATGGTACTAACCTCGACGCTGCAATAAATTATTATCTCGCAAATAGTTGGTATTCCAAATGCAATCTACAAAAAAAAACATAGACTGTAAAAATCACCTAGACAATAAATCATATTGCCTTTTTTTTGTTCTTGCTCCATACTAAAAGTGGTAACTCATATAAACGTGATTATCTCTATTATTATGTCTATATATTAAATTTTCGCTGTTCTATACATATACCCCGTGGGGTGACGGGTTAGAGTGTCATCCCCCATTGCTGCCTATGGGGGTCGTAAGAGGCGACTATAGGTAAAATTCCGGAAGGTGGGTAGCAGCGCCTTCTGAAGAACTGTGATCCCCAAGCCACCTAAAGCTTGGAGATTACGGCAAACCCCTCCTTACTGGGGGAGGCTGTGTTCAGCAGTGGACAATCCAGCTAATACAGTAAAGAATACATTTACGACAAACATCTTGCAGTTTTTATATAAGTTGACGTTGACGGTCCGTTTTGCTACAGAACCCGAAACAGTATATAATAATATAGTAATTAAACAACTTTAAACGGTCATCGCGTATATTTATCATTATTTTTGTCCCGACGTTTCAAACACTTTGCAGTGATCGTGGTCACGGGGTGACTGATACTGATAATACTCACGATTTAACATCAACAGCATGGATCCTTTACGAAATATCCTGGTCTTCCAAGGTCTTCAGAAATCCAGCTTGTTGCTGAGGGCTAACCAGGACTACGCCCTCTCTCTCGACGATAGGATGGCTCAAGACATCTACTTCGTAAGCTTCAGCGATGGTGCCAAAAGTCTTCATTTGCTCTAAACTGGTTGGTCTTACGTAGAAAGATGTCCATCTAATGTCAAAAAAGGAGGAATCAAGGATTAAGAAAAATAAAATAGCATAATTAGTAGCATTTCATGGCTTCTGTAAGTGGAGTGTTGTTGCATATTGGGCGCTCGTTACGATCGAGGGAAGGGGAGCGGGTATACGAGGACAGGGTTACCTTCAGGCTGGCAGCTGGCCATAAAACTGAAGCCAAATCTAATTAAGTACCTACGCATACGTAATTGTATAGTTGTGTCTCGCGAACATAACTAGCGACCCAAAGAGTAATATTGGTGTGGGGATATGGCCAAAATTACGAGTGCAGTTTCACTAAGAACTACTCCTGGTCTCTCCTTCTTCTTCGAACAACGCTTTGTGTGTTGCTCGGACGCGGTTTCGGGCACGGGTGGCCCCTGACCGCGGAGTTCAAGCGCGGTCTGCCTCTGCAGACCGGTCTTTAGGTCGGACTTCTGGTCCTATAATTTTCATGTGGTCCTGGTTTGTGGGGTGCCTCGGTAGGTCGGGGCACCCTATGGCCTGGACGTTCTCTTCTCTTCTTCTGTGTGATCTTCATATTGGTTTCTCGCTGAGGTCCCCTTGGGGTCTTATAAGATCCCTTGGTTGGCGTTTAGCTTTTGGATGGCGCTCGTATAGGGGGGCTATTGACCGGAGATGATCTTGCTCCGAGGCGTCTGCTCGGTCGAACATCTTCTTTGTGAGCCGCTCGACGAACTCGTCTAGTGGCTCCATCTTCAAGTCCCGGTGGATCGTGGAGTTGCGGACGAACCATGGGGCGGCCGTCAGCAGGCGTAGGTTTTTGTTCTGTTGGGCTTGGAGGCGTTTTCTTTGTGTTTCGGCTAGGAGGGCGAACCAGGCCGGGGCGGCATATGTGAGTATTGGGCGTATATATGTTTTATATAGTGCCACCTTGATCCGCAGTGGGAGTGTGGATTTCAGTATGGGGCTGAGAAGGTATTGGGCTGCTTTGGTCTTCTGGATCACTTGGCTGGTGTGGAGAGTCATGGTCAGTCTCCTATCTATTGTCACTCCTAGGTATTTGGCTGATCTATGCCATGGAATTGGTGTGCCTAGGAGTGAGAGTTTGTCCGGTAGGGTTCTCTTCGAGGTGACCAACATGGCTTGCGTTTTAGTCACGTTAACGCGCAATCTCCATCTGGTCAGCCATGATGGGAGTTCGTCGAGGGCTCGCTGCATCTTTATTGCTGCGTGATGGGCCTTGAAGGAGGATGTTAGGAGCGCCGCATCGTCTGCATACAGGGCAAGTGTAGCGCCTGTAGACGGGATATCATCCGTGTAGACCGTGTAGCAAGCTGGTGACAAACAGCTGCCCTGTGGTACTCCGGCGAGGATGGGGTGGACTTCTGAGAGGGTTCCTTCTATCCTTACTCTGAAGTTTCTCTCTTCCAAGAAGGATTTTATGACGGCAACTGCTCTTTTTGGGGCTGGAGAGTTGGCTAATTTGAAGAGCAGTCCGTCGTGCCAGACACGATCAAACGCCTTTTCCATGTCCAGGAATACTGCCGCGGTATGCTCTTTCTTATTCATGTTTTCCGCCATCTGGTGCAGTACCCTGGACAATTGGAGGGTCGTCGAATGTTCCGAGCGGAAGCCGAACTGCTCTGGCCTTGGTTTGATGTGAGGTGTGAGTTGCTCTAGTAGGACTCGTTCGAAGACTTTAGAGATGCTAGGCAGGAGTGTTATTGGCCTGTAGCTCTCCGGTTTTAGGATATTTTTCCCCTGTTTAGGGAACATTATGACTATTCCCGTTTTCCAATCCTTGGGGAAATGTCCCGTTCGCGCGATGCCATTGAAAAGGCGGGTGTAGGCAGCTATTGTTCTATAGGGGATGTGTCGGAGCGCCGCGTTTCCAATGCCATCCGCGCCTGGGGCTTTCTTGGGCTTGGATGTCTTCAGTGCTTTTTGAATCCGTCCAGGGGTAAAGATTATAGGCTCTTCTGATGGGGATATGGTTGTAGAGAAGTAGTCACGCATGAATGCTTCCACTTCTTCGGTATGTTCCGTATCCGTAGTACTCCTGGTGTTGAGCACTTTAACACTAACCCTTGGAGCTAGATCAATCTCTAGCACCAAGAAAGGAAATGTTAAAGTGCTCAACGAGCCAATGCTCGCCAGGGGCCAAAAGTTTCATTTACCCCAGGAAAAATGCAGTAGTCCATGGTGACACCATTTACTCTCAGCTTGCGGCAAAGCTACACGTGTGGCTTTAATAGTTTTTTTAGGAGCCTTATATTCTAAAATAATGTTTTCGTTCTTTATGATTTTAGAAAAAACATAGTGTTCCAATTCCATATACACCGTGTCCCAAAATTCAACGATAAGCCGGCATCGGTGCATGGACCTACTCATGACTACTCGGGAAAAAATAAAAAAAAAATTATAACTCTTTTTTTTTTAATTACAGAGACTTTTATAAAGTTGCGCCAACTTTTAATAAAACTTGCCATGGTAGTGTCCATACTTTTTTTTTTAACCCAGACTATAGAAAGTGCATAGAATGTTAAAATCTATGAAAATTATAAGAAAAAAAATTTTTATTACTGATTTTTGTAAAATAACTACAGACTTTCTGTAATTTTAAAGGATTGTGGTAGATAGCCGTCCTTCTTAGGTTGCTAATGCACAAAAAATATCAAAAATATGTCAAAAATTGTGGTCATGGTAGTTGAAAATAGCATAATGGGTATCGAATATCGATGAAATTTATAAAAGTCTCTGTAATTAATAAAAAAAAACAGTTATATATTTTTTTTATTTTTTTCCGAGGAGTCATGAGTAGGTCCATGCACCGATGCCGGCTTATCGTTGAATTTTGGGACACGGTGTATATGGGACGGCAGATGACGATTAGATATTGATAATATACAGAAAAAATCTTACCCTTGATATTGTTCGTGTTTCGCGTACGCCGCAGAAAGAAGTATCGCTAGAACCAAAACCTTCATCTTGAGAGTTCGATCCAGAACTAACTCCAGGTTCTAGTTTTATATCGCTTGTTTGTCGATAATATTATCTGTCGATAACTAGTATCACGCCAAATCTTCTTTATTTCGAGGTATATTCACAATCAATCTTATGCAAATGCGCGTTGTTAATAATTAATCTAATCATTATTTCTAATCATTGCTTCCAGTATATTTTATATTGAAAATTAGTGCTAGCTATACATATCAGCTTTTCCATTGTCATTGATTGTGGTGTAGTATTATTATTATTATTTATGGTGACAAACGTGAACCTATTTTTAACTAAAAAAATGTGTTTCAGGCTTTTTCTTGGCTCTTGAGAACGTTGGCGTTGGTTGTATTACATTATTGATAAGTAGGATAATTATATTTGTATTTTACGATAACTTGGCGATACCATTGTTATTGATGAGCCACGTAAGGCAAAAAATATAATTAACCATTCTTATATGCCGTTGAGTTTCGTAAGAGGCTTTAAATTGCTATAACCTTTTATGTCATTACCGGGAAATGGCAAAAACGAGAGGCATTTTACAATTTGCCTTCGGCATTTTATAAACTGGCAAACGTACGACGCAGTTGTAAAATTACGAATTAACGTATTGCCCACGACACACGATATATTGTATAATTTTTCCCCTCATTAATGTAGTTATATCAATCTAATTATTTGTATCGTCAGACTTGCCAGGTCAGAACGGATGAATAGTAGATCGATACATATTTCACCAACGGACAGTGGTCGGAAAATGCATTACTAATATGAAATTAACACTGACTAGTGGTTTGAATCT
Source organism: Plagodis pulveraria (assembly GCA_963890685.1). NCBI lineage: Eukaryota > Metazoa > Arthropoda > Insecta > Lepidoptera > Geometridae > Plagodis > Plagodis pulveraria. The sequence goes on from OY982969.1 coordinate 24,492,849, forward strand.
GTTGTCACTTGAGCAGTAGGTGGACCTTCAATTACACAATTATGATCAACATCCAGTACTCTTGCTCTAACTCTCCGGGTTTTTTTTCACTAAAGTATCTTAACGTGTCCCCAAAAAACTTCTCATTATACAAGGTTATTGGAAAAATGCTAACAACGTCTTAGGGTTGACTTCTGTTAGTCCTAACAAACACTTTTAGATGAATGTTTGTAGTTCCATAATAAACAAATAAATGATATTTTTTTACTTTTAAAACAAAAATATTTTTATGTGTTTATGATAGAATAAGCACGAGTATCACTTGATGTTAATAGTCTCTTGTGCCTGTGATTTATTATTTCATATTTTTTCATCATGACTTTGCTTGATGTAAATATTCAAAACTCAATGGGAGCGCGGCGCGGTCCAGTGTTGCCGCTGCTCGCGCTCTCAGCTTGGAGTAGGCATTGTCTTCTACTACGAGACACAGAACTTAAAAGTGTAAGACAGTACTAGAAAAACTTATTGTATTCGGTTTTGAATCTCTTAGTAAAAGACAATGCCTACTCCCAGCTAAGAGCACCTGCCGCGACAACACTGGACCTCGGCGCACTCCCATTGAATAGAGTTTTGAATATTTACATCAAGCAAAGTAATGATGAAAAAATATGAAATAATAAATTACAGGCCATAATTTATTCTATTTTGTCTGAGTTAGGTGTGACTATCTCCTAATGTTTCTGACCATTCATTTAGCTAGCTGATATTAGAAAAAACATAAACTTTTCATAAGTCATGCACCCCGTTACTGTAGTCCATGACCATGTGTTTTTTTTATATATTGTACTGGTTTGTTAGATTTACATCATTCTCTTTAATGATTGAGTTTAATACAAATTGTATTTTTTTTTGTATAAATACATGCGCTAAGCCCTGCATTCCATTTTTTGTAAAGATAATAATTAGAGTTTAGTACAATATTTTTGTTACAAGGTTTGTTGTTATTTTGGTATGAATTATAATTCATGATAAGCTTAAATAGTTTTCTGAGACACAGATTTAAATGAGATGATATTATGATGAAACTCGCTTTCTCTGATCCACTTCTTCTGGAAAGTGTCAACTACTGGAATGGACTGCTTTATTATTATTCGAGCATGTTCCTTAGACAAATATGATGACCTGCAAATATCCACTGATTATTTAGTAGGAGCTCATACATTTCCAGATTTTTTCAGAGGTCACTATTTTCTTTTCATACTGTGTGTCTTTTAGCATGTCAGTGAGTAGCTTCCCAGAGAAGAAAATACACGTAACGTAACACAGTATTAAAAAAAAAGAGGATGGTTACGGAGATGTCCTACACGGCATAGATATTATAAATCTAATATATCACATTTCATAAGACAAAAAAAGTTTGCTCTACACTACATCTCTTTTTCAGCATGGTGAGATTATATATTATTCCTCGTCCAGCACTAAAATAAGCACCAAATTCAAACCAATACCCCGTTTATTCCCGTGTGTTGTATTAAAGTCAAACAGTCTTCTGTAGAGAAAACTCAATGGAGATGGCTGCAAAGAGTGGCAATTATGGCAATATCCCGTTTCATCTTCTTGAGCTATGCTTTGAAGTCTAAATTGCAATGTGTTTTCCGAAACGTTTAACAACTAGTGGCTTTCCGAGCTGTAGACCTCGCGAGTCTGCCCTTGCATAAGGTTACAATTGAATAAAGGTTCACTGCGCATGCTAATGGGAGAATGGGTCAAGAAATCCAAAAATCTAGATATGTAATGTAAGTATAAGAAAATCAATAACACGCGGGCCCCAGCGAAGGCTAGTTGTATCAGAAATAGGTAGGTAAGTAGTAAATATACAATAATTTTACATACGTGGTAATGTAATTATCTCGAATTAATATACTGACTACAAAACATGGAAAATAAATAATTGATTATACGAGAGAGAGAGAGAGAGCCTATCACTTTTAGGCAACTGACATGGGTATCAGGGCATTGCTGTTAAATTAAGCGCAGGCGTCCATACTTTTAACACCTTAACATGAATATCTCCCTCATTTTGAAAAATTTCTAATAAATGAGACGACAATTTTTTTTTGTTGACTTATTAAACCTGCTCACAAAATTTCGTGAGAATCGGTTGAGAAATGCGACCTGTAGAGGAGAACAACCGGACATACGAAAGCATTTTGTCTAAGTTGAAGCAGAGACGCTTCGCTCGAACTAAGTTCTCGCTCGGTCAATAATTGGTATGAATTCATAAACATAACTTTGTTTCGGAAAGACACATCGCCCACAGCTCATTGATGTTTTTGAAAACATTGAACTCGTGACTCTCTGATCTGTACATTTTATTGTTCCATGACGATCGTACTGATATAATGTAGTGATAATAAGTCTTAGTATACTACTTAAATAGATAAGTCAGTTTATCTAAAACACGTGTCTTTGTGTAATTACCAGTTATTCTAGATAGGATTAATTGATAAACATTTTGTAACAATTCGATTACCTATCAGAAGAGATTTTCATTCAAAATTTATATAAGTGATACGTTTTCAGACTTGCTAGAAATTTGCGCTGCCCGTTCGTCTGTTTTATGAACCGTAGGTATACTGTATCAGCCGGCGAGCCTTTCCCACTAGGGGGATTTGCCATAATCCCCACGCTTTGCAGGCGTCTTGGGGATCGAACCGTAGGCGGTGCAAATTTTCACCGATTTTACATATGTGTTAGTTATTAGCGTTAGAAAATTGCAGTAAAAATACCAACTTCAACACTGACTTGATATATGACGTCTGACACGCCACGTTACCCAACAGATGCCAATTTAAATCATAGTCATGAGTCAGTGACTCACTATTATAATTCCAGATGTTAGATTAAAAAACAAATAGTTTTCTTTATACTAATCGAGACTGGCTGTATATGGTTAAAAACGCAACTAGCAACTATGTCTTATAGTAACTTATTTATGCTGCATAAGATCTTTATCCATCAAGCCATCGAGCAAATAACCCTTAGGACTGCCAGCACTTTGATTAATCGACGTTATTTTATTTGAAAGTTGATGCTTGCCGTGTAGTCCCATTTAAAAGTCATTAAAATCGGTCAAGCCGTTTGTGAGTTGGACTCTAATAACTGAAAAATGTTTTCCTATCTTGATGGTATAGTCATTGACAGTGAATGACATTCGATCCCATAAGTAGCAAGGGTCACTAAAAAGGATGAAAATTGTTTCCCCAAAAATAGAACCGACTCAACCAACACTCAAATGTGTGAAATAACTTGTCGAAGTTGGTACCATGTGCACAATATTGTGATAATAGGTACTTTTGAACCACCATGGTACCGACTTCAACAAGTTATGAGTCTCTGGTGCACTCGCAGTTTGAATTTATGTCATAAAACACTGCAATTGTTTCGTCATAGTTTCGTAGTTACCGCCGAACAGGCAACACCTACAGCGACTGTGAATATTTGGCTAATCAGTCTACAAAAGTAGCCAGTTAGCCTTTAACTATATGGTGATTTTATGATTGGACGATATTAACAAAGGGACTCGTCTTTAGAATCGGTATACACCACAATATACCTTCATTATTTTTTATAGATATATACACCGTGTCCCAAAATTCAACGATAAGCCGGCATCGGTGCATGGACCTACTCATGACTACTCGGGAAAAAATAAAAAAAAAATTATTACTCTTTTTTTTTTAATTACAGAGGCTTTTATAAAGTTGCGCCAACTTTTAATAAAACTTGCCATGGTAGTGTCCATACTTTTTTTTTTAACCCAGACTATAGAAAGTGCATAGAATGTTAAAATCTATGAAAATTATAAGAAAAAAAATTTTTATTACTGATTTTTGTAAAATAACTACAGACTTTCTGTAATTTTAAAGGATTGTGGTAGATAGCCGTCCTTCTTAGGTTGCTAATGCACAAAAAATATCAAAAATATGTCAAAAATTGTGGTCATGGTAGTTGAAAATAGCATAATGGGTATCGAATATCGATGAAATTTATAAAAGTCTCTGTAATTAATAAAAAAAAACAGTTATATATTTTTTTTATTTTTTTCCGAGGAGTCATGAGTAGGTCCATGCACCGATGCCGGCTTATCGTTGAATTTTGGGACACGGTGTATATATATATATCTATATAGTTATCATGAATAATCAGACGAAGTTTTATCTCACGGACATCATTAATCTTTGATAAATAAATTATTGAAGTTTTAATTTTAACCTTGATTATTTGTGTATTTTGCACCAGGTACATCGCATAGCCTGCAGGATTCAAAATACTCGTCTGACTGTTCCTGACCGCAAATTATTTAGGTGGCTTAGATTAGGTCGAATGATGTGACAGAACCGAATTGGATTCACCTTCCAAGCAGTCTTGTCCGTCCTACCCCTAGAGTGTCTTTATAAGCCGGAGGCGCGGAGGGGGAGCGGCGCTAGTCTACTCGCGGTGAGAAACAGCGGACGAAGCGAAGCCGGACAGGCGGGAGGCAAAAGCCGAAGCTGCGAAGGCGTAGCGATTACGCTGCGACGAGGTAGCGAGAAGACTAAAGCGCTGGGTACCTACAGCGCCAGAGCTGTCATAGAATTACTTAACTTCTAATAAGACAAGAAATGGCTATCAGGGTGGAACGGTAGTGGGCTATTTCGGTGGTAATACTCCCATAAACTGAATTAGAAGTAACCAAGTTTGTTGTAACGGTTGTTGAAATGTTCTTTTTTTAACATTCCGACATCAATTTGATATTATACACAAAGAACAGTATTCATTGCATTGGGGGTAATATAATATTTTAATATAATATTTAATTAATAATAATTAAAATATATAATATTTAAATATTTTAATTAAAAAAATGTATAGTTATAGACCACATTTTTTTGTTACCAATATGTGTTATTTCTTTATAGAGAAACCCGGCAGACTGATACCACAATTGCTATAAAAAACCCGTCCATGATTTTAAGCAAGTGTAGGTTCAAAATACTCGTCCGCCTAAACTCCTTCAAGCTAAACAACTTGAGGAATTCTTAAGAAAGGCAAATTTTAATAGAATGTTATAAAATATGCCAATAAAATGTTGTAATGTAAATGATTTCACAGCAATACCCCTAATTGTTTTTGTTTGTTAAATTATTTTGTTCTATATAAACTAGAATGTACAAGTTTAATATGAATACTACAATACAAACATTACAAACCTTAACTAACGAGTACCTTGGGATAATTTGAGTAATATTTCAGTTATTCAACTTTACCATCAAAAATGGCAACACTGCAAACGCGTTTCACAAAGCCGATAGTTTGAAAATAAATCCCTCTAAAACATTACCGTAAAATATTGCTGAACCATTCCGTCGATATACAAATAGAAATAGTCCTCCATTGCTTGGGAAACTTTGTTTTTCGATGCAGGTAAGCAATAAGAGGAGGAATGCCTCCACGATTGTCTTGCCAGGTCTCCCTTAACCCCTGAAATGGGGAGAAAGGGGAATATTGCCCTGAGGAAAGACGTGACACGGCGTTGGTGGACATTAGAATTGAGACAGGGTGCAAAAACATCGATAGTCTACATTTTAGACTATATATCATAGTTTTAGATGATAAATATACAACTCCGATCTGAGTGGAGCTGCATTGCTGCCAAGCAATCTGTATTATACGCCATTGCAATTTATGCCATACTTTTTAAATTCTACCAACTGCCTCAGCTGTTTGTAAGGGGTTGAATCTGGCTTAGATGTTTTTGTTAGTTTCTATCAAATTATCTTTTTTAGGGTTCGGTACCCAAAGGGTAAAAAACGGGATCCTATTACTGAGACTTCGCTGTCCGTCCGTCTGTCACCAGGCTGTATCTCAAGAACGGTGATAGCTAGACAGTTGAAATTTTCAAAGATGATGTATAAAATTTACGACGATGTTGCTGAACTCGGGTAGACAGTTGAAATTTTCACAGATAATGTATTTATATTGCCGCTATAACAACAAATGCTAAAAATAAAATAAAATCAATATTTAAGGGGGGCTCCCATACAACAAACTCGATTTTTTACCGTTTCTTGCTCGATACTAATAACAGTGACAGGTTGACGCTTTAACTATTCACAGAATATTTAGTTTTATGTTCTCTTTAAATATAATGAAATCAAATAAAATAAATGATTAAGGGGGCTCCCATACAATAAAAGAGCTATCACCGTACCTACACAGCTCAATCGGACACTGCGAAAAGTGTCTGTAACTTGCAAGATTAGGTTACAGATAATGGTACGAAACCCTTCGTGTGCTAGTCCCACACGCACTTGACTGGTTTTTTTAGTACAATGTAAGTTGAACTAAAGGAGTCATTCCATACCCATATTATGGTTAATACTAGAGGACAAATTAGAGTTATGAGTCATATGTCATGTTAGCTTAACGGTCAGAGCATACCCCGGCTATAGAGGTGGATGTGACTAAGATTGCAACAAACACTCACGTGACTATAATTTTTTATCTCGTTATAATTTTGTAATTTAGCAAATATCTTTTAGAATTTGACATTCCTGTTTACTCGTATGTACGTCGCAAAGAAACATATAAATCAACGAAAAAGTATGACGAAGTACAACATTTAATACTTATATTCTATAAAAAAGTAGATATACAAGGACAAGCCCGAACTCGCTCGGAAAGGCGCAATTTTTTTTGTTTATTACTCATAGGCTATCATTTGACCACTATCTCACCTGAGGGTAAGTGATGTAATGGTTGTAGATGTTGTTCAGGCTAACCTAGAATCACTGGCTCTAAAGGACAACGGCCGACCTACAAAAACTGCATACTTATGAAGGGTTATCATGAACAGGAATATGACAGGACAACTTTAACCACGAGGGCAACCTTAAAATCGTGAAAAAAATCTGCTGTTCTATACTAAGAGTCGATTTCATATTTCTGTGATCTATGGTCCATTTAAGCGTTTTTGTTTACTCTCGTTCGGCTTAGCTTCTTGATATCTCTTTATTGACATTTTATTGCAATCTTAGTATTGTACCGTACTGTATCAGCCGGATTATCCACTGCTGAACACAGCCTCCTCCATTATAGGTGGGTTTGCTATGATTATAGCTAGCTACGCTTGGCAGGTGTCTTGCGGATCGCAGTTCCTCAGAAAGCGCTGCTGCCTACCTTCTCGTGTGTTACCTTTAGTCGACCTCTTACGACACCCACGGGTAGAGATGGAGGGGGGGGGGGCGACATGCTAGCCCGGCACCCCAAGGGGCAATTTTATTACCCAAGCAATATATTATATTCAAGCCCTCACGAAAACACCATTATATTATTGGTGAATGAATGAATTTAGCGATTTCTCCGCTAAATATCAGCTAGATACTATTGACTTAAGTGAGAGCCAACGAGGCAAGAGGCTCAAGAGGGCAAAGCTTGCCTTGCTAAGATAAAACTCGAAAATCTGGAACATACGCCGCAATCAGTTTTTTTAAATTATCTATCTTTTGCCGGATACATTTCGGAGACTGTACAATGGAAGTGCACAATCTAATGTATCTTCGTTCTACTGCCAAACAAGGACAGAATCGGCGAAAAGTTTTACAATCGAAATTCCAAAGACACGCAGAAAGTACTTTGCTTCAACATTTATGGTGCGAACCGCGAAGGGATTCTCTGAAAAATACAACCTGGAAGTTTTCAAATCCAAAGTAAAAGGCTCCTTTCTGAGCAATGCTTTACTAAGCGTGCTTCACCGCATGAAATATAAGTGCTCGTATGTGAATAATTAGTCTGCAGGTACGGAAATCGTGAACGAAGTCGCAGATACAGCTAGTAAAAAATATAAATGTAATCGCTTTATTTTTCAAAGGGCTACCCCTATAGGCACAGTTGTCGTAACACCCACATTTCGCTAGACATGTTTAATATCCAACTAAAAGGGGCGAGCGTGTTATCCATCCACCGGAGATTGAACCCTCGAGATTCTAAAGCGGACAAACGAAGCAATCAATTTTAACTTGTTAAAAATATGAATTAATGTTGCGTAAATGTCAAACCGTACGAATCCAATTAAAAACTTAAAAACGTGAATTTTATCGATATCGATGAAAACTGCTGTCAACTTTGAATATCTGAAAATGTTTCGAACGGACACGTTCGTGTACTTCGGTGAAATATTTCACACGTAAGAAAACTGGAGAATTTTGTGCGCTTTACATAAAGCTATGCGTCTACAGTTCGACCAACTTATCTGTTCAGGCGGCAGAAAAAAGAACTACAAAATTCCCTCAAATTGTGACAGTTTGTAGTTGATTTCCTTGACCAATAGCGCCCTCGAGAACTGCACAGTTAAGTTGGTGGTACTATACTGCGCTCACCATTGTATTCACTCTTATAGTTTTTTTATAAAACTGGGTAATTTTTTGATCTCCAAGGCACATCAAGGAAATAAGTAAAAGGAATAGCTTTAAATAAGGTGAATAAAGAGTTTTCAAATAAATATAAATCAAACAAATTGCATTTATGTCAAAGTGAGAATGATCATAGTAAATAAAATAAATAGCGACAAAAAAAAGTCTATCTTAATGTCTCCCTCGCATTCCGAGAATTCCTCCTAGAATATATTAATTGCATATATTTAACAAACACTACTTTCTTTCATATATGAGACGCACTTGAAAGGTTTTTATTATTTGGTTGTTTTACTTTAGATTTAGTACTACAATATAAATCATACTAAATTTGACGCTTGTATGAATGGACGTTTTTTGGAGAAAAAACTAAACGCCTCTTTCCCGTAGGGGTAGGCAGAGTCCACAGATGTCCACTTACTACGATCCTGAAATATCTCTTTCGCTTCATCTACCCTCATCAATCCTTTCATACGTAAGCGTACTCCTACCTGGCCTTTTTTCAGAATGTCTTACACGTATAAATTATTGCATGACTTCTCATTCCGATGTCTGCCATGATATTACATATTATATTCTTTGAAAATTTCCACCGGCTTCATACTAAAGTTCAAAATTTATGTTTAGTCTAAATTTGTACGGGGTCCACACTCACCTTTTTAAAATTTACAATAAGCCACTGAGCCAACATCGAATTAGGTATATGTCGATTTGTACTACTGAATAATTACTTAGCAGACTGACAGAAAACGTAGGCTTAGAAATGGGGTACCGTATGGAACTCTAAGCATTATGAAATAGAAACAAACAGTATAGAACCGTCTTAAAAGCACAAAAGAAGTTGATAACAAAACTGAAAATAATCAGTATCGAATTAATATCATATCAATTGAGAAAATGATGACCATGAAAAGGATTTTATGTGTGTTGTTATCAAAAGTATTTGTGTTTTCTTTTATGTTGTTAGACATATGGACCCGACCGTTTGTTTCCATATTGTATAATATTTTTTTGTTTACCCCCTTACTTATAAAAACATCGCTATGTAGTTGCTAAGTAATGGATAACTAAACAGTGTTTAAGTAATCCTTAAATATTTCTTACTTATAAACGCTACATAGCACCTGTTTAGCTAAGCAATGGATAATGAGGTCGAACGTATTTTTAACTGACAACATTGTACTAAAAAGTATTATGAATGACCTAAATGGCCAAATAGCATGTATCTAGTGCTAAATATCTTGAAATTAAAAAGTAAATGTAATACTTTTCTTTGTATATTACCACCAACTTAACTGTGCAGTTTTCGAGGGCGCTACTGGTCAAGGAAATCAACTACGAACTGTCACAATTTGAAGGAATGTTGTAGTTCTTTTTTCTGCCACCTGAACAGATAAGTTGGTGGGTCTGTAACTAAATCAGCTGATCAGAAATATGGGCGCCATCTTGTTACTTAAAATTTAAACAAGGGTGGGACGGTGTTTAAATTGACAGCTGATTTAAGCAGTACTTAGGTACTGGATAAAGTTATGTAGCGTTTATGAGTAAGAAATTTTGCTAATCAGCGGCTAAGTAATGTTTAAAATTTAAGTAGCGTTTATAAGTAAGGCTGTTAGTAATTAACGGCCACTGCTAGCGATCCGTTCTGCGTTGGTTTCGGCTAATTAGTTTCATTAGTGTTAAAGTTATTAGCATTTTGGTTGGTATTTTTATTCAAAATTTCGTGTTTTTCCCTTATATAATTTCCATATTCCAATTTTTTTCTATAGTTCCACGCATCACTCGGGCCGCGATCCCCGATCGTTTCCCGTTGTTTTGATCTGAGCTATAGTTTTTTAAATATTAATAATACTTTGAAATTTAGCTAAACTTGTTCTGTCCAATAGATTTTCTATAAGGGTAGGAAAATAATGACAATACAACGTAACTAATATTGCCAAAAAAGAGCTTTACTTCGCTTGAGGTAGTTTGTTATCAGAATGCAGTAGACAGGCGCAATTCGAAATGCATCAGCGACGGTGCAATACCTACCTCGTCTACTACGGTATTCTAAATTCATTGAAAAGTTCCGCAGCTTGGATTACACGCCGCATTAGCATTTGGCGATGTTGAAAACTTTAGCCAAGGAGTTGTAGGGAAGAGGTAGTATCGATAAAATTTTAAAGATCATTTCGATTACATTTTAAAATAAAATGGCTGTATTGCATGTTCATGAAGACATACTAGTAGGTACAGTGATTAAGTCTCATTTGCCGGTAATTTCATAATTACTTAGTTTTTATATTACTGGTACTCAAGAACTGCTGCCGGAATACACTGTTAGGTGCTTGGTGACACATTTTCTACATGAGGCTGGTAGCTGGCCGGCTAGCAGCAAGGCAGTCCATAGCTATTACTGTTCGGTTATCACTACGCAGCTTACATATCTTTCAAACTTTTTTTTTCATGTTATTGTGACGGATCATGCACGAGACCCACCTGATGTTAAGCGGGCTAATCTCTGCCTATAACAGATATATTTCGTCACAAATCACGAATTGCACTGCGCCCGACACTTTGAGACATAGTTGTTAAGTCTCATGTGCTTATAATTTCACTGGCTCTCAACGACTGCTGCCGGAACACACCGTTAGGTGCTTGGCGACAGATTTTCTACTTGAGGGTGGTAGCTTGCCAGGCGGGCATTCGCAAAATGCCCTTCCACCATGCGGTGAAGCTCAAGCCCGTGGCGGGATTCGAACCATGGACCTGCGGCACGGCAGTCCATAGCCAATGGCGCTGATATATAATAATAATAATAATTATTTATTCAGAAAATATTCATACAAATGTGCAACTAAATACAAATATCAACAAATCCTATTAGCTAATATGGCATTCATTAAGAATCATAGATAGTCACAGTGTTGTCTTGCAGAACCTACACTAAGAAAATTCTTGTGTCGTAGATTCTGCCCCTTCATATGCACAGTGAGTAAGAGGTAAGTGTATGTAGCTCTCAGGTTCATAAACCAACAAAATATCAAAGATGTTCTTAAGGATTTGATATATATGACATTACAATTCTATATAAATATATCATATACATATCTAATTATGCATAAGTACATACAGTATATTCATAAGTGATGGAGATAAATATATATATATATATATATATATATATATATATATATATATATGTGTGTGTGTGTGTGTGTGTGTGTGTGTGTGTGTGTGTGTGTAGGTTTGTAATAGGCCAGGGAATGAAGTTTTATGGCAAAGTATCATATTATTCGATTACTTTGAGAAGATTCTCAGTTTCATCATACGTTAATTTTGTTAACCAACTAAATAGCGACGCTTTTGCATGTCTGTTGTTCAATGTAACAAAATCTTTTATTATTTTGTTAACATTGTTGTATAAGAATGGCCCTAAGAAACATGCGTGATGTTTGGCTAATTTTGTGTTGAATTTTGTACTCCGAAAAATTTTATCCTTACCACTTTTTTTTTCAACATTTTCCATCAAACTCGTTTGACTGTGACGACCCATCACAATATTTTTTATAAATAATTGCCGAACCGTCAATACACCACAATCCTCGTATAGATCAGACGTAGGAAATATACGTGTTCTAAAAGTTGCAGTTTTTAGTAGCGCTCTTTGAGCGCGTTCTAGCAATAACATGTATGTTATACCTGCACCGCCCCAAGAGGTGTTGCAGTAGGTAAGGATCGACCTGCACAGTGCGTTATACACATTTATGATTAATGTTCGGTCGGCGACATCACGGAGATTTTTAAATACGAATATTACTTGCTCAGTGGTTAAGCTATCACTGCTTCTAAACATATTGTATAAAAGATGTATTGTAAAACTGCGTGAATAACAATATAACAAACCCCGGTATGATTCCTAGTTTATAATATACTAGATACCATACTATAGCTGTAACTGTTCCATTTTCGGAAATTGAATGTCGGTAAAGACGACTACTACTTTAGGAGCAGCATGCCATCACTCACGGCGAATGTGAGTTATAGAGGTGGAGTTTTTCATCAAATGTGCAGCAAAACCTGCCCGCCATATTTGTGCCTACAGCCAAAATTCTAAATTCAACAAATTTAAAAAATTCTAAATTGTTTATTGTCAGCTGTGTGTTTCATGTTGGTCAAAATGATGAAAGTATCAACAGCTACCTTTTCAGGCGTACAATATTACATAAATCATATGATACAATTAATTATATTCTAATTAATAATATGTGATGCAATAATTATTATATAGGTAATATGTCAATATTTTTATCATTTAAGAATTTGTCAATTGTACAATAGCATTTGTTCAGTAATAGTTTCATTGGATTGTTTTTAAATTTGATGAATGTCATAGCTTTCATTGTATCTGCTAAATGGTTGTATAATTTAGTGCACATAACGTAAATACTTTTGCTTAAAAATTTTGTTTTTGAGCCTTGAGGGGGTAACACATAGTAATCATCAGACACCTTACCACCTTAACTTAAGGCCGACTCACTTTCGTACCTGCAGGTCAACTTACCATCTTTAATCCGACTCATATTCGTACCTACAGACACCTTACAGAGCTGAAGCGTGGGGAGTATGGCAAACCCCCCCTAAATGGATGAGGCTGTGCTCTGCAGTAGACAGTGCAGGAGAGTGATGATATAGTAACCTCAGTAAGGTAAATACTTAGTTATCATTTGTGTGCTTCTTATAACCTCGTAAAGGGTGAGTGATATTTTCTATGGCCTAACCTAACTTCTATATTACTGTATCTTACTTTGTGCATAATTTTCTGTATGTAGGTAGCCTAGTAACTTCATCACTGTCAAAACAGAATTTGAAAATTTGAGAATGTAAAAATCCATCCCAATACGATGGTTAAAGAACGATAGGAAAATTTGAATTATGACGTCATTGTCATGTTAGCTCAATTGGTTAGAGCAAACTCCGGCTAAAGAGGTGGATGGACGCGGGATCGAACCCGCACATGACTTAAATTTTTCCACTCGTATATTTGTAATTTTGTAATTAAATAAAAAAGTTATGATTTTTATCTAAATATTTAATATATGTACAAAACATTTCATTTCCAATATATATAAATATTTTTCAGTGCTAACTGGATTTGTATATATAGGTATATCTAGCTGACAAAATAAGTGTATTCTCTTATTTGTATACCTACTTACAGTCAAAAAGAGTTGGTGTCGTATTCAATTCATAAATTAATTTCCTAAGTTGTGTTTCCTCTTGAAACTCGCAAGAACAAACCTAGCTCCAACCTTAATCCCTTCCCAAGTCTCATATCCAGCCTGTTCAATAAACTCAGGTTCTACTAAGAACCCGTTGATTGTGCCAGAGTTTCTCCAAGCAGGAAGTTCAAAGGTATAAGCGAATGGGATTCCGACAGCCATAGCATAATCACTGGAACCTCCAGACGCGGCGTAGAGGACAAGCCGGACGTTACCAACGACGTAGTTAGGATGAGCAGGCCATTTAACACTGTCAATTCTCTGTGCCATGTTGACGCCTAAAACGTGAACCGCCAGTGCATTAGGAGGGAGTTGCCCATCACCGTAGCCATAGAGGATCAGGCTGCCAAAGCTGTGGATATCCGAGTAAAGTTCGATTCTGCTGCCGTATGCTGCGAAAATATCACGGATGATAGCAGTTTCAGGTTCGGAGAAGGGTCCTCGGCCGTGGAAGGTTTCTGAGCATACGCTTGCACTGGAGGCTGTTCCCCACATGATGTTAAAGTTGCGGTTCAAGTCGACTCCCATGCAAAAGTCTCCAGCCATGAAGCCGCGCGCTCGGTTTTTTCTCCAGAAACGGGCCTGAAATTGAAATAATTTAAATGTATTACAGAGGGTACTTAAATCTAAAGTTTGTATGAGTAAATATGACCCTACTACTTAGCACAAGGATGTGCCGAGGTAGGGTGGACAAGCAAAAAGCGTTCTGCCCGTCCGCCCTACCTGGGCGGGCGATGTATCTTTAGTATAATAATATAATATAGCCGATTGTAACTTTCACAGAAGGTAGGTGTCCTAAAAAGTAATTACTCATAGTATAATATCAGAGGGTATCATTCAGAAACGGGATTTGATTTTGATTTTAGCTAGCCAAGTAAAACAACGTAATATATCTTACCCTCTTAGTCCGCGTCCGACTAAACTTAGCCGTTTTTTTTTGTTCTTGTGTAGTTCATTATTGGGTCATTACATGATAACTCTAATATGAGCTCTAATACCTAATAATACCAGTATCCTTAAAAAGATCATCTTACTTATTTTCTTGAATCTGTAATGAAATCTAGCTCAACGAATGAATATGTAAAGAAGTGTAGCTCTCATGCAGTTACCGCTTTGATTTCGAAATCAACGAGTTCAACAAAACAAAACAAACACAATCTTCCTCATTCAATTAGATTGTTAATAGGCGTTACTTTGCGGAAATCCATATCTAATAATAAGAAATATTTTGAGAAAACATTTAATTATTTTTTTAATAAAAATCAATCTCGATCGTGCGCTCGTAGAGTCAAGACCTCCTGAGGATGCTTCGTATAAAATTCGACCTTCAAGTATGAAACCTAAAGCTATCCTTTGCCGCAATTTTAATGGAATAAAAC
Source organism: Plagodis pulveraria (assembly GCA_963890685.1). Lineage (NCBI taxonomy): Eukaryota > Metazoa > Arthropoda > Insecta > Lepidoptera > Geometridae > Plagodis > Plagodis pulveraria. The sequence goes on from OY982969.1 coordinate 24,507,921, forward strand.
AAGAAAAATGTAGTTCAAATGCTGTATAACTATATATCCTACAGTTTGCAAAATTCATTAACCCAAAAAGCCAAACTCTAAAACTTTTTCGTCATACTTTCCTATATCCATAGTCATATAATTCTCTTTCTTGGTTGAATACAATAAAACAGAGCCAAAAAGGTAGCTATTGAAATCAAAATTTAGAAGTCGTAGTTTGGAAAATACTATACAAGACTTGAAGTAGTGATGGCTCAGTGGCATTGGCAATGGACTGCCACGCAGCAGGTCCTTGGTTTGAATCCTGCTGCAGGCTTTAGCTTCACCGCATGGTGGGGGAGCATTTTGCGAATGCCCGACTGGCTAGCGACCCCCCTCAAGTAGAAAATCTGTCGCCAAGCACCTTACTGTGTGTTCCGGCAGCTGTCCTTGAGAGCCAATAATTCTAGGTTAAACCTGTTAACCACCTTCGACCACACCATCACTTACCATCAGGTGAGATTGTGGTCCAAGGCTTACCTATCAGCAATAAAAACAAAAAAAACTTACGTTTACATGACTCCAAACATAACCATCAGGGTTTGAAACAGGTAGAATAATCCAGTCGATGTTCTGGAGCAGATCCTGGTCTTGGACATCAAGTACCAGCTTTTCAATGGCGTAGAGAGTCGCTGGCAGGGTCACCCACTCACGAGCGTGGAGAAGTGACTGCAGCATCACAACGGGTTTCCTTCTGTCCTAGAAATAAAAAATGACGATTCAACGTTACAAAGTGTCTGGAAAGACGTTTTCATAATATAATGATGCCATTCTATATAAGCATTATGTTTCATAATTCCGGGAACAATAGTTATTTAATCTTTAAAACAAATACATTTTCAGTAAAGTAACCAATCCCGTAACGCGGTACCCCGAGGGGTGCTGGGTTAGAATTGCACCTCCCCATATCGTCCCGTGGGTGTCGTAAGAGATGACTAAGGGAAAAAACTAGAAGGTGGGGAGCAGCGTCTTCTAAAGAACCGCCATCTTACACTGCGATCCCTAAGCCGTGGGGCTTATGGCAAATACCCCCTTAATAGGGGAGGCTGTGTTCAGAAGTGGACGATCCGCCTGATACGGTAACAGTACAGTAGTGGTTACTTTACTACAGTACTTTACTGTAGTAAAGTAACCACTACGGATGTCTAAAAATGTGCCTTGTAATAGGTTTTGCACCTATCATATACGATTAAAACCTGGTAAAACTTAGGTGGTAAGTCTATTAATTTGGGACAACATTAAAGGGTGATGATAAGATAATGTTATTGTTACTACTAACTAAGTCCGTGGGGTGCCGGGGTAGAATGTCACAGAGATGGGGGGGGGGGCATCTCTACCCATGGGTGTCGTAAGAGGCGACTAAGGGTAACAACACAACAACACCAGAAGGTGGACAACAGCGCTTTCTGAGGAACTGATGTCTCATACTGCGATCACCAAGACGCCTGCCAAGCGTGATGATTATAGCAAACCCCCCCTATAAAGGGGGAGGCTGTGTTCAGCAGTGGACAATTCGGCTGATACAGTACAGTTACATCTAAACGAGTCAAAGGAGTGATTTTTGAATTTCTTCTGTATAGTCGCTCCATATTGTCGACAAACCAAAAAACTAATTGTAGAAGCAAGAGTACCAAAATGAGCTGTGCTATGCCACATTTGTCAGAAATGAGTGGATATTAGATGTGTTGTCGCCACCTATAGCAATCATTAATAAGCCAGAGAAAAACGGCATCACTACTGCCAACTATCTGGCACTTAGGGACGTAGAGAAACTTAATAGTATGGATTTGGTTAGAAACTACCACTAGCGTCAACGACTTGCTTCCGAAAGTCTTTCTCTATGACAACATAATCACGTAATATCCGCACAGGGAATAAGTCGTGGATGCTAACAGTGCCACTCACTATTGACTTGGCGTTCAGCGAGAACAGACGTTTAGCTATGTATATTAAATTTGGATAATGAATAAAACCTGTCAGATGTGCTAGTTCGCAGAGGATTTAGTATTTGAGCACGCCAGGCGTTCTTTGCTTAGTAGTTTGTTCATTGCAATCATAGGTTACCTGGAAGTTAGTAGTGGAGATCTTCAGGTACTTGATGGGTCGACCTTCGATGCTGTTGCCTGCATTCACCAGCGTCACGGTTTGAGGGTGGTTTCGGGCCAGTTCTTCTAAGTAAGCATCGACCTGAAAATATTATATTGCCCGGTGAAAAAAGAGGATTACCATAAATCTTTTTTTTAATGCCTGATAGGTTAGCCTTTGACCACTATCTCACCTGATGGTAAGTGATGATGTGGTCGAAGATGTTGTTCAGACTAACCTAGAATTACTGGCTCTCAAGGATAGTTGCCGGTACACACCGTTAGGTGTTTGGCGACAGATTTTCTACTTGAGGGTGGTAGCTAGCCAGGCGGGAATTCGCAAATTACCCTACCACCATGCTATAACGACTGCCATCCTAGGATAACAACCGGGACCGACGTCTTAACGTGCCCTCTGAAGCACGGAAGCGCTCAGTAGTAATGTCACTAGTGGTCACCCATCCAACTCATGACCGCCGGCGACGTTGCTTAACTTTGCTGATCGGTTAAGAATAGCTAAGTAAACTTCGCTACGAGCGCTTCAAATTATATTCTTCGTATTTTTTAAATCCTTTAAGAGATATTCTTTAAGAGGTGTCCATTGTTATATTACATATTAATTTATATTACAAACTTTAATGAAACTAAACTTTTTACGATGGGCGAAATTTATTTAAACTATGAAGATATTTTGTTCTCATGTTTTATTTTAATGTAAAATTGTATAATTCCTAGTTTAGTTTTCTTAACTAGGAATCATACAATTTTACTTATTTTTTATTTTTAGTTCAGAAACAAGAGATTGTAATATTTTAGGGCTTATTTATTTATTAGGTTTTCAAAGAGACTTAGAACAATCACATAACTAAGTTAACATAGTAAAATTACAATCATAGTGCAAATCCACTAATAGAAAACCACAACATACATATATGGGATCATGTATGTATGGGGTTTCTTTCTACCATAACTTTTAAATGCCGGAACAGAATTGGATAAATGGGGTATATTTTTAATTTTTACAACATCGTAGGTGTCATTGGCTATGCAATTTATTTTTGGCAAGGCAATCGTATTTCTTAAAGTTACATAATATGTTTTGAATATTTCTAAATACGATGAAGCACTATCGAATGCTGAGAATCACATATTCAAATTTTAGGAATACAACATTTTTTAGGCTTAGGCATCCATCGCGAAATCGCAGGAAGTGCGTTCGCTTCCCATACGGAACAAAAAAAAAATTTAGTCCTATAATTTGTGAAAGTGATTGTTTGTAATTTTAAAGAATCAAGAATTTTTATTACTATATGGTCTTAATGAAGGTTTTATGTGCTCTATGTCTTGGCTGATGTGGAGTACAATGCGGCGTTTGTTTTGAGCCAAGTACTTTTATTTTATGTCAGGAGAGACAGTCATACATTTTCGATAACACGCTTATTTCACTTTGTTTTAACGCGGATACCAGAATAGACAGCAAATCCTCAGACTGATTCACGCCTTGAAAAGATAATGAGTAAACCACTTTTCGTAAGTCCAAAAATTGTTTCTCGCTTTGCATCCTAACACTGCTGGAAGACCGGCGCAATAACATGAATCCCAATGTTCAAGTAGAAGCTACAAATACAAAATAAAATTTGTTGTTAAGGCTAGTGTGCTCGTGGCGCTTTCCATACAAACGTAGTTTTGTTTTATTTTAAATACTAAGTGTTCAAACTCAGTGAAACTATGCATGTACATCCTTGAGCCTAATATCTATGCTTCTGTTTTGCCAGATTTCTGTAAAATTAAGTATTGTAAAAATAATTTGAAAAATCGTGTGGGAATTATGATTATGCATTTTTTTTTATTCGAAATAGGTTCGCGTTTGATCACACCCTGCCTGATGTTAAGCATTAGTGTGGTCTAGGATGGAGCACGCTTACCTAGAAAAAACCTATTTACTCTCGATTTGAAGACACCCATATTGTATTCATCGGGAAAGACTGACCACGGTAAGGAGTTCCACTCTTTCGCAGTACGCACGAGAAAAGTGGAAGCGAAGCACTTCGTACGAGTCTTGGGAATATCAACCATGTACGGATGGCGCCTCTCCGTTTGTCTGGACGTCCGATGGAAAAAGTGTGAGGGCGGAACCAAGACGTGCAGTTCTTGTGCACATTCACCGAAATGTATCCGGTAAAAGACCGCTAGACAAGCGACTTTAGGCCGGTGCTCAAGGCTTTGCAGCCGAGACTCCTTCAGAAAGTCGCTGCCTATTAACCTCCTGGCGCGTCTCTCAATCGAATTTAGGAATAAAATAAATAATAAATCGAAAAACTAGCAAACCAGAAACATAGATATTAAGCTCAGGAATATGCTTACATAAACGTAAGAAAAGACACAGTAGCACGTAAGATAGTCCATGTCTCTTTACTTGTAACTACCCTCTATAACTCAAGATTTAATGAGAACTAGTAAAATGTTAACATTTTGTTTTATAAGCTTCAAGAGGCGATCCTAACCTGTAAAATAAATAATTATAACGATAATTGTAACTGAGTTTCTAGCGCTGAGTTGTACATGACATGTTCCTACTTATGTTTATAATGAACAAAAATCAAATCAATATGCATACAAAATTTCACCGAATTTGAACACTTGGTATTTAAAATATGATGAAACTACATTTTTCTGGAAAGCACTCCGTGCATTCTACTCTTAAGAGGACCCTTCCCGCTCCGTCTATAGTCAAAGCGAGCATGATTGAAAAGCTTGTTGTTTCATCTTTTTTCATCTTCAGCGCTTGACATTCAACTTTCCGTCTCACTCCATCCCCCACATACCTCTTTCCGCTACTTGGCTAACAATCAAGTGAGAACGAGATAACATTTAAAGATAAAGTAGAGCGTAAACTTCATAAAACTTGATCCAGGAATTACGTGTTTTGCAATAAACCTTAATAGTTTGTAAAATAAATGTTTATTATTTAAGATCGACATTATATTTGCTAGGTTTCTATCAAGATACGTTCTCTCCTTATACAATTTATGAGTACATTCTGAACGCCTAAAATTTAGGTAAAATTTGTGCAAAAAGCAGATTTTTGTAGGCTTATATTAAAGTTTTAATATTGTTAGGTTTGCAATAACGCCTGCTATGCAGATTTCATTACAAAATCACAAATATACGATAGGAAAAATTGTTCCTATCGTATATTTGTGATTTTCTATTAAAGTTGTTTCTGCAAATTTTAATTTTTTGTTTGCATATAAACCTAGATATAGTGCACAAGATATCTATTATCTCAAAACTTTCAAAGAATAGATGTGTTACGACGCTATAATCACGAACGAGCGTTTGTATGAAAAGTAAGACGGGTTGGCCGCTCTGAATACCTGCAATACATCTGCTGAAAATAATAATTACAACTAAATTAAGGCCGTTGTTAATTGTGTCAAACAAATAATATGCAGCTTTTACTAAACACGTATATGCGATTGTACAATATCTTAATGAGAAAATAATCCACTTGCTCGTTCATCAAGATTATCGGTTGACACCTAGGAATTAACAAAACAATGGCTGAAAATAATTAATGCGTATTTAAACCAAAAGATTTTATCGATTTACCTTTTTGCAATCTCCTTTTCATTTATTTAAATACAAATCCTATTATTTAATAAGGACTTATTGTTAATCTCTTTTTAAGAGCTAATTTTTTCTATGCAATTGTTATCAATAACGATGACGAACCTGGAACGTTAAACTTTTTTCTTCTAAATATGACTTAAATAACTATAGCGTGCTAAGCGAAAGCTAACAAATTTTATGCTCATGATAAAGTGGGCAGCAGCTCTTTCTGAGGTACTTATATCCCACACTGCGATCCTCAAGACGCATGCCAAGCGTGGGGATTATGGCATCCCCCCTCTCCCCCAGTACTGCACGCGATAGTGCTGGTTTTTAAATTGATACGTCTGATACTAGAAATGCAAAACAAGTCTGAAAACTTGAATTTATGATACCTAAAAATATTCGCCAAAACGGTCGCAAGTTGCCTTTTACATGATGCCAATATCATCAGTTGAAGATTATTTTTAAGTCGATTACTAATTAACATCAATAATCCCGCACATGACTTAAATTTTTCCTATCGTATATTTGTAATTTTGTAATGTAATCCGCATAGCAGGCGTTATTGCAATCATAAGAATATAAAAATCAGTAATATTTTAATATTGTTTTTTTGTTATTGTATATATTTATTTAGTTAGCATTCAATTTGTGCTTTGGTTTAGACTTTAGACTTAAGCCTGTAAGCGTTCCTTCTTCGCTAGGAGACGGTGCGGCCACCCATCACATTTTTATACTTCATCTGAACGGATGAAGTATATTGTAGCAAACATTCAAACCTTCGTTTCTAAATTTGTAAATATAATGATTTTCTACATAGATATTCGCTAAGTATGCAACAGTACCTACTTGAAATTCAAAATTTGTTTTCAAAATTAACAAAGTTTAATCTACATTATTTACTAAATATAACGGCTAGCCCTCACGGTGTTTGGTCGTAATCTCCGACCGGTGTTCGAGCAGTACCAACCACCGTGAGTGCTAGCCGGTATATTCAGTAAATAATTATGTCAACTCACGTTAGTTTTTATGAAAATAATCTACATATTTCTTAAAAACTCTTACCACTTCATAGGTGTGGATAACGTCAAAAGATAGACCACCAGATCTGGATCTATTACTCCTGGTTTTGGCTGCTTCGAGTCGGGCATCCTCGAATTCCAATTTTCTAAAAAGGCATTAACAACTTATCGAAAGATATATGCGCTTAAGAGGAGTTGAAGGAAGAGGAGTATTTGCAAATGTCATGTCATTGACCTTCATAAGAGCGTCGTAGACGCCTAAATTGAATAAATGATTTTGACTTTGACTTTGATAAAGAATCTGCAGAGCATTCTCGTAAAAGCTGACACGAAAAAAATTACGGACCCAAGAAGACTTTTTTTTATTTACTTGATAGTTTAGCCTTTGACCACTATCTCACCTGATCGTAAGTGATGACGTGGTCGAAGATGTTGTTCAGGCTAACCTAGAATTACTGGCTCTCAAGGACAGCTGCTGGAACACACCGTTAGGTGCTTGGCAACAGATTTGCTTCTTGAGGGTGGTAGCTATCCAGGCGGGCATTCGCAAAATGCCCTACCACCATGCTATAACGACTGTCATCCTAAGACGAAAACCGGGTCGGACGACTTAACGTGCCCACGGAAACGCTCGCGCAGTATTAATGTCACTAGCGGTCACCCATCCAACTCATGATCGCGGCGGAAGTTGCTTAACTTTGCTGATCGGTTAAGAACATCTAAGAAAACTTCGCTACGAGCGCTTCAAAAATGACTACCATAATAACATAAAAGATTAACACTTTGTGAGATATCACATACTTTGTACACTAGGGATTGGTAATCAGGAGCTAGGAGAACAGTAATAATATGCTGATGTAAGCATATTATTTTTTATAGCATATAAGTGTACTACATAAAGACATACAAATGTGTACTCCAGGCTTTTACATATGGTGTTTATTTACTTTTCTTAAATTGTTATTTTTTTGGTGATATTTGATCGGAAGCCATCACCTTTTCTAAATCTATATAATATAATCCCATAGGTAAGATAATGGTCAAAAGCAACATTTATAAGTGATAAAAAACTGACTTACTCCTTAATGTTTTCAACCTCAACCTTGAAGTCAATTCCAGCAGTTTGCAAAGCGTCTTGGAACAGGTCCTTTTGCTCCTTGGAGACGAGGATCTTTCCTGATCTGCCTGTAACGGCATAAGACCAGACGTCCAAGTTTAGCTTATTCTGGAGTTGTGCCAGGAATTCCACCTGGTCTTCAAATTTGACGTCTACATCGTAGAGGGCGTGGCTGAAAAAGAACACAAAGAACATATTAAAATATATACAGATTACACAATACAATGTCATTATTGTCAGAGGTGTCCAAATACACGTTTCCACAGATATTTGCATTTAAGTCTCTTTAGCAAGACGTCTTCTTGGTGGATACCTCGATGGGTTATTTGCCACTCAAGAGTCTAGTTTGATAGTACCGTCATTTATTGTCATCATAACTACTAACTATACAAAAGTTTTATGACTACTGCCAATCGAAGTCAAAGGGAGAATTTCATTTGATTTCATGACATACAGGTGAACTTTACAAAAACGTTCTAAAAAACGTGTTAAAAGCACTCACCCATCGTACAACTCATGTTTTGCCGCCACAAAACATACAGACAGACAGAAAAACAACACGTGTCTCAACATTTTGGCCAAAGCACCTCCGATGTGGCCAAAAACTATAATGTCACCAAAATTTTATCAAAGACTGGTTTTAATCCCCTGTTATCTCGTGCGTTTAATCCAATAGATTAAATAAACAGGTAATCGGAATGAAACGTATTCGCAAAAATTTAATTAAAATGCTATAATTATATTTACCCGTCAAGGATTCAACTTGGTTGTGTCCATAAGACCCTCATCTACCTTCGAGACCCTACACTTGTATGCAAAATCTTAATATGCGAAAACTTTAAGTGGTAGGCTTCGGCCACGGCTTTTCGCAACACAGCTGATAAAGCCATGTCTCTTAACGATCTCGACGTGTTCTGGAATGATGTTAATAAAGCCATTTGGAATGGCGGGTCGAAACAGTTCTTTTAGTGAATACGACTAACTTTAGACACAGCATGATTGTTAGTATCTTGACGGATAGTGTGAGTAGCAGGATCCCAGGCTCAGTTCTCCACTGGTACAGCACAAACAGCAGGAGTTGCGTTAGCCCAGAGGTTTCCAAACTTTGAAGCCTTAGGGCCATAATGATTACTTCAGTATGTTCTAAGGGCCAAAATAGTTTGAATTTTTCTACCCTTAAGTATGTTTTTAGACTTCAAACACACGTTTTTTGCATTTCGATTACCATTGTGTACTGTTGATAACACTTGACAACATCTAGTGGCGAGTAGTGGTACTATGTATACTATTACGTACTATCTATTTCAGCTACCCGGTAATTTAAATTTGCTCGTGGGTTGTTTTCTGTTCTTGGTACTACTTACTTGTAAGACAACGTTTTCCAAATTGAAGTACACAAAACATCTTTACAGATTTATACTAACCGATGAGCATCTTAAATCTCATTTAATAATTGGTACAAATCGAATTAATCCACAACTGCAAACTATTGTCGGTGGAAAATCACAATTACATAAATCTAATTCGTGTTTTTGTTTAAGTGTGATTCATTTTAATTATTTGTTTGTTATTACTATGTTTAAGCATTGATACTTAAGTTTTCTGTATCATCATTTCTGTAGTTAAGCTTTACCTTGAAAGTAAATAATAACGAGTAATTATCATTCAGTGTTTTCTTCTTCAAATTATCACAGCAATAGTAACAACATTATGACATTGGATGTCGTAGGCCGGGTTGATAACATTAGTCTTAAGCTATTGCGGGCCGGATTGATGACACTGGCGGGCCGGATTTGGCCCGCGGACCGTAGTTTGGAGACCCCCTTTTTTTATTTATTTTTTTGACGCTGGGTAAAATGCATTACGCATGTCCCCCCATCGGGGGATGCAGGGGGTATGTGGGACTCCCCGGTAGAAGACCGGTATACCCACTAAACAACCCAGCGGCATTCCGGCATCGTCTGTTTGGAGAAGGACTGGGTGACTGGCAGAGCCTTTACGTCCAGTCCCTCACCGACAAGCGCCCGCCTTTACAACGGGGCCTGCACGCCCCTCCCAACGGGGGAGGCCCGGGAATGACCAGGAATGCTCGGCCATTCCCGCCCGACGGAGGTGGTGAGTACGTGCAATGCGAGAGAAGACGACCCGGCGCCTGTCTCTCGCTACTCGAAGTTGATTATTCAATCGCCTTCTCCCACCCCTTCTACGTCTACGCAGTGGCGCAGCAAGGGGGTCTTCCTCCCTTGCGCACTCTGCCACCTCCTTTTGGGAAATCACTTCTTCACAAAAGGAGGCGACCGCTGCTCAGGCGCCCTCGCCTTCCAGCGTAGCGTTGACCAAGGTACGGCGCAGCTCGGTCCAACACTGACACACCTCCAGGGTGTGCTGCGCCATGTCTTCCGCTGCTGCACAGTGATGGCAAGCTGGTGTTTCCTCCCTTCCGATCCGATGCAGGTATGATCCGAAGCATCCGTGCCCGGATAACACCTGCACCAGACGAAACAAAAGGAAACCGTGCCGCCGTCCGAGACAGTCTTGCAGGACTGGCCCAAGAGCGTATAACGTGCGGCGGCCAAAAGTTGCAGCGTCGAGGTCCTCCGTCCAATGTTGGACGACTGCGCTTCACGCATAACCACTTCACGCCCCGTCGTACGCTCGAGATCGCCGTCCATTCGTACACTCAGGCGAGCAACCCCGCCTCGAGCTCCTAAGGAGGGGTGCCCCCCCCCCCCCCCCGCCATATTTGGGAGGAGCCACGAGAACCCCTGCGTTAGCCTATGCTTTTGCATATCTATCTGCATGGCTATCCTGTCATCTAGTGAAAAATCACGTGAAAGCATCTTCGTTCCGGCAACCGGAAGAGAGTGCTTTCTTGGGGGATTCTCGGCGGGTTCAGGCATCACCACGGCCTACGAAGTAGCTGTCGTTTATTGCAGACCCTTACTTGTGTCTCTGAGTCGAAAGGTAAAGCCCTTTTTTCAGCCCATAATATCTTTGCAAAAAACAGACAAACTGTTTCAGCAGCAGATGCACGTCCTTTCACTAAAAGTGCACACTCTCTGACATCAAAGGCTAGCATTCCAATCCTCAAATCCTATTCCGTCAACTTTCAGAGACCGTGAAACCGAGTCTTTAATTTCAGGCAAATCTTCCATCACATCTCGACTGCTTTTGAACGCTTTGTACCAGGCATATAAGCACGTGCTTTTGATAAAATCTATTCACTTTAAGTATTGTGAAATATTTTCAGTGACTCCGAAGACGAAATTCACCTTCGTACCAGCATTCCATTGGCGATGATTTCGATGTTTTTGTCCATTATGAAATACGCAATACACAATAGATAATATGATATAACTAACAATTATAAATTATATGAAGTTTTTTAGACTGCAAGTTATTTATTTTCGTTCAACGTTTTATCTTTTCATTGAAATTAATACTGCAAGTTATAGGTATAAATTTATGGAAATAAAATGCTTTTATTTGGCACACGCAAACAACATAATTATATTATACAGTAACAATATTTAAAACCAAATCGCTTTTACATGTAAAAAAACATTGATATTTCTAATTATAATTATGACATAAACGTTTCAATAAAATCGATAATCGAATGGCTTAACGATATCTTAGTGTTAATCTGACTAAAACTACTTTCATCCAGTTTCGTACCTACAACAGTGCACATAAGGAAATACCCATTTATTATGACGAATAGCAAATAACAGAAGTAAACGATAATACGACGTAATTTTTTTAGATATTACTTTTGATAAATATATAAATTGGAAAGCTCATGTATCCAAAGTTTGCAATAAAGTGAATAGATTTTCTTATGTACTTTACAAATTACGGAAAACATCTACTCGACAAACCGTACTAACTGCGTATCATGGATATGTATCGTCTGTACTTAAATACGGCCTTACATTTTGGGGTAACTCAACAGAGGTAAACAAAGTGCTCCTGGCACAAAAAAAATGTGTCAGAGCTATTGCTGGCTTACCTCCGTGGCAATCGTGTAAGCCACTTTTCAAAGAGTTTGGTATACTGACTGTACCCTGTATGTATATTCTAGAGGCTGCCAAATTTGTAGAAATGCATCCAGAGCTATTTATTACTGCTACACTGAAAAAAATCCTGGTCTATAAAGTTAAAATCTAGCTTGATTAAAAAAATTATTATCATATCGTACAAAAAAGTATTCGAAAGAATAAATTGCCTATTGTTTGTATAATAAAGCTAACATTATTAAACACCATAATAAAGTAACCATTTTCAATAGTAACAAAATACTTTATTGAATTTTAAAACATTGTAATTCCGATCATTCCCTTCTTTTATTGAATAAAGAGACTTGATTAAAGGTTCTGTTTAAAATGACACTTAACTGTTTACATTAAGTCGTTTTACCAATACGTACATGGAAAATGTATCAATGTAAAGAAAAAGTATTAAATGTTAGCATTTGTCCTTAATTCAAATAATAAAAGGGTTAATAGATTCCATGAATGCCGTTATTTACAATAATTAACAGCATATTACATTTGGAAAAGGTCTTTGTAATAATAACAAAGCACTTGTATGGATGAATAAATATATGCGATTGGATCAATTAAGTAAAATTGTAAACGTCATTACTGTCAATTGTTATTTTCGGGTAGTGGGGATGAAACTTCCTTGTAGTGTTGCCAGTTTATCACACTTTACAATATTTGAAATGTAATTAGAATGGTTTTTTACAATTTTAAATCAATAAGTATTTGTGTTCTTCTTTCTTTTAATATTAAATGTGAAATTTCTAAACATGATTCCAAGTCACCCCGTGACCACGATCACTGCAAAGTGTTTGAAATGTCGGGACCAAAAATAATGATAAATATACGCGATTTAAACCGTTTAAAGTTTTTTAATTACTATGATAATAATGCATGGAGCATTATCATACGCTAAGCAAATATCAAAATATACTCGTACTATTTTTTTAGAGTCAGGGAATTAAATCTCAAATTTCAATTAAACGGACCGTAAGAAATGCTGTTTTCTTTTTCAAACTAATATGTATTTTAAAAGCACTTCTTTTGGTCTTGAGTTCTTCAGTTGACTCGATGATAATATCGTCCTCTATGGGGGTTAAAAATAATGATGCGGAACACAAAATTTGCATTAATCCACCATATTTGTGGCCAAGGAAGGTTAAGATGCAAGGTGCTCATAACCGAGAGACAGGTACGATTCCCTTTTGCATGATGAACGAACATTACCATTTGGCTTAGGAAGTCAAAAATGTTTGAAAATTATTTTTTATGTTGGATCAATTTTGTTTTACATTTTATTTTACAACAAGCGATGAGGTTAAATTAAACAGGCATTCTATTACCATTGTTGGTACCAACCCGAGTTTAAATATTATGAGTATAGAATAAATGGCAAGACATATAGGAAAATTTTATCAACGTACTTCAACAAAAACGTAATTTTGTTGAAATTGTTTTTAATCTATACTTTTGAATTAAACCGATAAAAGATATCTAATATTATATTTTATTTGTATTATAAGCTAAATAATGAAAAAAAGCTTAGAATGGAAACATTTAAAACACGAGCACGATTCGAACTCATGAGCAATCCGTCTGTTGGTTCTCAGATTGGTAATACACGTCGGCCATAAGTTTGAATCCTACTTGTGGATCTATTTTTCTTACAATTTTTTTTTTTTTATCTAAGACAATTAAATATTTAGCCATATAATTAAGTTGACCTATTGAAATATCGTTTACGAATTTTCTTTCAAAATAATCATGTACTATTTCAATCATGTTACATTTTTTATACTCTCATTTACCATTTGCGTAGAGCACAATGGCAACATTCACAGCCACGCGAATCATTAAACGACAACAAGTTGAGACTTGTTTATATGCTGATAGTTGGCGCTGCTTTGAGCAGCTATTTTACTGAATTTAGTTGAATTTATATTTTTGTGATTTAATTTGTTCTGTGGTAAAAGTCACAATATAAATTCATATATTACGCAGTGAATACTCCAGTGTAAATAATGGATGTTGTGAATACGCGATGTGAAGTGTAACAATGGCTGCTTCTTGTCAAGCGTGACTTCGTTAGCTGAGTTCATATTTGAAAGTAAGTACTTACATACCCTATTAACGAAACATGTGTTGGAAAGTGTGGCAGTTGTATATTGCATGTTCCAGGGATAGTACTAATGAACCTGTAGCTAAATATTTGATTGAAGTTGAATAATTTCCTTATAATTTGATGTATATAACCTGATAAAAACTCAACATGTTAAAAACCCCTGTTGGCGACCAACAGTTATTTTTCACCGACAAAATGGAAAAACGGAGTCCTAATATTGAGATTTCGCTGTTTGTCTGTCCGTCAGAGTATGTCATGAGTTTCTAGCTCCTAATGTCTTATTGTATCTGATCTAGCCAAACAGTGGTGTTACCTATGATATACATGTATATAAGATAATTGTTGGCCATCGGATCTCAGAAATTGTGCAGTGTACAAAAATGCTTTAGTGCCACTTGCAGATACTGGTAAAAAGTTAGAGAATATAATCTTTATTTTCTATTTTAGGACTTTCTAGTTCAAATGAAGTTGAGAACAAAATAGCGGAATAAATTCGGCAGAGCAAACACGGTATTATGGCAGTCTATTAGAACATCAAGTTTATGTACTACATCAGAAGACCCAAAATAGACAGTATAATCATTGAAGATAACGTAAGTACTTTTTATTCATAAATTACACATAAGTATCTACACTTTGTCGCACCTGTAGGCGGAAATTTTAAAAAATCTATTTAAACCATTACTCTCTTACTACTAACGCCAATAATTTTAAATACGCAAAAGGACCTCTTTAGATCATCTAATCCATCATAATATAATCATTTTTAAAGTTACAAATTCCAGCGTATGTAATGGTTATAGGTGTTTATACTTTAATAAAACCATACCACCCATGGTAAATGTATACTTTTATATACAAATATTGATTGAAAATATTCTACGGATATTGCCATGTTTTTTTTGTTTTAGCTTTTATTTATGCGATGGTAAAATTATCTGTTATTATTGTTTGTTGCAGAATCCACAGCCCAGCGCTGACACCCGCACCAACTAGGTAGTACAGTTAAGATTGATTTTTCCTGGTTGATGCTTAGGTTAATTTTATCAGCTTACACTAAACCTTACGCGTGTGACTCCTGCTCAATCAAAATATTTGTTACATATGCATATTATTCGTAATTGATCTCCCTTATAAATAAATATATTGTAACATTTTATTACCTTTGTTTTATTTCTGTATGCTCTATTGTTTATTCCGAGTTATAATATATATATATATTGTTCTGTATTTCATACATCTCATATCATATCTCTTATCTCATTCATATCTGTATCAGCCAGTTAGTTCGTCATATTAGTGGAGGAATATGGTGTAATTCCCACAGGAAAATATGGGACTAAGGGGGTGCA
The DNA here is from genome assembly GCA_963890685.1 of Plagodis pulveraria. Taxonomy (NCBI): domain Eukaryota; kingdom Metazoa; phylum Arthropoda; class Insecta; order Lepidoptera; family Geometridae; genus Plagodis; species Plagodis pulveraria. The sequence continues at coordinate 24,523,294 of OY982969.1, forward strand.
GTTTTAACCCATTTTAAACACGTTCTTTGTCAAATATTATAATAATACTTTTTCATTTTAAACAGGCCCGTGTAACAGCTGAAAAATAGTCCCTTATAAATACATTAATTGCTTTCTAAGATTAAATCATTAACTTTTTTAATGCAAAAACGTGCTTGTTATAATGGAATAATGATATTTATTTCAATATTCAAACATTATCATTAAATGAAATACTCACATTTTCATATTCAATATATAAATGTTCAAATGCAATTACAAACATTATTAATTATATTAAGTTAGTTGTTTGAATGAATCAAGCACTTAGTTAAATACATAATTTACTTTATAAACTCAATCACGTACCTTTTTTAATACAAAAAAGTACATTTTCTGTAAAATAATCGGGTTTATTACATTATTCGTGCAATTTCATAGAAAATAATATGCGGTTTTTTAAATTTATTAAACATTTGTTCAACGCAATAAAAACACATAATAAAATCAATCAAGTAAGTTATATAAATTAATTATGTGCTTAATTAGCTGAATATTATGACTTGTATTATTTTAACAAGTGACATTATTATAACTCGCAAAGTACTTTATTAACCTTACTAAGCTCTTTATGATATGGTTAAAGCAACAGTTTATGGTGACAATAAGAAGCCTTGATATAGATTATAAATACTTGTTTGGTGTATAAAGGCGCACTTGTTTTATTTTTTAATAAAAATATCGTTATTCATAGAATCAAGTTACTTTATATGCTCGTATATTAACAAGTTGCTTGACAATCTTTAACAAAATTTTGATAAGTTTTTTTCTCAGTGTAAAGAATCGTTTCCCAGAAACACTCGGAATTCAGACAGAATTGCTTTACCAAAAGTGCCAAAAACAGCAATAAGAAAAATTGTTACGTTATGTGTATACGTATCTTCAACGCTATACCTAAAGAAATAAAACAATTACCAACCCGTAGATTCCTAAGTAAGCTAAAATTATGGCTGATAGAGAGGTAATTTTACTCAGTCTCAGAATTACTAAATTTGTATAGACACATATGTTAAAATTAATTAGATACTAATGATTCAAGACATTTTAATTGTATTAAATAAAAATCAATTCTCATATATAAATCCATAATTTGCACGCCGCTATGTGGCAAAATGTACTAGGAACTATACCATAGTAAATATATTAACCATCTTTATGTACCGACATTTTACGCAAATAAATATTGTTCTATTCTATTCTATTCTAAAAGAGTTGTTCAGGTGCTGCCAAAAAGGTAGTAATTTAGCAAAATGCCGAACTTCAGATACATAAACAGAAGATATAGAGAATACCTACTTCTAACAATTTTCACCTTCTTGCCTCGTAATAGATATGTGCAATAAAGAAACTAACTGTGCGATCCCGCTACTCATTTAAATTTTTCTATGGTATTTAATTTTGTAACGTTACATACAAGTAACTATCCATAACATTTTATTTCATCTTCGGTGTAGATACCTCTTTAGATCTTCACTCCTTCAGTATACTTTGATACAGCTGCGTATCCATCGATAGTTATTTCCTTACGAAACAAAGAGCTCGCAACGCGCCACAAAAGTTTGCTACTTCAAATAATCAGGCGTCTATTAATACGTATATAGTATCACAAAGCACCTATTTATAATCATACTAAAACAACATTAATTATATAGGGCTATACCGGTATGTAAGCCTACATACCGGTATTATTATTACCTGCAGCGTGTATATGAATTGCACAAAAATTACTATCCATATACTATTTGTCAGCAGCTCCACCTTTTGGCTGGTACAGAAAACGCTCCACGAATACAATTTAAAATGAGAGCGTAGTTCCACCAACGTTTACTAGATGTCACTTCTCGGCAACGTTTGCATTGTAAGATATCGGATTTTGTTATCAAATGACTCACGGAAATCGGAGATTACATAAATCAATAATGCTTATTTGAGCATAATACATGTTTTAGATTATAACATTGAATTGGTGCGATACTAGTTATCGATAGATAATGTTATCAACCAATACGCAATATAAATATAGCACCTGCCGTTATTTTTGGTCAAACTCTCAAGATGAAGGTTTTGGTTCTGGCAATATTTTTTTCTGTGGCGTACGCCAAACACGAACAATATCAAGGGTGAGATATATTTTTGTTTTATAAATTATCGAAATCAAGTCATCTTCCTATTTCTATCCTAAATTTGTTTGTTTCATACAATATGTTTTTCTGTAACAACGCAAAGTATAATATAAATTTTTTATGCAAGGCCGCATAATTGTTGCAAAATACTTGCATTGAAAGTATTGAAACCTGAGGAAATGAAATATACTAGGATTGAACCTTGAGTAAAGCGAAGTTCAAATAAAGAATTCTGATCGTAACCGTGTAATGTTTCGAAAATCAAAATAACTTTGCTAACCGAGTGAAACAATTTTTTTACCTCACTACTGCGAAGCAAATCCTAGATACAATAAAAACAGCTTAAATAATAAAGTGAACTAGTACAAAAAAAACCCAAATACACATGACATATTTTCGTTAAACGTTTTATCGATCTGTTGAAATTAAAACTGCCCGTTATATATCGTGTTTTAAAGCCCATCATTTTGTTACCCCATTCGATGGGTTTGGAAGAAAATATAATGTTTATCTTTTAATATAATAATATGACGTCTAAAATCAGCAAGTTTCCTTTTTTATGTACCTAGTGTCACTTGCGCTATCAAGACGAATCTAACGATATATCATACATTAAAATGGGTTACACGGTTTAGAAGAAGTGCTGGAATAAAGAAACTCACAAACATACATACATGAACCCTGAAATCAGAACACTCCTTTTGTTTGGGCAGTCGTGTAATTAGTGTTTATTTATATTAATTATAAAAAGTATAAATTACTACAATTGGTAAATTTAATTGTAAATTTAATATTTTTTTAAGAACTGATAAAAGGTTCAAATTAAGAAACCTTTCCATTCTATAAGATAAAAAGTACTAAGTATAATATTGCACACAGATTTCGATTGGCAAACAGAACTTTTCCAAGCTTGTGAGGAGAAAAAATATTATAGATCTGAACTCTTCTAGAGCAATGCTTTCACCGCACTACCAATATCAGTATTGTTATTATTATTATTTAGATATAGCTGCAAATTCGTCACCAATGTTTTCCACCAGCTGTCTTTGATAGCAAGTACTGTATCAGCCGGACTAGTCCACTACTGATGTTATCTTGAACAAGATCTTCCACCGTATCATCACTTGCCATGAACTGAGACAGTGATCAAAGACTAGCAGTGAAAAAGAGTAGATCTAGATATTTTCAGATGAGATTATATACAAAAGAAAGATCAAAGTAGACTTACAAAGCAATTACAAGGTATGTTTGAGTGGAAGCAGTCGGATTGAAGACGATCTCAGAATTCGAATAGGTGTATGAAGAATGTCATTCGTCATCATTTTAGCTGCAAGAAGTCAACTGCTGGATATATATGCCTCCCCCAAAGATTTCGAAATAGAACGGTTGGAAGTGGCCGCGCAAAGGTCGCAGGAAGATGCTGGCATCTTCCTGCGACATTAGTAATGTCGCTCGTCCACCTTGTGGGTGGTCTCCCGACGCTGCGCTTGCTGGTTTGTGGCCTCCATTTGAGAACCTTTCGGCCCCATCGACCATCAGTTCTGCGTGATATGTGCTCTGTCCATTGCCACTTCAACTCGCTAAGGCCATGTCGGTGACTTTCGTTCTTCTACGAATCTCCTGATTCGATCTCGTAGAAAAACAGCGAGCATGGCTCTCTTCATATCTAAGGCTCGTTATGCGACTTTGAGCTTACTTATAAGGCCAACAGTTAGAGGTCTGCCGAGATGAAGAATGTTATGACAGGGAAATAAACAAGGAAGATATGCCACGAAGCAGTGCTAGCTAGGACCCCATTTAGAAAATCTGTTAGCCAGCAACTGACAGTGTGTTGCGGCAGCAGTCCTTGAGAGCCAGTTATTCTAGGCCTAGTCCGTTTGCTATCCTCGCCCACACCACTTACCAACAGGTGAGATAGATGTCTAGGCCTATAAGCAGAAAAAAAACATGGCAAGTGGAAAACGGGTGCGACTTTTAGTGCTATCTATTTATCTTGCCTTTTATGATTCCTATATGAAGAGATAGGGGATACATTTCCCACGCTGTAGTTAGTTACTGACGCGCACATATAAAGTTTATTATAGATTTTTTATTTTGATTATTTTATATTTTGTGCATATTTAGTTCTTACCTTTTTCTATGGGTTTCGGGCGTATACGATACGACTTTTTTTCATGAGTAGAGTCGCATAAGGAGGACTGGAATACGAGCGGGACCAAATCCCCTGGCGATGGTTACTCATTGGTCATTTTTATTTCTTCCTTCTAATTTTTGTATTTTGTTGTCATCAGATGGACGTCTTTCTACGTAAGACCAACCACCTTGGAACAAATGAAGACTTTTGGCGCCATCGCTGATGCTTACGAAGTAGATGTCTTGAGCCATCCCATCATTGAGAGAGAAGGCGTAGTTCTGGTTAGCCCTCAGCACCAAGCTGACTTTCTGAAGACCTTGGAAGACCAGGATATAGCCTATAGGATCCATGTCGTTGATGTTAAATCGTGAGTATAGAGTTGTACCTTTTATGGCGTCTACAAAACAATGATTAAACTTGATTATAATCGCTAATTCTAAAATGTTCAATAATAAATTCCAGTTTAGGTTCAAAACTCAAAGTTTACCAATCCAATTTGTGGTTATTACTGTATTAAGTTATATCAAGGTTGAAAGGTCTTTTACGTTTTTATTTTAATTATCTTTAAAAAAACGTTTCGTCATCCAGACCAGATATATTTCTATACTTAAAAAATAACTACAAAAAAAAACTACAACTAAAACGCATAGTACTCATAGAACTTACTGTGCCGTGGGAAACAAACATACCTAAGGACCACACAATAAAAACTAACAAATATTATGACCTAACAAATGAATTAATCAAAAACGGTTACGTGGTTAATTTATATGCTGTAAATGTCGGAGCAAGGGGTATACCATCAAAATTCCTATACAATTTACTAAAAGACCTTGGTCTGTCAAGAACAACCGTAACTTCCATCCTAGAACGTGTATCCAAGGCGGCATTAGTAGGATCTTTCAAATTTGGTTGGGCAGGGGAGGAGGCTCGAGCGGTGAAAGGGAGCATTGATGCATCATAAAGGGGCCCCTTAACCTTGGTTGCAAGTCCCAGGCACCTTGACTTGGCCGTCATCCTCTGCAACGCTATGGACCCGGCAAGCTCACGGTGAATCCATGGAATGCTAAGTAAATTCGTCTCTATCTTCCGAAAGATATGCAACAATATTTAATACTAGCACATAAACGATATTACCTGAAATTACTTGCACTAATGTACCACCAGTATAACAGTATTACTTATAGCTGCACATTTGTTTAAATTATTGTGACGGGAGCCTGGCGGTTCTTTATTTTACATAATTTTATGACATTTAATGTTTTTATCGTTTGTAGTTCATACAACAGGTAAGAAAACTGTATAAATAATATCTTTTACCTGAAATAAAATATGTATTTTCATTTTTCGTTCACTCATGGTGAGATTCAATTCTAATCCAACACCCCAGAATGTAAATAAATTACTAAAACACAACTAAAATGAAGAAAATATTATTTCTTGTTTTATGAACGAAATGCCACTCGATAATCGTAAGTATTATTGATTATAATATATATAAGTATAATCGCAAGTCGCGTGTAGAAGTTAGTTACAATACAACATTTACAATCTTATTGATGTACGGATTTATATCGCTAGGGTATTACTTTGATAAATAACTTGTCGAATTATTATTACGTTGTTGTAATTTCTTAAATGATAAGGTCTAATCGACAGTTTATGCGATAAAGCAGGAATTACTAAAGCGTTTATAAACGGGAGCTTTTTAAAGTTTTTTTTTTTCATGGACCTGTAGCGCGGCAGTCCATAGCCAATGCCACTGAGCCATCACTGCTTCGATTGTACCACTTTCAAAGTGGTATGTCTGTTTTAAAATATTCTTGTGGCTTAAGAATTATTATTACGCATATGAATAACCATATTCACTGACAGAGAAACAACAGAAACAAAGTAAAATTTAAATACCGGATTGTACATTGCAATCCTGTATTTCAATTTACAGCTTGCTACATAGCAAGGTATGTTTTGGTATCTGTCATCGGATTGTTCGAGCAAATGAAAGCCACTTTTTCAATCTCCTTTTTTTTCTAAAGATTATTACAATCCCTATCGTGTGCTGAGCGAAAGTCACATTTACAAATTTATGGAGCACGATTTTGTGGTTCCATACGGGTATCGTGCATCCCCCGATTTCGCGCCAAATGCCTGTTCCTCTCAGCCACCGGAACCTTACTCCTTCGAGCCCAAACTTTGTGCTACTCTATTTTTTCTTTATTTTCATTCCTCATTTGATTTCTTCTCCGCTTTGTTATATACCGAACATAATATAGCGATTGTGGGTAGTATCGCACTTAGACGCAAAGAAAAACCTATAATCAAACAACGATAGCAGCGTCATGGAGCACACGTTAAGAGATAAAATGAAGTATACACAAGTCCTTACGTTGATAATAGCAACTGATACCTTTTTAGGTATCAGTACTATCGATTTAAGAACTAGCTAGCGGAATATCAAACACTTAAATCGAAAACAAAGCAACGAGTAAGTAAGTAAGTAAGCAATGAGGGCCGAGCGGTAATAGCTATGGACTGCCGTGGCGCAGTTCCATGCTTAGATCCCCAACGCCGGCTTGAGCTTCACCGTATCGTGGAAGGGCATTTTGCGAGTACTCGCCTAGCCAGCTACCACCCTCAAGTAGAAAATCTGTCGCCAAGCACTTAACGGTGTGTTCCGGCAGCAGTCCTTGAGAGCCAGTAAAATTAAAGTCACATGAGACTTAACAACTGTGTGTCTCAGGGTGACGGGCGCAGTGCAATTCGTCCGTTGTGACAAAATGCATCTGTTATAGACAGAGGTTCGTGTGTTCCGGTAGCTGTCCTTGAGAGCCAGTAATTCTAGGTGAACCTTGTTAACACCTTCGACCACAATACTTTCTATCAGACGAGATTGTGGTCAAATGTATAAATATCAGCAATAAAAAAAAATCTCATTGTGCGACTTCGTCCGGGGAAGTACTGCCATTATATTATCTAAATAGATGTGATGTATGATGGTACAATTTTACCGCCAAACAGTTCACATCACTGTGCTCCGGTTTGAATGGTATGAGTGCCAGTGAAATAACAGGCACATGATACTCAACATCTTTTAGTCTCAGGGTGATGAGCGCAATGCCTTTGTTAAAGCCAGAAATAACCGCTTTATACCAGATCGACGTAGAGCTTGTTCCATCACTATAGCATAAAAATAGAACATTGCGCGAATGTCCAATGACTTATTACAAATTGCAAAAGCTAGTACTAATAAAAAACTAATAGCACTTTGTTTGTTTCAGTGCTCTTGATATGGATGATTTGCTGATAGAAACAAAGAGGAACGCTACCAGAGCCAGAAATGGAAGACAACTTCCTTACGATAATTACCAGACACTCGATGTGGTATGTATTAAGTTTTATCTTGTAATATTGAATATTAGCTATGGTGTGGGCTTTTAACTCGTTCAATATTGTGGAACCCGAAGAGCACTTATAATCCCAATGTTTTTCTCGAAACATAAAAATAAACACGCAACTTTTTTCTATAGTCGAGACGGAAACTTTGTTTATTGTTTTTCATAGCTTGCGGAAATCATCTAAACATTTATACAGTGTTATTGGTAAAATGCTATCCACCTCTTAGGGTTGACTTCTGCTAAACCTAAGAAACATTTTGAGATAAATTATTTAAATATATTTTAAAATTTTCTCTTGTTTTTTTTATATGTTTTTGACTGAATAAGCACAAGGACCACCTGATGTCAAAAGTCTGTGCCTGTAATGTATTATTTCATATTTTTATTACCTTACTCGATGTAAATATTCAAAACTCTATTCAAAGGGACCACGGCGCGGTCCAGTGTCGCCGGAGCGGACTCTCTAGGCTCGGAGTAGGCATTAAACACAAAAAAATATATAAAAAATACAAAAAAAAAATATTTTTTCAAACCAAAAAAAAAAACATTTCAAAATGTTTCATAGGACTAGCAGAAGTCAACCCTGAGAGGTTGTTAGCATTTTACCAATAACCCTGTATTGTGTATTGTTTTTACCTTTTGGCAATTTTTTTTTTTGAAGCGCTCGTAGCGATGTTTACTTAGCTGTTCTCAACCGATCAGCAAAGTTAAGCAACGTCGCGCGCGGTCATGAGTTGGATGAGTGACCGCTACTGACATTACTACGGAGCGTTTCCGTGCTTCGGAGGGCACGTTAAGCCGTCGGTCCCGGTTGTTGTCTTAGGATGGCAGTCTTTATAGCATGGTGGTAGGGTATTGCGAATACCCGCCTGGCTAGCTACCACCCTCAAGTAGAAAATCTGTCGCCAAGCACCTAACGGTGTGTTCCGGCAGCTGTCCTTGAGAGCCAGTACTTCTAGGTTAGCCTGAACAACATCTTCGACCACATCATCACTTACCATCAGGTGAGATAGTGGTCAAAGGCTAACGTATCAGGCATAAAAAAAAAACTAAAAAAATTGTACATATAGTTTCTCAAAAACTACACCCTGAGACTACGTTTTCAGAGCCTATTTGTAATTCTCAAGCTGTAAATAAATCGACAACGTAACGGATGGTAGTGGTATATTGTTACGATGCACTTCCATAATTGATCAAATACAAATATTAACCTCTAACTATTTCTATGCTATGTCTTAGTTTTCCTAATTAAATCTAAATAAATAAACGTACTATTCGTATTCATAAGTTGCACTTACTTATTTTCTCATAGAGGGTGATAAAAAGTAGAGTGTCCATCACGGAAGCCAACAATTTTAAGCTCGAGTACCTTTGAATTCTTTGCTGTTCAGGGTTCTACTTTAGAATCCCTGCCTGCGCTCCTGATTCTACTCTAGAATCCTTCGTTCCGCTCTGGATATAAAAGAAACACTCTCGCCTTTAAAATGGTTGTTTGCTCTCTCAATCTTCTATTAATATACATACACGGTAGAGGAAGTATGTTGCATGTTCTAAAAAGAGGTCTGCAATTGTCTAACAGCGCTCTTATATTCTAAACGGGAATGCAACTAACATGTTGGTATCAGGCGCTTAGCCAGCTGTTTTGCTGGAGCAACAGGTTGTCTATAATGGCTAATAGATTGCCAGGTTGAGTTTCAGTGGAGTCCAAGCACTTTGTATGATGGCGATGATCCACCGTTTTGGATTATTGATTAATTAATAGTCTTAAGAACGTTCTCTATTTTTATTTATTTATTTCTGGTCAGCCAACAATTACTAAATTTTTACATACACGACAATTTTTCTAGATACACACTGCACACTGCTTAATGTATAATCTCTTAAAGGCTAACACAACATGCTACTATATAGTAATTACATTTAACGCTTTTGTTGTATTATATGTAGATATGATTTATTTAAATTCACACACGATTGTTTTTTAGATTTATGCTTACCTTGATGACATCGCCGCTCGTTACCCCAATGTGGTAACCCTCGTCACTCCTAAAAACTCATTTGAAGGTCGGCCCATCAAATACCTGAAGATCTCCACCACGAACTTCCAAGACACAAGTAAACCTGTCATCTTCATCGATGGTGGTATCCACTCCAGGGAATGGATCTCCCCTCCTACCGTCACTTGGGCTATTAAGAAGTTGGTAGAGGATGTCACTGAGCCTGATCTGCTGGAGAGGTTTGACTGGATTCTTTTACCCATGGTCAACCCTGATGGATATGTTCACACATTTACTGTAAGTTATTATTGAAGAAGTATAGTTATAATATGTACCTGGTATCACAAGCTTCAAATAGGTAATACTTGATATGAGGTCGAAGATGTAGTAAAATTTATAATTTTAGATCCAGGAATGTCCTGACCTAATCCTAATGGCTTTCTGTAAATGCATGCAATAATAAATAACAACATAATTTTTAATTTTTTTTCTCATACGGACTGATTTTTACAGAGTCGTTTTTGGCGTAAAACCCGTTCAACCAACACCCACTCTCTGAGCAATATGTGCCCTGGAGTCGATGGAAATCGCAATTACGACTTCGCTTGGAACACTGTTGGAACAAGCAGCAACCCTTGCGCTGATACATATGCTGGAAACCGTGCCTTCTCCGAAGTCGAAACTCAAGTCGTTCGCGATATCTTAAACGAGCACCTCGCAAGGATGGCATTATATCTGACCATGCACAGCTACGGCAGCATGATTTTATATCCATGGGGTCATGATGGTTCTCTGTCAAACAATGCCTTGGCTTTACACACTGTTGGCATCGCCATGGCTAATGCTATCCATGCTAAGGCTATAAGCTACTTCCCTCGCTACGTAGTTGGTAATTCCGTCCTGGTCATTGGCTACGCTGCTGCTGGTGCTGCTGAAGACTACGCCCATTCTATTGGAGTTCCTCTAGCTTATACCTATGAGTTGCCCGGTCTGTCAGGGGGCTTTCAAGGATTCCATCTAAATCCCAGATACATCGAACAGGTCTGCATTGAAACTTGGGATGGTATCGTGGTTGGAGCTAGAAGAGCTGGCGACTTATTTGCACCTTTACCCTAAATTAAGAATTAAAAGACTGATAATTAAATAAGAAATAAAATTAAAAACTATTAAAATGTGTTTTTTTACTTTACACCCTTACGATAGTTGTAATTTAGCGCACGGATTTTCTTCAAACGACTGTGACTTTTATTACGAGTATATCAAGCTTTTGCCACTAACAAAGGGACTATACAAAAACACAAAATTTGTATGAAACATGGTATGTTTGGTACATGGTATGGTTTATGATGTTGGGATCAAGAAATTCAGTTAAAAGTTTAATGAAATAAATTTAAAAAGTATTGAACTAAATTTTTTACGAAAAGAACGAATTGGATGACACAAATAGGGGTAAAAATGATATAAAAGCCTTATATTTAAGCCAGAAACTATAACATGTACCTGTAAAGCTGTAATTTGGAAAAAAGATAGTTTTTAATTAGGAGTTAATGGCTAAAGGCTTTCCAAACAATGATATCCGAGCGGTACTAGCTATGGACTGCTATGCCGTAGATCCACGGTTCGATCCCCACCGCCGGCTTGAGCTTTCACCGCATGATGGCAGGGCATTTTGCAAATTCTCGTCTGGCTAGCTACCACCCTCAACTAGAAAATCTGCCCCAAGCACCTAGCACAGTGTGTTCCGGCAGCAGTCCTTGAGAGCCAGTAAATTACAGGCACATGAGACTTGTTGCATCTGTTCTAGGCAGAGGTTAGTCCACTTAATATCAGGTGTGGTCCTCGCACTTGTTCCTTCACAATGACATAAAAAAACAATCATTTGAATAAACATAGGCACGTTGAAGCATAAAGAAATGAAAAAAAAACTGTCTCCTTCACAAACTAGCGCGTTTTATGTTATATTACTGTGACTATATAAGTACGATACGATACGATAACTCTTAATTGACACCAAAAACAGGAAATTACAAAGAAACAATAATAATATTTAGGCACAAAGGGCGGTCTTATCGCTAAGAGGATCTCTTCTAGACAACCTTTGGATGGATAGAGAATACATTTTTTAACAGTAAGGGCGGTGCAAATCTCTTATTATATAAACAAGTACGTATTATAAATAGATGAATTACGATATAAATAAACTACATACACTACTTACATATACATCAAATTAATATGTAATATAATATATACCTACATACACAATAAACATATACACATCAAAGAAACTAAAGAAGAAAATAAGAAAAGTATTACAATCAATAGCCTGTCTAGTGTATAAACCAACGAATAAATATGTTTAAACTAAGTTATTCTACTAATCACGTCGATATATAATTTACGTGTCAATACCACACACGAATTTCCTGTTTGTACTTGCACACTAGCTGTTACTCGCGGCTTCGTTCGCGTGGGCAACGGGCGCATGAAATCATTATATAATGGTTACAAAATTACAAATTTACAAGATAAAAAATTATAATTATTTTCGGGATTAGAACCCCCTTCCATCCACCCCTATAGCCGGGGTATTCTGACTTTTTTCTTTCTTTCTTTTTTGTAATTTTGTAATGTAATCCACCGAGCAGGCGTTATTGCAAACATAACAATATGAAAATTGTATGATGATGTTTAGTGCTTTATTTTAAGTTTCGTTATTATAAGTAAGGATACGATAATAAGAATATAAGAAAGACTAAACGGAGGAAAAAATCATAACAAGTATAAAAATAATTTAAAAAGTAAAAACCCAACTGCAAATTATTTATTTTCATTAAACGTTTTATCGTTCCAATAAAATATAAAACTGCAAGTTATATATTATATTAATGGAATCGTTTTATAAAGCCCTGCAACAAATCAAAGTCATTTTAGCTTCTGAAAAAAGTACAACTCGTCACCCATCCTGCACATAGCCCTGACCTTGCACCCTGTGATTTCTGTATTTTCCCCAAAATCCAGGATTTGATGAGAGGATTCACTTTTACCAACTCCGAAGAGGCAGTGATAGCGTTCAATCAGCACGTAGAAAACATGCCATCAGGTCTGTGGTCCTCCTGTTTGAAAAAACAGTTCGATCGCATGATAAAATGTTTAAAATATTAAGGAGAGTATTTTGAAAAAGCAATAAACATAATATTTTGTTTATAACATGTTGTTTTTTTAAGTTACACAATACTTATAGTGTGACCTACGTATAAAGAACAACAATAGATTAGGTTGACAATAATGTAGTTGATAAGACTATACTCGGTGCCAAATAGCATGGCAATAGATTTCATATATTTTAGAGTTGTATATTTGTACCGCTGCGTCCTTGTTGGCCCTGCACCACGAAATTCTGGCGATACGAGTTTAGCAATAGTTTGTATGGTAAACGATAGAATAAGCGATAAACGTAATATATTTTGTGACATCGTAGTGAAGGCCAGCGAATGACCTCTATTGCCATGCTGTTTGGCACCGAGTATAAAATGCTAAGTTATTATGTTTAAACGGAGAAATTTTTATAGGATACGTTCGTTTTTTTATCTATAGCCAACGTATAAAATGTTCAAGAGTTAATTATTTTGACTACGGTTCAACCGACGTACTAACCTACACTTAGCCTAGTAAATGAAATTTAAATATACGCGAAGAACTGCGTTCTTGACCTAACTTATCGCACTGACGTAACGAAGTCGAGTATATAATAGGACATGCGCATGTTAAGGATTAAATTTCAAATTTTTTATGAGTTTACTGTTCTACTGATGAACTGATCCATCATGATGACGCCATCCCTTGATTCTCTTTAGTTATGTCTGTTCTTCGAATGGTTGTCTGGTTATCGCTTTCAGCGATAAGACCGCCAATTGTTACCTTATTTTGAATTGTGTTTCTGTTTTAACTATTTTTATATTTAAGGTGTTTCAATAAAGTGTTTCTATCTATCTATCTATCTGATGAATATTATGTTACTAAATACTCCCAAAGCTTAAATGTTTAGAAACTGTTTCAATTCCAAATCAATTCTTTATATGCTTACTACTAATGTGCATGATAATATTAATAAAAAAATATTGTTAGGTTTGCTATAACGCCTGCTATGCGGATTACATTACAAAAAAATATTAATAAATTAAAAATTAAATAAATTATTCCAATCCCGCACATGACTTAAATTTTTCCTATCGTATATTTGTGATTTTTTTAATAATAATGTAGTTTCATAACAATAATTAAAATCGATTATTATGAACACCGCTCCCCTTCAGTCCTCAAATTTCCTCTCCAGTCTAGCAAAATTCCCTCCAATTTTTACTGCCTGTTGAGCCTGTAGCCTGAAAACAATTCGACTGAATTTATGATTTCTCTAGTTAAAGCAAGATCTAAAATTTAAATACTAGAGCTATTGATAAGCATTTCGACATAAACGGGTTCCTTGTCAGTTTAACCTGCTGATCGACGCACGTTGACTATTGCTTAATTAGCCCTAATAGTATAGATTTCATATCAGTACAGGGGATTATTAGGTATTAAGCTGATTATAATTTTCTTCATCGCCGTACCTAAACTACCTACTCTCCAATACTCGAAGGAATTAAATGATAATTAGTCACGTACATGCAATGCGATAACTGCCAAAAAAATATGATTATTAAATTTTTATCAATTATTTACATAGACGTAATATAAATTTTATATATATATATATATATATATAAATTTTATTTTTATAAATATATATATATATATATATATAAATTTTATTTTTATATATATATATATATATATTTAATATGTATTCTTTCATAACAATGTGTTTCAATTGTATCAGTATTTATTTCATAATATTTAAGTATTGCTATTAATTTATGTCACAAAATGTACAAACATTAATTAAATACAGTGTCAAATATTAAATTATATTACTGAAAAAGTGATGGTTAATCAAATAACCCACCCCTAACTGTACCTGGTGAAAAAATGCCCATTACACTGGCGGCATTGCCACGCTGGATGGCTATAGATAACCTTCGCACCAGGTACGAGCTGGAGCGGGAGTCACCCGTTTTTTCCTTGATCCTTTGCCCAATGTTTAGCCTCAGTGCCCCAGCAGCCCATGGTCTCCACGGCAATGGGCAGAAAATAATATTGTGGCTCCAACGCCGCATACTTCAGCCGCTTTATACAGGCAGCGTCCTCCGCAGCAGCTGCCGAAGAGTTGATGGTCCTACCCAGGTGACTAGAGGCGACAGTACTGACGTCCCATATAAGGCACTTGCCTTTTCTTCTATGGCACCAGGGTCAGTCCCTCCGGTCTCTTTCCATCAGACCTGCTAAGGCCTGGCGGCTCGATAACACACAAGACATCCGCCGAAACAAAGGCTCTGCGGACTGTATCGTTGAGGGCGTGGTGTCGCGGAAACCTTCCTGTGCTATGATGACAACTCAGAGCGTGATGACCATCGGGTTCACACACCTTTCAGCCCAGGCGGAGAGCCACCGCCACCTGCAGAGAGTCATCATAAAGCAGGTAAGGCAAAGGAAGCGCGTGCCATGATGCCCTCGATTCCGGCTGCGACACAGTCCTAAGTCTAGCCCGATCGGCCCCCGAAGAAAACTCCAACAACTGCTCCTGAATCCGCTTAGCTGAGACGTCATCCCAAGCGTCTCTCTTCAGTGTTCCCTCTAAATATTTATATATCTCTTAATGAGCCTAGGTGGAAACATCCACTGAGGCTCATTTAAATAAATTTAGGCTAAATCTGAATTAAGCTTAACTTTACAACCTATCCTTTTCCTTACAATCTTGAAAACATGTAATAATGTATTTAGAACCGTCAAATATAGACACGTTCTCATACTACTTTATTTAACGTCATTTTAACGGATACCTTGGAAATAATGATTATTTCGAAATCCATTCACTCGTACCTTTTACGTTAGAGCAGACGGACAAGTCTTTTGAACCAGTCGGGTTAGGCAGAGACTACAGACTTCCACTTGCTTTGTTTCGCTTCATCTACACATCAATCCTTTCATTCATAAGCGTCGGTTTAAGGTACTCCTGACCTGGCTTTTTTTCACAAAGTCTTCAATCTAATTTCGGAATGTTCGCCTAGATTTTCCCCTTCCAACACTTCCGTCCATTTGTCCCACATATACCTGTTTAATCAATCTCATTTCATTCATTCTCTCCAAATGTCCAAACCAACGTAACATACCTTTCTCGATTTTGGTCACTACTTACTCATTCGCACTACATCGTTCCTTTATCACACTATTCCTTATCCTGTCACTCCGTTTGATTCCAATCATAAGCATGATTGGAGTAGAATAAATGCAGTAGAGATGAGAGCATTCCACTGCATTTATTCTACTTTCATGCTTTTTCTGCCATACCCAACAACAACAATGTATAGTAGTACATTAGTGTCGGAACCACAGAAAAGAGAAAGCAATATATTTCTCTATGGTCGTAACCAACATAAAATAATAGATAGATGGTTAAAAATGTATATTTACATTAAATACTCACAGTGTTGCCAGACATGCGATAATTATCCTAGATCCACGATAATTTTGTGTATCATGCGATATAAAATAATAAGTATGTATCGCACGATATTTTATCCAACTTCTACGCTATTTTTGTCAAATACACGATATTTTTGAGATGAATTCAGGTATATGTAACGGTGTAACCTAAATACAACATAAACAACCTGCGTGTAGTTTCCTGAAAATTAGGTGGGCGCCCAACATTAAAATTGCCTAATAAGACAAGTAAGTCGTGTCAAGATCTAGAATCTACTTTAAAAAATTAACGATGTCTATTAAGGTTACACACCCTACATTTTTGCCGTATTGTCTATTTAGACTCGGTTGAGTAACTTATATAGTAAATTTGGACTTGCGATAAAATCACGATAATTTTGCATTAAATCTCGGATAATTTTTAACTCGCGGATCTGTATACTCATATCGTTGTCATTTGCGGAGGCCTTTAAGTGGTTTCTCCTTATAATAATAATAATAATATATACTTTATTGTGCCAAAAACAGTTTCTTACATTGGTCAGAAAAAAATAAAATAAAAAATAGTATGGTATATCACTATAAATGTTAGTTATAAGTTAATATAGCAGAAGCAGTTAATATATTTTTTTACCAAAAACTTATAATCTAAATTATTTTATATTCTATAACATTGCACTCAGTTACTGACTAATTCACACTAGCCCCCACACTAGGATACCCTGTGTTGTGGGTGGTCTAGTTCTCTTCCAATGTACATTATTTTATAAATTTGTGATCAATAGATAAGTGATTATTCTAAAAACATACTTACAGTTGGTATTTAGTGTACCTACTGTTGTTTTTTTATAAAGGAATACAGTATGACGTGACTTACTTAAATTATGTATGTAAGTTAGCATTATTTAAAATTTCCTACAGGTATACCAATGTTTTAATAGTTAACCAATTATAAAAACGCAAACCGCGAAGAAAGAAGTATACATTTTAATAAATTATAGCAAAAACATACCAAAAGTATCAATCCTGACCTGAGTACTTAGAGGTTGTAATATGGGAATGTTGTTTCACCACACTAATGACGATTAACATTATTACACATACAGAGGTTGTCACTAAAACATTATAATTAATTTAAATAACAGGACTTCGTATTGAGAACATGTAAGATGCATTCTAAAAACCAGAACTTAGTTACATAATTTTAAAATTTCTAATGTGGGTACCTCCATAAAAAAATATATTTATTTGCCATCTGACCACTGTATTACTGCAATACGTATTAGTTTACATGCACTGATGATAGCATAGCACACATTGAAACAGTTTGTTTGTGTGTGATGACATGAGTGTAAAATGTAACTGAGTGAGTGAAGTTGAGCGTGTACAAAAGACAAGTTTAGGCGATATGGTATGAAGATATTATGATAGTGTAACACACGGGGTTTTTTTTTACGTACCTATTTATTTTATTATTTTAGTATTTTGCTTTGATAAAAATAAAAATAGATAATTAATAGCATGTTATTTTATGGTCTTTTATCTGTTTTATAATAGTTGTCTTGAAACTATGTACCTAACTATCAAGAGCCAATATCGAGTAAAAAATAAAAATATAAAGCAGTTTTGGGAGTAGATTCGTAAAATAGATCGGGAATCGCATAAATTAAAACAAAAGCAACCACATGTACAAAGAATTACTTAGGAATGAGTAATAGTTTTTCAGTTTCATAATAGTTGAAATTACGTAGCCAGTCCTGGATATTTCTTTTGCAATGGATTCTCAAATTATTAACGATATTTATCTTTTTGTGAGCCATGTTATATAGGTAAGCACACATAAATGATGGTGATTTTTTGGCAAATTTCGTAGCAAATCTTGGAGTGGGCCAGCTTAAGTACCTTTTAGGTCTTGAACTGGCGCGAATGGAAAATAGGGCTTCTTTATGAAAACGTAATATGGAATGGGCAATAAAAATATGTCTAACTCTTTGGTGATTGTAATCGCTGTAAAGTTTATCCGTAGGATACCTTAATGGTTTTTTATAGGCAATTTTGAGAATACCCCTTTGAGCCCTTTCAACTTTAATGAATGTGTCCGCATACGCTGCACCCCAAACTACTATGCAATAAGATAAAATAGGTTGACACAATGCAGAGTACACTAGGCCAATGACATCGTTGTCAGCAACATATCTTAGTTTAGTAAAAATGTATTTGAGTTTTTTAACTCTTGAAGTTACAGCACTAATATGGTTTTTCCAAGATAGTCTATCGTCAACGTAAACCCCCAAGTATTTAACATTCTGCACATTTTCTATTACCGGGCAATTACATGTATTCTTAGAAAGGCAGCCGCAGTTATGGAGGGTAATGCAGGGTGGTATTGGAGGAGCTGTTCTCTGAGAAATAGCAAAGGTAATAAATTTTGTCTTAGACGTATTAAGACTTAGTAGGTTATTTTGAAGCCACTGGGAGACCTTGCGTAGACCGTTTTCAGCGGCATCACATGCTATTGACCAAGTTTCACCGTGAAATAAAAGCGCAGTGTCATCCGCAAAAGCAACTGTTACTGCTTGACCAATATTAAGTTGACACAAATCGTTTATATAGATTAAAAATAACGTAGGTCCTAGCACGCTGCCTTGAGGCACGCCAAAATTCACATCGGCAAGGTCACTATTATGGTCACCTATACAAACTCTTTGAGTCCGATTAGTAAGGTAAGACGTAAACCAATCTAAAGCAATTCCACGGATACCAAGTTGTTGCATTTTTTTCAATAGTATGGGCCGTGAGACCGTGTCGAATGCCTTCGCTAGGTCAAGGAAGATGCCAATACAGTTCTGACCTGAGTCTAGAGTAGTAGCGATATAATCTACCATAGTTATCACTGCGTCTTCCGTTGACCTACCCGAACGAAAATCCAAATTGATTTTTTGCAATTAAATGGTTATTTTCTAGAAAGGATAGTAGCCTTTTATTAACAATTTTTTCTAAAACTTTTGAGATTGATGGCAATATTGAAATTGGTCTGTAGTTGGTAGCATCATTTGGGTCCCCAGATTTGAAAATAGGTATCACATTCGCAATCTTTAGGCAGTTGGGGACAACACCAGAGACTAAGCTGAGGTTGCATAGATACGCTAAAGGGGGAGCCAAGGACAGTTTAGCTTTTTTTAAGAGCTCGTTATTGATGTTATCATGGCCGGGAGATGATCTTGTTTTTAAGGAATCGATGACATTCAAAATTTCTATTTCCGTAGTGGGGTGGAAGAAAAAGGATTGGCAAGGTGAATTCAGCGTACTAGGTACTTGTTCTGCTAGTTTATATTCTGAAGTTGAGTTACTAGAAAGTATTTTTCCTGCTAACTCGAAACCTATAGAGGTGAAAAAGGAATTAACCTTATTAAGGGACTGTTTGGGTGTTGTGGCTTGAGATGCATTGACAAGGGAGGATGCTGGGCTTTTATTTGTTCCTATGTTACAGATGCTCTTTACAGCTTTCCATGTATTTTTACAGTCACCTTTACATTCTGTAAGAGTTGACCGGTCATGTATATTTTTTAAATTTTGTAAAATATTATTACAAACGTTCCGGTATATTTTGTACTTGTTTTGTAGTTCGACATTCTTAGGATTTTTCCTGGCTTTCATATGTAAAAGATCTCTTCTTCTTATACGCTTCATTAATCCAGGGGTAACCCAATGTCTACGAGTAAATTTGGAATTTGGTACTGTACGAACGGTTTTATTTGTTTCTTTCACCTTACTTATTATACTAATAAATATGTCAAAAGCTGAAGAAACATCTGAAGTGTTATATAGAACTGACCAGTTTACAGACTCCAGATCAGCCACAATTTGAGAATAATTGAATTTAGTCAAAGTTCTCAATTCATTTTCGTTTGCAATGTTTAAGTGTTTGTCAATCCCAATAATGACAGAGTCATGGCTGAGCCACAAATAGCAACCCGCGAAGAAAAACTAGTTTTTATCAGTGCATGGTCCAGGCAAGTTCGACCGTGAGTAGGGAAGTAGTGACCTGGCACAAGGCCATAGTGGGCAGTAAGCTCTAGGTAGGTTTCAGCATTCGCATCCTTTGAGTTTTTACCAATATCAATATTAATATCACCTGTCAGAACAATGGATTCAGTTTGTATTCTAGCCAATACATTTTCCAGGGAATGTAGAAAATTCTCAGTATTGGATTTGGATGGTGATCTATAGAGGCATATAACTGTCAATTTATTTTCTATTTCAACTAAAAGACAGTTTGCATCTTTGAATGGTGGTTCACATATATTAATTTTAATGTTTGTTTTTGAATATATTACGATCCCATCATTTTGATTAAGGTACAACTTTGATTTGTGGTAGACATAATTTTCAAGGTATATTTCAGGAGAGAAGTCATCTAACCAGCAGTGCGTGCTCAGTTAGCACGATTAAATCAGGAATAAATTTTAGGTGCGAAATGAAAATTTCTAGAGAAACAAAGTTTTTGCGTATACTGCGTATATTCTGTGATAATATTGAGAATTGTTTATTTAGGTCACCAATGAATGTTTTACAAGAGTCAGGACTAAATGAGTGTAAGCTTGGAATCAGACTGGTAGAATCAAGATCATCTACAAAATTTACATTATCGAATTTGAATAAATAGAAAAATAGTGGGTACCAGAAACTAATAAAATTGGCGAATGTTTAACGCAAAGTGAGAATATATACGGTACGAGTATATAATATACAATGCTATTGTAGTATAAAAATATTTTAAAAATATTCCGTGTGTTCCAATCCTTAAGTGACCACTTTCGCAGGTGTGATTGCAGCATATTGTGTCGATACGTTAACTGGTAAATGAAAGAAGGGGACGTACAGATTATTTTATCGCTATTAGCAAATTGTGAGATAGAAAGAGACAAGCAGATTTCTGACGGCTTTTGCAATGTCAGAACGAATATGGAAGTGGCGATTGTATGATATGTTTGATATTTCAGTATATGTGTGCGATGGGTGTGCATGTAAGTTAAATAGGTAATAAAGTAATAAGCGGCTAGATATTTGTCACGTTTCAGTGATTGTTTGGTTTCTAGGCATAATAGAATAAATAAGACACTTTGTCTAATCTTGTTAAGCAGTAAATGGGTAGGAAAAATAGTTATAGTTTTCTGCGATTTAACAATTTGTTTCTCCAGACATAGTCATACTGAGGTCTTAAGGGACTTAAGTTGCTCCTCACATTTTACCAGGATATATGGCGCTCCTTCACGTTTTCGCAGATACACTTTGCTATTAGATGTCCAGCAGAAGGCGTAATTGTCAGCTTTTGCCAGCTCTCTGGATAAATAGTGCAGTTTTTTCGCTTTAGCAGTAAGGTGTTCAGATATATATATAGTGGACTTACTGCACTGAAGGCCTAAGTGATTCGTGTTAAGTTGGTTGTTTCTGTTTGATTTATTGTATTGTTTTGCTGCCGCTAAAGTTTTATTCTTCAGAAGTGTGTTACAGAACTCGACGATAATGGTAGATGAATCGTTCGAGCTGTGAGTAGGTATTCTGTAAACATCGCGTATCTCAGACGAACCGAAGTCTAAGCTTAGTGTCTTAGCAAGGGCAGAAAATAAGCAAAAAAGGTCCTCCTTTTTTTCTCTTTTTTCTTTAGCTTTAGGATTAGGGACGTTTCTAATCTCTATACACGTCTTCCGCATATTGCGGTCCATCGTTTCACATTTATCATCCAGTATCGCAATTTGGGTAATCATTTCTTTGCGTTGTGTTTCTAGTTTTTTAATGCTTTCTTGAATGTTGGATAACTGCTCTGTCACAACATCAACAGCTCTCTCAAGATGAACATTAGAGTCATGTACGGCTGATATCTTTGAGTCTATAGCAAGTATGCGGTTTTAAATTTTATCCATTCTACTATTCTGGTTAGATTGGAAAGATTCAAACAGATCCCGCATTTCAGCTCTCATAGCAGACAATGTATCAACTTCATCTCCGGACAAGCGTCGCTTCTTTTCCCTGTTTCTTGATCTTTCCTCTCTATTAGATTTGGACGTTTCCGTATCCGAAGAGGAAAGCGGAACATTAGGAGGGGGCGAACGAACCATTTTCGGCATAATTCTTTCTCTAGGCATAAAATATTTTCAAATAAAATAAAATCAACGCCGTGAAATGCTGTTTAGCTGAATGCTTATACCAATTCACTACGCACACATCCGCAATTAAGGTGCGGCCTTCACACTCACACACACTTCAATGTATTCTTCAATTCGCAGAGATTGGCAGAATTGTTTCTTAGCCCCCACCAATGTTGGTTAATGAATGATATCGGTGTGCTGACAGCGCGTATGAATGAAAAATTGACTCACGCGTATGTATCCCTGGTAGTTGTGCTCGTAGTTATCACGTACACATTCAACTACAACAACATGAACTTTATGCGTTCCTATTATTTTACACGAATACTTTTTCGAAAATGCCAAATAAAATATTAAATTTTAAGACAAGAAGATGTGTTAGAAGATTATGTTATATATGTTATTTTGTAATGATAGCTATATAGATATTCATTTATTTTTATATAAATAATTATTTTTAAATAATAAGTATATGTAATTTCAATTGTTTTACATAGTTATATTAATAATTTTCAGATTTGTAATAATCTAATGTCTGACTTGTAATATTCTTACCAATAAATTGATTATTCTGATTACTTAATGTAAGCGAATACATGTTCCTGTTACTTGACGATATTACTAAATATAGTTAATTCTAAATTTTTTGCAACAACATTTTTTTCGTCAAAAACAATGTAAAAATATACTCGACTATAACTTTATTACTCAACCGATTTATATGGGCCCACCTAGGAGGTACACCTTTTCCAATAAAACAATTATTATCAAAATCATATTACATACACGGTGGCAATACATAAATAGTAGTTTATGCAACTGTCATGTAATAGAGGGTATTAAAAGTATTAAAACATGAGCGTAGTTTTTTGAAACGAGCCGCAGGCGAGTTTCACAATAAGATTACACGAGTGTTTTAATACATGCAGTTGCATACACTACTTTATTCAACCCTTTATTCATTCATCGGCATTAATGATAACAATATATTTTCATTCATAACTAGGACATAGTAGTCCAGTACGATGCCAACTTATATCTCATGGCTATAGGTAAATACATTAAATAAAAAATGTATCCAACAAAATATTACTCAAATTCATATTTACGAAATAGCGCCAAAATGGAAAATGTCTGTTATTGGTCGCAGCACGCTTACCACAGATAATGTGTACTAAAATTGGATTGAAACCTCCTTGAGCAGGACACACTCTACTTTAATAATTAAAAAAATGTTTTAAAGCATTGTTTTGTTAGGAGAATAATGCTTTAATTTTCTTAAAGAAGTACATATGTAAATAAAATATGCCAATAAAAGTCTGCATTTCGATTTATAATTAGAATATTACCGAATGAGATTATATAAAAGAAATATACGCCTCGATATAAGAACCTCATCCTATTTTTAGAAGTCGATTAATAAGGATGGGCTTTTAAAAACTGACGCCGAAGGACAATTGAGTTGGCAATTTTAATTCCTGAAGTTTTTTTATAACTTGGCATACTACGTAATATATTTGGCAAGGCATGAGTGCGATATGCCATTACCAAAAATAACATTGTATCTACATTTAGTCCAAGTTTTTGATGACTGCCCTTACATCCAGTTATTTTTTATCACGTATGTATGTGATCAGCACATAAATATTTTTCATTTAAGAGAAAAACCTAATATATTCTATATTGTAAACACTTCAGTCTGTAATGGAGTGGGCTAGAGGGTTGGAACCTCGATCATCCACGTGATATTCTTAGATTTCATAATAAACATTTGCTTTGTTTAAAATTGATCCACTGTCCAAAGACCCTAAATTTTACATTGAGTACATAGCAACGCGTAGACTGTACAACTAAATACAAGTAGTGGCTAAAAACAGCTATCACAAAACCTTTAATAGGTTGCTTTGAGATGAGCAGATAGTCGGAGCTGAAACTAAAAAGCCTAGACTGAAAGCCTTTGATGTTGCGCTCTAAGATACAGTTTAATCATGTAATGGAAGTCTCTGTATGTTATATTAAGGGAATATGCATCAGATATACCAGAGGAGTAATGTATACATTGTATGTACCTGTACCTGTACCTGTATCAGCGGATTGTCCACTGCTGAACACAGCCTCCCCTATAAAGGGAGTATTTGCCATAATCCCCACGCTTGGCAGGCGGCTTGGGGATCGCAGTGTAAGATTGCAGATCTTTAGAAGGCGCTGCTGCCACCTTCCAGTATTTTTCCTTTAGTCGCCTCTTACGACACCCACGGCTTGATATGGGGAGGTGACATTCTAACCCGGCACCCCACGGGGTTTGTATGTATACATTATATATATACTGTATACATACAGCACTAAACCAATGAAGAAAACTAAAGCAGGTGTCGCTCCATCCCAATACGATGGTTAAATAAAGAACGAGAGGAAAAAATGGAGTTATGAGTCATTGTCATGTTAGCTCAAGCGGTCAGAGCATACCCCGGCTATAAAGGTGGATGGACACGGGTTCGAATCCCGCACATGACTATAATTATCTATCTCGTAATTTTGTAATGTAATCCGCCGAGCAGGCGTTATTGCAAACATAACAATATTAAAACAGGTAATCATCAAGACTTGATGATCCAAGTTATGCTATACATAAACCTAAATAATAGTGGAAGCGCTCGTAGCGAAGTTTACTTAGCTGTTCTCAACCGATCAGCAAAGTTAAGCAACGTCGCGCGCGGTCAGGAGTTGGATGGGTGACCACTAGTGACATCACTACTGAGCGTTTCCGTGCTTCGGAGGGCACGTTAAGCCGTCGGTCCCGGTTGTTATCTTAGGATGGCAGTCGCTATAGCATGGTGGTAGGGCATGTTGCGAATGCGCGCCTGGCTACCTACCACCCTCAAGTAGAAAATCTGTCGCAAAGCACCTAACGGTGTGTTCCGGCAGCTGTCCTTGAGAGCCAGGACTTCTAGGTTAGCCTGAATAACATCTTCGACCACATCATCACTTACCATCAGGTGAGATAGTGGTCAAAGGCTAACCTATCATGCATTAATAAAAATAAAAATAAACGTTCCGCATTGAGTAACTTTCCGGTTAAAAAAAACTTGCTTTACACCCATCTGTTACTATATATAAATTCAATAACATAAACCCACTAATCGGCTAAATTTTAGACATAAACTTAATATGGGAAGTTCCTCATTGAAAGTGTTGACGTGATATTTTACCGAATTTTTAGATTCCTTACAAGTCAGCCATATAAATAAAAAATGGGAGATAGGGTACACCTTACTATCACGATAATATAATGTGGAGAAAACAAGCATATAACGAGAACACAACAACACTTCCATTCTATGCATACGTTTGAATCACATATATAAGAAGACAAGCATTGTGTTGAAGCGCATACGCACACAACTAAGACTCAAACAAGAGACGTCGCCTGATTTGATGTTGCCATGGTATACGGGTGCCGTTTCTCCCGTTTTTATAAGTTCATTGCAATTAGAGAAGTGTAGTTTTAGAGGTGGTTAAAATTGACCGTTTTGTTGCCCCCCATACACTTATGGTAAAATGAGACGGAAACTGTATCAGAGATATTCGTCGAATTTCATTGAAGATTTGAGGCAGTGATGGCTCAGTGGCTATGGACTGCCGCGCAGCAGGTCCATGGTTCGAATCCCGCTGCGGGCTTGAGCTTCACCGCATGGTGGAAGGGCATTTTGCGAATGCCCGCCTGGCTACGACCACCCTCAAGTAGAAAATCTGTCGCCAAGCACCTAGCGGTGTGTTCCGGCAGCTGTCCTTGAGAGCCAATGAAATTACAGGCACATGAGACTTAACAACTATGTCTCAAGGTGACGGGCGCAGTGCAATTCGTGAATTTTGATGAAATGCATCTGTTATAGGCAGAGGCTAGTCCACTTAACATTAGGTGGGCTTCGAGCATGTTGCGTCACAACAACATACAAATAAGTTCAAGTAGTTAGTTTTGTTGAAGAACTACCTGTTTTTTTTATTCTTCCTATAAAGTAAGTATTATTTTAATTGTTTTTTTTTTTTTTTTTTTTTTTTTTTTTCTTCTTGGCTATGACGCGGTTTGCGTATTATGCCAGTTTCATGTTTCAACTTTCAGTTGTTTTCTTGTGAAGATATCCTTTTTGTTACGGCTTTTGTTTGCAAGATGTTTTGTATCTTTGTTTAGTTTACACTTAAGTAAAACGGGGAAACTCGGTATTGTAATTTTAATGAAATTCAGAATTAGGATAACGTACATTAAAAATAGGGATATACGATTAGGAAAGTATAAATGTATATATATTAAATAGAATTTTTAAGAAGGAGAGAAAGGATGGAGAAGGAAATCCTTGTTATCATTATAAGTTAGTACATATTAGATAATATTTAAGAATAGGAGAATATTTTATGTTGTTTAATATATAAAAATTTATATATTTTCAGTAATAATAATAATATACATATATTTTACAATTTGATATGGTTTAAAACCATAAAATCAGCCATAGCTTTATACACCGATGGCTTCTTGCAAGCAAGAAGAAACGAAATGTTTATAGGCAATTGAATTTCCAGTGATATTAGAGTTTCAAAGAAAGAGGAACGATCATGCAACGGACAGGAGAGCAATATGTGATTTTCATCAGCGAAAGGATAGCCACATTCACACGTAGGATCACTTACAACCTTTAATTTTGCAAGATGGGCTGGACTACTTATGTGTCCTAAACGTAGTCTTATAAGTGTAGATGTGGCCATCCTTCCAATATTAATTTTAGCAAACCACGGTTTTAATTGTATTTCAGATTGAAGGGAGAAGTAATATTTGGCCTTTCTTTCTGAGGTTTGTCGCCAGTTCCTATTCCAAGAATCCTGAAGGTAGCGTCTGGGTAAAGTTGCAAGATCATGACAATAGTTAATGTAAGGATGCAAGTCACCACATTCTACAGCTTCATTCGCTAGGAGGTCTGCTTTCTCATTTCCCTTTATGCCCCTATGGCTAGGTACCCAAAGGAACGTTATAGAATACCCTTTTCGATAGCATTTATGCAACTTGTCTCTAATCTCAATGATGATCGGCATATGACTGTTTGATTTAAGTGGAGATCTTTCTACAGCTTGTAGTGCACTCATTGAGTCCGAAATAACTAGCGATTTTTGAAGTTTTACAAGTAAAATATAATCTAGTGCTTTAACTATTCCCAAACATTCACCTGTAAATGTAGAAGTTTCTGGAGGCATTTTGATTTTTTGGACAACATTATATTCGCGATGGAATACACCAATCCCAACAATACCTTCGGCACCATGCTTGGATGCATCACAGTAAATGTGATGCCACTCTTCCCATTTATCATCAACAACAGAGTTAAAGATTGCATTAGCATTGTAATTATCCTTATCAATGCCTAAGTTTAGACAGACAACGGGAGAAAGTATAAGTGCTTCGTAGTTTGTGTTAAAAGGAGCAAAATATTAAGAACGATGTGTTGGAGCGACTTCCAACGACTTGAATTTTTCAAAGCTGTTAGCGAGACAAGGTTTTGATTTATGTTTCCAATATGGACAAGAGGAAATGATATCTACTAATGTTAATAATTTATCAATGAGAGGGTGGTTCTGAAATTGTAGTATACGGAAAAGGAAACGGTCAGATAAAAACTGACGCCTAATAAATAACGGAGGTTCAGCACATTCAATTTGTAATGCATTTAGGGGGCTAGACTTCATTGCACCAGACATTATTCTTAGCGCCTTAGACTGAATGATATCTAATTTTTTAAGTGCAACTGCTCTACAGGGCTCTAGCAAGAAGCTCCCATAATCCATGACACTTCTAATAAGAGCATTGTATACCAGCTTAAGAGAAAAGGGATGCGCACCCCACCAAACACCTGCGAGGCATCTTATCATGTTAAGTCGTTGTTCACATTTAGATTCAATGAAATTACAATGAGGAATGCCAGATAGCTTAGAATCAAGTATTAATCCTAGAAATTTCGCTTCTTGGGCCTGTGGGATCTGTTCACCATCATAGATGACATCAAGGGGTGGAGGGTCACGTAATCTTGAAAATAGAACTACGACACTTTTGTCTGCAGATATCTCTAAGCCATGTTTGTCAAACCAGGACTTGAGATGGTGTAGGGACACTGTCATTTCATTACACGCGTTCATTATTAACGATCTGTCTGTACCTAAATAAATGAGTAAATCATCAGCGTACTGTAGCACTTTAACAGAGTGCGTGAGGGATAATTCAAGGTCATGAGTGTATATATTATAAAGCAGAGGGCTTAAAACGGATCCCTGTGGGAGACCTTTCCACAATATTCTAAAATCATCAGTTCGTGATTCCAATTTAACAAACCTACCACTAAGCATATTTAGTATAAAGTTGGAAAGCATATTAGGTACATGTAACTGATCTAACTTTTGTCTTAGAATAGGTAGAATAACATTGTCATATGCAGATTTTATATCTAAAAATGTTGCTAATATTGATTCATTATGTGATAGAGCTAATCGAATATCCGTGACAAAGATACTTATGCTGTCAACGGTGCTTCTGCCTTTTCTAAAACCGTATTGAGTACTAGCCAAAAGATCGTTAGATTCTAAATACCATTCAAGACGATTTTTTACCAGTAATTCTGCAATTTTGGATACGGAATTTGATAATGCAATAGGACGGTAAGAATGAACGTCATTGGGTGGTTTGTTTGGTTTTAAAATAGGTATGATAATTTGGGATTTCCATGATTTAGGAATATTACCTGACATCATGATCGTATTTATTAAATCTAATAGGTAGTACAAACCACTGTCCCCAAGGTTATTGTAAAATGAATAAGGGAGGCCGTCTTCACCTGGTGCTGAATCATTAGTATGTTTTAAAATATGTTTAAGTTCATTATATGAAAAAGGAGAATTAAGTCCTGTTTGATCTGTGCTCGATGGAAGAGAAATAATTAACTCTTCTTGGGGCACGAATGGTGGAGCTAGGTAGTCTAAAAATTGTTCTGACAATTGGAAAGGAATAAAATGAGTCTGGTCCTGAACTGCTGATTTAAATTTTCTAATCTTTTGCCACACTATTGTAGGTGGGGTATATGGAGTTATTGTAGTGCAATAATTTCGCCAGCCACAGAATTTCTTTTGTTTTAATATTTTTTTTGTGTTAGCCATGACATCTTCGAGAGTCTGAAAGTTTTCAGAAGTCATATTTAGGTTGTAGTTTTCTTCTGCTTGGTTTCTTTTCTGAATAGCAACAGTACAATCCTTGTCCCACCAAGGAGGAGATGATATTCTATCGAGAAATACATTTTTTATTGGGAATGTTTTATTAGCTGCCATTGTTATTATATTAGTCAACTCATCTGCACAAGAATTTTCATTGTGCACTGCAGGTTGAGAAAGCGATGAGACATTATTTTCTACTACGGATCTGAAAGTAAACCAGTCTGCATCGGCCAATCTATATTTTAAACGAGGTTTACGTGTTGGAGGATCACGTGAAATAACATTTGAATTGGAATAAGAAATAACTATCGGGAAATGGTCACTACCATGACTGTAGGGAAGTATATTCCAAGAGAGCTTACTCGCGAGACAAGGTGTACATATCGACAAATCAACAGCACTAAACCCTTCATTAGGTTTGGTTCTACGTGTAGGAGCCCCGGTATTTATTATACATAGATTTTGATTGTCTATTAGATCAACCAACTGTTTACCATATGAACTAGAAGTAGAGCTACCCCAAGATTGGTGTTGACAATTAAGGTCACCGAGTATAATAAAAGGTTGAGGAAGAGTAGAGATAATTATAGAAAGTTCTTGTAAAATAAAAGCGGAGGGATGGGGAATATAAACAGATATGAAACAAATATTATTAACCATGGCACCCACGATGAAAAACCTATCATCACGGGAAGGGAAATGAAGGGGTTTAAAAGAATGAGAAGACTTGATGAGTAGGGCCACGCCATCATACCCATCGCTTCTGTCATCTCTGAGACAGAAGTAGTTTTTAATTTTAAAAACAGAACAGGGCTTAAGAGGCATTTTACATTTTAATGCGGTATACGAAGATTTTAAGCGCTTAATTTACTATCATAGGAAATATCTACAAGTTGTTTAATAATTGATAAAAATAGAATAATCTGTTCTCTTTTCAGTTAATGTACCAGATTTACAAACATAACATTAATTATTTTGTAGTGACCAATCTCCCGCACCTTGTTTTACGAATTAAAGTATACATAGCCAACTTCAGAGTTCTATCTCTTGTATAAAGATTCATCAAATTAACTAAAAAAAAAAACTGTGCATCAGGCATATAATCTTGTTGACACATAGTGTACTAGAATATCGATAATTAATCGTCATTGTAGAAAAAAAAATAAAGATCTTGCGCTAATTTCCACGAATTATATCAGCAGTTTACCACGATATATTGCGTTTAATAAAGTGTAATTCCAAACAAATATTATATGAAAAGAAAGTTCATTCTTTAATTAATCTGATCTTTAATAAATTGTGCTATTAACTCTGTTTTGTTAGACAAGAAAAAAATATTTAACATAACTCGAAATGCTTATAAATTGAAATGTACAAGCGCGAGGCGATCAGTACCGCGCGAGCGCTCATCGAGGTAGGACCTGCGTTCGTTTTGCCTTGCTCTGACGTCTCGTACGCGGAACGCTTAGACGCAAGTTTATAGTGCGACCACAGAATTTTGATCATGTCTTTATTTTTTTTTAATAACAAACTATACTTTATTTTTGTTGTCCATAATATAATTATTGTTGTCTTGTTAAGTAACTACATCTTTAGTTTCTGTTCATCCATTGTGTTAAAAAAAGGAAACGTCACAATTATGCAGTCTTATACAGCGTTATTGGAAAAATGCTAACAACCTCAGAGGGTAGACTTCTTCTTTTTGGTCTGCTAGTTTTTGTATTATTCTAGTTTAAATTAGTAACTCACTATAACTTTTGTTTTAGAAGGATAAGATGACAGGCGAATAATTGATTTCCAATATTTTTGGATTCAGTTAATGTCTATAAGTGAACACAGCTTAGCATATATAGCAGCATAACTTCAGCAGGAAATTAAACTACCTTCCTAATTTGTACAAAACGGCCTCCCGGCTTTTCCATCATTTGTGCAAACCGGGATACCAGTTAGCGGTCGATAGTCGAATTTACAAATTTACCATAAAATCTAAGTAAGTGTTTTCTGCGTAAGTTTAAGTTTTGAAGCAGTGACGGCTCAGTGGCATTGGCTATGGACTGCCGCGCAGCAGGTCCATGGTTCGAATCCCGCCCAGAGTTTGAGCTTCACCGCATGGTGGAAGGGAATTTTGCGAATGCCCGCCTGGCTAGCGACCACCCTCTAGTAGAAAATCTGTCGCCAAGCACCTAACGGTGAGTTCCGGCAGCAGTCCTTGAGAGCCAGTGAAATGACAGACAAAAATGAGACTTAACATGTATGTCTCAAGGTGATGGGCGCAGTGCAGTTCGTCACTTGTGATGAAATGCATCTGTTATAGGCAGAGGATACCGCTTAACATCAGGTGGGCCTCGCGCTTGTTCCATCACAATGACATAAAGAAATAAATAAAAAAAAGTCCGACTTTCATAATCCAAATGGTTTTCAAAAGGATGCATCCTTGCCCATACAAGAAAGAATCCATACTTATCTGAGATAACGGAAGTATTTTGAATATTTTGATGAAATCTGAAACCAGCACAAATTACATTTTGGCTCCAAAATATTACGTCATTTCATATTAATCTCGTAACTACGTCAACAGTTATAAACCTAGAAAAACGCAATTTTGCATATGTATGAATCATTTTTTGCTCGATACATTTTGCAACGCAAACACTTACCGATGCAAATTTGCGTATTAAATAATCTCGTAACTAATTTTAAACTTCTAAACCAAAAAATCTGAAATAATACAAGTGTATAAATTATATGTAAATAATAATATCAAAGAAGGACCAAAGCCGTAGGTGGTATAGTTTTTCAGAAAAAAATATTGCTCGCCAATACAGTTTTCCCGCTAAAGTTCTTAAAACAATTGGGTTGTTTTAATCTTGTTACTTTAAAATATTTGGCGTAAAAATCTGTAACAATTCATGGCTAAAGAACAATATTAAATTATCATATTAAAAGAAGAATCGAAGTTCTAGGTGAGTCTAGTTACGAAAAAATAAAAATAGCAATTAAATTACTATTTCCCACCATTTTTGTCGTGTGTTCAAACCCCATTTCCAGTATTTTTTTCTATAAAAAGGTGTATTATCATTTATTTTCCATAGAGGAAATAGTGAGCATAAGAGTATATAGTGAGGATTGCATTGGTACCAAGAAGTATATATGTTGATTATAGATTGCATCAAAGATATTCGATTTAAAAACAAAAAAACCTCAAAATGTGTAAATATATATTTACATTTCGCTGTTTGGGCTACTCAAACTAAATGGAAGAAAATGATATTTTTTTAAAGGTATAGGTGATATATTGTGGTATGGGAATATGAGGGTGACATGTTTAAGTAATGGAAAACCAAAAACGTCATGGGACGTTTGTGGTTGGTACTAAGTTGTTTTCCGGATGCACAGAAAAATAAACCTCAGTCCTATCTCAGCTCAGCATGGTCATTATGGCAGACAGTGTTAACGACTGGATATAGATACTGTGTAGAGTGTGAACGAGGAAAATAGCAATTTTTGGAAAATTTAAAAGAAAGAGCTTTTAGTCCGCAGCTTTTAATCAATGCCGTTACGTCAAATATTTATATAATTTTAAGCCGTATAATTATTTTATTATTTAAGTTTATTGTTACCATAAATGATTCAAACATATCTATTTTTATTCATCAAGGATGAAATGTAAATATACGATTCACGATGTAGGTTGACTATTTAATGTACATGCCTACTTCTTTTCTATAACATTAGCAAGTAATCGACAAGAAATTGATTATTTACTCATGCCAATCACACAATTTTTAAATTCGCAACTTACATTTCTTTATAAATGAGTGCTAGTATCAAAATATGTTACTCACAGTCACGCTATTCCGTCGTCACTTCCATCGCTTGTGTAAGCGATGCGCTGGCATTTACCTAAACTTCAGTAGCGTGATTTTGTGAAATGGCTCTTAAGCCATGTTTCTGCTAATGCAATAATAAATGGGTCATTTTTATTAATTAAGTACATAATTTCGTTCTTTTTGTCAATTGCGCTCCGGCAGTTCCACTGGACAATCTTTAGTAGATTGTCCACTTTGGGTTCCGATCCGAAAGGGATGCCTTATGGAGCGATAATCATCACGGGGGTTTTTTTTAAGAGCTTCAAGTATAGGGGCAACGTTGGACGGTAATAATATGTTGTGTTGTGTAAGAGTGTCAATAAGAGAAGTAATAATATCAGTCAAAGTTTGTTCGGAATATTGATCGTTATAGAAATTATTGTGCTTAGCGTAACCACAGCCATTTGGGCCAGTGGGCATGTCGTAGTCTTTTACTAATTGTTGATGAGTGACGCGATCATATCCTTTAGGAGCACTGTAAGCGGGGCGGGACTTCGAAACAAAAACTTTTTTGTACGAAGTACTGGAATGGGGTTGAGGATTATAAACAATTGGGTTATTTGCTGTTATAGTTTTAGTCGAAGATAATATGTCGGCATAAGATTTGCCAACGGAGGGATGTAGCTTAGAAGCTTCTGCATAAGACAAACAATTTTCCGCCATTGACAACTTAATACTTTTTTGCCGAATGAATTCTGGGCATGATTTGTTTGTAGCGTAATGACAACCTGAACATAGACAACAAGTAGCGCAATCCTCTTCTGTACTGCATGAATCTGCAGTATGTTCATCACCACATTTATAGCATCGGGGCTTTGAACGACACTGTGTTTTGGTGTGACCAAACCTACAACAATTAAAACACTGGATTGTCGGGAAAGTGTATAGTTCCACAGTAAGTGCGTTATAGCAAACAAAAATACGGTTTGGAAGTATTTTACCGTCAAATGTAATAACTACAGTTTGCGACGGTTTCCACGTAGGAGAACCAGCGACAAGGACTTTGTAGTTAAGACGACGTATTTTCAATATTTTGCCGCAACCTGGGGGTAAATTGACATTTTCAATTATTTCTTCTGGTGTCCATTCGGTAGGCACCCCTCGGACAAGGCCCATTCGTGTGATACTGAATGTCGGTATGAATACTTTCAAATTATTGTTCTCTAAACTATTATGATTAATAAATGAATTTGCCTCTTTGTAATCAAAGAAGGAAAGGGTAATTCTATTACGTCCTATTTGTTTTACGCTTCCGTTAATTATACCATTGATGTTATATTTTTTAAGGAATTTTCCAAAAGTAATAGGGTGTAGAGTAGAACCATCATTAGGGGATGACTGTACTCTTTGCACATGGACTATGTATGGGGCGCTGTCTGTGGATTCATATTGGCTTCTTCCTATTGGTGTAAAAGTTTGTGAATTTACTGTCGATGGGATGTCGGGTTTCTTGTTACTAGATACTACGCCAGTGTCTGTTGGAGAAATTACAGGGACGGGAACCGAGTTAACAACCGTTTGAGAATCATATTTGCTCTCATTAGGATCTCTATGATTTTTCCTCCTTCTCTTAACATTTATATAACCATCGGTGTCAATATCAGTGGGAGAAGATGTTAAGGACGTGTCAATATCCATAACTGATTCAGTACTATCAGTTACGGTAACATAACAGGCGGCCAAGGGAACTGTACCCCCCGGGTCAGGGGGCTCCTCCATAGTTAATAACTAAAAGAACTTACCAAGAAAAAACTGTACACTAATAAATATATACAATTAAATAAGTATTATAAAAATATCACTGTACTTCCCTAATCCCTATTTACAATAAAATACAAATTTTCAATTATTACGAAAGAAAATCACGCCCGCCTATTTCAAAGTTTCCCGCGTTTTTTTTCTTAATTGTTTTTATAAACACGTATGATTTCAATTGTCATATCAAAGATTATAAAGCTACCCATCAGATGGCGCTAAACCCAAGAATTAATTTGATACAATTTAAGATATAAGTGATTCGCAACAGGTGTTAATGTTAATGAAAATGTAATATTCCCCAAGTGAATAATATAAAGAGAAAATAAAGCAAACATTTTATCTAACGCAAGCAGTCGGAGCCAATAATAATTTTCATTAAATCCTTCTCACTTAATTACCTGCTCTACGGGGATGTTTACACAATTATAAAGTTTACTAGAAGTGACTGTAAGTAGATTATTACACCCTGTGGTTTTTTTTAATGTTATTGTGACGGAACAAGCTCGAGGCCTGATGTAAAGCGGACTAACCTCTGCCTATAACAGATGCATTTCGTCACAAGACACGAATTGCACTGCGCCCGTCGCCTCGAGACATAGTTCTTAAGTCTCATGTGCTTGAAATTTGAGAGGGTGTAATTCAAAAATCTAAAATGATTTTTGAATATCGATATTCAAATTACTGGTTCTTAAGGACAGGTGCTGTAACATACCTTTTGGTGCTTGACAACAGGAAGTCTACTTGAGGGTGGTAGCTAGCCAGGCGGGTATGAGGATAAGAACTATGGAGTATGGAGGTTATGGAGTCCTTGCGTGGCAGCCTATAGCCATGTCCACAGACTGATATTAACACGTTGACCCCTACGTACGTATCGGTTTGTATACATAACACCTTGATGTGTGGCGCCGTGTACTCATTGGAACACGCATATTCTTTGATAGGTATCTTTTAGAAGTTATGCCGCCTCCCTGCATTCAATCGCGTTTTGTCCGTGTTGCCGAGCGCCTCATCGTTGCCGCCGC
The DNA here is from genome assembly GCA_963890685.1 of Plagodis pulveraria. Classification (NCBI taxonomy): domain Eukaryota; kingdom Metazoa; phylum Arthropoda; class Insecta; order Lepidoptera; family Geometridae; genus Plagodis; species Plagodis pulveraria. Next base: position 24,559,607 of record OY982969.1, read on the forward strand.
GTGTGGTCGCACTGCTGTTCTCTTTCTCGCTAATAAATGATAGTTTTAAAGGACATAAATGGGTTTACGCATAGAAATGATTCGGTATGGCCAAATGTAGTTCTACTCTTAGGATACCAGTTTTCATAAATTTTACCTTAAGAAACTAAAGTACTACTCCCTAACTTTAAGACTTTCGCGACTTGAACACATAGTTATAAGTATGTAACGGGACTTATTCGCGAGTCGAGGTAAATAAAATCTATCCATGTTTTATCGCGATTTAGTCCCGTTAAATACTTAGGTATAACTAAAGTACTTCATTTTTTACCAACTTCAAAAAGGAGGAGGTACTCTGTTCGCCTGTTTTTTACGTTTGTTACCTCAGAACTTTTGAGTGGGTGAACCGATTTTGATGATTCCTTTTTTATATGAAAGCTCATGCTTAGCGTGTAGTCCCATTTAAATTTCATCAAAATCGGTCAATTTCAATAACTGGAAAGTATTTTCCTCTCTGAATGATGTAGTCATTGACCATAAATGGCAATCGATGCCATAAGTAACAAAGATTACAAAAAAGGATACAAAAAAAATTACCAAAAAAAATATTTACCGACGTCATAACGTAACACTCAAATGTGTAAAATAACTTGTCGAAGTCGGTACCATGTGCTCAACATTGTTTTTTTTTTTTTATTCCTGATAGGTTAGTCTTTGACCACTATCTCACCTGATGGTAAGTGATGATGTGGTCGAAGATGTTGTTCAGGCTAACCTAGAAGTACTGGCTCTCAAGGACAGCTGCCGGAACACACCGTTAGGTGCTTGGCGACAGACTTTCTACTTGAGGGTGGTAGCTAGCCAGGCGGGCATTCGCAAAATGCCCTACCTCCATGTTATAACGACTGCCATCCTAAGACAACAACCGTGACCGACGGCTTAACGTGCCCTCAGAAGCACGGAAACGCTCAGTAGTAATGTCACTAGCGCTCGCCCATCCAACTCATGACCGCGGGCGACGTTGCTTAACCTTGTAGATCGGTTAAGAACAGCTAAGTAAACTTCGCTACGAGCGCTTCAAAAAAATATCTAAACATGATCTTGATATTGTGACATCACATCTAGTGCATCGATCGACCTCTAGAAGATCAGTAGTACATGTGTCCGTCGGCTTCTTAAAGGTCAATCAAGGTTTTGTTGTTTAAATATGATTAAGTTCCGTGAAGTACATATAGCTATTTATCTGCTTTGTGAACGCTGCCCAGCCAATCCTGGCGTTCTTAATAATATGATGTATTATATTCTTAACACATTCATACGAGGAATCATAACAAATATAATTTAAATTTTAAACAGAGTAACCTCAAAAGGTATCGATACTATAGTCGGATTTTTAATCAGACGGAGTAAAGTGACATCGCGGGTATTGCTACTTTTAGACGATACAAAAATAGTGCTGTGGCAAAATCATTTAGTTCTTTCACTTCGTCATTTCGGTGAGCTGTATAACTTTTTCATAAAGTCATAATTATTGTCCTAAAAGGGATTTTACTATACAAGCAATTTATATTACTATAAGAAAGGTTGTTTATGAGATTGCAGCACAACCATAAATTAAACAATTTAGGGATGATTATTATTATATGTCCAACATAAACTAGTTCCGCTCATAAAAACTGAACTAGAAACGTCAAACGTAGCAGTTGGCAACTTTATTTTGAAATGTGACATTTCGATCTGTCAGTTTACAGTCCCACCAACTTATCTGTTAAGGCGGCAAAAAAAAGAACTACAACATTCTTTGAAATTGTGACAGTTTGTAGTTGATTTCCTTGACCAGTAGCGCCTTCGAAAACTGCACAGTTAAGTTGGTGGTACTATACTCCGTCTGATTAAAGATTCGACTATAGCTGTTTGTAAACAAAGTATATTGTCCCCATTGAAATGTCACTTCCAGTAATTCTTACTATTCAAGACGGCAAGAATTCATTAAAATTTCCCATTCTCCGTCGCCACAGCGCGAGCGTGCCGGGTAAATGCATTTCCATCAGCTAGAAACGTTTTATTCCTTCAAAATATCCTTCGTTGTTTGAAGAAATTTTCCCTGTTGTTTGTCGACATTCCAAGTTTGTGGATACAGCTACACTTGTAGCTATAGAGTACATAAGAGTTCTATAATGAAAATAATGATAAAAATATTAAAAGGTAGCATGATTAATTAAATCGAAATTACATCGAGTATGACGTTCTCGGGTATTTTTTATCAAATTGTAATCAATTAAATGGGTCCCATTATCTGATCTGACGCATGACACAATAATACACAGCGTACTTGGATAATGATCTGACGTATTATAACTTGACGTGTGCTGTCTGTCGGTCTGTAATAGTGACTTTTTGACCGACTTCATACAAAGTAGCAGGTACTCAATTCGTCTGTTTTTTATTTATTTTTTTAATGTTTGTTAGCTCATATCTTTTGATTGGGTGAACAGATTTTGGTGTTTCTTTTTTATTTAAAAGCTGATGCTTGTCCTGTGGTCCCGTCAAAGATTACGAAAGATACGTTAACACGTATTAAAACAACGTTTCTAAACGACACCCGTGCCGTCATTGATGTATGTACTTGTATAGATAATGTTTCGAAGATGCGCCGGAGTGCGACATAAAATCGGACATTCTATGTGAGCAACAGGGATAGCGCGCAACGATGTCTATTTTTACCATCACAAGCCACTTAATTATCGAATGTTAATAGTTTTTTAATCGGTTACTTAGTGAAAAGTTGATGGTAACATTTATTTTGTGAAAAATACAGCGCTTTGCAATCGATTATTCATTTTGTGTTAAATTTTTGATATAATAATATGGATACGGAATATAGATACGGAATTAATATCAGTAATAAAACAACACAACTTTCGTTTATAATCATTATTTATATGCTGTTTTTTTTTCAAAAGAATATACAATACAATACAATACAATATTCTTTATTCTTCTCTCCACAAAGGTATCTTAATTTATTAAAGATTATGTGATACTTATATTTACACGTATTACACGTATACCTGTGTTGTGAGAGACTGGTGCCTGAGTTAGGTTTAAAAACCTGTATTACAAGTCACCAGGGCCCCCAATCCGCAGATTATAGGTGAAAAAGTGAAAAGTGCATTTATGGAAATAGATAACGGAAAGTACAATAAGGAGTGAGTATTCTAATATTACTACATATAATGCATGTTTGAATGTGTGTATTTTGTTTTAAAGTGTGTCTGTATGTGAGGGAATCATGTGAGTGTAGAGTGTTGAAAAGAGTTAATGAGACAGTGAGAGAGAACAGTTTTTTATTTTTATTTTTAAATAGCATCTGTTATCAGGAGTTTTAATCAACACTTCCATGATAGAAGATTTTATGAGTAATTTTGATGAGTCTATTTGATTTACGGTATGCACAATTATGATCAATTTAGAACTTCAAGTATTTTTTCTGTTGTTTCATAATCGAGGGTTTTTAACAAGGTCGTTATTTTTTTGTTGCAACTATAACTATGTAATGGGTATATTTCTAACCTACTATTAAATTTGTTGTATAAGTATGGACCAAGGAAACAGAAGAAATTATGGGATAGCATGGTACGAAACTTATTCGTAGGACAAACGGTACCCGTGCGGCGTTTAACGTTTAAAAGATCCGGCTCGTATCCAGAGAGAGAGTGTTGTTTGAGAATGGTTCTCAATACAAAGGTCTGCCTTACCGTGAGAACGTTCCAATCTTTGTAAAGTTGAGTGGTAGGAAATCGGTAGGGGAGCCCAGCACCAACTTTGAGGACGGCTCGTTGTGCCCTTTCCAGCCTGATTAGATAAGTCTTAGCGGCGCCTCCCCAAGAGGTGATGCAGTATTCCATAATAGGTTGACAGAGGGCACTATATACCATTTTAATTGTGTCACGGTCAGCAATTTGCCTTAAAGATTTAAAAATATATATGAGTTTACGCGTACGAGAGACAAGAATATCAATGTGGGGTTTAAAATTTAGAGTTTGATCTATAGTGACACCTAGGTACTTAAAGGAATCGGTTCTCTGAAGGGGCTTGCACTGACATCGTATGGAAACTTCGTTGCAGACGTGGGCAGTAATATTAAAATTGGAAGGCGGTAATTGGTTTGATTTGAAGGCAAAGGTCATGTACTTAGTTTTAGAAACGTTGAGCGTGAGAACGTTATTATTAAGCCACATACAAACTTGATTTAGACCACGTTGGGCTACAGAGAAGACTTCAGTCCAGTTGTCTCCGCTAAAGAAAAGTGCCGTGTCATCGGCAAATGTTAGGATTTTTCCTTTCTGAAGCTGGATATTACAAAGGCTATTTATGTAGGTAAGAAACAGGGTAGGGCCAACGATACTACCCTGCGGCACGCCATAAACTACCCTTTCTTCATCGCTAATCCAGTGGTCTATCTTAACACGCTGCTTACGATCAGTTAAATAGCTCTTGAAGAGTTCCAGGGGTAATCCTCGGACTCCAAAGCCTTCCAACTTACTTAACAGATGAGGGATAGAGACTGTGTCAAATGCTCTGGCTAGATCAAGAAACACTACTACGCATTTCTTTTTACCATCTAAATTTGTAATAACTGAGTTAACAAGCTCATCAACAGCATGATTCGTAGACAGACCAGAACGAAAGCCGTATTGAGAGTTGGAAAGAAGATTATGGGATTCCAAGAAGTTAGTCAAACGCTTGTTAATAAGACGCTCCGGTATTTTAGAAAGAGTTGGCAGTAAAGAAATAGGCCGAAAGTTGTTGGCACAGTCTCTATCTCCATCTTTATATATGGGCTTAATGAGAGCAGTTTTGAACGATCGGGGGAAAACACCAGTACTAAAGACCAAATTACAGATGTGGGTTAATGGAGAAACCAGAAGGGGTAAGTACCTTTTGATTATTTTACCAGATATTTGGTCAACTCCAACAGTACCATTATCTTTTAGTCTATTGAGCAATTGATGTACTTCGTTTTCATCTGTGGGAAGTAAAGAAAATGAGTTTTGTGGTGCTAAGGATAGGTGAGGTTCAGTTACAGAACTCAAGGGTGCACTTAATGTTTTGGCTTCTGCTAGTTTTCTTCCCACATTCGCAAAGAAACAATTAACCTTATTAATGTCTCCAATTGGATCCGTAGAGGACAACAAGCACGTTGAGTGGTCAACAATTTTTCTTTGACCAGTTATATTTTTGATAGCACACCATAGTTTTTTCTTATCATTTTTGGCGTTGTCAAGTTCCTGTCTTTCAAAATTCCTCTTAGCTTTTTTTAGTTGTGCATTACAAAAATTTCTATAGCGTTTATATGTTAGCTTCAATATCTCATTCTTGGAGTCTTTTTTCAGTTTTTTATATAAGTTATCTCTATTTCGCATGCAACGAAGGAGAGCTTTAGTAATCCATGGCTTGATTATTATTTTTCGTTTTGGGGTTTTGAGAATCTTAGTATTTTGTTTAATAGCAGCAGTCAAGCTATTTACTAGGAAATCTGAGGCCTCGTTTACATCACTGAAGCTTAATACTGAATGGAAGTTAATTTCCTTAATGGCAACATCTAGGTGATCGTAATCGACATGAGTAGTTAGTTTGTTTAAGTAGCATATTTGGGATTTTAATTCTAGAGAAAGGGCAACGCATTCGTGATCCGTGACTGACGCTTCTATAACAATACAAGAGGCTTCTTGTTTTGTTTTGAGCATCATATGGTCGAGACAAGTCTGGTCATGTGTAACGACAGTGTGTCCTGGGAGTAAGCAATGACTAGCTAAGATATTTAGGTATTCAGAAGCGCGCTTGTCCAAGGTCGTTGTAACTATGTCAATATTAATATCTCCACAAAGGATTATATTTTTATATTTGTCTAACTTCAGTAGGATAGAATCCAGCGAATCAAGAAATTTAGTTACGTCACGTTGAGCGGGAGGACGGTAAACACCGACGATGCAAGTTTCCGAGTTCAAGTACAGTAACAAACAATTCGCGTCACAGATCTGAGGTTCCTCATAGGTCATAGAGAGTTGATTATTGTAGTAGATTACTACTCCTTCGTTTTGTGTTATATTGGTCTTTGTAGCAATGTAGTTGTATCCATCAAGGGGTGGTACGTAATTGGTACCCTTAAGCCAACATTCAGTTAAAACTATTACATGCCAGTCAATTTGGGATCTAACTATATATGTACTAAAGTTACTTATATTGCAATTTATACTCCTGATGTTCTGAGATATCACATTTAGGGTACCATAATTACCGCTTTTTATATGGCTGCCCACAGTGTCTATGTCGCATGTGATAGTTTTGGCTATCGATAGGGAATCCAGGCCTAAGCTAATAATCTCAATATTATTACTATCCATTATTGAATATCACACGCAGCAAGTATTGCTTACCACGTCTGATACACAACTTGTTTAAAAATAAAGTAATAAAAAGTTTTTTATAGATACTTAGGTCTGGATTACGAGTTTGCGATACACAATTAGAGGGTGATGAGTAAAAGAGCAGCTTATAAAAGCAAATTATCAGGATAATATTATGCACAGCTAACTCAAGCAGAGAGGATATTAAGTGTATAGTAGTATGTATGTAGTGAAAGTAGTGTGTGTGAGTGTTGACAGTAGTGGGTGTTAATAGCATAATATGTTTCATAAATCCGAGGAGCGGATTTTTCATAGTAAAAAAATCTAAGTAAAATAAAGGTAGTTTCATTATGGGGTTGGTAGTGAATAACTTATTATCTATACATATAGAACTTAGGTATACTATTACTAGTCACAGGAAGAGTTTGTGTAGCTCAGATTCTTCATCTATGCGTGTCGGCTTCGCTTCCTCATCTTTTTTTACAAATAACCGGCCATACGATGTCCACGCACTGACAAGTTTCTTGTTTCTTACGTGTTCGCGTGCTATGTAGAAAAGTCGACTAGTTTTAGTCGTGAGAGACTCCGAAATAAATATTGTTTGCGGCGGCCCATCGATATCAATGTCGAGAGTGTTAAAAAGTCGTTTATTAGAGTCACGTCGCGACTTGTTAAATTTCCTATATTCGGAAAAAAGGGCTTCTTTTCTGCTCGTACACGTAAACTCCACGACTAATGCGTCCGACTTGGCCCGGTAGATGTTTCTTATTTCGGTATCTAGAATAGGCGTCTTGAGGCCCAACGCCATGCCGATCGCTTTTAAGGTCACTGACAAGCCCTCCTTATTTTCAGTCTTAGGTTTTGGTATATTCCGTATTTCTAATGTGGCGCAACGAGAGCTCTTATCGCATAATTCTAGCTGATTTTCTAGGTATGACACTCTGTTTTTTAGGTAGGTGTTTTCGTTTTCCAGGAGATTCGTTTTTGTCGAAAGTTCTTCGTATTGACTTGACACCATATCGACAGATTTTTGAATTGACTGGTTCTGGTTAATTATTATGTTCATAGCATTGGTTAAGGCCTCAAATTTCTGATCCTGCTGTACCGTTAACTCAGCAATCATAGACTTCATTTCTGTGTCGTCACCCGCTGATTGAACGGAGAAGTCACCATAAGTGCGCTTATGACGTTTTGTAATATTTAGTGCATGCTCGTATTGGCCCGAAAAAGCGCTCATATTCAATGCCGAATCAGAATTGCAGTGAGTAATGGTAGGTGCATTTAAAGCCTCCCTTTCTGCGTTAGGCGGAGTACGTTGAATCGACATTATTATTCTATAATAGCACAACACAACAGATTACCGGCGTAGGCCTATTTTTATGCAGACGGTAAGAATGTAGGCCTATTTGCCCTGGATGTGAATGTGTGCGCGGGCGCACGTCGTATGGGTTAACGGGCGTGGCTTATTGTTGCACTCGTGTTAGTGTGGACTGCAGTTGGTTCACTCGGGTGTTATCAGTAGGCGCAACAGCACACAATTATATATTTGTCACTGTCACAACTTGGGTAGTCTTGCTTACACAAACCGAACACTAGCACTGCGTTTATGCGCTCCTAATATTTTACTATTATTTATCGTTGAAATTTGTTATTTTACAAAAATAATTGAAATAAAAATGGACTGCACTGAAACACGACTGTTTGGGACAGTATCCACGGACGAAGGGGGATATGCTCTATCTTACTGATTATTCATTTAGTAAAGTAGGTACTCAATCACAGATGCAATGTCACATCTACTCTATTCATCTATGACACGGAACATCGCGACCGATAACCGCGCTCTCCATCCTTGTCCTGCGCACTACTGCATACGTTTTACTATCCTTTTCTATGATTTCAAGCACTCGTTTTCAGAAATACATAAAAATATTTTAAATACTAAGAGAAAATGACAATTTATGCAGACTTATAGGTGATACATAATTCCTTTTGTTTTGTATACTGTCCTATAATTATTACCACAGCTCTGTACAAGCAGAATGGCATTTTTTTTAAATTATATGCGTCTCAAAGAGACGCGCGCACGTTGGACTGTCTCTCGCTGAATGAGTGCGCTCAGATACGAGACTGTCCCGGGGGTCGTTTAGATGGGGCCATTTCAATGCGCCATATAACATATGTCCCTCCTTTTGTATATAATATCATTGGGTCCCATTAAAATTTCATCAAAATCGCTAAAGTCGTTATTGAGTTACACTCCACTCTACTCCAATAACTGAACATTGTTTTCCTATCTTGATGATATAGTCATTGACAATCGATCCTATAAGCAAGGTCATATATAAGCATAAGCTTCACTAAAACGCATGAAATTTTTTTTTATCAAAGAATATAACCAACTTCAACACTTAAATGTGCAAAATAACTTGTCGAAGTCGGTACCATGTGCACATTATTGTGATAATAAATACTTTTGAACCATCATGATACCGACTTCAACAAGTTATTTCACACATTTGAGTGTTGAAGTCGGTTCTATTTTTTTGGTATTTTTTCTTATTATATAAGTAGGTACTAAATAATTATGAGATGTTGATACACCTAAGGGGGTTCTTGGTATTCTTCTGCTAGTATGATTTCTAGTGATTAAGGAGGCCCTATATCACTAGAAATCAGAATGATGATTTGAGAAGATTCTCGAACTATCGGTAAGATTTTTAACCTAATGTGATAAGTAATAACAATTACAGAAGGCTCAAAAGTAGTAGCGCGAACACGAGCTATATAGGAGCGTTAACGGTCCTGTTAAACGAACTAGCATTTATGTGTGTTGTGGCTAAATCTTGTAACCTTTACTTTTGCCACAATCGACCCCCCGCCGGCTTGAGCTTCACCGCATGATGGAAGGGCATTTTGCGATTGCCCGCCTGGATAGCTGCCACCCTCAAGTAGAAAATCTGTCGCCAAGCACCTAACGGTGTGTTCCGGCAGCTGTCCTTGAGAGCCAATGAAATTACAGGCACATGAGACTTACCAAATGCGTCTCTAAGTGACGGGCGCAGTGCAATTCATGACTTGTGATGAAATGCATCTGTTATAGGCAGAGGTTAGTCCACTTAACATCAGGAGGGCCTCGAGCTTGTACCGTCACAATAACATAAGAGATGCAATAGAATGCTGAATGTATAAAACCCCTCATAAAAAACCGGCCAAGTGCAAGTTGGACTTGCGCACCGAGGGTTCCGTACAAACCTGTAGGTATATTAAGTAAAAGTTATCGTAATTATATTGCCTAATGAAATCCATAACATTTAAAGGTTTACAAAAATATTTTTATCAAATAGTGTGACTAAAAATTTACGCTTTTCGCAATTTTTCCTTTATCTGTGCTATCAGATGTTGCTTCGTGCCAAATTTCAGGATTCTGAGTTCACGGGAAGTACCGTATAGGTTTTGATTCCCTTGCGACTGTCGAAAATTAGGCATAAACGGCTGTATCTTTTGATTGCGTTGGTTTATAAGTTTGAATTTTTTCACAGCTCCAGGGGACAGTCGACCTGAGTATTTGATATGAAATTCATAAGCTTGATACCTTCACGCGTTCCTGAGAAAAAGAGTCTTGACAGACAGACGAACAACAAAGTGATCCTATAAGGTAACCGTCTTTTTCCTTTTGAGGTACGGAACCCTAAAAAGAACAAAGATACCTAAATATATATATTTCACAATATTCGTGTTAGTTGGAATAGCATCAAAATGCCAGAATAGTTTGCTTTTCATTTACGAGGGTTTCGAGGCACGAAATGATTTCTTCTTATGCAGACATTGTTACAGCCCAATTTTCTCTTCATAGCCCCAACTTGAACCATTTCACTCATATGGATTATACGAAAATCTGAAATAATCACCAATAATAAGACTGCAGTTTGGGTGATGAAAGTTTTAGCAACAGTTTTTTTTTATTCTATCGGTGAAATTTTATCAGTTCATATCGTGATGTAATACAAACTGTTGGTTTTTTATGCCAGTAAACTGTTTTTAACATATCATTTTTTTGAACCAGCATAAACGAAGATATATCTTTGCCCGAAAGAAATCGCCTTTTTCACTTCAGGGTCTTTGGGCTTGGCCAACATTTGTTGACTTAATAGTATGTATATACGTCTCGTCTAAATATATAATTGACTTTCCATAATTGACTTTCCAGAGAGATTTTTCCATTCCCGATTCTCTTAAACGCTTCATGACAGAAGGCAGAGGCGGATTGCCAATTAAAATTCGTTAAGTTAGTTCTTCTTTTGGCGAAGTCCACTCTCTTTTTGAAGTGACTCTAAAAAATATTGTATAAAAATATTTAATTTAAACACCAACAACGAGTCAATTTATTATCATAGGAATATTTTAAACAACTTTATCGGATTTAATCGCGTTTACTCAAAATTATTTTTTTCACTTCGTTTTTCTCATTACCTCGTGGTCACAGATTGCCTATAAAAGGAAAATTTTGGCAGCCTTTCATTTATATTAGAAGATCATTCAACTACGTTTTATTTAAAAAATACGAAAATCTGCATACCAAAACACAGAATAGATGCAAAACGTCTACGTTGTTTCGAACAATGATGTTTAGAACTTTGAAAAAAACTGAGTGTAAATGCAAATCGACTGTATACATGTTCTGTTACTTTGACCGTTCTTTTACACTTCTCTTTCTTGTGAGATGAATCTGTTTCTACGTTTCTGACGGTCTGTGGAAAATGCAGCTGTAATTTTCTGTCTATAATATTATCCAGTGGACTTGTATGGAGGTTAGTTTTACCTTTGCAGTGAGCTCGGATGCTAATTACTAATGCTGTCATCACTGAAGCTAGCTCTACGTTCCCAACCACGAAGGAAAGCAGTAAGAAGAGCGGCTGTTCACAAATTATTCATTGAAGAAACGTTTTCCCGATTTACGGGGCGAGGAAGGGTGGAGTACTCACTTGGTCCCGGTGAATAGCAAAATTTCGATATTCAAAGGATATATGTATTCCTGTCAGTCTAATAGTTCCGATTGTAGCCACTTCGGGGTGACAAATTACGGACCATCACTTTTACATCTACTGCAATGATATTAGGAGATGTATAGGTGTAGTCAATGTACTTTTTAAATTTAATTTTTATTTTTTATTTTTAGCCGATTAACTTGTAATTTGATTTTCTTTTTCGTGGAGTATCATTATATTTTGAAATATGTATGTATGTAGATACGTCAAAAGACTCATAAGGTGACAAAGACTATTGATACAAAATAATAGAAGTATATGTAAAATGGTTGTGGATACAACCTACAATAGACAAAACAACATTAATATGAACTTTACCTATACATATTATGTATATTTTTAATCTATATTTTTTTTAAATTGCATTGAAGCAGTTCTATGGTTTCCTTTTTTTATGTTACAATTCCATCTTTTATGAAATGCGATGAACAAATATTTAAGTATTTAATAGAACTCTCACCTTTAATTTTTATTTAATTAACTAGTGATTTTGCTGTCATTGATTTGAAGGAAATTCGTGTAAAGTTGATATTTTAATATCTCATATATAGATATGGTCCTGCTTTTAGTAAATAAAGTAGTCACTCAATCATAGTAGGCACACTTTTAAAAAATTATGAATTATTCTTTCAAGTTTTTTTGTAGTCAGAAGCGTACCAAAAACGCCTGAAGAAAAAAAAAATAATGTAGTCAGTCATAAATTATTTAAATTATGAACAGTACTTAAAGTTTAGATATGAGTTCCAAAAGCTGGCGACACAATAGTAAATATAGAAATGTTTGTGCTTGTATTTTTAGAAATGTATATAAAAAAAATGAGAAAAACACCTACACGTGAAATGCAATGCTGTTAGTCGCCTTTGTTAGTCAATCAGCACTATTTTTGCCAAATAAACTAAGACGCATCGTATGTGCGGCGTCAATTCCGTGTAAGTTTAAATACAATATTTTCAGTCATTGTTTACAAACAAGCGCCAAGAGATGAGTAAGCTAAGCTAGGCTCCAATCTTCAACGTCATGGCCGACTTGAAGGGGACACGGCCGACTTACAAGCTTCAGCTCCTCTCGCTTCTTTCCTTCGTGTTTCCGACCCATGTTTCCGACGGTGGGTGCAAAATGTAGCTATCATTTTCTGACTAAAACTTGTCCGTAGAGTATCCATACTAAAGATTAAAGCATTATGGATGGATAACTAATGCTGTCTTCACTTTAAAACATTCTTAGAGTAGTTTGCTTAGTCGTTCGTAACCTTTAAGAAACTTACCACACTCAAGTATGTAATCTGTCACCAGGCAACCAATGATGTATTCTACCAACTGTCCTTGAACCAGTTATACTAGGTAAGCCTGAACAATATCTTCGACCACGTAACCACTTACCACCAGGTGACGTAGTGATCAAAGAAATCCTATAAGCTATGAATATAAAAAAAGGCGATTCCAGTCAGAAATTGAAACTAACAAAGTATTATGAGGTCTCTTTTGTGGCGTATTAGTTTTGCAAACAGAATTGTTGCCCTGATGTTTTCTTCATGCGTCTAACTCTAAAGGATCAATTGTAACTGCCTATCTTGAAGTTTTGACAAGTTTGGTAATCATATTTCTCATTTCTGCAGCTTTTTTTAGAGGATCCCCAAATCTTAAGTTCATACGGGATTTCATCGCATCGTAGGTTCCTAAAATTGATTTGAACAATAGATAGCCATTTACCTACAACAACTTGCTGAGCTACATGTATAAATAAATCAAAAAAGTAAAAAACCCAACTGCAAATTATTTATTTTCGTAATGTGTTTTATCGTTCCATTAAAATTAACGGTTGTAGGTCCCGGTTGTTGTCTTACGATGTCAGTCGTTATAGCATGGTGGTAGGGCATTTCGCGAATGCCCGCTCGGCTAGCGACCACCCTCAAGTAGAAAATCTGTCGCCAAGCACTTAACGGTGTGTTCCGGCAGCTGTCCTTGAGAGCCAGTACTTCTAAATTAGCCTGAACAACATCTTCGACCACATCATCGCTTACCATCAGGTGAGATAGTGGTCAAAGGCTAATCTATCAGGCATAAAAAAAAACTGCAAGTTATATATATTTACGGAAGATATTTTACAGCCCTTCATTTTGATACCCAACTCGATTGATTTGGATGAAAATATTTTATTGTTCTCACAATATGGCGTCTAAAATCCGTCATAATGTTTTTTTTATTTTATGTGATAAGTGTCACTACATCAAAAATCATGTGTCACTACATAATATACATGAAAATCAGTTAAACCGTTTAGCAGTTATGGTTGCATAAGGAAACTCACAAACATACATACGCGAACCCTGAAAACATAACACTCCTATTTTTGGACAGTCGTGTAAAAACTGAAAACAAATTACGTACTTACTAAAACATTATGATCTTTTAGAAAAATATATTCAGAAAACAAGATATAGATAATTTAGAAATAGTTTCGTAGGATGTGAAGCAGTGATGGCCTAGTGGCATTGGCTATTTAGGACGTTGCTTAGTTGTAGGAATCATTAGATCAATTTCAGCTTTTTTAAGAATGATTACAATTTTATTGACAGCCTCGCGCTAATTAAAGAATATACTTAACAGATTCAGAACAATAGAATTTCATTCATAACTAGGACATAGTGGTCCTGACGATGCCAACTTATTAACGTGCCCTCCGAAGCACGGAAGCGCTCAGTAGTAATATCACTAGCGTTCACCCATCCATCTCATGACCGAGGCGGACGTTGCTTAACTTTGCTGATCAGTTCAGAACGGCTAAGCAAACTTCGCTACAAGCGCTTCAAATTGAACAATAAATGAAACGGCTGAAACTCAAAAACGTCACCTCGTAAGTAATACTACTTCAAACGCACATACTATGCTTAGGGGTACAAATACCATCGGACTGTCTTGTAATCTATAATCACAATAATGCCGTCTGATAAATAGCCTGCTTACATTCTTACAGAAAATTGCTCGCAATGCTCTAAGTACCGAATTGATACATGTAACTTTAAGACAGGTGCGAAGTAAGGACGGATTTTGGGGCGCACTCCACCACTCTCCTAGTAGTTATACGTATGCTATCTGTGGAAAATGGAACAGAAAAAGTTCCTGATGACATGTCGACATTTCTGGCTTGTTACATGTAGATAGGTATATAGCAACAATTATTATTTAGTAACCGGCTAGGACTCGCGTAATATTTACCGGATATTGCTCCGACCAGTTTCGAACTTATTTGAAGTTCTTCGTCTGGGAGTCACGATTGTGCACAGCGGCGAGCGCGGGCCTCGCGCGTAACTGAGTTAAGTTCGAAACTGGTCGGAGCAATATCCGGTAAATATTACGCGAGTCCTAGCTGGTTACTAAATAATAATTATGGACAAAACTCTCGAAAGTTTTTTAGCTATGTCTCTACGGCACATAATTTGGATTTAAAGAATTTATTTGCAAGTAATTAACAGAAGTTTTGTTAGGTGTCAGTAATCCATTAACGCAGATTCTGTTCGTTCTCCACTAAGAAATAAAATGCCAAAATTTTAATGAAATAGATAACATTCTATATGGCCGAAATAGTTGAGATGATAGCGAAATAGCAATCTAGTGATGACATACCTATCTCTCGGATGATAACATCACCATAAGTAATAGAATATACATATTCCATGCGATGTTACATAGCAAAATATACATATCAATCAACGATGATTACAATTATTAGTACAGCGTAGGTACAGCTTGAAATTGTAAATAAAGACATATCAGTAGTAGTCATCATCACTATTAGTCGTTGATACCATTTAACTTTAAAAGACCCACCGTACCACCAGGGGTATGGTCAGCGGTACGGTGGGTCTGTCACGGAATAATCATATGATTATCAACGAGAAACACGATGTGCCGTCTGGGTAGTACCAACCACCACAGCCTTATTCTTTAATTCAGTTAAAACTTAAATACGTAGCAAAGCGTAGTTACAAAACATAATTATATTCTATGCAGCGCAATTTTAATCCACATAATGGACGTTAGACAATACAAATCTATCTTAAAACCCTTGGCACCCACATGGACGATATCGTCCATTTATAAATGAAATTCTATTGTTATCATTATCTATAATGCGCATGGATTAAGACTGTCCTGTTATTTTGTCGGTGAAATGTCATTTAAGAAATCTCCCCCCGCCCCTGAGCCTGAATAAAACCCTCACTACGTCCACAGTTTAGGGATTTAGTATCGTTGTCTTACAAAGCGTATGTAAATTCTACAACTTGGCTGGCTTAGCAATTCATTTGGATAAAGAAAGAATCCCGCCAAGGTATTATTTTAAATGGAATTCAGCGTTTTTCTTGACTGGAGATAGGAAAGAAAATCTTGCTAATGTAGGCTTTGCGATTTAAACAAGTACTTTAGCATTATATTGTTAGGAATTTTCTTTATTTCGTGAATGTTATCTGCCTGCCTCGTTGGCGTGTGTGTAAAAGCGCCGCGTTTACATCTCGAGAATTTGGGTGCGATCCTCGACAAGCTTTCGATTTTTCCGACAGATAAATTTTCATCAATCCAGATTCTGTCAGTATGCCCGTTAGATGGTTTAGTGTGTATACTTTTTGCTCAGACTTTTTGTGAGGTAGTAAAACCCGGTTACTTTTTTCTATGTAGTAAAATCAAAACTTATCTCAATCCAGTCCATAGATTAGTAAGAGAATAACACAATGATATAGGGCGTATTCCATTTGACGCTGATTTCGTTATTTACGATAATTTTGACCACATTCTGTCTATGGTTGTGATCACTGTGATCATAGAGTATAATTATGTTCTGTGGTATCCAACAGGTTGCATACGGGAGGACCCGCCTAAAACTTGATAATGTGAATCGTTTCTTTATCATGTTTTCTATCCCATTTACGATTTTTTATTCCTTTATCACTTATTAAGAAAATCGTACAACAGACTATGACGTGTTTGACAGTGAGGTGAGACCTAATGAGTGATACATTAAAAATATACACATAATTGTGTATGTTTTTATTATAGATTAAATTATGTTACATAAAGTTAATTTATGATTTTGTTTATATAATAGTCAAGGCCATATTACTATACTTCAAGGCATATTGTTTCCTTTTCAAACTCTTATTAAGTAGGTATAGTATATTAAGTTAGTTCAATGTATCCCTTTGTTTATACCTAGTCATATTAGCATGTTTTTGGGCGGGTTTGTGGATTGTATTTTATTTTTTTCTTTGTTCGAGCTGTCGTATGTCAGTGTTAAATTGACGTTGGCACTTTATGTCAAGTGCTCAACTACCTACTGATTTCTAAATAATAAGTACATATTCGTATAATACTTATTCGAAAACTTGCTATCAGTTTTTTATGATATCTTTTGAGCTGTATGTTTTTGATTTGTTATTTGTAATTTATCTTATGGTACATTAAGATTTTTTTTTTTTTACTGTTCTTACAGTGCACAAAACTGGCAGGTGGAGGAATACCTGATTTATAAATAGTTTTTTTTTTTTTATTTTTTTTTTATTTATTGTATATTTATATTTACAAGTATTATTAATATACATTAATATATATATCAAGAAACCTTTTTATATATTTCTAATATATCTATTTTTTTTTTTACAAGTATTTTTTATATAATATATTATGTTTAACTTATTTACGCAAGATGATAGCAGTGACGCAGATGATTTCCTGTCCTTGTCTTCCGACACGAGTAGTAATAACAGTTTCCAATCCATTCCATCGCTTTCAGATATTCTTGAAGCACAGTTTTCTAATGTACCGAAAAACTTTAACGTCATTCATATAAACGCGCAAAGTATTCCGGCTCACTACTCCGATATGCTGGCGTCTCTTGACAACAATAATATTCATGCTATAATAGTCTCCGAGTCATGGCTTAAGCCATGCTTACCATCTGTAGCCTATTCTATGCCTGCCTTTAATCTGATCCGTAACGATCGCACTAGCAGCAAAGGCGGTGGGGTGGCTATTTACTTACGATCACAAATTCCCTTCTCTGTAATTAGCACTTCATCTCAGCCACCTCCATCCGATGCAGGTGAGCATCTGTTTGTGGAAGTATTTCTATCACATAGAAAGGTCTTGCTCGGAGGCTATTATAGCCCTTCTAAAGACATTAATTATTTCTCATCTTTTCAAAAGCTCTTAGAAGATCTAGTCCCACAATACGACCACTCAATTATAATGGGTGATTTCAATACCTGTCTCCTCAAACATGATAATCGTACTTCTTCATTGGAATCTGTAATTAACTCCTGCAACATGCATATTCTTCCTCTTAATGCTACGCATCACTTCCCTAACTGTAATCCCTCGCTTCTTGATTTAATTATTGTCTCCTCCACACAGCATGTTGCACATCACGGTCAATGTTCAGCTGACGCCTTTTCGTATCATGACTTGATATACCTATCCTATAAAGTTCGTCCTCCAAAAGCTAAGCCTAAAGTCATTCTTCAACGCAATTTTAGTGGTATGGATCAGGAGGCATTCCTTTTTGACGCTCAAAAAATCGATTGGTCAGCAGTATTTAATGCCGAGATGGTGGACGATCAAATCGCAATTTTCAAATCATTATTAATACAGCTTTATGATAAACATGCCCCCTTGCGAAATATCAAATTAAAACATTCTCCTGCGCCATGGTTATTCGATGATATTAAAGCATTAATGCACAAGAAAGTGGTAGATAAACATAAATATAAACATCGCCCTTGTGATGATACAAAAGCTGCATATGTGAAATCTAGGAATCGGTGCAATATGGTGTGTAGGGATGCTTTTCGTCGCCATGTTCACAAATCAATTGATATCGAGGACCCTGCCAAAGTTTGGAGGTTTCTCAGGTCATTAGGTATTGGTAACTCACGTCAAGACACAATTCCTTTACATTTAAACATTGATTCGCTCAACCTTCATTTCTCTTCAACATCTGATATTAACAACGCAGATAAAAATAATGCCTTAAATTTTCTTTCTACTGTACCAATACCTGACTATCCTTCATTTGTTTTTGACCGATTGTCCGCTTGTGATGTTCAGAGGAGCATATTGTCCATTAGTTCTAATGCTGTTGGTAGCGACGGCATTAGCCGAAACATGGTTATACCTATACTTGACATTCTCCTCCCTGTCTTGTGCTTTATTTTCAACAATTCAATTTTCAGTGGAGTATTCTCATCTGCATGGAAAGACGCTCTTATAATTCCTCTTCCCAAAAAGCCGAACCCTAAAATAGTCTCAGATTTTCGACCCATTGCTATTCTTCCGTTTCTATCCAAGGTTTTGGAGCGTCTCATCCATAATCAAGTAAGTAAATTTCTTTCCTGTAACGAACTCCTAAATCCGTACCAGTCTGGTTTTAGACCAGGGCATAGTACTGTCACGACTCTATTAAAAATCACCGATGACATACGTTTCGGTATGGACAATGGTCGACTCACTGTTCTAACTCTGTTAGATTTCAGTAATGCATTTAACACTGTTAACTTCGACATCCTCTTAGGTTTACTTCGGTCACTAAACATATCTCCAACGGCAATCGAATGGTTTCATAGTTATCTATACGGCCGCAGGCAGCGCGTACGCCTTGAAGATAATTTATCTTCGTGGTGTGACACGACAGCAGGCGTTCCACAGGGCGGCGTGCTATCTCCTCTATTATTTGTATTATTCATTAACTCTATTTCACAACATTTCTCTTCATCCTACCACCTATATGCAGACGATCTACAGATATACACACAGGCTCCTTTACCAACTTTATCTGATGCCATTTCAACAACTAATTCTGACCTTAGTCGCATAGCAGATTGGAGCAAATCCTTTGGATTAAAAGTGAATCCCAGCAAGACCAAAACAATAGTAATAGGGAGTTCCAGGCTGTTGTCAAAAGTAGACTGGACAATACTTCCGCACGTGGTTTTTGATAGAATCGCTATTCCTTTTAGTGTTTCTGTAAAAAATCTAGGAGTAACAATTGATAGCTGTATGACCTGGGACGTACAGTTACAAGTCACCAGTCGTAAACTATTTGCGTCCACAGCGTCCTTAAAACGTCTGCGTAACTTCCTGCCTACTACCACTAAAATTGCTTTAGCTCAATCTCTCTTGCTGCCCATTCTTGACTACGCTGACGCCTGTTATCTCGATCTAACTGAGGACCAGCTGAACAAACTTGAGCGACTTCAAAATGTTTGCATTAGATTCATATTTGGCTTGCGCAAATATGATCATATATCTCAATTTCGTTCTAAGCTCAAGTGGCTTCCAATACGTCTTCGCCGGAATACTCACATTCTCTGTCTCCTTTATAACATATTGTTCAATCCTTCATCCCCGCGCTATCTCAAGGAACGTTTTAATTTCCTTCAATGTCCATCATACACGTTAAGGTCATTAGAAAATTTTACACTTCAAATCCCACCACATACTAGCTCTTTCTATGATAAATCTTTTACTGTTCAAGCTGCCCGCCTATGGAATTCCCTACCCGTCTCAATAAGACGTGCATCTTCTTTAAATGTTTTTAAGGACCAAATAAAAAAGTTCTATCTGTCCATATAACGCTCTTCATTATAAACTGTGGTATTGCTTATTTCTGTGTTGTAAGTATTTATTTATTATATGTATATATTATATATATTTAAATATTGTATATATGTAAGTGTATTTGTATGGAAATATGTATATGGTATTATGGTATGTATGACTTATATTTGAAATTGAGTATATATTTTAGTATTTATTTGATTAATCAATTATATCGCTTAACTGCACCCCGTCACTATCGGTTTTATAAATCCTCTCCATCCAAAGGTTGCCTGGAAGAGATTACTTTTAGTAATAAGGCCGCCCATTGTAACACTTTCACTGAAAATTATAATTTTTTACCTCTTAGTTATTGTCTTATGTGGTGTAACAATAAAGTATTATCTATCTATCTATCTATCTAGATGGCCTCACATGGCACTTAAAACATGTCCGACAAAATGACCTGTTTACATTCCTACCCCTTTGAGGACAGTTGTGCCATATGTTTATGTTTTTGTTACATACTGGTTGGTACCGGCCGAGACCTACACAGGACATATCTTCCCCAAGAAAAGGAGATTGGGAGTTGCCATACTTCACACGCTTGGCAGGCGTCTTGGAAACCGAAATATTGATACTGACAGAAGCGTTGCAGAAGATGCAGTTTTTTCATCACATCAACGCCATAACATTCTCCGTTGAACAAATGCTCAATATTAGTTATTATTAGTGGCTTATGGCAAACCCCCCATATTGGGGTCGGTTGTGTTGTATTCTGTAATTACAATGTGTGTTCAGCAATGGATTATCCGGTTGATACAGTACTTGATCCGTTCTACCATAATGGAAATATGTTAAAGAATCTTTTCCGATTAGATTTTCATGATAATAATTTGGTATTTTTGCTGACAACTTTTGTTAAACAATTTTTTTTTCTCAACAATAAAAAATGGACAACTTTTCATGTCGAGCTGATATCTTGCAGAATAGATTTCTCTTGATCTTTCCAACATCTTGAAGAAGTAACCTTAACTACGGGCCCTTTAATCAAGCTCAGAACCGCACAACTAGACATTGGCACCAATTCTGTTGTACGCTCACTAACTAATTAAAAGTTTCTAATTTTAGTTTTAGGATTTCCAAAAGTCATTCTGCTGTTACCTCGAACTAAATTTAAAACAGCAAATTATCAATACTAAATATAATTTACTTTGCCGCTACTCTACGCTAGATGGCGCACGATTCAAGTTGTTTTGTAAAAATGTTTTGCCTTGATACGTGTTTTTTACTTAAGGCGAGGCTTTCCATGGACTTTAGGTATTTTACGCTACCTCAGGCCGCACTATTTGGGAGCTCGACGTATTCATTTACGCGACACAAAGTTGTGTGCGATGCGCCGCGCGCACCAGGTTGTGTACCTACCTACATCTGTAACGGAGATCAAGCCAGTATAAAATTTTAGAATGGAATTAGCTTTTGTCGTGTATTGGTACATACGCCGGAAAAATAATCGGGTCCTGTTGGGGGTTCAGTCAGTAGTTTATATTAATACATGATGTTAGGGTGATTGTGTACTACCGTTATTTTATTAGATGGGTAATTCTCATTCTTAAGAAAAATGTGTTTATTTGAGAGAACTATATTCAATTAATATATTAAAGTTCTATTATATTTTTTATCATAGGGAAAGACATTTAATGCACCTATACACAAATTGTAATTAAATATTTTAAAAAATATTATACATCTATAAAAAAAAACACTAAATGTCACAACCATGTCATGTGAGATTCCCAGAATTCAGTAACAAGTCTACCGGAAAAAGGAAATGAATTTTATATAGAAAAATATAAAGTTTCATCTAATCTCCTTAAATAAACTTTTTTGATATCTTATTTGTATATTTTTTACCTGAAATAGTACAATTTTAAATTAGCCTTCTGATCACTGGTGGCTGATTTGTAACAGCAAATCGACACAGTTGTCCTATGAACTAATGCGTGGAGTGGTGTAGCTGCGTAAAATTACTTTTCTATTTTTTATTTTGTAAACCGCGCAACATTTAGCTGTCAAGACGGTGGCACTTAGAATAGGTATATATGAATATGTTTTCCCAGATTTTTATATGTAAAAGGGATAAAGAATAAAATTGCCGTGTAATTGTATTAGGTACTTCGAATTGACATTCATGCATTTACACACAAAACCTTCATGGTTTGAGATCTTTGAGTGAAACTTTTTTCACATGGTAGCTATGAGGTTCTTCTTTTAAAAAATGTGCAACATTTGATTATCAACTTTCAGTTGTTTTTTTTTATCTCAACTTAGGCAAGAAAGATGGATACTTGGAAATTTCTTGAATACGAGTTCCGACGCGGAACTGACGCGGCAGAAACTTCGCAATATCAATATTGCGTTTGAAAAGGGGACTGCTAATGAACGCACCGTGCGATTTTGGTTTAAACGCTTTCGTGATGGAAACTATTATGTGAAGAACGAACCAAGTGGAAGACACAGGTGAATAAGAATGAATTGAAAGAGACGGTGAAAGCCGATCCAAGTTAAACTACCCAAAAATTGGCGGCATGGTTTAACGTTACCTTACCAACAATATTAACTCAATTGCG
The DNA here is from genome assembly GCA_963890685.1 of Plagodis pulveraria. Classification (NCBI taxonomy): domain Eukaryota; kingdom Metazoa; phylum Arthropoda; class Insecta; order Lepidoptera; family Geometridae; genus Plagodis; species Plagodis pulveraria. The sequence goes on from OY982969.1 coordinate 24,582,259, forward strand.
TCAAATAAATAAAATAAAAAAAATATGAAAAATGGGTGCCTTATGATTTGACTGATTTGCAGAAAGAAACGCGTGTTGAAACTTGTGTTGCCTCGTTGAATTGATACAGTAATGAAATATTATTGGATCAAATTGTCATGTGATAAAAAGTGGAATGTTTACGATAACCGTGAGTGAAAAATGCAATGACTGACCCCAAGCCAAACGCCGCAACAGTGTCCTTAAGCAAAGCTTACCAATAAAAAGGTAATGGCAACGGTGGTCTCAGCATGGTGTTATTCACTATAGCTTTCTCCGATCTGGTCAAGCAATAACGGTAGATGTCTACGGTGTCGGATTCCGAACCTTGATAGAAAAACTATCAGTGAAACAGCCCTGACTCATGAATCGATCTTCACCATTATTGCTCCATGATAACGCGAGACCTTATACAGCAAGAGAAACCGTTTTAACTCTACAGGAACTGCAATTAGAAACCATTCATCACCTTCGGTATTCGCCAAACCTTGCTCCAACGAACTACCATATTTTTCGTGATATGGACAATTTCCTACGTGATAAATAGTTTTCTTCCCAGGAGGCAGTACAAAATGCTTTCACGCAGTTTGTCGAATCTAGATTACCAGAGTTCTATCGCAAAGGTATAAATGACCTTCCTATTAGATGGTAGCAATTTATAAATAAAAATGGTAATTATTTTGATTATATAAATATGGTAATATAAAAAAAACTAATTTCAATTTATTTTTCAGTACAAATTGGCAATTTCATACATTAACCCCTAATATAGTGTGTTGATATGATGATATACTCAGAGATGACCCAGAGCTAAAAAAGACAATAATGGATGTATGTATCTTACCTTGCCTCACCTACGCAAGCCACACATGGGTGTACACTAACAAAGTTAAACGCAGACTACTCACAACACAACACGCCATGGAGAGAAGCATCTTGAAACTAAGAAAGATACATAAAGTCAGCAACAAAACCATCAGAAAAAGGACAAAACTAACAGGTGTTCTTGAACAAGCTCGAAAAATGAAATGGCAGTGGGCTGGGCATGTGGTTAGAGCTCCAGACCAACGATGGACTCTGCAAATTACTAAGTGGAGAGGTCCACCGGGAATGAGAAACCGTGGCAGACAAGAAATGAGGTGGTTGTCACAGTGGCAGGCGAAAACTGGCTGGAGAGTGCAAACAATAGGGACTATATAGGGACTAGGAAGGAGATGGGGGAGGCATATACCCGGATGGGATCAAGGCTTTAAAATAAAATAAAACTAACTAACAATAGTTTAGGAATTTTATTACTAACATATCTTTATAGAATAATATGTAAAAAAAAAGTGTCTTGAATAAATATGCTTTATTATTATTATTATATAGTGTGTTGAATAACAATTAATCTAGTGAATGTTTTAGCTCGGCTATTTTTGTTTAATCTTTGTGGTTATAGCTGACATGGTGGGAAAGTTTCAAGTCCATGGTCATCATAACCGTGGTTTTCATAGATCCACGGTTGTGACCAGTTGCCCATGGTCGTGACTTTCAGAATCGTTAAGTAGTAGTTTAGGTTTTTTAGATTATTATTTGCAGACCAAATGTTACAAATCTCATAGAATTATATCGTGAGTTCAGTAAGTATGCCACCTAAATATAGAAAACAAATTTCACAACATTTTTGATATAATTTAATCTCATTCCAATGTACTGTTGTGCAAGTTAAGAAAGAAGCCAAGATATCCAAGCCGATAACTTGTTAACTTGAGCGCCTAGAGAGAGCTAGCCTAGAGTGAGATATTTTAGAAACTAAAAATATGTATCAATAGTCTTGGTTTTGACAAGAGCCACATTATAATAAATTTCATAAAGCTGTCCTGCACAGAGCGATTAATTCAAAGTCAATGGGTACATATGGGTGGTAGGTACATATCCTTACATCAAAGAATCCAATTTTGCCAAGGTAGACAGTAATCAATCGATGACGTAGTTATTGACAATGCAGCAATCTCTGATCAAGGCAACCATTTGAAGGCAGGTGCGCGAGATCTAGAAAATTGGACAGAAATATAAATAAAATTTGCCAGATAGTGTCTATTATTGAAAATACAGTAGAACCATATCTCGTAAAATTAACAAAAATTAAGTCCTAAAATATGGCATCAAATGTAATATTTGCTTGAAAAGAGCCAGAAGTAGTATCATATATTAATTTAAAAAAATTACATTCGATTTAATTATTTATATGATTAACTGACACTAACTAGAAGAGGTGAACTAAATATTGAAGTTGATTTGTCTTTGGCGATTACCTAATCATATAAGGACCTAACAATTAGTACTATTCATATTTTTGTTTTGTCTAAACAATGAGTCTTTACGCGCACTATTAAAAATCAAAATGTCAGTTTGACTAACATGGACGTTATTTTTGTTAAATGGTTGTTAATTTCACTTTTCATTTTAAAATTTGGTATTAAAAATTGATGAATGAATTTTAAGTAGTTTATAATAATTGCAAGGTATGTTCTTTAACATATTTCTATTTATTTAAGTACATAATGGCAACGCTTTTTTATATTGAGACATTACATTAGTTTTTGATTGGTTAGTAGGTTAATTTGATTAGCTTTTTTTATTATTATTAGAGAAATATTAAGTAACATTAAGTGATCGTTAATGCTAGATGGACTTCTTTTTGATATCGAATACCGAAATTAAAATATTATATGCTTGGCAAATGGACTACATTTAAACTTAAGAACACAAATAGACGGGTCCTATTACTTTATGAGACTGGTAGATTATTGAAACTGTTATATATAAATTAAATTATAAGTAAAATACATAAATCTGGCTATATGGAAACTCATGCCACGTCACAACCATGTTACTCGATGTCACACCCGTGATTTTTAATTATTTTTTTAATAACTTCCTAGGTTCATAAAGCTTGCTAAAATGGAAAGAAATTATTGTTTTTATGTTTGATACTAATATACATAAAAAATATGGTAATCTATTTTTTTACATGAGAGTTGAGAATTACTCAGAACAAATACAAAGATATACAACAGAATTAATTGTATTAATATTTTTTGGTATAATTGGCATAGGACATATAACAATAGTGATAACAATTTTAATTAACTTAATTTACCATTATGTACGTATTAATATTATATGGTTCGTAAAATGCCACAAGTTGAAAAACTACACGAGTTAGGTAAATAGTTTTGAACAATCAATTACATAATAACTAGATTCAGCCCGTGGCTTCGCCTGCAATTCTTTTTGTTTACCCGATCAATCAGGAACTGTTCGGAAAATCGGAATAAAAAGTAGAATATGTTATTGTCACATGTCACAATATTGTGCGCACGGTACCGACTTCAACATTTATTTGTAAAAATAACACCCTTATCAGTAACCATTGCTACTTACGAAATCGATTGTCATTCACCGTCAATCAGTAATTCATCAAGATAGGCGTAACGAGTTGAGCGTAAAGAAAGCAAACGGCGCGGCGGCGGTAAGTATCTACATACTTACCGCCGTTTGCTCCTGGACTCGTACGATTTCTAAAAGCCAGACCAGTGCATTTTTTATTTTGTTGTATTTGATACCCATTTTGGTCTTGTTCTGTGTGGAATAGCGGGATCGCAAAAATTGACACACGTCCTACGTCGACGAGCTCTGCGAGCGCACTGGCGGTCAAGTGATCGAGCTCTGATACCATGAATTCATGTTAAAAAATCATATAAAATAACATGATAACTTTCTAATATTTTTATTTATGAATTAATTGACTTAATTACTAAGTAATGCATTAAAAATTAATTTAAAATGAAATATTGGTAAAAAGGAACATAAAAATCGATTTAAAATTCATAATAGAGGTGACTTTGGGATTTTTTTCGATCGAGCGAAGTTAATTATTATGTGTATCCGATTTATGATAACACTAAAGCATATGCTTAAAAATAACATATATTTTTTTCAATTCACTAATTTAGTTTTTCTTTGAGAAAAGTTAATTCTTGTAAGGCGTTTTCTGGCCAGTATCGCCTTAAGGAACTTTTTTAACATTGGAATCCTGTGATAAACCCCAAAAATATAGATTTTACCACGTTGCTTGGCAGATAACAAAGCACATTACTGTCCGAAGTCTAGCTAATAAAAGTGGGTATTTAAACACATGTGTCACCTCTTAGAGTGTTATTTATTAAAATCACACTACTATTGCAAATATCCTCACATTACAAAACTCAGATCGACACGTACAAAAATGTTTGCTATGATAATATGCGCAGGAGTCGCGCGGATCTATGTAGGAAAATGTATATTCGTTAATTTAACCATTTTTCACAGCATCGCAACTCTTGAAATAATAATAATAAACTACACTTTATAACGTTTCCCAGCACGTATCGATTTGTGTTGAAGTCGGTACATTTCTGGACGAACAACACACAAGTATATTTTCTCAACAGTGTAAACAACTTTCATTCGTAACGGCGTTATTTGCTCTACACCATGTCAGGTTTTTGCTTTAACAAATTCGCCTATACTTAAACTGTCCATATCATACGAGTGTTTGGTTTACAAACCCGTAAATATAGAGTTTTCTCAAAAACAATATAGCCCAACACATGGGATAGTTGTAAGTAACCATTTTTATCTCTAGTAACAACGAACTATTATAGGAGATATTTTATTGTTTTCCTAATTAGTCTTATAGCATCTATGTTTGTCGGCTGTTAATTAAAATAAGATAGTATTTTTATATTACCTTTAAAAAAAAAGCAAAGGCAGCTGGCTAGCTTCGTTATATTTTTAGTTTTTGTCACAAGCATAGAAGTAAGTTTCTCATAGGTTAGAAAGAGATGGTCGGGTACTGGACATAAGTCATTCTTGCTACTCACGACGCGGTGGATGTCCGCGGGGTGAGGTTTGCCGAGAGGGGATGAGGATTTTTGGTTCGCCCACGACGGAACGTGAGTGAGCGGACTGCGGCGACGCCATCTGAAGAGGCGAGTATAGCCCGCTGGCGTCCATTTTTTCAACATCATAAAATGAAGTGAACAAGGGAAGACTAGGGCGGAAGTGCCTTTCGGACCCTAATATGTGGTAGGCAGCACGCAGGCCTCCGCTTTAACAACTCAAACCCAACTCCTTCATGCGGCCCCGCTGAAAAGCTGTGCGGCGGCGGTGCCGCCATTTTGTCAATGGATACACCTACTGGTATCACAACTCACAGGAAAACCCGAGGACACAAAAGGTATTCATTAATCCCCCTCATAATTGCAGTGCTAAAAGTTTCGTGAACAGTTTCCCCCACATGTGACTTTTTGAACTTTTAAATGCCCCATCTCTAAGTATATAATATAATAATATCTCTAAGTATATAAGGCAATAATATAAATCTTATGTTAGGGTGTTACATATTTTTTGTTTAGCGAAAATACTTATGTAATATAATGATAAGCCTTTCTGTGTACCACATAAGCAACCCAAGTCTATCATGCCCTTCAGGCCATAATTTTTCCTTTTTTTCTTGTTTTTTATGGGTTCACATTAAAATATTGAGAATCAATTCTAGTATAACTTTTTTCTCCATAACGCCCTACCTTGACTTCCTGAAATGCCTGACTAGGATAGGTAGGGTTTAGGTTAAGTATAAGAGGTCATTGCACATAAAAGCCTAATGTTTTGCAGCTGACGTGAACCCTTTTTTTAGCGTAAGTATTATTATTTTACTTTGTCGTTCTTTCTGTTTGTCATAGTAAAGCGAACTGGCTCTCAAGGGAATCTACATACATATATTCTTGATTTCCCTGACAGCATCGCACATATTTTCTACTTGACATCAACTTGTCACTATTTCTACTTTATACAACCAATTAGCTTATATAAACATCTTAATATGACAAACCATCAATTCATAAACAACTTAAATACGGCACCCTCTGGGTATTACAGGTGTGCAAAGATTTTATTAATCTAAGTTCGCCTACAAGCTTTTTTCTCTAGTTATGCATTAGAACTACCGAAAAATACAATCCTTTCCACAAGTCTAGCAACCACATAGCTGCATGCTCCATTGTTTGTCCGACTAAGAAAGCCGTGATAAAATCTGCAAAAATATATAAATTGGAGAACATTACAGCTTTAGTCAACACCAATTTACATGTTGATTAATTTTAGGTTAAATTATCTATCTAGTTATGATTCCACCTAATCTGACTAAAATATGGTACAACAGAATAGCAAATATGCAAATTTTACTAATTTTAGTAACTTTAATAATTTTAGAGTGAATTAACTAAACTATGGCGTCAACAGAATAAGGAATGTTCATTTCTAAATGTAATTTTACTAAATTTTAGTTAGTTTTTTGCCAACAGAATTGCGACCATTGCGAGCTGTGCTTGAATTTTCTTTGTGGATCAAAAATTCAAACAAGAAATTTTCCAAATGTATCAAAATATATCTGCCAAAGAGCAACCCGCATCAATGAACAAACAGATATTCAATATAGAATAAAAAATCTATAATTGCGAACACAAACCGGAAGACGTATGCAAGCCATTCATTGTGGCGTTCAAAGGGGGAGGCCTGTGTTCAGTGGTGGACATCTTCCAACGAATGGTGATGAACTTGTGCGATATTGCTAGTTTTAAGAGTAAACCAAATAATACATGGTCAAAACTGCTAAAGTTTCAAAATACTTCACATAAGATAAAACTCAACATGGATATCAAAAAAAAATGTTGGATTTAATATAAGGTCATATAATCAATCAGCAAATTGTAAAAACAATCAATTTTAATTGGAAATACTTTGGAACTAATATTGGAAAATAAAATCCAATTTTCCAATAGAGTCCAGCAACGAGTCTCAATAGCCAATCCGCGAGTTATGAACCCGAGGAGAAAAACTTAATAACAATCGGGGCCTTCCACTTTGAGTATCGGGAGTTTATGGAGCGGTTTATACCCCTATTATGATAGGTGATTTGTTTCCACTGGTCGTATACCAATGGGGTTGGATACTGAAAACTATTTCGCAGATGGCGCTGTGTGTTTGTTACCTGGCTGAAGTATAACTTACAAGACGGACCTTGATTTAATAAATTATCGGACGAATGAAATAATTATGAAAATGAATATAGCCTCACTAAGAAACTATGATTGAAAATTGTTGTTAATATTACACTATAGAACAATACTTATGTGACAAATCTTTAAAAAAAACTTATCGGGCCGCTCCATATATAGTGGACATACCCAAACCTGGATCCTATGTAATTATATATAAATATTTATTAAGATACCTACATAATGTGTTATAAATGATTTTATTAATTTGTGTTTTCTGTTCTTCACTAAACTTTTTGGTTTTATATAGGGTTTTCAAGATTGTTTGTGATGTGATATCTACCTGGCATAGCACTAACTAAACGAGTAGTCAATAAACGAGAGATCACTTGAGCTAAAAATGTTTCGCATGTTATGTCCATTATTATTATTTAGTAACCGCCGCTGTGCACAATCGTGACTCCCAGACGAAGAACTTCAAATAAGTTCGAAACTGGTCGGAGCAATATCTGGTAAATATTACGTGAGTCCTACCCGATTACTAAATAATAATTATGAGAGATTACTTATTGGGAAAGAAAGCGGATCTAGTCCAAATGTTATACTTTATTCATAATTTTTCTGTTTTCACTCAGGTATAATGACTTAAAATTGGTTTTTATACATCATTGTGCCCATAAATTAAACTAGATCCAACTTGCTAGTGTCGTCATGCTTGGCTTACAACCTTATAGGTTATTGCTCTTTTGACATGATTTTATGACAAAGTTCTAGGGCAAAATCATATCTAAGGGCGATGACGAGTGGAGCGAGGAGGAGCGTTAGGTTACTTATGACCATGATAACGCGGGAAATTGTGTAAAAAAGTATCACAATATTAGATATTTGATACTAACTTTTCTTAGTTTTTGGGGACAAGTAATAATCACACGTTATTTAACAAATAAAAAAATGCGTAGATCTAAACAGATAAATAAATTTAATAAAAGGATATAATTATCAATTTATTTATCTCCTAAAGAAAGAGGGTCTATAATTGAAAAAAAATGTACAAATAGATTTTTTCTTTGCTGTTGATTGCAATATCAAAACGATTTTTTAAATAAATGGCCAAAAATATCACAAAAATCTAATATAAAATAAATAAAATCTTCGCGTCTCGGTGTTACCAGCTCTCAATAATTTCCAGCACTCGAACAGATGTCATAATTTTACATTCAAAAGTTAAAGTGAAAATTTTATTTTTTATTAATCTCGATCTCCTGGAAGTAAACTCCACCTCTCAAATAATACGAAGTTTAAAAGGAAAAAAAATATTATTTTGGGCCGATTTTAATAAAACTTCTCTTAAAGTACCTCAATGTGTTCTGTTGGGAAACTTGGCACTACTGGGAAAGTTTAATTGAAAATTGTTTTGCGGATTCGATGGCTATTCGATTGTTCTGTTCATTGGACTTATAAAAAACGGGAGAACCTGTACCTCGAACATGGCTATGTTAAAACTATCTCCTGATTGATTCTCAGTCTAGTTAGTGCGTATGTGCGTCTGCTGCATGCTTTGTCATTTACGTATCATTATATACAAAGGTAGTGCAGTGTGGTGAACTGTGTGCATTTTGAAGCAGTGATGGCTCAGTGGCATTGGCTATGGACTGCCGCGCAGCAGGTCCATGGTTCGAATCCCGCCCAGAGCTTGAGCTTCACCGCATGGTGGAAGGGCATTTTGCGAATGCCCGCCTGGCTAGCGACCACCCTCAAGTAGAAAATCTGTCGCCAAGCACCTAACGGTGTGTTCCTGCAGCAGTCCTTGAGAGCCAGTGAAATAACAGGCAAAATGAGACTTAACAGGTATGTCTCAAGGTGATGGGGCAGTGCAGTTCGTCACTGGTGATGAAATGCATCTGTTATAGGCAGAGGATACCGCTTAACATCAGGTGGGCCTCGCGCTTGTTCCTTCATAATAAGATTAAAAAAAAATATGTTTGTGTTGATTGTCTCCACAATTTGTCATGATATTAGAGCGTACCCTATCTTCCTTTTATCATTTAAATCGATTGTTTTGCCTGCTTCATTTATAATATATGTAGGCTTATCATAAGTATGTACAAGATACCTACCTGAATTGTGTGCTCTAGTCATCAGTTTGGAGCAGTTATAGAAGAATAAGGATAATTTATTATGACCCGGTGTTCCAGTCAACCAATGAATATCTTTTTAGAGTCGAACAACTGGGACCATAGCCCACGTGGAGTTATTTGAGCAGTTACGAAAAAAATAACTCACATGTTTTTTTATATAACGCTACACATGCGCTATTCTTTTTACGACAGAAAATGTCCAACTGAGCAGCTTGCCACTATTCTCACAGACCAGAATTGGATTTTGTGTACAAGCTCTTCACAATTACGTTTTAATGCTTTGGATAGTGGTAGGACCTGTCCAGCTATATACCACCCATCTATCGGTGTGTTCCGGTTAGCGAAAGTCAAAGTCAAAATCATTTATTAAATTTAGGCGTCTACGACGCTCTTATGAAGGTCAATTACAAATTTTAGTATTGAAATATTCTACATTGTACTGCCACGTCCAGCAAATAAATTGTATAGAGCCACTGCGAGAAGAACGGGCAAGAAACTCGGGGCCATTCTTTTAAACATATTTTAACAATGTTTTACATACTTACTATATAATAGAGTTATTACAATATTTGTTTAAATTATGTAGGTGACAGGCAATAGCTTGGCAGAGGCGGCATTGTCGAGGCATTTTTGTCGTTTATGTGTATTAGTAGTTCCGTATCTGCCACAGGAACAGTTAGTGGTAATAAATATAAGGAGCGAACGGGTGCGAGTACTGATATAAGCGTATATGCGGATAGGCGGTCGCTTGTATTGACCAAAGAGTAATAATTACATTATTGTATGATAATGGCCCATATTCCGTATTGATGTAATTATTTTTAACATATTTATTTGTATTTTATTTTTAATAGCTGATAAGCTTGCCTTTGACCACTATCTCGATTGATGGTAAGTGGTCGAAGAAGTTGTTCAGGCTTATCTAGAATTACTGGCTCTCAACGAAAGCTTCCAGAACACACAGGTGCTTGGCGACGGATTGTCTACTTGAGGGTGGTAGCTAGCCAGGCGGGCATTCGGAAAATGCCTTACCACCCCGCTATAACGAATGCTATCGTAAGACAACAACCGTGACCGACGGCTCCGAAGCACGGTAGCGCTCAGTAGCAATGCCACTAACGGCATACGTTGCTTAACCTTATTGATCGGTAAAGAATGGGTAAGCAAGCTTTTTTGAAGCGCTCGTAGCGAAGTTTACTTAGCTGTTCACAACCGATCAGCAAAGCAACGTCGCGCGCGGTCGTGTGTTGGATGGGTGACCGCTAGTGATATTACTACTGAGCGTTTCCGTGCTTCGGAGGGCACCTTAAGCCGTCGGTCCCAGTTGTTGTCTTAGGATGGCAGTCGTTATAGCTACCACCCTCAAGTAGAAAATCTGTCGCCAAGCACCTATCAGTGTGTTCCGGCAGCTGTCCTCGAGAGCCTACTTCTAGGTTAACCTGAACAACATCTTCGACCACATCGTCACTTACCATCAGGTGAGATAGTGGTCAAAGGCTAACCTATCTGGCATAAAAAAATACGGTATATATTCTAAGAGAATTTTGTTTCTGCTGAAGCACAAAAAAAAATATGTAAAACTGTCCATATAAAACTTCTGTTTGTATTTGTTGATATAAAAATAGAGACAAACCGACAAACAAAGCGCCGCCCGTTGCCGTTGTAGTCGGTCCAGCTTTGATGAGCCACCGACAACCCTCTACTCCACTTGTACACTCTCTAGGAACCGACGCGTCCTCGACTCTTCGGTCGGCATTTCTCTTTGATCCGGGCGGCGTGTCTTTGTTGACTCCTTGAACGATACAAATGAGAAACAAGCTGAAGGAAACTATTTTCTTTCTTAGTAATTTCTTTGTTTTGTCGCAGCAGAGTTTCAAATTGTTTATACGATTTTAATGATAAAACCCTTTTTAAAGAGATCAAGTTTTATCGCATAAAAGCATCTAAAATAATTCAAAGGACTTCCTCTAAAATACGTCAACAGAAAATAACGATGCAGTATTCATTAAGCTTTTACATCTTTGGACACATCTGGTGCAACATCGCCGTCGCTTTTAATTAAGACTAGTGTATCCTTTTCGTCACTGGCTCTCTAGTTCCGTGAACCTATATTAACAGGTCTTACTACTGACCTACTCACTCAATCAAGATGAATGACGTATATAGAAACTGACACATTCACCGTCAAACTTGAAGCGCTCATAGCATAGCTTGCTTTTTTTTTGCCAGATAGGTTAGCCTTTGACCACTATCTCACCTGATGGTAAGTGACGATGTGGTCGAAGATGTTGTTCAGGTTAACCTAGAAGTAGGCTCTCGAGGACAGCTGCCGGAACACACCGTTAGGTGTTTGGCGACAGATTTTCTACTTGATGGTTGTAGCTAGCTAGACGGGCATCCGCAAAATGCCCTACCACCATGCTATAACGACTGCTATCCTAAGACAACAACCGGGACTGACGGTTTAACGTGCCTCCCGAAGCACGGAAACGCTCAGTAGTAATGTCACTAATGGACACACATCCAACTCATGACCGCGCGCGACGTTACTTAACTATGCTGATCGCTTGAGAACAGCTAAGTTAGCTTCGCTACGCTTCAAAATTGTTTGTTTACTTTCTGCAGTGACAGGATAAGGAGCGTGGTGTGGTGCCTCAAATACTTGGAAAGGTTTGTCCAATGAGATTCTATTACTATTTTGTTTATATATGGAATATCGTTGGGTGAGAAATACTGTCAATAGTTTCATCAACAGTCATAACGTCAGCCCATTTGCGTGTGTTTACTACGAGTTCACTACGCCACTACAAAACACATTTCACTTGTTTGATTTCACCTATGACGAATAATCGAACGCTTATTTAAACTAGATTTCATTCATGCAAAAAAATCTACACCTTTTTTCTTTTTAACGGTATTAGCTATTTATTTACAAGCTAATTGTGTTTTTTTTATGTTATTGTGAAGGGACAAGCCCGAAGCCCATCTGATGTTAAGTGGACTATCCTCTGCCTATAACAGACGCATTTCGTCAAAGACGAATTGCACTGTGCCCGTCTCACCGAGACGTACAGTAGTTAGGTCTCATGTGCCTGTAATTTTACTGACTCTCAAGGACTGCTGCCGGAACACACCGTTAGGTGCTTGGCCAAAGATTTTTTTACTTGAGGGTGGTAGCTAGCCATTATGTGTAAGTAAAAAGATTTACGTAAATAAAGTTAAAATATGTAATTGGCTGTAATTTTATTATCTCTCTGTTTGAACCAGTATGTGATTGTTCAGTGGTAATTACTCTGGAACAACAAAACCAAGTCCATGGTTCGAGTCCCGCCGTGGGCATGAGGTTTATCACATTTTGCGAAGGCCCGACTGGCCAGCTACTACAAGTTGGTAATCCGTCGCCAAGCACGTAACGGGGTGTCCTTGAGAACCAGTTCTCATTCTCAGTCCTGTCCTACCACATAATCACAAAATTCAAAAGTCACGTCAAAGCCATATTTTCTAATGTTGTGTCATCCTCTATGTTCTTGAAGAAGAAATATTGCACCAACCCGACAGGAGTGGGATAATGGCAGGAGGAGGATGTTCCGAGATCGATGGTGTCGAGTCGTTGACGTTTTTCCCCATAACAAGGAGAGATTAGCGCCTCCTTGTACCAATTTATTCCCGTCAAATTTTCCCATCTCCTGTCACATACACAATGCCGCACTACACAAACAGTATGGATACTCTTGCGATGTAATCGGTCTACCTTAGTAGACGGCTTACGCTACGTTTTCAAGTATATGGAAAAAAGAAAAGCCATTTATATATGACATCAACAGATATAAAGGCAGAATAAAAGTTAAAATAATAATATATATGTATGTATTTCGATTCTACATGTTTTTTATGGGATTGTGATATGGGATTGATCACGCACGAGTCCAGTCATGTTGTGCAGTATCTCTGCCTAAAACAGATGCATTTTCGTCACAAGTTACGAACTGCACTGCATCTTGAGACAGTAGTTAAGTCACCATGTGCCTGTAATTCCATAATTACTTACTTACTGCCAAGGACTACCGGAACTCACTGTTAGATGTTTGGCGACAGATTTTCTACTCGAGGTTGTGAGAACTCAAGTTTGTTATGCGATTATTCCGCTTATGAATTGATTTCGATAATTATTTTTATCTTGGGTAGAATGTACCTCCGAGTGGGTGGGTCACTTCATCAACACCGGTCAAGTAGATTTTAAATAAACCTCAATTAACTGAAAAAAAATATGGAATCCATCTTTGCTTTCCAGCAGGCGAGGTGAAGTAACTTTGGAGAAAAACTGTAGAAAAAAAAACTGTCACATGAGTTTATCTTTTATTCGCCTCTTTCAACATTACGATACAAGCATGTCGTTAGGATTAAAATACCCATTTAAAGGGTTTGTATAAACAGTTCTATGAGTTGTTAATTAAACCTATTGTGATAGGGTTGCCCACTTGAGAAGAAAGGGAACCAACTTTAGATTTATTAGATTCTATAGGGTTGCTTACATATTTACCTCTAGGAAAGATTTAACTCGTAACCGGGGAACTGTACCTACCCTGTTTAGGTTCATCAAGTAGCTGAAGCGATCGTAGCGTAGCTTAATGAGTCGATCAACTAAGAGCAACGTTCGCTACAGACATGACTTGAGCTTTCGCCCGCTACTGGCAGTCCTTTATAAATAAATAGGTACCCGGCTGGGACTCGCGTTATATTTACCGGAAAGATTCCGACCGGAAAGATTCCGACCAGTTTCGGGCTATATTGTAGCCCTTCGTCTGGGAGTCACGGTTGCGTGAAGCGGCGAGCGCGGGCCTCAGCACGTAACTGACAACACGTAACTGACTGACAGTTACGTGCTGAGGCCCGCGCTCGCCGCTTCACGCAACCGTGACTCCCAGACGAAGGGCTACAATATAGCCCGAAACTGGTCGGAATCTTTCCGGTAAATATAACGCGAGTCCCAGCCGGGTACCTTTTTATTTATAATGGACAAAACTCGCGATAGTTTTCTAAGTGAAACTGACAGTACTACTGATTGTTATATATGGAACACGCACGAGGCCCACCTGACGTTAAGCGGTAACCTGTGCCTATAACAGATGTATTTCAAATGTGATGAAATACATCTGGTATAGGCAGAGCTGACGAACTGCACTGCGTCCATCACCCTGAGACATACAATTGTTAAGTCTCATGTGCTTCTAATTTACTGGCTCTCAAGGACTGCTGCCACAACACACTATTATGGGTTGGCGACAGATGTTCTACTTGAGGGTGGGAGCCAGGCGAGTATTTGAAAAATGCCCTATCCCTATGCGGTGCAGCTCAATAAGGCGGTGGGGATCGAACCTAATTGAAGATTAGACCTGCGGCACTGCAATCCATAATTATTACCACTACGCTATAATTGCTTCAAACAAAATAGTGTCAAGAACTTGCATGTATGTAACAATACTCTTTCGGGAAGCGTTACGCAATTACTGTCCTTAAACAATAACAAAAGTTTTATGAACCCATACTGCTTTCAAGTAACGCGACAATACAGTTTGCAGATCGTTTTATACAGGATGGTCTATCCTATGTATACGTAGGGGTTCTATGCGGTGTGTTGTGTGTACAGGGTGTGTGAAAACGTAATTAATCAAAGTCTCGACAGGCTGCGATAATTAAGGGAATCGATACTGTTGATACAATGACATTGGAGCTATATTATTATTAGAAATTATCAGTGTTCAAGAATATGAGGTTAAAAGGCTGTCACAGATATACTGTTGGATATCGTAAAAGGTGGGTTCCCCATTGTGATAATCCCCATTGGTTTGTTCTGTTGGAACAGGCATCATGTCACCTAATGCATTTGTTACAGTCCCACCAACTTATATGTTCAGGCGGCAAAAAAAAGAACTACAACATTCCTTCAAATTGTGACAGTTTGTAGTTGATTTCCTTGACCAGTAGCGCCCTCGAAAACTGCACAGTTAAGTTGGTGGTACAATACAAACTTTTGTCTACAACAGATTAATGAATCTGTTTTAATCTGTTTTAGACAAAAAAGTTTGTAACAAATGCATACATGCAGTTGCAGTATATTATTGACATTTTGAAGCAGTGATGGCTCAGTGGAAGGGCATTTTGCGAATGCTCGCCTGGCTAGCGACCACCCTCAAGTAGAAAATCTGTCGCCAAGCACCTAACGGTGTGTTCTGGCAGCAGTCATTGAGAGCCAGTGAAATTACAGGCACATGAAATTTAACAACTATGTCTCAAAGTGACGGGTGCAGTTCAATTCGTGACTTGTGACGAAATGCATCTATTATAGGCAGAGGTTAGTCCGCATAACATCAGGTGGGCCTCGTGCGTGATCCGTATCAATAACATAAGAAAAAGAAAAAAAAAGAGGTAATTAAGGACAATTTCAGAGCCTCTTTCGCGATTTTTCAATTCAAGGCAATATTTATAATCGTGTTTTCAAATCATGCATGTTATAGGTTTATGTTGTAGAATAACATATATTTATTTTATTTCTGTAACGTTTGCGGTTTTCATAAAAAAACATCTTCAAAATTACAGTTTTGCTCGCTCACTTCCCTCTAATTTGCTTGTAATTTCATAATTCCTTTAGCTTATGACTAGTTTTGATAGACTGTTACCGGAACACACCTTTATGGGTACAAGTGTGTTCATGCACCTGCTTGGCAACAGACTTCATATTTGAAGGTGGTTGCTAGGTAGGCGAGTATTCCCAAAATACCCTTCCGCCATAACAATATTAAAATTGATTTGATTCGCTTTACTATAAAGACACAAAACTAACTTGGTTAAACGAAATTTAAGAGCTTTGTTCCTATTGCTTTTTTCGAGGTTTTTAGATTTATATATCTCACTATGCTGTAAAATATGATATATTTTATTTATATTCGTTTCTTCTCTTTTTATGAAAACACATTCAACATTTGCATTTTGACTACTCACTTCGCCCAAAGAAAAGTTAACGTGACTTTGAGTTGCTTTTTTTATTTATGCTAATAGGTAAGCGTTTGACCACAATCACACCTAATGGTAAGTGATGATGTGGTCGAAGGTGTTAACAGGCTTAACCTAGAATTTGTGGCTCACAAGGACAGCTGCCGGAACACACCGTTAGGTGCTTGGCGACTGATTTTCTATTTGAGGGTGGTCGCTAGCCAGGCGGACATTTGCAAAATGCCCTACCACCATGCTGTAACGACTGCCATCGTAAGACAACAAATGGGACCGACGGCTTATAATAATAATAATAATAATAATTCTTTATTACAGACACAAGATCCATAGACACACGATTAAACATACACATAATTTATACTTAAAAATTAAAAAAAACATAAATGATAATAATAAAATATACAATAAGTATTTATTTATTAGGTCAATTTTTTTTTTATATATAGCTAAAATTTGTTGCCATCGTCCATACATCGGCGTCAAAAATATTCTATCTGAGAGACTCTTTATAATAGAATTTTTACACTTCTCAACTCTGGTCAGAAAAGTAGCAATTCGGTTTTTTTGTATGGCATTGAAGGAATTCACACGTGCATTAAAGAACATACCGGATGACATCAAGCAGACATACTACATGACCGCGGTGGACGTATCAGCTAAGCAAACTTCGCTATAAGCACTTCAAAAGATAGATAGAGAAGATTTACTCATTTTAAATTGTTAATCCAAAAAAATTTGAATCGGTTTATTTTTAGAGGAGAATACAAGGGATTACGAAACGTCGATATTCTGAAGGTTCTTCAAATTATTCTTAGGCCTAGTTCCTCTTTAGATCAAAGAAATATACACCTTAAATAAACCTAAGTGTAACAAACATATTAACTTTAACACGAGTTCGTGGGAACAGACACCAATATCGAGGATATTTCCAATTCCACGTCTTCCCGTCTCTCAAGGAAGTGGCGTGATTGAAATAAAATCGCATTGTTATCGTGAAACGATTTCTGTATTGGTTTACGTTACGTTCTACGGAATGGGCGCCAGGTTCATTCGACACTGGTTTTTGTGACCTTGGGATGATGACCAGTGTGACTTGAGCTGCTGAAAGTTTCTGTCAATGCCATGTGTGATAGCCTCCGTACTTATTTGTGAAATTGAATGACGGATGAAATTCTGAATTGCTAGTTTTGGATGACTATAGTACTTGCTTCCTAATGTAGTGGTAGAAGTGACCAGGCGCATCAGAATTTTTCTTCGTGATGTTTTAATATAAACGAGCATTATTTAAAATATAACTGTTGTAAAACTACATTCAATTAATAACACGATAATTTATAATTTGTTTAATTTATTTGTCTAATAAGTTATAAAATAACATGTACGTAGTAAAGATACTCTAGTTTCGTTGCAACTTTTTGGGATACATTTTATTGAACAGTTATCTATCCAATGATTTAAAAAATGGGAGATAATCATATTTCTTTCTCTCATAACGAGCCGTTTTAATTAATATGACACAATCATTAACTTGAGAAAAGTTTTGTTCTGTTTTTAATTTTCTCAAATGTCTCGTCAATTTAAAGTATAAAAGTGACAAGCATCAGAAATACATGACATAATCTCGGGTGGAGAACACTATTACTACTATCGCCGTAACTGAGACACCTTACATACATACATATAATTAACAATTTTAACCGTTTACATTTTGTAGATTTTAAGATTGCTACCTGTGGGTGTCGTCAGGGGGGCGGTAAAATACCGGAAGGTTGGCAGCAGTGCCTTCTGAGGAACTGATATCTCATACTGTGATCCCCAAGACGCCTGCCAAGCGTGGGGATTATGGCAAAGCTCTTAATGGGGGAGATTGTGTTCAGCAGTGAACAATAGGGCTGATACAGTACAGTACAGATTTTAAGAAAATAGGCCGTAAAACATAAAAAGACACAACGGTTCCGTTCTTGGATCTATTGTACGAAGCCATTAAAAGGGATTTGTCACAATACAACGTGTGATCAATTAATAAAATAATCATAATTCGAAAGTCGACTTTCTTGCCATTAAGGGATCTAATCATCCTAATATCTATGCTTCTGGTTTGCCAGTTCTCCGTAAACTTGAGTAATTTCATAAATATTCGGTAAATCGTATTGTATGGGTAAGCTTCATGTCACATTTACGGGGGAAACCATAAGCATGGACATTAAGCTCAGGCATATGCTTGCAAAATTTCAGATAGCTGAAACACTTACCCCCTTACTTATAAAAACATCGCTATGTAGTTGCTAAGTAATGGATAACTAAACAGTGTTTAAGTAATGCTTAAATATTTCTTACTTATAAACGCTACATAGCACCTGTTTAGCTAAGCAATGGATAATGAGGTCGAAAGTATTTTAAACTGACAACATTGTACTAAAAAGTATTATGAATGACCTAAATGGCCAAATAGCATGTATCTAGTGCTAAATATCTTGAAATTAAAAAGTAAATATAATACTTTTCTTTGTATAGTACCACCAACTTAACTGTGCAGTTTTCGAGGTCGCTACTGGTCAAGGAAATCAACTAAGAACTGTCACAATTTGAAGGAATGTTGTAGTTCTTTTTTCTGCCACCTGAACAGATAATTTGGTGGGTCTGTAATTAAATCAGCTGATCAGAAATATGGGCGCCATCTTGTTACTTAAAATTTAAACAAGGGTGGGACGGTGTTTAAATTGACAGCTGATTTAAGCAGTACTTAGGTACTGGATAAAGTTATGTAGCGTTTATGAGTAAGAAATTTTGCTAATCAGCGGCTAAGTAATGTTTAAAATTTAAGTAGCGTTTATAAGTAAGGCTGATAGTATTTAAAATATGACGAAACTACGTTTGTATGGAAAGCGCTACATGCGCTCTGGCCATAAACTACACACTATATGTCAGGATTTCTTATGAAGAAGATATCCAGACGGGTACCGCCGCTGTCCAGACATATACTGCTCTTTGATTTTTCACACACACTTACACATATTCCGTAAACACATAAACCATCTAAACTATGCGATATTTTCCCCAAATACGCCATGCATCAACAAAAGGCGGAAGCGGTACTAAATTACATTAATGATTCAAAGAGCAAAGTCATTATATAAAATGTAAGCAGTTACACAACTCCAGCGTTAAGTGGCGATTTTATAGCCACGCGGTAGTGAGTATTGGTTGGCGATTGATTGTCACTGGTTCGTATACTATTTCAGACTAGCTTTATAAAAGAATGTATCTTCTTTATAAAGAAAATCTGTCGCCAAGGACCGAGCAATGTGTTTCAGTAGGAGTTGAGAGCCAGTTCTAATTCTAGGCTTAGGTTTATTTCCTCAACCACATCACCGCTTTTTTTTTTTTTTTTATGTTATTGTGACGGGACAAGCTCGAGGCCCACCTGATGTTAAGTGGACTAACCTCTGCCTATAACAGTTGCAATTCATGACAACTCACGAATTGCACTGCGCCCGTCACATTGAGACATAGTTGTTAAGTCTCATTGTGCCTGTAATTTCACTGGCTCTCAAGGACTACTGCCGGAACACACCTTTCGGTGCTTGGCGACAGACTTTCTACTTGAGGGTGGTCGCTAGCCAGGCGGGCATTCGCAAAATGCCCTTCCACCATGCGGTGAAGCTCAAGCTCTGGGCGGGATTCGAACCATGGACCTGCTGCGCGGCAGTCCATAGCCAATGCCACTGAGCCATCATTGCTGAAAACGCTTACCAACAATAAGTGACATGGTGTTGAAAGTAGGTAGTAGTAAAGTTATACCTGTACGCATTATCTCTTATGCACACAAGTCCATAAAGTGAAACATAATGCGACTGCTCTACCAAAAAAAATATACACCCTGTTACTCGGGATGACGTAAGGAATGAGCGTATATACATAGTATAATACATCAAAATATTGTGAGGTTTTTAAAAGATATGCCGCAAAAAAGATACTCACATACATACATTTACATGAACCAAATAATATAAATATTATACTTCATTTGGGTAGTCGAGAGAAATTGGCCAAGTGCGAGACGGACCTCATTTTAGGTTCCACTTTGCAACAGCCGTAAAAGATCACAGCTTCAAATTTACATTAATGAGCTAAAATATTAAGAAGAGATTTCTCTGTATGCAAAATGTACGGAAAATAGAATTTCAGAGCTATATAAGGTGGATACTACTATATCAACAATGCGGGGGTGGTGTAGAATTGCAAAATGCAAAATGTACGGAAAATAGAATTTCAGAGCTATATAAGGTGGATACTACTATATCAACAATGCGGGGGTGGTGTAGAATTGATAACTGAATATGTTCCATTCAAGTTTAATTTTTACATATTTACACAAAATCAGTACTATCTATTATCTAAGTAGTGGCTTGTTGTTTTTCAGCATGATAGCAATCACAACCTCGGTTTACTCCATTCACACACGTAGGAACGCTACGCGAAGTCAATGAAACGCTATTACTAGGACAAATCAGCTGCTCCGCGCACTACTCTTAACCGGAGCTACCAGCCACCAAAGACCGACCAGAGCAGTGTAGATACCTACACGAAACAGCTGTTTTGTTGTGCCTGTGATAACCGTTCATCATTCGTGCGTGTGTGTGAGTAGAGAAACCGCTGTCAATGAATAAATATGTATTATTTGTGAACCCTTGTGGTCCCTATTATTCACAAAGCCAACGTAGCAATCTTAGAAAATACTTAGATTTAATTTTGTGAATGTGAAAATTAAAAATGAGTGGAACACATTCAGTTATCGATTCTACACTACTCCCCGCAGTATTGTTGATATATTAACATCCACCTTATATATAATGTTTTTTTCGTATGTAGGGAAACAATTTGATATCATGGTTTTCAAATATTATTAGTTTGACGGATTCTCTAAAATAATATATATATTACTTGACTCGGCAAGGTATTCGCTGTATACAGTTTTTTTAAAACAAGTTTAAAGTTTCCTATTTCACTAACCTTATATTTCACGAATTAAGCGTTGTGTATTAGAATGAACAAATCCAGCAGGTTCTTCAAAAAACCTCCCTATTATACAATAAAAATAGCACGACATGAACTTGGTTTACTGCTCTATTTATACTATTGTATAAATTCTCATGTGACACAGTGAGTTTGAGACTTTTAATTAGTTTAGCACTTTTGCATCAAAGATTCGGAGGTTCCATTGAGAATATTAATTCTCAATTGAGTCTTCAGTCGCACAACTTCAAAGGTAGAGTTTTTGTCGAAAATAATGAATTTTGAGTTGTTGTTAATAGGTCATCTTGGTGAATAGGTTTCAGAACTAATTATGTTGAAAGTTTTTATATTTTTTATGCGATACAGTTACGCCCTGTGGTTTAACCCGCGTGGTGATGGATGATGATGAAAGTACCCTATGTGTTAGTCCAGTGCCTCATCTACTTTCATACTAAATTTCATCAAAATTCAGCCATTTCAGCGTGAAGAAGTAACAAACATACAATCACACTCACATTAGTGTGAACTAGTGTGATGTCAGATTAGCAAATAAAAAGAAACGTCAAATATCAGGCAACGCATTTAGAAACGATAAATTACGAGTATGTTTCCGTTCAGACGGTATCAGATGACGTTTTGTATATTGTATACATATCAAGATATTCCCACCCTTATCTCACCCTTTTGGGGTCGGTGCAATATGTCTTCCTTAACATTGTCTAACAAAATACAAGTCAACACATAAACAAAAATATAACAGATGTATTCGCTACCAACACACGGAATCACATAAGAACACAATTAAAAAGTTTTGGCTTCGGTTTTATGACAGGCCACCGGCCTGACCAGCAAAAGCTTTCTCAAGGAGGCTTGATCTTTGGAAAGCTTTCATTGGTAACAAATCAGGATATAAGTAGAATACCAGCTGCCTTCCTTTTCCGGTTATCAGGATGGAAAGGTGATAAGTGACTCTAAGAGTTCCCAGACTTTACGCACAATGTGATGCGATGCAGCACTCCACTCACATAGAAGCCGGAACTCTTATTTCTAAATATTATTACAAGCACTATCGCGTGCTAAGCGAAAATTTATTTAACAAATTATTGGAGTACAAAATTGTATGCCCAAGCGGGAATCGAACCTGCGTCCTCCGATATCACGTCAGATGCCTTAACAGCACACCGTCCCCTATGACGGTTAAAGTAATACGATTGGAGTATGAAATTTCGGCTACAAATGCCGTGTCCAGGTGGCCGAGGAGGTTTAGGCATCCAACGCGGCGAATAAGGTTCCAGCGTCTTCATATCAGAGGACGCCGTAACTCTTATTTTAGCAACTTAGTTCATCTAATTTAAGCTATGTTATTATGATAGTCTTCCTAAGATATAATAAATAAATAAAATAAATTATTTATAGCATTTTTTGCGTTTTACCACCTCTGACACGATAATATGGAATATTCATTATAAATTTAAGCCAGGCCTGAAAACAAAATTGACTCCCACAGCCAAATAAATCCATGATGTAAAATGATAAAATTTTACACATTCAAAAAAACCTTGATAGCCCCTGTGTAATAGACAGTTACGCAGGCCATGGCTTTTATCCTGATGCGGTATTTTAGTTCAGTTTCACCGAATGGTGTCCGCCATTAGTTAATACACTCATGTAGAAAATCGGTACCATACCCACAGTTGTGATATTTATCAATAGATACAATACAATGAAATACCCTTACTGCAAATATTCTGTACCCAAGCCTCGCACTTTCGGTTTTAATGTGAGAAATAAACCAAAACGTTGAAGGGGGTAAAAATACGTCGGAACACCCCCCTAGTACATTATGTGTTAATAGGCTTCTCTTAGTTTTAATGAAAAACAAAGGGTATGGTTTTTGATTTATTCATTATCTCATAGTACTGCGGTGAGGAGGGAGCGGACGATCGTTTCAGGCCGCGTAGTCACTGTGGTTGAACAACACTTAACCAGAGTTCACTCTGATCAAATATAACGTAAGCTAGCCCCAGACATAGCGAATTTAGGATCATCACTCCTATATACTGTGAAAAAAGAATTCTGTGAGTGAAGATATGTGAGGATATGAGTGTGTGTGTTACTTTTTCACACCGAAACAGCTGAATGGATGAAATTTGGAATGAAGATAGTTCTGTTTCGGTAAGTCCTAGGTCTTACACATAGAATAAATTTCAACATCATTAATTTTCATCTATGTCTACGGGGGTAAAACCGACTACTTACATACTACGAAGAAACATCTTCCTCTGATTCAAGCAGCAAAAAATCTATTGTCTGCGCTCTGTTACTCTTGAATTAGAATTATTTGCTACTAAGATTTCGTACATGTAATTTTGTATAATGCTGTGAAAGTAATAATAATATGGTTTTAATAAGTCAAATCGTATAATTGTTATGAATCGTAAGCTTTGGCAAGCAGCAGCGTCTTTAATGTTCTTGGGAAGTTTGTTTTATAACTTTACTCCAAAGTCTAACATTTTTTTAAACTATTTTTGAGTCGGCGACCAGTCGGCAGCCTGAGCTAGTGCCGTCTCGTTTGATAGTCATGGAGATCAGCATCCGTTGATATTGTAACTGATTATTTATAAGGTATGATCTGCTTGCAATATAAACTGGCAAGGTAGGGTGAGTATTTTTAAATTCATGAACAGTTCCTTCGTGGGGTGATCCCTAAAACTTAGTTCAAAATCACTACCTCTCTTGATAGCTACTAATCCTTTATTTAAAACTAATTCCTCTGTTATTTGCTGTTTGTGATTCAAATCACTGCAAATATTTTATTCATATTTAAATGAATTTATGTTATGTATGTATTGTATATGTATATATTTATTGTATCTATAATATTATGTATGTATATTTGATGTGTTATGTATAGATTTTTATGTATATATGTATGTATATTTTTATATAAATCGTGTATTTTGCTTTGTTAAAATGATTTTATACTTATATGATGTAGGTAATTTACGTTTTATATATTTGCTGTATGATTATTTCTTGTGTTGGATATTATTATTTATTTTGTACTTTTATTAGCATTGTAATAGACCTTCGTCCTCGTCTAACTATAATAATCCTTTTGTAACGGGTTGTCTGGAAGAGATCGCTCTCAGCGATAACACCGCCCATTGTCACACCTGCTTTTACTAATTATGTTTTTAAGTTGTAAGTTTGTAAATTTGTATTGTGTCAATAAAGTTTTATCTATCTAGTCAAACGCGAATGGGCCAGAACGCTTTTTTAAAAAGAAAACATATTACTTTTTATTCGTCTATTCACGGTAAAAAACTTAATTCTAACTTAAAATAAATGATTTTATAAGTCACCGGACGCAGAAGACCACCCGCGTTATCGCATCACACGAGTCGTCTTAATGCAACGCTGCAGTTTGTTGCTATGCTTAATCAGCACGTATGGTGACCGTGTGGGGTTCTGGTCGCATGACTATCTATCCCACTCAACGCTAGATAAGATCTGTTTACTCACATCATTCGCATACACATTCTTCTTCACACAGGCTATACATACCTTTTGAAGCCTTCCTCTAACTCTATATCTATTTACGTTCATACTCAACACCCTTTTTATAATATTCATTTTGTCTCTCGCGGTGATGCCTAATCATACCACTTTGGTCTAATTATTCTTTAACTGTTCTGTCTCTGGTGCTACCTTCTAGCTTCATCTCATATACTCATTTCTTATCTTGTTCGTTCTAGTCATTCATCATCTTTGCACCATGCATCTTTCATCCGCCCATTTCGTTGTCCAATATTTAGATACAAACGCAACTGACCTTGTGGTAGTCTCAATATTTTTGACTTTCTATTATTTACCGATGGGGTGCCTGGATAGTCCTCTTCACCGCTATCTCTTCCCGTAGGCGTCATAAGAGGCGACTAAGGGAAAAATTCGTTATTAACGCCTTCTGAAAAACTTAAAACTTCTACT
Organism: Plagodis pulveraria; assembly: GCA_963890685.1. Taxonomy (NCBI): domain Eukaryota; kingdom Metazoa; phylum Arthropoda; class Insecta; order Lepidoptera; family Geometridae; genus Plagodis; species Plagodis pulveraria. The sequence goes on from OY982969.1 coordinate 24,607,517, forward strand.
GTGATCCCCAAGTTGCCTGCCAAGTGTGGAGACTGTGGAAAATTCTCCCTATAGGGGAGATCGTGTTAACGGTTCACATAAAGAGCATTGACGCATGCTAATACAAAAATTTACTAACCAAGACTCGCTTCCATAGTATAATTGGAGACAGGACAGTATTCTGGGGTTGCGCGTTAAATTTAAGATAAATGTTGTCTATTTACATCCAAAAAATGGTAATTTTCTAATTGAAACTTTTTACCGCGGGTCATAAGTGATCAGGGAGACTGGTCACCATTGCATCCATCCTACATTTTAATTTCAAATAAGACCAAACAAGCTTTATTTCTTTAGCCAGGCATAGAATTGATATAAACGTTTAAAGTTCCGTAAATTCCAATGTGATGAAAATAAGAATCAATACTATTAGCTGTAGCTTACGGTCATCGTACCCGTCACTTCATTGATATTTTATTATATTTTTTTATTAACGTCTCCTAATCGAATAAAAAAAAACAATATTTCAAGGAAATGGTAAATTTGACCCACGAGCGAGATTAGAATTACAAAACACCAAGATATTTCCAATTTGTTGAAATTAAAAACGATATTTCTAACTGACTTATCTACCAATCGTGAATAGTCTCGATTTGTAACTATGGAGTGTTTGAATTGAGCCAGTAAATGGTGTTATGAAAATAACATGACATTTTAGTACTGAGGTGGGATGAGGGTAGAAAAATATATCTCCTTTGACCACTATCTCACCTTTCGATCTGCTAAATTTACTTACAATGAGAACTGACCCGCAAGGACCAGTCTTTGCCCATGGTCCAACTCGCAACTTAGAAGCAGTGATGGCTCAGTGGCATTGGCTATGGACTGCCGCGCAGCAGGTAGATCGAATCCCGCCGCGGGCTTGAGCTTCCCGCATGGTGGAAGGGCATTTTGTGAATGCGGGCATTCAATAGACAGAACATTCAACAGGACATTCAATAGAATAGGCTAGAAAGGCGCAACCCCTGGCTAGCGATTACCATCAAGTAGAAAATCTGTCGCCAAGTACCTAACGGTATGTTCCGGCAGCAGTCCTTGAGAACCAGTGAAATTACAAGCACATGACACTTAAGAACTATGTCTCAAGGTGCTGGGCGCAGTGCAATTCGTGACTTGTAATTTATCCACTTAACATCAGGTGGGCCTCGAGCTTGTTCAGTTACAATAACATTTATAAAAAACTCAGTAGTTCCTTTATGGAGCAATCATTATGCAACTAGTTGTATCATCCAGAATATTACTTCCTTATGGTAGAACTTGGCATAACTATAGTCTGGTTTTTAATTCGAGATCAAAAATGTAAACAAAGAAATGTCAATATATGTCATTGTCAAACTCTGATAGGTCAGGGTGTTCAATAGGTTTTCTTCAAAAATATTCTCACAAGTGGGGCTATTAAAAACAAAAAAATCTTACACTAATTTTTTCAGGCTTGAATATATGCGTAAATATGTACGCGCATATAAAAGTGTTTTATTGTTTCATAATAATGCAATAAATTATAGCATTAAATATATTTTTTACATTAAATGCTCCATCCGTTCCCAAAATTAGAAAAATTACCAAGTACTTGTAATTTTTTGTACGGTTAACACCTTTGTTTACATTTTTGATCTCGAATTAAAAACCAGAGTATAGTTGTGTTTATGACACTAAGCATACGAGATTTAAAGTCCCTCAAAAGTGATATCTGTCAAAATGACAGTTCATGTATCAATTATACTCTTCTGTATTATATAATTATTTATTGGCAAATTTCAAAATTACATTTGATTGAAATAGGATATGAATTTGAGAACTGTCAAAGTGACATATAGATGACGTATTACTTTCACATATTAAATACTGAGTGAAAATAAAACTTTTTTCGTTCCATCTACTGGACGGAGCCAATTGCTGCCATGCGTCAAGGAAGAGGCAATTCGCCGGAGACGTCATCTATCAAATTAATGATCAGTGTCAATAGCACGCTTTGTTCAAGGGAAACATAATTTGCTTATTTGACTTAATTTCCACTTAATTATAAGACTTGGCTTAAGATTATTTGTATAACATAAGATGGTATACTTGTATAAGGACTCTTGTTATTTGAGTACTATGAACTTCACCAATTTAATATTATATTAATATGCTCATAACTTTATACTATATACCCTCAAAATGTAATAGATTTTTGCCGTCATAATATCTTTAAACATAGTGTCAGTTTTAAAATAAAGTTAGCTGTAGACTGTGTATAGGTACTATCAGCTATAGGTAAAAGCAGTGATGTTCCGGATACGGCAATAGCCGTATTATACGGCTTTGGGCGGGAAAATCGTCAAAAATACGGCATACAGAACCCATTTCAGAGCCGTATAACATTTGTGGGCGCGGCGCAGTGCAGTTCCGGCAGCTTTCCTTGAGAGCCAATAATTCTAGGTTAGCCTGAACAATATTTTCGACCACATCATCACTTACCATCAGGTGAGATAGTGGTCAAAGGTTAACCTATTACGCATAGAAAGAAAATTATGGTCAATATAGGCTCATATTGACCTGTCAGATCCCCAATTATTGAAATTGATACATGATAGAAAAATATTAGGAATACTTTTATATTCTACTCAATTTGTTCGAGACGATGGCACTTACATACTGTACTGTATAAGCCGGATTGTCCGCTGAACACAGCCTCCCCCATTCAGAGGGCGGTTTGCCACAACCCCACGCTTGGCAGGGGTCTTGGGGATCGCAGTATATGATATCAGTTCCTAAGAAGGCGCTACTGCCCAATTTCCGGTTTTTAGCTTTAGCCGCCTCTTACGACACCCACGCAATAGGGGTGATAGGTGACATTCTATCCCGGCATGAGGCATATCACAGGAAATTTACACACTTGGGCGAAAAAAAATAATTATACGTGCATCGTCTTCGTTCACGGGACGTCGACTAGGTTAGCCAATGAGCACGATTTTGATGTGCCACTTAAACTTCTAAAATTATTGTCTATATCCATTAATTATACGTTACGTTTAACATACACTTTAATTATTAACACTAATTATTGCATTTGCATAACTTTAATTATTGCACTTGCATAACTTGTAATGCACTTGCGATAGACGCATGCGTTTTATACATGTTTCTAAAACGTGCTGGAAACGCACGAGTGTACTAACACATTTGACACAATCAAGTTATTCAAGAGTAGGTGTGTATGGGTGTGCAAATGAACTGTGGTCAATGTGTGCGCGGTCTGCAGCTGGACATGGGACCTAGTTCTGTACTCGGCATAATCTAAGGAACTGTAAAGAGGAGTTATAACTATAATTTTTTTAAACAATAACTGTAAAATAATATTGTTTTTAAGCAGTGATACTTCAGTGGTATTGGCTATGGGGTGCCGTACCGCAGGTCCATGGTTCGAATCCTGCCGCGGGCTTGAGCTTCACCGTATGGTGGAAGGGCTTTTTGCGAATGCCCGCCTGGCTAGCAACCACCCTCAAATAGAAAATCTGTCGCCAAGCACCTAACAGTGTGTTCCGACAGCAGTCCTTGAGAGCCAGAAAAGTTATAGGCACATGAGACCTAACAACTGTACGTCTCAGTGTGACGGGCACAGTGCGATTCGTCGTTGACGAAATGCGTCTGTTATAGGCAGAGGTTAGTCCACTTAACATCAGGTGGGCCTTGGGCTTGTTCCGTCATAGCAACATTAAAAAAAAATGTTTTTTAATGTCTTTTATTTGATACCTCAATCGATGGCTTTGGAAGAAAAAACTATTTTTTCACAATATGGTGTCTAAAATCCGCCAGTTCATTTTTTTAAATGTATTTAGTGTCACTTGCGCTATCAAGACGAATCTACAGATATCCCATACATTTAAATAAATTATGCCGTTAAGAAGCTACAGTGGAATAAAGTAACTCACAACACATACATGAACCCTGAAAACATAACACTCTTTTGTTGGGCAGTCGTAACATAATGATATTGATAAATAATGCTAACTTACATATTTTATTTAAGAAAGTCACGTCATACTATATTTCTTTATTAAAAATAACATTATGTAGGTACATTAAATACTAACTGTAAGTATATTTTTAGAATAATCAGTTATCTATTACACTTATCAATTGATCATAAGTTGATAATAATGTACATTTGGAAGAGAACTAGACCACCGTCAACACAGAGTATTCTAGTGTGGGGGCTAGGGTGAATTAGTCAGTAACTGAGTCCAATGTTATAGAATATAAAATAATTTGGATTATAAGTATTTTGGTAAAATTTTATATGATCTGCTTCTCTACTATGCTATACTTATAACTAACATGTACAGTGATGATATATTTTTTTTTGTCTGATCAATGTAAGAAACTGTTTTGGCACAATAAAGTATATTAATATTATTATATGATTGCAACAGCCGTAACGTCCGCCGTCGAATAAAAACCTCCCCTAGTAAGAGGGTTGGCCATCACACTTATCAGTCGTTTAGGGGATTGTAATGTAAGATGGCAATTCGTCAGCAGCGCTGTTGAGGGTGTTTTCCCTTTATCATCTCTTACGACTGCCACGGGAAGGGGTATGCAATTTTAGCCCTGCACCCAACGGAGATTTTGCAACACGCGCTTAACTCCTTGATATCGGCTGAAGTATTAACCACCCTTCTTGACCGACTTCAAAAAAGAGGAAGTTGAATTCGTAAGTTTTTTTTTGTTATATACCTCAGAACTTTCGACTGTGTTTTTTGTTTGAAAGCTGATGATTCCCGTGCGTTCACATTTAAATTTCATCAAAATCGGTCATGCCGATTTTGACTTACACTCCGATAACTCAAATAGTTTTCCTAATTTGATGGATTCATTGACAGAGAATGACAATTGATCCCCTTAGTAGCAAGGTTCACTAAAAATGGGTGATTTTTTTTTACCTCAAAATAGAATCCACTTCAACACTCGAAAATGTGAAATAACTTGTCGAAGTCGGTAGCAAGCGCATAATATTGTGATAGTAAGTACTTTTGAACTATCATGGTACGATGGTTTTATCAGCTCTGTACAATCCTATCCACCACCGAGGCAGTTCTGAACGCAAATTGCGTTAGCGTGAAGCGCATTACGTCTGGCGGTGGTCACTGCATAGGCTTTTGTTATTTACTTTGCATACCCGCACATCTGATTGGGAATTTGAAAGCGCTCGTGCTGTAGTTTGCTTAGCCGTTCTTAACCGATAAGCTAAGTTAAGCAACGTCCGTCGCGGTCATGAGTTAGATGGGTGACCGCTAGTGACATTACTACTGAGCGCTCCGTGCTTCGGAGGGCACGTTAAGCCGTCGGTCCCGGTTGTTGATTATAGCATGGTGGTAGGGCATTTTGTGAATCGCCTGGCTAGCTACCACCCTCAAATATAAAATCTGTCGTCAAGCACCTAACGGTGTGTTCCTTGAGCTGTCCTTGAGAGCTAGTAATTCTAGGTTAGCCTGAACAACATCTTCGACAACATCATCACTTACCACTAGATGAGATAGTGGTAAAAGGCTAACCTATCAGGCATAAAAAAACATCAACATTGGTTCTGTAAACATTTATTCTTGTAAATAATAAGTATCTGATGTTTGAAAGTCTGGGGCAGACGGGGATAGTTAAGGCTCATGTTAAGAAATAAATTACAAAGTTGTGATCGATCTTAGGAGATGTAGTTTTTGACAGATGTTCCATACATAAAATGTGAAAGTTGTATTTTATGATATGAACGATCTCTTTGATTTACACACCATCCGAAATCGAATGCGATCACTGATTCCATTCAGTACTGTATCGTTTTGCTTCCAACAATACTTTCTTAGATCGTACTTAATCTGTAGTAGTACATACTAAGAAATGATTCTTTGCATGATAGCTTCGAAGGTAGACATATTGTGGTCGACTTAGTACCTACTCGCTCTAAGGAAAAATGTGAAATCGATGATGACCAACACGAAAATGAATAAAAACATTATCATTCAATTAAATATAAAATTTATTTTTAGTACCAAAGCATGTACGTCCTTCGACCAAGCACTGCGCGATCGAGATCGACAGCCAGCCTCATCGATTAATCGTACAATTCCTCCAATTCGATGTGTCAATTCGATTTTTGATTCTACTCCATGCTACGGTACAGTTTTGAAAAATCGAACCAACATCCCACACACGGTACGATTCTTCGAGATCGTTCAACTGTACAGTTCAAATCGCACTCGAACCGAAGGTATGTGGCAGGTGTAATACAAACCTTAATCTCATTTCATAAGTTTCTATTTATTTCTAATGCCTATGTTACTCTGAAATCCTCCGATACCTAAAAAAAAATCCGATACATAAAGACATTGACGATGATGTTGAGTAAAAGAGTAACTAGACAGTCTGGGTAGTACCATGAGAATAGGAATTTTCATCGTTCCTACAAAATTTATCGAACTGAGACAACGCCTTGTGGTCACTCAGGGCCTCGGTACCGTTGCACGCGAAGGGCTTCAAGCACCCCCTGGGGAGGTTGTCTCCAAAAATGGTGCAGATCTTCTTCAAGTACCAATTGTCATCTACCTATTAACAAAAAAAAAGTTTTTTTTGCAATGCCATTACGTGCAGATTGTGAGGATGGGTTCATTTCTCAATTCAGACAAACGTTTTGCTTTATCCCACATCAAATTCTCAGTAACATTTTTGCATGGTAGTTTATTAGGTGAATGAACGCCTGGCTTAGTACATAATCATCAGTAGAAAGTCTCTCGCCAACCACCTATACACAACTAGTCACTCAGGTTATGCAGGGTGGCATGGGCATACACAAAAAATCGACCAACATCCAACAAACGCGAACAATTTATTTATTATTTCTCCACCACGAAATTAGATATTTTCTTCAAAACTCGAAACGAATAATACGTCTTTACACTTTTTTCTTTAAAAAAATTGGACACTACATATTATATAAATAAAAACCGGCCAAGTGCAAGTGGGACTCACGCACGAAGGGTTCCGTACCATTATCTGTAACCTAATCTTGCAAGTTACAGACACTTTTCGCAGTGTTCGATTGAGCTGTGACGTTGAAAACCTCTTTTATTGTATGGGAGCCCCCTTAATTATTTATTTGACATTTATTAATTACATTCAAAGATAACATAAAATTAAATGTTCTGTGAATAGTTAAAGCGTCTAACTGTCACCTTTATTAGTATTGAGCAAGAAACGGTAAAAAACAAGTTTGTTGTATGGGATGCCCCCTTAATATTTATTTTATTATATTTTTAGTATTTGTTGTTATAGCGGCAGTAGAAATACACCATCTGTGAAAATTTCAACTGTCTAGCTATCACCGTTCTTGAGATACAGCCTGGTGACAGACGGACGGACTGCTGGACTGCGAAGTCTCAGTAATAGGGTCCCGTTTTTTCCCTTTGGGTACGGAACCCTAAAAATCAATGAAATTGATACTCAAGTATTCAGTAAGACATTTTTAACTGGGTGAAATATAAAATCTATGGGTAGTAGAGGATACCACCTGAAGGTAAACCTGAAGTTACTGAGTCCAAAAAAACACGCTTCTTTTATTACAAAATTACAAATATACGATAGGAAAAATTTAAGTCATGTGCGGGATTCGAACCCGCGTCCATCCGCCCCTTTAGCCGGGGCATACTCTAACCAATTGAGCTAACATGACATGACGTCATAACTCGAATCTTTCCTACCGTTCATTAACCATCGTATTGGGATGGACTTTCGACGCTTCTTTTAGCTTACATGAAACAGGATAGTTGGAAGATTGGTCGCATTCTCTGAATAACTACGGAAGAACTTACCATAAACACGGTGCTTCGTGGACCCAGCTCAATCAGAGGAGTGACATCAATTCCGACTTTGGTGAATTGGGCGGCTGCAGTGGCAGCTAAATAGCCCTGCGTGTTGACGCAATATTTAAACATATGGGGGTCGATCCCAGTCTCACATAAACAGTACTCGCTTGGATTCCCTGAAAGGCCAAATAAGTTTAACATTGAAAAATACAGAATAAAAACCTGACTGACTAAATTAGCCTGTATATCTCCGACTGCAAACATCCATACTCTTTCACATAAATGCCATATCGAAAAAAAACAAAAAAAATTTCGTCGTTATCACATAAAAAAAAACAAAAATCAAGAAGCTGTTTTTTGCATAACGACTTTTTCATGCAATAAACGTAAGGTGGTTCGACTTTCATTCTAAAGTTTTTTTTTCAATATGCGACAAAAGAGTATTATTTTACACTGATATTACTGATATTAGTCATTATTTGCGGCAAATAACATTATTATGAAGAAAACAGTAGATATATGGCACACTAATAGTTTTGCACTTCTCTTATATTTTTTTAAACGACTTAGAACCTTTTTAGTAATGAAAACAAATTGGCGGGAAATCAATTGTCAATTGTATTTTTCACATATCTAAGTTCTACGTACGCAAAATGGAAAAGATTTTAGAGCGATGATTTTTTATGATTTTAAAAGTTCTCTCTCTCCAAAAGACTGTGCTCGTCTACAAATGCTTTTGGGAGAGAAGCACCCTGTTTGAGCACCGTGAGGCGATGGTTTGTTGAATTTGAGAGAGGTCGGGTTTCTTTAACTGCCATCAACGAAAATAATGTGACTACTGTTAAGCGGCTAATTGAAGAAAACACGCGGATTACCTATGAGACCATTCGAGGACTATTGGGGATTGGTATGAGCCAAATTCAGAAAATTGTCACAGGCGACGAAACGTAGATTTATTGTTTTGAACCCAAAAAAACAGCAATCTTGTGAATGGGTGTTTGAAAATTACACACAGCACAAAAAGGTATGTATTACTGAGAAAAATAAACTTCTTCTCAGTCGGGCACTCTTGACAGAGTGGTCGTGGTTGATAAGATGGTGGTACGTGGTGGGTCTTCAACGTCATCAGTCTTCTTGTCGGTGATCACTGATCTGGTAATGCTTCTCCATTTTTGCCGGTTGGTAGCGTTGCGCGTGCACTCTGATATGGTTGACTGTGTGGTCGTTTTGATCAGATCAGCCCAGCGATTGAGAGATCTTCCTCTAGATCTTTTTCCTGCTACCTGACCCTGGACCACTAATCGTTCCATCGAGTCTTCATTTCTGGAAATGTGCCTGAAGAACTTTAAAATTCGTAATTGAACAATCGACGATAGCCTAGTCTTCCTTTTAAGTTCATTAAGGATAGACAAGTTTGTGCGGAAGGCAGTCCATTGGATCCTCAATAGGCGCTTCCAACACCACATCTCCAGGGCATCGATTTTACGGCGGTCCAGTAGTCTTAAGGACCAGGTTTCAGCACCGTAGAGGAAGATTGGAAAGACTAGACCGTTCATCAGTCGCACCTTTGTATTTTTTGTAATTCTTTTATCTTTCCAAACCTTTTCCAACCTCTCCACAGCAGATCTTGTAATTACGCACCGTCTTCTAATCTCGTCCTCGCAACCTCCCTCATTTGATATAGTAGAGCAGAGGTATGTGTAGCTCTGGAAAAATAAACAAAATAGTTTAGATACGTACCTTCAGCTTCGCATTTCAAGTACTGCGCTTGCAGAAACGTGTTGTATCTCATCTCGTAAAGAGCACACATCTGCGGGACTGTGTATCTTCCACTGCCCTGCATGTAAAAGTCCACCATCACTTCTCCTCCTGAAACATAATAGGTAAAATAACTGACGACATCACTCAGGTTCCGTGGAAGATAGGCGACTCTTATTGTGGTACGCTACATGCATGGAAACTTTAGCGCCGTCACATTTTTCTGGAACTAAAGTGAGGGCTGGCGCCGCGGAATCTTGGTAGTGTTACATATTTGAGCCATTTGGTGTGGAGACATTGGGTTTGTGGGAACCGGCAGCTCATCATAGTTTGCCTAAACTTATCAGAGCGCTTTGTCGATACGCGTGATCAAAATGCTGGCACCTATTTGGCTCAATAAATAAGCATTGCAATTCAACGGGGCAATGCTGCCATCATGCTGGGTACGTTGCCAACTGGTAGTGGGCTGGAGCAGCCGGAGTCTTGTAGGGTGCATGCAATGTGGTCTAAATGTTTACATTGTAGAGGTGTACGAGATAGATCAAAATAATGTACACACCTTAAAAAGTTCTACAAAAAAGTCTGCGATGGTATATGTCTATCTTTTAGGGACAACCCACAATTTATCCTTTACTTTTTACGAGATATAATGATTTATTTACGAAACGATTTTAAGCAACTCATCTGATCTAATTATAGATCAATATGACCCTTAAAATGAAAATTCTCGAAGATATTACAGATTATTTAGTATCGGCATTACACGCGTGAGAAGCCGGGCGGGTCGTTAGTTTATTATAATTATATTTAGAAATATAGAAGGGTGGCATATAATACTTACGACATAATACTTGAAAAGGCACTTCTTTCGATCAGATATACATCATCATACTTAGAAAAATGACATACGTATATTATCCACAATCCATGGAAAAGTTTTCGAGAAGAATTGCCTGTCCTTGTACACGTCTCCATAAACATTAATGGCGTAGGTTGCCCACGCGTGGGGCAGCAAAGACAGGAACAGAATGCAATACATTTTGCAACTGAAGGTAGCAAATTGTGATGGTAGTTTATATAGGTTTTTACACGTGGTATAAGGATTGGTGGACATTATATGTTGGTGAATAATAGTATAATTGTACGTTTTCTTAGAGGGATGTACCATATCTTCCTGGACGTCGTAAAAGCCGACTAAATGAAAAATATGCTTCATGATCAGCATGATACGTTTCGGTTTCAGTAGTTTGTTGCTACATATTGGGCGCACAACAGAGAATTTTACCATCTAAACGCTCTGATCATCCGAAGCCTGAAAGGTAAAGGGTATAAACAAGAGGATTCCCAAGGAGGCTCTTATGAAGGTCAATTACGAATTATAATTTTGAAATATTCTACATTATATTGCCACTTTCAGCAAAAAAATAATAATAAAGCCATTGTGAGAAGAACGGGCTAGAAACTCGGGGCCATTCTTTTAAACGTCTTTTAACAATGTGTTACATACTATTAAAAAAAATACAATATTTGATTAAATTACGTATGTGACAGGCAATAGCTTGGCAGAGGCGGAATTGTCCAAGCATTTCTGTCAATAAATAATCATAATAGGATTTCTTAATCAAAAAGTTTTTCACATGCATATTGAATGTTCCTTCTGTGAGCGTTGTAATATGTTTAGGAACATTATAAAACCGTACACAATTACCTAAGAAGGACCTTTTATTTGTCTTTGCTAATCTAAAACCTGGCACCGCTGTTAAAAAAATCATGAAAACTTGTCAAACTATTTACTGGGTGAACCGATTTTGATGTTTCATTTTTATTTGAAAGCTGATGCTTGCAGTGTTATCCCATTTAAATTTCATCAAAAGCGGTTAATCTGTTTTTGAGTTACACTCCAATAACTGAAAAGTATTTTACTACCTTGATGATATCGTCATTGACAGTGAATGACAATCGATCCCATAAGTAGAACTAAAACGAGTAAAAAATTTTTTTTACAAAAAATGGAACCGACTTTAAGACTCAATGTGTGAAATTACTTGCCTACGGTACCATGCGCACAATATTGTGATAATAGGTACTTTTGAACCATCATGGTAACAAATTATTTGACACATTTGAGTGTTGAAGTCGGTCCCATTTTCGGGGTAAAAAAAAATTAAATGAGAAGACGGACAACTCGCCTGGTTGAGGGTAAGCATCACGTCTATCCATAACAGTTGCCGATACACCGTTATCGTACTTTGTAAATGCACTGCCCTCTTCACTTCTAGATGTTTGATTGATTGTGATTGTGACAAAACAAGAACGAGAACCACCTGATGCTAAGCGACCAACTCTGCCTATACTGCTTTAGGCGAACGTATGAGGTAAACCTAGTGACTACAAAATTACAACCCGAGGAATAATTTTAGTAATGAGTGGGGTTCGAACCCGCGCTATCCACGCCGGGATATGATCCAAGCTGGGATATGCTCCATCCCTATACTATGGTTGAGAAGAAGAGGACAATTTAGAGTTGTGTATGAGTCATATTAGCTTAGCGGTCAGAGCATACTCCAGCTATAGGGGTGGAAAGCGCGGGTTCGATTCCCGCTCATGGCTATAATTTTACCTTTCGTTGTAATTTTGTAATGTTATTCGCGGAGCATGCGTTATTTAAAAAATATTAACAAGTATAAATTAATTAGTAGGTAATTAAAAAAACCCGATTGCAAATATTTATTTTCGTTAGCGTTTTATCGTTCCATTGAAATCAAAACTACAAGCTATTTATATTTAAAGAATTGTTTCTTAAAGCCATTCATTTTGATAACCCACTCGATGGGTTCGGGAGAAAAAAAACATTTTGTACACAATATGGTGTCTAAAATCCGCCAGTTTGTTTTTTTCTATTTTTTATGTACCTAGTGTCACCCGCGCTATCAAGACAAATCTAACGATATCTCATACATTCAAATCGGTAAAGCCGTTTAGAAGTTACGGTGAAATAAAGAACTCACTAACATACATACATACATGAACCCTGAAAACATAACTTTTGAAGCAGTGATGGCTCAGTGGCATTGGCTATGGACTGTCGCGCAGCAGGTCCATGGTTCGAATCCCGCCGCGAGCTTGAGCTTCACCGCATGGTGGAAGGGCATTTTGCGAATGCCCGCCTGGCTAGCGACCACCCTCAAGTGGAAAATCTGTCGCCAAGCACCTAACGGTGTGTTCCGGCAGCAGTCCTTGAGAGCCAGTGAAATTTCAGGCACATGAGACTTTAAGAACTATGTCTCAAGGGGACGGGCGCAGTTCAACTCGTGACTTGTAAAGAAATGCATCTGTTATAGGCAGAGGTTAGTCCGCTTAACATCAGGTGGGCCTCGAGCTTGTTCCACCACAATAACATAAAAAAATAAACACTCCTTTTTTTGGGCAGTCAAAACGGTTTTTATTGACTTTTTAAATTCGCCTATGTAGAAACACCTTATATAATACGAAAAGATATGGTAAGTATTTCTAAAGGGCATTCTTTTCTTGGTATTTTCAATTACTTACATGGTATTTGTAAACATAGATAAGAGACCTGTTACGTAACTATTACTTCGTAGTTATGTTTAGTTTAGTGTAGTTTGGTATTATATTAATATTAACATGATAGTCAAATAATAATTAATCAAATGACCCGCCCCTCATAAAGGTATGTAAAAAAAATGTTTACTAAAAATAGAGTCAAAGTCAAAGTCAAAGTCAAAATCATTTAGGCGTCTACGACGCTCTTATGAAGGTCAATTACAAATTTTAGTATTGAAATATTCTACATTGTACTGCCACGTTCAGCACATAAATTGTATAGAGCCACTGCGAGAAGAACGGGCAAGAAACTCGGGGCCGTTCTTTTAAACATCTTTTAACAATATGTTACATACTTACTATATAATAGAGTTATTACAATATTTGTTTAAATTATGTAGGTGACAGACAATAGCTTGGCGGAGGCGGAATTGTCCAGGCATTTTTGTCGTTTATGTAATCAGAAACTGTGTAGTAGGATTTCTTAATCAAAATGTTTTTCACATGCAACTTGAATTTCCCTTCTGTGAGCGTTGTAATATGTTTAGGAACTTTATTATAAAACCGCACACAATGACCTAAGAAGGACCTTTTATTTGTCTTTGCTAATCCAAAACCTGGCACCGCTATTTTATCTTTATTCCTAGTATTGTAATCGTGATTGTCACTGTTTACTTTAAATTTACTAAAATTTTACGAACATACATAATATTTTCAAATATATACAGACTTGGTAAAGTTAAACTATCAATTTCTTTAAAAAGATCCCTCACAGATTCCCTAGGACCCATTTTATACATGGCTCGAATTGCACGCTTTTGTATGATAAAGATTGTCTTTATCTCAGCAGCAGTTCCCCACAGCAATACACCATACGACATAATACTGTGGAAGTACGCGAAATAAACTAGGCGAGCAGTAGCTACGTCTGTTAACTGTCTTATCCTAAGAACTGCATATGCAGCAGAACTAAGTCTGCCGGAGAGATCTAATGTATATGTGGATCCCATTGTAAAGTGGAATCCATTTTGATTCCCTGGAAGACTGTCGCTTTGTCAATAGGGAGTTTATCTGGGCCAAGCTTTATGTTTGGTTCAACATAAGGAACATTTGGTAAAGAAAACTTTAAACATTTCGTCTTTTTTGAATTTAGGAGAAGATTATTAGCGGCGAACCATTTACAAATCTTAGATAATACATAATTTACATGCGTCAGTTCACTGTCTTTCCTATCTACTTTAAAAATCAGAGTGGTATCATCTGCGAATAAAACAATATCGCAGAAATCTTTGACCATGCAAGGCAGATCATTAATATATGTTAGAAACAGAAAAGGTCCCAAAATTGATCCCTGTGGTACTCCCATTTTTACCAATGACCCGGAAGAAGTATTGCCATTTATTCCAACCATCTGTAGCCTGTCTGACAGGTATGACTCTATAAGATTCAGAGCTAGAACCGACTTCAACACTCGATGAAGTCGGTACCATGATGGTTAACAAAGTACAGTGTACTGTACTGTAGGTACTGTACTGTATCAGCCGGATCGTCCACTGCTGAACACAGCCTCCCCTATTAAGGGGGTATTTGCCATAATCCCCACGCTTGGCAGGCGGCTTGGGGATCGCAGTGTAAGATATTAGTTCTTTAGAAGGCGGTGCTGCCCACCTTCGCGCTGCACAATAACCAGTTCAGGTGCGGGGGCGTCTCACCACGGAGAGGGGACTAACGCCGCCGGACGAGCGGGGCTCGCCAATCGGCCACCAGCCAGCTACTAATTTTGTAACTTAAAACTACCTATTTTACGTCAAAATATACAAAATCAACTTTAATTATTGTGCTTAATTATTGTGCAGCGCGAACACAGTATATTATTTACTTAGTCGCCTTTTACGACACCCACGGGATGATATGAGGAGGTGCAATTCTAACCCGGCACCCCACGGGGAAACGTACCTATTATCACAATATTGCGCATGGTAACGACTTCGACAAGTTATTTCACACATTTGAGTGTTCAAGTCGGTTTTATTTTTCGGTAAAAAAATGTTTTCACTCTTCTTAGTGACCCTTGCTACTTATGGGATTGATTGTCATTCACTGTGAATGACTCTGATCATCATGATAGGAAAACATATTTAGTTATTGGAGTGTAACTCAAAAACGGCTTGACCGATTTTGATGAAATTTAAATGAGACTACATGGCAAGCATCAGCTTTCAAATAAAAAAGATTCATCAAAATCGGTTCACCCAATCAAAAATTCTGAGGTAACAAACCGGGTACCGGGTTAGAATTGCACCTGCCCATATCATCCTGTGGGTGTCGTAAGAGGCGAGGAAAAAATACAGGAAGGGGGGCAGCAGCGCCTTCTAAAGAACTGCCATCTTACACTGCGATCCCCAAACCGCCTGTCAAGCGTGGGGATTATGGCAAATACCCCCTTAATAAGGGAGGCCGTGTTCAGCAGTGGACGAGTCGGCTGATACAGTATACTTCACTCAGCCCTGACGAAAATGTACCTATGTACAAGGTACAGATTACGCGGCTTCGTCTTCTTCAATTCATATAATGTCAACGTTTTCATCATTGAATGATTAGAATACATATGCATAGAAAGTTCTTCGTAGTAGGAAGTAGTTTCTGAAAATATGAAATTATTATGAGCGGGGTCAAAGGTCAATCGTAAAGCAGGGTAGACTCCGTCCGTCGGTCCTCATCGTCATTTTATATTGAAAATAAAGTAAATACCAGCCCTATCACCAGCAAACTCTCATCCCTGCGCGGAGATAAATTTGGATACCTTCGAATTTTTAACGCTATAATTAAACGGCAATGACGGTTCAACCTTTTGTGGAAAACGGTGATGGCTCAGTGGCATTGGCTATGGACTGCCGCGCAGCAGGTCCATGGTTCGAATCCTTCCGCGGGATTAAGCTTCACCGCATGGTGGAAGGACATTTTGCGAATGCCCATCTGGCTAGCATATATAATCACCCTCAAGTAGAAAATCTGTCGCCAAGCTCCTAATGGTGTATTCCGGCAGCTGTTCTTGAGAGCCAGTAATTCTTGGTTAAGCCTGTTAACACCTTCGACCACATCATTTACCATCAGTTGAGATTGTGGTCAAAAAGGCTTACCAATCAGCAATAAAAAATAATTGAGCATAATATTATACATTTATAGTCTGGATATGCAGGTTGTCTGTAATGACTATATCTCAAAGTTTTATAGGTATCTCTATATATATGTATAGGTATAATATATACCTATATATATATATATATATATTATATCCGTAGGTAGTTATATATAATAAAATAATATATATAACTACCTACGGACATGATTTTTTGATAGTTAATAATTATATTTCATTTAGGGCATGTTTCAGAATGTTCAAGTAAGTTCCGGTTATACTACCCAGAACAAATTTAATAAATAAAACACATTTGCCTTTCACAGTCATCGATTTAGCCTATCCATCGGTTAAAGCTTGAAACGCGCTGCGTTTTAACTGTTATTTTTATCATTCAGTTAGTAACCGGAACTTACTCGAACATTCTGAAACAGGCCCTTCAACCAACGCACTCTACACACACTAGATATTTGCCATAGAGTGCATGCTATGACATATGCGTTTAAGCGCGCACACATGCAAGACGCGTTTGGTGCTATAAAGTCAAACCTTACGGTAACTAAACGGTCTTATTGGCAATTGATTTAAATGATCATCAAGTCTTTTACGCGACCATCGAAAATCAAGTATTATTAATTTTAAGCACGAATTGAGCCAGTACATAACTACCTTATTTACAACGTTTTGTAAAAGTCACCATCGATTTTTATCCCAAATTGAAAGCGCACCGACCGCCACGAGACTGTATGTGAAACACAGGGTTATACCCAAAAGCCCAAACGTTATGTGACTCTTAAACCAAATTTTAATCCCTTTCATGAAATCTCATAGATTATAATGATGTTTCCAAAATGGCAGAGATTTCAAAATTATTTCTTCAAATTAATTCCGGTTGTAAGAGCCGTTTCACGCTATTTCACATTCAAAGTTTCGGCTATTTGCTTAAATTATGACAGCTCAGTCAGCTTGGACCAGTGAAAATGGTACTCTCAGTGATTTGTGATCTTGTAAGTATTAATACTTAAGATTTTATTGCTTTAATGGCATTTCCCGGAATAGTACAGGAATACAGTTGCTTGAATATTATTTTTAATCCGGCTTATGTTATCATATTGGCCTTATTATGTTACCACCTGTTAAAGCGCTGAAAAGTTATCACTATAACGCTTTAACAATCAGAAAACCGTTTTAAAAAACAGCTATTCTGTGAAAAATTTACCAATTATAGAAGCATTGGCTGTGGCATTAGCTATGGACTGCCGCTCAGCAGGTCCATGGTTCGAATCCCACCGCGCAGGCTTGAGCTTCAGCGCGTGTTGAAAGTGCATTTTGCGAAAGCCCACCTGGCACCCTCATGTAAACAATCTGTCGCCAAGCACCTAACGGTGTGTTTCGGCAGTTGTCCTCGAGAGCCAGTAATTCTAGGTTAAGCCTGATAACACCATCAACCACATCATCACTTACCATCAGGTGAGATTATGGTGAAAGGCTTAACTATCAGCAATAAAACAAAAAAAATGACTTGTGAAAGTCGAGCTATGAAAATGTGAGCTCAGAGTATTTTGAATCAGCGTACTGACTTTAACAAGTTAATTCATAGTTTTCAGTGTTTAAAGGCGCTTCTGTTTTTTTAATTTTCAATCATACTTCTATCTCACTCGATTCACTTTACACTTCGATAAAGTATTCTGTGTTCCAATGTTTCATTACACCTACACACTCAAAATAAGAGAACCTGAAATCATCCGCTGTCAAAACGTTAGACAACATAGTAGGAAGTCTCAATACCAAACTCTGTCTGTAACCACAGTACGAGCAATAGAAACAGTATAACGTCTTTATTTGGGAACGGCCGATACGGCTCACCCATTACTTACATTACAAACACAATGTCAATGATACGTAGCACGAGCAACAGTCAAACGGCTGAAGATTTTGAAGCAGCCGTGTGGTAACAGCTATGGACTGCCGTGCTGCAGGTAAATGGTTCGATCCCCACCGCCGGCTTGAGCTTCACCGCATTGGTGAATGCTCGCCTGGCTAGCTAGCACCTTGAAGTTGAAAATATGTCGCCAAGCACCTAATAGTGTGTTCTGGAAGCAGTCCTTGAGAGCTAGTAATTCATATGTCCCAGGGTTATGAGCGCAGAGCAGTTCATTGCGAAATGCATACATGTAATGAAATGCATCTGTTATGGGTAGTAGTTAACCGCTTAACACCGGTTGGCCCTCGTGTTTTTTTATGTCTGATAGATTAGCCTATGACCATCATCTTGATGGTAAGTGATGTGGTCGAAAATGTTGTTCAGGCTAAAAATATACTGGCTCTCAAGGACAGCTGCCGGAATCCACCGTTAGGTGCTTGGCGACAGATTTTCTACTTGAAGGTGGTAGCTAGCCAGGCGGGCATTCGCAAAATGCCCTACCACCATGCTATTACGACTGCCATCCTAAGACAACAACCGGGACCGACGGCTTAACGTGCCCTCCGAAGCACGGAAGCGCTCAGTAGTAATGTCACTAGTGGTCACCCATCCAACTTATGACCGCGACGGACGATGCTTAACTTTGCGGATCGGTGAAGAACAGCTAAGCAAACTTCGCTTCGTCTACGTTCCGTAACAATAACATTAAAAATTAATAAAAGGCCTAGGTGATGATCTTGGACACTACCGAGATGTAATACTGTTTCTATTCCTTGTACTGTGCTGCAACATTCAAACAAACAAGGTACAAAAGCAACCATTCTGCGGTTGTTTGCAAGCGAATCATTAATTTTGCGCTAGTCAAAGGAAACTAGACTTAGCAACTCGGTAAGTTTTGCAACTGCACTATAATGACACATTGCAGAATTATATTCTATTCTATGTGATATTCACTGTTTATTGAAGAGATTAGTAAAAAAATAGGTATGTAGGAAAAAAGACAAATAGTTTGGGTGTATTCCCGATGTCCCCATTGGCCATATCCGCATCAATGGGGACAGTGGGAATTGAATAACAAAATTAAATCATTTCCGCTGTCCCCATTGCCCGTATCCCCATCAATGGGGACAGCGTGAACAGACCAAAAAGTGAAAAATAATGCCCACTGTCCCTATCGCCTTTGAAGGTATCAATGGGGACATCGGGAATGGAACAAATTGTGAAAATGAATGTCCACTGTCCCCGCTGCTCGTCTCACCGTTAATGGGAAATAATATAAATAGGTAGTGTAACACCACACAATTAACAGGCCGTCACCTACGAATATTCATACAATATGTGCAGCGCCATCTTACGACACCTACGCAGATTCAAACCATAAACGTTTGTTTATGGTTAAGTTTGTTTCACGCGGACGCCGCTAGATGGCGATGTGCATTGTTAAAACACGCAAACGATGTATTACGTCCAATCTATGAGACATTTCGATGTTAACTTCACTCACGAGAACAGACAACTTCAGATCGTATAGAACCTCACGTATAGTGCTCACTTCACTCTTAGGTGGCCTTTCGTTGTTCGATCGACTCTGATATACGTGTATTTCGCTAGCTGTATGTATTTGTATATATTGGGAAAATATACAATATTTACTATACTTAGTGGACCGTAGTTTTTATTCAAAGGCCGACTGTTGAAGATTCCGCCGTCTGCTCTGTATACCCTCCTACACTACAGTAGTTAAATTGTTTGTTGTTGCGATGAAATAATTATTTCGTTGTTTCACATACATAAAATATTTGGGTATTCATAATAATACTTAGTAATAACAAATATTTTAAAAGTATTTTAAGAAAAGGTATATTGATATTTGTCTCTATGAGCTCACGATCGAGACAGAGACGAGACAGTCTCGATCGTGCGCTCGTAGAGTCAAGACCTCCTGAGGATGCTTCATTTAGAAGCGAATCGCGTCGAATACTCTTCCGGTTTAGCTGCGTGGCGTGTGTGACGTCACAGAAAAATTAGGTGGAATTGTCACTAGATATTTATTATTATAAAAAAAAACAGTGATTTATTATAGTATGAATTTGATGTTTTCTTAAAATACTTGATATCAGTAAAGTAATTAAAATGGATTTCCGCAAAGTAACGCCTGAATCTATTCATTATAATAATACTTCGGGTTTTCACTTAAAAAGTATTTTACAATTACATTTAATGAAGTACTTATGTAAATAGTTTCGTTGCGCGGTCACATATTTAATAACGCATGACCTTCAACTTCAGAAAGTGTGTCCAAAGACAGCTTTATGTGTGCGCGCTCGTACACACTTGCCACAGCATGCACACTAAGACAAATATCTCGCGTGCCTAGAGTGCGATGGTTGATTCAAATAGAAAGTTGTATCTGTAGGTAGGTACGAATTGATTAACTTGACAAGCTGCGTATCCAGACTAAAGTAGGCATTTAAATCTTGTACGGGCCTCAAGACAAACAAGACAAACTACTTTATTGGTTTTACTGTGGTAGTATACTTATATTTAGCCCACTTAAATAGAAGGTAATCAATTTGATACGTTTGCAAAATACTTATAATATTATTACAAAATTACAAATTTACGAGAAAAAATATAATATTCATGTGCGGGATTTTTATCTCGTAAATTTGCAATTTTGTAATGGAATCCACCAAGCATGCGTTATTGCAAACATAACAATATTAAAATTATAATGTTATTGTTATATTTTTAATTTATTGGTTACCTTACTCTTTCAAGATGAAAATTTGAACTCCAATTGTATTTCTTGAACCGTCATAGGGGACGGTCGGCGGCCATCAACCAGACTACTAGACTTCATCTGATCGAAAGAAGTGCTTTTTCAAACACTTAACTCTCGTAAAGATTGTTTACTTTAGTAAATATACGAGTAATGTATAAAAACAAACCTGAAATGATGACGTTTCGTGTAGAATTTTGACCTATAAACGAAAAATTGAATAAAAATTTAGTTAAATTATTTATCAGGGGAGGTCCAATAAATGAGAAGGTAGCTGAAAAAAAACTGCAACCTAGCATGTGGGTAGGCCTTCTGTGGATCTTCTAGAGTTCATCGCGTAGCGTATATATATTTATTTAATATGTATACTTTTATTAAAAACATAAATGAATGGGGGCCGTTAAAGTTGTAATTTTTAAACCATTTTTGATACAGGTCTGATCTGAAAAACTAAACTAGATTTGCTTCTTCGTATCCTACGTCCCCTCATCGGGGCAAAAGGCAGAAACTATAGTTCACCATTCTGTTCTATCTTGAGCCGTTTGTTTTAATTCACTCCAGGTCAGACCTCTATTACTTTGCTATGGCAATGACAGAGCGCCGGCAGGTTTGCTGTGCTCGTCCACATTTCCGCCGGCGCTGTGGATTTCAGTACAGTGACTTTCTGGGAATGTTGGTTCGCGTTTGTGTGCAAAGTATGATAAAGATAAAGATCATTTATTTGCATACACACGAGAAATTTCATACAAACGAAAAAACAACACATGCACAAAAGATGACAAAATAATGAAGTCGCTTTTATCATGTTCTGCCTATGAGGCGTGCAAATGTTGGAGAGTGGCACTATGCTCGTTACAATATTATGAAATCAATCCAAATAAAATAAAAATATTAACAATGCATAAAATGTCAAAGTAATAACTATAATTTAAATTAATGTCAAAGTTGCTACGAATAATAATAATACAATTTTCTATAGACCGATATGTAATGACATATCAAAAAAAAAACTGTCATTTAGAAAGTCATTATTTTTCTTGCATTTCTGCAGCAGAAGTGCTTTAAGTTTGTTCCTAAATAATGTAATATTTTTGTTCTCTTATTGCCTTTGGAATGTCATTGTAGATAAGATGATATGGCCAATCCAGGCATTGGGTATCTGGAAAATCCTTACATGTTCCTTATCCTTTATTAGTTCAACAAATACACCGACTTCTAATCTAGATGTGATGATGTGAAAACCAACAGAAATACTTTCAACGGGCTGTTGGAATGCAGAACCCTAATAGTGGGAGGCCCGACTGGCACTTGGCCTGTTTTTTGCTATGTTTTTATTCTTGTGTTGTTCAACTATGTTTTCATTATCGCAGGACGCAACTTTTTGTTTCATTTATATTTTTCAGAGAAAATTTAAAGCTCTTTTTCTGCCTAAATTAAAGAAACTACTATGCTAAAACGTATTTTTACAAGTTTACTTCCATTTTATATCTTTAAATGAAAAAATGAGATGAGTATAGATCTAGGGCTTTCGGTAATCAATGGGTGAAAGTAAAAGATACCCGAATGCTGTCTCGATACTACCTGCGGTTTTCTGATAACCTAGTACCTACATAAGAGATCAAAAAAACTCAATTCTAAATACCCAATGTACAAACAGATTTACTTATAAAACAGTTTTATTTCTTAATTTAATCATGAGGTACAGACCTCATGCCCATTTTGAGTAATATGTACTTTCGGACAACAGTGTCACAACAAAAAATCGGGCCAAATCTGTCCGGGCCATATCGTAAACTACCCGGAATCACCTCAGTATATTATTAATAGCTTTCGCTCTAGGCCGTTCGAAAACCACCTAAAATTTGCGTTAAAAAGCGTGTCAGTTATATTTGTTACCCAATGCAAGTTAAGTTAAGAAATACACATTTGTTAAAATAATTTTTGAATTTAATTTAAGTATTTATATTTTTATAATGACGCAAGCTCCGCGGGCTACATTACACAATTACATCGAGAGAAAAATTATAGTCTCTCTCTCTTTCTCTTATATCCCGCACATGACTAATTATTTTTCTGTCGTTGTAATTTTGTGATAATTGGTGAAATTAACAGTATGAATTACAAAATTACAAATTTACGAGTACAAGTAAGTTGAATTATAGGTTTCGCTCCATCCAAATACGAGGTTAAATAAAGAACGAGATGAAAAATTTGAGTAATGAGTCATTGTCACATTAGCTCAAGCGGTCAGAGCATACCCCGGCTATAGGGGTGGTTGGACGCGGGTTCGAACCCGCACATGACTATAATTTTTCTCTCGTAAATTTGTAATTTTGTAATGTAATCCGCCGAGCAGAAGTTATTGCAAACATAACAATATGAAAATGAACAGCATGAACCTTCATTCTTGTTATATAAGTTTTCAATATTTTTTTTGGGCCTTTGAAAGTTCTAGAATTGGAACTAGCTCTCAATGACAGCTGCCGGAACACTACGTTAAATGCTTAGCGTCAGATTTTCTACGCGACGTAACCATTCACAAAATCTACCAACGCGTAACGATTTTTTTTGTGTGTAAGGTGTTGTATTTGTGTATGTGATTGCAGCCACTTGCTTGCATAACTACTGCCCAAAAGCGTATTTACGCGGTTATAGCATGGTGGTAGAGCATTTTGCGAATGCCTGCCTGGCTAGCTACCACCCTCAAGTAGAAAACCTGTCTTCAAGCACCTAACGGTGTGTTCCGGCAGCTGTCCTTAAGAGCCAATCATTCTAGGTTAGCCTGAACAAGATTTTCGACCACATCATCACTTACCATCAGGTGAAATAGTATTCAAAGGTAAATCTATCAGGCATAAAAAAATTTGAAGTGTGTGTTGAAGTCAGTTCCATTTTTTTGGTAGAAACATTTTTTTTACCCTTTTTAGTAACCCTTGCTACATATGGGATGATTGTCATTCACTGTTATTAACAATCAATCCCACTTCAGTTATTGAAGTGTAGCTCAAAAACGGCTTGATCGACTTTGATGAAATTTAAATGGGACACGGCAAGTATATGCTTCCATATAAAAAAGAATCATCATAATCGTTCACCCATAGTCAAAAGTTCTGAGTTAGTAAAAATAAATAAAAACAGACGATTATTACACATAGTAATCAAACAACTTTAAACGGGATTCGAACCCGCGTCCATCTGCCCCTTTAGCCGGGGCATGCTCTAACCAATTGAGCTAACATGACATGACGTCGTAACTCGAATTTTTCCTATAGTTCATTAACCATCGTATTGGGATGGAGCGACATCTATAGTACCACTTACGTTGTATTACAAACAAGACCAATTTTGCAATTGGTTTTATACTTGTAAATGATGACGCAATCTTATAATTTTAATATTATTAGGTTTGCAATAACGCCTGCAATGCGGATTACATAACAAAATCACAAATATACGATAGGATTTTTTTTAAAGTCATGTGCGGGATTCGAACCCTCGTCATCCACCCCTTGATAAAATCTATCAGGCATAAAAAAAATTAAGTGTGTGTTGAAGTCAGTTCCATTTATTTGGAAAAACATTTTTTTTACCTTTTTAGTAACCCTTGCTACATATGGGATGATTGTCATTCACTGTTAATGACAATCGATCCCATTTCAGTTATTGAAGTGTAGCTCAAAAACGGCTTGACCGACTTTGATGAAATTTAAATGGGACACGGCAAGCATAAGCTTCCATTTAAAAAAGAATCATCATAATCGTTCACCCAGTCAAAAGTTCTGAGTTAATAAAAATAAATAAAAACAGACGATTATTACACATAGTAATCAAACAACTTTAAACGGTTTAAATCACGTATATTTATCATTATTTTTGTCACGACGTTTCAAACACTTGTGATCGTGGTCACGGGGTGACTGTAATGATAAATATACGCGATTTAAACCGTTTAAAGTTGTTGAATTACTATAAATACAGACGAATTGAGTACCTTCACCTTTTTTTTATGTCGGTAAATATATATGATGGTGTCTGCCTGCGTTTCACTGATACAAAGTCGAAAGTTTGTTAGAATTTTACAAAGATTCATACCTTATCGCCGCTGTTTAAATACAGTTATCTGCCTGCTATAAACTTTTTCCCTTTTTCCCGTTACAAAACTCATATTGTTGGATGCAACAGTGATTGTTTCCACCCCTTTGAACTACTAATGAACCCACTCGGTTGCCCTGAGAGTCACGGAGTACACCCTCTGGGAGCTGTAACAACCACATCGAGCGAAAACACACTGTAGATATTTCTGGTGTAACGGAGAAGTTTACGTGTTAAGAAATTTTGAGAAGTTTACGCGTTGAGATTTTTTGAAAAAACATTTTGAGATGAATGTTTGTATTTTTGTGTTTTTCTATGTGTTTTTGACGGAATAAGCACGAGGGCCACAGAATTTAAAAGTGTCAAACAGTACTAAAAAACTTATTGTTTTAAGTTCTGTCTCGCAGGAAAAGACCGCTCCACCGCGATCCCTTTGAATAGAGTATTGTTTATTTACTCACAAAAGTCTCTAGTGCTTGTAATGTATTATTTCATATTTTTTATAACTTTGCTCGATGTAAATATTCAAAACTCTATTCAAAGGGACCAAGGCGCGGTCCAGTACTGCCATGGCGGGCGCTCTTAGCTCGGAGTAGGCATTAAAACACAAAAAAAAAATGTTTCTTAGGATAAGCAGAAGTCAACCCTAAGAGGTTGTTAGTATTTTACCAATATCCCTGTATTTAGAAGTCGTTGTGGGTGTGATTAAATTACATTTTTTTAAGTATTGTGTTGGAACAAGCTCGAGACGTGGTAACCTCTACCTGTAAGAGATATCTGGTCACAAGTTTCGAACTGTACTGCACCTATCACCCTAAGATATAAAGTTATTAAGTCTCATGTGCCTGTAATTTCACCGGCCCCTATAAAAAAACGGAAAATTAATTTAATTATAATAATATACAGCGTGGTAATGCATCCAGCGTGATGGGCACCTTTGGACCGGGTGCGACCGGGGGCGGTCTTTTTTGATAGGTATAGTTGACATTTATTGACGTATATAATATTGTATTGTTAATTTAATTGACTTATAATTTAAAATATTATATAATTTAATGGTATTCATAATAATGCTTAGTAAAATTTTGTATATTTGGTATTAAATCTAGACAATAAACTCATAATTTAATAAATAATTTAAAATTAAAAAAAAAAAATATATAATAATAATTTAATTTAAACTGCAACATTGTTTTTTTACTGTCATATTCTTAATATTTAAAGAAATAATAGCTGGGAGTATAAAGATATGGCCTGCGTTGCCGCAGGTCCTTGGTTCGATCCCCATCGCCCGCCCGGATTGAGCTACACTACGTGATGGCAAGGCATTTTGCGAATACTTGCCTGGCTAGCTACTACCCTCAAGCAGAAAATCTGTCGCCAAGCACCAACAACTCGAGTCTCAACAACTGTATGACACAAAGTCCAGCTCACCACTGTCTATTTGTTAGAGAAGAATTAATATTGTACCGAACCTACAAGAATGGTATCAACGATAGATGATTCCCCCTATATCTTACTATAACAATCTTAAGAGAGGGAAACATTACCCGAAGGTTGGCGTCAGAACCTTCTGAAGAACTGTCATCTTACACTGCGGTCCTAGCACGCCTGCCAACCGTAGGTAGGGATTGTGGCAAAACCTACCGGGTTTATAGGGGAATTATTTGTGCAACGTTAAAAGTCAGAGCTGCACTGTATCCGCGGGATCGTCCACTGCTGAACACAGCATCCCCTATTAAGGGGGTCTTTGCCATAATCCTTACGCTTGGCAGGCGTCTTGGGAATCGCAGTATAAGATAGCTGTTCTTGAGAAAGCTCTGCTGCCCACCTTCCAGTATTTTTCCTTCAGTCGCCTCTTACGGCACCCACGCATGGGGAGGTGCAATTCTAAACCGGCACCCCGAGGGTTTTACCTAATAATAACTCAGTAGTAGTTATAATAGCTCTTTATATTAGCATATAAAATGATTATTACATATTCTAATTACAATAAACACTCTAATATTTACCAAACACCAAACTCTTTCACCTCATTCATCATGAAAAACCTTACTTCCTAAAGTCATATTATTGTTACAATATATTATATACTAGAACCATCTAGATTTCTGAGTTCCATTGAAGTAACCAATACATCTCACTGGCATCTTAAGATGTGCTTCGAAAGCCTCTCGTTGGCTCCGTACGGAGATATATTTTCCTTCAATATACTCTCGCATTACCTTGCCCCGATTTCATGAAAATCTAATAGTGATGTGGTACTACTTACGGGATTCATAGATAATTGAATTACTCGAAGGTTCTAGATAAACGTTGTTTTCTCATATAGACAACGTTACTTTAATTAGGTTTCTAAGAAAATAATGGTATTGATATACTTTAGTGTTCATTGTTTCATTATTTATTCATGAGAACATCATCTCGATTATAAAAGGATAAAATGGGCCGATTGCTAAATAATTATTATTTAACAACCCGCAAGAACCGGAATTCGTATGACCTAATTCAAACTTATTTGAAGTTATTTCTCTAGTAGTCACGATTGTGCACAGCGGCGAGCACAGGCGGTGGTGGGTACTGGTGTTTAGACAGTTGCGCTGTATCTGCTAATGTCCTAACTGTCACATCTGTCACTACTACTACCGGTGTCACTGTCACTATTTCCCTTTACACTGACACTGTTTCTTCACAATCTTGATAACTTTACAAGGATTATGTCATCTCCGTTTTGGTCGGTTTTACTTGCTGCTGTGGTAGTAGTTGGTATTGAGGCCGATATATCCCGTACACCTCACACACGAGTGGACGGGAATGCGTAAAGACATTTCCATCACGAGAAAAGAAAAGTTCACATAATATAATGTCGTGCTTTTCATTCTTCGTAAACAAAGTTCCCAGTTTCAAGTTCTTTTACTAGTTCAACTTTTATTCCATCAGATAAAATATCACATTTATTTATTTATTAATTATTATATTAAATTATTTTAACTCTCATTCCCTTTCTCTCAAAATTTAATAATTCCATACTAATCCAAATCCTCTAAAATTTTGTTAACATTTGTCCGTGAATAGATTTACCAGCCAGGGTGGTGCTACACATCTGCTACACATCGTTGTCTAATAGCATTTTTGATGCTAAACCAGTCAGTGTCTGACAGGACCTATGTACCTATCCTTATGCAAGCAATGGAATTATGAATATAGTATAAAGTAAACAAGATACACATACGCATGAAATTTTAGTTATAGTCGCTCATAACAAAAATATCGATAAATCACTGAAACAAGTGATCTTCCCATCACTCACGCACTGACAGCCAATCTGATTATTTACGAGCATGCATCATAGTAACTCGATTAGCTTCTCGATGTCGCCTGAGTTAATATCGATAATCTGTTCATCACTAGCCCATTAACTGTGCTTCGGCAAACATAATAAAACCGGTATAATACAGCATCAGAAACTAGGTATGCACACATTTATATATTATTGATAATATAATTACATTAGATAGGTATTATTGTAGGTATATGCTCCACGTATAAGTATGTAAAGAAATGTAAGTCAAAATCAGAAATATATATACGATAGGAAAAATTTAAGTCATGTGCGGGATTCGAACCCGCGTCTATCCACCCCTTGAGCCGGGGTATGCTCTAACTAATTGAGCTAACATGACATGACGTCATAACTCAAATCTTTCCTATCCTTCTTTAACCATCGTATTGGGATGGAGCGACATCTATAGTACCACTTGCGTTGTACTACAAACAAGACCAATTTTGCTATTGGTTTTATACTTCTAAATGATGACGCAACCTTATAATTTTAATATTGTTAGGTTTGCAATAACGCCTGCTATGCGGATTACATTACAAAATCACATATATACCTACGATAGCAAAAATTAAAAAAAAAAAACCTATCGTATAATTGTGATTTTGTAATGTAATCCGCATTGCAGGCGTTATTGCAAATATAACAATATTAAAATGTAAGTCAAACTCAAAAACAGCAGGACGCAAACCTTACCGAAGCGGGCGTGGTTTAAATAGTGTACCATGCGGCGCAACAACATTACCTTGACGTGACCAATCCGATGCTATAATTTTTAAACGCCAAATCATTTGAATAATCCAATTGAATTTGGAAGACTGTGCGTGTTTTGTTAAATGTGAACTTGATGAGTCTGAAATTAAACAGTGCCGTCAGCAGTGATGGCTCAGTGGCATTGACTATGGACTACTGCGCAGCAGGTCCATGGTTCGAATCCTGCTGCGGGCTTGAGCTTCACCGCATCATGGAAGGGCATTTTGCGAATGCTTGCCTGGATAACGACCACCCTCAAGTTGAAAATCTGTCGCCAAGCACCTAACGGTGTGTTCCGGCAGCAATCCTTGAGAGCCAGTGAAGTTACAGGCACATGAGACTTAACAACTATGGCTCTAGGTGACGGGCGCAGTGCAATTAGTGACTTGAAATGCATCTGTTATAGGAAGAGGTTTGTCCGCTTAACATCAGGTGGGCCTCGAGCTTGTTCCGTCACAATAACATTAAAAAAATTAAAGCTGTAACTATATATGACAGTTACCGTTTACGTATTTATTCGTAGTACCTATATGCTACATACCAATTGTTAAATTGGGTTACTGTAACAGCCGACTTGTCCACTACTGAACACAGCCTCCCCTATTAAGGGGGTATTTGCCATAATCCCCACACTTGGCAGGAAGCTTGGGGATCGCAGTGTAAGATGGCAGTTCTTTAGAAGGTGCTACTGCCCACCTTCCAGTATTTGTCCCTAAGTCGCTTCTTACGACACCCACGGGATGATATGGGGAGGTGCAATTCGAACCCGGCACCCCACGGGGAAATTGGGTTAGATTTACCCAAAAGGATTAATTGTGAGAAAGTCTTGTTAGGTTTTGAGGGTTCTGTGCCCAAAAAAGAAAGACGTTAGCGTCACTATGCCGTCTATCTGTTCATCCGCGAGTCAAGGGTCCCTAGCTCGTAAATGAAATCGGTTAAAAACGATCATTATTGATACCTGATAGTTTGTGAAGTATGTTGACCCAAAAACCAATATTTGAGCTAGAAATTCAATTTTATTTTTATGGGTGTGCACCGTAGTATGGGATTAGTTAAAAGCCTTAATATTTGATATTTTGTGAAACATGTTGACCCGAACCAAATTTTGAGCGCAGAAATTAAATTTTATTTTAAGGGTATTGCACCCTAGCGTTTGAGCGATCCACCTCTAGATCTCATTGAGTATATTATAGAGTACAAATATATAACTATACATTTTTCGTTAGATCGAAAAAAATAAAGAAAGTTGTCATCATTTGAGACCCTTTTAGGTATATTTTTAACATATTCTTTATTCAATAAATAATAAAAATGTAGTTTTTAAGTTGCAATCAAGACAAATGCATACATCTTTTTTTATTCGTGGTTTGCTGCGATGCGTAATTTTAATAAATAAATGCCCGATTTGTCCGTGGGCGATAATATTTTACAGAGTAGTGAAAAAACAAAGTGGTCATTTTGAAGTTGAAAGGTAGCTTAGGTACTGCCCGTACTAAAGACTATTGAGATCACTTAAATTATTAAATTGTAATTCTTTGCTTTTGAACTCTTGTTGAACTCCTAGGTATTTTACCATGCGTTACCTGGCAATTCCCAGGTTACCACTCGTGTTACTTACCTACATACTAGTCCACTACTAGTCTGTTCGAAACGAAGGTGGACTTGACCAGAATGAGAACTTATTTACGGATTTCGAATGTCAATCCGCTTCTGTCAAATGTTCGAATATCAAACTCAGCTATACTGATCTCTCGGACATTTACTATTTAGAATCAGATTTTGATTACAATATAGACAAGAGACTCATTTTAATTATGTTAAAGTGTTTAAATACTCTATCAGCCGGATTATCCACTATTGAACACAGCCTGACCAATTTAGTGGGTTTTGCCATAGTCCCCAAGCTTGGCAGGCGTTTTGGGGATCGCAATATAAGATAGCACTTCATCAGAAGGCGCTGGCGCTCTTTTTCGGTATTTTACCGTTTATCGCCTCTTACGACTCCCACGGAAGAGATCCGGGGGGTGACATTCTCATCCGGCACCGCACGAGCATTCTTGAATACCCGTCAATAATTTTAAATACAATTTTGAATTTATTAATATAGGAACATCATTTTTTTTATAATATTCTTCATTTAATAATAATTGAACAGTATATTAGTATACCCTATTATTGGAACTATTAATCGGAAGTTGGTTTCTTCTGTCAGTCTTTACCATGAACTAATAAAAACGGTACAAGGATCAAAATGGATCGTGCGCGCTATAGTGTTGCTCGATACATAAAATAGATACTTTAGCTCAGCTGTGCCCTTAAATCCCAGTCCACTCTCTTTCTGAACAGATCCTATCTTATATATAGTGAACCTATTTTTATTAGGTATAAGGCTAATGATTTCCTTTGGGGAATTACCGAAGGGATGGGCTAGAGGAATTTGACCCTCTATATTTCCCTGCGGGAGTAGTAAAAGGCCCCTAAGGTAAATTAATATTGGGTGGGCAGCAGAGCCATCTGAAGAACACCCATCTTACACTGCGATCTACAAGACACCTGACAAGAGTGAGGATGATAGCAAACCTCTTAAAAGATCTTAGTTCAATGGTGGTCGTCTTGGCTGTTGATAAAAATGGGCTCAAACTTCATTCATATATTTTTCAATTATTTTTCTTATTATGAAATAATATTTACTGTGAATAACACGCTAAAATTGGAGTTAAAGACTTTTTAAATGTATAGTGAAAATCTAGTAAATAGTAACAATATTCTTAAAATATATATATAATATTATATACGACAGTACAGAGAAAGTAACAAGATAATTTTGTTAGTGATTTACTACTCTAAATTAAATAGTTACTCCCAGCGCCATCTAACAAACAACCATGAAACTACGTCAAGTGCTAGTAAGGTAGCAAGCCACTTGAGTAAAGAATGGTTCTGCGTGAAACAAGAACCTCCAGAAAGGTGCCTTTTTCTTTAGCTTCAAGTGCCTACCTATTTTGTTATTACTTACACAAAAATAATAATTGTGGAAGGTAGGGTAACAAAAACCACTTAAGTAATACTTAAGATACAACGTGATTATCAGTTACACGTTTTTGATTTTACAGTAAAAATTGGTAACGCTGTAAATGCTTTTGTTCTTGAAGGGTACAGCGTATTTATGTGTTAAAAACGCCACCCGCAAGATGGTGTGCTCATCGCATTTTAATATGCTTGTACTATGACCATAGCGAAAAGTAAACTGTGACTCTAGTCACAGATTAAATAAGAGTTGCTTGCTTTGGTTTGGTACAGGATCGCGTTTTAGTAGCATGTCATCTAACACGACGATATGAGTAGGGATTGTGTAGTAGAAACATTTTCGTAGGTTGTTGTTGTATATAAGGCACCCAACAGGGCTTTTACCATCGTAGCGCCTGCACTAACAGATTATAATAATTGTAAATAAGTTAAGATTCAATTATATCTTAACAGGAAAATTTCTAACGATGAATTATTAATATTAGGAACATTTTTGTTTCTAGCGTATATCAACGATTTGCCTTACATGATAAAGGATGCATGTAGGTATGTAATTAAGCTGCGATATTCCATCTCGGCCGAACCAGCGCCAATCACCTATATGCAATAATGTTATTAAATAATGTACTTACAATTTGTAAAAGAGTAAGGGCTTATAAAAACATGGCCCGAGTTTCTAGCCCGTTCTTCTCGAAGTGGCTCTATACCATTTCTGCTGAACGCGGCAGTGGTAGGATATTAAAATAGTAAAATTTTGTAATTGACGTTCATAAGAGCGTCGAAATTTCACAAATGATTTTGACGTTAACCTTAACTTTGAATGGTTAGCATCAAATACGCAGCCTTCGATATAGGCCGGCCGAAACCAACTCTTTCTAAATTTTGGTAACCAACATTTTCAAAAGTTCTTGTATTACTGCAAGTTATTTATTTTTATTAAACGTTTTATCGTTGCATCAAAATTAAAATTGCGAATATAAAATATTTGTGGAAAACCTTTTTAAAGCCCGTTTATATATCCCATTCGATGGGTTTAGAAAAAAAATTGTCTCACAATAAGACGTCTAATATCCGACAGTTATTTTTTTTTATGTACTCACCTAGCGTCGCTATCAAAACAAGTCTAATGATATCTCATACATAAAAATTGGTAAAGTTAGAAGTTAAGGTGGAACAAAGAAACTCACAAACATACATGCATACATACATGAACCTCCTTTTTTTGGACAGTCGTGTGAAAAGAGATATTGTGACTATATATTATACTATAGTGAACTAAATCCCCAAAACGCCTGCCAAGCATGGGGATTATGGCAAATCCCCCTTAATGGGGGAGGCTGTGTTCAGCAGTGGACGATCCGGCTGATACGGTATAGAACGTAGCTGCAGCACTGCATATACAGGGTTATTGGTAAAATGCTAACACCCTCTTAGGGTTGACTTCTGCAAGTCGAAAGAAACATTTTAGGATAGTCTTTTTTGTTTTAAATAAAATACAATTTCAAAGAAAATGTTTTGTGTGTTTATTATAATTTTTTTTGTTTCAAAACAAAGAAAACAATCCAAAATGTTTCTTAGGACTACCAGAAGTCAACCCTAAGAAGTTGTTAGCATTTTACCAATAACCCTGTATATGTATACAGAGCACCCCACACAGGCAGGGGCAGTTTAAATGTGAAAAATAAATAAGGGTAGAAAATTTCTTTGTAACAAGACTTTATTTCTTTTTCAAAAATATGTGAGATTGCAATCACAGATTTTTAAAACATCGTCAACATCAAACGGGAATGAAAATTCGAAATAAAACGACATGTGAAATAAATGAAACGTATATTTTATCATTACGGTTTAAAGCGTTAATCGTACGGATTATTTCTTCCTAAATTACATAATATTTTTCGTAAAAAGAAGACAAGGAAATTAAATGTTTCAATAAAATCAGGTAAATTTATAATAGGTACTTTCAGTACTTCGAACCACTAACATTTTTTTTTTTTTTTTTATGTTATTGTGACGGAACAAGCCCGAGGCCCACCTGATGTTAAGTGGACTCCTCTGCCAATAACAGACGCATTTCGTCAACGACGAATTGCACTGTGCCCGTCACACTGAGACGTCCAGTTGTCAGGTCTCATTAGCCTGTAATTTTTCTGGCTCTCAAGGACTGCTGCCGGACGACAGATTTTCTACTTGAGGGTGGTCGCTAGCCAGGCGGGCATTCGCAAAATGCCCTTCCACCATGCGGTGAAGCTCAAGCTCTGGGCGGGATTCGAACCATAGACCTGCTGCGCGGCAGTCCATAGCCAATGCCACTGAGCCATCACTGCTTCAATACCATTTCAAAGTATTAAAACTAAGCAGTATCTACGAAACACAAATAATTTTCTTATTTAGTTTTGTATGTTATTGAAAGGCCCACCTGATGTTAAGCAGACTACCCTCTGCCTATCATCTCTATAACAGATGCATTTCGTCACAAGTCACGAATTGCACTGCGTCCGTCACCTTGAGACATATTTATTAAGTCTCATGTTCCTGTAATTTCACTGGCTCTCAAGAACTACTGTCAGAACACACCTTTAGGTGCTTGGCGACAGATTTTCTACTTGAGGGTGGTCGCTAGCCAGGGCATTCGCAAAATGCCCTTCCACCATGTGGAGAAGATCAAGCCCGCGGCTGGATTCGAACCATGGACCTGCTGCGTGGCTGTCCATAGCCAATTCCACTGAGCCATCACAGCTTATTAAAATGATAATTCGAACACATCAAGATAAGTATATCAACAGGGAGCGTAGAGTTCAATCTTAGGTATACTACAGAATGGATACTAAAGAAGTTTTTTTTTTAATTTTCGCCAAGCACCTAACGGTGTGTTCCGGCAGCAGTCCTTGAGAGCCAGTAAAATTACAGGCACATGAAACTTAACAACTATGTCTCAAGGTGACAGACGCAGTGCAATTCGTGATTTGATTACGAAATGCATCTGCTATAGGCAGAGGTTAGTCCGCTTAACATCAGGTGGGCCTCGAGCTTGTTCCGTCACAGTAACATTTAAAAAAAATTATCACATTTTGAGCATTTGATAAATTAAATAGTTTAGTATGCAATGACATTTTAAAAATAAAACGTAACATTTCAAGGTTTTTCTTTAATTTAGTATAATAATAATAAATTTATCAAGTATGTTTTGTTAGTTAGGTAAAACTGAGCACATGAGGTTACTTTTGCAATATCATCACATTGTTCTAACATTCCATATGTCACTAAATATACTGCTAATAACTACTATTATTATAGCCTCTTGTCGGTGCAGCTGATGCAATGTTCTCAATTTTTTTCTATTTAACGACCTGTTTGACGTCTATGTGCGACATGACATTTACTTTATCTTTTATTTGACTCATGTGGCTTATCCGTGGCCTACCCCTTCTTCGCTTTCCTTCTATTTTCCCTTCAATTATGTTTTTAATAAAGTTGTCATGTCGCAAAAGGTGGCCTATCATTTTTCCTCTTCTTTGTTGAATGGTTTTGAGTAAGACTCTTTTTTCATTTACTCCTTTTAGGACTTGTTCGTTTGTCACCATTTCAGTCCATCGTATTCTCTCCATCCTTCTCCAACACCACATCTCGAATCCTTCCAATCTCTCTCTATCTCTTTGTGTCATAGTCCAAGTCTCACACCCATACAGCGCTATGCTCCAAACAAAAGTCTTTATAAATTTCTTTTTTACAGTTTTTGACATTTTAGATGCAAGTATGTATTTCTTATTGTAGAATGCCTGTTTTGCCATTGCTATTCTGGACTTAATATCAGACGTCTACTAAACCAATCCACAATTCCACTTAAAAACCCAAGAAAATGTCTGATGAATGATGTATCTCTGAGTCTATTCGTTATAGAAAGAGATACGGAACATTTTATAAATTGATTCCAAAAAAGCAAAATCCTTCCTAAAAGGAAGTCTGTAACCATTCAAACCTTATCGTACAAAGCGAAACATTGTCTAACAAACGAATATTGTTTTCAAAAACCTCAGACCCGCATTTAACGATGATTTCACCGAAGTTCCAGTCTCCTTTGAAGACGTTCAAGACAAACGAAACAGCAGAAACAATCACATTTTCCGCTAAAGTAACTTTTCAAACTGTATGTAACAATCCCCAGTGTTCAATATGCAGAGAAATAGGCAAATTCAACCAAGGAAAATTGGGTAAATTCAACCAAGAGAAATGGGTAAATTCAATCGGAGAGACACCTTGAAGTCCTTTAACAATCTAACAGGGGAGCAATCAAACTTTTGTACGGAATCGACCACTTTTTTAGGCTTTTCTAGAAAGATTTGATCATTGCAACACAGAGACGTATGAAGGCTTGGATGAAATATACTAGTATTTCATCGAAGATTACAGGATTTTATTGAAAGGAATGATAATTAGAAAATACTATCCTATGACGAATCATTCCGTCCAAGTTCTTCATATATTTAAAAAATCTATGTTTTTTGTAACTGTAAAATGTTTCAGTTTGATGTTTTCCTAGAATTTGTGTGAATATCTACATTATTTATTCTTATAGTAGCGTAGCGTAGTGAATATAGTAAAATACAACAGAGTAACAAATAACGGAAAAAATATTTAAATAATTTCTTGTTTTTTTTTTTAATTTTATGTTATTGTTACGGAACAAGCTCGAGGCCCACCTGATGTTAAGCGGACTAACCTCTGCCTATAACGCATTTCATCACAAGTCACGAATTGCACAGCGCCCGTCACTTTGAGACATAGTTGTTAAGTCTCATGTGCCTGTAATTTCCCTGGCTCTCAAGAACTGCTGTCGGAACACACCGTTAGGTGTTTGGCGACAGATTTTCTACTTGAGGGTGGTAACTAGCCAGGCGGGCAATCGCAAAATGCCCTTCCACCATGCGGTGAAGCTCAAGCCGGCGCGCTGCGATGGGGATCGAACCAGGGTACTGCGGCAGTCCATGGCTATTACCGCTCGGCCATCATTACTTCGCAATTCTATCTCTAAAGGATTGCGTAGGATTGAAAGAAACGCAGTGACTGTGAAATCGCGATGTGTCTGGCCGGTCAGTAAAAGAAAGCTTATCCACGCAAAACCAGCAACATAAATAAATAATGAAAATCTACTTGTCCAAATAGATAAACTATATTTAACTGTTATATTTTTATAATCATTCACCTGTGAATAATAAATTAGAGTCAACATTGTCATTAAAGCATTTGATTTGGTTTATAGTCTTGTGCAGAGGGTAACCTGAATTACCCGTCCAACGACCAGAAATAAAGTCCAGTAAGTGGAAGACGAAAGTCAACATGCATTGTAATTATACATTTTTTTTAAATATTAGTGTTTATTTACTATTATATTATTATTATATAATTTTAATTCATAAGAGTTTAAAATTAGTATAAACCCCTCTATTTGAGGGTAAAGGCCTCCTCCAAAGATAACCAGTAGTCTCTATCTGTGGCTTTTTCTCTCCACATTTTACCAGCCGTCTCTTCAATGTCGTCTGCCCATCTGCTTCTTGGTCTTCCTCTTATTCTAGTTCCCCGGGGGCCTGGCCATGTCGTCAGCCGAGAAGTCCATCTATCGTCGCCCATTCTTGCTACGTGTGTCTATTACATTGATTAATTTATAAATAATTGCATGATATAATTCCACTTATAAATTTAATATTATGTACAATGTTTTAGTTAATTATTAAGTATGAAATAAAAGGCTATTTATTTATTTTTTATTATTATTATTAAGTGGAATACGTGTAACCCGCATTCTATCATATCGAGAAACAAGAAAGACTAAATGATAACTTGATGTCAAATACTCCTTTAACTTAATAGATAGAGGCACCCTTTTAACTGAAGGGAGAGATAAAACTCCAGATTTATCGCTATGCCCTCTTTGGCAATGCTAGGGCAAAGCGTCAAAATTTACATACCAAAATAACGTAATATTTTGGTATATAATTTCTCGAACGATCTATCCAATTGGATTCTTCTAAATAAATGTAGACATATGTAATATTAGAACGTAAATGTCACCAAAATAAAGAGTGCAGAACTATTTATTGTATTTTCATACTAATTCCATTGGACACCGCCATAATAAGTACAACATTCGGCTGTCACTAATTGTTTACTTGGATGATATAGTGATATTATTAACGTAAAAATCATAACTTCAAACTCCAATATGTCAGCCCCGATATTACTTAGAGCAAAGCGGGCACGCTATTATATGTTCATTGATGTACTACTTCAAAATAATAATAAGCAAATGAGTGGCCACTCAGAAAAAAATGACGCCACGGTCCGAACAAAATTACCCATACCCCTTAATATCATATAATAACTATCTTTCTTAGTACATGGTCTCTAATTGTGGGCCTTATAATTAAGCTCAAAGTCGCACAACGAGCTATGGAGAGGGCTATGCTCGGTGTTTCTCTACGGGATCGAATCAGGAATGAGGAGATCCGTAGACGAACGAAAGTTACCGCCTTGGCCCGGCGGATTAGCGAATTAAAGTGGCAATGGGCCGGGCACATAGCACGCAGAACTGATGGTCGATGGGGCCGAAAGGTTCTCGAATGGAGGCCATAAACAAGCAAGCGCAGCGTCGGACGACCACCTACAAGGTGGACGGACGACGTTATTAAGGTCGCACGAAGAAGCTGAATGCCGCTTGAAACCGTTCTGTTTGGAAATCTATGGGGGAGGCAAATATCCAGCAGTGTATTTCTTGCGGCTGAAATGATGATCTTTCTTAAGATGTCAACAAGGTAATCCTCTAGTTCCAGTTACCCTGGCCGTTGGGTTAGCCTGGCCATCCACTCAATAATTCAACGTCTCCAATCAAAACATCCAAATAACATCGCTTGTTATTTGGATGACGGAACCCTAAGAAGCGATGCGAATGCTGTATTGGATGACTTATAAATACTTTCTTCTTGGCCTAGTATAAAGACAAGTTTTTCCATATTATGTGAATATTTGTTTGCGCTACTTATACTGGGAACTAATACGGAAAGATCTTTTAGATACGTGTCCTAGCGCTGCAGATCTGCTCGTATTGTGTGAGTCTGGTTCATTGACCATGGAATTCACTCTTTAAGACATTCACTTTATTAACTGACCAAAAACTGTAGTGTAACTATTATAATATACTGAAATTAGAAGTCTTATAGCTTAATAAATACAAAAACTAAAATTATATATTCTATACATACTTTACTAACCTAATATTAAATACTGTAACTAAAATGTATAAAAAAATTAATTTAATTAATATTGTAATTTTGGAACACTGTATACTTCACTAGCTTAACTTGTCTCAGTCTTGTACTATAGCAGTTAGCATCGTTACACTGTTTATTGTTTCTTTTGTTATTTTTGTTCCGAAATAAATATTATAATTATTTAAAAAAATAA
Source organism: Plagodis pulveraria (assembly GCA_963890685.1). Lineage (NCBI taxonomy): Eukaryota > Metazoa > Arthropoda > Insecta > Lepidoptera > Geometridae > Plagodis > Plagodis pulveraria. The sequence continues at coordinate 24,647,222 of OY982969.1, forward strand.
TCCTGCTTTCAAAGTGTTGGTAAAATTTTCCGCCACGCCAACCTTAACGATATCATTCGTCGAGCTTTTACCAGCGCCAATGTTACAGCTATTCTCGAATCAAGCTATTCTCGAACCGAATTGTCTAGTCTAATGAGTAAAGATGGTAAAAGATCTGACGGTATGACTCTGGATGGTAAGGTAGGGCGGCCATAAGTGTGGCTCACTACGTGCGTTACGTGCGGTACCTTTGCTTTTTTGGTGTGGAGACATTGGGTCGGTGGGAACCGGGAGCTCATCTATTTTCCAAAACTTATTAAAGCACTACATACTACTTCCATAGCCCATGCGACGCGTGATCAAACTGATCAAAATGTGGCACATAATTGGCTCAACGAATAAGCACTGCAGTCCAACTGGGCAATCATGCTAGGCACGCTGCTAACTGTTAGTAGGCTAGAGCGTTTAGATGGCCTGTAGTCCTGCAATGACTTAAGCTGTATAAATGTTTTGTAATTGTATAAACGCTTTTGTTGTAGTAGCTGTAGTGTTGTTTATGATTTGTAGTATTTGTTTGGTTTACAGGTCTTAAGGAACAACAGGATTAGCAACCAATAAACAATTTGCTTAGCTACAAGGTTAATTTACTAAAAATCTGTTCAATTGAAGGTTATCAGCTTTTGTCAGCCCTCAACTGGAAACTTTTAAAATACTCCCAGGGAGCCAATGTCCTCTCGAAGCCTACCCTAACTCCGTCCACCATAGTCACCATTGCCAAAGTGGAAAGCAATGTCGACAAACGGAAACCAATTGTCGGCAAAAAATGGTGATTGTTTTATAAGTTTCGATGGGTACAGTGAAAAAGAAAAGGGGAAAGTAAGACTTCGTGACATTTTACTCACGCTTCTTTAAAAGTAGTGAATAAATGTGTATAAAACATCGCTATCGTATAAATCGCTAACAAACTCACGCGCATATATTTCACATCATTTTATGACGTTATAGAAAACGGGACTATCTCTACTCTAAGGGCCTGTTTCAGAATGTTCGAGTAAGTTCCGGTTATACTACCCAGAACATAAAATAACTGAACAATAAAAATGACAGTTAACATGCAGCGCGGTTCAAGCTTTCACCGACGGATAGGCTAAATCGATGACTGTGAAACGTAAAGATAGTGTTTTATTTATTTAATATGTTCTGGGTAGTATAACCGGAACTTACTCGAACATTCTGAAACAGGCCCTAAGTCTCGGTTTTCCGTCCGCCCAACTGTACCTTTGTTACGGTAATAGGTAACCAATTGCAATGTTCACAGAATATGTGTTAGTGTGTATACGGATTGCCCAACAAATAATAAAAAAAGCTACCACTTAAAGGGGGTCAACAACAATGTACAAAAAACGCGCGTTTAACGACTTTTGTTTTTGCTCTATCGTAAAACGGTAATGCATACAAGCGCCAAGCTTTGTATTCACTTTTTTAACGGCGGTATACCTTACTGCGAACTATATATAACACTACAGCTACTACAATAAAAGCATTAAGACAACCTATAAGTCATTGTAGACTCACAGTCAGTCCAAATGCTCCAGCCCACTACCAGCGACAGCGTGCCCAGCATGCTGGCGACTAGTATTAACAAGCTAAGTTTGCTACATATATATTTGCCTAATATCTAACGTACAACAAGCAATAAAAACCGACTGTAGGGGTCGGATCGGATTATTAGAGGGAGGATCTGAAACAGTTTTTATAAAGATTTTTTTGGTACTTTCTGTGTTGATGCTGAACACTCGGTATTCAAGTCCAACCCACACTTGGTTGGTTATTTCTTTAAATTTGCTCATACAATATAAGTAATAAATAAATGTAATAATACTCACAAACACTTGAAAAATATTTTAAGAAAACTTTAAATTATTATTTTAGAGAAATACTTAAGAAATATATTATTAATCTATCTAGTGACAATTCCGCCTAATTTTCCTGTTACGCTGAAGTAAGGTTATAAACGCTACGTAGCCAAACGGAATACGCATTCGCTTCTATATGAAGCGTCTTCGGGAGGTCTTGAATCTGCCAGCTCACGATCGAGAAAAATATTACGTTTTCTTAAAATAATTATTTGCTGTTTTTAAATATGGATTTCTGCAAAGTAGCGCCTGAATCTATTCATTAAAATAAGTCTGAGCTAGGTATATGGGTAGATTTCGGTAATACTATCACTATTCCCCGTATTCTACTTACGAAGTGGTCGTTGGTTAAAAAGTCCGGCTGAGAGCGTAGGACGCAGAGACGCATGCGAGTGAGCGAAATAGAACTGCGCTGAACTTAAATACGAGTAGTGTGTTTTTTTTATAAATTCATATTAAAGTGACCTTTTTAAAAACGGAAAATACCTTTCAGTTACTACATCAGATGGTTATAATAAGAAATAAAATTTGTATTGATATGACTTAAACGAAATTTTAGGGCTGTATACATATTTTCTTGTATTGAAAGACTATTAATTAAATTACATTAAATTGTCACACCGAAGTTTTTTCTTGTCTTGTTCGCCAGTATCTTAATTTGCTATAGAGCGCTCTTCACGCATGAACACAGTAATGTCACACTACGTTTTTTTCTTTATAGCTGATAGTTTTCTAGCCTTTGACCACTATCTCATCTGATGGCAAGTGATGTCCTTGACGGCTGTCCTAGAATTATTAGCTCTCAGGTACAGCTGCTGCAACGCACCGTTAGGTGCTTGGCGACAGATTTTCTACTTGAGGGTGGTAGCCAGAAAGGCGGGTATTCGAAAAATGTCAAACAAGTCAACAGAATATTTCGATTTTAAAGAAAAAGATTTTTTGTCAACACACTTTTAAAATACAACACTACAGCAGCAAACAATACATATACGACACCTTACAAATGGGCTTAGGGTAAGGAGAGGATGCCACGAGGAATATTCCGCAGTCCGACAGTTCCGGAGTCCGAGAGTAAAATGTTCTATAATACTGTTTTATGATACACTTTTCCTCTACATAGTGTATTGCTTAGTTTGACCTAATTTTGAGGCCAATTTCGCTGACTTCGCATGTTATGTAGGTCAAGCTCGTTTGGTTCCTACGAGTCTACATTTTTGCACTTTGCTTATTTGCCTACAACGTAGACTAGACATTTATGAAATTTGACGCGCCTGTTTTGCCTGAGTGATATTTTCGTTATATTCATGCTTCCTAATAAAAATGTGTTTGAAGGTCTAGTTGTGATCTGGATTCGTGTGTCGATATGTCATGTCTTTTCGTCACAAAAAAAGCTTTTTTAGTGAATTTTACATAACGTTAAAAAAACCCAATCATTGTTGAAATCTATTGATCCTTTTAAATATATTTTTGTTCATGCCTGGACGTAGTAGGTGCTTACTGCATGGAATAAATTAAACATATAATCATAAGTATATGTTTCTAGCATCGTAGCTCCCAAACGGTAGAACCGTATTTATATTTAAAAATTGACTTGATCACTCGCGAACCATTCTTATCTATTTACAAGAAAATCTCCAGCCGATTGAAGAGATCAGATCTTTTCTAGTGGAATAAGAAATGTAAGGTCTCATTTATTCGAAATTTGGGGCTTATTACATTTTTAATTAGTTTCATATTGCTTATTATAACATTTTGCATGGTGGTAGGGCATTTTGCGAATGCCCGCCTGGCTAGCTACCACCCTCAAGTAGATAATCTGTCGCCAAGCACCTAACGGTGTGTTCCGGCAGCTGTCCTTCAGAGCCAGTAATTCTAGGATAGCTTGAACAACATCTTCGACCACATCATCACTTACCATCAGGTGAGATAAGGTCCAAGGCTAACATTATCAGGCAAAAAAAAAAGGGTATATTTTGTTAATGTCAAATTATACCTTGCACTTAATAAAACAACGCGGTGTTACCAATCCAAGCGTATTGTTGCGATCTGGGGTATGAGAAACACAAAGTTTCAGATTATCCCACAACTTCAATAAACGTAATCCTTAGCAAGAACTTTACAATTTCCGAAAGTAAAGATCACAGAGAAAATTCTCAAATAAACACTTGTTTTAAAAACAGTTGGTTTAGCACTTAAGAGTTTACAGTTCCTTGCACATAAAGTAGAGTCCAAATAATACAATTGCAGAATGTTAAGGAGCCTCCCAGGGTTCTGTATGTTTGGTGAACCTGCTCTCAGTTCACACTCAGAAGTTCAATTTCATTAGGATGCAAGCGTATTAATGGGCAGAAGAGAGATGCGAGTGTCTAAAGTCTTTGAGCGGAAGCGAGAGCGAGTTCATCCGCTTCCTTGACGACTCATTTGTGTAGTTATGGTATTAATTGGTAGAATTCTACACAAGGAAATCTCTGAATAATTGTTTTGTTGATTAATCAACCGCCAAGAGTCATTACAATCTTTAGAACAAATGAAATTCTATTTTTGGCACGCAGAGTAGTGCTTTAACGGCGTGGCTTTAGATAATATGAACAATATTAACCTATCATTTTCTTACTGTCACAAACAAAATATAAAACTGTGTTCAAGTAAATCTATTGAGCACTTGACATCGCCTTAAGACGGAACTTTGTGAAAAACGTACAACGAAACTATGCCATCACATGGAGCAAAACGTAATGAGAAATTATAATTAATTTACAATGAAATTTACAAACTACCGAATTATATTGTGAAAGGGTGTAAGAAACATACTTCTTAAAACAAGATTGAGAATAATAGGGTTGCCTTCTGCTAGACATAAGAAACAATTTAAGATGTTTTTTTTTGTTTGTTTATGTGTATATATTTGATGGAATAGGCACGATAACCACCTGATGTTAAAAGAATAATAAATTACAGGCACAAGAGACTTTTACCATCAGGTGGTCCTCGTGCTTATCCCGTCAAATACAATTAAAAAATTACAAAAAAAACTTCTCAATATGTTTCTCATGTCTAGCAGATGGCAGCTCTGAGAGTTTGTTAGCATTTTTCCAATAACCCTGTATAGATAACGGTATAAAGGTAACGTCACGCCACATGTTTAGAAAACCGAACTCGTTTCGCTGTTCGCAGTGTTGCGTCTTATCTTTTTTATATGCAATCATCGCTCAGTTATGGCAACAGCGATAGCAAAGCCCGTTCCGTAATTACATACACTGGTGCACGAAATTGTCCATTCACTAACTAGTATAATCCTTCCTGACCACTACCATGTTCTGCTTCTGCTGCAATGTTTCTGCTAGGGCTCCCTCTTAGGATGTGAGGACAGGCTAGACCTGAAATGGACCCTCAAGGAATACTGTACGAACATACCTCTCCAAGAAGAAAAGGAGATCGAACTAACGGTCGATAAGCAAATTATCACTAAGCTACTGCTTTTTAGAGTTCCGTACCCAAAGGGTAAAAACCGGACCCTATTACTGAGACTTCGCTGTCCGTCCGCCTGTCGGTGTGTCACCAGGCTGTATCTCAAGAACGGTGATAGCTAGACATTTGAAATTTACACAGATGATGTATTTCTATTGCCGCTATAATAATAAATACTAAAAACAAAGTAAAATAAATATTTAAGGGGGGCTCCCATACAACAAACTTGATTTTTTTACCGTTTCTTGCTCAATAATAATAACAGTGACAGATAGACGCTTTAACTATTCACAGAATATTTAGTTTTATGTTCTCTTTAAACATAATTAAATAAAATAAAATAAAATTAATAATTAAGGGGGCTCCCATACATAAAAAAAGGTTTTAGCCGTTTATTCGGTAAAAATAATAATAATGAAAACAGGTAGAAACTTGAAATATTCACCGAATGTGCGATAAAGGAGCAGGACTTACAGGTGAGGTGATGGTCGCTGGTTGCAGGTCCAGATCTCGCACTGTGTCACTCGCGAATAGTCGACCGACCAGCTAGTCGATCCAAATTTTGCGGTGGGTGGTGGCCGTAAGTTTTTGCGCGCGCGTCTTGCTCGGTGGTTTTTTGCGAAGTGTTCGTTGACAGGAGAACGAGATGGATAGTAGAAGGAAGGATTGAATTGAATGAATATGTGAATGTGAATGAAATATGTAAGTGTGGCGTGTATAGCAATTGGAGGAAATAAATACGGACACAGATAAACTATAATAACTTAAACGATTTGGCGCAGACACCGAATATTTAGTTGTATCAGATAATGGTAAGGAACTCTTCGTGTGCAAGTCCCACTCGCACTTGGCCGGTTTTTTTTTACCCTGTCGATGTAAACTCGCTCTCTTCTCTATACATAAACAATCCCTAATTCAGTACAAGCCAACTACTTTGTTTTTCAATTTGCTCCAAAGACGTAACCGACTTATAGGACAAAGTTTTAAGTAAACATTTAGAACGGAATAGCTTGGTTTAACTAACAACAACCCGTATTTATGCAAGAAAACATCTAGCGTCGTAGGCTGTAAGGTCTGGTTTAGTTTGATAGGTTCTGTAGGCCAAAAATTTGTTGTGGTAAAAGAGTAAAGCGTTTTGTTGATAATTCAGCTTGAATATCTTGAAGAATATATTAACAGTAGGTTAACTTCTAAAATCACTTCTAAAGAGAAAATGAGACTGCTCACTGCACTCGAACCTAATACACGATTGAGTGCTCTGGAAGCTTAAAATTACAAATTATTTCCAGCTGATAAAGCATTTTACTACCTATTATGCCATATGATGGTATGTGATGATGTAGTCGAGGATGATAAAACTGGCTTAACTTAGATGGTACTGGTTGTTATCTTAGAACAAGTTTGGCGACCATTTTTCTACCTAAGGGGTGGCATTTTTCATTTTTATCTATGTTTATTGACTAAAAATTAAAAATGCCACGATACAGCTGTAAAGTTTAAGCCCGCTCCTGTGGGATTTGACGGCCGTGTCGTGTAATGGCTACTGAGCCATCTCTGATCCTTTATCTTATTCATCTGAGCAATCCTTTACAAAGGCATTTTTTTTATAGAACTAGTTAACCAATAATCCAATTAGTTCAATCCATCTCATCATCACTTACAGCTGGGATAGTAGTTAAAAGCAACCATTTTCACTGTAAAAACCACAAAACATACGATTTGTTATTATTACCCATACTGCCCTTACATTTCCATCTTGTTATCCAAAATAGAAAGATTTTATTCTTCGTAAGTAACCAGGAAGTAAATGCTTTATTAAACGAAGGCGCTTTGTAACATTTGTAAAAAGATTTTGAAATGGTGGAGCTATTTTGAGAATAAGGCATTCTATAATCATTGTCAAAATGAGGAAATAAGGTATGTGTAAGTAGGTAGTTACAAAAATAACACTTTTTTTGAGTTGTTTTATACAGACTCCGTAGAAATAGAGGTCTAAAATATAAATTTCTGAAGGAAAGTAGTTCATATTTTATTCGTAGGGAAGTAGACACTTTCACGATCGTGCGCTCGAAGTGTCAAGACTCAAGACCTCTTCAGGATGCTTCGTGTAGAAGCGAAACACGTTGAAGATTCTTCCGGTTTGGCTACATGGCGTTTGTGATCGTCATAACAAAATAGTCGGCTTAACAGGAAAACTGACGGTATATTCGTTAGATATATTTATATTGTTTTTAAGTGTTATCCTAAAATATTAATTTAATGTATTAAAAATATGTGTTATGATTACATATGGATTTCCTCAAAGGATTGCCGTCATTATCTTAGGTACCTATAGTTCTTAAATTTTGCTCTTTAGATACGAACCCCAAAAACATATATGGTGGATGGGCGGGTCGAATCCCACACATGACTAAAAAAATTCTCACTTATTTTTGTAAACATATTTAAACCGAAATAATATTACTTAATGACAATGGCGAAAAACACATAAAGATATATACAGTTGCGGTTGGATTTTGATCCTGCTGTTGCCAGAAGATCAACCAAGCGGTCATGTCAGTAAATATCTGCGGATAGTCCCAATGGAGATGATCCCTGGCTGGTGTATCGGCCTCATATTTAGATCAGGAGCTAAGAATCTTTTGGAGCAGGCAATTCTGAAGCTCACAGAGAGTGTCGGCTGCAGCAGCTTCTATCCCCAGAATAGACTTCAGCTTCAGAGCATGGTTATTGGACATGTATTATGTTTTCCTCCATGAAAACTTACTTCGACTTCAAGTTAAAAGGAGAACCAATTTCTAAGACATATCAAGAGCAATAACCTCCTTACAAAGCTTGATTGTGATTGTGGGTCAACATACATTGGACAAAGATAAGCATCAATATCCGGATGTAAGAACACATAGGCGACATGAATAACAGCCGCTCGGCCAAGTCTGCAGTTTGTGAACATGCTCAGGACAAACTCAACCACTACATTAGGTTAGACAATCCACAAATCAGCGCCAGAGGGACGCGGTTTATGAATTCCAAGAATGTTATGCGAGGCTATTGAAATCAAAAGTACTAATATTTCATAGAAGAGATGCTGGGCAAGTACTGATGGGGTTCCATTCTTCAAATTAGCTACGTACATATGGGAATGTTTAAAAAGTTTTAGACGGTAGTAGGAAAAAAATGTTCCTTAACCACTTTGTAATTTTTTTTATGTTATTGTGACGGATCAAGCACAAGGCCCACCTGATGTTAAGTGGACTAACCTCTGCCTAGAACAGATGCATTTCATCACAAGTGACGAATTGCACTGCGCCCGTCACCTTGAGACATATAGTCGTTAAGCCTCATGTGCCTGTAATTCTCCTTCCTGTAAGGCTCTCAAGGACTGCGGCCGGAACACACCGTTAAGTGCTTGGCGACAGATTTTCTCCTTGAACGTGGTAGCTAGCCAGGCGGGCAATCGCAAAATGCCCTTTCACCATCCAGTGAAGCTCAAGACTGCTGTAAGGATCGAACCAGGGACCTGCGGAACGGCAGTCCATAGCTATAACCGCTCGGCTATCATTGCTTCGATTTAAAACCAATTAGTCACCCAGTGACCACGATCACTGTAGTGTTTGAAACATTGGGATAAAATATCGTTAAATATACGCCAAGGCGGTAATAGTTTCGTAGCAGCAAGTTTTGAATGTCGATCAAATGATCAAGGGTTATGGCCGACTACCTGCTGGACTGTCACAGCACGATTGTGAAAAGCAGCGATGCAAAGCAAAGAGTCAATAATTGACAGAAGAACAAGGGTTAACAGAAAAGGAATTAAAAGGAACAGTCTATTTTCGTTCAATAAATATTACGGCGCTTCCAAAACTTCCTGATCCCTAAACCGCAACAGAATCGGTTCCTGAATTATTCAGGCGTGAATATCTGAACGACAGGTAACCGGTAACTATCCACTGGCTGTATCAATAAGCAACGCACTCGTGACTTCGTTAGCGCCGACAGATCGAACATTGTCTAAACATTATCATTATTATACCTTTCCTGGCTAAAGGATAAAGGACTGTTCCATATCCTCCTATAAAACTTCGTAAATTGCAAACTAAGACAACATATGCCGGATGAGCAGCATTCAACTGCTGCCGTCAGTGTGAGTAAGATGTTGTTGCAGCAGAGCTCTTTACCATTCCAGCCCTCATCGTAAAGATGGTCGGCGACGGGAGGTGGCCTTGTTACGCAAGATAATTGTCTCGCAGAGGGAGGACAAGCAGCGGGAGAAGGAGAGGATATCCTCTGTCTTCGATTCGAGGAGCGCGGTCACCTATCGGACTCGCACTCCGTCTCTGCTCAGAAGACCTGTGGGGCAGCCGGCGACCCTCTGAGGGCAAGGTCCTTACGCAGTATGGAAGCCCCTGTGTTCCGTGGCATCCCACGTTCCGTTAGAGGGAAGAAATCCCCAGAGGATGGGCTTGCTTAGGCGGGTAGCAACGTAGGTGGGGGCTGCGGCTGCCTGTGTCCTCAAACAACAGATACCATGAGGTATTTAGTTGGTAGTGGGGCTTATTGAGCCTTGGGCCAACATAACCTACTTGCTCTCTGGTATGTGTAAATGTATGTTCCCCATGCAAAATAGAATAAAAAAAAAACAATGAGTTCATTACCATTCTCTACAAGGGTTGGCGTGAGGGACGTGGCCAGGATGTACCCCTTGTAGGACGATTAATAAAAGTGACGATCTGTTCTTGTTGTGCAAACATTGAAGCGCTTCCACAATTTCCTTGTTCCGAAACCGCAACAGGATTGGCTCTTGAATTATTCAGCCGTGGATATTCGAACATTAGCTAACATTAGCCTAAATGGGATACAATAAAGACATATGGAAGGATAGGACAGAAGTGTCACAAATATTTAGGACCATACATATACAAACAGCTAAATATGACGCTTAATATAATTAATGATACCTCACGCGTATGCAGAATAAAAATAATAAGTTACCTTTTATCACTAGATTATACTAGCACGGAAAAACTGCTAAAAATAAATATATGAACATAATTACATTTATGAATACAAACAATTATTAAATTCTATTTATTAATCTAAATTTAAAATTATTTTTGAAGTGAAAACTTCTTTAGCGGCGTTGAGCACTTTTTCTGTAATGGGTATAAAATCTTAAACTCGCGTCAGGACACGTGACCTGATCGAAAAAGCGTAAGACGGATGGAGAGTAGACAGCTATCCCCTCTCTACAGCGCGGACACACTTAATTCATTGCATGAGCGCACATAAACAGTACGCGGCCAGAAGCTTGATCCGTACGTATGTCTCTGTAAAAAATATTTTTTTTACGATCGTGGCCATTGAGTGCAATAAAAATGCCTACATGCGCCATTAAATGGTGCGGGAAAAATAGTAAAACATCCAATTACAAAACAGATGGAATTACCTTTAATATTGAGAATCGGGAGAGCAGTCGGATGACATTTGTCAAAAATCCAAAATGGCGGATTTCAAAATGGCCGCCATACAAAATCCTTCGATCCCTCAAAAAAGTAGCTGGTTCTACCAGAAAGAGTTGAGTACGGTTATAGTAATGTATTACGAAAATGACTAAGGGGCTTAGCTGAGTAGGGGAAAAATTAAAAACCCTAGAAATGACGCCTGCCAAGTAAAGCTGGACTACGTATCTCGAAAACAGTAAGAGATATGTTGGGGGTGTTTGAACAAATGTCATAGGCAATAGGGAGAGCAGTCGCATGACACCTGTCAAATGTGCTACTCTCATTCTTCATACATTATTTGGAGTATTTAACCTTACAATGTCAACTGTATTAGGAGTGTTTGTGGGAATTTCAACTCAATTTAGAGTAATTGTCCTACTGTCAGTGTAGCGAGCCCGAAGGGCGAGCTTTTAGTGAGGCCGAAGGCCGAACTTTCGGGCCGCGAGGCCGTAGGCCGAGTGGACGGTGCGCGAGCCCGCAGGTCGAGCCGTCTTAGTAACTTGCGAGGCCGAAGGCCGAGCTCAGACTTGCACCGATTTGGCTGAAAATCGATATATAGGTTGTTCTCGTCATCCTTATTCCAAATACGAAATTTTTATTTCGATGACGTCTGCCAAGTAAAAAAGTTACTTCGATTTGGCTGAAACTCGATATTTATGTGGTTCTGGACGTCCTTATTCTAAATCAAAATTTTTTGTTTCGATGACGTCTGCCAAGTAAAAAAAAAATACTCCGATTTGGCTGAAACTCGATATTTAGGTGGTTCTGGGTGTCCTTATCACAAATCTAATTTTTGAAGTGAAAACTTCTTTAGCGGCGTTGAGCACTTTTTCTGTAATGGGTATAAAATCTTAAACTCGCGTCAGGACACGTGACCTGATCGAAAAAGCGTAAGACGGATGGAGAGTAGACAGCTATCCCCTCTCTACGGCGCGGACACACTTAATTCATTGCATGAGCGCACATAAACAGTACGCGGCCAGAAGCTTGATCCGTACGTATGTCTCTGTAAAAAATATTTTTTTACGATCGTGGCCATTGAGTGCAATAAAAATGCCTACATGCGCCATTAAATGGTGCGGGAAAAATAGTAAAACATCCAATTACAAAACAGATGGAATTACCTTTAATATTGAGAATCGGGAGAGCAGTCGGATGACATTTGTCAAAAATCCAAAATGGCGGATTTCAAAATGGCCGCCATACAAAATCCTTCGATCCCTCAAAAAAGTAGCTGGTTCTACCAGAAAGAGTTGAGTACGGTTATAGTAATGTATTACGAAAATGACTAAGGGGCTTAGCTGAGTAGGGGAAAAATTAAAAACCCTAGAAATGACGCCTGCCAAGTAAAGCTGGACTACGTATCTCGAAAACAGTAAGAGATATGTTGGGGGTGTTTGAACAAATGTCATAGGGAATAGGGAGAGCAGTCGCATGACACCTGTCAAATGTGCTACTCTCATTCTTCATACATTATTTGGAGTATTTAACCTTACAATGTCAACTGTATTAGGAGTGTTTGTGGGAATTTCAACTCAATTTAGAGTAATTGTCCTACTGTCAGTGTAGCGAGCCCGAAGGGCGAGCTTTTAGTGAGGCCGAAGGCCGAACTTTCGGGCCGCGAGGCCGTAGGCCGAGTGGACGGTGCGCGAGCCCGCAGGGCGAGCGCTAGGCGAGGCCGCAGGTCGAGCCGTCTTAGTAACTTGCGAGGCCGAAGGCCGAGCTCAGACTTGCACCGATTTGGCTGAAAATCGATATATAGGTTGTTCTCGTCATCCTTATTCCAAATACGAAATTTTTATTTCGATGACGTCTGCCAAGTAAAAAAAGTTACTTCGATTTGGCTGAAACTCGATATTTATGTGGTTCTGGACGTCCTTATTCTAAATCAAAATTTTTTGTTTCGATGACGTCTGCCAAGTAAAAAAAAATACTCCGATTTGGCTGAAACTCGATATTTAGGTGGTTCTGGGTGTCCTTATCACAAATCTAATTTTTTTTTTTCGATGACGTCTGCCAAGTAAAAAAAAGTACTCCGATTTGGCTTAAATTTTATATCTAGGTTGTTCTTGACGTGCTTATTCCAAATATGAAATTTTTTTTTCGATGACGTCTGCCAAGTGCAGATAAATCACGTATCTCGAAAACGGTAAGAGATAGGTAGGGAGTGCTTGACCAAATGTCATAGGGAATCGGGAGAGCAGTCGAATGACATCTGTCAAAAATCCAAAATGGCGGATTTCAAGATGGCCGCCATACAAAGTGCTCATTTTTCGACCGTATTAGGAGTTTTTGTGGGATTTTGGACTGAATTTGGAATTATTGTCCTATGGTAGTGTTTAGCAAGCCCAAAGGGCGAGCTCCTGGTGTGGCCAAAGGCCGAATTTTCGGCTCGCGAGGCCGAAGGCCGAGCGCATGGTGCGTGAGCCCAAAGGGCGAGCGCTTGGCGAGGCCGCAGGCCGAGCCATGTTAGTAATTTGCGAGGCCGAAGGCCGAGCTCCGACTCAAGAGTATTTTCCACGTCACCGACTGGTCTCCATGGCAACTGCCCGCGGTAACCGAAGCACCTACGAGTGGGGTTCCTAAACAAAAGTGACTCAGAATCTTGGTCCCATTCTGCCCGTACCACCTTTTTATGGCAGTAGGGTGAATTTGCTTTTGTGGCTACAGTATGGTTCTTTATTGTATTGAGAGTTTATATGGGATTTCATACTTCTATTGGAGTTTTGAAATATGTTTATTTTAATGTAAAAGGTGTTTTGATATAGTTTAAAATAAAATTAATAATTAGTTCACGAATAATAAGGTTAATGAATACAACAGTACAATTTTGAACAGTTTTGAAAATAAAATTGTTTCATTGGCATCGGATGTTTTCGTTGGTTGTCATAATGCAGAACAAGAAAATTTTGTAAGGCAAAAGTTACATAAAATGAAACCTGACGAGACTGGTGGATTACCTTATGAACTAGTTCTAGTTCCTAACTGACCCTATATGATAACCATAAACATAGATGTCGCTGATGGTTTATCTAATGGCACTGTAGGAAAATTACTACTCATAGAATCTGATAAAAATGATGAAATCACAAGACTTTGGTTCAAATTCTCAAAATCCATTGGTCAAAAACGTGCAACAAAATTTAGAAGCGACATTGCACGCTTGAAAATCGACAAAGACGCTGTTCCAATTTCTTTACAATCATCGTCAATACCACTCAACAGAAATAAAACTATAGTGGCAAAAAGAAAACATTTTCCACTGATTTCGGCTTTGGCGATGACAATTCATAAATTCCAAGGAGGTACGTTTGATGCTATCGTTTATGAATACAATCGTTCTCATTCAAGAGAATTGGTGTACGTTGCGCTATCAAGAGTAACTAGTATAGAAGGTTTGTTCTTAGTCACTGAAGACGACACAAGGGCGAGCTGGAAATTTCATCATGGCAGAGTAGGAAACGCACAGGTGGAAGATTCAAACGCAACAAAAAATCAAAAGAGATTAACAACTCATCGAGAAGATTTATCAATTGAATTGAAACGTTTACGTGAAAATCCTTTGCAAACCATCACCAAAACACTTGTAGATTTTATTTCTAAGAATAATAGATTGTCTATTTTTTCATTCAATTGTCAGAGTTTACGTGCGCATGTAGATGATCTAGCAATTGACGCTCTTGTTAAAAAGATGAATGTGTTAATTTTATCAGAAACTCATATGGGTAACAATGAAATAATTGACATTCCGAATTTCAACTTTGTTGCGAGTTTCAGAAGAAATAATCGTCCCGCGGGAGGAGTAGCTATTTATCAAAATATGAACACAGTTCATTATTGCACAAATTATATGGATGTGCATGTGAAATACAACAGCATGTTTAATGCCACTGTTTCTGATATCGGTGATATTTGTATAAGTCGTTGCCACTCTGGTGATAATCAGTTCATAATTATGGTTGCCGTTTACATCTCTCCAGATAAGTCATTGCGTGCTATACGAGACTTCTTGTATGAAAATTTATTCATTTATTCTCATGATGCATCTGCATTGCTTAAAAAAAATATTGGAAAAAGCTTTGATGAATTGCCAATGATTTTGAGTGGAGATTTCAACATAAACTTCGCAGACGATAAAAATCAACTATTAATTGAATTTTTAAATAATGAATTTGGTTTAACTATGTCGAATGATCGCAATCTTAGCACAACGAAATACAAAACTACTATTGATGCGGTCTTTATTAGACATTTAAATAGGTTCGAATCAAAACTGTTCGTTTCTTACTTCAGCTACCATAAACCTATCGTATCAGTTTTAGAGATTGGCGATGATAGTTCTGGTAATGATGATGGTGAAAAAGTCGTTGAAATTATGGATGAAAGTTGATTTTTCGGAGAGATAAACTTTTTAATGTAAAATAATTGTAATAGTTTTAAAGTGTTAAATTTTTAATGTAATATAAATTGTCATGTTTGTGTACGATAGCGCAATAAATGAATATTGTATTCTACCACATAAATGATAGTACTTTTATACTGATAAAGCAATTGGTGCAAAATTATTCCCTAACCATTCCAAAATATCAAACATGCTCAACGTTAATTAATAATCAAGTTTTCACTTCTGCCGGCACTCCCGGAGTGCAACCCGTCTTTTTTTCTAATTATTATACTTTTCACAAATTTAACGAATGTAAATATTTAACTAATGCTTTACAATTATACTTAATTTATTATGAATATGTAGTTATTTATTTTTTATTTTCCCGTAGTTAATGTCTCGTATGTGCCTTATCTATAAAACCTGCACTCACAACTATCTCACGCCTCCTACATAGACATAAACACGGCTCATGCTTACTACATCGTGCACTAACTTACCAACACCCTGGAAGTGAACTAGTCCTCACAGACTCAGGGTATCCTACCGTGAGGACTAGAGCTTATCTTTATTCACCACTACCATATACACCTATTATTATTAATATGAATGAATATGAATGAAAAAGCTAACTGGCAACTATTTACTTTTCGTATCAATTACTACTTCTCGTAGGGAAATATCATATACTGACAATTTTTTTTTTTTTTTTTTTTTTTTTTTAAACATTATGCCTTTATTAACCAAATACTACAAACTATATACAACACTACAGCTATTGCTATATACTATATACTACAAACTATATACAACACTACAATAAAAGCATTTGGACTCATAGGGAGTCCAAATGCTCTAGCCCACTATCAGTTGGCAGCGTGCCCAGCATGCTGGCAGCATTGCCCCGTTGAATTGCAATGCTTATTCTTTGAGCCAAATAGGTGCCAGCATTCTGATCACGCGTCGCATCGACCAAGCGCTCTGATAGATTTTGGAAAATACGATGAGCTCCCGGTCCCCACGGACCCATCGTCTCTACACCAAACGGCTCAAATATGTAACCCATACCGAGGTTAGCATATTTGCGCCGCTTGAGTCGCTCCGCCGAAGTAGCCGCGGCGCCAGCCCTCACGTGGGTTTCAGAAAGATGTGACGGCGCTAAAGTGTCTACGCATGTAGCGTCCCACACTAAGGGCCGTCCTAACTTCCATGGAACCAGAGTCATGCCGTCAGGTCTTTTACCATCGTCACGCATCAGACCGTTCGGTTCGAGAACAGCTGGAACATTGGCGCTGGTAAAAGCCCGGCGAATGATATCGTTAAGGCTGGCGTGGCGGGAAATTCGACCAGCACTTCGAGAGCAGGAGAGGCCATGGTGACCGAGTTGGTCAACTGCAGTACCACACTGGCAGTGATGTGGAACACAACACCTTGCACCCAAGCGTAAGCTAATAGCGAGACGAAAAGCGGAAGGATCTATAAGGCTACCAGTTTTGTAAGAAGGAATGGCTTGTAACCAAAGACCTGATTCCCACACAGAAACAGCGAGAATACGAGCACGATCTGCGATGCTAGGACACGTATTTAAAAGATCTTTCCGTGCTAGCTCGCATAGGGGCCGATCCCACTGTTTCTGAGATGACAACATTTTTGGGAACTCAGTATTTGGACAAGCCAGTCCCCAAGTGGTTTTGGCCTCAGCCAGATATGCTACATCAAAAGAGCCTAAAGATGGTGCAAGAATTTTTTCTACTAATTTGTGTGTACTGTGTACAGAAGACAAAAAAGCTGGTAATGCCACACTAGAAATTTTCCGTATCCCTATGCCCCCCAACCTCACAGGGAGGGAAGCTTGCACCCAAGCCCTATCATCCATCTCAACATTCAAAACCGAAATTAACGTATCTTTTAATAAATTGTCTAAGCTTAAAAGAAGCTCACTGTGTTTCCACAGCTGACAACACCTCAAAAAGTATGTAAATTTAGGAACGAAAAGGCAAAATCTAACAATAGTAAAAGCCATATGGGCGTTAATTTTGAATAATCTGCTAGAAGCATTTCTAAACTTTTGAATTTGTTCTTCGACAAATGGTGACAAAGATTCGTCAAGAATCGGTGAACCCAAAAGACGGAGCGAACTTTTTTCTACTAATTTTATACCAGGCGCAAGTAAGTTGAATTTTTCAATAATCGAAATTTTATCCGGACAAGTATCACAAACAAAAAGTTCACATTTGGAAAAATTTAGTTCAAGGCCAATAAGACGAAAATCATCTATAAGTACTCGCAAGTCATTCAATACCGTGTTCGCATCGCCTCCTAAGGTTCCGTCATCCAAATACCAAACGTTAAGTTTTGATTGGAGACGTTGAATTATTGAGTGGATGGCAAGGCTAAAGATGGCTGGTCCCAGAGGATCACCCTGTTGACATCCTACGGAAGATAATATAACATTGTTTTGGTATGTTAATTTTGATGGTTTGCCGTAACATTGCCAAAGAAAAGGGTATAATTCCGGAATTTTATCTTTCACTTCAGTCAAAAGGGTGCCTCTATCTAATGAGTTGAATGCATTTTTAACATCCACCTTCAAAAGCACATCTCCACAATTTTGATCAAGAAATGTGCGAAGTGAATGTACAGCAGCCTCACAACCACCCTGCGAACCAAAACCGAGTTGTAGTGGTTGAAAAAGATTACTTAAAAAAGTAACCTTTTTCCTACAACCACATTTGGCTGTGAGGCGACGATAAGTGGTGCCTACTGCTATAGGCCTAATACCACCATCTTTTTTATTAAGGGCACATAAATTCGCACCGTACAGAATTTCGGTAATTTCATTGTTGACCTGACCCGACAACATCAAATTAACCAAAGCCGTCACATCTCTTAGAAGTGTCTCGCCTACCTCACCAGAACTATAAGATAAAATATCTTTTAAGTGCTGAGGCGTCAGGCCATCTAGACCACCGGCTGAGCCACTTAGAAAAGATGCCACGGCTGCAGAAACATCCTGTGGGGTCACCTCAACAATGTCATTATTTTGTTCAGGAGAGTCGGGAACGTGGAGACCTGCAGTTGCAGGCGGATGCTTTTCTATTAGGGAATTCAATGTGTCAGATGTGAAAGGGGCGATTGTATCACTCGAAAACAAGATGCGTGCCGCGTTTTTGATGTCACCATCATTAATTTTGTTTTCTACTATTTTAATAGTAGCTGAATCGACATTATTTGTTTTTGTATTCCGCCGCAGTGGCGGAATTATTAAAGTTGAGCCAAAAGATTGCTCTTCCCATGCCCTGTATTTCACGCAGTTTTCCTTTACTCTAGTTGTAAGGGATTTTTTGGTTAGAAGGATCAAAATTTACGTGAAATACGTGGTACGGGAATGCTAGAAGATGCTCCCAGGCTTGCGTAGTATTAGTAGCCAAAACGTTTTTAATCGAACAAGATAACGATTGGGCAACAGAAATTCTCGCACCCCGAGGTATGCGTTTTATAATAGGAATATTATTTTTGTACGAGCTTAAAACCTCCCAAAACGGTTTGGGGTAGCAGGGCTCGCAACACTGCTACTACTCATTGTTTGATTATTTATTGGCGCCGAAAGGGGAATTTCCAAATTTTTATGACACCTTTTTTGGTGAATTTTGAGGCCTTTTTGACCTTTAAAATATCGAGCCTGGGGGCACTGCGGACACAACATCTGGCTGTCTTGCGATACAAAAGTCCCAACTACTGCATTCATTGTTTGGGTACAAAGCATTGTTTACAAAATTGATCAAAGCTTATCTTAGAATCTCTAGGGTGACGTCTCGACCCGGATGAAGTCTCGCGTCAACAACGTCGTCGAAGTCCGTAGTGCGCAGGTGTCGCAGGCAGCGTTGCCATGGAAACAAAAAATAACCGATTAGAAATTAATAAGCTAATGAAACTAACTACAGAGGCCCACAGGAGCCCTACAAACAATACCTCGCAAAATTCCAATTGGAAGAATGCGGTTGATGGGCAGATAATGCCCATCTACTATCTGAAAATAAAATTAATTATTTTTTGTAAACAAATCTGAAATTTACTGACCTGTCAGTTCTTGTGATCATAGACAAACCCAATTGACTAATTTTATGTTCTGTTTTTTTACCATAAGCACAGAATACAATAGGTGTAGTAATATCGATTCTATTCTCGATAAAATCTAAATTCGTGTAATGATTGCGATTGAAATCATTGTAGTTTTTATTCCGTTCGTTTTAAAGTTCAAATTCGTATAAAGCTTGCGAATGCCAGGCCTTAAAGTTGTATTTGTATTCAGTTGTGCAAATTTAGTCATCAACTACGAATAAATAATGTAAAGAAGTATAACTCTGATACAGTGACCGCTTTGATTTCGGACTCATCAACTTCACAAGTAACAAAACACGCACTATTTTCCAAATTCAATTTGATTGGTTAATTGATTTGGCGCTTAGAAATGATCGCATCTGATTGGTCGCGTCAAGGTGATGTTGTCACCGCCGTCATTGCCTAGGGCCAAACCGCACTACTGCGGCACAGCATTGCAGCGAAGCGGCGCGGCTCGAGAAATATTAATTTGTATGGATTTATTAATGGCGTAAACCGCACTATATCTTGCGGTACCACCAGAGAGACGCGGTGTAATAAATTATCATCATTTCACGGTCCACCCACGTTTCAACAATTCAAAAGATTATTTATTTGTAATTTTGAAATTCATAAGACCTTATTTTACGTTTAAACATTTGTGTTAAATCGATTATTATCTCTGAAGAGCCGTAGAAAAAAGTTTTTTTACAAACAAGAACTAGGTTTCTTTCACCCAAATAGAACTATTTTTAATTTTTCAGCTCTATTTGCCTTTTTGCAAAACACCACGATTATTTCTCCTTCGACGACTTCATCTACTTGAAATTTTTGCCATTAGTTGAAAGAACCGTCCTTCTACGCTGCATTGCTATAGTGAACGAAAAAGGCGCATAATTGTTTAATTTATTATTCAAAAAATTATAATAACATGATGCTTTCTGTCAGTAATGTCGTAAAACCTATGTTAGGTTAGACCTATGTTAGACATTGAACTCTCGATAAAAATAGGTATATATTATCACACTATATCTTACAATGTGTTACGTACACAGCCAAATAACGAACAAAATAACAAAACTAACCAAAACAGTCAAAAGATAGATTTAATATAGACTTAGATTTTAGAGTCAAGCATGACTTTTGCTTACACAAATAGCTGTTATCTTAGGTGCTCAATGAGTTATTTTATTGTATGTGCAGTAAGCAGCTACCCACTGAGCATACAACTAATACGAACCAGGGCCCCCTACTCTAATTCGTCGAAGTATCGAACTTCGGGTCCGAAAGAAAGGTATCCGCAAAACACGTATTGGCTTACTTATGTTTAACTTCGTGCGTAGCATAGATTTGCAAGCATTTACCTGTGGAGATTTTGAATATCCTTTTTTTGATTGCTTTCGTATGGTTTGTACATTTCCTAAATATGAAATAATATAAATATAATATATTCGTTTGCCCATAAGTTGAGTTCTAAATATGCAGAAAGAACACAATTAATAATGAGGATATAAACACCTATGGAGAACCTAGTGCAGCCGAAGCCACGCCGTATCTAGAACATAAACTTAAATCCTAAATATCTAACCTGTATTACCTAGAACAGTAGCGACACCTCTCGCTGATCCAAACAGGACTCTCAGACTCTTACCTTGTGAAAATGTTCTTTAACTTCTCTGTTTTAAGACTTAAAATTGATTGAAGCATGCCAGCGTTTTCAGAATATTATGGGAGATCCTATAGCGGGCAAGGTTTGTGTGGAACGTTGCGGTCCACCATTGACTATATCAAGCAACAAACTTCGTAACGCATATTAAATTTTCGTTGTATAAAGTGTCGTTCGAAAAACGAAAAACGAAACTTTGTCGAATTGTAGTAGCGGCCCAGTTGTGTGACGGCTGTTTGACGTGTATCATTGAAATTGATTTTGTTTCCGCTTACGCACTACAAAGGATGTTCCATTTTATATAGCTATAAAATTATGTTACTAAATATTTTTTTAGAATATATTTAATATTTTTTTCTGTGATTTTATCTTTAATTGTACACGGCAGATTATTAATGAGGTGAGAAATTATGAATTGAGAGATTCTTTTGCCGTATACGTTATTGTCTCTAGGTACAAGTACCTAGTTTTATATTTTTATACTTCTGGTGAATTTAGAATGACTTATAGAAGATGGATTTCAGTTCGGAAGTATTATTGTACGAGAAGTATATTTTAATTGAACTTTTTTACGTTTTGTACGTTACTTATACTTCGCTTACTTATACTTCGCTACTTGGACGAACGCAGTACTTATACTTCGCTGCAGCACTGCTCTGCACCTCCGTAAATGCATTAGGTAGCGATGGTCGCTTAGATACCACGTCGCGCCGCACCTCTGTAGTGCGGTCCCAGCTTTAGAGTCGCGTGGATGGCGTTATGCCACAATATATTAGCTTGTTTACGTAAGTATTCATTTTCTATTACATCTTTTTTCAATAAAATTGATTTATGGTTTTTCATGCAATTTATTTCAGTAGATTGAAATACTACTAAAATACTTTCTTGAAAATAATATTCTATAATTTAAAAGTCTGTATATATAATGCGCTAAAAGAGTAGAAATGGATTTCAAGTAAATTTTTTAGTCAAGTTGATATTGATATGGATATAATTTACAATTAAATTTGAATTAAAAAAAATCTTATTGCGTGTATTACATTAATAAGTACATCAAGTTTTTTTTGGCGGTATGTATTTTCACAAAATGCAATCTATAATAAATAGTTTTAGCTACCACAACGAAAGCATTTAGTCAACCTAGCTGTAATTGCAGGCTTGCAGGCAGTGTAAACACTCCAGCCCTCTACCAGTTGGCAGCGTGCCCAGCATGCTCAGATATATTATTCTAGTATTCCATTGTACCAAATGAAGTAGTTGGATTATATATACCTATTGGAACTAACAATACCGCAGCCATAGGTGTGACAATTATCAATGTGACAGTTGATGTCGTATTTATCTGTTATAATTTTATATTTTGGCTACAAATGATAAAATAGTTATCTAGAAACAGATCTTTAGCATGACAGTTATAAGACCTAAGATCAACTTATTTGTAATTTTTATGTCGTTTGTATCCGCAAAATGAAATCAATACTGAAAAACACGACATCAATTGACACTGTGACAGTTGTCAGACCTAAGCCCTACTTCTAGGATATTTTTATGTCATTAGTAGCACAAATAGTAAATTAGAATTGAGGACCTTTTTCAAAGTATTTTATGACATTTCTAGCACATGTTTGACATACAAAATTAAGAATATAAAAAAAAATTGAGAATTGTTTTCATATAAAATGTTCTAAGACTAACAATGTTCCAAAGTAATTTTTTGATTTAATGTAAAATTCATGTTGCATAAAACTATCCAGGGTAGTCAAGTATGGGTTTCGAAAATGTTGTGTTTTTTACTCGTTTATAAAAGGTATTCTTGTTTTTTTATATCCGTATGGCTTCTCAACCATTTTATTTTAAACTACGGTGTTTTTGCAGAATTAAACAACGCAGAAGAACATTTATAAATTCAGTTGAAAATTCCCGCGGTACAACCGCATGACTCGAGCCCACGCGGCGAACTGACAGGGCCGCGCGGTACACTTTTTAAGCCACGCCCGCAGCGGTATAGTTTGCGTTCTGTTGTTTTTGAGCTTGAATTACATTTCTTTCCATTATTATTCGTAGGTCATCAAGTAACTGGCGCTCTTAACTGTTACAAAACTGTCTATACCTAAATATCATAATAGGATATTAAAGTACTAGTAAAAGTTTTGTATATGATTTCAAGTTGCACCAACCGCCTGTTAACTATTTCTGATTCTGTCCATTCAAAAGTTGTCTTGAAGAAATAGCTTTTATAGCGATAAGACCGCTCATTTTCAAGAAGTTGCAAGTAAGGGTAAGTAGAGTTTTATTGCTTATATTTAATGTGAGTGTAACATTTGTGAATTGGTTTCAATTAAAGAGTTTTATTGTATAATCCTATATTTATATAATAGCCATTTTAAAGTGATACGAGAATGTGGATTTAAGTGTAAATAAAATAAGAGAATTACCAAAGATAAGAGATTTTTAAATTAAAATAATTTATGTAGAATTGACACTATTATATCCGAATATTAGAGATTATTGATAATTGTTTTGACTTCTAATGAAAGTTTTTTTCAGGATCTTGGATGCAGCGGTCGCGGCACAGTGCCTACAGTATGAAAAAAGCTTAACTTATTTTTTTACCCACTCTTCTTAAAAAGAAGTAGAAAAAAAATATTTAAGACGAAGTAGTTTTTGAACCGCAATATTTAAATACCGAAAAATAATTGAGCTGTCTAAAAATATATCGTTACCTATTATTTACTAGTAGATTTATCATATATATTTTCACTAGATCAGAATTGCTTTCGTGAACGGTAGCAACTTGTTTTCTCAACTTCACTTTGAGTCGGACGTTGTGCCAGTTAATATACAATAACAGAGAACTTGAAAGCTCTTGTGTAAAATCAACAAGCTAGCGAAATACAGAAACAAAATAAAGCCAGTTTGTAAAGAAGATTTCTGTAACCAATATACGGTGACCTCTGCGAACATGTTTTCAACCCGGTCGTGAGTTCGCCTCTGTACCGAACTCCTCTGTACGTCATAATTATACCGAAAATAAATTCGAATAAAATTAAGTGTATATTACAACAACTTCCATTCAGAAAACTATAGTAAATATTCGTAAAATATTTTTTTTTTTTTTTAAATTCGTAATATATTTTTCGGATTTTTTTACGAATATTTCGTAAAATATTCGTAAAAAAATCCTTACATTTACATTATTACATCTTTCGTTGGCCCAGTACATAGTATGATTAATTATTTATTGAATCTCTAATAATTTTTACCAATTTAGATTTTTTAATATTTTGCTGTATTTAATTGTGAATTTTAGAGTTAAGATACTTACCTTGCTTTTTTCTGTAATTTTTTCACTAATTTCCTTTGAATGTTGGTTTTTCTTTATTTCGATATTTTTTGTAAATTGTTTGTGATATTGTGAGAGTATACTGCAGATTGTAACGTGCGTGACGTCACCGCCGGATACAATGGAAGATCAGTGCAAAAAAAATTACGAAAAATATAATAATAATATAATATCTCTTTATTTCAGGCAACAGGAATAAATAAACACTGACCCAAAGAAATATATACCTTACAGTACAGACTAACATACATAATATAATAAAGTTAAAAAACACGTTTTAAATAGTTTTGGGATTCGTTCTCGCCTCCCTATAGCGTCTGTACACTATGCCTTCTGGCCAGAAGGAAGATATGCAAATATTATTTGTGTAAGCGTGAATATTTGAACGATGAGGTAACCGGTAGCTATCTGCTGTCCGTATTTAATCAGCAATGCAGTCGTGAATTCGTTAGCGCCGACAAATCAAACATAGTCTATATACTATAATTAATATACCTCTCTCGGCATAAGAATAAAGGACTTCCATATTCCCATATTAATCGTTGTAAATCGCGAAACAGAATAAAATATGTCGGTTGAACAGCATGCAAATGCTACCGTCAGCGTGGGTAAGATGTTGTTGCAGCAGAACTCTTTAACATTCTGACCCCTCCTTGCCGGCCGTCATCGCAAAGATGGTCGGTGACGAGAAGTCAAGCATTCATTGGAGTCGTTATCTTTCTCTACGAGATTTAATTTCGGTAACATGGAGTTGGCTTGACGCTACTCTTCCCACTCGCTCCTAAAGAGTTGGCTATATCGTGTTATTGCGGGCGACCCTCCAGCTAATCACAATTATACCGAAATGAATTCGATTAAAATTAAGTGTATCTTTAATCAAATTCCATTTAGTAAATACGGCAGATATTCGTGAAATAAACCTTTAAATGATTCATAATAAAAATGTGTAACGACAAAAACGAGTCAATGTACGAGACACGCATGTTAGTTCGGTTCGAGTTAATACGAGATATTGCCCGATGCATATTTACTTATTTCGACACGCCTGTATTCCCAAGCGCAGGCTGAGTTTTCGAAAGAAATGCCAACGTTTCGTTCGCCAAATATGTTTCGGCCACATGTAATATACGGCGAACCTATTACAAACTACTGCTTTTCACACACCTATTTATCAGATGAGTCGGAATGAGATATTCACCTACCAACCATGTGGAGTGGAACCAACATGCTGGCGCCACCACCAAAGGCGTATCCTTGCGTTCAGCAAATGATAAATTCATCGTTATTGAACTATGTATTATTTAAATAAGGAAAGACATGCACCGTTTAACAATTTTATATACTAGCTGACCCGGCAAACTTTGCTTTGCCATATAAATAATTTAGGCTATTAAAAAATAAGGGTTGATCGTAGAAGGGTGAAAATTGAGGATTGTATGAATTTTTATATGTTGTATCATAAAAAAATAGAAATTAAAAATTTTGTCTAAAAAAAAAAAAATCGGGGTGGACTACCCCTAACATTTAGGGGGATGAAAAAATAGATGTTGGCCGATTCTCATAGATACCGGATAGGTACAAAAAATTTCATCAAAATCGGTCAAGCCGTTTCGGAGGAGTATGGCAACGAAAACTGTGACACGAGAATTTTATATATAAGAAGAAAGATTTATCTTCTGCTGCTTTTGCAGTGGTACCGCCTAACTAGCTACACCATGAAGTAGAAAATCTGTCGCCAAGCCCCTAACAACTGTCCGTGAGAGCCATTTTTATTCTAGGTTAGGCCTATTTACCATTTCCGACGACTTGATCACCTCTGAACGATGCACCGCACTGGCCTGACCGCAGCTTTACCACACCATGACCGTGCACGCGGTCTAGAACAAATACGCACCAGAGACTTCACAATATATACTTACATACTTTAATATATATGTATACATACTAGGTTTCTAGTATGTATAAGTATAGTATATATACATACGCAGTATCTCTTTATGAACTAATATATATATATGCGACAGTAACAAAAATTAATGCGGGTAAGCAAGTAGGTACTTGATTTGTAGGGCTAGTGAAATACCAAATCTGAAGGTAAAAACCATTTCTTTATTGCGTCAGAACACACGGTTTTTAGTGTTCCGTCCCTAAACGGCAAAACGAAGCCCCTTTTAATTTTTGTTATTTTGACGAAACAAACTCGAGGCCCACCTGATGTTAAGCGGACTAATCTCTACCTAGAAAGATGCATTTCATCACAAGTGACGAATTGCACTGCGCCCGTTACATCGAGACATAGTTGTAAAGTCTCATGTGCCTGTAATTTCACTGGCTCTCTAGGACTGCTGCCGGAACACACCGTTAGGTGCTTGGCGGCAGATTCTCTACTCGAGGATGGTAGCTAGGCGGGCAATGGCAAAATGCGCCTCTACCATGCGGTGAAGCTCTAGCCGGCGGTGGGGATCGAACCAGGGACCTGTGGCACGGCAATCCAAAGCTATTACCACTCGGCCATCATTGCTTCGAAATTAATGATACTCCAACATCTGTAGGTATATATGTCCATGGTCACGGCTCTCTAGCGCATGTCCTAAAGACGGATCTACAGCAAAGGAAGTGAGTTTCGAATCTGATATTAGGACATTTGTGTAAATTGTTAAGATAAGATAAAGCCTAAGATAACCTGAAGATTTTTTGAAGCACTCGTAGCGAAGTTTACTTAGCTGTTCTCAACCGATCAGCAAAGTTAAGCAACGTCGCCCGCGGTCATGAGTTGGATGGGTGACCGCTAGTGACATTACTACTGAGCGTTTCCGTGCTTCGGAGGGCACGTTAAGCCGTCGGTCCCAGTTGTTGTCTTAGGATGGCAGTCGTTAGAGCATGGTGGTAGGGCATTTTGCGAATGCCCGCCTGGCTAGCTACCACCCTCAAGTAGAAAATCTGTTGCCAAGCACCTAACGGTGTGTTCCGGCAGCTGTCCTTGAGAGCCAGTACTTCTAGGTTAGCCTGAACAACATCTTCGATCACATCATCACTTACCATCAGGTGAGATAGTGGTCAAAGTCTAAGCTATCAGGCATAAAAAAAAAACTTATCTGGCCAAAATTCGGGCTATAAGTTATCGTTGTTACTTCTGAGTAGTTACAACTGATTTCATTGAATTTCCGTATAAAGTCCATCCGTCTGTCCGTTTGTCATGGACCCTTATCTGTTAAACGGAATGAGTTACAAACCTGATATTATATGTGGTACATTGACCGAAAGATGAATATTGAAGTATAAATTCAAATTATTAGTCTAGGGGGCTCCAGTACATAAGAAGGTAAGTAATAGAAAAAATGGGGGGCGTCAAAAATCTAAATCTTTTTTGTTACGGTGTCCATAAAAACTAAACTAAGTAAGGAATCTGAAATGCCTGTGTTATAATTAATATTTTCTATTTAACCAACAAACGTGTACCTACTGAAAATGCTTATTTATAACTTAGTTTTGAAGGTGAACAAAACATTAAAATATTATATATTAGCGGCTATTCCGATGCGGACGCGACTCGCAATTGGCCAGTTTATTTATTTCACTAGTCCCAGAAATCAACTACCCGAATTTTCACTTTTTGCGATTGTTTGTGACATTTTCTCTTATTTGGGTTTTTATTCAAACCATCATGCATCCCTAAATTTCTGTTTTCTAGAATACAGTCTTGTTGTCCACACTCGACAATTGTATCCGGGGGATATCAATCCGAAAGGAGAGTGGGCTAAGCTTTTTGAGATATTGATTACGGTAACTGCGATCCCCACGACGCGACCCCTGAATTGTGGGGATTATAGCCAGAAGATTGGGACAGGACACCGTTTACCTTGACTCCGGTCAATGTTTGCATTGTTCTTGTCGTTTTCAAATTCAAATTTGTATTTATACATTTAAAGTAATCGTTCAACTTGGGGCTCTACCTACCAAACTGGGTTTATAAACACCCGTTTCTTCATTGGTAGTTCCTTCCCTATAATATAACAGTTTTGTACGTATTAACATTAGATGGATCTAGTTTTAATATATGATTTTCATCCAACATATATTACTTATCATTGATCATATATTAATTATCATTACATAATCTCAATAATTTCAAAATAATTAAAATTATTAAATTCTTCAATTTATAAAATTATGAGCTTTACATTCTTATACTATTTGCAACTACAGTTTTGCCCATAAGAATTTTTCAATCATTTATAATGTATCTGTATATAATGCATATGTAATACCAGTACATATTAGAATAATTATGACTAAAATTCGATTTACTTTCTATTTAAATACCTATTTTAGTCAGTTTAGCATAAATTTACATTCAAATTTTAAACATTTTAAACAAAAACATTTTGTGCTACATTATTACAGTTTTTGTTATATATATAATCCTAACATCTAGTATATAGGAATAGGTACTTTCGAACTAGCATGGTACCGACTTCAACAAGTTATTTCACACTTTTGAGCGGTGAAGTCGATTCCATTTTTAGGTATAAAAAAGTTTTTAGACCAGAAATACATATTATGACACTTTTTTCAGACCATCTGGAAATTTTCCATCACTGATCATTGACTTATGTATATATATATATATATAGGTCAATGTCACTGATACATAAATTAATTATACTAGTGGCTCTCCGAGCTGTAGACCTCACGAGTCTACCCTTGCATAGCTTACAATTGAAGAGAGAGAGAGAGCCTATCACTTTTAGGCAACTGACGTGCGAACGTATCAGGACATTGCCATTAAATTAAGCACAGGCGTCCATACTTTCAACATCTTTTCATGTATATCTCCGTCATTTTGAAAAATTTCCAAAGACTGAATCGAAAACAAAAAATTACGGACTTATCTAACCTGCTAAAAAAAATTTGTGAGAATCGGTTGAGAAATGCGACCTGTAGAGGAGAACAACCGGACATACATAAGCATTTTTGTCTAAGTTGAAGCAGAGACGCTGCGCGCGAACTAAGTTCTCGCTCGGTCAATGACTAAATGGCCTACAAATATATTCTCTAACGTATTATTTTCGTGGAAAGTCCACCATATTTAATAATTCATTATCGTATTGGTCGTGGAGCATGGACAAGGAGGAAAGCTCAAGGACTGTAGGGACATTGACCTTTAAATTTTCAAATCACCCGCCAAATCTACGGAAGACACTTCGCGGCCTATCGACGCGACGGTCGAGCGCGCCCTCTGTGCGCGAGCGCTGTGAAGCTAATATAGAAAAAATCAGCACCGGCAGTACTTACCTCATCGCGACGCGTGTGATTTAAAATACTTTAAAGCGAAAATACCATACAAAACAAGGAGGACCTCAAGCAGCAGTGGCGGGTGAGTCCCTTGAAGGTCAAGATTGTTAAAATTGTATAAACTTAGCCCAGGGCACGACAAGGACTGCTGCCGGAAAACACTGTTAAGTGCTTGGTGACAGATTTTCTACTTGAGGGTGGCCGCTAGCCAGGCGGTCCTTCCGCCAATGCTGTGAAGCTCAAGCCCGCGGCGGGATTCGAGTAATGGACCTGCTGCGCGGCAGTCCATAGCCAATGCCACTGAGCCATCACTGCTTCACTTCAATATGTTATTGGTTGTTGATGGTATTTTAAGTGCATTTCTAAAGCACTTTACAATACTAAGCTAGACATCAATATCGACAGCGAAGTAGGCTAGCGCCTGGCGTTAGTATCATACCTATTGTTAGTGAGACTTTTCGCTAGTGAGAATTTACGTCGGAATATATTTTTAATAAGTATTTTCATTGTTAATTTCATCAATTGCAGTACGGTTTTAAAAATTGCTGTCTTTTGATAGGTATGTTTACAAGTTAGTCCATATTTGAACAAATTCGAATGAGTTGTTTTCAAATTACTACTAGAACGTCACCACCACCCCCCACCCCCCCCCATATCTACCCGTAGGTGTCGTAAGAGGCAGCTAAGGGTAACACACCAGAAGGTGAGCAGCAGCGCTTTCTGAGGAACTGATATCTCACGGAGGAACTGATATCACTCGTGCCAAGCGTGGGGATTATTGCAAACCCCCCCATAATGGGGGAGGCTATATTCAGCAGTGGACAATCCTGCAATTACAGTAACTGGAAAAAGTATTTGCCGTTATGCCTAGACATGTATGATTTTATAATTAAGACTCTTGGCGATGGTGACCTAGCGCTCGCACGCGGCGCTGTACAAAATATGCTGCAATTTTTCTTTTTAAATAATATGTTATTTTATTTACATGGTCAACCACTAGATCATCAACCGGTCAAACATTGAAATCTTCTGGTCAAACTTAGAAAAATAAAGGGTAAAAAATTGAAAAAAAAAAAAAAATTTTCTGGAAGCCAATAATTAAAAGTTATTAGTTCACAAAAGTTAGTAGTTAAAAATCTAAATGGGATGATACATAAAAATAATTGAATTTGTATCTCATTTCATATTAGAGGAAAAAAGTAATTTATAATAAAATGCGGCTTCATTGGTCAATTATACCCACGGTGACCCTACTTAAATAGGTTACAAATGATTATTTTTTTCTTAAAATTGGTAATTATAGCTGTAATATTTTTTTTCATAATACTACACTTAAGACATAGTTTCCTTTCCTTCGTTTTCAACACACATTGCCAGAAAATATATATAAGAAAAAGAATGTAATATATAAGGTTTCATAAAATTCAGGGTATAATACATGGTGTAACATTTTATGTGTAAAAATCATATCTTTTTAAATAGTTTTTTTCTGTACATGTCTATGTCACTGAACTCCTTCTAAACGGCTAGATATGTTTTGTTACAGTTTTTGCGTGTTTAATAAATGCTTTTCTGGATAGTTTAGATAAGATTTAAAAAATATATGGTTTACATATTTTCGTTGCCGTCTGAGAAACGTCACATGACCATTTATGACCTGGCTTTACCACGTCAGCACTCGAAGGTTAAAAAAATAAGACGAATTGAGTACCTCCTCAGTTTTTTGAAGTCGGTAAAAAGGTGTCAACATCCAGCAAGTGTCCAGTTGAAAAGTATGGCACAACAGTTCCGGTGGCCGAGTGGAATAGGCATCCGGCGCGAAATCGGAGGACGCAGGTTTGATTCCCGCCCGGGACAGAAAAACAAATTTTTTCTTGAAACAATGATGGCCGAGCAGTGATAGCTATGGACTGCCGTGCCGCAGGTCCCTGGTTCGATTCCCACTACCGCCTTGAGCTTCACCGCATGGTGATAGGGCATTTTGCGATTGCCCGCCTTGCTAACTACCACCCTCAAGTAGAAAATCTGTCGCCAAACACCTGACGGTGGGTTCCGGCAGCAGTCCTTGAGAGCCGGTGAAATTACAGGCACATGAGACTTAACAACTATGTCTCAAGGTGACGGGCGCAGTGCAATTCGTCACATGTGATGAAATTCATCTAGTAGGCAGAGGTTAGTCCGCTTAACATCAGGTGGGCCTCGAGCTTGTTACGCCACAATAACATAAAATAACAAAAACAAAGTGCTCTAATAACTTGTAACTATGGAACAACTTGGAGAAGTCAGGCCATGAAAATGTGAGCTTAGAGTGTTTTGAATAAGCATGACCCATTCAACATGGTATTTCATACTTTTCATTGCTGAAGTCAGTTCCATTCATCTCAGACCCAATAAGTATTGACGTTGATTAACAGTGGGTAATTGTTATTCTTTCTAAGTTATCTAAAGTCAACGAACGTATTAGCATTCTTTTCATTTGGCATATTGTTTAAAATTAGCTGTTACTCCACTCGGACGACATTCTTATTTGAAGGTTATACAGGGTTATTGGTAAAATGCTAACAACCTCTGAGGATTGACTTCTGCTAGTCCTAACAAACATTTTGAGATGTTTTTTTTTTTTATATATGTTTTTGACTGAATAAGCACGAGGACCACCTGTTGTACAAGTCTCTTGAGCCTGTAATGTATTATTTGATATTTTTTATTACTTTGTTCGATGATATTCAAAATTCTATTCAAAAATTCAAAGGGACCACGGCGCGGTCCAGTATTGCCGCGGCGGGCGCTCTTGGCTCGGAGTAGGCAATAAAACACAATGTCTGAGCTTCACAATAATGTCGCTAGATGGCGCTCTTAAGCCTTAACACACGCAAACGTTTGTTGCAGCGATGTGAGATTTGTATTTTTGTCTATGAATAAATTAAGCTTCCGACCACACCACAGTATTTTTATTCACGTCGAGAAGTGGCCTCAACACACAAAACATATAAAAAAAAAATCTCAAAATATTTCTAAGGACTAGCAGAAGTCAATCCCAAGAGGTTGTTAGCATTTTACTAATAACCCTGTAGAGCTCTCCTATTGTATATAATATGTATAGAGCCGTGGTATTTGCAAAGGCTTGTATCGGAGCCACATCAGGGCAAAATCGGCCAAGACCGTGGCTGCCTTCGCTCTATTAGGGTTTACATACCAACAACCCACGCCACGGAAGAAAAAAAAAAATTTGTTTTGATTACAGCTAATGTGTGTGTGTGTGTTGTTTTGTGTGAAAATATATTTGTATTATACCCGACAGGATAAATGACTCAAAAATATTTTTTCAGGACCCCCAATGAAAAATTATTCATTTAATTTCTAGTTCTTCGGTTTTAGATCAAAGTTATGCACAAAATATCTTAAAATAAAAAAAATAAGGTATAACAATATTTCAACATTTACAACATCAGGAAAAATTACAGTCATGTGTGGGATTCGATCCCGTGCCATCCACCCCTATAGCCGGGGTATGCTCTGACCGCTAAGCCATCTTGTCATATGACTCAAAACTGTAATTTGTCCGTTATTCTCGTCTCGGTAATCCATAAATGAATGAATGAAATAATTTATTTACAACAGTAGCAAATAAACTGTAATCTATGACAAAGGATTTTACAAATATAATAATAATTAGGTAGTCGCTACATGTCGTAAAACGGTCTCCAACTCAGTATATGCTAGTGTAAAACCAGCGCTGGTCTTCCGTTGGAGCCGGCTTCGTGAGGTCACGGAGGTTATATCGGAGAACAGCCCTATATGAATATATACAGGGTTATTGGTAAAATGCTAACAACCTCTTAGGGTTGACTTCTGCTAGTCCTATGAAACAATTTGAGGTATTTTTTTTGTTTTGAAAACATTTTTTTTTTTTTTTTCCTTTTTGTTTCTATATATGTTTTTGACTGAATAAGCACGAGGACCACCTGATGTCAAAAGTCTCTTGTGCCTGTAATGTATTATTTTATATTTTTTATTACTTTGCTCGATGTAAATATTCAAAACTCTATTCAAAGGGACCACAACGCGATCCAGTGTTGCCAGGGCGGGCACTCTTGACTCGGAGTAGACATTAAAAGAAAAAAAAACATCTGAAAATTTTTCTTAGAACTACTAGAAGTCAACCCTAAGAGGTTGTTAGCATTTTACCAATAACCCTGAAGAATACGATTATATAAATTAAACAGAAAAAATAATATAATAGTTATATAAAAATTTAGTAAAATAAAATTTAATATTTTAGAAACATTTTAAATGTATATATCAAGTAGCACTGCCGCCTAAATTATCAATTGAGTATTTTCTTACAGTATTTTTCCAATTGTTGTTTTTTTTTTATTATTACAAACAAATGGTTGGTTCGCCGACAAATCCACACATATGCTCGGATTAGTATAGCGTAATTAATTTATCCGCGGGCCGTATGAGGAACTGAGAATTATATCATTCACATGCAGATTCGCCCGCGGATTTGTTGCCAGTCAATCCAGATTGGTACGCCTGTGAATTGCTTCCTCAAGAGTATATAATACTTCAATTGAGCAGCAGCACATATCTTCCACGCTGCTATCACATATCCTTAAACTTAGTCCAAATTCCAAACATACCAAAACATTTTCTACCGACTTCAAAAAAGGAGGAGGTACTCAATTAGTCTGTTTTTTTTTTTTTTTTTTTTTTTTTTTTTTTATGTTTGTTACCTCATATCTTCTGACTGGGTAAACTGATTTTAATAATTCTTTTTTTATTTGATAGCTGATGCTTGCCGTGTGGTCCCATTTAAATTTCATCAAAATCGATTCAGCCGTTTTTGAGTTACACTCCAAAAACTGAAAAAGTGTTTTCCTGTCCTGATATTATAACAATGTTTGTTACCTTAGAACTTTTGACTGGGTGAACCGATTTTGATAACCTTGTTTTTATTTAAAAGCTGATGCTTGCCGTGTAGTCCCATTTAGATTTCATCAAAATCGGACAAGCCGTTTTTGAGTTACACCCCAATAACTGAAAAGTATTTTCCTATCATGATGAATTCTCATCGAAGCTCAAATTTGGTGGTAACACAGTAATATTTCCTCAACGGTATAAGATAGAAATAAAATTTTGGATAGGAAGATAAAACGTGTATTATGCTGCAAGCAAGTCTTATTTTGATAATTTAAGTCTGTTATATGTTACTATATCTGGTGGTAAGTTAAACATAAGCCCATAAGTAGCAAGGGTCACTAAAAAGGGCGAAATAAAAATTTTTACCAAAAAAATAGAACCGACTTCAACACTCAAATGAATGAAATAACTTGTCGAAGTCGGTACCATGCGCACAATATTGTGATGATAGGTACTTTTGAACCGTCATGGTACCGACTTCAACAAGTTATTTCATTCATTTGAGTGTTGAAGTCGGTTCTATTTTTTTGGTAAAAATTTTTATTTTTTCTCTACAGGTTAACCGACATATTTAAAATCTGCTTCTAGGTTTGGCGTTCAATGATATCAAAGGCCTATTAATGGTGGCCATTTGAATACTTTTCAACACCCTTGCTCGTAAAGTGAGCTTTATTATATCGTTCTTAGGGCCATAAACCGAACTATAACACCCGCGTGCATAATAATATTATACACTAGTGCGTACTAGAATTATCCCTACAAAGTTAAGTTAGTACCTCACTGCAAATTATATGCGAGTAAACAAAGCATTTTCAATTTAATCGGGTAATTTGTCCCTACAAAGTTAAGTTAGTATCCCTGCAAATTATATGCGAGTAAACAGAGCATTTTCAATTTAACCGGGTAGTACAGATGCTCATTAAACACTCGGCTGATTTACGCCCTCGCCTACGGCTCGGCCAACAACACACAGCCTCGTTTATAGTGAGCAACTTAGCTCACTTGTATCATAATCTACTATCATGGTATAAAGTTATTCGTCTATCATTTATACTCAGATTG
Source organism: Plagodis pulveraria (assembly GCA_963890685.1). NCBI lineage: Eukaryota > Metazoa > Arthropoda > Insecta > Lepidoptera > Geometridae > Plagodis > Plagodis pulveraria. The sequence goes on from OY982969.1 coordinate 24,682,863, forward strand.
AGAAGGTAATTAGTGCAAGTAAAGTGAAATTGGATCTTAACCTGACAAAAAATAACTAATAAGCATCTATAACAAATATAGCAGGTTATTTTTAGTACACTATTGTGCTGTACAGATGACTTGGTTATTCTGAACGTGCATAATCAGTTTAACGTCACAGATGCACGATAAAACAATAGGTATTTCAGTAAGTTATTTAATAAGATTCGTTGACCGACAACGTGATCAGTTCGCGCGTGGTGCCCGACGCAAGCGCACCGTATTTATATTATTTAATTTTTATTTAATATTAGTTGTTATTTTATGTGATATTTAGTGTATATTATGTAAGTATTTTTTGTTTTTTTTTATTGTTCTGTTATGAAATCATGTTCAGTTATCTTTCAAGTTATGAAACGTTTTATTTAGTTCGAGAAGTTCGCGCGTAATGTTCATATTTGCATTAGGAATTGTATATTTCGCTGTTTTTGGTTCGTGAGTTGAATTCGGCTCATAATAAATTGTATATAATTTATTCACATTAGTGGTTTGTGAGGTGTACCGGTTTAGTTGAAATAATGGGATTTATAAGCGCATATTGTTTTTTATAGTAGTTTGTCTAGTCTGGCCACTATCTCACCTGGTAAGTGTGCGGTCTAAGATGAGGGTCAAGCTAACCTAGAATTACTGGCGCTCAAGGAAAACGGCTGAAAGGAAACGACTTCTTGAAGGTATCAGCAGTCAGGGAATACGCAAAAATGCAAAAAAAAAGTTACACCATGTTACTATCGTGACTGGAATTTAATTTTTATTTTATAGTCAGTATTTAAATTAATGTTATAAAATGTACATAATTTTGTTTTCATATGTAGGTAGTAAATTTTTCAGTTCGCTGGCAATGTATAAGTTTTTGTTTTTAAACGAAATAACGTGATACTTTGAATTTTTTTCTAATAATTTAGTTGACGTAAAATAGTGTAGACTAATTTTCTACATGTAATGTTTATGACAGTCTGATAGTCGGATAAATCGTAAAAGTCAATTAAAAATATATAATTTTATAAGTAAAATAGGTATTAGAAACGAAAACTTGAAAAGCAAAGTTGTAAACAATTAAGTTTGTAAAATAGGGCTTTAAAAAAGTCTGATCTGATTTCATGAAGTATATTTACTATTAATTCTTGATTGGTTTAGCTATTAATTTTTTTTTTTTCAAACTTATATTGAGACTACTCGCTACCCTTTGATAGGTAATTATGAAGTTGGGACAGGCTAAACCTGTAAACAACAACAGCTTTATAATAAGATAAATATTTATTTGCAAAAGAAAAACTTATTCTAGATACAGATCCAGTACTTCTAGCTTCGCCTGAACAACATCTTCGACCACATCGTCACTTACCATCAGGTGAGATAGTGGTCAAAGGCTAACCAATCAAGCATAATAAAAAATACAGTATATGAAAGAAAACGAGAGATGGCTTTAACATTAAATCTGCATGCTTGTTATAAATTTTTAGGTAACAGCTGATATTCAAACTAGGTTTCCCCGTGTCATGAATATCACTCATTCCCTTCCCTACTTGATTAAAAATATAATTTCTGCTTATTATTGTTAGTAGAGTTTTATATTTAATCACGAATATCATTAATTCTATAGTATAAACTACAATTACAGTCTCGTAACAAAAACTGCGTAGTGATACAATTCGACAGTGGGAGGAATACTTATATAATTGAGCGCTTTATTTTCCCTTGATTAGAATCAAGAATCAAGCTAAACTAGCTAGACCGGTAGTTTACCGGGCTGGAATTGTATATATCTCCTCCATATCTTCCGGTCGGAGTTGTATGAGGTGAAGAGGGGAAGAAGGTGCTTCTGAAGAACTGCGATCTCTAAGATGCCTGTCAAGGGAGGAGATTATGGTAAGGAGGGTCCTTATTGTGGAGGTGTTTGTTCAACATTTTGACCGTCGATGATATATGTTTATTTGCGGAGTGCATATTCTAACACTATTATTGTTTACTGGATAGTATTAGGGTTCTGTACTCCTAAAGAAAAACGAAACCTTTATCACTTTCTGTCTGAATTCAATTGTGTGAGTGTCTAAGTCAAATTGTTTGAATTCAGCTGTCATAACCAATACTTTTATAAAGTA